>JALIGU010000001.1:17666846-20255180 GCA_023053565.1 Aquilegia eximia
TACCGAAAATTACTTATAAGTGTTGCTTAAGTTTGTAAAAGACTTAAATATTCAAGGTCAAAATTGTTGACCAGAACATTGTTTCCAAAATATTCACTTATCAGTACATGACTCACTTATCTTTTTTTTTTCGGACTTCCTTGCCCATGTTTTAATTTTTATTTTCTACTGTATCCATGTACTAAATGACAAACATTGTTGACTCTTAACTAATCCATTTCCTTCTTTGCAGGTAATCAATTTGTTGAAGTTTATGGAACAATATCTCTATCCTATTGTGGTTATTTCTCTATCAATGGGTGTGTTACAGAAACCACTACCACAAGATGATAACGATTATACATATATACACCTTCAGCCTTATAGAACTGCCAGGACGTCTTTCTGTTATACGCGCGTACAAAGCAGTGTCGCAAACCAAAAAATTGAGTTTAAAAACTGACAGAAAACTACTTCATTACAAATATTCATAAATGTTCTTTATATGTTTTGTTAACTGTTGAGGTAAGATGCCAACCTTCCAACAGCCAGGCTCAGAGCAGATTACTTCTAAGAAATTTGTTTTAACTATAATGTATCCAACTTATTCAACTAGAGAAATAACCACAATGTAGTGATATTGTCCCACAATAGGATAGAGATATTGTCCCACTAAACTTCAACATATTGATTGTCTGCAAAGAAGGAAAATGGGTTGGTCAAGAGTCAACAATGTTTGTCATTTAGTACATGGGTATAGTAGAAAATATAAAATTAAAATAGGGGTAAGGAAGTCCGAAAAAAGAGGAGACAAGTGGGTCTTGTACTGATAAGTGAATACTTTGCAAATAATGTACTGTTTGGTTAACAATCTTGTCCCTTGAGTGTTTAAGTCTTTTGCAAACTTAAACAACAATGATAAATAATTTTTTATGGGAGGGGTTCCAGGGACTCGGGAAATGTTTGACTCAATTTTGACTCAATCCTATTTAGGGTACTTGTACATATTGAATTGACATGATTTTTGGTAGATATGATCTCCTTAGTATAAAGATCTACTACATAAAAAATCAACTCATTTGAATATATTTCGATCCATCAAATATAATATTAAATTTAACGGTAAAAATGAACGTTCCACAATACATTAATTTGTAATATGATTTTTCTAGGGTTAGAAAATTCAGATTATGATAAATTTTGGTGAAGATGTCACACATAATGAGAACATTCATCCTACACAAAATCATGTTAATCCAACATATACAAGTAGCCTAAATAGAATTGAGTCAAAATTGAGTCAAACATTTTCTGAGTCCTGGAACGCTCCCAAAAAATAGATATCATAATATATATTAGATAATATTTTTTATTTTAATAAGTTAAAAAAAAATTAATGAGTTAATTCCACGTCACATACAAGATTCCATTTTACTGAAACCGTAGAAAACCGTACTTGGGCAGAAATTTGGAAATGACCAGGTGCATCTGCAACTTCCCAAAAAGCTTTTGTCTATATTCTTCAGTTATTGCATGTCAGCACACGTGTCGGCATCTGAAACAGAAAAGATCCCTCGGCACCACGCTACAGAAACGTGGTCCTGTACCACCAGTTATATCACCTACCTCCCGCATGTATGACACGATTCGCTCCCCTGTATATGCATGGCAGCCACGTGGATAATTAAGATAACTGTGCCACGTCAGAAAATAATTTGATGAGGAAAGTTGAATTTGTGGAAAGTTAAGTTGAACGCATTGGTCTCGTGATTCTCTGCAACACCGTACGTTACAAATGTTACATGCAACTGCACCTGGTAGAGTGGTCAGTGGTAGACCTTAATGGCAATCTTATCTTTTAATATCCAGTTTTTTCTTTTTGAATTTGTAATTACAATAAAAAAAAAATGTAAAATAAATTACAATCCCCTTTCAAACCGCTTGATTTCTCAGAAAAAAAAAAAAAACCCAAAATCCTACAAATACAGAATTAATCTAAATTTTATGATTAATTTGCTAAAATTTTCCTGAAATCTATCTAAAAATGACTGAATGAGTGCACCAAGAAAAAATAATAATAAAGGGTTGAAGTTAAATCAATCTTTTTATTAAATCATCAATCTGAGTTGAATTGATTCAACTATTCGATATCACTAACAATGGAACAAGAGTCTAACAAAATACATCAGTAACTCTCAATGAGAATTGAGAAATGAAACTACAGACCTTCTTTGAACTTACAAAGACCAATTACCATTAATAAAAATAAAGAAAAACGAAAAATCACCAATCAATCACATATTACTGTATGCACAGCTTAATTGGTTCCTCACTCAAAATAAAACACAAATAAACAAGCTTAAGCCTTAAAAGGGATTCACATATCATGCATCATAATCTACATCACAAGGTCATTGACCCATCCAAGATCAGGTCCACCGCCATTGCTGCTCAACCCATCTTGATCATTAAAAATATCTCTTGATGATCTACCAACCCTTGTTGATGAAGTGGTGGTGGTGGTAGTAGTAGGAGAGAGAAAAAATTGAGTTGGTTGATCATCTTCATAATCAGGAGAATCTACTAAATTTAGATCCATAGCTTCCAATGAGTTCATCAGTTCCATAAGTGCATTTTTATAACTCAAATACTCAGAAAGAGATCGCCTTGTTTTAGACGAAAAACTTGAATTGGGGCTCAACATTGAAGCCTCATTGAATCGAGATAGTAAAGAATATCCACCACCACCACTAACATTACCTCTCAATCCATTTGGTGAGATTGGTGATGAGGAGAGTTTTGGAGACAATGGAGGAGATAATTGAGAAAGATCCATAAGTGTTGAAGTAGGCGAAGACGCCATGGAATGACAAAATGAACAAGAATGATTTGGATTTGTAATAATTGTTGGAGAAGAACACTGAGATTCACAACTAATTGGCAGAACACGGAGTTGACGAGGTGTGTGTGCAAAGAAACACACTTTTCTTGTACAACTCCTACCATCTTTGCAAGCATGAGTTCTATAACGAGCTGGATGTAGCCAACACTCAAAAACACCATGAGCAAACTCACAAGTCTCACCGCGAGGACAAGTCCCACGGCGAAAATCAGCACAAGGATTACCAGAATAATGAAATCGACGAGGGTCTCTTCGCCGAGCTTTTTCACCTGGATGAGCAAAAGGGCAATCAGTCCAATCATGACTACGGCTACGCATGCAACGACGGATCTTGAATTCATACATACGAAACTCATCACTTGAGTAAGGATCAGTTTCTTCTTCATAATCATCATGAGTTGGAATAATAATCATTGGTGTTTTTGGTGTTTGGGTTTCTTCAATAGAAGTCTTAGATCTATTAAGAAGTTTTCTTGGTGGAAGATTAATGTCTTTAAGAGTTGAGAACAAAGGGTATGAGTGAGAGTGAGAGTGAGAGTGGTGGTGTTCTTCACAAATGCTTGACATATTTGCAGGCTATTGATCAGAAAATTAAATAAATCTAATTGAGATGTATGTTAAGATGAGAGCTAGAAGAAATAAAACAATTAGCTACTAGCTAGGTAGAAGCCATTAAAGAGGGCAGGTTAGAAGGTGAAGAGTGAGAAGAGTAGAGAAGAGTGTTGATCGTTTTAAGAAGAGAGAAGGATGAGTGTTGATGACATACATAAGAAATGACGAGACCATATGGATGGTGTGTGAGACTGTGAGGTATGGGGGGATGATCTGCGTGGCTTCTCAATATTAGGTGCAAGCATGCAGACCCTACATGTGTCAGCTCTTGATGAATACTCATTTTGTGCATTTTCTTTAAAACAAAACAACAGATTCATTTTGCATTTAAAACCTTCCCTAATATATGTCTTATAAAACAATCTTTCTAAAAACTCAAAATTAGAAATTCCTCCCTTGACTATAGGTCCCCACTCTCCAGTCAATCCACTTGTTTCAAACCACCGCATCAACTTCTATTCAAAATGCCAAAGACCTTATGATTCCCGCCAAATTTTCCATGAAATCCCATTTAAATCTTCCGCTTCTTGGAGTTGAATTATATACACATTTGCCCAAAATGGTATTTGTCCTGATGATCATATTTTCCGTTGCCAGGTGGGATGTTGGGCAATCATTGAATTGGGATGTGTTTGTTAGGAGTTCAATAGTTAATATGTATGCGAAATGTGGGATTATTTATAACGCAACTAAAATGTTTGATGAAATGCCTGACAAAAATGTGGTTTCTTGGAGTGGATTGATATATGGTATACTCAAATGGGTGAAGATGAAGGCTCTTTAAAACTTTTTAAACAAGCTTTGATGGAGGATTTCGAGGTTAATGATTTTACGTTTTCAAGTGTTGTTAGGGCCATATGTGGTAATTCAACACTTTTAGAACTTGGTAAGCAGATACATGGGTTGTGCTATAAGACGAGCTTCGATTCGTCGAGCTTTGTGGGCAGTTCTTTGATCTCTTTGTATTCAAAGTATGGAGTTATTGAAGGAGCTTACATGATATTTGATGAGTTGCGAGTTAGAATTCTTGGAGCATGGAATTCGATGTTGATTGCGTGTGCAACATGGGCATGTGCAGAATGTTTTCGTATATTTCAAGCAGATGGGAGTTTGTTCGGATACGACCAAATTTTATCACTTTCTTGTGTGTCCTTCTTGGTTGTAGCCATGCATGGATGATTTAGAAGGGACAATCCTATTTTAAGCTTATGAAAGACTATGGGATCGAGCCAGGGTCTCAACATTATCCATGCTTGGTGGACCTTCTTGCTCGTGCTGGAAAATTGGAAGAGGCACTCTCAGTTATCAAGGAAATGCCAATTCAACAAACAAAATTTGTTTGCGGATCTTTACTGACCGGGTGTCGTCTCCATGGAAACACAGAAATGGTAGCTTTTGCAGCGGAACAAGTTTTTGAATTCGGAACTGCTAGCCCAGGCATGTGCATGTGTTATTGTCAAATGCATATGCAGCTGCTGGAAAATATGTTGAGGCGGCCAAAGCAAGGAAAATGCCGAAGGACCGAAGAGTGAATAAGGAAACTGGATTGAGTTGGGTAGAAGAAGGAAACAGAGTTCATACATGTGCAGCTAGGGATAGGTCTCATCCAAAATCTGTGCAGATTAGGGGTGTTATTCGAGCCGAGCGAGCCGAGCTTTGAATGCTCATACTCGGCTCGTTTTAATACGAGCCGAGCTCGAGCCGAGCCCAATTTCTGAATCGAGCTTGGTTTTATGTTCAAGCTCGGCTCGCGAGCTATTTATCAAGCTCGAGCTCGAGCTCGTTAGGCTCGTTTAGGCTCGTTAGGCTCGTTTAGGCTCGTTTAGGCTCGAGCTCGTTTGCAGCTTTTTCCTGAATTCCTGGTATAAAACAGATTATAGGAAATAAATGAAAAATAGCCTCCCAAATGGCCAAAATGCCAAATACCACCTCAAATAGTGTCAAATACATCAAATAATCTAGCTAGATCGTCACACCAATTAAAATATTACAATCTCATAAAAAGCAAACCATTACGACGTTACAAAGTTCATAACCAACATGACTGGAGGAAAAACAACAAATTACAACACCAAAATGTTTTGCATCACTAAACCCTAAATTAACATAAACTGAGCATCACCAAACTGTCAACATAAGCCGAGCATCACCAAAATGAATTGAAAGGCCACAAACTAAATGTACTGCATCACCTAACTGCAAACAAAATAAAAAGAAAAAATAATTTATTTTTGTAGCATAATGACCTTCTCCATTCTCCAATCAGTAAATGTCAACTTGCTCAACTTCCTTATCTGCAGTACTCTCATCAATAGCTATAGGAGCTGTTGAGGAAGCTCCTAAGTCGACCGAAAGCTCGGGATTTGGAGTCGACATAATCTAAAACAAAAATATAAATAGATAATTCAGTCATTATAAACAAACAAACAAATTAAAAAAACAACAACTATTGATTTGTATAACGACATAAACATAAAAAAGAATCAATTCAAAGTTATCATATTTCTCAATAGGTAACCACTAAATAACCAAATTTTGATAGACTAGAAATAGATTTTTTGAGGTGAATAAAAACACAATCCTAAGATAACTAAACATATTTACATGAGAGGCATTGGACTGTGATGCATTCTTATTTTTTGTTTACATGTATTGATGTTACCTCAAGCAAGAAAATAATTTTATAATAAACATGTATTGAAGGATAAAGAAGACAACAAACAAACTAGATAAAATAATTTTATAATAAACATACCAAGTATTATTACACAGTAATGTAGTTTTCTCAAAGATTTGTCCAATATGAGCAATTCAGTTTAAAGCGATCAAAAAAAAAGAAATCTACAATTAAAATTAGAAACAAAAAGACATGAATGATGATTGATGAATGTAGTAATTAAAGTGATGAACATCTAAGACCACCAATAGACTTGTTGCCTTCATGTATACGCTTTAAGAGATCATAACATTCAGCTTCAGAGTAGATAGTAGAATCTTCATGAATGTTTAACTCAGTAGGCTCTAATCTATCAATCTTCAATACTTTCCATAATGTTCTACTCTTATCTCTTCCTATCATATAAAATTTCTGAATAATAACAGACATTAAGCAATCAATTAAAATCAAAAATAAAAAAACAACAACTAAAGTTAAGTTAGCATGATTGATTGAAAACAAAACAATATCAATTACCGATCGAGTTTCATAAAGTCGGAATTTCTGCAAAAAATAACTCCCGTGTTCTGGCAGCTCGATGATTGAAGCAGTCATGATGAATTCCGATACGATACGAAACGATACAATACAGAGATTTTGGTTTTGGTTATGGTTATATCAACTGAATTCTGTAATCCAAAATCCAAATATCGGGTTTGGTTGCTTGAGATAAAGCATTCTATTTTGTTGTTAAGTTTGAATATAAAAACTTGTCTTGTTTCATTCACAAACACAACTCTTCTATTGTTGTTGTTACTTGTTCACTAAACAAACACAAAACAGAAGAAACAAGAGGTAGAGAAGAACTTGGTGTTTTCGCAATATGGTTCATACTGGCGAAACATTCGCAAATTGTGTACATTAGAGTTACTTAGTAATTCAAAGATTGAGTTATTCAAGTCCATGAGGAGTGAGGAGTTGTCAAATTTTATTGAACTGATAAAAAATGCATCAGAGTCCCGATCTATAATAGATATTACTGCAAAGGTTGAATCACTCCTTGAAGAATAAATTTCAAAAAATCATTCAAATCCAGAACTGATCCAAATCAAATGAAGTAGTACTATATTTCTAAAGAAAGAAAACATTAATTGCTTAATTCAATAACTAAGAAATCTTTTTAAAAACAACCTAATTTAACCTAGAAAACAATAAAAACATAGCTAAAACACGCTTTTTAATCAGTCAAATTTAAACTAAAAAGAAGAAATGAAAAAACTTACCAAATCACAAGCAAAGAACCAACAACACCTTCTCCTTCGCTCTAATTCCAACTTTCTTAACAACGAACAATAGAAGAGTTGTGTTTGTGTTTGTGTCTTTTTTTCTTAACAACGAACTGCCGAACTGGAGTCTGGAGACGAAGATTGAGTTAGAGAAGAAGAGGAGACGGCAGTCGGCAGAGGGCTAGGTTTGCAGAATTGCAGCAGAAAATTATGTTATGTTATATATAGTGGGGGTAGGATAGGAATAACAGATATTAGTGGGGGTAGGATAGGAATAACAATATAAACTCGAGCTACTCGGCTCGGCTCGAATAAAGCTCGGGCTCGGCTCGAGCTCGAGACGAGCCTAAAATCTGCTCAAGCTCGGCTCGTTTTACAAGATGAGCGAGCCCGAGCCGAGCTTTTTTCGAGCCGAACACGAGTCGAGCTCGAGCTGCTCAGCTCATATAACACCCCTAGTGCAGATCTTCCAAAAACTAGATGAATTTGGAGGAGGAAATGGAACGAGCTGGTTACATTGCTGACATCAGTATTGTTTTGAGAGAAGTAGGTGGCGACGAAAAGAAGCAAGCAATTGGTTATCACAGTGAAAGATTGGCTATTGCTTTTGGGCTTATCACTTTCCTTCATGAAAGACCATTTAGAGTCATGAAGAACTTTCGTGTTTGTGGTGACTGTCACATCTGGATCAAATTCATCTCCAAATGTACTAGGAGGACCTTAATTGTGAGAAACAACAATCGTTTTCATCATTTTGATGGTGGTACATGCTCATGTGGCGACTATTGCTGATTGAATTGTAAGAAACTCACTCCCTTGTCGTCCATTGTATTTTTTCATAAGTAAAAGAGCATTTTACTACAAAGATGTTTATCTGAAGTCCACGATTTCAGCCATTTTCCTATACCATAACCTTAAAATGATCGTTGAAGCATATTTTATCGATAACTGTTCACACTAACTTAATGTAATACCTGTAACATTAGGTGGCAGCACACTGTTCACTGTTTAATTAATTTAAACCAAAACCTGTTCACACCTGTTCACACTCAAGACCAAACCTGTTCACATTAGAAAGAAGAACCGACTTATGTGAAGAAAAAGAAACCGACTTGCTGCTCGATTGAAACCGATTTGCTATTAACTTTGTGTGTTCACACTATATAACAATGGTGGAAGAGGGAAACAGATCTGTGTAGGTGCAGATCAAATAAAAAATTTATAAAAAGGAGATAAGTATAAGAAAGCTAGTAGGAAACTTGGAATTCTATGCTTGGGACATGTAGCTTGTGATTTGTTTTAGTAGACGAGTATCATAGCTATTTTCTTCGCGAAAGATAAGGTAAGTTATATTATTTGATATCTTCTCTTGTTTTTAGGAGATAGATGAGGTTAGTGGGTGTAAGAGTATGCTATTGTTTGATTTTGATTTCATGAAATTGCTATAATCTCGGTTATTGTTGGAAAATTGATAGGAAAGCATGTTAGTGTGTTTATTTGATTCTAACATGATATTGATTGTCATAAATCCTAATTGACGCTGCAGTAATGTGTTAGATTATTAGTGACATTATTCATGTATAATTGTCATGCTAAATGTGAGATTGCATATTTTGAAATTTATGCGTATTGATAGTTAAGATGCATTTAAATTGAATGTATGGATTGATTTGTGTGAAAGGGCTTTCGAGCCAGAGACTGTTTTGAACAGTCTGAATTTGGGGAGACGTCCCTGGAGTGTACGGAGAGTATTGCTCGGTGTCGCATACAGAAGTACACTCAGTGGTGTTAGGTCACCAACCTTATGAGCCTGCGGAGAGTATTGCTCGGTGTCGCATACAGATGCATGGCTGGGGTACTGCGGTACCAGATGATTTGATATCAGATGGATGGGCTTTATGCCGTATGTGTGATGATTAGATTGTTTATATAATTGTTTATTGATTCGAATTTCTGGAATTGATATAATGATTATAATTGATACATGTATTGTATTGTTATATTATTGGGTGCGCTGATTCCGTCCCTGGGATCAAGATCGGATATCAAGTTGTGTAACTTGCTAGCGTTTAATCGCTCCTTTTTCCCTTCCTTCCAGGAAACAGGTAAAGCGATTCTCGGAGCGTGCGAAGAGGATCTAGTTGGAGATAGTTAGCTAAGCAGGTGCTCTAAGTTGTAGTTAATCTTTTGTTATCAGTGTAGCCCTTGGGGCAAACACAGTATGTTATCCTTTCAGTTGTGTGTTTTTCTTTCAGTTCAACCCTTGTATATATGTATATACAGAGTTCGGCTTGAATAAATCTTCCGCTGTTGTTTCGTTCGAATTTTGTTCGTATTATCTTTTATTATTCTGTCCTTACATGGATAAAGGATTTGGAGCTTGGTGTCACGTGGCAGTAGTGTGAACCTACGGTCCATGGTGGACATATGGAGAACATTACGACTCTGGAGTCTGGTCTTAGCCTGATCAACTAGGATTGGATTTTGGGGGCGTCACAGTTGGTATCAGAGCTTAGAGTTCATTTGTCCTAGTGGGATATTCCTATAGTCTGTGGGTGTTAGAGCACCATACGAGTATGTTCGTACGTTAGTATAGATTGAGTGAGGACGTTACGTTTACGTTCCGTTTCATTTAGTATCCAGCTCTCTGTTCCTGGATTGTTTCTCATGTTTCCTGCTTGTGTTGCTACAGTTACTAATGGCCGGACAAGAGGGACATGCAGGGGATGGGACTGATACGAGTGGGACTGGAGTTGCGATTCCAGCTTGGATGCAGCCCATGATGACTTCGCTTACTAATCTTACAGCAGAGTTAGTAGCTTTGAGGAATATGGGTGCAAATCCACCACAGGGTAATACGACACGTCAGCCAGGGGTACCAGCAGGTGAACCAGATGTGACAGAGGAGGAATTAGAAACAGGCCGATTAGAGTCATGGCTACGGGTTATTGAGAAATTTCAGAAGCACAAACCACCTACTTTTGACGGCAAAGGCAATCATCTGGTGGCAGATGAATGGAAAGCTGAGGTGAAGAACGTGTTGCGCATTATGAAGGTGAACCCAGTCCAACAACAACTCTTGGCAGCCCTACAGCTTAAGGGTGGAGCCAGAATGTGGTGGAATAGTGTTGTATCTGAAGAAGATGAGGATACGATGGAATGGTCAGATTTTGAGCGACTCTTTGATAAGCAGTACATCTCTCGGACAGCAAAGACCATTACAGAAAAGGAGTTACTGACTATTCAACAGGGTGAAGACACTGTTACAGAGTATGAGCACAGATTCATTCGTCTTGCCAGGTTTTGTACAGATCTGAGGTTCTCTGATTGGCGTTTAGCTCGACAATTTGAGGATGGTTTGAGAACTAATCTGAGGCGAGCAGTGCAGAATCAGCAACATCCTACAGTTAGGCAGGTTGCAGAGTCTGCTATGATTACTGAGGCAGATATCATCCATACCCGAGAGCTGAAGGAAGCTAGTGGTAAAGGGTTTGATGGGGGTAAGTCTCATAAGCGCCATCAACCGTCCGATGGACAGAAAAATGGTAATGAGAAGAAATTCAAATCAGACAGTTCGGGTAGCAGTTCGAGGTATACAGTGACTTGCAATGCTTGTAAGAGGCCAGGACATAAGATGGCAGACTGTGAAAAGTTCAAGAGTGGAACTTGCTTTAACTGCGGTGAAAAGGGACATCGTGCTTTTGAGTGTCCTAAGAAGAATCTGAAAGATAATGATAAGAAGAGTGGAACTGATCAGAAATCTGCGGGTAGCAGTGGCACATGGAAGAGTAAAGGTTCAACCCAGTCTACGGGTCAGACTCAGGGTCAGTCGTCAGGTACGGGACAGTTGTATGCTCTACCGTACTATTATCAGCCAGGAGAGACTCCACAGGGAGCGATAGTTCCAGCTGCAGTTCCCTTGCAACAACAGGCACCACCTGCACCAGTTACTGCAGCGATAGCACCAGCACCACCTGGATATGGTCGTGTGTATACGATGATTCCTAGAGATGCTACTGATGGAGCACTCTTGGAAGGTACGTTCTGTGTTAATTCCATGCCTGCTAAGATTTTGTTTGATACGGGTGCAAAGTATTCTTTCGTTGCACGTTCTTTTGCTCATACCGCTGGTCTTGTTTGTGAGAAACTCGAGTCTCTTATGATTGCTGAACTTCCTGGTGAGTTTTATCAGTATCTAGATTCTGTGTGTTGGGATTGTCGGGTTACTCTTGATGAGCATGAGTTTCGCGCGAACTTGATTGTCTCTGACATGAAGAGTTTCGATGTAATTCTGGGTCTGAGATGGATGCAGAGTTATCAGGGGAAGTTAGATACCATAGCAAAGACAGTTACTTTGCGAGTGGATGGTCATGATGTGACCATAGCTACCCCTCGAGGTAATGAGTTAGCTGAGGCTTTTCTGGCGCATATCGAGTTGGGAGCATCTGGGAAGGTTGATTTGGCATTGTCTGGTATGGCAGTGGTTTGTGATTTTGAGGATGTCTTTGGGGACATTCCTGGTTTGCCTCCCCACCGTGTTGTGGAATTTGGCATAGATTTGGTTCAGGGTACTGTACGCATTTCCCGCGCTCCCTATCGTATGGCACCAGCAGAGACGAAGGAGTTGCAAGCGCAACTCAAGGACCTTGAGAGTCAGGGTTTCATTAGGCCGAGTCACTCACCTTGGGGCGCACCGGTGTTGTTCGTTAAGAAGAAGGACGGGACTCTTCGTCTTTGTATTGATTACAGAGAGTTTACTTCCAAATTTTGGCGAGGACTTCAGAAAGCTTTTGGAACTGCTTTGAACTTCAGTACAGCATTTCATCCTCAGACCGATGGACAGACTGAGCGTGTGAATCAGGTCTTAGAGGATATGTTACGTGCATGTATAATTGACTTTAAGGGTCAATGGGCTGAGCATTTGCATTTGGCAGAGTTTGCTTATAATAACGGTTATCATGCTAGTATTGGGATGGCACCATTTGAGGCTCTATATGGTAGACCCTGTAGGACTCCAGTGTGTTGGGCAGAGCATCATGATCGTATTCTTATGGGAGGACCAAATATGGTCAAAGACACTATTGAGAAAATTGTATTGGTTCGGGATAGAATTGTGGCTGCTCAGGAACGCCAAAAACGTTATGCAGATAAGGGACGACGACCGATTGAGTATCAGGTTGGGGACCCGGTTCTATTGAAGGTATCTCCTATGAAGGGAGTACGACGCTTTGGAAAAAGAGGGAAGTTGGCACCACGTTTCATTGGGCCTTTCAATGTTCTTGAACGGATTGGGAAGGTGGCTTACAGGATCGAATTACCTCAAGCGTTGGCAGATGTACATAATGTCTTCCATATATCTATGTTGAGATTCTTTAAGCAGGATGACAGGAAAGCACGACATAATCAGAAGGACATGCAGATTAATTTGGCAGACTTTCAGATAACTCCAGAGATGTCATATGTGGAAAAACCAGTGAAGCTTCTCAAAAGGGAAGAACGAGAACTTCGTAGAAGAAAGATTCCTTTTGTTCAGGTTCTATGGACTGGACGTACGGAGCGTGAAGCTACTTGGGAACGTGAAGAGGATGTTCGTCGTGACTATTCGATTTTCTTTGATAAGGTACGTATGAATCTCGAGGACGAGATTCCTATTTAAGGGGGGTAGATTGTAATACCTGTAACATTAGGTGGCAGCACACTGTTCACTGTTTAATTAATTTAAACCAAAACCTGTTCACACCTGTTCACACTCAAGACCAAACCTGTTCACATTAGAAAGAAGAACCGACTTATGTGAAGAAAAAGAAACCGACTTGCTGCTCGATTGAAACCGATTTGCTATTAACTTTGTGTGTTCACACTATATAACAATGGTGGAAGAGGGAAACAGATCTGTGTAGGTGCAGATCAAATAAAAAATTTATAAAAAGGAGATAAGTATAAGAAAGCTAGTAGGAAACTTGGAATTCTATGCTTGGGACATGTAGCTTGTGATTTGTTTTAGTAGACGAGTATCATAGCTATTTTCTTCGCGAAAGATAAGGTAAGTTATATTATTTGATATCTTCTCTTGTTTTTAGGAGATAGATGAGGTTAGTGGGTGTAAGAGTATGCTATTGTTTGATTTTGATTTCATGAAATTGCTATAATCTCGGTTATTGTTGGAAAATTGATAGGAAAGCATGTTAGTGTGTTTATTTGATTCTAACATGATATTGATTGTCATAAATCCTAATTGACGCTGCAGTAATGTGTTAGATTATTAGTGACATTATTCATGTATAATTGTCATGCTAAATGTGAGATTGCATATTTTGAAATTTATGCGTATTGATAGTTAAGATGCATTTAAATTGAATGTATGGATTGATTTGTGTGAAAGGGCTTTCGAGCCAGAGACTGTTTTGAACAGTCTGAATTTGGGGAGACGTCCCTGGAGTGTACGGAGAGTATTGCTCGGTGTCGCATACAGAAGTACACTCAGTGGTGTTAGGTCACCAACCTTATGAGCCTGCGGAGAGTATTGCTCGGTGTCGCATACAGATGCATGGCTGGGGTACTGCGGTACCAGATGATTTGATATCAGATGGATAAGCTTTATGCCGTATGTGTGATGATTAGATTGTTTATATAATTGTTTATTGATTCGAATTTCTGGAATTGATATAATGATTATAATTGATACATGTATTGTATTGTTATATTATTGGGTGCGCTGATTCCGTCCATGGGATCAAGATCGGATATCAAGTTGTGTAACTTGTTAGCGTTTAATCGCTCATTTTTCCCTTCCTTCCAGGAAACAGGTAAAGCGATTCTCGGAGTGTGCGAAGAGGATCTAGTTGGAGATAGTTAGCTAAGCAGGTGCTCTAAGTTGTAGTTAATCTTTTGTTATCAGTGTAGCCCTTGGGGCAAACACAGTATGTTATCCTTTCAGTTGTGTGTTTTTCTTTCAGTTCAACCCTTGTATATATGTATATACAGAGTTCAGCTTGAATAAATCTTCCGCTGTTGTTTCGTTCGAATTTTGTTCGTATTATCTTTTATTATTCTGTCCTTACATGGATAAAGGATTTGGAGCTTGGTGTCACGTGGCAGTAGTGTGAACCTACGGTCCATGGTGGACATATGGAGAACATTACGACTCTGGAGTCTGGTCTTAGCCTGATCAACTAGGATTGGATTTTGGGGGCGTCACACTTAAATATATTAAATATCATCTTGTTTGGACGAGAGAAAGTTATAGTCCATTTAAAAACATACCTGGTAGGTGTGAAATGGCCCAAATAGGAATCAGATTGATTCTTTATAGAGTTATTTATGTTATCTTCTAAAAAATTTACATTGTGTAGGGCTATCACGTGTGTTTGATTACTGAGACCATGACCTGCAGAGGATGAAGTTTTTTTTTTATAAATTTTTAGTTCAACTTCATTCATAACAGTCTGAACATCATGTCATTCAAAACTAGTCAATAATAAGCAATTTGAATTCTGAAGTTACACTCAAAGAATTTCTATGATTGTCCACAAAGCTCTGGGTGGCAGTATAAGCACCATGCAGATCTAGTTTCATCTTCTAGGATAATTTCTATTCTCTCCTACTGATAAAGATCAAGCCTGATGATTCTGAAGTATCCAAATTCGATGAGTTGGCGTTATCACACTTCAAGCATTGTTCTGTACTTGAGAGCTTGAGCACCAGCCATTTCATCAGAACTAGTCTCTTTGTAATATTCCATCCTGCAAAAATCATATTAATTTCCATCCTGAAAAGCCATTTCCCACCTTGATATGCACTAGCTGGGCTTGAGTTTGAACATGTCTTTGTTGGCATTTGGCTTAAGACCCAATGAAGGCACCAAATGCAAACCCTTCATTCTCAACTTTTAGGCTGTAGTCGGAGTTTCAAGCTGTGAGACAGTACCCTTCTGTTTTTATTGTCTTTTCCACTGTTGGCTCAGCAACTGAGTTTGGTGCTTTTATCGTTTCTTTAGCTGCCAACTTATTTTTTAGTCTACCTCGCTCAATAGTTGGGATTGGTATTTGTGACAATGTTGGTGTTCTCAAGAGCACTGTTGGAAGTAAGGGTAAGGGTAGGCTTTTGGTGTGTAGTTTACTTTCCAACAGGCATTAAACTTTTTCACAAGGTTCTTAACTCAAGGCGATGTAATACCCGGCGTCAAGTCTTTATTGCTTAATGGACTTTCAGGACCATCGTCAACTGATGCATTAATCTCATCTGTCACGCTTCGTGTATGTAAATAACCATGAGTCCATGACTAAACCTGTTTGAGAACAGTTGAGTTGGCTACACTTCTGAAGATAGATTGGAACTGAGAACAGTATCTTACAGGCAATTCCATGATTGATCTTTTGATTGTCCAATATCATTGATTGTTGTATTAAGCAAAACAACAGTTTAACCCTTGGACTAGATAGAGACTTATTGAAGCACTTCGAAATTATTTCACAACCCGAATGCAAACCCATTTCAAATTCTGGTGCTTATTGAAACCCAGACCCTTTATATGCGGGTTCCGGTCTAGTCGAGTTTGAGGTATACCTTACCCAGTCTCCTGCCCTAAGCATAAGACTGGATTGATATAGTCAAAATGCAAAAAACTCTCTTTGCTATGATGCATTTACTTTTATCTAAAATTATTAGAATTTGTAAGGCTTCTTTGTGGTTCAAGATTTGTTGTCCCTATTTAAGTTTTTCTTATCTTGACATGTTATACTGATCTATGGATTTTTCTTTTGTGAGCCATTTGGTAACTTAAAACTTTTTTCATGCAGTCTGGTAAACCTGTAGTGGAAGAAGATCTGGGAAGGGCTACTTGGACTATACTTGAAACTCTTGCGACTCAGGTATCCACTACTGCTTTGTCTATGTGTAATTGATTTAGTCTATTTCATGTAAATTTAGTCGGCGTAAGCTTCAACTAATAATCAAACACCATTAGGTACAGAGAAATCCTAGGAAAGAGTATTTCAAGCATAAAACTGGATAAGCTTTTGATCTCTAATTTTCATAGACATCAACAACTAAATTTGACGAGGCCACATAGCTTATTTATAATTGAAGTCTACTTGTGAGGAAAGTAACCCAATTCCAGGAAACAAAAAAATGAACTCAACAAACCTATTCCCTTACTCAGTGCATGGTATCTTATAACCCTGTAATTTAAAGAAACAGAAAAAAAAAAAAAAAACAAATTTACATGCACTTGCCTGCTTGAATAATTTGAACAAATTTACCCCTTGTGGTGCATTAGTACCTTTATCGACCAGTAAAATGAATAATATTCTTTATACCCTAACAGTAAACATACCCCAGCATTTGGCCATCAACCCCACCATCATCTCAACCACTATTTTAGCACTAAAAAATAAAAATTACCATGTCGCTGTGTCTCCTCCCTTCTCCTTTACTCCCATGGCCATGCATTTCCTTGAATATGACAGATGTCTTTTGTAATAGTGCTCATCAATGCATAAGAAAAACATGATGATTAACACCTATGCTGTCAGGGGCGGCGCCTAGGAGCCGCCTAGGCGCTATTTCGGAAAGGGGCCGCTTCGCTTGGGTAAAATAGCGCCTAAAACGCTTCGAGGCGCCTGGGCGGCGCCTAGGCGCAGCGCTCTGCTCAGGGCGGTTAATATAGAGGCGCTCAAGCGGCCCAAAATGAAAAAGCCCATGTCCAGAATTAAACACTGCCTGCTGTCTTCGCTGCTGCTGCTGCTGCCTGCTGCTGCTGTCTTCGCTGCTGCTGCCTGCTGCTGCTTCTTCTTCTTCTCTCTTCTCTGATTCTCTCTACCCCGGCTGCTGCTGCTGTAAGACTGTATAACTGTATACAGTTAACTGTATTGCTGTGAATCTGTGATGCTGATTGACTGTATTGATGTTTTGCTGATTGCTGTCAGGGGTCTGATCAGGGCGCCGCCTGGGCGCCGCCTAGGCGGTCGAGGCGGTGAGGCAGAAACCGAGCGCCTGGCGCTTCGCTCCGCCCCTGACAGCATAGATTAACACACACACACACACACACGCACGCACACGCGCACATAGCAGAACCTCAGTGAGTGTGGGGGGTTGATTGTCAAGTTTTATATATGTATTTAGCACTATTCTGAAAGTCGTTTGTATTCATGATCCTTGTGAAGGGGTGAAGACTGAAGAGTAGGACATCAATTGAGGAAGACACCAAAAGCCTTGGTTCGGCTAGTCCTATGCTTCTTAATACCAAGATGGGCAGTCTTTGAATATTTTGGTAGAAGCTAGCAATAGAAACAGGTTGGGAGTTGAATCTGGTTACCTGAGTCTTTTCTAAACTTCTCAGTCTAAATAGAATTCACTATTGTGCATGCACAAGTCTTCGTCGTTTTCAGAGTTTATACTTGAATCTCTTCACATGGCAAGGATTCAGTTGTCAAGGCCCTTACTATTTCATGCACGCCATACCTCGTTGAGTAACAACATTCAAAAAATAATTGCAGAATACAACTTATTTATCACTTGAATTGGATTACTCGATATAGAGTAAGAAATGAATTGAGATAGTTTCATCTTGAAAAATGTAATACCTGACGTCAAGTCTTTATTGCTAAATGGAGTTTCAGTACCTTCATCAACTGATGCATTAATCGCTTCCGGTCGCCCTTTTGTATGTCTTCATTAGTACTAACTGTTCCTGTTTGAGGACAGCTGAGTTTAGAACACTTATGAAGATAAAATGGAATGTCGAACAGTATCTTGCAGGCAATTCTATGATTGATCTTTCGATTTATCAATTTCACTGACTGTTGTCTTATGCAAAATAGCAACCCCTGGATATATTGTTGGACATAAGCAAGTAGAGAGAGATTCTTTGAAGCACTTCCAACTTATTTCACAACCCAAAAGCAAATCCATTTCTTCCAGTGCTTTATTTAACCCAGACCCTCCATATCCGGGTTTCGGTCTGGTCGAGTTTTAGGTAAACGCGACCCAATTTCCTGTGCTAACCATAACACTGGCTTCATAAAGTCAAAATGCTAAAGCTGCTCAACTTGCTTAAACATATTAACTGTCGCTATGATGCACCTTGAAAATAGGTATGCTTGTGGTTAGAGTTAACACTATTGTTCTATTAGATAGAAGAGTTCATGAAATAATATTAGTGGCTAACTAATTTAATGTCTGCTCATTTTAGATGGCACTATTGTCTCGCCTTAACCCTTGCAAGGAGTGTGCAGATCATTTTGAGGAGTTCTAAGTTATATGCATTTTCTCATTTCTGTTGCACTTTCTCTCTACTAAACATAGTTCTATATGGAGAATATATATATTTTTTCCCCTGAAATTGAGAATACTGTATGTGGTTCAAGATTTGCCAAATTGGTCAATCTGCAATTTCCTGCAGATGCCAGCTGAGCCCAGTTGGTAATACCTCTGGGCGATGATACCAGAGGTCTGGGGTTCAATGCCAGGCAGTGCATCTTGGAGTTATTGATCTCATTAAAACAGGCTTACCAATCAAATATATATATATATACAATTTCCTAAATTTTGACCATTTTTACCCTAAGGTCCCCTTATGTCTCTATTCATGGCCACTAGCCCACAACTAATTTGTGGTCATAGTCAATGCATTTGGCACTGCTGAAGGTTATATAAGGTGGTTGGTATATGGCATTTGCTGCAATTCAACAATCTCCATCTTAGTTTGGATATGTATGAATTTGCAGTGTGAAGAGTCTGCTTTTAAAATGCTTCTACTGATTGCTTTCAATTATCATATATTCATAAAAATGCTTCTGCTGATTGCTATGAAACAAGACTAGAAGAGTACTATAATTTAAGAAATGCCTAAGGTAACCTACTACATTATATGTTTGCAAGTATACTTATACAGCTATATGCTAAATAAGACTACTCAAATGAAATCATTTACAAACCTATGCCCTTGACAACAGTTGATACCTAAGTTTTGTCTGTGGGAGCTGAAAAATGAGGTATTTTGATAAGCTCCAGAAGACCCACATGCCTTTGTGTGTTGATTTAAAAAATATGGTGGTCACTTCAAGGTTTTTTCTCCACTGAACAAAGGACAACATAGAAATATATCACTAACAGTAGCTCTTATTGCCATATTTTCTTACCTAATCCAACTCTTCTCAGAAATGATTTTTGTATTTGACAGTGCAGATCGTGTACAAGCTGGATCGCAAGCTGAGTTCTCCCAATGGCTCATGTTCACAATGTCGTTAAGAGAAGGTACCTTTTATTATTAGATTAGCTTGTAATTTTTGAGAAGACTATAAATCCAATTTAATCAATGTCCCGTCACCTGGTTCTTTTTTCCTAAATAATAGTAATATTAATAGCAAGATTCTAGGAAGCTGCCAACCAAAAAAAAGAATCTAGGAAGCTTAGCCCAAAACTCAAATAACTAGTTTTTCTATTTGCATTTAGAATCTCTGAGAGTTTCTGAACATGAGTTGATTATTATTGGTTTGGCAGTCTTGGCAAACTTGTAATCCCCTGCCAACGCGTAGATGCAAGATGGGGTAAACTGGAATGCTAAGAGCGTGCATGTGACATGGAAGGAAGATCTAAGAGTATAGATGTAACTAGATTCAATAATTCATGACTGAGATTATAAACATGTATAAATTTCTTGAGGGCTACAGCTTATTGAAAATGTTGCTGTGACCCACTCTGATTGCAAAGGTATGTTCAGCATTACTTGAAAAATAAAGTGTAATTGATTTATCGAAAGAAAGTTGTTATTTATATAAAATTATTATGGGCGTACAGGCACATTACTTTATGAACAACAAAAAGTTCAAGAAAAACAAAGAGTTGGAATACATAATTAACACATAAAATTAACAAGAGATTCAGATGCACCCATTGATGTAGAGTCATGAACAAAACCAGAGTAGAAGCAGTTTCCATACTCTCATCATCCCAAGAGTAGAGCAATGGTACTGGATCAAGTGGTGGATTCAGCATTTGGTTGGCGATTTGGATGTTGACATCTATTTTCTGCAGAATACCTTCCAACTGTTGTTTTGAATATGCTTCTAAGTTTATGTTGATGTTGTTGTTGTTATGCTTCTTTTTCTCATCTACTGTTAACATGTTGCTCTGCTTTTTAATTACATCTATTACAACTGCATCTCTTCCTTATTGTTTGTACTCTTATACCTTGCTATAACTTTATCAAATTCTTCCAATCTAGCCATGTTTCTGGTCCCTGATGATTTTTATCAGTTGTTTCAGTTTGTTTTGGATGAAAAATTACCAAACAAGCTTGTTCTTACGGCATATGGGAATCTCGCAATGAAGTCATATTTTTCATATGGTGCATCAGTTGTTTCAGTTTCTTTTGGATGAAAAATTACCGAACATTAGGAGATTCCCATATTTCTGGTTCCGGATGATCTTGATCAGTTCTCTGGTGCCACCATTAAATATGAGTTAATTGCGAGATTCCAATATGCACCAGAGAACTGCGTATGGAAGCACATCCCCCTATAGCAGCTGCTACCTCCCTGCTGTTAAACTCGGGCCAACTAACAAGCAACTCAGTAGTTGAAGTCCAGTTTGGTAAAGTTTGTCTTGCCGCTGCATTGACCACTAACAGTTCCTCTCATATATCTTTGGTGAACCTGCAAGTAAGAAAAAGATGAAGTATAGTTTCTTCGGCATTTTCGCATAGGCAACATCGATTCGGAATGTACAAACCCCTCCTTTGAAGAAGCTGATCGACGGTGAGTATACGATCCCATTCTCTGATGGATAACGACCTAACGGTCAAGACACACCAGCTTTGCTCATGTGTTGTTGCATTTTTTGCAATTTTGAAAGCCAATTTTGTCGTTTTAGCAAAGTTTTATTTTTTTTATAAAATCTTCTAGAGAACTTTGTTTTGGATGTTGTTTATGGCGTTGAATTCCGAGATGTTGTTTATGGCTGCAGCCTATTCATAAAGGTCTCTTTTGATGTAAAAGACTCAGTTTTTTTATGATTAATGAAAAGAAGTGTTTTTTTAATATTGGTGTAAGTTTTGTGTTCCTGAATCTAAGGTGGTGTTTGTTTTTACCTCTTATAAGAGGTTGAATTTACTAGAGCCTCTATTAAGAGGTGGACCACTAAAATGAGGTGTTTGTTTTTCACCTCTTAGAAGAGGTTACTAGAGGTTTGCCTCTTATAAGAGGCTGATTTTTGGTAGTGGCAATGACCTTGCTATTAGCCTCTTATAAGAGGTAGACACTTTCAAAATACCTATCCTACCCATGATCTTTATAACTTTTTCTTATCCCTAGTCCTTAAACATAAAATTCCTTACACCATTCTTCTCTTTCTCTCTCTTTCACATATTTTTCTATCCTCTTACATTTATGAAACTTTCTTCTTCCTAAGCTAAAAAAATAATTTTTTTTTTAATTTTTTTTCTTCGTTTTAAAATCTTATAAAATGGTTTATTGTAATCTATATCCGTATTTTCTCATTTTTCCTTCTTACCATTATATAAGATCTTGTTATAATACATTCAATTCATAACTTGTAGTTTTAATTTAATTAATTTCACATTAATTAGAATAGAATAATAAAAATTTATTAATAGAAAAAAAGGATAATATTGTAAAGTTTGCCTCTTATAAGATGTTTTAAAAACAAACACCTTGCCTCTTATAGGCTCTTGCAAGAGGCAAAAACAAACGATTTTCATGTACCTCTTATAAGAGGCAACCTCTTACAAGACATACCTCTTAAAAGAGGCAACCTCTTATAAAAGGGACCCAAAAAAAACAAACAGCCCCTAACTCTTACATTAACTCTTACATCACGTATTTATAAAGCTTATGGAATCTCCTCACCAAAAAAATTCCCCCCATCCATGTGTCATGCAAAAAGCAAGTTGTTTTTATCTCTTCGTTTGACTATGTGTCTGATGTCTTTTTTTTTTTTTCGATAAATAATTTCAACCTTATATTAAATTAAACAAATAGGTTCTACAGAAGAATTACAAATACTTGGTGGTGTCATACTACTATTACATAAGTTCTTTGCCCATTTAGAGCACCAAACAAAATTACAAGAATTAAAAGACTTTAACTAACTCAAAACATTCAAAATAAAGACTTTTGCAGCCCAGCAGACTTTGTCCCCATCTTTGGCATTAATCGCATTAACAATAGTTTTGCAATCTCCTTCAACAATAACCTCTTTGACTTGGTATTTTGTAGCTAACATGACAGCACACTCGACAGCAATAGCCTTTACAATCTCAGGATTTTTTTCTTTGATAATACGGTATCCACAAGCTATCACCTTACCATCTGAATCTCTAAGTAATGTACCCACCGCAACAGTTCATGTATTCCTATTAATACCACCATCAAAGTTAATCTTATAAACACCAACAGGAGGGGTGATCCATTGTTCCATATTTTGTATGCTATGATCAACAATAAGTACAGGTTCACACTCCACAGATTTCAGATTTCCTTTCTTCCAAAGGTCCCAATTATAAGCAGTTTTATTTAGGATAATATCATATGAACATTGTACTTTTTCAAAAATACAATTATTTCTATGCAACCATATTTGATATACCATATGAATAGCATAAGAATTGTGTCCTGAGTTATTTTTAATATCCTCATCATGCCAACAAATTAGTTGTTTAACCCATCTCTCTATATCCCAATCAGACCTACAATTAAGATTCATAGCCATAGGACTCATAAACTATAACCTTTTAATCCACTCACACTTAAAAAATATATGTTCAATATCCTCTAGATTTTCATCACACCAACAACAATTATGATTTCCTTTAAATCCCCTTGTTCTAAATACAGACCCAGTAGGTAAGCATCCTACAAATATCTTCCACATAAACAAAACTAAGAAAGCAGGCAATTATAATTTCCAAATCTTTTTGAGAACCTTTGAGTTCAAACCTCTACTAGTTGAAACATCCAAACCCACATTTTCTAAGTGATAGGCATTTTTAACACTAAATTTTCCTTTTCTGTCCCAATACCATATAACTTCATCAGTGCTATGTCTCCTAATGTTTGTGTCAGTAATGCAACTCCATAAAGGACGGGAAAAAATATTTTGTATCATTTCAGGTAAAAGAATTTGAATGAATAAGTTGGTGTACAGAAAGAGCACCCATCCCTTCAGGGATTTCCATAAGGTTACATAATAACACAGGACTACCTTGCCAGATAATCCATGGCTCTATCCAAATATTTACCTAAACTCCATTGCCAACTCTCCAAAGACACCTTTTCCTCACGAGATCCACGCATTTTCTAAGACCTTGCCAAAAGTTAGACATCTCGCCACTGAATTTAGTTAAATCCTTCCACTCAAGATTATATTTTGGGTATAACCTTCTGAAAACTGAAGACAAAAAAGAATCTGGTTTTTTAATAAGCTTCCACCAATGCTTTACTAATAAAACTTTGTTCATGTTACAGGTTTTTCTCAACCCAAGGCCTCCACTCTCCTTAGCCTTACATAAGGAACTCCAAGATTTAAGATGTACAGCCTTAGACTCAGTATAGTGCCTCTCCACCAAAAATCCCTCCTAATCCTATCCAATCTATCCTAAACCGATTCTGGAAGTTTATAAATTGACATGGCATAAATAGGAACCGATTCAACAACAAACTTGATCAAAGTCAATCTATCGACTTGGGATAGAATTTTTGCTTTCCAACCTGCAACTTTACTTTGTACTCTATCAATAAAAAACTGGAAGTCATCCCATTTCTTCCTACTTAATAAGACAGGAACACCCAAATATTTTTCTCTTTCATAAATTTTTTTAACTCCCAACATCTCCCTAATCTGTTATTGGGTTCTCACACTCACATTACTACTAAAGAAAGCACTAGATTTCTCATAATTAACTGCTCGACCTGAAACTTCACAGTAATTTTCAAGAGTTTGCAATAAACTCTCCGTCTCTTGAGTATTAGTTTTACAAAAAGAATTAAATCATCAGCATATAATAAATGTGAAATACTAGAAACACTTGTTTCAGTTTAAGGCCATGAATGATTCCCTCACCCTTTTTTTTTTTAACACCATTCTGGAAAAGCTTTAGAAACGAAGATAAAAAGATAAGGTGATAAAGGATCACCTTGCCTAATACCTCTGCTAGGCTCAAAATTTTCAAAGGGAGAACCATTAATAAGAACTTGAAAAGAAACAGTCGAAAGACATTGATGAATCAGTTGAACCCACTTCTCACTAAAACCTAACCAAGTAAAGATGTTTTGCAAAAAAGACCACTCCACTCTATTAAGCCTTCCCCATATCCATCTTAATAGCTACCCAACCGTGTTTAGGTTTTTTCATCTTTTTCATTTTGTAAAATAATTCATGAACCAAAGACGTATTATCTGAGATAACTCTGCCTTTAATAAAAGCACTCTGATAGGGTGAAATAATTTTATTAAGAAAAGGTTTAAGCCGATTAGCTAGAATTTTTGAAATAATTTTATAAAAGAAATTACACAAGCTAATAGGCCTAAACTGGGAAGGTTGATCAGGTGCCTAAAGTTTAGGGATAAGAGTGATTAAGGTGTTATTGAGTTTTGTAGGAAGCCAAGCATTTGTAAGAAACTTCTGGACTAAATCAATGATAGAAGGTCCCACCCATTCCCAAGCAGCTTTATAAAAAATTCCTTGAAAGCCATTAGGACCAGGAGCTTTAAGACTTCCCATATCCTTCACTACCACCTAAATTTCATCACTCTGCGGTATTCTTACCAAGTCATTATTTTCAGTCACAAAAATACAAGGCTGAAACAGATCTCGGATATCATCCCTACCCATAGGATTCGAAGAAGTAAATAAATCAGAAAAATAATTTACAAAGGTTTCACCAATATCCTTAAAACCACTCTTCCAAACTCCATTCTTATCCCTAATTTTACTAATCCAGTTCTTTCTTTTCCTATATATCAGAAAGAATTTTGTATTTCTACCACCATCCTTAAGCCAAGTGAGACCGGAATGTTGTTGCCAGTAATCTTGTTCCATTTCTAACAAACCATCTAACTCTTTTTTCTTTTCTAAAACCTTATCATAATTTTCTTTAGTATCCACAGATTTCCATACGACATCCAACTCACTCCTCACTTTTTTTTTATTTTAGAAAAAATATTACCAAAATGATATTTATTACACTCTCTCAATTTTTTCTTTGTAATATTTTGCTTTATTATAACTTGGTGTCCTGGGGAACCTCTGACTTGTGTATTCCATGCAGATGTAATAGTTTCTAAACAAGATGGATCTTTAAGCCACATTTTATGAAATCTAAACGGCGGCTTATAACTAGGTCTTTCAATTTTTGTAAGAGCAACAGTTAAAGCTAAATGATCAGACGACCAATTAGACACATTACTGACCACAACATCAGGAAAAAGTGTCACCCAACCATCAGTAGCAAGGACTCTATCAAGTCTTTCTAAAATTTTATGCTCAAAACTCCTGTTATTTGCCCAAGTAAATTTTGGACCCTCATAACCTAAGTCAAAAAAACCTAAATCATGAATAAGTTCATTAAATTCCACAAGGCTCCTATCTAATACACCATTACCACCTAACTTTTCATCCGCTCTAGCAATAACATTAAAATCTCCCAACAACACCCAAGGACCAGACACATTACAAGCAAATAAACGAATTTCATCCCAAACAAGTTTTCTATGTACAGGAACAGGGTGACCATAAACACAGGAAAAAAACCAATCAACATTTGAAGGGTAATTAGAAACTTTACCAGAAATCACGGTTTTGCGAAGATCCCAAAATCTGAATATCAACGCCCTTTTTTCCAAAAAAAAAAAGCAAGTCCTCCGCTACGACCTCTAGCTAGCACGAAATGTGAGTGCTGAAACTTTATTTTTTTTCCTAATTTTTATTAATCTATCCACCTGGAGCTTTGTCTAAGAAAGAAAAATCACATCCAGTTGAGACGCCCGAATGAGGTCCATTAGATTCCGAATCGTAGAGGTAGAACCGAGACCCCTACAATTCCAGGACATCATCATAGAAACTGAGGTGGCTGTTCCGCCGCCAACCCCACTATGTTACTTGCTCGACTTGATTCTTGTGTTTCATCGTTACCACCTCGCTGCTGTAAATTAGCCCATTCGGCCGGATAAAATTGCTGCAGATAGTTATCAGAGTTCATACCAACTGTATCCTCTCCAGAAGCCTAAGCCTGTGCCTGCACCCTTACTTCACTCAATGATTCAAAACTAAATTTCGGTATTTCACCATATTCAACTTTCGCCATACATTTTGCAGCTTCATTCATCATGCCATTGGATAATTTGAGTCCAACTTGATCAATCATAATCTTTAGATCAGTATCCTTCACCTTTTCAATTAGCACACCTTTATCTTTCTTTTCTTTCAAATTAATAATTTTTTGAACAAAAGATTTTGAAAATTTCTTTACAGACTCACCTTTCAGCTTCTTTTCCTTACAATTCCCTGTCCCTTTATTCAAATTTATCACCATCTCTGATTTCTGCCTTTTCGAACTCGATCTAGTTTGCGATTCAGATTCCCTTGTTTTTTTTTGTTTTTTTTTTAATGATAAGCTAGGGTTAAGGCAGACCCTTACCAGATTTCATTAATAAAGCCTGAGGTACAACACTCCACTCTTATCTCTTTCCAGAATTTCAGATAAATGAGCATCAAAAGGACCTGTAAAGAACACACTAGGGTCATGTTTCATACCACCAAGACCGGCAATATAATCAGCAGCCTGATTACTTTCACGATAGGTGTGCCTGATGGAGAAATATCCAAATTTGTTGGTTAACAACTTAATACCTTGAACTTGGTCTCTACAGTACCAAGGAGCTAGTTCCTTCCCTGTCAGTATATTCTGGGCTCTAAGTGAATCAGTAGCGACTTCAACCCTCCCTTCATTCAACATTTCTGCACCTTTCAACCCGAACCAAATGGCATCAAGCTCCTGTTTCAGAACAGATGAGCTAGTAGAACCTCCATTATAAGCTAGCAATGCATCACCTTGTGCATTTCTCAGGATGCCACCATAACCAGTTCGTGTGCTGCTGACCGCTCCATCAGAGTTAATAAGGATGGTTCCCACTTCAGGACTCTGCCACGAACATGTAGTAGTATTCCTTGGTCGGTATATAGGACTGACCCCAATTCTATCTAGAAGGTCCTTAACTTCATTTGTTTCTTTTACCTCTTCCAACTGAACTTGTAGGTAAATCACCATGTCTTTCATCAAATTTGCTTTGATTCCAGCTGCGGTAGTTCTCTTATTCTGATGAATTCTCTTATTTCTTTCAACCCATATTGAGTTAACTGCTGCACATACAAAGACTTTGATAATTTCTGATTTTATCTCTTTGCCTCTACATGTCTTCAAAATGCTCCACCATTCCCAGTTTGGGCTTCTAGTGTCTGTGGCTAAACCCAATTTGCTCTTTACCTCATTCCACACTTCTCTACTGTATGGGCATTCGAAGAACAGATGCATAGAGTTTTCTCTCTGAGCTCCACACAGCACACATCCAATTGTTGAAGAAACTCCTTTCTGTCTAAGCCTGTCAGCAGTTTGGAGGCTTCCAGAGAATAATTGCCAGCATGTAAATGAATGTTTGGGGATAACAAATTTCCCCCAAACTAGCTTGTGCCAAACCACTCTATTAAGAATAGGATTGAGTGCTTTGTAGGCTGATTTTGCGTTGAACTCTCCTGAGGGAGTGGGCTTCCATATAACTAGGTCTTTCTCAACAAACAGGTTGATTTTTGTGCTCCAGATCTGTTGTTTGAGGCTAGTGTCTTGGATCTGCATAACTTCATCGTTCCATTTTCTGTCAGTGATAAGAACCTCCACCATTGCATTAGTGGGAAATTTGTTACTCCATTCAAGTCTAGCAAGTTGATTGTTCCATAAAGGAGAGCCACTACACCATATATCGTGCCATAACAAGGTTTGCTTACCTTCTGCAAGAGTATAAGTAATAAAGTCTGCTGCACTCTTTCTTGCTTTAAGTACACATCTCCACACCCAAGAGCAATCTGAAGGAATCTTCATAGTCCAGAAAAATTTGTTTTTTAAATGTTGCTCCCAAGTCCACTGTACCCAAAGACTCGGCCCTTTTGTTACCAGCTTATAGACCAAACCAATATATGCTGCCTGGTTCCAGCTCTTCATGTTAGAGATGCCTAGCCCACCCTCCTCCTTCCTTAAGCATATAGTAGTGAGACTAGCTTGATGCATTTTCCTTCTCATTGAAGGACCATTCCAGAGAAATAAAGCACATTTTTTTGCCATGTTGTCGAGAAATGTAGTTGGCAGGATAAACGTTTGAGACCAATAAATGTGGAAAGCAGTCAAAACAGAATGGATGAGCTGAAGTCTCCCTGCAAGAGAAAGAAATCTTGCTTTCCAATTGTATATTCTCTGTAGAGCTTTTTCGATAAGTGGTTGGCAATCTTTAATACCCAATCTGGAGGCTGTAAGCGGAATGCCAAGGTATGTGACTGGAGGCCTCACGTGCTAGACATGAAGAATAGAGGCTAGGTCTTTGCTTGCATCTTCCGATCGACCTCCCACAAGAAGAGAGGTTTTTGAATTGTTTATTTCTAAACCTGTGGTAGCTGAAAACTCTGCCAAAACTTCCTTCATAGCTAGCATTGATTGACTGTCACCCTTGCAAAATATCAACACATCATCTGCAAAGCAAAGGTGCGTTAGATTGGACCTTTTGCATTTAGGATGCCAATTCAACTCCTTTCTAGCAATGGCCTGTTTAAGAAGGGATCCAAGTATCTCCATCAATAAAACAAACAGGTAAGGGGAGAGAGGGTCTCCTTGCCTGAGCCCTCTCTTTCCTTGGAAATAACCTTCAGCGCCCCCATTTAAGATAACTGAATAAAAAGGAGTTGTCACACACATTTTTATCCAAGCAATCATCTTAGTAGGCACTTTGATTTTATGTAGCATAGCAAATATAGCACTCCATCCCACCATATCAAAAGCCTTCTTAAGATCCACTTTAAGAGAGTTTCTCGCTGTACCTCTAGCTCGATTATAACTTCTTAGTAGCTCATGTGAGAGTAGTAGGTTATCTTGGATAGACCTTCCCGGGATGAAAGCAGTTTGGTTTGGATGAACACAGTCTATTATCACTGGTTTGAGTCTGTTTGTAAGCACTTTGGAGATACACTTGTAAAGAGTATTACAACAAGCAATGGGTCTGAACTCATCAACTTTAGATGGACATTTGGTCTTAGGGATCAGGCACAAGAATGTTGAGTTCACACCTCTAGGCATGGTCTGCTTGGAAAAAGCATTACGAACTGCTTTGGTGAAATCATAACCTACAATGCTCCAGCAAGTCTTAAAGAAGTGGGCATTGAAACCATCCGGGCCCGGACTCTTAGAATCTCCCATGTCAAATAAAGTTTTTTAATTTCTTCATCCTGAATATCAGACTCAAGGTAATCAGCCATGTCTGGAGATACTTCATTTCTTACTTCCATATTGCAGAAGAATTCATCAGGAAAAGTTGCTGGACTATCTGTTCCCATCAAACTAGTGAAGTAGAGGACAAATTCTTTAGAGACTTCTGCTTGAGTGTTCACTTTGAGACCCTGTTGATTAGTGATCGACCATATTGCATTTCTGGTCCTTCTCTCCTTAATAGCATTATGAAAGAAGGCGGTCCCTCTATCCCCGAAACATAATCAGTCACAGTTTGTTTTCATCTTTAATGTCACCAATTCAACTCTAGCCAAGTTGCCGTATTTCTTTAGAATCTGCTTTTCCTTTACCGCCAGGTTAACATTTAGTCTGTTGTCATGTAAGGATTTCTGAATATCTCCCAACTCTTTTCTTGCCTCATCGACTCTTTTATGCAACATTGTACAGTTTTGTTTGGACCATACTATCAGTTTACCCTTTAAAACCTTCAATTTCCTGATCAGTATATTCATTGGGTCAGTGTAAATATCATTCCGCCAAGCTTCTTGAACAACCTCAAAGAATCCCGGGATCTTCGTCCAAGCATTAGAGTATCTGAAAGTTGATGCTTTCTTAACAAAAGAATGCCAAGTGATAACAATAGGTGAGTGGTCAGACACGCCATGGGGCAAAAATTCAACACCAGTATCTGAGAAACTTGAGCTCCATAAAGAGTTTATAAGACATCTATCGATTTTAGTTTGTATTCTGCCAGAGCCCTGTGAACTGTTGGACCATGTGTAGAAGAATCCCGAAGCTTTATGATCTACCAAACCAGCATGAAGCAAACAGTCCTTGAAATTCTCAGTTTCTCTTGGATGAACAGAGTCACCTCCTCTTCTTTCATCTGTATTAAGAACATTATTGTAATCTCCAAGAGTTCCCCAAGGAAGGTTAATGTTATGATTCAATCTTTTTATATCCTCCCATAGTATCAACCTTTGAGTTTTGGCATTTCTTGCATAAACAAAGGTGAGGAAGCATTTCTGACTAGAAGGCAGTAATGTTGCACTACAATGAATAAATTGGTCAGACTCCTCTAATTTTTGGATGTCGAACATGGCCGGATCCCAAAGAACCCAGATGCGCCCACTCGGGTCCTTATTATAGTTATTTAAATGTAGCCAGTTTGCCGGACAACAAATCTTTCTAATGACATCATAATTCTCAGCACGAACCTTTGTCTCCAACAGCCCTAAGCAACTTATATTATTTTCATTTCTAAATACTCCGATTTCTTTCGCCTTGGTGTGGTCATTGATACCTCTAACATTCCAAACGCTTAAAGGTTTAGACATTGCGTGACTTGGATTTGGATGACTTCTTCCCAGACCCCCTGGATCTATCCTTCTGCCTTATTTCTTTTTTTTCCTTGTGTGTTTTTTTCCTGGCAAGTGATTTATCAAAAGATTCATTTGTCTGAGGAACAACTCTCAAATCATCTTGGATCTGCTTTCTTCTTTCAGCTCGAGAAGCTTTCTTACTAACTTGGACATCCTTAGAAGCTGCTATTGATATAGGGTCCAAATGGTCTTTAAAGAAAATTGGCTCTTCTAAAGGGTCAGAGACAACAATGTCTTCATCACTTGAATCAGCTTCATAGTCCGCTTTCTCCTGAGTATATTGGGAAGTTTCTTCATTGTCACCGCTGTAGCTGGTATGAGATACATGAGAAATGCCCTCTGTGCTCTGAGTCTTCTGAGGAGATGAGTTCAGGTCAATATGGGCATCTGAGGGGTTTACATCAACCAGTTGAACATCAAGTTTATAGACCTCATAATCCTCTTCTACAACTTCACCTTCTTCTCTGGATTCTACTTCAATTAAGTCTTCAATTGAATCAGATAACACTTCCCCTTCAACTATAGCAGCTAGAACTTCAAATCTGTTTGGGGACGGAGCCTTCTTTTTGGATAGCGTGCTCACCTCAGAAGAGGGAGAGATTCTTTTAAGAGTTGGGGTCTTGCTCCAATTATCAGGTTGTGCCAATAGAGCCTGGGTAATCGGACTACCAAATTCATTCCTAACACAGCTAGTTTGACCTCTGTCAACAATGGTGGAAGGACAAATGGGTACTGCTATTTTGGGAATCCAAACTGCAGTCTTAGCTTTTAAGCATTTGGAAGTTTTGTGACCAAAGCTTTTACAAATCGAACAAATCGATGGGGTCCAAGGGTATTCTATGTCAAGAGTGACAATCTCACCCTCCCCCATATCCAGTTGAATGTTTTTATCAAATTTATGTAAATTCGAAACTTCAACACATACCTTAGCAAAGCTTAGCCTATGTTGTTTAATTGATGCTTCGTCAGCACGTATAGGCTCTCCTATCAAACTGGCCACAAAACCTAGTCCTTCTTCTGTCCACAGCTGTTTGGGTAAGTTGAAGATCTTTGCCCAGATTGGTATAGATTTGAGTTTATTTTTCTGTTTTTCAATTTCTTTGCACCATTGTCTAATGACAAAAAATCTTCCACCTATGAACATAGGTCCACTTTCAAGCACTAGATTTTTATCCTCAATAGAGTTAAATTTGAAGTAAAACAAGTCTTGATCAGTAGAAATTGAGAAAGCACCTTTCAATTTCCAAGCTTTAGTGAGGGTTTCCTTGACCATAGAAAAGGGGAGTCTCTTTTCCACAAAGAACCCCACTAAATAGTCCTCCCAAAGAAGTAAACATTTGTTGATTAAACCAGGAGGAACCACAGCAACACCATCTTGAAAGGAAGGGGTGAATTTCTTAAGTTTAGTGTTAAGAAAGGAACCAGAAGTTCTGGTGCTGAACAAATCACTCCAAGGAGTAAGGTCGCCAGGACCAGGGGAGTGGAGGGGAGGGAGGATGGGAGGAGATGAGAGAGCCATCAAGAGAGATAGTTCAATGAAAGGGCAAGAAGGGCAAAAGGGAACCCATCAGATAGCGTACAGATCACAACTGAACTAGGAACCGAAGAAAGGGATTTCTCAGGAGGAGTCCTCACCCTTCAACAACTATAACCCCCGTTCGTGCAATCCTACTACCTCTTATCGTGCTTTCCTTTCGAGAACTAGGCACCAGAGAAGGGGATTTCTCAGAAGGAGTCCTCTCCCTTCAACATCGTTATTCCCTGTTCAAGAAGTTCGAGACAACGATGCACTCACTTACTATACGGAGGCCTAAGCACCTGGACAAGAGAATGCCGGAAAAGGACAAGGTCAACGGAGGTCAATGGAGGCTAGGGATTCGGTCAAGGTAGACTGTGAATCTCATTTTTTTTCACTGTTGAGCTACAAAGGTTTGAGATTCCCTTGTTCTTTTCAGAACAGTTTGAGTTTGTGACTTAATGGGAAATTGTTTCAAAGTAACAAGGCTATTGACTTTTGGGTTTGGGTTAATCTTTAGAACTCTTGGGGTTTGATACTTTAGTTGGACTAAAAGGTGATAAACCTGGTATACAAAAAGATGGATCTGAAATCTGGTTCATATCTGTTGGGCTTGGATTTTCTGTTGGGTTAACTACTGTAAAAGGGCTCAACATTAACAATGGGCTGGGCTTGGGTTAAACAATCAGCTGAGATGATATTGGGCTTGGCCTAGGTTATCATAACATCCTTAGGTTTAGACTTTGTAGAAATAACTATTGCTTTGCCATTAAACAAACTTCCACGCATAGAATTATCAAGATTCTCACCATCACCAAATTGGTTTTTTCTTTATCCGCCGCAATACCGTTCAACTTCGTGGACTTATTCAAAGTATCACCAGAACCCATCTCTGTTTCCTTAGCATCAGTTAATCCCATTTCCTTTGCAACTACCACTCCCTGAATTGAGTCCTGAAAAATAAGAATCTCACCATTGACTACGTTTTCAGTTAGATGTGGAACATCTGAATGATTTTGTACACCAGCAGGTAGAACATCCTTTTGTCTATCATCATCTGATTTACCTCCGTTCATCGGAGCTACCACCTCAGTATTTCTCCGATCGATCTCCATTTCTGATTTAACTGTATCATTATCAACTGTATCATCTCCTGCTTCAATTTGCTGCAGTTGCGAATTTGATTCAATGCAAAAACTTCTTTTTTGCAAAATTCCTTTACCAAATTTTAATTAATTTACACGGATAGTATGCGAAAACTTCAATAATTTTTTGACTGGAGTTTGGCCTTCAGTATGCACCACTTGAGGATGATTGAGTAAATCCGAACAAATTTTAAAGTTATGACCAATCACCCCACAGTAATAACAAAAAATGGAAGACCTTCGTATTTGAAACCCATATTAAACTCCTTATCTCCGATAGCCACTGGCACACTCTTCACAATTGGCTTTAACATATGCATTCAGACTTTAAAACGAACATACTTGGCATTACCCTCTACTCCCCCAACAGTATCAACATCAGTGACATGCCCAAAAGTAGAGCCTATCATGTAAATATCATCATAACCTGTTCTTTCTAAAGGAAGATCAAAAGTCTGAATCCACATATGAATCAAGTGAAAAGGGTAATCTTTAGTTGATGTATTAGGCCTCCAAGCTTTAACTGAAAACACATAACCCTGAACATTCCAAGGACCATTCTTAAGAACAAACCTCAGGTCGTGAACACTCTCAAATTTGACCTCAAAAGACCTTTGTGAAGAACATGAAAATTAACCCCTTTTTTTACCTTCCAGCTTTGCTCCAATTCACTTTTAATAATATCATCATCTACATGATTCCGAGCAAAAAAATTTTGCAATTACACAGTTCTTCTAATCCCCAGGGGTATTATAATTATTTGGGAGTTTGATCACATCAGGAAAAGTAGGAATCTTCCACTTCTCCTGCAAGTCGTATTCAAAATCTTCCTAAGACCCTCCTTCAAAAGAATCTTCAACTTCATTCAACATAATATTTTTTCCTTTTCCAGCCATCGCAAAGATTAAAAGCCAAAAGAAAAACCCTCACAAAATCTAGTAACATTAAAAATAAAGATAAAAACCACAACACAACAGTATTAAAAGTAACTTAAGGAATTGAGGATATTGAGGAGAGGAGGTTGAGAGATGCAACAAAAGATATATGGATTGGTAAGAGATTTGATTAGATTTAGATCTAATGTAAATGGATAGAAGATAAGGAAGATTTGAAAAAAAAAAAAAATTCTGCGCATTTAATTTTTCGCCTTGCGCAAGGCTCCTATATCCCCGGAGCTAAAACTCCATGATCCAAGCTGAAGTTTTTTAGTAAATGCTTCATTTTTGAGTGAAAGAAGCTATTGTTGCCATGCAGGTTTATGTTTTGGATGGGGAGGGTATATTAAAAGTGTTGGATACACTTGTCAGAAAGCATTTTACTCTTTTACCTTACTCTTTTGTACTACAAAGACATAACTTTTAGTCATAAGACAATTTATTGTTCTAAAAAAATAAAGAGAACCTTCAAATTTAACAATGGCGGAAGTTGATGAACTATAAAAACAAAAGCCAGAAGAACTAGATGTGTTTGGTGAATTGAAAGAATTGGTGAAGATAATTAATGGTGGTGATAGAACACCAGAAACCTATACTCTTGCTCACAAATACATCGCTATTCAATTGCTACCAAAAAGTGATAAATATTTAGAACTTCAGTTATTGCAAGAAGAATTGAAAATTGTGGCTGAAAGTAGAACGATCCCAAAAGACTATATGTGTCCAATTTCACATAAACTTATGGTCGATCCGATTCTAGCTAACACGGTCGTAAGTTTCTTTTACATTGCAACAACTTTTAAAAAATATATGTCTAATGCCTTTAAAGAATACCTTTTGAGATATTTGTATAAATCTCCATAGGCTACATCCATGTAGTTAGCCCGACCGACCACCATTATCACAAGATCCATACTTTGCCTCTATGACATTGTTCCACAGGGCGTCATTCTTGGTCCCATACCTCCATAGCCATTTCATGAGTAATGCTTGGTTCATCACCATAATTTTTTGAATGCCAAGGCCACCCTCTTCTTTGGGTGAGCACACCTTATCCCAAGCCATTAGATGAATCTTCCTCATCTTATCACTAGACCCCCAAAGGAAATCCCTTACTATCTTGTCAAGTTTATTAGTAATACTCGACGGGATAGTTAGAAATGATAGGAGGTTAGCAAGGGTGTTTTGAGTGAGAAATCTTTTTCCCCTTTAATAAAATCATCTAGCTTCCTTTTGCTTAAACATTCTTAAAATGACTCAATAACCGGAGGCCATACATCAACCTTTTTGAAACTCTCCCCAGGAGGTAATCAAAGATATTTAAAAAGCAATGTACGTACCTCACACCCAAAGAAAAAAGACCAAATCTTCGATATTAGGCACCGTAACCACTTTGGTAATTGAAAACTTAGCCAAATTTACCTTCAACCTCGAAATGTCTTCAAAGATGAAAAATATAGTTTTAATGGTGGCAAGAGCTAGGTGTAGTGGTTCGGTTAAGAAAATTGCATCGTCTGCAAATTGCAAAACGCCCACTTTCATTGCACCACTATCCATATGAAAAGGAACAACAAGCCCATAATGAATGCATTTTACCGTGATTCTAGATAAAACCTCCATGAATAAGATGAAAGGAAAGTGGGAGAGCGAACCACCTTGCCATAAACCTCTTTGAGTGTCTCCATCCATCATAATGGAAAATCTAACCGTAGAAACACAAGTTCGGATCCATTTCCTCCATTTCATACCAAAGCCCATCCTCCCAAGTAGGTGTGCAAGAAAACCCCAATTCACGTGATCATATAGGCTTTGGTGATATCCACTTTGCAAACAATGTCGGGTACGATTTGTCTCACTCTTGCATCAATACACTCATTAGCGATGAGAATGTCATCAAATATTTGTTTATCTCCAATGAACACCCCTTGCAAACTCGTGACAACCTTATACTAGACCTTTTTCAACCTTGTTACCATAATTTCCGAAATGATTTTATATATCCCGCCAATGAAACTAGTGGGTCTATAATCATTTATGGAAAACACCACTTCCTTATTTGGTATCAATGTTATAAAAGTAATGTTTAAGCACCAATCCAAGAAGCCCATTTCTTGTAAGTCTTCCACCACAACTATGATATCGTTGCTAAAAACATGCCAAAAGGTTTTGTAAAAGGACTTGAAAAATTCATCATCTCTTTGCGTTTTTTCCCTGTCCATGTCTGTAAGAGTTTGGATCACATCTTCTGTGTCAAATACATTTTTCAAGTTCATCCCCTTGACATTATTCAATCTTGTCGAAATACATTTCATCGAGCTTTAGTATATGCATAGTCTCTTATGTAAATATGTTATCATTGTAGGTAGTAACATGTTTTTTTTTATTTTCTCCTCATATCTAGAAATACACCCATCCACATACATACAAGATAGGATATTCACTTTTCTCCTCCGGTTTGCCATGGATTAAAATTTTTTGTGTAAGCTTGTCCTTCTAGGCAATGCTTAAGACCAAAATTTTTGCTTCCAATTAATCACATTCAAACGAAGCAAGTAGTGCAAGTCGTCTCAAAGTATATCTTTTTCCATCACCTCATCATTGGTTCGCAATTAGGTTTTCTCATTAGAATCAATATCATAAATTCTTTCATTCCTCAGCTCAATGTTTTTGTCCACCATCCAAAAAATGTCTTCGTTCAACAATTTTATAAGAACATCAAAGATCTCCAAATTACTCAATTGAGTTTTCCCTCCAAAATATGTTTTCACAAAATTTTATTTAACGAAAGACGCATTTCATTTTTTGTCGCTCAGTATTCTCAATCATTCCATTCATTGGCAAACCATATGTGATTGTAATGTCCTCGACAGTAATCTTCGAGGTATGTTTTCCAAGCTTAAATTTTTTTAATTATTTGAAGTAAGTTTGAATTACGCATTTGAAACTAGCAACTATCCCCTAAGATCTGTGTTTCAACCAATCTATCTTTGTTGCAGAGTTTAACGAACTCCCTAAAAGGAGTTTTCACCAATATATCGAGGTGTTTTTTGTGTAAGCTTAGGACGTAAAGATTTTTACATATGTATTAACGTTGCGATGAATAAAAACAACTCACTTGCTATATATAAAAAGTTTCTCTCACCGATCGATAGTTGTGCCTATGACCATGGAGTAAAAGAAATATATTATTGATAGTTTAATATAAATGATTGAGCTCGATAACGAGAAAAGCTCACGAGAGATGATGGATGAGAGATCTTGTGTGTGATTGACCATGATACCATGATTGGAATGAGTGATATGCTTTTATATTTATAGGCTACAAGTTTAACTCCGATAGAATATATAATAAGGGGATAATGAGAGAAATAACTTGGTAATAATTGGGTTTAATTTTAACTTTGTATAACTTGTGTCTTCATGAGAGAGTCCATTAGATTATGACATGTGACACTATGATGGACGGTAGAGTTGGTGTCATGTGTATGTAATATGTAGTACCACTACAATAGCTTAATTGAAGAAAATTAAGTTTAATTTTATTCTTATGAAGGTCAAATTAGTCTTTTTACAATATTCATAAGTGGACCACAATTTAAAGACTAAACCATTTCACGATAAATAAAGGAAAATCATAATGACACCTGGTATTTTACAAAGAGTTATCCAAAAAATTAAGCTTACCCCATCCAAAAATTGTTACTAATTAAAAACACCCAATATGATAAGAGTTACCTAAATTTTTCTTTTTCTTTCTTTTTCTTCTATCTCTTCCCCATTCTCTCAACAAAATTCTCCATATTCAAAATTCGATCTTCAAACATTTAAGTAAATTAAATGTTCAAATGAAAACCCTAAAATATTCAACTTGTTAATTTTTCTTTTAATTTTTAAGTCAAGTAACATTAAGTTAAACTTTAAACAAATTTTTCTTGAACTTAACTTAAGAAGGAACAACATGAATTTCTTCATATAATAGTGGTCTTCATTCATATTAAAGTATTTTATTGTCTCTTACAAATTTACCATATATGGTTGTAAAGAATAGAATAATATTAAATTTAAGATTTTGGTAAGCAAGAGAGTAATGATTTGGGTTTTTATTAATGGAGTAGTCCAAAAGAGAATGTAAAGAAGAGAGTAAAAGAAAAAAAAAAAAAAATTTTCTAATAAGTTTTTAATGTAAATAGGTGTGTGCCTCTTAGTAAAAATAGTATATAATTGTTTTAGGGGTGCTTTTAATATGTTGGATAACTCTTTGTAAAGAGCCGGGTGTCAATATGATTTCCTTAAATAAATAAGCCGCAACCTAGAAGCTAAATGGTTGGTTCAATATAGTAAGAAGTAATATATTCTTTTCCGATTTTTTTTTATTGGAAAACAACTAAATTCTATATGGATTTATTATAGGGAAATTGGAAAGATAATTTTTTTTTTTTTTTTTTTTGATAATAAAATGCCCAACAGCTAGTCAGGCATTTCTAATTCACTTCTGAAATCAATCAAACTACAAATAGTATCAATAGGTAATAGAGTTCTACTAGGTCTGTAAAAATGGCCCTTTGACCCTTAGCCCGGCCCGGCCCAATGAGTGTTAGAAGCCTAACACTCATTGGGCTAAAAATAAATTTTCTAACAAGTGTAATCTTCAAACTGCAATAGCTATTTACAATGGAGTATGGATAATAATTTAAGTAGATTTGCCTGTTACACTTTGGTGAGTTTTATATTTTTGATTTGTCTTCTACTAATATAATTTTTTCTGCTTCAAATTCTAACATTTTTTAAGGTTTTTGTTTTCTTTTGCGACACAATTGGTTGTTTTTGCCTTCTATTTCGAATAAAATTATCTTTTTATTTCTTTTTTCAAATATGTTATTGATATTTTGTAAAATAATTATGATGTTGTTGATTGTATGTTGGATCTGTATCATTGTTGTTTTTATCATTGTGAACAATGATTAATTGTATGTTGGTATATCATCGTTATGTTTTTGCCTAATCTTATACAATATTACCATGATTTAAACTCATATTAATTGCATGGTACTCTCTTAACAGCAACGCAAATGAGATGCTTTGTACATAGTTTTCATAGTTTTCAATTATTATATAAGTCTTGATTAACTAGATTCATTTTTTTAAGGAGGGACAACCGGACAAGAATCTAAATATCAATCTTGCTGCTGGAGTTTGGCTAGTTGGAACTTTTTTAGTGGAAATGCAAGTACCAGTAATGATATTAGCTTGGCATTTGATGCAAGATGCTCGTAGGTGTTTAAAGATGGAAGATACGCAACTTAAATTAGTGATCAGATATCATATTGGATGATGAAATGATTTGTACTTCTGTAATCTGTTAGATCACTTGTAAAAACATTTCGTATTTAGTCACTTATATTATTATATTGGTGTAAAGTGTATTATGATTATTTACTTTAGTTCTTTGTTGTCTGACCCTTTGACCCTATTTTGAAGCCCGACCCTAAACCCTTTCATAAAAGGGCTAAGGGTCGGGTGAGGTTTTCATAATTTTTGTGTTAGCCCGCCCTAACCCGACCCTCATCATCTTTTAGGGTAGGGTTGGCCGGACCCTTAAAGTGTGAGGGCTCGAGGGTTTGAGGGCCGGGCTGGCCCTACCCGGCCCATTTTACAGGCCTAAGTTCCACCAGTATACTCAGAGTTTCATGCCCATTTGGCAAGCTTGTGAGCATAGTTATTACAGGCTTCCAACATGAACAAAAGATAAAGACCTTAACTGACAACCTAAATTTAAAATAAAAGTATGTAGACTAGAAGAGTTCCAACTAGGTGTTATTTCTCCTCTCAGGCACTGGATAACATTGTTTGTTATCTCATTCGACCACCACATCAAAGTGATTCAGCTCCACATCCATTCTATTTGCTAGTTCAACAGCTTTGAACTTAGCCTCCTCCATAGTTGTTGCTCTGATCTTCTCAATAACACCAACCAATACATTGCCCTCTACATCTCTAGCAATGACAACTACAACACCAAGTTTTATATTAAGAAAGAAGCATGCATCGAAGTTTATTTGCAATAAAATTGTATTTATTTTTTTGGGGGAAAGTATTGATGAATTGGATAGCAATATACCAAAAATGTTATACCATATATTCATCATGTAATATAATATATATTATTAGGACTAATGAATGGTGGAGATAACCATGGTATTTTATAGATTGACGATATTTTCACTTCTAATTTAGTGGATTATTTGGTTCATATTATATTGAGTTTAGTTGCATCCAATTAAAACTCAAATAATGCTATAAATATAGATTCCTATCTGAATAGGATATGGTTGAGGGGATAAAAGCATGATTTTTAAAGATACATATTGCATCAAGTAAACTGAATAATTGTCAACCTCTTTAGTCAACTAATTGACTAATGCATGGTGTAAATATCGACACATCAACGCTACCGAAGTTCCATGTAGGATTTATATCATCCTAAATAAAAGTTTAAACTAGGAGAGTGAATCCTTCCCAACACAAGAAAAAATAGGAGGTGAACATTTATCAAAATTTATTATCGTATGAAACTTCATGTTCCATTTGGCAACTTAATATGCCCACATTGGACTTCATGTTCCGTTTGGCTACTTAATATGCCTATATGAAACTTCAAGTTACCTCTGACATATCTTATCCATACGAAACTTCAACTTCCATTCCTCCACTATTATCCCGTCCCACCTTTTTTAGAGCCTAATGAAATTTTAAGCTCTGTATGCCTTTATGTGTCAGATGATGTAAATGACATGTTTCCACATTTTATTGTACACCTTCCATTAAGAAGGTTAGTGTTTCAGGGTATGAGGATCCAAACCCACTCTGGTTTACACCCTATATTGGTATTACACTTAACAGGAGTTAGGATATTTGTATTGGTTCAATACAAATATGATGTTCTTTACTCACTCCATCCACCACTAACAAATCTTATTGTATAACAAAAAATTCTTTAACACTAACCCTATGACTTACCTCAACATGTATCCATCGATCCCAAGAGTAAACCTCTCGAGGAACCATACTTCTAGTTGAACATCTATTGGGGGTACACAATATGGCGAAATTAGATTTAAATATACATTACCTATCCTCTCATACCTTATATGGACTCAGTTAAAAAACACGATTCAAACGAGTTGCGTCTAATACATGTTAACTTAAGAATTCAGTACCATATGATCTGCATTATGTGTGGCATTATGGGTGTTAGAGTTCTTTATATTCATGTTATCAGTGGACCATATAGGGCCCACTATCATTAGGGTTTCTGTAAAGTTAGCTATATATATATGTGTGATAGAGAGAGGTTGAAGTTAATTAAGGCTCTTTCTCTCTCTCTCTCTCTCTCTCTCTCTCTCTCTCTCTCTCTCTCTCTCTCTCTCTCTCTCTCTCTCTCTCTCTCTCTCTCTCTTCTTCTCTCTACTTAATATATAATTCTACTTGGTATCAGGTAACAGGTTTTGTTTCTTGATTCAATTTAGTATCCGTTTTCTCCTTTCTTTGTTCAATCCTCTTTTCTATATCAGTTTGGTGAGAGTTTAGGTTAACCCTATATTCTATTTTTATGAAACTCTAGATTTTGATCTAGGGATTTTATGAAGGCTTAGTGTGGATTGTTGATGGTTTGGCTATAAAAATCCCGTTTTTTATTCACCTGGACGAGTATTTTGGAAATTTCGTGCTTTGTTTTTCGAATTGCAGCACAAAGGCAATTATTTTGTTTGCCTATTTTTTTTTTCTCTTCCGGGCCAAACCTCTTTGTTGACAACTCTTTATTCCACACTAGTCTATTTTCGAGTTTTGATTTTTTTTTTCTCTCATGACTCTCCCTGAAGATAACGCTTATAAAACTTCTGCTAGCACCGTTGGTTCAGATGGTTCTACTGGACCCCGTTTTCATGATGATATTGGTAAACAAATCACTTCTGTCAAATTGAATGGGAAAATTTTTCTATCATGGTCTCAAGCTGTTAAGGTATTTCTCCGCGCTAAGATGAAGCTGAAAGATTTATCTGAAGATTCTCCTAGTCAAACTGATCCTAAGTTTGAGCAATGGATGAGTGATATGTCTATGGTGATGACCTGGCTATGGCACAGTATGGAACCATCGATTGCCTCTACTGTTCAGTTTCTTCCTACTGCCAAACAGATTTGGCAGGCTCTTGAAGAGATGTTTTCTCAGACCAGTAATGTCTCTCGCATTCATGAGATCTTTGAGACCATGTTTAATACTAAGCAAGGTGACAAATCGTTGAATGAACATTATGGTATCCTTCGTAGTCTTTGGGAAGAATTATTGATTTATCAACCGCTTACTACTGATATTGAAACTTAGCTTAAACAACGAGAAGATTTTCAGTGTTCCTTGTTCTTATCCACTTTGAATCCCGAGTATGCTGCATTTAAGGATCAAATTTTGGCTAGTGAGAACTTTCCTACAGCTGCCAATGCTTATTCACTGCTGCAGCGAGCGTCTTTTGTCCATACACCTCTTCAACCTATAGAGACTTCAGCAGCTCTTGCTTCTAGTAGTCGTGGTGGTGGCAATTCTCGTGGTCATGGTGTTAGTCGTGGTGGTACAAGAGGTGGTACACGTGGTAGTCATTCTCGTGGTGGTATTCGTAGTGGTACACGTCCTTTACGGACAGATTGGATATGTGACCATTGTGGTCGTGTTGGTCATACTGAGGCATATTGTTTTCAAAAAATGGGGTCGAAATTTTTCTTCGGCCAATGCAAATCATACCAGTGATACTTTGAGCTCAACTAGTTCACGACCTCAGCCTCCTACTTCTCAAGAAGATGTCCTTAGCAAGATTCTTTAAAAATTAGATCGCTTGGGTACCGGTACTTTAATTTCTCCTTCTACAGCTACCATGGCTGCTTCAGGTAATTCTGCTTGTATGGTGTCATCATCTCCTAGTTGGGTTATTGAGTCTGGTGCGAATAAACATATGTCTGGTACACGTTCTTTCCTCCATCGTTTTAAACCATTTAAATCTCTTGTTAATTTGGCTGATGGCTCTGCTCGCACAGTGGTTGGTTCTGGCACTATACAACCTGTCCAATCACTCTCTTTATCACATGCGTTGCTTGTTCCTGATTTTCCTACCAATTTATTGTCTATTAGTCAAATTACAAAGTCTCTTAAGTGTTCAACAACGTTTACTTCTTCTCGTTGTGTTTTTCAGGATCTCAAGACGAAGAGGGTGATTGGTTCGGGGCATGAGAAAGATGGTTTATAATTCCTTGATCCTGATCCAAAAATTTCAGCATTAAGTGCTTCAGTCTCTCCTTTACAATTGCATTTTCGTCTAGGTCATCCGTCCTTGGCAAAGCTTCGTCAAGTTTTTCTGAATTTGAGTCATGTGTCTACTTTAGAATGTGATGTTTGTCAATTAGGAAAGCATCATCTTAGTTCTTTTCCTCCTCGACCTGAATGTCCTAGTCTTAGTCCTTTTGATTTGGTCCATACTAATATTTGGGGGTCGTGTCGTGTCAAAAGTGTGTCGGGTTTTCAGTATTTTGTTATTTTTGTTGATGCTTGTACTCGGATGACATAGTTATTTTTAATGAAAGATCGTTTTGCTTTGCCAAATATTTTTCATACCTTTTATAATCAAATTTCTACACAATTTGGTAAATCTCTTAAAGTTTTACGTTCTGATAATGCTTTGGAATATTTGCAGTCTTTCATGCGTGTGTTTTGTGTTGATCATGGTATTATTCATCAAACAACATGTTCTCATACCTCTCAACAAAATGGTGTTGCTGAACGTAAACATAGGCACTTATTGGATATTGCTCGTACTATTATGTTTCACATGTCTGTTCCTAATTCGTATTGGGCTGATGCTGTCCTGACGGCTTGTTATCTTATTAATCGCATGTCGTCTTCTGTGCGTAGCAATAATACTCCATTTTCTCTTTTGTATCCTAGTGTGTTTTCTTTTAGTCTTCCGCCACGTGTTTTTGGTTGTGTTGCCTTTGTTCATAATTTGAATCCAGGTCGTGATAAGTTGTCTCCCCGATCTTTCAAATGTGTGTTTCTTGGTTATTCACAGACTCAGAAGGGTTATCGTTGTTATAGTCCTGTTCATCGTCGTTATTTTGTGAGTGTCGATGTCACGTTTTTTGAATCTACCTCATTTTTTGGATCTACTGGTTAATTGTTTGATCCTGATTTAGTCTCTCTCAGTCAGGGGGAGCTTGCTTCTTCATCTATTCCTATTATTCCTGCTCCTGTTTTATCTACTTCATCTCCGTTACAGGTTTCACCACCTTCAGGTCCCACATTGGTTTCACCGTACCATTTCCCAAGCATTATGTACGAGATAAGTCTCGTAAGCAGGTTGCCCCATCACCCGATTCGTCTGAGATGCCTTCTACTCTACTTGAGTTGCCACCTATATCCACTGGAACTTTACAGTTTGTTCCTCCTGATGATGCTCTACCTGTTGTTGAGGATCTTTCTAATGTTAATTCATCTCTTGAAGTTGATTTACCTATTGCCTTACACAAAGGTAAACGTGGTTGTGTTACGTATCCCATTGCTAATTATGTATCCTTACATCGCATGTCACTTATTTGTACTTTGTTTTGTCACTTCTTTGTACTCTATTTCTGTTGCTACTTCCCATAAGCATGCACTACTCTCTCTAGCATGGAAACAAGCTATGGATGTGGAGATGAGTGCTTTAAAGGATAGTGGCACTTGGGATCTGGTTCCTTTACCCTCTGGGAAAGAAACGGTTGGTTATCGATGGGTGTATACTGTTAAGCATTTGCTTGATGGTACTATAGAACGTTTGAAAGCTCGACTGGTGGCTAAAGGTTATACTCAGACTTATGGTGTGGATTATTGTGAGACTTTTTCTCCTACCGCTCGTTTGAATTCTGTTAGAGTTCTTTTATCTGTGGCTGTGACTTGTGATTGGCCGTTATACCAGTTAGATGTAAAAAATGCATTTTTACATGGAGACTTACAAGAAGAGGTATATATGGATCAACCACCTGGATATATTGTGGAAGGTAAATTTGACATGGTGTGCAGGTTGAGAAAAGCTATTTATGGTTTGAAGCAATCTCCTCGGGCATGGTTTGATAAATTCAGTTCTGTTGTGACTACCTATGGTTTACACCGTCTTCACAGTGATCATTCTGTATTTGTGCGACGATCTAATCCTGGTACTATTGTACTTGTGGTTTATGTTGATGATATAATTATCACTGGTGATGATTCTGTTGGAATTTCTGATTTGAAGTCTTATCTAGCTCAACAATTTCATACTAAAGATTTGGGACTTCTTCGATATTTTCTTGGGATTGAGGTTTCTTGGTCCAAGGCAGGTATTTATTTGTCACAGAGAAAGTATGTGCTTGACTTACTTTCAGAGACTGGACATCTTGTTTCTGCACCTGTTGATACTCTTATGGATCCTAATGTGAAGCTAGATACTGAACAAGGAGAACCTTTTGATGACATTAGTCGATATAGAAGATTGGTTGGCAAGTTAATCTATCTTACAGTTACTCGTCCTGATATAAGCTTCGCAGTTAGTGTTCTTAGTCGCTTCATGCATGCTCCTCATAAGCCTCACTGGGATGCTGTTATTCATGTTCTTCATTATTTGAAGGGTGCTCCGGGTAAAGGGCGACTGTATAAGCCTTCCCAAAGTCTTTGCATTCGTGGTTTTTCTGATGCTGATTATGCTGGTGATGTTACTAATCGTCGCTCTACTTCTGGATATTGTACTTTTGTTGATAATAATCTTGTCACTTGGCGTAGCAAGAAACAGAATGTTGTTGCTCGCTCTAGTGCCGAAGTTGAGTATCGTGCTATGGCTCATACTGCAGCAGAAATGATGTGGGTTGAGTCATTACTTCGTGAGATGGGTGTTCATGTCTCTTCTCCTATGCAAATGTTTTGTGGTAACCAGGCAGTTATCTATATTGCGAGTAATCCGGTTTTTCATGAGCGCACAAAGCATGTTGAGGTGGATTGTCATTTCATTAGAGATTTGATTATGAGTAAACGAATTATTACTCCTTTTGTGAAGTCTGCAAACCAGCTTACTGATATTCTTACAAAGCCTTTGGAGTGTCCTGCATTTCATTCTCTATGTGCCAAGCCGGGCATTTGTGATCTCTATGCTCCAGCTTGAGGGGGAGTGTTAGAGTTCTTTATATTCATGTTATCAGTGGACTATATAGGGCCCACTATCATTAGTGTTTCTGTAAAGTTAGCTCTTATTATATATATGTGATAGAGAGAGGCTGAAGTTAATTAAGCCTCTTTTTTCTCTCTCTCTCTTTCTCTCATATACTAATCTCTCTCTTCTTCTCTCTACTTAATATATAATTCTACTATGGGAATCAACGTTCAAGTAAAAGTTCATTGGCAATAATTGTCGTCGACGTAGTAGGTTTAGTACAACTGTGATCTTCCCCACCCGATCCACACAACATCATAATGATGTATGATATTAGAGAGAGAGAGAGAGAGATTGTAGAATAAAGTCTCAAACTAGGTTTGTTATAAGGCGATATCAAATAATATCATCAAGTTTTAAATATTACAAACTTTAAATACAAACTATTTCATCCGCTTTTTGTTAGTAATCATTGCAAGTCGTTGTGTAATATCTCTTTTTTTACTATACGCAGATATCTTAATCACGCTAGTTTGATTCAAACTATGGTATTATAGTTATATGTTTCCAATGTATTCATCGACTCTTCAAAGAACATTCAAATGTTGATTACAATAACTTTCAAAGAAGAATCATTTCGATAAGGGTTTGATGAAAGTCTATCTTAAAAACAATTCCCAAATATGTGCTTTTTATTACCATTCATTGTGTTATATATTTTCATCGTATCTAAATCATGAATAGATTAGGGAAACGTGCATTCATGTTGACTAATCATCTGTCAGGAATTATCAATTTGCTTTTAACCTAAAACTAAATATATATTCTATACACGAAAGAATATATCTACAACATAGACTTGTTTCTGAGATGTAAAATACCTTCTTCATCAAGTAAAGTTCTAAACGGTAACAGTTAAACATGCCATGCAAGACACAAAAAACCTACGATAAACGTAAGTAGAAACAAAATAGAAAACGACAAATATCAGTTTAACTGTAAGAACGTAGAGTTCGATTTGAAAAACGAAAATCACAAACTCTTCAACCCTAAAATCATTTTAAGAAGTTATAGTCGATCTTATTATTGAATTCAACCTAACTTTTTTCCATATACAAACGATATTTCCTCGTTAAAATCAACTAAAGAAGAAAAAAAAAATGAGGGCATATATCATTACAATCCCCCATGATTTTACAAGCTTTTCTTTATTATTTGAATCCATTCTTTGAGTCTCTAGGATGAACATTGCTAATTATGAAGACAGGAGGAGGATTGTCTAAATACACTGATTCTGTGATTCCATTTCCTTTCTTTCCATTTGGGCTTACAAGCTTACACCTGTCTACAATCTGGACTATGTGTTTGTAGATAAAAAGTCCACATCAAAGCCATTACAACAACAACATGAAAGAAATTGTTTTACTGCAATTTTTCTTACGTCATCTCTTCTCCAGCTAAACAAAAACCAGCAACGGCCGTTTTGTTTCCGAAACCATCTTCTAACAACAACAACAACAACCCCGACAACATGCCTTCTGATTCTGATTCTAAACCTGAATTGACTAACGTCGGTGAAGAAGAAGAAGAAGAAGAACCGGAAGAAGAAGAGGAACCAGAAGAAGAAGAACCTGAAGAAGAAGAAGAAGAGAAAGAAAAAGAAAGAAGTGTTGATTCAACATTAGATTCTCCATCAACAGTAGTAGCAGCTAACAATGATGGTAATAATTCATTTTTTGTTAATTGATTCTGATTTTTTTGATTATTTCATTAAGGGTTTTTAGTACTTTTCTAGCATAATTTGCTTAATTGAAATTGTTTCTTGCATGTTTTGATTTATATTTTATGTTTTAGAATTTGATTTGAGAGTATAATTTGGATTCTTTCACATGCATTGTTGTTATACTTGTTATTGTTGTTTGATTTTTAAGAATCAAAGAGTGACTACTGACTAGTTTTGTTGTTAATTCTTAAAATCAGAAGAAGAACAAAGTGTTGATTCAACATTAGATTCTCCATCAACAATAGTAGCAGCTAACAATGATGGTAATGGATTCTAATTCTTTTTATTTTTGATTATTTAATTTAGGGTTTTTAGTACTTTTATCTTATAATTTGGTTGATTGAAATTGTTTCTTGCATGTTTTGATTTACTGTTTGTTGTGTTGATTAAAATTTTATGTTTTAGATCTTAATTTGAGAGTATAATTGGGATTCTTATCACATGCATTGTTTTTGTTGTTGAATTTTTGTTTTTGTTTTAAGAATGAAACAGTGACTAGTGGTAATGTGGTATTACTTTGCTTTGTTGTTAAACTTAAAATCGAAACATTTTGTAGATTATCCTTGGCTGATTCACCAGAACTCCTCTAATGTCCCCACGCCATGTTTAATCGTATATGTAATGTAGCAATAGATAATCTAGAAATTCTTATTGTACATGGTCAAAGTGCTCAAAATAGTTTTTTTGGTTGCCAAGTGCTCAAAATAGTGCTTAGGTTTTCTCCCTTTCAGCATTACGGAGCTTAATGAGATCAACGTTGTAAAATATATTAGTTGATTAGTGTATCATGATTGGTGGATTTTTAGATCTTATTGTGCTTTACTCTATAGTGTGCACTCTAGGTTTTTCCAACCTACTTTAATGATATTAAGGCACCAGTTTTTATGAGTTGATATTTTTTCAAACAGTAAATTGCAGATATCTAGTGTCCGTGCTTTACAATCTAATCTCAGGAAAGTTTCATTAAATTTATCAAACAATTCATGCATAACTTAATTCAATTTAGCCTTTGACTCAGTTCATCGATAATTATATGAAGACTTCAATTCAGTAAATACCCTTTTAAATGACCCTTACATTCCTTCTTCTAGTTTTGCGGCATGTTCTTAATATAATTTTTTGATTAATAAAAAGCTAAAATCCCTTTCTCAGTAGATCAGGATGAACTTATTTCTTGGTTTTATAAGATGTCAAATGTGAAATGACAACCCTTTTTTCTTTTTTTTTTAAATTGTCATCCTAGATATTAAATTGGGTGTAGAGGCTTGTTGCCGTTGTAATTCATGATTCTGGATATGTCAATTGGCAAACCATGCTGCTTTTAAATTATGTTTTCCATCCCACAAGAAAGTGGAACACCTTACTTCAAGTCTAGGTAGTCCATCAACTTCGAAAAGAACCCAGTTCTTTCTGTTTCACCATTTTCAACATCATCATTCCCTTGAAATACACCATCAACATGTGTTATAGTTTTGCTGCAACGATTGTTTCATAGATTCACATCTGTGTCTCATGTTTCCTATCCTTTCATGTAGATTCTAGTCAGGAGGTAGAGTCTGAGGGGCATGATGAGGACCTGAGATTGGAAAAATCAAATGCAAGTTCAGTTGCTGATTCAAATGAAGCAAGTGGTGGCGATTGTGATTCCCTTAATCCCTCAAACAAACTACAAGAGACACAAGTCAAGGAGCTATCTCATATAGGTGATGGGGGATCCAAGGCTCAAGCTTTGAAGAAAAAGTTAGTATCTTCTGAACGATCTTTCTCTGATAAGAAAGTTATTGGAACCCAACCGCAAAAGACGATTGATATTGAGTGCACAGATATACAGAAGGATCATGAAACTCATAGTGGTGCTGAAGAGACTAAATCCTCTTGTGTTGACGAGAAAGAGATAAAAGCTGAAACTTCCATGAGTAATTCTGTTGATAAAGTTTCTAAAAGTATCTTGCTTTGTAAGGAAGATACTAAGCATATGGACATGCATTCAGAGGAGGTTATAAAACTAAAGGCCTCAAGGTATGGAGACTCTGGTTCACTTTAAAGCTTATACCCAAGTTTTGCCTTCCATAGTTGTCTAATTGGCTTCCATCTGATTTGAATTTCCTTTTGTTCTGGTCAATTTGTTAATTGTTGTTACTTTCAAAAAAGTGGACCAGTTTCTAATAACTAATATGTCTCCAGCTCAATTACTCCACAAATAAGGCCTAGAACCCCTGTTACTGAAATTGATGATGGAAACAAAAGACCTGCTATTATTTGTGATTTCTTCGCGAGAGGTTGGTGCATCAAGGGGAGTTCATGTAAGTTTCTCCATCAGAAAGATAACGTGGCTAGTACTAGTAAGCGTACCAAGCAAGGTGCTCGTGCTGCATGTTCAGAAGATAACCTCAAGGAGGATGAAGGTACTTTGAGATTTCTTGTGGGGAATGCATGTTCATGAACACCTCATATATTTGTGGGAATTTCTAATGGGCTTACTTTCCTCTATCAGGTTTAAGGGTAGAAAACAGAAGACCTTTTGTTTTGTCTGAGCCCTTGGCTTCGTCAGATGTAAATGGTCCTTCAGAAAGGATTCGAGTGGGGGAGTATGGAGAAAGCCAAAGGCCACATCAATTCCTGGACAAACATGACATGCATCCTTCAGCAGTGGCTCAAGGTGATTTTAGATTTGGTAGTCCTGGCAATGCTTGGGCACATAAAGTTGCTGCTTCTGGATCTCAGTGGAAGTCCTTTGCTGGAGATGAAAATATCAGGTCCTCTGGGATGCCCAACCTCATGGATTATAAGAGATCAACTAGGGAAGAATTTGACAGAGGGTATCCTTCATCCTTTAATAACATGGTTCCCGAACATAGACTTCTTTCAAATGGATCAGTTACAGACTCGGGCATATACTTAAACAGCGGCTATTCCCACGACAACAGCATTGTTAGGCCTCCTAGTATGAAACTGGAAACGCGATCTATGACATATGGTTCTCATTCTTCGCCCGGATTTTTTAGTTCTTTAAACTCAAGATTCAATACTTCTCTTCCATCTACAGGCATATCACCATTGCAACAAACATTTCCATGGTCAGGGACTGCTCCTTCTCAACGCTCTTCCCCTTTGGGGCCCATGAAACCTGATCATGGGTATTGTACTTCCAGGTCTTCTTTTATGTTTAGACACTCTTCTTCTCCATACTACTCAAGGCCTGACCAAGAAAACATCACTCTGTGTGGTGATCCTAGGGATCCATTGACTGCGAGGCAACCTACTATAAACAATTGGGAGCCATCTGTACCTTTTAGACCTTCTTTCCATTTGCCCTCATTTATGTCTTCTCACAGAAGTCAATATGATTCCCTTCGTGCTACCATTGACCTCCCTAATGGAGGAGACATGGCCTTTCGGGATTCCTCCATTAGGCAAGGTGCAACAATCCATAATATAAAAAATCAGCCGGAAAATGGCGATTTTAATTCTTTTCATACACCATCTCATCATCGTGCATTAGACAGAGATGCATCCACTCATGGTATAGGTGCATCGGAAAATTTAGCAGAAGGATCGGGAAGTTTCGTGGCTGAACAAAAAAATAAAAGTTCTCTGTCAAAAGAAGAGAAGTCCTTGAAACCTGGTCACATTGTAAATACTTCAAGTGCCATGGAAGTGGATCGTGATCGTAGTCTTAGTCGTCAAGCAGATAGTGATAAACACAACAGGGAATCTAGAACGCTGAAAATTTTCCGTGCTGCACTTGTGGAATTTATGAAAGAGTTAGTGAAACCACACTGGCACATGGGTTATCTTAGCAAGGAAGCACACAACACTGTAGTCAAAAAGGCAGTTGATAAAGTGCTAAGTACATTACAGCCTAATCAAATTCCATATAATGCAGAATTAACCACCAATTATTTTAATTTATTTCGACCCAAACTGGCAAATCTTGTCGAGGTGAGTCTCAGAGTCTTATAAGCCTCTTTAAGGACATTTGTGATTTTGTTTTTTCTTATTTAGGTGGTATTCGCTGTCCAACATTCAACTTCAATGTGTTTAATGTGCAGGCATACGTCCGTAGGCACGGCAAATCATGAGGTTCCAGTTGCCGAATAGCTCAGTAGCTGTACAAAATACCTATATATGGTTCTAACTTAAAGTCATCCATTTCATGGGCGCTGTCTTCTAGTAGCCATTGCTGCGGTTAGGCCTGAAGCTCGTGTGGTAGGCATGGGATTTTGGGTTATTTTTCAGACTTTTCTGCCGTGGAATAGTAAGAGACGTGTCTGAGATAAGCTTGGTTATGGCACAAAAGAATGCAGCTTTAAATATGTCTGAGACGAAGCTTAATTTATGATTTTGGAAGTGGAGACAAGTAGAGGGCCTTCGAGAATTTCAGTGAGTTGGTTCCAAAACCTTTGTTAGATTAAAATAAGACTTATATATATTAGATTTTCTGGCCATGATCTGTCATCAATAGGTTTTAGATTCTTCATGGATTATATTATCTGCTATACAAAACCTTAGATTTCCTTGTGGTTTTTTTTTATTATATTCATTGTTTCACATGTGCAAAATTGTTTCATTATGTATAGGCATATTTTTTATTCCTTACCCGCTTTTTTCAAGTCTGTTATTTTATGAACTGTAACTGTTGTAGTTAGATATTTTCTTAGTATATGCATTTTAAAATACAATTGTGTGGTGAGCTTCAGAATAAATTTGTTATCTTGTGAGAATAACGGGAATGAATATTTAATTACAGATGCTGAAACTGCAGAGATAGAAAAAAATGACATATTATGGTGGAATAATGTGATATGTTATCTGTACAAGTAATTGGAAGACGATGCCGAAACCAAATTTGGTGATAAGGTGCATAATATACAAGAGAATAATTAATTGAAATATCTTACCATGATTAAGTAAGTCAAGATAGAATAATTCTTAGTAAGTATGATATGCTTTGGGTAAATTGTGGAGGTAGCTTCCAAATATTGTCAAGAGCCGGGCGATGACACCGATTTTCACAGCAGATATCTTGTCATATTCTTGTGTCAGACTCATTTTCATACTTTTAGTACTATCTGTGTTTTGCAATTTGGATTTTTTTATACTCACTCTGTCTCATATGCTTAACTTCCAACTTGGCAACAACATGTTTGTCCGCTTCCCTCATACTGAACAGATTACCTGTTTGGTGTTTACCCACTGAAAAATAGATTAATTTAAAGATTTCGTTACATTAGAAGAAAATTTTGAAAGAGAGGAGAGATAATTTAAAAAATTAGATCGTTACTACTAATTTGTGTAGGGATTATCGCAAACTTCGGTAATTGGGACTAGGGAGTAATGCCAGTTCATTTTGATGATGGTGATTATAATATCTGCTTCCAGACTATCCATCACTGAGACTTCTTCCATGGATTTGGCCTGGTTGTTTTAAGAAGGTACCGTGGCTTCTTTCTTGTCTGCCAAGAGAAATCGTTTGTGCTGATGTTCTGGAAAGTTTTGTTCTTTCCTCACAGGCATAATGTTTTTGCACCCTGTTCTAGGCCCTCTTCCATAGTTCCATTTCTTGCGACTGTCCCAAAGGAAAGTTTTTAGCCTCCAGTCTATTTGCCACAAATTCGGGTATGTAAGAAACTCACATAATGTAATCGGGAGACTCGAGTGAGTGCTCTTGATCAGGATCACCCAAATTTAAGACCAGATCATAGGAAACTACTTTTCCTCCTGCAAGCATAAGACGAAGTCGATAATTTGGGGTTTTAATTAATGTTGTGAAAGTAAAGTTTGGACTTCTAAGTTGGGCGAAACTTGGTCTGAGACTGAAAGGACAAGGTTTTCTAGTTAAAGCAGGTTTACTTCAAGGAATTGCTTGTTGTTTTAAGAGACCTTTGGTGATCTAGGAGCATAATGGATGCATGGTCCATGTGTTACGACCTGTGCACTCATCTGTATTGGACATGTACTCCTTCATATTTTCTGATGCTTGAGATAGGAATGTGTGTTTTAAGGATATTCTAGAAAATTATCAGAGTTGAAGTATCCTAGAAAATTAATGATGTACTGCTTATATATTATTATTATGAAGAAAAATGTTGTCCAAGTCCAACTTTTGGCAAGGCACAACGGAAAGCGGGAAGCACCAGATAAAAGGTTGGAGAGAGATGTCAAGACAATCAATTCCAGCATTACAGACCTGTTACTGTTAGTGCATACAGAACAGTACAGCATGTTTATAGGCCATGAACTCTGCTCTAGCCACATCTCCTATCAAGGTGCTCATGTGCTTCCCCAAGATCAAGATGTGGACATTGGATCTTCAAATGCCGTTGCATCCCTTCCAAGTTGCCCCTCTTGTTCCAGGCTTCCAGCATGTGCGAAGGTGTAAATGTCTCCTTTGCCTGTCGTGGTTTCTCCTTGGGCAATCCTACCTGTGGTTCATGGTGTATCAGTAGAACACCTTACTCGTATACCAAACAAGAAAGGATTTTTGTCGAACCTTCCATCTAAGAACATAAGTATGAATCTAGTGTCCATAATGTTTCAAAATCATTTCACAATCCTTTCGAAGAACGAATTTGATATTCTTCTAAATGTCGAAGGACATGTTTTTACCAGGTAATCCCTCTTATACGAAACTCTGAGTTGATTCCTATGCTATATTGCTAAAATTTTGGAGAGAGTGAATGAATGGATTCCAAATCTTGGTGATGAACCAATTGGGAGTGGAACAATTTGTGGCTCAAGATTTAGTTTTGCAACCTGTCGACAATTAAGGCTTTGCTAATTAAAATAACTCAGGTTATGTGCCACCAAATCAATGATGAAGGCCACAGTAACGATAAAGGGAGCCAAAATGGTGGTAATAGTCTAACTCATTCACTGTCTAACCGTACTCCACATCACAAAAAGTGTGGATACCAAGGTACCAATAATTCTCCTCAAGCTAATGCTGCCATTGATCGAAATAATTGTATCATATTAATAATGGTATGATGGTTTATCGGCTGTACTCTGTTTACTTGGCCTAATTTTAATGAGTTCTCAGAGTAGTTTAGATGTTGATGGTTTATTGGTTGGGTAACCAGTTGTCAGAAAATCAAAAACCTTCATTACAAAGGATATGGTGATCTGATCTTAAGAGGGTGATGTTGATTGAGACCCAATTTTACAGTTTTACTCAAAACTGATGGAGCAGAAACCAAAAGTCTTCAGATATGCATGCTCCCAAATCGGAATGGTGGAAGATCAAGCATGAGGTTCGTAGAAGATCAAGCATGAGAATCAACTTAGTGGCTTGGGAGAAGGTATGCTCACCCATCAAGGAGGGAGGGTTGGGGGTCCAGGACCTCCGATCTATGAATATGGCTCTCTTGAGAAATTGGATTTGGAGGTATGGTTCGGAAGGAAATGCTTTATGGAGGCGAGTCATTGATGGTAAATATGGTCCATGCTCTCTAGGGGGTAGACCTCCTCTCCCGCGTCAACCTCACTCTTTTAGCCTATGGAAGGGGATTCTAACCTCCAAGGATAAGTTCTATGGGGGCATCGTTACAAGGTTGGCAAGGGCACCAATACCCGGTTTTGGCATGATATTTGCTGTGGGGATGTGACAGTTGCGACAAAATTTAGAAAGCTTTATCGTTATGCAGCTTTGGAAGAAGGTTCGTTTTATGATTATAGTGACAGGGAGGGTGGATGAAATTTACATCTTCGGAGATCTCTCTTCGAAAAAGCGAAACACAAGAGCTTGAAAGCCCAAATCTCGCACTTGAGACTATCTCTTTGAATGAAGAAAGTGATGTGTGGGAATGGATTTGTTCAAAGAAAAAAATCTTCTCCGTGAAATCCTTTTATTACCATATTTGGGTCTCTAACCAAAGCGATGATTTCCCCACAAGCTAATATGGGAAGTTAACATTCCCACTGATAGTCAAAGCCTTTATTTGGTGTTTGGCTTGGAAGAAGACCCCAGTGGACAAGCTAAAGGAGATGGTGTGGCATTTAGCTATCAGGTGTGTCCTGTGTAACTGTGAGGAGGAGAGTGCTGCACACCTCTTCATGAGATGCTCCAAGTCTGTGGAGATATTGCAGAAATTGATTGGTGGTTGTACTGAAGCAATTCAGATAATTCAGGAACAGCAGTGTGTCATGACAGTTCTGAATCTGTGGCCTAAATCAAATCTGACAGGTCTGGGGTCTCTTCTTTGGCCGTTTGTTTCTTATGCCGTAGCATGGTGTATTTGGACAAGAGACGAAATTCTCTTCCAGGAAGCAATATTTTTGATTGAGATGGTGGCTAGGATTAAAGCTTTACTGTGGGCATGGCTGGCGATGCAGAAGGGGAGCTTGAAAGAGAGAAACAAGCGCGCCTATACTGGTCTGATCAGAAGCTGGTCTGTTGTGGGTCTTCAGAGCTTTATTCAGTTTTGCAGGGTTATAGTAACTTAACTGTGAGGATCAGTTTGTTATGTAGGTGAAAGGGTTAGCCTGTAAGCCTTTGTAAAATTTGGTTAATTACCTGACGGGGTATATTCCTGCTGATCAGGCATGTAAGATTTCCTGGTGATGAATAATATTTACGACCTTTGATCAGAAAAGAAAAAAAAAGGTTCCTCTTTAACCACCTAGCTGAAAGTTGTACCTGTTGGCAAATGATATCTAATGATACTAGATACATTCTTAAGTTGGAAAGTGTTAGATTTGTCATCTGTTTTTTGTGCTTCAGCTTCATAAATAAAAACTTGTGTCTTTGCTCGCAGATACATCCGAAGCGAATTTATTTATATTATTGAGCTTGCTTGTCTGAGTTTTGTATGCCCTTTTGTTGTCGTATTAATTATAAGTCGTGAGCAGTATAATTACTTGTTGATCATGCAACTGCATCTTCCTAAATCATTTCGTATTTAAGTTTTTGTTTTATGTTTAGTATTCGCTCATTAAGTAACACGTCTCCAAGCTTATTTGAAACTTGGTAAGCCTTGTGCAATTCCTTAATATGTCATAAAAGAAAGAATTTTGATGGAATAGGACTTGTTGAGATGGTTGGTTGTCTGGTGTAATAGGTTAAAAGCATTATGTTATCATAAGAATGAGGTACATGTCTGTGAAAAGAAATTTTCATTGCATATGGGTCTATGCCTGCGGAGCAGTGCCACAAGAATAGCTGGAAAGTATAGTGCAACAAGTCTGGTTGGTTCTGATAATGTTCTGATAATACATAATGGTTTTGTTATAGCATGTTGTGTGTGGAATGAGTGAATGACTGGGTGCACTAACATTATTCCTGATGTCGGCCTCTGACTAGATTTACTATGTTCAGAGTATTCATTTCTCTATTATATATTCAATATAAAAGCTCCTCTCATGTAATTCTTGTTGTGGGATATAAAGTTTATGACTGTTTTACCTTTCACCAAAAGAACGGTTATTGTTTTGGTGTGGCTTTTTTGTTCATTGTAGCTTGGAATTTCGATAGCTTAAAGGTGATGGATGGAAGCTCAAGTCTGAGTGAGATATTTTTGGGGTTGAGGTTAAGGTTGCTTTGTCTCTGATCTAGTTTGTTCCTCTTTCTCTTTATTTGGGTTTATGTTTACATCTTATACTATTTTATATTTGCAATTAAAAATTAATTGAGAACTTGGTTTGAAGACAGATCAGCCGCTCAGTTTCAGGTGTAAACCTCTTTTATCCAAGTCCCAATTGCTTGCCTGTAGCCTGTTGAGTTTTGGGTCATTCCCGTGGTACCCGTGATATATAAACCTCTATGGCTCTATATATCTTAAAAATTAGGTGTCAAACTATGGTGTTCTTCGGTTCTTCCGGACTCAATTTAGGCATGTGCTGATGCCCCTCTCTAGTCTTGTTTGCTTGGAAGTTTGAGTTCTTTGACGTAATAGGTCACCTTCTTTTTGAACTCTCTTTGTGAAACTCCTTGGTAGCCCGGTTGGACACATTCTTTCCTTTTGTGCCAGTGGTGGGGGCATGTGTCTATCTCTTGCCCCATCAACCACCATCTTAGGCTCTTAAAAATATTGCATGTGTTATTAATTTGTTTCATTTGTGGCAGAGTATGCGTCCATTCTAGCCAAAGAGATACTCCGGGTTTATAAGTCTTCTAGGAGCGTTTCAGAATGAAGATACAGTAGTAGGTCTGGAAAATAAATGAGAAGATGTGGGACTGTATGTAGTAGTACCTTGTATCTTTGTAAGGTTGTGTTAGTAGAAGTACCATGTTTTTTTATTAGTTAATATATATATATAGTGATATGCTTTACAATGGCCCAATAGCTGATGACTTCTACAGCTCATGATATACAAACAAGACTTTATGGAACCAACTGGTTGGTGAACCTCATTGCATGATTAACATGGAAGAACAGAATCTTACAAGGATGTTGAAATTAGAAGCTATACAAAAATCTTTCTTTCCTTTTTGATGATTGTATTTCATACATGTCCTTGATTAGCGATGGTATTCTATATATGTTTGATATGGAAATTGTTTTATCTGGCTTTGTATTTCTTATTGAGAGAAATCCCACTCTTATCAAATGAACTGAACATGCTCATTTCAATTGTTGAATTTGGGAGTTTAGATAGTGTTATCTTGTTAGATATATATAGCTTGTGTGTGCGTGCCGTGTTGAATTTTTGGAGGTAAATCCAGGATGAAATGTACAGGCATGTGAGCAGATAAAGTATGCCACAAAGTAGAGTTGTAGCTTTCATGAGGTTCGTTTCCATGGTTTGTACAAATAACTTATAGTGCACTTCTCAATCTTTTTTGCTACATTTTATGGTAAGTGAAAATGCCATCTTTGCTCTTATCTATCTCAAACATATACCAAGAATTTGTGAAAGAAAAAAGAAGATTGGATTTGCCAGGAAATGGGGCAGGCTGAGGTTGCTTTCACTGCACATGCTTGTGCAATTTTCCTGGTTTGTTTATGGCCATAGATATTAGGAGCATATTGTCAGACTAGATAGCCAGAGTCACAAGTAACTGTATGTTCATCCAATTCTAGTGTAAATATGTAAATGTGACCCTGATTGGTTTTGCCTTGTTGGTTATAATTGTTGATTATGAGTTTGGGTTTATTTAGAGCATTTTGTGCATTGAAATTTTTATATCTTATTGCACTATGTTTGTGAGCTGGTTCAAGATCATATTCCTGTGTTTGTAGATATCAAATGACAGATACAACTTGCAGAGCAGTTCAGTTAAATATGGTGATGTTTCTTATTTGCTGAATCAAAAAATTATAGGCTCTGACAGATACAACTTGCAGAGCAGTTCAGTTAATTATGGTGAATTGGTGATGTTTCTTATTTGTTGAATCCAAAAATTATAGGCTCTGAACTGTATGCCTTGGACACTAAGGGTGAAGGGTGGGAAACAAAAAACCAGGTTCATTCACCCAACAGCTTACACAATGAGTGGAGTCCTCTGAAAACATAAGTGGCTAACCACATTTTGTTGCTGATTGATTGCCTGGTTAACTCCTTGATCACGGATACAGTAATGAAAACAAATTATGTAATTGGAGTCCTATGACAAACTAAGACTCCTAGCTTCAACTGTATTTTCTATAAATTTGGCTAGTGGGATGTTCTCACTGTTTACATTCGTGCTGTCATTTACAGTAAAAAAAACAAGAATAAGCTTACCTGACCTGACCTGACCTGCTGGGAGCCTGGGAGTTTATTTTATTGATTCCCAAATACATGACAATATGTAAACATCTCCACCAAAATCCACTTAGAATATAGAATTCCATTGGTGAAAATTTCCAAACCATCAAACACTCCTGACAAAGTGATATATTTTCTACACAAACATAGATCTCAAGAAGATCCATTTCAAGTCATCATCTGGACTCTTTGAAAAACAAAGATATATCCCTTTGAATTAAGCACAACACTTCACCAATGCATGGTCCCAGTCCCAGCTACATAAGATGATATATGGTCTTTGGTGGGGAAAAGGGCCAGTCAATGCCAATGTTCACAACAAAGGCACATTCACCATAAGCTGATAAGCATAACCAAAAAGAAAGAAAAAAAAAATGTGGTGTTGTTGTTGGTGTTGTTTTGATTTGTTTAGGAAGAAGGATGTCGTGGGTTAAGGGTGCAATATCTCCGCAATTCGTGCACATTTCACTTATTCAACTCTTCTTCCCTTTTGTCTCCTTCTTCTTTATTCTTAACGATGCACCGACCCCACTGTCACCTCACGTGCTCACGTGACCACATAATCTAATTTATTAAATTAAAATTAATTAATTAACTAATACAGTAATTCTTGTTTAATATTTCTCCTAAATCTTGGGTACAGAGATTTCAGTCCTCACTTTCATAACCTTTTGACCACTACAAGTCTCCAACAACATTCTTTAGGGTCTGTTTGATTCGGGCGGGAAAAGAGTTTACCGGGAAATAGATTTACCATGTGCAAATATTCGGGAAATAAAATTTTGATAAAATAGTTATAATGCTACATTGATCATGAATTTTTTGGGAAAATCATTTAAATATGTTTGTAGTAAGAGTTCGACAAAATTGAGCTCCAATTTGTCCCAACATTTTAACTTATCATGTCGTTTTAAATATTTACCGCTTATTTTCCATTTAATCAAACATGGGAAATTGAAATTTCCCGAAAAATCTATTTCCCGGACTCGAATCAAACAGACCCTATCTTTATTAACCAAGGTGTTTTGTATATGTGTGCATGTGTGTTTGTTTACATACTGTAGTCTTATTTGTACTGTCACATGGACATGGTGAAGGCGAAGGTGAAGGAAAGAGTATGATAAGAGTTGTATAGGACTATAGGGTACTAGAAAAAACTAAAAGAGTGAGTAATACCAAATCACGTTGAACACCATTTTTATGTTACCTAATGTTCAACTACATTTTGAAGAAAATGACATCCATCTTTTGTCTTTTTATACATACATGAAAATGAGATGAGTATCACCCACGGAACTGCATTGTTTTTCTTGAATGCCACCTGATTTGCTATGGACATGGTATTCTATATGTTTCACAAATAATTGGTAGGAGGATACTGTGTGCATATAATTTATCTGGAAAAATAAAATTAATAGTTATTATCAAAGTTGTACTTGATTTAAGTGTACATTAAAAAAAAGTATAGATTACTCTATTATCAGTAAGATCTTCGTCAAGATCTTTCTATTAGTTTAATGGCATTCGACCACAAAAAGCTTAATGACGTTGAATATTGTCATATTCTTCATTTTTGTTTAAAATATTTGAAAATTACCAATTTGGAAAACCTACCATTAAGAAAGAAAAATGAAACATTGATATGTAACCTAATTTAGTCCTTCGAGTAACAAATCTATAAATATAGATATATTCATATGTCGCTAACTTATCATGTGAGATATATACATTGGTGTATGAGTCATTCTGTACATACCAAGCTGAATGTCCGGACAAAACCCCGTTCCCATGGTTCAAATATTCTATATTGCCCTTAAAACGTCCCGACTAAGCCTTGTCGATCTTGAGGTTTTAGATTTCAAAACAAGTGAGTTTCGTCCATTTCCAAGTTCGGACCGAAAACCAAGTAAATACCGACTGAACGGACGGACATAAATCTCGTTTTTACGGACGGAACGTTGTTGTTTTTTGCCTTAGAACGCCCCGAGTTAAGTTATTTTCGTTTTCAAACTATTCACAAAGAGAATGACTGATACATAATTAGTGTATGTATCATTTTCAACTCACCCAAACATTTACATGAGTAGCATATGTCCATGTTAAAGAGAGTGAGTGAGTGAGTGTTGGGAGGCATCGTGTGTGGATAGGAAGTAAGAAGTGTACTAAGTTCCTGGAAAAGCACAAGAGTATGGTGGCATGCCCCAAACAGGCACGAAATGGGTAAATATACGAGAAATGCTAGGAGGACTGCCCGATCACTTTTAAAGAGGACCATCTCTTCATAAAACTACCACGTACATATTAGGTTAAGGGATACACCGGTTTAACAAATAACATAGAGAACGAAAATGGAAGTAATAAAAAAAAATACAAGAATAACTAATAAGAGACAGAATAAAGATGTTAACTTCTCTCAAACTCTCTACTCTTTTTTTTTGTTAAGAAAACTCTCTACTCTTAATCACTTCGTATACAGTGGCGGATCTAAGCGGGGTCATGGGGTATCACTTGACACCCCTGAAGTTTTGCAATTTTTTTACTATATATGTTCAATTTTTTAATTTTTTTAAATATATTTATTACCAAAGATACTATATTGTATCTTCTAATAAAGTAATATCTGTTAAATTGTTTTTCATTCCCATAATTTAAGGATTTTATAAAGATCTAGAAGATCTTACATAAATAAAATGTTAAAATATCTTTACATTATGTACATAATAGAAAATTACAATTTTTTATGTGTATTTTTCGCCAACCTTCTAAAAAAATTAATTTTGAGTTATATCAAAAAAAAAAAAAAAAAAAATTCAATCAACAATCTCCTTTTTCTTGTTCATCCAATCACATTTATTTGAATTTTGGTCTTTAACATGATGTTTTAAGTGCAGAGGTGCAAGTTTTGTATGGTGGCATGCTCTCATATAATTGGGTCGAGTTGGTTGGGGTCTCATAATCTGACGGTATCATCTCATGGCATGTTGTTCAAAATTGTTTGTGTGGTTTCTTTATCAATAAATTGTGAATTATATATATATATAAAATGACGTCTGAAATGAAATAGATAAATTTTTGAAGTAATTACTTACTTTTTTTTCTTGTTTATATCAACTCTTGATTATATTTATTTATTTTTAATTAAAATCTATTTTACATGAAATGATAGTTTTCTAGAGGTGTTTAATTTCTAACATTTTTTTTTGTCTAGATGTATAACATTCTTGACCCCCCCCTAGCAGAAGATCCTAAATCCGCCACTGTTCGTATACTTCATATATATCTTCTTATTCTTACAACTTTACATTAAAAAAAAGATTGAAGTCTGTTTTTTCTGATTTTGATTTGTGGGTGGACAAAATTCAACCCATTTGTATGCAAGCTATATCTGTTGAAATTGATTGATTCAATATTAACATTCGATTTGAAGTTGGTTTGAGCTCAAATTTTTACAAAATGGGTACTCAATATAATAAAGAAGAGAACATAAACAAAGTGAATCATTTAATTAAAATTTATCAAAGATGATGGGTTGATTGATTGGATTGACAGTTAGGGTTTATGTATTTCATTAATGGCAAATACCTTAATAAACCAAAATTTGAGATCTTATTACTTCCCTTCACGTAAGTGAGCCAATTATATCAGATTGCATATAAAATTAAAGAGATTTAAAATTAAGGTATTTGATGTAAGCTGGGAATTTATTTTGTTTTTTAATTTTTTTCTTTTGTTCTCTATCTCCTATTTTACCTCAACCTTTTAATCCCATATTCGGTTTCCTCATTAAGACATGGTAATTTTATAAAGAGGCAGTCCTCTTTAAAAGTGACAAGGTGGTCCTGCTAGCATTTCTCGTAAATATACCTTATTAGGCAAGGAGTTGTACTTTTCACAAATTTTCTTCTAATAATACTTTTTTTTTTATTATTATTAAAAATTCAAATTTTATTGATAAACTCAACGAATTACACAAAAGTAGAGGACAAACGCGCTACAAACTGCGCGGCAAGTCCTTTCTAGATAGCAAACCCGATTCTCCTAAATACATATTCGTTCGAACCTGCAGTCATCACGTTGCTATCCATTATCTTCTGCACTCTCCTGAGGAGCTCAACTGCTTCTGAGCCTAGCAATCCAAATGTGTCAAATGCAAAGGGGATGAAACTATGTTGGTTAGCCCTACAAGCTCCGTCATGTTTCTCCACTTTTGCCTCTGCTGCATTGCTAGCTGCTAGCCCCACCTCAAAAATCCCAGCACTCAGCCCAACCATCGGAGACGCCCCTGTAACATCAACACACGCATGTTTACCTTCAGACCAGTTGTAGACCAGAATATCAGCAGGACGTAATGTCGATCTTCCTTCCTTAGGATCAGTAAGAAAGTTAACAGGAGCCTCCTTCTTAACCTGTACGCCAGCCCGCCAGAACACATCACACAAGATATCTCTAACGTGGTCATGCCTGTACTTGAAGCCGGGGTAATGCTTACAATGGGCCGCATGGTCCCCGAAAGCATCAAGTCTACTCTTCTTGCACACTGGACAAAGCTCACCATCTGAATATAGAGGGATCATCAATCGATAACGAAGAATGGCACGATATTCTATAGGCGTCATGCGTTGTCCAAGCCCTTCCTTCAGGATAGCAAGGAGAAAATCTTTGGCATGTTCTGACTGCACACATCCAATCACGGCTTTTTGTCTAGCTGACAACTCAAATTCCCTCTCAAGACCAGAACTAATCTTGTTGTAGTATGCTTCCGCCAAGACATGTTGGGGTCTGAAGGGGACGGTAGCAGTTAGAGCAAGATTACTGAGATCAAAACCATGTATAGAAAGATGTAAACTAGCAATGGCAGTATCGAAAACATTACCCATAGGTGGAGTGTCACAACCTCGAAGAATGTGGTCCTGGAGATCCTTGGTTTGCGTACGTGAAGCTACGAAAGCAAACTTCATAACATTTTTTTTTCCTTCTAAAATTTATAAATTCCATAACTTTTGATTCAAAAGTCGAATATGAACATTTTTTATATGGTTGGAAAGATCTCAAGAAGATCTATTCAACAAGATCTTACATGACTACTATATTCTAAATTTAAAAAAAATAAAATCATAATTGCGTAATTATTACAAGTATGTACAAGTCAAAAATTGGAATGTAGATGCCCATTTCATATTATAAAATGATCCATTATAATGAGGGAAAACTTTCTGCTATATATAAAGTACATAGTAGAAGAAATATACTTGGTCAAAAGAAAAAAAAAAAAACATTAGAGGTCCAAAATATATACTTGAGGTCCCCAAATAAAAACCAACTGAACAATCAAACACTAGAGGTCCCTAAACCAAATATAGAGGTTACAAAAAGAAATAAAAGATGTCAACATAAAACCACTTGAGGTCATCAAAGAAAACATAAATGCCATCTTACCAGTCCCTCCAAAATACTTTAAAGTTTTTTCACTTCAACATAAGTTCTCTTTGATGCTCCATGAGAAGAACCACAACTCTCTTTTGTTGGTTGAGAGTATACTAACTTATGTTGACGTGAGAAAACTTAAAAGTGTCTTGGAGTGACTGTAAGATATCCTTCTTATTTTCTTGGGGACTTCCAGTTGTTTTGTGTTGACCTTTGTTTTTTTTTTCCTGATAACCTCTATAGTTTGTTTGAGGATCTGTAGTGTTTGATTATTCAGTTGGTCTTTATTTGGGGGACCTCAAGTATGTATTTTAAGAACTCTATTGATTTTTTTTTTGGGGGGGGGGGACCTTAAGTATATTTTCTTCACTCTATAGTTTATATATAAGATAATGTTTTCCCTCATTATAATGGACTATTTTAAAACATGAAATGGACCTCCACATTCTAATTTCTGATTTATCCCATTCCTATGCCTGTTTGGGGTATGCCATCGTAATCTTGAGTTTTTTTTTCAGGAAATTGCCCTATATAAAAATGAAATGAGAATATCACCCACGGAACTACACTGTCTTTCTTGAAAGTCACCTAATTTACTATAGACATGGTTTTCTATAGGTTCACAAACAACTTGCAGGAGGATACTGTGTGCATACAATGTATCTGGAAAAAAAAATCAATAGTTATTATCAAAGTTGTACTTGATTTAAGTATCAAGATCTTTCTATTAGTTTTATGCCATGCGACGACAAAAAGTTTAATGACGTTGAATATTGTCGTATTCTTCATTTTTGTTTAAAATATTCGAGAATTAATAGATATATTGCCTCATTTTCGTGCCTGTTTGGGGCATACCACCATAATCTTGTGCTTTTCTAGGAAATTGCCCTATATAAAAATGAGATGAGAGTATCACCCACAGAACTACATTATCTTTCTTGAAAACCACCTGATTTATTATAGACATGGTTTTCTATAGGTTCACAAACAATTTGCAGGAGGATACTGTGTGCATACAATGTATCTAGAAAAAAAAAAATCAATAGTTATTATCAAAGTTGTACTTGATTTAAGTATCAAGATCTTTCTATTAGTTTTATGGCATGCGATGACAAAAAGATTAATGACGTTGAATATTGCGTATTCTTCATTTTTGTTTAAAATATTCGAGAATTAATGGATATATTGCCTCATTTTCGTGCCTGTTTGGGGCATACCACCATAATCTTGTGCTTTTCCAGAAAATTGCCCTATATAAAAATAAGATGAGAGTATCACCCACAAAACTACATTGTCTTTCTTGAAAGCCACCTGATTTACTATAAACATGGTTTTCTATAGGTTCACAAACAGTTTACAGGAGGATACTATGTGCATACACCGTATCTAGAAAAAAAAATCAATAGTTATTATCAAAGTTGTACTTGATTAAGTATCAAGATATTTTTATTAGTTTTATGGCTTGTAACGACAAAAAGCTTAATGACGTTGAATATTGTCGTATTCTTCATTTTTATTTAAAATATTAGAAAATTAATAGATATATTGCCTCATTTTCCGTGCCTGTTTGGGGGCATACCACCATAATCTGTTGTATTTCCAAGAAATTGCCCTATATGAAAAATGAGATGAGAGTATCACCCACAGAACTACATTGCCTTTCTTGAAAGCCACCTGATTTATTATAGACATGGTTTTCTATAGGTTCACAAATAATTTGCAGGAGAATACTGTGTGCTTACAATGTATCTGGAAAAAAAAAGAATCAATAGTTATTATCAAAGTTGTATTTGATTGAAATATCAACATCTTTCTATTAGTTTTATGGCATGTGACAACAAAAAGCTTAATAACGTTGAATTCTTCATTTTATTTAAAATATTCGAGAATTTTACCTATCTAGAAAACCTACCCTTGAGAAAGAAAAATAAAACATTAATATGTAACTTATTCAATCCTTCGAGTAACACATCTAATAGATATATAGATATATTCATATATGTCCCCAACTTATTATGTGAGATATATACAGTGGTGTATCAATCATTTTCTTTGTTTTATATTCATTCATAAGCTACTCACAAAGAGAATGACTGATACATAATCCGGGTGTATGTAATCGTTTTCAATTTTTCAATTCACCCAGGCATTTACATGACTAGCCTATGTCCATGTTAAGGAGAGAGAGTGAGTGTTGGGAGACAGTGTGTGTGGATAGGAAATAGGAAATGTACTAAGTCCTAACTGATTGTTTTTTGGTGATTGAATTTATGAGCAAAATAACAAACCCTGGAAGAAACATCATATATATTTGTTACACAGAAACACAATGACACAAGGGCACACTTCACACATATCAACTTCTTACTTTTCCTCTTTAAGTTATTACTTGGAGAAAGAAACAACTCAAAAAGAAAGTTAAAAAAAGGGAAAGAAAAGATAAAAAGAGTTGATAAAGAGGTTACAAGGTTATCTCACTTCTTTTGTTCTTATTATTAACATTTGCTTTACTTCTAGCTATACAAGAAATTCACAGTAGAAAGAAAGAAAGGAAGAAAGAAAGAAAAAGGAGTGAAGTAGAGAGTAGTGGTAGTAGTAGTAGTGATTAGTGAAAGAGCAAAACAGAAAAGGGGAGAAACCTAGTGAGAGAGAAAGAGAGAAAGAGAAAGATGGTGGGCTCAGGAGGATCAGCTGATAGAAGCAAAGAAGCTGTTGGGATGATGGCACTTCATGAGGCTCTTAGAACTGTCTGTCTTAATTCAGACTGGACTTACTCCGTTTTCTGGACCATTCGACCTCGCCCGTACTTATCAAACATAATCCCTTACCTCCTCTGTTTTCTTCAAACATTTGTTGTCTTCTATGTCTTTTCTGTACTCTCTAATGGGGGTTTTCTTCTTTTTTGCAGAAGAAGCAGAGGTGGTACTGGTTGCAAGGTCGGTGAAGATAATGGTAGCTTGTAAGTTCACTTTTATCTTTCATTTCTTATGTCTATTTTAATGGTGAAGAAAACAGAGGAGAAACAGAAAACAGAGAAAGAGGGGGAGAGATTTGTGTTGAGTTTTTAAGAATTTTATGATTTGGGTTTTACTTATTAGTATGATTTATGAATTGGGTATTTGATATTTTTGCAGAATGTTGATGTGGGAAGATGGATTTTGTAAAGGAAGAGTTGCAGAATGTTTAGAAGATATTGATGGTGAAGATCCAGTTAGAAAAGCTTTCAGTAAAATGTCTATTCAGCTTTACAATTATGGAGAAGGGTGGGTAGGTACTTTTGTTAAATTACATAATTTTCTATAAAAATGGAAGAAAATTAAAAAGAATTGCAATACTTTTTTTTTTTTGGGATTAATGATATTTAATTTTGTGATTTTTTTGATTAATTGATTTTGAGCAGTTTGATGGGAAAGGTAGCTTCTGATAAATGTCACAAATGGGTTTTCAAAGAACTAAATGATGCTGAACCCAACATTTCTAACTACTGGCAGAGTTCATTTGATGCTGTATGTAAAGAAAAACCTAACATTATATTGCCTGAAATTATGACAATTATGATTAATGCAATTTTTATTATTGTTTCGATTAAGTAATCATTGGATTCTCTTATGATTTTTTTGTAGATCCCCTCTGAATGGACTGACCAGTTCAACTCTGGTATTCAGGTAAGATTGACTGAACTCGTAGTGTTTGATTCTGGTTATATACGCTATGCGGATTTATTTATGTTGAACTTTAACAGACTATAGCTGTCATTCAAGCTGGACATGGCCTTTTACAACTGGGCTCTTGCAAGATTGTGAGTTTTTATCTTCAGTAGTTTTAGTTAATACTCGATGTTTGATTTGATTGTATGTTGATGTTCTGCAAAAAAAATATTTGAACTATTGGAACTCATTTAGTTTAATTATGAATCTAATTACGATAAGTTACACTCTCTTCAGATACCAGAAGACTTGCATTTTGTACTCAGAATGAGGCATACTTTTGAATCTCTTGGTTATCAGTCTGGTTTCTATCTGTCCCAGCTCTTTTCTTCGACAAGAAATACTTCTTCTTCTGTTCCCTTGAAGCAATCTATTGGCCCGAGTCGCCCTCCTGCTCCTATCTTTAATTGGAGTCAAAGACCACTCTCATCCTCGAGTTCTGTTATTGGTTCTCAGAACTTTCAGAACAACTCTCGACTAGGATTATCACAAGGCCAAGATGAGGCCCATCTTTATCTTCACCCCCATCCAAATGATACACAAATGCGAGATATGATTGCTGATCATGATGCTGACATAAAATGGCCCAATGGGTTATCCTTCTTTAATGCTCTCACTGCTCAAACTGATGATGCCAAGCTTTTATTTGGGTCTGAGAGCTTAGGAAACAAACCAAACCAACAACACCATCAGCTCGTTGTTGGGGGAGATGACGCAAATTTAGCCATGAACTTTTGTGACAATGCTGAAGAATCCAAAAGCATCTCAGAAGTGTCAAATTCACTCCATCGAGGAAACAGAAATGAAAACAATGGTAACCAAAATGTCAATGACTACCTGAGTTTGGAAAGTCATACAAACAATGTTAGGAAAATGGAAAATAAATTCAAAAGGAGTTTCACACTGCCTGCGAGAATGACTTCTTCATCATCTTCAACTTCTCTGGATCATCATCAACACCACCCAGTTGAATATAGGAACACTGAAGGTGGAATCTACTCTGACATCATGGAGACCTTCTTAGAGTGACAGAAAATTTTGTAAGAGAAGAATGGTAGGTTGTATCTAGTAGTGACTTGTTTTGTTTTCTTCTATTGCTCACATGTTTCAGTGCCAATAAGTTTATGGTTTCCTTTCTATTGATGTTTTATTGCCTTTGTGCCTAGGAAAGTTTTTCCCTCGTCATGTATGTTTCTGCTCTAGGAAGGTGGATATTCTAGCATCCACGAACAATATTGATAACTATATAGTTTCAGTGATGTAGAGAACTAGTGTACAGAAATCGGACAGGCCATACTATTGGATTGACATTATATATTAGGCCTAACGCTTTCCCTTTGCATGTAAGAGCATTCCCAATAGTAAAATGGTTTTAGGGATGCCACTTAGGAGAGAAGGATAAGGTTTTAGTAGGGGTTCCAGGGCTTCAGGAAATGTTTGACTCAATTTTGACTCAATCCTATTTAGGGTACTTGTATATATTGGATTGGCATGATTTTTGGTAGATATGATCTCCTTACTATAAAGATCTACTACATAAAAAATCAGCTCATTTAAATATATTTAGACCCATCAAATGTAATATTAAATTCAACGGTAAAAATGAACATTCCACAATACATTAAATTGCAATATGATTTTTCTAGGGTTAAAAAATTCAGATTATGATAAATTTTGGTGAAGATGTCGTACATAATGAGAACATTCATCCTACAAAAAATCATATCAATCTAACATGTACAAGTACCCTAAATAGAATTGAGTCAAACATTTCCCGAGTCTTTGGAACCCCTCCCTAAAATTAATGCTAATAACCTTATATAGCCCACAATATGATAAAATGATCTTATGTGGCACTTTTAATTCCTTGGCAAATTTGTCAAAGAGTTAAAAGTGTTTTGCTTGAAAAGTATGTTAAAAACCACCATTGACAAGAGTTTTTTACTAAAAGTTTTTGAAAAGGATTTAAAACCTACTATTGAGAATGCTCTAAAGGTCCAATGGGGATTCTTACTGGGATTTAACCGTACTATAAAAACTTATGTGGGATTTATTTGCCTATTTGGCATTATTAGATGAACCATTGACACAGTATACATCAATACTAACAATAACAATTTCATTGAACTTGTACTTCTATTATATAGTTTGATGCCTCCTGCAGATCTAGATCCTTTAATTAGTGATGCATTCATTAGCTGGGTAATTAGCTGAATTATTGTACCCATGTCTCATCATTCATTTCAATTTTCAACTGAGCTAATTGCCGGAAGATGTTTTTTCAACAAAATGAGGTCGTCTGGAATCCAGGCATGATCCACTCCTTGATATAGGGTAAGTGGTCAAAGTGCATCTTCATCACCTGATACCCATGCAAAATACGTGTAGGTTACGTAAGCAAGTTCAGTGATCGAGCTTTTGTTGCATCTTCAAAATATGCTTCAATTTAGCTGTGCATAAAATCGAAATAATCTGTAGGTGTTAGAAAATGTGTCCTCAATAGGTATGGCGTATCTCAATAGAAAATGCTTCAACTATAATTATGTGATGAAGCAGATAGGATCACAGGGTATAGTAGAATGAGAGAATCAAACTGGCTAGCTAGGACTGAAGCATTTGAGGCTGGTTTTGGCGTATCTCAATAGGTGTAACTATAGCTGCAAAAAACACCTAGTGATGCTGTTGCATTCCTTATGGATCGATCTCATTGCTGATAAGTAATGATTTTGCAGTGGGTTGAAGTCCTAGATATAGGTTGATAATCCGAAGTTTATTAACAAATTTAAGCAGTTTTTATGGTCTGTGGCTTTGCACATCAGTGGGCTGTACAAGTAAAGAGCATAGGATAGTACTGCGAAAGCTGCTTCACATTATTGATAGTATAGGCGTTTCCCATAGGAAAGTTCATACAAGTGGTGCAGAGTTCTCCAAGTTGGAACTTCCCCAAAATTGGAATCACTGACTCCACTGGTAAAGACAGACCAAGTTCATGGTCATGTGAGTGATCTTGTACAGATGCAGTGAATGGAAATGTTGATAATAAATCGAAAAGTTTATCTTAAAGTCTTGTTCAGTTGGTCATGACCTATAAACCTTTCACGACACTTTCAGATTCACTATGCAAATACCATTTTGTACTTATATAGTACAGGTGGTATACATTTCCAACATGTGAAAATGATAACTGTCGCGTACCACATATCAGCAGATGAATGATAAGCTACATACCAACCAACCGAAATCCAATGTATATAGACAATCTTAGTCGTTATTCCTGGTTTTATACTGTATGGTGTCTTTATCTTCTCTCTGCGTTAATCAAATGATATCTAATGTTAAGTTGTCAAAGAACAATAGGTACTGTACTGTACATTTCCAACTAAACTAGAGTTGTCATACGAGGTATCAAATTAGGTTACAATGTGGAATACATTTCATATAGACACAATAACTAGTTAAGAAATTTCATGGAGTAGTTATCTTTCAGTTCACTAGTAACACTTACTGTTTAAAGAAAGTGAACTTGATTGTCAGTCAAATACAAGGTGTGGCCTAACTTGAGAAACGCAGATAGTGCTAATCTCACAGTTTAATATTCAAACAATTTAAACGATACGCAGAAAGTAAATAACACGCAGGAATTTTTTTAACGTGGTAAAACCCAATTTGGGAAACGTCCACGGTTGCCTTGATGACAACAAATAATCCACTAGACGAAAGAGATTTACAAACCTATCAACTACCTGCACTCACTACGAGCTGATACTTCAGGTTATCTCTAACACCTTGACTTCACCAGAGTACCTTGATGTACGCACAAGACACTCGACTCCTTGATGAACACACAAGAAGACTCGAAGCTGAATTCACAACTGTATGAGGAAGATGGAAACAATGAATTGAGAAGAAGGAGGTTAAGTCCAATCACCAATCAAACACACAAACTCTTAAAAACACCTTACTTGTGCGGCCAAAAGAACTGACACCTTCATTGGAGAAGAAAACCTATTTATATCTAGGGTTGGAATACACTGAAAATGGGCCGGAATTGCTGAAATCCACATTGAACGTACGTACGTCTAAACAACGTTCGTACGTTCCCACACGGTAAAAGTTCGCTGCCTGCTTGGACGTACGAACGTCCTAACTGCATACGTACGTCCTGACCAAAAGAAGTTTGCTGCCTCAATGGACGTACATACGTCCTAACTAGGTACGTACGTCCAGTACCCAAAACTGACTTTGACAAAAGACACAAGGACACGGACACGAGACGATTTCAAGGCGAGATAATCGAGACTCCTCATGTCACAAAATTAATGTCAAATAACCGAGTGCCGGTTTCAATCTCCCCTTTGACATTGATTTTGTGACAAAAACTTATGACTCTAATAGCACTTATAAAACGTGCTTACAAACCCAAACCACGGCATTTATAAATCATGCCTACAAAAATACTCAAGTTAGAATACATATCAAGTCACCAATTTTCGACGTCCATCTTGATCAAGACGCTTTAATCATCAGAGACCGAATGGAAGCGATTAAGAATTTAGAATAACTCCCCATACTTTATGAGCTCCAATCATAGATACTCGAGCTCCCCCATAACTGTACAGCTTCTCAATACCTGAAACATGACCCAAGAATATCCTAACAGCAAAGAGACGATTGTTAGTATTTAGAGTCATAATTCTCCCCTTTTTTGTCATAAAAGGTGAACAAGAGGAACAACAAACAGAAAAACGAGAATAACCAAGAAGAGAGCGACCAACAACATACTAATTAAGACGATGAATAGAATAGGAATAAGAAAATAAATAAAAAAATAGACTAGCCCAACTACTTAAACTTGCATGAAACAAATAACAACAAAAAACAGGAGTCCATAACCAGAATTAACAGCAAAAACAGAAAACAGTACTTAAGTTAACGAATTCGAAAAATTCGTTCCCAATGACCTAGAGGAAGCTTTGAGAAATAAGCTTCAGCACGAGCCGAAAAGTTCTTCCATCGAGCTATCACATGATCATCATAATCCTCCAGCCATTCACCCGTACAAAATAGCTCTTCGATTCTGCTGTCCAAACCACAGTCTGTGAGAGGAGCAGCAAGTCCTGGAACCTTCGGGAATCCAACCAACTCCAAGATGTGATTTTGGAGATGTCCCGGCAATCTCTCCCAATGATTGACATGAACCATGCAAGGATTAAGATAGGGTGGATGAATATAGTCATATCCATGAGGAACACGGCACAAGCGACAAACTTTCGAATGGTTCTTGTATTCCATCACCATAAACGACACATAGCCAACTAGCGGAACAAAGACACCATGAAGTTCATGCTCTGCCATTGAAACAATTCTGAAGAACAAAGACAGAACTACAAGGAAGTAAGAAGGCACAATATAGGTATAAGAAGAGAAGACACACAAATATATAGAAAAACAAACCTTAACCCAACATGGGCCCAAGAAGGTAGGTCCATTACCTAATATGCACGATATTTTTACTAATCTGTAGAGAACTAGTACTAATATCAGAATAACAATATCCAATAACAGAACCAATCTCTAAAAATAGAAACAAAAATAGAATCCCAATATGACTACATCAAGCAAAGATATAAGAAGATAAGACAAAAGGAAGAAACTACTCTGACTCCGAGTCACCATCACTATGCTCGTCACCCGAGGTGCCCACGAGACCATCATCCTCACCATCTCTTTCAGGAGAGGCATCACCATCAGTATCACCCGCTACTGGAGGCACCTCTTCTAGGAATGGAGGCAACTCTACGGGAGTGAAGTCGATCTGTAGATGACGCATCTGGGCGACATTCATCTTATGTAGATCACGGAGCATCGCATCATGCTGAGCAAGAATGACACCTAAACGATCCAAACGAGCGTCTGTATGGTCTTGATGACGTCGAAGAGAAGAAACCCGAGCTTCAACTGCAGCAACTGCCCGGTTGCTCCTAACTGAGGCCGACGCGGGGCGTCCAGGAGTCAAGGCCCGATCAAAATTATCATGGCTATCAAGAACCCGACCTCCCCAAATCAAGTGATGCGTCAGTCGCGCACCCACAGACTCAAATGCAGACTTCTTAGACTGGCAACCCTTCTTGATGGCATTGACCCAGTCATGACCAACAAACCTTGGAGGGCTCACCTTCGTATAATCTCCCTGAAAGCCTAAATGCTTGAGAATTGTCATGATAAAGCTACGGAAAGGAAGAGTACCCTTAGCTGCATCGATTTGGAGCATCCGTGAGTAGATGACCTCGGAGAGGTGGATATGATGCACCGATATACACACCACTAGCTTGACCATTTCGTCGGTCATGATGATCTTGTTGCCCTTTGTCGGATAGATGTTCGAATGAGCAACCATGTGCATGAGAATGGCGCTGTAAGCCTTGGCATGGTATCTCTCCGTGACACCATCTATGAACATCCTAGTAACTTGATCGATCAAATCTACCCGAATCTCATCTGGAAGAGGCCACATGACATGCACGGTATTCTCTGGCAGACGATGATTATCGATCCCCAATGTTTCACTTATCACCTTAGGAGAGATAGTGTATCTCCTTCCATCAATCACAACCGAGAAACTTGTGCGATTCTGTGAAGGAGTCTTGGTCTCATAGAACGCAATAGTGTGCTCGACCGAGTACTTAGTTACCGGTTGAGCCACCCTTAACCAATTTCGATCCTCAAAGAAGGACGAAATATTCCTGAGTTGAGACGAACCCAATGGAGTGGCAGAAATGTCCCGCAAGTCAAAGAAGCGCTCGGGGATAATGGCCTTGGCTCGAGGATGAGCACCACGTGAAGTAGGAGGGGGCGAGGAATCTGAAGGAGGACCTCTACCCTTCTCAGCACGAGGAACACGTGTGCCCGAGGACGAAGCAACCTTGGAACCGGGTGTTTCTTTGGTGGGAGTAGTCCGAGCACGCTTAGGAGGCATGTCCTGCATAAGCAAAACAGAAACACAACCGAGAAACAAGGTAACTAAGAAAACTGACAAGAAATCTCATTTAGGCATTTCATCGAAAAGTTTGTGGGCATGAACATAAAGTGTCCAAGCGACAACAACCAAACAATGAGCACACCACGAAACTTGTTACACTAGCATAGTGAAGAATCAACAATGAATAATGTTAAACAGAGCTTCCACCATGTCTAAAGAATCAAATGTAACAGCAAACAAAGAAAAATAACAACCATAGCTAATTTGGAGAAGAAGAGCCTTAGAGAATAACCAAACAACCAAACAATCCAACAACACTAAGAATATAAAGAGAGATAAGAAGTAGAATAGAAGGCAGCCACTATACTTACTTGAATGACGAGCGAGTACACACCCCAAAAAAAAATCAAGTAAACACTTGGTTTGAGCAAGGAACAACACCAAGGGATGAGATAGAAGCAAAATGAAGGAGAAGAGAGTTAAGAAGAAGATTGCCGAAAATCAGTTGGGAGATAATGGAAACGTCCTTATGTTCGTGCGTGAGAGAAGAAGAGCACGATTCGAATGTAACAGAAGGGCCAAAATTTTTAAACATATGAGCTTAAAAATCACATATGGGCCGAGATTGTACCAGGAACGTACGTATGTCCTAATGACATTCGTATGTCGGGACCCAAAAAAAACTTAACTGCCAGGACATACGTCTGTACGTTCGATAAATAACGTTCGTACGTTGAAAAAGATCTGCCAGCCTAAACGTACGAACGGCTTAACAACGTACGTACTCCCTTTTTTTTTTTTTTTTTTTTTTTTTAAACGATAATACAGACAAGAGATTTATCCTTAACAACCAAAACGAACCGAATGACAAAAAAAATATTGAGAGACATCACATGAAGTATATCTAAGTATTGTTAGGATTCCGATTCAAGCACAAATATAATTTGAATATGCATCAACCATGAGAAATGCAAGAACGAAGGACGGAATCATACACCAAACCACGGTACTCAAAAGAATGATGCACGCATGCAGGAGGAGTAGAGCAGACCTATACCAAAATTCGGTTAACTTAGAAAAGGAAAAACTCCCAAACAATGTCCGGGAACCGACCGATATTAAGATCATTGATTATAATGAAGGTCACGGACAATAGGACAAACATGAAAAATGAACGAGGTTATAACAAAAACCAAGGAACCACTGGTTCAAATATATATGAATATTTTTGTTGGTTTTATCCATTTAAGACAAGTGCCATTCTCATGTGGGAGTATAGTATACCTCCATCTTTTACCAAAACACGAGGGTAGGGTGTAGCCTACATCTTTTCGGCAAAAACACACTCAAGAAGTGCAATACCATGGTAACGTGCAACACAAGAACTAACATCTCTTGAGTGCATCCGTCAGAGCATGACCCTCACAGCCCCAACGGGTTCCTAGCCAACTGATAATGCGCCCAAGACATTCAAATGGCTGGGGATTTCGTGAGTCATTGACCACTTACAAGAGGTATATATATAAAAAAAACCCGATGACCATGAAGAAAAACAGAAGATAGAGATAATGTCAGATGATCCTTGTCTAATCATATAAGAATTAAGGTATAAAAATACTCTAAAAATCCCACAACATGCAAATGCATCATGCAAGAAACCACCAAAGGCGAAGAGACTATGATGCAGCCCTACAACAAAGCTCGACAAAAAAAAACACGGTTGAAGGTACCAAATTATAAATAGCTGAAAAATGGAATCCAAACAATAAATAGATTAGTATGTCCTCAACACTAAAAAAAACCGAACCTAAACATCGCAAAACACAAACAGTTCCAATGAGGAAATTAGGTATATAGATGCGGAGGGGGTGTAGTGATAATGAAACAGTTATCATGTGAACGACTACCAGTTAATAGCAAGACATGATTTGAATAAAAAACATCACACTTATCATCCTCAAAAACAACCTTCAACTTAGCATCACATAACTGACTAATACTTAACAGATTCGATTTAAGACCTTTAACAAAAAGAAGCTCATGACCATTGAGCGAGCCATCCTCAGAAAAATTACCTTTACCTTCAACCGGAAGCATTTTACCATTTCCAAAAGTAACCTTACCTCCATAACCAAGAATCAGGTTATCAACTAGAGTCTTATCACCTGTCATATGTCGCGAACATCCGCTGTCAAGATACCATGATGATGTAGTTGGTTCAACCAATCTAGCCATGTGAGATACCATTTTGCTGGACGCATCCATACTCCTATCCCAGAAATGTGGTGGTGGAGTGGACATGAGGGCGATTCCCATAAGGAGAAGTCCTAGGTAAGCCCCACGGTGCATAGCCATTCCACATGTACGGAGCCTGCATGGAAAAGGTGGAAGACTTGTTCCAATATGAATTACCTGCAAAAAGAGAGTGGTGAGCAGGATATAAATTATTCCAACAAAAAGCAGAAGTGTGAACCATGCGACCACAGGTTAGACATTTAAAGCCTTTGTGTCTGAGATTCCTTTTCGAGACATGCTTTACACGAGTAACCTTGGGTGGGGGAACCACACCAGACACCTGCACAGGAGCAGGGAGGGATGAAGGGAAGACACCTGTTGGTCTGACAAAAGTAGTATGTGAGGTGCTAGCAGTAGAAAGAGGAACAAATGAGTCATAACCCAAACCCGATTTGTCTGAATGGGATTTACCAATTCCCAACAGAGAGTTAAGACTATCACTAGCTTTACCAAACCCAACCAATTGTTTGTTAGCGGCAAACAACTCAGCTTTCACTTTCTCATGTTCCAATACTAGAGAGCGATACCGTGTCTCCAGGTTATTATTCAGTTTTTCTAGAGAAGCAATACGCACTTGGAAATCCTCCTTTTCTTTTTCAAATTCCTCCTTCAACATGTTGGAGTCACCTGCAAGATTACAGATATCCTGCCCAAGACTGTCTACCTGATCCTGCAAGACAGTGTTAGTCTTTTCAAGCAACTTTACTTGTTGCATGGAAAACTTGTACATATCACACAATTCACTAGTAGTAGTATGAACACCAGAGTCAGAAACATTAATATCATCAGTAGAAGATATAATACCTCCTGGATGTTTATCCAGGGATGCACTGAAGACCACATAGTTAGAGACAGCATTTGAGGGATTGCCATTCTCATCTTCATCTGAATCATCCCATGTCACTGTGAGGTTTGCTTTGGAGTTATCACCAGGTTTGCGATCCACCTTCTTGTCACATTCATTAGGAAAGTGTCCATATTCACGACACTTGTAGCACTGGACATCTTTTCGATCAACTCGAGCTCGTCTTCCATCCACAGAAAATCGCTCAAAACCACGACTCCTTGGAGCATTTGGGGAGTCAGAAAATCGCTTTCGAGGATCTCGATTCTGTTGATATTTCAGAATCTTCTGAAAGTTACGAGACAGAAAAGCATAGTTATCATCCACGGCCTGTTCTTCATCATCAGAGAGTCCTGTGGAAGTTTCTTTAGAAGATGTAGCCTTGAATGCCACAGACTTGTTCTTCAAGGGTTCTTCCAAGGCTTGTTCCATCTCACACGTCCGTAGTTTTCCAGCAAGTGTCTCAATGGACATGTTCTTGATCACATTACTCTCAGTAATGGCATCCTTACGAGAGCGAAACCGAGGAGGCAAAGCACGCAATATCTTACGTACCACCTGTGTGTCAGTATATGCATGACCAATAGCAGCACTGCAGTTTATAATATCATGTAGACGAATGAAGAAATCATCGAAAGTCTCAGAATTATCCATTCGTAGGTTCTCAAACTGAGATGTTAACAGTTCCAGCTTGCTTTCTTTGACTGTTTCGTCACCTTCATGTGTACTGATAAGCCTGTTCCATGCATCCTTAGCCTCTTCACAGCCCTGAACACGACGAAACTCACTTGCATTTAAGGCCATGAAAATAGCATTGAGTGCCTTATTATTATAATTTGCCAATATCTTTTGTTCAGGCGTCCACTTTTCACGTGGTGTCAGTGATGTAACTACAGTATCACCAATACCTGTTGTAGTCAGAGGTTCTTTCCACCCTGTGACCATAGAGAGCCAGACTTCCTCTCCTAATGCTTGGAGATAAGCTCGCATCCGTACTTTCCAATGACCAAAGTCTTTTCCATTAAATTGTGGAGGAAGACTTGAAGTAGCAAACTTGTGAGGTTCCATAAAGCACTATTGATCGTTAGCGTGGGCCTTTACGCTCCTTAACCAGCCCCCAGCGACTGATACCAATTAAGAAACACAGATAGTGCTAATCTCACAGTTTAATATTAAACGATACGCAGAAAGTAAATAACACGTAGGAATTTTTTTAACGTGGTAAAACCCAATTTGGGAAACGTCCACGGTTGCCTTGATTACAACAAATAATCCACTAGACGAAAGAGATTTACAAACCTATCAACTATCTGCACTCACTGCGAGCTGATACTTCAGGTTATCTCTAACACTTGACTTCACCAGAGTACCTTGATGTACGCACAAGACACTCGACTCCTTGATGAACACACAAGAAGACTCGAAGCCGAATTCACAACTGTATGAGGAAGATGGAAACAATGAATTGAGAAGAAGGAGGTTAAGTCCAATCACCAATCAAATACACAAACTCTTAAAAACACCTTACTTGTGCGGCCAAAAGAACTGACACCTTCATTGGAGAAGAAAACCTACTTATATCTAGGGTTGGAATACACTGAAAATGCGCCGGAATTGCTGAAATCCACATTGGACGTACGTACGTCTAAACAACGTTCGTACGTCCCCACACGGTAAAAGTTCGCTGCCTGCATGGACGTACGAACGTCCTAACTGCGTACGTACGTCCTGACCAAAAGAAGTTTGCTGCCTCAATGGAAGTACGTACGTCTTAACTAGGTACGTACGTCCAGTACCCAAAACTGACTTTGATAAAAGACACAAGGACACGGACACGAGACGAACGTGCGTACATCTTGGTTTTTCTAACAATGATTTCAAGGCGAGATAATCGAGACTCCTCATGTCACAAAATTAATGTCAAATAACCGAGTGCCGGTTTCATAACTCTCATGTAGCTACGAGTTCGATGTGACAGAGGTTTGATTCAATTCAAGATTACGTCTGCAAAGATTTCTTCGCAAGGGTTGGCATGTGACACTTATTTGTTGACATTTAGTTACGACGTAGTTAACATGCATGTAAACAATCGTCGAGAAAATATTTGAGCTATCCTATAACCATAACTGCTTTACTGTATCCTTTTCCACTAGGAGGGAAGTAATCTGGTCTCTGCATGCTTCAGTTGGCCTAGTATTCTTAGCTTAGCAGTGGAAGTTTTTGCATGCTCAGTGATCATGTTATGCAATATTCTGTTTATTTACATACATCTTCATTTTCTTGCATCTTATTTGGTATCCTTGCTTAAAGACGAAGATATATACATTTCTCGATTTTCAACACCCTTTAGTGCACAGGACATGTAACATTTATATCTTACAAAATCAGATATGCTTGCACTGGATGGACTTTACTCCATGTCTGTATATACACAAGCAATTGGTAAACAGAGGATCCGATTATAACATTCCTCAAGAAGAAAAGCATTATCATTACGATCATTTATATAGCATTAGGCAACATTACATGTAGATGAAATATCAAACAATGGAGTGCTGGAAAATGAACAAAGTGTTAGCACTGTTGAACTACCTCATGTTATATCAAACAATATTTTATTTCTTTTCAAATCTACCTCATGTTAACACCGTTGAACTATATGCAGTGATTAATTAAATTCCAACAACGTCAACAACCCGCAACCTAGATATCCGTGCGAATACCTCCTTTGCAATACATGATCCGTTTTGTCAATGAAGTCAAAGATTACCAAACAATAAACAATAGTATAAGAAGAATAAAACAATAAAGAACAATAACACCAAAGTATACGTGGTTCGGCAATGTCTACCTCCACGGGGAACAATGAGAAGATTCCACTATAAGAAAAGAAACACCGATTACAATAATCTCCCTAGTATCTTCCTCAAGATCTTAATCTCTCACCTTAAACCCAATACACCCTTGGCTCTCAAAGTTCTCTCTCACTTACTCTTTCTATCTCTATGTTTCTATTGTTTTCTGAGGTATTTAGGTTTTAGTCACTATATGTATATACTAATTAGGGAAATAGCACTTTTGTTTCATTAATTAGGTTTTGATCACTTGGTTTGACCCGAGTTACAAAAAAACCGAGTTTAACCGAATTATTTTTTAAAATGCCTAAATTACCCCTGTGAAACTCACGTGTTTTGCTCGTGATAAACTTAAACACCAACAAATTCAAACCAAACACACGTGTTACAATCTGGTGAAACAACAATGCAACGTGTCATTACATTGTCTGTTAAACACACGTCTCGTGCTTCTCACGTGAAATTCTAGTGAGGGCAATTTTGCCATTTTAGATTGTTTATCCGGTTCAGCTAGACCAAGTGATCAAAACCTAATTAATGAAACAAAAGTGATATTTCCCTAATTAGTATATACATATAGTGACTAAAACCTAAATACCCCTTGTTTTCTACTCTCTTGTCTTGTCTTTTCTTATAAATACCAAGTTACTTTATGGATAGAAATCAAATCTATATATCTATTATACTATATTAAAGCAGAAAATACCCCTAAGAAAATATCTCTTCAATTAGGCTATCAATTAGATTGAAATTGATAGCCTAATTGAAGAGAATTTTGATTAAGTTTGGATATATTTGTAATTACGCAAAAGTGGACCACCATCACAGATATAATTAAGCCCAGTTAGACCATTGGAATAATCAAGCCCAATAAAAAAAATTAAAAGAATACCCAATCCCAAGTATAATCAAGTCCAGCCCATTGGAATAATTTCTTCTTGCAATACAAAATACAACATTAGATCAACTCATCACACTAAAAAAATTTAGAGACGAGGTTCAAACCAAAATCAATTTTGAGAAAAAAAAATAATAATTGACTTTCATTATAAAAAAATATAAAATATATTTATATATCAAAAAAATATTAATTTATATATTAGTTGGGCCTTCAATGATTTTTCTAAAATGTATTAATTATCTAATAAATTTAGCGAAATATTAATTTATAAACATATGCCAAAGTTGGGACCAGCCAAAAATATTATTTAAAGGAGATAATTAATTTATCGGGTATTATCTTATCGAGGTTTTATTATATCTTTTCAATTATGCTGAAATTGATAAATTAATTGAAGAGAAATTCATTCAATTTTGGGTATTTTTCTAACTACACAAAATAAATAAATATGGGTCAATATGTAATTTCACATATTAAATACAACAACCTTCATAAGTAACCCTAACTCGAATTCTTTATAAGTAGTAAACCACATTAATACCACTAAATCTAATACCAGTAATTGACTACCATTGATAAAATGCCCTAACTCGAATTTCTTTCACTTCAACAATTTTAACTTCAATAAGTTTACCAGTAATCTTTTTTTAATAAGTAGCTAAATATATATCCGATGGAAGTAGTGATTTACATTGAAATCACCAGATAATTATTACGTTTGTACAACTTTTCCATCTATTATACTCTATTAAAGCTGAAAATACCCTTAAAAAAATATCTCTTCAATTAGATTGAAATTAATAGCCTAATTGAAGAAAATTTTGATTAAGTTTGGGTATATTTGTAATTACGCAAAAGTGGACCACCATCACAGATATAATCAAGCACAATAAAAAAAATTAAAAGTATACCCAATCCCAAGTATAATCAAGCCCAACCCGTACACAGTTGGACCAAATCACAAGCATAATTAAACCCAGTAAAAAAAATTAAAAGTATACTCAATCCCTAGTATAATCAAGTCCAGCCCGTACAAAAAATACAGTAAAACCTCGATAAATTAATAGCCTTGGAACTAGAGAAAATTATTAATTAAATGAGATATCAATTCATCTATTAATTAATAAATTATTAATTTACATAATTAACAGTATATCTTTTTTTTTTAAAGGGGGGAGGGCTAACATGATGAAACTGGACAATCGTTTTATTCTAAAACCCGTTCCACGAAAAGAAGCACTAAAATCGATAATGATATTGGAATAGTTTCTTCATGCAATACAAACTACAACACCAGATTAACTTATCACACTACAAAAATTCAGAGACGAGGATCAAACCAAAATCAATTTTGAAAAAAAACAAGCAACAATTGACTTTTATTATAAAAAAAAATATAAAATATATTTATATATTGAAAAAATATTAATTTATATATTAGTTGGGCATTCAAGGATTTTTTTAAAATGTATTATCTAATAAATTTAGCGAAATATTAATTTATTAACATATGTCCAAGTTGGGACCAGCCAAAAATATTATTTAAAGAAGATAATTAATTTATCGGGTATTATCTTATCGAGGTTTTACTGTATCTCTTCAATTAGGCTGAAATTGATAACTTAATCGAAGAGAAATTCAAAACTCACCAAGATTTACATTGAAATCACCAAATGATTTAATACGTTTATACAACTTCTCCATCTTCCTCTTCACTCAAAGTCTATGTCTGCTTATATGCTTATATTTGATCCATGTATATTTGATGTTTGCTGAAGATCTCTCGACGACACAGAAATCAAAACTCACCAGTATTCTAAGTCAAATGGGCAGCTATGCAAGTTTATTAATAAGATCATTAATAATATTAATATGATATTATTGTGGACACATGTCAAACATGTTTGTGATGGTCATTTTCAAGTACATTCTCAATTTGACAAAAAGTATATTTTGCAGGAATATGGAGAACCAGTAATCTATTTCTTTTCCTTGCACTTAGTAGGCATTGACAAAAAGTAAATAAAAATAGAAAATAAACTCCAATAAAAATGATGATATAATCTTCAATACATTTCAATGGTGGGGATACGAAAAGGGACCCAAGTAGCAGTAAGACTTATTTACTGCAATTTCATGAAATTTGAGTTTCCCTTAATTTGTGATCTAATGTACGTAAATGTGTTGCAGATGGGACTATATCAAAAAATATCGTAAGATTCACACAGACATGGATTGTATGGTTGCCTTCCGAAAATGCTTAACTACATGGGCCTAACGGGATCTCTCCGTCACATTACAAGTAAGTCATCTTTATCATCATAATAGTTTGTTAAATATTACGAATTTTCATGATGTTAACTGTTACAAGCTAACTAAGAGACGCTCGACTGCTAATGGACTACTGTGAAAAGATTGTTTCCCAAAGTGATGAAGCCTCAACAACCGAACCAGACTAAATTCTAATTGAGACTTTGAGACTTGAGAGTACTGCAAAATCCCATTCGCCTAGATATCTTCAAATGTTTTGGGTTTAATTTCCATGTATATATAATAATCATTTAATTTCAATACTAAAAGATTTATAATAATTCTAATTGAAATCATACCAGATCATAGACTTTTGAAACGGGCTAAACAAAATATTACAAGTTACATAAAACCCCCCAAAAAAACTCTAAAACAATCAGATATGCCCGTGCATTGCACGGGCCTAAGGACTAGTTATTACTTATTCAAAAATAGAGATAAATAGGAAACCGAGTCCAAATAGAACTCCAGCACATATATGGTTTCCTTAACCAATATAGGAACTGATCCTATGGATCACACCTCTTATAAGGTATTATCCTGTGCACCCAACTATTGCGAGCCAAGATACAACAAACACTACACAGTTCTGTCAGATTTTACGCATTCTTTTACTGCCTTCAGTTGTGAATAATGATATTAACAACTTCTTTTAACCTTGACAATCAACTAACATTTTCATGAACTAGTTGGCCTTAGTCGCATATTTGCAATGCATTACTTAGAAATCTGTGTAAGGATGAACAGATTTAAATGGATGACTTACAACTGCAAGTGAAATATCAATGTTGTTAAAGTCTCAGTTACTGTCAATGAATGACAGAAAGCATTTACAGGGGGAAGCAGAAAAAAAGCATTTTCAGTTATTAGAGCAAGATCACATCATTACTGAGTACAAAGCTAATCAAACAAGCTTCTGCCAAAAACAGTGATCCCCATTGCATCAACTTAAAAATCCGTAGAACTCTGTAAAGATTCATGATCCTTCTTGATTAACTGAAGGTTCAAGTGCATGACATTCTCGACAGAGTGTTAGAATTGATCTGAGTAGTCTTATGATGAACCATGAACTCTCATGCTTTTTTTCGACTTGTTTGTTTAATCTTGATTGTTGATGCACTGCAGCTTCAGAACTCCTTCTACGGGGTATCTCTGCAGGTATCATCAAGACTGGAGCTGGTTTCATGAATTGCCACCTTTGTCTTGAACCATATGGTTGAACCTTATCTTGTTTCATCGTCGAACTATGTAGTCTTGCCATTGTTGTGTTTGTGTCATCATTGGTTGAGTACATTGGTTTCTTGTCTCGATATTCACTAGAGCTTGTTCGAGCACTATTGCAACTGCTTCCACTATTGCTGCTATTGCTCCGAGACGTTGTAAATGAACTACTATTTATGCTGCTTGTGCGACTTGTAGATCGAGAATAATCAATTTTGTTATCATTGAATTGGAATGGAAACGAATGTGGTTGAAGCCGGCCGTTGAAGAACAGAAAATCTGCAGGGAAATGCTGTTCTGGATCAGAACTTGGGGAGTCAGGTGTAATGCAATTGAACTCAAACTCTGAATCTTGATCTTCTGCTCGTTCTTCTTCTAATTCTTTAAGAACTATGCTCTGAAGTGAGAATGAGAACGAGAATGCTTCGTCAAGATCATCGTCTCTGATGGCACACATAGGATCCTCATTTTGGTAATCCATCAAAAAATTCTTGTGATAACTTAACTTTGATTGTTTAGGAGCTTCAGAATCTAGATAGTTATAATAGATAAAGTGGCTCAAATGAACAAGGTGGATGGAGTTTGAATGCACCCCAAAGAGGAACAAGTGGACCTATGTTGGCCTCAATCCAGATATCTGGGTGCTGTGAATCATGTCATCTTACTTGCCAACTCTGCATTGTTTTTAGCTAAATCTATCATAATCATCATCTTGATCCTTAACATAATATATATATATATATATATATATCCAAATGTTACATACTTACATGGTGGGTCATTTTGTGTTGGAACATTCTCACATGTCAGTATGATCTTTCAGGTTGTAAACCAAGTATAATTGGTCTAATAAAACATTTCTGTGGAAGATGACTTGGTGAGTCTCATCTGCATGATTATATTTGTCAGGGTCCATCAATGATCTATATATGTTCATTTTGATTAGTGATTCCAAGCAGTCGGAATTTTTGATATAATCATTCTTTCTGTTGAGCCCTACCACGTTTAGACCAATTCATGAAGCCCATGCAGATGAGCTTGTGGTCTGTGGGGGCATGTGAAGAGAGAGTAGTCTAAGTCTAACGACCAAGTCTTTCAACTATAGATGATATTACTGTATCACAAAACTCGTCATATGGTCAATGGAAGAAAGCAAAAATTCCTAAAACAAATCCCTTTACACTATTAAGCAATTGAAAGGCTTCAGGATTTTGATGACCACTTTGTATATGTGAAGTAAGAGTTACTGCACTCTTGCCATATACCATATACTGTATAATACTTCTCGTATGCGTATTTCTTAGTAAGATTTAGTTATTTCAATACAAAAATGGTAAATGGTAGTACGTTGTTGTTGCCTTGGGTTAGTACTTCTGGAAAACTGGAACAACCAGATCCAAAGTGATCCATTGACACCCCTAAAGCAAAATGTCTACATTAAGATATAGTTCTTGCCAATGTGCACAGATGCACAATCATGAAGTCCATAGTGACATAGTAGTGTGTGTGGTTATTTATATATCATCTTTAGATCCTTAGAAGAAAAGGTATATATATGTATGAAGATGGAGTATTTATTCAACCAAGTATGTTTGATTCTATTTGCCATTTGCCAACCTAAAATATACACCTCTTAAGTAGCCTTTACCTTTTTAGTGGGCTCTTGTGTTATGCATTAAGAGGTTCTGTAGGCCTATTCTTATTTATCTTATTTCATCATTGCTATTGACACTAATGTGCTTTCTTCTTGCTTTTTCCCTTGTATAGTGGAGTTTGAATTTGTTCCACACTCTTGAAGAACAACACTCTCCACCAGATTTTGCCACGTACTACTAATTTTTTATTTTTTTAATTTAGCTGGTCCCACCTGCGCGAAAGGAGACCGGTGAGTTAAAGTGCGCAATTGTAGGTATACAACCACCACAGCTTGTGCATGTTGATAATCCACCCGCACCTATAGCAGGAGGGGACACTGGTATCGATACTCACCTTTCTGTTGTTGCACCTTCTTTAGATGAGATATTACTTGATCGTATTTTCTGTAGACCTTTTCGCACAGTGAAAAACATTCCATGTCCTTGTCGATTAGCATTCTCCTGTGCATTGAAGTCAGTCTTATATGAGGTTACTGCAGACCCCATGTCGACAGGGCCATGGGTTAGATTGCTCCTGCTTCCCTATTGCACATTGCAAGTGTTCCATCCGCAGAATCGCCAAGAGCGTCGTTCTGGTGCTCGGAAATATCTCCAGCAGAATCAGATTCTGCAGGCTCTCTCTATTTGGAACGAGCCTGGGGGTATATTTCGTCTGATTGAGAGGGTCACACACACAGAGCCTCCATTGGAACGACCATCTTGACAGTCCCAAAGCAAGAATGTACGACGGTGTTTGCAAAAGGTTGCAGACGGGCACTTTGCAGCAGCCGTGAAGGTGTTGGCATCATCAGGGGTTGCTCCGAACACTCCAGAGACGCAGCGGGCTTTAGAGGATAAACACCCGAAGCATCCACCACCATCTGTCCCCGACATTCCTTTACTCGAGTCACCTTTGTCAGTTGAGAGGGATGGGATATTATCATGCATCAGGTCCTTCCCCAAAGGGACGTCTTGTGGGCGAGATGGTCTCCGGGCCCAACACTTATTAGATGCTATGAGTGGGGCTGCATCCGCTGTAGTCACAGATCTTATGGAGGCCTTGACACCGGTTGTGAACTTATGGCTACAAGGTCGATGCCCACGGGTCTTGGCAGAGTTCATAGCTAGTGCACCGCTCACCCCACTTCTTAAGCCAGGTAACGGCATTCGCCCAATAGCTGTGGGTATGGTTTGGCGCCGCTTGGTGTCTAAGATTGCCATGAGAGGAGTTTCTAAGGATATTGTCCCCTACCTCGAGGATTTTCAGTTTGGGGTTGGTGTGCCTGGTGGAGCAGAGGCAATTTTGCATGCTGTTAATCGGTTGGTTTGTGCCAACAAGGATGACACATCGCTTTCTATGCTGCTTGTGGACTTTCAGAATGCCTTCAACCTTGTTGATCGGTCTGCTATGCTACGGGAGGTATGCAATCATTGTCCATCTATTGCTCTATGGGTCGAATACCTCTATTGTCAACCTGCTCGATTGTATCTAGGGTCTACTCATATTTGGTCAGCAGCTGGGATACAGCAGGGGGACCCTTTGGGGCCTCTTCTCTTTGCTTTGGTCTTGCATCCATTGATACACCGTATTCGGTCAGAATGCCACTTGGAGTTGCAGGCATGGTACTTAGATGATGGTACTCTGATTGGTAGTACAGAACATGTGGCTAGAGCTATTCGTATCATTCAGGAAAGAGGACCATCTCTTGGGCTCGTGCTTAATGTGTCTAAGACAAAGTTGTTCTGGCCTTCTGTTGATCCTGACTGCTCCTATCCAGATATCTTTCCGGTTGGTATATCATGTCCTCAGCGAGGGGTTAAGTTGCTTGGAGGGGTTGTAAGTACTGATGCATCATTTATTGTGGGTAATGTTCGTCAAAGAGTGGATAAGACACTTCAACTTATGGACTTATTACCACAGCTAAAGGATCCGCAGTGTGAGTTGGCACTTTTACGTTCTTGTATGGGATTATCCAAACTCACCTTTGCTCTCCGTACTTGCCCCCCTGATTATGTTCAGGAAACAACCGAATGGTTTGACCACAAGCTTCGTGCAGCCCTTCAAAATATTGTGGTTTCCGATGGCCCTGGTTTTGGCGATCTACAGTGGCGTATGGCAACCCTCCCATTGCGTATGGGTGGACTTGGTATCTATTGTGCCACTGATGTTATGAAGTTTGCTTTCGTAGCTTCACGTACGCAAACCAAGGATCTCCAGGACCACCTTCTTCGAGGTTGTGACACTCCACCTATGGGTAATGTTTTCGATACTGCCATTGCTAGTTTACATCTTTCTATACCTGATTTTGATCTCAGTAATCTTGCTCCAACTGCTACCGTCCCCTTCAGACCCCAACATGTCTTGGCGGAAGCATACTACAACAAGATTAGTTCTGGTCTTGAGAGGGAATTTGAGTTGTCAGCTAGACAAAAAGCCGTGATTGGATGTGTACAGTCAGAACATGCCAAAGATTTTCTTCTTGCTATCCCGATGGAAGGGCTTGGACAACGCATGACGCCTGTAGAGTATCGTGCCATTCTTCGTTATCGATTGATGATCCCTCTATATTCAGATGGTGAGCTTTGTCCAGTGTGTAAGAAGAGTAGACTTGATGCTTTCGGGGACCATGCGGCCAATTGTAAGCATTACCCCGGCTTCAAGTACAGGCATGACCACGTTAGAGATATCTTGTGTGATGTGTTCTGGCGGGCTGGCGTACAGGTTAAGAAGGAGGCTCCTGTTAACTTTCTTACTGATCCTAAGGAAGGAAGATCGACACTACGTCCTGCTGATATTCTGGTCTACAACTGGTCGGAAGGTAAACATGCGTGTGTTGATGTTATAGGGGCGTCTCCGATGGTTGGGCTGAGTGCTGGGATTTTTGAGGTGGGGCTAGCAGCTAGCAATGCAGCAGCGGCAAAAGTGGAGAAACATGACGGAGCTTGTAGGGCTAACCAACATAGTTTCATCCCTTTTGCATTTGACACATTTGGATTGCTAGGCTCGGAAGCAGTTGAGCTCCTCAGGAGAGTGCAGAAGATAATGGATAGCAACGTGATGACTGCAGGTTCGAACGAATATGTATTTAGGAGAATCGGGTTTGCTATCCAGAAAGGACTTGCCGCGCAGTTTGTAGCGCGTTTGTCCTCTACTTTTGTGTAATTCGTTGAGCTTATCAATAAAATTTGATTTATATTAAAAAGAAAAAAAATTAAAATTTTTATTTTTTAATATAGCCACCTGGTAAGATCTGGGGGAGAGTATTCTTCCGCACTCTTAAAGAGTGTGGAACAAATTCGCACTCTGTATAGTGTACACCCAGATCGAATAGTCTTCACAATAAGTTTCTTTTGTCACTACTTCTAGGCTCTAGCTAGCATGTTCTTAGCAATTTGGACTATGAATGACTGAGCCCATAATCTGATCCATCAATGTTTGAAGATCCCAAATTGGAACTGTCATATGTATGGGCATACTGAATGTAGTTTATCATCTTGTTTCTGATTGCAATGCCAATATATATACTTTGCCTGATTTCCATCATATTTTGTAGCCATGACAGTTATCTTCTCATATACGTACAGCAAAACAAGAAGCATACATTACTTGATACGTTTTGTGGATACTTACATAAAAACAGATATCATGATCATAACAAGCATGCTTAGGGGAGAATGATATGTACTAAGATGCATGGATTAAAGAAACTTGTGTTACCTTTTTGTTACATTCCCCATCCATAAGTAACAATAATAAAAGTAAAAAATGTTAAATGTGGTGACTGATGAATTAAAGCTGCACATCACATCATTTTGCCCCCAACATTCAACAACATGTCAAAATGAATGGTGAGGTTATGTTTATCAGGAACACAATTTGTATCTTGGTTATATATAAAACAAAATAATTTTTTTTTATTTTATTACCATGGAAGTGAACAGTGCAGAACAGTAGTACGTAGTGGAGTGTAGTGTGCATGAAAAGTGGTTGCTGTGATTAGTAAATATTATTGTATGGGGATAAGGTTAAGCAAGGAAATAAAAACGAAAAGTCGTCGGCAAAATTCAAGATTGAAGAAGAACGCGTCTTATAGTTTACACTACGCGGCAAAGTAATTAATTGTTGAAGTCGTCGTACGTTGTCAAACAACATAACACCAACCATTTCATTTCAAATACCCTTTTTCTCTCTCTTTCTTCTCTGTTTCTAGTTTTAAGTCTTTCAAGTTCTAAAACAACAACAAATCTCTAAACAGATCAGATTCACAGAATCACAGTTGCAATAACGTACCATGACAGGAAGAGAAATTTTTCACAAGATGAAGGTAACCAACCAATTAACCAATTATAACCAATTTCTGATATTGTACATTTCTGGGTATTTATTTTCTTATTTTGACTTTATGAATTCAAAGCTTTGATTTCATTTGATTTTCACATAATCATTTTTCCAACCTTTGGCCTTTTTATTTATGGTCAAATTCATGGGTCTTCTTTGTTTTTTATTTTAACTATTGTCCTTCTCAAACTTTTAGGTTGATTTCTCTTAAATTAATTTCCTTGGTTTAGATAGGTAGATATCAATCTAAGTTATAGTCATGTTTAAGCTCATTTTAAAAGATTGGTCTTCTATATTCCATTATTTTAGAATTGAGATTGAGCATATCATTAGTTAACTTGAGCTCATTTAGCATCATATGATTTGCTAGCTACTTTGCTCTTCTTGGGATATCTGAATTCATTCGATTCGATAGTTTTGAGCTCGCTGTGTGTATATTTCTTTATCTTATTTTGAGCAGAATTGTTGTACAAGAGATTACGTAGTATTCTTGCAACCTGGGCCATTGAAATAGGATGTCAAAATTGCCGTAAAATTTGAATCAGTGTTATGCACTGGTGGAGCATGACAGTTATGAAAGATGGAAGATAAGGTGAAATTTAATACAAAGGCAGTAGGAAAAAAAAACTGAAAAATTCTCAAGATAGGTATGAATGGTGGAATCAGGTTGTATAAATTCTTAATAAACTGTGGTGTCAGCCAATATCAAGTACTAAAATACAATGCTTGGGTAACAATATGGGAAAGTGTTGCACTTAATATATAAGATCTTGGGCAACACCACTAATAGCCAATTGGCAATGAGTGGTGTTGGCCAATAACCCATTACCTGTTTTTCACTTGGATTCGATTAGAATTTTAACTGTGCATTGTATGCAGTTCTGCCTTACGACATAAATTTCTAAAATCTTACCAAGATGTTTATCGGTTACTCGTGTCCCTTATTATTGTTGGTGAGATTAAGTCTGACGAGAATCTCCCTCATTGTCCCCTGAGCATTGCGGCACCTTGTAACATATTCTATGTTACGAAAGACTGGTTGGAGAAAATCTGAGGAGAAAAAGAAAGGCTATTATACTGAAATGAAAAAAAAAATGTATTCTCATTGCCACATTTACTTAGCATGAACATCAGTTTTATTTTATTTTAGTTATTTAAATGTCTCACTGTGATCTTCTTCTAGGTTAAAGTTGGCTGTGGTTCATCTGCATCAGACACAGGTAAAGGCAAGTGCAAGATGTCAGGCAAGCGTATTACACATGGTTTTCATTTGATCAAAGGGAAGGCCAACCATCCAATGGAAGATTATCTTGTTGCAGAGTACAAACAAATAAAGGAGAATGAACTGGGATTATATGCAATTTTCGATGGACATTTAGGTCATGATGTTCCAGACTACTTGCAGTCCCATCTATTTAACAATATCTTGCATGAGGTAATCATGAACATGTGCACCTTGGCTTCTTCTCATTGATTCCTTCATCGTTTCATAGTTCTTCTAGAACTTTACTGATATAACCTTGACTTAGGCCTTGAGTTGATCTTACTATCTTTTACCTTGTTGCAAACAGCATGATTTCTGGACTGAAACAGAGAATGCAATCAGGAGAGCTTATCGTATAACTGATACTCAGATTTTGGAGAAAGCAGTTGATTTGGGTAGAGGAGGTTCAACTGCAGTTACTGCGATACTGATAAATGGTCAGAAACTTGTTGTAGCGAATGTTGGAGATTCTCGAGCTGTTATATGCAACAATGGAAAGGCCAAACAATTATCAGTTGATCATGAACCAAGCACAGAGCAGGAAACCATTGAGAGCAGAGGTGGTTTTGTTTCAAACATTCCAGGTAACACTAAAATTCCTTCTCCCTCCCTCCATACCTCCCTAGACACACTTATGCACACACACGCACATACACACACACACACACACACACACACAGAGGGACAGATCCACATGGACATGGGTTAAGGAGGGCAGCTGATCCCCTCTAAATTAAAAAAAAAACAATTAAAGTACATCTATGGTAGTGTGTTTAGGCTGGGGAAACCTTATGTTCTGCCCACCCTTGTACTTTTGGTCACTTTGCAAACTATTCACTCGCCCTTCATCGAAATCCTGGATCTTTTACAGTTACACTCTAGATACTTGTAATGATGTTACGTTTAAAATGTCCTTCCACAGGTTCTTTCTTAGATTCCTATGCAGTTTACTAACATATAGAAGAAATTAAGCAGTCCCAAAGAGAAGCATGACAATAAAACAGAAAACTAATTGATGACATAATCCTAGGTAAGGCAAAGAACTAATTGAAATTAGTTTTTGATTTAGCTTAAAAGCTACACTTGTCAAAACTAAGCAGAGTTTACACAGAGTCCTTTCTTCCACCCAATAAAGTGGATTCTCTAGATCCTAATGATGTAGACATTAATTGACATCTTTTACAGGTGATGTCCCACGAGTTGATGGACTGCTGGCAGTGGCAAGAGCATTTGGTGATAAAAGCTTAAAGAAGCATCTAAGTTCAGAACCAGATGTTGCAGTGGTCATGATAGACGATGATTCAGAGTTTTTCATTATGGCAAGCGACGGCTTGTGGAAGGTTGGTTTTTTCTCACCGTGGAGTAGAACATATGTGTTGATTGAATCTCTATCTCTCTGTGATATCTTTGCTTTAAGTGTTATAATTTATGAATGGGACTGAGATCCTTATTTTTGTCTTTCTCAAATTTTGCTAGGTCATGACGAATCAAGAGGCAGTGGATGCTATCAGACATACAAAAGATGCTCAATCTGCTGCCAAGCACTTGACAGAGGAAGCCATTGCTAGGAAAAGCAAGGATGATATTTCCTGTATAGTTGTAAGGTTTAGCTGATTTGGTTCTGTTTTTTCTTCCTTTTTGTTATGTTTGTATTTTATTAATAATTATATTGCCAAGCCTCTCTTTGCTACATCTTTGTAAAGAACTTCATGTTCTTGTAATTTCGCCTTCACATGTATTCAACTCAATTGAGTAGATTGTATATGTCTTAAGACTCAATGTTGTGTTTGTACCCAGTCTAAAGAAAATAGTTTGTTTGTAGAAATGCATTGTTGCTCCGACATTTTCATCATTGTTATAAAGTAAATGTACATCAGAAATTTTGCTTTTCTATATGACTCATTTGAGCTTCCCACTGGGAACTCCCTGCATTTGGCTTAAGAATGGTGGGACTAGCAATTGGAGAGCTTGTTGGATGGAGAAAACCTGCAGTTGTATGTGAACTAGTTAACAAGAACTGCAATTAGATCTGCTACTTTTCAGGACTTCCTGGAAGGCGCACAGTATTTTTCAATTAGCTGGTGGGATAGAGATAAGTAGCATGATGACTTTGTAATCTTTGTGAAAGCTCAAGAATTCATTAAGCCCTAATAGAATATTAGAATTGATGAGAGGGATAATTTTGAAATAGTAATGAGTGTGTTGTATTACAGCTTGAGAACTCTTTCTAGAAGGTAATATTGCAGGGATCATTTAGACTGAAGCTGGTTTAAGGAATTGCCATGTCTGTCTTGATACATCATACGTATGGTTGAACCTTATCAGCTGGTTTCATAATTGAAGTATATAGTCTCGTGGTTGTTTTTGTGTCATTATTGTCGGAGAATTTTCGGTTTCTTATCTTGGTATTCACTAGAGCTTGTTTGAGCACTACTGCAACTTATTCCAAATCGAAGCAAGAAGCTACAAGAACCATGACCCATGATTACCTTAAGGGTGTGTTTGTTTGAAAGGCTGAATACTGGTTGCTGAATGCTGGATACTGAATGCTGGATGCTGAAGACTGAATGCTGAAAAAATTGTTTGTTTATCATTTTTCAAAACTTCTGTTTTACAATTAATTATTTTAAATTTGACAAATTTATCCTCTTTTATTCTAGTCTTTGGATGCATCTTAATGAAACTGAAATTTTAAATTTGAAAAACATGAATCTGAAGTTCTTTGCGAAAAAATGACATCACGAAATAATAATTGAACATTTAAGAAATACTTATAGAAAACATGGTTAAAAAAAATCAAACAAAATAAAAACATATTAAAAAATCGAGACAATTAATTGTATTTATATACATCATTTTCATTTTTATAATAATTAAACCCAATGCATATGATATAACTAATGAATTATCATAGAAAGAACACATTTAATGGATCTTTCATGACTAATAACTATTATTGACTTATATACTGCACATTCATCCACAATCTACAAACAGATAGGACCTTATTTTATAAAGATCAATAAGTAGATTATGTATTTATGATTATATAATAAAATATAATATGTATTAATCAGTTAGCTTGGAAGGGTCAAGAGTGCAAGTCGGTTCCTCATGAGATTAGAGAAGAAGGAATCCTATGTGGACTTTGGACATATGTATAATGAAAGGTATTATACATAGGTATAATTGTCATAAAATTATAATAAGCATTAAGAAGATAAATTAAGCATGAGATTTGTGCTGGTTCAAAATGGCTGAAAAAGTCCATTATGTTCTGAACACTGGTTCTAAACAAACAACATAAAAATCACTTTTCACTTATTATTAGCCTGGTCCACCACTTAAAAATCACTTATTGCTGAGCACTTGTTGAAACAAACACTACCTAAGTGGATTTAGCAGGTCAAGACTCTTTTGAAAAACAATATGGATGATTACACAATTATACAAATCCAAGCCAGCATTTTATTACTCATATGTGGCGATAAAATGTTCATTTTGGTCATTGTACTTTGCAAATTTTGCAGTTTGGTCACAACACTTTTTTTCTGTCAGTTTGGTCATGAAAGTTACATTCCGTTATCAGTTCAGTCATTTTGGTCAATAAAGTTGCTCTTAACGACGACTTAACTTGTGACTGAACTGATAACAAAATGTAAGTTTTATGACCACTGACAGAAAATAACTTTTATTACCAAACTGCAAAAATGTGTGAAGTACAATAACCGAAATAAACATTTTATCGTCTGTGGCCAGTGAGTTTGGCAAAACTAACTGAACATAAAAGATGCAAGTAAGGTTTGCTAAGTTATTGCACTGATATTGTTACATAGCTTAAAGCCATAATTTTGCAAGTGACAAAAAGGTCAAAATTATAGCTCGAGTTGTTGCTCCCTCTGACGCACATTTAGTAGACAGCGAGTGGAGTGCATAAGTACCTTAAGAGACCGAGGATGGGGTCCCTAACGCCAGAGGACACATTCTTGGCTTTCCATAAATGTCGGCTTCTACAGCGGTTTTCAAGTTGGAAAGAGGGATGTGCAATACTTCCAAATGAGGGCAAGCAGGTCTTCCTTAATCAGTATTAAGAGTCAGAATGTCAGATACTCAGATTGTGCCTGGAAATCCTTTTTGAGTTTAAATTTGTTCATTTTGAATTCTGAATCACAAATCTTTACATGACAAGTTCAAAAAAAATAAAATAATAATAATTAAAAGTTAGGTTTTCTGACAACGGGTCGAACTATTCGAAGACAATAGAAACATAACACCGAGTGGGATCAAAGAAACTAGCGGACTTATAACTAAATAGATACAAATAGGTGCAAATTCTGACATAGGTCCTTCACTCAAGGCAATAGCAGGGAAAGAGAGAAGTTCACGTTCTTCAACTAAGGTGCTGTTTGTTTTTTTGTCTAGTAGCTTATAGCTTATAAGCTACTAGCTACTAGCTATAAGCTTGGGGATGGAGCTTATAGTAACCGCCATATTTTTAGCCAATTTCTATTAGAAAAGCTTATAAGACACTAACTAGAAGTAAAAACAAACATACATTTGGGTTTTCTAATAGCTTATAAGCTATCAGAACTAGTATAACTGAAAAAACAAACAGCACCTAAGAATAAGAAGCACTCACCTCCTAATAGAGGAGATAACGTAAGGAAGAAAGACTTTAGTTAAGTTGGGCCTAGGCTTCAGTCGCACTGCAAGAGAGTTGCGGTGTTGTTAAAAATTAAATTCATATCGCAAAAGAGTTGCGGTTGGTGCACTTCAAACTGAAACCACATGAAAGTTGTGGTTCGATGGTTATTTTAGTACCAACTAGCAACCACATTCTACTAGGTCAAAGGGCAAATGTTTTGTTTTGACTTGTTTTGCTATTGATATTGATGATGAGAAACCTAGACTTAGATGTAATGAGCAAAATTTAACGATTAGGCACAAGTAAAAGATCAAGCACACACAAGACAAGATATGATCACAGAGAATCGTAGGTCTCAATACCCCGGGTAAAACTCCGGTACGTGTTTTAGTCCACGAACAAACCAACAATCCACTATGAATAAAGTAAAGTACAAGTGAGATCAATACCTACAACCCCTATTGTAGTACAATCTTCTACCACTTGTTAATTGCACAAACTCCCTAGTCCTTTATTTTTCGAAGTCCAATTATTTACTTTCTTCAGTCCGCGGGATCAACCGTTAATTGTCACGAACAAACTCCAATATGTATGATGTGATTGTGTATGAGAATATAATAATGTTCCTAAGTTCTAAATGTAAGAGAACTTAAGAATACAAGAGAGACAATGAAAACCTAAAAATACATTTTCAATGGAAAACAATTCTCTCTTAGACTTCATGTTTGATTTCTAATGAGGAGTACATATATATAGGTGGGTTAAACCTCCTCAAAGTCTTGCTAAACAAGTCTAAAAATGTGCTTGGAAAAAACACAAACAATTGAGGTTTAAAAAGAACTCTAGAAAATATTAAATTTCTAAAAATTGCATGTGTCGCGACTCGCGGCAACCAAAGGCAAAAGGACCGCGACTTGTGGTCAAACCCTAGTTTGACTTTTTTGTTTAAAAATCGTTGCTGGAATCTGTAGTGCTAGTGGCGCCTCCACTGGCTAGTCACTCACGGTCAAACCTAAAAATCAACCCAAATTGACTTTTTCAATAAAACATGCTGCCAGAATCTGTAGCGCTACTAACGGTCAACGGACCTGGACGAAAGTAACTAGAGTTGACTGTCCTTAATAAAAACCACAAGGATTTGTTTTAAATAACCCAAAATGACAAGGAAAAATGTATTTTTGCAAATAGCCTTTGAAAACTATTTTATGGATAAAAACACAAATAAAACATTTTCTAAACATTTTTCAAAGTCGATCAAGATATGAAATGAAATGCAATGCATGCACATACTACATTGATTTCACTTGATCCGAAGCTTGTGCCCTTTGATGACCCTTTTAATGAATGATGCCCCAAAATAGTCTTTGCCCTCATTCACTCAAGCTAAGAGAATCACATAGGTGAGTTATCACAAGATTATTAACAAACAAAGTGTAATAACAAAAGGTAAAACAGAAACAAGATGTGGTTGGTGACGTAGCGAAAGCGATTAACAATCAATTGAATAACCCAAGGGAGGGATTGGCTTGGAACAAGAAAGAACTAAAATAAAACTAAATGAACATAAATTGTAGAAACAAATCTGAATTGTATTGATTGAATAAATAAATTAGTTCTACAAGACTTGTCCCTTTATATTGACTTAAATATCTAAATCAACTAGCACTAGAAATTCTTAAACAAAGAAATTATAAAAGAAATCCTAAACTTATAATTTATAATGACTTCTAAATAAATATTAACCCAAATAGGAAACCAATTGGTGTAGGTAGGATGTCCTAATTAAATCAGCCCCCCATTCTTCGAAAGAATTTGTCTTCAAATTTATGTTGTATTGACATCGTCCACTCCATAAGAAAAAGTACTTTGATTTCTTGATTAAATCTGCCTTCAACCTCCTGATGGTACAAATGTATTCATTTTGCATAGACATATGATTATTTTCAGATGAAAAATATGAGACTTCGTCTTGATTACTACCATCATTATCTTCATCTTCTTCAATAATAACATCTCCTTTAATTGTTATTTTACTCAATGCAGCAGTTTTGATTCTGCTTCTACCATTAATTAGATCTAAGATTTCGTTACTTTCAAAAATTAAAAAAAAATAAGAAGAAGAATGGCGGAAAAGAGTGTGTGTATTGTGTATCACTCAGGAAAGAAAGCGATTAGAGAGAGAGAGGGAGAGATTGAATCATTGCGTATAGAGATCTGATAGAGTTTTAGTTTGATTATAACCAAGGATATCTTCGTTATTGCACAATAATGTCCTAAAACCTAACTAAACGTTTGCTCTGTCCTTAGGCCCAATGAAACTACAAATCTTGTCCTTGGGCCCAAAACGTTGAATAAACTAACTTTTGAATTTTGGCATCATGCAACCTACCGAGTAAAATACTTTTGGAAAAAAAAAAAACTTTATAAAGATTCCAAAAAATATTTGCCATAAAAATAGCACGAGCAATGCGCATATATAAACACTCTACTATTACAGATATAAAAGATTTGGTATGATGATGGTTTCCATAGTTGCATAAATACTTAAGATGTATGGTGTATAAGTAAACCTATCTAATTTCACAAAAATGTTAGTCTCATACATGGTTCGGATATGTTTATTTTACTTCATAAATAATTAAAGGTCATTTTGAGAGTACACCCGCTTTTTATGTTCACGTTGGCCAATACACCCCCATTAGTCTAGAAATTAGTTGGTTCACCCATAACCCATTTAACACCTTGACTCTGTTAAGAGAATCAATCAATTTTCTTTGACCCAATTAAACCCCTTAAGTTACATAAACACCCCTAAACTATGAAAATACCTAAATAACCATTGACAACATATCTATCTTACTCAGCTCTCTATTAAAGTTAGACTTGCCCTTAAGAAAAATTTCTCTTTCCAAATTACATCAAATTTGATGCTTTAATTGAAAACAATTTAATAAAGATTGAAATTTAAAGGGTTATTATTATAGTTTTATATCTAATATGGCTTAAATAGCTAGATAGCTACATTTAATAGCACTATGGGCATATCTTTCTTTTTCCACAAATATATTAATCACTAACCAATGAATTTAATGGCAATATGGCTATATTTTTTTTATTAGCCAAAAAATAAAAATTAAATAAATAAATAAAATATAATTTCGTACTTTACATTCTTCTTTCCTCAATATTTACTCATGTTCCTCATACATCAAATTCAATCTATCCTCTATTCCTTCTCCAAATAATAGTTGAAAAAAAAAGCACACACACAACGTTCATTACAATAGACTATGTGAATATATGCACGCAATATATTGTGCGTCTTACATTTTCTTTTTAGTACAGGTTAGAAATAAAATTATATAAGCTTTATAACCATATAACATGATTATGTTGCGATATTATAGCGTGATGTTTTAGATTAGTTTATTCTTATTTATCAATTATACTCAAAAAATATTTGAAAAGCTGGCCTTCGGCTAGGACTGGAAATGGGTCGGATTCGGATCGGATGTAAATAAAATCCGAAACTGGATCCGAATTCGATTCGGGTTTAAATAATTAATCTGAATCCGAGATTTATCCAAAAACCCGACTAAATCCGAAAATTTCCATTATAAAATCTTTAAAAAACAGATTAAAATTTGAATCCGGATCTGAATAGGTCTCTTATTATAAATTCGAATCCGAATTTTAATTCGGGTGTATTCTTATATCTGAATCCGACATATTCGGATTCGGTTAATTCGGATAAATCCGCATCCATTTCCAGTCCTACCTTCGGCCAAAGTTTTTTTTTTTAAGTAATCAACTACATTATATTATAAGCTAAGAGTTTGCATTATTACAGAAAATACTGTCTGAGTCTAACTGACTGAGAAGCCAGGAAGGAGCAGAAAAAAAAAAGTAGGAACCACCAGGCTTCTATCTACACTTTGTGCTATGATATGAGCACAACAGTTCCCAGTCCTATAACAGAAATTGAAAAAAACAAAAATAAATGATAAAAGTGTTAAAGTTTTTGCACTGTCTAATATATTTAGCAGCAGTCCAGTTGAGGTTAGAAGGAAGGCCTGTCAGGTAATCTACTGCTGCCTTGCAATCTGTCTCAATGACCACTCTTTCTAGTTGCTGCTCGATCCCTCGTCGGATGGTAGACAAGATACCCTTGCACTCTGCTTCAGCTGTAGATCTAGCACTACCTGATTCTGATCATTCGGCCAAATGTTACCCCAGGATATAAATTCAATAGTGTGTTTCTGAAATGATGTATAGTCTAGACATAACCAAAGCTCATCCCAATAACTTGACAATGAAGTAATTATTTTTTTCAAAATAAATTTTATTGATATTTTTGTTTTTGTTAAAGAAAAACTATTTTATTGATAAGCTCAAAGAATTACACAAAAGTAGAGAACAAACGTGCTACAAACTGCATTGCAAGTCCTTTCTTTGGGGATTACGAAACATTAGGGATACACCTAAATATAAATTTTGAGGTTTTTTCCTGATTTTTGTCGTGAAAGTAAAGACTGGGAGAATCAAAAGATATAATTTATATATAGATTCCACCATTTTTTTTTACTAAAACTAAAAACCTAAGTCTAACAATTTTTTTTTTGATTAGCCAGCAGGTGGGCTTCCATTGTAGCTTACTACATGTCTATTTATACCAAGTAAAGATTTGTGTAGATGAAATACTTATTATAGCAAATCTATACATAGATTTGTCGATAAACATGTGGCTTAAAGGTAGCATCCCTCTCACAAAGTGGAGATGTTGTGGGTTCGAAACACGTCAGTAGCTGATTGTTTGATTAAAAGTTTCCCCACGTAAATTTAAAAGGGGTAGGGTTTCCGTAAACCTCGCTTACCAATAATAATAATAAGAAAAAAAATGTCCGTTACCTACTATAATAAACTTCAATAAGCACATATATTTTGCAATCCAAAATTTTATCCTATGTTTCAACTTGATCTTCCAGTAGTTTTGTTGGGTGCATTTAGGGCTGGGTATGGTTCGGTTTGGTTCAGTTTTGACTAAAACCGAAGCCAAACAACATAGTACCTGTTTTCTAATATTAAAAACCGAAACTGAACCGACTTAATTAATAAACCGAATCGAACCGAAATATTTGTATATAAATTGAAACCAAGCCAAACACATACAACTGTTCGGTTAACCGAAAAAACCCGAACCAAACATGTTTTTTTATTTTTCAAAATAAATTTTTTTTTTTTAGGGTTTTGGAATTTTTTTTTTTTTTTAAAAAAAAAAACTAGAAAAAGGGGGTGGGGTTTGGCGGACCCCTACCTGTTAATTAAAATTTTCAATAAAAAATAGAGGGGACATTGGGTCTGAACCAACATGTTGTTTTATACTGTATACACATTTCAAACCAAAAATAGATAAAAATAAATAAATAAAAAGGATAGAAACGAAATTGAAACTCACGAATGAAAGTTGAAGAACAAAGATTGACTATCTTGAATGGAGCATAGTTGATGTCTTGATTAACTAATTTGAAGTGGAAGCGAAAAACGTCTAAGTGAAAAAAGAAGGATGAAGATGAAGAAACAAAAAAAAAAAACGTGAAAGTTAACCCTTAGAATTTCATCAATAGTGGGTTGGATTCTAGAGTGTTGGCCTGTTATTAGTAGGTTGGACTCTATAGTGTTGGCTTCTTATTAGTGGGCTGAATAATTGAATAAGAGATACATGTTCGGTTCGGGTTTAACGTGTTTAGGAATTTTGAAACCGAAGCCAAACATGTTACTTCGGTTTGGAAAAAAAATCCAACCGAAACCAAACACTTAAACAACCTAACACCTTCTAACATGTTCGGGTCGGTTGTGTTCGGGTCGGTTTTTCGGTTTTAATGTTAATTTGCCTAGCCCTGTGCATTAGTTATGAAAGGTTATTTTACTACTGCAAGTTACTATATACTATGTTCTTGCTATTTTTATATTCAAAACGTATGCCTAAACTCCAAACAAAAAATGAATAAAATTGTATGATCAGTCTAATTCATGGTTTGAACATTCATAAGATTAATCATACCATGGTTTATTGTCACAATGAAGTAAAAACATAATGAAAAATTCAATAATTGCTATACATTATATTTAGCTCAAAATCACAGTCAAACATTCAAACAACGAGTATTTGACGAGAAACCATTTTAAAAATTGTAATCAACCGTATTTATGAAAATAAAAATAAAAATTAGTGTTGTAATAAAACTGTAAAAATAACAATTAAACCAATGACATACATTAACAAAACCTTTCCAAAAGATTACACCTAATTTATATCTATATTATAACCGGCACTTATAAAACTTGGTAAAGAGACAAAGGACGGTTAAGATTTGCACTTGAGATTATAGAGATTGGGTTTTAATGAGATTATAGAGATTGGGTTATTTAACCTGTGCAATGCACGGGTGTTATTTTAGTGTTAATTTGCCCAGCCACGTGCATTAGTTATGAAAGGTTATTTTACTACTGCAAGTTACTATATACTATGTTCTTGCTATTTTTATATTCAAAATGTAAGCCTAGATGCCAAACAAAAAATGAATAAAATCATATGATCAGTCTAATTCATGGTTTGAACATTCATAAGATTAATCATACCATGGTTTATTGTCACAATGAAGTAAAAACATAATGAAAACTTCAATAATTGCTATACATTATTATTAGGTCAAAATCACAGTCAAACATTCAAACAACGAGTATTTGACGAGAAACCATTTTAAAAATTGTAATCAACCGTATTTATGAAAATAAAAATAAAAATTAGTGTTGTAATAAAACTGTAAAAATAACAATTAAACCAATGACATACATTAACAAAACCTTTCCAAAAGATTACACCTAATTTATATCTATATTATAACCGGCACTTATAAAACTTGGTAAAGACACAAAGGACGGTCAAGATTTGCACTTGAGATTATAGAGATTGGGTTATTTAACCCATGCAATGCACGGGTGTTATTTTATATGTAAGTTTTACATGTTATAATTTGATTTTGGTTTTTATTTTTGCTATTGAAATTGATTGAAAGTAGAATTTTATTACGTATATGTATATTTATTTTCTAATTCCTCCATAACATTATTGTTGTCCTGATTTAAAGGTTTTATTTTTAAGTTTTAGATCAAATTAATTTAAATTGTATTCTCATTTTTTGTGTAGTCATCGAAGATGTAATGTGAAATAATAATAATAATAATAATAATAATAATAATAATAATAATAATAATAATAATAAAAATAATAATAATAATAATAACAATAATAATAATAAATTACTATCATTTTATAATGTTTTTTGAGGATTTATTTAATGTATTTGTTTACCCATATAATTTTCTTAACAATTTAAATAATATAAATTGACGTTTTTAATTTGGAGTGTAAATTATATCTCCAAGCTCACAATCCAAATTCTTGACATTATTTTGCTTATGTTACTATATTTTTATTTTTTTTTTTAACAAAAGATTTAATTTTAACTTTTGATAAAATAACAATATTTTGGATAAGATGTTCAATTGTTTTGGTTTGTAAACATATTGATTTAACCAAGTTATAGTTAAGGGAATGCCTAACTTTAATAGAGAGTATAGATTCCATCATACAACTCTATCTTTCTCATACATCTTTCTCTGTTATCAATCGGTTCTAACTTATCATCAAACCTCTATCTCCTCTCTACTCTCATATTTTCATCAATGAACACTTTATTTTTTTTTTCTCTTTTCAACAAAGAAAAATTTGAAATTCAATTTTTTTTGTGTTTAATTTTATTTTTATTTTCAGTATTTATAGCCAAAGTCAATTATACAAATAATACATACAACCCATCCTTAAACCTGGACTATATGAGCTTTATACAATTAATTAATATTTCTATTTTTAATTTGATATTTGACTAAAGATTCTATTAGTGATTTCAACCTAATACTATTGTTTTTGCTTTCATGTTAATGCTTCAAATTTTATTTATAAGTGAGTTGTTTTAATTTCATCTATACATTTCCAGAAAAATCAAAATTTTCGCAAAAAACAAATTTTGTTTTATGGATATAATGGTGTGTTGAGGTGATAGCAATGACTATCACTAATGTAACTACTTACTTTTCAACAATATTTTTTGTGTTGAATTGCTGGAAATTCAAGGACCAAACTATTGTGGAACTAGATGTTTCCATCGAAGAAAGCCAAGTTTCAATTTGAAAATCATGTCTTCACCAATGTAAATATATATATATATATATATATATTTTTTTTTTGGATAGAAACTAATGGTAAATATTGATTGATTAGTTAGATTTTCTTTATATACAAATGGTTGAATGAATTCTGTAACTTCTTTGTTGCAGCTACACAAAATCAGGAAGTAATAAAACTGATAGTTAAGAATTTAAAGGAGCTTATAAGATCAGCAGAACAACTATTCTAAATGATAAATGAACCATCAGATTCACCAAGAAATTTTTCAAGCTCTTTGAAAGTGGCCTTGGAAATTTCTGACTATAGTTATGAATCTAATAAACAATGAAGCACAAAGGTCAGCCAGTTCACTTTTGGCAATAGTAGAATATGAGCAACCTCTACAAAGTTTTATTAGATATGATTAATTGAATACTTTCAGTGCAATGTGAAGATAGTTTATTGGAAAATCAATCATTTCAGTTAGGCTTCTAGCCATGGTTTAGAAAATTACAGAAGGTGGGACTGAAAAATATACAGAGAATTCAACAGGGTGGTTGACACCTTGCAAAGAATGATATCCATGAACCTCTTCTTATTCGAACTTTCAGATCATTAAAGCACGATATGAGGACTATTCTATCATACAATGTGATGAGGGTTGCTTGACCAAATTGATCAACCTTCATATATGGAATATGACATGAGGACTATTCTATGAAACAGTTGTACAAGCCATATTTAGAGGCATATTTTCCAAAGAAGATAACACCTACACATTCCTTCATTAATTATGGAATAGGAAATAACCTTTAAAATGCATCCAGAAAATGAAATGACTATGCAAACATCACAATAAGCCGTTGCAAATGGTGTAAAGCTAGGTTCATCATCAAAAGAAGGTGATCCATATATATATCGTATGCTATGGTTTATGGTCAAATGCTCAACTCAAAGATTTTCTTGACAAAAAATGAAGTCCAAAAATGATCTAACAACTATTTTCAAGAAAGAATAGAATATGTGAAACTAATAAAAAAGATTCGTGCAGATAATTGAAAATATCAATTTAGAAGACAAAAGTCATGAAGATGAAGCTATGAAAATTTAATATGTTCTTTATTTTCATCTCTGTTAAAATTTATTTTTGTCTACAATAAATACTAAGATAGGATTTCAAAAAGGTTTAATTATCTCTATGATTTACATATAGAGGACTTTGCAAATCATATTAGAGCAATCACAATTTTTGGTTTGACGTTTATTATCATTGAGTTACTCAATACAAGTATAAAAATAAATTTAAATTAACTATTGTAATCAATTTAACTATCAATTGTCTATTTTTATCCTTTAGATTTGTGTACGGATATAAAAGTAGTAGTTTAAATATAATTAAAAATAAAACATCCCGGAAGGACGGGTCATACCTAGTTATTTATAACTGGTTATTTTCAACAAATGAACCAAAATAACCAAATTAATCCAAACTCAGACTTCAAAATCAAAAAAATAAAATAAAATGTTGGTTGAAGTGCAATGGTTGTAATTTTAGGATTGAATACAACAAAACTCACCACTCATATTGGTTCTTAGTAGTGAAGCAAAGTCTTTCTTCCTCTAGTGCAACCCAATGTTTTTTCTCCAACCCATATTTTTTCTTTAGTTGGAACTTGGAAAGACAGATCACCTCCTAGCCCAAAGCCCAATAATATTTGAACGGGTAAAAACCCAATCAAATCTAACCCACTGGGCCACTGACACATGTGGTTGATTCATTCGGACCGGCGTGTGTGTAATATAGCCGTTAGAAGTTCGGCTCTTGCCTTAATAGACATTTGTTGGTTGGGTGCGTTTGTTTCAAATTTTTCGACCGTTGTTACTTGGAATCGAAACGTTAATACAACTTTCTCACCAAAAACCTTCCAAGAAAGCTTCCTTTACTAATTCCTTCTACACATTCCTCATAACTCTCTCTCTCTCTCTCTCTCTCTGCAACTTTGTAGAAAACAAATTGAAACCTGAAGAAGAACAAGAAGAAGAAGAAGAAGATAGTAGTTAGATTCAATGGATTGTAACACAATGATCGATGAAACTTATGAGTTTTCTGCTCCTAGATTCTTTGATTTCGCTACAGGCGAAACAGATGAAGAGATGCAAATTGCTGAAAATTGGTTCGAGACTGCTCTTAGTTATGCTCCTTCACGTATGTTTTCATCACTTTATTCCCTTTCCAAATCTTAATTTTTTTTTCTTTAAATCAGATCGAATTTGGGGTTTTATTGATTTGGGGTTTCTTGGTAATGTTAATTTCGATTAAGGGTTTTGATTATTTCGCAAGTTCTTGAAGATCAATTTGGTAATTTAGGGTTTTAAATTTTTTCTGATTGAAGTGGTAGCAACTTTGTTAGGGTTTAATGTTACGAAATTGATTATTGCAGCTTTTATGCCAAGAATTAGAGATGGTCGATCAGTTCAAATTGAAAGCCTTTGCGATTTTAGTGATGTTGAACATAGTAAGAAGGTGATTATTATTTCTCAACATTCTTTGAATTTGTTTTGAAATTGGATTTGCAATTGTTATCTGCTATGATTTTTTAGTTGAAATTGGACGTTTTTTTTTCATGTAAATTGTAGGATAAACAATCATCAGATAGTGCCGCAGATGGTTCTTCGGTTACTGTGGAGCCAGCTTTGGCTTCAGAAGTTGAGAATTCCGCAAGGTTGGTTGATGAATTTTGTGTAAAGGATGTTGTAAGTTGTTGCTTCTTTTATTTTCCTTATTGATGAAGATGTATTTAAAGCAATTTTCTCTTGGAATTCAGGCTAGGGTCAAAAACTGTTGCTTCTGTAGAAATTAGTAAAGAAGACCAAATCCTTCATAATGAAGAACCTAGGAGGATTAGTATCATCGACGAGGTATAAGTTTTACTTCATTTTCTATTATTGGGCATAAAACACGCTTTATTCTGGTTTATCGAATTGTACTAATGTATCAGTAACTCAATCAGATACCTTTAGCTAACAAGCCTTGTGAGAATAATGGTACTCAGTGCACTCAAGTACAACAAAGGTATGTGGTTGGTCACTTTATTTGTGTCTTTGTGAAAAAGTTTCATTCCATTTCTTCTTATCCAATGTAAAATGCAATGTGAAACTTAATGTTATTGCTCATTATCCTGTTGCAATATGCTGTTTGTTTCAGTGGCATCGGAAAAACAGTAGTTGTCAAGGAGATTGTTAAAGCCATTGAGGAGATTTCTTTCCCTGTTGTCTCTGTCGCACAAGGTTTGTGTTTCTCTTCCTGATTCTCGGTTCTGCATCCTTACATTGCGAACTTGATCATGTTAGGGTGGTTATGACATATTGCTTCAAAACAGGACAAGAAGTATGCACACCAAAAATGCAGATAATTAAAAAGAAAACTGGTCAACTTCTCACTGATTCAAAGAACAACCAAACAGCGAAACGGATAGCTAGTTTGGCTAAAAATCCATCGTCTCTAAAGCCAAAACAAGAATCCCATTTATCACAAGCTAAAGGTGTCAAGCCACTGGGTTCAAAAAGGTTGGTGGTTTACTCACTTATTGTCTATCCTGAAGAAATGTGTAGTCAATGAACTAACGAAATTGTTTGTTTAAATTTAATAGTGTTATGACGGCAAAGAAAACAGTCACAGCTCAAGATTTTCAACAAGAAAATCAAGCAATTAAGCGTCAGAAGTTGGAAGGGGGGCACTCCAGACAGGTACTAATTAAGTCTTTTCTGTCTTGTATATTACGCTTCAGCATTTAACTAAGTGGTGTATAACTAAAGTTTGCCTCTATTTTTCTTAAACAAATTGAAATACAGATTCTAAATGTCAAACCTCAGAATCTAGCCCACAACAAGTCAAGACTGGGGTTTACCAGTACTGCTACTACCAAGCTGTGTTCTTCTACTAGTAAAGAAGATCGAAAGGTTTGTATTGAAACATACTTTTCAGAGATGAGATGTCGAAGTTTTTGAGCATCATCTTTTATAGGTTACTGATTTGTATGATTTTATATTCTACTGTTAAGCTATATGTTCGGGAAGCAGCACCACCTTTCATTTCAACCGCAGAGATGGTGAGGAGGTTCCAGTCTAGCACGAGAGATTTAGACTTACCTCAAAGAAACAGCTCTGTTTTGCATGTAAAGATTAAGTTCCCTTTTTGCTTGGTGTTACAAATTCAGCTATACATTTGCATTTTGTAAACTGACGTATTTCTTGTTTTGATTCAGGAAAATACCAGTTCGATGATCCAGAGCCACAGGAAACCCAAACTCACATTGACAAGACCGAAGGAACCGGATTTTGAAACATCTCACCGGGTTCGTTCTGTGAGGGTGAAAAGCTTTGCTGAAATTGAGGAAGAGATGATGGCTAATATACCAAAGTTTAAGGCTAGACCAGTTAACAAAAAGGTTTGATGATCTTGGATATTTACTTGTAGACTACATGTTTGGTTTCAGTTTATTCTCTTACATTATCAGTCTTATTTCATTACAGATCCTCGAAGCTCCAACATTACCTGCATTGCCCAGAAGTACCCCTCAACTACCAGAGTTTCAGGTAACTTAATTTGAATATATGTTTTAAGGAAATTTGGGTCTGGTCATTACTCTGACATCAATGTTTTTTGCTCAGGAGTTTCAATTGAAAACAATGGAGAGGGCAAATCAGAATGCTGAAACATCATCAGTTGTTTCAACTGAATCATTTCATCGGGTTAGTTTATTTTGTTTTAGTTCATTTACTGTTTATAATATTATTTTAGTAATTAAAATAACGGGCCAGGATAATCTTACATGTGTATGACAGAATCAATGGAATCCTAATAAGCTTACAGAACCAAAGCCACCTCGTCTTGAAACAATGCTGCGAGCACGTCCACCAAAGTAAGAAGTGTTGAAAGTTATCTCTTAAGCCCTAATATTGAATTTTGATCCTCGACTGACAATAATGATAATAATCTGTACAGAGCTAAAAGTTCCCAAGAGCTGGAGCAAGAGGAACTTGAGAAGGTTCCAAAATTCAAGGCTAGGCCTTTAAATAAAAGGGTCAGACTTTCTCCTACTATTGTTAGGTTATAATGTCTCATTGCAATCAAGAGAACTAAATGCACCAAATATCTTTTTGCAGATTTTTGAAAGCAAAGGAGACATGGGTCTATTTTCTCATCCAAAACGCCAAGTCACAAGACCTCACGAGTTTCATTTTGCCACAGATGAAAGGATCCCACAAGCAAAATCAGTTGCTGATCTTTTCGATAAGGTATGAGTAGTTAACAAAAGTTAGTAAATTACGAATATCCAAATTAGACAAATAATTTAATTTTTTGTTTCATATAGCTTTCTTTGAACTCGGAGTCTCGCCATGACCATCAACTCCCAAGAATCACAACACCTAATCCATTTCATCTAAACACAGAGGTAAACTGAGTCTATTTTAATACCCCAGAAGTTCATTTCTATATGAATTGTGCCATTAACTTTTCTTTTGCTTCAATACATTAGGAAAGGGGTGTAGAAAAAGAACGAAGGTTTGTGGTGGAAGTTATGCAGAAACAGCTGGAAGAGGAGCGAGCTAGAGTTCCTAAGGCTACTCCATATCCATATACTACGGACTACCCAGTGGTAAAAAAATGGAGTATACTAGGACAGTACTCTTATTTGTTTTCATATTAAGAACATATAAAATTTTATCTAATGTCATATTCATGCAGATACCACCAAAACCCGAACCAAAGCAATGCACCAAGCCAGAGCCTTTCCAATTAGAGAGTTTAGTAAGACATGAAGAGGAGATACAGAGGGAAATGGAAGAAAGGAGGAGGCTGGAGAAAGAAGAGGCCCAAATGAGAATCTTCAAGGCACAGCCTATACTGAAAGAGTAAGCTTTGAAATACTGATATTCAGTATATGAACAAGATGCTTTTGTAATTTATATCCATTAAAGAGACAATTTTGAACTAGTCTAATCCTGTTGTTGTGTTGCAGGGACCCACTTCCAGTTCCTGAGAAAGAACGAAAGCCACTCACACAGGTAGAGGAGTTTGCACTACATGTTGATCACCGGGCTGTTGATAGAGCGGAATTTGATAAGAAGGTATATACCTTTTTTAATAAAACTTAATTAATAAAACTAACTGATATGTTTTATTAGCATAATTGTGTGGATGGTTATTCTATGATTTCATAATCTATCAACATATGTGTGAAAAGAACCAGATATATAAAAATAAGCTGTGTAGAAATGTAACTTACTATACTATTAAGGACATGTGTCTGGACAAAAGCTCTAATATACTTTTTCTAATAAAAAATTAAAATTATTTTTATGTGACATGTTTTGCTGTACATATACCCTTCCATGTAATTGTGTGGATGGTTAATTGTAATTGCTTTCATAATCTAGCATACGTGTAATTTTGGCACCAGATATATATGTCGAAATGTAACTAAAGCTTTGATATGTGTGTATTTCTTGTTGACACGTCGATGGTTGAGGAGTTACCATACCTTTGTATGGATGAAGTAGGAACTTGTAGATGAATTACATTTATGTATGCCTTTTTGTACATGCTTAGATAACTGGTTAGTTGAAGTTGTTTGTTGTGATTAAAAATAGGAAAACGTAGGGCACCTTTAAGTTATGGATAATGGAGAGTATTAAAATGAATATTAGTGGAACTTTTGTTTATTTTTATTTTTTTGTTTGCATGCTAAACATTCACATATAATTTTGCTTAAACGGGAAAGGTGGTGGTGGTGTGTGTGTGTGGTGGGGAAAGGTGGGCTCTGACATTGCTGAATATGCCTTGGTTTTATGGTAAGCCCGGATCTCAATACACATAGATGAAGCCATCTACAAAGTCGCAGCTCATGGACGTAGCACTTAGATTTGCTTGTTTAAAAATGAACACATGCTTAAGCCCTGATCAACAAAGTGTTTGCTTATGAACAAGGTAGCAGCTTGTTTGACGCTGCACTAATTTGTTTGAAAATGAACACTTGCTTTAAGGTAGAAAATTCCCATTTGGTGTAGGTGATGACAGTTTAAGTTAATATCTGCAGTTAACATCTGTCTAATAGATAACTTTATACACATTAAACAAGTAAATATTTAGACCTAATTTCAGTACATTTTTATGTGGTTTTTAATCAATGAGTTTTATTTCCTGTTGGTAATGAGCTTCGATAACATAATTCAAATCGGTAAATGCAGATCAAGGAGAAGGAAATTATGTATAAGAGGTATCGGGAGGAATCTGAGACTGCCAAAATGGTAAGATTAGAATAACTACTATTTTCCCTACTTTTATATTCTAGTTTAACATGTGAGTAAACTTATTTATTCTCTCTTCATTTGCAGATGGAGGAAGAGAAGGCATTGAAACAGTTGAGGAAGACACTAGTGCCTCATGCAAGACCATTGCCCAAATTTGATAATCCCTTCCTTCCGCAGAAGTAACAATTTTATCTAACTTCATCTTATTATTTGAAAATACATATAGTTACTTGAAGATGATTGAATCGTTTCTGACTATATTGCAGGTCATCAAAGGAAACCACAAAGGCTAAATCACCAAAACTGCGTGTTCTGCAAAGAAAACAAAGGAGGACAAGTGTTGCTTCTCAGATGAGATGATGATCAGGCACTGTGGGATTCGTTGTGACTACTGTTCAGTAACTCTTGAACTTAGTCCCTTGTAATTGTAATTGTTATTCATGAAATTGTATTAACATTCTTTTTACTGTTCAAAGAAATATAATGAAAAGTATTTGTTCTTTTTGGTTGTTATTTGATTATTTCTGTAGTAAAGCATTTCAGTGGACTCTTTTGAGTTGTTGTTATATGTTCTGAGTGTTCTTCATATGATCCAGATTGGTTAAGACTTAAAGACTAGGCACAAAATGTCATGACAACCAACGAAGCAATGAAGGTCTCTTCTTCCACCTTGCTATTGACTTCACAATCCCACTTCAATCATTCTATGCGCACCTTATTTCATATAGAGCCCGATACCCCTGTGATGAGAAGCTCAGGGCTGGGAAACAAGGCATGACAAACCATAAGCAGAGGATAAAAGCAAAGTAAAGACAAATGCATGCGTGACTCACAGTCAAAAACAAAATTGACTTTTCAAAACTCACTATTTTGGGCTCTATTTGGGCTATTGGTCAATTGGATCCAATTCAAAATTTCTAAAGTCCAAATCCAATTGAACAATCCATAGTAAACATTGGATCCAATTTTCCAACAAAAAGGGCCCACCTGTCCACAACACGACAAAGTCTACGCTTCTCTCAATCACTATGGACCCCATAAATAATGGAAAAAATGTATAAATTAGGACCATGATCTGAATGAGAATGTGACACCTGACAGGAACACCTTAATCTACTCCCATCTTAAGATATTATTTCGGGACCCATTTCATCCTTATCCACCACGTAATCACTATACTCAACAACTTTATTTTAATAGCTATTGATTCAAAGCATCAACATGTAACATAATAAGTAGTTAACCTCAACATCATTGAAAATTGTTGAATGGAACATCTTTATTTTTATATATTTAGAGTGTTTGACTGGTTAGGATGAGTGTTAGAATATTATTAACTTACATCCTTGTGTATGGGGAGATAGTGAAGTAAGAGATATTTCAGGAATTTTAATTAAATATCTATTTCAAGCTCACCCTACCAATATATAAGTTGAACTTTGGTGATGCAATAAAAAAAAAGAAACCAAGAAGAAGAAAGAAAAAAAGAAAGAAACATGGTTCTTCTTGACAAGCTTTGGGATGATGTTTCAGGTGGCCCTAGCCCTGAACAAGGTCTTGGTAGGCTTAGAAAACTTGCAACTAGTAAGCCCTTAATCATCAAAGGTAGTACCCCTACATCTCTTATGCCATCTTATTTCTGTATTAGTTGATAAGCTAATGTTATGTAATGGTTTTGATATATATATTTTGGTGGTTAATTTTATTAGGGGTTGAAGTTGATGCAACTACAAGCAGGTACCAAAGATCTATGTCTATGCCAGTTAGTCCAAATACCCCTGTCACACCTGTGACACCATCAACACCTAAGGAAAATGTATGGAGGAGTGTCTTTCATCCAGGTAGTAATATTGCTACCAAGAACATCGGATCAGCTGTTTTTGACAAACCTCAGCCAAACTCTCCTTCTGTTTATGACTGGTACGTACGTTCCATGCATAAGTACTACACTAGTTTTTTTATGATTAAGTTAGATCTATGATCTTAACCGTTCAGATCTGAATACCATTGAATGATATGTTATGATCTGATGGATTTTGCAGGCTTTACAGTGGTGAGACTAGGAGCAAGCATCATCGTTAAGTGATGGTTGATGGTTGATGGTTTTATGTCTGTGTGTGGAATATGGTTACACATCACCTTGTAAATATTTCCCTTGTTGACACGTGTTGTGTTGCTTTGATGTGCTGTAGTAGCACTAATTAAACTAATGGAGTTTTTGTGTAAAATGTTTAAGGTAAGGTATTTTTGCTTTTGTAATCTTTAAAAGGGTCTTTTGATACAGATCCTATGGTAAGATGTTCTGATGATGGAGTACTGTGACTGCTGTGTGACGTGTGACAAAAATAAAAGATGTGCAATTTATTCCACCAAATACCCAAATAATGAATTTTTGGTCATTTAGAAATTTATTCCACCATATCTAGTTTGAAGAATTTACCGCTCTCCAAAATTAACCGTTGGTATGCTAGTTTTTTGGCAGTAAAAATTTGGTAACTACAGCTCGCAAACTCGCAAATAATGTAGAAATCATTAATGGGGAGGAGTGCAATTTTGTAGGCGTACACATTTTGTGTGTCCACAGGCAGCATTGCTCTATTGGTCCACAATCAACAGTTAAAAAAGTACAGATCAGTTTTTAATTATTACGATCAGAAATTAAAAGCATAAAATAAGAAAAATAAAAATAATGCTTTAATGATTCCATAAACCAGTAAAAGTAAAAGGGCTTGGTTTGAATAGAGGAGGGTTTCAATTGCTCTAATTCAAAAGGTCTCGCTTACTCCTTGATGATTTTTCATATAAATTTTATCAATCATAACAGAAAATCTTCGATGTGTTTTGTTCCTTTGGTATTTTTAATTCTTCATATATTACGTTAAATGATTGTTTGTAATTTTTATGGAGTAATAATAATTGATTAGGGTGAAAGGGTATTTGCTTGTGGTTTGAGTGGTAAGATTGAACCTATAGGGAACTAACTCGAAAAACTCTGATTTTTCAAGATATGGTTATATCAGACTCCGATCCAGTCAAGACCCCTGAATCCAATTCTGAATCTCAAGGATTTGATGATCCTTTCTTTGTTCATCACTCAGATAGTCCTAGTGCTATCCTGGTTTCTCCAGCCTTAACAGGTGACGACTATGTACATGGCTACGATCTATTTCAAGAGCACTTCGAGCCAAAAATAAATTTGGTTTTGTTGATGGTTCTATTCAGACTCCTACTGATTCAATTGAGAAAGCAAAATGGTCTCGTTGTGATGATCTTGTTGCTTCTTGGATTCTGAATTCGGTCTCACAGGAGATTCGTGGAAGCATTCTTTATGCTGAAACTGCTTTGGATATATGGAAGGATCTTAAAGAACGATTTGCACAATCTAATGCACCCAAGATATATCAGCTCAAGCAATCTATTTCCTCCTTGAAGCAAGAAAGAACACCGGTATCACTTTATTTTACTGCACTCAAGTCTTTATGGGATGAATTAAATTCTTTATCTGTTTTTCCTGTTTGTACTTGTGGACATGGTGTTGTTATTGCACGTCGCCTTCAAGACGATCGTGCAATGGAATTCTTACAAGGTCTTCATGATCGTTTTGCTAATACTCGTAGCCAAATTTTGCTAATGGATCCACTTCCTAGTGTAGCAAGAATTTATAACATGGTGCGACAAGAGGAAAAACAACAAGAAATCAATGCATTGTCTATTCCAGTTCTTGAAGCTGCTGCATTGAGTACTCAATTTCGCAAAGATACCAATTGGAATCCTAAAGGGAAACCAGGTTCTCGCAATTTTGCACCACAAAACAATAGCAAGGTATCCACTGATTCTAAAGGGACAGGCAACAGACGTCCCCATTGTGACTATTGTGACAAACCAGGTCACTACAAGAGCACTTGTTATAAGCTACATGGGTATCCTACTACTCCAAATGCCCAAGCTCATGCTATCTCTACAGAGCCATCTAATACTCATCATATATTCTCACCTGAGCAATATAATAAGATTCTAAGTATGATTGAATCAGGTAGCTTTCCTCCACACGCAAATTTGACAGGTAATTCCATCTCTTGTCCCACAAAAACTTTATGGATCATAGATTCTGGTGCAACACATCATGTTAGTTCGTCATTACATTATTTTTCCTCCTATATTGTTTGTTCTAAGCCTTTTTTTTTTCTTATAACTCCAGATGGCAAAGATCACTTAATCACACATATTGGAACTGTCATTCTCTCACCAACAATACGTCTCACTAATGTTCTTTATGTTCCAACTTTTCTATTCAATGTCATTTCTATTAGTAAATTAGTTACACCCAAAACCATGTTTATAACCTTCATTGACGACTATTGTATTTTTCAGGATCAGTTATTGAAGAGGAAGATTGGATTGGGACGCCTCCATGAGGGACTCTATTATCTACAACTCGCTTCCGTTTGCTCTTTTAAACCATCTCCTATTGCTAATAATGTGTGGCATTGTCGTTTAGGACATATTTCTTCTAGTCGTTTGCAAATTTTGAATAAACAATTTCCTTTCATTACTTGTTCTGATAGTAGTCTTTGTACTATTTGTCCACAAGCTAAGCAAACTCGTTTAAGTTTTTCTTCTAGTTCTATCAAAACTAGTCGACATTTTCAAATGATTCATTGTGATATTTGGGGTCCTTTTTCATCACCATCATATTCAAATGCTAGATTTTTCTTAACTATTGTTGATGATTTTAGTCGTGCTACTTGGATCTACTTGATGACTGTCAAATCTGAAACTGCAAAAATCATACAATCTTTTCATGCCATGGTCAAAACTCAATTTCATTCAAAAATTTATTCAATTATTTCTGGCATTGGTGATATTGATGAACATTTCAATGATATCCAAGTTATTCGATCTGATAATGGATCTGAATTCTTATCTCTTACAATGCAAAATTTTTATTCAACTCATGAAATCATACATCAACGGAGTTGTGTTTATACACCACAACAAAATGGTGTAGTGGAAAGAAAACACCGTCACTTACTAAATGTGGCGCGTGCCTTACGTTTCCAATCTCATTTACCATTATCATTTTGGGGTGAGTGTATACTTACTGCAGCATATCTCATAAATAAACTTCCTACTCCTTTGTTACAAGGCAAATCTCCACATGAAATTTTTTTCAAAAAACCACCTATCTATACAAACATTCGTATATTTGGTTGTTTATGTTTTGGTCGAAATACTCACATCAAAAAACAAATTTGATCAAAGGGGTAAACCTGGTGTTTTTGTTGGATTTCCATATGCTCAAAAAAGGTATCGCATTTTTTATCTCACTTCAAAACAAATTTATACATCTCGTGATGTCATATTTCATGAAAATGTTTTTCCATATAAAAATATTTCAGTTTGTCCATCTAATCTTCCAGTTTATCCTTTGCCTATCAATGATAATGGTAGTTTCAATTATTCACCATCTCTAGATGCAACTAATCATGATGCAGGTCCAGTTTCACCTTCCAATCCTTCGCCAACTTCAAATGAATCACAACAGGTTCCTGAATCTTCTCCTACATCACATTCTTCTGTTCAATCACCTACCCAACATCCTTCTATCACCACATATGATAGTGTTCAACCAACTCCACCACCAATTTTACATGAATCTTCTAGACCATCTAGATCTCGAAAACCACCATCTCATCTTAATGATTTTCATTGTCCTACTCTCCCTCATTCGGCTAATCTCATCCAATCAGACTCTAAGGTAACAAAAGTTTCTACTCATTTTCCTATGGCTTGTTATATTTCTAATACTAATTTTTCTCAATCACATAGAGTTTTTTTATCCAAAGTATCCTCTAGCATTGAGCCAAAATCTTTCTCTCAAGCTATCAAAATACCCCAGTGGAAGGAAGCTATGGCTGTAGAGATTGCAGCATTAGAAAAAAAATCATACATGGACCCTTGTTCCATTGCCTTCAGATCAGAAGCCCATTTGCTGTAAATGGGTTTATAAAATCAAATATCATACTGACGGTTCTATAGAGCGTTACAAGGCTCGTTTGGTTGCCAAAGGGTATAAACAAATTGAAGGTATTGATTATCATGATACTTTTGCTCATGTGGCTAAGTTAGTCACTCTTCGTTTACTTCTTTCAGTTGCTACTGTTCGACATTGGTATATTCATCAGTTGGATGTTAATAATGTTTTTTTACATGGGGATTTAGATGAGACAATTTACATGACTATTCCACCTGGGTTTTCAAGACAAGGGGAACATCGCGTATGTAAACTCAATAAATCCTTGTATGGACTCAAACAAGCTTCTCGACAGTGGTTTGCTAAATTATCTACAACATTGGTCACAGCAGGGTTCATTCAATCCAAATCTGATTATTCTTTATTTACTCATATTCATGGATCTAATTATACATATGTTCTTGTATATGTTGATGATATTCTTATCACAGGAAATAATCTCTTTTCTATTCAGAACTTCAAGCAAGTTTTGAATGATGTTTTCTTCATCAAAGATCTGAGTCGATTAAAATATTTTCTAGGCATTGAAATTGCACGCTCCAAGGAAGGCATGTTTCTTACTCAAAGGAAGTACATTATGGATATTTTATCTGATTCAGGCTTAACAGGTTGTCGGACTTCTGAATTTCCTATGGAACAACACATTAATCTTGCAACAAATGATGGTACGTTATTACCTGATCCTACCAAATATCGTCGTCTTATTGGTCGTCTTTTATACCTCACAGTTACAAGGCCAGATATCAATTATGATGTTCATTATCTTAGTCGTTTCATGCAATCACCACTTTCTATTCACAAGGATGTTGCTGATCGTATTCTTTATTATCTCAAAGGTTCCATCAACAAAGGCATATTATTATCATTTTCTAGTCTCTACACATTACAGGTTTTTGTGATTCAGATTGGGGTGGTTGTCGTATTACTCGTCGGTCTACTACTGGTTATTGTATTTTCTTAGGTTCTAGTCCTATCTCTTGGAAGACAAAGAAACAAACATCTGTCTCTCGTTCTTCTGCTGAAGCCGAATATCGTTCAATGGCCAATCTATCTTGTGAATTGCAGTGGTTGAAATACATTCTTGCAGATTTACGTATTCCACATCCCTCTCCAATGTCTATGTATTGTGATAATCAGGCCGCTCTCCATATTGCTCAAAATCCTGTCTTTCATGAAAGAATTAAGCATATTGAATTAGATTGTCATTTTGTCCGTGAAAAGGTTCAAGACAGGTTGTTGCAGACTCGATATATTCCATCTTCATCCCAAATTGCCGATGTTTTTACTAAGCCTCTTAGCAAAAATGACTTCTTAAGATTGATTCGCAAGTTAGGTGTTCTCGACATTCACACTCCAACTTGAGGGGGAGTATTAGACTCCACAACACACACGTTTGCTTGTATCAGGATCTGTTATTGTAGATAGAAATTACTCCCGTAGTTTAAACACCAAGATACTTATCTCTTGTAACTTAGATAACAAATATCTTCTGTATATATAGTTTTTATGAATAACAAGAAAGACATTGAGTTCTTTTCAAATCAATCTCTTCATTTCCATTACTGTTTCTGATTTAATAGGTTATGATTGAGAAGTTCGTAGAGGATAGTTTTGTAATGGTTTCTTAAACAGTACCAAACCAGTGTAAATTAATTAATTCTATTTTATCTTCAATATCTAAAAGATGATAGAGAAACCTTTCATTCAATCAATTAGTGAGAACGAGGAACATGGAAGAGAAACTATTATTTTGGTTCTTTTTTTAATATAATTTTTTGTTATTTTTCATCTTTATGCTTTGAATATTTATTTTGATAATTAAAAGCTGATCTGGATTTTTTTAACTACGTGGACCAATAGAACAACGATGTCCCGTGGACACAAAATGTGTATGTCCACAAAATTGCACTCAATGGGGAGTGGGGGGTTTGCGACTTTGGGGACATGAAAATATCATATAGTTCAAGATGCCGAATCCAAGCGAAATTTCGAGGTCTTAAAAACCGACATATGCCTCGAAATTTCGATGGCCGGTGTCGTAATGTTTAACTTAGAATCCGACATTTCGTGGTATTTGTCAGAATTTCGAGAATATCCGTGAATATTCGAGAATATTTAATTAAATTAAAAACCAACATAATTAACATAAATAAAATGTTTAACTTACATAACACGTACGTAAAATGTACAATCCTACTAAAATAAATCAAACAAACTAAAACCCTAGATCACTATCATAATCGGTGAAGTCTCGCTCCGCTCGACTAGATGATGCTCTCTTGGTAGATGAAGAAAGATGCTCCCTACGTGATGCTTCAATAGCCATCTCCAAGTCTCGCTGCTCTAAGTAATCAGGGTTCTATGTCGAACGCCTCAACACTTCCTCCAAGTCTCGCTGCGCTCTAGTCTCGTCGTCCTCGTCCTAAGTCTCGGTTTGGTGTGAAGAAGCACCACTAGTCACGGGCTCTCGTTGTCCCACCTCCTGCTCCTGTCGTCCCACTTCCTCAACTCGTCGTCGTGGTCTTCCTCGTCTTGTGTGCCCAGAAACAACTCGTCGTGCAGCAAGTTCTTGTAAATTACGTTGAATACGTAATCTGACATCAAAAAGTACCTTTGTGCAGCTTGTAACATCATTCCCAACCCCAGCTAGGTGTTCCTTGAACCGTGACACCTTCACCTCGCATTTTCTTCTCACAAAAACCACAAACAATTCCAGTCTCAGCACCTGGCTCAACAAACCCATACTCCCACCCAATGTCCCTCTTAGCCATTGTCGTTCTAGACTCCTACCAATATAAAAATTTATAAAGTATAAATGTAAGACAACATTTATAGATTAATTGCGGCAGTATAACAAATACAAAGATTTTGAAAAAAAAAATTTAACAAATTCTATAATTTTAAATCATCAACAATAAAAAAATTTAATTTAAAATCTTTTAACAATTCCGACCAGCAACAATTTCCGGTAGCAACCATTCCGGCCGGAATTTGAAATTCAAATTTGAAACTCAAATTTCAATGAGAGAGAGAGAGAGAGAGAGAGAGAGAGAGAGAGAGAGAGAGAGAGAGAGAGAGAGAGAGAGAGAGAGAGAGAGAGATTTAAAAACTTACAGATTCCGGCAAAAACAACAAAATTCCGGCGAAACAACAAAATTCCAACGAAATGAGAAGTCACGATTGGTTGCAAATTATGATGAAAATGGTTGCAAATTTAGGATGAAAATCGCTCCACCGTTGCTGTTGGAAAAGATATCCGTGATTTCCAGTTAAATTTCCTATATCCGAGTTTATTCCAAAAATCCAGGGGAAATGGGTACGGTTCTGGATCGTATCAGATTCGACCTGCCGATTCGATCTGAATGCCAAAAAACCGGCAGATTTCGGCAAAATTTCGCGGATTTTCCCGGCATTTTGAACTATGGAAAATATAATGGTACAATAAGAATGGGTGATCAGGTTTGGGACTCTGGGGATATGAGAATATAATGGTACAATAAGAATAGGTGATCAACTTCGATCTATTACTCAGACATGATCCACGTATCATAGAACTTTTCTTGTGGCCTAGCAGGTTTTTGTTAATAGTGTGTGCAGTACTACAGTGTGAGAGGGGTAAGATGAGAACAACTTATCATATCTACAAAAAATCATGTCAAACCAATATGTACAAGTACCCTAAATAGGATTGAGTCAAACATTTTCTGAGTCCCTGGAACCCCTCCCTTATTTAATTTGGATGGAAACATACATAGATCAAATAGTTGTACATGAAAAAGAGAGACTTTCATAATTTGTGACTTTCAGACACATTTATCACTAGAGAATCATTTAAATATGATGGTTAGAGAGTAGAGACAACGCTAGAATATCATCAAATGCAGTGAAACTGAAACCTGTCTAAATGCACAACCTTGGGACTAAAAAATAATGTGCATTCGTAGTAGTAAAAACAAGTATAATGTATCTTTAATATATATGGGACTAATATTTTTTGCACTATATAGAGAGGGTGTGCATTTAGGGGTTTGTTTGATTCGAGCGGTAAATCAGTTTATCGGTGAAAATGGAGGATACTAGCTGCAATTAAAATTTTACAATCGAAGAAAAAAATACGAAGTGAGTTCGTGAGTTTAGACAGAGTATTTAGATCTGTTCTTACTTTATTGTGCATTTATTAGGACCATTGTAAATCTAGCGGCTTATTAGAATCCCTCCTGTGAACTCATCGGAACATCATGGGGGTAACTAACCTTTACAATGTCACAGTCTCATAACAGTAACATATTTTAGTTTAAATAATGGACCAATCTAACAATAATTGCCCAAGCCCGACCCATTTATTAGGCCACATAAAAAGCCTTTATCAGTCCATCAAAAAGCCCTTTCTTTGGTATTCCTTCTTTTTCCATCAAATCTTTCGTTTAGGTCTGGATCATGTGGTCAAACTAACAACTTATGCAACAAACTATACATCTTTTTACAAATTATGTCAACTTTTTTTTTTGGACAATTTATACAATTACATTTTTAAGTTATGCAATTCCATCAACTTAGAGTTAAATATGGGTTTTTTTTTCCCAACATGGCTTTAACTTTTGATTAAATGAAAAAAAAAATTAAATCCCTAAATCCCTAAATCAACAATTTACTTTAAGGTATGAATCAAAATAAAGTACCATCGTTCATCTCGACAACGTAGCTTCCACACTAGAATAGAATAAGAAGAACAATTTGATTTGGGTTTAGTAAGACTTTACTTCGATTCAAAACCTAAGAGTATATTGTTGATTTAAAGATTTAATTTCCATGTGGAATTTTTCTTTTTATTTAATCAATAATTAAAGCCACATGGAAAAAAATAATTGCCTGACCGATTATCATTATGTTAACTCTAAGTTGACGGAATTGCATAACTTGCATAATTTAAAAAGCTGGTTGTATAAATTGTCAAAAAAAAAAAAAAATAGGTGTATAGTTTGTTGCATTAATTGCTAGTTTGACCTTACTCAGTTAAGTCGAGAGAGAAAAAGAGATCTCAAGAAGAACTAAGGCGAGTGAGATATTTGAATCTAAATGGAGAAATAAAGGGATGTTAAGAAATTGAATTAAGAATGATGGGAATGGGGTATCAAAAATGGTTATTTGTGGTGTTGATTCAAAAGGGGAAGCATGTACTGATGAATCTCATCATCATTATCAAAAGAATAGGTGATCAAGATGAGGTTGAAACTATCGCCGTGAACAAATATCGAGTCAAATTTGAAAAAGAACCGAAGACATTTTCGTTAATTGTACTTTTCGATCACTTGAAAATTTTACCTTCCCAAATCCTAATGATAATGTAATTTTCGACTGTTCTTATACAATTGTTCCAACTACTAGTGGAGTTCAAGTGGATTATCTTGGTCTTTGTTCCTCCCAATCAAATGAATCTGTTATTGTTCGCTTACACCATATCCAACATATATACCTCCTTAGCCTAATTCAATCAAAGACAAAACATTCACCATCGTTTGTGCAAATGAAAAACAAGTCGTCCAAGATTTGAAAGGGTTTGGTATTGAAGTCTTGGACGACTTGCTTTTTATTTGCACAAACAATGGTGAATGTTGTTTCTATTGTGAAAAAAAAAAGGTGATTCGAAGTTAGAGAAGTTCAAAACTGCAATTGACAAGGTAGTGAAGAAGGTTGTGTACAAGAGCTTGTAGAATTGCAAAGACAAAGTTAAAGCTAAGGCAAACTGAGATTAGAAAGTTGTTTGTTTATGATAAACCCTTAACTTGTGTCAAGATTACTAGTATATGTTTTTATAATTGTTTTTCCTATTTAAAAAGTTGTATTTGTTTGGCCACGTTAGAGTTCATTGGTTAATAGAGTTGGGTTTGTTTTGAGAATAGTCTTCTCATTGTGTGAGTGGTTAAGAACATTAAATGTCGAAAATCGTCGTAGTTCTTTGAATTCAAGTCAAAGTTCATATCTTTAATATTGCACGAGTGCATCAAATTATTTCTAGAACGATTTTGAGGCTTCTAAGTCTTCAAAAAATTAAATCTTTTTTTTGTAATCTTCATCGTCGATTCAAGTGTCGTTGCTGCTCTCTTCAAAGTCTTCTGCTGCCTTTGTTGTCATTAGAGGTATAATAATAATAATAATAATAATAATAATAATAATAATAATAATAATAATAATAGAAAAACATTGTTCATTGTTATTGTTCACAAAATCCTATTAGCAAAATTATTGCTCATGGTTTACTGTTCACGGATAACATTCTTCGAAAAAAAAATCAATTTATTTTTCATTGGATGGAGAATTGGTATAAGAATTGGATTCAAACTCGTGTGTTTCTTTCTATGTGTACCATTAATTGGAGAAAAATTGTGTTCTTTTGTGATGGACCCAGAACATAATGTTAATTTGATTTCAAAACTAGTGGTTGAAAACAATTGCTTAGTTAAGTTTTTCACTGGAGATACTATTGATCGGGTGTGGTGTAATATAGTCGAAATGGATGCTTGGCACCTTTTGTTTTAGAAATAGAGGCAACATTTAATATGCAACACAATGGCTATAGCATTCTAGGGAAAGGCAATAAATTATTCTCCTTTCAACTAGGCGTTGCATACCACAAGAAGAGTTTGAAGCAACATGTTATGTGCACTAGGTATACCAAGAATCTATGGACGAATAAATAAGGATGTCGATATTTTTATCTGAATTATTTATATCTTTGCCAAGAAAGAGCATGCTACAAGAAGTAAGTTCCATAATTCAAAAACATTCGAGTTGAATGAATTTTTTCCCTTATTTGAGAAAGAACCAATAGATGTTGTTGAAGATAAGATTTTGAATTTGGCGTACGTGTTGATCCGATTTGGGAATTTTTCGTAGCCAATTTTTAATGACATATTCCTTCTTTTGATTAAAAACAGTTGAAGATTTTCTATTTCATGTATAATTGTTTTGTTTCGTTCTTAAAATGTGGCCTTTATGCAAGTAAAGTTCGTGGAAGAATTCATTTTTTCGGGTTATTGCTTCTTATAAGAGTGAGCAATTTTTTGGAAAGTCTCTGAGGTAGACTCTTTGATTTACATAAGCCAAGATCGAGCTTGCAACTATTACTATTGTTAATTTGAAATATTCAAGTTCGTAGACGAACGTTTTTGAACCTAGGAAGAGCTGATGCATTCTAGGGTGTTAAAATTACTAGTATATGTTTTACAATATAATTGTTATGGATTTTTTATTTATGTTTATTTGATGTTTTTATGAGTTTTAGGGCATTTGTATTTTTAGGGTTATTTTTATTTCGAATTTTATTAGAATTATATTGCTTTAGGTTTATGTTTGCTTGTTTTCCAAGAATTTATTTTCCTATTTAAAGAGTTATAGGCGTTTGGCCAAGTTAGAGTTGATTGGTTAATAGAATTGTGATTGCTTTGAGAAGAGTACATCTTCTCGTTGTGTGAGTTCTTGGTTAAGAACATTGGTTGTCGAATCCTAAAAATCGTCGTAGTTATTTGAATTCGTTTCAAAGTTCATATCTTTATTCCACGAGTGCAATAGTTTACAACTCTTATGACCACTTGATGTTTTAAAGCTAATTCACCTCGTCAGATCAAGTTTTTATTTCCTAGTTAGTATTCTTTGGTTGAATTTTATTACTATATTCTTGATGATATTTTGTATATTTATCTATTTAAATTATGTTCCCGTTGTTCTAAATTTATATTCATGTACTTTGGACAATTGGACAAATGGAGCTTATTAGAAATTTAGCGCCCTCGGTACAAATCTAGAAAAGATCCTAATTACAAATATACACTTCAACGGAATACAACTGACCCGATCCTCATCCTCTATATATGCACTGCCATTGCCTTGCTTTTGTTTTTGTTACACCTTACCTCCAACTGGGTTAGCCCCTCTGTTTTGTGTGTGCATGTTTTAAACATGATTTGACTACTTGACTTTTGTAAGATAGGAAAGTTTGTATCATAGTTCAAAATGCTGAGAAGATCTGCGAAATTTCGTCGAAATATGCCGGTTTCCTGGCATTCGGATCATATCGGCAAGTCGAATCTGGTTCGGTCCAGAATCTTACCTATGCCGACCCGAATTTTTGAATAAATCACGGATATTCGTAGAATCGTCAGATTTTGTACGAATTCAACGAATTATTTCAGATTCAATAGTTAGAATAAGAATTTTTCTAAAGATTTATCTTCAATTTGTGATTCAATATTAATTGTCGTTTCGGATCCAATGGTTAGGAGAAGAATATCCCCAAAGATTCATCTTCATTTTGTGATTCAATATTAATGGCCTTTTATCGATATCCGTAATTTAGTTCCCAAAAGTTTATATCTAAACTTTAGATATAAGTTATCTTTGTTGAAAAAGGACAAGCAGAGAATGAAAGACGAAGAGATTGAAGTTTTCGTCGGTTTTGTTGGAGAAGACGACGATTCAAATATACCCTTCCTTCTTGCCTAACTTTAATTATATTATTATCTTAAACTTGAACCATTGTATCCAATTAATTAGTTAATTATATTGGTTTTTAAGTTAATTAAATATTCTCGGATATTCTTGAAATTCTGACAAATACTACAAAATGTCGGACTTAAAAACCTCACCATTCCGACACAAGCCATCGAAATTTTGAGGCATATGCCGGTTTTCTTGGCCTCAAAATTTCGTCCGAATTCGGCATCTTGAAGTATGGTTTGTATAACACATGCTGATGGTCAGGTGAAACACTGGATTTTGAAAAGCTCCTTTATAATGGATTTTGCAACTAACTTGAAATAAATATTTTGAAGGAGAGTTATTCTTACTCGCACTAATTCATTTTGAAACAATCCTACTTGTCTAGTATTGGTTGTTGTTTTCGCACATTTTTATATACATTTGTTCTACTATAATATCTATCTGAGTTTATTTTTGTCTTGTTTAGAATTTAGGTTTATTATGAGTTTGTTTTAGTTATTATTGTCGTGATATTATTGTTTGGCGGAATGGTGGAGTAGGCTCATTAACAAGTCAATGCATTTCTATAGGCTTTTTAAAATTCCAACTTCCACGGTGATATCAGAAAAATGTGTGACAGGCTGAGATCCTGTATGTCACGTGATCATATGTTGGTGACTAATGAAAACGAATATCTTAGTATGTCAGTATCCCTCAGAGCATCTCCAATGGTCTCTTAAATTTAAGATGCCACATAGGTTGTTTTTATAAATTTAAGATGATGTTTTTCACCATCTCCAATGGTTTCTTAAAACATATTACAAAAGTGGGGCCCAAAAAATAAAAATTATTAAAAATAATTAGAAAAAGAGTCCACGCACAGTTAATAATAGTGCGCGAGAGTAGTACTCTCGCGTAGATAGTTTTTTCCTCTTCCCTACCGTGAAATGTAGGACCCACTTAATAAAAAAAATAAAAAAATTCTAAGCATATGTAGTAGTTTCGCGCAAAAGTAGTAGTTATACTTTTTTAACTTAAAAACACTTTGAGTAACTCTCAACTTTAAGAGAAAGTTTAATGAAATGTTAAGATTTCATCAAATATAAGATACCATTGGAGATGGTTTTTGAGTTTTTTCTCTTAAACTTACAAATTTAAGAGACTATTGGAGATGCTCTAAGTGCCAGTGATGGACATTTGCTTCCAACCGTAAAATGATTGCTTCTAATTCAAAAGAAACTATCATGAAAATGGTTGTGTGCTTTCATTTAACACTTTAGATTTCTATGGAAATAGCAGTGAAAGATGGTAAAGAAAATCAGCTACAAACAACTTCTGAACCAGATAGCAAGTAACATAAAAATAGTAGTAGTCATAAGAATGGTCACCGTTTTATAAGCTAAATGGGATAGAAAACTCCAGGGGGATGAAATATCAACTTTACAACAACTATGTTCACTATAATTTTGCTCATACAACTAGTCTTGTCAAATGGGAATGAAAAACACTTTAATTAGAAGTATATGTGCAGATTAGTTTTTCCTATAGTACGAATTTGAGCTTACACAGATTTTTTTTTCCAATGGTATAATAATAGATTGTATTTTAGTTGTTGTGTTTAGTTTGCAACTTCCCTCTGGCACAAAAAAGGTCCAAAAATGAAACAAATCTCAGTGTGGCGACATGGGTATAGTTAATTAAATAGGGATATGCTAAACTAAGTACCATAAACTTGAAGAATAGAAACCTAGTAAAAATTCATTCAGTAAAGAACAGATCCTCTACAAAACCAAGAAAAGTGCAACTAATAATCAGGAAATTAAGAATAACAATAAAAAAATGATTGGAATGTATACCATGCTTCATCATTTCAAGGTGGCAACCTTCCTGAAAAAAGGAGAGACATCCTATCTCGGAGGATAGAGGCGTTCTTGTCAACGAATTTACAGGTCTGCTGGCGATAACCTGAGTCATGGTGGTGGGATAATGGCATCTCATCCTGCACCTCATCTTCCATATCAATCACAATGTTATGCAGCAAGCAACAAACAAGGAGAATCCTTGGCAACTTATGCTTGTCTGGCATCCACATTACACCTTGAATAATTCTCCACATGTCCTTCAACCTTGCAAGGGCCCTCTGTGCCACCATCCTTGTCGCAAAATGGCGTTTGTTGAATTCAGTCTTAGACTCTGAGAGATCCTTCCCTTGGTATGGCGTGACAAGCCAATGTAAAAGCGGAAAACCTGTGTCCCCTATTATGTACTCTCTGACCTCTGATCCTTCAGAAAGTTTTAATTTCATCCCATTAAGCCTGCTCCCTTTTTCGCAAAGCTTAAATAAGCCCGAGTTCCGAAGCACAGCAGAGTCGTCCATGCTTCCAGGCCATCCAGTAACTATGTCTCTGAACCTCATATCAGGGTCAACAACCGCCTGCAAGACCATGCTGTGGTTCTTCTCATGATCATACCATGCATCATTTGAGTCGTCCACAGTAGGCAAACACATCATTATGTGGGTTGAATCAATAGCTCCGCAACAGTTGGGGAGTCCCCGAATTTGCTCAAACTTTGTCTTTATTTCCTCCATCTCTGATTCGGTAGTTGGCCACTGAAGATGGTGGAGCCCCCTTTTTTCCATTACTTCCACAAACCGCCAAGTCACAAGAGAGACAGTTGATTGATTCATCCCAAATGCCTCACCAATACTAAGCAACGAATCGCCAGAACTTAACCTTCTTAATGCTACTGCCACTTGGTCAATTGCAGACAGAAGTGTCCCGTTGGAAAAAGTATACTTCGATCGCTTTGCTAGCAAATCTTCCTCCACAAGAGAACATATGTAGTTAAAGGTCTTTCTTGAGACCTTAAAGACAGATTCAAATCTGTTCAAACCCCTTGATCGAGACAACGGACCTGGAAAGAAGCAAAGAATCAAACTCTCTAATAGGCATCATTCTTATAATTTTAACAAAATGCAGAACTTTGCAAAGGCCAGGAGCATAAATTCTCATTAAGTTGTTAAAATAAGGACAATCAATATTTTGTGAATTACACTGCAGAAGGCAGATGAAATAAAGAAGTGCACATATAGATTAACAAGGAGACAGCATATTCAGTTCTTCACTAAATGTTTTGACAACTTACAGGGTACAAATTGTTTTGAGGGCCATATTTTCGGTTATCTGTTGTATAAGGATATTAGCGAGGCCTTCAAAAAATTCAAATTTTAAATCATTCTGATTTTTTGAGGTGCAACAGTGTAATCAACAACTCAAAGTGACTTGTGACAAGTTTGTACCATAACTATAATGAATAAACGGTTGCCTTGTTTGAAATCCACGACTTACAGATTAAGTCCTCAACTAGTGAATAGTCCCTGCTCAGTAAGACTCGTGATCATCGAACTTGTGATGTTTCTTTCTGACATAAACTCACAAGTCTATGTTTACGGGTCCTACAACTTGTTCTAAAACTCACTTCATTCAGTAGATTATTGTAGTATAGTAAAACTCTAGCTAAATGTGACAAAAAACTTCTGGGAATTAATACCCTAGACTCCATGGCTTAGAGTACATTCTAGCATCTATAGCTTGAGGCTGTGGAAGTGACTTATTGTGTATTTCCCCTGCTAACTGCGAAAGACAGAATATTTTAGTCAATAGGACAACATTGCATTTCTAATAAACATGCAATCTGTGCAATCCGCCATCATACTTAATCATTCGACTTTTCATGCATTTGATAAACATAAACTAATGCGAAAGATAGCATGGTTCAAATATAGGGTGTCTTGCTCATGCCTGCAGTTTACTTATTATCAACCTAACTCACATCTGCCACCATATTGAATGTTATTTAATTTCTTGAAAAATGCCCATGTGACAATGGTGCCAATTTGACAGCCCTGAGTGCCCTTACACCTAAAACCATTATATCGTCTCAACTGAAACTTAGATTAAAAAAAAAAAAATGATACAGACAGGGACCATGGATCTGGTTATTGTTATCGAATTCCCACAAGAAAAAACAAACATAAAAAATAATAATAATTCCAGAATATAAGCCACAAAGTACCTAAAACTTATGTGGAGTAAAGGGTCAATTTTAACCAAATCCTCGAACAAATTGGTCCAAGGGTTCCTTAATGACTATCGAATTTTTGTACAATCATCCTCTCTGTCAATCTAATACCCATGGAATCTGGCTTTCTAATTTATCAGACAGCCTAGGTTGATGAAACACTACCTAGTTTAATAGCATGTTAATTCAAATTCCAATTCATTTCGCCAATGGTAACCCATGCATTTGCTCTAGTTCGTCATAAACACAAATTAATTCCTTCAAAAATGCATGCATACCATGGAAATCACATTTTCACCATTACTAAGTGAAGCATGAGGAAACAGCCTACACGAGTCAACTTTGTGAAATGAATAACATCTCAAAAAGTCAGTGTCACTGTTTGTCCAGCAAGATAGATGTTATCATCAGGTTCAAAGGACAAAAGAAGTTCTTCCCATATCAGAAGGGGTGGGAAATCGTGTAAAAGGGGGTCGGCAGGTGGGCCAATATGGAGGGACTTAACTTTCATCATAATCTGACTGTACAAAAACTCCCACCATGAAAGGGATCAACATAGATACATTTTTTCATTTTGTAGATCACTGAACATTCTCGTTTACTTAGCAAGGATTAGTACTTTAACCATATCAACTAATTACACACCTAAAATAATTTTTCCTTGTATAAAAGTTGAACATCGGCCAATCACCTTCTTGACTTTTTTCCATTAAAGTCTGATATTTTCCCTTCTATGTCCTAGCCATATCTTGGTGGAGAAACAATCTACAGTAGTCCATGAAATGCCCCTCAATATTGCATCATTGTTGAGGACATCATCAAAAGTACGGTTGTCCTTTTTATTCACTCTCTTACTCTTCACTGGTATGAACCTTCAACACACAACACTTGTAGATCCTTTGTTCTTTTGTACCAAAAGGGACATGAAAGTTCTATCACATACATAGGAAGTAAATGAGCTATGATTTGGTACATATACCCTAAGAGAGACTTACGAAGTAAAGTTCCGTCACATATATACCAAGTTCCTATAGAGTATCGGATGGGTTTATGCTTTATCTGGACTTCTCTTCTAAATGTTTTTCACTCAACTTAAGAGAAACTTCAATAGACAATGACTGGATGGTTCTGATGAGTAGAATTTGTACATATTCAACTTGACCCCTTCAAGTCTTAATGAGCGAAATAACCTAATGGAAGCATGTATCTCGGCGTTTCTATATGTCATAACACGGAAATTTACTACACGATATCTAAGACTAAATAATAATTTAAAATTATGTCACACACAACCTTTTAAATTTCGAAAAATACAAGGGAAAAATCTTCACAAAAACTCGTATACTGGACAAATTTTGGTTTTTGCACATCCAAATCGAACAGAACTTCTAATAGAGGCGCTTGGCATCAAAAATCATTTACAACTATCATAGCACTAGCTGTCGATTGTTATATGAACTTAGGAACATCTCTACCACCAGTATGCAAATATTGTTGACATATACAAAACAAATGTATTTTTTTAATATGCTGAGATACAGAGAGTGACTACACTTTGTAAGGTGTCAGACTTCAGTTATTCCAACTTTCCAAGTGAATCTTGTGACCTATGAACATATAACCTCTAATAGATAACTTTGGTGATTCCCTCATTAGCTAGAGATTTAATAGGCCTTCATTGCTATTAATGTGTCACACCTCTATTACAGTAATTTAAGCATACGACACTCTAGTTCTCATGAAAGATCTAAGAGGAGGAGAGGGGTCGCAGTCTCTCCACAAGGACCTAATAGTCCCCTTACTTTATTAGTAATAAGATGTATTCTGACACCATAAGAATTATTCTTTCTTAAAAAATTTGGTTATAGGTCACTACTGAAATCCTTCCATCTGCCTAGTCTGCGAGATAATCAGAAAGGATCCCCCCACCCCCGCCCCCTTCTCTCTTCCCAAACTCACATGCAACCCAAAAAAACAAAGATTAAGATATCACAAGCTGTTTGGGGTGAAACATCAAATGCTTTAGGCAGAAGGATAACAACCTGTTACCCAACCTTTCAATAGAGGGTTTGCACAAGTATACATAACACAAAGGCCCTGCATTCTACATACATGATGCTATGACGCATTAAAAGTAAGACAAAGGCATAGTACATGGATTTCCTCAGAGAACTTAAATAGTTTCATTCTTCCAACCTAGTACCCTGCTAGTAAATGTACTAATTTATCATATGTTCCTATGACAACTTCATGTTGAAAATTCTACTAATGGGGTCTCATACATAGGTAATGACATACTTGAAGCCATCAGAAATGTAGGATATCTTACTCACCATTGACCAGTGAGGACAAATCTAATAACTAATACCAACCTAAACACAAATGGAAATTCAATCTCCATGTCCATCGTCAATTTTATCATAACATAGAATATTTCATGCTATTTATAACAATTCAAAATGGCAAAATCAAAACATTAATTTCTATATCAACACTTTAAAAATGTCAATAAAAACAACGACACTGCCACAGCACGAAGAACAGGTAAATATTGGGATTTCTCTTCATATGTAAAACAAATACATTTTGAAACAAAAGATGAATAGATCTTATAAGAAAGATATATAACAACAAGTATATGAAATTAGTATCAGTAATTCAACCAAGCAAATTGACCTAAAACCAACATACATACATTTGTACCTAACAAGATAAATTTCAATGTAAAGACAACATAAACATGTAGGAGTGTATATAAATTTACCAATAATTCTCTTAGAGAACAAATCCCACCAATCTTTCTGCTCCCCATCATCTGATAGAGTAGAATCGTTTCTTTGAAGGTGTTTCTCTACTAACTTTCTTCTTCTCTTCACTCCTCTAATGGGTCCCATCGAAAACCCAACAATAGTAATCAATTTAACAAACAAAATAACCCCACACTAAACATCAAAGTACCCATAGACAGAGAAAGAGAGATTCACTCAAGACTCAACTATATAATAATAATAATCTTGGTAAAGAGAAAGGTTTAGAGAGATAGATATTCATGAACAAACAGAAACAGAGAAGTAGAGAATAGATTGTGTGAAGTATTAAGTACACATGCAAAGACAGAGGCAGAAAAAGGTTTTAATAGAGGAGTAGTAGAAATAGAGAAATATTTTTGGTTTTTATTGGTGCTGTTTTAAAACATGCATAGGAATAGAAAAAAGAGGTGACCGATCTATGTTATGTTATTTTGGCGACATTTTATTTATCTTGGTCCTAAGGATGTGCATTTTTGTAGATTTCACATTTTAAGGGAATTTTGTGGTTGCTACTACCTATATTAAGTGTGCCGGAGGAGCTGTGATTTTTGCCGGAATTATTATTTGCCAATTGCCCCCCTAAAAGTTTCACAGGTAGGTTACAGGTACTCAGATTCCAGAGGTTCTTACTTTTTGAGGACTGCATTACCATGTGGCAAGCATGTTTTTAATAATGTGCTTAGTAATTTAATAATGCCCGCAAATGGTAAAATCTTTGGGTGATGATATATTAGAGGCATGTGGTTCAAATCTCACCAACATTAGCGAGTTACTGACCTCAAAACAGGCTTATTACCACATTTTTATTTTTACTTTTTGGTCCTTTTTCCACTACAGTGAAACTTATCTAAAATGCACAAGACACCCAGAATCAAGAGAAACTGTGTGTTTACTCTCTACAGGAGGGGTTGCGACTTGCGTCCATCAGTATATGGAGTAAGGTTTTTGTTTTTTTAATAGACCAACAATGTGTGTGCATCTGGATAGGTTTCACTTGTGGGCTTGACCTTGTAGGCTTCTGGGCCAATTTTTTGAAAATTTATTTTGCTATTTCTACAATCTTGGCCCAATCCATATTGATTGACTTGATGGTGGTCTCTAACTCTCTACAGCGCAGCCTATCTGACAAAAGAATTTTTAATTTCCATGTACCAGTACCTCATGACAGATTCTGAGAAGAACAATGACCTTCGTCTATTGAATCCCTTCCTATCACATAACAATGAGATCCAGGTTTGTAGACCAGCCTATGTTGCCCCACAAATTTGCTTATATATAATGATATGATCCTGAAAAAAACGTGTATTCCTGCTGCCACACAAAACTCGTGAGCTGTTGATTAGGGGTGGGCACGGTCCGGTCCGGTCCTAAAATGTAATAGGACCGGGACCAAACCGACTTGAAAGTATCGGTTCGGTTTCGGTCCATGGACCGAAATTATTTGAATGAAACCGGACCGAACCGGACCAAATACAATCGGTCCGGTTTTGGTCCGAAACTCGGTCCTGGGCTTTTTTATTGGGCCTTTAGTCCATGACAATTTAGATGATTATTTTTAAGTTTTGGGCTTTAAACAAAATAAGACATACACCAAATCAAGTACTAAATAGGAAAAAGGTCCAAAACCAATGAACCAACCATGGATCCACCATAAGCCCACAACCAATTACTAATTCCTATGTCTAGTTTAGTAATTTACTAATAAAAAAAATGTTTTTTTATTTATTTCGGTTCGGTTCGGTTCACTCGGTTCTATAAAAACAAGAACCGAGACCGGACCAATAGCTATATAGTTCGGTTCGGTTTCGGTCCGGTCTTGACCGGTTTTTAGTCAACTCGGTTTTGACTCGGTTTTTTCGGTTCGGTTTTCGGTTTTTCGGTTTTTTTGCCCACCCCTACTGTTGATGGTCCGAGCATTTAAAATCTTATGCGTTGGAAGTTCTTCATTAAGCATTGGAAAAGCATGGAAGAATATGGTATACAGCTTTTTTGACGTATTCCTGCCATCTTAGATCCATGGATAGTATTTCCTAGAAGACCATAATAGCGTAATGGGTTCTCCAAAATGAAACTGCTAAATCTGGCTAGCGATTTGAACCACACCTTTAGGCTTCAGCTCTTGGGTTGCTGAGGGGGACATCCCATTAATTCCCAAGGGATCTATAAGGAATGATACACCTACCAAACAAATAGGCACATTGTTGGGTTTTACAGGTGAAAATCAGGACGGAGGGAAGTTTTTGTTCAGGAACGTACGTACGCAGTTAAGGCGTTCGTACGTTCAGCATCACAGAAAACTTTGGAGGGAAGAAACGTACGAACGTCGATTCGACATACGAACGTTGTATTACTTGTTCAGGAACGTACGTACGTAGATAGGGCGTACGTACGTCCTGTACGCCAGATAACTTCTCCGTGGCTCGACGTACGAACGTGATTTCGACGTACGTACGTCCTCCTGTGTTTTTTGCTATACGGGCCTGTTTAAGCCCAATTCGTGGTCTATTGTAAGACTATGGTATAAAGCCAAATAGAAGTGGAAAAACCTAATTATGTTTTCTAAGAGAGAGATTGTGAGAAGCCATTAGAGAGTTTGAGAACTTTTGTGAGGAAGAAGACTTCGGTTTCTTCGTGAGGGCTTGTACAATTGTCTCGATAAGAAAAACATCATCCTTTCTCCCCGTGGACGTAGGCATATTGCCGAACCACGTATATCTTGTGTCTTGTGTGGTTGCTTGTTTGATTTTGTCGTTTTGTTTTACTTTCATACATTAGTTCAATCATATTATTTGTGCATTAGTTTCTGCTGCGCACAACAAGCATCAGAGCTTCGGTTAGATCTTGAGCGTCTTGAAGGTGTTTGAAGAAATTCCGCAGTGAGTTTCTTAATTGTGTTTCAAGTCCAAAGTTCTATCTTTTGTTCGTAGGTTGCATAGAAGGTGTTTGTTGAAATTCCGGTGTAAATTTCAGATTTGTTTACCTTCGGTTGGTGATTGTTTAGTGCATGAAAGTTGGTGGAAAGATGGCAAAAGAATTGAATTCGAAGGATTCGAAGGGGGAAATCAAGACAATGGTTTTCCATCAAGCAAAGATTGATGTAGAGAAGTTTACCGGCACCAATAACTTTGGTATGTTGAGGTGTGAGGTAATGGATGCTCTATGTCAACAAGACCTAGAAGATGTTCTAGAGGATAAGCCAGAAGGTGTGGAAGAGAAAGATTGGAAGAAGATGAACAAACGAGCTTGTGGAATCATAAGATCGTGTTTGGCTCAAAACATTAAATACCTTGTGATGAATGATGCTTCTACAAAGGAGATGTGGCGAAAATTGGGGGTGAAGTACATGACAAAGACTATCCACAATAAAAACTATCTACTTCGAAAGTTTTATCGAATAGATATGAGAAGAGGTATTTCAATGGAGGAGCATCTTAATGATTTTACCAAGGTAATTGCCGACTTGGTGAATCTTGGAGCAGATGTAAGTGATGAAAGCAAGGCAGTGTGTCTCCTCAATTCGTTACCGGACGAATATGAACACTTGGCTATCACACTTACATATGGAAAAGACAAGCTGGTGTATAGTGAGATTTCTGCAGCATTGTTAAATCATGCGTGTATGAAGAAGGACAAAGAAGAGTCCAAAAGCTCAACACCAAAGGTCTTAGTGGCAAGGGGAAGCTACAATAGTAGGGGTGAGTCTCGTAGGGAGCCGAAGAGCAGGTTTCTAGCAAAAGATGAATGTTCCTTTTGTCATGAGAAAGGGCATTGGAAGAAAGATTGTCTCCAAGCCAAGGCAAAGGACAAGAAGAATAACTCTGAGGTAAATATTGCACGTAATAATAGAGATGAAGATGATGGTTATGATTACTCTTTATTTGTTTCATCCATCGATTGTTCCACTAATGCTAATGAGTGGATATTAGATTCGGCTGGTACTTATCATGTGTGTCCCATAAGGGAATGGTTTTCTAGCTTTAAAAGGCTAGATAATGGTGTAGTAGTGATGGGGAATGATCAACCTTGTCATGTATTGGGGATAGGTGCTATTCGATTGAAGATGTTTGATGGAAAGATAAGAGAGCTGAGGAATGTAAGATATGTTCCTGATTTGAAAGAACCTTATTTCACTTGGTACTTTAGAAGCTAAAGGTTACAAGGTAGTAGCTCAGAATGGTGTTCTAAAGGTTATGGTTGGTGCAATGATATTACTAAAGGGTATTCGACGAAGTAACTTGTACTTCTTGCGGGGTAGTACAGTTACATGTGATGTGGCCATGTCAGAGGCTACAATTAAGTGTGCTAGAGAGACTACCAAATTGTGGCATATGCGGCTGACGCATAAATGTGAAAAATCTTTGCAGACAATAACAGAGCAAAAGTTTTTTATAGGTGCTATCGCCTGCAAGTTAGAGTTCAGTGAGCATTGTGATCTGGGCAAGTAGACAAGAGCAAAGTTTGACACAACTATCCATTGTATGAGTGAAGTTCTTGATTATGTTCACATGAATGTCTGGAGACCTACCAAGTACACAGCTTGGAGAGGTAAGTCTTATTTTGTGTCTTTAGTTGATGAGTTTTCTAGGCGTGCGTGGATGTACATCATGAAGCATAAGGATGAAGTCCTAGAAATATTGAAGTGGAAGAAGCTAGTTGAGGCCCAAATTGACACAAAGATCATGGTATTGTGCTTAGATAATAACATAGAGTACAAAGATGATCCGGTCTTGCAAGTATGTCAGACTGAGGGTATTGAGCGTCACTTCACTGTGAGAAAGACACTGCAACAGAATAGGGTGGCAGAACACATGTTGTCTATGGCTGGATTAGGCAAAGTGTTTCAGGTTGAGACATGTCATCTTATTAACAGGTTGCCTTTGATTGTGATAAGTAGTAAAACTCTTATGGAGGTTTCTATGTTAAAGCCTGAGAGTTCTCAGCAGGTGGAGAACAAGACCAAAGAGGTTTTGCAGTGGGTGGAGATTGGTATATCTCCATATGTTCCAGTGGGTTCTGTATCTAATGTGGAAACTCTTGTAAGGGTTTTGGGTGTTTCAAATTCTGATGACATGACAGATGATGAGACGATTGGAGATGCAGAAAATGGTGATCCTAATGATGAGGGTCCAATTGCAACTAGATTACCTAAGAAGGAAGAAGAATCTCCAAGTAAAGATGTGCACTTGAAGGTAAACGTTTGCATCCTTATGGCCTTGGTAGTGCGATCTGATTTGGTGTTAGCTCTGTTTGATGTGGAAACGGTCGTTTTACATGGTGAGCTAGATGAGGAGCTTTATTTGTCTCAGCCTAGTGGTTCTGGAGTTGCAAAGTATGATGAGTTGGTGTGTTTCAAACCATATATTTCACAAGCAGTGGGCATTGTAGGTAAATACATGCATGATCCTGATGTGAGACATTGGGAAGCTGTGAAATGGATGTTCCACTACATTCAAGGTAGTGTGGAGGTTGGTTTGTTAGTTCAACATGAAAGGACTTTGAGTCTGCGGTGTGGTGGTTATGTGGATGTTGAGTATGATTGTCACTTTGATAGACGTTGGTCTACTCTTGAATATGTGTTTACATAGGCAGTGAGATCTATCAGCAGATTGTCCACATTACATTCTATGGTTGCTTTGTCTCCGACAGAAGCTTGGAATATTGCCGTGACTAAAGTGGTGTATGAGACTAAGTTCTATTGCTTAGAATTGGTCCATATCTTTCCTTCGTGTTGATAGTATTTCTTGAAGTGAACTACGATGGCTTGATCCCTTAGAAGAAGGGTACGTAGGCAACCATGAGGTGGTGCAGCCGAGGTGGTCTTTCGGGACATGTGTGGGAGTTTGTGACTTGTGTTACTTTTGGTGTCGGCTTAGATTTATTGAATCTTCGCCGACGTGGAGAATTGTTGGGTTTTACATGTGAAAATCAGGACGGAGGGAAGTTTTTGTTCAGGAACGTACGTACGCAGTTAAGGCGTTCGTACGTTCAACATCACAGAAAACTTTGGAGGGAAGAAACGTACGAACGTCGATTCGACGTACGAACGTTGTATTACTTGTTCAGGAACGTATGTACGTAGATAAGGCGTACGTACGTCATGTACGCCAGATAACTTCTCCGTGGCTCGACGTACGAACGTGATTTCGACGTACGTACGTCCTCCTGTGTTTTTTGCTATATGGGCTTGTTTAAGCCCAATTCGTGGTCTATTGTAAGGCTATGGTATAAAGCCAAATAAAAGTGGAAAAACCTAATTATGTTTTCTTAAGAGAGAGATTGTAAGAAGCCATTAAAGAGTTTGAGAACTTTTGTGAGGAAGAAGACTTCGGTTTCTTCGTGAGGGCTTGTACAATTGTCTCGATAAGAAAAACATCATCATTTCTCCCCGTGGACGTAGGCATATTGTCGAACCACGTATATCTTATGTGGTTGCTTGTTTGATTTTGTCGTTTTGTTTTACTTTCATACATTATTTCAATCATATTATTTGTGCATTAGTTTCCGCTGCGCACAACACACATTACATAAACAATGAACCGAATACTGTATATGCCTCTTCTTTTTGACATTATTAGGTTCATCGGATGCAAACGTTTTCAATTAAAAACAATACCCTAAATGCCACAAGAGGGAGGACTGGAGGTCCTCTCATTCCGCAGTTTGCTCCTTACATCTATCGCCAGCAGTTGAGTTGGATCTTAGTCAGTATCTACTATCTACTATCCTTACTGATCCAGTGTAAATATTGTCTTTTAATTATGTTCATTATATTCCAACTAACTTAACAGAAGTGGTTAAGACTAGATAAGTACTAAAGTGTTGCATAGATCAGGTTTGTACAATTGTACTTTATTATAGACTTAATAGTATGTGAAGCATGAAGTCCATGTTGAATACTTGAACTGAATATAATTTGCAAGTTCCACTTATCTTGTTATTTGTTAGTAAACTGTCAAAGGCAGGCAGGGGTGTGCAGGTACAACAGCTATTGTTGCACACTCAAATCATCTTTCCTAATCCAACTACCCTTCTAAACTAAGCAAAACAACTGATGAACAATAAAGACTCACCAACTCACAAATAACACTCTATTAAGTAGTTCATACACTAAGCTAACAACGTTCACATAAAGAAAAACATGGTAATGAAAACTGTCTTTACGTTTTTCTTTCATTTGATCAACTTAAGGAAGAGTAGCTCCAAAGAAACATCAGATTTGATATATGAAACATATGTTCCCAAAAGAATTGCCAAGGATATAGATACAGAACTTGCATTGGCTGTTGGAGCAGCTGCGAGTCATGAGGTGGAGTCTTGTTCGGTTTGTCTGTCAAGATTGAGAGAAGGCGATGAGATACGTACACTACCTTGCTTCCATGTTTTTCATAGAATGTGTGTGGATCATTGGTTGAATTTGTTTCGCAAAACTTGTCCACTGTGTCGCTTTTCTATTGAAGGTGAGTCTACTCATAAGAAAAATGAATTAACTGAAGAGATGGCCTTATGGTTTTCTTCATTTCATGTAGCTGGATTTTAATTTTAAATGGTGGAAAGTGGAAACCTACCCCCTCCCTCCCCCCCCTGTTTTTCTGCTCTGAAGTCTGAAGTCTGACAAAAATGTATAAACAAGCAATTTGCAAGTGGTTTGATTTAATATAAAGTTTTTTCTTCTTGAAGCAAAAAATTAAAAAGTTCCGTTGCCGGGATTTGAACCCGGGTCGCCTGGGTGAAAGCCAGGTATCCTAACCAGGCTGGACTACAACGGATTACTGATAGTTTAATGTACAGTATATTATATTATATATTAATTAAAGCTACTTAATACAGTACTTATTTAGTTATTTTCTTAACCTTTCTCCCATAGTCCCATTATATATACTTCAGCAACTTCTTGTATTGTGATTCAACCATAGGTGAAAATATCGTTCTTGCCGGTCGGATATTCGCGATATTTTCCGTTTTTTCAGAGATCGGCACGGTACGGCATATATTCGGATATTAAAACACCCCCATGCCGGTCGGCATTTATCGGATATTCGCGGCATAAATCGGCAAAAACCGATATTTATCGAAATTTTGGAAATTTTCGATTTTAAAATTAACACATTTATTTTTAATTCTCCCGAACTAGAATTTTCGATGAGATTATCAAAAAAATGTCCAAAAGGCACTAGACGTTTGGAAACTTTCGCGACGAACTTGATGGCCCTCCAAGAGCAATATATCAGAAAGAAACGAAAAAAAAAGCACGCCCATGCCAAAGTGAAGTTCTCTCTCACTTTTGGCAAACCAGTATACCGTTTGTATCCAAGGTTTGTTTTTGTGTAATGAATAATTGGTATCGAATTTGTGTAATGAATAATTGGTATCCAAGGCATGTTTCCAAACACATGCTCATTCCCATGCTCATTTTTCTTATGGTAACATAGGAACCTCCCAAAGTGATGATTCCAGTGTACCATCCTACCAAACCCAACCAGATGACAGTGGTTCTTGGTTTCCTAATATAGGGAGTTGGTTGGCCCCAATGACAAGTGGGTCCGACGTGCAGTCAGTCGATACATTAATGCCGGTTCAACAATACTCGAGATTTCCTATATTTGAATCATTTGCTCCGTATTGTATGGATCAAGATGCATATGATATGCATATTGACCAATTCAGGTCGTACGAGCAAACAATGTCATGGGAATATTACTGTACTGAGTTCGTCCCCACACGTATGCGACTCGAAGCTCATCGATTTGACAAGGGGCGTCTATCATTCTGGGGTTAGCATGTCTTTTATTTTGATTATTAAAATAAAACTATGGGTTGAGTTGTAATAAGGTTGTTTGTGTTTAGTTCTTGTATTGTAAACATATAAAATTTCTATGAATATCCGCCCGATATTTACGATTTTTTCACCTATGAGTAAAACTATCTTGTGTAATAGTTCCGTCTTAGCTTCCTTGTATGATTTGTCGTGTGTTTAATTTGTAATGTATGTTTTCCTTTTAATTATAAGTTTATATATCGAAAAATTCAAAAAAACACGGAAAGTGCAGAAAACCTCCCAATTTGCCGAATTTTTCGCAAATATTCACGAATATCCGCGATATTTTCCGTTTTTTTCGAATTTGCCAAACCTCAAAAATCCGACACAGGAGGTCGGATATCCGCGATATTTTCCGTTTTTTCACAGGTCGGATATCCGCCCTCAAACGATATTTTCACCTATGGATTCAACTAACTGGACTAACAGGCATCAGTTATGTCTCCTTACTATTCTGTCTCTGACCAAGATTATTGGTACATTACTACAATCCAAACAATATTCTTGATCATCCGTATTGATTCAGGGTTTCAGAGGTTTGAATAACCTTCAAATCTTCACAACCCCAATGAAATCAGATGATGAGATATAATGCCAGCCAACAACCAGACAACTTGGCATCAGGATCAAAGATGATCAATGAAGACAGTCAATCACATGTTCAAAACCATTTTTGCAATGCTGAAGAATTGGTACCAGCAGTCCAGCATGCATGAGTGCATGGCGTTCATAATCGTAGTACTGTACTTAAAAAGAAGCAATAGGACCAGTTCAATTTTTTGTTTAAATAAACTGAAGCCAGATTATACATGTTTCAACCTTATTAAGAAACTTCGAAGCTTCTTAATGTTATATCTGGTGAAGGGTTTCAATATTGTGTGTAAAGATTCGTCATACATGCTGAAGGGAAAGAGAAAATCATCTAGGGAACAAGTACAAGAGGGCCATTGCACACTCCCACAGCATATCCATAGACTCTATTTTACAAATGAAAGATCAACTTTTAATTATCATTCACACAGGAAAGCTATCTTCCTTCCTCTCCACCTTGTGTACCTAGTACCTACATACTAACATATTCTGCAAGAAATTAGTAAATAACTAAACTTGTGTGAATGGCAAAATTAGTTACAATTGTTAACCTTTCACCTGCCTTGGGGTACTAAGATGGAATTAGTCCAACCTCGTCTATGTGCACCTCTTCCTGAGGATTTCTTCTGGGTACTAAGTTTCATTGCTAACTATATCATTGCGATATGATTATGCATACACCTAGTTGTGCCTGGCATCAGACTCTCCGAAATATGGCTAGTACATATTTGTCGTCACACATCCATGAAAAGGAAGTAAGAATGGAATGAATATTTGATGAAAAGATTGACCAAATTTCAAAGTTTCGTTGTCACATGATAATACACATTTAAGGAAGCTTGGCACGGCATTATTGAAGTTGTACATTGCTTCCGCCAAGAGAAAAATCATTTCTACCAAGCTTTGATTTATGTACAAGGTGGGCATTTTATCAAATCCTAAAGACAAGATAGACATCCTTAAGTCACAATTTACTAGATGACTTGCCTGCCTTAATAAGTTGTTTTGGCCCCAGAAATACCTTGCCATTTCTTTCTGCAATGAACTTGGCAAAACATGAACCTTTCTTCTCTTTGTTGCTCTCTTCAGATAAAGAGTCTGGTTGATGAAGATATGGGGGATCTTGCCTAGAAGACAGCGGGGGCATCAATGCCCACACAGAAGACAGGTGTTCACTTGGTTGGTCCAGTTCTTGTAAAATTGATAGGTCCTGCATATCTGCTGGAAGAAGCAGCCATTGTGATTCTAATGATGTTTTGTATTTTATATATTTACGTTATCAAAAATAACATATTCAGCAAGATCAACTTCATATATTGAGTAACTGACCTTCTGAGAACTTGAAGATAGATTCTAAAGCTTTAGATGGAATGCTGAAGTTCAAATGTGGAACGATAGTTCCTCCACCATGCTTTGCATTACTGTCAAAGAAGAAACAATGATAAGAAAAAGAAACTTAAAAGAAAATAATGTCAATATGCTAATGTGTGCTGCAATTTTAGCGCATCTTCCCAACTGTAATGGTGTAACACTATAGCAGGCATATAGTCATGTCATTACAAGCTCTTCCATTGAAACTTTCTGACACAATACCATGTCGACTTTAAGAATGCACTACTATACATTCCAAGTTTTCCCAATTACTTGTGTTCATGAAACTTGCCCATCTAGTAAAGAAGATTAGGCTAAGCAGACACTAACAAAGTTATCACTGGCAGCAAAGACCATATCATTTAACTTGACAATCTTCAGCCTTGTAATTGAAACTTATATATATATATATATAGATAACAATTAATCATTGAGATAATCCGAATTGACTTCATGTATGAACAAGGTTGCCTTAGATAATACCTTGTTACAAGTCCAATCATATGGCCTTCAGAATTGACAATAGCACCACCACTGCCACCAGCGTGAACTGCAGCTGTGGTTTCAAGCATTGCAGGTACATATGCCGTTGTAGTCTCATTTGATCCTGGTTCAAGCGGACGGATGTGCCTCTGGGCTTTGACAACACGTGAAACTATACCAGAGCAAACAGATGGACGGAGGTCTGATGAAAAGACAATTATTGGAACCAGTTCCAAAAACATCAGAGCAAGTAGTAGGTTGTTTTCCAACATTATTTCGTGGGTACAACATTAAGTATTCAAGCAGAAACACACTCACCAGACCGGGGTCCAAAGAGTCCATGTCCAATAACATATGCCTTTGATCCAGGAGATGGACAACTGAAATCTGGAATGATAGGAGACATGTCTTTTGGAAAAGAGGTCTCGGTGAGTTGTAGTAAGGAAATATCCAAAGGTCCCCTGGATATATAAACCACCGTAGCATCACTCCAAACGCAAGGCTTCCTATGATCCAGGCGAACGCGTATCCTTCTATTGCTTCTATATAATGGCCCCAAACTATATCCACCGACCTCATCCCTCAGAGATACATCTACATTGCTCACTATATTCGGAAATAAACTCTTTCTCTCCTTTTGACCCTCACTTCCTTCATGCCATTCGGAAACAAATTTCTTGAAAGGGAGGGGAAAGTCTGATGCCATCACATCTCCACCCTGTACATTAGTTTTGTCAAATCTCCATGGTTCTAAAAGGTGTGCATTAGTGAGTATCAGGCCACTATTATTGAGTACAATGCCTGAAGCCCAAGCCTCATCATCTATAGTAACAAGAGCAATTGATGCCATCGCCTTCTCAATTTGCAATGCTGACAAATGATGACAATCTTGAATTTCACTAACAAAATTGACGGTTTTTCTGAATTCAGGACTTTCCGATGAACATGCCTTTCTCGTATCATGGATATTTATCTTGTTACATGTGAGCCCTGTTTTTATAGCTTCATTTTGCAGCAGATCACTTTGTGCAAGTGCAATAGCTTCCCATGGTATCACCAACTGTTATGTAGCCAAACTACATCATGAATAAACTAATAACAATAAGAGTAAAATACAGATTTTAAGTAGTGACTAATTACCTGAATTTCTGCACCACCAGTTCTTTGTCTCAGTGGCCTGTTTAGGATACCGATAAGATGTGCATGTTCATTGAATACTGGACCACCTTCCATTCCTGAGATATTTGTAATCAATGGTATGAGAACTCAACAGAACAAATGAACTCAGTAACTTGCGCCATAAAGAGATTTCGCACCAGGAAGACATCGAATGTCGGCCATCAACAACGAACTGTTGTAGGAACTTGATGGACAGAAGTTTGAAATGGATCCAACACATATACTGTTTCGAGCAACAAAAAGAGTAAGAAATCATCAGATATGGAAACAAGCACATTGACTAGAATTAAAATTGGAAAGCTCCTGAATAATACAAGCTATTAACATCCTAAGATGCAAATAAAATTTGATAGTTTATTATAATTATTTATGTAACCACTAATGTAAGAAACATAATATGTCCATAAATTTTGTTCCAATCACAATAAAGGAATTTATTCCACCCAGAATTTTGAGAGGACCACATTTCATTTAGGAATTAGAATGTGGGATTTCAATGTCTACAAAATGCACTGCAAACTTTTTGTACATGAGGACTCTTGACCAACTCAAGCAACATCCAAACACTTTCCTTAGATGAAAACTGTGAATCTCGAAGCATTCCAGGTGAATCAACCCACACAAGCTAATTCTGACATATAACTCTTCCATGTAAGTTAATTGTTTTCTCTCCCCTAATTCTATAGGATTAACTCACGTGTGAAGTTCTCATCCTGGATACAGCTATACGCGTCATTCTAAGCAATTCTTGAGCATTATTTGTCAAATCTGGAGCTAGAGGATTAAATTCATACATATATCAGCTAGTATGATTCATAGGTTGAAGACTAGGTTAACATTTGTGCAATTGTGCCACATCATCAGATCCTTCAAACTCATTGCTTAGACAAACCCAAAATGCATCATCTGCCAAGGTTGTACCTAAATTCTTAGTGGCACATCTCAACTAAGGACGTACTGTATATCCTGCATCTAAGCTAACATGCCACTTGGAGATCCTTCTGTCGATCTTTACTTAAATTTTAAATGCCTCAGCCTATAGCACATTGATTTCAGTGTTCTCTCTCCTCATTTCGTGAACCACAAACGCAACGTGCATCAATCTGCCAAGTTGATATTTTATTCTCCATGGCTTTCATCAAAGTTTCCTTTTTTCCTATTAAACTTTCATTTTGCCTTTTTTCTTGGAAACATATTGGACTTTGAGACAACTTTCCAGATGCAGATAAGCAAATCCACAGTGCCCATATATTAACACAATGCTCATTAATGTGAACTTTTGAGATATAGATTTCCAAATGCATATAAAAATAGTTGACGCTGATGGAGATACCTATTAAAGAAGTGATCTGGCGACAGCACACCAAAAGGAGAACCCACTGCCAGAAGACAATCCCCCCTCTTATTTGATAGAGATATATTAATTTTCGGAAGACCCTAGATAACCATGATCCATCCTGTCACGCTTATGAGCATATTAATGAAGTAAATGCATGAAAACAAAGCCAATCCATTAAGTAGAAAAGTACTAACCTCGGTAGTTACACAAGGGACTCCAAGGAAAGCAACTCTTATGGATGACATGGCCATAGTACTGGGCTTGCTCAATTCATTCCATCCAGAGTGACTATGATTCTCTAGTTGAGATCTAATATCACGTTTAACCTGGATGAGTTGAAAACAATTACAAGAGATGACGAATCTGAGATCCAAGACAAAAGATCAAGACACGACATTTAATGACTATAATTTTTCTTTGTATCTCTATCAATTGCAATATAGATGAGTAAAACTAATTTAGAATGGGAAAGATCAAGACTTTAAGATGTTCAAAGAACTAAATACGATCTATGATGAACATACAGAAAAACGTGGATTGTAGTTATTCCTCTACTTCGCCATCAGAGTTTTCAATTAGTTTAAGATGATCTAATAAATTTCAAGGATTAAAAAACAATTTTCTAATTGCTGTATACTTAATATGACTACTACTGCAATTGACACGTAGAGCGTAGACAGATGAAAACGTTGGTCAAGACACCACCTACAGTAGCTAACTTGACAGAATCATGCATTTTTAGTGCTTTTTTATTATTCCAGTAGTTATCCTAATTCTGAAAAGTAATACAGTAATAACCAAATAATGTGTATTTTTTAGCCTAATAGAAACAGAGTTTACTAACAATAAGCTATAAATTACAAAGACAATCCCCAGGCTAACGCACTTAACATCACCCCTGGTAGTCAACCACAATTTGGTAGCTGCAATACTGGTTAGCCTTGATTGGGCAAAAAAACATCACTTGGTCATCTAAACTTCCCCAAACTTTCCATCATACAGGAGGCACGAAGAAGGAGAAATACAAGCATACATAGCACCAAGAGTAACACATGTCTGCAAGAGTAATTCTTTTAATGATCGACAATAAATGCTTATCAAATGAGAAGTTACTCTTCAAAATGACCATTTTCTAGTTTCAATTGCAATCAAATCCAATGAAAAATCTCTAAGGGCCATAATGGTATCCGCTCTCTCCAAAAACCAAAACAAAACAAAAAAAACTCATGGGTAGATACCATGGACATATGGTGGAAAGAAATGTTCTACTTATAGTTGGTATATTTTATGTATTTCAAACGGTTGTGCAAGATGACCATTTTCTATTGAGATTTGTGATGTTAGCATTCCACAAAAATGCGGCTCCTTTTAAATTTTTGGCATCCATTCTAATCTCCATAATATGTTTGTAAGATTTACTAGGAAAAAGGAATCCCGCATGTGTATAAAGTATAAACATGACAGAGGATTTCATCATAATCCATGTAAAAAGAAGGATGGCAGGTGTAAAATGCAGGGATGACTTGACTAGTTTGGAAAAAATACAGACGATATACATATGGCATCATCATCAGGACAAAAAACTGAATGAAACCATAATCTTTCTAATGTAACTTGCGATCATATAAGCATAGATTTGGTACAACCAATGTAGAAGGATTCAAGCTTAAGCAGATAACCATAATCCACCAATAAAATAACTCAAGAAATCGACTGCAATCAGTAAAAGAAGAATAACCCACACCAACCTGTGGTTGAAGTCCATTTGTAAAAATTTGTGAACTGTTGTTCAATAAGGCTAATGACCAACCAACTTCCCATGGTGATCCCCCCGGAACCTCAATTAATGATTGCAGAGCAAGGGAAGATGCAGGGACATCGACCTATGTCATACATTAGCTTGTCAATAGGAGACATGATGAGAACTTCAGAAATAACTAGATTTACCTAGAACGATAGCATAAAAGGACATAACACAGAGCCGTTATAAAGTATACTTCATGTTCATTGACGTAATGTGTACACAAATTAAGAGTGTTGTATACACTAATATCATTACCACAAGGCCATCACACAAAGATAAGGTACTAACACTCAGTTCAGATGCCGAACGTGTACTTCACAAAAGACCAGGCACCATGCCTCAATCTACCGTGGTCAACAAACAAGCATCAAAGGATTTTGAAAACCCCATTCTGCAATAACAGCACCTTAAAGAGGCAAGTATGTGTTGTCAGGGAGCCATTACGAGGAGTGCATCAATTTAGTACCATAACAAAAAAGATATCCACACTACGGACACTTCTTAATTCTGCTAGTTATATATAGTAGGTCTACAGAAAAAAGAAAGAACCAATGGTACTTTCTTTTGACCTTGTCTTCCTTCTCCAACACGAAAACTCTAATTTTTGGGTCTAACCATCTAAACAACACTTGCCTTGTTACTTGACCCTTCCACATCCACCGACTTTAAATTTATGCTACAACGTATATATTATTTTATTTTTTTACCTGTGATATAACAATTAATCTCAAAACATTTGAGCCACTTCTCTCACAAATATTTCCTACGCTAGATGTATTTTCCACTCACTTTGGAAGTGAGTCACTTAGAAATCACACCCTGAAAGTTATATCAAACCCTAAAATACTGAAACATTCAGTGCCAGCATGGTATTCGAAACAAATTCCACACAATGAAAGTTGTTTGAAATATAAATACAAATCTATGGAACTGATAAGACTAAACTGAATGCCCACCACTGCTATAAGTTTTGAAGAGATCCATTGCGGATTTTCTTCAACTGACTTATTAAGGTTGGTCCCTTGTAACATCTTGCCCTGCAATACATATAGACATACTAGCACATTAGATAAAGGGTTGCATATGGTTCTCTAGTATGAAATTTGTTTTTTGGTTTAATTACCTCTACCATAACATCAATCTGAGCACCTGGAATCAGTTCAGGGAGAACATGCTACAAAATTGAACATAAAGCATTATTTGTACACAACAAACAATGACAAAACGACATAGATAATTCAAAAATAACTTGCTACAACTTGTGAAGTATTTGTTCGATGTTGCGGCAATAGGAAAGGTTCCACAATTGAAGCTACAGTCACAACCAAAGCCGAAACTGACGAATCATCACCAATCAAAGGTCCACTATATGTATCAGGCAATAACATCCCTGATGTTGAAAGTGTTGTCTTCCCAGAACTGAATAAAGTCATATAATCAATAAATGAAAATGAAGATATCTTTAGAATATGACTACAGATTTAAAGAATCTAGTGACAAAATTTACAAAGCCAAAATTACATTTTAGTTCCATACCACATTTTAAAATCTTAAGAAAGACCAAAAGAAAGAATAACAATTATGACTAAGAGTTGTGCGAATGCACCACTACTGACGCTGAAATGGGTTTTTTTTTTGTTCCAGAAGTTTATCCAACATAGGCATGCAACTCAATAAATGAATTCAAAGATAATTACAATAATACTACTACAGATTCATCACATGCGAAAATTGCAGTTTTCCCAATCTGAATATACTCATAAATTGAAGAACAACGTAATTTCAACAATACATACATACATACATACATAAAAATTAATCTTACAGTAATACAACTAAAAGAATTGGAGCAATTGAAGAGTGAAATAAAGATTGGGGGATTACTTGTATTGATGAAAAGCATGTTTTTGCATCTTTAAACCTTTGGGGTCCTGCAATTAATAAGAAAATTATTATTGTTCAAAATATAAAGAGGAGAAATAAAATACAAAATCTATTTGACAAAATGCCACAAAGAGTTAATAAAATGAAGAAATTACAACTTACAGGTCCTTGTGTTCTAACCATGACTGAGAAGTTACGAGCAAACTTGACCACTTCAGGTAACTCCATCATTTTGGAGCAAGCAAACAGGTGAAAGAGATGATGAGAGTGAAGTTTGTTTTGTTGGTGAAAGAGATATACACTCGAGGAATGTCTTATCGTTATGTGACGTGTAATCAGCGCTATAATGCTTGAGTGTAGTAAAAAGCCACGAGGCCCATTCCCATTTCGATTCGAATTAATGTGGTTCGAGGAACCAGAATTAGTTCAACTAATCGACGAATGGTGGAATATCCTATTCCTAATGAAGGCACTGCTAGCTATAATTGGTGGAATAAAGTGAAGAAATTAAAAACTAATCTTAGAGATTGGAATAAGGAATGCTTTGGTAGAGTCAATCGTTTGAGTGATTGAGGAGAAATTAAAAGAGAAATCGATGAACTGGATCGAAAAGAAGAAATTTCAAAGAAGGGTACAGAGTTCTACTAAAAATGAACTAAGCAACTTGTTGGAAGGTTGATATCTCATCGCGATAAGAGTCTCGTATTAAATAGAGAGTCGAAGACTTGATGGGGAATGTAACACAAGTAATTACCATCGATATAGCAACAGTTACAGATGAGATTCAGATTCAAGGACAAGGCCATAGTGGATTCGCGTGAGACATTAGAGCATCTCTAATGGGTCTCCTATATCTAAAATTATAGAAATTCTAAAAAAAACCCCAGTCCTAACGCGTCTTCTAAATAAATAGTAGCCGGCCATCTACGTAGGACGTGGTGGGCCGGTCTGCTAAAACTTCGGCTAAAATCGATGGATAGATAGGAATGTAGAACATGCAAAATTAATTGTTCCACGCTAGTACGACTTGCGTGGAACTATTTTAACCTTTTTTTTTGTTCCACGCAGGTGGGACCATTTCTAAGAATTTTTTTTGTTCCACGCCGGTCTAACCAGCGTGGAACCATTTTTTTTTTTTTTGTTCCACAAACCGAGCCCTAAACCAAGCCCAACCAAACGAAGCCTAGCAAAAAAAAAACTTCCACGCCGGTTCAACTATCGTGGAACATAAGCCCAGCCCAAAAAAACTTCCACGGTGGTTGAACCAGCGTGGAAGATAGAATTATAAAAAAAAAAAAAAAAACGTGCGCGTTAGGGATACCCCTAATATAGGTATGGAAGACCTGTTAAAAAAGGTTTTAGGAAATTACGTGGCACCTATGTGGAGGCCATAACTGCCTATGTGTCGTTCAAATATAGGAGACCCATTAGAGATGCTCTTATATGAGGAGGATCATATGCACAGGCCTCTTATTGATGGGCTACAGTTTACAGAATTAAGCCTAATTGAATCTGTTAACTTGGAAGTGGGCTTTATAGATGAGGAGGTTTTGCAGGCAATTAGAGATTTGGGTAGTGACAGAGCCCCAGGCCCAGACGGTTGTCCAATGATGGTACAGTATTTCAAAATTGCTGGCAGACCTTCAAACCTGATTTAATGGCAATTTTCAAAGAATTGGATGAAAATTCCTTCATGGATGTATTAACCATATTTGTGAGGTTGGTCAATACATTAATGAAAGATGATGTGTAAATGATATGAACAATAATAATAAAGTAGAGACATGAACACCATTGTATACGTGGTTCGGCAATTGTGCCTACATCCACGGAGAGGGAGAAAGAAGTTTATTATAGTAGTGGTGGTGATACAAAATGGGAGCTCGATTATGAGGAGAGCTCGAGAGAGATGAGACCTGAGAGGTGAGGTCTCATCATGAGAGATTGGGGAGGTCGTTGATCATGAGACCTCACCATGAGATCGTGTTGAGAGCATTAGACTATCATCAGATCAGAACATGTGAGAAGATGAGAACCTGTGAGAAGATCAGAACATGCCTAGAATGAGTAGCTTGCCTTCATATTTATAGGCTACAATGTAACTCCATTCTTAGCATTTACTAGGGTAATAATGAGAGAATATCTTTGTAGTAATTGGCTTTAACTTTATAACTTGTGTCATCAAGAGAGAGCCCATTAGATGTTGACACGTGGCACCATGATGAACGGTAGAGATGGTGCCACATGTATGTTGTATATAGTACCCCTACAATGGACTGGAGACTCAACACCACATTTCTAACTCTGATCCCTAAAAAGCAAGGAGTACTTTCAGTCTCAGACTTCCAACCAATCAGCTTGGTAGGGGGTGCTTACAAAGTGATTTCAAAAGTCCTTGCAACCAAATTGAGAGGTGTTCTTCCTTGTTTAATTTCGTCGGAGAAAAGCGCATTCGTGTGAAAAAGACAGATAACAGATGGAATACTCATTGCCAATAAATGTATCGACTCGAAAATCAAAAGTGTGGAGAAAGTGGTCATTTGCAAAATTGATATTGCAAAGGCGTATGATTGTGTTCACTGGAATTTTCTTGATTATTATTTATTGCAGCGAATGGGTTTCAAAGAAAAATGGAGACGTGGATTAGAATTTGTATTTCGACAACATCATTTTCGATCTTGATTAATGGTAGCCCAAAAGGCCATTTCAAGAGTCGACGAGGGATTCGTCAAGGCGACCCAATCTCACCATTTTTTTTAATATAGTGATGGAAGCTCTAAACAAATTGGTCTTGAGGTCGATGCACGAAGGTTACCTGAAGGGTTTCAAGTCAGGTTTAGATGGGCCAGAGATAGCACTGCTTCAGTTCGCTGACGATACGTTGATTATGTGTGAGGCACAAATCAATCAAATGTTTGTTATTAAAACAATCTTCATGATCTTCGAGGTTGTTTCTAGGTTGAGTGCCAATATGCAGAAAACAACAATAATGGGGGTTGGTGAGGTGGAGAATTTGCAATTGTATGCAGATATTCTGGGTTGTGTAATGTCAATACACTTCCCTGCAAGTACCTTGGTATGCCATTGGGAACTGGTTTTAAGAATAAAACAGTTTGGATCCAAACGTTGAACGTATTCAAAGCAAAATTGGAGGATAGCAATGGAGTTTACTGTCTTCAGGGGGCAATAGGGGTGGCAATCGTGTCGGGTCATGTCAGGTTCGTGTCAGGTCTTAACGGGTTGATGTGTTTTTTCCCTAAACCCGAACCTAACCTGTTTAGTCTTTTTTCTCTAAACCCGAACCTGATCCACTAATTAAGTAGGTCAGGTTTGGGTTGACCTGTTCAAACCCGCTTCAGATTTATTTACTATTTTTTTTTATCGCCACTACTATTATTGATAATTGATATTCATGATAATCGATATTTAATATAAATTAATCAACTTAATTTCATCAAAAATTAAAACTATTAGTAAAAGACAAAATTCAAAAAAAAAAAAAAAATCTTGAAAACACAAGGCACAGTGAAACAAACAATTACCATAAAGAGCATAGAAATGAAACGTATTAACATCAAAACCAGTCATAAACATGATCAGGAACATCAACCTGAATACTAAAAATAAAAAAACACAACCTGGTTTCAAATGATTAATTAAAACATCATGAATCAATTGAATAACAAGAAAAATATTTGCATAATTTCTAACTTCGATATACAAGAAAAAGAACCACCAACAAAGTTTTTATTAATCAATTCATTACTACTATATACTTCTCCGTAGTTAAAGAAGAAAAAAAAAGATTGTTGAGAAGAGAGGAAAGAGAGAGGGGTGGAGAGGTGATTTCAAACTTGGAAATAAAAAATATTAACTTTTAACGAGTTTCGGGTTGACCCGACCTGTTAGTGGTTAAACCCGAACCTAACCTGTATATAAACAGGTTTAACAGGTTCGAGTCAAAATGACCCGAAAACCCGATAAGAGCAAACCCAAACCGGTTTATCTCGGGTCGGGTTTGTGTCGGGTTAACGGGTTGCGGGCCATTTTGCCACCCCTAGGGGGCAGATAGGTATTAGTGCAGAATGCTCTTTCAAATCTACCTATTTATCAATTGTCGTTGCTTACGATCCCTGCAAGTATTTGTGATCGTATTGAAGCTAAGATGAGGGCATTCCTTTGGGGTTCTACGTCTGAAAAAAGAAGATATCACCTGGTGAATTGGAAGGTAGTATACTTACCTAAGAACCAAGGTGGACTCGGTTTGAGAAGTAAGAGTGATGAATGAAGCTTTATTATCGAAGTGGGTATGGCGTTATGGTAACGAAGAAGGAGCACTTTGGAAAAGAGTAATAGATGCAAAATATGTGTATGGAAATAACAACTGGTGGCCACATAGTCTCGCAGCCATATGGATGCAGCCTATGGCGTGGAATCTTGGTGAAGTTAAATGTTTTCAAATCCGGGATCTATTGTAAACTGGGTGACGGACACAAAATTCAATTCTGGAAGGACGTATGGCTTGGGACGGCACCTCTGCAAACTCAATTCCCTTTGTTGTACAGGTTATCAAGGAAGAAAAGAGGTTTTGTCTTTGAGATGGGACCCCAAACAAATAGTGATGATATAATCTGGAACTTATACCATGTTAGACTCTTAAACTATGAGGAAGAATAAGAAGCAGTGAATCTAGCAGTGTTGTTGGAAACTGTGACGTTCGAGGATGATAATGACTATTAGATTTGGGAGAAGGACAACTCTGGAAGGTTTACAGTCAAATCAATGGATGCTTGGCTGTTGCAAATCCAACAAGAGGGAGGGGATGGAGTAAGAGAGTTTCCAAGCAAACTAGTCTGGAAAATTCAAGCTCCACTGAAGATTAAAATTTTCTTTTGAGCAGCGTTGTGGGGAAGAACTCTGACAGTGGAGTAGTGGACAACCTGATCAAAAGAGGACAAATTGTATCTCCTATCTGCCAGGTGTGTGGTCTGCTGAATGAGTCCATCATTCACCTGTTCTTATTGTGTCCAGTAGCATTACATGTGTGGCAGGCTCTGACATCTCCAATCCCTGAAGTTCAGCCAAGTCTTTTTAGTTGTTCAACTTTAACAGAGTGTTAGTTTGTCAAGCTGGCCGAAAAGGTCGGGTTCTGAGTAGACGATGAATGTGTGGAACTTACTTCCATATGCTATTATCTGGACTCTATGGAACAGAAATCTAAAGGTTTTCAAAAACAAGGAAATTTCGATAGAAAGGATTTTAAAAGAGGTCAAAGGCTCAAAGCTACAACATGGTATTGGTTGGGAGTATGGGAAGGAAGAAGGTATTTTAGATTTCAGGAAATATTGTTGCACTGGGATGACATTATAGCTGGAAATTACACAAGATAAGTTTAGCCACAACTATTTTAGGGAATTGTATGTCCATCTTTGTCTAGGATATTCCAACCTGACGCTGCATGTTCTTTGTAGACAGACCACGTCTTAATAAATTTTTCTTATAAAAAAAAAAAAAAAAAATTCAGTAAACTCATAAACCATGAGAGAACTCTAGCCCACCTAACTTAAAATTTTGACATCACGCAAAATGAATTAAATTGAGTTTTAGCAATCTATTTTTAACTATGCCCCTTCACATTTATAATTCTTTCGATCCTTCCTCGGGCAAATGAGCGCCTTGTATACCCTTTGATTGGGATATTTCTTTTTAAATCAATATAATCATCCTACTCATAATGCTTATATTGTGCAGTTCAAAAACTAACTTGTAGCAAACTGTGGCATAAAATCAATATTGCAATGAGTATGTTATAAGACTGGAACCCACTATGATGGTGTTATTGAGTTTATATAGGTCAAACAAACAAATTATGCAACAAACTATACACATTTTTGCAATTTATGCAACTTTTTTTTTTAACAAGTTATACAACAAACTTTTTTAAGTTGTGCAAATTATGCATTTTCGTCAAATTATACTTAACGGAATACTTATTAAGCAGATTATTTTCCTCATGACATTAATTTTTAAATTAAATTATTAGGGCAATTTCAACACACCATACACCACCTATTTTTCCCAAATCAAAATTTCAATTTCTTCAATCTTAGAACCCTAGTTTCTTCAGTCACCTTCAATTAACGTCTTCTCAATCTATCATGGCAAAAGTTTTTGCCTTATCGCATTGAATGAAATTGAAGAAAATTGAAGAAACTAGGGTTATGACCCTTTGTATAATTCTATTGAAGTCGTAATGTTGTACTACAATATGTGACTTGTGTTAATTTATAGTATTAGAATTTATATTGCATATTATTGTCTTTTTGAACTTAAACTATTTTAATTTCATGCCTATAATTGACTAAGAAAACGCAAAGTATCAACACGTAGTTTGATATATTAACGGTGTATCTCACTTCCCAAACCTCGAGATATCGATGTATCACGAGTTCTTACACCATGCTTAAAAGTATTTAAAGTCATTGAAAAAATTGATTGGTAGTACTGTGTTAGGAAAGAGAAAAGAGAAATATTGTAGTACAACTTCCCTCTTCGAACTTGAAAATTTCTAAGATGTTTTTTTTTTGTTCTTTTCTTTAAAAGAACTCAATCTCAATCTCAACTAGCAGTTTGTCAAAATTGGTTAACCTTATTTTGATTTAGTTTAGGAAAAATACGATTCAGTCAATTGCCTTAGGCCGTAGTTGACTTAACCTTCTCCAGTTTTTCGTTCTAGTCGATTTGTAGTATTGTAAGCCAATCCGAGTTTCGGTAATAAAATTATAATCGTTTCTTTATCAACACTTCAGTATGACTTCTGATGCAGATTGATTTTGTTAACTTGAATTGACTTGAGATTGAACTTGTAGTTTACAGCTCAATATTACAATACATAAACTTGTCATAATTCACAACACTCCAAATATTTTCATTACACAACGATCTTTTTTTTTCATGCAATCAATATAATCAATATGGTTAAAATCGTATAATTGATTTAACTTTAGAGATCTCATACTTGGAATTGAAAATCAAAAACAAGAAAGGAAACTTTAAAATATATTTACTTAATAAACCAAAACAAACTGGGGGTACACATACAATTATACTAAATAATTAAATTTACCACTTGAATTACGTATAGATAACTCTGTAAATGTCCTTGCAAAATTTTAGAAGATGGAGACAAATTACTCATATAACTTCTTTTATTTGTCTTTGCTTTATTTTATTTTTTTAATTTCCATATATTGGGAAATTAAGTTTGAAAATCTCTTGTTATAAATCTTCCCTCACATTCCCGAAGGACATACATTTTTCCTTCACTTCCAAGATGTGAAAAGGCAAGAATGAAGCAGGGAACATGCAAAAAAGCTACTACTTGGATTTCAACAAGGTAAGGTAGGAAATCATTCTAGCCTGTGGTATAAAGAAATTATATCAATCCCTAAAATGCTGAAACATTTAGTGTCAGCAAGGTATTCGAAACAAATTCCACACAATGAAAGTTGTGTGAACTATAAATACAAAACTATGGAATTGATAAGACTAAACTGAATGCCCACCACTGCTATAAGTTTTGAAGAGATCCATTGCTGATTTTCTTTAACTGGCTTATTAAGGTTGGTCCCCTGTAACATCTTGCCCTGCAATACATATAAACATACAAGCACATTAGATAAAGGGTTGCATATGGCTCTCTAGTATGAGATTTGTTATTTGGTTTAATTACCTCTATCATAACATCAATCTGAGCACCTGGAATCAGTTTAGGGAGACTATGATACAAAATTGAACATAAAACATTATTTATACACAGCAAACAATGACAAACCGACATAGATAATTCAAAAATAACTTGCTACAACCTGTGAAGTATTTGCTCGATGTTGCGGTAATAGGAAAGGTTCCACAATTGAAGCTACAGTCACAACCAAAGCTGAAACTGACGAATCATCACCAATCAAAGGTCCACTAAATGTATCAGGCAATTACATCCCTGAGTTGAAAGTGTAATTTTCCCAGAACTGAATAAAGTCGTATAATAAATGAAAATGAAGATATCTTTAGAATATGACTACAAATTTAAAGAATCTAGTGACAAAATTTCCAAAGCCAAAATTACATTTTAGTTCCATACCACATTTTAAAATCTTAAGAAAGACCAAAAGAAAGAATGAACAATTATGACTAAAAGTTGTGTGAATGCACCACTAACACTGAAATGGTTTTTTTTTTTTTTTCCAGAGTTTATCCAAACATAGACATGCAATTCAATAAATGAATTCAAAGATAATTACAATAATACTACTACAGATCCATCACATGCGAAAATCGCAGTTTTCCCAATCTGAATATACTCATAAATTGAAGAACAACATAATTTCAACAATACATACATACGTACATAAAAATTAATCTTACAGTAATACAACTAAAAGAATTGGAGCAATTAAAGAGTAAAATAAAGATTGGGGGATTACTTGTATTGATGAAAAGCATATTTTTGCATCTTTAAACATTTGGGGTCCTGCAATTAACAAGAAAATTATTATTGTTCAAAATATAAAGAGGAGAAATGAAATACAAAGCAATTAATCTATTTGACAAAATGCCACAAAGAGTTAATAAAATGAAAAAATTACAACTTACAGGTCTTTGTGTTCTAACCATTACTGAGAAGTTGCGAGCAAACTTAACCACTTTAGGTAACTCCATCATTTGGAGCAACAAGGCAAACAGGTGAAAGAGATCGTGAGAGTGAACTTTGTTTTGTTGGTGAAACAGATATGGGCGAATTTGTCGAAACCCCAGAAAATATTGCCTCAATTTGGATAAACCATAGGACGTTAACTTTTTCGTCTGCTGACTAGGATGTCAAGTAAAATGACTAAACTGCCCATCTGACTTCTTCTTCTTCACCCTCCAAGCTCTAGTAAAAGGTGAGAACAAAGAACAATTGCAAACCAAACTCGGCCAATTCAGAAAAAGAAGATGAGAAGAAAAATATGGGTTCAATTACTACTTCAGAAATGAATACCCATGTCAATTTTGATTAATACCCAATTCACAGAATTCTAGAAAAAACTAAATATAAATTGTGATGATTTGAAGATTCTGTTTCAGATGAAGAAAAACCTCTAGCAAAACTTGAGTTACATGAACTTGAACTAGAATTAAAAGCATTTGTTGAAGAATATTTGTTTATCTCTTTTTACACTAGTACTAGTTTTCATAATTTCTTCTTTTTCTTTATTTAAAATAAGTACGTACTAGAACAATGAATCGAATCAAAGAAGTAAAGAGGAAAGACTTTTATAGTTTGTTTGAACTTTGTCTTCTCGTAACGATTTAGTCCATTGATCTATTTCAAAGATATTTAAAGAAAGAAAACAACAAACAAACAACAAAGAATAAAAAAGGTTTCGAAGTCATTTTGCTTTCTTGTCTTCTATAATAGAGATCAATTCAATCAAACAAAGAATCACTAGAGAGAGAACCAGAGTTAGATCTGAGCATTGATTTTGTTTGATCTGAGCCTATGAGGGTAGAGTCGGTATATTAGAGAGTATTTTAATAAAAACTAAGCCTCATAGATTTTTGTGGGGCCAATAAACGATCTGTTAAAAAAAAGGTTGACGGCCTGGGATAAACGCAAACAAAAATAAAAATCTGGGGTTTATGCAAATTGAGGCAAGGTTTCTTGGGGTTTTGACAAATTCGCCCAAGAGATATGCGGGCAATGTTTTATTGTTATGTGATGTGTAATCGGCGCTCAACTCAATGACACTACGACAGGTTAGCTTGATTACTCAGCTTTTAAGGGTCCCACTGCACTTTTCTTTGTCGGTGGTTAATTGGAGAGTTTGTGACTCACTAGTCAATAAGATTCGTTTACTCATATCTCGAGGATAACTAAAGGTCTGAAAATTGTTCTTACAATCATGGTGTAAAATCTCGTAACATCTCACGATTTATCTCTTTGTTAAAATAAAGTTTGAAACAATATTTAACACTATATATCATGGTACGTGAATAATAACATGTCATTGATATATCGTGAGATATCACCAATTTTTAAAAATATTATGATATTTTCAATATATTTCAGTAAACTCACACACCACGAGAGAACTCTAGCCCGCCTAACTTGAATTATGACATCGCGCAAAATGAAATGAAATTGAGTTTTAACAATCTATTTTTAACTATGCCCCCTCACATTTATAATTCTTTCGATTCTTTTGGGATGGATATATATTATGATAATGGATTATACATGTTTATCAACAACAATAATAGATGTCTATTGAGCTTCCTCATGCAGAGAAGCGACTCGTCTACCATTTGATTGGGATATTTCTCTTAAATCAATATAATCATTCTACTCCTAATGTTTATATTGTGCAGTTCAAAAAATAACTTTTACCGAACTATGGCATAAAATCAATATTGCAATGACTATCTTATAAGACTGGAACCCACTATGATGGTGTTATTGAGTTTATATAGGTCAAACAAATAACTTATGCAACAAACTACAGTATATACATTTTTGCAATTTATGCAACTTTTATTTTTTTAACAATTTATACAACAAACTTTTTTAAGTTGTGCAAATTATGCATTTTCGTCAAATTATACTTAACAGAATACTGATTAGGCAGATTATTTTCCTCGTGGCATTAATTTTTAAATTAAATTATTAGGGCAATTTCAACACATTATACACCACCTATCTTCCCAAATCAAAAATTCAATTTCTTCAATCTTAGAACCCTAGTTTCTTCAATCACCTTCAATTAAAGTCTTCTCAATCTATTATGGCAAACGCTTTTGCATTATCGCATTAAATAAAATTAAAGAAGATTGAAGAAACTAGGGTTATGACCATTTATATAATTCTATTGAAGTTGTGATTAATGTTGTATTACAATATGTGACTTGTGCTAATTTATAGTATTAGAATTTATATTACATATTAGGGTGATTTCGGTTTTGGTCACCACTTTTTAGTATAAATTAGGTTTTGGAGCCGGTTTTTTTCTTTATTAGGGTTTAGAGCTGAACCGACAATTGACCCAAGTAATTATTTATAATGGCCAAAATACCCCTGATCAAAACTATATTAGGGTTAGTGATCACGTGAGTTTCAGGGGTAAAATTAGGTATTTTGAAAATATTTTCGGTTCAACCGGGTTTTTTTAGTTGTTGGTTCGAAAATGAGCTCTAAACCCTAATAAAGAAAAAAACCGGCTCCAAAACCTAATTTATACTAAAAAGTGGTGACCAAAACCTAAATCACCCTACATATTATTGTCCTTTTGAGCTTAAACTACTTTAATTTCATGCCTATAATTGACTAAGAAAACGCAAAATGTCAACACATAGTTTGATATCTTACCGGTATATCTCATTTTCCCAAACCTCGAGATATCGATGTATCACAAGTTCTTACACCATGTTAAAAGTATTGAAAGTCATTGAAAAAATTGATTGGCAGTACCATTTTAGGAAAGAGAAAAGAGAAATATTGTAGTACAACTTCCCTCTTCGATCGAAGTTGTGATATAAGCGTTGTACACTGAGATTTGATTTAAAAGATGCTCGAAAACTTCTAAGGTTTTTTTTTTTTTTTTTTTTCTTTGAAAGAAATCAATCTCAATCTCTACTAGCACTTCGTCAAAATTGGTTAACTTTATTTTGATTTAGTTTAGAAAAAACACTATTCAGTTAATTGCCTTAGGCCGTAGTTGAGTTAACCTTCTGAAGTTTTTCGTTCTAGTCGATTTGTCGTATTGTAAGCCAATCCGAGTTTCGGTAATAAAATTATAATCGTTGCTTTATCAACACTTCAGTATGACTTCAGATGCAAATTGATTTTGTTGACTTTCTTTGACTTGAATTGACATGAGATTAAACTTGGAGTTTACAACCCAATATTACAGTACATAAACTTGTCATAATTCACAACACTCCAAAAATTTTCATTACACAACGATCTTGTTTTTTCATGCAATCTATATGGTTAAAATCGCATAATTGATTTAACTTTAGAAATCTCGTACTTTTGAAAATCCAAAATAGGGAAGAAAACTTTAAAATATATTTACTTAATAAACCAAAACAAAGTGGGGGTACACATACAATTATACTAAATAATTAAATTTACCACTTGAATTACGTATAGATAACTCTATAAATGTCCTTGCAAAAATTTAGAAGATGGAGACAAATTACCCATGTAACTTCTTTTTATTTGTCTTTGCTTTATTTTATTTTGAAAATTTTATAAGTTTAATTATTTTTATTTTTTATCAATAATAATAATGATACATATACAATAATGAGTATTGTTTTCAACAACTCGTAATTGACGATGCCAAGATAGTTGACAAAAATTAAATTACACCCTTCTCTCATTTGTTAACCATGGAAACCCTTGGATTTTATATCCTAGACTTTTACTTAAACTTCATATTTTCCATCCCGGACTCTTTTAAATGTGACTTCTGAGAACTCACTAAGTGTAATTTAATAAAAATAAATAATAATAAAGTAATAATAAAGAATAAAGAACACGCGAGATTTTAATGTGGTAAAACTCAAACTAGGGAAACATCCACGACTACCTTCACATTAGTAAACAATCCACTATAATTAAGTTTAGATATTACAATCACTGTAAGTAGCCGTAACTTTTTTTTTTTTTTTTTTATTGGTAAGCAGGGTTGTGGGGACCCTTACCCCATTAAATTACGTGTGGAAACTTATATCAACAATCAGCTGTTGACGTGTTTCGAACCCACGACCTCTCCACTTTGTGAGAGGGGTGCTACCATTGAGCCACAGGCTCATTCGCAAGTAGCCGTAACTTACTCTAAACTAACACCAATAGACTTCTACCAGAGTTCTTTGATGACCGTACAAGAATCACGACTTCTTGATGTACACACAAGGAGACTTGAAGTCTTAACACTCAAATAATAGTTCTAATAATGCAGTGCAGTGTATTAAAGGCAGACAAACACCACCATGGTATGTTCAGGATCTGACAAAAGAAATTCAGAAACTATGTGCTCAACAAGAGGAAGTCAAATGTGCACATGTCTTTAGGGAAACGAATGCAGTTGCGGACTTTCTAGCTGGGTTACATGGTCCTTCAAGCATTACTTACTCAGTTCCACCTTTGGAGGAGAAGTTATTTAGCATAGTGAAACGGGACCATGATCATGCAACTCACAAACTAGTGTATTACTATACTTAGTGTGAGAGAAGGTTTTTGCCAGAGTGGTATGTAATTATCTGACTTTTCTTTTTATTAATACAAAATCACGCTTGCATTTTGCCAAAAAAAAATAAATAAATAAATAAAGATATTTGAGAAATGAATGATGTAGAGAAGATGAGAAGTGATAGCGGTTGTAATCCTAACGTTATCTAATTGAAGAAAAAGTATTAATAGTGGGTGGGTGATGGTGACATACTTAGTTAGGGTAAATAGACTCAGAATGCAAAGAATTTTCGAACAATGTGAAAGTATGTTCGAACAATTGCAGAAAACTTGGATTTGTTCGAACACTAAATATGATTGTTCGAACAATATGACTTGGAGAGATTTGTTCGAACAAGAGAAACAATTGTCCAAACAATATATACAAATTTCAATTAAGAACTTAGTGAACTTGTGGGAATGAAATATATACATATACATATATATATATATATATATATATATATATATATATATATATATATATATATATATATATGAACGTACCTATACATCAAGGAGTTATTTATGCTTGAGTAGTGGTCACAAAATTTTGGCAATCCATGAAGACGATGTGGCGACTTCAACTCCAATAAATAAAATAATTAGTAGCAAAATCGTAAAAATAATCCAACAAAAAAATAATAAAATAAATATATTTTCTATACAAACTAATTCAATGTTTGCTAGGTCAACATGTGATCATTTCCCAACATTTTTTCCTTTATGTATACGACGTTATATCTTGTAAATCGTTATATCCTTTATGACAATTGCAAAGTGATAATCATCGGTCATAAGACATTAAATAAGTTACCAATAATAAAAACATAAATAGCTAGAATGTTGTTTTATTAGAACAATTAAACGACAATCACGATAAATTACATAAAATACATTCGACCATGCATGCAACACAACAATACTCTCTCTCTCTCTCTCTCTCTCTCTCTCTCTCTCTCTCTCTCTCTCTCTCTCTCTCTCTCTCTCTCTCTCTCTCTCTCTCTCTCTCTCTATATATATATATATATATATATATATATATATATATATATATATATATATATATATTCTTTGTGTTCACTTTTCAAACCTGTTATTTAAATCCACACCAAATAGCCTAAAGGTGGAGGTTGTAATTTTTTTGTGGCTATTTTTAATCTTATTGACATTTAAACTTTACACTCTATATCCTAAACCATCCAATGTTTATACAAAAAGTTGCGGACCATTCGCATGCGGATTGAGGGTATAACTGGAAAACCAACCCTTACTATTCACCTAAATGGGGTTCTGTTGTCGAGTTTTATCGAACGCACTTGGGACCCGATGAGTATTGTTCGCATCTTCTTCATTTTTTTCTCTATTGTAATGTTTCTCTTTCTCCTGCTCAATGCTCACTCCTTTCAAAAAACGATGAGCTTCCCTCTCATTCTTTGTCATTCCACCCTTAATCTATAATTTATTGTGGTACTGCATAATTTTTGTAATTTTTGGTGAAGCTATATTTGGATTTGTTGAATGATAGATTTCATGTATGATGAATGAATCAAACAAAGTAGAGTGTGAATCGTTTAATGAATTTAAACTTTAAATCTATCATTGACATTTAAACTTTACACTCTATAGCCTAAACCATCCAATGTTTATACAAAAGGTTGCGGACCGTTCGCATGCGGATTGAGGGTATAACTGGAAAACCAACCCTTACTATTCACCTAAATGGGGTTCTGTTGTCGAGTTTTATCGAACGCACTTGGACCCGATGAGTATTGTTCGCATCTTCTTCATTTTTTTCTCTATTGTAATGTTTCTCTTTCTCCTGCTCAATGCTCACTCCTTTCAAAAAACGATGAGCTTCCCTCTCATTCTTTGTCATTCCACCCTTAATCTATAATTTATTGTGGTACTGCATAATTTTTGTAATTTTTGGTGAAGCTATATTTGGATTTGTGGAATGATAGATTTCATGTATGATGAATGAATCAAACAAAGTAGAGTGTGAATCGTTTAATGAATTTATTTTTTAGACTTTGATTAGATAGGCTCAAGCAAGTCATCACTTACTCATTTTGTTTCTCACACAAAAGAGATTAGTTTGTCTATTAATTACCCATTATACAATCTGCATGACTGCATCCTTTTAATGATCTTGAAGCAAAATAAATCAAATTAGTGTGTGTATTATTCATTAGACATGTCCCTTGTGTAAAAATTGATTCACTGAAATGAAAATGTGGTAAATTTGATTTTTAATTAGTATTAAATTTGAATGTCAATAAACAATGAACAATCTTTGGTTTATGGTATTACCAATCCTTTAACTTAGTTCAATGTAATCAATCATTGAAGTCAAGAATAAAGCCTGAAGTCTTAAATTTTTGGAGGAAAAAAACCCCAAATGTTTGGTTCATCTTTTGTTTGCTTAATCTGAAAGAAGAAAGAAAAAATTAATGAGTTATTAAAGAGGTTCCATGGCCACAAAGCTAATAATTACAAAGAACTCAGAATGAGGGTTTAATGGAAGGTCTAATTACAGAGAAGAAAGAACGAAGGAGAAAGAAAGTGGGTAAAATTGTTAGTTAATTAGGATGTCTCAGAACCCATTAGAAAAAACATATTAGCGATACAATAAGCTGGTACGCGATTTTTCATTGAATAACCCTATTCCATACGTGGACGGTCTGTAGCTGAGTCTCTCTCTCTCTCTCTCTCTCTCTCTCTCTCTCTCTCTCTCTCTCTCTCTCATATATATATATATATATATATATCAGGGAGGCTCTCATACGGACTTCCGTCCGTATGCGGACTGACAGAAAAAGGAAATTAAGTCATGCGCTTTTGTTTTGGTGATTAGCGCTAATTTGGTTCTCCTTTCGGGTCCCATAATACCCATTTAGGATCCGTTTATATCTCTTCCATCCATACTTCCTTTTTTTTCTTTCTCTCAATCTCTAGTTGCTTTTCTATGAACAACCATTAAATCTCTCGCTCTCTCTCTGTTTCATCTTACACCATGGTAATTTTATAATCCAACTTTTTTAAGATGTTGATAAACAGAGAACACAAGAATCTGATAATCAAATAAAAATTTGAATTTATTTTCATCAACAGTAATAGTTCTTTTTCAATTTTCATGAATGGGTAATGTTCAAACAACCAGTTCTAAAAAAAATAGTCTAACTTTCCAATGAGTTGCCTAGTTTAAATTCTTCAATCTAATCCAATTATTGAATAATTCCTCTATGTTTCTTGCGTTTTAATAGAGAATTAGAAAATTTTGTTGATGGAAATCCAAATTCTGAAAAATCGATTACAATATTCAGCAACGAATCAAAGCTTCAATTGAATCTTAAAGCTTCAATTGAAACTAGATATGGGTTTGTAGATCTGTGGTCCTCTAAACTCTAAAATTATAATCTTTTTGTGGTTGTTTCTATCAGTACTTAAAAGTAGGTGGAGATAGGAGAAAAAGAGAAGAAAAATTAGAAGAAGAGAAATTCATTCATTCACTTTCATTGGTTCAGCAATAGAGATCGAGAAGAATGAGAGACATCAAGAAATAGTTTAAACCGGGTTCCAACTGGGTCTAAGTTGACCCAGTAGAGAAGCCATATTTACGAAAAACAAATTGAAGAGTCACGTGATATTTCTAAAAATAGCAAAGTCCGCATACGGACCGTCCGTATGAGAGCCTCCCTGATATATATATATATATATATATATATATATATATATATATATATATATATATATATATATATATATATATATATATATATATATATATATATATATATATACTAGCTTTTGAGCCCATCCGTTGGACGGGAAGCTTGAAAGAATATTTTGATAGAGTAATAGTCATGATGTTTGAAAATTTTGTTTAAGTTTCGAATAAAAACTGATTTTGTGTTAGTAAGAAAGACTAATAATATGGGTATTCTAAATGTATAAAAGCAGGAAGTATTAAAAGTTTTAAACTTTAGCAAATAGTTGATTTAATTAATAATTAGGATGAAAAGTGGTAAATCATAACAAATAATAATTTGATAATGTAAAAAATATGATGAAAGGATTTACAGAGACTTCTTTTGCTGATACAAACTACAGACTGCAAAATACAAACTATTGTTTGTTGTTGGTGAAAGACTGCTGCCCCCTATTGCTTCCATCTTCCCAGTTCATAATGCTTGATTATACAGACCTGAATTCCCTATTGTTGCTGCCTCCTCACCATGTTTCTGCCATAAAGAATCTCTAGGCATATAGCAGATCAGTGAGCCTTACGTTTTGTCGCAGTTCCTTGGCCTTTTTACTGATATTCATCCAATTCCAAAAAGTTGCCTTAATGACCTGCAGAACTTTAGCGAAAATAACCTCCCCTTCATTAAAGATTGCCTCATTACGCGTTCTCCACACTACCCCAGAGCACTGCAAGAGGGGGAAAATCCCATATTGGCTGCACTAATTCCCTGCTGTTAAAGAATGGCCAGTTTTCCAGTAGCATAGTTGCAGAATTCCATGGGCTAATTAATTTTTGTTGATTCTGCAGTCGATTTGTAATGGTTTTAGTCATATTTGAAATGTCCTACAACAACTTCAACTGTTGTTCATGATGTTGGTGAATCTTTAGCTTTAAAATACATTTAATACATGCCATATCCATGTAGACCTGTAGAATGGAAATGGTTAATGTTAGTAACTTTTCTAGATTTAGCATTATATGATAATACATGGCAATAATAACGACATGAACATACAATACCTCATGGTAAGTTGTTGAAAACTTCTTTGTAAATAATATTCTGTGTATACCCTGGTTGTTCATCGTCTTTAGGGTCAATTAAAATTTGCAATCCATCGTGAGACGACGTACGTGACACTGCAACATAAAGTTAACCATGACTAAATACTGGCCTTGGTAAGTATATTCCTACATGTTTTAATGTTTGGCCTTGACTTTTATTTATAGTCATTGTAAAACAAATTCTTATAGGGAGTTGGAACGCGTGTTATAGTAAACGATGTTTTTGGGTCATCTGATGTTAGTATTATTCGGTTAATATTGAAAATTCGACCAATATTATTTCCTGTTATCACCTTTGCTTGAATAAATTTAACCCCTAATTTAGTAACGATAAGCCTTGTACCATTACATAGTCCGAATCTTTGATTAATGTTTCTAATAAGCATAATTGGACACCTAATTTCAGTTCAAGTTTATGATTTGGTAGTCCAGATATTATCGTAGTATTTAGAAATTCTAATGGGGGTGATACATCTTGAATATTCGGACCTCCTGATGTTGGACTCAATGTATCTGCACTTAAGTAAATATGTGATTCGCCTTGTATAGTGGATATGATATAAGAATTTAATTTCTCTACGCAATCATTCCTAGGAGTTAATATGCATCTTTCTCTTAAATAGTTCAAATCAACATATTTTCTTTCTAAATCAGGATATACCCATTCCACAATTGATTTGATCGGATCATTTTTAGGTTGAAGGAGATAATCATAATCATCTGGTATTTTAATCCAAGTTGGTTCTTGTTCTCCACGCATAGAGATTGTTGGTAAATTTCCATTTCCAAGATCTAGAATCCATTTTCGAAGTTTGTCAACCTTTTCAATTTCGAGGCTATTTAAATTTTCACTTTGTAAGCGCATATTTATACTAAGCTTGAAAATACGACAATGACTCCATAGGTATGACCTACTTATTGAAGCATCGACAATTGTTTCTCTACTTCCTTTGGGGACTACTGGCAATGTTTGTCTGAAATCACCTCCTAAAACAATTGATTTTCCACCAAAAACTTTTTCTTCTAAACTTGGTGTTGAAGATCGCATCAAATCTCGAAATGTTCTATCAACAGCTTCGAAAGCATTCCTATGATTCATTGGTGCCTCATCCCAAATGACCAAATCAGTTTTCCGAATTAGATCTGCTAATTCACTGTTTACTTTAATATCACAACATGAATTTTCATTTTGACTTACTGGAACTTTAAATCTTGAATGGGCTGTCCTTCCATTTGGAAGAAGTAAAGACGCTATTCCTGAAGAAGCAACAGCCAAGACAATTTTTCCTTCAGATCTAAGTTTTGAAGAGTACTCCAAAGGTATGTTTTCCATGTCCCTCCGCTTCCATAAACAAAGAATAGTCCACCAGTATTTGATAAGACAGAATTTAGTACAATCTCATAAACGTGTTTTTGCTGGCTATTTAGTCCAGCATATAATGTCTGAAACTCTAAATGAAGTTTACAACGATCGTAAGTTATTTCTTCTCTTACATACTTATTTCCAAGTTGGTTTACAATATCTAATTCAGGAAATGGCAAAGATTCAAATTCTTTTAATCTTCTATAGTTTTGGTTCATAATTTTTTCTATTTCTATCAAAGATAAATTTTTAATTTGTTCATCACTCAGTTCTAGAATAGGGTTGCTATGTATTTGCCTTTGATGTCTTAAAATATCGTCGGATAATAGCTCCCAATGCTTGTTCCACAGATCTTGTGGATTGGTTAATTGACAAAATAATAATATATAAACAAATGATTCACGCATCATGTTACCAAATGACCAAGTTGACATTTCCCGAGAAGGACTTCATGCCATTCATTGTCATCCCTTAATAGTCCTCGGGCGGCACATGCAGATTTGAAATCATCGTACTTGATATTGTTAACAGTTTTAAGATCATCATAGCTTTTTGCCCCTGGTGTTACATTCAACAATATGCGGAGATAAAATTTCGGTCCAAAGTTCGGATGAGCATTGTAAAGTCTACCAATTCTCCTTTTGGACTTCCTCCTTGTCCAAATTTTTTCATCTTTATTCCAAACTCATTCAGTTGGGAACTCTACATAAGTGAGTCGCCTAGCATCTTCATGGCGCTTATTTATTTCAAACCATTCTGTGAACATAGTTTTGTTAACGTTGTTTCTATTGACAACATCGACTAAATCATCGTCATCATGAAATATAATTGTTTGTTCATCTTCTAAATGAAAGACTAATCTTTGAACTGATGGGTCACGATAATGTATGTCAAATTTTAATATTCTCCAACATGCTTCTGAAGCAGAAAGATATCGACAATCTAAATTTTTTTTTATCTCATCTACTTGAACGGTAACATTTTGGCCATTTGTTGAATCATTTAAAGTTTTCTTCAATAACCATGGTTGATCTGTCTTGGCCTTTGTTAATATATTTAAATAAATATTTGATCATTTTTCCTCGTGCACAAATTTCAACATTGATATGAGCTTGGTACTTTACAACTAAATCTGTATTATGGGGGACAACAAATGTATTGTCCACTTCTATTCCATTCTTCATTGCTTTATGTAAGTTTGTTTTTCTTCTATAGATAGCAAAACCATGTTTGTCAAGCTGGGTTTTATTTTGTATTTGTTTGGGAAAATGTTTAGAACAACATTTATTTATCATGCAAGGTGAATTCCGATTAAGATCTCCACATGGTCCATGTATCATATACTGCAAGACGGATTCAAATGCTAGTGGGTCGATATCCTTATCAGGAAGTTCTGCTGAGATTAATTTATCAATGTCAGAGGGATCTTTTGGTTTGTCGTCGGGATGTAACCAAAGCAAGATATGTGCATGAGGAAGACCTCGCTTCTGAAATTCGATTGTGTATATGACTACATATAAAGAATAAGAACCATTGTTAGATCAATGAAAAATATTTATTTTTATTTTTATTTTTTTGGAGATTTATACCTGCCATAGCACGTCCAAAATGTTCCCCATCTGTCAAATCTTTAATAAGTTGATCGACTTTTATATTGAATACTCGTGCCACTATATCCGGTCTATCTTCAGCTTTTTGACCTGGAATGAACTCTAGAATATATGCGATCTCTTTCCATTGAGTATTGCAAGTAAACGTTACAAAAAGGTCTGGTGGGCCTGCCCATCTACATATAGCAATTGCGTCTTGGTAATTTTGAACCATATATTTTGGGCCTCATGTGAAAGAAGATGGTAGCACCATTCTTTTCCCTATGGATCCAGGTATTGAATCTCCAGCTACAACTGCGTCATGTAGTCCTTTATACAACTCTGCTCTAACTGTTGATTGATTGTTTCTATACCATTGTAATCTATTTTCTTCAATACACGCATATGCATCAACCAAAAATTGTTGGAAGAGACGACCACCTCTTAGAAGACCTTGTCCTTCATCAAGACGTTGTTGTATTCGAAACGCATAGAACTCTCTCATACTAATTGTACTATGTTTTCTCGCGTTTATGGTTTGGAGATTTCTGTATAAAATTCCAGTTGAGAATCCATCCTCACCATATGGAAACAACAAAGGGTATTGTAAAGCCATAAATCCAGGATATAACTCTGAAATTCGTCGTAAGCCACCTTTTTTTTCATCAATAATTATATCACGCCCATCATTTGAATCACTATTCCCAACAATAAGTGCAGCTACTTCAGACGATGTGGGCAAATTATATTGTCTACTATCATAATTTCGAGTTCCTATAAGTCTCAAACGAACTTGCACTATGTCTTCTTCTCGGAAATGATCTTTTACCATTCTAAATGCCTTTACATACTCGTTATTTTCGTCAAGCATATTAACCAATGTACTAACAATTTCTTTATCTAATAAATTAGAGTTATTATCCCGAGTAACGACATTTGTTCTGTTTGTAACTTCATTTTCGGTATTAGTATCATGAATATATAATTGTAAGAACTTTGGTTGTTGTCCTTCTTTTGGCATCAATGATCCAATCTTATGATGGTTTTGTCCATTTATTTTAAATACATATGGTCCTCTGCCATCATTTATTTTTTTATCAAATTTTCCACCCATAGATGTGAAAGCAAATATTGAATTGTAAATTCTTATTTTTTCCCTAAATTTTCTGCATATGGGGCCACCATTGTAATCCAAAAGGTTGTTCAAGTATTCTGGAGGTTCTCTTAGTAAAGGTAATTCAACTTTTCCTCCCATACAACAAATTGAATTTCTTTCTTCCTTCCACAATATAGCATTACAAAATTTACATACTTCAGATGGATGCCCAAAATCCAAAATCTCAAACATTTTTCCTGAGAGTATGGAAAACGTTGTTAGTTTAAATTTTAGGTCAATATCAATTAAATGTTATTAGTATATGAATAGTAGTATAGTTACTTCTAATATTAACGACGACTTCCTCGGTAGACGTAGTTCGGCCATTTAGGGCATTGGTTGCTTGTAAGTCATGGTTGATGTTATTAATATTATCTTCTAAAGTAGTTGTTCGACTGGCTTTTTCTTTGTGTTTTGTTCTTCGTTTTCTCTGCACAGTCATATCTCTATGTACCCGTTGACGGGATAATGATATAGAATGTCGCCTATTTCTACGTTGTTTAATGATATATTTTCTTAAAAGTCTCGCTTGTCTATATGTTTGTCGACGTTGAAAATCCATGTGTACTATTGATTTAAAATGTGGCGATATATCCAGGTAACTTGTTAGTAATAGAAGTATTAGAAAATGTAAGTAATTATAATGTTTAGATAAAGAACTTAATTGAAAGTAAGCATATATAAAGTAAATGAAAACAAATACACAAAGAAGAGAAATCGAAGGGTGTGATTAAGCTAGCACAAAAAGGATGTAATCAAAGTAAACCCAATGATATAATGGGAGAATAGTCTGACTAACCTCTAAAATTGGCGTAGATTTGCAAACAATGAATGATTTCAGAGATTCCCCGTGTGATATCTTTTCTTTCTCAAACCAAATCATGTCTTCTTTGGTAGCATTCTGCAAGGGGTAAGCAATACCATGGATTTAAAAATTTGAAATTGGCTAGACTCCCACGCATATAGGACATCTTAAAATGAAATTAGTGGGTGGTATCAACTATTTATTGGAACCCACATAAATTTGTAGGAAATGCAATCAAAGTAAACCCCGTATATTCGATGTAATCGATAAACCCATATATATGAAGGAGAAGTCTGACTAACCTTTTAAATTGGCGGGATGAATTTGATTTTAAAATAGAGGACACCAAAAATTTTACAGCAAATTTGTCGAGTTGAATTTGGTTCGATGGTAGAGCAGATTAAATTTTAATAGCAGATTGAAAGAATGGAGTGAGAGAGAAGAAGAAACGATATAGAAGATAAAGAGTTTTAAGTTACAGTTGGTGTTATTATATATGGATCCAAAAGTTGCATTCTCTCTCTCTCTCTCTCTCTCTCTCTCTCTCTCTCTCTCTCTCTCTCTCTCTCTCTCTCTCTATATATATATATATATATATATATATATATATATATATATATATATATATATATATATATATATTTCACCACTGATACTGTCCCCACTTAACCACTGCGGACGTTCGACAGTGTGGGGTTTTATGAGCAGCAACCTGCTTCCCAGGAGGTCACCCATCCTGAGACTACTCCCACCCAAGCACGCTTAACTCCGGAGTTCTCTGGAGCCAAGTGAGCCCAAAAGGCCTCGGTGATAATATTTGACGGATCTATACCTATATTCCAATGTCAGGACATCCCCCTCTCACGTGTCGTAGGACCCACCCCTCGACAACCACCTGCCGACCCGGGGTGTTACAAAAGGTGAATCAGCATACCACTCAGAATAGTATGCACTCTTACGGATAACCCCCCCCCCCCCCCCCCCCCCCAACCCCCAAGATTTAGCTTTCATTAGAGATACCTCTCTTTTCAAACCAGTCACCAGTCAACCAAGCAATTAACATGTAAAACTTTTATATTAAAAAGAATTCCCCTCTCTTAATTTAACTTCTACCCTAGTCATCTAATCTATTACCATATATGCGACATCATCTAATCCCTAGGTTTAATCCTAATTATTCACCAAGATATAATCTTTAAGATTTTTTTTTCTTATTTTCTCTTTCATCTCTTTCTCTCTCTAGAACTAGAAGATTAAATCATCACCAATTTAATCTCTAAACATCTTCAATTGCAATTTCATGTTGATCATTATAATCGATCTTGTTTTTAAGCATTCAAAAATATGAGAATTAGTGAGAAAGCATTTAGATCTCGTTTGATGAACAATTTAAAGACTTTTGGGAGAAATTTTTAAATCTAGAATTGGTGGAGTTAATTATTTAGTAGTTTTTGAATAAGATCTAAAGTAGTAGGAGAAGATGTCGAAGAAAAAAAAAAGAGTATTTTTATGAATCACTTGATCGAGTTTTTCCAATCCCATCATTACTTGTTCTTCTTCATTTGTTCTTCTTCAAATTCTTCAACTATTGTATCTGACAATGAAGAGAAATAAGAGAACTCGTCTAATTATTCTTGTTCCAGTACATATGATGTGTGGATTTTTTGAACCCATATCAATTGAATGAGATATTTAAAAGGACAAGTTTCATATATTTTTTTTAATTTATCATGGTCTAATTTAGTTTTGTTCGTTAAAAGTTCGTTAAAAGCTTATGAAGAAATGCTTAATTTCATGTACCTATTTTCAAAAGTTAAGCTTTATGTACTGAACTAAACCCACTTAATATAATTCTTTGGGTCTTAATCAATGTTGATGTCTTTGGGGTTTTAGATAGAATTAATAGTAGTCTGGTTCGATTGGAATTGTGGAAGACGAAGAAGAGAGAGTAGGGTTCATGGAATTGTGGGTTTTCTTAATCTTCATGTTTTGCCCCTCAACAGTGTCGTACCTGAGATTTTGGGGGCCCTAGTTTTTTTTTTCTTAAGAAAGTCAAGATACCTAAGGCCCTTAAATTTATTTAAAAATAACAAAAAAATTTAAATAATAATATACACATATCGATGAATTTGAAGTTATATTAGATTGAGGTTTTTGTTTGATTATAAGGGAAACAGAGAAAGTGAATTTAGGTTTTTGTTCTAAGGGAGATAGAGCCATGGAAGTGAGAAAAAGAAAGCTATTACAATATGTCAAAAGCCTAATTAATGAAGTGAACTGGGCTTCAATTGAAAGAAAGAGTCTCCTCCCATTTGGTTTATTAATTGTATTGGGCTTGGGCAGTAGGCTTTATTATAGTTAAACTAAGGAAAAAAAATCCAAAGCAATATAACATGGCTAAGGCTAGAAGCAGGAGGCCCTAGGCAACCGCCTAGCTCGCCTAGCCCCAAATCCGGCCCTGCCCCTCAAGTATAATTAGTCTTGAATTATTATCATATACAAATTGTTGGATCTGTAGAGAGCATGGATTTGGAGTCCGATGTGAGTTATTCTAAGATCGTTATTATAGCAGGCTCCCTAACAATAAACGGGTTTAATGGCGAAATTACAGTTAGTTTGGGAAAGTTAAAGAAACAACTACTTTTTAAAGCCATTATTGTTTCTTTCTTTCTCATTCATTTTTTCTCCTTTTTTTATTCTAATGGGGTGGGGTTAGGATTATATTAGATGGTCGGTTCTGATCTAATGATGTGGTTAAAAAAAGTTTAGTTGGGTGTTGATAATGGTTATTTTGGTAACCACTAGTCAAAAGATATTTATAAGTCCTTGTGTCTGTAATAGTTTGTCAATGTAGAACAAGTAACAAGCAAGGGTCGTACGCACCTCGAAGGGAGAATTCTTAGCTCAAACACAATAGAAAATAATAACTAAAGAGCACCAATTGAATCAACTAGAAACATGAGATTGATTCTACTTTCTACAGGTAATAAAATAAAATAACTAGTACTTAAATTAATATTAAATGATAGAAAGAGATGAAAAGAAAGTCTAATGATGATTAGGGGGAAGGATTGGTATCCACGTGCACAAACTAAACAATGCAAGACACACATGATGTTCATTCATATTCAATCAATAGTAATTTTTTAGTCACCTCTCAGCTATTCCATTCAATTACAATGGGATTCTTTATATGTATTCATGAATATACTTCATTAATTAAACCGTCACCTCTCAACTATTCAATTCAATTAACTCGATATGTTGATTTGTAAATAAATCGTCACCTCTCAGCTATTCAACTTGATTACAAAAGGGTTCCAATAAAAGAAATTAATTGTAGATATGCAAAAATCATCTCTCAGCTATTCCTTTGCATATCTCCAAATAATCTAACACTATTATTATTTTTAGGTCTCCCTAATACTCTAACAATAGTATTTAATAACATGGATGCAACAAATACATAAATGATCATGTTTACTTCTATCTAGATTGAAATAAACAAGCATTGAACAATTGAAACACAATGAATATAAAAGAACAATCATGATGTTTTTTGCATTATCTAAAGTGCTTCAACCATTCCCCCTAAAGCGAACTTAGCTATTCATCATTGATAATGACACCATAGAAGAAATAGTAAAATAACACAACACCATTTATGGAAAAGAGAAGAGATTGTTATTATGATTAAAAATACATAAATGATCATGTTTACTTCTATCTAGATTGAAATAAACAAGCATTGAACAATTGAAACACAATGAATATAAAAGAACAATCATGATGTTTTTTGCATTATCTAAAGTGCTTCAACCATTCCCCCTAAAGCGAACTTAGCTATTCATCATTGATAATGACACCATAGAAGAAATAGTAAAATAACACAACACCATTTATGGAAAAGAGAAGAGATTGTTATTATGATTAAAAATACTACAAGAGAGATTGACTTTAAGAAGAAGAGAAGTTCAAAAAGCCAAGAGCTTCAAGAAGTTCTAAAGCTACTAAACCCTAGCTAATACTTTTCATTATATAGAGATTACAATATGTGAGTCCTTATGAGATAGGAAACTTCTTTGCTTGCATGCAAAGTAACCTTGCTTTACCCAAGATCTTCAAATTAGGATAAAATTCATGGTGGCTACTATAGAGCTTCTAGAAGAATTAAGACCATGTGGAACCCTAATTATTGGACTTAAAATATAGTTTGGATCAATACCTTAAAATACATAACTTACAGGCCCAAATGTGATTTCTGGATCATCGTGTAGAGCATTTTTAAGATTGGACTTCAAGTAACAGGCTTTAATGGATTATTTGACCTGTGGGCTTCAATATAACTTGGCTTGAGCTGGGATTTTGACCACCCATCTTGGACATAAAGTCAAGTCCACATGAGCGGTCCAAATGGTGTCCTCAGCAATGCACGTGTACAAATAGTAATTTCCCTCTTTTGTGCAAATAACACTCTTTTAACGGCTTTTCTTGGCTTCTGGGGGGCTTTACCACAATATTTGACTTTTGGCTCATAAATCCATGTGGAACCCTAATTATCTTGTACTTAAGTTGTAGCTTGGATAAATACCTTCAAATATATAGCTTACAGGCCCAAATCGGATTTCTGGATCATCGTGTAAAGCATTTTTAAGATTGGACTTCAAGTAACGGGTTTTAATGGATTATTTGACCTGTGGGCTTCAATATAACTTGGCTTGAGGTGGGATTTTGACTACCCATCTTGGACATAAAGTTAAGTCTACAGGACCGGTCCAAATGGTGTCCTCAGTAATGCATGTGTACAAATAGTAATTTTCCTCTTTTGTGCAAATAACACTCTTTTAACGGCTTTTCTTGGCTTCTGGCCGGCTTTACAACAATATTTGACTTTTGGCTCATAAATCCTACACAAATGACAAGAAAGCACAAATCAATAGATATTATACAATAATATAAGCTAAGTGCTATGCAAATAATTTGTTATTCGGGGGTTGAAAGTATACTTTTGAGGACTTATCATGTGTATATAAAGTTCAGTTATTTTAAGGGTTTTGTTGACATGACATATACGCAGTTGACGGATTAGTTTAAGGGGGTGTTTGGCTGCACGTAAAAAAGTTACTTTTTGTTGTGAAAAGAATAAAAATCAAAAAGTTAGTATGGATGCAATTATTTTTTACTTTTTTCGTAGCAAAATTTTTGCTGCCAGGAAAATCTCAAAATTTTAGCTTTTTACTTTCAAAAAGTAAAATTCACAACAACATAAAAAATGAAATGTATCATTATTTTTTTTCTAATTGGATCATGTTTGGAACATCCTAGTTGTTGTAGAAATCTACCCATAGAATTGAATTTTATGATGGATGAAAATTTAGTTTAAACATCTTAAATGCTAAAGTTCTATCTTCATTGTTTGCCCATTTCCTAATTTACTATATTTTCTATTATTTTGATTTCACCGTGATAAAAATACCACCACACCAATTATAATCATGTTGTTAATCATTATTTTTAATAATTCTGATTGAAGTTCTGTAAAAAAAAAAATGGGTTATTTTTTTTTATTTTGTTGTTTAATTTTGATTTACAATCAAATTGAAATTTTTTTCTTCATTTTTTCTTATTTTTTATGTGTTTTCGTTATTATCATTTTTTACTTTTTTACTTTTGTTAGGATGTGTTGCCAAACTAACTTTTTAACTTTTTCAACTTTTTAGTCAGTACATTACCAAACTAACTTTTTACTCTTTTATTTCTATTATAAATAAAAGTAAATTTACTTCTTGTTGCCAAACACCCCCTAAATGAACCCCATTTTTTTTCTAAACTACATAAAGGCAATCAAACATTGGTCAATGTTTGGTTGAGCGACTTGAAACAAAGTTGTTGTAGTCAGTGGTGTGGTATGGATGCTATCTGGCAACTAAGAAATGTTATGGTGTTAAACAATGCTAGAGTTAGTCTTGGGCTATGTACTAAGATTATCTCCAAGAATGTGATCTTGTCGGCTAAGTTATCTAAGGAGTTTAACTACAATAAGGCTCTTGAACTAGATATTCTTGGGGAATGGAATGTGGAGCCAAGGTTTGAAGCAGTTTTTTGTCAGAGAGTGTCAATGAGTTCCCCTCTTGTACCAGGTTTTGAAGGTAAACACAGATGGTGTTGCTTCTCCAATGTTGCAGGAATTGGCATTGTTTTTAGAAATCATTGTAGTGATTTTGTGATGGTGGATTGTCAAAACCTGGGATTAGATTCAAGTTATCATGCTGAATGTGTAGCTATGGTGACGACAATGGAGTTAGCATGGGTGGAAAAATTTGATCCACAAACTCGAGATATGTATTAATTAATCGTACAGTTACAATGAAAGCCTTGTATAGACTGAGATGGGATGGAGGTATACAATGAGACTGAACCTGATAAGGATCAGGCTGCCTACGTATCCAAGAAGATGAACTTGGAATCAAGTCTTTGTTTCCACTAAGCTCTAATGGAGTTGCTCAGTGAAAGACTCGTAATTTAGGAGGTTAAGAACTCATGTATTTGTAGTAGACCGGAGGAGGCTGGCTCAACCACCCCTCTGGTTTTGACTCCATGAACTCAGGTAGTTCAACTGTGAAGATGTTTTTCGTAGAGATAGCTTGCATGCTGCCGAGCGGTTATTCCTTTGGTTTGAATTCCCTTTGACCAGGATGACTGCCACGTGGCATCCTCTGATATGCTCTGGTTCAACCTGAGTCTTCATTTATCTTCTCCAGCGGGCTAGAACAATGGGTTCTGTTAGCCTAGAATCTTGTTGGACTTATCGAGTTAGTTGGGACTTGGATTTGACCAAGTCTGGAAGCAAAGACTTAGGCTTGACTCCTCTGACCGGAGGCCCAATCTACATTGGATACACCCTGGCCAGGTCCTCTGGGCTTCTATGTTAAGCCTTTGGATGAGCCTCTGTCGCTACTAGACTTTACTGGGCCGGACCTGGCATACTTGAATGAGGTGGGCTTGGTCGATCTATGGGAGCCCACAGTTTAACTTCTTATACAGTAACCGGGGCTCCACCCATCGATCATGGACAAACCGGTGGGTCAAGATCCACAGAGCGTATTTGGACTCCTTGAGACCGGGTTGGAGCCTACCCGATAGTCCAGGCCTGGCTGGCTAATGCTCAGGTGCTCCTGGTTTAGCTTCTTATACAGCCACCGATGACACCTGTCTGGTTTTTTACCTAGGGTACACACAGCGTCTAAGATGGCTTTGAATAGAAGTGATCAAGAATTAGAAATCATTGAAGGTAAACCGAGGTGGCTAGTAAAGTGTGAATCTCCAAACACAATTTATTACAGATTTAAGTTAAGTAACAGTGTCCTCTGAATGTTTTTGTAACACCCATGAGTTGGTGTTAGTCCCACATTGCCAAGGAAGTGGTTGTATTGGTAGTATATAGAGCTTAACCATACTCTAACTAATGTCAAGGCCTTTTGGGGTAAACCACATGGGTGGGCCCTAATCCAAAACCATCTACTGCTGGATATCCGCAGTGACTAAAGGGGGACAATATTGACATTAGCGAGCGGTATGGTGCTTGACGCACCGGGATGAGCGAGGACGAAATCCCGGGGCGTTACAGTTTTTCTTTTGAGAGGTGAGGGGAAGACATGTTACCACCTCACCAAATCTTTTGTACTATATTCATTCTTTTATTCAATACACTTACTTAGCAAAAAAAAAAAAAAACTTGAAACAAAGAAATGAGGGGTATTTCTAATGAAAGTTAAATCTGGGAACAATATCTTCGCCCTAAAAAATAATTTTATATTGAGGTCCAAAATTTTGGTTCTAGGTTTTTAGAATCAAATTAAAAAACTGATGATTTGTGAAATGTCTATATTACCCTTAAGTTAAAAGAAAATAACTCATTTAGGTAAAGGGTATGAAGAGGAAAATTCAAATATGCATGTAGGGTATCTGCCTTCCTTTCTATAAATATCATATGACAGTCAGGTGAGAGAACCTATCTCATTTCTCAGTCTTATTTTTTCAGCAAATGGCTTCCATTCCAACTAAGAAAGGAGCTCTCGATTATATCGAAGAAAACTATCGCGATCAAGATGAAGAAACAACTAGTAGTAACATTTCTACTCGTCGTCTCAAACAAAAAGAAAAGATGGATGTACTGGAAGAAGAAGAATCAGAGGAAGAAAACTATGGTTCATATTGATTAATTATGTGGAGATGTTCTTTTGATTTGATTTATGTGTTGATTCATGTATTTTGATAAAATGAATTCATTCTAATCATTTCGGATTTGCAGATTCTTATGAAGATGAGTGTGAGCATTACAACATAGAAGAAGAACCACAAATTGAAAAGGAAGAAGAAGAAGTAGATGATTATGATGGTGAGGAAGTGCGGGAAGATGAATCTGTAGGATCTGATAATGAAGAGAAAAATGATGATAAGTATGTATCACTACCTTGCTTTCATATATTTTTTTAATTATAATTAAATATATATGATGGGATTGATTTATTCTTCAAGTTTTTAGAGTTATAGAGATGGTTAGTATTATTCTTTGATTTATTTCAAGGTCTACACTTGTAATAATTTTTTATTGAACTCTTTGATTATTAATGGAATAATGTTGGTTGATCATCTTGTATGTTTGGTTTTGGTTGTTCTTTTGCTAATTTGATGGATTTGTATTTGCAATTTATTGATTTTTTTTAAAGAACTATTAGTTGTTTTTGTAAAAACATGTGTATGTTTACATATAACTTCTTAATTTCATCTTGTGTTTAATTATTTTTTAGGGGATTTTATTTTCATAGTATTAGATTTGTCCAAAATCTAATAATAAAACCTGGTATCGCCATAATCTAGATAAGATGTTCTATGAATTGATTGTCATCATCAACATTCGTGATAAGTTTGCTAAAGACTTTGGAAACTCGATATCTTGGTAGTTTTGTTAAATTTTGGAAAGTTTAGGAAATTTTAGAAAAAAAATTGGAAATTGAAAATGTTCATTGAACCATTTTACAAAATTAAGAAATTAATTCCAAACTACCAAATTTGTCTGATGTATTAACTTCAAAAATTAAAATTATCCAAATTTGGGTTTGAATATTAACAACTAAGAGAACCACTGTAGCGAGTTGTGTAATTCAACATTGTTCAAACATTAAACTTGCACTTGTCTAAATTGGATTTTTTTTTCTTTATTTATTTATTTTTTTGTTTATGAAGAGTTGTCAAGTTTGAGAATGGTTTTCCACAAAAACAAAATCTCGATATATATTGATTTAACAAAATGTGAAAAAAAAAATGCAACACATTTACCATGATTTTTACAGAATCCGATTAAAACTTGGAGGAAATTAAGTCAAGAAAATCATATGCAGAACAAAAGAATTATTGACGTCTGAAATTATAATCTTAATTTGAATGAGTTTGGTATGATCAAATGATAAGATTGAGGCGTATTTTGGTGCATCTAGAGGAAAAAGTTCAATAGTTTTTGTGTTTATTGATAAGCTGACCAAGGCAAAAATAAACAAGTGTATTCTTTTTTAACCTATGACATAAATAATCTATAAGTAGATGACTTGTTAATTCTCAAGGGCAATATATATTTTACGTGGCTGAAAAACTTTAATAGTGTTTTATAATCTTGAAATTATTTTGATATTTAGGGCATTCCAACACCAAATGAAATAGCAAATACTCCCAATTAAGATGTGCATTAGTCATTATACACAATTAAATCATATTAATATTGGTTGTATGTTGCAGGTATGTTACGATGAAATTATCGAAAATATACGGAAATATTGCATGTCCTATATGCTCTGGTACGTTCATTTAGATTTTTACTTTTGTATTACAATATTGTTATAGTTACTGAACCAAATAAAAAAGTAGTCTCACTCAATCATTTCAGTCGGTTGGGTCTCTCTCTCTCTCTCTCTCTCAAAGATTATTTTGTCACTTTGGCCATGTTCATTCTTTTGTGGATTCAACCAAGTGATAGTTAGTTTCCTAACCTACTAATAAACTTACTTTGGTAGTCCTTAGGGACATGGTTAGGTTCCTAAAGGTCATGAGAGTGAATTCTACCATCGTCACTCATAGGAGATAACATTATCATAATTAATATTTGTGTGCAATTGGTTTAGTAATTCTTCTTTGATATGTGTTTATTGTTTATAAATCAAGATAAATCATTGTATTTATTGGTGGTAGGTATTTTGAAGAAAGCTAGGGCAGCTACAGAATGCATGCATCGATTTTGTGGAGAATGCATTGATAAAGCGATGGAAACGGGGTATAAACAAGCATATTTAATACTTCAATTATAATATTATATATAGTCAAGATGTCATATTGCTATATATATATATATATATATCGTAATTGGTTTCTTTTAATATATTATATAGATAAGATATGTTTTGTAATTAGGATTTGTATTTAATTATTTCTAAGATGATATAGGCTTGAAGTTGTTTCACATACTAAGAATTAATTCGTTTTGTTAGAAACCAAGAATGCCCGGTTTGTAGGGTCCAAATACCCAATCTACGTTCTCTGCGGGATGATGTAAACTATGATCGCATAGTTGCAATTATATGTGCTGACATGAAAAAATATGAGAATGAGGTACTAATTTAATTCATATTTTATACTAGATAGTCATAAATGTTTTGTGATTGTCCTTTCGTTCATGTTCTTGAAAACTGCATTATATGAAATGAAAGTGTTATTTGATCGTGTTTGTTTAAATTCATGTGAGATTGTAATGTTTGAATTTTTTTTACTAACATAATATTTTCTGGATAGTCCCAAGCTTCAGTTGTTGCGGCACCACCAGGACAAGAAGTTGCACATACTAAAAGTAACTCTACAACCACAAGAAAAACACATGCACGATACCAACAAGGTGGCAGTCATGTAAAGTATGAGAAACGTGGAAATGATTCCAAGCGTACTACAAAAGAAATTAGTAGTATGAATATTGATCATTCAACCTCGAAAAATTAGTTGATGACAGATTCATCGATCAAATATCTCTCCAACCTCATCAACTGCCCATATGGATGAGTAACATGGAAATACTTGAGTTTCAAAAGAACTTTCAGTATTCATAATTTGATGCTAGACTTGCTAGTTTTGAACAATTCTTATATTTGTTTTCTTCTTGGTAATTTCAACAAATACATGCAATCAATGACTTATTAATCTGCATTGATGCCACTATTGATAGCAATTAAATATTATTTTACTTTTAATTTCCATATACCTAACATGTATATAACCTTTTATATGCATTATCTACAAATATGTTTTCATCAAATTATGTAGTGTAAAGTTTTAGTAGAATGAAGGTAAAGATGATAGACCTCGATGAATGAAACATAAATATTGATGTGAGATATGAGGTTGGGTTTAGAATTGTGAGGAGTATAAATTAAGAGTTACTTCCCAAACATTGGTAGAGAATGTATAAAGATCGGTGGTTTATTGTCTAAATTTAAGAAGCGTGATTGAAAATGAGATGATATTTTTCTTTTCTTTTTTGGTTAGAAACTCATCATATAAAAAGAAACCTAAAACATATGTTGGATAGCATTAATGGGTTAGGAAAGATCTGTTTAATAAATGTATTTTATAACATGTAAGTATACGTTTGGAAATTAAATTTTTGAGTGATCTTCACATTTCAACACTTTGTTTTTGTCATGATGAGGATATGATCGAGAACTTAATTATAGGCCTAATGACATTTAAGAGTGATCTTAGTTAAATAATTAAAAAAAAGTGGGATATGAGTGATCTTAGTAAAATATTAAAAAAAAGTGGGATATGAGTGATCTTAGTTAAATAATTTTTATCATACTGTATATATTTGTTGATAGATTCTTAGTTAAAATTGAATATTGAACCTCTGCTAAAGAAAGATAAATCTGTAACATGAGTAACACAGATTTGTGACGCTAGTATTTCTCATATAATATAGATGTGTGTTATGAGTTCGAAGAAGTCTTATATTTTGTAAAATTGGGGTTTGGTAACAAAATAAAAGATATTATCTTACTACATTCCATAATTTACAATTAAACATGGACAATTGGTCTCATTAAAAAAAAATGTTTATTAGTATTTAATCTTACGTAGTTCTGTTAATTGATTGTCAGTCAACTTATTTGAGTGGGACATATATTATATATTCACATGCAAATCACGTAAATTTACTTTAATCGCATAGCGATAATACATTGAATAGTAATTAATAACCATCAAACATTTGTGATATTCCCGTGTCCTTTTGATGGACTAAAGGGTAAAGTGATTCCGTTATAGTCACTCCATTCATTTGGCATTTAGGTAAAACATGATCCGACCGACGACTGCGATTTATTTTACAATTAAGCTTTAAAGAGAACTTAAAGGGTCATAGACATTCTAGGAATACAGATTTTAACTTAAGAAACAAACCCTCATGCCTTATTCTTCTCATATTTTCCAATCAAAGAAAAGTTAAAGGGGTCAAGGGCAGTACTACCACTTTTTTTAATTTAAGTTCATGGCAAGGATGTGAAGCTTTGTGGAGACTGCCTAAATTGGTGAAGATGAAGACGTGATGGTTTTGTTTCTTAACTTAGAATTTGTATTCCTAGAATTCCCTTGACTCTTTAAGTTCTCTTAAGCAATTGAATTGTATAATAACTGTTGTCGGACTATCTACAAGGCTAGATGTGGAGTGAGATATTTAACTGCAACTCATGTTATATATCAATATTTTAATTTTCTTATACACTTATGTAACTCAGTCCCTGTAAAAGCCCATAAAAACAGTTTACCTTAGTTGGAAACATTTTAGGTAACCGCTACCACTAGACTATATAAATTTAGAAGAGAAGAAGGTCCAACAAATTTATGATTTTAGTTATTGGATTAATTTCTAGATACATAATATTTTGGAGATAAGTTACATGATTTAAGTGGAAATTTGTGTTTAAACACGTGAAATACTAACTATGGTATTTAAAAAAAGAAAAAGAAAATGATGTGTTAAAATTGTTAACTTATAGTTAATTAATTAAACTATTACAAGAATCTACTACGTGATCACTTTTGTATTAAAACCTAACTTACGATCTTCTTAGAAAATCCAAAACTAAATAACCCTAATAAAACATGGATATCTTTGCTCTTAAAAACTGTTTGATTAGGTAAATATATCTATTAAAAAATAACGTAAAACAATAGTAATAGAATATTATTAGATAAATATCTTTTTTTTTTCTTAACACCATTTCTACTGGTCTCCACAATCATCATCCCTTACTATTTAATTTTTTATTTTTTATTTTTTTGAAAAATTGATTGTCGGTCTCCAATCAAACAGAACCGTTTGTTTGTTTGTTTGTTTGTTTTTTTTTAAAAAAATTTATTGATAAGAACCAAAGAATACAAACTAAATAGCATAGTAGAAGCACGAAAGGAAAAGAAAAATCCAAACCAAGAGGCAAGAGATAGAAAAATATTGATTAAAACAAATTAAACAACTAATACGAAAAATCCAAATAACAAATAATCCATGTGAAAATTCAACAAAATGAAATATATCAAATTATCAAAGGACTAGAACACCCTCGTCAATTAAGTAAGACCAAAGGGCATAGAAAGTAAAATGGTAGGTGCCTACATGTGGTTTTGTGACTTTGTCGCCGTCTTTTATAAAGTCCGGTAAGAATTCCAAACCGCACCCAAACCCATTCCATTCCATTTCTTCCATCCCCCACTCTTTTTCTCACACGCGACATCAACAAGAAGAGAGAGAGAGAGAGAGAGAAAAATAGAGAAAGAAGGTGAAACCACTTCGACACACAGAGAGCAAAAACCTCTCTCTCTCTTCGTCTTCTCTGAGAGTTTTTGAAATTTATTAACAATGCCAGCTCAGAAACGTTCTGCAGAGAGTTTAGAAGATGAATCTCTTGAAAAAGAGCAGTTTCAACAACAACATCAAGTAAAGAAAGAGGATGAAGAAGAAGAAGAAGAAGATGATGATGATGAAAGAGAAGAAGAAGATGAACAAAAAGAACAAGTGGAAGCTGAAGCCGAAGAAGAAGATGTAGAAGAGAATGAAAACGATGATGAGGAAGAAGAAGAAGGTGAGAGATTATTATACATGTTTGTTTGATTCTTTTAGATGTTAGTTTCGCATCTAAATTTCTGATCTGTTATTTCGTTTTGTAGATTCTAATGGAAGTCGATCGTCTAAAGATGAAGATAATGATGAGTAAGTTTTGTCAAATTTGAACTTTTATTCATTGATTTCTTCTTAGTTTAGTTACTTTGCTGTCGATCTTCTCTGCTTTACGAAGTGGATACTTCTTTTGATTCAGTTTTGGAATGAATTGGTTGTGTAGATCGTTGAGATCTATCTGTTTGGTTTGGTGTTTTTTTCTCTGTTTGATATCATGCAGATAAATTGGTTGATTATATGCACGTATGGCTTTGCTTTCTTTTCTGATAAATTATTGTTATGTTTTTGTGCTGTTTGAACTCTCACATTTAACTTACTACCGCTTTGCAATGGATTCGCTTAGAGCTTGTAGTCTTCTTATTCCAACTTTTTTTTTATAACCATGATGGACTGTTTGAACTCTAGTTGGGCTAACATATTGATATATGGTTGGCAATTAGAACTTTTACTAGAAATGTTTCACTCTGTTTGAGTACATGCAGTGATACAGATTAATTCTAGTTAGTGTGTTTTTTCTTTTATGTAGTCTTATTTGATATCTCATCTTTGATTTGCACTAGTTAGTGAATAAGTTTCAGTGGTGTGGTTTTCTTTAAGTGTTTACAACATTTTGGTATGCAACTGTAGATAATTTTTACAAAAGAATTCTTTAGCATTTTGAGTGATTGCTGTTCTTTACCCTTTATTTAAATGAAATCATGCTGTATACCACAGTTATGAGAAACCAGTCATTTTGGTATGCAACTGTAGTTACTTCTTACAAAAAATTTCTTTAGCATTTTTTTTTATTGAAATCATACTGTATACCGCTTTTGTGAAAATCAGTGAGCATCTGTGTGTATATGTGTGTAGGCATGATCTTTCTGCCAGTAGCTGATGTGTATGGAACTTTTTGTTGTTCTTGAATTTTAATGTTTGGAAATTGTTTATGTTGGTGAACTCACTGAATGTCTAGTTGGTTAGTACTCAAATTTTCCATCTTTTTTCATGTATAGATTACATTGAAAAGCAAAACCGTTTCCTAACAAATTCGAAAAGCCCAGGCTTGAAATGATATTGGAGTTCGTTTAAAATTCATGAAAACAGAAACTACTTTGAGTTTCTTGGTTGAAGTGGATCTTTAAGTTTAAATGTGATATAATAAAATTGTAGGAAATTTTGTAGATTAGGATCTGAAAAAATAAACCTTTGCATTTTTGTTCTGTAGTTCTATAGTCTGACTTTGTGTTCAGGATTTCAGGAAAGTTAGCTTCGAAAATGAGAGTGAAGTAATATAGTGCTTCAAGTTAGCCTTATGGAATATTTAATCATTGTTGGCTATGTGGATCAAATCTCAATAATTTCACATTTCTTAAGAAAAAGTCTATCATTAAATGATATATGGGTAGATCTAACTAGCACCAAAGCCTCCTTTCACCTGTGGCCCAATGGTGTTGCAAAATGGGGACCAAAATGATCGTTAGATACATAGGCCTGAAGTCGCGAACAAGTGGTACCGGGGCTATATTCAGTTTAGGGCAACTACATTCAGGCAAATAGTGCAATGGTGGAGTGGCACATGTATTTGGAGTATTGTTTAAGGTGCATTTGGTTCACAAGAAGTTGATTACATCCTGAGCTTTCAGTAATGAGTGAAAGGAGGCTCAAAGAGCCTTGGATTTCAGTACATGGTGGAAATTTTTAGGGCATGTGGACCAGAAAAGAATCTAGAATTCATTGACAGTCCTTAAAGTCCTACATTGATTAGAGAGATTTCAAGTCGCTAAAACACCATGAGTTTTACCATCCTAAGTTCTAATAGTACCAATGCATTTTCAAGATAGTTCTATGCCTTTCATGGGTAAAAATATTTTACAAAAACTGTATGAAGACATCTGCCCGTTTAAGAGGGTTTATCTCGTGATGTGTGTAATGGTTAATTGATCGCTTAAATATAATTCACGAGTTTGTAACGAGATGGAAAATTGAAGACTCTGGATTCTAGTCTAAGGACTGAGGTTGAGTTTTTTACGTGTGTGGACGTCTTTTTAGCTAAATGAAACTTTTGTTAATGTACAACGGCTATTATATGGTCTTGGGTTAGTGAGGGAAAACCTCACTGCCACAGGGAAACTACGAAGACACCTCAATAAAATACCACAAAAAGGCTACCCTCTCAGCAGTCCTTCCCAAATAGTGATCATTTCCTCAAATCTGCGCCCTTTCCTCACACAGTCTCCTATAAGTCAATACCAACAGTGTGCGTGGTCTAAAATCAACAATACCACAATGCTCAAGTAAAGGCAATCACTTAAGGGTCTATGGGTGGATGTCATCTCTAACTAGTACCTAATACTTTTTACGTACAAACCCCATACCTAAGGCCCATCTCTATGGGGGTTGTTGATGGCTTAATAATTACAATGTCGGTACTATGTGATACTACTTTTAGGGCCGATAGATCTCACCTAGAATATAGGCCTTGATGCTAGTTAGGGGAGATACCCACATATCCTCTAGTGATAGACTTTACTTAAGTAATGTTCGACTATTGATTTAGGTCTACACACCTAATAGGCTCCCGGCTCTTCATTTACCACTAATCATACCTCACAAACTATGCATCAATGGTCATACAACCCATTATCACACATCTTTAGGTATACCTTCCCAACCTTTTCTCCTGAATGTCTGACGGTGGTTGAAAAAGGGCCCAAAGACCACCCTGAATGCCTTCTTTAAGATAAAGTTACCATATCTAAGGCATCTGTGGGTCCCACAAAGTAGTATTAAGTCTTGTGCATATGTATCATCTAGATGGAATGAAGCTTCTGAAGGTTACAACCCAGGTGGAGTCCAAGGAAAGTTTGTGCAAGTTACCTAAGAGGGTGTACCTTGAGATGTGTGGCAGCAGTGTACGATCATCCAAGTATTGCTCGTGAGGTGGTGATTGGGTGGGTATTGTGAATTTCAATCCAAGGTGGAGATTGTTTTTTTTTTTTGATAAGATTAAACTTTATTGAAATCTTAAACAAAGGATGATACAAGAAAGTACGCTGAGAGAAGTGAGTAAGGATCTCACTCAAACAGAAATACAAAAACAACCCCAAACACAAAATAAAACCACTAAAATAACATAAGAAACAGAGTAAACACAACCTCTTAGAAGACTAAGTGCCGGCAAAAAGATTTTCCCAATCCAACACCAAATCCCTGAAATGATGATGTTGCCTAAAACCCTGGTTTGACAGCCAATGCCAAATGAGTCCTAAAACAAACATCCTAACATTAGCTGTGCTTCTGTCAATTCCCTTGAATCTTATCATTTCGGGCTTTCCAAATTGACCAAATCACTGCATAAGGAACAACTCTCCACACCTCCTTTCCAAGGTGGAGATTGTTGGGCATGCGGACCTATCAATAGTCTCACAATGGTTAGGTTAGGTATATCAGTAAAGGTTCTATGAGGGGATACATTTTGCATGCATAAGTGGATCACCACGGAGATGTTGAGTACTGTGATTAATCGTCTTTGTGTTCTCGATCAGTATATTTTTAGAAGATAGTTTTGATTGATTTCAATGGTTATGATTAAGACTTCCATATTTATACATGATATTGCCGCTTATATAATAACTTGCATGTATTAATCAGCTAAAAGATATTTAATAGCTTTCAAAGTCAATACCTGAATAAGTATTAATCAATACCTGAATAGCTTTCAAAGTCAATACATGATAGTTTTGTTGATTTGAGACATGGTGAAATCTGATTCTGTGAAAGTCAAAAAAGTTAGATATGATCATCATATACAAATAAGTATTATTTTGTGTATCTGGGCTTTGCAGACTTTACCTGAATTGCAACTGTCTCAAGATCCTCTCCACTTTGAATGTTAACATGCATACGTGGTGCCCTGCTCACCTTACCGTCAACTCAGATACCACTTTGTTAGGGACCCACAAATTTACCTAGTACCGATGTTATCTCACTTGTGCATAAGGGTGGATCAGTGCGGTCTTATCTTGTCCCAATTGATTTATTTATTTTGTTTGATTTTTTAAATTAGGGGCAGGGAGGATGGGTGATTTTGATTAATATCCACAATTCACTTTGTGTTTGGTCATCTTTATGAGAGATTATTCTTCAAAGAGTATGTAGCCATAAACTGTCGAGACTTGACTCCTAAGCTCTTACATATAAAAAGACTTTCTATACAACTTAGCACTCAGATACACCCTAAAAATATTATTTTAAACCCTTTAAGAAATCTAAATTCATTTTTTAGATTGGTTCTGGAAACGTATTTAAAAACTGCACATGTAGAAGCTCAATTTCTAGAAAAAAATGTGACACTGGGATGTCGTATTTCTTTTGCTCCTGCAATCGTATGCTTTGTTACCTAAAATTGCTTACTAACATCTACGTCCTAGTGTAAACACTGATTTGATGGGTACATCATCCATAGCCTTTGCTTTTAACTCAAAGTGCTCACACTCAATGACATATTCACTGGCAAGGGGCTTTTCATATGAGCAAGTTACCTTTTTGTTGGCCAAGAGGAGATTTCAGTCTTTGTTAGCTGCATAGGTATACCTGCAATTTGTGTGCAAAGCTGCAGATATGGATCAATTATAATATTATATTCCTTGGTGCATCACAAAGTCAAAGTTATCTGCAAACTTTTAGACGCTGGTGCTGGCTTAACCATTTGCATACATCACATGTCCTCCATATTGCTAAATTCACAAGGAATATATCTGTGTATGCTATGATTTACATGATGGCACCTTGAAACCACTATGTTTTTTTTTTTTTTGATAAAAGGTGAGAATTTATTGATAAAATAAATAAAAGAATACAAGCCTGATCAGCCTGCAAAGAGCAGCGTCAGGTGATGGAACATCCAGATGAGTAAGCCTAGTTACAAAACCTATGTCCAGTTACCAGTAACTATTTCGTCCCAATGAGCCAGTAGGTCTTGAAACCACTATGTTAATGATGCTTTCAAGCAAAGGTAATTTGATGAATATACCGCCAGCACAGATGATGCATCACTTTGAGTTATGATGTAAGCGCTAAGATTAAAAAGAGTTTGATGATCCTGGACCCTGGGTCATTTTCATTTTGATTATTAGTCAACCTCATTGTCATTCATATATCACATATCTTGTTTCTGATACCGATATTGAATTGTCTTCTTCTATTTGTGTGCAGATATGTAACAGTAAATTTAGCAGATATACGCAAAGAAGTTCAGTGCCCAATATGCTTAGGTAATGTCATGTTGTTCTTTTATATGACCCTACTTCAAATAGAATTTTTGTTAAGCAAAATGAAATTTTATTGTGACGAATTGTCATTATGTTTTTACAATATTCGACCGACATTAGGAGGTCCATTTAGAGTCATGTGGGACTCAAACTCGTGCCTGTCCCCTCTTTTTCCTTTTTAATTTTTTTGTTTGACCGTCTCCTTTCCTTTTTTTTTTGAAATCTCTTTTCTTTTCTCTTCCTCTCTCTTCCCCTAACGTCGGTTTCCATCATGTCACGATTCTATATTATTTTACTGCAAGATACAGTACTGTGTGATATTTTTTTAATAGAAAAAGAAGGCTGTCTGTCTCTGTGATCACATCCGAAAATACAAAATACTAATTTTCATGTACTTGCCTGCTAAAGGACATCTTTTCTAAAGAGATATGTCATAGTTATTGGAAAGGTGCCATATGTTTAGATCCTTCTCCCTTGATTATCCAGAATTTGACCCCAAGCACTGAATTCTAAACTGTAATATATTGCTTTCTTTGGTGTTCTTACGTTGTGAAATTAATTGTGAGAGAGAGAACACTGTGCTATGTGCATTATGTGCACATGCAGGAAGACTGTGAAATACACATGTTTGCAATGACTACAGAACAAATACGGAAATACCTGTGGAACATGTTAGTGTGCTTGCAGTACAACCTATACCTTGCATGCCCTATGCGCTGGCCGCTGGGTAATACATATCCTTTACATTTTCAAATTTGTTATTCATTGTCGGTCTCATTAGAAAGATCTCGGTGAGAGCTTTTTAAAACTTCCAGTTCTGTTTAAACTACATATTTGTTCGTGAAAATTTATGGAAATTTGATATTCAGAAATTACAATACTTTCTTCCAGATGCGTATAATCTTCTCTCCCACATGTGCATATTACGTTTTCCTTCCATATATGGCCTTTTCTGTATTTCTTATTCTGGAAGTGTTCATTGTTTTCTCACGCAACGCATGGAAATCATCGGTTTTCATGGCCAGCTTAATGTAACAGGTGCTGAATTTTGAAAATCCAGTAGTAATTTGCTATAAAAACATATGAAAATGAAAATGCATGTTTGGTCATGATGTATTTCCAATAGATTATTTACATATCACTTCACAAATTAATAGGAACCACTATGAACTATTGGAAGTCTCACCTGAAAGTTTGGGATTATTCTAGCTAAATGTTGTTTTTTGTTGTATTCATTTTTTTTTGTTCTGCTGCTTATCCATCTTATTTTCTGTTGGCTTATCCAATTGCTTATTATGTGCTGCTTATCCAAAGGCTTTTAAAAGATTATCTAAACATTTTTCTACTCTTTTTCATTCCTAGAGTCTAGAGATAGTCAGGTAGTTACTTACCACATTCTCTGTATGTGTTTAAACGTGGTCATTACAGTCTTCATATATAGTTAGTATTTACACATGCTTGTTATGGTTACCATATTACTTGTCTACCCCTATAATAGTTGGAAATTTAGGAGCAAATAGAAATTTCTTCTTGCGAGTCACGCGGCATGTGAGCTGTACACATCAGAATTGGGCTATTACTACAGTGTGCTAAATTCTATTGATTAGATTATGTGGCGATACATACATTGGGAAGATTCTAGTCCATGGTTGTTGGTTGATGTTTTTTGTGGTTGTACTTAAGGTTGGATGTATTGATAATTTATTGATACATAATTACTTATGTTTGGGCACTAATTACTAATTAGTAATTACACTATATACGGTAAAATGTCAAACTCGCTGGGGATGAGGAGAGGGAGGGAGTATATTTGTGGTTTATGAGTGAGAAGCAGGGCATGAGGGTCAGCGGCTCAGCGCTGGTGCCTTTGTCTGTGACTCCATAGGTTTAGCATTTGCATTTACCTACCAATTTGTCAATCAACTTTCTTTCATACCATCTCATGGACCAAATATTCACATCCCCACAGCCAATGCTTGAAGATGTCTACTCTTTTATTCTGTCAAAAGCTGACAGAATTTGCAAGCAGTGAGGCGCAAGCAATAGTCTCCAAGGAAAAATAACCAAGGTGCATGATTTTTTTTGTTCATTTCTAATATCCCATAACCAGAGAATGTAGTAAGCACATTTCGCACCTATTCACGTGGAAAGCTTTTCGATATCCTATTAAAGTCGTAATCTACGTTCTAAGAACTGTAACTTTTCCCAAGCCACCCACACCCCTTCTTTTTACCATCGCTTTAGGTATTGATTACAATTCAGGCCATTTAGATCGATGTCGTTGGTTGTGAGCTGGCCATGAAAATTTGGCAATGAAATAGGAGGAGGATCCAAAGGAAAAGGGAGAAAAAGATAAAACCAGATACATGTACAGAGGCTGATGAAACTAGTGAAGATAACCGAGAAAGGAGACCTAGATACATGCAAGAAGCAGTAGTAACTAGTCCATCTTGATTCCCTACAAACTTGACACATCTTCCCTCGTTTTCATCCACGTTAGAATGCTCCATTTTACCCTGAGGATATCCTTATTTTATGGAATATTGTTTTCTAATAATCACTATCTAAATAAAAAGAAGTATAATTTGGACTTCTATCATACTATATCCCTCTTGTTCTTTTTAAAATCCTTAAATTTTATTAGGGAAAAGGTGAAAAATATAGTTGAAAAAATCATTCATCAATTATAAATTACAAAAGGCCACAAATGTAAAATATAGACCCCGACTCAATAACACCAATACATGCTTGTCGCAATGCCATCTCAATCCTGGAACTGATGATTGTTGCCAATCCAGAGCCATTGGAGTTCCAAGACCTCTGGAGTTGCCCTCTCCTCTGACTTGGCTTTGTTTCTGAAAATCCTATCATTTTGTTTCGCCTGCTAAAAGATTAGCAAACTGCATTTAGGGGTAATACTTCAAACCACTGCGTCCGGTTCAAAAACGTTGACCTGCGGCCATGCTCTACAAATGTAGAATACTTTTCAAATATCCTTCATTACTTTAGAGGCCAAGATGCATTCCTTCTTGAAGTAATATTGCTCCTGAGGTGCTTATATACAAGCTACAGAAAGTAGTTTTTAGAGTCCATAGTGGTAGAAGCACCAAAGCGGCACCCTAGGGTCCTCCACAATATTAATCTGTATAAATTTGTAGAATCTATAATCATCCTACATACATGATGATAAGAGTAGTTTTAAGTCGAATGAAGGGAATAGATTTGAAGAAAATAATAGATAAGAATAGCACCTGTAGAGCTCCCTTCACCTAAGAAGAAAGAAAGGTTATAAATCACTACACCCTATGGAACGAAGAAAATCGCATGATGAAAAAATGTGATGATGCATCATGTGAAGTTTGCTCATATGTATTGAAGCACTCTGTATGCAAGTGTGCTTCAACACGTAGAGAGGATTGTATCCAGAATTCAGGTAAAAGAAATTTATCAGTAGTTATGGATTACGCAGTAGCGACCATATGCTTCATATTCTGAAGAATATCTGCAGAAGGATAAGGTTGAGCCTTTGCTTGAGAATTGAGATGACCCTCAAAAAGATCAATTTACTCAGCTGTGACTTGGGGACCTCATTAAGTTCTTCAAAAAGGGCATATAACTGCAATATTTTAAACATCGGGTGGCAGACTAAACATTAGAAAGAAATTATTACGGATTATGTTGTTTTTGGATATCAAAGACATGCCGATTCTTCTGGTTCCCTTTGCAATGGTTGTTTTTTTTTTTGATAAGTGGCAATTTTATTGAAACTGGAAAAGATTACAAAAGCAACAATATTGCAATGGTAAGTATGCAATATGATCAGAGGATGAATCCCCAACACCATTATATTATTCATTATGGTGTTTGCTGTCTGTTTGTTCTTTTAATTATTTTTGCTTTATAAGTGTGTGTGTGTGTGGATCAGTCATCCTATAACAGATCTTTTCATTCATTAAATATATAGTTATGCCATTGATCTTGTTTTATTCTGTTCAATATATAATTGCCCCTTGTTGTTTTTCCTGTGTTTTGGCTTTGTACTGTGAAAATTTCCTGAAATCTTGTAGGAATATGTTTCGAGTTATGATCAGTAAGTAGACTGTCAGATCTTATTAAATGTTACTGTAGAAAAGGTTTTTATTATATTACATCTTTCTGTGATTTGGTTGGTCTGTGCTGATTACAGTACTTCTTTCATGTGCTAGGTATAATTAGAAAGACGAGAACTGTGATGGAATGTCTTCATCGCTTTTGCCGTGAGTGCATTGACAAGTCAATGCGGATGGGGTATATTTGAAACTGTGCTCTTATCTTTATCTGATTCAGGCTCTTGCTCAATATGTCTTATATTTTTCCACTTACAAATAATAGTAGCTAATTTACACAAATGCCTTAAAACTAGTGTGGTTTAGATGCTGCAGTTGGGTCATTTGAGGGCAATATTCTTTGAGTATCTTGAAACAAGGGTTGCTATGTTATTTTGTGGATCTGCGAGCTGTAATTCTTGCTTTTTGTGACTAATGAACGAACTTCTTTCAGCAATAATGAGTGTCCTGCTTGCCGCACACATTGTGCCAGCCGTCGTTCTTTGAGGGACGATCCAAACTATGATGCCCTTATTGCAGCTCTATATCAAGATATTGACAAGTATGAGGCAGAGGTACTAAATTAATTGAAATATGTATAAGCTAATATATCGTTCTTGTGGGTTTTATTTCAATTCATTTTTATATATTCCTCTGAATATTTGGCTCAGGAACTGGCTTTTCGTGAAGAGGAAAAGACTCGGAATAAGCAGGTAACTTTTAGATCTATCCGGACGAATTCACCTCGAATCGTCCTATAGTTTCGGTCATTTATGATATTACATACCATTGAAAAAATAATGATGTTTTCCAAGAATCTGTTAAAGGACCCTCTTTTTCAAAATTTAAGTTTCACCAACTTAGCTGTCTAAGCCTAAGTCTCACATCGACATACAACATGATACACATATTGTCTTTAAAGTTTAATTTTAGGTCTCATTGTATAGATCCAGGCATCCATTGCTCAGACATTTCAAAGACAAACAGAAGCCTTAGGCAGAAAACGCACCACGGCCAAAGCTGTAGCTGCATTTATGAGGAGATCACGAGGACGTTACCGGAGAGGGAGAAGTAGCAGAAACAGTCGAGCCACTGAACTTCAAGTGTCTGATGATGATGAAGATGAAAATGGCAATGAAGGAGGCCGAGATTCCTCTTCTGCTGATGAGCGTGTGACAGATGTCAAGTCAAAGAGGTGCAAGAGATGGTCAGGACCAAGATATTCTCAGCCTTCGCCTGTTGATGCAGATGGAGGCTGCGACGGAAATAATGACTTAGAAGTGAGCAGAGAAAGTACCATTGCATCCCCTGCATTTATGGGGAGCCCTGAAGTGCTTGCTTGGGGAAGGGGTGGCGCCCGCAGTCACACTCGATATGGAAGCATCGGTGGTAATGGTAAGAATGGCAGGAACAACCGCATAGCAAGGTTGGTGGATCACCTCCGAAGCTCAGAGGATAATATCGATAAGGTACAAGATATATAAGATCATGTGTTTTTACGACATGGGTAGATGCTTTTTATACATATGATCAGGTGTTTTTTATTCATTCAGTTGGACGTACATCTTGTTGTTGTTCCTTTGGATGACCAAATTATACCAAGCTTGGAGGAACCATTCCTTCGCTGTCGTCCAACATTGTGTGTTGGACAATTGTGTCAAGTAATCTTCCTCCACTGCAGCTTCATGTTTTTCATTGAATTATTTGCTTTTCCATGGAGGTTACATTTTAGAAGTATGTATTGTCTACAGTTTGTTTCCCTCCAGACTCCGCTTCAAGCTGAAGATGTTGAAATTTTACTAGTCAAAGAGCCTCGATTCAACCGAATAGCCTCTGATGGTTCACGTCCTAGCATTGATCCTGGCAAAGACATTCTGCAACTTGTGGAAGAGCAAGAAACCTTGGGGGAACTGCTAGCCACTTGCAATTTTAATGGAAGCAATCTGGTAATGTGTCCTATCCAGATAGAATTTTAGTAAACAAGGCATAGTTGCTACTTCTCTGATGCTTTTGGATATTCATACACTGCTGTTTTCAGGTCCTGGCTTATCGAGAAAAAGTATCAACTTAGGGATCTCCATGGGCATTTCCGTGGATAAGAGGGATTGACGCTATATATCAGAACGGTGTAGATAAATATACCTGAAAGGAAGAGAGATTGGTACAACACTGATGAAGCACTGTTCCTACCTTAACATTGAAGTCAACAGGAGTAGTTTATGGTGAGTTTGAATAATACAAATGAAAATGACAATTTTAAATTGGTAATGATTTAATCTTGCATTTCTTTTTCTCTGTAATTTGGAGACTATTTAAATGATTTGAAAAGTTATAGGAGAAAAGTCCATCCTAGAAAATTTAGTGGTTTCAGCAAGTGATCGTGAATTCATGATAGCTTAAGAAAGAGTAAAATGGGATGGTTGGTGCACTGGGACCGCGGACCTGACTGCATGGGTCTAGGTTTCTAAAGACAGATTATGGACCAAAATTGAGTGAACCAATCAAGATAAAGCTCCACGATACTATTATCAAAAGCTATTGTTTAAAAAAAAAAAAGTGAATGCTCATCAAAAGTTCCTTCTGTTAGTGAAAAAAATTCTAGCTGACCCAGACAGTAGGATGGAGTACCTGAGACCAAATATCCAAGGCTTGGATGGTGTAAATATTGTATGATACCTGAGACCCAATAGTCAAGAATTGGATGGTGTATTCTCAGAACTGAGCTCAAAGTGGACAAAAAACTGTTTGAAACATGATTTGGAGGCTACTGAATAAAACAAATTGCCAATGATTTTTTTTATGATTTTTTTTATTAGTAGCTTCAGAAGGGAGAATATTGACTGTATCCAAATTAAGCAAACCCTTCTACATGGGTGCTGTCAAAGTAATAATAAACCTGATCACTATATTAATAAAAATTAGAATTGATATTTGAGGAATGCAAGACTGCGCCTTCATTTAGCTATAATTGTTAAAAAAAAAATTTCAAGGACTTTATTAATAAAATGAAAATTGATGTTTGAGTACATGATAAATATAAATAGAAAACAATTCAACACATCTAATGTCGAAGATCTAACTTCAAAACTGTGTTCTAGCTAGCCTTCGTCTCCAAAACTAACAGAATAGTAACCAGCATTCTTTGAGGCAGATAGAAATCGCTTCTTCCTCATTCGCTGTGTTTTTTCTTTATTGAGTATGGAATTCTCAGAGACACATACTCTGAAATAGTGAGGATTTTTTAGTTCCAATACTGGCTGGAAGACATAGCGTATACCTGTACTCTCCTCCTTGTTGCTTGATACATATAGCTCTGATTGATGTGGTGCCTCTGCCCTTGGTGCGAAGTCGTAGAAATCCTGAATCAGTTTATTTTTCTTGACATGTTGAATGAATGAGCTTCCCAAAAACCGTTTCATGAAGTCTACTTGTATCAACTGTGACCACTTTGATGTAGACAAGACATCTTGACCAATTAGTAGTGATGTTTTTGTACAACCACCACTCTTTAGAAATACTATAACATCCTTAGATGAGCTCAGATGACTTTTAGTAAGATCTTTCCTACTCACGACTACACTCTTGACCTTATTCATCAATTCTTTCTTCTTTTCCTCACGCATAGATCCACCATTTTCTTTGCAAGTCAGGAGGTCGTCCTTCAAACCCATAGCATCAATGGAGAACTTCTCTATAGCATCTATTTCAACAATCTGAGCTATGGTTTCAGCAGCTTTGATGCGTAGAACAGGTTGATCCGATTCTTCAAGTAGATTATTGAAATACGAAAGTGACTCTTTCCAAAGTTTGGAACTGATACACCAGCTGGTTTTAATACTTGCTAGTAGAAAAGACCAAGCTGATATTGCTGATATCATTACTTCAGTATTTGGTTTACATTTCAGTTCTTCACCAAGAAATCTCCATATGATTTGCATTGATCTTTCAGTGTTTTCAGTACCGTTTCCTCCCACGAAAGTAATAATAGTGAAGGAATCCAACAAACATGATATAATAGAAGAATCCGAACCATGTTTTAAAGCTTGGTAAAATTTGGATATGAAATTTCCGAGTATTTCAAAAGAGTATTCAAGTATCTCATGAGCAAGGGCCAGGCTATCATCCCCACAGGCTACATCTAGTTGCAACAGTCCTATGATGCGAGACGCTACATTGGTTTCCTTCGTACACTTACCACTTTTTAGATCAGATTTGATGCAGTTAAGGCATCCATCAAGTAAAGTAATGGAGTTACGCTGGGTAAATTCATGCTGAAAACTATTTGTAAATTTGTTCAAAATCAATTCCAGAGCATTATCTCTTTTAGGTCCCTTCTTCTGCAATAACTCATCTGTACAATCACTCAATGACCTATCGGAAATACAAATCTTCAGAATTCTTATAAGAACGTGCTGTATCCTCTTCTTCCCCATGGAATTCGATTGGGTTGCGGCTTCTAAGTTGATTTTTGATCTTAACGTAAAAAGAACCAGCTTTTGCCATTGCTAGTAGCTCTTTGATCTTCTTGGTGAAAACCTATAAGAAGAATTGTCTCTTTCTCTTTCTGATTTTTTATTGATAATCTAAGTTGGTTTGTTTCTGTTATGTTGTTGCATAGGTCCCTTTATATATATATACTATATTCAAAGTACAATTTAGTAACTAAGCAAGGAGTTGGGAATCCGAACCAGATCAAGAGATGACAAGTGATAGATATGATACTTCTACTGTTCTACACCTTAATTAAGTAAAACCAATACTAATAGTAATATGTATAGGTAAAAATAGTTGAATGCTTTTTTTTTTTCACTCAATCAATCATAAAAAAATGAGTAATAATTTCACAATAAAAATCAATTAATCATCTTCAGACTCTATATTACTGATAATGGAGTTGGAGGGAAGGGGGGATAAAGAGTTCGACTTCTGCAAATGGTTCATTGGTAGAAAATACAGGATGTTAAGAGTTATATGTGTTATCTTGGCATATATGCCATCAAACCAAGAGTGCATACTGTATTACTGTATAGTAAGAAATAAGAACTAAGATTATGATTCATTGGTGTACTGATGTACTCCTTCAAAGCCAACATAATTACATAAACAAACAACAACCTGATGACATAACCATCAAGAGCACCACCTTATTCAAATGTATATATTATCCTGCTAAATGAACCATGTATATATAGTATTCACACAACGGTTCTGTTAAGCTTCGTTCCTAGACACAAGTTTTCTCTGCTCTTCTTTCTGGATTTCTGCTAAGCTGTATCGAACAAGGCGCTCCTTTAGGCATATCTTGATTGTCATAAGGCAGTGGCACTTACACATTACAGAGCCAATCTCACGCATGCAGGGCCAAATCATATGTAATATAATCAAAGATTAAATGCTTTCAAGTTTCAATAAATGCACATCAAACATGCTACAGAAAACACAATACTGTATAACACCAGTAGAAGTTAACTGTCATGTGTAACTTTAACAGAAAGAAATCAGAGAGAAAAAAAAAGCCAACCACAAGCTTAAGCACTCAAAAATCATGTTGTTAGCATGTCATAGTCTTAGATGTTGAAATATCTTCATGGGGAATCAACAAAGAAACTAGTTAAGGCTAAACCTACTACTGCAAACATAACATAAGCATAGGACTTAGATACAGGCTTGCATAGGATGACAGAAGAGAGTGAGCACCAGTCCAATTCCATTCTAAATGGAAAGGTCTGTCTGTTGCAGTTTTTTGGAACTCTTACTTTCGCCAGATTTTCTGCAATGATTTTTCATCAACTGAAGCCTCAGAGCTTTGCGGCGCCTTTCATTGTGCCCAGCCAAACGTTTACGACAACTCCTCTTCACATCATCAAACTCTGATAACTCGTGAAACCTGCATAGATTGGATATCATTAAAATCCATGCCAAAGATATAAATTAACATGATCTTAATTAAGAAACTTCTTTTTTTGAGCTAATTAAAGCGTAATACACAAAAGACAAAATGATTTGATATTAACTTAAAAGTTAAAACTAACAAAGAAAATGGGAAAACAAACAAAAGCCTCAGCACCCCTCATTTAATCAGACCAAACCCTTGACAGCCTTAGTTCTGCTACAACAGCTGAACAACCAAATGGTTGCATGTCACTGAAGCAACGGGCATCAAACCACTCACTTAGGCATGGCATGCAATACATTAAGTGTTATTTAGTCAAAAGAGAAGGGTAACATCTGACAGAGGCCCTTTAGGCAAGGACGCCTAAAAGAAGATTAAGTCTTTGAATTATATTATTTGAATCAATAAGAGCACACATATGAACCACATATACCGAGAATAAAGAATACTGAATATGTTACTACCAAAAATACTGAATATGTTACTACCAAAAGACCCAGAATGATAATAGGTGGGAAATCAGAAAACAACAGCAAGCCTTAAGAAACCATACTAATCGCAATCAGATGGATCCATCTATCATATTCTAACTATTCAACAAAGTTGGAAAATTAATGTCTAACCAATGAAGTTACATAGCCTTCATCTTCCATGATGTGAAACTTGAGAAATCAGTTTCTGCCCAAGAGCTGAGAAGGTGGGAAACGTGAAGCAAGAAGGTCACTAATGGGACAACCACATTGGAAGACTCTACATTTGACTGATTTGACTCTCAAGTTGGTGATATCGGTGACGGAAGAAGGGAGGAATCGATCTTATTCTTTACTAGCCTTTCCTGCTATGGTATTGTATTGTTACAAGCTCTACTAATGTTTTGATCTAGGGCTTGGAACATTATTCTTCTTGCATACTTTTCTTAAGCATAGCTTAGTGCCTTAGTTCCCTGCACAAAGTCCCCTGTTATCTCTAATCTACATGTTATCCATCTTTACGTTGGCAAGTATCACAGTTAACATTGGGATCGAAAATTACAAATATAAGATTGTTTGTGATCAAATTCGTATTGGTTAAGAGGTGTATATTTAACAAATTGTCCGCAATGATCTTCACTGCAAAGTCAAATAAACTTTCAGTCAATGACTACCGACTAAGGGACCAAACACGCCATTCCTAGAAATTCTAAGCCACCTCCTGCAAAGAGGATCCTTCAAATTCCACATTTCCATCTTCACGGTATAAATGTTTATAATGATTTGCTTGAGTTAGGATTCTAGAAAATTGTTAGTCTTGAGTGTGTCCCCTCAGCTGTGAGGTCCCTGCTAGTTGCCTCCAAACCATATTCTGCGTAATGCTCCATCTTTAGGTGAAATAATACTATAATAGCATTGGCAATGTGAAAAGTGCTTTCACGGCATCAAGAGGAAATCACCCAAGAAGACAAGAAGTCATTTTAATTGGCATGTCATGAAGATATTGAAATTTGGACTAGGTATGACACCATTTGAAGGCTTGGTAGGAACAAGGGTCTCTAAAAGAAACTCACTATCTAAGTATCAGAATACATTTAGGAACTGTTCTACTTCCCCAAGTTGGATGTAATTCGATTACTGTTCTGCAAATCCAAATCAGTTCAAAGCAAAGGAATGAATTTCTCTGCAAATCCAATTCTAAAACTATAGCCTTTTGCCTTTTCAATTCTCATTTTTACTGAAGCCAGCATATTTATATTCTAAACTAAAAGTCATAATTTCAATAATTAAAACTTCAATAGTAGCATCAAAAGCATAATACTTAACCAAACATAACATTTCCAATTAACCATCTAATTTTTTTTTTTTTTTTTCCATTAAAACAAAACTCCTTTTTCTAAATCCTTTGATTAAAAAAAAGTTAAGAGCTTTATTAATGAAGTTAATTAATTACCTGCTACATTGCTGACAGAACCTTTTAGAAACTCCAGACACAATGACAACAGGAGCTTTAGAGTGAAACTCACAGACCCTATGTTTGAAATGGTACATCTTGTCTTGTTTGATCAAATCAACATTACAGTTATCTGCTTGACATATGAACTCTGGAGAATTTTTTTCAAATGTGGGACCTTTTTTATTGAATGATGAAGTACTAGCAAGCTTCCTTTTGTTGTTGTTGTTGTTGTTGTGTTCATATTTGAACAAGTTTTGTGCTTCTTCTTCTTCTTCTTCTTCCTCTGTGTCAGATTCATAATGCACAAGTTGTAGGCGTTTATTTGGTGTTTTGTTGAGGTTTTGTTTCTCTTGTTCAATTCTAACTAGGTTATTAGTCTCCATTTTGATTTGAGTGAGAAAGAAGAAGAAGAGGAAGAGAGGATGAAGAAGAAGTGAAGAAAAAGTGAAATAAGTTAGTGAGGACCACAAGCTCCATTTTCTTTTTCCAGCACACTTCTGTCAGTACTCAGTAGTACAGAGAGAGGAGAGAGAGAGAGAAGGGGGGGGTGAAATTTTCATTTTTGAAGTATACCATGATATGACTTTGGGATCAAGCTGCACCAAGGAAAGGACTAAATTAAGAGAAACTTGGCTCTCATTGTCAAGCTATTCAGCCTGTGATACGGTTATCCACTGCCTACTTGCATTTGACATGGCCTCAGAATCTATCTTCCAATAGTTGGATACAGGCCTTTCTGAACACTAATACTGGTTGTGAGAATGCCTTGATTTGGTTTTTCTTTTCTGGAATATATGGAAATTTAGGAACCAAAAAAATATTTTAGTCATTACCTTTTAATTACTTTGATGTGTTCAATACATCTTGCATCAAAGGTTCTGCATTTCTTCACTGAATTGGATGAAAATGAATATTGATGGCTCATGTAATGGTCGGTATTCAGGTGTTGATATTGTTATTAGAAATGAGAATGAGAAGTTTTTTGCAGGCCTCTCCAAATTCATTGGATGCTGCACAAACGATCTCGCCGAATGGTAGGCATTAAAAGAAGGATTACTAGTACTAAAGCAACTACAACTCTCTAGGGTGGGTGATACAAACTTCCTGTTGTTTATGACCATGGCGACTGAAAACCCTAGAAGGTGATTTTTGACGGATTTCATGTTTTTTTTAACTATGGTGAATGCTCATTTTGGATTAGGAGATCTACCCTGGAAACTATAGAGATGTTGTTACAAACAACTCAATTGGTGTTCGTTGTTGCAGTGGACAAATCTAAAAGATCATTCAATCCTTTGTTTTTGTGGTTCAAGCGAAGATGGGAAGAGAAATTGACATTCCTGGTTGGCATAGGGATTACCCCACTATCAAGCTAACAAAGGCAGAGGTTCAGAAAGGAATTGACAAATGAAAGCTTTCTCTTGTAGGTCAATTAGATTTGCGAAAAATCAGATTGGAAAAGGGTTGTTGCCCTAGCTAAGAAGGATTGGAACCCACACGGCGAGCTTCAGGTTACACCTTTAGGTCGTGGGTATTTGATGTTTAGATTTACTAAAGAAGAGGATTTCAACAGAGTTTGGGGTCAAGGATCATGGATAATGGAGAATCACGTTATTCATTTGAACAAATGGGGCCCAAATTTCTCCATTGAAAAGCAAACACAATAAAATGCTCTTGTTTGGATAAGGTTTCCTAGTCTATCAATGGAGTATTGGGAGGTCAAATCGTTAATGTCGATTGCTAGCTTTACACATTGACAATAAGACAGCTAATAGAGAAATTGGCTAATATGCCATGGTCTTGTGTGATGTTGATTTAGCAAAGAATATTCCGGAGAAAATATGGGTTGAAGTAGAGGATGAGATGGGGGGTTTCTGGCAGGCTATAGAAACAGGGAAAATGCCCAATTTCTGCTTTCATTGTAAGAAAATTGGGCACTTGGTTCGAGAATGCAGGTTCTTGAAAATAGATTTTGAAAAAACTCGACATAAGGAGACGATGCAAACTGTTGAGCCTCCAAACATGTCAAAAGAGTCAGAAAAAAAAAATGGAAAAAAAAGGCTAAGGCTTGCCAATGAATATGTGGTTGGTGCAAGCAATGAAAATGATTCTAAGTTGGTGATATCGGTGAAAATGATCTTTATAGTGAAATCTTCTCATCGTTCTCCGTGGAAGTAGGCATTGTTGAACCACGTATATCTTGGTGTTATTGTTCTTTATTGTTTTATTCTTCTTATACTATTATTTATTGTTTGGTAATCTTTGACATCATTGACAAACGGATCCTGTATTGCAAAGGAGGTGTTCTCACGAATATCTAGGTTGCGGGTTGTTGACGTTGTTGGGATTTAATTAATCACTGCATATAGTTCAACGATAAGACAGAGGTGTTTTGGCCATCAGTTGATCCTCATCGCTCTAATACTGGTATGTTTCCACCAAGTATATCATGTCCTCAACGTGGTGTCAAGTTGTTTGGAGGGGCAGTTAGTACTGGAGCATATTTATTGTGGGCATTGTTCGACAACGAGTTAAGAAAATAGCCAAGCTGATGAGTTTACTGGAAGAATTAAAAGGCCAACAATTTGAGCTGGCACTACTACGAGCAGGTATGGGATTACCTAAACTTATCTTCACTTGAAGCTACAACTTTCTCTCCCTGATTTCGACCTTAGTATTCTAGCCTCAAGGGCTACCGTGCCCTCCCTCCTAAACCCTAACATACACTGGCAGAAGCTTATTACAGGAAGATTACAACTGGCATTGACAGGGATTTTGATTTGTCTGCTCCTCAGAGGGCTGTGATAGAATGCTTACAGATCAAACATGTCAAAGACTTCCTTATTGTTATTCCTATGGAAGGGTTAGGACAATGCATGATGGCAGTGGAGTACCGTACCATTCTCCGGTACCGTCTTATGATCCCGTTATTTACAGATGGGGATTTATGTCCTATATGTAAGAAGAGTCGACGGGACGTCTTTGGGGACCATGTAGTACACTGTAAGTATTACCCTGGTTTTAAATACAGACACGATCATGTGTGTGATACAACCAAGCATATTTACACCTATCATACAGACTTTGTACAACTGCTAGACGACATGGTCGTGGGATGCTCTTCACTGTGCAAAATGGTGTGCGAAAAATATAATCCAATAGTACCTCATCCAGGGACCAAGGGGCATTAGGATGGCTAGAATCGACAGTAGAAGCTCCAAGTTATGTGGTTGTTGACTCGGGTAATGCTAATGGATGGGGCATACCTAGGATCACACTTTCAGGCTCTACATTTTCCAGCTTAGGCAATGATATAACTGTGCCTTCCAGGTGATGACAATCCTTGCTTCGTGCATGGACACTAAAGTAATAATCACATACCACTGCCCCGCCAATCTCAGTAAGCTATCCAATGATACAAATAAATTTGGATCCTCCTTGGTTGCCTCACGTAGCTTGCATTAGTTTGTTTCATAATACAAATGTTTGTCCTTCATGTATGCAAGTATGAAGGATGATGCATGTCCATTCTCACCGTGTGCACCATTGGTGCATCCATCAAAGTGAAGAAACGGACAATGTACATTGTCCTTTTCATTTTGAGCCTTACCCATTTTCACTGGTTTTTTTTTTTTTTTTTTTTTTGTGGCTTGGCATGTCTGGCTTCTTCTAGCTCGACTAACTGACTTGCCTGGCTCGGCTTGGTACTGGGCTCGACTGACTGGCTTGTCTGGCTGACTGGCTTAAACGACTCAGCTGACTGGCTTAGACCGCTCGACTTGAATCAGCTCGGCTCATTGTGCCAGATTTACGAAACACCAGAAACTAAAAATTAAAAATGGACGAGAGGGGAGCGCGATCTCCACGATCTGGGGTTGATAATGGTGGATGAAGATGTTGTCTTGAAGTGGGGAAAGGTGGTGGTGGCAGGTGGTAAAAGAGGATGTGGTGGTGGCGACGATGTTTAATGGTGGGAATTGATACTTTCCGAATAACATTTTGCTTACTCTTATGTGATTTAATGTCTCTTTTCGTCTTATTTCGAGTTTATTATATTTCACGGGCATTAACTCTCACTAACTTGAAAGAAAGCCTAAAGTATCAAGTATTGGGCTTAAGTTGATGGATTATTAATCAAAGTCAATTAAAGCTCCAAGTCCACCTCCTAAAAGACTCCTATAAGAAAGGGGAAGTCAAAGACTCCAAGTCCAAGAAAAAGAAGACTTTGAAGCCAAAAAGAAAGCCACAACTGTATAAAGCTCAGAGGACTATTTCCACCAAACGAAAGTCCAATAGGATAGAAGTATCTTAACCTACACAGCATGCTAGCAAACGCCAAGTGGTGGAAAGTCAACATTCAACTCGCCACCTCGCAAGTAAGTTTACAATCTGGAAGCTGGGCCCAATGTCGACTTAAAACCCACGGACTCTAGACCGACCTAAAACTATCCTATTGCCGACTTGAAAAGTGTAAACACATCTGCATGCATGATTAATATAAATATAATTGTAAACTAGGGTTTTGTTATTTTTTTTCTTCAACTCTCTTCTAGAGGCACATCTTGTATTAGGGTTTTGGAATTGATCAAAGGTTTAACAGTAATAAAGGTATGTTCTTCTTATTGATGATATCTTCTTCATCAATGGAAGGTTAAAATCCTTAGGGGATAAGTAGCCTTCATTGATGAAACCTTAATATTAATTTAGTTTTTATACATGTTCTTATTGAATTATTTTTATGCAAGAGATAATAACAATACTTTGTTTGTTGTCGTATCGAGAGAGAAGTAATATATAAAAGTTTATCATTTTTGTTCTTGTATGATTGCTTTGCCTACATGTTTAATTACTTACAATACCCGAGAGGTGAGTACATAATAGGGTTTCAATATAAATTTGGATTGCTTAGGTGATGACATACATACGCTTGCATGGGTGGAACCATATGATTGATTACTTAATAGAATGTTACTTTGGGTTTCATCCACTCCATTCATGCATCTCAAGTAAAATAGTTAAATACAATAACTGAGAGATGAGCATTTATCGATCCTAGCAATTGTTGAGAGGTGAGCTAGGGAGCTACAATAGCTGAGAGGTGAGTAGCTAAGGAACATGCATATTAATTAGGTTATTATTATAGTGGATTCATGAGGTGAACATGTCCCCTATTTCCTTTATTGATCTTATTATATATGTTTTAGTAATCGTACTTAGGTTAGAATTAATTTACTTAGTTTATTATAAATTATCTACAAATTTTTGTGACATCTTCCTTGGTAGTATTTTTTTTTCTTATTGTTTAGACTGGATTTATACCCTTCCTTGCTACTATACTTGATCTTTTGGAAGGATTATTGTTGTTTTGTAGGTTGAGTCAACAACACATCTCCATCAAATCTCCATTACATCTCATATCCATCTTTACAAACTTAATACCATTACAACATGGTGGCAACAGGAGAAAGAAGAAGAAGTAGGGGGTTGGTTAAGGCGTAGGATCTTGGTGATCATGGAGAAGATGACACCAGTGCGGCATAAACATACTAGGCATATAAGACATGACAATAGAGTGCATAAGCATACTATTGTGAGTTGCCCAGGCATCCCAGAAAAAAAAAAAGTCGTGATTGGATGTGTGCAGTCAGAACATGCCAAAGATTTTCTCCTTACTATCCCGATGGAAGGTCTTGGACAACGCATGGCGCCTGTAGAATATCGTGCCATTCTTCGTTATCGATTGATGATCCCTCTATATTCAGATGGTGAACTTTGTCTAGTGTGCAAGAAGAGCAGACTTGATGCTTTCGGGGACCATGCGGCCCATTGTAAGCATTACCCCAGCTTCAAGTACAGGCATGACCACGTCAGAGATATCTTGTGTGATGTGTTCTGGCGCGCTGGAGTACAGGTTAAGAAGGAGGCTCCTGTTAACTTTCTTAATGATCCTAAGGAAGGAAGATCGACATTACGTCCTGCTGATATTCTGGTCCACAACTGGTCTGAAGGTAAACATGCGTGTGTTGATGTTACAGGGGCGTCTCCGATGGTTGGGCTGGGTGCTGGGATTTTTGAGGTGGGGCTAGCAGCTAGCAATGCAGCAGCAGCAAAAGTGGAGAAACATGACGGAGACGCCCCTGTAACATCAACACATTTTGAGGTGGGGCTAGCAACTAACATAGTTTCATCCCCTTTGCATTTGACACATTTGGATTGCTAGGCTCAGAAGCAGTTGAGATCCTCAGAAGAGTGCAGAAGGTAATGGATAACAACGTGATGACTGCGGGTTCGAATGAATATGTATTTAGGAGAATCGGGTTTGCTATCCAGAAAGGACTTGCCGCGCAGTTTGTAGCGCGTTTGTCCTTTATTTTGTGTAATTCGTTGAGCTTATCAATAAAATTTGATGTTTAAAAAAAAAAAAAAAAAAAAAAACCTTCTCGTGAAACAAATTACAGACCTATTCCTAGAGTCCCATGTCCCATAGTTTGTAAGTTTGCTGCTCTGACAAAGTAGTCATTTAACTGTTCAAACCAACAAGTCACCAGATCTGGATAGTTGTAATGTCTTCTGTTAGGCCAGCTTCCCAACCAATACCACAAGGTAGCTTTCACCTCATTACATATCCTCTCAACCGAGCACAACCTGTTTCTAAAAATAAAATCATTCTGAGCCCTCATAGAACCTAAATCAGCACATACGGTAATAGCTCCCACAGTCTACTACCAAGGTGTCCACCTTTGCCTTTGGGCCAAACAATTAAAAGCTCCTCCACTGAATCAGACGTTAAGACAATAGTAAATGTTCTACTATGCAGCTGCAGTATCACATGCCCCACACACCTCCAAGGCCTTAGAGCGATGTAAGAACAAATGAGATATGTTCTCGTTTCTCGGATTACACATAGTACACTTATGATCCACCATCTTTCCTCTGTGATTTAATACATCCTTGGTCAGAATGTTATCCCGCAACATACACCAGAAGAACAGTTTGCATTTTGAAGGTAATTGTTTAGTCCAAATCAGATTCGACTTTAACTGCATTGCATGTTCACCCTGAGGCCTCTCTTTCTCCGCAAGTCTTTCATAGAAAGAACTAACAGTAAACTGCCCATTGCTCGCCCATTTCCACTTCCAACTGTCCTGATAGCTAGCCAAAGATGAGATGTTAATATGAATAACCTATGGAAGCTTTACATAGTCACACATTGCACACAGCCACACACTACTAAAACTTACGAGCCTTGACTTTTCGTTAATTTGAACCTTCTCTTTAATGGGCGATTTAGGTTTTAGTCACTTAAATTATATATAAATTAGGGTTCGGAGACCTTTTTTTTTCTTGATAAATTAGCTATTTTGGTCCACAAACTTTCACCGAATTTTCACTTGAGTCCCAAAAATTAAATCGGGTCAATTTGGTCCGCAAAGTTTTATTTTGTTTGTATTTTGTACAAAATTTCCAGGTATGTTCAACCTAGCTCGTTATTCTTCAAGCCCCTTGCACCTACATTTCATCGTAGAAGGTTTGAGGGAAACATGGCCTACTAACCATTACCAAGCTCTAATTTCTTTCAAAGGAATCAAAGAAGAAAATCACCCAACGAGAAATGAGAGTATGGCACTCCTATTGAATCAATTAGTTCTTTAGATCCATCAGTCTGTTGGACTTCAGTTGGTTCTTGGCCTGATCTCTTCTAACTGCGGATCTTCGATCTCTTTAAAGATCTAAGCGAGGTATATTCCATTTGTATATACGTTCAAGTTTGATGATATTGTTTATAGAAGGAGAGAAATTATCATTCCTCGATCTCTCTTAGCGGAACCTCAGAACAAAATGAGTCGGCAAGGTTCCAAAAAATATAATACTCACTTCAGAATCTGGTCTGGTAAATTCATATCCTCTGTTCCTTATGTATTGTATAGGATTGACATTGTTTTTGACTTTATGTTCTAATGGAGATACAGGTTTATTGTATTCTGCTTAGTACAATGTGGTTGATTGCTTCTAATTAGGGCATGTTTGAGCTTTAATTGTTATTGTGTAGTTGTCTTGTAACTGAAGCTTCTTGTTGCAACCATGCACCCTATATTATGAGAGGTTTTTTCACTTTCATATTTGTTGGGGTAGATTCAACGTTCAAGGTCCTACCACTAACACTTGAAAAAAAAAAAAAAAAAAAACAAAGAGATTTAGAAACCCCCCGGCCATAATCGGTGGCTGGCCTTTGACAGTTTATTTTCCTTGTATTGTTTGTCTTTGTTGGTTCAAAATGATAAAGCTTCAACTTTATTCATCGAATTATTTCCTATAGATTTTTGTTTTTCAATTGAAGAGAGTGTTTTTATTTGAAATCTTTTCTCTCTTCAACCATGAGAAATTTCTCATTTTTCTTCAACAATGAGTTTTTTTTTTAAGTTTTGTTTCAGATCTGGTTAGTTTTTTGTAGTAATTTCGGCTTTTGGTCTTGGTGGGGGGTTTGAAGTTGGTGCTTATGCGCTTCTATGCGGGGTATTTCTTGAGATCTAAAACGTTCGTTATTTGCTCCTTCTAATCAACCATGGTTTGAAGTAATTTTTTTTCAGAAGGTCTTCTTGTTTGGGTTTTCTTAGAACGTTGAATTTCATATCTGGTTTTATCTTTGGGTTGCGATTTCGATCATTTGGCTATGATGATGTTGTCTCACAAGCTTTAATGGTGGGTTAGAGTTTAGGTGCCTTTCTCTCTACTCATCTTTGGTGTATAGGGTTGCTCCTTGGTTCCTATTTAGATGGTTTTGTTTTGTTTGTTTTTTCTTCTTAGAAGATTTTTGTTTTTACCTTGCTCTCTTCAGTCTTCACCTTTCAATCCTTTTATGGTTCTTCAAAGTTTCCATCTTTGTTTAATCTCTCTTTCCTTTCTTGTTGCATTTTCGATCCTCAATTATGTTGGTGTTTTTCACAAGCCTTCGGGGGATTCAGGCTGTAGGTGTATTATAGTTTAAATCATTTTATCATCTTTGGTTTAGGGTTGTTTATTGTGTGTTTGGCTGGATTGGATTGGTTGAGCTTAGTTCTGACTTTGTTGTTATTTGGATGATGTATTAACCTATTTCGAGATTAATGCATCAACAAGGTCAGGTCGTTATGGAGACTTGACCAAATGGGGATATTGAAGATTGGGGTGGCTGCACCTCGTTGAGATCGAGATTGCCTACGTACTCTAGCTCGGGGGAATTGAACCTAGAGATCAAGCCATCGTAGTTTTGTTTATATAGAAGATTGAAGGGCGTGGATCGTGGATCTTGCAGATTCTCCGCCATCATAATGAGGATTAAATGTGTAACGCGCGAGGATCATCCCTGTGAATTAATTATGTAACTGATGAGAATATTCTGTGCATTGAAGAGGAGCACGTGTGAATAGCAGGTCGCTGGTCGTTGTGTAGTCTGGTTGCTTTAGTCGAGCTGTGAGCGGGTAGAGATCGTGGCGACCTGACGGATGGATGACTGTGCCACGTGGCTGCTTTTGATTGGTCGGAGTATGTAGTACCCCTACAGATGAGTTGGAAATTTGTTGTTGAGTAGGTGTTTAGTTAATTCTTATTTAAGGATAAACCTTATTGTTGTATACTCTTGGGAATCTTGTATGTGTTCATTGCCTTGATTTTATATATAAAAGAACAAAAATTTTAAAAAAAATAATAATAATATTTGTTGGGGGTGGCTTGTAATATTGATGATAGAATGATAAAGCCCACCTTTACTTTGTTGGGTTTTAGAAGAACTATGATACAGTAACTGTTGTTGTGGCCCAACATATTAGAATGCTAATTCTGATATGTGGGCCTCCAACTGGCCACCAAGCAAGATGAAAATCATATATTTGTTCAAATCATCCAGCCAAAAATACAGTATATGGAGATGACATATAATATACTGATTGTAGAAACAAAGATATTGCTCAATGGGATAATTTTTCATTTTAGATTAATTTTGATATATAGAAGTTAACTTATAAATAACATATGTATATATAATGTTTTTTTTTTTTTTTTTTTTTGGCAATGTATGTATATAAAATGTTGTGTTTTTTTCAAACAAACAAAGGGAGGTAAACTAAACCCAATGGAAGGAGTGGCTGGTAGTTAGGAGAATGTCATCAAGAATTGTGATTTCAGCTCAATTGACTATTAAGCATGAATTAACTATAAAAAAAACAAAAAGCATAAGCTGTTTGCATATGTAATTGGAAAATTACAACATAAGTAAATGAGAATAATCTGAAGCTAACATTCCCACATACAACAAGATAAACTGTATATTTTTATCAAAATTCTCCGCCAGATTTCAAGGAAGTTGGACTCCTACCTACTTATGAGAAGTTGATAGACAATTTAGGAGTACCATTTACACTAACATGATCTTAATTATTCATATATATATAAATATATAGTTTTGGTCCTACATGTTAAAATGATTATAAGTTTTCTGTGGCTTTAAAGCTAGACACTGGAACGTTTCTCATGCAATTGTCACCAAATCCTCTCTTTGAAGGACAAAGAAGATAAACAACAAGGAAGAAGGAAGCAGAAAAAGTTAAGGGACAAAGTCTATTCATTCTTTCACCCACCCACCCATTTGATACTTTAACATGGACACAGTAATCTTTTCCACCCCACTTTGAAAGATTCTTATACCAAAACCGCTTGATGCAAGTCACCATCTTATAAAAGAAATAGTGTGTTTGTGTGGTTTTATATAGAAGAATGACATCAATTAGTCCACATGCATGAGATGATATCTTATGAGTATGACTATATAGCCAGATTATAATGTTTATAATCCATGCTTTAATTTAATTCTTTCGTGGGGATATCATTCAATTGCTTATATATGTATGATAAACTGAGCAATCACAGATTTCATGTCAAGTGTTTTCATACGTATGGCATCATAGTCACACTCGCAATAAGTGCTTCCGTTGGGGTCAGGATTGGCCACAGCCCACAGGATATGTTCATATGAGTATATGACCACCTAGCGAGCTAGAAAGGCTCCTTGGCACCAGGATATGACCAGCAAGCGAACCAGACTGGCTGGCCACTGGCCATTACGGCCTCACTCCCTCACCGTATACAAATGACAGATATTGAATCCATGGGATAGACCGTATAAATTTATGGGGGAACTAGTCACCCATATTTAAATTGAGACGTTTTCAAGGTTAAGAAATCTGATTACATTTCAGATGAGTCGCCATCAACCATTGGACTAGTCCTGTAATGTGGATTTGGTAGAGGCTAAGAGCATTTCAGTGGGGGACAGCCGGACAGGGCACTCACACACCATCCCACAAGGTGACAGGGGTCAATATATAGGTAGAGAATGCAATGACACTGAAGTGACCCTCTAGCAGAGATTTCGCCGACACTAGAGAGTGGTCTGACTTAGTTTAACGAGCAGACAAACAGCTACATTCTTATGGAGATCAATACAGCGATAGTGAAATCCACTATTGGTATTAATCAGCTACTGCATCATCAATTAGAGGTGAATATGCCCACAGTGCCAATCTATTTAGCTAATTTGGGGTCAACTTTGTGACCTTCTGTCGAAAATACTCCATCTTCAATGAATAATACATGCAGAAATTCTAAAGTGTGTCGATTTATGTAGGGAAACAGAAAAATTAAGATACAGTTATAAATTTTGCACCTAGGCTACTCGGTTGTCGTAATTGATTGTAAACAAACAACTAGCTAGTTAGCCTAGTATAACAAACAATTCACTCTTTGGACATGTACAGTACTAATGAACAAGATAATATACAGTGCAGCAATTCAGCAAATTATAAGCATTTAACATAATCTGATGAGATACTCCTAGTAGTCCTGGTATAAATCATTAAATCGTCTCTAGCTACAATTCTTGTGTTTTGCCTTTTTGAAGCACCAAATAAACTAGTAGTTTAAAAGAAAACCAGCAAAGAATTCGAAATTCAGAAAACATTCAAGCTAGTAGCTAGCTACCGTTTGAAGGACTAATTATGTCCCTATATTATGTACATGAAAACTTTTAAACAACTCACTCTAAATGAACTCCCTTTCTTTATTTCCAAATGGCTTCATAGATAAAGTCCACTACCAGTACAGTTCTACCACTAGTGATATCGAGATCCTTAATCATGAATAGTTTAGTATTAATACAACCAAAATTTGTCAAGATCAACAAAACCAAACATGTAGGCAACAATACCAACAGTGTGTCCATAATGCCTATCAACAGATCAATAATGTACTAATAAGCAATAGCAACGAGTCTGTATATTAATGAAATGTAATTGTAGATGATGCATGGTTTCCAAAGTGTGTAACAGTAGTAATTTGCAAAGAAAACATGAAAACTATCAAGAATTCATGGGTGTCGATCTCATGCATTTGGCCCGCAAAGATACTCTTTAACCATAATCTAACTAGAACTCTAGAAGTAGACACACATGATCATGGGGATGAATTAGTTAGTTGTATGAGCACTACTAATACAGATTGCAGAAGTACTGATGAGGTGGTGAAAAGCAAACAAAGTATGTGCCTTGGAATCAGACCATTTGAATAGTCTAATCAGAAAGAAAGAGGGTGGTGGAAATGTACGGCAAAGTTAACAAAGGTTCAGAATCAAAACCCAAACGAAAAGAGAGATGGAAAGTAACAAAGAAAGAAAAAGTGAAGAGAGGAGTAGCATGCATTTATTCTCTGCCCATATCATATACTGTAGAGAGTGTAGATCTTTTTACTTTGACAGAATAAAAAGAAAGATATGTTCCACTCCACTCCCCATGCTTTCCTTCTTCCCCACTACCTAAAAACTATATATTCCTCGAGATTTGTAAAATCTAAACTATTAGCCACTGTACCATGCATGCATACATTCACAGCCGTCAGATGATTAAACTGACAAGACCTGTGAAAGAGATAGTGGAGATCGAGTAGTAGGAAGTAGGAACTACAGGAAGAGTAGAATGGTCAGTGGATGAAGCAGTTGAGATTCGGAAATGCACATGCAACAAAAACGAACTATCTTGTCACCCCTTTAAAGTTAAATCCACATTAATTACTTCTCATGTCTTCTTCTCTTCTCCCTCACAGTTTAGTTGCAGAATCTATATAACTAGCTAGCTAGCTCAGTGTACCTATAATATATAGCCAGACCTATAACTTGAAGAAAAATGTAAGAAAAGTAAAACACAAACATTCCACAAGAAAACATCTAACAGCAAAATATATAAAACATCTTCATCCCCTTTACAAGACTACAAAAGTATACCCCCACACATACATCAAAAAAAAACTATCTTTTCATCCAATGTTCAATAATGCAATTCATTAAAAAAGTTTAAAGATTAAAAACAAAATGATGAAGTTTTGATGATTTGAGTAAATAGACAAGCAAAAAAATATTTCATAGTGGTCGATCATCAGTTCATGGACTTATATATGTATTTGAATGATGATTTAATATATAACACCTACAAAAAAGATGGTGAAGATGAAGATGTAGTAGAAGTTGGTGGTGGAGGTGGTGGACCATAACCTGATAGATGATCAGTCCAATGTGTTGGATTCAAAGAAACACTTGTACTAGTTGTGGAAGTGTTGATGGTACTAGTGTTGGTGTTGTTGTTGTTGTTGCTGCTGCTCCAATAACCTGCTGCTGCTGCTTCTGAATTACTACTTGAATTATTTGTTGCAGGATTGAAACTTTGAGACCATTCTTGATGAGAAGTTGAGGGCTTGTTTGGTTGAACAACAACTTTTTCCTCTAAACCATCATCTGAACTTAATCCCAAGTTGAAATTATGTGGTTGATGAAGATAAAGCTGTTGTTGCTGTTGCTGCTGCTGATGTTGTTGTTGTTGCTGCTGTTGATGATGTAGTTGTTGTTGATGATGCATTTGTTGTTGTGTGTGAAATGGGAGACTAAATCCTTGTAACAAAGCCAAATTTGAACTCCCAAATTCTCCACCAACATTAATAGGTGGTTGATGATTGAAAGATGGAAAACCTGCTAGTGAAGAAAAAAACCCACCACCAGGATAATACATAGAAGGTGGCACTGCAGTCGCGGCAATTGGTAATAAAGGCGAAGAAGATGGTAGTATACCATCAATACCTTTGTTTCTCAAAGGAGGAGCAACTGAAGGTATACTTAATATTGAATTTGAGTGTGAAGTACTACTATTGAGATTTTCAGGTGAAGATGATGATCGCTTCAATCGCTTACCCTTTCGACATCCACCACCAACAGGAACATTTCTTAAAGTTCCTCCTTGAGTCCAATACCTTCTACAAGTCTTACAGAAAAAACGAGGCTGAGATTGACTGTAGTTGTTGTAATAACAAAACTTAGTGTTGAGTGAATCACAACGAGGACACTTTTGGGGTTGTTGTGGTGGTGGATGGTGTTGATTATTTTCTTGATTTTGCTGCTTTGTTCCACCTCTTTGATGATCTTTCTGTTGTTGATGTTGTTGTTGGATCTCTCTCATCTCATCAACACCTCTTCTTCCTCCTCCTCCTTTTCTATCTTGCTCCATCTCAATCTCTTTTTTTCTGTCTTTCTATATCTATCTCTCTCTTACATGCAGAAAAAGTAGAGAACCAGCCAGGTGAAGAAATGGGTAGGTAACGTGTCGGATTATTGTTGTAGAGAATCAATTCTCTAGAGAAGCAAAACCATGGGTTTTTGTTTTGCTGTTGCTAGCTATATGTAAAGATTCCCGGCCACAACAACAAAACCCAATGGAACAAAAGATAGAGATCTATCTCAATGACTATCTGCTAGCTGAAACAACTGATAGAAATTTCTCTATCAATAATCAAACAAAAAAATCTCTTATGAAATCTTCTAATTCTATTTTAAGTAAAAAGATTTAGATAGAATTCAAGAAATGGTACTCACCTGTTTTTTTTTCCTCAAAACTTGATAACAATTAGTCAAGTAGTACTTTTGGAAGAAAATGGTGTAGTGAAAAAGTGTACTATTCAGAAAGAAAAAAAAGTGCTTTTTGCAACACACACTAAAGAAAAATAAAAGTGATATTAAATTGTGAAGAAGAAGGAAGAAGAATGAATAGGTGAGTGAAAGAAGAAAGAGATCTAAACAGATAGAAGACTAGAAGAAAGAAGAAGAAGGTGGTGGTGGGTGATGGACCACGGGTACTTAAGCCCAGAGGCGGCGGTAACGCGGGCCACTACTACCCACTATGTATAGAGTGAGTGAGTGAGTACATATATATTACATAATAGATGATGATGATCATGGCAGTTGAGAATAAAGTGGCTGTGTCAGAGAACTCAGAACAACAGTTTCACTCACCTCTCTCTATATCTCTCTTTCATCTATATCTCTCTTTCATTTCCATTGTTTTGTTGAAATACAGTATTTATTAAATATTTATCTTTTGATTCAAGTCTAGTCTTCTTCTTTTACTCTATCACAAGACTATTGATTTGAATTGAATTGATGATCTGTGATTCTTTTAGGTATAAGTAAATGGTATTTTAATATTAATATTAATTATTATGGAGAATAATCATGGACCCCTTCCCTTTGGGTGTATTTTTTGTTTAATTAAAGAAATCAATGTTGAAGAACAAAACTTTTTTAAGTGTTCCACGGTATACTATTACATATGTTCATTGATAGTGTTAAACACTGTAACTAGCTATTATAGGTTGCACTTTTTTCTTTTCTTTTTTTCTGGAAAATAAATATTAGAGAGAGATTGAGATTATTTGTAATTGGCATTAATATATGAACTAACTATATCATATGCCTTTTTAACCAAAACTTGTTAAAAAACATATCAAGAAAATTACATAGGAGACATTTTTATTTTTATTTTTTTCAGGTAGAAATAATTAACACTGTTTAAGTTTTAATTTGTCTTAAAAAAAAAAAAAAAAATTCAATTTTCCTCAAAATGTAATTCTGTTTTTATTTATTTGGGGAGTGACATGAGACATGAGAGAGAAGAGAAGTTTTCAAGCAGTTTTGTTTTTGTTGTGGTTTGTGGTTTGTGGTTGTTGTTTAGTTAGAGAAAGGGAATGATGGGGCACGTGATCCATTCATCCATCAAAGCCACGTAACGGAAGAAGTGACGTTGATGTCCGTTTGCAGCAACTGCTCCACGCTTTCGCACCCTATACGACAAAGACTAGCATGGTGTTCGTGGGACAAATAATACTCAGTTATAAAATATTTCTGGGATTTTGTTTTAGAAGCAACACAGTTAGGTCTATCATCTTCTTCTTTGATAAACCTTATTATGATACTTTTGCCCATAGTAAAGGCCCAACTAATTTTTTTTTTGGGCCACACTAAAATGGCATGGATCAATTGAGTGCATTACCTACAACTTTAAGTCTTCAACTTAACAACAAAAACAAGAGCTCTAAAAACAGGTTTGCCGATCAGAAAACAAAATACAAGAGCTCATCACGTTGGTAATATCTCTGGGCAATCTCATGCAGTGCATCTTTGTGTTACTGATCTCTTTAAAAACAGACTTATAATGATCTCATCCATCCTGTAGGGCAAATTCAGCGGGTAAGTCCAGTCATGCATCTTCACGTACAACATACCATTTGTTTAGGCCAGCATGTTTATCCCAATTCATTAACCAAAACATTTATTTCTATCTCACCCAAAACTAATTCACAGTGGGTTTCTCACCCTTTTATAACTCTCAATCTGCCCAAGCAAGCACGTGTTGGAAAACCGGTTATCTGAGAAATCCGTTTCATATGTGAATTTCTAATTTCATATTAATTATTTAAAATTTAGTATTGGAATACGGCTTCTAATTTGATTAGGTTTGGTATTCCTATTAGGAATTTGTTTTGTACATCCTAAATGCTATAAATATAAGGTCTTAGGGATTTGTTTAGTATCATCAATCCTCAATACTTGTTTCTCTCCTTGAGAGAGTTTTGAGGTGTGGATCATCCTCAATCCTTAAGTATTATTTGTCTCCTTAAGAGAGTTGTGAGGATCTTGGTAAAAAGAGATTTATTTGGTGAGTGAGAGAGTTGTTTGGGAGATTTTCTCCATTGGTTAGATACTTTGTATCTTTGTTTGTTTGATAATAATAAACTCTCCTCTTTGGTTTGTGGACGTAGGCAATCGCTGAACCACGTTAAATTTGGCGTCTCTCTTTACGTTTTGTTTGTTGGTAAATAGGTTTAATTATTTTACTACTTACATTAGTTTGTTTACATCACTTTCATACACATTGGTTGGTTAGACGCTTCCGTTGTTTGTTGGGAGGTACCTTGTGCCTCAACAATTGGTATCAGAGCCAAAGGTTATTCGTTTAGGTTGAACAAGGAATTGCAAAATATTGTTTGAAGAGTTTTGTTCGGTTTTAGGAATTTGTCCAGATTCGACACCCTGTAGTAAAACAGCCATAATTTTGTGTTCGAATATCGAAACCTCGATCCATTTTTGGGGTTGGAAAGTAAACTCTTCAGGATTTCTAACAGTGTATAGTATGTTCTCTAGTTCAAAGTATTTTGTTCTCAGTAATTCTTTGAAGTTGATGGTTCCGTTTTTCCAGATTTAATTTGTTGAAAATCAAATCTTGGGTTTTTTTGTTATTTTGGTGAAACTCTTTGGGGTTTCGTTTGTTTGATTAGTTTGCTGGTGTGTGGAAGTGGTTAGTAATATCGGATCCATCTTCGGGATCGAGTGGAAAGGTGTCAACTTTGAAGTTTGACATCGAGAAGTTTAATGGTAGAAATAATTTCGGTATGTGGCAGTGTAAAGTTCTGGATTTGCTTGCTCAACAAGGTTTGCAAGATGTTTTGGGTAATAAACCCGAGAAGATAAAATAAGATAATTGGTTGAAGTTGAATAGGCAAGTTTGTGGCGTGATTCACCTTTGTTTGGAAAAGTACCAGAAATACTCGGTGATGAAAGAAAAGTCTGCTAAGGAGTTGTGGAAGAAATTAGCTGATATGTATATGAAGAAAAGTTTGGAAAGCAAATTGTTTTTAAAGGAAAAAACTTTGTACCGATATGAGACCTGGTATTTCTTTGTCCGAACATCTGGATGAGTTCAATAGGCTTCTTGTCGACCAATTGAATTTGGATGAGGTTATCAGTGATAATGACAAGTCTTTATGTCTTTTGAACTCTCTCCCTGATGAATATGACCATTTGTCCACTACTTTGTTGACGGAGAAAGAATCTGTTAGGTATGTTGATGTAGCAACGGCGTTACTGAACTATAAATGCAGACGCAAGGACAAAGAAGTTCATAGGGGGTTCAAGTTCAACGTCTTGAGGCTTTGATCGTGAGAGGACGATCCACTGATCGTACTACTGGTAGAGGAGAAAGATCTTGATCTAAGTCGAAAGTTGGTTCACGGGCTTTGTCTGATGATGAATGTGTTTTTTATCATGGAAAAGGAAATTGGAAATTTAATTGTCCCAAGTAGTCAAAATTGAAGTATTCCGAATCCTCAAAAGATAAGAATACAAATATTGCACAAGCTAAAGTTGGTGATGATTCTGATTATTCTTTTCCTGCTTTTGTTGATTGTTCTACTAAAGAGTGGATTATGAATTCTGGTGGTTCTCACCATATGTGTCCTAATAATTAAGGATTTGTTTGGTAGCATTAAGAAGCTAAATGGTAAAGTTTCGCTAGGTAACGGTCGTACATGCAGAACATTTGGTATGGGAACTATCAAGTTGAAGTTAGAGAATGACACAGTTAACGAATTAGTTGGTGTCCGGTATGTTCTGGGGTTGAAAATGAATCTCATCTCTCTTGGAATCTTAGAGTCTAATGGTAGGAAGATTGTTTTGCAAGATGGGGTTTTAAGGGTTGTTTTTTGTGCATTAGTTGTTATGAAATGGACAAGAAGAAAGAATTTGTACTATCTTATTAATGGTATTGTTGTTGGTAGAGGTACTCCTCCCAATTTGGTTGATTGTTTGATTCCTCCCAGTTTGTCTGATAGTTTGATTGATTGTGGTTTGGATGATGGTTTGAAGCTGGAAGAGATATCTCAACAGGTGAAGATTTGATGTCGCTTCTTATAAAAGTTTGTCTGGTAACACAGTTGATGTTAGTTTGTTAGCCACAAATGTTTGTTTAAAGGTTCAAGCCCATGAACCAGTATAGTTGTAGTTGTGAAGCCGTTGTTTGGAGAAATTTGTAGGTTTCAGGGTGTTGATACATACGCATCTTCAGTTGGTTATGGTCATAAAGTGGAGATGGTAGTTGGTAGTTTAGACCCCATTGTTTTGATGTATGTTTGTTGGCCCTCTCGAGCATTGGCCCTTTGTGGGCATTGATGGGCATTTGTTCTAATTTGGCCTTTTAGGGGAATTTGGCCTTTCGGGGCATAATGGGCATCAAAAGATGTCCGTTTGGAAGAACTACGATGGTTTGATCAAATTGAGGGGGTACGTAGGCAGCTACTTGATGGTCCAGTCGTTCTGGTTTGGTTGTTCGTCTGTTTTTCGAAAATCGGGTCAGATTTGGAAAATTTTTGCCAAGGTGGAAAATCGTTGGGAAATCGGTTCTCTAAGGAATCCGTTTCATATTTGGATTTCTAAGTCCATATTAATGATTTAGAATTGAGGGGGTACGATGGTTTGATCAAATTGAGGGGATACGTAGGCAGCTACTTGATGGTCCAAGCCGTTCTGGTATTGGAATACGACTTCCAATTTGATTAGGTTTAGTATCCCTATTAGGAATTTGTTTTGTACACCTGAAAGGCTATAAATAGGTCTTAGGGATTTGTTTAGTATCCTCAATTCTCAATAGTTGTTGTCGCCTTAAGAGAGTTGTGAGGTGAGGATCATCCTCAATCTTTAATTGTTGTTTGTCTCCTTGAAAGAGTTGTGAAGATCTTAGGGAAAGAGATTTGTTTGGTGGGTGAGCGATTTGTTTGGGAGATCTTTTCCATTAGTTAGATACTTAGTATCTTTGTTTGTTTGATAATAAGAAGTTCTCCTCTTTGGTTCGTGGAAGTAAGCAATCGTCAAACCACGTTAAATTTGGTGTCTAATTCGTGGAAGTAAGCAATTGTCAAACCACGTTAAATTTGGTATCTCTCTTTACATTTTGTTTGTTGATAAGTAGGTCTAATTGTTTTACTACTTACGTTATTTTGTTTGCATCACTTTCATACACATTGGTAGGTTGTTTAGACGTTTCTGTTGTTTGTTGGGAGGTACCTTGTGCGTCAACAGCACCAATGGCTATTGGCTAAACAGTAAGCATGGACTAACTTTACTGTTTTTGGAAAAGAGTGGAGAGAGTAATGCTCATATATTATCCATACATATTAGTTGGTTAGATGCTTCTGTTGTTTGTTGGGAGGTACTTTGTGCACAGCATACTTGTTGTTTGTTGGGAGGTACTTTGTGCCTCAACAGCACACACAATGGCTATTTGCTAAGCATGGACTACTGTTTTTGGAAAAGAATAGAGTAATGCTCATAGGCTATTCATAAAGTATTATTATTCACCTTTACAGTCTACTGGCCGGCTTGGATGTTAACTGTGCAATACTACTGCAAATATGCCAGAGGATTTCTATAGCAACATTGTCAACATAACACGTCCGTACTCTTATCACGAGTCCTAAATCCTAATACATTCGTTCTTTGAGGTACAGCAAGGTTTTTTACTACTCTAGTTTAGCAACCATATATTGATATATAGTTAAACCACAACAACAATAAGGTGGTGGTATGGGCCCTCAAACCTATCTTGGATTCTTGGCGCCATGTCCAAATCCCTTAAGCCTGTCCTGTACTCCTGTCATGTCCTCTCCTTGCTCAAACCAAATTTTTGGGCCAAAACCAACAGGTTAATGGACTTCTACATTCATGCTTAAAGGGCTTAGTATAATTGGACCTTGGGGAGTAGGGTAGGACTTTAGGTTTTTCTTCATGAGATTTCCCGTAGGTCGTATCACTATGTCGACACGCCGAGTACGCTTATCTGACAACAACCGTAACAAACAAATTCACAAAAGCGACACTTAAAACTGCTTTGTTGCTGTGCTTTGCGACAAGATTAAATGCCATATATTGATAATGGGTCCTGATGTAGAGGTGTTACAGCTACAGCTAGAAATCTAGAATGGATAAATTTAATTGGCAAATATGACTAGTAGATTGATTGGCTAAATTATCAAAAACTATGAAGAATTAACCTGAATAAACCGGCCCTCTTTCAAATTTATCAAAGTCTGTAGTTGTACCACATTGCACAAACATGTAACCACAAATATTAGTACTAGTGCCCTTTGGTTGAACCCCTTCTCTCTTTTTTTTTTTTTTTTTTTCTCTCTTGAGCATAAGCTATAGAAATTAGAAAATCTACATACAATCCCACATTGCCTGATGATCAATAACCTTATTACTTCTCTGCGCGTTTTTTCATTTCACTAACAGCCTCATCCACCTTCCGAGAAGCCTCCTCGCCAGTTCCAACCACGGTTTCCTTAAGTTTTTGTGTTACATCTTTTGCCGTTTCCCATGCACCTTCAACCGACTGCTTCGCTTTGTCTGTAACATTCTGTGCAGTCTCGGATGTTTTACTACCTCCTTCCTTAGCCTTATCAGACACAGATCCAGCAAATTCACCAGTCTTGTCCTGCACTCCAGATGCAGCCTCTTTTGCCTTTTCTACACCTTCCTTTGCTTTGTCAGCAACTGCTCCATATGCATCCTTAGCCTTATCTGTAGCATCTTCTGCCATTCCCTTGGTTTTATCTGCAGCTCCTTCTGCTTGTTCCTTTGTGTTGTCATAGCCTTCTTTTGCTCCCTGCTTGGCTTTCTCAGACAGTTCATCTGCTTTCACACCCAAATCAGCCCCTGAATTTGCCTTACATGATGCATCTCTCCTTCGGTCTTGACCCTGAAATTTAATCAAAAACATATAAACCATAATGATTACTTCAACTTAACAACAAGTCAAAAACAGCAAAATGAGATATGATGATGATCTATATATACCTCATGATTGTATTTGTTAGCAGAAGTAGAGAAACAAATCCTAGAAGCTTTACGAAGAGAAAGAGTTGCATTTTGTGGAACAACAGCCCTAGGGATGTTAAAGAGAACATTTCTTGCTAAGTACATGGCTGCCATATTGTTTTCTTTCTAAGAAAAATCTTACTTCTTTCTTGATGTGTTTGTGAGAGATCTCTATCAGTTGATATATTGCGGTGTGTTAAACTTGTATACTTCTTCAGTTACTTTTTCCCGATTGATATAGTAACCAATTTGAGAGATAAGGTGGCAAAAAATGTAGGACACGTGTAAGGGGTTAGTTACACGTGTAGGTCATGCTGAGGACCTATATCGCACTGATTCATGCAGTCCACACATGTAAAACTTTAGAGAGTAACACAACTGTAGAGTGTAGACACGCTTCACTGTAAGCCCTGCCGACCTATTTCATGTCGGCACTATGTACAAGTTTACCACCTTGCTTACTGACAGATTAAGCGAAAGCCCAACTCTCTTCCTTTTGAATTCAAGAAATAGGAAAACCCACATTGTTTAATGTCCTGATAAGGCCCAATACCTGTTGTTGGTCTGTAAGGTGGGCTGGTTTGACCAATTGTCACATTCAGGCCTGGTCTGTAAGCTGCGCTGGATCTCAATGAATCTGACGTTTAGCTCTGATATTGCACAGAACAAGTCTGAGAGTCCGTCTGACAAGGCTCAAAAGCCCAAGATGAACTATCTGAGCATTACATGACACAGCAGCAACCACTGTCTGCAGACCCTGTCATTCTGCGAAACAAAACTCTGCCAGGAACAAGGCACACCCCCAAGCAGCAGAGCAACAGCACCTTGATCATCAACCATCATCGAATTCAATAATTTATAGCATGGGGGACTAATGCATAAGATAATTCTTTAAAATTACTGACCAACCTCAGGCATAATGCATTCACGGAATCCGGACATACACTTCATGGCGGTGGACCTGTGATAGGAAATAAGACAGAAGTTTCTCCTTCCAGCACTAAAATAGTTGCCATTCACCAATAGGTAGTGGATATTTGCACATCCACATTAGTGTGGAGACTGTCAGCAGCAAAATAGGTGGTCATTTAGAAGGATTTGGCACAGTGCAGAAACCCAATTTAAACACACTAAGGTTCCTTTTTAATTTGTCATGAACAAAGTGTGCGCCAAGTGACTCAACAAAATATTCTGAATTTCATTTTTTTTTTTTTTTTTTTTTTTGTTGAAATCTAGGTGTACACCAAGTGACCTTGCACTCGAGCTAAAAATAACTAGCCACCTATTTGTAGAATGCTTCTAAAAGCTCTCCCAATTCATCAGTTGCAACTGCAAATTTTAAGAAGAATTAAGAATACACAGTAATACCATCAATTCCTATTCCACAAGAAAGTAAAACAGAGATGAAAGTGAAGTAATTATGCTCATCAGTTCTCCACATGTAGTCATGTACTAGTCTGAAATCTTATTCTGCTTCACACTAAAGCATTGCTCCTGCCATGTTTTGATTTGTAAGGTGGAACAAAACTTTAAAGAGTGTTAGAGCTTTCTATGACCCATACAACAATGGAAAAGGAATTTAGTTTTTGGACATGATACGCACTAAAATCCTGGAATGATGAGTGTGTCCACAACTTAGTGTTCAATAATCAATATGAAGGCAAATGAATAAAGGTGAAGTTGACAGAAGATATATCTTTCCCTTTTTGAAAAGATGCAATCACTTGCTTCACCTGGCTCTCAGATGAAATGATTATGAAGATTCATTAAATCTGGATAAGGCAGCCATGAGTTTTATTTGCATCAGTTTTGCCATATATAAGTTGAGTGTATATCACTTCTTAAAAAGGGTTGCTTTCTGCCTTTCTTTACCAAAAAACAAAAAAAAAAGGTTGCTTTGGTTAATATATCCCAAAACTGCTAATCTATTTCTCAGGGTTGAACTCTCTGTATTAGTGTATCTTTTCTTATTTGTAAATGAAACGAGCACTCTAAATCAAAAGTGAAATAGTTGATGGAGTTTATCATTATTAATGTTTTCTTTCCCTTTTGTTGGCTTCAGAAAGAAAAAAAAAAATGGCCTAAACTCAGTACAAACTTCAAAGCAAACTGTCAAGTGTGTCATCTGTTAGTGGCTTGGCCAAAGCTATGGAAAGCATATATAGCTAGAGCCTAGAGGTCAAAACATCAGTCATTTCTGCCTCAATCTTGTAGGTTAAAAACAGAGCACCACCAGAAAATAGTAAGGTCACCATTCAAGTAAATAATATTATCAGACAATCTTTCAAACCAGTCAATTAAGGACCTAAGTACAGCCATATTTGTGTAGATATGGAACAAAAGAAGCTTGTGTGAATCGGTCGATGAGAAAGAGATCATTGCAACGTAGTAGTTCGTGGCTTGGTTACACGTATTTGCAAAAAAAAAAAAAAAAAAACCCTATGTTTGATGCAAATTACAAGATGTCTTCCATAGATATGTAAGAACACAAAAAGTAAGATATACAAGTTCAAGACTCGGGCCAAATTCTTTAAGGTATACAAGTTCAGTGCTGAAAATATACAATGAGGTAGATGGAAAAGTAAGTTTCTTAATATCCTGAACTGAAATATAACACATTTCAGACATTTATAATGAAACTGAGTAATGGTTAGCCCATACATATGTAAGAACACAAGAAGTTTCTTTTTACAATGTTTATAACCTCTAGATTGGGATTCTTACCATTCCCACTGTATGTGAAGAAAGCACGAGCTCAATGAAATGCTAGGCCTCATCAACTGGAATGCTGTCAAGCAAAAGAACAACTTGTTCAATGGAAGGTCTTCGCCTTGGATCTTGATCTATGCATTTACATGCTACTCCGAGCACCTCTATGAACTGTTTCTCTAGAGACTTACTCCAGATTGATGGGTCAAATATCTGTTCCTCTTTGTTCTCCAATTTCAGTTGAAGGACCCATGAGACCAAGTCCCGAGAGCCTTTTGCTTTGCACACATCCACAGGTCTCCTACTAGTAAGAAGCTCCAAAAGAACAACACCGAAACTGTAAACATCACCTTTGAAAGTAGCAGTTAATGTCTGACTGTATTCAGGCGGGATGTATCCTAGGGTCCCAACCAGATCAGTTGTCACATGAGTATCATATGGACAGAGGAGCCTCGCCAGACCAAAATCAGCCAAATGAGCATCAAAGTTTTCGTCTAAAAGAATGTTGCTAGATTTAATGTCTCGATGAACAATATTTGGTTCACAACCCTTATGCAAGTAAGCCAATCCCTTACCCGCTCCTTGAGCAATCTTCAGCCTAACATCCCATTTCAGTACAGACCCTCCATCAACCCTTTCATGAAGCCAATAGTCCAAGCTCCCATTTTCCATGTATGAGTATATTAGCAACCTGTCATTTCCATGCCTACAATAACCTTGCAGAGGGACAAGATTCTTGTGTTGAGCTCGTGACAGCGCTTCCACTTCAGCTCGGAACTCTCGTTCCATCTGACCACAGTCTCCAGAGAGCCTCTTGATTGCAGCCTTTGATCCATTCGGTAGGTTGGCTTTGTAAACTAGACCAAATCCTCCACAACCAATTATGTTTGCTTGATCGAAATTGTTCGTAGACTTCAGCAGGTCACCGATGGTTAGCTCCTTACTCTCTGAATTCTGAAAGAGAATAACTAATTTCGAAGACCCAAGTGCCTCTGAGAATCTGTTCGACCTACAAAAATTCTCCTCTACATCATCCATCGGATACCTTACATCCTTTCTTGAAATCTTGAATAGGACAACGGCCAAAAGCAATGCGATACCCACTCCTATACTGATTGTTATTCCGAGGATGCTGCCTCGACCAATATTACCATTGGGACCAGATCGCATCTCTGACTGATGTAGATCACTAGACACCCTGCAAGGATGAGTTAAAGCTCCACACAATCCCAGGTTCCCCTCAAAGCTAGAGTTTGGGAAGCTAGAAAACTGTCCTCCGCTTGGTATCTCTCCTTCTAAATGATTGTTTGCCACACTGAACCTTGATAAGAATGTAAGTTTGTTAAATGACCAGGGTATCGATCCATAGAGATCATTGGATGAGAGATCCAAGACCTCTAAGTTCTCCATGTCCGAAATTGTAGTGGGGATGGTCCCACTGATGTTGTTCCTGCTCAAATCCAATACATGAAGCCCCTTCAACCTGCCAATCTCAGACCATAAAGTTCCACTGATCTTATTGTTGCTCAATAACAACGAAGGAGGGAAACTTGAAGCTTGGTTGTATTGCAGACCATTAGCACTCTGGTTACGTTTGACATATAATGGTATGCCAATGGAAGTCGTGGCATTTGCACAACCATCTGGTGAAATGAGGCTCTTTAAGTCTGTCAAGCTTTTCGGAATCTCACCTGTAAGTGAATTATTTGAGATGTCCAAGTAAAAGAGACTATCCATCTGACCAATCCATGGAGGTATGCTACCACTCAAATGATTCCATGATAAATCTATGACCTGTAACTTCGTGCAATTTAATAACCACATAGGAATCTGACCACTAAGACCACAATTTCCAAGAGCAAGGATCATTAAGTTCTTAAACCCACTCATATTTCTGGGAATCTCTTCGCGGTGGAAGTTTTTCGTAAGAATAAGTGTCGTAAGATTCCGACAGTGCTGCAGTACACGTAATGCACCAGGCAAATTTTCAAAGCTATTGTTGGACAAGGAGAGAAATGAAAGAGATGTGAGGTTTGCAAAATCATTAGGGATAAGTCCAGAAAAGTTATTTTTAGCAAGGCTTAATGTTTTCAACTGCCTACAACTTGATAATGTTGCAGGAAGAGGACCCATGAAACGATTAGTAGCAAGATCAAGTGAAGTGAGATTAGGCATTCCAGCGAAATTAAGATCGACTATTCCTGTCAGAGAATTGTTTCGAAGGTCGAGCACTTGAAGCATTGAACATAGTGGTAAAGAAGATGGCAATGGACCAGAAAAGAAATTAGAATGTGCAATTAACTGCTCTAGTTCTGTGATGCTTTCAAACACATTAGGAAGGGGGCCATAAAATCTGTTTGCAGAAATTATCAAAGATTTAAGTCTGGAAAGCTTACTCAGATTCTTGCTCAACTGTCCAGAAAATTTGTTGCAAGACATTGATAAAACCTCCAGAGACGATAACATAAATAGAGTTTCCGGAAGATGGCCCGACAGCGAATTGGAATCCACATGCAACTGTTTGAGAGTCATACTGCAATTGGTTAAACCTTCCACCATAAGAGACCCTGAGAAATTGTTCATCGATAAATCCAGAATGCGCAGTGCATTTGAAGAGTTGCAGATTTTTGTATCAATTCGGCCAGTGATAGAATTGTTGCTTATATTGAAGACAACAAGATGTGGAAAAGCATGGAGTTCAAGTAATTCCCCAGTAAAGGTATTGCTTGATAGATTAAGGTAACGGATAAGTTTCAAACCACCAAACACCTGTGAAATCGGTCCTGATAACATGTTGTAGCTGAGATCAAGAACCTCCAACTGCTGCAAGTTAGAGAGCACTTTGGGTACATCACCTTCCAGACTATTAAACGAAAGATCCAGGTGTTTCAGTTGCTCTAGACCCCTCAATGACTGAGATATCTTCCCCTTGAGGCTTCTTCCAGGCAAAATTAACTTGGTCACCCTACTCGCAATCGACCCAGTATCCAGATTAGTGCAGAAAACACCATCCCATTGGCAGCAAACTGAGTCATTCGACCAAGCCGAGATAATAGACCCATTGGTAAGGTTCCCTGCAAATTGCTTCAATGCCAGCAAATCATTCGGATGACAGCTCTGGTTCGGGATTTCAAGACCCAAAGATGAACATATAAATGAGGCAATGAAAACCCATTTGAGGAAAGTAATCAACACAAACTCCATCATCACCAATACTGAAATCAAAGGAGATCCCAACCTCAAAATCTAAGCTCAGGACCCCATAATTCTATATCAATCTGATATGATTCCCTATAGAAAAAAATAAGATTTGAAAAGGAACAACTTCAAACGCACATAAAGAAGATCCCCAGAACTCAAACCTCCAAATCCCAAGATCAAAAACTTCACAGACCCATTATCAAACATATCTTGTTCACTCCCATACTGATATGAAAACATACAAAGGAAAGAAACTTCAGACACACATCCCCAAACCACACTTCAGATTCAACTAAAGCTCACTTGCAAATGTATCAACTGAAGAAAATCTTCAAACCCAACTCCCCAAAACTCATATCAGATCCCTATAGACCTAGAAAACAAACAACTTCCACATGCTTTGTCCAGTCCAATCTGATAATGATATCCAAATGAAGAAACTTGATTGAAAAACCCAAATCTCAAATCACTCAAAAAAAAAAAAAAAAAAAGTCACTTGAAAGTAAAGCAACAGAAGAGCACTCTGAACCCAATGGGGGATTTTTTTTCTCTACATTCAAAACATACCCAAAGATGGATTATCGTTGAAATCTCTTTATTATTTATATTAAAGCAAAGACAGAATCCAAAGAAAAGAAACAAATAAACTCTCAGAAATGGTACCAAAAGTGTGTCTATTTCTTTAACTTTGATTTAAAATGAAAACATATAAAAAACAGCTGACCTTGTCACCCTTTCTTGTGTTTCTTCTTCTTCTTCTTCTTCACATCTCACACACTCAAAACAAAGTGAAAGTGAAGTAATGGTGGGGTTGGAAGTTGACAGATGTTGAGGGGTTTAAGGTCAAAGAAGAGGGAGGAGTGTGTTGTAATAAGAATAAGATTCTCTTCTCTCTCTCTCTCTAATCTCTATTGATTTGACCTGATTTAGCCGGTTTAGATTCAGCAAAGCAAGGCGGACGTCACGGGTTTCTGCTTGTGGGGTTAAATGTGTGTGTGTGTGTGTGAGAGAGAGAGAGAGATTTCTCTACTCCACTTCTTCCACTCACCATTCATTAATGTGTAGTGTTTGAAGTCAACTTACCCAACTTGCTTACATGTGAATCCACCCACTTCACCACACTACTTTTGCTTTTATATATAGCTGGCTGCCTGGCTATCCAAACATTGAGACCAAATACACTACTACTTGAATATTCATACATATAGTTTTAGCCTTAGGTGAAAATATCGTTTAGGGCCGGATATCCGATCTCCCAAAAAACGGAAAATATCGCGGATATCCGACCTCCTGTGTCGGATTTTATTGGTTTGGTAAATTCAAAAAAATCGGTATTTTCCGCGGATATTCGCAAATATTCGCGAAAAATTCGGCAAATTGGGAGGTTTTCTGCACTTTCCGTGTTTTTTCGCGGATTTCGATATATAAACTTATAATTAAAAGAAAAACTTACATTACAAATTAAACACACGACAAATCATACAAGGAAGCTAAGACGGAACTATTACACAAGATAGTTTTACTCATAGGTGAAAAAATCGTAAATATCGGGCGGATATTCATAGAAATTTTATATGTTTACAATACAAGAACTAAACACAAACAACCTCATTACAACTCAACCCATAGTTTTATTTTAATAATCAAAATAAAAGACATGCTAACCCCAGAATGATAGACGCCCCTTGTCAAACCGATGAGCTTCGAGTCGCATACGTGTGGGGACGAACTCAGTACAGTAATATTCCCATGACATTGTTTGCTCGTACGACCTGAATTGGTCAATATGCATATCATATGCATCTTGATCCATACAATACGGAGCAAATGATTCAAAGATAGGAAATCTCGAGTATTGTTGAACCGGCATTAATGTATCGGCTGACTGCACGTCGGACCCACTTGTCATTTGGGCCAACCAACTCCCTATATTAGGAAACCAAGAAACACTGTCATCTGGTTGGGTTTGGTAGGATGGTACACTGGAATCATCACTTTGGGAGGTTCCTATGTTACCATAAGAAAAATGAGGGTAAACCAATTCGATACCAATTATTCATTACACAAAAACAAACCTTGGATACAAACAGTATACCGGTTTGCCAAAAGTGAGAGAGAACTTCACTTTGGCATGGGCGTGCTTTTTTTTCGTTTCTTTCTGATATATTGCTCTTGGAGGGCCATCAAGTTCGTCGCGAAAGTTTCCAAACGTCTAGTGCCTTTTGGACCTTTTTTTGATAATCTCATCGAAAATTCTAGTTCGGGGGGATTAAAAATAAATGTGTTAATTTTATAATCGAAAATTTCATAAATTTCGATAAATATCGGTTTTTGCCGAATTATGCCGCGAATATCCGATAAATGCCGACCGGCATGGGGTGTTTTAATATCCGTTTATATGCCGTATGCCGTACCGTACCGATCTCCAAAAAAAAAACGGAAAATATCGTGAATATCCGGTCGGCAAGAACGATTTTTTCACCTATGGTTTTAGCTCTATTTGGAAATTGGAAGCTCAGCCTTTCAATTCTTGACTGAATCATCATTCAGCTACCTTGGAGAAACTATGATACTCTAGAAGTTTAATTTAGATACATTTTGTGAAAGAATTGTGACTTTAAGCTAAAAGTAAGCTAAAAAAAATGCACGCTTATAATCATGTGGCAATGCAATACACTAGTACAGATTGGCAACTAATAGTAATAATAATAGTGTGGTGTCGTCCTTTGTGCTATGAGGGAAGCAATTTGTGGATGGAGGTGATAGGGTTAATGACAATACTAAAAAACTTTGAGTGGAATATCTCCTTGAGAAATGCTTATATACCTTAATTAAAAAGAAAATTTAGGTGGTAGACTTGTAGTGGTACTTCTCATATAAAGGATCTCTAGTCTCCATGCCTACTATTAACTGAAGCTAATCAGACTATCAGACGAACCAACATGGCTTCACTCAAACGTATTGAATACCAATTTGGGTTAAGCAAAAATGATATGATCCACGTGAGTTGTAAAGAGAAAAAACATACCCACCCAAAAAAAAAAATTTGATGGATTTGTGAGTGGTTGGAAGAGAATCCTATTCTTTCTTCTTCATCATCTTGTATTTTACTTCTTATCTAGAAGATCACATATCGTCAACCAAAGTGGCGCCAAAAACTGCATGCACACTTTCGCATTAACTATTGACCAATCTTCTAGCCGCCTCTCTACTATTTTCTCTATCTCAGTCTCTCGATTATAAGTACCTTATTCCTTTTTTTAATTGTCCCAAAATATGTTATTTTTTATATTTGAATATTTTTTTTGCATATACTACTTTTATTTTAAAATTAAAGTAATTATTCTAATAAAAATGATTAGACATTATAATTGGTATTAAATAGAGGTAAATTTGAAAGTATAGTTAGTAGACAAATAATAAAGAGAAATGCTAGCAGGACTGCTGCAGTCACGCTCAAAGTAGACCGCTCACTAAAAACTGCCACGTATAATTATAAAACCGAGATAAGGGATTAGCAAGTTAGTAAAAGCAGGAGAGAGAAATAATAAGAATAAATGGAAATTAACAAGTTCAACGAACAAATTGGAAGACTCTTCTTTTCTACATACTCTTCAATATTAAATATTCAGAATATTGTATTCTCTTCTCTTTGTAATGAGTTAAACAAATAGTCATTTTGTATGGAGTACCATGAACAATTCCAAACTTGTGAAGTACATGGATAATTAGTCAATTACTAATGTTTAATGTATGTTCATTATCATATCTTGACAGAGATTAAAACACCTCAGTTTTAGATTTTCAAAACACTCCAATTAATCCTTTAAAGATCTTCAAATTTTATGGAGTTTAACTATTTTGTTTGAGTATGTGATCGAAATGGGTATTTTTAATAATTCAAGACCTTTAATATTTTTTTGGAGTTTAATTATCAAAGATTATTGTTTTAACCAGATTAACATATGATAGTTGAAATTTGAGATTTGTTTAAATTTACAGATAAATACAGAGAGAGAGAGATTGGAGTAGAAGGAACCTAAGACCATCTCCAGTGGTCCTCCATTCCTCCATAAAACAAACACTATTCATCCATTTTTATCTCCAGTGGTCCTCCACCTCCATAAGATTCTCCTCCATTCATCAAATTAATTTTTCTCCGCTTATGGAGGGGATAGTGGCTTTTGGAGGAAGAATGGAGAGGTATTTTTGGTGGGTCCCAATCATTATTTCTCTCTTAGTTAACGTAATAAAGTGTGTTGATTAATTAAACGTGATAAAAGACCTATCTACCCTTATTCATTTAAATGTTTAATTAAATTTAAAGTCCATATATATTAATTACATAATATGTTTATATCAATTAATTAATATTTAACATAAATTTTATTAATTAAATAAATTTTAAATGTGTAATTAAATTATTTTAAATGTTTAAATTATTCATTTAAATTTAAAGTCCATATATATTAATTACATAATATGTTTATATTAATTAATAAATATTTAACATAAATTTTATTATTAATTTATTTTATGTAATTAAAGATAAGTTAAATACATACAAATTAGAAAAAAAGAAATAAATAAACAATTAATACTTATTAACGCTAATTATAATTTGTTTAATATAATAATAAAATTATGCAAACTATGTGATTATACTTATTAATAATTAAAGAGGGTACAAATATAAAGAAAAATGAAGATAATGAAGGGTAAACCATCTCTAACCGTTCCTCTATAATTTTCCTCTATTTCATTGATTTTGGAGAGAAAAAATGAAGAAAACGGTTGGAGATCAAAATCGATTTTCCTCCACTTCAACCTCCAAAAGACAAGATATGAAGGAAAATGTGGAGGAACCACTGGAGATGGTCTAATCACACGAGTTTTTCTTAATTTTCTGGTTTTTTATTTTCTCGTTTCTCTTTCTTTCTTATTTTTCTGTAACCTGCTAATCCCTTGGCCCATTCTCACATTTATACGTGGCAATTTTTTAGTGTGGTAGTCGAGTTTGACCGTGCGATCCTGCCAGCATTTCTCAATAATAAATGATGTTCCAAAGTAGAATATTTTAAAAAGTACTTAATTTGGGACGGGTTTGTGTATTCAAGTGGTTACCAACAACACAAATAAATGAAAATGATATCAAGATCAATCAAGATAAGATTTTTTAGTGGCAAGACATACATTATACGGAGTACAGATATGGTTGTGACTTGTGAGCATTTAGATACAACAACAGATTGAAATCCAATTAAATGCACCTGGCCATTCATAGATATATGCATTTCAGATTGGTTGTTTTGCATCTTACCACTTTACAAATGCTTTCTAGAATTAATGCAAGTAAGTACCATATGGATTTTACATAGTGCTAAATTGTATCAAGATATAGTTTTATATTTGTACGTGTTATTGCATAACTTGAAACGAATGTCATCATCATAAGTTGATTCAAAGTTGGAACTGGGATACACCATGATTGAGTGCTCTAATCAATCCCACCATTTTCTTTTCTTTCTCTCCACTATATAAAGATATATAGCACAAAAATGTAGTGATCAATGATAACCAATCCATTATTAGCTTATAATAAACTTATTATAACCATTTGGGATGTTGGCCCTTTTTCTCCCCAGGGGTCATGGGTTCATGCCCATTATGCAGACACCTCAGGGCAGTGGAAAATAAACCGACCATGATCCAGCACCAAAGGACAGGAGCTGGACCTCGAGATCTCTTAAATGGTAAGGTATATACACCTCTAGGATGGTAATGTATCTGCCAATTGTTGGGCCATAAATAATGGATGTATATTTGGGGCATTTTGGTCTGGTGGTAGGTTTTTGTCTCAATCTGGTCTTTCATGGTTCAAATTGAAGGCTGACTAATATTGCACTTGTTTAGTAGGATCATATGTGGATATCACTAATCATGAATATTGTTTATTAATTCAATTTTTATAAGTTAAGTAAATCCTATCATACATACCTGGCATGCTTATATTAATTGATTCATAAACTTTGGTGGATTGATAGAAGAAAAGAAGAGAAAAATCTTTCATTTTATAACATTTTAAAACAAATAACTAGAATATGTGTGTTTTTTTTTATAAGTAAAATTTTATCTTTACTACTTTATATAAGGGGTGGAGTTATCACAATTTACCACGTGTTTTTTTATATTTACTTTAGTTTATTTTGTTTGTTGTATATTCTGTTAATATGGGACTCATATAATAAATTACCAATAATCAACGAAATTATCGGTATTACGCCCAATTGATGTTTTGATATACAGTTGGTTAGAAGAGAAGCATTCATGTGTTGACATCACAAGAGCATCTCTGATAGTGGGGTTTGGTAATAGAAATTTCGAAGTGGGTCAGACAGTCGTTCATGCAGCTGCAGTTAAGGTACAAAACACACGAGGGAGCATGCGCAGCGAACCAACATTGTTTCATTCCTTTTGCTTTTGACACTTTTGGGTTTATAGCACCAGAAGCAGTTGAACTTCTCATGAGGGTACTATAATAGATAGCAACGTGATGATTGCGGGTTTGAACAAATATGTATTTAAGAGAATCGAGTTTGCTATTCAGAAAGGACTTGCAGCGCAGTTTGTCTTCTACTTTTGTATAATTCTTTGAGCTTCAATAAAATAGTTTCCTTAAAAAAAAAAAAAAAAAAAAAAAATTGCTCCTGATAGCAGTTTGTAGCGTGTTTGTCCTCTAAGTTTGTATAATTCCTCAAATTTTTATCAATAAAATTTATTTTGAATTAAGAAAAAAAAAAAAAAAAACTCTCCATTCTAACTTATTAGCACGTGCATAGGGGTAGAAATCGGACGGAACAAATCAAAAATGGCATGTTCGGAGAAAATAAATCGAAAATCGGAATTAACAAATTTCTTCTGATTCGATTCCATTTTTTTCGGAACAACAAAATTTATTCTAAGTTCAGAATATCGGAAATATTCGGAATATCAGAAAAAATCGGAAAAAAAATAAATTCGAATCATTCGGAATTCCAATATAAACAAAAAAGGGTGAGTTGGGCCTAAGGACACGGTTCCTATTTGGTTAGGCTAAAAGGACATTAAAAGATTCCCCTTAGTTAAAAGGACAACGTTTTTATGATCACGGGTCTGATCATAACAATTTACTCTCTTGGACAGAAATACCCTTTTATGATCACATGTCTAATCATATACTACACACTAAATGCAATAAAACTATACCTTACCCAAATGAACCCTAGTTGTAATGCAATTAATCTTAAGCAACCCTATGATCAAATCTATACTCACATGATTACGAGTCTAATCATATGCTATATAACACTAAATACAATAAAACTATACCCTACCCCAATAAACCCTAGTTGCAATACGCTCTTATATAACTGTATGATCAGATCTATAATCATATAATCACATGTCTAATCATATACTACATAACACCAAATGCAGTAAAACTATACCCTACCCGGCCAAATGAACTCTTGTTGGAATGCGATCTTATGCAATCGTATGATCAGATCGTATAATCACATTTATTTGATATGATTAGATCTGTAATCATATTTATTCGTTATGATCACACATAAATCACAACACGAGTATGTATGATCACACTTATAATTACATTTATTTGTTATGATTAGACCTGTAATCGCATTTATTTGTTACGATCATAGTCCTAATCACATATAAACATTTTATGATCATGAGTATGATTGCAGTTGTGATCACATAAATCAAAGGGACAATTGTGTATGATTAATTATCATACGTATAATCATAATGATCACATGTATATAGAGGTAAAAATGGAATTTCAAAAAAGTGTGACTATATGATTACAAGTCTGATCATAAACATTTGTCCTTTTGACAAAATCAAAATCCGGGTTTGTTCTTTGACATATTATTAACGTTCGTTTGTTCTTTTGACAGCCACAATTTTAAGTTTGTCCTTTTGGCCAAAAATGTTGGAATAAGGCCTTACAACATAATTCTTTGAAAAAAAAATCGGAATTCTAACATAAAAAAAAATCGGAATTTCAACTTATAAACATATCGGAATTAGTTGGAATTCCAAATCAAATATAGTGGACGTGATTCGTTTTGAAAACTTAAAAATCATTCACTCTTTATACCGATTGAGATACTATATTTGCTTATTGAGGTATTTTATCTAACATAATAACATACCACCCTAATAATGGATCAAAGTTCTTGAGTATAGCACTTTATAAAACACAATTATACTGCAAAGTATATAATAATATAATTGCATGAACAATAAAGGAATTAATCTGGCTAATAAACATGAACCTTCAATCAGAAGTATAAACTAACCAATAATTTACTATTACATTATTTTATTTGTTGAATTATACATTTATATTTGATTACATTAAGATTTGAGACTAAATATAATTTGTTATTGAGTCCTCATGTGATTTAACTTGGTATATCATTTTTATGTCTATATATGTATGTATATTTTCAAAGTGAGAATAATTTAAATCTTTAAATTATTGAAAATTTCGGAATAATTATCGAAAAATCGGATCGGATCGGATTCACATGCGTAGTTCCAATTCCATTCCATCTTTTTACGAAAAATTCGGAAATCGAAACTAGAATAATCTATTCCAAATTCAAAAAAAAATCGGATTAAAAATCAAAAAATTCGAAAAATCGGCAAAAATTTACACCCCTACACTTGCATATTCACACAGTTGATAATAATCCAAAAAGGTTACCTACTAGATATCGTCAGGTTAGGAGCACAGAGTGTGAAAAAATGTTCACACATTACAGATACACCAAGCAAGAAGCAACCATAAGGTGGTGTTTGATAACACGATTTTCCTGTGGCAAACGCGAATTTGCCCGCTTTTTTTCATTTGCTCGCGTTTGATAACCTAGTCGGATAATTCGGCAAAATTTGCCTGAACACCCTCACGTGCCTCTATTTTCCCGCATTAAAGCGGACAAATTTTGCCTAGCCCCCCCCTAGGCAAAATTTGCTTTGCCACTTAACCCTCTACAATTTGCCAAGTATATATTACATTTTTGCCAAAAAAAACCCTACTCAAAGAAGAAAAAACCCTAAACCTTCGAAACTCTTTAATGGCGGCGCAGTAGAGGCGATTTTCAAGACGACGGAGATTTCGAACCCTAAAACAGGTAACTTTCTTCTTCTTCTTGTTTATCTTCTTCAATGAATTCATCTTCTTCAATGAATTCATCTTCTTCTTCTTGTTTAAGTTCGATCTGTTTGATATATACTGTTCGATCTCTTGAAAGTTCGATCTGTTTAAAGTTCGATCTGTTTAAGTTCGAACTTTAAAGTTCGATCTGATTAAGTTCGATCTGATTAAAGTTCGATCTGATTAAAGTTCGATCTGATTAAAGTTCGAACTTTAAAGTTCAATCTGTTTACCATTCGATCTGTTTAAGTTCGAACTTTAAAGTTCGAACTTTAAAGTTCGATCTGATTAAGTTCGATCTGATTAAAGTTCGATCTGATTAAAGTTCGAACTTTAAAGTTCGATCTGTTTAAGTTCGATCTGATTAAAGTTCGATCTTTAAGTTCGATCTTTATTGATCTGTTAAGTTCGATCTGTTAAGTTCGATCTGTTAAGTTCGATCTGTTAAGTTCGATCTGTTAAAGTTCGATCTGTTTAAAGTTCGATCTGTTTGAAGTTCGATCTGTTTTGAAGTTCGATCTGTTAAAGTTCGATCTGTTTAAAGTTCGATCTGTTTAAAGTTCGATCTGTTTTGAAGTTCGATCTGTTAAAGTTCGATCTGTTAAGTTCGATCTGTTTAAAGTTCGATCTGTTAAGTTCGATCTGTTAAAGTTCGATCTGTTTAAAGTTTAATCAAAAGGTAATTTATTCTCATTTCTTTGATTAATTATCTCTGTATATATATATATATATATATATATATATATATATATATATATATATATATATATATTACTTTGATTACACTGCAATCTGCACACACTAGGTTTTGATCAGGTCAAAAAACTAATGTAAATTGTTGTTTTTAACTAGTCACAATGTCAACATATTCGGCAATGCAACTATAAAAGCGGGTGATTATATGCGAAACCAGTGCATTGTAATCTAGTCGAGACCATAATAATCTGTTTAGTATACATATTGATGACAATTTAATTGCAGTCATCATGAATACTAGACTTGAGTAGTATTGAGTCTCAAAATTTGTTTTATAAGTCAGCTGAACGATAATATCGATATATAGATTTGATAATTCTCTTTGATCCATTGATCTAACTTCTTTGTACTGGGGATGGAGTTGTGACTTTATTTATCTCACACTTTCTTTCTAAAAGGAAGTATTGTTTCCGAAAGAAGTAAACATTGACGTCTCTCGTAGGGTAGAAAACTGTAATAGCATTGGGTTATTGGCACAGTGTCCTCTCTTTTGAATAAAACTTTGAACTTCAAAACTCGGGAGGGTGTAGGGACACCAGGTCACCACCATCACTGTAAATATATAGATATACTAAATTACTTATCGATTCAAGTTCGATCTGTTAAAAGTTTGAACAGATCTGAACAAATTGAACAAATCTGAACAGTTTGAACAAATCTGTTCAATTGTCAAGTTATTATTGATGCCTATATTCTATGTTGATAATATCTGATGAATGTTTATGTGTGGTTTTGTCACACTGAATTTTCTTTTGCAGACCAGTATCTTTTGCAGACCAGTATTGTTTAAACATCAGCTCAAGAAGGTATGATTTGATTTGAGGTTTTTCGGTTTTTTTTTTTTTGTAAAAATTGTATGCAGTAGTGATGTATGATATTATTTGGCAGCTTCGCTCTCTCTTGTCCTTCGATTTCTCCCTTTCGCTCGTGTTTGTCTTTCTCTACTCATTTGCTTTTCAAGGTTGGTTATTTCTTTTACCATGTATTCGTTTCTATTATAACGCATGTTTAGTTGGGATTAGAAAACATGTTTTTGTCAGCATTAGGTATCTATATATGCAGTAGGTATCTACCATGTATCAGTTGGGATTCCAATGGCATGTTTGAATAATTAATAAGTGATGTTTATGAATAGAGGTTTTGTTTTTATTATATAATCATGTTTTCAAGTTTCAATATAGATTGTTTTTGTCATCTATAGATTGTCATTTGTTTACATACAAATAATAGTACATACTAGTATCCTGATTAGTTTGTACACACAACGTAAGATTTTATGTTAATTCCTACACACATACAGATTAATGATTGTATTAGTTGTTTCTATAATTAAACACATAGTACAGACTAGTAACTTGATTAGTTGTGAGAATTATATATTATACGAAATAAGTTGATGTAATGGTAACTCATAATGTTAACAAAATCTGTAGTTAAATAAAAATTGAAATCTGAAAATAAATTGAAAGCTGAAAATAAATTGAAAGCTGATATATATAAACTCATTATGTTGAAAACATCTAATTACCACTTTTCAGAGAATGGGTAAATATTCCTATTATGTTGTGCGTCGTGGGTTCTGTCCGGGTATCTACAGAACTTGGGAGGAGTGCAAGTCACAGACGGACGGCTTTAGCAACGCTGACTGGCGTGGTGCTTATACCATTGCTGAAGCAAGGCATATGCTTCAGCAACATCTTACAAATGGTTTCTGTCAACCTTCTGGCCTTATGTGTGATCCCAATCATCTTATGTCCCAGTCTTACATTCCTGCGCCAGAACCGTATGAACATTCTGGTCAATCTTACCAATCCGCCGCTCAATCTCAAGCACCTCTATCTCCACTAGTCAATTATCGGGCCTTAAACAATGTTGTTGTGGTGGACGACTTTTGGTGGTTGGTCAAGAAGTTGGTGTTGGTTATGTTGGTTGTTGTTATTGCATTGTTAATTAAATTGTTATTTGTCTTGTGAGATTTATGTAAAAAGTGAAATTGATGATGTAAATTATTAACCAGTGTTTATAATAATTTCTCATTTAAAAAACACTCTTACGCATTCATACACTACTAACAAGTAAAATTATTAACCAAATAAACTGACCACATGTTCTGTAGAATGCCTACCGAGGATGAACGTATCGTTGCAGCTACTATTGTAATTGTAGCTGTCGATTGGTTAATGCACTATATTGGAACGAGACGTGAACGTGTTCCTAGAGGTCTTAGGGCTCCCTATACCTATAATAGAGATTCGTCGCGTGGGCGAACCTTAGCCCGGTTCTACACCGATAACGACAACGATTGTCATGACCAATTGAGGATGAGGCGTTTTGCATTCCATCGGTTATGTGCTAGGTTGAAGACTATGGGTTTATCCGACTCTCGGTATGTGTCAGTTGAAGAACAAGTTGCAATGTTCTTGCTCATAGTCGGCCACGACAATCGGTGTAGAAGAACACGTCACGAGTTTAGGCGATCTGGACAAACCGTGAGCCATTACTTCCACTTGGTTTTGAATGCTTGTCTAAAATTGTATAGGCAAGTGGTTGTCAACGCCACGGCTGAGAACTCACCCCTCAATGACGGTCCTGGGGATGTCTTTTGGCATCAGTATTTCAAGGTACGAATAATTATTTCGTATTTTATCATCTTCTTATAGGTACGAAAAACTCTTTCGTATTTTTCTGACCAAGTAAATTGTTAATTAGGACGTTGTAGGCGCAATCGATGGTACCCACTTCCCCACCTTAGTGCCCCTTGATGATCAACCGAGGTATCGTAATCGGAAAGGAGTGATATCCCAGAATGTTCTAATTGGATGTACGTTCGACATGAGATTCACTTACGTTCTAGCTGGGTGGGAAGGGTCGGCGCATGATGGGCGGTTGTTGAGATGTGCGGTTACTCGTCAAGGTAGGAGATTAACCTTGCCCCCTGGTAAGTATTACCTTGCGGATGCTGGCTTTGCATTAAGTCCCGGCTTCCTCACACCTTATCGTGGGGTTCGATACCATCTCAAAGAACAAGGACATCGGGCTGTTGAAACTGATGAATAACTGTACAACTGTCGGCATTCCAGGCTACGTAATGTTGTGGAGAGGATCATAGGGGTGTTGAAGAAACGCTTCGCTTATTTGAGGAAGGCACCATTCCATGATGTGAAGACACACACAAAGATAATATTGGCGTGTTGTGCAATTCACAACTTCCTCAAAGATATCGATCCAGCTGATGTAGTGGAACCTGATTTAGAGGAACCCGAAGAACCCGTTCCCCCCGAGGCAGATAATGCGCAAGGCGGTGGAATACTCATATCCGCATCACGGTCTTGGAGTAAGTGGCGTGATGACTTGAAGAAGGAAATGTGGACTAATTATCAGAATTACCATGAGCTGGAATAGCTTTGAGGTTTCGTTGATTTTATTAGGGTTGTGAGTGTGGTAGTGTTGTGCTTGAGTATTTGATGAGTTGTTTGAAATAATTTGTTTGGGTTGTTTGAAATATGTTCGAATAATGGAAGAGGTAATTTGCCAATAATTGTAATAAGTTGGAATAATTTGTGGTTTGGACTATTTGATAGTGTTATGAGCGAGATTATGTTTGGATGTTCCATTTGGACTATTTGATAAGTTGTTTGGAATAATACGCTTGTGTATGGTTCATATCTGTGTATAACTGTGAGTGTGGGATGATTAGGTACAACTATGTCGAACGGACAGTTCAAGAAGCCTAGAAAGACCAGGAAGGGCAATGGACAAGATTCAGCGGACCCTTACTTCCCAACTGACAAGCCAGTTAAGTGCTACATAAGGTGGACCAAACAAATGGAAGAGGTGATGTTGAACACTTTGTATGAAGAAGTGTTGAGAAACGGTAAGAGAGCTGACAATGGCTTAAGAACCGAATCATTGAAAGCAGCTGCAGATGGTGTCAATTCAGCCCTCCGTATGAATGTTAGTTCTGAACATGTACGGACTCGCCTGAAGACACTTAAGAAGGACTACAAGATTGTAAAGGAACTTCTGGATTTGTCTGGTTTGGGATTTACTTTTGACACCGAAAACAAGACTGTTATTGCTGCAGATGAGGATGTTTGGGAACGGTACTTTGTGGTAAGGCACATTTGTTTATGAGTTTGGTAATTGTTGGGTCGTAAACTTGACAAAATGATTAACACAAGTGTGCTTTGTAGGCTCATCCTGAATCACGTAATGTTCGTGGGAAGCATTTTCCATACTTTGAACAATTGAGCCTCATCATCGGCAACGAAACTGCAACTGGTGAAGGAGCATTCGCAGGTGATGAAGTTGATGATGAACAAGTTGAGGGGTCACCTGCAGGCAGTGGTAAGATACAGCCCTTTTGTGTTTATTAAAATCGTTGTACATTTGAATCTGGGGCTGATTCGTAGATTGTGAATGTATACAATCGCAGATGGATTGGGGGCTGATTCGTACTCTTACATGGATGATGGTGCCGGTGTTGGAACGTTCGACACAAGTGCAACCGGTGCATCAAATAATGAGAGCTCAAGCAACTGCAGTGATTCTGCCCCTCGCATGCACCCAATTCCACCCCCAGTGCAACCTGTTCAGTCCAAGCGCAAGAAGTCGCGTTTCGGACCCCAGGAACAACCAAGTAACTCTGAGTATGCACAGGGCATCATGGATGCCGTTAAGACCTTGGCAACGGCATTTGCTGGTCCGAACATCGATGAATTGTGTGATGCAATCAAGGTTGTAAGCAAGGGGGACAGAGTCCTGTATCTGAAGGGTCTCGACTTTCTAGGTGTCGAGGACAAGCAAGCGAAGATATTTCTTGGGATGGACGCTGATCTGAGGGCTGATTGGTTGGTTGATAAGCTTAACTATGTTAAGCCTTTCAATGGGGATGAGTGGGCTGATTCGTAGTTGTCTTCATCTGTCTTGATGTGTGTCTTGATAATCCTGGGGAACTGATATGACTGCATTTTCTTAACTTTGTCTAAACTAGTTAACTTTGTCAGTGGTTTGTATAAACTAATGTAAAACAGATACCACTTCTTTTCTTATCTATCTATGGTTTGAACTTTTGTTTATCTGAATGGCTTGAATGGTTTAGTCCTGAAATATTTTTGTCACAGTGTTATTACTTTGTGTTGTCGAGTTGTGTCGAGTTCAGAATATATATATATAGAGGAACCGGTTGTATGTGTGTGATGTAAACTGACTGCGATGGATTGTTCCAGTCAGTGGGAATGCTTTAGTCCTTTAAATATTCTTGTCACATTTTAGTACTTTGTGTTGTCGAGTTGTGTCGAGTTCAGAATGTTGGAATTTTTTGAATGAATGGAATTTTTTTGTTCAGGAACGTACGTACGCTGTTAGGACGTACGTACGTTCCACTCGACAGATAACTTTGCAGGTTGGGAACGTACGTACGTAGTGAAGGCGTACGTACGTCCCGTAGCACAGATGTTGGTTTTTGAAGCTGAACGTACGTACGTGATTTCGACGTACGTACGTCCTCTCTTGGTTTTGTGTATATGGGCCGGTTTAAGCCCATTTCGTGTGTGTTTGTACGTGATGTAAACTGACTGCGATGGATTGTTCCAGTCAGTGGGAATGCTTTAGTCCTAAATATTCTTGTCACATTTTAGTACTTTGTGTTGTCGAGTTGTGTCGAGTTCAGAATATATATATATATGTTGTAGTTGTTTGTGTCTAATGTAAACTGACTACGATGAATTATTTCAGTCAGTGGGAATGGTGCGAATTATTCACACCCCAAAAAATCCCCGTCTAGGACGGCGTTTGTTCGCGTGGACTCCAGATACGGACCACACGATGTGCACTGCTATGCTGGCAGACGAGACACCAGGTCCACTTATGGTCCGTCTTAGGTCGGGAATGGTAAAGGCTTCTGATGTTTTAAATCAACACACTAGGCTGGATTTGTGTGCTGAAAACATATGGGCTCGTTTGCGTTATTTGAAACGTTTGGCGAACCTTATCAATGAGTTGTGTGAAGAGCATCCAGGATTTCATTGGGACAATGAAAGAAGTACGGTGATTGCAACGGACGATGACTGGATTGCCCTTGAGGAAGAGATACCTGAGTATTACACACATATTAGGAACATGTATGTTCCAGCGTACCCGGTGTACTTGGAACTATCAGCAAAGTATCGATTGTAGGCAAAGAGTGTTTGCGTGAGGTTTAAAAAGTGTTTTACAAAAAACTGGATGTCGGTGGTAACTGTCTTCATTTGACATCTATGAGTAGGTGGTAATTGTTTTATGAAAAACTTGTACTGTATAATGTTTTGGTAATATTATAATTTTTATCATATTTTGTAAAGTCAATGCTTCATTGCATTAGAACGTTATCTGACATTGTGTTAGGATTAGAATCAAACTCAGATAATGGTGTGGTGGACTCCTAAGGAAGACGTGAACTTGTGTTTCGCGTGGGTATCGATATACACTTGTCCTCCGGTTAATCATGCCGGTACAAGTTATTGGACAGATATTTCGGCTCGTTTCCACGAGATGGAGGGAGTTGTTGAAAGAAAGGAACTAGGCCACTTAGCTAGTCGATTTCAAGACATTTGGGAGTGCACAGAGATATTGGTTAGTTTAATAGACTTCATCCGCCTAAAACAAACTATTATCACTAACGAAGATGAAAGGATCCGAGAAGCGTGCAATTTATACAAAATTAACCAATACGGGCGGTTTGAATTCCTCCCTTGTTTGCCAATAATCGAACCATTCATGCATTGTGACAACCTTGGGTGCGATGGTTTGATGAAAATGCACAAGGGAATGGGAAACAATGACAAGCAATGGGTATGCTTTGCAAAATGCGCTAATCAAGCATGCCCAGGAATTATATTCTTGTATCCATTTCATGTATCGCCACCATCTGGAGGAGACCTTGAGATGATTTGTGCAAAATGTCTTCAAAACCCTTGTCATGGTGATTGCGCAAACTATTGGAAGCACATTTCTTTACCACCACCTGAAGATGGTGTTTGTTTGCACTGCTTAGGCAACCCATGTACGTGGGATTGTGCCAATTATTGTGATTGTTGTAGTCGTGACTAGACATTTATGTTATATGTAAGACACATTTTCATTTATTATGTAATATGTAACACACATTTTCAAATAGTATTGTAACTTTTGTTTTGATATGAATTCAGTAATGGTCGTGAAGTGCTTTGTATTCCTTATCATGTAATGGTCGTAAAGTGCTTTGTATTAATTATCTTGTGTATGGAACATATTGTATAACTTACGCCGTTGCGGATTAACATTGTCGTGTAACAAATGGTTGCTTATATTTTGTATGGAACATTGCTAGTCTAATTGCAACAAATTGTTGCTCATCATGTGTAGTATTCTTTACGTATGTTGAGTAATACATTTGTAAACTTTTGGGTATTGCAATATGTGTTACAGAGAACCAAGCAATGGCGCCCAACTTGAGGCCCATCATGAGAGATAACCCTTTCTGGGTCAAACAAGTTACAAAGGGACATGTAACCAAGGGATGCGTAATGGTAAGCAAATTCCTAATTATGTATGGACATAGATAAAATGATGGGCTTTGGGCTGTTAGTTGGGCCTCGCAGTGATGGCTAGTAATGTTGATATATATGGCAAGAAATGTGCACATATATATGGGCTGCTACATGTGCAAAAAACTGTTTGATATATACTGTTGATGTATGGAATAATTGTTCGACAGAACTGTTTGATATGTGGCTAGTAATGTTGATATATATTGTTGATATAGGGCAGAAATTTTATATATACTGTTGATATATGGAATTGTTGGACAGAACTGTTTGGCTTCATGGCAGAAATTTTATATAACCATGCCTAGTAATGTTGATATATATTGTTGGTATATGGCAGAAAATCCCAGCTGCGAACAAGTATTTGTTCGACAACTGCAACCGGGTTGCACTCATCTTGCCTGGTGAACAATCTTTCGCCGTTGACATTGCCAACGACCAACACGGTTCATTGTACTTTCGCTACAATGGGTGGAAGTGTTTCGTCGACTCAGTGGGACTCCACGAAGGCGACACCATTTTGTTTGAGTGTTGGGGGTTGTGTCACACCCACGGCCTGGGGAGGATCAGATGCCAGATTTATCATACCGATGGGCGACGACCAAGGCTTTTCTTCGGCCGTATACCGGCACCGGCGACACGGACCTGGCCTGCTGGGTTTGGGAGACCCCAATCAGGTCCAGCTAGAGACCAGACCGAACCAGAAGAGGAAGAACAAGAAGGAGAAGGTTCGGGTACTCTAGCTTCGCCATATGTCGTCTAGTGGGGTGTTCACCAGGTTGCTTGATTGTTTGTTTTTCTTTGTTTTGCTTTGTCTGACTATGGGGGCCGTGTTGATGACATTTTTAACAATTTTTTTATTATTAAACATATAACTATGTTTTATGAATGTATATAATTTCGTTAATTATATTATGAGTGTTATTGTTGAGTAATTTTTTTTGTTTGTTTTTTTTTATTGCGAAATGTTATTGAGTTACTAGGGTGACTCTACCATACTTTTGGGTGATATGTGATCACTTTTGCACAGCCCAATCAAGTTTGGACTTGTTCTTTTCGACCAGCCCAATGGGCCTTCAACTTTGCCACTAGGTTTTGCCACAATCGAAAGTTTTATCAAAACCAATCTAACCGGCAAATATAGTTACATGGTTTGCCAAATGTGTTTTTAAATGCATTCTAACCGGCAAATTGCGATTTATCTGCTTTTTACAAAATTGTTATCAAACGATGGCAAAATAATGTTGCGGATAAATCGTTTGCCAAGACCCGGCAAACCTGACATTTGCCGCTTCTTTGCCGGATTTGCCAAAAAAACTTTCGAACCGGGAATTCGTTATCAAACACAGCCTAAATGTGAAAACTGTCTTCAGCTCCAACTAGTTGTGTGATCTACTGATCTGTTGTGGTCATCTCCGACTGGATCTATTCGTAAAACCACTAAGCTGGCATAAACTACTGTACTTGGAAGTTGAAACATTGTGGAGCGTCAACTCTTGTTGGCATAAACTATAGTTCAAAAATGGTTCCAATGGTTGCTATGACCAGCGTGCAGAGTTGATTGTCTACTACATCGTCTATTGCCCCATTAATCTTGTAACCATGCCAAATCCGAAATTCCTATTCTAAACCAAAATAGACCTTAAATCCTAAGTACCTTTGAACGCTAAACTGTAAACCGTAAATGAAGTACATGCTTAGTTCAAAACTTCACACTAATCAACAAACCTGTTTTCAGTTTACAATGCTGGTTATCCTAAAAATAAAATTAGTCAAGAAGCCATAGTGATACAGGTGTATCCTATTAGGAACTTAGTAATCCTCGAGATTGGTGTATTGAGGATAGATATTTGCCACCCTACAACTTGGTCGTTGCGAAGCGACGACGCTGCAGGTTCAGGGTGCAGCGCCTTGGCTGGGGTTCGGGGGCAGCGCCCCCAAAGGTATTTGGGATTCTGGAAAGTTCTAAAGAAAGATTTTCTTATTTCGGGTGAATAGGAAATAGGTTTTCTTCTATGATTCGAAGTCGTCCAAGGTTTATAAAAAGGTGTTTGACCTGGCCAAAACATAAGAGAGACAACTAGGGCTTAACGTCTAGAGAGTATTGTGAGGCAAAGATTCTTGTAATCTTCATAATATTCAATAAAGAAGATAGTTTATTTGAGATCTTATGTTTTGTTTATCTTATTTACTTAATCCCGCATTCAATAGTTTATTTGCCTAATTTATATCACGTAGACTTAAAAACAAACTAACAAAGGCCTTAACCCTATTTTAACTTACTATTTCACGCTTTTTGCAAGCCTGACTGACTAGGTTATTAAACCCCCTAAATCCTAATGCATTTAGAAAAGAGGGTTCTTATTTTAGAAAAAATCATAAAAATGTGTGCTGAAAACAAAAGTCAATAAACATGGGGCTTAAATTTAAGTTGAGACTCATTATCCGTCCTTGTACCAAATTCAAGATAATAACAACTGTCCTTCACTAAAATCTCAGAAAAAAAAAAAAAAAAAATCCAAATTTCAAAATACCAAAACCAAAAATCCCTCTTTCGTTTCCCGCTCAGTTCACTCGTTCGTGAAAAAACATGGAAATCATTTCTAACAACGACGATCCACTCTTCTCATGTCTTTGGTAATTCTCTCTCTTACTTCTCTTTCTCTCTCTTCTCTTTCGCTCTTCTTTTTCTTCTTCTGATTTTTCCCCAATTTGTTTTTTCTTTTTCAGCTCGATTAAAGCAGCATTAGATGAGATAAAAAAATCGAACAACAACAACAATAAAGCAAGAGAAACCCTAAATAATCTTCTATTAAGTTGTATTTCAAAGCTTAAAGACGATGACCGATACCGTAACGACATTCGATTTCTCAAGATCTGGATTCTCTATGTAAGTCCCACTTTATTTAATTTTTGATTTCTAATTACTAATTTTCAGTAATTTTAGTAGAATTTGTTATTAAAATTTGGGGCTTTTTTTTTTTCTGACAGGCTGATTCGATTCAAGACTTTGATAGTGTGTTCAAAATGTTGGAGAAAGAGGATGTTTATTTATCTTATGCAATATTGTATTTGTCTTATGCTATGTTTTTAGAAGACAAAGGGAATTTTATTGAAGCTGATAGGGTTTATCGTTTGGGCATTTCAAGGTTGGGTTTTGCGGCATTTTTTTGATGTGTTTTGTGATTATGCACATTGTTTACCCCTTTTTAATGTCATGTCATGTTATGTTTGGTGCATTAGGGATGCACAACCATTGGAGGAGTTGAAGAGAGTTCATCTTGAGTTTCGCAAAAGGCTTGGCCAAGTACTAAATGTTGGACAGCCTCAGAAGGTATGTTTTAATTGTTAATTCAACTCTTGTTAAGGGGTTTTGTTCATCTTAAGGTATGGGAGAGGTTTAAAATGGAAATGGATAGAGATATATGGATGTAATACTTAAAAATAGTTATTTTTTATGACATCGAATGCATGCATTTTCTACTTAAATGCCTTGATCATGATCTCATCCTAGGTTAATGCTCTTAAAAAACCTCCAAAAAATATTTTAAAATGATCAAAAATCTTTTGGGTTATCATGCATCACCATCTTAACTTTGGGCTATACGAGTAGGCACATGTCTTGTACACGTATATTACCGTGTGCTAGATGAAAACTTGATAATGTTGTTGGCATTTGGCAATTTAGATTGTCTTACTCTTACCCTATGTTGTGAAAGACACATGCACAGCCAAAGCCTTTGCCGGTGAGCCCAAGCTAATGGCAATGCTAAGGAGCACCAGACAACCCTGGGTAGAAATGCAAAGGGTGAGTGAGAGTCTAGTGCCCTGCCAAGGGGCCTATGCGTTGTTGACTGTGTAGGTCATACACAATGTATTTTTTCACCTTAAAACAATTGGGTATCCAATAATAGAACATCCTACACTGAATGGCAAGAAACCAACTCCTAGTTTAGCACTTAAACTTGCTTTTTAGTTTCAAACTTTTTAGCTATATATTGTTCATAATTCATAATGGAGCAAAAGTCGTGCTGTGAATCATAACATTTGGGTTAAGCATAGATGAAAAGTTGCAAACACATACTGCACTTGAGGCTTAAGATTTTTTGATATTATTTATACCCTTAAGCCTTCATACTCATAAACTTTAGCCTTCAAATATTTGTTTTTTGTTTTTAGTTGGCAAAAGAAAACTATACCTTAGCATGCCCTTCTGGAACTGTCCTTTAATTTTGAACGGAAGAATGAACACACTGCCCCTTCACTTGTTGTACCCTGTTGTGATTCTTATCCATGAAGCACCTTGGTTGAGAAGGATAACTATAAAGATGAAATTATAGCATAGAGTTCTACTTAATGAATTTTATGATATTAAAGCATATGAGTCTAAGCCTCAAGATATATTGTGTTATTTTTATAAAGTTATTGGGAGTCTGGATGTTTTAAAATAGTTGGTTGTTGGATTTTTAGATTATAGAAACATTTTGATAGTAGTATTGAGTCAATACTATTGAGCGCTATAAATCTTGTTTAATTTCTCAAGGCTACACAGGATATTATGTGATGAACTAGTTCCAGACTTGCAGTCCAGTTGTCAAATGTACCTACTATTTGGGTCGTTATGTGTGCAAAGAGTGGTTATGAAGTGATATGCGTTCAACAATATATATTGGTAAATTACAATATTTTGGATGGGATATACATGATCCAACAAACCCATCTATCTTGATAGAATTTACAAGACTATGGAAACTAGTATAAGAGATAATTACAGACTGATGTTCTCAACCTATTTTGTCATCCAACATATATGTTGGGGGACTTTCTTTTATTTTCCCGTGCAATTGGTCAAATGCAATTCAATAACCTTTCGGGATCTGAAAATTTTCTTTTGTGAAAGATATTTGGGCCAAACTATTACAGTATTGCCTAGCCAGATGGAGCATAATCGGGAAGTTTGGCCCTCCTAAGAAGGGCTTCCTCAGATTTACTTAGGTGTAATATCGATTAAAGATTTAAAGGGCATAGTTAGAAAATCTGGAGTAAACAATCTTCTTGACAACATCAGATATACACTTACAGCTAGAAAAGTAGGTTACTAACTTTCCAAGGTTGATGCTTACTGATTGATTGCTTTGTAGTATCCCTACTCACAACATGGCTATCTACAATTGGCTTGCAAGTGTAACCGATAAATCTAACAAACTTCTTAGTAATTATCAAACTGAGTGGAGACCTTGGGAAAAGGATATCTGTGACCGTAAACTGGGAGAAAGTTTGCAAGACTCTACTAGAGGGGGGCTTGGACATCAGGAAACAGAGATAGACTAGTGCTGTTATGTTCATGGGATGGAACTTCAAATGTGGTCAAGATGAACTTGGAAAAGTCCTCAAACAATGATTTAAAGTAAAGATGGAGGCTTGATCTCTGATTGCAAATTCTCTTCCTCTGGCTAGGTAGACAGCTTGGACAGTTCAAGATGCCAATGGTTATTAGGGTAGGGAACCAAGGTTGATCTCAGGAGAGAAAATTTTGTAGTCTTACACTCAATCAAACTTGGCTTTTGTTATGCAGAAAATCATCTCAAGGGATGCTTGTCAACAGTGGAAGCTTTTTGATGATGCATGATAGGCTGATAATCTAATATTGTTAGTCCCAATAAAATGCAAGATCTATTTCATAAAACCCCACCGTTGACGGATGGAAGATTAAAAAGATAAATTGGAGATACAATTGCATTCTTTTGTGTCCTGATCTCACAAAGCGCTTCTCAGCATCCACAGCATTTCAGGAAAAGTATGGTTGAATGGCTTACCACATCTGGAATGGTTTTTATCCACCCAAAAGCTGCAGCTAAAGCCTGGAAAATACTTCAGGAGTGTATAACAACCAATTTATCAGTTCAAATCAGAGGTTAAAGGTTTGATTGAGGTGTCTGGCCTACCAGAGGAAAACTAAAGATCTTCAGCATTGATTATGTGTTTGCCCTTTTGCTAAAATATGTGGACCTGGGGCACCAATAAGTTGTTTTCATCAACTTTAAATACGCATTGCCGCATTGAACACGATTAGAGATCGGAGTTCATTAATTAAGCAGATATGGACCTCGACAATCTTTATAACCATGGTCTCACTATAGAAACATAGGAATACTATATCATTCGAGGACCAAAGCCCGTGTCTATTGCCTTGTGAAAAGATGATCCGTGTTCAAGTGAGCTACTCAGTCCATCTAGCTAAGTGCATGCTCACAACAAGTATACAGTTCTTTAGCTGATTTGGAGTTGCCACAGAGACCAGGTCCTGCACCTAGCATGAATGCATATGGCTTCCTCTAGCAGCTGGACAAGTGGAAAGGAAAGCTGATGGAGCGGTCTAAAAGGTCCAGGCCCTGCCGATAATGATGGCCCTTACAAGGACATGAATGAAACTTTCTGCCATTGGTTAGTAAAGGAATTGGGCTTTTAGCATGAATGATAAAATACATGGCTGGGAGTGTGACGTTTTTGAAACGTGTTGAAATAGCAATGGAGAAAGTGGACTAACCCACGGTTAGACTTGGAGAAGTACAACCTGCGTGCAAGTGCCGGGATGTTTCAGACAGAGGGAATAAAGGTAAAGGTAGAATGTCAAATCTTTCCTTTCTCATATGTGGAGGATTGGATGCATAGGTGTAGACTGTGCGGCCAAGTATAGTGCTAGACTAGATGAAGATGTACTAGTCACAGTGGACGGAAGACCCACTTGGATTCCCAAGTGCGAAGTCACATTTGGCACTCATCATAGATTTAAATGAGTAGCTTATATTATTTCCCGGTGATGTGCAGCACGATTTTCATTCTGTTTGTAATGTTAATTGCTTGCTTTGCAAAAAGAAACACATTTCAAACACAGTGGCTGACTTTATGAAAGGAGGACTTTGTAAATTTTAACAGCCAATTACTACTCGTACTTGAATAGAACTGCACAAATTATAACCAAAATTGGGTTTTAGCTTGCTCACTTTAAGTAGTCTACTAGTAAAGATATAGAGCCCCAAATCAAGCTTGTAGACATATTGAACCTGAAAGAAGCTACATATATAGTATGAACCAGACTTTGTGCGAGATATATGAAGTCTTGTTGAAAAGGAGTGCTTCAAATTGCATATACCGATCTGCCTCAGCTTCATGTAAACGGAACAAATAGAATTTTTAGCCTCTTATTTTCATATATTCCAATCCTGGTCAATCATTCTTTTTTGTTTCGATTTTGTAGAATGGCAATGGGAAATCTGATAAACTCGAAAAGAGTTTGATTAATCCGTGGTCATTAGACACCATTAATGATCTGCTGAAGAAGATGATGCCAAACATGATGAAGTTCAAGGTGAAGAAACTGTATTTTCTTGATAACAAGGAAACTGTAGTTGATACAAGCACCTAGATTCTGTTTTTCTCACTCTAATCCAGTACTTTATTGTTCTGTATAATGTTTTCAGGGATATTATGCAAGTACAAAAAATTATTCGGGAAAAGTACCGTTGTCCTCTTTGCAAAACTCTTCAAGAAATAAGATCATTGAGATAGGTATTATTCTTGATTATATTTTGTTGCTTTTGTTTTAAGTTTTCAGCTTAACATGGAATTGTATGATCATGCTTTTTCTTTTTATTAAGATTATAAACAAAGTTCATCTTGCATAGAAATAAAAAATGAAATGGTTCTTTCCTTGTGGTACTGTAAGAGATAGCTAAAGCCTAAAGGTAGAAATGGAAAATTAGTTCATACTGTAAAACACATCTAAAGCAGGATTCTTGGCTAATAATTTGCTATTTGATATCTGGTTTCTATATTGTTTCATGTTTGCTTTGAAGATTAATGTTTAGGTTAACTTTTACCATTTAATTTTCACGAATAAAGTGTAAATTTTTTGGTATTCTTCGTATTTCTGGATTTAAGAAGTTTTAGATTTGTAATTGGAGCAACCTCTTTAGTTGTTCAAGTTCTAAGGAATTAAGATCGATGTAACTGGGCTTATTATAAATGTCTGAAGGTGGCAAAAAGTACCAGATCAAAGGATGCGCAGGTCAGGGAGGATTTGCTAAAGTATTCAAAGCATGTGTGAACAGCAACCCCGATGAGGTTGTTGCTCTAAAGGTTTGTGTGATTGCCAATATTCTTAATATTCTTGAACACTGGACTGGAACATGTCTTGATGGTTGATTGTTTTTAACTATATGCAGATACAAAAGCCTCCTTTTCCATGGGAGTTTTATTTGTATCGTCAGCTTGATAAGCGCATTTCTGATGAGGAAGTATGCTATTTACTAGAACATATCACAAAGTGTTATTGAGAACTTGAAATGACATTAGCAGACAGTTAATCATTATCTCTCCTTTTGACAGAGATCAAGTTTCTCGTCTGCTGATAGAGTTCATATATATTCCGATTATAGCATACTAGTCTGTGACTACATAGACCACGGGACTCTGCAGGTAGAATTGTATTATCTACGTTTTGTTCCTCAGCTGCATTTGCTATAAAATTTATCTGAGCATGCACACTTGCGCAGGATGCTATCAATTCTTACATAGTGGTTGGACAGAGAATGCAAGAAGTCCTTTGCATTTATTACTCAATAGAGATGCTCCGTATGCTGGAGGCTTTGCACAGTGTTGGCATCATTCACGGAGATTTCAAACCTGATAATTTGCTTATGCGCTATGCTAGGTTAGCTTTATTCGCTTGTGCTAGCAGTAGCAGATATCATATTTTGGTTTATTATGTCAATTTCTATACAGCTCTTGTTTAAAAGATTGAAGCTGGAGAAGTTTCTCAAACAGTATTTTCTGTCAGCGCTTAGGATAGTTTCAAACTCCAAACAGTATTCTTCCTTAATTTCAGCGAAAGCAATAAAAAGGTTTGCTTTCAAAGTACTCCCTCCGTCCCAAATTATAAGTACCTTTTGGAATATTCTACTTATTAAGGAAACATCATTTATTGCTTTTCTACTAACTCTATTTTCTAATTTACCCCTATTTAATACTAATTACAATGTCTAACTTTTCACTAGAATAATTACTCTAATCTCAAAGGAAGGGTAGTATAGACAAATGAACCATTTAACTTAATTAATATGTGTTGAAAAGTCAAAAGCGACATATATTTTGGGACAATCTAAAATAGAATAAGGTACTTATAATTTGGGACAGAGGGAGTATCTGATTTAATTCTTTATAAGCCTTGGAAGTGTGTATACTTGTAATTTATAGAAGTTGAGTTTCAGTTGGGCTGATACTGTGGGTCTACATAAAAGTCTTTAAAATAGCAGCAGTACTTGGAGTTCTCAACTAGTGAGTTCATGCATATGTTATTAGAACATTTGAGTTTCTGTGGACATTTATTCACCATGTTCAGGCGAAAGTCAAGCACATGGATAATATTCGACAAGAATTTGCTCTTATAGAGAAAATTCTTTCTGTTGCTGCTGTTGTTATACATATAAGCTGTTGTGGTGTGTCATAGTTACATTAGGATGACTAATGTGTCAAGTATTTGGACACTGGATCTACCCAACATATCTTAGTGCACATCGTACTGCATGTTTCTTTGCACTCAATTAATTTTACTATTAATGGATACTTGTGTTTAATTGTGGCTTCTGATTTTACCAAAATAGAAATTTCTAAATTTTCTTGGGAAAACAGTTTTTAGAGTTGGAATGAAATTAAACGAGACTTTCGACACTATCCATAACCTACAATTTTTTCTTTTATTTACTAAATTCTGTAATCTGTACATAATGTGGTCATAGTATTCAATAACGCATTCAAAGTCCTCAAAAAGTGTATGGTTAAATAACTCTTCTAGTTTTCCCCTTACATTGGGCTTGAAAGTTTTGTGAATGATACATTACTCATTCATGCCCTCAAATAGTGTTAATAATATGGTATATATCTGAGGGATCCCTCTGGTAAGTAATAGGGTATATATCTGACTGAGGGTTCCCTCTTGTAGGTAATAGGTATTAAATATTGCACACTTCACCAATGTAGAGAAAGCATTATCTTTTTTATCTTGCAATTCAATTGATTTTGGTCTCTTACCCGGTTATACTCATTCGCAGGGATGGCCTTAAGGCGGATGAGTTTTGTACTAGAACTGGCCCTTGGCGTGATCAGGTATATGAAAGATCGTGGTCTGTCAATCCTTGCGTTACTTGAAATTGACAAGCTACACATTCCAATGCAGGGACTTTGCCTTATAGACTGGGGAAGGGGGATAGATGTAAACCTCTTTCCTGTTGGTACAGAATTCAATGGAGATTGTCGGACTTCTGGATTCCGCTGTGTTGAGATTCAAGAGAAAAGACCATGGAAATTTCAGGTAAGCCTCTTCTGTTACTGTAAATAAATTTCAGGTAAGCCTCTTCTGTTACTGTCAATAAATTTCAGGTAAGCCTCTTCTGTTACTGTAAATAAATTTCAGGTAAGCCTCTTCTGTTACTGTCAATAAATTTCAGGTAACCCTCTTCTGTTACTGTAATGGTACGTTAGGCACCGATGGATCTCTACATCCATATCCACCATAACTCTTTTCTTCTGTAAAATTTGATTGTTTGGGGCTTCAAAGTTTAAATATAATAATTTCACATGAACTTTTTTTCTTGTTTCCGGCCATCAGGTAGACACTTATGGTTTCTGTGTTATCGTGCATATGATGATTCATGGATCATATATGGCCATTGAAAAGGTCTGTTCAGATGGGAATTATCGTTATCAACCAACCAAGTCAATTCTTAAACGGTACAACTTTATCTTCTTTTTATCCACATTTTGTGTTCTGCACTTTGCACTACTAGCCTTGAGCTGATATCTATTTTAAAACTCACTGTCACATAATCCTTTGTCCATTGGGACTTCTTTTATAATCTTGAAAAAGAACATAGTGCACTTTTTACACTCAAAATCCTTGTTGCTTTTGTCCACATTCCTCTTCTTAATGTGTATTCTCTCTATTCAGTTGTAAGTATTTGGTGTTCAGGTATTATAATGTTGATCTATGGGAAAGCGTTTTCACAAGGTTGCTTAATGTCAATCCTGGTGATGATCACCTTAAAACATTGCAGAGTTTGAGGAAGTCATTCGAGGATTACATGAAATCAAATCCTCGACTCATTAAGGATCTTACAGAATTATTGAAGAAGCAAAGGGCTACCTTATGTGCATAGTGTACTCTTCATAATCTTGTTTGGAGTAGGTTTTCAAAAAGACTATCCATGATAATGTTAAATAGGTTTAGGGACATGAATGAGTTACTTGTACATGTTCTAGAGCTGCTGGGTTGGATCTTCTTTGCAAGAGGTATTGCACTATACTGAACTAGCCCAAGAATGAAAACAAGAACGAATGTACATATGGCAACATTGTTGTATTCTGATGATCTGACCAACTTTTGAAGGATGTACGTAGGTGATTCAAACTTTTGTTTACTTGAATATAGTATTTTTTGAATTTTAGTCTTGTAAACTGTAATATCCTTCTATCTATAGATGGATAAACAAGAAAGAATAGTTGATTTCATTGACTAATCTCTGCTTCAAGATGAAGAACAGAGCCAAAGTTTCTCTTACAATATTCTTCATGAAAAAGAAAGATACAATCTCTCTCTCTACTAATACTCACACTCTCAGCATGACTCTCACCAACCACTGTACGTGGCATTCTTACAACCAAGATAATAACTAGACTATTATACCCTTGAAAATATAATAAAAGACACCAAATACATGACATTGCCGTCTCCTTCTGACATCCTTGTCCTCAAGGATGAAAGTCTGGAAAATGTGTGTGAATTTGCTGCCAATCTTCCCAAGTTGCATCTTCAGGGTTGGAATGTGACCATTGAATTAACACTTGTGGTGACGGCTTGATTGTGGCGAGGCACCATCCTTCGATCTAGAACAGCAACAGGTTCCACTAACAGTTGACCTTCAGTATCAACAAGAGGAAGTGTGGGTCGAGGAACCACTGATTTACCAACCTTCGGTTTCAGCTGTGAGACATGAAACACCGGGTGAATCTTGGAGTCAGGAGGCAACTGAAGCTTGTATGCAACATCTCCAATCTTAGCTATAACCTGAAAGGGCCCATAGAACCGGGCAGACAGTTTTTGATTTTTGCGCATTGCTACAGATGTTTGTCGGTAAGGCTGAAGCTTTAAGTAAACCCAATCACCAACTACAAACTGCCTGTCACATCTTTTCTGATCAGCATACCATTTCATGCGCTCCTGAGCAGTATGAAGTCCTTCGTTGACAATATCTAACAATAGTTCCCTTTTTTTAATATAAGTCTCAACTTGAGCAACAGAAGAAGTTACCTCAGAAGGGAACGCCATATGAGGGGGTATATAACCATACAAAGCCTGAAACAGAGTCATCTTCAAGCCAGTATGAAAATTTGTATTGAACCACCATTCAGCAAGTGAAATCCAGTCATGCCAAGAAGAAGGTTTGTGACCTGCCATGCATCGTAAGTACTGTTCTAAACAAGAATTAATTCTCTCAGTTTGCCCATCAGTTTGTGGATGGTAGGCAGTAGAGAGATGTAGCTCAGTACCCAAGCTGGTGAAAAGAGCTTTCCAAAAATTACTCAGAAAAATCTTATCTCTGTCGGACACAATGGAAGAAGGAAGACCATGTAATTTATGTACATTATCCAAGAAAAGTTTTGCAACCTGTACTGCAGTGAATGGATGAGTAAGAGTGAGGAAGTGACTATACTTGGTTAGTCTATCAACCACTACCATGATGACATCCTTTCCATCAGATTTGGGAAGACCTTCAATGAAGTCCATGGAAATATGCTGCCAAGCTTGCTCTGGGATAGGTAATGGTTGCAAGAGACCAGCAGGTAACACATGTTCACCCTTATTTCGCTGGCACACATCACATTGCTTGACCAGTTCCAACACTGCATTCTTCATGCCTGGCCAGTAAAAATACAACTTAGCCCTATGGTAGCTTCCTTGGATACCACTGTGACCACCAACACTTGAGGAATGTATGGACAGCAATAACTTCTGCCTCAGATCAGTACTTTGTCCAATGTATATTCTTCCCTTGTATCTAATAATACCAGTAGAGTAAGAATAATGTGGCACATCATTGGGTGTAATGAGTAGTTGAGACATGAGTTGTTGGGAGATATTGTCTTGTTCATAACTAAGTATCACCTCAGTGATCCATTTAGGAACAACTGTAGAAAGAGAGTGACAAGTCCCTATCTCCTCAGCAACTCTAGAGAGTGCATCAGCTACTCTATTTTCATTACCCTTTTTGTACTTTATCTGATAGTCATATCCTAGCAATTTGGTAAGCCATCTCTGTTGTAACAAGGTGGTCAATCTTTGCTCCATAAAGTATTTAATACTCTGCTGGTCAGTGTGAATAATGAAAGGATGGCCCAACAAATAGGACCTCCACTTAGAAACAGCCATGACAATAGCCAAAAGCTCTTTTTCATAGGTAGAAAAACCAAGTGCCTTGGGACCCAATGCTTTGCTGTAAAAAGCAATTGGTCTGCCTTGTTGCATGAGTACTGCTCCCACACCCCTAGCACAAGCATCAGTTTCGATGATAAAGACTTGAGAATAATCTGGTAAAGCAAGAACTGGTGTAGTAGTCATAGCCAATTTAAGTTGCTCAAAAGCCTTTTCAGCCAAAGAATTCCAGTGAAAGTTATTCTTTTTTAAGAGCTCAGTAAGAGGCTGACAAATAGTGCCATACCCTTTTACAAATTTCCTGTAATAGCCAGTCAACCCTAAAAACCCTCTCAGTCCTTTCAATGAAGTAGGTGTAGGCCAAACAGTCATCACCTCAACTTTGGAAGGGTCAGCAGCTACACCTTCTTGAGAAACAATATGACCCAAGTATTCTAAGTGAGTCTGACCAAAAGAACATTTAGAGAACTTGGCAAACAGAGAGTGGGCCCTCAGCAACTGCAGAACTTGTGATAAGTGGTGAATATGCTCCTCCAAAGTGGAACTATAAACTAATATATCATCAAAGAAAACCAAAACTGACTTCCTCAAGTAAGGTTGAAAAACTTCATTCATAAGAGCTTGAAAGGTGGCAGGGGCATTGGTTAAGCCAAAAGGCATAACCTTGAATTCATAATGCCCATGGTGTGTTTTAAAAGCTGTCTTGTACACATCAGCAGGATTGACTCTAATCTGGTGGTATCCTGACCTCAAATCAATTTTGGAAAAAATAGAGGCCCCATGTAACTCATCCAGTAATTCATCAATGATAGGCATAGGAAATTTGTCCTTTATTGTGAGGTTGTTTAACTGTCTGTAGTCCACACAAAATCTCCAAGAACCATCTTTTTTTTTTTACCAGGAGAACAGGTGAAGCAAAAGGACTATGGCTTGGTTGGATGATTTCAGAAGTCAGCATTTCTTGAACTAGCTGCTCAATTACAGTCTTCTGGACATAAGGATATCTGTAGGGTCTTTGACTAGTGGGTTCCGCATTGGGTTTCAAAGGAATGTGATGGTCCAATTGTCTTGGTGGGGGTAACCCATTAGGTTCTTGGAAGACATCACTAAAATCCTCTAAAAGGGCCTGGATAGGAGCATGAACTGTGTCAGGAATGGAAACAGCTTGCACAGCAAACAAACTACCTACCAAACTAGGTGTAGACTTTCTCATAAATCTTTTCATAGCCAGTCCAGTCATCATTGAAATACTTGCAGTTTCAGTCACCCCTTGTAACTTAATGGTCCTGCCTTGCCACTTGAAAACCATGGTTAGTTTTGCATAATTAAACACAATATCTCCCAATGTTTTAAGCCAATCTCCACCAATGACCATATCATTACCAACAATGTTAAGAGTTCTGAAATTACCTGAGAAATTGTAACCTTGCATTTCCCACTTGAGATTGTTGCAGATGGACTTGCTAATGGTTTTGGCGCCATTAGCTACTTCGACTAACATCCAAGGCGTAGGTTCTGTCTTACAACCAGCTTCCTTAGCTACTTGAGGAGTGATGAAGCTGGTAGTACTGCCTCCATCAATCAGAATAGTGATCTTTCGTTTCTTAATGTAGCCATACAATCGAATGGTATTTTGTCCCACCTGTCCTGTGAGTGCATTGACTGAAATTTCCAGACCAGCTTCCTCTAATCTTTCTTCCCCCTCTAACATTTCTTCTTCGAATTCCTCAGTTGATTCCTCCTTGTCGGCAATAAGCATGAATAATTGTTGACTCTTACATAGGTGACCTGGTTTATACTTGTCATCGCAATTATAACACAAGCCCTTCTCTCTTCGGACTCTCATCTGAGCTGGTGTGAGTCTTTTAATGGGTGGAAGAGAATTGTTAGAATTAGATGATTCTGTAAAAGAAATGGGTTTAGGTAGTGTGTAGGTAGAGTTTAGAGGTTTAATGGACTGATTGGGTTTTGAATTTGTAGAGTTACTTGAACTGATAGGTTTTGGGAAAATTCCACTTCCACTGAAATAAGAAGTAGAACCTCCAATGGTTGTAGTGTTACCTCGTGAACTCTTCTGATGTCCTTCAAGTACCCCTTCTTGTGCTTTAGCTAAATGAAATGCCTGATTAAGCGAATCAGGATTAAGCATTTGAACTAAACCTCTAATTTCATCCTTCAAGCCACTCAAGAAACTGAGAACAAAATACTCTTTAGTATAGTGTTTATTCTTGCTCACCATCAACGATTTAAGCTCCTCAAACTGTTCTATATACTCCTCTACAGTACCAGTTTGAGTCAATTTATTGAAGTTGCCGACATAATTTCCTTGATTTAAATCTTCAAATCTGAGACACATATCTTCAACTAGTTCATCCCAACTAATGAAATCCTTACCCTCCTGATAATCCATAAACCATGCATCAGCCTTCCCTTCCATGTATAGAGAAGCTATTGGTACCTTTTGTTCTTCTTCCACTGGATGTAGTTGAAAAAACTTTGTACACTTTCTTGACCAAGCTCGAGGATTGGTGCCATCGAAACGAGGAAAATCAACTTTAGGTGGTCTTAAAATGTTACCTGAACCTTCTTGCATCGGAGATTGAAGTCGGCGTGGTGGACGGCGATGGAAACCCCAATCTGAATCCGCCATGGAGAATCCTTTCCCTTGTGAACTTGCTTCTGCTTCCCCAACTTTATCTTTTCCCTTTTCTAATCCCGGATTCAGTATTAGAAACAACTTATCAAGTTGCTCCCCAAACTTTTTCTCTGTTACTTTGCGTTCTTCAGCATCTTTTACTAATTTATCCATCTGAGTTTTCAGATCTGAAAGTTGATTTGTGTGTTCCTTGGAAATCCCTTCTAACTCCTTCATTCTAGTATCAGCTACCATGTTTCAATCCAAAATCGAACCGCTCTGATACCAATTGTAATATCCTTCTATCTATAGATGGATAAACAAGAAAGAATAGTTGATTTCATTGACTAATCTCTGCTTCAAGATGAAGAACAGAGCCAAAGTTTCTCTTACAATATTCTTCATGAAAAAGAAAGATACAATCTCTCTCTCTACTAATACTCACACTCTCAGCATGACTCTCACCAACCACTGTACGTGGCATTCTTACAACCAAGATAATAACTAGACTATTATACCCTTGAAAATATAATAAAAGACACCAAATACATGACATAAACCTCTATTAATATTAAGGAATTGCAACTAAGTGAAATGCAAATTGACTGTTTGGGTTTTATCTTTCTTTCAATTTTAGTGTGGCGAGTGCCAGAAAACAGCGCATTCACTCCTCAACTGCACAAAAACAACCCCAAGGGTTCCACCAATGTGCACCTTGTTTACTATTTTAGTCAAAATTAGTCACCATGGTCCATGACTCCATTATATTCGTGTGCACCAAATTAAGTTGGTACCAGTTCTATCGATTTCTAATTCGGAAACCGAAACAGTATCGTGATCGTGTTTCCTAATTCGTATCGGAAAACAAAACAATTCTATCTCGCTCTATATATAACGTTTAGTGCTTCTTCTCTTTCCACTTGACGTACCACAATTTGCTTCATTGTTTCTCTTCTGTTCTCTTCTCCAAGTTCATTAATAATCTTTCTTTGTTTAGATTTTAGTTTCTGAAGGATGGTTTTTAGCAAGGGTGATTCTGTAGAAATGAATAGTAACCAAGAAGGTTTTGTTGGTTTATACTATGAAGCAACTGTTGTCATGCCTATTGAGAAGAAAAAAAAACATACATAGTGCAGTACAAGACATTGGTAACTGATGATGAGAAGTATTGGTTGAAGGAAGTTGTTGATGCAAGTGAAGTAAGACCATCACCACCTAAAGTTATGGTCTCAGGTTTTAATCATCATGACTTTGTTGATGCTTATGACAATGATGGTTGGTGGGTTGGAAGAATCACTGGAAGATCTCCTACACATTATTCTGTCTTCTTTGATACTGCTTGTGAAGAACGTAGTTATCCAGTTTCCGAAGCCAGGGTTCATCAAGAGTGGATAAATGGCAGTTGGTTTACCCCTCAATAGTAGTACAAAGTTCGTTTGTTCGTTCAAGTTTATTTTTATGATAGGTTTTGATGTCAAAACTGTTCAGATATAATATGTTTTGTGGTGCCCGATCTGTTCTGTTCGGTTGTAATTTAATTTGTCTGTGTAGAATTTATTTGGTGTTTACCTGCAGTTTTTTCATCTGTGTTAAATAAATTTGAGTTGATATTTATTTTTGGCTTATTCATGGATCAATTTCCTTCTTTTACATCAAATAAATAAGCTTGTCGAAAAATATTTATACAGCAGCTACAACTCTTTTCCAAATTGATTCACCTGCAGCACATATAGATTTTGATTGGTACCAACATTTGGTAAATAAGTATAATCACGATCAATTCAACATGACGCATATAGTCTTATTGTTATGGTACATTTGGAAGACAAGAAATCTTAAAATTCTAAAAATGCAACCTGTGCATCATTTTAGGGCTGCAAGATGGGCATTATTAAAAAGCACAAGCTTATTTGCAGCATCAACATGTTACAATGCATCATTTTGTTCCTATTCTGTCTTGCATCCATTGGCATCTGCCTCCTCCAACTAAATGAATTCCGTAATTTTCCCACTACAGGTATTGTCATGGTTATAAGAAATGAATTTGGGGATTCTTTGCAGGGTTATCAAGAAACATTGGATGTTGCAGCAGCGACATGGCAGACTGTTAGAGATGGACTGCACCTTGCGAAAGACTTGGGAATTGTAAAGCTTCTCATTGAGACCGAGTCAACTTTGATTTTTGGTGTGTTTGTTAACTTTTTTTAATGCTTGGTACTTTAAAACTTTTCCATAGCTAGACACATGTCTCAATGTCTGTACGGTTTGGAGGGAAGGAAACTTCTGTGCAGACCTTTTTAGACTTAAACCCCCCCCCCCCCCCCCCCCCCCCCCCCCCTCTTTGTCCAAACTTGGACTTAACCACCTGCCGTCTCCTTTCCGTCTCTTCTCCCGTTTCCCTTCTTTTTGTTTTCTGACCTAAATACCCCCCCAAACCAACTATTTGATTTAACCCCCTCAAAATTTTCCCATTACCAGTAACAGAGAACTTACTTGTTTTTTTTTAACGTGTCAACATCTGCTTGCATCTAAATCCAACGGCTGAAAATTGTTAATGAGAAGACCTTTGCTGCAACCCTCTTTTTCATTAAACCCATCTTTCCACCATATAAAGTAATTAGCAAGCTACCATCTCTCTTCATTCAATCCCCTTCTTCTTCTACCTTCTACATCATCTCTCCATAGTGAAACCGGCACGAAGTGGTTTGACATCAATTTTGTGACAAAGTGTCCTTGGTTATCTCGCCTTGAATTCATTGTTAGGAAAATCAAGATGTACGCATGGTCGTCTCGTGTCCTTCGTGTTTCTTAGTCTTGTCCAGGATAAGTTATTGGGTTCTGGACGTACGTACCTAGTTAGGACGTACGTACGTCCACTGAAGCAGCGAACTTCTTTTGGTCAGGACGTACGTACGCAGTTAGGACGTTCGTACGTCCAAGTAGGCAGCAGACGAGTTTCGTATGAAGACGTACGTACCGAGTTAGAGCGTTCGTACGTCATGGTAGGCAGCATGCTTATTTTTGTGTGGCGACGTTCGAACGTCATATCGACGTACGAACGTCCAAAGTCGGTTTGCACTGTTTCGGCCCATTTTCCTTGGTTTCCAACCCTAAGTATAAATAGGGTTTCTCTTCCTTAGAACAAGTTAGTTCTTTGGCCGTCCACCCTTCTTCTAGTTCATGTGTTTTGGTTAGGTTTTTGATATTGAAATTGTTTGTGGCTATTGAACTCAATTCTCTTTCTTCCTCCTTTTCTCAATTCATAACTTTGTGATCTTCAAGAGTTATTGTGATTTCGGCTTCGAGTCTTCTTGTGTGTTCATCAAGAAGTCGAGTGTCTTGTGCGTACATCAAGGTGCTCTGGTGAAGTCAAGGTGTTAGAGATAACCAGGAGTATCAACTCACAGTGAGTGCAGGTAGTTGGTAGGTTTGTACATCTCTTTTCATCTAGTGGATTATTTGTTGTCGCGAGGACAACCGTGGACGTTTCCCATATTGGGTTTTACCACGTTAAAAATTGCTGCGTGTTATTTACTTTCTGCGTATTGTTTAATTGTTTGTTTGGATATTCAATTGTTACATTAGCACTATTTGTAGTTTCTCAATTGGTATCAGTCGCTGGGGGCTGGTTAAGGAGTGTAAAGGCTCACGCTAACGATCAATAGTGCTTATGGAACCTCATAAGTTTGCTACTTCAAGTCTTCCTCCACAATTCAGTGGAAAAGACTTTGGTCATTGGAAAGTACGGATGCGAGCTTATCTCCAAGCATTAGGAGAAGAAGTCTGGCTTTCTGTTGTTACAGGTTGGAAAGAACCTCTGACTACTATAGGTACTGATGATACTGCTGTCACATCACTGACGCCACGTGAAAAATGGACGCCTGAACAGAAGTTGTTGGCAAATTATAACAACAAGGCACTCAATGCGATTTTCATGGCATTAAATGCCAGTGAGTTTCGTCGGGTGCAAGGCTGTGAAGAGGCTAAAGATGCATGGAACAGGCTTATCTGTACACATGAAGGTGACGAAACTGTCAAAGAAAGCAAGCTGGAATTGTTAACATCTCAGTTTGAGAACCTACGGATGGATAATTCTGAGACTTTTGATGATTTCTTTATTCGTCTCTAAGACATCATCAACTGCAGTGCGGCTATTGGTCATGCATATACTGACACACAAGTGGTACGTAAGATATTGCGTGCTTTGCCTCCTTGGTTTCGTTCACGTAAGGATGCCATCACTGAGAGCAATGTGATTAAGAACATGTCCATCGAGACACTTGCTGGGAAACTAAGGACATGTGAGATGGAACAGGCTTTGGAAGAACCTTTGAAGAACAAATCTGTAGCATTCAAAGCTACATCGTCTAAAGAACCTTCCATAGGACCTTATGATGATGAAGAACAAGATGTGGATGATAACTATGCGTTTCTGTCACGTAGCTTTCAGAAGATTCTGAAATATCAACAGAATCGAGATCCTCGAAAGCGATTTCCTGATTCCTCAAATGCTCCTAGAAGTCGTGGTTTTGAGCGGTTCTCTGTGGATGGGAGAAGAGCTCGAGTTGATCGTAAAGATGTCCAATGTTACAAGTGTCGTGATTATGGACACTTTGCAAATGAATGTGACAAGAAGGTGGATCGCAAACCTGGTGATAATTCCAAAGCGAACCTCACAGTAACATGGGATGATTCAGATGAAGATGATGATGGGAATCTCTCAAATGTTGTCTCCAATTATGTGGTCTTCAGTGCATCCCTGGATGAACATCCAGGAGGTATTGTATCCTCTTCTGCTGATATTATTGTTTCTGATTCTGGTGTTCATGCTACTACTACTGAACTATTGATATGTATAAGTTTTCCATGCAACAAGTAAAGTTGCTTGAAAAAACTAACACTGTCTTGCAGGATCAGGTAGATAGTCTTGGACATGATATATGCAATCTTACGGGTGATTCCAACATGTTAAAGGAAGAATTTGTGAAGGAAAATGAGGATTTCCAAGTGCGTATTGTCACTCTGGAAAAGCTGAATAATGATCTGGAGACACGGTATCGATCCCTTGTACTGGAGCATGAGAAAGTAAAGGCTGAGTTGTTTGCTGCTAACAAACAATTGGTTGGGTTTGGTAAAGCAAGTGCTAATCTAAACTCTCTGTTGGGAATCGGTAAATCCCATTCAGATAAATCTGGTTTAGGTTATGACACATCTGTTCCCCTTGCTACTGCTAGCACTTCCCGCACTACCTTTGTGCGACCAACAAGTGTCGCTATTCCTGCTCCTGTGCAGGTGTCTAGTGTGGTATCACCACCCAAGGTTACTCATGTAAAGCATGTTCGGAAAAAGAACTCTAGACACAAAGGCTTTAAATGTCTAACATGTGGTCGCATGGGTCACACTTCTGCCTTTTGTTGGAATAATTTGTATCCTGCTCATCATCCTTCTTTTGCAGGTAACTCATATTGGAACAAGTCTTCCACCTTCTCCATGCAGGCTCCATACATGTGGAATGGCTATGCTCCGTGGGGTTTACCCAGAACTTCTCCTTATGGAAACCGTCCTCAAGCAACACCCATGCCTACTCCACCACCACATTTCTGGGATAGGAGTATGGATGCATCCAGGAAAATGGTGTCTCACATGGCTCGTCTGGTTGAACCATTGCCTTCATCATGGTATCTTGACAGCGGTTGTTCGCGTCATATGACAGGTGATAAGACTCTGATTGATAACCTGACTCTTGGTTATGGAGGTAAGGTTAGGTTTGGTAATGGTAAAATGCTTCCGGTTGAAGGTAAAGGTAACTTTTCTGAGGTTGAATCGCTCAATAGTCATGAGCTTCTTTTTGTTAAGGGTCTTAAGTCCAATCTATTGAGTATTAGTCAGTTATGTGATGCTAAATTTAAGGTTGTGTTTGAGGATAATAGGTGTGATGTTTTTGATTCCAATCATATCTTGGTGTTAACTGGTAGTCGCTCATCTGACAACTGCTTCATTGTCACTACACCTCTTCCGCATTCATATACCTAATGTGTTCATTGGACATGTCTGTGTTTAGGATGATTAGGTTCGGTTATTTATTATTGTTGGTATTGAGGACATACTACTTCTCTATTGTGTGGATTCCATTTTACAGATGTTTCTAGTTTGGCGTCCTCAACTGCTTGTGTATCATGCATAGTTGGAGGGTTACATCATACTCTCTTTGTCTTGGTAGTTTCTTACATGATGCATTTACATGTAGTTGGATTGTCGTTTTGCATACCTGTATATCTCCAGTCTATGACTTACTTTCATGATCATCGTCTTCCTTCATATGTTTTTACCTCTTGTAAGTGGTCAATGACTCACAAAATCCCCAGCCATTTGAATGTCTTGAGAGCATACTCATTTGGCTAAGAACCCGTTGGGGCTGTGAGGGTCATGCTCTGACGGATGCACTCAGGAGATGTTAGTTCTTGTGTTGCACGTTACCATGGTATTGCACTTCTTGAGTGTGTTTTGCCGAAAAGATGTAGGCTACACCCTACCCTCGTGTTCTGGCAAAAGATGGAGATATTACATACTCCCACACGGGAATGGCATTTGTTTCAAATAGTTTTATAAAAAAAAAAAAAAAAAAAAAAAAAAAAATGCAAAGTGGCTTTCGCATTTGTCCGGTCTAGTAGCAAGTGACTTTCTTTATTCTCAATGATCATGTTTTTAGTTTGTTTCCGGAGATTGGTATTGGTCTATAAGTATCGTCTACATGCTTGCATCATTCTAGTAAGTACCATGCCTTGGTGTATGATGTCGTTCTTCGATTTTGCATTCTCTTGTGGTTGAGGGTTGTTTAAACTGTATTCGGTTGTAATTGGAATACGTATGGTAAGTAGAAGTGTTTTCTTGTGATGTCTCTCAATATTTGTTTTTGGGGTTATGTGGTTTATTATCTAGCTGTTAGGTTGGTTCTCCCTTTTTCAAAAAAAAAAAAAAAAAAAAAAAAAAAAAAGGGTAAGTACGTACGCTTTAATGACGTTCGTACGTTTGGGGGGACAGATCTTTTTGAAACGTACGAACGTTCCTAAGACGTACGAATGTGATCTTAGTCAGATCTTTGGTTTTTGGGGCTCGACGTACGAACGTTCCTAGAACGTACGAATGTCTCTGTTACAGTTCGGCCCATTTGCTGTTTAAAAACCAAATTTTTTAACACAAAGCCAACTGTTATATAAATCGTGTTTCCCTCCTTGGCACACTACAAGCAGTTAGTTTTTGGTTAGTTTTCCCTCATTGTCTTAGGAGATTCTCTTCTCTCTCGTCTTGTTTGAAATTTGTTCCTCTTCTCTTCTCATTGTTTTGTCCGGTGTGTTGGTCGGGAGATTTGTTTGTCATCCTCAATTACCATCTCTTGTAAGTTTTATTGATCTCTCTTTCTTCTCCATTGTCATGTTTTGTTGATTGCTTGGTTATACTTTATAGTATTGTCAGTTAAGGTTGTATGTTTACATGATGAATCAATGGAAATTGGTGTTTCGATACTCAATCTTGCATTTTTTTGTTGTGGACAACCCTGGGAAGTGTTTTGTTCATGGTATCTGCTATTGGTTATGTTTTGCCGTGTGTTTGGTTGCTTGCCTTTGCTACATTGTTGTCAATACCATGTATTAAGATTATGCACATCAAGTGTTTGATGAAATGCCTCTATGAGCTTGAATTTGGTTATTTTGTCAATTTTCTTACATTATTGGTTTGTTTACTGTTGTGATTGTGTAGACAATGACTTCGAAGCGCGCACGCACGACTCCCACCGCCACAGCACCCGGGTCTAAGGGTGCATCATCTTCTCGCGCTCCACGGGGTAGAAGTTCTACTCTGGGTTTGTCGTCTCATCCCCCATCCCTTGGCGCTCATCCTCGAGCCAAGGCCATTGTTCCCGAGCGTTTCTTCGACTTGGGAGACATTGCTGCCACCCCTCTAGGGGCTTCTCAACTCGGCAACATAGCCTTGTTCTTTGAGACTAGGAATTGGTTAAGGGTGGCTCAACCAATCACAAAATACTCGGTTGAGCATACGATAGCCTTCTATGAGACGAAGAGTCCTTCGCAGAATCGCTCGAGTTTTTCGGTCCTCATTGACGGTCGGAGATACACTATTTCTCCGAAGGTGATCCGTGAGGCGTTGGGTATTGACGATGATTTTCTCCCTGAAGGTGCTGTTCATGTCAGATGGCCTATTCCGGAGGAGATTCAGATTGACCTTGTCGATCAAGTACAGCGGATGTTCATCGATGGTATCACGGAAAGATATCACGCAAAGTTCTACAGCGCCATCCTTGTCCACATGGTTGTTCACTCCAACATCTACCCCACCAAGGGCAACAAGATAATCATGACCGACGACATGGTCAAATTGGTGGTTTGTATGTCGGTGCACCATATTAGTCTTTCTGAGGTCATCTACAATCGGATGCTTCAAATTGATGCAGCTAAGGGTACTCTTCCTTTCCCTAGCTTTATAATGACAATTCTCAGGCACTTGGGTTTTCAGGGACAGTACACGGAGGTGAGCCCTCCAAGGTTCGTTGGCCATGACTGGGTCAACGCCATTAAGAAAGGCTGTCAGTCTAGGAAGGTTGCCTTTGAGTCTGTGGGTGCGCGTTTGACGCATCACCTTATTTGGGGAGGCCGGGCTCTTGATCGCCAAGATGATTTTGATCGGGCCTTGACGTCTGGACGCCCCATCCCAGCCTCTGCTAGGGGCAATCGGGCTGTTGCAGCAATTGATGCTCGGGTCTCCTCTCTCCGACGTCATCAGGACCATATGGATGCTCGGTTAGATCGTTTTGGGGTCATTCTCTCTCGTCATGATGTCATGATCAGTGATATTCATGCGATGAACGTTGCTCAGATGCGTCATCTACAGCTGGACTTCACTCCCACAGACTTGCCTCCGTTTCCGGAAGAGGTGCCTCCAGTTCCTGGTGAGAGTGATGGTGATGACTCAGAGAGTGAGGACGAGGGTGATGGTGAACCCAGTGATGGTGCCTCGGAGTCCGAGTAGTTGGTTTTATGGCTTCCTCTTCATATTTTTGTACTTAACTTTTTTTTTTTGCTATATTGGTTTGTTTCTATTTTTTTGGTATTGTACATGTTCTTGGATATTGCTATTTTCATATTAGTTCAAGTTGGTTTCCTTGTTTTGCAGTAAATTTTTCTGAGGTAATGGACCTCTCTTCTTGGGCCCATGATATGTTTACCCCTATTTTTCTTATAAATAGGGAGTCTTTTTCTCTTTCACTCCTATTGTGTCTTCTTACTTCTTGCTAGTTCTCTCTTTGTTCTTCAGAATCCTCTATGGCAGAATATGAACTTCATGGAATTTTTGTTCCGACTGTTGGTTATGTGTCGTTCATGGTGATGGAGTACAAGAACAATGCCAAGGTTTGTCGTTTATGTCGCGTTCCCCATGGATATGACTATATTCATCGACCTTTTCTTAATCCTTGTTTGGTTCGTGTCAATCATTGGGAGAGATTACCGGGACATCTTCAAAATCATATCTTGGAGTTGGTTGGTTATCCGAAGGTTCCGGGACTTGCTGCTCCACTTACCGACTGTGGCTTGGACAGCAGAATTGAGGAGTTGTTTTGTACGAGTGAATGGCTGGAGGATTATGATGATCATGTGATTGCTCGGTGGAATAGACCTTCGGCTCGTGCGGAAGCTTACTTCTCCAAGCTTCCTCTAGGTCATTGGGAAAGGGTTTTTCGAATTCGTTAATTCAAGCCTTCTGTTTTTGTCGTTTTGCCTTTTAGGATTATGGATTTCTCTGTTTGGTTATTAGTTGACTTTCTGAACTTTTAACAGTTGGATTAGTTTTATATTTTTATGTGTTTTGTATTCTTCGTTTGGTATTGATTTCTTTTTTTTGGTTATTTGTTTATTGTTGGTTGGTTATTTTGTTCACTTGTTGTGACAAAAAGGGGGAGATTTATGACTCTAAGTACTAACAATCGTCTTCTTGTTGTTAGGTTATTTTTGGGTCATGTTTCAGGTATGCTACACGTATGGGGGAGTGAACGTGTTGATGATTTTAGACGTTATAGTGTTATGGGGGAGTTCGAGTGCCAAAAATATTTTGGAGCTCATGAAGTATGGGGGAGTTGCTCGAAGGAACTTCTGTTGAATCCTTGATTGCTTCGGAAGTTCCTAGTTGCTTCCGTTCGATCTCTGATGGTTAAAGCATCTTCCTAAAGCTGGATAACAAGAATTGGTGACTTGTTATGTGTTTCTATTTTGAGTGTTTTTGTAGGCATGTTTTATAAATGCCATGGTTTGGGATTGTAAGCACGTTTTATAAGTGCTATTAGAGTCATAGGTTTTTGTCACAAAATCAATGTCAAAGGGGGAGATTGAAACCGGCACGAAGTGGTTTGACATCAATTTTGTGACAAAGTGTCCTTGGTTATCTCGCCTTGAATTCATTGTTAGGAAAATCAAGATGTACGCATGGTCGTCTCGTGTCCTTCGTGTTTCTTAGTTCTGTCCAGGATAAGTTATTGGGTTCTGGACGTACGTACGTCCACTGAAGCAGCGAACTTCTTTTGGTCAGGACGTACGTACGCAGTTAGGACGTTCGTACGTCCAAGTAGGCAGCAGACGAGTTTCGTATGAAGACGTACGTACCGAGTTAGAGCGTTCGTACGTCATGGTAGGCAGCAGGCTTATTTTTGTGTGGCGACGTTCGAACGTCATATCGACGTACGAACGTCCAAAGTCGGTTTGCACTATTTCGGCCCATTTTCCTTGGTTTCCAACCCTAAGTATAAATAGGGTTTCTCTTCCTTAGAACAAGTTAGTTCTTTGGCCGTCCACCCTTCTTCTAGTTCATGTGTTTTGGTTAGGTTTTTGATATTGAAATTGTTTGTGGCTATTGAACTCAATTCTCTTTCTTCCTCCTTTTCTCAATTCATAACTTTGTGATCTTCAAGAGTTATTGTGATTTCGGCTTCGAGTCTTCTTGTGTGTTCATCAAGAAGTCGAGTGTCTTGTGCGTACATCAAGGTGCTCTGGTGAAGTCAAGGTGTTAGAGATAACCAGGAGTATCAACTCGCAGTGAGTGCAGGTAGTTGGTAGGTTTGTACATCTCTTTTCATCTAGTGGATTATTTGTTGTCGCGAGGACAACCGTGGACGTTTCCCATATTGGGTTTTACCACGTTAAAAATTGCTGCGTGTTATTTACTTTCTGCGTATTGTTTAATTGTTTGTTTGGATATTCAATTGTTACATTAGCACTATTTGTAGTTTCTCACATAGGTTTATAGATTTAGGTCCTCTCTCCACCTCTATAAATTGGTGTATGATCTCCATCCTCATACACTTACTACTTGATAATGGCAGCTAGACAGTGATTTGTATCACATCATTCACAAAAAAATTAGATTAACTTTTTATTTTTACTGGGTATGAGAGACACGACCGATGAGAGAGAAAGAGTTTTTAAAAAAGAAAAAGTACAGAGAGATCGAGAAGAAGACGAGAGAGAGATGATTAAAAATAACAGAGGTTTCTTTGGGTCCAAAATGGGTATAATTGGACCCAGCTGAAAACCACATTAACGACAAACAAATTTGAAAAACATGTGAACATGTTTCCTTTTTACGTGGTCCGCATACGGACGGTCCGTAGGAGAGACGCTCTGTATATATATTGATTATTAAAGAGGAAGATGGCTGATTCGAATTCTTCGAATTCCAACCGTAAGTACACAAAGGTGCATGGATTTGATATTATAAATTCAATGGGAAAAATAACTTCACGTCGTGGAAAACAGATTTGAAGGATATTCTTGTTAGTATGAAGCAGATCAAAACCCTAAAGGGGAAACCTGAAACGGCAAAGTTGCCAACAGGTTGGACAAATGAAGATTGGGAAGAGTTTGATCAACAGGCTTGCAGTACGATTAGGTTATGTTTGATGAGGGATATCACACACAATTTTACCGGTGAAACCTCGACAAAGGAGTTATGGGAGAAGTAAGAGAAACTCTATCTTAGTAAGGACTTGACGTCAGAACTCTATCTAAAGAGGCGTTTGTATTCGATAAGATTTACACCTGGTAAGTCTGTGATTGATCATATTAATGATTTTAATAAGATCTGTTATGATTTAGCAAACATTGATGTGATAATACCTGATGGTGAGAAAACTATAATTTTGTTATGTTCATTACCATCTTCGTGGGAAACAACAATTGATTATTTTATTGCAAACAAAAAGACCACAATGCAGTTGGTCTATGATGATGCTGTTTTCGATGTTACAATCCAAAGCCATTAGAAAAAAGGAAGCTGATGATGAAGTTCAGGCTGAGGGTATGTATGTTAGAGGTAGATCATCACATAGAGGTTCGTCGAGTTCTAAAAGTCGCTCTAAATCTCGGAAAAGAGATTTGAAAGATGTTGAGTGTTATTAATTTTCATAACATGGGTCATTATAGTGAAAATTGTCCTAAGGTTAAGGCTAAGGAAGAGAAGAAGAAGAAATCTAATCCGAACACTGAAGTTGCTAACATTGCTCAAAGTAGTGATGAGGTAGCAAGACAATGAGGATGAGGTGTTAACGGTTACGTCAAATAGCTATTTAGCTGAAGGATGGTGTCTTGATTCAGCTGCTTTGTATCATATGTGTCTCGATATGGAGGTTTCACAACTTACATAGAATTAAATGGTGGTAAAGTCTTTATGGGCAATTCGAATGCCCGCAAGACAGTCGCTGTTGGTACAATACGGATTAAGGCACATGATGGAGCTGTAAGAACCTTGACAGAAGTCAGGTATGTTCCTGATTTGAGAAAGGGTTTGATTTCGTTAGGTGTACTTGAAGATAGTGGTTTCAAGTTTACCGGTGAGAATGGTCTCTTTTACGTTTACTATAACGACATGTTATATTTGATGAGCGAAAGACATGAAAACTTATATTTTCTTATTGGAGATATAGTTTCAGGTGGAGCTGTGGCTATAGTTCTCAAGCGGTTGATGAGAAACAATTAACTTCTACTCAGCTATGTCATATGCGACTAGAGCTTATGAGTGAAAAAGGTTTGTCTATATTGAGTAAAAAGGGTTTGTTTGGTGGCCAGAAAACTTGCAAGCTCGATTTTTGTGAGCATTGTGTATTTGGCAAGCAGTGCAGAGTTCGTTTTGGTACTGCTGTTCACCGCACTAAGGGTACTTTATATTATATACATTCAAATGTATGGGGTCCCTCTAGAATAGTTTCTAAGGGAGGAGCAAGGTGGGTTGTGACCTTTATCGATGACTTCTCGCGGAGAGTTTGATTGTACACCATGAAGCACAAAAACGAAGTCACCGATTTGTTTAAGAAGTGGAAATTTATGGTTGAAAAATAGACTGGCCGTGTTGTGAAAAGGATACGTTCTGACAATGGTGGAGAATACACTGAAGACCCATTGAAAGTTCATTGTGCAGAACAAGGTATCGTTAGATACTTCACAGTGAAAGGTACACAACAACAGAATGCATGGGGTAGCTGAGCGTATGAATCGCACACTATTAGAGAAAGCACAGTGCATGTTATCCAATGCAGGTTTGGGCATGTCTGGCCATATGAACCGAATACCCAAGCCCGACCGAAAGCCCGACAAAAAACCCCGCTCGGTACCCGAACCCGACCCGATATGGGCCCGAGACCGACCCGAGACCGAAATTTTCATATAGGGTTGGGACATTCCATCTAAGACCGACCCGAAACCGAGACCGACCCGATTTTTAACCCGAAACCCGACATATAATGCCGTTTAGCCCAAGCCCGAGCCCGCCATAAATTAAATTTAACTACAAACTATTTTTCATGTACATGGCAACAATTAAATTTTTTGACTTTTCTATCAAACCACTAAAAATTTATTAGGTCATTAGGTGAGACTTTGTACATCTAAAGTTCCAAGTTTCAACAAGACAACCATGCAATAATTACTTCCAAAGCTAGTACATTTAACTTATTCTAAAAATAGATTGTTGTTTTGACTACACAACCCTTAAAAAAGAGTTGTTAGGAGTTTCAACAATTTTTTTTTAAGGTTAAAATTGTTTTTGTAAGTAATATTTGAATTATATCATATAAACCATATAATTTAGAACTCTCAAGTCTCAACAACTCTATTTTAAAACTAGCATAATTTTTGTACCATAGAACCCTTAAAATAGAGTTGTTAGGACTCTCAACAACTCTATTTTAAGGTTAAATATGTCTTCGTGACCAAATTTTTTATTTTACCATTTAGACCATAAAATATAGTTGTTAGAACTCTTAACAACTCTATTTTGAGGCTAACATAGTCTTTTGCAATGTTAAAAAAAGTATAAATTCAATGCATTAATACACTTCAATTCACAAGTTCACAAAATCTCTTAAGCTTTCTCAATCTCTCTCAAACTCACACTTCATTTTTTATTATAGCTTTGAAGTTAAGAAAAACTCAATTTGGAGTCAAGATCAAATATTTTTTCGAAGCTTGGAATCAAAAGTTCAATTATCCAAGTGAATATTCAAGATCAAAAGGCTCAAATGTTTGGTTAGTTATTTACATTCATAGCAAAACTTTATATAAAGTTATACATATATCTCATTCTTCCAAAATCCCCTTCTCTTATTTATAGTAAAATATTGTGTGTAGTATTTATGTTTATATATTAATTTAAAATAGCAATAAATTAAATATTAATAGTTTAATTTATTATTTGCTTAGTGTTTTTGTTAAGATGAATAGTACAAATGCTTCTAATCAAAGTGTAAACATTGAAAATGAAATTGATTATAATGATATTATGAGTGAAGAAGATTTGCCTTCAAGTGGTAATTTAGATGGTAATGTAGATGGCAATAAAAATAATAAAGCCAAGAGAAAAAAAGGTACAAAATGGTCCAATGTGTGGGAAGATTTTAAAATTACAAAAATTATAGAAAAAGGTGTTGAAGTTGAAAAGGCCATTTGTAATCATTGTCAAACACCATTGACATATATTAGTAGTAATGGAATATCATCACTTAGTAGGCATCGTAATAAATGTAACGCAAAAAGTGCTAAACAAAAACAAACTACTCTAAATAAATCTAGTATGGGTGAATTAAGTTGTTGGTCATATAGTCCTTCTCAAACTCGTATAAATTGTTATTAAAGAAGTTCCATTTTCATGGGTAGATTGTACATATTTTGCTAAATATATAAAAACAACATTTTGTCCACAATTTGAAAAAGTGTCTAGGCAAACACTTCAAAAAGATATTATTAAAATGTTTTGTTTCAACCGGATTTCACACCAATGTATTGTAAGATAAAGAAGAAACTCCTAATGTTAAGATCTAAGTTATTGGAGAAGATGAAGATGAAGGAATAAGGTTTTGGTGATTGATAATGGCTGCACTAAGTTGTTTCTTAGTTGCCTACGTATCCATAAGAGAGATGGAATCAAACATTTTATAACGTAGTTCAAATGTAGAGTTTGATTAGGATTAGGATGTGATCCATTTGATCCCGATGGAATCAAGCTTTTTATAACGTAGTTCAAATGTAGAGTTTGATTAGGATTAGGATGTGATCCATTTGATCCCAAATGTAGTGTAGTATTGTAGATGTACCTCATGTCTTATTAGGAACATGAGTTGTAAAGATATTGAAATTGTTATTGGATTAGGAGTTGTAGAGATATTGGAGTTGTAGTTGGATTAGGTTAAGAAAATCTCTAGAAGGATGTAGAAGTACCATATTAACCATATTGAATATAATGGACTAAAATAGATAAAGCCCATGATTGATATTGAATGTAGTAACGGGCCTAATTGAATTGGCTTAGGCCCTTATTTACTAAAGTCTTGGGCTTTGACTTGTAATTGACTTGGGCTTGAACCCGTTAAGGGGGGTCAATACATCGCCCCCTCTTTAGCCGATGGGTGAAACCCATTTGGTAAAGAAGAAAAAATTAGCGCAATCTGAGTGAAGAGATAGGCGATAGAAAATTATAGGAAAATAAATTGATCCCGACTGAGCGAAGAAACATGCGATAAAGATTTATAGAAAAATAAATTGGACGAAAGAAATTGGAACGAAATTTGGGTTTGATTGAAAATCCGAGTAAAAAGAAATAAAATTTGAGCGATGTCAAGTAACGAAGAAACGGATATGGAGAATGACGATGGATTATGGAAATGGGTGCGAGGTCGAAGAAGTGAGTATGTATGGACAATGGGTGCCTCGACGCGCAAGTCTTAAGGCACCGCAAAATCTCGCTGCCGTTGGAGTGGGAATGTTGACAGGCGACATGACGCAGCCAGCACAACCTGTCAAGGCCACTACTGCTGATCGGAGTGTCGAACAGCGAGCAGGATCGTCAGACAAGGTCCCTGGCAGCAGCACAACCGCTGGCCAGGGTGCCCAGCTGCACACAAACATGCCTGGGGAGGTGCCTATCGCCCAGATAGCCGCTGGCCAAGTTGCCCAGCTGCACGAAAACTCAACTGGCAAGGTGTCTGGTGACCAGACAGCCGCTGGCCAAGGTGCCCAGCTGCTCGTAAGGTCGTCTGATGAGGGACTTGGCAGCAACATAGCCGCTGGCCAAGGTGTCCAGCAGCTTGCAAGGTCGTCTGACGAGGGACTTGGCAGCAGTATAGCCGCTGGCCAAGGTATCCCTTGGAGTGAAGGACCAGCTGGCGGTGTTATTGCTGGCACTGTAGCCGCTGGGCAAGGGGATGGCCGGAAGGGACAAAAGTCTGACAAGTGTGTTGCTGGAGGTAGTCATGGGGTTAGCTGGGGGTACAGCCGCTGGAGGAGGGGAGGTAGTCATGGGGTTAGCTGGGGGTACAGCCGCTGGGGAGGAAGATTCTGACAGGTTGTCTGCTGGGGGCATGGCTGCTGGCCTGGAGGCATGCAGGTCGGACGAGGAGATACCTGGGGGCATTGTCGAGCGGATTGCTGCTAGTGGTGAAGGTAGGCAGGAGGTTAGAGGAGCACACAGCCGCTGGAGGAGGGGAGAAGCTGGGCGAGCAGCTGGCTGCTGGTGGAGGGGAGAGGCTGGTTAACAGCAGCACAGCCGCTGGAGGAGGAAGAATAGGCAGCATGATTGCCGCTGGAGGAGGGTTGAGGCTGAACCTGGGGGGTTGGCTGAGGGGGTAGCTGCTGGGCAAAGTGAGAGCCTAGAGTGTATCGGAAACTCCAGCAGCAATGGACATGACAATTCCATGCTTAGCCAAATTTTCCAAAATCTCCAGCGGCTATGCATCGTGCAAAACACTGTCAGAACTTTAGAGCCACGTTACCGCCAAATTACGTATCTCCAGAAGACGTGCCATATACCATTGGAAATCTATTGAAGTCCTCTGTCCAAGCCACAAAACAGATCGACATTCCGATATATGAGCAGAACGTTATGGCCAAATATAGACTGTCAAAATGGAGATACCGAAAAAACCGAACAACAATTACCGCTGGGTAAGTCGGATGAGGAGATAGCTGGGGGCATGGCCGTTAGCCAAGAGGATGGCCTGGAGGGAGACAAGGTTGAAAAGAGTTGGGTAGGGTGTATGAGTATATGATGATAAAATGGTAAGCGATTTGATTCCAAACGTGTGTAGATTTTAACACGGGTGTGATATATGTAAATCATGTCTTGATATAGACATAATCATTGGAGATCACATATTGAATATTGAAATTAATGTGACCGGTTGTCGATCAGTATTAAGATTGATATTGGTGTGATCATTGGAGATCACTCTTGATATTGAAACTGATGTGATCGGTTGTCGATCACTATTGAGATTGATATTGATATTGATGTGATCATTAGAGATCACTCTTGATATTGATATTGATATTGATGTGATCGTGAGAGATCACTCTTGATATTGATATTGATGTGATCATTAGAGATCACTCTTGATATTGATATTGATGTGATCGTGAGAGATCACTCTTGATATTGATGTGATCATTAGAGATCACTCTTGATATTGATATTGATGTGATAGTGAGAGATCACTCTTGATATTGATGTGATCATTAGAGATCACTCTTGATATTGATGCGATCATTAGAGATCACTCTTGATATTGATAGTGATGTGATCATTGGAGATCACTCTTGATATTGATAGTGATGTGATCAGGAGAGATCACTCTTGATATTGATATTGATGTGATCATAAGAGATCACTCTCGATATTGATGCATACGCCCCCATGTAGTGATACATTAGGTGAAAGAGGGAATCGCCCCCAAGCGTATGATGTAGAAACGTTCCGATCATAAAGACGACACTATTAAACGTGTGATGAAGATAGATGGTGACGCCCCCAATTTGTGTGATAGAGAGGTGAACAAAAGTATCGCGTTTAAGTTGACTTATCATATGCTAGTACCACGTGTGGAACCCTTAGCAATGACATGAAGTCTTGTTGCGTGAAACTAGTTGTGCAAAATTGTTAGCGTGGATCTTGACAGGCCTAGTTAGACACTTCACAGTGAAAGGTACACAACAACAGAATGCATGGGGTAGCTGAGCGTATGAATCGCACACTACTAGAGAAAACATAGTGCATGTTATCCAATGCAGGTTTGGGTATGCCTGACCATATGAACCGAATACCCAAGCCCGACCGAAAACCCGCTCGGTACCCGAACCCGACTCGATATGGGCCCGAGACCGACCGGAGACCGAAATTTTCATATAGGGTTGGGACATTCCATCTAAGACCGACCCAAAACCGAGACCGACCCGATTTTTAACCCGAAACCCGACATATAAGCCCGTTTAGCCCAAGCCCGAGCCCGACATAAATTAAATTTAACTACAAACTATTTTTCATGTACATGGCAACAATTAAATTTTTTGACTTTTCTATCAAACCACTAAAAAATTTATTAGGTCATTAGGTGAGACTTTGTACTTCCAAAGTTCCAAGTTTCAACAAGACAACCATGCAATAATTACTTCCAAAGCTAGTACATTTAACTTATTCTAAAAATAGATTGTTGTTTGGACTACACAACCCTTAAAAAAGAGTTGTTAGGAGTTTCAACAATTTTTTTTAAGGTTATAATTGTCTTTGTAAGTAATATTTGAATTATATCATATAAACCATATAATTTAGAACTCTCAAGTCTCAACAACTCTATTTTAAGACTAGCATAATTTTTGTACCATATAACCCTTAAAATAGAGTTGTTAGGACTCTCAACAACTCTATTTTAAGGTTAAATATGTCTTCGTGACCAAATTTTTTATTTTACCATTTAGACCATAAAATATAGTTGTTAGAACTCTTAACAACTCTATTTTGAGGCTAACATAGTCTTTTGCAATGTTAAGAAAAGTATAAATTCAATGCATTAATACACTTCAATTCACAAGTTCACAAAATCTCTTAAGCTTTCTCAATCTCTCTCAAACTCACACTTCATTTTTTATTATAGCTTTGAAGTTAAGAAAAACTCAATTTGGAGTCAAGATCAAATATTTTTTCGAAGCTTGGAATCAAAAGTTCAATTATCCAAGTGAATATTCAATATCAAAATGCTCAAATGTTTGGTTAGTTATTTACATTCATAGCAAAACTTTATATAAAATGTTATACATATATCTCATTCTTCCTCTTAACGATACACTGTCAGAAATATGTTGTAATATTCTTTCTGGTATAAGAAACAGATCAAAGAACCATCATCTTCTCAAAATTTGGATTTTCAGTTGACGACTTGATTGTATGTAAGAGTTTTGTTGCTGTTGTCACCTTGCTTTTGAGATGTGAAATTGAATTCAGAGACAAACTTCTCGTGATTTGAGTCATCGTGCTCTTGTTTGCTAATTGTATCATCCTCAAGATGGATATACTTTTGAGCTCTAGAGAAAAGTTCATACTTGGTGGTCAGAGTGTCAAGCACAATGGAACTATATAACCCTTTGTCATCATGTAGTAACGCTTCCTTGAAGGCATAAACAACAAGTGTATCTGAGACATTGGGTATTTCCGCTTGGGCTTGTCTAAATCGAGATACAAATTTACTTAATAGCTCTCTATCTCCTTACTTAATGTTGAACAACATAGCGACATCCTTACGGTGACGCCAATTATGCCTAAAGTGTTTGGCAAATTGGACAGAGAAATCATTGAAGTTGTGGATAAAACCTCGTGGAAGTTCGGAGAACCATCGAAGAGCTTTGATACCAAAGGTGGAAGGAAACATCTTGCACATGAGTGCATCATCATAACTAAAGAACACCATCTTGTTCTTGAAGTCGGAAATATGAAGCCAAGGATCGCCCTCAACTTCATTGTATTCTTTGAAACTTGGTGCCTCGAAATCTGGGTGATGCTCTGCTTGTTGAATCTGGAAGGAAAACGGGGAAGTTTTGCCCGTATGATGGGTAATGTTCCTAAGTCTATACTCCTTAGCTTCTTTGGCTTGAATTGCTTGAGCGATCATGCTTTGCAGTTTCTCTTCAGTAAGATTCTCGATCCTTTCGTTACCATGTGTATAAGTGCCATGGTCACGGTCTTGGTGGTGATATCTTGGATGCCTAGGAGTTGGTGAACGAGTGTTTCGTCGCCCTCTTTGAAAGTTGTGGTGTGTGTCCCTATGTCCGGGGGAGGTTTCCCGACGTAAGTGGTGATGATTGGGTGTTTGAATCAAGTCTCTATTGGAGTAGTCCGGAGCGTAGCCTTTGGGCCATGACATGTTTTTGAGACTGCTGGACACACTGCCACTGGAGATCGTGTAGTTGGGGGGTCTGTCATGCCTACTGCCGCTGGAGATGGTGTAGTTAGGTGGTCTGTCATGCCTACTGCCGCTGGGCAAGGTCTTGTTGTGAGTCTTGTCACGCTCATAGCCGCTCGGCATGACCTTCTTGTGAGTTTTGTCGCGCTCATAGCCACTTGGCATAGTCTTCTTGTGAGTTTTATCGTGGTCGTCGGGTGAGTTTTGTCGCGCTCATAGCCGCTCGGCATAGTCTTCTTGTGAGTTTTATCGCGCTCATAGCCGCCCGGCATGGTCTTCGGGTGAGTTTTGTCACGCTCATAGCCGCTGGGCATGGTTGTGGGGTGAGTTTTGTCACGCTCATAGCCGCTGGGCATGATCTTCGGGTGAGTTCTGTCACACTCATAGCCACTGGGCATGGTTGTTGGGTGAGTTCTGTCACACTCATAGCCGCTGGCCGCTCTTGTGGCGAGTATGTTGGCTTTGTCTTGTGCACTAACTGGGGGTCTTCCACGCAACCTTTTAGAAGCTTTGTGAGTAGTAGAACCTCATAACAAGGTTGTCTTGACTCCTTTGGTGCGATGGTAATGTTGGTCTCTTGCTTCGCCTTGACTGGTAACATGAACCCTAAGGCCCTTAGGGTTTCGGCGTTCATCTTCTTTCTCTAAGTCAACCGGAGATAGCTCTTGTGATGGTAATACAATGTCGTCTTCAATGTCCTCTTCAACTTCCGGGATGGTTGAAGGTTGAGTTTTTTTCCTTGCATTTAGATTGTTTCCCAACCTATCAAAAACGCTTGAAGAAGATGGAGTCAACGAACATTCAGTACCATTGTGATTCGCATGTTTCAACTTCCTCCTTAGACCATTGTGTCTATTCTGAAGCCTTTTGAGTTTGCGGCGTAGATACTCGTTTTCAGAAATCATGACTTCTTCATGTTGAGTAGGCTCCTTGGACTTTGATGGTTGAGAAGAAGAAGAAGAAGAAGAAATCGAGTGTTTTTCGCCATTAGATGGAACCCTCTTGGAAGTGACGATATGCTCTCTAGGGTTAGAACCTTGAGAGTGAGCTTGCACATGTTTTGAACCTTCTTGACGTCCACCATTACTTACTTGTTTGTTTTGTTGAGATCTAGTTGTTGCCAATGAAAAGAAAGAGCTTGATTCCTTTTGAAAAGTAGGTTTTTTTGTGGAGGGAAAGAAAACCTTAGTCGGCGCCAAAGTGTTTCAACCGGATTTCACACCAATGTGATGTAAGATCAAGAAGAAACCCCTAATGTTAAGATCTAAGTTATTGGAGAAGATGAAGATGAAAGAATAAGGTTTTGGTGATTGATAATGGCTGCACTAAGTTGTTTCTTAGTTGCCTACGTATCCATAAGAGAGATGGAATCAAGCCTTTTATAACGTAGTTCAAATGTAGAGTTTGATTAGAATTAGGATGTGATCCATTTGATCCCTAATTAGTGTAGTTTTGTAGATGTACCTCATGTTCTATTAGGAACATGAGTTATAAAGATATTGAAATTGTTATTGGATTAGGAGTTGTAGAGATATTGGAGTTGTAGTTGGATTAGGTTAAGGAAATCTCTACAAGGATGTAGAAGTACCATTTTAACCATATTGAATATAATGGACTAAAATAGATAAAGCCCATGATTGATATTGAATGTAGTAACGGGCCTAATTGAATTGACTTAGGCCCTTATTGACTAAAGTCTTGGGCTTTGACTTGTAATTGACTTGGGCTTGAGCCCGTTAAGGGGGGTCAACACATGTTTAATGAAAAAAAATTAGAAATTATTTCTTTATTAAAGAATGCACCCGGTAAGATTTGTTTGACATCCGATTTATGGGGTGGTAGAAGTCTTGATCAATACATGTGTATCACGACACATTTTATAGATTGTGATTGGAAATTGAATAAAAGAATAATTGGTTTTTTTGAACAACCTTCACCACATACGGGAGAATTAATAGACGAAGCTTTACAAAATAAATTGCATGAATTTGAGATTTTTGACGAAGTGTTATGTATTACTTTGGACAATGCATCAAACAATAATTCGGCCGCTAAGTATCTTGCTTTTAATATGTTTATGGATGATGATTTACGTTATGAAATGTTTCATGTACGTTGTGCCGCTCATGTTCTTAATCTTATTGTTCGATGTGGTCTTAAAACAAAATATTTTGGTTCTCTAATTGATAATATTCGGTATTTTATTAAGATTATTCGTTATTCTCCTTCAAAAATGCAAAGATTTCATGAAATTTGTAATATGAAAGGGTTGTATCCTAGTAATTTAGCAATAGATGCACCCCACCGTTGGGATAACACATATAACATGTCAAACATAGTGATACCATATAGATATGCAATTGATGCTATTTTTTCGGAATTTACATTTGACTTTAGCTTTAGTAGTGATGATTGGGAAAATGCCAAAAATATAAGGGACTTTTTCAAAATATTTGCCGATTCAACAAAACTATTTTTCGGATAAAAATTTGTTACATCTAGTGCTTTTCGGACTTTAAAAGCACTTATGAATGACAACATAGATAATAAGGTTGTTGAAACAATGTCAAAAAAATTTGATAAATATTGGAAAGAAAAAACGTTTTTGGCTTTAGCATTTGCTTCGATTATGGATCCTCGTTATAAAATGGAAGTACTAAAAGGTTTTTGTAGTGTTAATTTTATAAATATCATTGGAGAAGATAGTGAAACTCAAGATTGTAGTGTTAATTCCGAAAATATGTACAATGAAGTAAAATTGAAATTTTTTGCACTTTACAACAAATATGAAATCAAATATGGTACACAACCTAACAATATGCCAACATCCTCATCTTCTACATCTTCTTCCAAATTATCTCAATTCATGTCTAGAGTTGGATCTAATATTCCTACACATAATGATAGATCAAAAAGTGAATTACAACTCTATTTAGATAGTGGAGTTCAAAATGATCATATTGGCTTTAATGTATTAGATTATTGGAAGACTTTTGGTGGACAATATCCTATTCTCTCTATTATGGCTCGTGATCTACTAACAATTCCTGTGAGTACAGTTGCATCGGAGTCGGCATTTAGCATGGCCGGAAGAATTTTATCCGAATATCGAGCAAGCTTAATCCCAGAAACTATGGAAGCATTAGTTTGTTTGAAAGATTGGATACTTGCTAAAGAAGGACTACAAGGCCAAGAAGAAGAATTGAAATTCAAGTTTGGAATTGAAAAAGAAAAAATCACTCTGTAATCAAGCAAGCAAAGAAGCAATGGGATTATGGGAGTCAAGACACTTTGTGTGAGTTTGGTTTTCAAGAACCATCTTTTATTCATCATCATCTCAGTCATAGGTGAAAATATCGTTTGAGGGCGGATATCCGACCTGTGAAAAAACGGAAAATATCGCGGATATCCGACCTCCTGTGTCGGATTTTTGAGGTTTGGCAAATTCGAAAAAACCGGAAAATATCGCGGATATTCGCGAAAAATTCGGCAAATTGGGAGGTTTTCTGCACTTTCCGTGTTTTTTTTGAATTTTTCGATATATAAACTTATAATTAAAAGAAAAACATACATTACAAATTAAACACACGACAAATCATACAAGGAAGCTAAGACGGAACTATTACACAAGATAGTTTTACTCATAGGTGAAAAAATCGTAAATATCGGGCGGATATTCATAGAAATTTTATATGTTTACAATACAAGAACTAAACATAAACAACCTCATTACAACTCAACCCATAGTTTTATTTTAATAATCAAAATAAAAGACATGCTAACCCCAGAATGATAGACGCCCCTTGTCAAACCGATGAGCTTCGAGTCGCATACGTGTGGGGACGAACTCAGTACAGTAATATTCGCATGACATTGTTTGCTCGTACGACCTGAATTGGTCAATATGCATATCATATGCATCTTGATCCATACAATACGGAGCAAATGATTCAAATATAGGAAATCTCGAGTATTGTTGAACCGGCATTAATGTATCGGTTGACTGCACGTCGGACCCACTTGTCATTGGGGCCAACCAACTCCCTATATTAGGAAACCAAGAACCACTGTCATCTGGTTGGGTTTGGTAGGATGGTACACTGGAATCATCACTTTGGGAGGTTCCTATGTTACCATAAGAAAAATGAGCATGGGAATGAGCATGTGTTTGGAAACATGCCTTGGATACCAATTATTCATTACACAAATTCGATACCAATTATTTATTACACAAAAACAAACCTTGGATACAAACAGTATACTGGTTTGCCAAAAGTGAGAGAGAACTTCACTTTGGCATGGGCGTGCTTTTTTTTCGTTTCTTTCTGATATATTGCTCTTGGAGGGCCATCAAGTTCGTCGCGAAAGTTTCCAAACGTCTAGTGCCTTTTGGACATTTTTTTGATAATCTAATCGAAAATTCTAGTTCAGGGGGATTAAAAATAAATGTGTTAATTTTAAAATCGAAAATTTCCAAAATTTCGACAAATATCGGTTTTTGCCGATTTATGCCGCGAATATCCGATAAATGCCGACCGGCATAGGGTTTTTTAATATCCGAATATATGCCGTCTACCGTACCGTGCCGATCTCTGAAAAAACGGAAAATATCGCGAATATCCGACCGGCAAGAACGATATTTTCACCTATGATCTCAGTATCATAATTGGGATTCATATCATCAAGTTCAAGTTGTACATGTAGAATCATGTGAATTTGATTTCTCTTTGAAGATTCTTTAGATCTATCTCTACTCGTGAACAATTGCGAACGAATTGCGAAAGAAACAAAATGATCATCATCATCCATCATCATCTTTGAAGATTCTTTAGATCTATCTCTACTCTTTGAAGAATATTTTTTTCTTTTTTTTCCCTTTTTGTGTATATTCAAGAAAATCTAATAAATCTCTTCTTCCTCAATTTTTTTGTTTCTCTTTATATAATATATTGAATTCATCTTCTCTCTCAACTGTTGCAACTGAAACTCATGAATATCAATCAAATTAAAAAAAAATCATTTCTTTTCTTTAGAAAAAAAACAGATTTCAGGGAAGAGACGAATTAATTAATTGTTTGTAAGATTAGTTAAATATGGTTGCAGGTCTTGGATTTTTGTTGAGGAAGAAGAGATGAGAGAGAACTACACAGTCGTAAAGTTTAAGATTGATAAGAAAGAACAAAACATCTTTCTTTTAATGTAAGCGAAATATACGATTACACCCTTCTTTGTTTTAGTTGTTTTTAAAATATATTGGTTTAAATCAAAGTTTAATCATAATCATTGGATCCATCTCTTTGAATGTCAGGTAAACAAACCCAATCCGAGATCGAGCCCGATAATTACCCGATAAAATCGGGTACCATACCGGGTTTGAACACCTATTTTTTATATTATCCGAGACCAAAACCGACCCGATTTTATACCAACCCGAGTAGGGTAACCCGATACCCGACCGTACCCGACATTTTGGGCTCGGGCTCGGGTCGGATACCCGATTTGGACAGGCCTAGGTTTGGGTAAGGTATGGTGGGGTGAAGCAGTAAATACGGCGTGCTATCTCGGGAATTGATCACCATCTACAACCATTGATTGTAAGACACCTATGAAAGTTTGGTCTGGTACACCTCCTGATTATTCAGATTTGAAGGTGTTTGGTTGTCCTGCTTATTTTCATATAAGAGAAGATAAATTAGGAGTCAGGGCCAAGAAAGCTATTTTCTTGGGATATCCACAAGGTATGAAGGGTTATCGTTTATGTGCCTAGAGTTGAATAAATTCCAGATCAGTCCTAATGTGACCTTTAATGAGAAAGCAATGCTTGATTCAAAAAGGTTCACAGGTTGGGACTTTCAACATGAGGGTGATGATAATGACAGTGATGGTGATGATACCATGCAGGTGGAGAATAATGTTCCATATTCATCTACAATAGATAAAGAGGTGATTGTTGTACATGTACCTACAAGTTCAGAAGTTACTATGGATTCACAGGTAACTACAGACACATATCCAGATACAGAGAGTGTAGATGATGAGATTGAAGAGGAGGTTTCTCTTGAAGATACTTTACAACAACAACAATTAGAGCAATATCATGAGTGGCCATCTTTAGCATCTCAACATGAACCACGTTTGGGAAAAACACTAGTTTGACTTGGTTTTGAGGATAGTGCATCTTTTGCATTATCAATATTTTGTGATGATGAGCCTTCTACCTTTAAGGGGGCAATGAGGAGTTCTCATTCTCATGAATGGAAGTCAGGGATGGATGAAGAGATGAAATCTCTTCACAAGAACAATACTTGGGAACTTGTAAAGTTGCCTAAGAGTCAGAAGTCAATTGGTTGCAAGTGGGTTTTCACAGTGAAAGACGGTATTCTAGACTCCAAGGGTACAACTAGTGGTGTATGTTACAAGGCAAGATTAGTAGCTAAGGGATATGCACAAACAAAAGGTGTGGATTATAATGAAGTTTTCTCTCCGGTTGTTAAACACACTTCCATCCGAGTCTTGTTAGCTTTGGTGACGCAGTTTGATTTAGAGCTCGAGCAACTAGATGTCAAAACTGCTTTCTTGCATGGAGTTTTAGAGGAGAACATATATATGTTACTGCCCGACGGTTATAAAGTTGTTGGTAAAGAAGACTATGTGTGCAAACTAATGAAGTCCTTGTATAGATTGAGGCAAACACCATGACAGTGTTATAAGAAGTTTGATACATTTATGTTGAAGCAGGGGTACTCTAGAAGTGAATATGATCTGTGTGTCTATTTCGTAAAGCTTTAAGATCAGTCCCTTATATTTCTCTTACTCTATGTGGATGACATGCTTATAGCTGCAAAGACCAAGTCATGCATTGTTTCTTTGAAGAAACAATTGAGCAAAAAGTTTGAGAATAAAGTTTTATGAGAGGTGTTCACTAAGGTGGTTTTCGGGGTTAAGTTTAGGCATTGCCTTAACTTGATCAATCTCTCCAAATGTTGAGGCCCTTCGGGGTAGTGGCCCTTATGGGCGTGTGGGGGCAAAGATGAGATGATCCTTGTGTGGGGGAAAAAATGAGATGATCCTTGTGTGGTGTAGGAGAAGTACGTGTGTGGGCAAAGTAGACCTTCTTCCTCTCTTCTTCCTCACTTCTCATATACCTTCAAATGTAGAAAAATGACATGTGGAGGTTACATGTAATGGATTCCTATTAGGAATCGGTTTCTTTATTTGGCAACATGTGTGGTGGATTTCTATTAGGATTCAATAAGGACTTCTAATCTATTAGAAATCTAAGTTGTTGTTAATTTAAGAATTGGGTTACCAATTGGATTAACCAAAGAGGTTATAAATATTGGTGTTGTGTAACCATAAGAATTTGAGAAAAGAAGAAAGTATGAGTGAGGGAGATTTGTGAGGAAACCAAAACTAAAGTTTCATTAGTTATTGTGTAGTTCACTTCTCAATTATCAATAAAGCTATCTCTCTTTGTCCCGTGGATGTAGGTGAAAAAGCGCGAAATAGTCGTTAATTAGATCGCGCTTTTCAAAACCTTGCTTTGACTACCTAAAACGAGTATAGCTTCAAGAAAGGGTTATCGAATCCATGTCTAAGAGAGAACCAAGTTACATGAAGAAAAAAAATTCATTTTTACTAATTTAGAGAATAAGGGGAAAATAATTTTACAAGGTATTGGTGATTAACTACTACTAATGTAAGAAATAATTGTACGAAGATAAATATGATGAAAATTTCAAGAGATTGAATCCACCAATTCAATTATGTAATAATTAATCTATAGATTTATCAAGATTAATCCGTAGATAGATACTCATTACACACTAAAATGATTCGAAATGCATAATGGAAAGGTATGACTTTAAACACTTATTCTATCTACATTAGAGTCTATAAATTTTAGAACATCAACGATACTTCTTATCATTAAAATGTGAGGAAAGACTATAACACAATGTACAACTATTATGTTGGTGGCAAAAAAGAGTACGTTTGTCTTTCAGACCGTCACTCAATCTGTCCCCAAATAGCTATAGCAAAATGTATATTCCACCTACTAAAAGAATTTAAAGAACTAAGAAGAAAGTAAATAAACACCGTTACATGTTTCATTTCACATATAAATCATTGCAATTACTTACCTCTAACATTCTTTCGAAGAGCTAGATCCTTGACATCCAGAATTACTCTAATAGATTAAAGCTTAATAAATCACATATTAACTACTACATAAAATGAAAAGGCTTCATCTCTCCCTTGAAAAAGGGAGATTAGCCTAACATATATAATACTAAACTAAAATCTATTAAATGAAATGACATAAAATAAAAATTAACTAAACTAAGAAAAAGAAGAAAAAAACTTTTATTAGAATGAGTTTTTGCTCTCAACTCTTGATGATGAATACAATGAATAACACTCCCTATTTATAAATCCATAGGGAGCCTAAAAGGAAAAAATTGCAAAATATTACATAATATTTGATTTGATTGATAATCAAATCAATTACTAAACATTTGTGGAAGAAAATGTGAAGAATAAAATCTCTGAATGATTTTGGTCAAAAATTAATGAAAAACATGTTTTGAAAATCAAATCCTTGCCACCATTATTGCCAATTCTGTATAAAACTGCCATATATAGTGTCATTCTAGAATATACTTGCAATCTTTCTTGGATGGCTGAGTTGTCTCAATATTCTCCATATTTTACACATGCTAGAATCTTAAATATCAACCCTAAAGTGATTCCATGCTCCATCTTATATTTAGTAGTCTCACTTCACTTATCTCTTTAATGGGCCTCTTTTGGACTTAAGCTTTGTAGATAATTTACAGGCTCATTTAGATTTAATCCACTGAGATTCATTCAAGGCTTTGACCATTTGGATCCATGACTTTGGGCTTCACACTTGACTTTTCTCTTTTTGCTCTTTTTATATCATTTGTAGGTTTTTTCTTTGATTTATTCTTTTCTAGTTTCTTTCCTACAAAAATACAAAAATAATGGAACTTACTCTAATTCAAGTCCAAAAATGAGTTCTAACATCATACCAATTAGGGGTAAAAACTACGTTTTTGGATACTTATCAGTAGGCATATTGCCGAACCAGGTATATTATTGTATTTTCGTATTTCTGCTTTAGTTTATATCTTTTGTGTTTGTTTCTTTATTAATCATATCAAGATCCTGTGTACTTATCATAACATCGAATTCCAACATCTTCTTCTCCACACCTTCTTCCTCCTTTCTTCCTCCCATACCTTCAAATTCCATCATTTTCAGATTTGATTTGAGAAATAAAGATCTACTGAAAAACAAACAAATCTAGAGAGAAACAGATCTAGATAAAGAATCCTTCAAATTCCAGATCTCAAAAACCTTCAAAGTCTAGATCTTAAGACTCCATTAATAGATCTTAGAAACCTTCAAATTACAGATCTAAAGAACAATATACCTGGAAAAATAGTTGAGATGAAGGTAAAAAATGACTTTTTGTTTGTTTTCTTTCACTTCTATTGTATATTTTTGTTGTCTTTTAAATGATTTGGTTCTTAATTTTCGTAGCCTTATATTTCTGCAACTTGGGGGGTATCTCAAATAAAAGTTGTATTATTGGGGGGTATTTTAAACGAAAGTTTATTTTGTTGTAAACAGATTCCTTGTCAAATGTGTGATCAGATTGGTCACTATGGAGATGAGTGTCCTTGGGTATATAGCTATTGCAAGAAGCCAAATTGTGATGGCATTATGAATTTAACAATCTCAAAAACATCTGAGAATCCAGGTAGAAAATTTCTTAGATGTCATTTATGTGGGATCTTTAAGTGGCTAGATGAAGCTATCAGACAATCTTTTGCTCCTCCAAGCTCAACTTCTAATGGTTGTTTCATTTGTGATGATGTGAGTCACTGGAAAAATGATCATGAATGGGTAGACTATGAATGTAGAACTAAAGGATGCAATAGGGCAAGAGGACTGTGAAGACTTCTGGCACCCAAGCTACTTCTGGAGATAAATATTTGAAGACATGTGGAAATTTTGAGTGGTTGCGTGAAGCCAAGAGAAAAACGAAAGTAGCAGCTGAGGGCATAAATGCTACTGTAACATTACAAATGGATTTCAATGACTTTTGTAAGCATTTTGCTGAAACTAAAATTAATAAGAAATAAACCTACTTATTGTGCAATTAATATCAATTGTGAATCATGTGAAGTGCAAAAAGCAATAATATAGAAAACAACAACACCATTAATAAAGAAAGTAGTCTGAATCTATAATTCAAAGTGGTTCAAGAAAACATGGTCTTAGCAACATTAAAATAGCTTGAAGCTTCCACCAGGCATCTAAAATGCCATAACAAAACAGAAAGGGGCAGACATTGTTTTAAGAACTCACAAATACAGAAGGAAAAACAAACATTATTTTATCCTCCTAAAAACCAAAATGTTGTTTGAAGACAAATAACACACATATCAATTACCGGATACCATAGCCCCCATTGTTGTATCTCATGCTTGTTTTTCCTCTACCTCTATGTGCCCTTGCTTTACCTTTGGTAGCAGTGATCCATCCTCTGGCTCTTCCCCTACCTCTTCCAATGGTGTTACTACTTCCTCTCCCACTTGTTGTTGTTGGTGGTGTTGGTTTTATGGTGGTCGTTCCTCTGCCCCTTCCTCTACCCCTTGTGTTTGTGTTAGGACCTTCAACAACTGATGGATTGTTCCTTCCTCTTCTTCTGCCTCTTGGGGTCCCTCCATTCCTCTAGTGCTGGTTTCTTGCTGGCCATTGTTTTGGGAAGCACCCAGTTCACTAGTACTTGTCCGCCCCATGTGACTGCTTTGTTGTCCTCCTTAAGATGTTTGTGCTCTACTTGGACCCCTACAAGTAGCTTTGTTGTGATCGAATTGACCACATCTGCTGTATTTCATTCTACTCTTCTTTGTTCATGAACTTGATGCTTCAAGTGGATCCTTTTCTTCTATTTCTCTTTGGTCTTCCGCCTTGTCAATCTTTCAATAGGCCAATCTTTCACCCTAGGCAAAGGTAGGACAAAGTTAGAGTAAGTCCTTTGATATATAGTTAGTAAATTTGGGGGGTATCTCAAATAAAAGTTTGCAAATTTGGGGGGTATCTCAAATGAAAGTTTGAAAATTTTGGGGGTATCTCAAATGAAAGTTTGGAAGATCAAAGATGAATAGAGGAAATAATTCAGTTGAGTAAACAATCGTACCTGCTCCAAGTAAGTCTGCTATTATAAATAATCAACATTGCATGTACACATGGTATACCAGTGAGTTTTCATTGATTGCATTCATATTTTTTGTTGTTGAGATCTACCAACCAACAATCATCCTTTTTCTTTACAACAATAAACTTACCTTGAGCTGTACCATGCCATCTATAGTCCCCTATCTTTTCTTGTAGCTTCTTCACAACCTTCATCACCCTTGGAACCACATCATCACTGTTCATTGCCATTGTTTTCTCATTCCTTTTATACAACAAACACATAACCATCTTGGTGAATTCAACAACAAAGGTTGTGACATGTTTATCCCTTAACTCCATTATTCAATTGTTGAAACTCTCTCTAAAATTGTTTGTTATGTGTTCATAGGTGGAATATGCTTCAAAAATAAGCTCTACACCAAGTTTTGACATCCCTCTTGACCAACCAGTCATGTGCTTCTGCATCTTCAGCAACAATCTTTTCCATCCATTCCATTGCATCACCTTCTTTGTATGACTTGGCAACACCCTAACGTAACTCCTCCATTAACTTCCCTCTATACAAATCTTTCTTGAAATTTTGGAACATGTGCCTGAAGTAGAACCTATGTGAAGCTCCAGGGAAATTAGTTTGAACAACCTCTTTCAAACCTTTTTGTTAATTTGACATGAAAACCAACTTCTCATCCCTTAGAGTCAACTCAGGTTCCATGACTTCAAGAAAATCAAACCATGTTTCATTGCATTCATTTGTACACAGATAGATGGCAATGGGAAACAATCCATTGTTGCCATCCAATGCAGTGATACTAAGGCACATACCACCATATTTCCTCTTCAGAAAATAACCATCCAATTCTAGAACAAGTCTACACCCTTCTCTGAAACCTTTCAAGCAAAAAACAAATGAAACACACAAACCTTTCATCCTCTCATCTTCACCCCTCTTGCACATAACAACACTGCCAGGGTTTCTAAGCCTCGCCTGCATACAATAGTCACCAACAATTGTATATCTCTCTTCATAGTTCCCATGAACTCTTTCCATGATTTTTTGCCTTGCATGCCAGCCAATGTAGTAGGAGATCCTTTGAGCATACTTATTCCAGATTGCATCAAAATTTGCCCCCCTTGAACACTGTATGGTGCACTTTCACTTCCTCCTCTAGCTTAGATGCAACCCAATTACAATCTACCAAACTGTTTGTGAATTGCTTATTACCAATACAACAAGCATTGTGCTCATTCTTTAAGGTTTTAAGCTTACAAATATGTCTGTCACCTTTTTGAGATTGGCTCACCCTAGCAACAAACTTCCATTCACAACCCTTCTCATGATTTATACACTCACAAACAATTCTGTCACCATCATTCTTGGGCCTTTTAAACACAAACTTCCTTTTTATAGCATAATCTCTAATGTACTCCCTACATGCAACAATGGTTGACCAAGACGTATTGGGCTCAAGGTCTTTTATGTCCTCAAAGCAAGGAGCTTGGTCAGGACTGTCTTCAAATTCATACAATTTTTCAGTATTGTCTTCAAAGTCTTCATCCATAGGTTCAAATCCAATAGAACTTTCAGAAGATGATTCATAGCTGTTGTATGCCTCCCCAGCCTCTATATTATCAAATGGATCATAGTCTTCATCCTTATCATCATCAGATTCTAGATCAACCATTGGAGATGTAACATATGGAGGTGGAGATGAACTTGAAGCTGGTGGATGTGGAGGTGGAGCAGAACTGGAATCATGTGGATTTGGAGATGGAGATAAACTGGAAGCACGTGGAGGTGGAAATGAACTAGATGGATATGGAGGTGGAGGTGGGACATGAGATGAACTAGAAGCAAAGTCCTGTGGGAATACTGGTGTCTCCTTCCTTTTTGAAATCAGGGATATGATCCAATTCTTCCTCAGATAGCTCTTTATAGCTTGCTACCTTTTTCTTCAATGCTTTGTTTCCTTGGACCTGCTGGTTGTAATTCTTTTTCTTTTTCTTGTTTTTATTCCCCATTCTTTTTGGCCTAGCAAGTTTGGTCTTAGCTGCATTGCTGGAAGGTTGAGTTTGGATAGGTTGAGATTCTCCCAATCTTGCATCTTGAGTAGGTTGAGATTGTTCCATGTTAGGATCAAAGTTAGGTGGTGTGCTTACAGGTGGAGCTTCTCGGCATATAGGATACAACTCTTCCAATTCATAAAACAAGGACAAATACTCTTCCTCATCATGCTGGCCATCTTTCCACCACATCAAGCAATCATAATCCTCACTAATGTACATCCTAATACCTTCCATTATGTATTGTGGATCTTTCTCCAGATTGTAATTAAGCATCAACTTTTCTTCCAAAGTTTGACATAACAATTCATCCAACTCAATCATGTTGACAGTATCCCCATCAACATTATGAAAATCAACATGAAATCCACCTGTATAATCACTGCTCTTCCAGTTGACTCTCTCTTTCCTGTATTCATTCCACTTACCACCATAGTGTAACCTTATGTGTTTGGGGGGTAATGGTGGACACCACTTCAAGCTTTTACAAGCATAAAAATTAAACACTGTTAACATTTGGCAATAATATAAATAGTTGCTACAAAATAAACTTTTCTTTGAGATACCCCCCATTTATACTTTTCTTTGAGATATCCCCCAAAAAACTAGTTGAAGCATTTATTTATTCCACTCTACATTCAAATCACATCACAGTGACAAACCATTTATAACATTCCAAGCAACCAGATATCGTGAAACCCTTTAATGGTAAAGAAAAACCGTAACGTTCATAAACCTTCCTAAATTCATACAAAACCCCTAATTCCAACCTTTCAATCCAACAAATGCCTTCGGAGAAACCCACAAATTACAGAAAAATCAAATTACACAAAATCCTAGCTAACTTCTATCAAGACAAAAAAACATAACTTTAAAGAGAAGACGAAACCAACATAAAACAAAAGGCCTATATCAACTTCAGAGAAGATGAACTTACAAATATTCTCGTCGGCGAATCCTCCTTGGATCATAAATTTCTTCACTTTCTGCTAATGAATCTTCGCAGTCATACATGCTTTCATCGGTGGAAGTTGAAGAATCACTGCTAGAACTTGAAGAAATATCGATTACTGGTGGAGAAGACATCAAATCGACTTGATTTTGAAGAGTACAGTTGAGATATGAAGAAATGGAGAAGAATGGGGAAGAAATTGGAAGAAAATTTGACGAAATTGGAAGAAATTTCACACAAAAGAGGAAACCCTAACTTTTCCCTCTCTCAGTGCAACTTCCTGCTTGAAGAGTTAATGATCTTTAGATTTCTAATTTTGTTTAATGATTTAGGGTTTTGATTAGATAAGATCACTAGATGGACGGTTAAGATGTTAGTTGGTAGGTTTAGGTAATCTTAATCGGGTGTGAATAACTTAGGGTTATGTTTAGGTTTTGTTTAGGTTTTACCAACATGGCACAAGTGGTGAGTAGATAGCTGACTAGGATATATGGGTTTAAATTAAACGAGGGTATTTTCTTCTAAAAGATTGAAAGGCTGGTCAAACATGGGTCAACAGCTTAGTTGACCGGCTTGAAGCCCAAATCTGGGGGGTATCTCAAAGGAAAGTTAAATCTGGGGGGTATCGCATAGAGTGCAAACATTTTTGGGGGTAAGTCAAATTAACCCTGTATTAACCATATTTGTGAGGTTTGTCAATACATTAATGAATGATGATGATGTGTATGATATGAACAATAATAAAGTAGAGACGTGAACACCATTGTATACGTGGTTCGGCAATTGTGCCTACATCCACGGAGAGAGAGAATGAACTTTATTATAGTAGTGGTGATACAAAATGGGAGCTCGATAATGGAGAGAGCTCAAGAGAGAGATGAGACCTGAAAGGTGAGGTCTCATGAGAGAGTGTTGAGGTCTTGTGTATGACTCACAATGAGACCATGAGAAGATTAGTAGTTTGCCTTTATATTTATAGGCTACAATGTAACTCCATTCTTAGCAATTAATATGGTAATAATGGGGAAAATATCTTTGTAATAATAAGGCTTAACTTTGTAACTTGTGCCATCAAGAGAGAGCCCATTAGATGTTGACATGTGGCACCATGATGGACGGTAGAGATGGTGCCACATGTATGTTGTATATAGTACCCCTACATAAGCCCCCTCTTTTTAGGTTGAACGGAGTTCGGGATGAAAAGAAGTAATCGAACCGATCCAGCCCCCAAGATGAATGAAATATAGGGTTCTTTAACGAAGTCGATCCGCCCCAAATTTTGATGAGCTTGATCATTGAGATTTGCAGGACGCGATGAAGGTCCCTTGTGGTAATGGCAACTCGATCATGAATTTGTGTATATCGAGCTAGTTAGTTCCAGGGAGACCTGGTAGCTCGTTCAGAAGGCATGTAGACGAGATGGACAGCTGCAAGCAGGTCGTACTGAAGTGGGTCTTCTTGCATACATGGGTGGTTGTCTTTTTGTGGTCGAGTTGCATAGACCTGATACTTGTTGATAATGTTAGCATGTGAAATATTATAAAATTTAGTAAGAGACTTACACTGAACTGTATGTCTTCCTTATGAGTTTTGTATGTACTATCTTTGTCGCCTTGTGATTGGACATTCCGATAGATGTGGCACTTTGGAGTGCACATGTAGCTCGTTTGAGAAAGAGCATTGGTTGACCAAGTGTTTTGAGAGTTACTTAGAAACTTTTGGTGCCCGATCTAGTGAATGGTCGCAGCGTGGAGACCTGTTTGACAATTCTCGGGCATGTGGCCTTTGTGGGTCTGCATTGCGTTGAGAGTGAATGCGTTCGACCAGGCGTGTGGCTAGAGAATTGTGTTTGAGGTCGTCCCGCGTACGAGTGACTCACTAGTCAATGAGGGTGGCAATATTGTATATCAAGCATTTCACTTGTAAAGAGTTCAGTGAAAGCAATGTGGCACATTTGTGCAAAAATAGCTCATGGGGAGTGAGGTCGTGTTCATGTGACCTGCACATAGAGAGAGCTACAAAAAATATCATTAATAGCTAATTGTGCTAATAATAAGTTGATAAAGTGAGAATAGCCCCCTGTATGGCATAAATATTCTTGAGGTCGTTGAAAGACCTGTAATTTGAGGAGGTCGTTGATAGACCTGGTGAGGTCGCGATGAAGGACATGGTATGAAGGACCTGACATGAAGGACCTGGCGTGAAGGACCTGGTATGAAGGACCTGGCATGAATGACCTGGTATGAAGGACCTGGCATGAAAGACCTGGTATGAAGGACCTGGTGAGGTCGCGAAGTGACCTGAGAGGTCGTTGGTAGACCTGTCGAGGTCACGACGAGAGACATGAAAATATATCACCAGATAAATATATGTGAAACTATGTAGAATAAACAGTAGATGATGAGGTCGCTCCTTGATAGCTCGGTGCCTCATTTCAATCACCAAAAAATATTAAAGTGATACTTATCTTGCTTCTGTCGAGTCCAGTAATTGTGTAAACAATTTGCTCCAAGCCCCCAACTGTGAGTTGCAATTATATCTTTTCAAATTCAATGAATTTCTTGAAAATCACCATCTGAGAACCTTAGAACAATGGTGTTCAGTGGGGTTGGTGGGTGGAATTCGCTTGAGAAAATCCCAAGTCCCTGTAGTCGGCACCAAATGTATTAACCATATTTGTGAGGTTTGTCAATACATTAATGAATGATGATGATGTGTATGATATGAACAATAATAAAGTAGAGACGTGAACACCATTGTATACGTGGTTCGGCAATTGTGCCTACATCCACGGAGAGAGAGAATGAACTTTATTATAGTAGTAGTGATACAAAATGGGAGCTCGATAATGGAGAGAGCTCAAGAGAGAGATGAGACCTGAGAGGTGAGGTCTCATGAGAGAGTGTTGAGGTCTTGTGTATGACTCACAATGAGACCATGAGAAGATTAGTAGTTTGCCTTTATATTTATAGGCTACAATGTAACTCCATTCTTAGCAATTAATATGGTAATAATGGGGAAAATATCTTTGTAATAATAAGGCTTAACTTTGTAACTTGTGCCATCAAGAGAGAGCCCATTAGATGTTGACATGTGGCACCATGATGGACGGTAGAGATGGTGCCACATGTATGTTGTATATAGTACCCCTACAAACCCTATATTTTACCAGTTTATCACATGTTATGTGTACATTGTTCTTAGAGAGTTAGAGAAAGATTATTCAGTTATATAATCTTGTTTTGATGCAATATTGAATTTCTTCATTCTACTCGACAAGAATGTATGTGACTCAAGCTTGGAAGATCAACATGAAGCTAGATGGAGTGAAGTGTGAAGATGAAAAACAAAAATTATTTTCAGATATAGATAAAATTTGGAAAAGGTTTTGGCATACTGGCTTCAAATACAAATATAACATCCTTGTTCCTTATTTGGCATCAGGTTTGTTCTTGCTTTGTTACTCATTTTTTAGCATCAAGTGTTGCCCACCAACTATCAAGACAAATGTAAAAATTTAAATATTAACATTGAGATAATTTGAATCCTTAATGAATATGCTAAAGTTGGAGTACTTCAATTATACAAGTTTCTTATTATTCTTAAGGGTTATTTTGTATTTGGTCGTTGTAAAAGATGAGTAATTAGCATTTAGTCTATTCTTTATCTTTTCTGTCCCTTGGCTATTAGTCAACCCAGTTGACCAGAGTCAAGGCATCCATATTTTCTTAATGACCAGACTATCCTTTCACGTGATAAGACTTAAAACTTGAAAACCAAAACATACCTTGTATCTTCCACATGGCAAGATCTGGTGAACTTCATCCAACGGTCTACATTAAAGATCCGTTGAGAACCACATGACACAAGTTTTGTCACGTGCTAGTCACATAAAAGGGTAGTCTGGTCATTATAAAAATATTGATGCCTTGACTCTGGTCAACTGACAGTCAAGTGACAAAAAATGGACTATTTACTAATAAAAATAAAGATTGGACCAAATGCTAATTACCCATCTTCTAAACGGACCAACCACAAAATATCCCTATTCTTAACTATTTGGTTATGATACATCACATTTTTTAGTATTATATATTACTTGTGCTATACTAAAAGTCACTCATTCAAGTAAGCACCCTTGAGATTAAGAAAATATCTTTGAAGTTAAACTATAACTCAATCAAGTAAGCACCCTTGAGATTAAGAAAATATCTTTGAAGTTAAACTATAACTCAATGAGAAGTCTATAATGTAAATCATATATACATCCTATGTTATAGCTCATAATGTCTTAAATAAGCGAGTATCAATGAGGATTGTTATTTATACAGTAATTATCCCCTATTATCGTACTACATAGATAAAAGAAATTAATTTCATTTTAGTGATTGAGAATTTTTTTTTAATTTAATGAAGGATGAATCATTAAATATACAAGCTTTGGTAGGGTTTTATATAAGTATCAATTTCTTGTCGTATAAGGATAAAGATGCAGTGGGCGTTACTTTACGTGTAACTGAATTTGATTCCTTTTATTGGTAGGGTTTTATATAAGTATCAATTTCTTGCCGTATAAGGATAAAGATGCAGTGGACGTTACTTTACGTGTAACTGAATTTGATTCCTTTTCTTTGTAGGGTTTTATATAAGTATCAATTTCTTGCCGTATAAGGATAAAGATGCAGTGGGCGTTACTTTACGTGTAACTGAATTTGATTCCTTTTCTTTTCCTTTCGAAATCCGCACAGTTAAAGATGTTTTGTTGCCATATTGAGTACATGCAATCGACACCTGGCTTCATTCACGTGCCATGATTGACAATTGTAATTATTACCACGCTTGTTTTCCCTATAAATTAAATGTTCATTTCCATCGTCTTCATATCTAAAATAGGCAAAGATTGTAGAAATGCTTGGTACATTGTAGATTTTCGTTCCTTGCTTGTATATGGTAGCTAACCTTCCTTGCTTTTTATAAAATTATTAGTCCTCGTTTTCTTTCATTCATAGGTTTTTTTTTTTTCTTTTTAGATAGGCTAATTCTTTTGTGTTTACCAAGTAGATGATCGTGCTTTGTGATCTGTAATTATTCTTCCTTGAGTAGATAGTCTGCCTTGCTTAATACGGAGGAAATGTCTTTTTCCTTAAGTAAGCAATCATTCTTGCATGTAACTTGGGATTCTGTTTCTTGCCTATGAATAATGAGTTGAAAATCTTCCTAGCATGATCTTGAGAAGAGTGTCTTCCTTACTTGTCATAGAGTACATCGTATTTCCCTTGAGTTTATTACTTATTATAAATAGAAACCATTTCCTATCTTTTTTAGAGTAAAAAAGTGGTGTACAGTACGTCTGTTGTACAACTCTGAGGTCACAGGTCTGATCCCATATAACCAATGCTAGCGGCTTCTTTGGCATTCCATCTTGGATCTGCAAGGGAACTTCACAGTGCATGGATTTTCTCTTCAACATCCCTCGCCTGGTAAGCTCCACTGTACCCTTAACTGGATTCCTTATTATATTCTCATTCTCGGTTATCTTTTTAAGTTATTTTTATTGCAAGTTTTCTACGATTTAAGGCATCATTGTATAATGGTTATGTTCGAAGTAGTTTACATGTCTAGCCTACATCAAGAATGATTTAATAATACTAATCTCTGCGCTAATAAGCATTAAAAGTGGTGGATCTATCGGATCTGAAGCTTATAGAATAATCTGATGATGATGTTACTTATCGTGTCCATCTTTTCTAATTTCTATGTTGAAGTGTACATCAGGATTATGATTTATAGTTAACTATTTTTATAGTTTTTTTAGATGAATAATTATTTTTATAGATTAAATTAATAATAAATGCTAATCCATGTACTTTTTAATTGTTATCCCATCTTTATATTATATGTTGAATGGAAGGCATTGCCTGTTTCCTCACATGTGTCCTATTTGAAATAAGAAAATTTAACCATTCTGCTTTTGTTTGCTTAATTAGAATCACAAACCTTCATCTTCAACTTGTTCAAATTCATAAATATAGCTTGGTTTTGTACTATTTTTTCTTTTGAGCAAATAACTTTTGACAGTCACCCTTGATAAGTTAGGAAGAAGAGCTAAACTTTTAGAGGTTTCTCATTTCAACTAAAAAATATTTTTCTTTGACTTTTGTCCTCTGAATCTGTATGGACTCTTGAGATCCACTGGTGAATTTTTAGGCGTTACACCCCAAGATCTCTTAAAAAGCCTTTGCATTTGAGAATTTTTGCGCAAAGGAGCACGATGTTTGGTTAACGGTACCTTTAACAAAATCAAGTGTAGTTATAGTTCACTTTCTGCCTTTTATGGCTCTATTTGAAAGACACACCTTATCAGAAGGCATGAAAATAATGGGTTCCAACCTTTTTTGATCCATGGACCTATGTAGTTCTGATTATTACAATCTCGATTTCTGCAAATTAGTTATTAATGTTACATACTATGTACATATAGATACTACATGCCAATTCCCATATAAATTTTTATTCTGTAGTATAATCATGCTTTATTTACTTAAAAAGTCTAGGATTTTTGTTAATAGAATAATTTTCTTCATTTGGCAGGTCACTGGTCATAAACCTTGCCACCGCCTTATTTAAACTCCTCTATCCCAGCTCGCACTTGCTCCCCACTCTCTTACACGTTTTTCTCTGGACAAGACCCTCTTGCTTCCCCCGGACTGGGTGATACTTTTGCTGTCTTACCCATGCAGAACTTACAATATGCAAGCCTAGAGTTCCAATTTAGGGATTTCCTCTTTTTGAATGGAGTGGTCACTATTTGGGATAGAGCAATTCTAGATGGCGCTAACATGGCATGATCCTGATTTCAACTAATACGACTGACCAGTACTATTAATTAATTACTATTGTTATGTATCGGTGCATTTTCTGTCGACAAAGGAGTTTTTTTTTTTTTTAAAATGTATCATGCTTGTCTAAAAATAGTTGGGCTATTGGAGTGTCTCTTTATAATCAGCCTTGTTTCAGAACAAGTGGCACTAGTGTATACATTAAAAATAATTACACGGCTAAGGATTTATGTTATCCATTGTTATTTTTCTTTTTAAGATTGTACATGCAAGTTGTTCAGGATTGTAATGGTGTGTTTTTTACAATAAAATCTTATTTATCAAAAAAAAAAAAAAAATGTCAAGATTGCACACTCTGAACTCTTAAGAAGATGATTTTAACATTGTACATATACATATTTGGAAACAACAGGGTCTTCTCACTTCTCAGAGCTGTGTAGCTTGATTTCTTAAACCAATAGAACAAAGATTACTCCAGCTATAACAAAGCAGAAATGCAATCAGTTATTGAAGCTTCAAATAGTGAATTAAGATTATTATTTTCTTCCCAAGGTTATCTTGTGCAATTGCTCTCGTTGTAAAGGGAAATATTGTTGGTTACTTGGTTGTACCACCATCTATGGTTGTTGTAGTAGTTGGTTATACTGTGTTCCACTTCTCCAGTCAATGTGCATTAATAACAGGACAAACAAGCAGAAAACTCAAATCATGGAGTTAGAGAAACAAAATGTAGATTTCATCTATCTTTTTTTCATATACACAAATGTACACAAATGACGTCATCTAAGCAGTTTAAATCTGTCAGTTTGAATGAAGATCATGTTATGTGGTTCAAGTCTGGTTCCTTGCTCTTCAACCTATTTTAAGTGAATGAAGATCATGTTATGCGGTTCAAGTCTGGTTCCTTGCTCTTCAACCTGTTTTAAGTGTCTTTGCCAAAAATTCCTTGCAATTGTAGTTACATAGTTGACATGAACCATCACAACAAACCATTATGGTACGCAACTCATTAATTATGACTGATACTTTGCCAACTTTCTATCTCTTAGAACTCATTTAGTGTGTTTGAACACAATTACATATGCTCAAGAGCAGTTGCAGCAGCGTGGTATGCACTTTAACACTGAATGTGTACTCTGTAAACGGCATCAGCAGAGCATATTGTACCTTCTCTTACAATGAGAAGTGTCTAAGTCAGTTTGGATTGAGCTTAGAGATGGGATCATTGATGTAGAATCTGCTGCTTCAATTCAAAACTTCTTGGAAACTTGGCCTACACAAAGAGCAAACAACCTTAGGCAGCCAGGTATGGGAACTCTTGCCCTATGCCATATGCGGACATCTCATAGAGCAAACAGCCTAGGCAGAATGAGAAATGATTTGATCTTCAGAAACATCACTCCCAAGATTAGACAGAATTGGCAATGAAGTCAAGGCCTTATCTGGTTTTGGGTGTTTGGAGTTGCAAGGCATAGAGATTAGAGATTTCATCTTTCAGGACCTTCTCAAGAATTGGGAAATCATGCTATTTCGCGGACAAGACCACAACAACTCAGGATAGTTGCTGAAGCCTCTCTCTTAGTCTCTTTGTTATACTTTTCTGTTCTTTTGTTCTTTTGGTGGATACCTGTTTCCACTAGACAATCACCTACCTGACGACACACTATTGTGTGAGGCTGTGAGCTGATTGTAAATGTAGTCGGAATTTGGTAACGGAGTAATGGAGAAGATGATCGGAGGGGAAAGGTTTTTGTTTATGGAAAGTGGCTGAGCTATCACCAGATGATAGTTGCCTACGTATCTGGACAGGGGTCAATCAAGATCAAGCCAATGTAGTTGCTTTTTATAGGTGGTTTTGGACGATGGCTAACAATTAATGATTCAATGGTCGGATCACCAATGGTACGAAAATTTGGGGTTTTAATGAGAGAGATACGTAACTGAAATAAGTTTTGATTCGAAGGAATGAACTCAGAATTAGCTAAAGAAGCCCCAAGTCGGAGAAGCTCGGATGATTTTATGTTCAAGTCGGTTTTATGAATGTTCACATATGAAGGAGCAAATAAGATGTGGTCTCGATCGAGGTCGGATGAAATTAGTGCATAGTCGGTATTTAGGAGTCTGAGATAAATGTGTCTCATGTATACTTAGATTGTTAGCTTGATGGAGCTCGGTAGTGGGTATATACATAGCCCCTTTTCATTTGGACTAAAAAAAAGCAGAGGGATGCTTAATGGATATTTTTTAGTATGAATGAAAATCAATTATAACAAAGTCGGTAATTTAGCACAAGGATTGAGGCTGATGGCAATTTGATTCCATTGCGTGCTGAGTGAGCAAATAGGTTAGGGTTCCGAGGAGTAGGGTTATGATTACTCATTGAGATATGTAAATTGTTGGTACACGTGTGGGGACCGCATTAAATTTTAATTAAAAAATTCAGATGCAATTTGGTGGGAAACTGAAGAGTCGAGCGGTTAGATTTGAAGGTTCATATCTGACGGTGGATGTTGTGATTGATGTGCGTCTGAGATTTAGCACAGGCTTTTATATAAAACCTTTTTTTTTTTTTGGTTGGCAAGCAGGGTTGAGGGGGCCCTTACCCCTTTAAATTACGTGTGAAAACTTATATCAACAATCAGCTGTTGACGTGTTTCGAACCCACAACCTCTCCACTTTGTGAGAGGGATGCTACCATTGAGCCACAGGCTCATTCGCAAAAAATGGTTTGGTAAGCCTGTTTTTAATGAGATCAGTAACTCGATAATGTTGGCGGGATTCGAACCCCAGACCTCTGGTATCATCACCCAGAGGTTTTACCAGTTGAGCCCAACTGACACCTACAATAAAAAACCTTGCTTGTAACTAGCAGAAAAAACCAAAGGTTTGCATTGTGGCTTTTAAGGAAGTTTTTGCTCTTTTGGTGAAGGTAATCTTCTTCCTCTTTTTCTCTGTTCTTGCGTTATGTCTGGTTGCTCATACTTGTTCTTCTTTTCTTTTCTGTTTGATTCTGGCGATATCGCTTGCTTTGAGTTCTGCTTCTGTAGTTTCACGCTATTGTTCGTTGCGATTTTGATTTCTTCATCCCTTCACTTATCTGTACTCTATTTTCCGCCATTGTTGTTCTTAGTTCTTACTCAATAATATCTGCAAGTATTAAGATTTAATGTGTAGAACCTTTACACTGTAGTATGCGAATTGATTATATAGTGTTTTTAAAAGATGGAGGGCAGAAGATGAGGATTAAGGGTTATTTCTGTAGACCCAATGCTTACCTTAAGCATATGCGCATTCCTAAGATAGGTATTAAACTCGGTTGACTACTTTTGTGATTGGAAAGTCTTTTTTGTGGATACTCTTGTTTTTTTTTTGGTTAGGTGATGTAGATAACACTCGAGATTATAATCAGAAGATTGATGGTCACTTGCTTCTGAGCAATATCTTGAAATTTGCGAGGAAATCGTGGGAGCAAAAGCGTGAAATCCTTCCTCACCTGGCTCATCCTTTTAAGGATCCTTGACCTAAGAAATTAGCTGTTGATCGTGAAGGTGCCGAGCCTTCGACTTCGAAAACAAAGAAGTCTAGAAAGAAGAAGGAGTTGCCCACTACCGAGTTAGTAGATACAGTTGTTGTTCCCCGACCTGGTAGCTTCCCAATCGAGGTTCAAGCTGCCCTACCTATGCATCCAAAGCGTATTCCCCTCCCACCGACTAGCCAGTTCGGTCGTGGGACTCTAGACGTGGAATTATCAAAGAAAAGAAAGAATGATAAGTCCACCACCGAAGCTTCCCCATGTATCACAATTTTGAGTGAGGCTGAGCGACTCGACAAGGAGAAGGATGCTGGCCGAGCTAGAGCTTTCAAGAAGAAACAACAGAAGTTGAAGTCCGTTGTTCAAACTTGTAATGATAGTGTTCCCGTTCAACCTGCCGAGGAACACTGCACTTGTCTTTCCTTTCAAGGATACATATGTGAAGGCCAGTGACTCGGTCTGGGATGATGAAGACATGTGCATCACCCTGATGATGAAGACATGTGCATCACCCTGATGGATCGTATGGCCTTAGATACTGACGGAGCTCGCGTTTGTGATTGCTCAATCATGGATGACTTTAGAGATCTGAACTTTTCCATGTACAAGGTATTCATCTTGGCTTAATAAGCTCTTTAGTTTGGACTTAAATATTCCCTATTGCTGAAGTTGTATGCTATTAAATCAGCTGAATATTATCCACATCAAGTGGATGGCTTTGCTCGAACGAGCTAACGAGAAAGAAAAAGAGGCCAAGAAAGCCACAGATGATCTTGTTGCTAAGAAGGTCGAGTTAAAAAAGGTGCGAGCCTGATTAAACAAGGAAGAGGGTAAGGTGAAAAGTCCGACAGATGAAATTGTGGAGGCCAACAAGAGGGTTGTGGAGCTAGATGCCGAGTTGAAGAGTTTGAATGAGAAGTATGTTGCTGACAATGCCATCTCGGTGGAGAGTATTACTGGATGGCAGAAGATGGCCTATTATTGGCAATGACGAGGCATCTGTCGTGAAGCTAGGCTTAGAGAGCTGGTGCCCGACTTCGACCCATTGGCTGATGACGATCAGATAAATGCAGATGCTCAAGCTCATTTTGAGGTGGACCAACTTATTGAAAGGGAGAGAATTGCAGGTATGGTGGAGGAGCTGGTGAATGTAGGGGTCGAGGTGACTAATGAGACAAATGATCCACCAACTAGTGATGTGGCGATGAATACTGAACATACTTCTTGACTTGTATATTTTGAAGGAGAGATGTGAGGGTTTGTTAAACAATTTGTATTACCTGGTGTAAAACATTAGTAGGATAAATACGACTTCGGTTGGTTCTGCGCTTTTTTGGTTTGTGTTGAATGTATACTCTGTGGTTTTATGTGCTTTTGAAATTGGTTAATTTTTTTTATCGAAATGGTTATGGTCTTATGGATGCTCATTATTTTCTAAGTATGGAGTTTAAGCATAAGTACAATGTTGTTTTTTATGGAATATAAGCCTTGATTAATTTTCCGTTCCATGGTCTTTCGACTTGGATTTCTTTCGAGTCTACAAGTGTAGAACTGTTCCGACAATTTATGAGAGCATTAGAGGTGGCCAAGAATGGACGGCCAAGGATGATGGGTACCGAGTCATCGGCAGTAGGTTCAATATCCAACACCACAAAGTCAACAGGATTGTAAAAGTCAGACACTTTAACTAATAGGTCCTCAACTATACCTCTAGGTACTTTCTATGATCTGTCGACCAGTTGTAAAGACATAGTCGTGGGTTTTAAGTTTGTTAGACCTAGGCTGAGGTACAAGGAGTAAGGCAAAAGGTTAACACTCGCTCCTAAGTCTAGCAAAGTTTATCCCATGAACTTGTCACCAAGCTTGCAGGGTATGGTCGGTTTTCCAAGGTCCTTATATTTTACCATACTGTTATGTTGGACAAGTGCGGAGAATTCTTCCGCCACAAACGCGTTTTGGGCACATTTGTTTTTCTTTTGGCGGTGCACAGGTCCTTCAAAACCTTAGCATATGAAGGTATCTGTTTAATAGCCGTGAGGAAGGGTATATTAATATTTATATGTTTGAACACATCAAGTACTTCTTCTGCTTGGACTTCCTTTAGAGACTTTGTGAGTCTCTAGGGGTAAGTTACAGGTGGGTTGTTAGTTCGTGGAGGATCCACAATCTCACGGGCAGTCTTCTTCGGTTTAGAGGTGGTCGCCTCAGTAGCCAGAGCTTTAGGTGGGGCAATAGGTGCAGAGGTAACCGGGGTCACTATGTTAGGACTCGGTGTATAGTTAATTTGATTATCAACCTGTTTTCCTGACCTAAGGGTGGAAACCGATTTACTTCAGCAAACGGTACAGACGAAGATGGAGTTTCCGTCAGCAAGGCAACTTCCTTGCCTTTGGGGTTCGGGATGGACTGTCTCGGAAATCTACCCTTTTTCATCAAGTTTATGTTCAATCCTTTGGATGGCTTGGGCATTTGACTCAATGGACGTCTGGGTCTGTTGAATGAAACGGGCAAGCACATCCTCAAGAGAGGTCTTTGGAGAGGGCAGATTGATTAGTTTTTATATGGTCCCTGGAACCACTCATGTGATGAGCATTGTTCCAGTAAGGGGGGACCGTTACCCTGTTCCGATTATCAGTATTACCAACATACGTGGCATTGCTACGTTGCCCATAAGATTTATTAAAACCAGGTGGAACCACATGATGATTATTAGAATAAGAAAGATTGGAGCGGTCCATGTATGGGTACGTGACATTGCCCTTAGTAAAGTTGGTCCTCCCGGCGTAGTTAAACGAATATGCTTCCTTAGTTTATGGTGAATTATAAAGGAGAGGGCAAAATTCGACAGTATGGGTCTGGTCATGGCAAGCATCACATTGGAGAGTGGAGGCACTCATAACAGGTGATGTGGGCTTTAAGGACACCTCAAGTGCTTCTACCTTTTTTTACTAAACCATGAAGTAAAGTTTTAAGCTCAGAGTCAGGTTCGACTTCATATATAGCTCTAGGTTTATCAAATGAGTCTGGGGTAGTGTTTCTCGGGGTATGTCCTGTTATGTCCCATTGCTAGCTGTTATTAGCAATTTTCTCAAGGAATGTTACAGCCTTGGCGGTGGAATAATCAAGGAAGTCTCCACCGCTCATGCTTTCAACTGTGTTTCTAGTCAGGGTATTAAGGCCTCTATATATAATCCTAACTTTTTCAGTGTCATCAACTTTGTGATGTGGACACCGAAGGAATAGGTCTTGAAACCTCTCCCATGCATCAAAGAATACCTCACCCTCTTTCCGCCGAAAATTTCTGATGGCATCAACTATGTCATTAGTTTTGGTAATAGAATTGGAAAGAAGACCATGTAACCAGTGAAATACTCTATCCTCAAGAGAAAGGGGGAACAATCTCAAGCTAACTTCCTCTTTAGACAAATGTTTCTTCTTAAAAGTATTAAGAACGGTCAGAAACTTATTGAGGTACTGATATGGATCTTCCCGTGGAAGTCCATGGTACTTAGGCAGCATGCCCACAATCTGTGGGCGAATGCCATATCTATCTGCAGTTGTCTCGGGCAAGACTATGCAGGTAGGTGGCCCAGTGGCCAAAGGTGAAAAGTAATCCCGAAGGGTAGCTTCTTGAGCCATAAGTGTAGGATTTACTTCAGAAAGTGATGTTGAGTCGTTGAACTCTTCTTCAGAAGGTATGGAGTTTGAGTCGTTAAACACTTCCTCGGGAGGATTAGTGAGGTCCGTGATTGTGCTATTTGTGTAGATTGGAGTTGGTTTGGACAAGATTTTACCTGATCTAAGATGCATGCAACGTGCGCATTACAAATGCCACAGAAGTCCTAACCATTCAAAAGCATCTAACAAGGGGCTTAAAAACAAACTCAATTTTGTGTTAACCCAAGTCAATGAGTTCTTTCCAAGCTTCTCTTGTGAAGTCTCCTTATATTTCGTGAGTCAAGCAACGAATAACCAGTGTGGGACGTTTTCGGTGTGTAAGCAACGTTCCCAAACTTGGCTTTTAGGAAAACCATCCAACTTATCACGCCAATCAATGAGTGCATTCATAATCACACCCCAAGGACCTTCACCATACTTCAAAAACTCATCATCCTTATGTAAAAGAGGATAAACATCATTATCAGAATCAGCCACCCAAGTGAATTGGCGGCTTCTCCTAATATATTGATGAGTTGGATCCATAGGTATGAGACGAGTCCAATTAGTGTACCTGTCTCGCCATTCAAGATAGCTATTAAGGATAATCTTACAGATAGCAGCAGGGAACACTAGCTTATCCTGTCTCAAAAAGTACACATTACGGATACCATCTAGAATCCAAGTAGATAGGTCAAGTGCATAAGAATCCGTAGCTGTACCATATACTGCATGCATAGTAATATCATTGACCTACTCCAACTTCTCAACACCTAACAAGTTACGCATAACCCATAAAGCAGTAGTAACAACATTAGCAGGAAGAGAGGTAGTGGGTGCAACAACAGTGTGGTCATTGGGATACAGAAAGGTACAAGGACCAAAGTGATGAAGATAGTTGTCCAAGACATCAACATCATTGTCAACAATGTAATTCTGATAGGGTATGACAGGATGGAAGACAAAAGGATTACCAAAGACAAGAGAGATGGCGATAGCATTAAAAACGACTATAGATCCGTGCATGTAAACCTGGAAACCATCAAAGGGAAGAATGTCTGCAAAGGGCGGGTAACGTGAGGTAAAAGTCTCTTACCATAGAAGGGGAATAATCAGCAGTAGGATCATAAAGAAAACACCAAAAACCAGCACAAAAATCGAGAAAATCTGCACAAAAACCGAAGCAACAAACTTGGATAGACTCGAACTCGACTCGATATCAGGATGACCTTACTGGAACTCAACTCGAGATTGAGTGGTTTCCAGAAAATAAAAATATTTTTAATTTTTAAAAAGTGACGGTCTCCTTAGGTTGCTTTGGTATTTATAGGCAAAAATAAAAGAGTCTGTGCCCAATTAGGACTCAAAAAATTGCCTATATCCATTAGGGTTTCCAAAAATCAAAACCCTAATCCTTTTTCTTTTAAAATATTTGGATTTGGGTCCCTAGGACCAGAAAATTAGGACTCCACAAATCCAAATTTTTGCAATAAAGCCCAAGAATGACTAAAAATTCCAGAAAATGACAACTAGTTTGGAAATTAAAATTTCATCAATTTCATTAAATATTTAAAATAAAGTACATGGATTGAGATTTAATACAAAAGAGCAAGAGGACTAAAACAAAATAAAACAAAATACAAGAAAACTACAATGGCTGACTACTCTCTCAACCACGTTGACGACAAGGCTTCCCCTGGCCTTCATCCAACCGACGCTGGATGTCCTCAATGGCATCCATAATCTCTTCCATCCCCCTCCATAGTAGCTAGAACCGCTCCTCATTGGTATGAATTTGGTCGAACGCCCGCTGATCACCGGGCCTGTAGTGAACTGGCAGCTCCTCCTGCGGGTCCCACAACAACTGTCGGCAGGATGACAGTCCAGGGTGGCAGACCTCCAGACGGACAACTGACTCCAGAGACAAGCCAGAAAGAAGAGGCGCCTCCTAATAGCGCAAAATACTCATCACCATGCTAGGAAGTGGGGCAAAAGTAGAACGGGCGCTGGTGATTGTCTGGAACAGGCGGGAGACCATGTAGTAGCCGTGGAGATCCTCCTGGAGAAGTCGCAGGATGTGGATGCCCTCCGAGAACAGCTCCCTCGTCCTTGTCGTCCCAAGGACATTGGTGGTCAACCAATGAGCCACCAAGCCTTGGTTGCCTTGGTTGACTCGGAGACAACCGATGGAGATATGGTTGCTGTACCGGTGCGCCGCCCGATCATCGACTAAAACAACTTCGATGATCTCGGGGGTCACCAGTGCAGCCTCCTGTTGAAAGGGAGCTTCATCGAGATCGAGGACCGTGACCATAGAAATGGTCTTGGGCATGAGTGGAAATTGATGACCTCTGTCCCAATTGACGAAAATGCCCTTATCGGTTGACTCCATTGACTCATAGAATTGACGAACCATTTGAGGATCAAATGGCTCATAATCTAAGCCAAGGAGTGCATCCCAACCTCAGGCATAAATCCTCTCCACAAAACCACTCTCGAAACGATTATCATCAAAGAGACGAGAATAATCGCGTTCGCGAACTACCACTCGAGATCTAACTCTAGGAGGCATTATTCAAACAGATTTTGGTATGGAATTGTAGAGAATTGAAAGAGGAACAAAACCCAACTTGAAATTTCGAATTTGGTTAAGAAATGATGGAGATAGGAGGAGAGAGAAACAAGATCTGTCAGATTCTCGAGTCGAGTTTTGTTTGCACAGTAATGATCTCGACTCGAATTCTGTTAAAGAAGAGACCTCTGTTGACTCGGGTTGACTCAGTTTGACTGGAGGAAATGAGTTTTGACCATGACTTTTCTATAATACCCGTGGGTATATATAGACTAGTAACTTGCTCGTTACGCAACCCTTACTACTGGAATCAATAAAATAGACGGTTTTACCCCCGAAATGCGTAATGGCACGAAATAATTCAAATTTAAGTTTAAAATTTTTGTGATAATGGTGAAATATATTCTCGCGAATATAAATATGATTAAGATGTCAAATAAATTCCAAAAATCAAGCAATAATTACTGAAAATTCTAAAAATTGAAATAAATTCAAATTTGTAACCGCAATAATTATTTAACTAAACGAACCGCATGCAACAGAGAGTGGTGGGCCGTTCCCACCCCTAAACAGATTTCGAGCACGGATTCAAAAAGGGTAGTTTATCAGCCAAAATGCCACTAAACCCGACAACAAATAAAAAGCAATAAAGCACGATCGAGCTTAGAAGATACACAGGACTGCCTCCCAGGAGTGCTAAGTTTAACGTCTTCAGCCAGATAGGAGGACAAACATGACTCACTCCCTAGATAAACGCTACTCAAAACAAAGATACAGGAGAGATAAAACGCTAGACTGGAATGCGCGAGATCCTGATGTCTAAGATACAACAAAGAGTCTTTTAAAGTCAGATACTCGAGACTTAAAAGAAGATGGGAATTTACTTCCCCACCAAACAGAGTGGTAAACAAGTCTGTTTGGTGGTGACGCCCAAGAGAAAAGCGTGCACTGGATCAATTATACTCAGCCAGTAAGAGTTTGTGGACTAACGGTCTCGACACTTTTAACCACACCTCTCAAAAAAGAGCAAGAGTGGGTTTGGATACCAGCAGGTCAAAGGTCAGTCTAGATAAGTAGCGTCCTCTGAGAGAATTTCTTCAACTTCAGGGGACCGTAATACATGGAAATGCTTAAGATGTTGACCACTGACTTGAAATTCAGAATTGTCTGCAGGGTTCACACATGTAATAGCACCATAAGGAGTTACTATAGACACAACAAAGGGACCCGACCAACGAGACTGAAGTTTACCAGAAAATAAATTCAAACGAGAGATATACAGTAAAACTTTATCCCCAATTTGAAAATCTCTACGTAATATCTGATGATCACGTAGTTTTTTTATGTTAGCTTTATAGGACTTAGAAAGATCATAAGCCTCATTCCGAAATTCCCCAATCTCAGAAAGCTGGAGTTTTCTCCTCTTACATGCCTGGTCGAGATTATAGTTGAGCTTTTTCATTGCCCAGAAGGCTCAATGCTCAAGGTCTAGGTAGGTGACAGGGTTTTCCAAATATAAGACGGAAGGAAGACATGCCTATGGGAGTTTTAAAAGCAGTACAATAGGCCCATAATGCATCACTGACTCTACGAGACCAATCAACCTTTTCAGGGTCAACTGTTTTCTGCAAAATGTTTTTTATATCTCTATTGGAAACCTCAGTGTGGCCATTGGTTTGCGGATGATTCGCAAGGCCGACTTTGTGAGTTACTCCATACTTCTGGACAAGTTTTTGAAAAGCTTTATTGCAGAAATGGCTCCCCCCATCACTAATGATAGCACGGGGAGTGCCAAATCGGGCAAAAATGTACTCTTTGAGAAAATTTATTATCGTTTCTTGGTCATTGTTCCTTGTGAGAATGGCCTCGATCCATTTAGAAACATAGTCTACTGTGATCAGAATGTACAAAAAACCATGACAACCAGGAAAAAGACCCATGAAATCAATTCCCCATAGATCAAAAAATTCTACAGGAAAGTTCTCAGAAATGACACTAGAATCCTCTGGACGGTCGAGTCTAGACAAGTGGTCAGCTACTACATTTTCGTTCTTTTTTATCTTTATTTTCAATGTCAAATTCTTGAAGCAACATAAACCAACGAATAAGGCGCAGTTTAGTTTCCTTCTTGGAGAGTAGGAATAGAAGGGCAACATGATCCGTGAAGATGATAGTACGGGTACTTAAAAGGTAGGAACGAAATTTATCAAGAGCATATACTATGGCTAACAGCTCTTTCTCAGTCGTAATGTAATTACGTTGAGCATCATTAAAAGTTTTGCTAGCATAATATATAAAATGGGGCTTACTATCTAAACATTGACCTAAAACAACCCCGACAACAAAGTTTGATGCATCGCACATCAGCTCAAAGGGTTTACTCCAATCAGGCGGCCTAATGATGGGTGCAGTCGTGAGAGCGGTCTTAAGATTTTCAATGGCAGTCATGCATTCTTTTGTGAAATCAAAAGGTGCATCCTCAAACAATAAATTGGTTAAGGGGCGAGCTTTCTTTGAAAAATCTTGGATAAAGCGTCGATAGAATCCGGCCTCCATGGCCTAAAAAGGCTCGAATATCCCTAATAGAGTTAGGAATAGCAAGGATGAAACAAGATCTACTTTAGCTTTATAAACCTTGATACCCTCAGGAGAGACTACATGACCCAAAATAATTCCCTTTCTAACCATGAAATGGCACTTTTCATAATTAAGCACCAAATTCTTCTCAATGCAACGCTTAAAAACCAAGGAAAGATGACTAAGACACTCTTCAAAAGACGAACCATATATAGAGAAGTCATCCATAAACACCTCCATAAATCATTCTACAATATCACTAAAGATGTGTAACATACACCTCTGGAAGGTTGCAAGTGCATTACATAGACCAAAAGGCATACGGGCATAAACGAAAGTGTTGAAAGGATAGGTGAAAATCGTCTTCTCTTGATCTTTAAAGACGATAGGAATCTGATTGTAACCGGAATAACCATCTAAGAAACAATAGAAGGAATGACCTGCCAGGCGTTCCAACATCTGGTCTATGAAGGGAAGAGGAAAAAGGTCCTTCCGGGTGACTGTATTAAGGTTTCTATAGTCGATACAAACACGCCACTTGGTTGGAACTCTAGTGGCGACTTGTTCGTTCTTATCATTGGTAATTACAGTCATACCGGCCTTCTTAAGAACCACATGAATAGGACTAACCCAGGGACTATCATAAATGGGATAAATCACACCTGTATCTAAGAGTTTAAGAATTTCAGCTCGAACAACTTCTTTCATAGCAGGATTAAAACATCTCTGAGCTTCACGAGAAGTTTTAGCATCGTCCTCAAGATGAATACGACGAGAACAAACAGAAGGGCTAATGGCTTTAATGTCGTGGATAGACCAGGCAACAACAGAACAATGCTCTTGAATAACTTCTAAAAACTGACTCTCCTGTTCGGTAGTAAGAGATAAAGAAATAATAACAGGATGACTGCCATCTGAATCAAGATGGGCATATTTCAGCTCAGGAGGAACAAGATTCAGAGTAACAGGAGGTAGAGTGATGGTCTCGACTTGGGTGTCAGAATTAATGCAACAAACCGAATCAATGGCCATAATCAAGAAGAGCATTGGTTTGGGCAATAGATTGGTCGATGTCAAAGTCAACATTATCCATGGCAAGGGAATGAACAACCGGATCTTCAGGGTAACAACTATGCACCATCTTATAAGGTAAAGAGTCAAGAAGGCACACATATTCAGATAAAGAAAAATCAGGGGGTTGTTGGCCAAGGTTAAAAATATTTACTTCAACGATCATAGAGCCAAAAGTAAGAACCATACAACCATTCCGACAGTTTATGAGAGCATTAAAGGTGTCCAAAAATGGTCGACCAAGGATGATGGGAACCGAGTCATCGGCAGTAGGTTCAGTGTCCAATACCACAAAATCAACAGGATAATAATAGTTGGACACTTTGACTAAGAGATCTTCAACTATTCCTCTAGGTACTTTCAATGATCTGTCGGCCAGTTGTAAAGACATGCTCGTGGGTTTCATGTTTGTTAGACTCAAACTGGTATATAGTGAGTAAGGCAAAAAATTGACACTTGCTCCCAGGTGTAACAGAGCTTTACCCATGAACTTACCACCAAGCTTGCAGGGTATGGTCGGTTTTTCAGGGTCCTTGTATTTCACCACACCGTTGTGTTGGACAAATCTAGAGAATTCTTCCGCCTCAAACGCGTTTTTGGGCACATTTGTTTTTCTCTTGGCGGTGCACAAGTCCTTCAAGACCTTAGCATAGGAAGGTATCTGTTTGATAGCCGTGAGGAAAGGTATGTTTATGTTTATATGTTTGAACACGTCAAATACCTCCCTTGCTTGTACTTACTTCAGATACGTTGTGAGTCTCTGGGGGTAAGGCACAGGTGGATTGTAAGTCTGTGGAGTATCCATAATCTCATGGATATGTTTCCTTGGCTTAGAGGCAGTAGCCCCATTTGCAAGACTTTTAGGTGGTGCAACAGGTGTAGTGGTAACCGGAGTCACAATGCTAGGACTTGGTTTATAATTAATCTGATTGTCAACCTGTTTGCTTGACCTAAGTGTGGAATCCGTTTTTACTTCAGCAAGCGGTGTAGATGTGGACTAAATTTCCGTCACCAAGGCAACTTTCTTGCCCTTGGGGTTCGGGATTGTTTGTCCCGGAAATCTGTCCTTCTTGTCAAGTTATTGTTCTATCCGTTGTATGACTTGGGCGTTCATCTCAATGGACGCAGATGAACGCTTGCGTTTGTTGCATGAAACGGGCAAGAACATCCTCAAGGGAGGACTTCTGAGCGGCAGGCTGGCTTATTGGAACTGGGTGGAACCGTGTAAGCATTATTATTTGTGTAAGATAGATTTGAACGGTCTATGTATGGGTACGTAGCATTGCCCTTGGTAAAGTTTGTTTCCCGGCGTAGTTAAACGCACAGGCTTCCTCAGTTTCTGGTGAAGTATAAAGGAGAGAGCAAACTTCGGCAATATGGGATGGGTCGTGACAAACATCACATTGGAGAGTGGAGGCACTCATGATAGATGATGTGGGTTTTCAGGATACCTCAAGTGCTTCTACCTTTTTCACTAAACCATGGAGTAACCTTATAAGCTCGGGATCGGGTTTGACATCATTCATGCCTCAAGGTTTATCGTATGTATCTGTGGTAGTGTTTCTCGGGGTTGGTCCAAGTAAATCCCACTGTTGGCTATTGTTAGCTAGTTTTTCAAAGAATGCAATAGCCTTGGGGGCGGATAGATTAAGGAAGTCGCCACTGCTCATGCCTTCAACCATATTTCTAGTTGCATAATTGAGGCCTCTATACATGATCCTGACTTTTTCTGTGTCTTCAACTTTGTGGTGTGGACACCGAAGAAATAGGTCTTGATACCTCTCCCATGCATCACAGAAAACCTCACCCGCTTTCTACAGGAAATATTTGATGGCATCAACAATATCATTGGTTCTGGTAATTGGAAAAACTTTGGTCAAGAACTTTTCGCTTAGTTAAACCCAAGTGTCAAGAGAATTGGATGGAAGGCTATGTAACCAGTGAGATGCACGTTCTTCAAGAGAAAAAATGAACAATCTCAAGCTAACTTCCTCCTTAGACAAATGTTTCTCCTTGAAAGTATTAAGCACGGTCAGAAACTTATTCAGGTGTTGATATGGATCTTCCCGTGGAAGTCCATGAACTTAGGCAACATGCCCACAATCTGAGGGTGAATGCCATAGCTATCTGCAGTTGTCGCAGGCAAGACAATGTAGGTAGGTGGCCTAGTGGCGAAAGGTGAAAAGTAATCCCGAAGTGTTGCTTCTTGAGCCATAGGTGTAGGATTCACTTTATTAAATGAGGTTGAGTCGTTGAACTCTTCTTCATAAGAATGTATGGAGGTTAAGTCGTTAAACTTTTCCTCAGAAGGAGTGTGGCCCGTGATTGTGCTCTTTGTGTAGACTTGAATAGGATTGGACAAGATTTTACCGGATCTAAGATGCATGCATGATGCACATTACATATGCCATAGAAGTCCTAACCATTCAAAAACATCTAACAAGGGGCTCAAAACTGACTCGATTTTGTGTCCACCCAAGTCATTGAGTTCTTTCCAAGTTTCCGTTGTGGATTCTCCCTATATTTTTAGAGTCAAGTAGCGAATAACCAGTGTGGGAGGTTTTCCGTGGATAAGCGACGTTCCTTAATTAAAAACCACAGTGATTCTACAGACATAATCTGTAGGGGTTCCAGACCCAATTCCTAGCTTGTGCCCCAATCAAAGAATTGTTCACGCGGTACTAGTTGAAATATCTGCTCAAGGTCTCAAATGAACATCGTGATAGCATGGATTTAGTTGATTCAATTTTAAAGCTTAGGATATTGTAATCAATTGATATTAGTTTCACTTAATATAAATAAACCCTAACTTAAGAAGATTTAAGATTGATTCTAACTTCCTACAAGCAATGATTATAAATAAACCCAAACTTAAGAAGATGGCAGAGATGTAAAGAAGATATATGATGACAAAGGGGGAGAATTGGTATCCACAAACTAAATCATACAAACATAACATGTTGTTCCTTCATGTTCAATCTATAATAATTAATTAGTCACCTCTCGGTTATTCCAACTAACCATCATTACCTATAATAATCAAGTAGTCACCTCTCAGCTATTCCACTCAACTAAAACAAGATTCTCTTATGCATGATATTGAATATGTCTTGTTAATCAAACCGTCACCTCCCACCTATTCAATTTAATTAACTCAATATATTATTCATAACTAAATCATCACCTCTCAGTTATTTGACTTAATCACAAAAGGGTTCCAATAAAAGATATCAACTTTGGATATGTAATAATCACCTCTCAGCTATTTCACTACATATCATCATAAATAAAACCATTAAAGTTAGGTCTTCCTAAACCCTAAAATAGTATTTTAATAACATGGATAACAATAACATGCAATAATCATACTTAACTCATATCGCGAATTAGAAGTAAATAAGCATTAAGAACTTTGAATCACAATGAACAATAAGAACAAACATGGTGCTTTTGCATCATCTAGAGTGTTTCACCAATCCCCCTAAGGAAATTTAGCTACTCATCCTTGATGATGACACCATGGAATAAATAAATAAATAACAAAACATCATAAAGTAAAGTGATTTGATTTGATTGATATGAATAGAGTTTGATACAAAGAAGAAGAAGATGAACTTTCTCTCACAAAAATATTCACTTTTTCTCTCTCTATAAAAAACTCTAGATCTAAAAAATGGGAGTCTAAAAGATACCTAAACCTTAACTAGTACTTCTCTTATATAGAAAATACAAAGTAGAATACTTGCATGCAAAGACTTCAAAATTAGGTCAAATTCGTGGCTGTTGCTGTTGGTCTTCTAAAGGCATTACGTTCTTTGCAAAACCTAATTCTCTTGGACTTAAGTTGTATCTTGGACCAAGACCTTCTGTTTGATAGCTCATGGGCCCAAATCAGACTTCTGGATCTCCTTGTAGAGCCTTTTTAAGTTTGAACTTTAAATAAGGCATAAAATAGAAATTCTAACTTGTGGGCTCCAATAGGACCCGGGTTTGGGCTGAGAATTGGACCGCCCCACTTTGATCTAAAGTCAAGTCAACTGGTTTGACCGTGGGGTTCCCTCAGCAGATCAGTGGGTGCAAATATCAAATGTCCTCCTCTTGTGCAAATAACACATTTTTGCTTGCGTTTCTTGACTTTTCGCAGGCTTTAACACAATATTCGCATTTCGACTCATAAGACCTACACAAAAGACAAGAAAACACTAACCAATAGATATAACACAATAATATAAGCTAAGTGCTATACAAACAAGATGTTATTCGGGGGATAAATATACACTTTTGAGGACTTATCAAATACCCCTAAACAACACTTTGTTTGTCCTCAAGTAAAGGTGAGAAGAAAAGAATTAAGGACTAAAAAGAGAAGTAAAACTAAGGTGATTGCATTAACCATATCCATCAAGACTTTTAACCACAAGGATTTCCCAAGTGGAGGAGTTATAGTCTCCTGAGGGTTTTCAAGAGAAGATACCCACAAACTTACTACAATGACTAATCCAAGAATAGGAATTTCTACCATTTACCTCAGAAATGGTTATATCAAGGATAAGGATAAATATTGCAAAACCGTTCATATGAGATAGCATACTACCAATGCATGAATAAGATATGAAATATAAGCCAAGCATAACGGTTTCAAATGCATTGAAGACAGGCATGTACCAATGCTACCACGGGTCTTAAGTCACCATTGGAAAGGTCGCCTTAACTTATGCCTCACAGACATACACTTAGAAATAAAAGTCGCTCAGAGATGGTGTTTATCATTTTACCTCTATGTGAGGAAGGAAGATGGACAATCATCTCACATATATCAATAAGAACAGACTGGTGTAATGGAATGAACTTAGTCTCAAAGAATAGAAAAATTAGCTTTGCTTGAGATGTAGGGTTTTTCACCTCAGCACCTTCTCACTTACTCGCCACATACTACCATATCAACTTAGATCTACAAAAGACAGTAATGCGTTGTAACTTGGCTTAGGACAGGGCTAGAAATGGAAAAGACTTGTGAAATATTTTTGGAACATTCGGGCTTTCAACACTTGTGATTTGTAATAATAGCACATGGAGAAATTTTTGGAATTTTTCTTTCGGGAAGAAGTGTTTCTAATCTTCTTTTGGGAAAATTTCAATAAAGCTCTAGCCAATATTTTGGAATCTTCCTTTCTTTTTGGATTTGAAATGGTTTGGAAGATTATGGCTTTTTTCTGAAATTTCTTCAAACTTTTTGATTTTCAATATTTGATTCATCTCACTAGTTTGGAGATTTTCTATGTATTTCTCCTTTCTTCTTGTAACCACATAAACAATCATCCTCATGTTCCAAAATCAATGGGTAAAATGACCTAAAACATTCTAAGGGTTTTTACTCCTACAATGGAGTTGGGTAAGGATAATGGGCTCAAGAAAAAGGCTAAATAACAAGAAAGGCTCAGAATGGTCAACCTAAGGGATAAAGTATCATCACGGTAGGCTAAGGTAAATAAGGTTTATCTAAATGTCTTTGTATCATCTCTAAGAGCATCTCTAATGGGTCTCCTAAAACCTATAATTTAGGAATTCCGAAAAAAACAGCACCCTAACGCGTCTTCTATATTTTTAGCAGCCGACTATCCACGTAGGATGTGGTGGGCCGGTCTGCTAAAACTTCGTCCAAAATCGAACCAAAGATAGGATTGTAGGAATGGGGAAAATAAAATGTTCCACGCTGGTTGATGGAACTTTTTTTTATTATTTTGTTAATTCCACGCTGGTCAAACCGGCGTGGAACCCTTTTTTTGTTTTTTTTTTTTTATTCCACGCAGGTCAAACCAGCGTGGAACATATAACAGATCCTGTCCCTCCCAGCCCAGCCTGCCCCAAGCCCAGCCCACGCCTCCTAGCCTACTGCCCCAAGCCCAGACACGCGAAGCCCAAGTATTCCACGCTGGTTGAACCAGCGTGGAACAGAAAAACATTTCCACGCTGGCTGACAAGCGTGGAAGATAAAAATTTGGCAAAAAAATAGGTTTTGCGTTAGGGTTACCCCTGATATAGGTATGGAAGACCTGCTAAAAAAAGTGATGGGAAAGTAGGTGGCACCTACGTGGAGGCTAAATCGTCCTATGTGTCGGCTAAATATGGGAGACCCATTAGAAATGCTCTAAGTACTGATATGGTGATCACATCTTGAATAAGCTATAAGATCCAAGTTTATATTACACCCACTTGATGTCATCTCAAGGCTAACTATAAAAATGAATATGAGACTAAAAACAGAGAAAACTGAGACGTTGAGTCTTTCGACTCCAGATTGATGTAATATCTCTCCAAGAAAAGGACGGGGCTCATGCAATCTGTAATAAATGCAGATGAATGCCATGCTTATGCTCATGCAAATGTAGTCTAAGACTCAACTACTTGGTGAAGCAATAAATGTCCTTAAACTTGAAAAAAAGAGAATTCAACCATTATATTCATCATTGATGGTGTACTTATCCTATTTTTGGAAAAGTCTTTGTAACAAAGATTTTTATTGATTTTTCAAAATTTTTGAATTTTTACACAAGTATGGATAAAGAAGTTTTAAAATCATTTGCAAAAAGGATTGTAATACTTCCCCACCCCCAAACAAAAAGATTGCCTTGTCCTCAAGGCTCATACTATGCATAGGAGAGAGAGTAAGAAAGATATTACCATGAATGTACTAAAAATTCAAACCGCTTTATAAATTTCTGCCAAACAAAATTATCTCCATATACATAGAGATTAAAAGGAATTCCATACTAAGACACAACTGAAATAAAATGTACTGAAATAAAGGACTGACTCTACATAAAGGGAAATCCTACTTTACACTCTTGGTTTCAAACTTGTGATAGGAAGACCATCCAACCTATCTCGCCAATCAGTTAATGCTTCCCTTATCACATTCCAAGGAGACTCACCCTCAATCATAAAATCATCATTTTTATGCAAAGCAGGAAACCCCACATACTCAGTGTTAGACACCCAAGTGAATATGCGACTTCTTCTGATAAAACGATGAGTTGGATCCATAGGGATAAGGTGAGTCCAATCATTGTACATGTTCCTCCAATCAGGATAGCTCTCAAGAATAATCTTACAGATAGCAGTAGGGAAAACGAGCTTATCCTCACCGAATATGAATACATTCCTAATACCATCTAAAATCCAAGTGGATAAGTCAAGAGCATAAAAATTTGTAACAATACCAACTACGGCATGCATAGTACTATCATTGACATACTCCAACTTCCCAACACCTAACAAATTATGTAAAACCCATAAAGCAGCAATAGCTATATTAACAGGAAGGCAAGTGGTAGGTGCAATACTAGGGTATCCTTCAGGTTGGAAGCAACCGTAGCTACATTACCATGAATGTATTAAAAATTCAAACCGCTTTATAAATTTCTGCTAAACAAAATTATCTCCCCATATATAAAGGTTACAAGGAAATCCATACTAACACACAACTGAGATAAAATATGCAGAAATAAAGGACTGACTCAACATAAAGGGAAATCCTATCTTAAAACAATGCATTTTGTAACCGGAATAATCAACAACCAGCCAAACGGCAAAGAGAGAGTGGGTGGGCCGGCCGCACCCACACCCAAACAGAATTGAGCATAGTACTAGTTGAAATATCTGCTAGATATTTGTGTACCTCACAATCAAAAGATAGATTTATATTGAATTTTTCTTCTTGTGCCTATATAAATTGGATATCAAAGTAGACAAGTAACAAGCAAGGGTCGTACCCACCTCAGAGGGGGAGATCTTAGCTCAAACACAATAGAAAACAATGGTTAAGAAACACCAAGGGAATCAACAAACAAGATTTGAGATTGATTCTAACTTCCTACAGGCAATAATAATAAGTAAACCGTAACTTAAGAACATGGTAGAGATGTAAAGAAGATAAATGATGACAAAGGAGGAAGAATTGGTATCCACAAACTAAATCATGCAAAATAACATGTTGTTCCTTCATGTTCAATCTATAATAATTAATTAGTCACCTCTCAACTATTCCAATTAATCATTAATACCTATAATAATCAAGTAGTCACCTCTCAGCTATTCCACTTAATTAAAATGGGATTCTCTTATGCATGCTATTGAATATGTCTTATTAATCAAACCTTCACCTCTCAGTTATTCAATTTAATTAACTCAACATATTATTCATAACTAAATTATCACCGCTCGGCTATTTGACTTAATTACAAAAAGGTTCCAATAAAAGATACCAACTGCAGATATGTAATAATCACCTCTCAGCTATTTCACTACACATCTTTAATCAATATAAATAAAACCATTAAAGCTAGTTTTCCCTAAATCCTAACAATAGTATTTTAATAACATGGATAACAATAACATGCAAATAATCATACTTACCTCATATCGCGAATTAGAAGTAAATAAGCATTAAGAACTTTGAATCGTAATGAACAATAAGAACAAACATGGTGTTTTTGCATCATCTAGAGTGCTTCAACCATCCCCCTAAGGAGATTTAGCTACTCATCCTTGATGATGACACCATGGAATAAATAGATAAATAACAAAACATCATAATGGCAAGGTTAATGGATTTGATATTGATAATTGAGTTGATAGAAGAAGAAGAAGAAGGTGAACTTTTCTCTCACAAAATACTCACTTTTCTCTCTTCAAACAATAACTCAAAGATGATTTAAAAGATACCTAAACCTTAGCTACTACTTCTCTTATATAGAAAATACAAAGTAGAATACTTGCATGCAAAGACTTCCAAATTAGGTCAAATTCGTGGCTGCTATTGTTGGTCTTCTAGAGGCATTAGGTTCTTTGCAAAATCTAATTCTCTTGGGCTTAAGTTGTAGCTTGGACCAAGACCTTCAGTTTGATAGCTTATGGGCCCAACTCAGACTTCTGGATCTCCTTGTAGAGCCTTTAAAGTTTGGACTTTAAATAAAGCCCCAAATAGAAATTCTGACTTATGGGCTTCAATAAGACCCGGTTTGGGCTGAGATTAGGACCGCCCCACTTGAACATTAAGTCAAGTCAACAGGACTGACCGAAGGGTGCCCTCAGCAGATCTATGGTTGCAAATATCAATTCTTCTCCTTTAGTGTAAATAACACTTTTTTCGTTACTTTTCTTGACTTTTCGCGGGCTTTAACACATATTCGCATTTCGGCTCATGAAACCTACACAATAGACAAGAGCTAAGTGCTAAACAAACAAGGTGTTATTCGGGGGATAAAAATACACTTTTAAGGATTTTTTTTTTTTATGTATATCAGCAAACAGGTCAGTTCTTATATTACTAATTACCTAAGTCGGTTTTGCAAACTTTCTAACTAAGTTATTAAGGTCGGTTCTTATCTCTGTGTGTGACTGCGTGAGCATACCAAACTGGTTTAGTTTAAATCAAATAGTGTTGCTGCCACCTAAGCTACCCAAGCCCACATGAATTATTAACCCAAGCCCACAAACAAAACAATAGTTTTTGTGCATCAAACTAACATATAAACATACAGGGTATTACAACTACTTCTTTGCAGACCTTATAACCAACTGGAATGTTTTATGGGAAAATTGGCTATAACCCCCCACATTATGGTCACTCTTGGCAAAAATCCCCTCTTTTGTCCATTTTTGGCGTTAACCCCCCAACCCCCAAAATTAGACCTTATGTTGCCCAGTTTACCCCTGACCCTTCCTATTTGAGTAAACCCCCTAATTTAACGTCAACATAAGTTAACTAACAGATGTTAACTCCGTTTACACCACCTCTTATTTGCATAAACCCCCCCGAAAAGTAAAAAAATTGAAAACCAAAATTGAAAATTTTACTTCACCACCAATCCACGTGTCGCCCATCCACCTCCTCCTCCTCCTCCTCCTTCTTCTTCTTCTTCTTCTTCTTCTTCTTCTTCTTCTTCTTCTTCTTCTTCTCCTCTTCCTCCTCCTCCTCCTTCCTTCTTCTTCCTCCTCCTCCTCCTCCTCCTTCTTCTTCTTCTTCTTCTTCCTTCCCTTCCCCCTCCTCCTTCTTCTTCTTCTTCTTCTTCAATTCTTCTTCCTCCTCCTCCTCCTCCTTCTTCTTCTTCTTCTTCTTCTTCAATTCTTCTTCCTCCTCCTCCTCCTCCTTCTTCTTCTTCTTCTTCTTCTTCTTCTTCCTCCTCCTCCTTCTCCTCCTCCTTCTTCTTCTTCTTCTTCTTCTTCTTCTTCTTCTTCTTCTTCTTCTTCTCTGTTGCAAATAGGGGGGTTTAGGCAAATACTAAGATAAATGGGGGTTTATGCAAATAAAAGTTGGTGGAAACAGAGTTAACATCTGTTAGTTAATTTCTGTTGACGTTAAATTAGGGGGTTTACTCAAATAGGAGGGGTCAGGGGTAAACTGGGCAACATAAGGTCTAATTTTAGGGGGTTGGGGGGTTAACGCCAAAAATGGACAAAAGAGGGGGTTTTTGCCAAGAGTGACCATAATGTGGGGGGTTATCGCCAATTTTCCCATGTTTTATTACTACCTTAGAAATATGTATTAAAAATATTTTTCTAGAAGAATCTAAACCTTCTCTGTCAAAGCCACCAATCAAGGAAATGAAGATCAAACCAGCCCAAAATCAATCATAGAATATTTTGTATTTTAAATTATTTCTTACTTTGTAAAGCTATCCCATAATCAAAGGGATTCATATACGCCCTTGTATCTATATAATCATATCAATAGACTCTCTCTAATCTCATCTTGAGATAGAGATTCTCAAACCTTTATACCTATGTTCTTCACATATAATAGGTTTTGAGGTGTATGATCTGTTCGGTTATAATTTAATTTGTCTGTTTAGAATTTATTTAGAGGTTACCTGTATTTTCTTCTCCGTGTTAAATAAATTAAATTTGTGTTGATATTTATTTTTGGCTTATTCATGGACCAATTTCCTTCCTTTACATAAACAAGCTTGTTGAAAAACATTTATATAGCAGCTACAACTCTTTTCCCATTTGATTTATCTGCAGCACATATAGATTCTAATTGGTACCAACATTTGGTAAATAAGTATAATTATGATCAATTCACGATGACACATATAGTCTTATTGTTATTGTACATTTGGAAGACAAGAAATATTAAAATTCTAAAAATGCAACCACACGTCATTTCAGGGTTGCAAGATGGGCATTTTTCAAAACCACAAGCTTATATGCAGCATCAACATGTTACAATATGTTACAATGCATCATTTTGCTCTATTCTGTCTTTCTTGACTGAGAAGAGTGATTTTCAATATATATGGCCTTGAATATCACACAATATCATACATGTTTCTTATGGGGTTCTCTAATATCCTGTTTCCTATTGAGTGCTCATTGTATCTTTATGTAAGTGTTGTTGTGATCTCCATTGAGACATACTGAATAAGAATATCTCCTCCTCTCTTCTACCGTGCAGTAGGTTTTATGCTGAAGCACGTAAATCATCTTATTTTTTTTATTGTGTTTATGATTATTAGTTGCTAATTTCATGGTATTAGAGTAGGTTTATTGATTCAACCTTGTTCCTGAAAAAAGAAGAAAACAATGTTTCTTTTATCTTCTTTTATTTTTACTTTTTTTGCACCTCTACGAAAAAAGTGTATCTTTTCAAATATCACTCAGAATCAAACAAGGTCAGTGGCGTTGAATTTTTATCGTCAATACGAAGATTTAGAGGTATTACTTGATTATGTTCGATCTTTTTTAAGGGGATAAAAATTACTCCAAAGTCGTCAGATCTGTTTTGTTGCTTGTCTATTTCAGTAATACATGGTTGAATCATATGCTAATCCTGGTGGGAAGCTTTCATCTGTCTTACTTAATGGCCTAAACTATGTGCCATGGTCTAGGGCAGTAACCTTATCTCTTGGTGGCAAGAAAAATTTTGGGTTTATGAATGGGTTTAGAAATTGTCCCTCAAAGACTGATTCAGGGTACGAAGATTGGATTGCCAATGATCAGCTTGTTAGATCATGGTTGCTCAATTCTATGGAACCACACATTGCTGAAATTTTTCACTTTTTCTGATTCGTCACAGGAATTGTGGGAATCAGTTTCAAAATTGTATGGAAATCAGAATAATTTTGATCGCATCTTTGAACTTAAACTTGAGACTGCATTAGCAAATCAAGGTGAAAAATCCTTCAACGAACACCTTGGATACTTGAAACGACTATGGGATGAACTGAACATGTACCGTCCACATACTACTGATGCAAAAACTCTTTTGCAAAGGGCTGAGGAAGATAAAATGTTTTCATTATTGAGTAGTCTAAAGCCGGATTATGAAAATATTCGGAGAAATATACTTATGGATGTGATGTTGGGAATTATATCCGCATCTCAAAGCCAATTTATCCATGAGCGGGAAAGATCATGCATCGATAGCAGATTCTACCATTTCTATGAGTCAGTTGAGTCAACTCCTTCAACAATTTAGTAAGTCCATACGAACTGAAAAAGGTTATTCCACCTCTGCCCATACCTCAGGTAATTAACTTGCACATCTTACTTGGTCGTCTAAACTTAATTGTTGGATTATTGATTCTGGAGCTACTGATCATATGGCAAATAATTCTTCATCTGTGGATGATTTTGTTCCAAACTCTATTAACATGATGTTTCTGTTGCTAATGGGGCTAGTGTCCCTATAGCAGGGAGTGGAAAAGTAAAATTCTTTCATCATACTCCACCTTCTAATGTTCTTTGTATTCCATCTTTTTCCTGTCCAACTTCTTTCAGTAAGAAAAATTACAAATACTTTGAACTTGATGTTATTTTCTCTCCTAATTCTGTAATCTTTCAGGATCAGCAAGACCAAGAAGATGATTGGTAGACGAATTTATTCACATGGGCTTTACTTTTTAACTCATATTCATAGAACATGCCATACCAGTTTCTTGGCAGAGAGTCATACATTACATAAGCGGCTTGGACACCCATCTAACCGTATTTTGTCGCATCCATTTCCTACTGTTTCAGTTGATTTTAATGTTTGTGATGTTTGTTAGTTTTCTAAACAAACTCCTTTACCTTTTCCAAACTCTTTGTCGGTATCTTCTGAAAACTTTTAATTAATACATTCTGATTTATGGGGTCCTGCACCTCTTGATTCTTAGGATGGATACAAGTACTTTGTTTTGTTTATTGATGATCGATCTCGTGCTACTTGGTTATATTTGCTTAGGTAAAAAAACTGAGGTTGCATTTGTTTTCAAAGATTTTCATACTATGGTGATTAATCAATTTGGTGCAAGAATAAAAAAATTCAGGTCTGATAATGGTACTGAATACACCAAAGTTTCACTTCCTGAATATTTTCGCAGTCAAGGAATTATTCACCAAACAAGTTGTGTCGGAACACCACAGTAGAACGACGTCGCCGAGAGAAAAAATCGCCAAATCCTTGAAGTTGCAAAGGCTTTTATGTTTCAGTCAAATGTTCCTAAACGGTACTAGTCTCATGGAGTTTCCACTACAGTATATCTCATTAATCATCTTCCTAGCAGAGTTATTGATTTTAAGTCACCACTTGAAGTTTTGCAAAATCGCAAACCTGATCTATCTCATTTGAGGGTGTTTGGATGTGTTTGTTATGTTCATCGACATGCAACCCAGCATGATAAGTTGGATGCTAGATCCACTCGGTGCATGTTCTTTAGGTATTCTTCCACAAAGAAGGGTTACATTTGCAACGACCAGTCATCTCGAAAAATTATTATGTCTCATGATATTCGGTTTGTTGAATCTGAACCATTTTTTCAAGCATCATCTATTTATGGGAATCGATCTCAGGGAGAGTATATGTCTGATTTTCTGGTGCCACTCCCACCAGTACAAGAATGTTGTTCTTCGTGATACAGAGGTTGTAGAAACTGAAACAATTCCCCATGCTCATTTGCCAGAAACTCTTGAAAATGAAGCACCACCGGCTACTATTGCTCAACCTCCTACACCAACTCCTTTTGCAACGCCTCCCACCATCACACCAGTTGGAACAACTGCACCTGAAGGTCTTCCAAAATCAAATCGAATACCTCAGCCCTCAAGAAAATTGAAGGATTTTGTCACTTATAATGCGGATCGTTATCCTATACAGATGCATTTGGTGTATGACAATGTTTCACAGTCCCATTATTCTTTCTTGAGTGCAGTGTCTGGTGATCAAGAGCCAAAGAATTTTTGAGAAACTAATTCCAATCCAATTTGGGAGACTCATTTATTTTACCATTACTCGACCAGATATTTGTTATGCAGTAAGCCTAGTAAATCGTTTTATGCATGTTCCAAGAGTTCTCCAAGAAGTGTAATATGGATGCGGAAAAACGAGCACACTTCTCTTACTGCTTATATTGATTCTGATTATGCTGGAAGCATAGTTGATCTAAGGTCCACAACTAGATATTGAACCTTTATAGAAGGTATCTTATGAACGTGGATGGGTAACAAACAAAATCTTGTTGCTAGATCTAGTGCTGAAGTTGAATATCAGGCAATGGCTTCCACAACATGTGAAATTATTTGGCTTCGAGCTCAATTGCAAGATTTGGGATTTGGTTATCTGAACCAACTAAATTGTATTGTGACAATCAGGCTGCTATGCATATTGCTTCAAATTTAGTGTTTCATTAAAGAACAAAATACATCGAAATCAATTGCCATTTTGTTTAAGAAAAATTAGAAGCCAATATAATTTGTACTCCCTTTGTCCGAAACAATCAACAACTTGCAGACATTTTCACTAAGGGTCTGAACGCTGACAAGTTCCAAGAGTTATTGTCCAAGTTGGGCTCTATTGACATTTTCCCACCAACTTTAGAGGGGGTGTTGACGGAGAAGAGAGATTTTCCATATATTTGGCGTTGAATATCACATATGTTTCTTATGGGATTCTCTAATATCTTGTTTCCTATTGAGTGCTCATTGTATCTCTATATACGTGTTGTTATTATCTCCATTGAGACATACTGAATAAGAATACCTCCTTCTCTCTTCTTCCATGCAGTAGGCTTTATGTCGAAGCACGTAAATCATCTTGTTCTTTATTGTGTTTATGATTATTAGTTGCTAATTTCAGTCTTGCATCCATTGGCATCTGCCTCCTCCAACATGGTTAAAATTAAATGAACTCTGATGCGACAAGTAATTCTACCATTGCAGGTATTGTCATAGTTATAAGAAATGAATTTGGGGATTCTTTGCAGGGTTATCAAGAAACATTGGATGTTACAGCAGCGACATGGCAGACCGTTAGAGATGGACTGCACCTTGCGAAAGACTTGGGAATTCTAAAGCTTCTCATTGAGACCGACTCAACTTTTATTTTTGGTGTGTTTGTTATGATCTTTTTTTATGCTTGGTACTTTAGAACTTTTCCATAGCTAAACATATGTCTATACAGTTTGGAGGGAAGGAAACTTCTCTGCAGACCTTTTGGCTGGGAGAGCACTTAGATGCTTTAATATTAATGTACGGGAAGGTTCATGTCTCTAGACTCAGAGCTACCTCAAATTTTGTATGATGATAACTTAGCTATCATCCATGGTAGGAGATGTACATTAACTCATATTATTAGAATAGCTATTATGGGTAAAATAAAACAAGCTCGACGACTAATCAAAAGTAGTTAAAATGGCTATTGTGTAGTTCCATTTGTCCCTCCTGTTGGGCGCCAAATAAGACATATTAAGATAGGGGAAAACAAGAAGAGGAAAATATCTCTTAATGCAGGAAGTCTCTTCCTCATAGCCATACACTCATCAGACTTACATTGCAAGAGCGTGTTTAACAATAGGAATGAGCGCGTTAGTGAGGATTTGGTGGTGTTTGGTGAGAGGTATGTATAGGCCAGCAAATTGGGTCGGGCCAGGCTAACCTGCTCCTTAAGCCCTAAAGCCCTCACATCAAAAGGATCAGGCTAGCTCGACCCTTAGAACTAAAGAGGGTCGGGTTAACAGGGCTAACATAAAGAATCATATGACCCTCGCCCGTCTTTGAGCCCTATCTTAAAAGAGTTGAGGGTCAGGCCTATAGGATCATTTTTTTTTTTATAACATATGTATTTAAAATATATATGTATTCACCATATTTATTACCACACATTTTGATAAAATATATTAAGATATAAGATATACATAATAGAAAAATGACATGTATGTTTAATATATAAATTCTTTTATTATTATAATTCATTTAAAAATTTATATAAATTATAAATATGCTAAAAAGAAAAATCAAAAAATATACCTTATTATTAATGATGGCTTTGGGAGGGCTTAATTAGGGTCGGGTTAAGGGTTGGGTTTATGTTTTTAGAGATATATCCTGACCTTAAAATCTATGATGGCTGACTTTTGAGGGCTTTCGTCACAAATGGGCCGGACAGGTTAAGGGTTTAAGGGCCATTTTTTGCAGGCCTAGGTATGTGCATGAGTGTATTAAGAATACGTGTTAATATTTAATGTAAGTTCTTGCCAAATCGATTTTTATCATTTTCGGCTTCTAATATAGCAAACTGGATACAAAACCCAAATATGTAGGAGGTCTCTGGTGTTGAGTGACCACCTCAGGCAGTTTTGTCCTGGCATTATATGCTCTCCAAACCATGTCTCCTTGTTCAATCCTCGTGTATTTCTACAGATATTGCCCCAGTTGGTTGTTCAAATAAATGTATAGTGTTTTGTTACCAATATATAGTCCTGGACATAATATAGTGTTTTAATCTCCAATGTTAGTCTTGTTAAAAAGCTTGAAAACCATATGAATTTATAATTCAGGTAAGAATTCTGTGTATGTCCATGTACATTGGCTATTCTAAATATTATACATGATATACTTAATGTAAAATAGTACTTTTGCCGAGTTACACCGTTGTTGGTCTGACCAGAATTAAAACTGATTTTATGATATACATTATCAGTGTATCACATGTTATGTACATTGTTCTCAGAGAAAGTTTATTCAGTCGTATAATCTTGTTTTGATGCAATATTGAATTTCTTCATTCTACTCGGCAAGAATGTATGTAACTCAAGCTTGGAAGATCTACAATGTCGATCTTTTAATGAAGCCAGATGGAGTGAAGATGTGAAGAAGAAAATTAATATTTTCATATATAGATAAAATTTGGCAAAGGTTTTGGCAGATTGGCTTCATATACAAATATTTGTTTTACATATTCACATTTCATCTTAATTTATACAGTAATTATCCCCTATTATCATACTACACAGGTAAAAGAATTAATTTTATTTTAGTGATGACAATTTGTTTTTATTTAATGAATGATGAATTATTAAATATACAAACTTTAGTAGGGTTTTACATAAGTATCAATTTTCTTGCCGTATAGGGATAAATATGCAGTGAACGTTACTTTATGTGTAACTGAATTTGATTCCTTTTCTTTTCCTTTCAAAGTTTGCACGGTTAAAGATGTTTTGTCGCCATATTGAGTACATGCAATCGACACGTGGCTTCAATCACGTGCCATGATTGACAATTGTAATGACTACTATGCCTGCTTCCGCTATAAATAGATGTTCATTACCATTATTATCATATCTAAAATGAGCAAAGATTGTAGAGATGCTTGGTACATTGTAGATTTTCATTCCATGCTTGTATATGGTAGCTAACCTTCCTTGCTTTTTATAAAGTTATTAGTCCTCGTCTTCTTTCGTTGATAGTTTTTTTTTTTTTAGATAGGTTGATTCCTTTGTTGTTACGAAGTAGATGATCATGCTTTGTGATATGTAATTAGTATTTGTTGATCGAGTAGACTGTCTGCCTTACTTAATACAAAAGAAATATTTTTTTTTTCTTAAGTAAGCAATCATTCTTGCATGTAACATAGGATTTTGTTTTTTGTATATGAATAATGAGTTGGAAATCTTCCTAGCATGACTGTGAGAAGAGTGTCTTCCTGGCTTGTCATAGAGTAGAGTCATATTTCCCCTGAGTTTAGTACTTATTATAAATAGAAATCATTTCCTATATTTTAAGAGTAAAAAAAATGGTTTACAATACGTCTATGCTACAACCATGAGGTCACAGGTCTGATCCCATATAAGCAATGTTAGCTGTTTCTCTGGCATTCCATCTTGGATCTGCAAGGGAACTTCACATTGCATGGATTTTCTCCTCAACATCCCTGACTTGGTAAGCTCCACTGTACCCTTAGCTGGATTCCTTGTTATATTCTCATTTTGGTTTATCTTCTTAAGTTATTTATTGTAAGTTTTTTATGATTTAAGGCATCATTGTATCATGGTTATGTTCAAAAGTAGTTTACATGTCTAGCCTACATCAAGTAGGTTTTAATAATATACTAATCTCTGCGCTAACAAACAGTAAAAGTCGTAGATCTATCGGATCTGAAGCTTATAGAATAAACTGATGATGATGATGTTACTTACTGTGTCTATTTTTTCTAATTTCTATGTTGAAGTCTACATAAAGATTGTGATTTAAGTCTCCATAATAAATTATTTCTATAGAGTTGTTTTTAGATGAATAGTTATTTTTATAGATTAAATTAATAATAAATGCTAATCCATATACTCAGTTATCCTAGCTTTAAATGTTGAATGGAAAACATTGCATGTTTCCTCACATGTGTGGGCTCTTGAGATCCAATGGTGAATTTTTAGGTTTCACACCCTAAGATCTCTTAAAAAGCCTTTGCATTCGAGCATTTTTCTCTCAAAGGAGCATGATGTTTTGGTAACAGTACTTTTAACAAAATCAAGTGAAGTTATAGTTCAATTTTTTCCTTTTAAGGCTCTATTTGAAAGACACACTTTCTTAGCAAAAGACAAAAAAATAATGGGTTCCAACTTTTTTCTATCTATTGACCTACGTAGTTCTGATTGTAACATTTTTTTATTTCTGTAAATTAATTATTAATGTTACATACTTTGTACATATATAGATAGTACATGCCAATTCCCATTCAAATTTTTATTTTGTAGTATAATCATGCTTTATTTACTTAAACTTAAAAAGTCAAGGATTTTTGTTAATAGTGCAATTTTTTGCATTTGGCAGGTCATTGTTCATAAACCTTCCCACAGCCTTATTTAAACTCCTCTATCCCAACTCGCACCGGCTCTTTTATCTTTTACAATTTTTCCTCTGGACATGACTCACTTGCTTCCCCCAGACTAGGTGATACGTTTGCTCATCATTGTAAGGGGTGTAAATTTCTGCCGATTTTTCCGATTTTTGATTTTTTCCGAATTTGGAATGGATTATTGCAGTTCCGAATTCCGAATTTCCGATTTGTAATTTTTCAGAAAAAAAAGATGGAACAGAATTGGAACAACTCCTGTGAATCCGATCCGATCCGATTTTCGATCTGATTTTTCTGATTCTTAATCCGATCTGATTTCTTATAAATATTCCTAAATTTTCGATAATTTAAAAAGATTTAAATTATTCTCATTTTTGAAAATATACGTACATATAGACATAAAAATGATACACAAAGTTCAAAATCATATGAGGACTCAATAACAAATTATAGTTAGTCTCAAATCTTAATATAATCAAGTATCAATGTATGATTCAACAAAAAAAATTAATGTAATATTAAATTATTGGTTAGTTTATACTTCCGATTGAAGGTCCTTGTTTATTAGTCAGATAAATTCCTTTCTTGCTCATGCGGTTATATCATTATATAAATTTTGCAGTATAATTGTATTTTATAAAGTGTTATACTCTAGAACTTTGATCCATCATTCGGGTGGTATGTTATTATGTTAGACAAAAATACCCCAATAAACAAATATAGTATCTGAGCTCAGTATAAAGAGTGCAGGATTTCCAAGTTTCCAAGACGGATCACGTCCACTAATTTCGATTTGGAATTCCAATTAATTTTGATATTTTTTTATGTTGGAATTCCGATTGATCCGAATTTATTTATTTTTCAGATTTTTTCGATATTCCAAATATTCCGAATTTGGAATAAATTTTGTTGTTCCGAAAACAATTGGAATGGAATTGGAAGAAATGTTTTCATCTGTGGATGATTTTGGGTTAAGGGTTATTGATTCTGGAGCTACTAATCATATGACAAATAATTCTTCATCTGTGGATGATTTTGTTCAAAACTCTATTAAGCATGATGTTTCTGTTGCTAATGGGGCTAGTGTCCCTATAGCAGGGAGTGGAAAAGTAAAATTCTTTCATCATACTCCACCTTCTAATGTTCTTTGTATTCCATCTTTTTCCTCTCCAACTTCTTTCAGTAAGAAAAATTACAAATACTTTGAACTTGATGTTATTTTCTCTCCTAATTCTGTAATCTTTCAGGATCAGCAAGACCAAAAAGATGATTGGTAGAGGAATTTATTCACATGGGCTTTACTTTTTAACTCATATTCATAGAGCATGCCATACCAGTTTCTTGGCAGAGAGTCATACATTACATAAGCGGCTTGGACACCCATCTAACCGTATTTTGTCGCATCCATTTCCTACTGTTTCAGTTGATTCTAATGTTTGTGATGTTTGTTAGTTTTCTAAACAAACTCGTTTACCTTTTCCAAACTCTTTGTCGGTGTCTTCGGAAAACTTTGAATTAATACATTCTGATTTATGGGGTCCTGCACCTATTGATTCTTATGATGAATACAAGTACTTTGTTTTGTTTATTGATGATCGATCTCGTGCTACTTGGTTATATTTGCTTAGGTAAAAAACTGAGGTTGCATCTGTTTTCAAAGATTTTCATACTGTGGTGATTAATCAATTTGGTGCAAGAATAAAAATATTCAGGTCTGATAATGGTACTGAATACACCAAAGTTTCACTTCCTGAATATTTTCGCAGTCAAGGAATTATTCACCAAACAAGTTGTGTCGGAACACCACGGTAGAACGACGTCGCCGAGAGAAAAAATCGCCAAATCCTTGAAGTTGCAAAGGCTTTTATGTTTCAGTCAAATGTTCCTAAACGGTACTAGTCTCATGGAGTTTCCATTACAGTATATCTCATTAATCATCTTCCTAGCAGAGTTATTGATTTTAAGTCACCACTTGAAGTCTTGCAAAATCGCAAACCTGATCTATCTCATTTGAGGGTGTTTGGATGTGTTTGTTATGTTCATCGACATGCAACCCAGCGTGATAAGTTGGATGCTAGATCCACTCGGTGCATGTTCTTTGGGTATTATTCCACAAAGAAGGGTTACATTTGCTACGACCAGTCATCTCGAAAAATTATTATCTCTCATGATGTTCGGTTTGTTGAATCTGAACCATTTTTTCAAGCATCAACTATTTCTGGGAATCGATCTCAGGGAGAGTATATGTCTGATTTTCTGGTGCCACTCCCAACAGTACCAGAATGTTGTTTTTCGTGGTACAGAGGTTGTAGAAACTGAAACAATTCCCCATGCTCATTTGCCAGAAACTCTTGAAAATGAAGCACCACCGGCTACTATTGCTCAACCTCCTACACCAGCTCCTTTTGCAACGCCTCCCACCATCACACCAGTTAGAACAACTGAAGGTCTTGAAAATCAAATCGAATACCTCAACCCCCAAGAAAATTGAAGGATTTTGTCACTTATAATGCATTTCATTATCCTATACAGATGCATTTGGTGTATGACAATGTTTCACAGTCCCATTATTCTTTCTTGAGTGCAGTGTCTGGTGATCAAGAGCCAAATAATTTTTGAGAATCTAATTCCAATCCAATTTGGAAAAAGGCCATGAATGAAGAGTTGCAAGCTCTTGATGAGAATTAGACTTGCCTCCCGGAAAGAAGATAGTTGGGTGTCAATGGGTTTACAGCACCAAAATTTAAAAGTGATGGAACCGTTAAACGACACAAGGCAAGAGTTGTAGCCAGAGGATTTACACAGACCTATGGTGAAGACTACAAAGACACCTTTGTACCTGTTGCAAAGATGAGTACATTTTGAATTCTTATATCACTAGCAGCAAATCAAGACGGGAGATTGTTTCAAATGGATGTGAAAAATGCTTTTTTACATGGTTATCTGAATGAGGAAGTTTATATGAGCATTCCACCTGGTCACGTGCAAGAGTCTAAATTTGGTTTGGTATGCAAGCTAAAAAAGGTTATCTATGGACTGAAACAGTCACCGCGAGCATGGTATGCCAAGCTCAATTCGGTTTTGATGTCGAATGGTCTAAAACGAAGTGGTGTTGATCCTTCCCTTTTTATTTAAAAAGGTGTTTAGGGTACTACAATAGTTTTAGTGTACGTTGATGATTTATATATCACTGGTGATGATTAAGCTGGAATCTCAGAGGTGAAGTCCCTGTTACATAAAAGATTTGCTATTAAATTTGGGCATTCTAAAGTATTTTTTGGGAATTGAAGTTGCTTACTCAAACAAAGGCATTTTTCTTAATCAAAGAAAATATGTCTTGGACTTGCTACGTGAAACAGGTAAGCTTGGAGTAGAACCGTCTGAGACACATATTGACAGTGGTACCAAGCTTGATAACAGTGGTGAATCATTTTTTGATATTTGTCAATTTCAAAGGCTAGTTGGGAGACTCATTCATTTGACCATTACTCGACCAGATATTTGTTATGCAATAAGCCTAGTAAGTCGTTTTATGCATGCTCCAAGAGTTCTCCAAGAGGTGGAATATGGATGCGGAAAAACGAGCACACTTCTCTTACTGCTTATATTGATTCTGATTATGGTGGAAGCCTAGTTGATCGAAGGTCCACAACTAGATATTGAACCTTTATAGAAGGTAACTTATGAACGTGGATGAGTAAGAAACAAAATCTTGTTGCTAGATCTAGTGCTGAAGTTAAATATCAGGCAATGGCTTTCACAACATGTGAAATTATTTGGCTTCGAGCTCAATTTCAGGATTTGGGATTCGGTTCATCTGAACCAACTAAATTGTATTGTGACAATCAGGCTGCTATGCATATTGCTTCAAATTTAGTGTTTCATGAAAGAACAAAACACATCGAAATCAATTGCCATTTTGTTCGAGAAAAATTAGAAGCTAATATTATTTGTACTCCCTTTGTCCGAAACAATCAACAACTTGCTGACATTTTCACTAAGGGTCTGGACGCTGACGAGTTCCAAGAGTTATTGTCCAAGTTGGGCTCTATCGACATTTTCCCACCAACTTTAGGGGGAGTGTTGACGGAGAAGAGAGATTTTCCATATATATGGCGTTGAATATCACATATGTTTCTTATGGGATTCTCTAATATCTTGTTTCCTAATGAGTGCTCATTGTATCTCTATATAAATGCTGTTGTGATCTCCATTGAGACATACTGAATAAGAATACCTCCTTCTCTCTTCTCCCATGCAGTAGGCTTTATGCCGAAGCACGTAAATCATCTTGTTATTTATTACGTTTATGATTATTAGTTGTTAATTTCAGTCTTGCATCCATTGGCATCTGCCTCCTCCAACATGGTTAAAATTAAATGAACTCTGATGTGACAAGTAATTCTACCATTGCAGGTATTGTCATAGTTATAAGAAATGAATTTGTGGATTCTTTGCAGGGTTATCAAGAAACATTGGATGTTGCAGCAGCGACATGGCAGACTGTTAGAGATGGACTCCATCTTGCGAAAGACTTGGGAATTCTAAAGCTTCTCATTGAGACCGACTCAACTTTTAATTTTGGTGTGTTTGTTATGAACTTTTTTTTATTCTTGGTACTTTAGAACTTTTCCATAGCTAAACATATGTCTATACAGTTTGGAGGGAAGGAAACTTCTCTGCAGACCTTTTGGATAGACTCAGAGCTACCTCAAATTTTGTATGATGATAACTTAGCTATCATCCATGGTAGGAGTTGTACATTAACTCATATTATTAGAATAGCTATTATGGGTAAAATAAAACAAGCTTGACGACTAATCAAAAGTAGCTAAAATCTATTGTGTAGTTCCATTTGTCCCTCCTGCTGGGCGCCAAATAAGACATATTAAGATAGGGGAAAACAAGAAGAGGAAAATATCTCTTAATGCAGGAAGTCTGTTCCTCATAGCCATACACTCATCAGACTTACATTGCAAGAGCGTGTTTAACGATAGGAATGAGCGCGTTAGTGAGGATTTGGTGGTGTTTGGTGAGAGGTATGTATAGGCCAGCAAATTCGGTCAGGTCAGGCTAACCTGCCCGTTAAGCCCTAAAGCCCTCACATCAAAAGGATCGGGCTAGCTCGACCCTTAGAACTAAAGAGGGTCGGGTTAACAGGGCTAACACAAAGAATCATATGACCCTCTCCGTCTTTGAGCCCTATCTTAAAAGAGTTGAGGGTCAGGCCTATAGGGTCATGTTTTTTTTTTATAACATATGTATTTAAAATATATATGTATTCACCATATTTATTACCACACATTTTGATAAAATATATTAAGATATAAGATATACATAATAGAAAAATGACATGTATGTTTAATATATAAATTCTTTTATTATTATAATTCATATAAAAATTTATATAAATTATAAATATGCAAAAAAAAAAAAAAAATCAAGAAATATACCTTACTATTAATGAGGGCTTTGGGAGGGCTTAATTAGGGTCGGGTTAAGGGTTGGGTTTATGTTTTTAGAGATATACCCTGACCCTAAAATCTATGATGGCTGACTTGTGAGGGCTTTCGTCACAAATGGGCCGGACAGGTTTATGGTTTAAGGGCCATTTTTTTTGTAGGCCTAGGTATGTGCATGAGTGTATTAAGAATACGTGTTAATATTTGTTGTAAGTTCTTGCCAAATCGATTTTTATCATTTTCGGCTTCTAATGTAGCAAACTGGATACAAAACCCAAATATGTAGGAGGTCTCTGGTGTTGAGTGACCACCTCAGGCAGGTTTGTCTTGGCATTATATGCTTGATACCAACTACGACATGCATGATACTATCATTGACATAATCCATCTTCTCAACACCCAACAATTTACGCAAAACCCATAAAGCAGCAGTAGCTGCATTAGCAGGAAGGCAAGTGGTAGGTGCAATATTAAGGTATCCTTCACGATAGAATGAGAAGGTACACGGGCCAAAGTGATTGAGGTAATTGTCTATGATATCTACACGATTATCACGTACATAATTGTCATAAGGCATGACCGGTTGAAAGACAAAAGGATTGCCCATGACAATAGAGACGACAATAGCATTAAAAACCACCGGGGAACCATGCATGTGAACTTGGAAACCATCAAAGGGAAGAGGGTCGGCAAAGGGTAACATAAGGTAAAAGTCTCTAACTATAGAAGGGGAATACACAACAGTAGAATCATAAAGAAAACCTTCCCAACCTTTGTCAAAAATCCCATCCCTAAAAGAAGCTCCATAAGGACTATCAATAATTCCCGAAAAATCCATCTTGGGGATGATATCCATGCCATCGGGCATCCACAACCCACTTTGAACATTAGCCATTACAAAAGAAGGAAGAAAACACCAAAAACCAGCACAAAAACCGAGAAAAAATCACACAAAACGAGCTCAGAAAACTGCTGCCAGGTTCAAACTCGACTGGAGATTGAAATGGCCTATAAGGAACTCGACTCGAGTTCGGGCCCAGATCAGAAAATAAAAAGGTTAAAAAGTTTTCTGATTTTTGAGTGACGGTCCTCTAAACATGGTGTGGTATATACAGGCTAGAAATAAAAAGTTTGAGCCCTAGTAGGACTCCAAAAACTGTCTAAAACCTTAGGATTTCCAAAAATCAAATCCTAACCTCCATTCTATTTAAAATATTTGGACTAAGGTCCCTGGGATAAAAATATTTCAAAATTACTCCAAATCCAGAATTTTGCAATAAAGCCCAAGAATGGCTAAATAATTTAAAAAAATGACAAGTTTGCAAACAATCTAAAATTTCAACCATTTTCATTAATATTCAGAAATAAAGTACAATGATTAAAAATTTAATACAAGAGTGCAATAATTAAAACAAAACAAAACCAAAATATATAAAACAAATTACAATGGCTAAAAAACAGAAATAAAATCAACCCCGTCGTCGACGTGGTTGCCCCTGGCCTTCGTCGAAGCGACGCTGCAAGTCCTCGACTGCAGTCAGAATTTCGTCCATACCTCTCCAGAGAAGCTGGAACCGTCCTCATTGGTATGGAGCTGAAAGAACGCTCGCTAGTTGTCGGGCCTATACTGGATGGGCACCTCCTCCTGAGGGTCCCACAACAACTGTCTGCAGGAAGACAGTCCTGGGTTGGAGACCTCGAGCCGGACGGCCGACTCCAGAGAAAGAGCAGGAAGAAGAGGCGCCTCCCAGTAGCGCAGAATACCCATCACCAGACTAGGAAGAGGAGCAGAAGTGGCTCGAGCTCCAGTGATGGTGGCGAAAAGACGGCGGACCATGCAGTAGCCGTGGAGGTCCTACTGAAGCAGTCGGAGGATATGAATTCCCTCCGAGAATAGCTCGCTCGTCCTTGTCATCCCAAGGACAGTGGTGGTCGGCTAGTGTTCGACCAAGCCCTGGTTGACTTGGAGCCAACCGATAGAGAGATGACTGCTATACCAGTGAAGTACCCGGTCATCAACGAGGACGACCTCGATGATATCCGGTGTCGCCAGCGCAACCTCCTGCTGCAAGGGATCCTCATCAAGCTCGAGCGCCATGACTATGGAGACAGTCTCAGTTGTCAGCAGGAAGCGATGGGCTGGATCCCAGTTAATATACACGCCGTCATCGGCCAACTCCATTGACTCATAAAAACGACGAACCATTTGAGGATCAAATGGCTCGTAATCAGAGCCAAGGAGTACATCCCAGCCTCGGGCATGAATACGCTCCACAAAGATGCTTTCTAAGCGATTATCGTTGAAAAGACGAGAATAATCGCGCCCTCGGATAATCACTCTCTCTATTCTTCTAGGAGGCATGAATTGAGGGTGTTTTGGTATAGAAATGAAGAGGATAAAGAGAGGAACAAAACCCCACAAAAATTTTCAAATTTGGTCTAAAATTGAGAGAGATACGAAGAGAGAGAAACGAGATCTAACTCGAAACTCGAGTCGAGTTCTAAATGTACTGTATAGAACTCGAGTCCATTTCTAGAAGAGATGAAGACATATGTTGACCCGGTTTTGACTTGGTTTGACTTTGGATTTGAAAGTGACTTGTGACTTTTCTAAATACACCCGAGGGTATATATAGAGAAGTGACTTCCCCTAGACGTTTCCCCCACAGCTGAAATTAGTGGAAATGACGGTTTTACCCCTGAAAAGCGTAAAGGCACGAAATAATTCAATTTTAAATTTGAAAATTCCGAGATAATGTATAAATATATTCTTGCAAATATAAGTACCACCAAAATTTTTTATATGTGTAGCTTTCTTGTATGTGGGTGTGTACACCCAATCATATGACGCCACGTGTCTATAAAGTGGTTGGGTAACTGATCAAGCCCACTAGGGTTAACTAAACCCATACATAGGTTATATTATTATTGGCACATGGCGTTTTGTGACTGGGTGTACACACCCACATGCAAGTAGGCTACACATATAAAATTCTCCGTAAGTACCACTAAGGGTGTCAAATAAAATCCCAAAAATCATGCAATAATTATTAAAATTTCCAAAAATTGAAAAACAAATTCAAATTTGTAACTGTAATAATTATTTAACCAAGCAACCGCAACAGAGAATGGTGGGCTAGGCCTACTCCCAAACAGAATTAGCACAAGGATCCGAAAGAAATAGTTATTTGCCAATAACCATTAAACTCAGCAACTAAGAAGAAGCATTAAAGCACGATCGGGTTTAGAAGATACACAGGGCTGCCTCCCAGGAGCGTTAAGTTTAACGTCTTCAGCCAGACAGGTGTACAACCATGATTCACTCCCTAGATAAACGCTACTCTAAACAAAGATACAGGAGAGACAAAACGCTAGAATAGAATGCGCGAAATCCTGATGTCTAATATACAACAAAGAGTCTTTTAAAGTCAAATACTCGAGACTTAAAAGCAGATGAGAAATGACTTCCCCACCCCCAAACAGAGCGAGAAACAGGTGGTAGGGTCCTCTAACAAGGTTTCCTCAACTTCAGGGGACCTTAATTCATGGAAATGCTTAAGACGTTGACCATTGACTTGAAATTCAGAGTGTCTGTAGGGTTTAAACATGTGATAATACCAAAGGGCGTCACTGCAGACACAACAAAGGCACCTGACCAACGAGACTGTAGTTTAATAAATGCAACCTAGAGTTATACAGTAAAACTTTGTCCCCAATTTAAAAATCCCTACGTAAAATCTGACGATCATGTAGTTTTTTTATATTAGCTTTATAGGACTTGGAAAGATCATAAGCTTCATTCTGAAGTTCCTCAAGCTCAGAAAGTTGGAGTTTTCGCCTCTTACCTGCCTGGTCGAGATTAAAGTTGAGCTTTGTCATTGCCCAAAAGGCTCGGTACTCAAGCTCTACAGGTAGGTGACAGGGTTTTCCAAAAACAAGACGAAAGGGAGACATGCCTATGGGAGTTTTGAAGCAGTACGATAGGCCCATAATGCATCACTGACTCTACGAGACCAATCAACATTTTCAGGGTCAATTGTTTTTTGCAAAATGTTTTTAATCTCTTTATTCGATACCTCAGCTTGGCCATTAGTTTGCGGATGGTACGCAAGGGCCACTTTGTGAGTAACTCCATACTTTTGGACAAGTTTTTGAAAAGCTTTATTACAGAAATGGCTCCCCCCATCACTAATGATCGCACGGGGAGCGCCAAATCGAGCAAATATATATTCCTTTAGAAAATTTACTACAGTTTCTTGGTTGTTGTGCCTTGTGGGGATGGCCTCGATCCATTTAGAAACATAGTCGACCGCGACCAGAATGTACAAAAAACTATGACAACCAGGAAAATGACCCATGAAATCTATGCCCCATACATCAAACACTTCCACAAGAAGAATTGGCTGTAAGGGCATCATGTGACGCCTAGTGATTTTCCCTAGTTGTTGACAACGAGTGCACACAATACAATGCATGTGAGCGTCCTTCAAAAGAGTTGGCCAATAAAAACTACAATACAATACTTTAGCAGCTGTCTTTTTGGCACTAAAATGTCCACCACAAGCATGCTCATGGCAGAACTTCAGGACCTCTTGTTGCTCCCAGTCAGGGATACAACGACGAATGGTCTGGTTAGGAAATTACTTAAAAAGGTAAGGGTCATCCCAGAAATAATGCTTGGCATTAGCAAGGAATTAGGATCTATCATGCTTGTTCCAATCATAGGTGAAAAAATCGTTCTTGCCGACCGGATATTCGCGATATTTTTCGTTTTTTTGGAGATCGGCACGGTACGGCATACGGCATATAAACGGATATTAAAACATCCCATGCCGGTCGGCATTTATTGGATATTCGCGGCATAATTCGGCAAAAACCGATATTTATCGAAATTTATGAAATTTTTGATTATAAAATTAACACATTTATTTTTAATCCCCCTGAACTAGGATTTTCGATGAGATTATCAAAAAAGGGTCCAAAAGGCACTAGACGTTTGGAAACTTTCGCGACGAACTTGATGGCCCTCCAAGAGCAATATATCAGAAAGAAACGAAAAAAAAACATGCCCATGCCAAAGTGAAGTTCTCTAACACTTTTGGCAAACCAGTATACTGTTTGTATCCAAGGTTTGTTTTTGTGTAATGAATAATTGGTATCGAATTGGTTTTTCACCTATCGAATTGTTCTTGTATTGTAAACATATAAAAGTTCTATGAATATCCGCCCGATATTTACGATTTTTTCACCTATGAGTAAAACTATCTTGTGTAATAGTTCCGTCTTAGCTTCCTTGTATGATTTGTCGTGTGTTTAATTTGTAATGTATGTTTTTTTTTTTAATTATAAGTTTATATATCGAAATCAGAAAAAAAACACGGAAAGTGCAGAAAACCTCCCAATTTGCCGAATTTTTCGCGAATATTCACGAATATCCGCAAAAAATTCCGGTTTTTTGAATTTGCCAAACCTCAAAAATCCGACACGGGAGGTCGGATATCCGCGGAATAATCCGGTTTTTGGCAGATCGGATATCCGCCCCTAAACGATTTTTTCACCTATGGTTCCAATCACTTGGAAACTTGTTGCTAGCCAAGTAATTAACTATATCTGCGAACCATGGAGCATTCGATATTGCAAAAAAAAGCTCATCCGAAAAGTTCTCAGAAATGACACTAGAATCCTCAGGACGATCGAGTCTAGACAAGTGGTCCGCTATTATATTTTCGATCCCCTTTTTATCTCTAATCTCAAGGTCAAACTCTTGAAACAACAAAATCCAACGAATGAGCCGCTGTTTAGTTTCCTTCTTGGAGAGAAGAAATCTAATAGCAGCATGATCCGTGAAGATGACAGTACGGGTACCTAAAAGGTAGGAACGAAACTTATCAAGAGCATATACTATGGCTAACAATTCTTTCTCCGTCGTGGTATAATTACGTTGAGCATCATTGAGAGTCTTGCTAGCATAATATATGACATGGGGCTTACCATCTAGACGTTGACCTAAAACAGCCCCAACAGCAAAGTCTGATGTATCGCACATCAGCTCAAAGGGTTTACTCCAATCAGGTGGCCTAATGATGGGTGCAGTCGTGAGGGCGGTCTTAGGTTTTTCAAAGGCGCTCTTGCATTCTTTTGTGAAATCAAAAGGCGCATCCTTAAGTAATAAATTGGTCAAGGGGCGAGCTATCTTTGAAAAATCTTGGATAAAGCGTCGATAGAATCCTGCATGGCCCAGAAAGGCTCGAATATCCCTAATAGACTTAAGAATAGGCAAGGATGAAACAAGATCTACTTTAGCTTTATCAACCTGGATACCCTCAGGAGAGACGACGTGACCCAGAACTATCCCCTTCCTAACCATAAAATGGCACTTTTCCAAGCTAAGTACCAAATTCTTCTCAATGCAACGCTTAAAAACCAAGAAAAGGATGACTAAGACACTCTTCAAAAGATGAACCATATATGGACAAGTCATCCATAAACATCTCCATAAATCGTTCTACCATATCATTAAAGATGTGTAACATACACCTCTGGAAAGTAGCAGGTGCATTACCCAGACCGAAAGGCATACGGGCATAAACGAAAGTGCCGAAAGGACAAGTAAATGTTGTCTTCTCTTAATCTTCAGGGGCGATAGGAATTTGGTTATAACCAGAGTAACCATCCAAGAAACAATAGAAGGAATGACCAGCTAGGCGTTCCAACATTTGGTCTATGAAGGGAAGAGGAAACTGGTCCTTCCGGGTGACTGTATTAAGCTTTCTATAGTCGATACAAACACGCCACTTGGTTGGAACTCTAGCGGTGACTTGTTTGTTCTTGTCATTGGTAACTACAGTCATGTCAGCCTTCTTAGGAACCACATGAATAGGACTAACCCAGGGACTATCTGTAATGGGATAAATCACACCTGCATCCAGAAGTTTTAGAATCTCTGCTCGGACAACTTCTTTCATCACAGGGTTAAGACGTCTCTGAGGTTCACGAGAAGTTTTAGCATCGTCCTCAAGATGAATACGATGAGAACAGACAGAAGGGCTAATGCCTTTAATGTCGTGGATAGACCAGGTAATAGCAGAATGATTCTCTAAGATAACTTCTAAAGGCTTACTCTCCTGCTCGTTAGTAAGAGATGAAGAAATAATAACAAGATGACTACCGTCTGAATCAAGATGAGCGTATTTCAGCTCAGGAGGAAGAGGACTCAAAGTAACAGGAGGTGGAGTAATGGTCTCTACTTAAGTCTTAGAATCTATGCTACAAACCGAATCAAGGGCCTCAGGGTATTTAGGTTCAAAGATAGGCACAGTATCAAGAAGAGCATTGGTTTGGGCAATAGATTGGTCAATGTCAAAGTCTACATTATGCATGGCAAGGCTGTGAACAGCCGATCTTCACGGTAATAACTATGTACCATCTCATAAGGTAATGAGTCTAGAACGCACACATCTTCGGATAAGTAAAGATAAGGGGGTTGTTGGCCAAGGTTAAATATATTAACTTCAACAGTCATAGAGCCAAAAGTGAGAACCATGGAACCGTTCCGGCAGTTTATGAGAGCATTAGAGGTTGCCAAAAATGGACGACCAAGGATGATGGGTACCGAGTCATCGACAGTAGGTTCAGTATCCAACACCACAAAGTCAACGGGGTAGTAAAAGTCAGACACTTTAACTAACAGGTCATCAACTATTCCTCTAGGTACTTTCAATGATCTGTCGGCCAGTTGTAATGATATTTTCGTATGAGTAAGGTACAAGGAGTAAGGTAAAAGGTTAACACTCGCTCCTAAGTCTAGCAAAGCTTTGCCTATGAATTTGTCACCAAGGTTGCAGGGTATGGTCGGTTTTCCAGGGTCCTTATATTTTACCACGCCGTTATGTTGGACAAGTGCAGAGAATTCTTCTGCCACAAACGCGTTTTTAGGCACATTTGTTTTTCTCTTGGCGGTACACAAGTCTTTCAAAACCTTAGCATAGGAAGGTATCTGTTTAATATCCGTGAAGAAGGGTATATTAATATTTATATGTTTGAACACATCAAGTACTTCCTCTACTTGGACTTCCTTTAGAGACCTTATGAGTCTCTGTGGGTAAGGTACAGGCAAGTTGTAAGTTCGTGGAGGGTCCACAATCTCACGGGTAGGCTTCTTCGGCTTAGAGGTGTTTGCCTCATTAGCCGGAGCTTTAGGCGGGGCAACAGGTGCAGAGATAACCGGACTCACAATGTTGGGACTCGGTGTATAATTAATTTGATTATCAACCTGTTTTCCTGACCTAAGGGTGGAAACCGATTTTACTTCAGCAAGCGGCACAGACGGATTTGCAGTATCCGTCACCAACGCAACTTTCTTGCCTTTGGGATTCGGGATGGATGTCCCGGAAATCTACCATTTTCATCAAGTTTTTCTTCAATCCTCTGGATGGCTTGGGCATTTGACTCAATAGACGCCTGGGTCTGTTGAATGAAACGGGCAAGCACATCCTCAAAAGGGGTCTTAGGTTGGGAAGATTGAGTAGTTGGCACATGGTCCCTGGAACCACTCATGTGATAAGTATTGTTCGAGTAAGAGGGGACTGGTGCCCTGTTCCGATTATCAGTGTTACCAACATACGTGGCATTGCTACGTTCCTCATAAGAGTTATTAAAACCAGGTGGAGCCGCATAAATATTATTGGAATAAGAAAGCTTGGCGCGGTCCATGTATGGGTACGTGGCATTGCCCTTAGTAAAGTTGGTCCTTCCGACGTAGTTAAACGCACAGGCTTCCTCAGTTTCTAGTGAATTATTAAGGAGAGGGCAAAATTCAGCAGTATGGGTCTGGTCATAACAAGCATCACATGAGAGAGTGGAAGCACTCATAACAGTTGATGGGGGCTTTAAGAAAACCTCAAGTGCTTCTACTTTTTTCACTAAACCATGAAGTAAATGTTTAAGCTCAGAGTCAAGTTTGACATAATATAGGCCTCTAGGTTTATCAATTAAGTCTGGGGTGGTGTTTCTCGTGGTATGTCCAGGTAAGTCCCATTGCTGGCAATTAATGGCAATCTTTTCAAGGAAAGCCAAAGCCTTGGCGGTGGAATAATCAAGGAAATCTCCACCGCTCATGTTTTCAACCATGTTTCTTGTCACAGTATTAAGGCCTCTATATAGAATCCTAACTTTTTCAGTGTCATCGACGTTATGGTGTGGACATCGAAGAAATAGGTCTTGAAACCTTTCCCATGCATCAAAGAATACCTCGCCCTCTTTTTTCCGGAAACTTCTTATGGCATAAACTATGTCATTAGTTCGGGTAATAGGAAAGAATTTGGTCAAAAACCTTTTACTTAATTGAGCACAAGTGTCAATAGAATTGGAAGGAAGGCCATGTAACCAGTGAGATGCTCTATCCTCAAGAGAAAAGGGGAACAATCTCAACCTAACTTCCTCCTCGGACAAATGTTTCTCCTTAAAAGTACTGAGAACGGTCAGAAATTTATTGAGGTGCTGATATGGATCTTTCCGTTGAAGTCCATGGCATTTAGGCAACATGCCCACAATCTGTGGGCAAATGCCATAGCTATCTGCAGTTGTCTCGGGTAAGACATGCCCACAATCTGTGGCCAAAGGTGAAAAGTAATCCTGAATGGTAGCTTCTTGAGCCTTAGGGGCAGGTCTTACTTCAGAAAGTGAAGTTGAGTCGTTGAACTCTTCTTCAGGACGTAGAGTCGTTAAACTCTTACTCAAGAGAAAGAGTGAGGTCCGTGATTGTGCTCTTTGTGTAGATTGGAGTTGGTTTGGACAATATTTTACCTGATCTAAGATGCATGCAACATGCGCATTACAAATGTCATAGAAGTCCTAACCATTCAAAAGCATCTAACAAGGGGCTCAAAAACTGACTGTTCACCCAAGTCAATGAGTTCTTTCCAAGCTTCCCTTGTGAATTCTCCCTATATTTAGTGAGTCAAGCAGCGAATAACCAGTGTGGGAGGTTTTCCATGTGTAAGCAACGGTCCTTAATTAAGAAACCACAGTGATTCTACAGACGTAATCTGTAGGTGTTCCAGACCCAATTCCTAAGTTGTGCTCCAATCAAAAGATGGTTCACTCAGTATTAGTTGAAATATCTGCTCAAGGTCTCAAATGAACATCGTGATACCATGGTTTTAGTTCGTTCAATTTTAAAGCTTAGGATATTGCAATCAATTGATATTAGGTTTCACTTATAGGCCAGGTCCGCCTTGCAGTCCCAGTTTAACAAGTAAAAATAGAATTAAAAATCAACCAACAATCAAGGTCATGCTAATCAATACAGAAACTCCTCTTGCAGGGGATTCAAGGAGGGTTAGGAGAATGCTTACCTCCCACTTTGTGCTAAAAAATAAAAATTGCCAAACAAGCGCACAAAAGTGGGGAGAAGACGAGTTGAAGTCGACTGAGGGGAAACCGCTCATTGGGTTTCAATCCTCCTTAGGAGTCGTTCCTTAGTAGACTTAAGGCTAGCTCCACAACTTTGCTCTACTATCCGCCGCAAACACACAATAAAATAAATCCTAACAACACCTACTTTAAAAATATTACAACCGCGACCCTTTCGTGGATCGAATAATTAAATATCTTACAAGTCTTTAAAAATACTGAAAAAAATAGACTACTTAGTTCACCTCACAATCTCTCAACAGGAAAAAGATTAGCTAAAAAGGAGTTCTGAAACGCTCTAGAAAAATCACGCAAAACGAGGTAAATTCCCTGCCTGGAACTCGACTCGAGATTGTTACAGGCCAAACTGAACTCGACTCGAGTTCGGGCCCAGTACCAACCAATAACTTTCAGGAAAAATTCCTGAACGCGCACTTTTCTTAAAAATTTGATCTTTACTCCATTTTTCGAGCGTTTTTCAATCCGCCTTCATTGCAAGATCAATAAGAGGACTAAGTAACAAGACATTAAAAACAATAATAAAAAGAATTAAAAATAGAAGGGTGGGAGGGATAGAAGTGGGATGATGTCCCGAAACTACTATTCTCGCTTGTGTTTGAATGAACTATGTTCCTTAGAGCGGCAGCGACGCCATTTTGATGTAAGATATTTGTGTATCCTAATTAAAAGATTGTATTTTTATTTGAAGTTCCTTCTTGTGCCTGTATAAATTAGATATCAAAGTAGACAAGTAACAAGCAAGGGTCGTACCGACCTCAGAGGAGGAGATCTTAGCTCAAACACAATAGAAAACAATGGTTAAAGAACACCAAGGGAATCAATAAAAAGATTGATGATTGATTCTGCTTCCTACAGGCAATAATAAATAGTAAACCCTAATTTAAGAATATGGTAGAGATGAAAAGAAGATATATGATGACAAAGGGGGAGAATTGGTATCCACAAACTAAATCATGCAAACATAACATGTTGTTCCTTCATGTTCAATCTATAATAATTAATTAGTCACCTCTCGCTTATTCCAACTAATCATTAATCCCCATAATAATCAAGTAGTCACCTCTCAGCTATTCCACTCAACTAAAACAGTATTCTCTTATGCATGCCATTGAATATGTCTTAATAATTAAACCCTCACCTCTCAGCTATTCAATCTAATTAATTCAACATATTAATTCATAAATAAACCGCCACCTCTGGGATATCAATTTAAATACAAAAGGCTTCTAATAAAAAATATATTTTGCAAACATGTAATAATCACCTCTCAGCTATTTCATTACACATCTACAATAAATATAAATACTACCATTAAAGCTAGGTCTCTCTAAACCCTAACAATAATATTTTAACATCATGGATAACAATAACATGCAAATAATCATACTTACCTCATATCGCGAATTAGAAGTAAATAAGCATTAAGAACTTTGAATCATAATGAACAATAAAGACAAACATGGTGCTTTTGCATCATCTACAGAACTTCCACCATCCCCCTAAGGAGATTTAGCTACTCATCCTTGATGACGAAACCAAAGAATAAATAAATAAAACACAATACATCATAATAGAAAAGATAATGGAATTGATATTGAATATTGAATTTGATACAATGAAAAGGAAGATGAACTTTTCTTCAATGAAAGTTGATCTCAAAGAATAACTAAAATATATCTAAACCCTAGCTACTACTTCTCTTATATATAAAATACAAAGTAGAATACTTGCATGCAAAGACTTCCAAACTAAGTCAAATTCGTGGTTGCTGCTGTTGGTCTTCTAGAGGCATTAGTTTTTTAGCAAAACCTAATTCTCTTGGGCTTAAGTTGTAGTTGGGACCAAGACCTTCAGTTTGATAGCTTTTGGGCCCAAATCAGGCCTAAAATAGAAATTCTGACATGTGGGCTCCAATAGGACCCGGTTTGGGCTGAGATTTTAGACCGCCCCACTTTGACACAAAGTCAAGTCAACTGGTCTGACCATGGGGTGCCCTCAGCAGATCTTGTGCGTGCAAATATCGATTCTCCTTCCCATGTGCAAATAACATCTTTTTGCTTGCTTTTCTTGACTTTTCACGGGCTTTTACATAATATTTGCATTTCGGCTCATAAAACCTACACAATAGACAAGAAAGCACTAATCAATAGATATAACACAATAATATAAGGTAAGTGCTATTCAAACAAGGTGTTATTCGGGGGATAAATATACACTTTTGAGGACTGATCAATGCTCTCCAGACCATGTCTCCTTGTTCAATCCTCGTGTATTTCTACAGATATTGCCCCACTTGGTTGTTCAAATAAATGTATAGTGTTTTGTTACCAATATATAGTCCTGGACATAATATAGTGTTTTAAGCTCCAATATTAGTCTTGTTAAAAAGCTTGAAAACCACATGAATTTATAATTCAGGTAAGAATTCTGTGTATGTCCATGTACATTGGCTATTCTAAATATTATACATGTTATACTTAATGTAAAATAGTATTTTTGCCGAGTTACACCGTTGTTGGTCTGACCAGAATTAAAAGTTGATTTTATGATATACTTTATCAGTTTATCACATGTTATGTACATTGTTCTCAAAGAAAGATTATTCAGTCGTGTAATCTTGTTTTGATGCAATATTGAATTTCTTCATTCTACTCGGCAAGAATGTATGTAACTCAAGCTTGGAAGATCTACAATGTCGATCTTTTAATGAAGCCAGATGGAGTGAAGATGTGAAGAAGAAAATTAATATTTTCATATATAGATAAAATTTGGCAAAGGTTTTGGCAGAATGGCTTCATATACATATATTTGTTTTACATCTTCACATTTCATCTTAATTTATATAGTAATTATCCCCTATTATCATACTACATAGGTAAAAGAAATTAATTTTATTTTATTGATGACAATTTTTTTTTTATTTAATGAAGGATGAATTATTAAATATACAAACTTTAGTAGGGTTTTACATAAGTATCTATTTTCTTGCCGTATAGGGATAAATATGCAGTGAACGTTACTTTATGTGTAACTGAATTTGACTCCTTTTCTTTTCCTTTCAAAGTTTGCACGGTTAAAGATGTTTTGTCGCCATATTGAGCACATGCAATCGACACATGGCTTCAATCACGTGCCATGATTGACAATTGTAATGACTACTATGCCTGCTTCCGCTATAAATAGATGCTCTTTTCCATTGTTTTCATATCTAAAATGAACAAAGATTGTAGAGATGCTTGGTACATTGTAGATTTTCATTCCTTGCTTGTATATGGTAGCTAATCTTCCTTGCTTTTTATAAAGTTATTAGTCCTCGTCTTCTGTCGTTGATATTTTTTCTTTTTTTTTTAGATAGGCTGATTCCTTTGTTGTTACGAAGTAGATGATCGTGCTTTGTGATATGTAATTAGTCTTTGTTGAGTAGACAGTCTGCCTTACTTGATATAAAAGAAATATTTTTTTTCCTTAAGTAAGCAATCATTCTTGAATAATGAATAATGAGTTGGAAATCTTCCTAGCATGATCTTGAGAAGAGTGTATTCTTGGCTTGTCATAGAGTAGTCATATTTCCCCTGAGTTTATTACTATTATAAATAGAAACCATTTCCTATATTTTTATAATAAAAAAAATGGTTTACAATACGTCTATGCTACAACCCTGAGGTCACAGGTCTGATCCCATATAAGCAATGTTAGCCGCTTCTCTGGCATTCCATCTTGGATTTGCAAGGGAACTTCACATTGCATGGATTTTCTCCTCAACATCCCTGACTTGGTAAGCTCCACTGTACCCTTAGCTGGATTCCTTGTTATATTCTCATTTTGGTTTATCATCTTAAGTTATTTATTGTAAGTTTTTTATGATTTAAGGCATCATTGTATCATGGTTATGTTCGAAAGTAGTTTACATGTCTAGCCTACATCAAAAAGGTTTTAATAAAATACTAATCTCTGCGCTAACAAGCAGTAAAATTCGTGGATCTATCGGATCTGAAGCTTATAGAATAAACTGATGATCATGATGTTACTTACTGTGTCTATTTTTTCTAATTTCTATGTTGAAGTCTACATAAGGATTGTGATTTAAGTCTCCATAATAAATTATTTCTATAGAGTTGTTTTTAGATGAATAGGTATTTTTATAGATTAAATTAATAATAAATGCTAATCCATATACTCAGTTATCCTAGCTTTAAATGTTGAATGGAAAACATTGCATGTTTCCTCACATGTGTGGGCTCTTGAGATCCAATGGTGAATTTTTAGGTTTCGCACCCCAAGATCTCTTAAAAAGCCTTTGCATTCGAGCATTTTTTTCACAAAGGAGCATGATGTTTTGATAAAAGTACTTTTAACAAAATCAAGTGAAGTTATAGTTCAATTTTTTCCTTTTAAGGCTCTATTTGAAAGACACACTTTCTTAGCAAAAGACAAAAAAATAATGGGTTCCAACTTTTTTTATCTATTGACCTACGTAGTTCTGATTGTAACATTTTTTTATTTCTGTAAATTAATTATTAATGTTACATACTTTGTACATATAGATAGTACATGCCAATTCCAATTCAAATTTTTATTTTGTAGTATAATCATGCTTTATTTACTTAAACTTAAAAAGTCAAGGATTTTTGTTAATAGAGCAATTTTTTGCATTTGGCAGGTCATTGGTTCATGAACCTTCCCACCGCCTTATTTAAACTCCTTTATCCCAACTCGCACCGGCTCCGTTCTCTTTTAAACTTTTTCCTTTGGACATGACTCACTTGCTTCCCCCAGACTGGGTGATACGTTTGCTCATCATTGTAAGGGGTGTAAATTTCTGTCGATTTTTCCAATTTCCGATTTTTTCCGAATTTGTAATGGAGTATTGCAGTTCCGAATTCCGAATTTTCGATTTGTGATTTTTCTGGAAAAAAAAATGGAACAGAATTGGAACAACTCCTGTGAATCCGATCCAATCCGATTTTCGATCCGATTTTTCTGATTCTTAATCCGATCTGATTTCTGATACATATTCCGAAATTTTTGATAATTTAAAGAGATTTAAATTATTCTCATTTTTGAAAATATACATACATATAGACATAAAGATGATACACCAAGTTTAAAATCACATGAGGACTCAATAACAAATTATAGTTAATATTAGTCTCAAATCTTAATATAATCAAGTATCAATGTATGATTCAACAAAAAAAATTAATGTAATAGTAAATTATTGGTTAGTTTATACTTCCGATTGAAGGTCCTTGTTTATTAGTCAGATAAATTCTTTTCTTGCTCATGCAGTTATATCATTATATAAATTTTGCAGTATAATTGTGTTTTATAAAGTGCTATACTCTAGAACTTTGATCCATCATTCGGGTGGTATGTTATTATGTTAGACAAAAATACCCCAATAAGCAAATATAGTATCTGAGCTTAGTATAAAGAGTGCAGGATTTCCAAGTTTTCAAGACGGATCACGTCCACTATTTTCGATTTGGAATTCCAATTAATTTCGATATTTTTTTATGTTGGAATTCCGATTGATCCGAATTTATTTTTTTTTCAGATTTTTTTCGATATTCCAAATATTTCGAATTTGGAATAAATTTTGTTGTTCCGAAAACAATTGGAATGAAATTGGAAGAAATTTTTTCATTCCAATTTCCGATTTATTTTTTCCGAATATGCCATTTCCGATCTGTTCCGTCCGATTTCCACCCCTAGTCTTGGCCATGCAGAACTTACAATATGCAAGCCTAGAGTTCCGATTTACGGATTCTCTTTTTGAATGGAGTAGTCATTATTTGGGATAGAGAAATTCTAGATGGCGCTGACATGGTATGATCCTGATTTCAACTAAGACGACTGACCACCACTATTTCTTAGTTACTATTGTTATGTATTGTTGCATTTTTTGTCGGCAATAGAGGTCTAAAAATAATTGGGCTATTGGTGTCACACCCCGATTTTTCATAAATGAATATTCGCCAAGTAAATTGCAAATATTCATAAATCAAAAGCCAGAGTGTGAGCGGGTCAGTCCCACAGGGACCCAGACAGGCAAAATCATTCAAAGCAATAGACTACAAAGGATCATACATAACTTCAAAAACATTAATTACCTTATTTCCAAAGTTCAACTCTAGCTCAAGTCTCATTATCTCTAATCCAGTGCTCCTCCTCTACGCCCGACCGAGACGTACCCCAAGTTGCAAAATAAACAATGTGGGTCAGCATTTCGAATATACTGGTGTGAGTTCTTCTCATGAAAGGAGAGCTCACCAAAACTATCAACGGTCCACAGTTAAAACAACTAACTACGCATGCATTACAATTAATATATTTTAAAGCAACTTACCAACTTACCACTTGCGAGTGTAACTTTAGTAGGTCAAACTCGGTAATAAAAATTAATGTAACCTACCACTTGCAACGAAGATTAATTGAAGTAATAATAAGCAATGAAATAAAACCACCACCAACAGTGTCCACAATCATTGAACAACTATCAACCATTAACTTCCATATAACCACTGAGCAGACAACCATCCCAAAGAAGACTTTCAAACCATCACAGAGTTATAACCGTTAGCACCCCTTTCTGTTAGAGTGTATTGATGCTGCGTTTCTATCTGTTTCATTAATTTTCGATGTCTGTTAGTTAATTTAGTTTGCACCCTAGCCACACACACACTTGACATGTCTACAACACTACTATGCTTTCGTGTATAAGCCCACACAACCACTTCCGATCACACAGAAAGGAAAAGTGAAACTTATACACCCGCGCGCAAATAACAATGGCACCGAGCGAAAGGTGCATGAGCTCACACAGTACCCAAAATAATAAATCCATTGGGCTCACACAGTACCCATAATACTCATGTCACACAGACAATTTATACTCAATTCGTATCACACAGATACTCAACTTAAAACTGAATCCATATCCAAAACAGAATTGTGTGGCAATTAGAGAATTTATTATTAGTCATTTATTTCATTTTATTAGCACACAACAGTTACTTGGCGTTTTGTGTCCTCGGCACACAGCCAATACACTTGGCACACAACCACCAAACTCGGCACACAGTTAATACACTTGGCACACAGCCACCAAACTCGGCATAGAACCGCTAAACTCGGCACACTGCCATTAGTCTTAGATTTTCTCGTTAGTCAATCAAGCGTTCAAACAAATAGTCAATAATCACGAAAATCAAATAAACGACCCCTTTGGTCCACAAGATATAACATCTTAATCATGCGCCATTTAAATCCCCACATTTAAAGAATTCTCGAAATTTCAATTGACACATGGCAAATGCCAAAATATAATCTCAACCTACCCTCATCCAATTAATATGAGTATATATATATGTACAACAATATATCACTTCTAGAGTCCACATTCAACAGTTTCTTTTGGATCACAGTTTATACATGGCTAATAAGCAATTAAGGGAAACTCGATAAGTCAGCAAAATCCACACATGTACACTGTAGTGCCATAAAGGAATTAACCCCTTTGTTTTGTTTTTATTAACAATTGGACAATAATAATAAAAGAGTATAAAATTCAAATATAGGCACAATAGCATAAAATTCACGGTTCAGGTCATCCAAGACTTAAATCCATCCATGCAGAGCATCTGCATTAGAACATAAGAAAAATAATAAATTATCAATACATGCAGCAACATTTAACTTCATAAATCCTATCCTTTTTTAAAGCATTTGCTACAAATAGAAGTTTAAAGCATGGTAAACAAGGTAGTTAGAATCTAAACTAGACCCACCCATATAATACTCTAGTGCACGAATTTCTAAAGGCTACTACTCCATTTTTAACACAACCAAAGTGTAAGATATCAAGGGCGAATTTGTCCAAACCCCAGAAAACCATAGCTGAATTTGCTTATACCCCAGATTTTTTTTTATTTGCGTTTACCCCAGGTAGTCAACTTTTTTGTTATCAGCCTGTTTGCTGACTAGGATGATATGTTATTTGACTAGAATGCCCATCTAATGTGTAAATTTGATAAAATAACCAAGACAAAGAATTAATTGATCGAATTTTTGAACGAGGAACAAAATTTTCCAGTAAAACAAAAAGAGAAAAATGAAGAACAAAATGATACATGTATTGGTAAGAAACTGTAGAAGAGGGGCAAGATGAGTCACTCTAATCAAAACCCAAAGAAAATACTAATAATAAAAAATGCTTTGAACCCAAAATTGTGGTGATAAAAATATTCTTGCGAGATTGAAAATAATTGAACCAAGGCCTAAGATTGTTGAAGCAATCGAAGTTAAACATCCTACAGCTTTATAAGCTTTAAGAAGAACCCAACTTAATTGTATTGCATTCTTTGATTTCTTTCTTCAGATAAACTTTCCAATTCAAAAATAGACTAATTAGGGTTTTCCTTCTTCACAAGTACCAACCTTCCTTTATGGCTTTCCTTTGCCCACCATTAGAATTGTGCAAATCAAAACCCCCACTTCTTCTCCGATCTATCAACCCCTATTTCTTTCAACTTTCTTCTCCGATCTATCAACACCCCCACTTCTCAAAATCAAAATTTTGACAACCCCTTTTGATTTTCAAAGCTTCAACTGATTTGCTGAGATATCAAATACCCAAATTAAAGGTAGATTTGGGTAACATTGTTGAAACAATGGCAAATGTAGAAGACGACTTTAACTGTTAATTTCAAATAGATCCGAGCTATTTTTGTAAGATATGTGCCCTTAGGATTAAGGGGTAGAATTGGTATATTAAAAATATTTTAATAATAATTAAATCACATAGGTTATAAGTGGGGGTCAGCAGACGGACTTCTAACAGAAAATTTGACGGACTGGGGTAAACGCAAATAAAAAAAAAGTCTGGGGTATATGCAAATTCAACGATGGTTTCCTGGGGTTTTGACAAATTCGCCCTAACAATATTATTAATATAATGTAATCATGTGATGAGATTTCACTCTCATCGTACTGTTGTACTATATATTGAGCATGGCAAACAATTAATAACACTATGGTGGTGAGAATTCACTCACTTGGTCCCACCAGTAGTAAGCCAACAATACTCTCCTCGAAACCGGTGCTCACCAACTTCCTTTCTCTTGTTTCTCTCTGGAACAAAACCTTCTTGTTTCTTCTTCTTTTATTTCTTTCTCCCTGCTTTTGGCGGTTGTTGTGACTATATAAAACAAAACATAAATCTAGGTTTTTATGCAACATCAAAGTAGCCTTCCACTTATTAAACCCAATTGGCCGGATTCTTTCTATTACCAATGCTTCATGATTAGTCCATTACATAATTTCATCAAAGTCCATAAATTTCTTAGTTTCACTCAAATCACTAATCTATCCTTCAAACATTTTTATGAAATTGCCATCTATCTTGAATTATATTTATGTCCACTAACCAAATGACCAATATACCCCTTTGCATCACTAATCTTTTAGAATGTCTTTTGATATCCGTTTTTTTTTATCAATGTTATATCCATGTGTCCCAAATTAAATTTTCAATCCAATAAATTTATTAAATCTCTATTTTAAATAGATAAAAAAATCTGGGTTGTTACAATTGGTATGCACTGCTTTGGAAGAGGTGGCTCTAGTGTATGCATTAAAAAGAATGACACGGCTAATGATTTATGTTATGCATTGTTATTTTTCTTTTTAACATTGTATGTCAAGGTTGCATTGGAAACAATAGGGTCTTCTCCGAGCTGTGTAGCTTATTTCTTAAACTAATAGAACATAGATTACTCTGGTTGTAATAAAGCAGAATCAGTTATCGAAGCTTCAGATAGTTGAATTAAGATAATTATTATTTTCTTCCCAAGGTTATCTTGTGCAAATTGCTCTCATTGCAAAGGGAAATATTGTTGGTTGCATAGGTGAAAAAATCGTTTAGGGGCGGATATCCGATCTGCCAAAAACCGGATTATTCCGCGGATATCCGACCTCCCGTGTCGGATTTTTGAGGTTTGGCAAATTCAAAAAAACCGGAATTTTTCGCGGATATTCGCGAAAAATTCGGCAAATTGGGAGGTTTTCTGCACTTTCCGTGTTTTTTTTCTGATTTCGATATATAAACTTATAATTAAAAGAAAAACATACATTACAAATTAAACACACGACAAATCATACAAGGAAGCTAAGACGGAACTATTACACAAGATAGTTTTACTCATAGGTGAAAAAATCGTAAATATCGGGCGGATATTCATAGAACTTTTATATGTTTACAATACAAGAACTAAACACAAACAACCTCATTACAACTCAACCCATAGTTTTATTTTAATAATCAAAATAAAAGACATGTTAACCCCAGAATGATAGACGCCCCTTGTCAAACCGATGAGCTTCGAGTCGCATGCGTGTGGGGACGAACTCAGTACAGTAATATTCCCATGACATTGTTTGCTCGTACGACCTGAATTGGTCAATATGCATATCATATGCATCTTGATCCATACAATACGGAGCAAATGATTCAAAGATAGGAAATCTCGAGTATTGTTGAACCGACATTAATGTATCGGCTGACTGCACGTCGGACCCACTTGTCATTGGGGCCAACCAACTCCCTATATTAGGAAACCAAGAACCAGTATGCTGTGTATGCATTCATTATTGCTCAGAAGAATTATTAAAGTGGGGAGACAAAAAGGTAACTTGCAAGGCCCACTGGTCCTACACAAAAGCAAACCAATTATGTATGAAAAACCAATTCGATACCAATTATTCATTACACAAAAACAAACCTTGGATACAAACAGTATACTGGTTTGCCAAAAGTGAGAGAGAACTTCACTTTGGCATGGGCGTGTTTTTTTTTCGTTTCTTTCTGATATATTGCTCTTGGAGGGCCATCAAGTTCGTCGCGAAAGTTTCCAAACGTCTAGTGCCTTTTGGACCTTTTTTTGATAATCTCATCGAAAATTCTAGTTCGGGGGGATTAAAAATAAATGTGTTAATTTTATAATCGAAAATTTCATAAATTTCGATAAATACCGGTTTTTGCCGAATTATGCCGCGAATATCCGATAAATGCCGACCGGCATGGGGTGTTTTAAATTCCGTTTATATGCCGTATGTCGTACCGTGCCGATCTCCAAAAAAACGGAATATATCGCGAATATCCGGTCGGCAGAAACGATTTTTTCACCTATGGTTGGTTGTACCACCATTTATGGTTTTTGTAGTGGTTGGTCATGACTGTCATGTTGTACTTCACTGCTCAAGTCAATGTGCATTAATAACATTAATGCAGAATTTATCTATCTTGTTTTCGTGTACACAAATGACATTCATCTAAGCAGTTTAAATCTGTCAGTTGGAAATAAGATCATGTTTATATGATTCGAGTTTGGTTCCTTGCTCTTCAACCCGTTTTAAGTGTTTTTGCCAATAATTTTTTGCAATATAGACAATTAACTAGTTGACATGAACCTAGTTAGAAATTTAGAGTATTATACGCGAATAAATTCGCGTACTCAAAGTATAATTCTGCAAACGATTTAGATGCCCGTCCCACTCAATAATACGGAAAAAACGCGTATATTAAGGAGACAGTTATAGGTCGGGAATTTATTCGTGAACGAACGATTACCTAATTTTAATTCGTCTCTCTCTCGTTCAAAATTTGAAATTGGTTTCAATTCACCAGTCGAGATTTCAGGAATCTTTATCAAAAAAAAAAAACAACTTTAGGATTCATAAAGATCCAAATAAAACGAGAAAAACAAACATGGTTAAGCTTTCCACTTCTTCTATCTTCAATTTGTTCGAAAGTGAAGAATAGAGACAAAGAAGAAGAAAGAGAGGTGAAATCTAGGGTTTTTGAACTAGAGTGATTGTGATTATTTAAGAGTAGTGTAGGGGTACTACATACTCCAACCAATCAAAAGCCGCCACGTGGCACAGTCATTCATCCATCAGGTCGCCACGATCTCTACCTGCTAGTAGCTCGACCACAACAACTCGATCTCATAACGAGCAGCGGCCTGCTTATACACACGTGCTCTCATTCAATGCACAGAATATCCTCGTCAGTTACATAATTAATTCACAGGGATGATCCTCGCGCGTTACATAATCAATCCTCATTATAACGACGGAGAATCTGCAAGATCCACGATCCACGCATTTCTACCTTCTATAAGAACAGAACTACGATGGTTTGATCTCTAAGTTCAATCCCCTCGAGCTAAGAGTACGTAGGCAATCTCGATCTCAACGAGGTGCAGCCACCCCGATCCAAAACTTCCCCTTTGGTCAAGTCTCCCAACGACCTGATCTAGTAGTGCATTAATCTAGAAATAGGTTAATACATTTGGTGCCGACTGCAAGGAATTCGATATAATCGAAAAACCCAAACCCTCCCACCCAAATCAAAATCACTCATTCAAATGGCTAATCAAGAATTAACTATCCAGGATCTGCATGAACAAATCACTCGTCTGCAGGAAGAAAATGCAGGTTTGAAGGCTACACAAGAGACCAACCCACCACCAGTAGCAAATGGTGGACATGGAGTCATTCTGGTTGATGACTCCAACCAGAAGTACGAGCAACTCAGCCAACAGTTAGCAGAGTTCAAAGCCTCTCAGGCTATCCTACACCATTCCAAAAGTCACACCGCGGAGCAACTTGCTGTCCAGTCCCTCCAGCAGTTCCAGGATTCTCCTTTCTCCAAGGAGATCCTTGAACATGATTTGCCGAACAAACTCAATGCCCCCAAGTTCGATCAATATGCAGGGGTCCGAGATCCAACCGACCACATCAAGGGATTCCGAAAATTCCTTCCTCTCATCAAGGAGGATCACCTTCTGTGTTTGCTATTCCAGTCCAGCCTCACCAGACCTGCTCTTGACTGGTTTCACCGTTTGAAGCCAGGATCCATCAGCTCGTTTGCCGAGCTCGAAAAGCAATTCGTCATATTCTACATCCACAACAAGAAACGCCCCATCACCATCGATTCCATCTTCAAAGTCAAGCAGCGGGTTGGTGAGTCACTAAGCACTTTCTTTGCTCGTTTTAAATCTGAATTGCATTCAATTCAGGATTTCGCAAAGGAGCATGAGACCTTCGCAACCATCGCATTCACTCACGGTCTGATCCAGGGGTCCGACCTCCACAAATCTCTAGCCATGAAGCGACCTTCATCCCTAGACGAGCTCTACCTAAAGGTAGACCGTTACATCAAGCTAGAAGAAGCCCTCACTGGAAGGGAAAAGAATCATGTAGTCAGCAATTTAGAGTCTGGCTCCATCAAGCGACCTCGATCTGATGGCAAGAGGTTCAAAGCAAAGTCGTTGCCTACTGAGCAGCGAGATTATCACCGGTTCACAAGACCAGCCAATTATATCTACGAGCGAATCAAGCACAACCATTGGTGCAAGATTCCTACCTTCACACAGTTGGAGGATACATCTGGTCGACCGTACTGCAAAGTCCACAAGGTACGGTGTCATCAAACAGATGACTGTCGCGTTCTGAAACGCGCTCTTCAAACATGGGCGATGAGAAAAGGCTCAACAATTGGATCCTCGGAAGACAAGAGGATACCACAAGCAAGCGGGCGAAGAAAGAATCAAGAACGCCTCCCAGTTCACCAAAGAGGAATCACAGCAAGGCCAGAACGGCCTCCGCAAGTCCAGTCCGCAGTAGAGGGCGTAGCCTCTCCCAACGTCTAGGTCCAACAGGTGACCTACGCGACCAGCTCAACAAGAAGGTCCCAAACAAAATTGACAGTGACAGCGAGTCGGAAAGTCATGTTGTTTACATGATTTATGAGTCCAACTCCACCCCCGTGTCAAGGGACAAGAAGAGAAGGGTAGAGCATCTTCATCATGTCTACTCCATCACTGGCCGAGCAGCTCGCTTCAACATCCCGGCTCGCCAAGAATCCGACATCACTTTCACAGAGGACGATCTCAACAAGGTCGTCACTCCTCACAATGGTGCCCTTGTTGTCGAGCTGAGAATAGCCGACTACATCATCAAGAGGGTACTCATCGATCCTGGCGCATCATGCAACATTCTCATGTACAGAACATTCAAGGACATGAGGTTGCCCGATTCAGTTCTCATCCCCGATTTCACCCCCATCTTAGGATTCAACAGCTCAAGGGAAGATCCTAAGGGTGAAATTCTGTTGCCCGTCACTGTGGGCCGTAAGGAAGATAAGGTTGTTGTGACCGCCAAGTTCAGCATCCTTAACATCACAAGCAAGTACAATGCGATTCTGGGTCGAAAGTGGATCCATGCCATGAGAGGTGTTCCGTCAACCTATCATCAAGTTTTCCGCTATCCCGGACCTCATGGGATAATGGAACTTCGTGGCAACCAGAACGCTGCACAGGAATGCCATGGAATTATTGAAGCTGTGGCGCCTGCAAAGCCATCCACCTCTGGAACCAAGGATGCTGACGTCAAAGGGAAGAGCCCAATCTCATCAGAGGCTCGAGAGGGCGACAACAAGTCCAAAAGCCCTTCAAAAGAGAAGACCGACGCTACCAAATAGCAACTACAGAAGGAGCCAACGAGCTCAACCAAACTCAATCTCGGAAGCACTAATCCAGGAGTACGTGTGAACCTAGGGTCAGAAGATGACCCGAGATATGTCTATGTAGGTGCAGAGTTAGAAGGAGATAAGTTCCATAACTTTGTAAATTTTCTTTCAACTAATAAAGATGTTTTTGCTTGGTCGTATATCGATATGCCTGGAATAGACCCATCAATTGCATGTAATAAACTGCGCGTCAATCCGAATTATCGACCTGTCAAGCAAAAACCAAGAAGGCTCGCTCCCAAGTTTCACGAAGCAGTCAATGAAGAAATCAATAGACTCAAACAGGTCAGATTCATCAGAGAAGTCGACACTCCAGACTGGCTCGCCAACATCGTCCCAGTACTAAAGAAAAATGGGAAAACAAGAGTCTGCATCGACTTCACAAGCTTGAACAAAACTTGTCCTAAAGATTCATTCCCACTGCCACGAATCGATAGGTTAGTCGATCAGACATGCGGTTTCGAGCTATTGTCATTCATGGACGCATACTCAGGGTACAACCAGATCCCAATGTACGAGCCCGACCAGGAGAAGACCTCTTTTACAACAGAGTAGGGCATTTTCTGCTACAAGGTTATGCCTTTTGGCTTAAGGAATGCAGGAGCGACCTATTAGAGACTGGTCACCAGAATGTTCGACGACCTGCTAGGTCGAACAATGGAAGTCTACATTGACGATATGCTGGTCAAGAGCAGCCAAGAACAGGATCATTTGTACAATCTCGACCAGGCGTTCCAAAGATTAAGACAATACAGGATGCGTCTTAATCCAGAGAAGTGTCTGTTCGGGGTCGCATCAGGAAAGTTTCTCGGCTACCTAGTCACAAAACGAGGCATCGAAGCAAATCCAGACCAGATTAGAGCACTGATTGACATGCCCAACCCGAAAACAAAGAAGCAGATCCAAAAACTCAACGGCATGGTATCAGCTCTCAATAGATTCATTTCTAGAGCATCAGATAAATGTCGACCAATGCTTCATATTCTTAAGAAGGGGGCTACATATGAATGGACAGAAGAATGCGAAAAGGCCTTCACCGACCTCAAGGCCTATTTATCCACTCCGCCAGTTCTCACTAAGCCCAATGATGGAGATATACTCGGTATCTACCTCGCAACTTCAGATTTTGCGATCAGTGCAGTGCTCTTCAAAGAGGAAAATCAGGTCGAAAGACCAATTTACTTCACGAGCAAAGTCTTACAACAGGCCGAAACAAGGTACACACCTCTAGAGAAATCAGCATTAGCTCTCCTTTATGTTGCATGCAAATTCAGACCTTATTTCCAGGCCCACACTGTCAAAGTAATCACCGACCAGCCGTTACGCCATATATTAGAAAAGAAGAACAAAACAGGTCGTATGGCTCGATGGGCGGCTGAGCTGGGTGATTACACATTTGAGTTCGTCTCTCGGCAGGCCGTCAAAGGTCAGGTCGTCGCAGATTTCTTAGCAGACTATCCAGCAGAGGATATCAATTGGGAACCAGAACCAGAACCAGAAACAAAGAAAGTCCAGGACAGTCCTCCCGACACTTGGCAACTATATGTCGATGGTTCCAACAACTCCAACGGAAGTGGCATAGGTACTGTGCTCATTTCTCCTGAAGGTTCACAGCTCGAGAGAGCAACTCGTCTCGACTTCTCGACCTCCAACAACGAGGCCGAGTACGAAGCTCTAATCCAAGGTCTACAAATGGCTATCGACCTACAGGCAGTCCGCCTCAAGGTGTACAGTGATTCTCAATTGGTAGTCAATCAGATTACCAATAACTACCAGATCAATGGTGTCAACTTAATCCGATATGCCAGCAAAGCAAGGGAACTCATCAGCAAGCTCAGTTATTTCACAATCGAGCATATCCCTAGAGATGACAACAGACATGCTGATTCACTGGCATTCTTAGCATCTAAGATCGAGTCAGATCGACCGAGGGCTCTCACTATAGCAATCAGTACACAGCCCGCTTATCTATTGAAAGAGGAGAATGTTCATCAAATCTCTGATCTACTAGCCACAACACCAGCAGACATCCAAGGAACTTGGATGGAACCCTTCATCACTTACCTTCAAACTGGTGTGTTACCATCTAACAAAAAGGAAGCCAGTCAACTATTACATAAAGTCACTATGTATAAGCTCCATGAGGGTAAGCTATTCAGAAAATCTGCAACTGGTCTGTTGTTACGGTGTTTGATTCCCAAGCATGGCCAAATCATATTCCAAGAGATCCATGAAGGAGAATACGGAAACCACTCCGGAGGTCGAACATTAGCTCATAAAGCGATCTCCCAGGGATATTTCTGGCCAAGAATGAAAGAAGATGCCAAGAAATTTGTGCTGAAGTGGTAAGAATGCCAGCGTTTTGCTGATAACCAACATCAGCATCCAAACGATCTAATCAACATCACTGCGCCATGGCCATTTCACATGTGGGGGCTAGATATCATGGGCCCTTTTATCAAAGAAAAGAAATTTGTTCTAGTCGCCATTGACTACTTCACAAAATGGGTAGAAGCCGTTGCACTCGCCAACATCACTCAAGCTGATGTTCAAAGATTCATGTGGGAAAACATAATCACACGATTCGGTCTACCAAAACGAATAGTCACGGATAATGGAACTCAGTTCGTTGGCAAAAACATCAAAGCTTTCTACGAGCTATGGAAAATCGAACATTCCAGGTCAACACCTAGATATCCACAAGCCAACGGCCAAGTCGAAGCTGCAAATCGACAGATTCTGAACAACTTACAGAAAAAGCTCGAAGATCAACACGATCAATGGCCACAACAGTTGGAGAACATCCTTTGGGCTTACAGAACAACCCCTCGTACATCTACAGGGATGTCACCATTCAGTCTTTGCTATGGAGTTGAGGCCGTTATTCCCACCGAGTTAACATTTGGAACGACCAAATCCCTTCTGGTCGACACAGAGCTTAACAATCAGGTCTGGTCGTTCGGAATCGACCTCCTCGAGGAGCGACGAAACCACGCCGTTATAAAACTAGAGCAATATCAACAACGACTAAAGCGAGCTTATAACAAAGGCGTACGACCTAGATCTTTTCAACCAGGAGAACTAGTTCTAAGGAAAATGTTCCACAACAAAAGGAAGGATATTATCGGCAAGCTCAATGCCAATTGGGAAGGACCTTACATCATCACCAAGGTTCAAAGCAACGGTTCTTATCGTCTTCAAACACCAGAAGGAGAGATTGTTACGAACCCATGGAATGCTTATCACTTGAAAAAGTTTTATCAATGAAATGTAAGCATCTATCCATTACATTTCAATATACAAACTCATTTTTGCCTTCATCTCAGCTCAAACATGAATGGCTCTTAAAGGTCTAATCCCTCGACCTACAAATTATCAAAACTCTAGTCCCTTTGATGATTTTAATTTTGTTAAGTTCAAACATCTGCAACTTAACTTCGTGCATCGGTCATATCATTCCCACGACCCATGTATAATCAAGAAACCATGCATGCGACCTCATCCATCAGCAGGTCCAGCACTATGATTAATACTTGTTTGCAAAACTCATACAAGCAGACAACGTAACAAGAATGACAATGTAAGGTAAATCATTAAAATTTCTTTTTACTTAATAAGGTTCTAACCATTACAAGTGAAAGCAAAATTAAACTAAGGCATACAAGAAGAACTTTTTCAGTTCGTCCTGCTTGCAGCCATTCATCTCGTCTACCTGCCTTCTGAACGAGCTACCAGGACTCCCTGGAAACTAGCTGATCAGAACGGCTTAATTACAACCTCATCAAATGCACTATCAATTATTGATGTTCATTACAACTCCATACAAAACAAATGATTGTTTACTTGAGCTCACAAACTCAGAAGACTGCTTTGAGGAAGGCCAAAGAAGACTTACTGCAAGAACAAGGAGTGCAAGAAGCAAACTTCGCACAAGGTTACCCAATACAAGAAGGTCGGTACCAAGACTAGTTCACTGCTGCATAGACTGGTCGCTGGAACCATCAATCTCTGTACGGCCACTGGCGACCTGGTCATTAGGGCCCGTCAAGGCGTCCTGAGCTGCCACCAAAGCTCCATCGGCACCACCTCGCGTCTCCTCTCCTTCGGGCGACCCCACCACAGCCTTCATCAAGTTGTCGCAGTAGGCGTTCCATGCTGCGCCATTCTCTTGGCATACGCGCTCCCAGTATTCAGCAGAAGCCTTAGCACCAGCGGAGTCTTCCTTCAACTGCTCCTACATCTCCTTCAACTGCTCCACCATCTCCTTCAACGCCGCAACCTGCGCATCCCTGTCCTTCACCTTGCACTCGGCAATAACAGCAACATTTTTCGCCTGCTCGAGCTTCTCGTTGAAGTCTTTCAACTCAATCTCAGCTCGAGCACCAACCTCAGCAACCAGACGCACCTCCTGGAAGCTTGCGTTGAGCTGCAAGTGCAAACAGAGTTTAGTCAGCAATGACCAAGCACAACCAAAGAAGACTTATGATAACACTCACCAAAGACAGCGCCGCGTTTATTTTTGAGCAGGTCACCAACAAAGTCTGCGACTTCACTGCTCGAGCATCAGTATCCAAGACGATGCCCTCATTCACAGCCCGAGCAACGCAAGGGTCGTCAATAGCACTGTCGTTATCATAAACGATATGCTTCTCACCGTGGCCATCCAAATAATCCAACGGCCCAGGGCGAAACTCCGACGATACCCCCTTGCCTTTCCGCAAAGGCCCAGCAGCAGTCTTCCTGGACTTGAGAGGAGGCTCAGGAGATTTCACGAACTTTGGAGGAGCAGAGGATGGCATAGTTGGAGGTTCCATCAACTTCAGGTTCCCTGAAAGTGACCTCTTCTTCCCGGCCAAGGCAGGTAATTTAGGGAGTGAGGCCGGAGGGGATACGAATGGGGGGCTCGCCACTACCTCCCCCCGGCGCGAACTAACACCAGATCGTTCCTTCTCCGACCTCCGAGCAGTGCTTCCAGATCGCTCTCTCTCCTCAGGCCTCGAGCTACCACTAGCTCGTTCCTTCTCCCCAGCACGCGAACTACCACCGGAGCGCCCAGCCTCAGCTTTATGCACAGAAGTCATATAGGCCTTCTTCAGCAACTTCCTCCTCTCGAGCTCTTCCTCAACGGTTTTCGGACCACCTTTGGAAATAAAATACTCCTTCAGGTGGGGTAAGAACTGTATCTTACGTTTGTCAGACAAGAAACCAAAACCGTTCAAAGCGGACTGCAGATCGTTCTTCCTCACAAGATGATCGTCCCTGATCGCTGCAAAAGGATACAACATAATCAAGTCCAGAAAAAGGAAAATCATCTACTGTCCTAAGACTAACGACCAGGAACTTACGAGCATCATTCCTAGTCACATGACGCAACTGGAGACTCCCCTCAATGATCGACCCAGTAATCAGCATGGGGTCTTTCCACCATGGCTCACTACTTACCGGATAAATCAAAGGCAAACGTTCTGGCCTAACTTGCATGTTATAGCCGGAAAAATCAGCCTTTGAAGAACGTTTGAAGCTGAAGTGGTCCAATACATCACTTACAGTAATGTTCCACTTATGCAGCTTATTCAGGTCATCAATTACCCTCATATTCCTCCTGAAATTGCCATTCATCTGGCAGGGGGCTCAACCAATAGCATTCAACAGGTCGACCACCAAACGAGATAATGGCAGCCTCAGCCCAGCTCGGAATTGGGTCAATGTAAATACAATAGAGAAGGGAGTTTTAGTTCGATAATCAGAAGAAAGTAAACGTTCCCCTAAAAATCTAATCTTCAAATGCTCAATCGAGCTAAGCCCATACTGCTTCCTAAACGCAATGTGCCTATTTACATACTTAAGGTTCACTACTCTACACATCGAACCATCGTATCCTTCCACCATTTCTTCATCAGACGTGTCCGCCCCATGAGAACCGCTACTCTGGGGGCTATCAGGGTCCACACCATGAATGGGAGACAAGGCTTCAGAATGAGTCCCTTCAGACTCATACTCCTCACCGCCACCACCACTCAAGTTATCATTTTGAGAGTCACTCAAGTCAGACATTTCTCTCAAGCAACAGAAAAGAAAACAGAAGATGAAAGAAAAGAAGAAGAAGAAAACTAACCTCACGAACTCTCAAAGTTCCTCAGATCGCAAGAGAAAAGCGGCAGCAATTCAAATGAAGGCGAGATAGGTAAACCCTTCTCAAGAGAGCTACAGTTTAAATACCGTAGCACAAGTACTCCCAGCCATCGGTTCGAAACAGGTGAACGGCTGAGATCGACCACAGAAACCATAACAATTGCAGTTATTTTCCACTCACAAAATGATTCACATCCATCGTCGGATCAACCCACGTGCCACGCAAAGACTATATCAAGCAAGAAGTGCGTCAATTGCCATAACTGCACAGCTAGCTGCTCGAGGAAAATCCTCCACTTCCCCGTAAGAGCGCCATGATTAGTACAGACAAGCCTGCATGACTGCGCGGAGAATCTGCAAGATCCACGATCCACGCCTTTCTACCTTCTATAAGAACAGAACTACGATGGCTTGATCTCTAAGTTCAATCCCCTCGAGCTAAGAGTACGTAGGCAATCTCGATCTCAACGAGGTGCAGCCACCCCGATCCAAAACTTCCCCTTTGGTCAAGTCTCCCAACGACTTGATCTAGTAGTGCATTAATCTAGAAATAGGTTAATACAAGTAGTGAAGAGAAATAAATCGAGTAATGGAATGGTTGTTAGTCTATAAATTGTTCCAATTGAAGAAGAAGAAGAAATTGAAGAAATAGAAGGTTGTTCTCCGTTTTTGAAATAACTGTAATATTTTATCGGGAATTATTAGAATGTTCTGTGTTTTGTGACTTGTGAATCAAGTTACTAGGCATGCCACGTATTGTATGTCCAATGTCAATATGGTTTGACAAAACTTGTCCAATCATTTCTTTCATGATTTCATAACAGGGATGATTTTAACATGTCATCAAACTGATTTCCAATTGGAAAACTGGAGTTATTTTTTCCAAACATTATTATACTGTACCGAATGGACATTTTGTAACACAAATGTACCGAATTATCAATCTCGAATCGACAGAGTATTTACGAATTATACTCGAATACGTACCGAACCAAATAATTAACGAACTGTGAATTTTTTGCCGAATTTATAAACAAATATTATTTTTTAAAATCGAATAATACTCGAACTTTCTCTTTACCAAATAATTTAGGTATGCCGAATTGCTAACTAGGGACATGAATCATCCTTTGCTAACTTTCAATCTCTTTATAGAACTCATTTAGTGGGTTTGAACACAATTATATAATAACTTTGTACCAAAAAGTGCTTGATTGTGGAGTGTGGATCTCAATCAACAGTTGGTTGGTTTGTTTGGATATGGAACAACTGTTGCCCAACGTCTTATCGATTGAAACAAAACAAGACGAACAAATGAACAAATCGTCAACTCGTCACTTACTTTCCTCGAACAAATCTCTTTCTTCCTTCTTTCTTATGAACATAATTGACTCTTGCACTTCGGTTCATCTCATCAGTTCTTCATAACAATAAACTGAATTTAACAAAAAGTGAACAACTGAGAAACTGGTTGTGTTGTGTTGTGTTGTTGAAGAAGATAGAAGATGGTATTGACGGCAGAGATAAAGACAGTGGGGATAGTTGGTGGTGGTCAAATGGGTTCTGGAATTGCTCAACTTGCTCTCGTCTCTGGAATGGATGTTTGGCTTTTTGATTTGGATTCCAATGCTCTAACTAAAGCTACCAATTCAATTAATAGCTCTATTCAACGTTTTATTGATAAAGGCCAACTTTCCCAGGTTTCTATTCAATTCCACACAATCCTTTTCAATCAAAATTTTCAATTCTATTATTAAAATTATAATGAATTTTGCATTCTTAAATCAATAATCTGAATTCATTCAACAGTTCAGAGTGAGGGTTGTTGAATATTTTCATTTTACATTAGTTATTATTTTGTTCATTTTATATTTGAATTGGTTTTATTCTATATCTCTATTGACAATTTCGAAAATCATTGAACTGCTCAAGGTCTTACATTATTAAAAATAAGTCGGTCACATTTCCTCAGTTTGTGAAATGTATCTAGGTGCTTCAAGAGTTGAGATCATATATCAGTGCGCATTAACCTGAATAATATACTTATTTAATAAAAACAATTCAGAAATTTGTTGTGACTATAATTAAGGGACTTGGTCAGATAGGAACTGCCGGACTTTTGATGACAAAATGAATCTTTAGTGAACTGGTAGAGTAATTGTATATATTATTCAGAAATCAGACCATGGTATGTAATTGGAAAATTTTCTGCCAACCGTATGGATTTTCATGCTTAGCTGGGAGAAATTGATTTTTCATGTATAATGATATGAAGCATTCTACTGTATCATGAGTTGAGTGTGACCATCTCTATCAAGTACTATTTTTCACTGGCCAAAAGCATAAAAAAAAATGAAGTCCAGTTCTTTGTTCTCTAAGCACTGGAAATATCATTTGAACCATATTGTGCACAACCGCAACTATTACCAAAACACAACCACATTTCTGAACAAAGGTAATTGCTACCTTCTACTCTTTAAACAAAACCCCCCACCCACACACACAAGAAAAAAAAGACAAAAAGATAGCTCATGTTATTCTCTGGCAGTTGAAATGGAATTTAAAAATAAGTTCCAGAAAACTCACTGTTTCCAAATTAATATCATCCATCTTCTTAAGCTTCTGCAGATGACCTTTTGTGTCTAGATAAAAAAACACTCCCAATGAAATTATATACTCCAGCAAGTCATGAGAGGCAGTTTCATCCACTCCCATTTCATGATGGGGGTACATCAGAGGCAATTTCATCCACTCTCCCATTTCATGACATGCGTGGTGTTCATTTCTGTATTTCTCGTGTATATATTCAGTGCTTCCTGGTTCAATGAAGAAATAGTTTATAGATTCGTGGCTCTTGATAGTTCAAATGAACTGTAGAGATTATTGCTCAATAGATTAGTGTATTTCAGTGCTTGCCCGATCACATTCAGCAAACACATTTCATGGTTTAGTTTTGAATTACAAAACATTAAAAAAGTTCAGACAATGTAAGCTTTAGCTTTATAATTTTGTTTCATTATGAAATATTAATTTCTTCATTCTGATTTACAGGAAATAGGATCAGGTGCTGTTAGGCGTTTGAGCTGTACCTCAAGGTTGGAAGATCTACAATCCGTTGATGTTATTATTGAAGCGATTGTGGAGTCTGAAGATGCGAAGAAGAAACTATTTTCCGATCTGGATAGAATTGTTAAAGGTTCTGCTATATTAGCCTCCAACACAAGTTCCATCTCCATTACACGGCTGGCATCTGTAACTGGCCGACCAAACCAGGTTCATTCACTTTATTCCCATTATGCCCTGTAACTGGTGCAGAATTTTTTATTGAAATATGTTATTGAGATATAATTAGGGTCACACCTAGTATTTTAACATAGAGTCACACCTATTAAAGCCCAAACTCTCAACAAATACTTAATGACGTAATGCAAAAACCCTCTTCGTGCTCTCTGCTTACTTATGTGGTTATGCCCCCTGTATATAATGTGCTTAACCGTCTTTTGCACTATGTGGTCTACTGGTTCTTAGTCCCATGGAGTCAATCAATTGTATTTGACCACACAAGCATGTTGAAGTTCATGTGCAATGCTGGTGATACCAAAAACAAAATAGAAGATATAATTTAAAATCCCCAACTAGTATACTAACAGTTATAAATACTTGTACCTTCGTCTCCCAAATAAATAAGGAATGTCATGAACCCCTTCAGATAATCCCCATACTGGCAACCTTGTCTAGGTATGTCTCGATCTAACATTGATTTGAATTTGCAGCTGTTCCTCATATTTTAGATTTTACTTTTAAAAAGTTACCCTCAGTGTTTGCCTGTTTTCCTGCATATTTGTAGTAGGTCTTTGTTATAACACTATAGTGTCTTGTTCAGAAGAAAATGTAATCCATCTTTTATATGTGAACCTATAGTACACCCGGTGGAATGAGATGGAACCTTCCACCTTGTGTACATTCATATAGATTGATAGGTTCACAATTGCTATCTTCTTAATGGCAGGTTATTGGTATGCACTTTATGAATCCCCCTCCTATTATGAAGTTGGTTGAGATTGTGAGATGTGCGGACACATCAGAGGAGACTTTTATGACCGTAAAAGCCTTGGCAGAGAGGTGAGCACATGTCAAAATTGTTGATTCTGTGCAACACGTGCTTCTCCTTTCCTCTGAAAATAATTTGACATGAAACACTGATGACTTCCAAATACGATTCTCTGTTATATAAAGCAAATAAAAATATGCTGATGGGAAAAAATGTGCAGGTTTGGTAAGAAGGTTATATGCTCTCAAGACTATCCTGGCTTTATTGTGAATCGAATTCTTATGCCTATGATCAATGAAGCATTTTTCACTCTCTACACTGGGGTGGCAACAAAAGAGGACATTGACTCTGGGATGAAGTTGGGTACAAACCATCCAATGGGCCCTTTAGAACTGGCAGATTTCATTGGACTTGATGTTTGCCTATCCATAATGAAGGTTCTTCATGCTGGTCTAGGGGACAACAAGTACTGGCCCTGCCCTCTTCTTGTGCAATATGTTGATGCTGGTCGCCTTGGCCGTAAACGAGGTATTGGTGTGTATACTTATGAGAAAGTGGTAGAACCTAAATTGTCTTCTCGAATCTGAGTTGATAGTTACGTATTTAGTTGTATGGTTATGTGTCTTCTCCATCAGTTGAGAATAATAAACGCAGAGTCACACTTGGAAGAAAGTGTGCAGCTAAGTAAGTGCTCTGCTGCATTAAAGACCTGAACACAACAACAATGATTTTTGAATAATTGTTGTTTTTTATGCTGATCTTCTGGTTTGGATATTTATAGAATACAAAAATTGAAGAAGGAATAAGAAAGTTGGCAAATATATATGACAAATTGACAATGTTGTATTTTCGGCATAAAATATATATGACAAAATTAAAAGCTAACATATATAGTAATAAATTTTCAAAATTTGAGAGGTATCAATTGATACCCCTTGATCCCCAGTAGATTCGCAACTGGTTTTAGTATTGTATTTCTACGTAAGTACTTAAACTGGTCTAAACATTATCTTTCTTTTTGCACACATAGAGTCTGGTTGCAAGGTGAGGTCAAGTTTTCTTCATATAGTAATAGAGGTCTAAGTGAACCTTGAAAGCAGGAAGTAGAACTTTTGTTATACATTCCCCTTTTTCATTGATTGGTTGAAATTGTTGCCCACCTACTATTGGTATATAACTGCAAATTGTAGTGTTATTAATATATAAGTCTCGTGAGCTACTACGCAAGAACAACAATGGTATGTAAAATTTGATTATTATTTTTTTCTTCTTTTTTTTTTTAAAAAATTTTAATGTTGAAATGTATGTTAAAATAATTTTATTATATTTTTGTGTTAGAAATGCATGTTAAAATAATTTAATTATATTTTTGAGATAGAAATGCATGTTAAAATAATTTAATTATATTTTTTATGTTGAAATGCATGTTAAAATAATTTAGTTATATTTTTGAGATAGAAATGCATGTTGAATGTGATTAACTTTGATATTTTGAGATAGAAATACATGGTGAAATAGAAACAAATTTGTTATACAAGCCCAGAGAAAAAATATATTAAAACCATAGTTAACAAGATATTTCAAATGACACCTTGTTAAAATATAGAGTTTTTTTCTTGGCAAACGAGGATGGGAAACGACACAATTGTTCCTTGGTAGCGATGTTTGGGGGAAACCGAGCGCGTGGGGCATATTTGAGATCATATTCTACAGAATTCTTTTGGACTTTTCGTATTGTCCATCACGTGTCGGACCCTTGGGCTAGGGCCGATTTGGGGCTAGGCGAGCTAGGCGGTTGCCTAGGGCCTCCAAATCTCGAGGGCCTCCTGCTCACCAAGCCCATACATATGTTATATTGCTTTGGATTCTTTTTTCGTAGTTTAACTATAATAAAACCTACTGCACAAGTCCAATACAATTAATAAACCAAATGGGAGGAGACTCTCTCTTTCAATTGAAGCCCAGTTCAATTCATTAGGCTTCTTGACATATTGTAATAGTTTTCTTTCTCACTTCCATGACTCTATCTCTCCTAGAACAAAAACCTAAATTCACTTTCTCTGTTTCCCCTTCTCTCAATTAATCAAACAAAAATCTCAATCTAATACAATTTCAAATATATTCTTCAAATTTATCGATATGTGTATATTATCATTTAATTTTTTTTGTTATTTTAAATAAATTTAAGGGCCTTAGGTATCTTGACGTTCTTAAGAAGAAAAAAAACTAGGGCCCCCAAAATCTCAGGTACCGCACTGCTTGGGGCACATGAGTTTGTTTACTCTACTTGACATTGTTGAGTCTCAGGGCGTATGGTATTAGGTTGTTCGTGGCTGTGGAATGGTTTTGCCTTGAGGTCTTAGGCGACCAATTTAAAACTTTAAGCCTTGTTCGAAGCTGATGATACCTTGTATGATTTTTCCAATTATTTCTTCATTTTCTGCTGCAAAGTTCAACAAGGTCTAATCCTTCCTCCTCATCCTCTTTATTGTTACATTATCAATATTCTTATAGAACACAACCAAAACAACCACAAGGCATATGGTTTCCACCACTGCTCATTACTTGTCAAGATCAATGCCTCAATGCCCCAAGGGAGAGATTACATTGATTCATTGTGAGTGGGAAGTTGATGATCCAAACGACCTAGCAATAGAACTTATGTAGAAAGAAAGATGGAAAACATGCATGCAAACGGAGAACAAATAATATGTTGAGGAAGAAATCCTTCTTTTAAGGTTTTCTCTTATTGCTCTTCAATAATCAAAGATTACAACTAGAGAGGGTTCTTGTTCCTTTTTGGATACAAGACCTTAAAAACAACCTACTAGATGGCTTTCTCCTATGCTTACAATATGCCCTAGCTTACAAGTCTATTGCTTGCTCAGAGATTCTCCATTGTGCTATGGAGTGCTCTTCTAGATGGTTTTGTGTGGCTACTAGTAGCTTGTTCCTTTTAGGTGACAAGTCTTATATTTATAGAGTGAATACAATTTTCTACTCTTTTTAGGGTTTCCATATTGAGTGAATACTTGTTTCCTTCTTAACATAAAACTCCTATGAGGTCTAGGTATCAAAATAGAAGTCTTGGACATTCAAATGGACTTGGGCATGCTGCCTAGTCGGCTGCTGGTCTGCTGCTTGAATACTATCAGAACTTTGAAGCCAATTTCCCGACTAACTACTATGGATTAGAATATGTTTCATACATCGGTGAAAAGATAGAAGAGTTTACTTTCCAACCCAAAAGACGGAACATGATTCGGATCACTGAGCACAAAGTTATGGCTGAATTACAACAAAGGAAAATACTTATAATCATCACCAAAATCCTCTTGGACTATGGCTCCCCCATTTAGGAGCCTTGAGCACCTGCTCAAGCAAAATTGAAGTGGGGGAACATGGTAGTCCCCGTCTCAAATTTAGATAAATCATCATCGTTATCCATTAATGTCATCTCCATCTTTTTCTTCATGTTATCCTTCAACTTATGAAAGTCACCATCTTTAGGGTTTTTCAAAGTAGTAATGGTAGTAGAAAATTGTGAAGTAGACAATGAAACCACTAGTTTTTCAATTGCGGAAGCTAATTTTTTGAATTGTTTCTCAATAATTGAGATTCGTTCTTTGTATATCCCTTCGCCTTCTTTATTTTCTTCTTCCTTCTTGGTTGTTGATTAACTTCAAAAGGTTGTAAAAGTTTTTCACCGGATCGCTTGTATTGGTCGCGTATTAGGACCATAAACCACGAAACTCCCACGAGATCTAGATGCTTTGATACCGCTTGATCCAAACGACCTAGTAATAGAACTTATGCAAAAAGAAGGATGAAAAACATGCATACAAACGAAGAACAAATACTATGTTGAGGAAGAAATCCTCCTTCTAGGGTTTTCTCTTATTGCTCTTCAATAATCAAAGATTACAACTAGAGAGGCTTCTTGTTCCTTTTTGGATACAAGACCTTAAAAACAACCTACTAGATGGCTTTCTCATATGCTTACAATATGCCCTAGTTTACAAGTCTATTGCTTGCTCATATATTCTACATTGTGCTATGGAGTGCTCTTCTAGATGTTTTGTGTGGCTACTAGTGGCTTGCCCCTTTTGGGTGACAAGTCTTATATTTATAGAGTGAATACAAGTTCCTACTCATTTTAAGATTTGCCATATTGAGTGAATACTTGTTTCCTACTTAACATAGAACTCCTAGGAGGTTTGGGTATCAAAATAGAAGTCTTGGACGTCCAAATGGACTTGGGCCTGCTGCCTAGTCGGCTGCTGGTCTGCTACCTGAACTGTCAGAAATTTGAAGCCAATTTCCCGACTCACTACTATGGATTAGAACATGTTTCATACATCGGTGGAAAGATAGAAGAGTTTACTTTCCAACCCAAAAGACGGAACATGATTCTGATCATTGAGCACAAAGTTATGGCCAAATTACAACAAAGACGTGTTTCAAAGACTTCTAAACTTCACCAAAATCCTCCTGGATCAGTTGATGATCACACAATAGCAACAACAGCTTCCACCCTTTTTGTTGATGCTTCTACCACACTAAGCACTGCCAACACCGACTTAGTTTTGGGTGAGCAGAGGATGCAAGACAAGAATTATATCAAACAATTTTTGATGGCATAATCACCACTACCAGATGGATTTGGGATGAAGTCTCTGCATCATATACAGTATCCTCATTCCCATCATCGTAGATGAAGACATAGCTAGGTAATACTGCTCTTGCAATGCTTGCATATAATGACACTTCTGACTAGACTACTTTGATATAACAATATTGGGTCCGTCTCCATTGACTTGAATCTCTGTAGCCTCACTAAATCCATAATATCTCCAGCCACATATTATCTACACCTATTGCCATGGAATTGAATGTGCTACAAGCCAAACTTGCACAAATGCTTCGAGGAAACAAGTTTTTACTCGTGTTGGACAACATGTCCAATCAAATTTGGTGTAACTAGGATGTGCTAAGTGCTATAAGGATGGTGCTGGTGGAAGTGCAATCATTGTTACTAATCGCAGTCATTGTTACTAACCGCAGTTCTCTGGTATCCTTAGTCATTTCTATTGTTCCCCCTTAGCCTTTGCTATCAACAACCTCTAGCTTATGAAGATTCCTGGCCATTGTGTTAATCTCTAGGATCATGGGGCTCCGCATCTACTACAAATGGTTATGTATTATGTACCTTTCAACCGGGGCTTAAAGATCTTGCATGTGCTCCTTCAGTTTCTAAGGCATTTAATAGGTTTTTTTTTTTTTTTTGAGTGCTGGAATCAGTCCTATACCTAGAGGCTAGGTACCCACGCTCGTTGTTGGATCACAAAGATCCTCGACCTCAAGGGTCTTGGAGATCCCGACCAACAAAATCGTTGAGATGGAGAACAATTTCGTCACACGATAGCATACCTTTGTTGCACCCAAGGATCTAAAAGAATGTCCAGCCCATTAAGTCCATTCGCCCAGATGGGTTTAAAAGAATGTCTGGCCCATGTAAGAAACCATGAGAAATCAAATTCCAAGTGCTTGTGAGATAACCCCTTACCTTAGGTGACGTCAAGAAGGTGTAATATAAACTTAGGTCTTGTAGCTTATTTCAAGGTGTGATCATTATATCAAAAACTTAGAGATGATACAAAGACATATAGATAACCCCTTACCATTAGCCTACCCATCACATTATTATTCCATTAGGTTAACTATTTAGCCTTTCATGATTAAACCTTTTTATTAGTCCATCATCCTTACCTAACTCCTTATGGAGTATTTTCACTTAGAAATATTAGGTCCCTTACCTATATTTCTGGAACTTAGGGATGATTTTGCTAAGTGACTACATGAAGGAAAATGAGAAAAATCAAAGAAATCTCCAAGCTAGAAAGAAAGTCAATATCAATTAAGAAAAATCAAAAAGTTTGAAGAATTCGGAAAAGTCGAATCTTCCAAGAAATACAAAAAAAAGATAAATTAAAAAGAAAAATTAAGATCAAAAGACTTAAGCTTAAGTGGATCTTTGAAGTATTATAAGATAAGTACTTAGAAAATAAAAGTACTCAAGAAAAAAATAATCCAAAATTTTCTTTGTGGATCTATGTTTGATAGAATTTTCTTTGCATAGAATTTTCGAAGACCTCTAATGTTCTGGAAACTTCTAAAAAGCCTCTTCTATTTAAAACCATGTCCTAAGCCAAGTTACAAGCCATAATATCTTTGTGGATCTATGTTTGATATGGTAGGATGTGGATAGTAAGTGAGATGGCGCTAAGGTGAAATACCTGACATCTCAATGACTAGCATATTCTTTCCATGAGACTAATTTCATTCCATACATTCTTGTGCTTCATTTTCATTTAATATGTGATGTTCATTGACATTATTCCTCACATACATGAGGTAAAATATAAACCCATTTCTAAGTGATTTTCTTTGTGAGTGTATACCTTGTGAGGATTGAAGTAAAAACGGAATTTCTGATAGTTATTTAAAATGCAAGTTGATTGTACACTTAATGCATACTTGAAGATGTATTATGTTGTTAATGTATAATATCATACACTTGCATTATGTTTCTACACATGGAAAAACCTAATTATTTTGTTCTTATCTATTTAGTCATTGAATTGATTGACATTTCTGAGAAGTGTAGGGTATATGGCTGAATTTTGCATCTTGCATGTTTTCCATTCATTTGCATGAAGTTTATGGGTATCTTCTCAGGAAAACCCTTAGGAGACTATAACTCCTCCACCTGGGAATTCCTTGTGGTTTAAAGCCTTGGTCTTGAGGGTAAAAACACCATGTAGTTAATTTAGTCATTGTAGTATAAATATGCTCTTATTCCTTATCTTTTACTCTTTTGCTTGAGGACAAGCAAGGTGTCGTTTGGGTATTTGATAAGAGTACAAAAGTCTTATTCCTTAATACCTTTCGAATTGCTTACTCCTATTTGATTTAATGTCTCGTTTAGTCTTATTTTTAGGTGTATTATATTTCACGGGCCTTATTTCTCACTAACTTGAAATAAGGTCTAAAATACCAAGTATTGGGCTTAAGTTGATGGATTATGAATCAAAGTGAATAAAAACTCCAAGTCCACCTCCTCAAAGACTCCTACAACAAAGAGGAAGCCCAAGTCCAAAAGAAAGATAACTTTGAAGCCAAAAAGGAAGCCACAACCGTATCAAGCTCAGAGGAGTATTTCCACCGAACCAAAGTCCCATAGGATAGAAGTACCATGACCTACATAGCAGGCGGAGCAGACAACAAATGGAGACAACAGGAAAGTCAACAGTCAACTCGCCACCTAGCGAGTTGACCCAATATGGTGGTCAAGGCTTGTGGCGACTTGAAGCCCATCACTCCTAAACCGACCTACTTCTATCCTATGACCGACTTGATGTGATTAAACGTGCCTGCATAAAAAAACAAAAAACAAAATGCACAAACAATATATATATACTCTAGAAAACTAGGGTTTTATAACTTTAAAATCTCAATCTTTTTGATAAATCTCTTCTTGAAGCTTGACATAAGAAAAAAAACTTTCTAGTTCCTAGGTAAGTTGTATTAGGTTTATAAGGTTTAAGATCAATAAATGTATGTTCTTCTTATTAATGATGACTTGTTTTTCATCAATGGAAGGCTAAACCCTTAAGGGATAAGTAACCTCTGATGAAACCATGATCGTAGTTTACTTTTTATGATTGTTCTTCATTGAATCGTTTTCATACAAGTGGTAATAATAATACTTGCATATTGTCGTATCGAGAGAGAAGTATTATGTTTAGTTTACTCATTTTGTTTTTTGTATGTCTACCATGCCTACATGATTAATACATACAAAACTCGAGAGGTGAGTACTCATAATACGGTTTCAATATAAACTTGGATTGCTTAGAAGATGACATGCGTACGCTTGCATCGGTGGAACCATATCATTGATTACTCAGTAGCATGTTACTTTAAGTTTCATCCACTCCATTCATGCATCTCAAGTAAAATAATTAGACGCAATAGCTGAGAGGTGAGTGTTTATCTATCCTAGCAATAGCTGAGAGGTGAGCTAGGGAGCTACAATATTTGAGAAGTGAGTAGTTTAGAGCATGCATATTAACTAGATTATTATTGAGGTGGATTCATGAGGTGAACATGTCCCCTATTCCTTTTATTGATCTTACTATGTTAATAATAGTATTTAGATTAGAAGTAGTTTAATATAGTTATTATAAATTCTCTACAAAATATTGTGAAATCTCCTTGGTAGTGTTCTTTATTTCTTTGGGTTTAGAGTGGATTGATACCCTTCTTTTCCTTTATACTCGTCCTTTATACTCGAATCGTTGGAAGAATTATTGTTATGACAAAGTTGAGTCAACGACAACTCACATCCACTACAAGAAAACATGGATTTTGGCACGGCTAGACGATTTGCTTTGCCACGGTCTGGGTCTGTGTCAAAATTAGTGACGGTTACTAGCTGTGGCAAAGGTTAAAATGTCCGTGGCAATAAACTGAACCATTTGTGAATTTTTGTTTGAACCTTGCAACAGTACTTAACCGTGGCAAGGTATAAATGTCTTAGCCGGTGGATTGAGGATTGAAGATTAAATGCAATTTTTGGTTAGCGATCTGTTTTAGGTCCGTGGCTAAAGAAGTGAAAAAACATAACACAACTCGGTTGTTTCAATTCCCAATTACTGTTCACAACTCGGTTTTTTCAATTCCCACTTCTTCTTCACAAAATTTTCACCAAGAACCCTAATTCCCTCCTTCCCACTCCCCTTTTCTTCTCTTTTGAATAGAAATCATTTTGCCCACTAATCTTCTCTCTACAGAATTTTCAGATTCTCACTACCACAAATTGAAGGTATGGTTTTTGATGTGATTCAGATTTTTTTTCCTTTTCAATCTCTCTATCTCTCTATGAATACCATTTAAATTTTTGTTTTGAAAAGTTCTGTGCTAGGGTTTCGATTAACAAAAGCGACTCGCGACGATTATGTTCTTTGGTTAAGTTCTGAATATCTAACAAATTAAGGGTAATTTAAAGTTTTTATTACTTGATTCTTCGTATTTTCTTAAAATTATATGATCTTTGTTGGTAATTTGGTTTCAATTTTTCTTCTTCTTCTTCATCCTATTGTTCTTTGTTTGAAGACAAGATCTCGGATATTTTTTTTCCCTTCAAAATTTGGTATATTTGGCTGGTATATATGATTGCATTAGTTAATGTATATGGTCCAGTTGGGTGAGTAATCTATTAAAATGTGTAGTTAGAACAATTTCATGACCAACCACCCTGAATCCATCAATTGTGTGTACATCAACATCCATATCATATTCCACCATACGCAATACCATTATAACAGTCACTCATTCAAGTAGCACCCTAAAGATTATGACAATATCTTTCAGGTTAAATTATAACTCAATGAGAAGTCCATAATGTAAATCATATAGAAGCAACATTCCATGCTATAATACATAACGTCTTAAATAAGTCGAGTATCAAGGAGGGTATAAATTTATACAGTAATCATCCCTTATTATCTTACTACATGGATAAAATAAATTATTTTCATTTTAGTGATGAGAACTTTTATTTTAATTTCTTAAAGGACGAATCATTAAATATACAAGTTTTGGTAGGATTTATATAAGTATCATATTTCTTGTCGTATAGTGATAAAGATGCAGTGTGCATCACTTCATTGTGTTTAATTTTTTTTCTTTTCCATTCAAAGACTTTACGGTTAAAGATGTTTTGTCGCCACATTGAATACATACAATCGACACCTGGCTTCATTCACGTGCTAGTATTGACAAGTGTAATGACTACTATACCTGCTTCCGCTATAAATAAATGCTCATTTCCATCGTCTTCATATCTAAGATAGGCAAAGATTGTAGAGATGCTTGGTAGACTGTAGATTTTCATTTCTTGCTTGTATATGGTAGCTAACCTTCCTTCTTTTTTATAAGCTATTAGTTCTCGTCTTCTTTCGTTGATAGTTTTTTTTTAATAGGCTTCCTTTGTTGTTACCAAGTAGATGATCATGCTTTGTGATCTAAAGAGAAATTAATTTTCCTTGAGTAGACAGTCCGTACATCTTATGGAGAAGACAATCTGGCTTGCTTAATACAGAGGAATTGGTCTTCTTCCTTAAGTAAGCAGTCATTCTTGCATGTAACATGGGATTTTGTTTTTTGTCTATGACTAATGAGTTGGAAATCTTCCTATCATGATCTTGAGAAGAGTGTCTTCCTTGCTTCTCATAGAGTAAAGTCATATTTCCCTTGAGTTTATTACTTATTATAAATAGAAACCATTTCCTATCGTTTTAGAGTAAAAAAGTGGTTTACAGTACGTTTTTGCCACAACCCTGAGGTCACATGTCTGATCCCATATAACCAATGCTCGTCACTTCCCGGGACATCCATCTATGATCCGCAAGGGAACTTCACACTGCATGGATTTCCTCCTCAACATCCCTCTCATGGTAAGCTCCATTGTACCCTTAGCTAGATTCCAGGTTAAATTCTCATTCAAGGTTATCTTCTTAAATTTATTTTTATTTTTCTATGATTTAATGAATCATTGTATCATGGTTATGTTCGAAGTAGTTTACATGTCTAGTCTACTTCAAGAATTATTTAATAATACTAATCTTTGCACTAACAAGTAGTAAAAGTAAAGTCGTGGATTTATCATATTTGAAGCTTATAGAATAAACTGACGATGTTACTTACCATGTCCATCTTTTCCTAATTTCTATGTTCAAGTCTACATAAAGATTGTGATTTAAGTCTCCATAATTAATTATTTCTAGACTAGATAAATAATAAATACTAATTCATGTACTTAATTATCTTAGCTTTAAATGTTGAATGGAAAAGATTGCATATGTTTCCTCACATGTGTCATGTCTGAATGAATTATTTTAACCATTTTTTTTCTCTCCTCAATTTGCAATAGATGGAGGCTTCCTCCAGCTTCAATAAAATTTGTGAAATAACTTTGATTTTGTTCAAACTCATAAATATAACTTTGTTTTGTACTATTTTATTCTTTTGAGTAATAACTTTCAATAGACATTGTTGACATTTTAGAAAGGAGGCCTAAGCTTTTGGAGGTTTTTCATTTCACTCAAAAGATGTCTTTCCTATGACCTCTGTCCTTTGGATCTGTATAAACTCTTGAGATCAAACGATGCATTATATTTTTACTCTTCAGACCCTAAGATCTCTTAATAGGCTTTTGCATTTGAGATTTTTTGCACAAAGGAGCATGATGCTTGATAACAATACTTTTAACAAATTCAAGTTCAGTTATAAATTACTTTCTGCCTATTAACTTTTAAGGCTCTACTTAAAAGACACTAACTTAGCAAAAGGCAAGAAAAGAATGGGTTGAATTGTTCCGATTGTTACACTTTCGATTTCTACAAATAAGTTGCTAAATTATTATAATCATGCTTTATTTACTTAAACTTAAAAAATCTAGGATTTTCGTTAGTAGAATAATTTTCTACATTTGGCACGTCATTGGTCATAAACCTTTCATCCGCCTTATTCAAACTCCTCTATCCCAACTCGGACGGGCTCCCCTCTTTCTTACCCTTTTTCCTCTAGACAAGACTTTCTTACTTCCCCAAGAGTATATTTTTTTTCTTTTTGAATAGAGTGGTCACAATCCGGGATAAAGCAGTTCTAGATGGCGTTGACATGGCATGATCGCGATTTCAACTAAGACTACTGGCCATCACTATTTTGAAGTTACTATTGCTATGTATTGGTGCATTTTCTGCCGGCAAAGGAATGTTTAATTTTATTTCTATGTATCATGCTTGTCTAAAAATAGTTGGGCTATTGGAGTGTCTTTTTATAATCAACCTCGTTTCGGAACATGTGGTTGTAGTGTATACATTAAAAAGAATGACACGGCTGGTGATTTATGTTATCCATTGTTATTTTTCTTTTCAACATTGTATGTCAAGGTTGCACACTCTTTAACTCTTAAGAATATGATTTTAACATTGTACATATACATATTTGGAAACAATAGGGTCTTCTCAGTGCTTTGTAGCTTTGTTTCTTAAACAAATAGAACAGAGATTACTAACAAAGAAGAATCAACTATTGAAGTTTAAAATAGTTGAATTAAGATTTTTATTTTCTTCTCAACGTAAGGATATATTGCTGGCTGTACCACCATATATGGTAGTGGTTGGTCATGTTGGAGAAACAAAATATAGAATTCATCTATCTTGTTTTCATGTACACAAATGACAATCATCTAAGCAGTTTAAATCTGTCAGCTGGAAAGAAGATCATGTTTATATGGTTCGAGTTTGGTTCCTTTCTCTTCAACCCATTTTAAGCGTCTTTGCCAATAATTCCTTGCATTGTACTTGTACTTACATAGTTGACATGAACCATCGCAACAAACCATTATGGTATGCGACTCATTAATTATGACTGATATTTTGTCAACTTTCAATCTCTTAGAACTCATTTAGTGGGTTTGAACATAATTATATATGCTCAAAACTTAGTACCAAAAAGTGGTTAATTGTGGACCTTGATAAATCTTCAAAAGTATATATTTATCCCCCGAATAACACTTTGTTTGCATAGCACTTAGCTTATATTATTGTGTTATAGTTATTGATTAGTGTTTTCTTGTCATTTGTAAAGGTTTCATGAGCCGAAATGCGAATATTGTGTTAAAGCATGCCAAAAGTCAAGAAAAACCGCTAAAAAAGTGTTATTTGCACAGGGAAGGAGAATTAATACTTGCACCCACATAGTTGCTGAGGGCACCCCACGGACTAGTACTATGGACTTGACTTTATGTAATAGTTGGGTGGCCCAAATCTCAGCCCAATCCGGGTTATATTGAGGCCCACAAGTCAGAATTTCTATTTAAGCATTTATTAAAGTCCAATCTTAAAAATGCTCTACATGAAGATCCAGAAGGCTGATTTGGGCCCATGAGCTGTCCAATTGAAGGTCTTGATCCAAGCTACAACTTAAGCCTGAAATAATTAGGTTTTTATAAAAACTTAATGCCTCTAGAAGACCAACAACAGCAGCCACGAATTTGACTTAACTTGGAAGTCTATGCAAGTATTATGCTTTGTATTTACTATATAAGAGAAGTAGTAGCTAGGGTTTAGGTTAGTTCATGTTTTAGAAGTCAATGCTTGAGAGACAAAAGTTCATCTTCTTCTTTTGTATTGAACTCAATCTTCTTATTATCAATATTAATCCATTCACTTTTCCTTTATGATGTCTTGTTATTTATTTACTTATTCCATGGTGTCATTATCAAGAATGAGTAGTTAAATTCCCTTAGGGGGATGGTTGAAGCACTCTAGATAATGCAAAAGCACCATGTTTGTTCTTAATATTCATTGTGATTCAAAGTACTTAATGCTTATTTACTGCTATTTCGCGACATGGGGTAAGTATGATTATTTGCATGTTATTGTTATCCATGTTATTAAAATACTATTGTTAGAGTATAGGGAGACCTAGCTATAATAGTTGTATTTAGATTGATTAGAGATATGTGGTAGAATAGCTGAGAGGTGACTATCATATATATAGAATCAATCTCTTTTATTGGAACCTTTTTGTAATTAAATTGATATCGAGAGGTGACTGTTTGATTAATGAAGCATATTCAATAGCATGCATAAGAGAATCCCGTTTTAATTGAGTGGAATAGCTGAGAGGTGACTAATTAATTATTATAGATTGAACATGAAAGGATGACATGTTATGTTTGCATGATTTAGTTTGTGGATACCAACTCTCCCCCCTATGTCATTATAAGTTCTTCTTCACATCTCTATCCATCTTCTTAAGTTAGTTTAATTATTAGTTTATTTATTATTGTCTGTAGGAAGTAGAATTAATCTCACTTTTAATTGTGATTCACTTGGTGTTTCTTAACCATTGTTTTCTATTGTGTTTGAGCTAAGATCTTCACCTTTGATGTGGGTACGACCCTTGCTTGTTACTTGTCTACTTTAATAATCAATATTTACAGGCGCAAGAAGGAACTTCTTTATAAATCTATCTTTTGATTAGAGGTTACACTTTTACCATTTATCAAAATGGCGTCGTTGCCACTTTAAGGAACGGAGTTCATTCAAACACAAGCGAGAATAGTAGTTTCAGGACATCATCCCACTTCTATCCCTCACACCCTTCTATTTCTATATCTTTTAATATTTTTTTAAGTGTCTTGTTACTTAGTCCTCTTACTGATTTTACAGCGAAGACGGATAAAAAAAAACTCAAGGAACGAAGCTAATATCTCAATTTTAAAAAGATCGCGCAAACATGATTTTTCCAAAAAAGTTACTGGTGCTTACTGATCTCGAACACGAGTCAAGTTCATTAGTGCACAAACTGATCTCGAGTCGAGTTCCCAACAGGAAAAAAACACGTGTTTGTGGGACCTACAGAAGACATTCTGGAGCACTTTCTCGATTTATTTTTTGTTGTTTGAGTGATTGTGAGGCTAAACTAAGTAGTTTAATTTTTCCAGCATTTTTAAAGACTTGTAAGATATTTAATTTTTTGATCCACGAAGGGGTCACGGTTGTAATATTTTTACAGTAGGTGTTGTTAGGATTTATTTATTTGTGTGTTGCGGCGGATAGTAGAACAAGGCTGTGGAGCTAGCCTTTAGTCTACTAAGGAACGACTCCTAAGAACGATTGTTTCCCAAGGAGCGGTTTCCCCTTAGTTGACTTCAACTCATCTTCTCCCCACTTTTGTGCGCTTGTTTGGCAATTTTATTTTTCTAGCACAAAGTCGGAGGTAAGCATACTCCTAACCCTTAGTGAATCCCCTTCAAGAGGAGTTTCTATAATGATTAGCATGACCTTGATTATTGCTTGATTTTAATTCAGTTTTTACTTTTTGTTAAACCAGGACTGACGGCGAACCTGGCCTAAGAAAAGTGAAACTTAATATCAATTGCTTGCAATATCCTAAGCTTTAAAATTGAATCAACTAAAGCCATGCTATCACGATGTTCATTTGAAACCTAGAGCAGATATTTCAACTAGTACCGCGTGAACCATTATTTGATTGGAGCACAAGCTATGAATTGGGTCTGGAACCCCTACAGATTACGTCTGTAGAATCACTATGGTTTTTAATTAAGGAACGTCGCTTATGCACGAAAAACCCCCACACTAGTTATTCGCTACTTGACTTTCAAAATATAGGGAGAATTCACAACGGAAACTTGGGAAGAACTCATTGACTTGGGTGGACACAAAATTGAGTCAGTTTTTGAGCCCCTTATTAGATGCTTTTGAATGGTTAGGACTTCTATGGCATATGTAATGTGCATTTTGCATGCATCTTAGATCCGGTAAAATCTTATCTAATTCTATTCAAGTCTACACAAAGATCGAGCACAATCACGGACCACACTCCTTCTGAGGAAGAGTTCATCAACTCAACCTCACGTACTGAAGTAAATCCTTCACCTATGGCTCAAGAAGCTAGCCTTCGGGATTACTTTTCACCTATGGCCACTGGGCCACCTACCTGCATTGTCTTGCCCACGACAACTGCAGATAGCTATGGCATTCGCCCTCAGATTGTGGGCATGTTGCCTAAATTCCATGGACTTCCATGGGAAAATCGATATCAACACCTGAATAAGTTTCTGACCGTGCTTAATACTTTCAAGGAGAAACATTTGTCTGGAGAGGAAGTTAGCTTGAGATTGTTTCCTTTTTCTCTTGAGGATCGTGCATCTCACTGGTTACATAGCCTTCCTTCCAATTCTATTGACATCTGGGCTCAACTAAGCAAAACCTTTTTAACCAAATTTTTTCCAATTACCAGAACAAATGGTATTGTTGATGCCATCAGAAATTTTCGGCAGAAAGAGGGTGAGGTTTTCTTTGATGCATGGGAGAGGTATCAAGACCTATTTCTTCGGTGTCCACACCACAAATTTGATGACACAGAAAAAGTCAGGATCATGTATAGAGGCCTCAATTATGCAACTAGAAACATACTTGAAGGCATGAACGGTGGAGACTTTCTTGATCTATCCACCGCCAAGGCTATTGCATTCTTTGAAAAATTAGCTAATAATAGCCAGCAGTGGGATTTACCTGGACCAACCCCGAGAAACACTCCCCCGGATTCATATGATAAACCTAGAGGCATGTATGAGGTCAAACCCGACCCCGAGCTTAAAACTTTGCTTCATGGTTTAGTAAAAAAATGTAGAAGCACTAGAGGTGTCATTGAAACCCACATCACCTGTCATGAGTGCCTCCACTCTCCAATGTGATGTTTGTCATGACCCAGCTCATATTGCCGAAGTTTGCCCTCTCCTTTATAATTCACCAAAAATTGAGGACGCCTGTGGGTTTAACTACGTCCGGAAGACCAACTTTACCAAGAGCAATGCTACGTACCCATACATGGACCATTCAAATATTTCTTACACTAATAATAATTCTTATACGTCTCCACCTGGTTTTAATAACTCTTATGGGCAACGTAGCAATGCGTCCTATGTTGGAAATAATGATAATCAGAACAGGGTGTCGGTCCCCCCCTTATTCGAACAATGCTCATCACATGAGTAATTCCAGGGACCAGGTTCCAACTAATCAGCCTGCCCCTCAGAAGTCCTCCGTTGAGGATGTTCTTGCCCGTTTCATGTAACTGACGTAAGCGTCCATTGAGATGAACGCCCAAGCCATTCAGCGGATAGAACAAAAACTTGATGAGAAGGGCATATTTCCGGGACAGCCAATCCCGAACCCCAAGGGCAAGGAAGTTGCCTTGGTGACGGAAACGCTGTCTACATCTGCACCGCTTGCTTAAGTTAAATCGGTCTCCACACTTAGGTTTGGAAAACAGTTTGATAATCAGATTAATTATAAACCAAGTCCTAGCATTATGACCCGGCCCGGTTACCACTACACCTGTTGCACCACCTAAAGGTCCGGCTAATGAGGTTACCACCTCTAAGCCAAAGAAGCATACCCGTGAGATTGTGGATTCTCCACAGACTTATAATCCACCCATGCCTTACCCTCAGAGACTCACAAGGTCCCTAAAGGAAGTACACGCAGAAGAGGTACTTGATGTGTTCAAACATAGAAATATTAATATACCTTTCATCACGGCTATTAAACAGATACTTCCTATGCTAAGGTTTTGAAGGACTTGTGCACCGTTAAGAGAAAAACAAATGTGCCCAAAAGTGCGTTTGTGGCAGAAGAATTCTCTGCACTTGTCCAACATAACGGTGTGGTAAATTATAAAGAACCTAGAAAACCGACCATACCCTGCAAGCTTGGTGGTAAGTTCAAGGGAAAAACTTTGTTAGACCTGGGAGCGAGTGTTAATCTCTTGCCTTACTCCCTATACACCAGTTTGGGTCTAACAAACATGAAACCCACGAGCATCTCTTTACAACTAGCCGACAGATCATTGAAAGTACCTAGAGGAATAGTTGAGGATCTCTTAGTCAAAGTGTCCGGCTTTTACTGTCCTGTTGATTTTGTGGTGTTGGATATTGAACCTAGTGCCGATTATTAGGTTCTCATCATCCTTGGATGACCGTTTTTTGCCACCTCTAATGCTCTCATAAACTGCCGGAATGGTTCTATGGTTCTCACTTTTGGCTCTATGACTGTTGAAGTAAATATTTTTAACCTTGGCCAACAACCCCCTGATCTTTCTTTATCTGAAAATGTGTGCCTTCTTGACTCCTTACGTTATGAGATGGTGCATAATTGTTACCCTGAAGATCCGGTTGTTCATTGCCTTGGCATCCATTATGTTGACTTTGACATTGACCAATCTATTGCCCAAACCAATGCTCTTCTTTATTCTGTGCCGATCTTTGAACCTAAAGACCCTGAGGCAATTGAGGCAATTGATTAGGTTTGTTGCATTGATTCTGAGTCCCAAGTCGAGACCTTCACTCCTCCTCCTGTTAGTTTGAATCATCTTTCTCCTGCGCTAAAATATACCCATCTTGATTCGGACGGTAGTCATCTTGTTATTATTTCTTCATCTCTTACTACCGAATAGGAGAGTCAGCTTTTAGAAGTTATTCAAGAGCATCGTTCTGCTATTGTCTGGTCTATCTACTACATTAAAGGCATTAGCTTTTATGTTTGTTCTCGCCGTATTCATCTTGAGGACGATGCCAAAACTTCTCGTGAACCTCAGAGACGTCTTTAAAGATCTTATCATAATCAGTGAAGTATTGTTGCGCTCGACTAGATGATGCTCTGTTGGTAGATGAAGATAGATGCTCCCTACGTGATGCTTCAATAACCATCTCCAAGTCTCACTGCTCTAAGTAATCAGGGTCCTGTGTCGTCGTCCTCGTCCTCAATCTCGGTCTGGTGTAAAGAAACACCACTAGTCATGGACTCCTGTCGTCCCACCCCCTGCTCCTGTCTCCCACCTCCTCAACTCATCGTCGTGGTCTTCGTCGTTCTGTGTGCCCAGAAAGAACTCGTCGTGCAGCAAGCTCCTGTAAATTACCTTGAATACGTAATCTGACATCAGGAAGTACCTTTGTGCAACTTGTAACATCATTCCCAACTCTAGCTAGGTGCTCCTTGAACCGTGTCACCCCTCCACCTCGCATTTTCTTCTCATAAAAACCACAAACTATTCCAGTCTCATCGTCTGGCTCAACAAAAACCGGTATTTCGGGTCGGCAGGGATAGGTACATCGACCGAATCAGATCCGCCCTTTCGTACCGATCCGAATTCACAAAAACCGACATATGCCACCGGATTTTCGCGAATATCCTCGAAATTTTGAACCATGGCATCACATACCCCAGTCAGCACAAGTACTCAACTACCGATTTTGTTTTTGTTATAACAGGGAAGAAAGTAGCTAGTTGGAAACATCCAAAGTATTGAAATGTTGGTCCAGTAACCTTCTTTTGGAGTGACTGTGAATCCTACAAAACTATGGAAAAAAAACCCAACATCAAACAAAGCTCGATTTCTTATCCATGTTTGGCATGCCATTTTGACAAGTTTCTGGAATTGCTTAACTCGCTCTCGTTTTGGAATGGATGTTTGGCTTCTTGATTCGGATTCCAATGCTCTAACCAAACCTAACAATTTAATTATCATTTCTATTCAACGTTTTGTTGAAAAAATAATAATTTTGCATTCTTATATTGTTTAAATTTAATGATCTATTTCATGTTTTAGTATTGTACTAGTCCTTAGGCCCGTGCAATGCACAGGTAGATCTGATTGTCTTAGAGTTTTTTTGGGGGGTTTATGTTGCTTTTGGTTTGTAACTTGTAATATTTTGTTTAACCCGTTTCAAAAGTATATGATCTGGTATGATTTCATTTAGAAATTATTATAAATCTTTGAGTATTGAAATTGAATGATTATTATATATACATGGAAATTAAACCCAAAGCAGTTGAAGATATCTAGGAGAGTGGGATTTTTCAGCACTCTCAATTCTCAAAGTCACAATTAGAATTTGGTTTGGCTCGGTTGTTGAAGCTTCATCACTTTGGAAAATAATCTTTTCACAGTAGTCCATTAGCAGTCGAGCGTCTCTTAATTGGCTTGTAACAGTTAACATCCTGAAAATTCAAAATATTTAGCAAACTATTATGATGATAAAGATGGCTTACTTGTAATGTGACAGAGAAATCCCCTATGGCCCATGTAGTTAAGCCTTTCTGGAAGACAACCATACGATCCATGTTGGTGTGAATCTTGCGACCTTTTTTGATATAGTTTCATCTGCAACACATTTACATACATTAGATCACAAATTAAGGGAAACTCAAATTTCATGAAATTGCAGTAAGTAGGTCTTACTGCTACTTGGGTCCCCTTTCATATCCCCACCATTGAAATGTATTGAAGATTATATCATCATCTTTATTGGAGTCTATTTTCTATTTTTCATTTATTTTTTGTCAATGTCTACTAAGTGCAAGAAAAGGAAATAGATTACTGGTTCTTTCAATTCCTGCAAAATATACTTTTTGCCAAGTTGAGAATGTACTAGAAAATGGTCATCACAAACATGTTTGATGTGTGTCCACAATGATATCATATTAATATTATTAATGATCTTCTTAATAAACTTGCATACCTGCCCATTTGACTTAGAAAATTGGTGAGTTTTGATTTCTGTGTCGTCGAGAGATCTTCAGCAAACATCAAATATACATGTATTAAATATAAGCATATAAGCAGACATAGACTTTGAGTAAAGAGGAAGATGGAAAAATTGTACAAACGTAGTAAATCATCTGGTGATTTCAATGTAAATCTTGGAGATACTTATAAATCATTACTTCCACCAGATAATTATTTAGCTACTTATTTAAAAAAGATTACTAGTAAACTTATTGAAGTTAAAATTGTTAAATTGAAAGAAATTCGAGTTAGGGCATGTTATCAATGGTAGTGAATTAATGGTATTAGAACCACTAATTTGGTTTATTGCCTATAAAGAATTCGAGTTAGGGTTACTTACGAAAGTGGTTGTATTTAAAATGTGAAATTACTTATGAAAGGGTTACTGTATCGAGTTAGCTATTATTATTTTTTTATAATAAAAATTAATTGTTGCTTGTTTTTTCTCAAAATTGATTTTGGTTTGAACTTCATCTCTGAATGTTTGTAGTGTAATGAGTTGATCTGGTGGTGTATTTTGAATTTTAAGAAGAAATTATTGTAATATCATTATCGATTTTTGTGCTTATTTTGATTTATGTGTCGTCGAGAGATCTTCAGCAAACATCAAATATACATGTATTAAATATAAGCATATAAGCAGACATAGACTTTGAGTAAAGAGGAAGATGGAGAAGTTGTACAAACATAGTAAATCATCTGGTGATTTCAATATAAATCTTGGAGATACTTGTAAATCACTACTTCCACCAGATAATTATTTAACTACTTATTTAAAAAAGATTACTGGTAAACTTATTGAAGTTAAAATTGTTGAATTGAAAGAAATTTGAGTTAGGGCATTTTATCAATGGTAGTCAATTACTGGTATTAGAACCACTAATTTGGTTTATTGCCTATAAAAAATTCGAGTTAGGGTTACTTATGAAAGTGGTTGTATTTAAGATGTGAAATTACTTACGAAAGGGTTACTATATTGAGTTAACTATTATTATTTTTTTATAATAAAAGTCAATCGTTGCTTGTTTTTTCTCAAAATTGATTTTGGTTTGAACATCATATTTGAATTTTTGTATTGTGATGAGTTGATCTGGTGTTGTATTTTATATTACAAGAAGAAATTATTGTAATATCATTATCGATTTTAGTGCTTCTTTTCGTGGAACGAGTTCTAGACTAAAACGATTGTCCAGTTTCATCACGTTAGCCCCCCAAAAAAGAAAGATATACATGAAAATATACTGTTAATTATGTAAATTGATAGTTTATTAATTAATCGATGTTGAATTAATATCTCGTTTAATTAATAATTTTTTCCAGTCCCAAAGCTATTAATTTATCAAGGTTTTACTGTATTTTCTTAAGGTACGTGTTGGACTTGATTATACTTGGGATTGGGTGTACTTTTTTTTTTACTGAGCTTATTTATGTTTGTGATTTGGTCCAACTGGGTACGGGCTGGACTTGATTATACTTGGGATTAGGTATACTTTTAATTTATTTTTTTTGTTGGGCTTAATTATACCTATGATTTGGTCTAATTGGGCTTGATTAATGGTATTAGAACCACTACTTTGGTTTATTGCCTATAAAGAATTCGAGTTAGGGTTACTTATGAAAGTGGTTGTATTTAAAATGTGAAATTACTTATGAAAGGGTTACTATATTGAGTTAGCTATTATTATTTTTTTATAATAAAAGTCAATTGTTGCTTGTTTTTTCTCAAAATTGATTTTGTTTTGAACATCATCTTTGAATTTTTGTAGTGTGGTGAGTTGATCTAGTGTTGTATTTTATATTGCAAGAAGAAATTATTGTAATATTATTATCGATTTTAGTGCTTCTTTTCGTGGAACGGGTTCTAGAATAAAACGATTGTCCAGCTTCATCATGTTAGCCCCCACAAAAGAAAGATATACATGAAAATATACTGTTAATTATGTAAATTGATAGTTTATTAATTAATCGATGTTGAATTAATATCTCGTTTAATTAATAATTTTTTCCAGTCCCAAGGCTATTAATTTATCAAGGTTTTACTGTATTTTCTTAGGGTACGTGTTGGACTTGATTATACTTGGGATTGGGTGTACTTTTAATTTTTTTTTTATTGGACTTAATTATGTTTGTGATTTTGTCCAACTGGGTACGGGCTGGACTTGATTACATTTGGGATTGAGTATACTTTTAATTTTTTTTTTGGGGGGGGGCTTAATTATGCCTATGATTTGGTCTAATTGGACTTGATTATATCTGTGATGGTGGTCCACTTTTGCATAATTATAAATATGCCCAAACTTAATCAAAATTCTCTTCAATTAAGCTATCAATTTCAATCTAATTGATAGCCTAATTGAAGAGATATTTTCTTAGGGATATTTTCTGATTTAATGTAGTATAATAGATTTCTGCATAAGTCCTTAAATTGGTCTAAACATTATCTTTCCTTTTGCACATATAGATTTAGGCTGCAGTGAGGTCAAGTCTTTTTTATATAGTAACATGCAGAAGTGCTGACGTTCAAAAGCCTTCAGAGTGATCATCAAGCCTTACCCCATACTCTACCATAATTGTAGCCCAGATAAGTTCCTTGTATTAACCTGTAACCTAAGAAAACTAACACACAATACACCTACCAGTTTGTGCGCTTTCATCCATGCCGAAACAAAATACTACACTGCCCCATGTAATATATCAACTCACAGTATTATGTGGTTCAGTCTAACTAATCTCAGATCAATTACTCACAATTGAAACTTGTCAATCCATATAATCAATTACCTCTAGTCCTCGTATCAATACTCTTGGTAAATCCCCATTTATTCAAAGTGTATTTCACATGGTCTCCATATAATCCAAGAAAAATCTAAGCCATAAAACACCAGCTCTTCATCTTTGTTGCTTTTTGTCTTTCTAACCCATTAGCAAATGAGCGCAGTTGGCAGCCAAGGATTTGAAATCCTTCAAAGAATCAGTTCGTGCAAGAGAAAAACTTCTTTCCATTCACTATTAACCTTAAGGGTTATTTTGTATTTGGTCCCTCTAGAAGATGGTAGTTAGCATTTGGTCCAATCTTTATCGTTTATTAGTAAATAATAGTCCATTTTCTGTCATTTGACTGTTAGTCAACCCAGTTGACCAGAGTTAAGGCATTTATATTTTTTTAATGACCAGACTACCCTTTCACGTGACTAGCACGTGACAAAACTTAAACTAAAAAGCAAGAAATTAGTTGTTTGTAGACATGCAAAATTAGTTTATGGTCCCCCTTTCTCATATTTCGTTTCAAATATAGTTCTTGTAAACAGTAATGGAAATAAACATGGAGGTTATCTTACTGGATTGAACTTGAACATGTAACCAACACCCATGGAACCTCTAGAAGTTTATTTAAATCAATGTTCTTTACTTGATTGTCATCTCCTGTAAACACAAGAGAATAAACTTCTAGAAGTTACATGTTTAACTTCACTCCAATTAAGGTAAGATAATTTCCATGGTTATTTTCACTACTCTTTACAGGGACTATATTTGAAACGAAATATGAGAAAGGAGAACCATGAACTAATTTTGCAGGTGTACAAACAACTAATTTTTAGTTTTTGAGTTCTAAATTTTGTCACGTGCTAGCTATAGTCACATGAAAAGGTAGTCTGGTCATTAAGAAAATATGAATGTCTTGACTCTAGTCAACTAGGTTGACTGACAGTCAAGTGACGAAAAAATGACCATTTACTAATAAACGATAAAGATTGGACCAAATACTAATTACTCATCTTCTAGAGGAATACCCCTGACCTTAACCATATGCATAGGTAATATAATGGTATTCTTTAATTTAAATCCATATCCCCAAATGCTATGTGTACCCCCCTTCTACTGTTTGATTCATGCAAAGCTTCCACCTCATGCTTCCTAATTTCAATGAAGCATACATCTCCTAAATCTACTATAGTGCACCCAAGCACAAGTTTATATGTAGCTTCAACCTTCTAAACTATTTAATTTATTTTACGGATCCTGATACTCATCTAATAAATTATTAAAATATTATTACATCAACTTACAATTATAATTTTTGGGGTTATAATTTAGAATACTAAAACGCCCCTAAAAGGAGGGCAGGTCATTACAGATATAAACCTATATAATGAAGTAAAACTAACAAAACCACGCATATTATATCACTTTATAAGTTAATTTAGGACAAACAAACATATTTTAAGGGTATAAATAATCACTTTTTGGCATCTATTACTACCCCATAAACTCCACATGCCACATGTAGGACACTTTCACGAGGCGACGCCATTTGCCATTTGACCGTAGGGTGGAAAGTAGGGACTACAACATAAACAAAAAGAGATATTTATGTTTAATTGCAGAAATGAAATATATGAATAATTTATGAAGATAATAGTGTTTATATTCTACAATTAATGTTTTGAACATAACGCCAAACATGCATGGTGCATTTCGGCAACGTGTCAATGCATTATATTCATTTTTCTCTTTTTATTTTCTTTTGAAGAATCGTGCACGGTTAAAAAAAAAAAAAAATTGTCGGTATCGAATACTGTTGGACTTGTGGCAATGTTCACATGATAGTTTTAGCAGTTTTGAATTGATATTTTCTTTGTTGATTCTTTGAATTGATAAGTATATGAAAAAGTTGCGGTTTTGAATATAACACCAAACATGCATAGTGCATTTCAGCAATGTGTCAATGCCTTATATTCGTTTTAATCTTTTTAATTTTTTGAGGAATCGTTCACGGTTAAAGTTGTTTTGTTGGTATTGAATTTTGTTAAAGTTTCAAACCTATCTCGGCTATAAATAGTTGTTAATTTTCATCTTCAGAATTCAGATTGTAGAGGCATTTGCAGATATACTTCTTTCTTAGCTTGTATGGGGTAGTTATCCTTCCTTTGCTTGATATATTCTATAGAGTAAATTATTATAGTCCTCTCCAATATTCGAGTGATGTCTTCCTTGGTTGTTTATAAGTAATTAGTCGTCTTTTGAAGCTGGTAATTTTTTTTTTTTTTTTTTTTTTTGGTATTGGGGAAATAGGCTTCCTATACTGTTGCCTGATATTTAGTCTTCTCTTCTTGTACAGAATAATTATTGCTCTCTTAAGAGTAAACAACCTTTTTTTTTTTTTATTAAATAGTGGGCAGTCCGTTTTATTGTTACAAAAATTTGTTTTCTTCCACTTAAGGTCAAATCATCCTTAATTGGATGTCGCAATTAACAATTTTCTTTTCCTGGTCATAGGTTGATAGTCTTCTTTTTTTGAAAAAAAACTATATGTTTAGTATTAAACAAGAAGCAGTATAACTGAAAGAGATGGACTAGTTAATTAGTCATGTTTCTCAAATATTTGATTCCCAAGAGTCACGGCATGAGCCAGAATATCAAGTGGTATACATTCTATACCACAACCTTGAGGTCACAGGTCTGATCCCATATAACCACCACATTATGCCCCCTTAGATACCTCTCCTCCAACTGCAAGGGAGCCCACCCGTTCACAACAGCGTCTTACCAGTTCTTTTAGCACGGTAAATTTGGTGTTCTCCTTAAATTCTCTTATAGTCTGTATTTCTTAATTAGATCTTTTATTGATATCTTATGAGCACTAATTTCATCTTGAACGTAGATTTCAAATAGATTTTTCTTACCATTATGATTTAACTTTATGCAGAAATGTGTATGAGAATTGTGATTAAAATCTCTATAAATATATTTCTAATAGATTAAACTCGATATATATGAAGCTTTGGACCATATCTATCTTATCCTTAGCTTGGATTTCTTTCTTTTTTTTTTTACATTTATTCACAAGCTAGATTCTCACAACAAATATTTTGTAGTAGATTAAATGATTATTTTGATTAAATAGTTTTGGTATTGAGCCGCCCTTCGATCACATTTGGGAATGAAACCTTACTGTTGTAGGTTGGATCTCATCATATATTCATCCTTGAGATCTTAATCGAATCTTAAGATCCAATGATGAAACATAGCTCTCACGTTCTAAGATATCTGGGTTTGGGACTATTTATTCTTCTATACTCCTTTTCATTTTGTTTTTGAGGGGGGTGGGGGGTGGGGGTTTCGATGTTTTTCATGGAGTATGTTTAGTCAGTGAATTAGATTGGTCCCACAAAATAAATGTTATATGGATTTTGAGTTGACATCAGATTTACAGTAATCTAAAAGATATTATTTTTCTATTTCAGGAAACAATATTGTAATTATGTGAATAAATTACTTAGAATATTAAAGAAGGCAGAACTTGTAATTTTTAATATCTTCTGAAATCTAAATATTTACTTTTGCAATGCTATTTTTTATTAGAATCTATTTATAATTTTTTTCTTATTGATAATAAATAAATATAAATCTTTGATGTATTGCTTTCATTTAGAAGACTTTTTTCATGTCCTTACTCAAATATTTTGTGAATATTTGTCTCCTCCAACTCTTCACATATTCAAACCAAAACTAGAGGCGCCAAAGTCTATTGAAAATGGCTACAGTTGTATCCCAAAACCACCTTCTTCAACAGCTTTCTCTTCTCTCTTCTTAGGATCAATCTGGCTAAGATTCTCTCCTTTCCGTTCTCTCCACTTGGCTTCCAACTGTTGGCTACGACACCTTTTGTTCACCCACCACCACATACCCTCACTATTAAAACCCCTTACCCCTCCATGTTTCTACCACACATTTTATCAGAATTCTTCATTCACTCTTTCTCTGCAGCTTTTCCTAGATTGTGTTATTCTTCTTGTTCTCATGGATTCTAACAAACCTATTGCCACTTCCAACACCACCACTAGTACTACCAGCCCTACTTCCTCTGCAACTCCCAATCAAGAAGTGAATACCACAATCAATCACGTAGATCCTCTTCCACCTCATCTTCTTCTTCCTCCTCCTCATAATTATTCTTCAAATTGTCCCAATGTTGCTCCAGAGGCACAAATCTTTCCATCACATTCTTACCTCTACCAAAGTCTACATTACCAACCAAATCAATCTCAATCACATCCATTGGTCGTACCTCCATACTATCTCGTTCCATCCATCTCCCCCGCCTATAAATTAGATGATTCATCAAGAATTTTACCAATGTATCTTCAATATAAATGGGACCCATCGGTCTCAAAGGAGGCTAGAAACCGAAGAAGGATGGCTAGGCAAATGAGCTCAAGCTCATGCAGAACCTCTGAAGGTTCTTCATCCAGTGGGTCTTCAAGCATTCTTCCTACTACAACTGAAAATGAGGATAACAACTTGATAGCTCCTGATGGCAAAGTGGGTTGTTTAGAATTTTTTTGTTTTGTGTTTTTTATTATGTTTTGACGTGTTTCTTTTATTTTGTTAATCTAAGGCTTTTAACCTTGTTTGAAAATCAATATTTGTTTAGTAATTCTTTCTAAACTTGTTGTTTGTCTTGGTGTATATATTTCACTTTTACTATTACAATATTACTAATAATTTTTTATTTATTTACTTTTTTTTTATAACAGAAGCTCAAATTTATATTGCGGAAAGAGCTGAAAAGAACTGATTGTGGCTCCCAAGGAAGGATTATCCTCCCAAAGGTTACTTTATGTTCTTAGCTTAGCTTTCCATTAAAATCTACACAGAATCTTTAAAACATATCATGTCTAATATTATCTATTCATAATGACAGAAAGCCTCAGAGGTGAATCTTCCATCCTTGAGTGCGAGGGAGGGAATCCAACTAACGTTGAGAGAGGTGGGATCCACGACTATTTGGTGCTTCAGATACAGGTATACCATAATATTTTTTTTCTTCTTTATGTTACTAATACAACATTCACTTTAACCATCTCATCCAAGTTTATCTTTGTTATTAACAGATATTGGCCTAACAATAATAGTCGAATGTACTTATTCGAAAATACAAGTAAAATCCCAAGCTAATTTTCCTTTTTTTATAACTTTTTCATCTCCATTTATTTTGAAATTTTTTTTTTTTTTTTTTTTTTTTTGGTAACTTTGAGACTTATGTGTTCATTTTTGTGTAGGGGATTATGTAAAGCAAAATGAGCTTCAGATTGGGGATAATATTATCCTCTACAAAGATGAAGGGAATGAGCTTGTGAGTGTTTCTCATATTTAATTCTCTAAATTTTATTTATTTTTATTATTTCCTAAATTTAAATCTAATAAAACAAACTGATATTTTGAGATTTTGTTTTACTGACTTTATTATTAAACCTTGTTTTTTCCATGATAAAGATCATATTTTTTTTAAAAAAAGTTTGTTAGTAAAAGTGGGCATGTATTAAGTAATAATCTGGTCATTGATTATTCATCATTCTAAGCAATTTCACAAAACTTGTGATTCATGTGAATTTGCAAAACAATATCACTTTTTTGTAACAGACTACTAGCATCACATACACTCTAGGTTCAGAGAATATGTTTTGATTCTTCTAATTCTCTGGGTTTTATACTTCATGCATGAACATAGAATGGGCTCTCCTTCATGGTTCAGAGAATATGCTCAACCAAGATTTGTTGTCATAGCTCAACAGAGCAGTGCCATGTGGATGGTCAAATTATAATGATATACAAAAGAATTTGAATCCCTATGAGAGTTTGTTTACAGACAAAATTCAACTTCTGGTTGGTGGGAGAAACTCCAAAATTGGTAGTATTTGTACTATCCAAACTCTGTGAATAAACTCTAGTACATGAATTAATAACATAGATTTTAAAAAAAAAAATCACGTTTCTTCGTTGTTTGAGCCAATTTCCATGTCTATCCATACTGTCTATGAAAGTGTATCACTTTGCATTAGCTAGTCATTTAACTTGGGTTTATTTATTTATTTTTTGTGGGTGATCAATAGTACATTTCGTATAAAAAGGCCAGTGTCTCTATCTCAGCACCTACAAATAATGAGGGAGGCAGTAGTGAGGTGGAAAGGTCACTCCAAGGTAAACCTTCAGAGGATAGCTTCAGCGAGTTTGGTCATAGTTCATCGAACATGGTTGACGAAGAAGATACCTGGTACGAACAAGCAGGTATTCTACTAGATGAACCAACGTGTGCTAACGACATAATGATAGATGAATCACAACAACTTGAAGATTCATATTGCATGGATGCACACAAGGGTTATGACTTCAGAGACTTCGAACAACTAGCAGATTTTAAGGACTGTGACTTCTCGTTATATAATAAAGATGACGATCTGATGCAGCTGAACCTTGATGATGACCAAAATAACAAAGACAAGGGTGGAGGTAGTTCATCCAATGACAACTGATTTTGTAATTGTCTTAGCTGATTCTTTAATTGTCTTAGCATCGCTGATATCAATGTAACTGACAACACGTGTAACGAGATTTTCAAATATATTGTGTAAAGAAAAAAATATATCAAAATTTATAAATGATTTTTGAGCTATGTACCCCCCAGAAAATTTAGCACTCTTTGAGATCCCCCCCCCCCCCCCCCCCCCCATAACCATTTGAAGTCGTCAAACCAAGCCATTGACCGGTCTAACTTTGATATTAGCCAAAATACCCTTAATTAATTCAATTTAACTTCTATCCTAATCATCCAATACATACACCATATATACCACATCATCAATCCCTATATTTAATCCTCTCCGTCCATCAAGATCTAAATCTTAAATCTAATACTATGGTAAAGAAACAACTTCTTCTTCTTCTTCTTCAACCTTTCTCAAGTTAGAAAACCCCAATTTCTTCTATTACTTTTTTTTTTTATTTCAACAACAAGATACCAAATAAACAATCCTTAATTACCCAAACTCCATTGGTTGATGGCTTGAAAGTGATTTGAATTTGAAGTGAAATTGGATTGAGTGGGGCTAATGATTCAAATAAATTTGTTGTTATTGATGCTTAAGAACCAGACCTCTACCACCTCCTGACCTCCATAACCACCACCATAGCTACGATCCCCACCACGACCAACAGCAGCAACACCACCTTCAACAAAGCTATTTTTATTACCAAGATAACCACCACCACCACTTCATAACCTCTACTTGAATGCCAAGCTCGAGCTGTAGGTACAGTGGAATGCTAAAAAAAAAGGGTATTTTGTATTTAGTCCCTCTAAAAGATGGATAATTAGTATTTGGTCCAATCTTTATCGTTTACTAGTAAATGGTCCATTTTCCGTCACTTGACTGTCAGTCAATCTAGTTGACCAAAGTCAAGACATCCATATTTTCTTAATGACCAGACTACCCTTTCACTTGACTAGCATGTGAGAAACCTTTTAACTAAAAAAACAAAAATTAGTTGTTTGTAGACTTGCAAAGGGTGATTTAGGTTTTGGTCACCACTTTTTAGTATAAATTAGGTTTTGGAGCCGGTTTTTATCTTTATTAGGGTTTAGAGCTCATTTTCGAACCAACAACTAAAAAAACCCGGTTGAACCGAAAATATTTTCAAAATACCTAATTTTACCCCTGAAACTCACGTGATCTGCACGTGATCACTAACCCTAATATAGTTTTGATCAGGGGTATTTTGGCCATTATAAACAATTACTTGGGTCAATTGTCGGTTCAGCTCTAAACCCTAATAAAGATAAAAACCGGCTCCAAAACCTAATTTATACTAAAAAGTGGTGACCAAAACCTAAATCACCCACTTGCAAAATTAGTTTATGGTCCCCCTTTCTCATATTTCATTTCAAATATAGTCCCTGTAAAAAATAATGGAAATAACCATGGAAGTTATCTGGAATTCCTCTGGAATTCTTTTACTGTCTTTGGGGCGGGCATCTCCGGGACTGCCCGGATCTGATCTGGATTGGCTTCTATGCCCCGGTTGGTCATAAGAAAGCCAAGGAACTTGCCGGAAGAAAGACCAAAAGAACATTTGGTTGGATTCAGCTTCATGTTGTATCGTGTCAGGATGTCGAATGTTTGTTGCAGATCTCACAAATGATTGTCTTTCTCCCTGGTTTTGACCACCATGTCGTCTATGTAGACTTCCATGGTCCGGCCTATGAGCTCGTTGAAGATGGTGTTGACCAGCTTCTGATATGTCGCTCCGGCATTCTTCAGACCGAATGGCATCACCCGGTAGCAGTAAAGCCCTCGGTCGGTGATGAATGCGGTATATTCCTGATCGTCTTTGTAAAGTGGAATCTGGTTGTAACCGGAGTATGCGTCCATGAAGGACAATCTTTGATATCCGGCGGTGGCGTCTACCATGTCTGTGATCCTGGGGAGTGGATATGGGTGCACAGGACATGCTTTGTTAAGATTAGTAAAATCGATGCAAACTCGAATCTTACCATTCTTCTTCGGGACGGCCACGATGTTGGAAACCCAGGTAGGGTAGATGACCGGCTTGATGAAGTTGATTGAGAGTAGTCGATCGATTTCTTCGTTGACCGCCAGTTTCTGATCCGGTGCCATTCGTCTTGGTTTCTGCTTGACCGGTTTATACTGAGGATCAATGTCTAGCTTATGGCAGGCTACCGCAAGGTCTATTCCTGGCATCTCGTTGACACTCCACGCGAAGACGTGGTGATTCCGCCAGAGCAGAGTGATCATGGAATCCTTCTCTGCCTCCGATAGACCGGAAGAGATGTAAGTCGTCTTGTGGGACTCCGATCCCACAATAACTTCCTCCAGCTCGTCGACCGCTGGTAATATCCCGGCTTTTGTGTCTGGCTTCCCCTTGGTAGACTTGCTGCGAGCTGGTTGCTATTGATGAGAGTCTGTCAGGAAGATAATGTTCCCATTGGTTTTAGAGATGGACTTTCCTTTGACAACATCTAGATGGCACTTGAATGTCGTCCCTTGACTCTGCAGACTCCGTTGGGAGTCAGGAATTTGAGGCTCTGGTGGAAGGTGGATACTATGGCTTTCATCTGATGAATCCAGTCCCTTCCCAGAATAACGTTGTAGCAGGAGGGGGAGTCGACTAGCAGGAAGTCTATCCCGACGGTGTTGAACCCCACCGTGATTGGTAGGTGGGCTCGCCCGGAGGAATGTGCTGGCTCCCCGTTGAATCCATAGATAGGAGTCTCATCAGATTCGATTAGACCCTTAGATAGCTCCATAGCTTTGTAGGCGCATGAGAACATAACACTGGAGGTGCTGCCGGCATCGACCATGACTCGCCGGACCCGGTAGACTCCAATCCATGCTGTGTTGACCAAGGCATCATTGTGATGATAATGCACGCCCCTCTCGTCTTCTTCGGTGAATGTCAAACCTCCGGGGACAATGGACTCAGTGTTCGTCCCTTCGTTGAAGTTGAGTTGTCCAACTTCATGGACATGCCCTATCCACCGGAGCTTTTCCGAGCACAATTCTTCTTTTCCGTCTTAGAAGAACCGGGTGTCTGTACATGGCAGACATATATAATTCGATCTCCAGTTTTTACCTGTTCGCCTGCTCCGGTTTGTACCATGTTAGGGATGAGGCTGGCGTCGACCAGGCGCTGCATTTCATACTTCAATGACCTGCAGTTCTTCAGCTCGTGATCGTAGTCATTGTGATGATCACACTTCTTGGACTTATCTCTTCTGCCCTCCGGGTCTGCCGGAAGGGGGGAAGGTTTATTGAGCAGCCCTCTGTTCTTGATCTTTTTGAATACTTCCTCGAGAGGGAATCTCAAGGGAATGAACTCCCTTTCCTTGCGTTCGCCCCCGGTAGGCTTCTCTGACCGGTGGTCGGGTTGTCGGGCTGACGTTTTCCCCTTCCTGTCCGTGTTCTTGTCAGGGGCTTTTACTTCTTTACGATCCCTGCCGGAGCTTTCTTCCTTTGCCTTCTGCGGCTTCTCGGAGGTTTGGCCTCCGACAAGTCTCTTTCTTCTGGCTTTCAGGTCGTCCTCCTCCTGAGTATACCTTTCCACTTTCTTGAGCAAGGCTAAAACAGAGGAGGGTGGGTTCCTCGCCAGTGACCGATACAATTCCTCATGGTTGCTATTCAATGCATACTTGAAAGCTTGAATAACGACGCTATCAGATGCGTCCTGTACCTCAGATAGTAGGGTTTGGAACCTCCGGGCGAAATTCCTGAGTGTTTCGCTCCGGTCCATCTGTAGGGAGAGCAGGACTTCAGCTCCTTTCTTGGTCTTCACATTGAACAGGTACTTCTCTTCGAACAACTCAACCAGTTGTGATACCACGTCTGTGCTTCGCCTTTGAGTGAAGCAGCAAACATTTTCGCTAGTAGCTTGTCATCATGGTCCCAGATGGCCATGGTGCTTTTGTAGTTCATAACATGCTGAACAGGATAACCGTTTGTCTCGTCATACTGTTCGAAGGGCGGTTGCTTGAAGCTGGCCGGGACCATATGACTCCTGACCTCTTCTGCTAAAGGTGATACGGCTAACCTTGAAAGATTAAGCTTTCTGACTCGCTCATCCCGGTTGGCTTTGTTGGATACAGCAAGATCGATCATCTCTTGCAGCTTGAGTTGATTCATCTGTTCCACATTCAGCTCTGGTTGTCTCTGATGAATGTGGACCCTTTGAGGTCTCTTTGTTCTCTGACCGTGGTGTGCTGGGGGAGTACTCTGGTGCCTCCTCCGGCACAGTCTCCCTAGAGGAGTGGCTTCTTCGACAGATCTGCTGCGGGCAATCCTACGGCCCTCACACGGCCCGGGTGTTCTTGCGCGTCCGCGGCGATGTCTCTGAACTGGAGAGATAGACATCCTATCTCTCCCTGGTGCTAGCCTGTCCCTGACAGGACGGGGACCGTGGCTATGAGGGGTAAAACTTCGGTCACTGCTTGACCGTGGCCTTATCTTCTTTTGAGGAGATGGACTCGAAGACAGGGATGAAGATGACTGGCTATCTCCGGCCCTAGTTATCTTCTTTCTCCTTAATTCTGCATTTTCCCTGGTCAGCCGCTTGATGATTGCAGTTGCGGACTCGACCGCTGGTCCTTTTCCCTTCTGTTGCTCGCTATAAACTCCTCCCGTTGTCAGGGGAGAGATTCTCTGGATTCTTCTTGTAGTGGCTGCCCTGGAAGGTTCAGGATCTTGTGAAGCTGGTATCCTGACGGTCCGGTTGACCGCATTAGGATCACCAGGATTGTTAGTGATTTGCACCACTAAGTTTTCTACCTCCGGCTATCCACTTTCAGAGTGTTGCGAGCCCTGATCGTGGCCCTCACTCCCGAGAACTGATTCTTGATTCACCGGTTCTGTTGCTTCAAGAACCGGAGACAGAGGAGAAAAGTTCTATGTCTGACTTTCAGTAACTTGACTCATTCCATTGTTGGAACGAGTTGGGCGTCTCTTACTTCCAGCCATTGCTGCAGTAACTCCGGTATAACTGGAATGAGATTCCTTGCAAGGCTCTGGAACTGATGGGAGATTCAGCCCCACAGTGGGCGCCAAATAGTGTGGGTACAAAATTTTGATCCACAAACTCGAGATATGTATATATTAATCGTATAGTTACAATGAAAGCCTTGTATAGACATAGATAGGATGGGGGGTATACAGTGAGACTGGACCTGGTCGGGATCAGGCTGCCTACGTATCCAAGATGATGAACTTGGAATCAAGTCTCTGCTTCCACTAAGCTCTAATGGAGTTGCTCAGTGAAAGACTCGTAGTTCAGGAGGTTTAGAACTCCTATATTTGTAGTAGGCCGGAGGAGGCTGGCTTAACCACCCCACCGATTTTGACTCCACGAACTCGGGTTGTTCAACTGTAAAGATGTTTTCCGTGGGAATAGCTTGCATGCTGCCGAGCGGTTATCCCCTTGGTTTGAATCTTTTTTGACCAGGATAACTGCCATGTGGCATCCTCTGATAGGTCCTGGTTCAACCTGGGTTTCCTTTATCTTCACCAGCGGGCTAGAACCATGGGTTCTGTTGGCCTGGAATCTCGCTGGACTTATCCAGTTGGTTGGGGCTTGGATTGACCAAGCCTAAAAGCAAAGACTTGGGCTTGACCGGAGGCCCAATCTACACTGCATACTCCCTGACCAGGTCCTCTGGACTTCTGTGCTAAGCCTTTGGATGAGCCCCTGTCGCTGCTGGACCTTACTGGGTCAGACCTGGCCTACTTGACTGAGGTGGGCCTGGTTGATGTATAGGAGCCCACGGTTCAACTTCTTATACAGTAACCGGGGCTCCACCCATTGATAGTGGACTATTCGGTGAGTCAAGGTCCATAGAGCGTATGCGGATCTCTTGAAACCGGGTTGGGCCCTACCCGATAGCCCAGGTTTGGCTGGCTACTGCTCAGGTGCTCCCAATTTAGCTTCTTATACAGCCATCGGTGACCCCTGTCGTGTTTTTTACCTAGGGTACACACAATATTGTTATTATTCAGGTTATGGATATTTTACACTTCTGCTTCTGTTAGCTTTTCGACATGTATGTATTATTTATCATGAATTGCACCAAAATTCCAGTAAAGTCGGCAAATGTGAAGAAATTGTTAGCTATCTGCTACACTCAGAAAACAAGATATATGAAACTGTAAACCTTCAATTCTCTGCAAATCAATTATGAATCAGGTTTCATGAATAGCTAGTTTCACATATTGTTGTATTTTAACCGAATTGAAAGGATCGCAAGGCTGGCTAATCACAAAGATGTCTAGAGTATTTCTGCAACTTCTGATTTAGCAAATTGGTAACATCTTAGGTATTTCTAATTTCCGGATATACGATATGGACCAAGGAGATCCAGATATTTCAGTGAAATACACTCTTTCTTGCTTAAAAATGTAATTTTATTGGCTCTCGCAATATCTCCCTTTTCATAATTCAACTCTGCCATTAATTTGTTGAATACTCAAAAATTTTGATTTTGTTGTACCAAAAAATATTATCAAAGATTATACAATATTGTTTGGGAATGCAAAATGATTTTATGTTGTACTAATTCGGGTTGCGGACATTTACTTTCACCAGTCTTTGGTTTAGAGTGTACAAGATGTCATTTACTTAGCTTTTAAAAATGGATCTGATTTCATTGTAATCTCAACTTTTGACAAACAGGTAACACTTTGTTCATTACATTTCTACAGCTATCGGCCAAATCAGGTTAGTCTTGCTCCCTGTGTCTAATTGTAAAAGCTCTATCTTGTTAATCATGTTTTTCATTTAGATTGTTTTCAGTCGCAAGAGTCTAATTTAAAATGAATTCTATGATAGCCTTCTATGTTTCCCATATGTTCATCACTCTACAATATAATGGCCATAGGGTAACTGTTAAGCCATCTAATTGATTTTGTGAACTTGGTTTGACAACATAGAAGATGAATGCCAACTTGAGAGTGTGTTGGATAAGTCTTTGTCTAGGTAAGTTTAAATTATACCAAATTCATCCGATTGGCTCATAGCAATTTATGGACATATATCATTGCAAAGAATTGCATGTTAATGTTTATTGATACGTATTGTGCTTTGTAGGAATCACAGTGACAGATAGAGGACAACCATGAGTACAATTCTTAATTGACTATATTGATGGTTTTTAGACTAAAAACCTGAGCCAGAAATAAATCATAAAATAGAGGTAATGATCCTTTTCTTCCAATTCGTGAAAATATTGTGTAGGCCTTTGATTCTTTTTGTTTGCGTAGTTCCCTATTTGAAAATTTGGTTTTGGATTGGATTGGATTATCATAATGCGTCGATGCAAGGAAAGGATTCAGTTAGCCACTGACCCACTGTATGCTCTCGAAATTTGTTCTTTGTAGTATTTACACTTACCATTATAAGCTAAGTGAACACTGATTTAGAATCAAAAACTTTTCACAGGGCTTGCTTAATTTTTCTTTGATGTGTTTTGTTTGTAATCATCGTCTTTTTTTTTATTGGGTGAAAACATTTTAGGGCCTATTTGATTCAGGTGGGATTCTTTTTTGATAAATTTTTAAGAGGGGTAGATAAGTACTTATGCAATATAGCAAGAAGCGATCTTAATCTCCGTTTCTTCTTCCACTGTTCTCCGATTTTAAAAAATTCCATTTCCTGTCCTCCATTTTCCCTGGTAAATCAGTTTACCGCTCGAATCAAACAAACTCTTAGTTATATACTAATTGGTGATATTCATCTTAAAAAAGTTGTGTTTTGATCTTTGAAGGTTATCTAAAATCGTAGAGTATTGATCTAATCTCCAATTTTTTTCTCAACCAAATTATTATCATTAAAAGAAGGCTAAACTATCGAGTTATGCAACAAAGTAGGGTCGAATTCCCAACTTATGCAACCAACTAAATTAGGTTTAAAATCATAAGCAAATTTTTATGTTTTCCCAATTTATGCAATGTCGTCAACTGAAATCTAACCGTCGTTATCTTTTTGCTGACTAGATGATTTTTAATATTAAAAAATATTTTTCTTAAAAAAAAATTAATAATTAAAATAAAATAAAATTGGTTTTATCTCAAAAGAAGTTAAATGTTTGGTTTCTAAACCCCAATTTTTAATTTTCTGCTTCTTAGGCCCTGCTTGTTTGGGCTGCAAAAAAGGTAAATCTTTACCCATCTATAGTTAGAGTGGTCCCTCCCAAATTTACTCTTTGATTTGAATGGACCCCCACCTATTTTAGCTTAAACCCTATTGGTCCCCCACTTAAACCTTGTATAAACATGAGATAATCATAAATGGTCCCCTACTAGTTTATTAGAGAAAGGTGTAAAATTTTTGCACTTTTGAAATAGCACCAAACTTTTGCATAAATTTTGTGCATAAAACTAATTATCAAGAGTTTCAAGCATATTAAATTAGGCTAAATTTCATGCAAATTTTTGCGGGGTAACCAAGCAGGGCCTTAATCTATTTGATTTATTAAAAACAACCATAAACTGTTTTAATTTTTTTTTAATCATGTAATCATTGTTTAATTTTGGGTTTTACTTTTAAATTTTTTTTTTTTTTTTTGCTTATTTTACACAGTCAACAATAATTATTACATAGTCAATAATAAAAAAAAATTAAAAAAATACAGTCAGCAATAAAAAAAAAAATTTAAAAATACAGTCAGCAAAATCTAACGTCTGTTAAGGGATTGTTAACGGCATTGCATATATTGCAAAAACTTAAAAGTTTGCTGATGATTTTAAACCTAATTTAGTTTGTTGCATAAGTTGGGAATTCGACCCTACTTTGTTGCATAACTCGATAGTTTAACCTTAAAAGAAAGTGGACTTCTATAAAAAATCGTACAGTATAAATCTAATTTCTCAACCAAATTATTATCGTAAATAATGCGAACTTCAACTATTATGCAAATAGTGGTTCTCTCAGCCAATTTAAAGTCACTTCTCATGAATTGATTTACTTAGACTCTTGTTAGTCCAATTGCTTATTTGATTCAAATATGTGACTTGAATAATGAAATTTTTGGACTGATGTAGTGTATAATTAATATAACATGCATCCTTAATGGTTTGCAACGAATCAAAGTTTTATGGATTTAAGACTTTCCCCTCCACGAAGATTTGCAAATTTTGTTTAGTTATGGACTCAGTTAGAGTCGTTTTTTAACCAGTTCTTCAGGGACGTTTTTGTGTAGGGTTAGTATATTGAGCCTAGAAATTTATTTACTTATCCTTTTTATGGAGCGCAAACTCCTGCCATTTTTGTAGATGAATATTGCGCATGTTTGGGGTTTGTATTAAACTTTTCATGTAATGAGTTAAAACTAGGTCATAAAGCTGATGATGGTTGTTATAGTGTGTGTTTGGGTAGTTTGTAATTGTATTGAACTATCTTTTCATCCTTGCATCTTCATTTGCATATGAAATATTCTGACATTCGTTATACGTATTATTGAACATTTCAATCAATAATCTCCCCATTGTTATTTTTGTCGCAAACATTCATATTTAGTTTAGGCTTTATTTAGACGTAATGCTTCAATTTCTACTTTTCACTATCATAAATCATATAGGCTCGACAACAAGGTTTAATAATATACAGGTTATAGTTGAGATATGAAGTAACTATTCCTTTGCCCAGATTGTCGTTAGCGACTTAGCGTACAAAGAGGTAAATATTCCTACACTTGACTTTCAGAACTTTTTTTTTTAAAGCGATTGAATTTAATTTCATATGCAATTAAGGGAAAAAATAGGGTACTCAAATAAAACGGTAATCGAATAACATAATCAAGACCAAATCTTACATGCATGAACAAACAGGTGGTTATATACATCAGTTATTCAGATGACGTTATTCCTCTTAGAGTAGAATGAAAATGTTTTCTAATAAGTGATGAGTGTTTTAAAACCCTCCATTATTTTTTTCAAGGCTCAAGTCAATTTAATGTCAGTACACAATAGTAATATAGAATCAATTTATTGAAATCAGATGGATTAAAAAGAAGTTCTAGATGTTCAAGTATTCACTCTTTATAACTTCCTTTTGCTCATTTTACGAGAATGGTATCAAATTTTTATTCAATAATTTAAGCATAATCACTATATTCCTTATAGATTAGTCCGTTTGATATGTTGGTTAAGTGATTCATGACCATATATCTTTAGGTACTAGGTTTTGTTCTACGAAAAATGTACAATAATTGATAAACTAAAGTGCCTCATCCCACATCTCTGACACATTTGGAGTCATCCACATATTTTGTTTTGTCCAGTCACTTACAAGAAATTATTGGTCTTGTCAAGCTACTAATAAGCAATAATAACTTTATAAACAATTCAAACCCTACACAAATAGGAAATTGAGCAATTTAGTTTAATGCATAGGATTATTGATACTAGTAGCTAGAGTTATAATATATTACATTGAACATGATAGTGGCTTTAGGATTGATGTGATTAACTGTTGTTTGTGGTTGATGAAGTATTTTATACTTATGGTTATAGGGTCGATGCCAAATTACTTGAATATCATATTTGACAATGATATTATGTTTTTCAATCTGATTTCTATGATTTTGTTATGCATAGGAGCCAAAGTGAAACGGGCAGCAACAACATAAATGTCAACAAAGCAACATGCCAAGATATTACATTTGCAATCATTCTGATATGTGAAAGAAGATAAAGCTTTATACCTAATAGTCATATGACAAAGCATTGGGTGATTGCAAAAATGTGATTGGACAAAGGAAGAAGGAATAATGCCCACAACCTTCATGTGTTCTGGATCATTTTATGGTACAACTTCTTATTAATGTTTGTTTAATATAACAATGAGATGCAAATGTTCTTTCCTCAAGAAACACGAGAAAGGGAATGAATTTTTACGTGTTAAAAATTGATGTGTTCACCCTTATTATCTATTTCTTTTTCTGTTTCTCACCATCTAAAAGTTTAAGGTTAGGATATTTCCATTTGATTTCCCATCTTAAATTATGTTGTGTTGGGGATGGATACTTAAATGTGATGTGATGTTGCTCAAAAGAGTATTAAAAGAAATTTATAAGCCCTTGTGCCTGTAATAGTTTCTCAATGTAGAAAAAGTAACAAGCAAGGGTTGTACCCACCTCGAAGGGGGAATTCTTAGGTCTAACACAATTAAAAACAATAACTATAGAACACCAATTGAATCAACTAGAAAGATGAGATTGATTCTACTTCGTACAGGCAATAAAATAAATAAACAACTACTTAAACTAATATTAGAAGATAAAAAGAAATGGAAAGAAAGTCTAATGTTGACCAGAAAAAAGGATTCATATCCACTAACAAAACAAAGCAAAACATATATGATGTTCATTTATATTCAATCTAGAGTATTTTTTGAGTCACCTCTCAGCTATTCCAAGTAATTACTAATGCACATAATAATCAAATAGTCACCTCTTAACTATTCAATTCACTTAACTCGATGTATTGATTTGTAAACAAATCGTCACCTCTCAGTTATTCAACTTGATTACAAAGGTTCTAATAAAAGAGATTAATTGTAGATATGCAAAAGTCACCTCTCAGTTATTCTTTCACATATCTCTAATTAATCTAACACTATTATTATTGTTAGGTCTCCTTAATACTCTAACAATATTATTTAATAACATGGGTGCCACAAATACATAAAGGATCAAGTTTACTTCTATTTAGAATTGAAATAAACTAGCATTAAGCAATTGAATCACAATGCATATAAACGAACAATCATGGTGTTTTTTGCATTATCTAGAGTGCTTCAACCATTCCCCCTAAAGGGAACTTAGCTACTCATCTTGATAATGACACTATAGAAGAAATAGTAAAAGAACACAATATTATTAATGGAAAAGAGAAGAGATTATTATTATGATTGAAAATGTATACTACAAGACAGATTGACTTCAAGAAGAAGAGAAGTGTTTCTTCCTCTCAAAAGTCAAAAGCTTCAAGAGGTTCTAAAAGCTACTAAACCTTAGCTACTACTTCTCTTTATATAGAGATTACAATATACGAGTTCTCATAAGATAGAAAACTTCTTTGCTTGCACAAAAAGTATCCTTGCTTCATCCAAGATCTTCAAATTAGGTTAAAATTCGTGGTGGTTGAGCTTCTAGAAGCAGCAAGACCACGTGGAACCCTAATTTTGTGAGGCTTAAGTTGTAGCTTGGATCAATACCTTCAGATAGACAACTTACGAGCCCAAATCGGAGATCATCATGTAAAGTCTTTTTTAGATTGGGCTTCAAGTAACGGGTTTCAATGGATCTTTTCACTAGTGGACTTCAATATAACTTGGATTGAGCTGGGATTTGGACCACCCATCTTGGACGTAAATTCAAGTCCATAGTACCGGTCCAAGGGGTGTCCTCAGTAATACACAGGTGCAAATAGTATTTTCTCTCCTTTATGCAAATAACACTTCTTTAACGGGGTTTTATTATTTTTTTTTTTTTGGCTTTTAACAGGCTTTAGAACAATATTTGACTTTTGGCTCATGAAAGCTACACAAATGACAAGAAAGCACTAATCAATAGATATTACACAATAATATATGCTATGCAAATAAAGTGTTATTCGGGGGATAAAAATACACTTTTGGGGACTTATCATAATGTATGAAAATGAACATGACTTTGATTTTTGAAAACATATAATGTTGCCTTAGAAAGATATTTTTTTGTAAATTATCCCAGACATGGCTACCCATGGCTGCTTTTTATATGGTCAGAGTAACTTATTGACAATATTTATTTAACCACTATAGTTAGTTGTTTACAGATTCGATTTAGATTATAGAGATTTTTGGACATACCCCTATTTGAAAGTCGAAATTTGAGTTAGCCCCAATTTGAAAAAAAAGATACCCCCCTTTTAAGATGTGGTGTTATCTTAGCCATCCATCATAAAATCAACCTATGGTTGTAAAGCTCTTATGGGACTTGCTTTCGTTGAAGAATACCTAGCCACATCGTCATCACAGAGAGAACACCTAACCATATCATCATCACAAAGAGAACACCTAACCATATCATCATCATAAGAGCATGGGTCTCCTAATCTCGAACCAGGTCCGAAGGCTGACCCACTTAAGAATTACATGAGAAATTTCCCCAAACAATGTTGATGAGAATTGAACTCACAACCTCTCACTCGTTGAAGTGTTTGGAGGGATAACAAACCAACTGAACTACCAGTATATAAATAGCCAAAATCTGATCTGAATAAAGGTACCTAAAAATGACATTATGCTTCGACATAGAGATGTATGGAGTGAAACAGAAGTTGCCTGAGTTGAAAGACTTCGAAGAGGAATAACAGTGGATGGATTGTAAAGCTTATTCAAAAGCCCAATGAGTTGTGTAATACCTGATGTAATATGATGATGATCCAGATATTCTTCAAATTGTATACTATATGATTATGTCTTCTTCGATCTTCTATGTTACCTGAAACTGCAAAAAATTTATCCTGCAAACCTAACATATACAAATCTCTCCTTATATAAGCAGCAGATTGCTACAGTAGTGAACTTGTTCCTAGACCTTTTCTTTAAGTATTTTTTTTTTCTTCTGAAGTTGGCATTTTCCCAAGAAACCACTTTGGGCTAAAGTTATGGTCTATAATTAAGCCCAATTTAATGAATAAAAAAAAGCCCAATTTACTGTTATCTTCTTCTTCATCTTCTTCAGATAAGATTTTGCCATAGTTCAATTATATTTCTTTCTTCCACTCTAGACTCAAAAGAGTCATAAGAACACAAACAAATGGCTGCTTCTGCAACCACTCTTTCTTCCTTCTCTTCTCTTTCCATTCGTTCTTCACATTCTTCTTCATCTACCTTGTTCAAATCATCTTCAATCTCAATCCCCATTTTCCAAACTACCAATTCATTCTTCACAACATCTTCTTTTACATTTTCATCAAAACCCAACTTCCCCAAACCCTTTGTATCCGATTCTGAAGATGTAGAAACCATTTTCTTTGATGAAATAAACCCAGAAGAAGAAATTGTATATGACCCACCAGTACCTCCAGAAGGGTATGTTTCTCCACCTGGAATTGATGATGGTCCAGCTGAGACTGAAGATGAAATTACTGCAGCTTATGAAGAGCTTTATGGTGTAGCTTATAGTGGAGTTAGTGTTCTTGGTAATGATGTTTTTGTTAAGGAGAAAAAAGAAAGTGGGTATGGATCAAAAATCAAGAAGGAGAAGGTTAAAGATGGATTTGATGAAAGAGTTGTTCAAGTTAGGAGAGTTACTAAAGTTGTTAAAGGTGGAAAGCAATTGAATTTTAGAGCTGTTGTTGTGGTAGGTGATATGGAAGGGAATGTAGGTGTTGGTGTTGGGAAAGCAAAGGAGGTTTCTGCAGCCGTGCAGAAGTCTGCGGTCGATGCTAGGAGGAATATCATTACTGTGCCAATGACAAAATATTCGACATTTCCTCACAGGTTGGTAACTTGAAGTAATATTTCTCATGGCTTATTTTTATTTTAATTGTTGCATTTTGAGTTGCTGGAATTAAGTGAGCTTGGTTTCGTTTACGGTGATTATAATTGATTGATTATAATTGCTTTTAATAATGGTGAGAAGAATTATACACCTTCTGCTAATGTGGATGATGTGATTAACAGATTGATATTAGTTGCATTCCCAATTTCGTGTTTGAGCTATGAGCCTATGATAATTGATTTCAGATTTGGTTTATATTTAGAGGAACATTATTACGTCAACGTCTTCAACTTTAATGGATTGAAGTGTTTTCATCTGCAATCAATAGAGTGTATTCTGAGTCATGTCTACATTGTCAGGATCAAATGACTTCAAATAATAACGTTATTTGTGTCTGTTCAAAGTGGTCTCAATGTCTCATGCACAACGCTAAGTTGGCTCGCAATTGTTTTTATTGTCTAATGGTTTGTAATTGCCTGTGTTGATAATTATACTAGATAATCACGTATAACTCTAGTTTCTGTCTGCATTATTGGTGGCTGGTTTTTGCAAAGGATGGGACATCCACCCCATGTATTCCACTTGGTCTTTGAGGCAAGATATTATTCAGTTCAATCTTTCATATGAATGACTGTGTATGGGCCTCCCATTTTCTTGAACTATATTTTTGAAATCATTGGTTTTGGATTGAATGTTAGTTCATGAGGGCCTAATCACTTTGGAAGCACCAATGTGCTGTCCAAACTTGGTAAATTGAATGATGTTAACAAGCTTAAAGTCGCCCTATGGTCGTCTTAAAGTTTCTCCCTAGCTTCAAAGTGTTATAGAGCAATACCAGAGGATATATAACTGAATGTATAATTGTCATAAAGCTAAAACGTGTTGTTGATATGATGAGACTAGAAACCATCTGATGTAGTAAAATGTTGGATATAATCAGAACTTATGGTGATCTTAAAGTTTCAACTTTTTGGTTCTCTGTGGTACTGAGTTATTTTGGTTTGTTGGCATCATTTTCGTTTTTTTCTTGGTTGTTTCCTTGTTAAGGATCTCCCTCATTGTTTTGTCCTGCCATGACTCATAGCAAATGAAGTACAACAAACGACCCACAAATATCATAAAACAATCAAGCACCCAAAGTACGCACTAGTATGGAATACCTCAACGATCCCTTTCCTGTGAATGAATTACTAGTTTACTACCCAGTATCCTGACATTCTCAGCACTAGCAAATCCCACGTACTAGTGTTACCGTCTATTGTTGTGGAGATTGATAAAAGACGAAGATTAGAATGGACAAATACCAAGTATATGCCTCTTTCGGTTGTTATCTTGTTCCTCTCCAAAGAGTTTATGAAAGAATATGTACTGATTTCCTGCCACAACATGAAGAGGGACAAGATTTCCTAAGTAATTTCAAGGACAAATTTAGAAATAAATGTGTAAAACTTCCATGAGCCCACAAGTGTGATTCCATCATTTTTCAATAATAAAGGGAATAACCATTCATAAACCTTCTCAAGATTGCCGAGAACTTGGCAAACTCCCTTGTGACTTGTCTTTGCTTTGCCCCAATGGGAAAGTATTTTTCTATACACTTTGTCTTTTTAAACACTCTAGTCTTACACCTGGAATTTGTCATCCTTATGTGGAATAACGTGATTATTGGGCACACCAAATCATTCATTACTGTGCAATCGATCTGATGCAGTCGTGCATAAAGATATGTACTTTGAACCGAATTCAAAGAACTACGACGATTTTCGGGATTCGACAACCAATGTTCTTAACCAAGAACTCACACAAAGAGAAGACTCTTCTCAAAACACACAATTCAATTAACCAATCAACATCTACTTAGCCAATGGCCTACAACTCTTTAAATAGGAAAAACAATCCTTGAAAAGCAAGGAAACCTAAACCTAGACCAATTCTAATGAAAATAGAAAACATAATTCGAAATTAAAATAACCCTAAAATAGAAATACCCTAAAACACCTAAAAACACCAATTAAACATAAACCTAAATATCCCCAATAATTCTAAAAACATATAGTAGCAATCTTAGCACAAATTAGGGGTTTTAATGCATCACGATCTTAAATGATATATTAAACCATAAACATTGAAATGAGAATAAGTTATAGTGCCAAGGACTTAGAGAGTGTACCGAACCAACGCCTGATCTGTTGCTTCAACCCCCCATCGATTCACTATTATTTGGTGCATGATGGTGTATTGCTTTCTTTTTTTTTTATTCATTTTTGTTTAATTAGCAAGCGAGGTTGTTATCCCCACTTAAATTAGACGAGGAAACTTTTTATCAAACAATCAGCTGCTGATGTGGTTCGAACTCACAACCTCTCCACTTTGTGAGAGGGATGCTACCGTTGAGCCACAGGCTCATTCACGCGGTGTGTTGCTTTCTACATTGAACTGGATAGCTATCTTCACTTTCTGTACATTGTCTCACATATCATACAGTAAAGGAACAGGATATTTATATATAGCGTTTTGCTTAGCATCTCTTATATGAAATCGGTGAAGAACCTGATATTATCTTGCCTCAAACATCTCATATAAACGAAATCCCTAGCCATAAAGTAGCTCTTCATACCTTCTTTCTCCTCACTGCTGACTGCTTCAATGATTCCCAGTGTTGTAGCATGGCTTTATTTGAACGATGATAGGAAGTGGTTGAACAGGTCTTTTCAGTTAGGATTTGAAACCATGTCTTTTTGTTTTGGGAGGTAGATTTGAAACAGTATTAATATCTGTAACACACAGACGACAGAGTATTCAACTCTACTAAATGGGGGGGAAAAAACCGTACTTTACTGTTACTATTTATAAATTATATGCTTCTCTGCAATGCGCATAGAGCCGTTTCAATCTCATTATTGCACCACAGTTCATGACGGATCTAAATTAGACTGAAGAATATTAATGCCCTTTGGTTACTTGTAATTATAAGGTGGGCAGAAGTCCAGATGGTTAGTTATTCGGCTTTTTCTAATAAGATCTGAATAATACCATGATTGACACAGGTGCTTCCCAGAACCTCATGCCTCTGTCATGCAGAAACATCGGTTTGGAATTGACCTGTGAAGTTACTTGATATTGGCTGGTCAGCATGCCAGACATCTGTGTTCCTGCATATGCACTTAATGAATGACTTCTCTTTGGTTAGAACAGCTTATTTTGCATTTATTAACCTCTGCAAAGGCATATTCAAAGGCTCAGATCTTTCTTTACTTTTCGAAACTAGAATGAATGTTTGACTCTTGATTCTTATACAGTAATTGTGGTGTACTACTACTCGCACAGAGGAAGATGCCACAAATCTTCCTTTGTGCCATGTGTTAGCCTGCAATTTTATGTACACTTTGCTTTTTCCGTGACATAATCATAATGAAGAAACGTGAATCCCTTAGTAGTGCTAGTGTTAGGTTTGACTCTTGGGTCTTATAATTGTGGCGTACTACTAATAGCACAGAGGGAGAAGCCACAAATTCCCCTTTGTGCCATGTGCTAGCCTGAAATTTCATGTACACTTAGCTTTTTCTCGTGACAATCATATTGAAGGAATATGAACCCCTTAGTAGTGGTAGTGTTTATTCCTGGAATATGCATGCTATTTGAGTCACCTCAATTTTACTTCCATGGATGTTTGTCTGTAGTATCTGGTGATGATGTTCATACTAGTTGCCTACTGTCTCCTTCTGACAGCTATTTTTTTTTTCATTAATTTTCTCTCTATCTTATTGTTTTAAGAAATTCTTTGACATGAGAAAATGTCAAATATGTAGTTTATTACTTAGTTAAGTTATTTAGCATCAATAAAATTTTCCATGGTAATGGATTTCAGAGCTGATGGGAAGTATGGAGCTGCAAAGGTTATGCTGAGACCTGCTGCACCTGGTACTGGTGTGATTGCTGGAGGTTCTGTGAGAATTGTCCTTGAAATGGCAGGTGTTGAAAATGCTCTAGGGAAGCAACTGGGAAGTAACAATGCTCTCAACAATGCCAGAGCCACGGTTGTTGCAATTCAGAGCATGAGACAATTTAGTGATGTTGCGCGTGAGCGTGGAATTCCAATGGAAGAACTATGGAAGTGATGGGATGGGTAGAAATCAGTTTTTACGCGTCGATTTTTCTTGAAGACAATGTAAGTTACTTGTACTTGTAAGGAAATTGTAGTATGTTTCTCGTTTCATCTGTAATCTTTCGTTGCTCTTAAATTTTTTGGAAATGCAAACTTTTCATCTGTAATCTTTCTTTGCTTTTTAAATTTTTTTTGAAATGCAAAACTTCTAATCTCATTGGGAGGGATAAGAAAATTGTTCTGTAAAGATGACTAAATTGAATATGAGAACATAGGCTGTACTTTCACTTGCCATTATTGGAGTTCGTCTTTCCCACAGGATTTGTTGTAAACAAACAGATTACCTTCCCCTTTCCCCCTACCCTTAATTGGCTTGAGTCTTCATTCGATATTCAAAACGAAAAGGTGTGGCAACAAATCTTCAGTACCGAAGCTCTCCCAAACATTGAGGTTCTATAAATTGTGATTTTAATGTACGACAGTATAAGCTTGGTTTTGTTTTTGCACCCAATTATTTCCTGATAATTTCGATTTATTTTTCAACCCTACTTGACAGGGTCAATCAACTTGTGAGTAGGCTGTACAAAGAAAATGGAAACTGTACAGTTGGTTTGGCTCCTGATATGCAAGATTTCTCAACCAGGATGAGCAACACCTCTATGGTGTAAATCTGTAGCTTGTCCTGGAATTACCACCATCTGTAGCATTGTTAGGGAACTTGTTTATTTACTGACTATTCACCTCGTCAATCACGCTGACACACTACCAGCAGCTTCACAATGAATATCAGGTCCTCGTAACGGAAACGCAGTACTATCAGCTTGACATTAATTGGATATATTTGCTGGAAAAAGGATCTATTTACAAGAACACAGACTCGAGAATTTACTTTTGTTGTAAAAAGCATGTAGTTTTGAACTTCCAAGCTGGTTATTTAGTTACTTAAATTTAGAAATGCATATGTAAAACCTAAACTTAAGAATGGACAGAAGGCAAGGGTGAAGGAGGTATTGCGCCACCAGTGCCTCTGCCAGCACACTCATAATCAAAGCATTCAATGGGGTGTGCATACGCTGCTTCGCAATCTTTCTCGCTTCTCTGAAACTTGTGCTCTGGTAAACAGTTTCGCCGATCATCATAAACAATTCCTCTGGATGTGAGGTTCTGGCAAGAGCCTTCCTCGTCACAAAAGTAATTATTAGAGTACGTGAAATTCTTCAAATTAGGTAAAGCACAGATCCCTGCAGGGATTACTCCACTCATCATGTTATGTGCCACATCAAGCTGCTCCAAATGAGTTAGTCCGGCAATACTGTGAGGTATAGGACCTACCAACTTGTTGAAGCTTACATCCAAGACTTTCAGCTTGTACAGAAATCCTACTTCTGGTGTCAAACAACCTGACAAATTAGTGTTGATCAGTAGCAGCTCCTCCAAGGTATCTGCCAACTTGGCAATGCTAGGTGGAAGACATCCTCCCAAGTTGTTATTGGCAAAGACAATTACAGATGCTGTGCTTCCAGATATGTTTGACGGAATCACTGAAGTCAGCCGGTTATTATTCACGAAAATAGCATCGAGTTTGATAGAAAAGAGTTCAGAAGGTAATGGTCCTTCGAACTCATTGTAACGGAGATCAAGATACTTTAGAGATGGCAGAGAAAGCACCACTGAAGGGAAGGGACCTACAAACCTGTTATTGCTAAGGTCTAACTCATAGAGGAGAGTGAGATTAGCAAAGGTTGGTGGAAGGATTCCACAGAACCGGTTGCTATTAAGATGGAGGAGAGCAAGGTCTGATAATAACCCAAATTCATCGGGTAGAAATCCAGCAATATCAGCATGGTTGAGATCAATCCCAGCAACAACCTGGATGTCAGGGTTATCGGTAGAAGGAGCACAGTATAAACCATTGTACTCACAAACAGCGGGGCCAACCCAGTTGGAGGTGATATTACTGGGATCAGAGTATATTACACATTTCCATGCTTGGAGCGCAACATAAGCTTGGTGGAGCCTGGCGTTTGGATCAAGATGGCTGTGGCTAAGGGTGGTGGAATTGCTGTGAATGGACTTAGCAGGTAGTTTGTGAAATGAGCTAGTAAACTGCAACAAAAACAAAACCAAGGCAATGGAGGCCGAGTATGGAGCCATTGTTGTTTGTGCTATGTATGCCTCAAGGAGGGGACTGGTATTAAGTAGGGAGTATTTGTAATCAGGATCTTTGTTCTTCAACATTTTGAAATTTTAAGGTCTTACTGCCTAATCATTATGTTTCATGGTTACTAAAACGATTCATGATCTTGACAGATTAAGATGTCCAATGATGTGATTTGTCGGCATGAGCCAAAAGGTTCTATTTGTGTCAAGTATTCTATAAATTTGTATACATTACTAAATACAATGTTGGGACACTGCCACAAGCGTTGCTGCATACAGTCCTAACTGATGTGGAGCTAAGGGGCCGTTCGGCAACAGCGTTGGAATTCCTTTTCTTACTTCTTAAAAGGAAATAAGGAGAAAGCATTTTTGTCAATGAATTTAGAAAGGAATTCTTATAAGTTGAAAAAGGAATTTCTAAAGAAGTTTCTTATTCCAGCTTCAAATAGCAACTTCCTGAAAAATTCATTCTTGGATTCTCCTTACTTGCCGAACGGGGCCTAAGTTTGACACAACCATCACCTTTCCAAGGTTAGGCTCCTTTCCAACACCATCCCCTTGAGGCATCTCAACCATTCTTGAATAAGAGGTCTAAGCTATTCTGAAGGATGGGATGGACAAGATGGAAGGTGATGCCCAAGATAAAGACATTCCTCCTTTCCTTTGACATTCCTCCTCCCTTTTTCCTCTCAATAATATTGCTTTTGAAAGTTGCTTTGTTTGAAATAAACCATTTACTATGTCATTTCTTGAGTTCAAAGAAATTAACATGGAAAAGTAACATCAAGTGGTGGGATTTGTCAACAACAGTTATACACAAATTGAAGTACAAAATATGAAAGACAATTTGATTGCAAAATCAGCAATGTACTCAGTATGTAACAGGGTAACCATCTTGTTCACTTCTTGCATTCATCATATTGTCAATGGCAAGTTTCTGAAGTAACTAATGACTATGCTTATGTTATCAGGTTTCGCAACCATTTAACCAAATAATTCCTTACCACATTAGCCACCCAAAATAATTAAACTATAATTCAGCAAAAAACAGCTATACTTATCCTGGTAATTATATTTCAGCAACCTAATGCACTCAGAAGTTGAAAAAAATGCTAAGCAACATAGAGACACAATGCACTAAGAAGTCAGAAGTTGAAATAGATGCTAAGCAACAATGCAACATAATGCACTTATATGTTAAGCAACATCATGAACTCAGAAGTTGAAAAGGATGTTCAGTTGTTTTGATCATCATGCTATTAAGAAAAAATGAACACCACAGACAGCAAGACAATGCAGCAGAGCAGCCACAGAAGCTGGAAAAGATCACAGACAAAAAGGCCTAGAAGGGTACAGATGCTGGAAAAGGTGTGAGTTGTTTTGATCATACCACATTCAAGAAAAGTGAACCATACAAACTGAGAATTTACTTCAGGTGAAATAACCCTGCATGACAATAAAGAAGCAGTACATCACATCCTTCAATAGGGCGGATGGTACCTTTCAACCAATTCAGATAAAAATACAACACTGCATAAAACGTAGGTGTTTTTCAGAGTTCCAGTTCTCCCCACAATTTGTTAAAACATAAGCTTCAGCTTTGCATGCGTATGCACACCTAGTAACCATCCAATATAATTATATCGTAGAAAAAAAAATTACACTAGAATAAATTTACTAGAACATAAACCACAACGCAACCTATACCATTTTTATTTAGCACCAAAAAGATCAAAGTTCATACCAAAAACAATAACAAAAACCAGACAAACTATGAGATCAAAAGCAGATAAAAAGAAAAACAGCTGTTTATGCGTATATATGCTTAGAGAATCATACAGCGTTCACTATCATAACTCACTCAGGTCATAAGCATAGGTGCAATTCATCAAAATATTATATATATACTCATCCATATAGGCAAAAGACTTTTACAATCACTAGAAAGCAGTTTAAGCTTAATCCTAAGCAACTCACGGCATTTAAGTTCAAATTAAAGTATATCAACCGACCTCAATAACTGACTAGAATGAAAAGTTTTTCAGACTTGACTAATATGAAATTGACAATATAACAAAATTCAGAAAGGGGAACTCAATTCTCATCATTGTCATCTTCATCATTTCGGTAAAGGGCCATACACAACTTAGGCACCACCAGATCCATACTTTTTGCCCAACACAAGTAGCTGTAGCTTGTCATAACCAGCTAGAACACCAGCACCTGCAACAGCACGCAAGACGTTCGCACCAGCACCCTTGAAGAGAGACTTCGCCCCCTCATTCTTAAGAATCTGTTGGAATGCAGCTAATGAACTCTTGTACTTAACAGCTTCTCCGGAGGTCATCATCATCCTCCGTCGCACAGTATCAATAGGGTACGATGCAAGCCCAGCTCCTATGGTGATTCCCCATCCCAATAGGAAACTTGCTAAGAAACTATCCTGCAAATACCAAAGAAAAAATTGTTACCAGTGACACAGATCAGGCATTTCCAACACTGCTAAACAATTTGGCTACTTTTCTACTAACCTGCATATCACCAACCAACACGACTGGTTTCAAAGAATCATACATTCCAAAATATAGACCACGGTAGACAATAATACCAACACACGAGATGTTAAACCCTCGGTAAAGTCCTGCAACTCCATCTGATTTGAGAGTCTTTTTGTATACATCAACGAGACCATTAAACTGTCTTTCACCACCCTTCTTGGCAGACTTGGAATCATTAGCCAGTCGTGTTCGAGCAAAATCCAAGGAATAGACAAAGAGAAGAGATGAAGCACCAGCTGCACCTCCTGATGCCAAGTTACCAGCAAACCATTTCCAGTAGCCATCTCTGTCTTTCTTGAAGTTGAAAAGGCTCTTAAAGTAATCCTTGAAAGCAAAATTCAGAGCCTGGTGTACAATTAAGGATCAAACATTTAGTTGAGAAGCTTACATAGCTAATGGACATAGTTAGACTATAGACTAATGGACATAGTTGACAAGCTTACTAAATACATAGTTAGACTAGACTAACGGACAAAATGGTCATCGTTTCTATTCAAAAAACTGACCTGTGTGGGGAAGTATCTGATAACATTGGCAGTGTTGCCTCTCCAAAGGGATAGGAAACCTTCATCCTTAATTGTTCGGCCAAAGCAGTCACCAATTCCCTTGTAGGGCTCAGAGAGACGTCCTGACTTGAGCATTTCACCTTGATTCTGGACCAATAGCTTCACACGTTCAATAGGAGCAGCTGCTGTTTTGGAGACTGCAGCAGAGACTCCCCCCATAAGGAAATCGATAGCAAAACCTTGAGCACTTTTTTCTGATGGTGCTTGCACAAAAACAGGCGACAGAGGTGTCACAACAGTTTGGCCATTGCTCTTGTATGTTGGAATCAGAGTATTTTGAAACCCCTTATTCATGTATGCACCAGATAGATTATAAGCACCAGTGTTCCTGGCATGAATGTTGGGAGAGAGCTGAGTAACAAGGTGAGATTGCCCTTGTAACTTTCGGAAAACAGATGGATTATACGAACCATCCGCCATTTTGTAGCTAAATACAAAACCTAAAATGGAAACATACAAAAGTTTAGAAATGAAGAGAAAGTAAACGTTCTTTTTAACTCAAATCAAATTATAAACATACAACAATGTTCTATATGAAATAAATTTGGAAACTATAGCACAGTCACCCCAAGGTTCTCTTTAAGACAAAATACACTATAGATTCCAAAAAAAAAAAAAAAATGTCATCTGTGAAGTGGTTGTATGCGCGCAACAGCAAGAGAAGTACAGATACATTCAAACATATTAACATTTGAAAAAATTTAAACACAAATTTTTATCATAATCAATTGACATTGAAAAAACTCATTATTTGTGGCAGAGGAAACAACCCCTTTTTGAGTTTAGTTTACTTTCACAACCCATTCAGCAATTTTAATGAAATTCATGATATCATAACCTACTTTTATAATTGGTGAACAACACAAATCTTTAAAAGAAAACTATGCAAAATAATTTTAAGTATATATGCAAGTAATAAGTGTGATCTATCTATCTGCTCACTAAGAATAATAAACTGACAAGTAATCAACACTGATGAAATCACAGATCAAGAAAATGAACAACAACAGAAAATTAAATACTAGTACGTACAGAAGAGCATATAATCCAAAGTCCAAATTATAACAACTAATAATAATCAACTATACACTCAACTGTAAAAAAGAGATAAAAAAAACCAAGAAAGAGAAAGAGAGAGAGAGAGAGAGTGAGAGTTACTTGCACTAAAGAGGGAACACCTTAAACACCTTGTTGCTGCTAATTAAAACCCTCTCGAGTCTCGATTGATCGAGGAAGAGAAGAAAGGTGGAAATGAAAAGATTTATTTAGTACAGAACTAGGGTTTTAGCTCTTATTTTCTTACACAATTACCCTTAAATCTTGTTAGAAATGGCACGTTGACGATCATTCTAATTTCAAGCAGCCACCTATGTCTGAATTCAAAACCCGCAGCCCATTATTGTCTGTCTGGACTCTGGAGTCTGGACTTGGGAGTTGGGACACATCAAATGTAGTGTCAACTTTGTAGTAATAAGAAAAAACATTGGACTTGGACACACTCTTGATTATCTGCCCACATGTTTGCAAATCTAAAGGGAATCGGTTTGTTGCAAACATGTTCCTCAAAATTTGCCTAACTACAACATACAGTATTACAGTGAGGAAATGCATAATCTATAATGTAACTCCCCAAAGAGCTAATTTTGGAGATGCATTTTCTTGCTTATCCAATACATACAAGTGTGGTGTAGCTAATTTTCTTGCTTATCCAAGTTACTTTTCTAGCTACGGGATTGGGGATTTAGTTGTGCAAGATAGTTTTAAGTCGGAGAACTGAAGGGGAAAGGAGATGCTAGGTGTTTTCCAATTCAACAGTGAAAGGATGGTGAAGGGTGGTTGGCGTTGCACAAAACCAACTTCTGCATCATAAATACTCTACTATACAACAATAGGGGTATTGGTCTCACTGATACTATCAATTGTCTTAAAAATCACATAAGGAGAGGTAGGCACAGACTTGGCAAAATAGTGTAGAAGGAGGCTACAATTGTCTCAAGTGTTAGCAGTACTGCAACAGGTTTGGCAAAAAAAGAGATTCGTGGTGGCTGACCCTCAACATCCACCTCTGTTACAATGATGATTGCATGGAACTGTCGAGGACTGGCATCCTCCACGACAATTCTTCAACTAAAGATGGAATAGATTTGCAGCTAATGGATTCATCTAAGCACCTAATTTCAGGTAAATTCACTAATTACATTACAAATTCTTCATGGTTTATGACTTTTGTTTATGGGCATCCAGTTTCGAATGCTAGGAAAATTGTTTGGGATTTAATTTGTGCTTTTCGATCTAGCTTTAATGGTCCTTGGGCTATTTGGGGAGATTTTAATGCTATTTTAAATTTTTTTGAAAAAAAAAAGTGGGCAACCAAACTATAGGTCCATTAGAAATTTCTCTGATCTTATTGTTGATTTGAATCTTATTGATATGGGTTTTAATGGTCCTAAATTCACTTGGGACAATAATAGATCTGGTTTTGCAAAAATTAGAGAGAGATTAGATAGAGTTTTTTGTTCCGCTGACTGGATTGATTTATTTCCTCTTGCTACTATAACACATGTTCTTGTCTGCCAATCTGATCATCTTGCCATTGTTCTTAATTGTGTTGGTCCTGTCGCAAAAAATCCTAGGCCTTTTAGATTTCATTCTATGTGGTTAAACTCTGACTCTTGTGAAAATGGTGTTCAATCTAACTGGTCCATCCCTAAGTCTGGTTCTCCTTCCTTTAGAATTAAACAAAAAATTGCAGGTCTCACAACAACTTTAAAAAAATGGAACAACCACACCTTTGGGAACATCTTTAAACAGATGAAAGAGTGCCAAGATAAGTTGACAGGTTTGATGTGTATGCCAACTGAGGATTCGGTCAATGAAGAGATTAGGAAATGGAAAAATAAGCTTGAAGAGTTACTGGAAGCTGAAGCAGCTTATTGGGAGCAACATTCCAGAATTCGATGGAAGAGAGAAGGCAATAGGAATACAAAATTCTATCACATGACTGCAACTATAAGAAGAAGGAGAAACACAATAGATAGAATTCAGAAAGAGGACAATACTTGGGTGACAGGCAGGCAAGAGATTGGAGAGGTCTTTAATAACTACTTCAAAGACATTTATAATTCAGAACATGTGTCCTGGGATGAGGAAGCCCCTAGCCTTTTTAATAATATGCTAAATGAGGATGATAATAGAGAACTCACCAAAGTGCCATCTGCTCAAGAGATACATGAGGTGATCAAGAAGATGGGAAGCAATAAATCTCCTGGCCCTGATGGTTTACAAGCTTGTTTCTATAAAAAAAAATTGGAGAATAGTAGGTGCTGATGTAGTAGAGGTGGTACAAAGTTCTTCCAACAAGGCTCATGTGGTACATATTTGAACCAAACTTTCATAGCCCTTATTCCCAAAGTCCCAAATCCCTCCAAACCAAAAGAATTCCGACCCATAAGCTTGTGTAATGTTATCTACAAAGTCATCACCAAACTTTTGGCCAATAGACTCAAACCCCTTTTATCCAAACTTATTTCCCCAAGCCAAGGAGCTTTCACACCTGGCAGATCAATTGGAGATAATGTGCGCATGAGGTAATTCATAAAATAAGAAGGTTGGGGAAGAAGGAGAAAGGATGGTTTGCTTTGAAGTTGGACATGGCCAAAGCCTATGACAGATTGGAGTGGGACTTTTTGTGTGAAGTGTTTAAAAGGTTGGGCTTCTCTGATAAATGGATAGGACTAGTTAAATTCTGCCTCTCAACAGTATCTTACAAAATTTTACTTAATGGATCACCTCTTGATGAATTCAAACCAGGGAGAGGGATTAGACAAGGTGATCCACTCTCCCCATATTTGTTTATTCTTGTCAGTGAGGCTTTGTCCACACTCTTAGCCAAAGCCGAGATTGATAAAAAAATTATTGGCATTAAAGTTGCTAGAAATGCACCATCTATTAGTCATTTGCTTTATGCAGATGATTTGATTATCTTTGGGAGGGCAACTATACAAGAAGTCATAAACTTGAGAGAAATTTTGGAGAAGTATTGTATGGCTACAGGGCAGAAAGTAAATTATGACAAATCCAGGATATTCTTGAGCAAAGGGATTCATCATAGACACAAGAGGCTAATCAGATCAAATACTGAAGGTGGGTGAAATCACAGAAAAGGAAAAATACTTGGGTTCACCTTTACTCTTCACAAGATCAAGGATCAAAGACTTTACGTATCTAGAGAATTAAATGCAAGACAGAATGGCTGCTTGGAAATCAAGTTTACTATCACAAGCTGGAAGAGGAGTTATGATAAAGGCTGTAGCCCAAGCATTACCTATCTACACAATGTCCACCTTTCCCTTGCCTTCATCTATTACATCAAAGATGGATGATATTGTCAGAAATTTTTGGTGGAGAGGTAATAAGGAAAGCAAAAGCATACATCTATATAGATAGGACTATAGGAGAAAATTTGCAGAAGTAAAAATGATGGTGGTTTGGGATTTAGAAGCTTTAAAGAAATGAATCAAGCTTTGGTTTCAAAGCTATATTGGAAAGTTCTGGCAGATAAAGAGTCCCTTTGGGCTAAGGTTATGCAAGCAAAGTATGGTAGATACCTAAAACCTTTTGAAGATAGAGGCATCCCAGTTGGAGCATCTCCCGTTCTTAAAAGTTTATTAAAAGTGAAGAAGATCATTGCAACAGGTGCTCTATGGGATATTGGAGATGGAAGAAGGATAGACTTGTGGACTGATCCTTGGTTGAGCATTCACAACAAACCTATACCTCTTAATCATATCATCATAGGACCACAACCACAACCTTGTAAATTGAACTTTGTTTTCAGTGGAAACTGTGATTGGGACCAGGGCTTCATGCAAACTTTACCCTCACCACTTCAGAGTCAAATCCATACCTTACATCCTAGACTAGGAGTCAAGGACAAGCTTATTTGGTCCAAGACAAAGAAAGGAAATTTTTCTGTCAAATCGGCATATAGAGTGCTGTATCCTTGACAAATGATGAAGCAAGTCCCCCAAACTCTACACCTGATACTATTTATATACAAGTCCGGAACTTACAAACACCTCCTGATCTTCAATTGTTTATCTGGAAATGCATTATTAATATCCTCCCCACTGGTCAGAAACTTAATACTCATCATATCCCCATTGATCCTACTTGTTCTTTTTGTGGCAAAGAGGAAGAATCATTCCATCATTTGTTTTTCTTTTGTGATTGGATCAAAACAGTTTGCTTTTCTTCTTTCTTGTGCTTAAGAATTTCGTCTGAGAGGTTTATTAATTTCAAATGGTTTCAAACTCTGTCCTCCTTAGACAATCATGATGAAAACCAGGAAAATATGATTTCAAATTTTGCTTTCTATCTTATGCTTTCCATATGGTATCACAGAAACAAAGCTAGGTTTGAATCTGTTTGCCCTAATGCAATCGCTATCATAAAGTATGCAGAATTTGAATGGAATTTGTGGAAAGGTGCTAGAAATGTTGTTTCACAGGACACTCTTATACATGTTGATGCCGCTCAGATTGTGGGGAGTTAGATACCACCTCCACCTGGTTGGATTAAAATAAACTTTGATGCAGTTTTCTACGCTAATCGGAAACAAGGAGCTATTGCAGTTGTGGCCAGATATGCTGAAGGAAGAATCTTAGGTGGAGGAGGAAAAAAATAAAAGCTAATGATGCAGAAGAGGCTGAATCCTTAGGAGGGGAGGCAGCTTTGATGTTTGCTTTGCACAACAATTATATGGATATCATTCTGGAGGGAGACAATGCTGCAGTTATTCAATCACTCAAAGGAGCTACCCAACCATCTATCTTAGTTAGAAGTTTGTTTTTATTTTGCAAAAACTTATTCTATCAGTTTAGGAGTCTTATTTGTAGACATGTTAATAGGTCTTGTAATTCAGTGGCACACAAAATTGCTGCTACTGTTTGGGAGTCTGGGAGTCTGGGAGTCCAAGGTTGTTTACTTTCTCTATTGTAACCTCTTGAATTTAGATTCTAATGCTATCACTAATGCCTGACTATGATCAGTCATTAGTTTATCAAAAAAAAAAAAAGTGAGGAAGCACAAACGAACAGTTTAACCTAAATGACTTTCAGAAATTAATTTATCAAACAAGGCAATGTGTCATTAGTGCTTGTGGATGAGTCGTACTGATATATCAAGGTTTTTCAAAAATATTTATCAACCCCAGTAACTTTTTTGAATTGGACTACTACCATACCATATTACCATATTAATGTACGTTAAGAATCAGTTGGAGATCAAGAGCTAATCAGTAAAATCCCTATATTCAAACATATTAGTACATAAAATCCCTATATTCAAACATATTAGTACATAAAATCCCTATATTCAAACATATTAGTACATGCTATTTTTTCCATTCATTTATCTTTATCAAAGTAGCCCGTTACAATACAACCATGTCATGTATTATCAAACAAATTGGGAGGCCAGATTAACAACAACAGTTTAGGCTTTTGGTTGTCGGATAATCTAACTCCCTAAACTCTCCCCTATGTCAACACTGAACAATTGCCTCTTACAAAAATAACAAAAGTGTACCTAGATAACACATAATCCTACATTATCAATACATTTCATTGCAGGCCACAAACTGGTAATCTGGCGCTAACATTTTTTAAATTCATATCGGCTAGTCTTCTCAAATCGGGATGTATTATGCACGATGTGGATTCCCCACCACCTGAAATAGATGTCATCAGAGGTTATCAAACGCAGGCTACAATGAATAAAACTACTTGTGAGTGATTCAAAACAACTGAAAGAGATTTACCACAAAATTAAATGGGCCGGGGAAGGTCAGTTCAATCATAAGTAATATACAAGAAGGAAAGAGATATCGTTTTTAGGCAGGTGGCAGGGGCCGCCGACAAGTTGGGCATTCCATCTTTATATCCATCCATCTTTGTAAACAACCAGAATGAAAGAAATGATCACATGGTGTCACCTGCAAGAACATTTGCTCATTGTTTAAATCACAACCCCAAAAATAACCACTCCTCTCTAAAAATAAATAAATAAGAGTGTGTATCACGAAAAACTAAGGAATAAAACTTTAGTATACCATGCATTCATTGGAACGTTGAGAAAGATCAATAGCAGTCATACAAATGACGCAGTCTGTAACATGACTTGTATCATGGTCGAACCTTCTATAGTAGCTATATTTCTCTGGTAGGATCTGCAAGATGCAAAACAATCATATCAACATGAGTATTCTACATGTGTACCAGCTTTTAATATTTTTTTTTCTTCAAAGACTAGTGAGATGGTAGGAAGAAAAAACAAGTCGCATGGAATCACAATGGCATGAAATATATTTATAACGTGCTATCACTGATTCAGATTTCAGAGAGAAATATGTAAGGTTATAAATTGCACACATTCAGGGAGAAGATTAAGATCAGAATCCAATTGATTAAACACGCAAAGCAAACCTGATGAGGAATGAACCATCGGGATCCAAGATAATGTTGAGAAAGAAGAATTACTGCCTGCAACCCCATGAATACCCCCAGACAGATGCACCAATTCTTGTCATTCTCAATGCGCATGAAGTTGTTTGGGCAACCAAATACATATAAAGGAATTGCAAGTCGAGTGATAGTCATGCCCAATATGTAATAAGGGTGTAAGGGTTTTCTTGAGTCACGTATAACATTAGTGACTATCTGAGGAATCCAAAAGGAGTACATAAGTAGAAGGATTGGCCGCAGAAAATTATGAAGCTCGTACATGAGTAGGATTCCTCCCAAAAGAATCCCATCTGCAGATGATGTCACTATCGTTTAGTATACACTTACAACAGAAACAATGACTCAAAGTAGAAAATGAATGTATATAAAAGCTAAACATAGAAAGCAACAACTTAATCATAATCATAATAAAATAGAATACAATGGTTGCAATCCTGTAAAATTACTTACAGAAACGACTGTAAAGAACTGACAATTCACGTCTCATTGCCTCCCAACCTTCTCCATTAATCATAGGTCTATTCGCCTTCCATATTGCAAGCAGATATCTCATCTCAAATATAGAGAAGACAACAAACTTGAAAAAAGCAGCTGTGGCAAAAGCATTAAACAGGGATTCTGCACACAACCAATGGCAGCAATATGTAGCATAGATTAATTCATTGAATAATTAGGATGTATGAGGTGAAAAGGATCAATAAGATTATTAATACAGTTATGCAACAAGTTATATGGTTCAGAAATCTAAAAATCTATTTCTAAAAATCTATTTTAAGAACAATGTTGCAGACCTCATTTAACTCTCATACCAAACCCTTGAAAGTATGATTCATATCACGGTTATTAAGGTCCTTTTTAATATTGATTGTTGTTAATGCCATAATACACGCCCAAATTTGCTAGAGGGGATGGGTTTTGCTCAGACTTCGCAGAATTGCAATTCTGGGAATTTATAATTGGTTTTCGAAATTGATCAATTGAGGGGTGACTACCAATTAATCAATTATACAGGAAACTTATAATCATTATGGTCAGGTAATACAAGCGCCTAATCCATCAAAATTATTAATCATGTTTTAAATAACCGGGTAAGTAGAGTGTAGCGATTAATCGGGAATCAGCAGTCAAGCATCAATTAATTTTGATATTAACTGCAGATTCACACCAGGATATTGGATTTTGTATGGTTGTACCTCATGTATTATTCTGTGTTGACTGGATCATTGAACTGTACTGACTCAGAACAGCAATTTCTGACAAGGAATGTTTTGTTTGGGTTACAAAAACTGTACATGGTATCGTAATATTTCCGTTGCCATGAAAGAAATGAATAAAGAGCTGGGGTCTCTTAAAACTGTTGCCCCAGAGCAGTAAACTGATTACCTAAATGAAATTGAAGGTATGCAGATCAATGCAAAATGGAGTCAAGGATCATGGATGTACCATTACCCCTGCTTACATCAAGAATTGATGACTTACCAACTAATATCCCTGCCGTTAGGTGTAAAAGACAAAGATAAGCATCCATAATGGCTTGTTGTCCAATCATTATAATTGAAACTTTAGCAGCTCCCTAAATATAATTCAACAGTATAATGTTAGAAATACTTCCAGAGCTTTAAATAATTTTTTGTTGTAAGTAAGACTAAATGCCTCTGTGAGGTTGTAAAATAAAGATGAGTTGAACCAGAAATTAGAAAGTATGATAACCTTAACACAGATATTATCTTCACTAATGAACTCAATAAAAGTGGGAAAAAATGAACAAAAATAAATAAAATTAGCTGATACACTAAACCACTGACATGAAGTCACGAACTCCATATTTTATGTGATCAGATATTTCAGAAACATCAAAGTTTTAGTGGGAATGATATCTGCGAGAAAGTTATTTTGCTTATTTATTATTTTTGTACTTTCTTGTAGTAGGGAAAATTAACAGTGGCCAGGGTTTGCCGGTTTGAGATTGTACTGTTGTAGGGAGAATGTTGTTCTTGCTCGTCTTTTATTAAGGATATTTTAATCTTTCTTGAATTTTTGTACTTTGGTTTTGATTTTTATAATAACTGATCATTTACCACTCTAGGGAGAATGTTTCTGCAGGACAAAAACAGATGCTAAATATCCCCAAAGGACATAGAAGTCAACAATTTTTGGACTAAAATACCCTCCCTATGGAATCATATATAGTAGATATCATGTACTTAACAAATCTATACACTAAACCCAGAGTAATTAACCCTAGTAGAAAAGGGCAAAATAGGAAATATACCAAAGCTTAGCATTGTGATCAGACGTGAAATCACAATGATGATTATGAAGGCTGCAAGTCCTGTTCAGAAATAATGTTTGATAAGATTGTCCTTTTGGAGGGGAGACTTTGATAAGATTGTCCTGCAGACCCACACTGTCATTGACTCTGTCCTTCGCAATGTCAAAAGGTATAACCTTGTGAAGGACAGAGTCAATGACAGTGTGGGTCTGCAGGACAATCTTATCAGTCTCCCCTCCAAAAGGACAATCTTATCAAACAATATTTCTGAACAGGACTTGCAACCTTTTTTTACTTGCTCAAAAGGACATAGACTTGTGATTTCACGTCTAATCACAATGTTAAATTTTGGTCTATTTCCTATTTCGCCCTTTTCTACTAGAGTTAATTACTCTATAGGTTTAGTGTATAGATTTGTTAAGTATATGATATCTACTGTATATGATTCCGCCTCTGATCATATTACGATTAGGGAGGCTATTTTGGTCCAGAAATTGTTGACTTCTATGTCCTTTTGGGATATTTAGCATCTGTTTTTGTCCTGCAAAAACATTCTCCCTTGCACCTTTTGACATTGCAGAAAACAGTGCCCAGTGTGAGTCTAACTAGTGGGTATGAACGTACAATAATTTATCTAAAAAGTAGGGCAGTAGGGAAGTATCATTATTAATAAAACAGAGGACCCAGACAGACTTGTCACTCTCTCTTCGTGCTCTCTTATATACTTCCGTCACTAACTTGCCCATTCGCAACCAATTCTTCTGTATTTATTTGTGTTTCATGGTACTAAAAAGTTGTGTTTCCAAAAAGTGAACTTAAAAAAATATGCCTAACGAGTCTAACTAGGGGATACAATAGTTTATCTATATGTAAGGCAGTAGGGAAGTATCATTATAATACAACAGAGGACAGACAGGCTTGCCTCTCTCTTCTCATGCACTCTTATCTTCTATTTTTGTCACTAACTTGCACATATGCAACTAGTTTTCTTTTGTATTTAATTGTGTTTCTTGGAACTAGAAAATTGTGTTCTATGAAGTGAGCTAAAAATTTAAGATGCTAATCAAATGACTTTTGTGTGTGTGTGTGTGTGCGCGCGTTCGTGTGTGTGTGAGTGTGTGACCAGTGCGTTTATTTTAGGTTTGGTAGGACAACTGGTGTGCGAGGCTTATGAGCACTCCTATGTGTTTGTGGAGGTTTGGCAGGAAGTTTCTGTAGTGTGAAGCCATCGGAACATTCCTTCAAGATTTTTCTGTAGAATACCATTTTATAACAGCCATTGTGATCTTAAAGCAGGTGTACCTGCTTACCCTACACACATCTTCTATTGTAGCGTTGCACACTGATCAACAGTAATTGACTGCACTATTGACCCTTATAGTTAGTAGGGAGAGATTAAGATTTATAAGTTCACAGACAGTAATTTTTTTTTGCTTTTCAATTTGACGACAAAACAGCATTGGAAGCAATAAATCTTTAAGATGCCCCTCGAATTCTAGTGCTTACAACATTATGCAACCAGTTCTAAAATCAAATGTGGTCATCAAGTATTTTCTGCAGACTCTCAATTTACCATAATGTCTGTGGACTATGGTGACTAGTTCAAGTGCTGTAGCTGAGTATATCGATATGGCATATATGTAGCTATAAAAATTTTATGGATCTAAGATGCGGGTTGAGACACCTGTCATGCAGATGTATTGTACTAATCAGGCTGTGATGTTTAGTGTGAGCAATCTAGTTTTCTATAAGCGAATTACGCATATCAGTGTTGATTGTAACTTTTCGAAATAGTTTTTCTTGGTCAAGGATTTTGAGTGAGTGTAATTTGTAATATTTTAACTAACTCCATTAACATATTTTTTTATTAGTAAGTAAAAAAAACCGTCTTCATGGTACTCAATGATATAATAAGATACATTCAAGAAATTTGGTTGAGGTTTAGATAGATATGGACTCGGGACATATGTGCTTGCAATCGGTACCAGAAGAATATAATATAAAAGATGAAATACATACAGATTATACCAATCCGGAAAAAAAAAAAAAAAAAAAAAAAAAGACAAGATACTTACAGATTGAGTATTGCTATGTTCCATTTGTCGAATCAGCAAGAGAACTTGAAGAAAAGAGATCTAATGCATAAAATTGTTAAGGACCAAATCGAAAACCAGATGGCAGTAGTCAACACAACAATCAGGTCATGAAGCTACAATTGTGCGGTTCTCTTCACTTTTGATTTGCATTTCAAAGTTTGTTTGTGCATCATAATGCTCCCCACCATGGTTAATTGGTTATTCTATGTTTTTTCAAACTTTTTGGGGATAGCCTAAAGATGAAAGATACAAAGAACCTACAGCAAAACAGCCAAAGACCCAACCCAACCTAACTAAAATCGTCTCCTAAGAAAATGCAAAGGCTTGAATAGGATGTCCTTGTATTCCTGCCATCTCTTACTGTCTTACACCAAAGGAACAACAGTCCTTTGATGTTAAGAAAGGAACAAACTTCGTTTCCTACCCAAAAATGTCATATGAATCCTGAATATAACAAAGGAGAAATGATATAAAAGTTCAAATCTCCAGCCAAAACAAAAGAAAATAATAAATACAGTTGCAGCAAAGCAGTCAGACGATGTTGATAAAAGTTGTGTAGTTGAAAACTTATTTTAAACCTTCTCCGCTTTGCTCTTTCGTTTCAATTGTACTACAAAAATGCACCCATAAGTTTCCTATCCCTTCATTTAGTCTTATATATATTAGAGTTTCTACTGGTAGAAAAGAAAGAAAGAAAGAAAAAAAGAAAGTTACAGGACTATCAAGAAGGATACAAAAGTCACCATCAAGGTATAATTAACTGCTTTGTTGTAGTAAACCTCAATGTTGACAGACGTAGCATTTAGCAGCATTGGTGCAAAGCAATCCCCATCATCGTCTACCGAAGAACTCTCCATCAACCCTTCCAATTGATAACGCTCCTGATCTCCATCTATTAACAAAAACAGCACCTTATAAATTAATGTTTTGCACAAGCATATAGGCAGCGCCCTTTTGTATCACGAATTCACGACACAATCAGATAGATTGCTCTATCTATAATACACGAGGAGGCACAAATTTCAAATTACATTATCAGAAAAAAAAATAAAAAATGGAACATACGATTGCATACAAATGTGAAGATATGGACTAACATATGCCAGAAAGTTGTTGGATTATAAGCATGAAATGTGCATTACTATAAAGCACTTATACATCAGTGGTTGAGATTTGAGATAATGGACTTGATAAAATGTCTGACACCAACACCTGTGGGACATCTTAAAGGCCATATTATACTGCAAAATCATAGGCAATTAAAATTCCCTAAAACATTTTAAAAGGGAGCAGCGGAAGCTGACATGCACACATCAGATCAGATATATATTAAGAGGATTAGGGCATTCAAGATGACAAGCACTGGAACAAAAGAATTATGTAGTTAAGATGACAAAGGGTGTAATTTAAACTCACAGCTTCTCAATTAAAATCAAATGACCAAGTTGAGATTTCTGACTGAAATTTTTAAGTAGTGATTGTATCATGATATATGAGAAGTTGAGCCCAAAAAAATGTGAAGACGTTGCTATAAGTTCATATTATACGCTTACCAGTTCAGGAAAACACATTTTATCTAAAACACTTTAGTTTAAGGTGACAAATATGAAACTCCTGTTTGTTTTTAAACTCGGCTGTTGCAGCGATTATTGACACTTGGCCTCAATGATACTATAGTGTTTCCTAGACTGATAAGGTCTTTTGGTGAATATATGAATTATACACTGAAAAGGTTGAATTACAGAGATTGGGACCTTTTAAGGCATTTGTTTTTAACTTCTATGCTGAAGTGACATCCTCTCTATGGTGGAGTATAGTACAAAACTCATCATTGGGCAATTCCTTGGCATGGCTGCCAAATGGGAACTCCTTAAATTACCTATCGCAATTACCTTCTCGTGATGGAAAAGCATACCGTATCTTATGAAGAACAACAAATATAGTTTACTCAATGTTCAAGGAAACAATAACTGTGGATCGTATAAAGTGAAATACCGTATTGGGTTGATGGGACACGTGAAACCTGAGCTGCGATTTCTACATTACAGTGTTTTTCCATGTCGTAGGTAGGTGCTGCAAAGCAAAGATAAAAAAGATAAATCGCAGTGACATAATCTCAAGTTCATTATTAGGTTAAAAAGTAGATAGAGACTGATAGAGAGTTACAATTTTTTCTCATCCAGATCTTTTCTCGAGGTGACTCTTGAAATACCTGAGACGAGAACACTCCCAGCTGTTCAAGTAAGAAAGAACAGTAGTTAGTCTGGAGATTCATATCTATACAAAAAAACCTTCATATGAAGGCCTGAAAGTCAACCTAAAAAACTCCACTACATCCACAAAAATGCAATTGCCATCAAGCAACTAAGTTTCTAATCAACTAAATCTGGAAGAAACCTTGGACATCGTGGGAGGATTGTGATTTTATAGAACTCTTAAGCATGCTGTAAGGCCCCAAAAATTCAGGCCTGTGGATGGCTTAGATAGAAGACAGGTACAAGTGCAATGTGAGCTATGAGAGAAAATTTTGCTAGTAAACACCAGCCCACAACGACTATACCATCATCAGGCTTAAAATATCTTAACCACCACACGCGCGCACACACACACAACGCCAGATGAAGATGAAGATGAAAATATTAAATTATGCATGATGCAATGATTTTCTGCAAGTAAAAATAAGATGAAGATGAAAATATTAAATTATACCAGATGATATGGATTCGATAAAATGTAATCATCTTCTTGGCTAGGCTCTCCATCTTTCGCACTGCACAACGAATAAAATAAATAAATAAAAAAGTATGATTGAACTTATATGTAAACAAATTGCACGATGCAGTGATACACTATAAACTTTCCAGATCTATCGTAAAGAATAGTTAACTGCTTTTCTATCTAATAAAATTCAATCATCCAGACAGCAGTACTGAAAATTTGGCTTATATAGGAGGACGGTTTTGGACAGAGTTTTCGTTAAAAGATAATAGATAGTTCAGAGATGAGATTTCCTATATAAAAGTAAGTGTGTGTGTGTGTTATACCAACAAGACGAGAACTTTCATGTCTGCACCCATACAGATGTTGTGAGGTTCAGATATTATGGCACCAATCTTCATTCTAAACTAAAAATAGGTTGTTTTATGATGCTCTCCTCCTCGGCAATTTATGGTGCTACTGCTTCCTTTGCCAGGGATGTTTTGAGAATGGCTACTCTCGGGAAAAGAGTAGATTTCAGTCCTGATGATAAGACCAGGTGAGAATTTTCAGTGGTTGACTGTTCACAAGAAGGGGTAATATTTCTCCTTTTTTTTTCATTCGCTCTGATTAGAAACCCTCTTCAAATTGCCCTGTACCAAACCTGCATTTTTCCTAGTCATGTCATTTGAGGCACCAAAGGTTCCAGCCAAGATACCCTTCTATATTGGATTTCCAACTAACCATGTCCTCATCATAGTCAATCTCATTAGAAGGTACACAATTGTGCTTGTTACTTGTTTTGTCCTTTATGTGTGTTAGATAGTTATCTGTTAAGCCCACGTCCAATGTCCATTCACCTGCAATCTACAAGGATGGTGTGATTTGTCCTAAGTCGGTGAAAGTTCATTTATAAAGGGAATAGAAGACACAAATTGTGGAACATGAATCCCTTATCATTATGTGGGAACGTGGTTAAGAGGGAATAGAATACACTTTGAAGTGCTTGTGTGATCAGTGGAAGAGGTGATGATGGAAATTAAAGGCCTCTTGTTCTTTCAGGTAAGAGTTTCCAAAGGGTATACCTTATGGGCGTTTTGTGTTTAAATAAGATACCATCGTGTCTCTATATGGCTCTTTGTTTGGGGTGTCTTAGTTCCTTTAGTGAGACATCTGGGCCCACCTTTCATTTGGATTTGTACTTGATATTTATCTATTCTATAATTTATGTTCATTGGAGAATGATACAAGTTGTTTGTTTTTTTCCTCGGAATTATCAAAACCCAACCATGATTGTAGAGCTTTTCAGCTTTCACTCCCAAAGTTTTCAGCGAATAAGTAAATTATTGAAATACACAAATGTAGAGCTCTTCAGCTGATCAGGTCTAAATTCATGTTTTAATTACAGAGATGTAAACATAATACTGGAAGATGAATGTAAGAAAGATACTAAATGCGAACAATTCGCAAAAACGCCACAAACGATAAAAACGCAATAAAAAGGGGAAGTGGGCAGGTAATATCCAATAAAGAATAGGAAGTTTTACCTATTGACTACCATCCGAAGTTGTCTGAAAGGCCATATATATACACCTTCTATCCGCATTTGAGCAGCTCCAACTCCAGCATCGCGGTTGTCAAACACATCATGGAAAATTATTACTCCCTGTTACACATTTAGATGGAGATGAGAGAATTTTTACTTACAAAATTAACTTACAATCAGGGAAGACAACATCACAAAAGCAACCACCCATTAAATTGTGGCACAATATTCTGTTTGGACATACGAATGGAGTGCAATCCACTTCGATTTCAAATAGTTTTTCACAAGCTGGAATAATAGTAATACTTGTTGTCTTCCAAACGTCTCAAAATTTTAACTTGTAAGATGTTTCGGGCGTGTTTTCATGTTTTGTAAATGTCTCACAAAAATTCAAAGACATATTCAGCGTAACATTCCACGATGAAATGGACTCCGCTATTCTTTCAACTTGAAATTGTGATTTATGTAATTTTTTATGGTTGCATACTCGTACAAGTTGACTTTGGACCAAAAAGTGGTAATCATATTATATCGTGGTGATAATGCAACTTTTGGAGTTATACATGTATCCAAGAGGCACAGGAATATGCATTACAATGCTACTACCTATATATAATACTTGATAGGTGTTCCCCAGACTAGACTAGAGTGACGAAACAAGGCTCAAACTGGTGAACTTATAACTTCAAAAAAAAAAAAAAAATAATAAAGACATGTCAGAGCATACAACCTGAACATAGTGTACACCAGTAATCTTTGTAGGAGTACTAGCTAACTCAAAGACAGCAATACCGTCAGATTTCTCTAAATCTGGGAATCGGGAAGAACCATTTACAGACTCGCGGTAGTTCCAGGTCCCTGCATCTCACAAGAACCAAATATATACTCATATCAACAGTATGATAGACTCAAGTACATTAATATATAAAGTCGGAATCTATATGTTCTTTGCTAGCAATCCTTAGGGAACGAGTCGATAACTACTCAAAGTGCAGAAACATTTCATGAAGAAATTGTATCAAAAGAGATTATATTTTCATGGCCACACATTTAAAAGGTTTTTTATTTGATAAATTAAAGGTATTCACTGAAATTATACCATCTTTACATCAAGAAATCCTCCAATAGCAATTAGCACGACACCAATACAATTATATTCTAAAATGAACATTAAAGCTCAGGTTCATCGCATCTGACTTGTGTGTATGTACAATGTATTTGATATCTGAGAGTATTGTTATTGATAGTTTTTTTTTTTTTTTTGATAGTTATTGATAGTTATTTAGTCCTTTTATTTTGTGTATTTCATTGTACACACACTGTCCATGTATTTCATATTAATAACAAATGTCCAGTCCCCCCTGATTACCCAACCTAATTACAGACACTTATCATCTGTCCCTGCTCTCCAGGCCTCCTCCTCAGCTAGAAGCTTTTCAAACTCTTTGTTGTCTACCTCATCCTCTTCGTTGTGGATATCGTCAAATACATAGGGTTTATTCCAGTCATAAATCTCCTCCACCAACCCCTTCCTATTCCCCTCCCCACTTTTATGACTTTATCAAACATGTCATTAAGCCTCCTCCGCCAGTCATCGACCTGGAAACCCCACCTCATACCATCTTGATTGCATCATCCCTATTTCTTCCCTTGCTCCATTTACCATTCTTCCGAAAACGTTCCGGATTCTGTGTTAAGCTACCTGAGCTCTAATCCACGTCCACCATTGTACCCTAAAAATCAGATGTATTTTATTGTGAAATGTTGTGGTTCAGAAGACGAGTAAGATGGTAACAATTTTGATATTGCATTCACATTTTTTTTCTCCCTCTAATAATGGTGTCATTAGGGTTTAGTCCATAATAATATGTTCATCTTTTGCCTCGAGATGTGTACCTTGCCCTAGATGTAAGGTGGATGCCATTTGATCATGGTGACCATCTTCCAAAAGTACACATCTTGAAGGCAGAGGCAAAAGAGGAGCTAAAACATAATAAACACATTAACTTGGATCGAAACCTAATTAGGCCATTATTAGGGGGGGACAAAAACCTAATGATGCAGAACAGTGCTGACGTCATTGCTGACGTCATCACCAGCAAGGCTGACATCATCGTCAGAAATTTATTTTTTTTATTTTCTTTTTATCTTATTATTTTATTTAGTAATTTCTAATTTAGAGTCTAGAAGTTCTAGAATAGTTGGTTTACTACTAAGTTGATATTAGTAATACAATTCAAAGTAGGATTTGTATTTTGATTTCTTTGTTTAGGAAGTCCTAGTGCTAGTTGGTCTTAGTCTTTAGTCTATATAAAAAGAGTCATGCTTTGTAGAACAATTATTCAATTATTCAATCAATACAATTAAGATTTGTCTCTACAATTTATTTTTCTTTAGTTTTGTTTTAGTTCTTCCTTGTTTCAAGGCAATCCTCCCCTTGGGTTATTCAAGGTTTGATTTTTAATCGCTTCCGCTACGTCACCTAAACACCCTTTTTAAATTTTCTTGGCCAAACTAACAAATTGGACACTCTGGATTTGTCATGGAAAGAAAAAGATAGTACATAGGGAGGAAATACTTAGAGGTAGCCGTCTAATATAACATTTTCTTTTTATCTTATTATTTTATTTAGTAATTTCTAATTTAGAGTCTAGAAGTTCTAGAATAGTTGGTTTACTACTAAGTTGATATTAGTAATACAATTCAAAGTAGGATTTGTATTTTGATTTCTTTGTTTAGGAAGTCCTAGTGCTAGTTGGTCTTAGTCTTTAGTCTATATAAAAAGAGTCATGCTTTGTAGAACAATTATTCAATTATTCAATCAATACAATTAAGATTTGTCTCTACAATTTATTTTTCTTTAGTTTTGTTTTAGTTCTTCCTTGTTTCAAGGCAATCCTCCCCTTGGGTTATTCAAGGTTTGATTTTTAATCGCTTCCGCTACGTCACCTAAACACCCTTTTTAAATTTTCTTGGCCAAACTAACAAATTGGACACTCTGGATTTGTCATGGAAAGAAAAAGATAGTACATAGGGAGGAAATACTTAGAGGTAGCCGTCTAATATAACATTTTCTTTTTATCTTATTATTTTATTTAGTAATTTCTAATTTAGAGTCTAGAAGTTCTAGAATAGTTGGTTTACTACTAAGTTGATATTAGTAATACAATTCAAAGTAGGATTTGTATTTTGATTTCTTTGTTTAGGAAGTCCTAGTGCTAGTTGGTCTTAGTCTTTAGTCTATATAAAAAGAGTCATGCTTTGTAGAACAATTATTCAATTATTCAATCAATACAATTAAGATTTGTCTCTACAATTTATTTTTCTTTAGTTTTGTTTTAGTTCTTCCTTGTTTCAAGGCAATCCTCCCCTTGGGTTATTCAAGGTTTGATTTTTAATCGCTTCCGCTACGTCACCTAAACACCCTTTTTAAATTTTCTTGGCCAAACTAACAAATTGGACACTCTGGATTTGTCATGGAAAGAAAAAGATAGTACATAGGGAGGAAATACTTAGAGGTAGCCGTCTAATATAACATCCACTGTTTTTAGTCTGGATCAAATCAAACGTTTGACCGGAGAAAACATTGTGTTGGTAAAATGACAACAGAATTATCAACAGATAAGAAACAAGTGTGAACAAACAAGTAAAAAGGTGTTGGAAATGATCCTGATGCTGGTCATAGAAGTCTAACTTGTAACTAATCAGCATAAAAGACTAGGAAAACCATATTGTACCAACAGATGCCACAAAGTTTCTATTGCAAGAATATTATATCCAGTGTAACAATAACGGATAGATGACTGAAATGACAAAAGGAATAGAAACACACCTCTGTAGGTCCCTGTTATGTTCCAAGCATTATAAGGGCCCAGGTCATCATCTCTTCTAGTAAACAGCCACTGCAAGAACCAATATTAAATTAGGACCAGCCATATATACGAATCACAGAATAGCTATAACTTCTGCTAATATTGGTCTACTATGACATATGATGTTCATAAGTTTACCTTAATAATGCTTTTGAAGAAGATACAGACACTTCTACAATTGAAACCAACAACAGGCTAGTTGTTACAGTAGGAAGCATATTAATACTTTGGCATTGCATTCATGCTTTTGCATGAGTCTATTAGCATGGAGCCAACTGAATTAGTGAGGATATAGTTAATATGTTAGCAGCAAACTGATGGAATGAGGCAGAGGCTTGAGGGTGATGACTATACAAAAATTTTCCATAAGGTGGCTAATGCAAAGAATCGGATAAAACTATCTTTTTAGACTTGAAACTAAAGGTAAGATGAGTGGTAACTCTTTAAACATTCAGAACTGGTGTGGACTTCTTTACAGATTTGTGTAAGGATCCTCAAATTCCTCATCCTGACTAAATGATTAAACTTCAAAGCAATTGCAGCAACAAGTAGAGAAGATATATGGAGGGATTTGTAATGAAGAAATAACTCGGCATATGGTTGAAGGCCTTTTCATGGTAGTGTAGCATCGATATGGGACATCTTGAAGGCTGATATAACACTGGTTGTGAAAGAACTCCTCATCGATTGTGTTATCTTATCTCAGATTTTAGTGCCGATGATTTTAATCGTTAAGTCTACCAAACCTTGTCGAAGGCTTCGGGCAATAGAGTGAAAGATCTTGTGCGGCAGATTATTCTTCAATTCCAAGGAAGTAAGGAACATTTGCCCAGGAATATTGCAATCACCCTGAATCGGGAACACCTCTCGAAGGCAATCTGCCTTTCTCGTAAGACTATTCTCTCACATTTTGTTCAACAACCTTCGGGTCTGCTAAAAATGTCTTGTGCAACACCTTGTTTCCTGTTTTTACCATTTCAGTATCCCAAGTTTTTTCGAATCTTCTCAATTTTTTTCTCAACCCCACGTCATCCATGTTGTATGATCTTTCTCTCACTCTTTAAAGTCCTCTGTTAGTGCTTCCGGTTTTCAAAGTTTTAAGCAAGGCATGGTTACATGGAAAAAGAATGTCAGACGTAATTCACTTGTTTTATCACATAATAGGAACCAATATATTGTAGATTGGAAATTGTGAATGCTCTTACACTCTGTCAAACAAATTTTCTAATAACTTCCAAGTCATTCTTCCTAGTCTCACCTCGTCTAATGTCCATCATCTCTCATTACATATTGCTTTTTATTTTTTGGAATATTTCTCCCATAAAGCAGAGTCAGACTGCAATCTTTTGAGAAGACACCGTTCTATTTGATCAAAATGCATTACCAAACAACAGCCCTCCAATTCAACAATCCAGACCTTATTCTATCTCATTCCTTCTCAAATCCAAAAGGCCAAAAGCCACATCCCCTTCTTTAATAATTCCTTATAAATCAAACTCTAACCTAGGTCCAACGATAATGTATTGAAGCATTCATTCATAACTAAAATACAGAAACAACATTATCTCCAAAGTCTTCTTAGTAATTCATTTTGAACATTACATGTACAACTTCAACAATAAATTCCATCAAAAATAAACTTTAGTATATTTCTTTCCAAACCAACTCATTTGTTGTCCTATTAAAAAATTCTACGATACTTACTTCACTATAACTTCACTATTTGTCGAAACCATTTCACATAAGCTTGCTAATAATTTCAGTAAACACAACTAATAAATCAACAAGAAATACAAAATATAATTTCAACTATTAATTATATAAAAACAAATGGATTTTTCAGAAAAAAAATCATAAAATTGGGAAAAAAAATTACAAACCTCATCGCCCCATGATTGACTTCTTTCTCGAAGAGGTCTAAGAGATGAAACTGAACGCAACAAAGTGAAAAGTAGAGTAATATAGAAAACTAAACCCGATAAGATAGAAGTTATTGGAGTTGTCTTCTTCATATCAATTCTTATCAAAGAAAGTAACAAGTAGGTTTCGTGTTTCGGTAACGAAACTCAAAACCGAAACAAAGTTTGTAAAAGTATCGGGTATTTGAGCTGGTTATGAAATGAAGAAAAGCAGTTAAAACCGAAATCCATTTGAGAAAGAAGAAGAAGAAGAAGAAGAAGAGGCGGTTGCTTTAAGTGGAGTCAAGAAAACATTTTGAGGTGACTTTGTAACCAGATTACACACCAGAGACCAAGAGAGAAAGATAGAGTTTAACAAACAATTCACAACTGATTATTATTATTAATCAATAAAATTGAAAATCAAATTAACCAACAACAACTTTCTCTTTCTTTTTTCACCTGTTTCTTTTTTTAATTTTTAAGATTATTTATATTTAATTAACATTTCAACAACAGCAGCAATGAACATACCCGTTTAATAGAGTCACGGGTCAATCTATGTTGCTGACTGCTGAAAAAGCCCATGTTGAATGTTCTTTGGGTCTGCCCATCTTCTATACGCAATGTGCATTTTGATTTTTTTCGATCAGAACAAATGGGCATTTTCAAAGCAAGTGTGGAAAGTGGAAACAAATGTAAATTTGGCAAATTTTTCACATAATGGTTAGGCTAAATATATAATAATAGCAGCCTACGTAGGGAATTCTGAAGTTAAGGAAGTTATCCAACAAGAGATCAATGGAGTGTTGGAAGGTATGAAAGTGGCTAGGGATATAGGGATCCAGAAACTTCAAGTGTGCTCAGACAGCTTGTGGACAACCAGGATTTTGAACAAGGAAACTAATGGCCCCTGGTATTGCTTGAGTCTAATTGCTGCTATATTTCGGATAGCAAATGAATTCCAGGAGGTTAGTTATGAACATGTCTTTAGAGAGAGTAACCAATGTGTTGACTATCTAGCATCTCTAGGTTGTACATCTGATGTGCCTAATTTTATTTTCACCCCTCCGCTGGATGAGTTTTTGTACAAGCATGCCAGTGACGATATGTTAGGAGTTTTGTATGAGAGAATGTAAATCTCCTTTTTAATGAATACAGGTGGGGGTCTGCCCAACCCCAGCTTACTTGGCAAAAAAAAAAAATATATATATATATATATAATAGTGTTTGGTTTACATTTTTTTACTCCCAAACGTTTGCTCGTAAAATAACAGATTTTTAGTATTGGTCCTATTCTGTTAGGTTAACGGGTACAGATACATGTTGACCTAGCAGAATGAGGTAAAAGTAAAGTTACTCACCGAGTCACCGTACCACAACTTTATTACAATATCATAAATAAATGCTTCATACCGCAATTTTATTGCGGTTTCAATTTAAATTTTAATCGGGTCGCAACTCTCTTGCGGTACGACAGAAACCCAAGCACAATTTACTGGACCTAACTCTCTTACGGGCTGCAACTCTCTTGAGATTTTATTTTTAAATTTTAACCGGACCGCAACTTACTTGCGGTTTGGGTTTGGGCTTCATGAACTGCAACTTAGTTGTTGTACGATGGATAAATTTAATTTATTTTTATACACCATTGGAGGCTCTTTGAGCTTGTATAATAAGAGCTCGTAAAATGTACGGTTTGAAGGAATAAAAGCTGAGTTGGAGCTTCTATTTTAGCCCAATCATTGGAGATGCCCTAACCGAAACCAATTATGTGTATTACTTTAACAGTTGAAAGTTGAAACGCCACAATTTTTAGCAATTTAAGTGAGAATCAATGTTTTGGTGTTTTGACCGCGAGATATTGTGGTGTCTCACCATTAACGCACTAGATATATTATTGTATGTATTCGGTTCAGATGTAACAGAAACTCATGGTAGTTAATTAGAGAGTTAAGTTTATATATTTATTTTAGTTCTTTTCGTGTATATGATTTTCATATTTGAATGTTAATATATTTTAGCTTTAAGATTATCAATTACAAAGACATTTCAATTTGAGATATATCAATCATGTATCAAAATAAGGTAATGGATAGCAATACGATGATTGTTGGTTCAAACGAATATGTATTCAGAAGAATCGGGTTTGCTATTCAAAAAGGACTTGCAGCGCAGTTTGTCCTCTACTTTTGTGTAAATCCTTCAGTTTATCAATAAAATGGTTTTTCTAATTAAAAAAAAATACAAATTGTATGTAAATCGATCATTTTACAGTAAACTTTTTCCCCACAATGCAAACTATCCAAGCCCAAACACAGCTCATGATCTTTTTAGCCCCCAAAAAAACTCAAGTGAGACGCTGATATTGTAGTGTTTCATTATCTTGACAGGTCAGAGTTTACACATTTGTATTGGCTCATCTAAAACCTGATACATAGAACTTCAGAAAATTAGTTAGAGGCTAGGTCACCATATTTTGAGGGTATCTTGCATTTGGTCATCACTTTTATTATCACTAGCCATTGAGTCCATATAATGTATGGGCCTTGAGGTTGCAGCCCATTTAAGTCTTTTTAAATTGTGGTCCACTTAAAAATATTGTGAAATTACAAATTTGATCTTCATAAAATTAAAATTAAACTCAATTCTCTTCTATTAGGCTATCAATTAAGAGAGCTATTTTTTTTTTTATGGGCAAGTTCTCTATTATCTATATTATAATCAACAAAGGGTGCATAATTTGACTAGGACTAATTTATATGACTAGGATTAATTTCTATGACTAAGATTAATATTGAGGGTGACTAGGATTAAAACCCCAATCTTCTTCCCCTTCTCTTCCCTAACTTCTCTTCTCTTCTCTTCTCAACAGCAATAACAAGCTTTTTGATCGGATAAAGGTGAACTCTATTACTTCTGAATTCATCTCTGCAATTATTACGTTCTGCCATGTTTTTCCATCTATTTACAAATCTGAAAATTGGATTTTCTACAAAGTAATTGTATTTAACAGACTCGACTGAATTAGCTGTTGCAGACTCGACTGAATTAGCTGTTGCGTCTATAACTATTATACCATACAAAATTCGTTTTGATTAATCAACAGACTCGACTGAATTAGCTGTTGCAGACTCGACTGAATTAGTTGTTGCGTCTATAACTATTATACCATAGAAAAAACACAAATGTGGTAGCTTTCTAAATAACCCTGTTCTTGCTAAACATAAGGTATGACTGCCATGATTCTGTACCATGGCTAGCAGGTATGTTGTTGTTTTCTAACATGATAATTTCCCATTCCATATGAAATTAGTTTATAACTCATGACATGGCTACAAATCACATGGCTCACGAATGCTAAGATTATTCAGAGAACAGGTTAATGAAACTTTGATTTAACAAAATACACCTCTATCTCCTGAGCAACAATCGACCCCATGCCAGACTTACCAGAGAAACTGGCAGTCTTTTCTAATTCGAAACACTAATAAGTACCGCTTCCATGCCAGTTTTGCCTGTAACACCTGGAGTTAATATTATGTTTGCAGGAATGCATCTATTATGTGTTATTATTCAATTGTTAACCCGAATTATCTCTTTCTCTGCTCTCAATTTTCCCAAATTTTTCTCTTTCAGTTTCAGCTTCAGCTTCATACCTTACCATCTCCAAACCTCATTTTGTTGGCTCTAAACTCTCACCGATTTATCTATAATTCAGGTAAAACTGTTAGCTTAATTTTTGTTTTAAACTTACATCTGTAATTTAAAACACTCATAAATTACTTCTGAATATTTTTTCCTTTTCAAATTGATTATTTTTTATGTTAAGATCTGATTTTTATTGTTTACAGCATGAAGGAGAACATTTTGTTACTTATTCTATCATAGCAATAACAGTTTTTAAACATTTCTTTATTATGTTTCTCAAACTACAAGGATTGTTCTTCTGTATACTTTCAGAGTTTGGAGACATTTAGCTACATGTAACTAAATCACACCAGCAATTCTGTTTAAACTGTGACTACTTAATAGTAATTTAATATTTAGTGGAATCCAAAAAACTGATCAAAAAGTGATTATCATCTGTTCTCTATTTTGTAGAGAACACAAACATAAAAAACTGTTGAGAGTCTCATCTGATTAAATTATGGGAAAGGGAAACTAAGGGTGGCTGATTGCATTGGAATGATTTCCAACAGTTTTTTTTTTTTTTAAGGCATTTCCAACAGTACATTCTCTCTGTACTGCACAATTTTCATTGATGGAAGCATAGGTGAAAATATCGTGCGTGCCGGGCGGATATTCGCGATAGTTTCCGTTTTTCCAGAGATCGGCATGGTACGGCACACGGAATATATTCGGATATTAAAACACGGATATTCGCGGCATAAATCGGCAAAAACCGATATTTATCGAAATTTTGGAAATTTTCAATTTTAAAATTAACACATTTATTTTTAATCCCCCCGAAGTAGAATTTTCGATGAGATTATCAAAAAACGGTCCAAAAGGCCCTAGACGTTTGGAAACTTTCGCGACGAACTTGATGGCCCTCCAAGAGCAATATATCAGAAAGAAACGAAAAAAAAGCACGCCCATGCCAAAGTGAAGTTCTCTCTCACTTTTGGCAAACCAGTATACTGTTTGTATCCAAGGTTTGTTTTTGTGTAATGAATAATTGGTATCCAAGGTCGTACGAGCAAACAATGTCATGGGAATATTATTGTACTGAGTTCGTCCCCACACGTATGCGACTCGAAGCTCATCGGTTTGACAAGGGGCGTCTATCATTCTGGGGTTAGCATGTCTTTTATTTTGATTATTAAAATAAAACTATGGGTTGAGTTGTAATGAGGTTGTTTGTGTTTAGTTCTTGTATTGTAAACATATAAAATTTCTATGAATATCCGCCCGATATTTACGATTTTTTCACGTATGAGTAAAACTATCTTGTGTAATACTTCCGTCTTAGCTTCCTTGTATGATTTGTCGTGTGTTTAATTTGTAATGTATGTTTTTCTTTTAATTATATGTTTATATATCGAAAATTTCAAAAAATCACGGAAAGTGTAGAAAACCTCCCAATTTGCCGAATTTTTCGCGAATATCCGCGATATTTTCCGGTTTTTTGAATTTGCCAAACCTTTATAATCCGACACATGAGGTCGGATATCCGCGGAATTTTCTGTTTTTTTGAGGATCGGATATCCGCCCTTTACTGATATTTTCACCTATGGATGGAAGCATTTTCTATATATGTTTTTTCATCCTCAAGAATTTTAAGAACCTGAGGGGTATGGAGAGATTGATGGCAAAATTCGCATGGCCAGTCTTTAAAACTGCTACTGCCTTATAATCTATGAAGTACCATCAACAATAGATTAACCATTTTATACATCAACCAAAAGTTGTTTTTGTATTTGGATTTTGAATTTGTTTTACTTTTCATTACGAAAATTTTACCCATCTCTGAATTTTGTAATGTCACATTGAAGTTTTAGGCATCTGTGCTATACTCCAGCAAATGTTGATTGCTCTGACTATTACCAATGAGGTTGTCAAATGCCTGAGGATTTCTATTAAGATATAAACAACCATGTCATACAATGTGATAACATAGATGTTACGTCAATGTAAGGTCCCATGTTAAGTTTGAATGTCGCAGATGTTTCCTAGAGTTACAGGGCTGTAGCAGAGTTATAGTAGAAGCTCATGCCATATTGGCGTTATATAGTTTATGATTCAGGTTAGTTGTAAAATGTAGTATAAATCTCCATCTTCCCTTTTGATATGCCAGTGAATGTCTACATATCCCTTATTGCTGAAATCTGGAATATTAAGATTCAAAGTTATGTCATGTACTTTTTTCCTCTTTGAATGTCGGCAAAGGCTTTTCATTAGAATTTGGATATTCCCTTCATTTATCGACCTATTCCACACTGCACCTTATTTGTGGGCTTTTTTCTTTTACTTGCATTTCATGGGTGCTTTGTGGAACAGTACTCTACTTCAATAGTGTCCTAAATGCATGAGCATTCAGAACTGAATTAGGTTTTCTTCTAATTGAAGTAAATATAATTTGTTATATTTCTCATTTTTTTTTATTTAGTGTAACTCTCTTTTTAGATTATTTCTCTCTTATATTTAATTGACATTCCTGTACCTACATCCGGCATGATAAATATTACCAGCTACAGTCTGTTGATTATTTATGGATTATTCCTACCATTCAATCCTCTGTTGATTTAAGTAATTTACGTACAACAATTCATGGTTTTAATTTCAGGAATGAATAACGGAAAAGAAAATTCTTCTAACAATGGATGTTCAGGAGTACGCATAACAGTAGAACAGTAAGTGTATAATAATATATACTATGATATATAATATTAATTATTGTGTAATGTTATATAACTATTTTTTTTTCTTAGGGAAACCATTGCAGAAGATAACATCGTGTCATTGTCTAAAGCTCAGATAGCACAACGCATACGAAGAGAAAAAGAACGTGCTAAACAAAAGTGAGTAATTTCTACATTTTAATATGAATTACCTTATCAATAATGATATCAAATCATTTACTAATACCAAAAATGTAGAGGTTTATTAAATTCCAGCAACAACGAAACACCAACCAAAAGTGTAGCACAAGAAACCAGTGCAGGAAATAACATCGTGTTATTGTCCAATTACCAAATAGCACAACGCAAACGAAGAGAAAATGAACGATCAGGACAAAAGTAAGTTAATTTTTTATTTATAACTTACACTCTTTCCTTTATTTTCGATAGGTTCATATTGACAAAATTGATAAAAACACAATATAATTCTTCTTTACTATTCAAACATATAGGATTTTATTATCCAATAAAAGACAATGCGTCAACAAGGAAGTTCCTCAAGTAGAGTAAGTATATATTCTGTTAAGACTACGTGTTTATTTATTCAAAGTGTTATATCAGTAGAGTGTGGAGTTTGAATTTTTTTTTTTCTTAAAATATTTAGTATACCGTTATCCAATATAACACAATGCGACAAAGAGGATGTTCTCCCAACAGTTTCTAACAATAATGATGGCACATTGCCAGAGATAATTGAAACAGAGTAAGTATTTATTTTCTTCAACACTGAGTATTTTATTACTGTTATGGAGTATAATTCTTCCTTACTATTCAATCATATAGGATTTTATTGTCCAATAAAATACAACGCATCAACAAGGATGTCCCTCCAACCAATCCTACCATATTGCGAGCAACAAATCAAGAAGAGTAAGTATATATTCTGTTACTATGATTATTTAGCTAACATGGTTATATAAATGGGGTCTGAATTTTTTTATTGTTAACAAATTTAGGATTTCATTATCTACTGTAACGCATTGCGGCAAAGAAGATGTTCCTCTAACAGTTTCTAACAATAATGATGCCACATTGCCAGAGATAATTGAAACAGAGTAAGTATTTATTTCTTAAACACTGAGTATTTTATTACTGTTTGAAAAAGTTTTAAAATATAATATTATTTTCTAAAGGCAATGCATGCAAGAAGAAAACCTTGAAGGGCTAAGCAGGCAACAAACCAGTCAACGAAAAAGAAGAGAGAGGGAACGTTCTGTTGGGAATTCCAAAGAACAAAACACAACGCCGAATAAAGAATGGAATGCAAAGTACGTATAATTGTATTGGCCATAGCAATTCATATAAACTTATATTTGAAAGAAATTGACAAATGTTTCATTATTTGTAGCACTCCATTGGACAAGACTCACACAATAAGCCAACGTATTCGAAGGAAAAAAGAAAAACAAAAAGAAAACGAATTTTTTTTTTCTTTATTCAATGGATGGAATAATGGATGGAGTATCACAAGCTGTGGAAGACGTTGTGGATGGAGGATCACAACCTGGAAATCAGTTATTAGAAGAAACCAAAGGAAAATAACCTATTGTTGAGGTTATTACATATTTCTATGGTTCATCGTCAACTGGAGATTCTTCCCGTGAATACAATGTTATAAAACGATGCCCTGTGAAGTAAGTTGTTTATATATAGTTAACTATATTTCTTCTTTACTAATATAAATTTTTAGATTTTTAATTTAAAGCCCGATTTTTGAATTATCCCAGAGGATAGCCAAAAAATTTATTTATATAATACCTTTGTTTGCGTAGGTGACATTAAATTGTCATAGATAAAACTGATTTTTATTCTTTTGATGTTTTCAGCCAACAGTATTGAATTAGTTCAGGAATTTAATCTTTTCTTCACTCCTTTTGTTGTGTTAAGTGTAATGAGACTTACACCAGTACATCTACAGTAGCATTTGCCGCCTTTGTTAGGTTATTGCTTTCGACAAATGCCAAGACAAGATGAACAGTATTTTATAGTTACAGTTACACAAAGTTATTCATATCCAATATTGATAATTCCAATTGCTATTTTCCTTAATATATTACATGTTATTAGAAAGGAATTTTTAGACTTGATAATTAAAGTTTCTCTTAATATGGACTACAATATATATCATTCTATATATTCTTAATATGGACTACAACATATATCATTCTATATATTCTCGACTTTTAGAGATCTTTTTTTCTTCCATGACCTCAGAATACTGTAGATTGAACACAAACTGTAATTTAACACTAACATAGTGCCAGAGTTGGAAGTACGTATTCAGAAACTTTTGCTACCGCACCGATATGCTAGCAGCTGAAAATGCGCTGAATTTTTCTTTCAACTCTATTTAATGCTAACTGTTAATAATAACATATCTTGATGCATATATTTCAACCTATTGCAGATGTAATTGGTCGGTTGCATTACTACAAGGAAACCCAACTAAGAACAATAGGAGATCGGACTACTGATGTGAGAGATATCTACCTAATGAATCAAAGGTGAATTAATTACTGCCACCTTATATTTGAAAAAAAAAATGTTATATCATAATTAAATACAACTTTTTGGATTCAATAATACAGAGAAGAATTGCTTCGAGTAACACTATGGGCATCGTTATGCAAAGATATAGAAGAAACAATCAAAGCACAACAAAAGGGAGAAACTGCTATAGTGATGATCACTTCTTTACTACCAGAAGTTTACCTAGGTAACTTACAAAAAATGAAAATAACTATTTGTTTTGATCTTATAGTGAAATTGTTTTTAACTATAAAAAATATTAAGTCCTTGATAATATTCTAATTTGAATGGCAGGAAATTACTTTTTAAGATCATCATCTGCTACCAAGATAATACTTAACAATAGTATTCGTGAGGTAGAAGAGTTTACAAAAGAGATGAAAAATGTTGATGAGTCCAACATTGGCAATAGAAGAACCATCCAGCAGATATATGATGTAGTGCTAGGAAATCGTACACAGGTTATAAAATAGATATATACATTAATATATTCCTAAAGATAAAATTATATATAGTAACAATTTTTTTTTTTTTTTTTTAAAAATAACAGATGGACGAGTATTGGTTCACAGGTACAATTCTAGATGTCAAACACAACATGGAATGGCATTATAAGGCATGTGGGAAATGTCGAAAGAAAGTAGAGTTCAAAGATGGAAAATACTCTTGCCAAAAATGTACAAAACTTAAAGCAAGCGAAAAGCCTTCAGAAGTGTAAGTAACTTATATATTTTTTTAAGAAAAAAATATCAAATAAAAATAAAATTATAAACTGATAAAATAAAATTTTTCTATAGTTATAAGGTCAGTATGGATATCGAAGATAATGACTCATCGGTCATGATGATAGCTACATTTGATGAGGCAATTCGCAATATTTTGGATATTACACCCGAAGAAATGATTACTGCAAGTTCACATGTAAGCAGTTGGAAAATATATTCACTATATATTGGAAAATACATTCTTAACTAACGAACTAATATATCAATATGATAATGCAGGCAAATGGAAACAATATCGTCAAACAGATTTTTGAAGAAATGGTTGGAAAGAAGACGAGTTTCTATGTTCAAATTAATGGATACAATTGGTCAATAAAGGACACATCTTCTATGTCAGTAATGAAAATGGAAGAAATACCAGATTTAAGAAAAAAGGCCAAAGAACTACTCAATGCCCACAAGGTATGAAAAATTAAAATGATATTATATTATTGCACTTACCATACTTTTGTCCTGCTTCTTACCATTCTTTTGTACATATATTTTAATTTGTATTTGTAATTTAAGTTTGTTCGGGTTACATTGAGGTTGAATTAAAGTTCATTGTAATTAATGTCAGCCCAAATGTTTGCTTTAATCAGTGCACAGTTCCTTTTTCTGCATTTTGCAAACACATTCCCTAGGTGTTTCCTAGGGAATGGATATACTGATGTTTCCTACGTGGCTAAGAATGTGAACTCCAAATTTCATCCAGATTCCAGAATTTATTTTTATTATTTTTTTTTGCACACAAGTTGTGTGGTGAGCGTAAAGGATGAAAATTCTTTTATTTGGTAGAATTCAAAATACTAAACCTACTCATTTTCATCTACGTACAGGTGATACTAGGACCACCGACACCAAGCAAAAAATTTAAAAAACTATCAATAGTAAATGTCGATGATGAACAAGATGATGACCAAGAAGAAGGAAGTAACAAAAGCTCGAAAAGAATCAAAACAGAACCAGAGGTACTAAATTAATTGAGTAGCTATATTCATTATAACATCCAAAAAATATATATTATTGACAAACAATAACAAAAATTTATATTGCAGGAATAGGACGATCAAATTCAGGGACCAAGAAGTGCAAAACGATGATTTGAAAGGTTACTCTATTATTACATTATAGTTAGGAAAATAGGAGAAAGGAGTTCAGCATTTAAATTTTTTGAATTAAAGAAATCATGAAGTTTTTATTTTATTTTAAAGACAATGCAAAATAGGATGCTTTAATTTACTGTTTAAGGATTTAACATTCTGAAAATAGGGTGTTTGCATTTGGATTTTTTAATGATATCTTGAAAGATAGTGGTAGTTTTATTGTCAGTATTTGGTATAACTTAGAAAAAAAAATGCAAATCTGCCTGTGTGGACTGCTGGTGGAGGAGTCAAGGTTTCTGGGAACTCCACCATTAGTCCTTCCATAGATGATTGTTTAACCTTGATTGACAATGGTGTTGTTCTTTGGAATATTGATATCTATATTAATAACACCTCAAACTATATAATTATTGATTTAGTATGCTAATTTTGTTTTATGAATGCTTGGAGATGAGTAGAATATCTAACATGAATATGCATGACATCCATTGTTCTGTACTGTTTGAGTTAATACATGTGTCAATAATCCTCCAGAGTAGAAACACATTGCGTTAACATAAAAACAGCAGGAAAAGAAAGACACCATAACCAATTCCAATGACCAGTCCATGCCTTATCCCTGTTTTCATTGGCTCTTCCCGCAATGCTCTTTCAAGGTTTTGTCTTTAGGAGCCAACTTCAGACCATAACAAAACTCATCCACTGCTCGATCAAACTTCTGCAATTATGCACATAGCATAATCCGAAAGTAACTACTTTGTTACAACGAAGACAACTACCAGAAATTGCAAAACCCCTAATAAACAGAAGAGTATGGTTCCAGCTTCTCAGCGGAAGAGGGTTGCTGCTCCTCTGGGAGCGGTGGGCAGGAAACTTTATTTGACACCTATGCCTTTACATTCCAGTGGAATTGCTGTTTCTGGTGCTGGATTGTTAAAGAACAAAGGTGTGCACAGTATTAATCAACTTTGTAGCATTTCTTTACCAGTATCACGAAATCCTAAATGGCTTTATAGTTTTCTTTTCTAGGTGATGGAAAGCATAAGAAAGAAGACCCCTGTGTTGGAACTAAGGGGTTCCGGGCTCCAGAGGTAAGATTAATGGATCCTGATTGCATATATGGTTTTGATTTCAGCCTCCTAAGAAGAATCCGTACTGATTTTTAAACTGGTGAAGTCTATCTTCCAATTTAAATCCCAAATATTAGCAGGTCATTTATGGTATTTTGAAGTATGTGTTGACCCAAAGTCGGTGCAGTTCTCTGTAGTCGTAATCCACCAGTCGGCTACAGTGGTTAATTAGGTAACCAATATGTTAATTCAGACAATGTAGGTGGTGGTCCTGTCTGACAGAAAATTAGTAACCATGCTGCGAATTATTCATGGGTCTAGACACACTTCTTTATTCAGTTATGGTGTTCTAGCAATTTTTAACTCCAATGTGTGAACCATGCATGAATTTATATTTAGATGCATGTGTTGGTAAGCTATTAAATGGGATGTTTATTTACATGTTTATGTTTCCATATAGTTTGTCTTTGTGGATAACAAGAAGGTGACATCAACACTGCTACAAGACATTGACGAGGATCAACTCCCAGAGGTTTATGGTGGAAAGTTGCCTTTAGTGCTGATTGAAGATAGTTAATTAAAATGTAAATTGGAAAAAAGATCGAAGAAGTTATATATATAATTCCTATGTGATGAACATTTTATCTACATTGTTTTTGTAAACATAATGTTAATGGTTTGTAACCTGCTGGCACGATACATTTAGGGATGAAGGTTTTAAATTGTGTTCATTTTAATTATACTGAAATCAACTGTACATTTTCAAAACAATTTTGGGAAGTATTTGATTTGAAGTGCGGATGCAATTTGCAATACATGACTGAATTAATGAGTGCTGGTATAAATTTGCCATCTGCTTTTAGAAGAATGAATGGCTGTATTCCAAAGGCAGATTCTAGAAATATTTGTTGTTGATCCCAGGCAGTGCATCTTTGAGTTGCTGATCTCATTAAAAACAGGCTTGCCAGTTGCAAATAAAAAAAAAAAAAAAAAAACCAAATCAGCTTGCTTATGTTCTATTTCAACTTCTTTTCTTTTTTGTAGTTGACAGTAAGAAGTTTGCTATTTTTATTTACATAGTCGGCATTCAAATCAATCATGGCTATTTTCATTACTGGAAACAAAGAAACCCATCAATTTGTTCAAAGGGTGTTCTCAATTATTCTCAAAGGAAATTGAAACTATTTATCCAAATCCCATATCTGTTCTAACTTCACACCCACCACCATGAACCATATTTTCCTAAGTTTAGCATCTTTTGATGCTTTTCTATGTTGGAATTTCTTCGAATGGGTGGAGTGCATACCTCACTATAAACATACCTTACAACCTTCAAAACAGCTCAGTGTTTGTTTCAAAAGATAGCCTTAAAGGATTTTCTTTCGTCCCCTTCCATTTTGAATACACTTATAGTTCATCCTTGGTTAGTACGTACTTGGTACTATTGTGCCGTGAATTCTGGGTTTATATATACTAGAATTGAGATTTATACTATTGGCTCTACTGGTGGTGGGATATGTGAATATTGCAGTCCATACACAGAACCTGTCCATCATGAATACCAAAATTAGTCCCTATTTTGCTATCTAAATAGATCACAAAATACCTCACAGTAGTTCTCTTGATTCCTTTCACCCATTGCAGACATATATTAGGTAAGTCTATTGACATGTTTGGTCATTACCTTTGAAGACATAATTACATGTTAGCATAATTAACCAAACCCTTACCATTATTATTATTTTTTTTTGTAGGTTCAAAATGTTAAAAAGAAAATTGACATATGTCATTGACTCCAAAGAAGCAGATGAGGATATGGAGCTATTCTTCGAAGAAAAAACAAAAAGAACAAAAAGATATGAACAAAGACTAAGAAAGAAACAGTCATTGAAAAGAACATACAGATACTACATAAGAGAAGTCAAACGTCAAAATAGAGAATTACAACAACAATGGGAAGATCAACAACAATGATATAATTTATTTTTATTATTTCGAGAAAATCATAAATATTATTATGTAAGGTACATGATTATCTGTTTTAGAAGAATAGATATTTTTAAGAGTTTTAATATATTCATTTTTAATATCTTAATATTGAGTTAGAATAATATTTTTAATATAACTATCTTCAAATTATTAATGGTAGTCGTGGCAGCGCCACGGGTTTTACTAGTATTATAAATAATATAGAGTATAATATAGATTACTAGTCCTTAGGCCCGTGCAATGCACGGGCATATCTGATTGTTTGAAAGTTTTTTTGGGGGGGGTTTTATATTGCTTTTGGTTTGTAACTTGTAATATTTTGTTTAGCCCGTTTCAAAAGTCTATGATCTGGTATGATTTCATTTAGAATTATTATAAATCTTTGAGTAATGAAATTAAATGATTATTATATATACATGAAAATTAAACCCAAAACATTTGAAGATATCCAGGAGAATGGGATTTTGCAGTACTCTCAATTCTCAAAGTCTCAATTAGAATTTATTCTGGCTCGGTTGTTGAGGCGTCATCACTTTGGGAAACAATCTTTTCACAGTAGTCCATTAGCAGTCGAGCGTCTCTTAATTGGCTTGTAACAGTTAACATCATGAAAATTCGAAATCTTTAACAAACTATTATGATGATAAAGATGACTTACTTGTAATGTGACGGAGAGATCCCGTTAGGCCTGTAGTTAAGCATTTCCGGAAGGCAACCATACAATCCATGTCTGTGTGAATCTTGCGACATTTTTTGATATAGTCCCATCTGCAACACATTTACGTACATTAGATCACAAATTAAGGGAAACTCAAATTTCATGAAATTGCAGTAAATAAGTCTTACTACTACTTGGGTCCCTTTTCGTATCCCCACCATTGAAATGTATTGAAGATTATATCATCATCTTTATTGGAGTTTATTTTCTATTTTCATTTACTTTTTGTCAATGCCTAATAAGTGCAAGGAAAAGAAATAGATTACTGGTTCTCCATATTCCTGCAAAATATACTTTTTGTCAAATCTAGAATGTAATTGAAAATGACCATCACAAACATGTTTGACGTGTGTCCACAATAATATCATATTAATATTATTAATGATCTTATTAATAAACTTGCATAGCTGCCCATTTGACTTAGAATACTGGTGAGTTTTGATTTCTGTGTCGTCGAGAGATCTTCAGCAAACATCATATATACATGGATCAAATATAAGCATATAAGCAGACATAGACTTTGAGTGAAGAGGAAGATGGAGAAGTTGTATAAAGGTAATAAATCATCTGGTGATTTCAATGTAAATTTTGGTGAGTTTTGAATTTCTCTTCGATTAAGTTATCAATTTTAGCTTAATTGAAGAGATACAGTAAAACCTCGATAAGATAATACTCGATAAATTAATTATCTTCTTTAAATAATATTTTTAGCTGGTCCCAACTTGAGCATATGTTAATAAATTAATATTTCGCTAAATTTATTAGATAATACATTTTAGAAAAATCCTTGAATGCCCAACTAATATATAAATTAATATTTTTTCGATATACAAATATATTTTATATTTTTTTTTATAATAAAAGTCAATTTTTGCTTGTTTTTTCTCAAGATTGATTTTGGTTTGAACCTCGTTTCTGAATTTTTGTAGTGTGATAAATTGATCTGGTGTTGTAGTTTGTATTGCAAGAAAAAATTATTCCAATATCATTATCGATTTTAGTGTTTCTTTTCGTGGAATGGGTTTTATAATAAAACGATTGTCCAGTTTCATCATGTTAGCCCCCCCCCCCCCCCCCCCCCCCCCTTAAAAAAAAGAAAGATATACATAAAAATATACTGTTAATTATGTAAATTAACAATTTATTAATTAATAGATGAATTGATATCTCATTTAATTAATAATTTTCTCTACTTCCAAGGCTATTAATTTATCGAGGTTTTACTGTATTTTTTGTACCGGCTGGACTTGATTCCCAAACTCAATCAAAATTCTCTTCAATTAAGCTATTAATTTCAATCTAATTGAAGAGATGTTTTTTTAAGGGTATTTTCAGCTTTAATAGAGTATAATAGATGGAAAAGTTGTACAAATGTAGTAAATCATCTGGTGATTTCAATGTAAATCACTACTTCCAACAGATAATTATTTAGCTACTTATTCAAAAAAGATTATTGGTAAACTTATTGAAGTTAAAATTGTTGAATTAAAAGAAATTCGAGTTAGAGCATTTTATCAATGGTAGTCAATTACTGGTATTAGATTTAGTGGTGATAATGTGGTTTACTGCTTATAAAGAATTCGAGTTAAGGTTACTTATGAAGGTTGTTGTATTTAATATGTGAAATTACATATTGACCCATTTTTATTTATTTTGTGTAGTTACAAAAATACCCAAAATTGAATGAATTTCTCTTCAATTAATTTATCAATTTCAGCATAATTGAGAAGATATTGTAAAACCTTGATAAGATAATACCCGATAAATTAATTATCTCCTTTAAATAATATTTTTGGCTGGTCCCAACTTGGGCATATGTTGATAAATTAATATTTCGGTAAATTTATTAGATAATTAATAGATTTTAGAAAAATCCTTGAAGGCCCAACTAATATATAAATTAATATTTTTTTGATATACAAATATATTTTATATTTTTTTTATAATGAAAGTCAATTATTGTTTTTTTTTTCTCAAAATTGATTTTGGTTTGAACCTCGTCTCTAAATTTTTGTAGTGTGATGAGTTGATCTGGTGTTGTATTTTGTATTGCAAGAAGAAATTATTCCAATATCATTATCGATTTTAGTGTTTCTTTTCGTGGAACCGGTTCTAGAATAAAATGATTATCCAGCTTCATCATGTTAGCCCCCTAAAAAGAAAGAAATACATTAAAATATATTGTTTATGTAAATTAATAGTTTATTAATTAATCGATGAATTAATATCTCGTTTAATTAATAATTTTCTCTAGTCTCAAGGCTATTAATTTATCGAAGTTTTACTGTATTTTAATTATGCTTGTGATTTGGTCCAACTGGGTACGGGCTGGACTTGATTATACTTGGGATTGGGTATTCTTTTAAATTTTTTTATTGGGCTTAATTATTCCCATGGTCTAATTGGGCTTAATTATATCTGTAATGGTGGTCCACTTTTGCCTAATTACAAATATACCCAAACTTAATCAAAATTCTCTTCAATTAGGCTATCAATTTCAGTCTTATTGATAGCCTAATTGAAGAGATATTTTCTTAGGGGTATTTTCTGTTTTAATAGAGTATAATAGATGGAAAAGTTGTACAAATGTAGTAAATCATCTGGTGATTTCAATGTAAATCACTACTTCCAACAGATAATTATTTAGCTACTTACTCAAAAAAGATTATTGGTAAACTTATTGAAGTTAAAATTGTTGAATTAAAAGAAATTCGAGTTAGAGCATTTTATCAATGGTAGTCAATTACTGGTATTAGATTTAGTGGTGATAATGTGGTTTACTGCTTATAAAGAATTCGAGTTAAGGTTACTTATGAAGGTTGTTGTATTTAATATGTGAAATTACATATTGACCCATTTTTATTTATTTTGTGTAGTTACAAAAATACCCAAAATTGAATGAATTTCTCTTCAATTAATTTATCAATTTCAGCATAATTGAGAAGATATAGTAAAACCTCGATAAGATAATACCCGATAAATTAATTATCTCCTTTAAATAATATTTTTGGCTGGTCCCAACTTGGGCATATGTTGATAAATTAATATTTCGGTAAATTTATTAGATAATTAATACATTTTAGAAAAATCCTTGAAGGCCCAACTAATATATAAATTAACATTTTTTTGATATACAAATATATTTTATATTTTTTTTATAATGAAAGTCAATTATTGTTTTTTTTTTCTCAAAATTGATTTTGGTTTGAACCTCGTCTCTAAATTTTTGTAGTGTGATGAGTTGATCTGGTGTTGTATTTTGTATTGCAAGAAGAAATTATTCCAATATCATTATCGATTTTAGTGTTTCTTTTCGTGGAACCGGTTCTAGAATAAAATGATTATCCAGCTTCATCATGTTAGCCCCCTAAAAAGAAAGACATACATGAAAATATATTGTTTATGTAAATTAATAGTTTATTAATTAATCGATGAATTAATATCTCGTTTAATTAATAATTTTCTCTAGTCTCAAGGCTATTAATTTATCGAAGTTTTACTGTATTTTAATTATGCTTGTGATTTGGTCCAACTGGGTACGGGCTGGACTTGATTATACTTGTGATTGGGTATTCTTTTAAATTTTTTTATTGGGCTTAATTATTCCCATGGTCTAATTGGGCTTAATTATATCTGTAATGGTGGTCCACTTTTGCCTAATTACAAATATACCCAAACTTAATCAAAATTCTCTTCAATTAGGCTATCAATTTCAGTCTTATTGATAGCCTAATTGAAGAGATATTTTCTTAGGGGTATTTTCTGTTTTAATATAGTATAATAGATTTGCGTTGGGTCATCGTTCCGTCAGAGAACTATTAAAACTAACAAGTCAACGTATTTTGACTTGGTTAACATATTGTTAAAAAATATGTATTTCTTACTTCTGCTTAAGATACTAGAACCTAGTGCTTAAACAAGTTGTTTGAAGCTTTTTCTTCCACTTACAGCTTCTTCTGGTCAAGAACGGTTAGTACAACTTGAATTCATACTTGGAACATGTTTTTTACGCATGGTTTTCCAATAATGGCATAACGCGATTGAAATTTATCTTTCTGGCTTCAATTTTATTATAACTTTTCCAGCAACATAAAAAGGTGATAGGAAACTTCAATTTAATAAAAAAAATCAACTTTTTAACTTTTTAAAAATTTCAACTTCATCTTCACTAACTACAGTAGTTGCATCCTGCAAAAATGGGTCTAAGTACCAATTTTCAAACAAACAAATGTAGTGACCATAAAACTTTTCCTTCTGTAGTTGAGACTTGAGAATAAACAACAGTTGAAAATAATAGTCCAGTGGCGAGTTACAAGATGGTGGTCTTGACAAAAGAATTAAACAATAATTTATGGTCAACGTAAAGTTGACTTAGTTGACTAACAATTTTGGGATGAAAAGAAAAGATGACCAACTACAATTAAAATTAAGTGGTGATCAAGTGCAGATTACCCCCTAAAATGTTGTAACCGCGGTCCAATTTTCTCAAAAAGCTTCTAACAACGAACTCCCCTTTCATTACAGACACTGGGATTCGGCCAGAACACCTCATTCAACGCGTTACTCCGACCCTCATTAAAGCAGCATATGCTATCAGCCTGCACCCTACAAGCATTATGAGTAAGGCCACTAGGGCAATTCCTTTATGATCAAGACCTACCATTTTAATCATGGAAAAGCTCCCTACTGTGCAACTGATATTTGAGCCACACTGATAAGTTTCTTCACTTCTATATTGTGCCATCAACAACAACTTATACGAGTAATGGCTAATAGACAAGTACTTTGTCCATGCTATGAAACCTGGGATTTGTTCCACGTAGTAACCACCAACAAGCAGAAAACTGTTGCAGATTACTGATCCCATTGTTGTTGCAGCTTTGAGATCCATCACCAATGCACCAACAGCAAGCCCTAGGCCTTGTGCAACTAATACGTTAAGAAGCACAATGGCTAATGTCTCGAAAAAGTGTCCAGGCGTAGGCTTTAGTCCGGCCATGAAGTAGGTTATTATAACGAATAGGGTAGGGAGTATAAGCTCCATGGGAAGGTCACCCACTATCCTAGACATAAAATAGGATGAGAGCCTATACATCCCTGAGGATCTCTCCTTTGTAAGCATCATACGTTCTTGGGGAAACGTGAAGATTGCTTGGAATAAAGGGAAGAAGCTCCAAAATCCGCAGTAAAAGAAAAGCAGCCCGACCTATACAGTCAACAGTGAAACGAATATCGTTAATTAAAACAGTTAAATCTTGAACTTGTCCTTGTGAGAAATCAAATTGAAAATAACTTTTAATAAATTATCTCTGCTGATGTAGAGTTTCCTATATAATAACCAAAAGTGACGTACACCGTATAAAGAGAAATGTACCTGATCATGTAAGTTAGACATTTTGCATTGCCACCATAAAAGTCCTGCTAGAAAAGCAGGAACTATAACTTGAGCAAACTTGAGAGTAGAAAACGATTCATGCTTCCTTTCTTTAAGATCTCTTTTCAGCAACACAGTAAACTGCTGCCACCAAGTTGTGCTGCATCTTTTGAATCGCTTATCTTCTACTACTATATCTGTAACTTGACTACCTATTTCCTTAAGATCTTCCTTCAATCTGTCAGCAATATTGTTCTGGTAGGCAGAGACCAGGTCATGCTTAACTGACATGTTGTCCTCCTCCGATTCACCAGAATAGATACCTATATATAGACGTACGTCATATTCTTATATTAGAAAGATAAAAGTAGAATTACGTTGACATGATACATTTTTCACTAAACAATAATAATTTCTGAACTCTAGCTAGATGGATTCCCCATAAAACCATGCCCATATACAGTATACGAAAAATTCGGAAAAATATGATACCATTTGCAAGATCCAAAAGGAAATCACCCGGATTCATAGTTACTAAGGGTCTGTAACCAATGCTGGAAAAGTAGTCCATCACACCAGCTCCTTTGCCGAAGTACAAAGGGTTACCATCCGAAAGCAGTAACACCTTATGAAACATGTAGAACAGTCTACTTGAGGGCTGGTGTATAGTCATCACCACTGTTCTTCCACCTTGCACGAGTTCCCACAATGTAAACACAATTCTCTGAGCCGTAGTAGAGTCTAGACCGGAGGTTGGTTCATCAAGAAACAATAAACTTGGATTGATTAACATCTCTTGTCCAATACTAACCCTCTTTCTTTCTCCCCCTGAAATCCCTCTTTCATATGTCTCACCAATAATGCTGTTTTTGCACTTAGTCAGACCAAGTTGTGATATAACTTCTTCTGTGTGCATAGCCTTCTTGTGGTTGGTAAGAGTGTTGGGTAATCGTAGAAGGGCAGTAAAGAATAATGTTTCAGTGACTGTAAGATGAGGATAAAGAATATCATCCTGTGTAACAAAGCCCATGTTTCTCTTCATTGCATTTGAAAATGGTTTGCCGTTATAAGTAATGCTTCCTTGAAGCCGCCCACCAAGTCGACCACCAAGAGCTGTAAGCAGAGTTGTCTTCCCACTTCCAGAGGGACCTAACATTGCTAACATCTCTCCAGGATACACTGAACCTGTGATTCCCTTCAAGATTATTCTCTCTTCAGATTTTGATGAGTCTTTTCCACCAAACCAGCCATCTTTTTTAGTTTCAACTTTGTAAACAACATCTTCAAACTGCATCAACAATCACGATACATATTAGTTCAGCATAGGAGGATTTCCTTGGAAAGATCTTATATCATGATATGATATTAATTAACTAATTAATAGTGAATTATATGTTACCTTCAGAGTCACTGGACGATTAGCTTTCTTAAAAATATCTATACATTCTTGATTATTTATCTCATTCGCCATATATATATATACCTCTCAATCCCTGCTTCCGATATTCTTAAAACTCTTCTCTGAAACTGAGAAATTAACAATAAAGAGATATATAATGGCATACATATATACAAAGGTGGTGAGAGGATAAACAAGGCGGGCAACACGATCGACCAGTTCAAGTGACAGAGTAAGAAACCATGCATGGTGTAAAATCTCATGAATTGTTTATCGACACCCTTAAAGTGTGTTTACTTATGCCAAGTTCATCTATGAAGTGATATGATTTGCACTCGATCTTATATTAGTTTACATGCATGTTCAGTATATAAGCATCAGAATTCAAAATATGACGAAAATGAGACTTAGAAAAAGAGTCAAAATTCATGCTAAAAGAAAGCTCAAGAAAACGGATCGAAGATTCCAAATCAACAAGACCAAAAATACCTTCACGAATGCCTCAAAACAAGGCGTCAAGCTACCTCAAGAGGTAGTATAAAAAAGCCCCTATTAAAAGCCCCCCAAAATTAAAGAAAATAGCTCAAAACAAAATCAGAATTCAACCAGGCTTAATTTCGCCAAGGCACCATGACCGATTTTTTGAAGCGACTAGAGCCTAATAATTGAGTTGCCTAGGCGCGAGCAGCTGCCTATATATACTGATTTTTAGAACACTGTTGTAATCATATCCCTATCAAAACTTTTTGTACCAAACATTATGTTGTTTACGCTTGAAATAAGTTAGTGACATACCAGAAAAGGTGAGAGCGAACACTAAGAAAGTAGCCAAAATTAAGCATGCAATCTTCATCTACACCTGCTTTCTTCTTTTCGATGTTCGTTATTAAGTTTGTTCTACCAAGAAAAATGTTGTTATGGTTATTTGTCTGCACTAATGTCGATTTATGAAGGTGGATTTCTTGATTTTTCAATTTAATGTAGTGATTCCAAAAAATATACTCACATTTTAATTATTACTTGGTTCAGTGTATGATTTTCCTTATGATAATAGATACATATACACTAAACCATTAATGTTGAAATGAAAGTTTTCAATTTATTAGTGGGTTATCCATTTTAATTGATCTAAGTAATTGGTTTGTTTATACTGTACTGTATGATGAATTTTATAGGGGTTAAATTAAATCTAATTTATTTAATCCAGAACAAAATTGGATATCTCAGGTATGTCTGCTTTAAACAAGGAAAAGGGTAACAAGATTAAGAACAAGGTTAAGAGGATTAAAGAAATAATTTCTACGCAATTTTAAGTACAGTAGGTATAATTTTTTCTCTTCCTCTTAGGTTATTAGTAGTGACTAGTGAGTATATATTCTCCCCCCAAAGAGAGCCTAACAAAAACTCCTTGGTAGGATCGATCCTCATTATCACGAAATTTTGTGAATTGAAAGTTTGAATTTTACAGGTTCAGCTGCATGCAGCATGCAGCATGCAATATAATCCCTTTGAACATCAACACTGTAAAAGTTGTCATGAAAATGTAAAGTAGTAATAGAAGCTTGTAAAGAGCTCTTCTACAGATCAACATAAGAGTTATCGATCATTGAAAAAATCTGAGGAAAATGGAACACATGATAGGATTTTATACTTTAATGGTAATTAAGTTTGGGAACTGTTAAACTTTTATGAAGATGTTTTCTGTCTGTTTATCAAACTAATTTTTGATGTCAAAAGAATGAGATTAAATGCATAAATATTTTAGTAACAAATAAGTTTGTATAGTCTTTGAAGTTTCTTAGGTTTTGTCCATATCCATATCTCTCAACTTTTGATCATTTGATGAGGCAGGGCCATAGATCTACCCCATATACGTACATGCTTAAATCACAGTTGTGTAATTAATCAAGAAAAGAAAACTTAATCTGGATGAACTTGATCTCTGTCTGTCACATTCTATGCACCAGCCACCAGCTAGTTATTTATAACTAAAGAAGCTAACCCCAAGTCGTTCTGCAGTTAGAACCAGAATTCCGTCCGCCACTCCGCCAGTGTCTGAAATTGTTTAGAATTTGTTACATATGATATGATACAGAAGGAGCCTCCATTCTGGAGGTGATGAACAAGTAAAAGTGCAAACTGTAAACAGCGCAATTTGAAAGGAGAATGCAGATGTAAACAGGTGCTGATGGTCTGTTATCTCCTCTAACTCCAAGTAGCGGTCCTGGTGTCCTGCAGAATCCTATATCCCAACAAGGGCTGTAGTTCTTATACAGTAGGTCTAATTCTTTTATTTATTTATGGGTTTGGGCAGTTATGTGGTGTTAATTATTTATTATTCTATTCTTTTAATTTGTCGTTCTGGTGCTTTGTCGATGTTTTTGGTCTGGGAATGTTGGGATACATTTTGCCAAGTGCTCTATGTTAGTTATTTCGTTCCATCGAGACATTGATTGTATTTGTTGTGGATTAACTTCACTTTCCATTGCGTGAGGGATGCCGGATGCCCATGATTTATTTTCAAAGTTAGATGATTGTAAAAATATTAATTAGTAGACCTGCAAACTCAAATCTGTACATTTAGATCACACTATGCTCTATTTGTTATGGAAAGGAAACCAGGAAATAAATTCCTGAAACTAGCTAGTGCTGATTGGTGTTGTCCAACATAGTTCCCACAATGCACTTCTTGAATGGAGAAAGTGAACTACTCGGAAATGATTGTTAGAACTCATTGAAGTCCACTTGGCATATATTATTGTATATATACTATAATTTTGCTTGGATGATCCAGCTATTCCCATAAATAGTCATGATTTATTAGTGGTATTGAGGTTGCGCACCTTCTCACTCCAATATGGTATTATGATTTATGGAACATTAACTGTGCGCCTTTTCCTGTGCAAGGGGAATGGGTGATGGAGAGAGATCAAAAAAATGATCACATGAATCAGTGGAAAGACTATCTATGAAAACCATCTTTTTCTGACCGTGCGTGTGTTTTACTAATTTATGATGTGATTCGCTTAGCATATATGCAGATACAAAAGCCGCATGAAAGCTATTATCTTTTGATTTCAGGGAACACAGCAACTGTGAGTCCATCATAGCACTTGTAAACTTGTAATCATCCGTAATAAGCTCTTTTTTGTAATGACGGCATTGACAGTGGCTCCATTAAACCACTTGGGAACTTCATTGTAGTGCTAATTGGCAGTGCATTTTGTGACTCGTCAGATATGCTTATTTTATTGGATTCTAGGATAAACATGCTTGATGAAATTGGAAGAAGATGATTATGAGCTACTAATTAAGGCTGTTCAAATAGAAAAGCTCATGGCCGAAGATTACTCAAGATGGTGGAGTCTTTAGAATCTTCCCCACACACAGTCTGTTGTTTGCAAGGATAGTAATAGGAATCTGTTGGCTTCATTTCAGCAGGTGCACATAACATGGACATCCATTCCGTGAAGGTAATGTTGGTGCAGACAGTTTGGATAAGCATGCTTAACTTCAAGTATGCTCTCTCCAGACAAATCCCCAAGAAATGATCCAACAGTTACCTTAAATATGCTACCATGGAATATGGATGAGTATGGACTGAAAATTATGCTGAATTATACTGCATCTCAATGCACAATCAATGGCGTCCGCCTACGCCACATCACATAGATTGATGGTGGTGACAGTCACCTTACTGTTAGTCTGTTACTCTATGGTCTACACTCTACACAAATTATCAGGTATATAATTGATCCAGTGATGTAACTATTACCTAACAGTAATGTAAATAATGCAACAACCTTAATAATTGAAGAGGCCATGAAGTGATGAAAGCCACTGGGGACTTGTATGAAAAAAACACAAAAGCTGTTATATCTTCAACACAATTATACAAATATAGACCCCAAAAGTCAAATAAATGCTGCAAGGTACCAATAATGTGTCACATCATCACATGAAATCCCATTACCATGTTTCCCTAGATTTCTCACCTATCAAAATTTTCAGTCTCAGATTTCAATTCTGAATCCATTCTCAAATGGTAACTATGTTAGGCCATGGGTCACAATTCACCACCAACAGGCAACAACCACATATTCTTATCTGCTCATAGGACCAAATAGCTTAGAAAAAGGAGTAATAAAAATTGACAACCTTTGGAATATTACAGTTCTATGCTTTATTCCAAGAATGCCTTTTGTTTTGGAAAAAATAATGTAAAGTAGCACCTTTATTTTTTATCTCCTATGGGCTATGGCCAATATGACACAGAAAGTAAAGCATACATGAGATATACCTAGTGGGAGTGTTGCTAACCCCACAATACATGTATTAGCTAGCTGGCTGCAGTGGGGGCATTTTCTTCGCTGAAAGCCTGAAAGTGATTGAAATGGAATCCAAAGGGTCAAGACAAATACATAAATAAGGAAGAAGAGAAAGAAAATAATGCTCCTCCTCTTCATTATACATCATCAAGTTCTGCAAGTTGAGCTCAGAAAGTAGAAAGCAATGAAGTTCTTGTTTCAGTGTCCCTGCTGTGCTTGTTTCTGCTTCATGAAGCCCAAGACAGGGAAACCAAAGGCGAAAGAAACACCCAAGGAAGTAAAGGTAACCCCCAAGGAAGTGAAGGAAACCCCCAAAGAAGTGACAGAACCTCCCAAGGAAGTGAAGGAATAAGGTTTGAGTCAAATGCAGACAATATATTGAGCAACAATGTAGCAAACATATCTAGCTTAATAATGCTTTCCAACATTTTTCTTTAATTTCTTCACTCTTCTTGTAGTATGCATAAGTGCAGTTGTATCCGCAAACTTGGATAATTCCATTTAGATCGATCTTTGGTGGAACTTGTTGAAGCTTTAAAGTTCAATGCCATAAATAAGTAGAATATTGTGTCAACTGTTTTTGCTTGGTTCAGCATGATCTTTTGGCCCTAGTCCCATGTCGTGCATTTGCTGTTCAACTGAGACAAAACCTGTCTCTGCAAGGAAGCTGCAACAGAAGCTCACCCGGTGTAAGGAATTCAAATGCTTCTAACAAACACGTGTAGAATTCAAATGCTTCACAAATGTTGAAACTATGAACATATGATGTGAATACTTGAGCAAAAAGCATGATTATCATTAACTCTGGTACCAAATAGATAATTATTACATATGGAATCACATGAAAAACATAGATACAAGATATTTACTCATTTTATGCATTTACAGATCCATTTGCGTAATCATATTCTACAATTCAACTAACAAGGACCAATAGAATCAGATTCCCAGTGGTAGTTGTACTATTGCTAATAGTGATCAATTGGGTTGTTTGATGATGAGAGTGGCAAGTTGTAATTTTGCTGGTATCAGGGGAAACTGCAGTGAGGCAGCAGTTACAGAGTGGTGATTGGTGACATAGCAACAATGTGGTGGTTCCCATAGTCCTGTCCACAGCAGATTTGCCTAGTAAAACTATTTAATTCTGGGTGGCAGGTTGCCGAGGTGGTTATAACTCTGGTGGTAATATAACCTTGTATCTCCAGTTTCCATGTTGTATGGAATGACATCGGTATGACAAGGACGATGGTGTTATCTGGTGGAGTTGATAAAGTCCACATTAGTGACAAGAATTATCAACAAAGGTAAGGCGAATGGCAATCATAATAACTGCACTGGTGGTGGTGGGGTGTTGGCTTTAATAAAGAAGTACGAGGTGAAACACAAAGAGGAAGATCAAAGCTAATAGAAGGTGTTACAAACGATGGTCGTCAATTTTCTAGGGGGCTTACAGATATATTTATTTATTTATTTTGTTTTAATTTTCCTTTCTCTCCCCCCCCCCCCCCCCCGCTAAGCGGAGGCAGGAATTCTGTAAGGTGGGGAACTCATACACAATGATTATTCCCCTTCTCCTATGTGTAATTCTTAACAACCCCGCTTGCCTATCATAAAAAAAAAATAATCATAAAAAAAATCAGACTTTTAACATGGATGACTAGAAGACTTGGTTTGGTTGGGCATGTGTGTGCTCTACAGGATGTACTGAAAGTGCTTCAGTCTGGTTATTAGAAAATTGTTAATAGTTCAAATATTGAGCAGCGAACCATCATAAAAAAAAGTACCCACTTGGACACTTTGAAAGGCGACAGTCCAAACTAAATAAGTCAAAGTTCATGTACAAATAATGGGTTTTTAAATTAATTGGCAGAGTAAACTTGTTGGGCTTGGTAATTGAGGCAGAGAACGAGTAAGGAACGTGCGTGTCCATGGACTCGTATATATGTATATCTGCTAAACAAATTTCAAAACTTTTGTAGGGGCATGTGCCCCCACTATACTACAAGGTAGCTCTGTCTCTGCTGCTAAGGGAAGTCTGGTGAGTAGATAAACACACAACATTACATATAACAAACCAGCCATCTTTCGGAATATGAACTTCCCAGGATTTAGTATTGTACCATGCAACCAGGAACATTCTTACAAGTCCAAACTTTCTTTTTACCTTATTTCAGAAACAGCAGATAAAAAGAAAAATTTGCGTGGACATATATGGAGCATAAGAAAACAAAAAAGGTTGAAGTCAGTAAGAAAAGCCCAAATTCAATGTGAATCTAATAATAATGTATATTCAGAAAGGTCCCTAACCATAATCTTTCAATGGTAGTTGCGCACAACCACTGGTTGAAAGTTTTGGACACCATAATACAAATAGAGTAGAAAATTAATTTTAAACAACCCATCTGGGTCATATAGATTAGCTGTAGGGGAATCTAAAGCGGAATGACAGAGAAATAGAGGTTCATAAAATAAAATTAACGAGGTAAAGCTGTACCATTATTAAACATTGCAAAAGGGAAGTTTAAGAGACTTAAATAAGAAATGAGTATTTTGATTAACAGTGGAAAGTTACTACCATTTTAGTGGATGTGGGGAGGTAAATTGCTTTAGTGGCAATAATTGAGATGCAAGCATCAATGTAACGTATGTGTATGAAATGAATATATTTACGCTCATGGCAGAATTCGTAAAATTAGGTTACTTATAGAACTTGTGTAAGAGTTGACTGGTTGGACAAAGAGATTCTTTATAGCAACAGAATGGATAATAATGATTTGGGGGAAACTTTTTAATAGAATTCGCCAGGATAAGTGTATGTTGGGTACAAGAGGAAACAGTCTAGAGTTCTTGAATAAAGTATCATCACAGGGTGCAGATTGAAATTCACTCTATATCTTAACGCATTATTTGTTAGTATTTGTGAATTGAAAAACAAAAAAAATGGAGGTAACAGATACGCTCGGAGAAAAAACTTGTTGCAGTTCGTTACTCTTATATGCCACTTGGTCCACAAGTGCTTTGATAAAGTAATATGCTTAGAAAATAGAAATCCCCCAATAAGTATTTTCAAATGAGACACTCTAAAAAAATATCAAATAAAACAAAATGTCTAAACCATGTGCACTTAGGAGTTCAGAATGCACAGTGGTAGGCGTCAGAACACTATTACAGTCCGCGCATCCAATGAGCTCACGAATGAAGTAATGAACTACAAATTTTCATTACTTTATTTATACTGTATATGCTTTTAATTTCATTATCACAATTGCTACAATATCAAATTCAATTAGGATAGCTAACCATTTGCATCAAAATTTTAGGGACCATCTCTCTTTCTCACACACACATACATAACTCTTAGATTACATGAAGTATAATTTTTTCTTTTATATTAATTCTACCATGTCCCCATAATCATGCTTTCCTATGGCCTATGGAATAAAGAGGATTGAGGAATCATGGGTGATTTTTGTAAAGGAGTGGGAGAGCGAAGTCAATTAAGGGTTTTGCCAATACCCATACGCAGTCCCAAATATTAAAAAGTTGTATCATGTTCGTGTCAGTTGATGTGTCCTGTCTGGGCGTCATAGCTTACTAGCTCCATGGAGTACCACATGGTTGGATTTCAATATTGTCCCTTCGGCTGTTTAGTGTATAAAAACTCTTTCAAGTGCCACTGTAATAGTAATGGAGCCCAAAGAGCTTGAAATTTTATCATAAGGTACTGAGGGTATCTGCATATAACCCAACGTATTCAACTTGAACAGATAACTACCATACTGCCACAGAACTACCAGAGTGTCAACTTTTAATCTCTTATTTGACCATTAATTTTGTTTTATTCAATCTGTAACCATACAAGTTGCCAATCTAAAAGGAGTGTTACGTAAGAGCATTCCCGATGGGCAATGGATTTATCCATCTCCATGTAGGAATGAAAAATCCACCTTAGAAACAGAATCTGAGGTTTAGACCAATGAACTTGTTCCTCGTATTTTCCACAACCAGTCTGGAATTGATTTTTGGAGGTCTAGTTCAAGCTCTATAAAACTAATATTGGAGACTAGTTTTGCAGTTTGTCACATACTGTCCACTCTAAAAAAGCAGTCATCGGAGCAAGCCTCTTTCCTAGATTCAACTCTATAGTAAAGGAAGTATTTTCTACATCTCTATACCAGTTTGTCTGAGAAAGGACACAATTACTTAAGGAAGATTTGAAGTAATAATTCATTATGCTGCATCATCTACTCGGTTATTCTAGCCAGACCCTTAGTATCTCTTGCTATAATCTGAAACCTCATGCCCATTTGTTATTCAATCTAATAATGCCATCATATGGTATTATGAGATTTTCAACTCTTATCATGGGTGATACCATTTGAGTACTTCCCCGACAATACCGCAAGATGTCACAGATATCCCCACTTTCTTCGATAGAATCAAGTAAGTTGCTTCTCTTCAAACATAAGACTGTCATTCCAAGTCCCACACACCTTTTGAGGAGGCAAGAAGGACAAGTCTACCTGGTTTAAAATTTTTTTTTTCAGAAATGTGATCATGGTAAGGGTTCTATTTTCTTCGATATGTTAGGATTTCAAAATGTTCAATCCAATACGAACTATATATCTAATTTCTTTTTCACTCTCAATCATGCATTTGCCCTTGTGCCATTGAGATATCAATACTGTACAACTATAAATATTGGTCATTACACAAGTGGTAGAATGAATAGAAAACTGGAGTTATGTGGGCATAGCAAACACCGTATTGGTATCATTGACCTCTTGGGAAATCCAATTGTGAAACAAAACCCTATACTGCAAGAGCATCAGAATGTCTAAGTGGAAACAGTACGACCCATGACATGGGTTGTATATGAGGCTGCAAATGGAGCGGGTTTGGGTTTAGCAATCAGAAAATTTTGAATAGACCCCAACTGCCCAATTCATAACCCGACCTGACGTAGTGCAAGTGTAGATATTAAACCCAGCTGATTTACAGCATTGGTTGTACGGATATGTGCTAAGTAGTTCATGACGGAAGTCTCAAGTCCTTTAAGCAAGATGAGTCATTGCTTACCATTAACAGTACATGATCTTGTACCATGTAGCATCATAAGATTTGGTACTTGGACAAAATATGACTCGATTGCGTGAATAGGAGTTCTACCCCAAGGCTGAAGCTTGAAAATTCCCCACCTCTTGACTCTATGATTTTGAGGGATGGACCAGAACCTTCCCGATGAGGGAGATCAGTGAAAAAGTTAGACCTCTGTAGATTGTACCAAATCAAGATATTGAAATGGAGCAGATATCTTCATAATAGAATGTGTAAGGAATCCCTTAATCAACTTGTTTGTCCCCAATATTCCATAAAAACCACCAATGGAGCCTGTGTACATTTCTATATAAAGAAATAATAATGTCCTTCATAACAGATTTTTCTCTCGATTAAATTATTTGGGTTGAGCTTAACAATATTAATTATATCTAATAATATAATGTTACTGATATTCTCTCAGCAGTCAGCATAAGTTATTTCCAATTATTGCTCGGTTTAACACAATCAGTCATGAATAAAAAATTAGTGCGTAATTTAGTTTTGTGATTAGATCCATAAATTTGGATTACTGAATACAATTAGAAATTCACCATTCACTTGGTTTAAAAATCAATATATTTTCTATGCAAGTAAACTGCACAATTGCATAATGCAAACACATATATCAATCATTAACCAACAAATTTTTCTAAAACAATAGTTAAAATTAATTCTACCCAAACAATGATCATCTTGGAAACTTATCTAATAAACTAAATACAAAAACAATGAAAGTTAAAGTTGAAAAAGAATACCTGCTAAGGAGGAAAAAAAGCACTCCAGTAATCAAAACAAGTAACATAACATGAATGATCATAGTTGAATCACTAGAAGAAAAAGCTAAACCCAACATAGCAGCAAGACAAACACCCAATGTTAAAAAAGTAATTTTAACTGTAGACCAAGTTGGACCCTGAGATTTAAAATAACAAAAGAAAAAACAGATTAAATAACCCCATTAAACTTCAAAGAAGATGAAAACAGATTAAATAACCCCATTAAACTTCAAAGAAGATGATACTTGGTAGTAGAGATGAAATTAGACTTACGTTAACACCAGGGGCTAAAGCACCTAACAAAACTGCTTCAGCAGATGAAACAGCTTGTTGGGAAGAAGTGGGTTTAGTCATTTATTAAAGTTGAGAGAGAGAGAGAGAGAGAGAGAGAGTTGTGAGAATAGAGAATTGAGATCAATCGTGGAAGAGGGATATACTCATATACTTACAGTTGTGAGTTTTGGTCTTTTGGAGAAGTTGAAAGCTTGTAGACTCGTAGGAAAGCAACATCTGGTGAGTTGGGCTTGGGCTTGGTCTTGGGCTTGTGGGCCTAATGTCTGTCAATTATTTTAGTTTGTAATTTGGGACAAAAGTCTCAGACCACTTTGGACTTTGGTGGTGTCAGACTGTCAGGTGTGCTTGCTAAGTGGATGTGAGTGAGAATCAAGGAAGGTTGGTGTACGCCTATACGCTTAGTAGGCCATTATTTAGTTTCAGTCATAGTTTAAAATTTTGTTAAATTTAGCAAAAACTCGACAGTACCACAAAATCTTGCGAATCTCGGCTTCCACTGTGATTTCCAGTGTCAGAATCTCAGCATATGCAGTTATTCTAGGAAATGAAATTTCCCTTGAAATTGAAATTTTAAACTATGGTTTTAGTATAGCAGGTTTTTACACACTACAACCTAGCTTCATCTTGTGTGTAAAACTGCTTACTAATAGCAGATTCATGCATTCGGCATGCGAAAACCAGACATGTACCAAATCCTAAACGGCTCATAGGTGGTTGTATTTACTGGTTTAATCCTTTAAGGGGATTATATTTGTTGTATTCGAAACCTATTACTAGTAGTACAATACGGGGAGCATGCCAGAAACAGTATTTTACTTCTGGATCAATAATTCTGTCTGGAATAGCTGCGGTTGCTGCTACTGCTATAGTTTGAAAGATACAGTAAATCTTCGATCACTAATCTTCCTACAAATTATTCCAAAGTTGGCTTGGAAGCAATAACACATTCAAATGATTTCTCATATATACACACATATACATTTGTGTGCACACAACATCCACTATTCCTGTATAAATAAGGTCCATAAACATGCAAATAGAATTTACACTTACCATTGTCCATTGATGTCTATCCATTCCTGATGGATTGTCTGAAAATTCCATCTTTAGATACCCGGTATGCTATAAAGATGAAGATTGATGACAAAGAGTTCTCCAATCTATTGTCGTTAGCTGCTAACCTTAGGTTTCTTCCCTTTCTATGCGGAACTTCCCAGCTGAGCCTCCTGCTGCAAGTGCCATTCCTTCTCTTTCAGATATTTCAATAGTAGTTGCTGCTCAGACCTTAAGTCCCTTGCATCACGAAATGGTCCATATTTTTTCCATTCATGAGCTCCGTTAGTGACGCACGGAGCTAGCATAGATGCATCATGATCCTGGAATTGTCCAAATGTAGGCATATAATGATGAATTGGAGGGAAATTGTCAGGATTCCGATCAAGATTGACCTGGTACTGATGAAGCCATCGAGCAGAATTAGTTTGGCCAGGATATGGTATGTATCCGTTGCTGAATTGAGGGGTGTTTGGATAAAAAATGGGTGGACCCTGAGTTCCAATGAAGTTTGAAGAACTGTTTACTTCGGTGGCAACCGAGAAGAATCCTTTCCCATTGTCCAAATTCTTGTGCTCAACATAGTTAGATGAATTACCATTAAACCAAGAAGCATCATCTGGTAATAGTGGAGCAGAAGGCAGAGGAGGCATATAAGGAGGTGCCATACGATTGCTAGTTGCAGATGCGTCCCAAGGATCAATGAAGGAATTTCCGTGATAAGCATAACCATTTACAAACCTGGCTGCAGGAGTAGAAGTTATTTTTACATCTTGATCACTTACTCCAGTTCCAACGATCGAGAGATCAGTTAAGTATGCGGAAGCACTGTTCTCTGTATGTCCTGAGCCATGTTTGTTTGCACATTTCACTCCTTTCCCTTCTTCAATTCCTACACCATCTTTGTTTACGACCCATGCACTGAGAGAGGGAGGGCCAGCTAATGGTGGCGGCTCATCTCTTTTTGCATTTAATGCTCTGAACCTTGGTGAGCCTGTTGACTCTGTAAATGAGTCCATGACTGAATCCTCTGGAATAGGCTCCTGCCAGAATGTCATGCTGCTAGCACCAAAGCGATTGATGGGATCAATGCCAATCTCATTTGGTGGAAGGTGCAAAGTTGATCCACGATTCAAGCATTCACCAGAAGGTGCAGCCAGGTTCCAAACTCCTTCACTAGGACTTTGAGAACTTGTTGCAACAGGAAGATAAAGTGGTGCAGAATCTTGTCTTGTAATTGGCTTGAAGAGAATAACCTCGTCTTCTTCAACAGGGGAGCTTCTGTGCTCATCAAGATCCTTTCCATCAACCCCACTAGCTGGTACTTGACAGGATTTTGTAGGTATGGCATCCTCATTAATTGTACAAGTCTTCTGTAACCTTCTTGCATTAAGATCAATGTCAGCATCATCTTCTACTGATTCTCTGGTGCGCGGCAGTGTATAGAACTTTTTATCTGTTTCCTCATAAATGATCCACTTCTTAGATCCAATTGAACTGTTTACAATCTTCATAGCAGCAACAAAGATACGGCACATACGTATGTGACATTCTTTTCTGTCATCAAACCCAAATTTAGCCTCCTGGTAAATTTTAATATCTGATGATCCATCGTGTTGCGAAATAGGTAAAAAACCTCGCAACACATTATCTTCCCACAGAAGACTAGAATCCAGTGATCCTATGTTACCTCCCTCGCGATCAAATTGATTCAGAAGTCCCACAAAACCAGTAAAAAAGTAACCTATTGCTCTTGCACATTTCTCTTCAATCGCATATGTTTCTACTCTATCGAGCACATCCACCAACCACTCCGTAAATACCAGTATTGCTGGCAAAAGATGACTAGAATCCAAACGATCGGCCATCATGCATCGATTAACCAGACGACCCATAAAGATGAACATAGTAACGAATGCCTGCTGGATCAAGGAGGGCTGTTGCATGTACTTTGTGTGTTCTTCCTTTTGTAGTTTTGAGCTTTCACTTGTCGCATGGATGGTAAAGATGAGTACAGAAACAAGCTGCAGTACTCGAAAGGGGCCTATGCTTTCTACGTCCAGATGCTGATACGACTCCAATGTGATATTTAATCTTGCATCATCAAGTAGCAGCAACTCTTCGAGTTCTCTTACAGTGGAGCTGAAAATGCAAGGGAAGTCCTCAAAACTGTTTCACATCAGAGGTGCAATTAAAATTAGAAACACGCTGTTGATAAATATTCAGAATCAATTACCATTTAGTCTTCTTAGACAGCGATGTTTTTTCCCAAAAGATTATCAGTAACATAGAAGTTAGTACATCAATTATGTGATGGGGGTGTGCATAACTTCATCTTCTGGCTGAATTCTAATGGGAGGCATGCATTTTCATATATATAGTGTGTTTAACAAAAATCGGTTACAAAAGCAGCAAAGTTTGATTATATTTATTAATACATGATGATAGATTGCGGAATAGATTCAGATGCTTATCAACACATCCATAAAGTCAATGTTTAGCAGCGTGAACCTGATACCCAAGAACACGAATAGGTGAAGTGGCAGGAGCATATGAGCTGTTAACTGTTTGCTCCTTAATGTTGTGGGCCGGATTTAGGGAAGTGAATGCCTAATATTAATACAGTATGTGTTTCTGGTCATTTTATGTGTATCAGATTTCGGTCATTCTGGTGTGTTGAGGCAGCAGTCTCCGTGTTGAGAGATGAAATCACTTCTCAGAAAGGAAGTGTCTTTTATCCAAACGCGTTAATGATATGGTTTAACTGAATGGTTTTCTGTGTCCATTAGATTATCCTAAACGTTGGAAAAAGTGGCCAATATGCATCCCTCTTTTTTCCAAATTAGACAAGTTTTGCATCACCAAGATATATCATATGAAAAGATGACGAAATTTGACAATAAAAAATAAAACAAATAAACAAAAGCAGAGTACTTTCACGAATAGAATGTGCATTCTCCCTCAACAAATACCTTGGCTTCAGATAAAAGTAGCTCATCATACAAACAAAGAGGGACCATAACTCGGTTTGCTCTTTCAAAACATCTCCACTGGATTCCCTCAACTGGTCTCCATAGAAAGTATCGCTTGATCTTGCTTTCAATTGCAAAGTGCTTCTTTCAGATGGTTTAGAGAAGTCGAAGGGGGCCGCATCAGAAAGGTAATGCAAATGAGACGACCTATTCTGAGAGAAGTGACTAAGCAATCAACGCTACATGGAGAGATGGCTTTCAAATGAAAAAGATAACAGTGGATATTACGACACAACGATGTGATGGTGAAATCAAACCTTTTCAAAGAGAAGAATAAGGTTATCCCAAGCATGAGGGAAAGGTTCTTTTACAGCTAAACTTCTTATGCAGTGGTACAAAGCAAGAAGCTCATCACCAACATATATCGCCAACATAGCTAACTGCAAATGGGCATTGTTGTACACACATACAACAACCTCATAAGTAATCATATGCAAAGCATATATTTTGGTGAAGCAAAAACATTCCTGAAGTTCATTGATGAAAAATTCTTGTCACCAGGATGCATTACATGGCAGAAATATGCACATCTATTACCTGATTATGTGGGCTTCCACTATTGGGCCAAATTGTTGATGCTTTCAAGTAATGTGTGGCTGCAGTTGACCAACTACTGTTTTGACCATCAGGATTTCCATAAATTTCCCTGTATCGAGCAAGATCTCCAAGACAAACTAAACAGCGATGGCACCAAAAGAGACATCTACGCATTTTAGTTGAGTCCATATTACTGGAAAAGCTGCCTCCACTGAACAGAAGTTCCTCTGGAAGACCATAACTTTTTCTGATTTTCTTGATTAAACAATGATAAAATTCTGTAGCTTCTGATAAGAATGATTTAAATCCTTCTAGATAGTTATCACATTTGTTCTGCACAGTCCAAGTATTTGGCTCTGTTGTCATGTTTATACGTTCTTTAATCACAGAACTGCCAGGAATCCTATTACGATATTCGTCAATGTGTTTATAGTGAAGGATCCATAGAGAGTACTCAATGTCTTGAAGTTCTGCCCATTCATGGTCATTCAAGATGATTTTCTCGTAGCTACGACGAGCTTTACGGTATAATTCTCGAACATCAGTATGCAATAAACCCTTGGAATGGATCAATTTCCATAACTGCTTTTCTGCATTACCAGCCTAAAGCAATAAAATTCCATAGTTAGGTATCCAGTATGGCAGTAAGTAGTTTCTTTTCTAGAAAAGAAAAGGAGTAAAACAATATCTTCATCTATTTTTTTTTCACAAAACTGAAAATAAATTGTTGATTGAACTTCAGAAATTACCTCCACAATGAAATTTGAAGTATTGTTGCTCTCACTGGGAGGATCTGCTGGGTCAATATGCATGATTGGAGCAGATATAAGTCGTTGTAATTCAGCCATGTGAAGCTTATACAATAGAAATATCTGAACGAACACAACGTAATTGAATCAATTACTGGTGAAGAGGACTCGAGTTTATGATACTTCTTAAGCTTCTCTATATGTTTCTTGATGAACTTCAATATCTCTATTCTGTAGCAGGCCTATCAAAGCAGCGTGAAGTTAGTGGCACTGAACTCTCTACACGACATTAGGAAAACAAACAGAAGAACACAAGAAGTGAAATCCTAAGACTGTTTGACCAACTCAGACATGCTTCTTCAACATTTTATGATGTTAAAAACTACAAGAAGAGCACCTGGTAATGTAATTTTATCATAGATATTGAGCTCAAAATCCTAAGCTCCTACTTTTACTAATTACTACAGTGATGTTTCACAATTTCAGCTACAGTAATTTTCGCTTCATGGAATATCTTATTACATCCTGGGGTTGCTGCTAATTTGACCAACTCGAGTCACACAGCTGGGGTTGCTGCTAATTTGAGGCTTCGAGCCTTGGTGTCTAGGGTAATTTGACCTAGAATGGTAACAATAACACTGAGGAAAAAGTTCCTTTGGTGTTTTTTGAAGGCCATCTGTTCTATCTAAAGTTTTAGGTAACCCTAAATTTTGGTAAAATCTGCTGCTATAACCAGATTTTTTTGCCTTTAAGAATGGTGCAACCTGTTGTATTTCTTCATGTGCGAGTTTTCCGTGTAAAGCTCTGTGTTCATTGTTTAAGGTACTCGTTTTCCCTTGTTAGTGTTCTTCTTGTGCGACGGGGTCTCAAGGATGTGGTCTAGGGATCCCTGATAGGCTTGTCTAGCAAAGACAGACTATACCCAACAAAAAAATCATCTTCTTTTATAATGTTGATTCAATTTGAACTACATGCTGTTATAAAGCAGGATATAAGTAAAAAGAGTAACACTACCAATTTATCAGTACTGAAATTGTGTAAAGAAAGAGTACATCTAGTGAAAGACAAAGCACAGAGTAACCATTCGTTCTAACATGTCGAATGGACTAAAGAGCACTATGTTAAAGATTTGTCTACAAATTGAAGAAGAGACACAATAAGAACATCCGTATAATGAAAGTCCTCAAGACCCAAACCAAGTAACACGCTTAAATTAAAATTTTATTTCTGCAGTACTTTAAATACATAAAATAGCGCTAACATAAACCACTAAAGCATACATAACGACTTGTACTTGAGACTAGTATTCTAACAGAGTCCAAAACACGATACTATTGAAACATATCCAAGAAACCATCCAATTCACACGAACATTGTCTGACCTAAAATAAATGTAATATAGAGAAACATGCTTGCCATTGAAATAGTAGCTTCAACACTACGTGAGAACAGAGCTCATAAACAAACAGTAAACAAGGGTTTAATGAAGACCCATATCTATGAGATAAATTTAAGTCACATAAAACTATGTTATCAAATAACACTTAAGCCAATATTAACAAAACTCAATCCAGAATAAGGCAATATCTTCAACACAGAGAAAACAAATTCATATACCTCGTGAAAAGAAAAACAGAAATCACTCGATCCGTCATATCTGCTTCATGTAAACTTTTATATTAAGAGGTGAAATTAGTTGTTATACTGGATTTCGTTTTGCTTTTAGCGACAGCAAAGGCTGCCTGTTTGTTCTCTCTATTAGAAGATTTCCATGTAAATTATTTGTGTTCATCCTTTTAGTTTGTCGTGTTGGTGGTGTTCTTGTTCGATGACATGTAATGAATGTGGGTTAGGGATACTTATCAGGGTTGTGTTGCAGAAGCTCATAATACCCAACAAAAAACCCATTACAAAACATATTTTAACCCTAAATTTCTTGAGGCAACTAACTCAATCCAACATGCTGATGTAAAGAACGACATAAGCAAAAAAGAGTTTCGAGTACCAATCCAGCATTTACACTAAATACAGAAGATTACAGATTCTCACATGAACTAAAAGAGCCCACCTGGTCATTTCTACAAACATGTCACATGAACTAAAGAGCACCACTAATCAGCAGACACATAATAAGAACACCCTATTAGATAAACATTCTCAAAGATCTAGCAAAGAAACAAGATTGAAAGTCCATTACACAGTAGCTTAAACACTAAAACCAAAATTACGACAAAATTTAACCTCAAATTCATGAAATGAAGCCATTTCCAATTTCTATACTATCTTAAAAAAAATAAATGAAGAATCAATCATACCTAATATATGAATTACAATTTGAAACAGTAGCTTGTACACTAGCTATGAGAAAAAACAAGAAGAATTCAACAAAATCCCATATCTCAGAAACCAGTTGAAGTCACATATATATATATATTAAACAATGTTATATAAAATTATAAACAAGAATTAAAGCCAAAATAAACAAAAATCCACTTACAAGTTTAAAATTGAGAATTAACAAAGCTCGTGCTCATGCTACACCCAATTGAAAAAAGAAATTCACAAAAACCCATATCTTAAAAACCAAATATAAATGATAAATCAAACATACCCAAAAGCAGCTTTCCCTTCAGTGTTGAGTTGTTGTTATGTTATGAGTGTGAATGAGTTTCATCAGCTCAAGAAAGAAACCATAACAAGAGAGAGATGGGAATGGGAAGTTGGGTTAATTAATACAAAGTGTCGATCTGTGATATTGTGTTGTGAGTTGTGAAACAAGACAAAAAAAATTAAAAAAGGTGACGGATGAGAAGAAGACTATCTATTTTCTCTGTCGGATGAAAAGGAATTATACAGTATGTGTGTAATTGTTGTAGTAGACTAGTAGGCAGGCATGTAGCTATATCTATCTAAATCTAATGATGATTTTGTTCTATCTAATATCTATACCCTTACTCTTATCTAAATCATATTATATATCTACAAACTTTAAGGTAAATCTAACAGTGGAAGAATGAAGTAGACATATAATAATTAATACCAAGAGTGTGACTCATTCATACTGTTTTGTGTGTTATTGGATGTTATCCCTTGTTTGATAAGCTAACTTCCCCAAGACTTTTCTGTTGTTTTAAATAATCTTAAACTAAGTAACTAACTGATGATTGAGTTTGGATCATCTGTTGCCTACTAGAACATTTTCTGTGTTAACTTATTACTGTATAATATATATAGTCCATAGGGCCAATAACTAGAAGATGTACACAAACTTTGTCTTCGACCATCAAACATACATGAGAAGAAAAGCACTAGTACAAACATTGCAGATCAATTTCAAATTTTCAATTTTGCATAGTAATTTTAATTTGTTTGGGATAATTATATCATTTTTACTTTGATAACATTTCCCTTTCCCTTTCCCTTTCCCTTTCCCTTTCCATCGAGACCTACATTGTGACCTGGCCATAATTGAGAGTGACTGTTTAATAGTCCTTGTGTTTTGTTGATCTTGACATGTTATTTTCTGTGGTTGCACTCATTTATTAGGTTGGCAGTTGGCCTCATCTTATATATAGTGTGTACTTGTTTGTTTATTATTTATGATATGGATGCTTCTGACGCGTGTTTATCTTTTATTTTTCTAGAGAAATTAAAATATCCATATCATAATATCATACCTTCTGAAAATGATAAGACATAAAAATGTTGGTAGCTAGGTTCCATCATTCCATGCAGTGGGAAAGAACTGATCGAAGAACAACTGATAAAGTGTTGAGCATGAAATAAAAATGAAATGTGCTCAGTTAGTTTCAACTTTATTCAACAACAACATGAAATATAGAAGCTGCAGCTGCGCATGCTGAAAGCATTTTCTTTTTCAGTGGAGACTTAAGACTTACTTAAGGTGCAATACAACAGTATATGGAGTTATTTAGTCAATAGAATATTAGATTATGGATGCAACAATTGATTCAGTTTTGGATTCTAGTATTGACGAAATCTTTTCTTGTCTGATTTTTTATTTTCTTTGTCCAATATTAATATATATAAATATAATTTATAAAAGCATAAAAATAACTTCCATCATGATTATCTCTGTGACTCTGTTCATGGCATGAGATTTGAGGGAATACTGAGAATCCTTTCAAGACATGACTTTCCAGACCAATGAAAGCAACACGCATATATTACCGCGTTTTCAACAACACAACTCCATATACAGTTTCTTCTAAACAGACTCATGAGATGTCCCTTATTTGATTAATTACATGCAGTTTGGTGACCTAATTATGTCTTGATAATTTCAACATACAATCAAATTATTTGGAAGATTAAGGAGTCTAAATGTAGTGCTAGTGAACAAAAACAGCACTTTGATTGCTTAAACAAAAGAAAAATATACAGTACATGCAAGTTGACCCCTGATAAGTACTCTAAAGTCAAAACCAACTATAGATGAAACAGAAGACATGTCTGTCAATAATTAGATATCAAATAATGGAACTTCACAAAAAATTACATCTACAACCATTTTTACTCTGTTACAAGAAACATGGAAAACAATATAAAATTTAGCTATATACATAGCTGCATACATGCACACAGCCTCAGTTCTGAGTTCTGACAGTATAACCTTTGTGGGGATGGAAGTCATGTATGTTAATGATACAGCCTGTTCTAGAAGTGATTCCCATGACCAATAGGGTTGAAATGATGAAGATTAAGATCACTAGCTAAACTCAGATTTCCCATATCCATAAACTGCACAAGTGGACAATATTGATTTTTCATCTGTTCTGTCTGGATGATTGTTTCTTGATGCCAAACAACCTTATGTACTGTGTTCAACTTTGGATATGTTCATATATTTATCTTTGGAAGCTCAGGTCCAATGTCAACAATATGTTCTTCGTGGTGAGCAAACAATGCCTGCATATATGAATTCTCTTAATACAAAAAATCAAGGAAACCCCTTCATACAAACTTCAATCAATCATTACAAATTACCTCACTAACAATTTAGAAATACGGTACCTTAGTAATTACTAACGCTCCTACAATAATTCTTCGAAAGCATATACTGGGAAAAGTCATATGTTGGCTTTATATAAAAAGGACGCAAAGGAAAACTGACAGAGTACTCAAGTTAAAGATAAATTCGTTCATATAGCAAGCATCATTTTTTCCGCCTCTATGGATCAAGTAAATTTTCAAGCACTTTTATGAATAACGTATAAAGAAATTCATAGTGCCTACACAGAGATGTAGCTTTTGTTTGTCGGAAATAAATCTCCTTTTTGCATAGACGGGTTTCACTAATCGTTCCAATTGACCACAGATGGTGTTAAGTTGTGCAATTTTCTTTCGTACACCAAATTATTTTCTAAGTACTAACTTGGGGACACATCACCAGCAATATAGTTTTTCAGTATTTACTACGCAGGAAGCTAAGAAAATTAACTGCAAAGACTGTAACGACATCTCCTACAAATTTTCCATGTATCTCTAGCAAATAACTTGGAACCCCAAGTGTATTATGACCATTATATAGATTGTAAACATAAGTCATGGAACCAGATCTGAAAGGCTATGTTTCATAAACGACTATTCAATTACAGTCCACCATCCAAATTGGTTATACTTAAATTCTAATCCTGACAAAGATATCTCAATGCTCAAATTCCACAGATTGTTATTAAAGCACTAAAACGTCACCACTACAAAAGTAAGTCTTATTTTTGAGATTGGCAAAATATATAGATGCATATCTAAATTCTTTAACAGAGTTTAATTACTAAGACCGCTGTTGTTTACATACCTGTTAAGGATACACAAGTTCGTCCAGGGATCGAGTAGTAAGCATTCATGGAGTTGATATCCGTGGGTGGCCTATGTATTAAGTCCACTTATGGGGTATTATGGGGAGGGGAATCCTAGCTAGAATTGAAAACTTAACACCACATATTTCTCTATCGGTAATGGAAGCAGATGAAGTTTTGGGAGGATAAGTGGTGTGCAGAAAATCCTATTAACAAGATACTTTGATTGCAACCTTCTATGATAGATCTATAGAGTAACTGCCAAACACTAATGAACACCTGATCAGAAATGGAAATTCTTGGCACTGGACTCTTGACACAGGGAGGATATTAATCAAATTTCTACCCTTGTAGGCTTGGTGACTGAGGTGCAGATTACTGAAGAGGACGTTAAAGGAAGATGTAATCTTAGTCCGAGTAGGAGCATCTCAACTAGTTCCTTCTATATTACAGGGCGCCATTGTCAATGTGACGGTGACCAAGGAGACTGCCTTCCCTAGAAAAGTCGTTTACAGAATTCGTTTCCCTTTTAAATAAAGATTGGCTAAACTATCGAGTTATGTAACAAAGTAGGGTCGAATTCCCAACTTATGCAACCAACTAAATTAGGTTTAAAATCATCAGCAAACTTTTAAGTTTTTGCAATTTAGGCAATGCCGTTAACAATCCCTTAACAGACGTTAGATTTTGCTGACTGTATTGTTTTTTTTTTATTTTTTATTGCTGACTGTGTAATAAATTATTGTTGACTGTATTTTTTTAATTTTTTTTACTATTGACTGTGTAATAATTATTGCTGACTGTGTAAAGTAAGCAAAAAAAGAGATTTTTAAAAGCAAACCCCAAAATTAAACAATGATTACATGATTAAAAAAAATTTAAAACCAAAAAACAACCAAAAATTAGTTTATGGTTGTTTTTAATGAATCAAAGAGAATGAAAAATAGAAAATCGAAAATTGGGGTTTAGAAACCAAAGACTTAACTTCTTTTGAGATAAAACCAATTTTATTTTATTTTAATTATTAATTTTTTTATAAGAAAAAATATTTCTTAATATTAAAAATATCCTGTCAGCAAAAAAATAACGGCAGTTGGATTTCAGTTGACGGCATTGCATAAATTGGGAAAACATAAAAGTTTGCTGATGATTTTAAACCTAATTTACTTGGTTGCATAAGTTGGGAATTCGACCCTACTTTGCTGCATAACTCGACAGTTTAGCCATAAAGATTCTTCTTTTAAGCATTATTTCTTCGAAAACTTCTCACAGCAATACAGTTGATACAAAGAGGACTATGAATGCCACATTTGTCTGCTCTTTGTAATACCACGGGGGAGACTATAGAGTGCAGACCTCTTCAGTGTAGCTTTGCAAGAAAGATCTGGAAAGTTTTTTCAAGACAACTGGAGTTTACTTCAAAATGTGCAAAAAGTGAAGAAATGGATTGCCAGCAGGTATAATCAATTACGAGGTCATCTGGTAATTTTATTAGGTCTCTTAAATACTTTGTGAGGTGAGGAACCCATCCCATTTTCAGAAACGCACGAGCCGTTATATACAGAGAAAGAGTTACAGGAAAAGGCTACATACCAGATCATCATTAAAATGTAGTGTGGAAAACATCCGCAAGGTATTCCACTGCAATGTCCTTTCCATTCATGTAGCTGTCCAATACCACAACTGGGTTTGATCTTCAACAAGGACTTTGAATAATCGAAGTGCATATTTAGTAAAGCCCCTTCCCCATGCAATCCAAATTCTGTCATATTCATAGTTCTCAGTGCGCCCTAAATCTAGCAAAAGACATGTAGGATTTACATATTAGATGACTGCCTATAAGCATCCACGTCCCTAGAAACTATAGGATATTGAATAACAGAAGTAAATACTCAACTGCATAAAAGGTCCATGTTTTCACTTTCGGTCTTTCAGTACTAATGCTATGCCAAATAACAGGCATACTCTGTTGTAAAACAGGTCCATACATTCCTTCAGTCCTGGATAATTAATTGTCCCAATTTTATAGCATACTTGAGGTTATTGTGCAGCATGGTTGTAAAGGGGAATTGAGGAAGTAACAGACCTGTAACAATTTGTAGAAAAATGCGGCTAGTAAAATATAGAAAACAATGTATGAAGACCAAAAGAAAACAATCCACTTAAAAGTTTAAACCAATAAAGTCCAACACTGAATTATCACCTGACAGAATAACCCATGATAACATTAGGCATTCCAATGCTCTCATCTTTCCACAATATTCGACATCGCTATCACCCATGACATTTCTGCCCCCAACCAAATTAAAGTCAAAAGCAGAAGCAAATCAATGAGCTCCATATGATTGCTTACCTGAAAAGAAGCTCCTCAATAAAAAATAGCTACTATTTTAAACTTACTTGACCAAAAAAAAAAAAAAAAAAAATACTAGCTACTAATTAAAATGGTGCAAAATTATATTTACCTGCTGAAACTTCTTTAGGCAAGGAAGGGCAAGGCGGAAACACCCAACAAGATCTTCCATTCAAGAAACCAGATGACAGTCTATTTCACCCAATCCTGCTGCAACTCTCTACTGGGTTAAGACTTGTACCCAAGAAGACTTCCAGAGCCCAAACCTATCAACACATATTCTTTTCCAGTGTAAAAGAGAGAGAAAATCCTACATTTTAAGCCTTGTTTCCGAATCAGGTTGCACAAAGTGGTTTTCAGGCAAATGTTATAAGGATTGTGCAACTCAACATAATCAAACATGATCACTCACAATCCTTCCCTGATCATTGAGTCCTTTTAGAAGTTCAAAACAACAATATCCAGGTCAAAGATGATATAAAAGACAAAATTTTGGATTATGGGGGAAGAAAAATGAAAAAGAAAAAAACAACACCAAAAGAAAGACAAAAAAACTCTGAAGAATGAGAATGACACTATTGCTATACAAATTACATATTTCTTTACATCATGATACAGACTATAACCCTATTCATTACAGAGAGATCCTAGAAAGACTAATTACCATCACTATCTCCACACATTCACAAGAGGGATTGAGACCCTGGTCGATTTTTTGTGAAATACATACAAGTAAATGATTTTGCATCATAGTCCTTGCAGTATCTACACTTTCCAGTTCTGACAGTCCAACATTGTGCAGATGGTAGCTAATGTATGTTTATGATACATGGAAAAGAATAGTATAGACTAATATTTTCATCCATTTTGCAATTTTTCCTTGTGCTTCTTATACCTTCGAAGCAACTTTGCTCGTTCCGAAGGGGATGAAGATAAAATCCACTTGCTAAACTCCATCTCCCCCATACCCATAAAATGTGCAAGTAGGCTATATTGCTTCTTCTTCTGACTTTTCATTAGAGAAGTGTCCTTTTTAACAACACTCAGCATTCTATCTGCATGCCTAATTTTTGAAGTATCTGTACTGTGTTCAACAACTGAGGATATGCTCATATTCTCGGGAAGCTCCGGTCCAAGGTTAACAATATCTTCATTGCGATGAGCATATACAATGCCTGCAAACCAAGAGTACACTCTTAAAACAGAGAAATAAGGAAAACCCCTTCAAATCAGGACAAGCTTCAAACAAAGGAACAGGTGTCTAACATAATTTTTTTTTAGGCATAGTAAATGTCATAACTCAGTTTTTCCAATAGAAATTTCTTATCAATTAAATAATGTTCCAATTCTCGAATGTACTTGGAAAGTTGTCTGTTGGCAACTTGGCATTAGTATGAAAATAAGCATCCAAGTTTTTTTAGGATATTTAGACATAAACTCCCATGAATGTTCAAAATTCTGTGTAAAACCCTCATTGGCAATTTCTTGGACTACTTAACCACCAGCTGTTAAGTGTTAACCTAGACCCTAACAGACCGTTTGGCAGTTTGCTGACTATCCGAAGCACATTGACACTCTTCAATTGGGTTTGATTATCAAGATAAGGGTCACTGTATTTATTGATTTGTAAACAGCTAGACAGACGCCAACAATCTTTGTTAGATGATAAACCCAATAAGAGTTACATTAATTTTGACCTTAAATAAGAAAAAGAAAGCATAAAACACGTGAGAGACTTACCCAAATCTCCGAGCAATGGTTTACTAGTCGAAGGATTATCCAAGTCATTAGATTTTCTATTTTCTGACCCCGAGGGAAATGCTCCACTTGATTCGTCTGGAATAAATATTTTTCCAACCTCAGTTGTACCCTGATCTATATCCCTACAATGAGCATACTTCTCTTCCCGTTTTTGAGTTGATTCAATGATCTCACCAGTAAAAAGCTTATCAGACAGATCACGAAATAGATTGCAGATTCCAAAAAGCTCACCTTGAAATTCTTTGCAATCCTGGAAAGAAAAGATAAAAAGAGTGGCCAGGGAGTGTCATGAAAACAATTCCTTTTGTATAATGGAAACATAGTCAACACATGTTTCTTTTTGACAGATACAATAATTCACAGATATCAAAAACCAAAATTAGTGTGGATACCTGAACACCTTCAAAATACCGCCTTTCCATTTTGCCTGATACAGCAATATTTGATAATTGCTGTTTATATATTTGTCGAGAATACACAAGTTCCTCCAGGGAACCAGCAGAAAGCATGCGAAAAACCACAACATGCCTCTTTTGACCATATCGAAATGACCTATCCTGGGCTTGTAAGTCTTGGGCAGGATTCCAATTAGGATCAAAAATTACAACTCGATTTGCACTGACGAGATTCAGACCTAGTCCACCAGCTCGAGTGGATATTAGAAAAACCTATGACAAGAAATGTAAGCATTAATCAGCTTCATTTTCTTTCACAAATGTTTGCTTGAAAAAATCAATTAAGATGGTTACCTGTTTGCTTGGACTCGTATTAAAATCATCAACAAGGGCCTGCCGCAAGCTTGTAGGTGTTGAGCCATCAAGTCTTGAAAAACAATATCCTTTGCGTATAAGGAGCTTTTCCAGTATGTCTAACATCCTGCGGGCAGAACCAAGTCCAGAAGCAGAAAGGATTAGATAGCAAAAAAAAAGCAACTGAATTTTCACTTCCTGGTTGAAAGGGAATGCCTGTTGTATCATCTTAAACAGTGCATGAGTTCGTAAGCCCTATAATTTTCTTTAGGGCTAAGGATTCTCTTTAAGGCTAAAGAAATCATTCCTATTATGTTATCTATCAACGACAAATTGAGATGGCGTTTCAAATTAGGTTCAGATACCATTCAGTGGGGCAAATTGTGTAGAACGAATCGGGTAAAATTGACCAATTGGGTATACATCTCGGGTACAAAGTCCCTATTTTCATAAAAGTTTCTTGACTTTGGATCAAGTTTAGGAGTTAGGACATCTATCAGTTTTATATTATAGAGGTGGTCGAAACTACTCTCTCTTACCTCTTGTGAGTTCTTAGGTGATATTGGACAAGTTGCAGTTCATATACAGTAATATAAAAATAAAATTTCAAGTTAACAAGGGTCTAAAATTCTTTAGCAACAGTAGTGCCTATACTAAACTCTCACCTAAGTTCTAGGCTTATCACTGCCTTATCTTATCTCTGGCCTTAGCCAGTGCCTAAGCCTTGGACTACATAGCAACCACCTGAACTCTGGAAAATACATATAAAACATAATTTAAATAACAAAGTTCTTATTTCACTTAAAGTTCAAACCCTTTTCTCTTGCTCTAATAAGTGCAAAATTCTGCGAAATAATAAAGAAAACTCCTGCTTAAAATTGACTTGTTCTCTGCAGCAAACACAACTTCTAATACATACAAAGTCCTAACTGGAAACTGGTCAGCAACTTAACCCAACACATCAAATATAACAGTGTCAACAAATGCATTCTGTTCCTTTTGGTATGCCTTCTAATTTTTTTTATTTTTTTTTCTATTTTATTTGATGTTCTAAGGTTTACTATATCAGTGAAATCTGAGACCTCAGCTCGTCTTTTGTATGGAAATTAATAATAAATGAATGCATTACATCAGCCCAACAAGATGCTATCAATAAGAATGGCCTTCGACCAAAAGTTTCAAATTGAAGTTGTTGACTTAGATATGGCCCCCAAGTCTCAAGAGTCAAGACTCAAGGGCATATACAAAGACAATTAATGTCATTCTTCTTCTTGAGGATCATATAAAGCCACTCAATCAGCCAACTACAGTAATTTCTTATTAGAAGTATGATTTCAATCTGAGAACCACGAGGTCACAAAGCTTACTGCACCCTTTAATTATTCTAGGAACTTCGGTATTTGACATTATCATAACTTTTTTTGTATTTACATCTAATGAAAGTTTTGACATATTTGTAGTCCTCGTTGCACTCTTTCTAGCAAAAGGCATGTTGGTTTTACAACTATAAAAACTCAAATAACTTTCCCTAAAGAATAAATGTGAATGCTCAATTGTACAAGAGGTCCTTAATATACGTCAGCAATTGAGATATTTCAATACTGTATCCTACTTAAAGTGATGGGCCACACAGGTATAAAGGAATATAGCAAAAGCAAGATCTGTTGGTTTTTAAACTCACAACTAGCCAAAAAAAAAAAGAGAAATAAGGAAACCAATGAATGATTACCTCACAGTATAGCTGAATAGAAGAATTTTGTCACCATGTGAGATCCATGATTGCATTAGCTTTTCCAATGCTCGCATCTTTCCACAATGCTCAACATCGCTAAGACCCATGAAACTTTCACTTTGGGCATTGCCCCCAACCAATTCAATATCAGTGCCGAAAACTGCAGAAGCAAATTCTGCATCTTTTTTTTGTTTCTCCATGTCATCCCTAGGATTAGGTTTAATGAGCTCCAGATGATTGCTTACCTGTGAAGAAAAACCTTAATGTAAATAATACTATTGAGTCATAAAACGGTAAAAATAGAAGGATAATAAAATATTAAAATGTACCTGCTGAAGCTTCACTAGGCAAGGAAGGACAAGGCAGAAGGGACATGAATCACACCCTTCAGGATTTTCCCTGTGAAGATAACGCCAGATGATACCATTTGGTACAATCTTTCTGCAACATTCTACCTGTTTTAGTGGGCTCCCACAACTACAAGGGAGGTCCTTATTTATTAGACATTGGATTTCTGGTAGCTGTAACATCCGCCTGTATACTCGCTTCTGCAATGCACTCAATGCACAGAACACAACATTATCTTCCTTTCCCATCATAAGATGCCCAATAGTCTCCTCTTTGGTCCTTCTTAACAGATACCTACGAAGAACATTAACTAAATGCTGCTTGCGCTTGTCAGCAATCTCGACAAATCTTTCCGGAGCACTGGACCTTTGACCATGCTTTAGTGGTTCATCGTAAAATTCCCGAAAATGCTCCCTTGTGCCCAGGGATCCAGGTGCAACCCAATCAAACAGATTGAATAACTCCATAATTTTGTTCTGCATAATGGTTCCAGTAAGACCAAAACGTTTTGTGGTTTTAATTCTTAAACAGGCTTCATATAGTTTTGCTTTCTCATTTTTTAGCCGATGTGCCTCATCGACTATTACAATCTCCCATGGAACCTCTGCTAGAATTGTGCCTTGAATTCTGAATGTATCAAAACTGGTTATAAGCATCTCAATGCTGTGTGATTTGAGCTTTTCGAGAATCAGATCACGATTGGGTCCATGATACACAGCAACACTAAAATTGGACCATTTAGAAAACTCATTCTCCCAATTGGTAATGACGGAGGAGGGACAAACAATCAAAACAGGTCCCTTCTTGCCATTGTTAGTCTCGACAACTTTACAGGCACTATGTTCAGTCTCATTTCCAACCACAGCAGCCAAGAAAGCAATAGTTTGAATTGTTTTCCCCAGACCCCTATTCATAATTCAAAGGGAATATAATCAATACATTAAGAGAAATATAGCTCTACTTGCACATTATAATGGATGTGTATGAGTATATTAATGCGCTTAGAATGCAAAAGAAACTCATTCTCAATTCTTAAAGAAACAAAGGAGAAAAAGGTAAGAAGCATAATCTATGTACAGCCTACTACGGGCTTGGTAAGAAACTAAATAAGTCCACTTGGGTATAAATTTCTTCCCTTTCTGTAAACTATATATGCCAACATTATAAGAGTTTTAGTTTCTTCATGCATTTATGAATAGGATCATAGATTTTAAAAGTTGACTTCTATGTCTACTTCAATATAATTTAAAAAAAAAAAAACAATATCTGAGTTCTTTAAGACTAACTAGATCTAAATATGGAACACATAAGAATTTTATATAGGGAAAAAAGAAAAAGAGAATACTCACATATCATCTCCAAGTACACCACCATGATTGTCCTTGTATAGACCATACAAAAAATTTACTCCTTCTCTTTGATGTTCAAGGAGCCGACAGTTAATAGATGCAGGGACCTACCAGAAACAACATTAGTATAACTTTAAGAAACTGGATTGAACCACAACAAAATTCATTAGTGATGACACGAACAACGAAACAAGCTTGATATGGACTTTGGAAAAAAAAATAGATGAAATTAATTTGTGAGACCCAGACCCTTCACTAGAATCTAATATATGATTACGAAATTTGAAGTTGTAGAACAGTTAAATTAGAGGGGAGGGGGGGATGTTGAGGGTTGTAATACTAATTTAAGGATAACTTAGAACCAACTTTATAATTATCAAGCAGTCTGGTCATCTATGCAAATGTGTTGGTAAGGCACGATAAAATGCCTCCACGAGATGAGTTTCAAGTATGGACATTGTAGAAGGTATTTGACTTTTACAAGCAACAAAAATCTAAAAATACAATGAAGCCTGTTTAAGAATTAAAACTATATGAAGCCTAGAGGGGGCATCAACAATGGATATCAACCAACTCAATAGTTGTTAAGGACACGCCTAACCACGTATGGGGTCGACACACTTAATCGCCACTCCCCACCAGAGAGATTATGTGCCACACGCATGATTAGGCATGCACCATAACCACATACTGAGGTGGAAAACTTACTAGACAACTGTTTAACCAGCTGCCCCAGACTCATGCCAAACTAGAGTAGTACATAATGTCTTTTACTTCAAGTTGTACCCAAACATTTGGGCCAGTATAAGGTACATCTAAATATAGGTGGTGTTACAACTTACAAGGCATAAGCCTATAAGTGTTACTAGATTAATAGGAATAGATAATAAGAAATTCACATAAGAAATGAAGAAAAAAAATATATAAAGAAATCCCCCTTTATCCTACTCTCATATCACTAACTTCTGTATTCTACTTCTCTTAAATTCAGTCCAGTAGTATATAGCTTCCCCCCAATGGAGCATTTTAAAGTTGCGCTCCTAGAAAAAAGATTGAAAGTGTAAACAATGGCTATTTAGATTTGAAATAGTAATAAATGGGGTGCTGGAGATCTCCAATTAGGAAATGACATGATGTAGCGAAGAACCCTCACTGAATTTAAGTAGCTAGAATACAAAAATCAGAGAAAAACCCAATGCAAAATTTTGCGGAGTTAAGGGTATAATAGCATAAGTTCAGCGTATCTAAAGCGCTAGAGCCTCAAAGTATGGTAATAAGAGCTTCAAAATTCCACATGTCAACTACATTCCATATTTCAGAATTTAATGTCGTAATGATTTCACTTTAAATATAATCAATATAGCCCTTAATTTAAGACCAAGGTGTGATCTTGAAGAAGAAATAATACAAAAATTACTAAACATAAAGAAAAAAAAAGGCAGTTAATTCAAAATACCTGTACAACAGGATTATCACCAGGTGAAGAAAGAATCAAGGGTTCATAAGGTCCAGTAGGATCAAATTGAAAATGGGTAGAAATGGGTTCTCTTCGATGTCGATGATAAGGTCCAAAATTATCTTCTTCATTTTCCTTCTCTTCTTCTTCTTCATCTTCATCTTTAACTTGTTGAACAACATTATTTTGAAATTGAATAAAAACAGGATCTTGAAGACGTTGAAGTTGTTGAGAAAGAGATGATTTGGGTGGTTTTCTTTGAATGGGTGGTGATTGAATATCTTGAGAAAGAGAGATTTGTGATTGTGATGAAGAAGAGTAAGTAGTTGCAGTGCAGGGTTTCAGAGTTTGTTTGAGGAAGTTGAAGGAAGAAGACATCATGATTAACAGAAGTTTGTTTTGCAAAGGTTTCAGTGCTTCTTCAATAATTTTCAACGGAGTAAACTAAATGTTTAAAAAACCCAAAATATATGTGGTTTGGGCCTTTGGAGAACCCAAAGCTGACCCATGTCCAGCTGAAAAGAGTTTTCCCTCCTCTTTTCAAATCCATCTTTAAAACCGTAATTTACAAATCTTCGATTTCACCTATCTCAAGGATTAATGATGTAGATAAACATCTTGAGAAATCATCTTCGTGGTCTACTTCTTCAAGGAGATTGAAGAATGCAAAGGTAGTTGATGAATTTGATTTTGATGAGGAATTGAAAAGAAGATTGAGTTACCAAGAGTATCGATGTGTTGAATGTTAGAAATGTTGAGTGTGAATTGTTTTTTTTTTTTTTTTCTTGAAATTTTGATGCATCTTGAAGTTAAACAAAATAAAATAACAAATCAAACTGGTATTTTATAGAAGTTGCAGAGATCATAGGTGAAAATATCGAATAATCTCGAATACGGAATATCCGATTTGTGAAAAATCGGATTATTCCACGAATATCCCAAGCTCAGTGTCGAAATGAGGAGGTTTGGCAAATATGCTTCTCGCGAAATATTGCTCGAATATTAGCGAATATTCCAAAAATTTCGACAAAATGGGGAGGTTTTTAGCTAATATCATGTTTTTCTTCTTCTTTCAATACATAAACTTATAATTCAAGAAAATGCATACATCTAAACACTCAAAAAGTCATACAAACACAAAAAGAAAATGGATCATATCATGTATCTCAGGTGATCAATTTGCACGACTCCACTTGATTTTGTGCAAAAACACTAACAAGATGAACCTTGTTCTTTTCTTTCATCATCCCTACAAAAAAAATAAAATAAAATAAACATTTCAATAGAGTAAATATACTGGTAGTGTTTCATTTCATAACTTCTCAATAGAGTAAATAAAAGTTTAATACCTAGTACACACAAGAAAGCTAAGACAGAACTATTACACAAGATAGATTTTCTTGGTAAAATGATCAAAAAATACAATGTACTTTCACAAATTTTTCACTTTATACAATGTACTAAAAATCACGCCAAAATATCAATGTACTTTTAAAAAAAATTTCACGTTATACAATCTGTCTAAAACTAACTAACGGACTGCTTATGTGGCCAATAATTATCTACATGTATTTTTATTTTTTTTAAATAAATGCTGATTGTAAAATTAAAACCAACACATCTACTTTAAAACATGTCATCATCAACAAATGTTTACATCTAAACCATCCATTAATCCCAAGATGTTAGTGATATAGATGTATTACTCCATTACATCGAAACCCCCTAAATCAACATTTCTTCCATCTCTCTTTCTCATAGCAAATGTGAACCCTAAATCTTCTCTTTAATTCTTCAAACTCTAATTTTAATTAACCATTTTCTCACAACTAAAACCCCAATAAAACACTAATGTATGGTGAATTGGTGAATCTCAAGAAAGAATCGGTGTGGAACAATCTTGTTGTGTGTGTAAAAGAAAAATCCTCTTTCTAGTAAATAATAACTAGTAGTTAGTTTAACACTAAAAAATGAAGACACAAAAGCTAGGGTTTGAAATTGAATTGGAGATTTACATATTTGGGGATTTTTACATTTGTTGAATTCAATTGTTAAAATAGGGAAGAAAGAGGTCAATCATGTGAGAAACATGTGCCTCATTTGATGTGTTGGAAATGTTGTTTAATTTATTTATTTTTTTAAAATACACGTAGATAATTATTGGCCACGTAAGCAGTCCGTTACCTAGTTTTGGACAGATTGTATAACGTGAAATGTTTTTCAAAGTACATTGATATTTTGGCGTGATTTTTAGTACATTGTATAAAGTGAAAAATTTGTGAAAGTACGTTGTATTTTTTGATCATTTTACCGATTTTCTTCATACATGTACAATGATATCATATACTGAACAAAAAAATTGAGGAAACAACTTTATTACTTTTGTAGTTCTTCCCTTTCGCCAAGTCATTGAAAATTATGGAATAATATCAATACCTAAAACTGAATGACAATAAGCCACGACCTACAAATATGATTTCAAATTAGGTTGAGAATTTGAGATGATGATAATTAGAACTTTGGTTGAGATGATGATGATGAGAGGTGATTGTTTTGGGTTGAGATGAGGATGATGAGATGATTTCGAAAGTTGTGATGATGATGATGAGAGATGATAGATATAATGATTTTACATTTATAGATGAGTATTGAAATTCGAAATTGCAAGTAATTAGAATCATTGAAACTCAAAGAAAAATGGTGGTATTTGGTTGTTTGCAGACTTGGGGAAAACAACCAAAAGATTTTGAATTTTTTAGAAAAATTCGAATTTTTCGTGAATATTCGTATATATCGAGTCGGAATGGGGAGGTTTTTGATTCGTTTTATATTCGTATGCCGTACCGCTCCGAATCCCAAGAAAAACAGAAAATTTCGTGAATATTCGCCCGAAATTTTTGATTTTTCACCTATGGCAGATATTATAGAGAAAAAATAAATTTAACCATATTTGGGTAATAAATAGGTCTAAGCAAGTCAGGTTCAGGTCAACCTGCTTAAACTTTAAAGAGAGACCAAGTTCAAGTTCACAATACTCATACCCCATAATTAAACAGGTCAGGTTTGGATTAAGGAAAAAAATATATCAACCTGTTAAGACCCGACATGAACCTGACACGACCCGACACGATTGCCACACCTATATACAAGATCATTCCTCATAGAGACTCACAACATGTGAGTTTACATATAATGACTTTAATTTAACACCCTTGATCACAATACATAGAATATGACTTTACACTTTACAATATTGACGAACATACTACCCAAACCTAATTTCAGAGTCACATTAGTGCTTAGTATTATGATGAATACGAAGTATGTGACTCAATCTTATCATCATTAATGATGCTTGTAAATAAGTATGTGACTGTAAGTTAGATTTTCTTAAATCTAAAGGTAACAAATAGAACTAAGTATGGGTGATCAAGGGAAAGAAATTTCTCAAATAAATTTCATCTCCTTTCTTCAAAATTCATCTTCTCATTCAATTTTTTTTTTCAAATCAATTTGGGGGTAATGTTAATCATGTATATTTTAGTGGGGGGCATTATTAATTATGTTTAATATTTACATGTTTGAAAGGGGGGTAATTTTGGTATTATTAAAATATTTTATTTTACAAAAATTTAAAAATTGATTTTTGTAACGTCGTCTATTTTTTCGTCTAATTGAAGGGGTTACTGCTATATTTTTTAAAGGGGGGGGGGGGGGGGGAATTATTTTTTTTCTCTAAAGGACGTTCTGTTTTGCGATGCCTCCACTATGTCACTATGATAGTCTCCTTGTTAACTTGAAGGATCACTCCTAGCAGTGTCGTACCTGAGATTTTGGGGGCCCTAGTTTTATTTTTTTCTTGAGAACATCCAGATACCTAGCAATGAGGCCCTTAAATTTATTTAAAATAACAAAAAAAATTAAATAAAAATAATAATATACACATATCGATGAATTGTAAGAATATGTTTGAAGTTATAGTAGATTGAGTGTGTTTTTTTTTTTTTTTTTTTTTAATAATTAAGAGAAGGAGAAGCAGAGAAAGTGAATTTAGGTTTTTATTCTAATGGAAGTAGAGCCATGGAACTATGAAAGTGAGAAAAAAAGCTATTACAATATGTCAAGAGACCTGATTAATGAACTGAATTGGGCTTTAATTGAAAGAGAGTTTCCTCCCATTTGGTTTATTAATTGTATTGGGCTTGGGCAGTAGGCTTTATTGTAGTTAAACTGAGAAAAAAAATCCAAAGGAATATAACATATATACGGGCTTAGTGAGCAAAGGCCCCATGAGATTTGGAGGCCCTAGGCAACCGCCTAGCTCGCTTAGCCCCAAATCCGGCCCTGACTCCTAGCTAACATATTGTGTTTTATCAATAACAAGACGACAACTTCTGCAAAATGTACGTACATGCCTTAATTGTGGCTTCTACTTCTCTGCAAAACATCGGTTGCAATATCTATAATGTACCTCTCTCGTCAACCCTGTCACAGATAACATCAAAATTAAAGCTTAAGTTATCTCTGGTGGAGGTGAAATCCAGTCATTTTCAGTTTGATTGTTGCTACAATAATAATCATCTCTAAAATCTTATAGCATTCCTTCATTATAAAGTTTCAGTATGCATGTATACATTGTCTTATTTGCGAGCTAATCCTTCAAATTTTCGATCATTTTTGTATTTCCATGCCAGATCAAGTTTAATAGAGAGACGTACCTGCATAACTTAGCAGGTGCCATTCTCCTGATCTGTTATATCAGCCTAAATGTTGTTCTACCTATTTTTCTATCCTCCATTCTTTCCTACTAGTCCATATTACTTGCTAATCTAGCTTCTAATATCATTACCCTTTAGATCAAATCCATTGAAAAAAAAGATATTCCATATAAAACTCCCAAACAAAAAAGATTAAATGTGCTGGAAGTTTTAGTTTGATTAATTTTCTTATTTTAGCTAGAAAATGGGCCATCCATAAGATAACTCTGATGGCAAAATATTTTTCCAATCTCATAATGAATCCAAACTAGGCTGTCTCATGCTGATTTTCTAATATTGTCCAATATTAATTATTCCAGTAGTTCTTGTAGCTAGGTTCATGTGTCAATTTTGGTTTTTTTTCAACACTACAAAATGTAAATATGTAATCAATGCATACATGCACATACACATAAAATTATTTTCATGGATAATGTACACTAAACGTGTTTCCTTGTCCCTACTGAATGCTAAAAAATGTGATATGATAACGATGCTGATTGGTATTAAGCTGGTATTACGATCATTGGAAATTCGGAACTTGATTGATAAATAAATTTTTTTTTAAAAATATTCATATGGTTGTGATATTATATCTACTGTTTGCAAATAACATTATCATAAAATATTAGCAGTTGATTTAAGCGCATAAATCTGATATGTTAAATCATTATTGTCTATTTGATTGGTTGTGAGAAAAATTTCCACATCAAATATTATCCCAGAAATTCCCAGATGCTTGTTTGATTCGTAAAGTTGGGTCGCGTAAAAATTTCATGATAAAAATATTTCTCACGAATTCCTTGACCCATCCCTAAAAAAATTCACGGATTTGTAGGGAAATATTTTTTTTTGTCTAATCAAACATCCAAAAATTTTTCTACATAAAATTTTTCCCTTGTTTTTACGTCCAATCAAACAAATCATTAGTAGGAATTATTTTATGTGGTAATATTTTTAACTATAAAAATTCCATAAATAATTATTCCCACCAATCAAACACGAGTTCCAAAGACCAACACGGTGATCACACGGCAGTTTCTATCTATGGAGACTGGAGTGTCACCGACCTTGGGTCGTTCAATCCGTGTGTCACAGACTCAAGGTCGTTGAAAATGACAGTTGTGTCCCTTTCAGCATCATTTAATTATGATAATTATCATTAATTACTATTATTACTCTTCTGTGTGTTTAGCGAAAATTATCACCGTTTTATGCTAAATTTTCGCCATGTGTAAATTTACATATAATTAGGAGAATAAAATCTTTCAAAATTAGTGATTCAGTACAATTAAATCCATCTTAATAAGTATCATTTGTATATGTGTCTTACTTTGTATGACTGAAGTAGCTGAGTTTAGTGATTAAAACATGCATGAAAGAGTAGTGGATTAGTATTTCTTTGGGTACAGAATGAATTGGTCGACTTAGTTAGCAAGTCCATTTCAATTAACATAAGAATCAGTAATCTGTCAAAATATATTTTAGTTTCCTTATATTGTTATTATTACTTACTGGTTTATGGAGTTTTCATACATAATATACAGTAGTACTTTCTTTTTCTCTTTCATTTAGTCTCTATAAATACTTCAACCATACCTCTCATCTGTCTCATTGATTTTTTTTTGATAGGGTTTATAGCTTGGAATTTTTTATTTTTTTTCTCTATAAGCAGAGAAGGAATGGAGTCTCAAAGGGTTTTCAGTTTATTGTTTGTGTTTTTATTTGGTTTGATATCTTATTCTCATGCTTGGAGTTTTAATGTTGGAGGAAAAGATGGTTGGCTTGTGAAACCACAAGAGGAATACAATCATTGGGCTGAGAGAACCAGATTTCAAGTTGGTGATACTCTAAGTAAGTTATACTAATTATATATGTAACTTTAACTTTTTATTACTTTCATTTGTATTTATAAATCTTTTTAGGTTTTCTTTTGTAGGTGTTTCTATTTGTTTAATTTTATAATGGATATTTTTTCTTTTTTTTGTAGTTTTTAAATATAAGAAAGGATCAGATTCTGTGTTGGTGGTGGATAAAGATCAATATGCTGTATGCAATACATCAAAGCCTATACAAAGTTTTGATGATGGGGAATCAAAATTCAAGTTTGATAGATCTGGACCATTTTACTTCATCAGTGGCAATGCAGAAAGTTGTGAAAAGGGTCAAAAGTTGATTATTGTTGTTTTGGGTATAAGAAATAAAACCCATGGTGGAGTTAAATCACCTGCTCCCTCTCCAGTATACCACACACCCAGCCCAACTGGATCATCAACTTCTCCATCCTCATCACCAGTGGCACAACCACCACTTTCTCCTTCACCAGTAGCCCAAACACCTCTTTCTCCATCCCCAATAGCACAACCACCAAAAGCCCAAATACCCCTTTCTCCTTCACCAGTAGCCCAACCACCACTATCTCCATCACCATTAGCACAACCACCAAAAGCCCAAAGACCCCTTTCTCCTTCACCAGTAGCCCAACCACCTCTTTCTCCATCACCAGTTGCACAGCCACCAAAAGCCCAAACACCTCTTTCTCTCTCACCAGTAGCCCAAACACCACTTTCTCCATCACCCTCAGCCCAACCACCAAAGGCTCAAACACCCCTTTCTCCATCACCAGTAGCACAACCACCAAAGGCCCATTCACCTCTTTCTCCATCACCAGTTGCCCAACCACCAAAGGCTCATTCACCCATCTCACCATCACCAATTGCCCAATCACCCAAGGCCCATTCTCCTTCTCCAGGTCCATCCAAATCTTCTGCACCAGTTGCAACACCCCCATCGAAGGACGCATCATCGGACTCTCCAGCACCTGCAATCGATGGTGGCGATACTTCTAGCTCAGATGACAACAATGCACCTGCACCATCTCCTTCCCAGTCTGGAGCTGTGACAATCACCTTTTCTGTTTTTTCAGCAGTTTTCCTATTGGTCATCAGTATGTTGGTGTGAATGATTATTAATAATAGTTTTGTGTTTGGTAGTACATAGGATGTTACATTTTTACATTTTGATTCATTGTTGCATTTTGTTATATTTGTTCACTTTATTTGTTGTTAATTTTGAAATCATGAAATCAAATAACTTTTTAATCATAATATTATCATCGATCGTTCCAGTTCTCTGTTATAGTGTTATATATTTATTAAAACAATTTTGTAACCATTGATCTGTTGAATGTGTAAGAGATGTTTTAGCTCATGCATGCATTAAAATTTCAAATCATAGGTAGGGGCAAGTCCCACTGGTGGATTTCACCAGGACACCTATTGGTCCACATATTGTTGGTATCATAATATTAATTAATTAAAAAAAGCTGATATTAATAATATAAAAAAATATTTTTATTACGATTTGTTTACATAATTTGTTCTTCCCTTTGCAAGAAAATTTCAACTCGCGGGTAGAACATAAATCGTTATGTTCTCCACCAAAAATTATTGTAAGTTGCAAGATTTACCATGCCTGCAGATAAGCTCATTGAAGGCATGAGAAACAGGTATGTGTAAATTGATGGATGAGTTGCAAAAACTGAAAACAAATGCTACTTTGTCTTAGTTTGTTTGTTTTTGTGGTAGTTTATCACAAAATTCATAGTCATTGTATTGCTAGAGTTTCAAGTAACTGTTAAATTTCTAATTTAAGAAGAAAAAAATGGTTTTCATCAGTTGAAAACTTGGAAACAGTGGTGACCAACTCGTGATTCGTGAAGAAGAAAAGTTATTTTCTTTCCTTGTTTGTTTATTTTAATTATTTAATATTATTTTTATTACTTAGCTGCTTCTTATCCCACATGGGACGAATAAAAGTGCTGGTGAACAAAATCGGACTCATAGGTATTGTTGGTTAATACACACTTAACTTAATAGGTATTGTTGTTTGTTTTTTCTTCTTCTAGTGAAATGGAAATAAATGAAGAAAACAAACTCAGAGAAAAACAAGGAGAAACATTCCTCATTCTTCTGAATTCCACCACCCATCCACCGTATATTACGTTTATTCACACAAAAATAAAACCAAACTTTCAAGAGTTTTTCAAACTACCACACACTTATCTTATTTAATTTCTACATCTTTGCTCACCTTTGTTCTCCCCCTCCTCCTTGGCTTTGCTAGCTAGGAAGGGAAGAGAAAGACAGATTTTATTTTTTAATAACTACTCCAATGGCTCCTAAATATTCAATCATCCTCCTCTTTGTTCTCCTAGTTGTTTCCACCTTTGTTGTGGATTCTTCTTCTTCTTCATCTATTGTTGGGAGTGATTCACATTATGATGTTGCTGCTGCTGCTTTCAATTTCAATGGTGATGCTGGAACTGGTGGACTTAAAACATGTAATGGTCTAGTTGGTGAATGCATTGATCAAGATGAAGAAATGATGATTGATTCTGAAATGGTTCGACGTTCTTTAAGAGCTAGAAGATTTATCAGCTATGATGCTTTAAAGAAAAATAATGTACCTTGTGGTACTAGAGGAGCATCTTATTATAGATGCGGACAAGCTTCAAGGATTAATCCCTACAGGCGAAGTTGCAGTCGAATTACATTTTGCCAGAGGAATCTATCATAGATCATTTCATCATCATCCTTGTTTCGTTCGTTTGTTCACATCAATTAATTAACTAAATAAATAAATGTGATTTACATACTGCCCCTATTATGTATTGTATTGCTGCGCTGCCATCATCAGAATTACCTACCCTTTTTCCTCCTTTGTACTTTCTCTAATTAATCTCTGTGTGTTGTTCTGTTAAATCCATTAATGTAAGTATTGTGGTATATCAGAGTATCAAACAGTACATTGTGCAATAAGAGAAACTGCTCACCCTATATTATATATAATTATGTGTAATACTTTGTTGTTGGAGGAAATAAATAAACAATCAAAAAAATTGAATTTTGTATGCAGCTTTAGAAATATCAAATATGCATGTATTTCCCTGCTTTACTTTTACCTTTCCAGTCAATATGTGTATATGTATTGTATAAACACTAGGCATCACCCAATCACCCATGCCTTGTGCAGGCTAATATGATTAATGTAGGTTGATTTTTCTTTAATAAGGTGAAATTGATAGGAGAATAATACTTGAGAGTCTCACAGAACATTCATATGGTCCAATTCCCATGACTTCCAACATTTTAGCGAAGAAAACTGGTAAAACATCACAGTTCAGGAGATGGTGATTGTCTCTGAAATGGTTCTCTGAAGCTTTGAAAAAACATACAATACCTTGTTCTACCAGAGTACCAAAGGAGAATCCTACAACCAAAGTGGACAAGCTGCAAAGGTTAATCTTTGAAGGCAAGGCTGCAATCAAATCACATTTTGCCAGAGGCATCTATCATAATTCATAGATTAAACCATGCCGGCTTCACACTAATAGTTAATAAATTGGTAAATAAGTAATAGTGTCATTTCCTGTCCTTGCTTCGTGGTCAATGTGATTACCACAACCTTCTCATAATATGGGGGATGTAAGTGCAATGGAAGGAAAGGAAATAAAAACAGAGCTTTGTTTTCTCATTTTTATTGCAGGATTGCCCACCATTTTGAACCATCATGACCTTCAGATCCTGCCTTGGCTATTGGGGAACCAATATAAATTGGTTTGGCATCTGTAATACAGTAGCCATATTGCGAAAATATGCTCTAAAGTTGACTGCTTTGTGCTTTCAGTCTCAGATATGACGCCTTAATTTAATCAAAACTTCAGAAAACACGATTGTATTTAACCTTCATGTTATAATTACAAGAATCACACTGTCCCAAAGCAGAACGCAAAATAATAATAATTAGAAAAAACATTCTGTTCTGCGACACAGACCTTTACTTTAACTACAACCCAACTAGTCCCACCAATGGAAAATTTGGAGAACGAACCCATCGAAGTTTATGATGACAAGTCAAGCCTTGCTACAACAACTGACCAAACAAATGAAACTCGCAGATTCTAAATTCTTTGGTCGCATAAAAGGCTCGAGATTCAGATAAAGATATTGGAAATACTGAACCAACAAAATGAGGATACAAATGAGATATGAGCATCACACCTGCTGAATAAGCTGAGTAGCTTTCCAACTGTACAACATTGCTGCAATTGTGGAACATGCAGAAGGGAATTGTAGAACAGTTCCAATGTTTATAACTACTGCACAGATTAAGATCCTCATTGAAAACATAGAAGCCAAACCCTTTCAGGTCAGTAACCTCGTTAAGAACAAATTTCAGTACAAACATCACATTTGAATACATTGGAATGATAGTTTCAATACTCCTATTTAGTATTGGCCCACCATCAGTATTGAGGAAAATTTAAACAAGAAATCAGTTCTACAATTTCTTCAAATGATGGACTACTTGTGGTCAAACTACTTCATCAAAATAACCACCATCTCCACGGTCTTTTCCTTTGCTGCTGCATACAAAATATGGGATTAATTGATCTTGATGAATATAGATATTAGGTTCCAATTTCATTAAAATAGAATAAACTGATGCTAAATCTGATACACTCAATGCATTTTAACTCAGTTATTTGAGATTTTAGCATTTGAAATGAACTCGTAAGCATGTTTTGATACTGAGTATATGTTAGGTAACCTGGAACAATCGAGAAATAAGCATTGTAAATCATGCAAAAACCACAGATGAAATAAGCATCCAGAAAACGAAGTTCATAGAAGAAATGTTTTTTCTATCCTTTTGGTAAAAACTGTACTGCAATTACCAAGTATTATGTGGCCTCCTTGCCCATTTTGTGAGCTAAATATGAAGCATGAAAATTGCCTTCTTTGGAGTGAAGCTACCTCCTATTAGAATCTATTTTAGGTAAGCTACTTGAAGATTTGGATAGATACACCGTGTCAAGCTAAGAGATCAGTGTTTACAAGTTTGTAGAAGAAAGACAGTAATTAGCTCGCAAACATCAATTGATAGTGTATTGCTTCCCAAGGTCATGACATGTAAGTCTACCACTTGTCTCCGGGTAACTATTTGATCATCACATCAAGCACTTCTACCTGTGTTATGAAACAGAGAGCACATTTATTGGTAAATATTGTCTCGCCAGAGAAGGTATTGTGCTGCTAGCTATGGAGATCCGGTAATCATAAAGATACCTTCAAAATAGTGGTTATCGAGGCCAAAACTATGGTCGAGGAGAATTAGGTTGGTGGCGAATGAGGCTGGTCAGCCTCACACGGCTGCAGTGTTTGTGAAGGAGTCAGCGCTGTTTTCCCATCTTTCTAAAAGAGCAAAGAGCATCGCTTGCAAGATGGAAATGTAAGAAAGTCTATTTCTGGTTGGACACTTGGATTGGTGGCAAGCCTTTGTGTGAAAATTGCTACTGACCTATAAGTGTCACCGAATTCGCATGGTGCCCAAACTTTCCGATTTCTTTATGATTCGGAACAGATATTCAGTACGAAACCTCATCAGAAGAAAAATCTCGACATAGGCTCAAAACATCCACTGGTGAAAAATGTTGAATATCCCATATTATCACAAAAACAACAACACCACCTGCTAAAGTTAATGGAAAACAACAACCACCACCTTCCGCAGATTCACAAATCAATCTCCCTATGCGTAGATCTGTAAAAGAGTGGCCTCTGATGTGGACAAGTTTATAGGTTGTGAGATTTTTATTCGACTCATTACTGGGACTAGATTGGGCTAAACCTGTCATTCTGAATTCACGATGTTTATAGATATTATCAGAAAGCAAATGCTGCAAGCTTAGTGATTAACGATGTACTTATACTTCTTCTATAATTATGAAAGGAAAAAAGTATTTGAGTTAATAAATGTTAAATTAGAGAAAACTAGCTAGACCTTCAAAACAATATAAGCAAGGTTAAATCATTTTTCCAATCTCAAATGAATAATTATGTCAAACAACAATATTACGCAACACATTAATCTGAAAAATGGTTCAAAGATAAAAACCTGATCTTGATTATTTATAATGATAGGCTGAGGAAGGACGCTGTTGTCAATGTTCTTTATGTACGGGCGCACCTTCTCTTCCAATAACTCATTCAACTGAAATATATAATAAAAATTATAATAACAAATCCTATGATGGACATGTAATATGGTAAAATAATTTAAAAAGTATTTATCTGAAGGAAAGTTCAAGTGATACCTTGTCTTGGCGCCATTTTGTTTCCCATTGTGAATCCAAGAATTTATCTGCCATTTCTCTCTGAGCATTCAGAAGGACTGTCATCTCCAGCAGCTTCTTTGGATCTCTGAGCTCTTCCTCACTCCATGAAGATACATCCAATGGAAGGTTCAGATCCTGCCATACCCCAAGAATAAGTCAAATGTAGTTAGGCTAGTGCTACTACCACCATAATAATTAGAAATATCCTTTCACAGTTTCACGTTATATGGTTAGAAAAGGCACTCCCAACTTGAAATTTTGAATTGATTACTTTCTGTAACCACATAATCAGTCTGATTAACATCGTTGTCCCACTATATGGATATCCATCGTGGGTTCAGACTTCAGACAAGGAAAATGTATTCAGTGATATAAGCAATGCATCACATCAACAAGAAGCCCATGTAGATATTATCCAGAAACTAATCCCTCCACCCCACTTAACCATATACACACCATACCAAAAATTACGCTATTCAAAACCAAAAATCCTAAGAGACCCCAATTACTCTAACGGGCTACTCATGCCACCCCTCATATCAGCATCTCACTCTTCCTCATATTCATCTCCATCTGAATTGGTCTAATGAAACCTACAACTTATGTCCGAATTCAGTTCATATCGGATCACCATATCAATGTGAATGGTGATTCATTCCCACAGATAAACACAAGACCTTCTACGCAAGTTCGCAAAAGGAAGGATACCAAAGGGGATCTCTTTCATTTAATTGACCAATCAACAGATGGTTGGAATTCACAGATCAGACACCAAACATCAGCAATGCCACTCACCTGCAAGTGTTTTCTTTGAATGTATTGTGGCATCCATGGGCAATACTGAGCAGTGGCTAAACAATTTCACATTTACAAGTCAAGTGCCTTGAATAACCTCCCTGAGATCTACATACCCCAACTGAAATTGTTTCCTCTTATGCTTCAGCGAGCGAAAAATATAGTCTGTGTAGAGATATTGTATGTGTCCAATAGTGTGTGTTGACATGTGTTATAGAATCTAAGGCTCGCTGTTAATGCTTGGAAGTTGTGTTGCAATGTGGTTCCAACTGAAGATAATGTGCAGAAGAGAGGAGTAGCTATTACTCCTAGATGCTACATCTGTAGAAATGCAGAAGAATTGGTCACCCATATTGTTTGGGAGTGCTTGATGACACAGGATTTATGGAGATGGATTTCAGGTAACTTTATGGTGGCCTACTGGCCTTTGATTTTCAGAATATCACTCAAGCTCGGACAAAGATGAAGCACCATAGCCAAATGATTAAATGTCTTTGGAATGCTGCAGCTCTTAGTTGTATGGTGAGCATTTGGTTCATGAGAAACAAAATTTACTTTGATGAGGAGGATTGGAACCTGGATGTCTGTAAACTTATGATCAAGAAACAGGTGGAGATAACAGCTAAACTGTGTAAAGGATCAAACTTTAACAGGGGGGCACTGTTTAGGGATGACACAGGAGCAGTTAAATTGATAGTGAGCAAAGGTCTTGGAGTGATGGATAGCTACCAGGCTGAGTGTTATGGTATTCTTGAGGCAGTTGAAATTGCAGTTTCAAAAGGATGGCTTAATCTTTGTGTTGATTCTGATTTGGCTTCTGCTGTCTTGGCATTCCAATCCAATGTAGTGCCGTGGCAACTTAAAGCAAGATGGAGAAAATGCAGAAATCTTCTGCAGAAAATTGTCATTGTTCCATTTTGGAGGGAGTGCAACTTTGCAGCTGATCAAGCTGCGGAGAAAGGGGCTTCATTGCTCAGAGATGAACTTTTGGTAGGGGAAATCCTTCCAGCTTGGATTTCTTGTATCGAAAAATAACCAGACTATGTATTATAGATTTGGTTAATGTGGAGCTTAGCTCACCTCTCTAACCTTTTTCTTTGACCAACATATTGTTGCATACTTAGCAAAACAAAGTGTTATAGAATCTAACTATGGTTAACTAGAGTTTTTTTTTATTTATTTATCGATAAAAGGTATTAAATAATAAAATGAAAGTGAATACAACCCCTTCCCCCATGAGATGTGGACTTAGCAAGATACTAACTACGACATGTACACGAAAGAGAGCTAAGGTTCTGTTTGAAAACCCATTTGCCCACTGGCAAACGGGGTTTTGCCCGATTTTTAGTGGTTTGGCAGTGTTTGGTTTTCCCATATTTACCCGGGTACCATTTGCCGGTTTGCCAGCACGTGACTCGAATTGCCCACTTAGAAACGGGCAAACAAGATTGGGGTGGATCTGGTTTGCCACAACCTAATTGCCCACTATTTTTGCCATGTATAAAACCCAAAATTTCCTCTTTTCAGAATCCAGACCACTTGTGTGTGAAAGAGACTGGAGGCGACCGAAGGAGATTCAATCTCGTCGCCGCCCCAAACTCTGTCGCCACTGCCCCCAACGACAAGCTCAATCAAGTTGAATCGCCTTCAGTCGCCTCTAGTCTTTCTCACACACAAGTGGTCTGAAAAGAGGAGATTTTGGGTTCTATGCGTGGCAAAAAAAATGGGCAATTTAATTACAGTTAATTCTCTTCTTTCTTTTTTCCAGATAAATTGTGCTTTTTATTGACTGTATAAAGTGCAATACAAGCTGGTTTACCATGAACATGGTACAGCAGCCACTGCGATTGAGTTGTTCACTGTAAAGTGTGACTTTACAAAAGAAAACCACTAACAACCAGAAGATGAAGATGACGAGGTAGTTCTCTCAATGAATTAGTGAGACAGAAGAAGATGAGGTAAATCCCTATATTCTAGGAGCCCGCTATCTTTTTCTAATTAAAATCGCTAACTCTAGTTAATCATACTGTAGTCAAATTCATACAGCACATGTCAACATCCTTTTGGACCCAAATGGCCACATACAAAACTCTACACAGACTAAAATTTTCATTTCAGTGAGTGCAAATTCTTTAATGTATAAACTAAAAACCATGAATTCATCAAAAAAAAAAAAAAAAAGAGGCATTTTTTCATTTTGATGACCTCTTTATTTTATTTTTTATTTTCTTCTATAAGAGGCATTTTCTCATTTTGATATCACATTCTACTATAAAATAATAATAATCTAAATTACGTATCAAACTCATGAAATTGGAAACAGTAAATTAATAGAAGACAGAAAGAATGACAATACTTACTCCCCAGTTATGTGGACGTGATGGAACATCAAGTTTCATGACCTCTGCCTCCAATGCCTTCTTGGCCTTGTAGAAAGGTATGTTTCTCACAATAACTGGATCATCCCTTGCCCGAGCGGGGTCTATGGAGATGAGGGCCTGTAGTGACAAATCTTTTCAAGCTCGGAACTTCCATAATAAGAAGATCAAACTGTAGAGTTGGCACTGAACTTAAGAAGATTTTTTATTTCATTTTAGGAGAAAAATAAATAGAACTAAAATGACATGAAGAGTTGGATGTAACACAAACATATATGTTATAAGAAATTCTCTTACTCATTTACCAACAATGACTTCTGCAAACTCCCTTGTTCGTTAACTGACATCTAACATAAATATGCATAAGCTCCACTAAAAGGTCTCCCCAGGCACATTTTAACTTCCCAGAAGCTTATCTGGTCCAATCCTCCACCTTGTAGCTGATTTCACCAGCTAGGAATTCCTTGTGGGTTCATTCTCTTTATACAACTTCTCAATGATGAACACCCATAAGTGTTCAGTTATTTTTGTGTATCAGTCTGACCCTTCCCAAACATACTTATCCTTTATAACAACCCCTTCACTGCCAAGATGTCATAACCATAAGCCATTTGCACAGAGCAGCCTGATTTACTCCTTTAAGTATGCAAAATTTCATCCCTCAAAGCCTTTTGGGAATACACACCTCCTCCCATCCTTTTGTTCACGTTTTGATCTAGAACAGTTTCTTTCGTAGCCGTTCAGAAAATAAATAAAATTAATGTATTACGAACTTCGTAAATATTACATGTTTTTTCCGTCTTAAACTTAATCAATTTGCAAGATGTTTTGGGTGTAAGATCAAATTTGGTTATCCAGGCCTGGACTGTGGATGGGGATTGTATTAGACAGAAATGATATAATATTTAAAAATATATATTTATTTTTATTGGAAATTAGAAGGGCCCAGTGTGTGATTTTCGTCAATGGTCATAAAGTATGTTGAGTTTACCCACCCCTGCACTCCACCCACTTATTCAAAGACTCAAAGCCTCAAAGGTACGTACACTGGCAAGAAAAAAAAATGATGAGCAAGTTCTAAATCAGTTCTGTTGGTTCATTAATGGTTAATTAGCAAGCAGCTGATTCCTCACTGACCGGAACTCATTACAACCATATTACCCCATTAAATATTAACTAGCCATAGTTGCTACAAACACCCCAAAACCAAAACTGATCAGGAGAAATTGCCTACTCTTCACCCCCACCCCAAATCTGCTACCTTGTACTCGTCACTCGAACACTCCCTACATAGCACCCCTTCTCCTTATTCCCCCCCTGTAACCAAGTGACAAGATAGATGATCTCATCCTGGAGTCATCTTCTTCACCCATCACGAATACCCTGGAATGTCTGGCCCAACTCCTCAACCTGCAGAGCTACAATCACTGCAATTTCCAAGGACACAAACCCCTCTAACTTCGTATGGTCACCCACTTCCATTTTCCGCCATCGCCAGACCATTCATCTCCTGCATTTTCTTCATCAATCACTCTCCCAAAGACTGCTGCTACAGAGTTTTACTATCGCCATTTGCCAAATTTCTAATAGCACAATTTAGTCAAGTAAAGCATCATATGATCTTGATACAACTGAATGCTTACAAAAGTAAATGTGAATCCAATCAAGCAACATTGTAACGACGAAGAACTATGTAACTCACTTCTTGGAGGTGTTCCCAACCAGGTTTCCGCTTCGCTACCACATCACGCAGTTGATCATACCTCATGGATTCCTAAACAAGAAAATAGAAATCACCATTGAGCCACATGACGATTTCTTAAAGTTATAATCTATAGTTAATATATGCAATATAGCAGTCCACTAACAACAATTCTCCTGTTAAGAGGTCATGGACTCTGAGTAATAGCAAAATAATGATGTGAGTAACTCTACTTGATTTTTTTCAAATTTTATTATCTCCTGTAAGTTCTGGCTCAGGTGTCCTTGTTCCTTTAAAATAACTATTCTTCTTTTATTGATAAATAAGTCGAAAATGAAACTTGGTTGGTAAAATTTTGTCAGTGTTAATCAAAATGGACATTTTTTCCGTCATCTTCTAAATAAACCCTTGCTGAACTGCTGATTTTAACAATTTGGGGGCTAGAACTTATATAGCTTTAAAATTCATTAATCAAAGGGAGACTTATCTATGGAGTGTGCATAATATAACAATGTACTACCTAAAGTTTGTATAATATAAAAATGTACTACCTAAAGTTTGTGATGCTCATTTCTACCTGAAGTTTGCATAATATAACACTACGTAGTACGTACAATCTTATCATTATTAACCCATAACTTAAAGCTTTACACCTGATATATAGAGTTACAACAGTACCTGCATATCTCGAATGATCACATTTAAGGGGGATATGGTTGGAGAGAAACAGAATAAAGCTCTGAAGGGAAGGCGAGATCCCTCCACAAAAGCATTACAATAATAAAAATAAAAATTAACGAAATCTGAAATCTGTGATTTCTGAGCATTCAGAGTGAAAGTGAAAGGTCTTTGCCCCACAATGAGCATTACAACATGCTGGAGAAGGGTCGCACACAGATAATTATAAATTGGTAAGAGATGACTGACAAACCTTGTACTGCCACCAGATTTTTTGCTTGACATCATCATCATATTCAAATCCTCCCATAATTTGAGGCATAGTAACTAACCAAAATGCTGCAATGCTAGGGTCTTTCATGCTGTAAAGAATATTCTGCAGTCTCATATTATGGCCAAATAATGATATTAGAAAGGATCACAGGATTAAGAACAGTTCGGTGATAAAAGTACTAGGAATTGTGACACTTTACCTCATAAGGATAGTTCATCTTACTCAAGACATTGTATGCCTTCCATGGTGGCTCCATTATCTAAAGACAGGAAATAAAGAATGAAGCATAACAAGAACCAATGGGGCAGAATAAAAACAATATTATAAGGTATTACAGGCAATTAAATTTAGGTTCAGAACTCCTATGCATCAGTAAAAGTCAGACCTGATGCAGTAGTCCCAAGTTAAGTCTATGACGAAGAGAAAACCATCCAGCCATTGATTCTTTTTTTTTTACCACAAACAGACTTTCATAAATCAGTCTTTTTAGGATACCCAATTACTACAATAATTAAAATTTTGCTCTAATTCAAAATTAATCACGTGGTCTACAATTTGTTAGTGAACTTTCCTTATATCCTACCATATATTCAGTTTTAAGAAACTTTAAACTTACTCCTTACAAAGCTATTTACAGTTTTACACTAACAATGATCATACATGAGAACAGAATAAGGAGAAGTTCTTCTAAATTGTAATAACAAAGCATGCAGTAGCAAGACATTCGGTCCAAGGGACTCACGTCATCTGCAGATATCTTGACTTGTAACTTGTGTTTGCATTGAGGACAGCTCATTACACCCTGCAATATCATAAAGAGACATAAAAGAAAATCAAATTCATCTGCGAAGTGTAACACAAATGTTATACAATTACAGATGATTATCGAATACTGAAGCTCATCCAATGGTTCCTTTGGAGATTTGTAGTTGATTATCGTGAAAAGTGAACATGAGAAAGCAATGAGAAACAAATATGATGAAAAAGTATAACTTACTGATCCATCACAAGATGAGCAGTCTTTAGAGGGCAATGGCACATGAAGATCAATAGCAGAAGGAAAGTGGACCAACTCAGCCCGGTTGTCAGCAATGGCATCTGCAACACACTCAGCTGTTGGTCTCTCACCACTGCATAAATGTTTACATGAAGATAATTAAAGAAACTATGAAACTGCAAGATTGGAAATGGAAAGAAAAGGCATAAAGTAATTGCCTAGTACAAGTAACTAGAATAAAAACAAGCGTACAGCAGACCATATAGTTGTAATAAACACAGGGAGAATAGGATGGATATACCTTTTCAAGGTGTAATTTCTGACTTGATAGTGAACTTTTCCTGTACCTTTGCACATAGTACAACGTAATGCTTGCCATCCATTGCAAGTTCGACAATCCCTGTAATTCAAAAAAAAAAAAAAAAAAAAAAACATTCATCATGGCAAATTGAAATAACATTAAACTTGGGTAAGTAAAAGTTAAAAGTACCTTTGACATAAAACCTTTTTTCCAAGTTCGAAAGCAATATCATAAGTACCCAAAGTTGCAACAACCTAAAAACAATGAATGAAACTGGGGGGGTTGAATGAATGGAATGGTACAAATGTATGAAATGTGTGAAAGAGAGAGAGAGAAAAAGAACTAACTAACTAACTAACTAACTAACTTACAAAGATAGCAGATAAAGAGATGTTAGAAATCAACTTTGGAATACCAAAACCACGTGGAGCAGAACCAGCAATGTCGAAAGGAAGAGTAAAAGGAGAAAAAACAACCTTAATTGGGAATTCTAATATTTCAATTATTTGTTGACCATAACGATTTGTAAATTGTTCAGCTGCTTTTATTAAACCTTTCTTCCCTTTCGCCATACCGATTCAACTCAAGAGTAGTGAAAGCTGTGAAACTGATAAGAAAGAAAGAAAGAAGAAGATGTAGATAAAGCGGGTGTGGTTGTGTGTGTGGGTAATATCTTTACCCCAATAAATTTGACCCAAGTTTATTTTGGGCTTTCATCCATCATAAAATAGCCCATCTCCAATCATCACCATTCACCATTCACCATTCACCAGTTCACCTCACAACTCCTCAGTATCAAGTATCAACATGTTGTACTTTGTTCTTTCAACTCCCCCTCTACCTCCCCTTTTACCCAAATATTCTAAATGTACTGATTGTGATTCTTTCTTCTTCTTATTCAAGGTATTTTAATGTACAGTATCAAGTATGAACTCTTTTTTTTTTTTTTTTAATTTGATTGAAAATATTGAAACTGATAACAAAATGGAGTTTTTATTGCATTGATTAGTTTGTAGATGATAATATTTGAGCATGCATTATAACAAGTATTACTAAAAAATTTGTTGTTGTTGTTGTTGGGGTTATTTATAATTCCTTTTATCTATTTACTTTATTTATTATTGGGATAAGATATCTTAATTATTTTGGTAGATAAAACAATCATAAGGAGAATGTTCCTCTAATTTTGGTAAGCAGAGCATATAACCGTACTATTTCTTTTTTTTGCAGGCTTATAGAATGCGGAATGCCAGGTCGGTCATTTACAGTCATGGGATAAATGCTTGCCGTTCTAATTTAAGTGAGTTTCCAGTAAGGATTTCGACAAAACAATCTCAACATTTTGAATACTAATTATTTTGTTTGTGTTTATATTATTTTTTCCATTCCTTGTATGCATATTTAGACTATATAAAGATGTCGTAAAAACAATTTTCAGTGTGTGCAATTTACAGATGTCTTATGTTTAAAGGTTAACTATTGGATAAACCTAAATGTGGAAATGGAATGTCACCCTGAGGTCTAAAGTTTGGAACACTGTTTAGGCCAATCATTTTATCCCCTATCATATGGCCTGCGATAAGCAAAGTGAATGCCAAATACCTACTCTTTCCTTTCTGAAAGGGAGAAAAATATATAGATACAAATTCGTAGGGTTATCAACTATTTGATAGTTTTATTTTTGGTAAACAACTAATTGATAGTTGATACCACAGTGCTACTGCATAATCATATCGCCTACAATCTCATGCAATGTGTTTACTCCACCAACAAATAATTTTCGAATGCTTAAGTAAATTTAAGATGATCAACTTTATAGCAAGGTGTTAAGATTAGTGAGCTTCTTCACTAAGTTTCTTCAGACACACAAAAGAAAATGCATCCCATTGGGTTCCAGACCCCTGATGGGGAGACTCGTTAAGGCTCAGGTTTCATCTTCAAAAATAATAGTGGGCTGATATAAGGTGATAATTTCTGCAGTGAGATATAATTATTGAAATTAAATTAAGTTCAATTTCAGTGTTACAAGAATCCACTCCCCCACCCCCGCCTGGTGATTTGCGACCCGGGAGTGCGTGTTCCCAATTGTGGAGCATCTGCGATTTGGAACATAGTTCCTAGCACTCTGACTTGTGTTGCAAGAATTCCTGCAAAATCTTGCTCACTATATACAAAACCCCCCCCAAAAAATAAAAAATGTAGGTGGTTTTCGTGATAAAATGGTTGTATAGTTCAATTTGTTCCGTTTCCATACTTGTGAAGCACAGAGAACTTTATGCTAGAAACATGAGGTTGCTAGGTTTCCCATTTCTCACTAACACACAATTATCTATACCCACATTATACCATGTTTGTTCAACTAGCGTTTTACGTTTTCATTCCTGTTCCACATACCATAAGAAATTTTCAAATTTTAAAGCTGACTGAATTTTTTGTTGGATATGATCCCCTTACCCTATAGATCTTCCCTAAGAAACCAGCCCATTCCAAATTTCTACCCTGACCATTACTTACAAATGGAAGAACTTTGTGTGTTCATCTTTGCTGTTGAAGTGAAGATACATGTGGGTATGGATGACTCATATTGGAATCTAACTGACCAAATGGAAGTAGTTTTAACCAATCAAGATTATTCTTGTACTCATCCTATCATGTTGAGCTCATCTTTGGCCACCACTTCTTATTACAAGCCAAAGGGGTTCACTGTTGGCTTAGTAGTAGAATTACTGACAGTTAAATAGAGGACAGAAAAGAATGTAGTTCTCGAGACATGTATTCACAGGCCATAAGATAAGATTTCTCCCCTCCAGATGGTTCAAAAGGCAACACAACGTTTTCCCTCACAGGCTTCAATGACAACAGTAAGTGAAGGTGCACTTCAATATCTTACTCTCATACTAAATACAAAACTACTCTGTCTCAGACTATGTGGTAATGAAGAGGATGGAGTGTATAATTAATTCAGTGTATCACAAAGGAGGTCGGAAACCAGTTTATATAGAGGCAAGGGGCAGTGGTAGAAGGATATAGATTTCCTTGTTTCAAAAGACAAGAAAACCTTAATCCTTACAAAGAACCATCTAGAAAAAGATAAACCCTGGGGATAAGCAAAGAGTGGGCTAATCTATGCACACATGCAAAGGCTAGATCCAGAGATTTGCAACCCCAAAGCGTCGCAATGTACGCTGGCGCATGCGTGTTAAGATTTTTCGGAGCCTCGGTGGCTTCCAAAGCCTTCACCCTATGTGAGTAACAGGGCAGCCAGCCTGCCACTGAGGCTCTGGAAGACCTTAATGTACATATCCTGGCGCATGTTGCGCGAGCAGGGGAGTACAAATCCAAGCCTTCGCATGTGGATATAGATAGCTCGTTATTTGTTTGGCCCAAACCCAACACAATTTATCTTATCCAAGTTTTTTCTTTGTGGATGGACATTTATTTATTGCACCAAAAAAAAAAAAGGGTTTCCTTCTTTTGTGGAACATGGAATTTGGATCCTTGTACCACCTCGCCTTGCCTCTATATAAACTGCTTTTGGCCCCATATAGTCCGCCAGAGAGAGTAGTTTTGTTGTTCGTCTGAGTGTAAGATATTGGAGTACACATCTTATCTTATTGGTGTCATTGAAGCTTGTGAGGGAAGACAATGTGTCGCCTTTTTGCACCATTTGAAGAGGCAACATTACTTCCAAGGATGCTGCTAGAAAATACTGAGAATATTGCCATGACCATGGATACAACTATGCCAACATTTACAAGAACGAAACATGTTTTAAAAATAACAACCAATAGTTCTTGTAGTCCAGGGGAATTCTAATTAGATGCAATGCATTCAATATTCTTTATCATTGCTTATTGAGCTGGTCAACACTCAACAGGACCAAAGGCTCATTTGTAATGAGCACATGAGATGAGTTTGTAATCTTCTGAGTTAGCGCGTTATAACTTATAACATGTCTTTATTGCTCCATATAATATGATGCATAGACTTTATGGAAGAAATAAGGAGTTGCGTTCATGACTTATGATTGCCTGCGTGTATTTTTGATTGGGTTTGTTTTTCCTCAGGTTGAGTGTCACCAGTATCTGTTAAAGGAGAAACTTTATACATTGGGCTTTGACCAGTCCTTTCCAGGTCATGGTCCACTTCATAAAGTAGAATCCTATAATTATAAAAATGGAAGGAGGGTTGTGAAGGCAAGGGCATTGCATGAAAGTGCACTTCAACCCTTACAAGTAAGTTGTTGAAAGTTATTTTTTTCAAGAAATCTCAAACCCAATTCATTTTTCTCTCTTTAAATATTTTCTTAGATGGAATTTTGAAGCATCCTATTAAAGCAGACATTGATTTTTATTGGTAATGTGGTTGTTTTATTTTTTAATTTGATACATCTATATCCTTTTTCCTGTTCTTGCAGCGGTATATTCTTCTTGACATAGAAGGGACGACCACCCCAATATCGTTTGTTACTGATGTTCTTTTCCCGTATGCTCGTAATAATGTGAGGAAGCATTTAAGTGCAACATACGATACTGAAGAAACTAAAGCTGATATTAAGCTATTGCGTGCTCAAGTAAGATTTCGTGCTTTCATATATTATGATTCCTATCTAATTTGGGCAAGAACAAATTTAAAGGTTTCTAATAGCATCTCCTCTAGGGAAGCTATTTTTTTGTTAATTTACAAAGAATATCTCCTTAAGAAAACTGGAGGCTCTTATATAAATAGTGTGACCGTTAGTTTGAATATGTTTCAAATGAAACTGTTTTGTAAAAGAGATTATGTCATCTACTCTCCAGAACACTATATATTGTTATATACAAACATGCTTCACAAAAGATTTAGGGTGATCGGAGTTAATGTGCACTTTCTGTTCCACTTTACACTGAAAGTTTATGATCAGAGAATAAACTGAGTTGCTTAAAAACAAAATGTTCTGTACAGGTTGAGGATGATTTGAAACAAGGTGTTATTGGTGCCATACCCATCCCCCCTGAAGATGCTGAGAAAGAAGAGATGGTTTCTTCATTGGCTGCTAATGTGGAAGAAATGATTAAGGCCGACCGAAAGATTACTGCCTTAAAGCAGTTGCAGGTGAGCAAAGCAGTCTTCAGAGGGTAAACTTGGAAGGCTTTTTCTGGCGCATTTATTTATTTATTTCCCCCTTACAATTTGTTTGCTTGTGCAGGGACATGTATGGCGCACTGGATTTCAAACTAAAGAATTAGAGGCAGTAGTTTATGAGGATGTACCAGAAGCTCTAAGGAAGTGGCATGCTTCTGGTCTAAAGGTTCTGTTGCACTTCAGATCTATTTCTTTTCATTCTCATTTTTTTGTGAATTGGAAGTCTGTTGGATTTCTTGCTGCATTAAATGATTTCTTTTAACTATCTAAATTCTATATTGCAAAAAGAGGAACAATTCATTGAAATTATAGGTTGGTATTGCACAAATCTGCCATGGTGACGGATTATGTTGAAAGAGGTCCTAGGGGAGTGGTCTAGAATGTTGCAATTGAGATCTGTGTCTTTCATGACAACTATATACAATGAGGGGCACGAGTTTGTGGAGGTAGAGAAGAGAAGTTGTGTGTGAGAGGAGAAGAAAGAAGTATATATGGCGAAGTCAATGAAATTCCGCCTAGCTAGTTCCTCGTGAAGGATTTGGTGGAAGACCATTCCCTACAAAAGTACAAAGTGATTTTCGTTTGTTGGGCGACATTAATGAGGAAAATTCAAAATATAAAAAACTTGGATAGAAGAGGGATGAAGATTAAGACTCTTTTTGCAAGAATGAGGAGGAAAACATGGATCATCTACCCATATCTTGGCCTTTCTCTACAAGTATATGGGAGGTCTTTTTTTTTTTTTTTTCCTTTTGAGTTAATAAACCTTGGTAGCCACCGGACAGTAGTAAGAATGCTTTAAATAAGGACCTCATTGTCCTCTGCTTTCACCTAAAGCAAAATGGATCATGGAACACATCCCTCGAGCTATTTTTTGGACATTATGGAAGTAAAGGAATTGAAGTTGTTTGAACAAAAAGAGAGGTTATGCAACATGTAATTTTAGATGTAAAAGTATATATGATACAACCTTACTTTCGCCATCTTTCCATTCTGCACAACATAAAAATCCTCTCTCTGCCATATTTGCAACTTAAAATGTGACGGCAAGGGATGAGGTCTACCTACAAGTGGTTATTGAACTTTGGGATATATTAAGCAAGGTAAGTAGGTAACTTTGTTTAACTATAGGCCTATCTAAGAAAGATGGTCATCACCCTTTTTCTGCTCGTCATGCTTCTATAGAGCTTCACAGAACGTTTGTGGGCCCTTTTACACTAGCATTAGGGGGTTTCAACTCAATCACACAGTGCTTCAAGTCTTCAAATAGCTCTATTGGATCTTCTTCCCCCAGTCAAAAGGAAAATCATGCTTGTGCATGTCTGATTAGCAAATAATATGGACTATTTAAAATGAAAGGAGTAATCATATGTTTGAACCCTAATAGCATATTGTACGATACTAAGGAATTTCTGTTCTCTTGTGCCATGATAAAAGTGATGTCTAAACATTTCAGTTTTACAACTTCATGGTGGATTGTGATTCCATCATAATGTAATTGCTACATGATTATGCCTATCTAAGTGCCTTGCTGAGGAGTCTTCTTTTCCATCATCTGTCAACATTAACCTTATTACCTACAACAATATTATTGCTCACATATTTGTTACTTGGGCTATTTTTTCAGTGTTGAAGTTCTTGTCGAATAAGAGAACTGGATTTCTTTGAATGCACGATTTGATAGTAGACTATTATAACAGTTCACTCTTTCAAATAAACATTTGATGCAGGGATGAACTCTGAGAGAGGCGCTAAAGCCTAACATCTAAATAGGCTCACAAACTGTATCTGTTAAACCCGATAAACGAAGGACTAAAAACACAACACTAATGGTAAATACTTAAAAAGGTAAACTATTTTGGAAACAAATAGGTCTCAGAACAAACAACTTAACTTTTAATTCCCATCACTATTTGTACCCTGAACTTCAACGTTCAAATCAATTTTGCTGTTGAAAAAGTGTAAAACTTGGAATATCATGTAAGATCACTTTCATTGAAATTCAAAATCTTCTTTCCTGTTGATATTCAAGTCTAAAGTAATGCTAGTCTAGTTGAAGTCTTGTCAGGATAATACGCAGGAAGAACTCTGAGAGGTGATATATTAATAGGGCCTTTAGAAAGGCAATTTTTTTTTAACACGAAATTGTGAATATATTGAAAGAAACAAAAATTACAAAGTACAGGAGAAAGAAGGCATTCCCTCAGAAACATTAAATTTTTACTTGCATAGTCTATAATAAATTTTCCCAGGTTCCTCAATGTTGGTAACACAGTCAGGCATGACTTCCCACCACTCATCCAGACCCCGTTGGATTCCTTCTAGAGTTCCTTTCTTTACTTGGAGCGTTTCCTAGGCAAGATCTTAACCATTGATAATGCCCGTAGGCCTAGGATAATTATCAATATTTTTTGTCCTGTGTCATGAATCTAGGGAGTTGGTTAGTCTTGTACTTTTACATCGTACATTCGTACCTTTTCTTACGCCATTTGGTCTTATTTCCTTAGGTCAGCTTTGTTAGGGCATCCCTAATGGACCATCAAATCTGGTATCAAACTCAAATTGGGTAAAAAAACAACAAAACTCATCTCTAATGGACCATCAAATTTGAGTTGGTAGCAAATTTTTTGGTGAAAATTTGGTGTTTTTGAAGAAATTTGATACCACACTTGAGCGGGCAAGAGAGAACCGCTCAAGTTAAGCGGCTCATGAACAACCGCTTTGAGCGGTCCTTCATTACCCGCTCAAGTTTACACCCGCTTTGAGCGGTCCTTCATTACCCGCTCAAGTTTAAACTAACTTAAGCGGCTCTTGGTTGCCCGCTCAAATCCAACTTAACCAAACATTATGTTGAGCGGCACCCCATTGCCCGCCCTATAACATGATTTTTTTACTAAGAATATGAGCGGCTCTCTTTTCCCCGCCCCATAACATGCAAGCGGGTGTTAAAAGCCCGCCCCAAATAAGCGGGTTTTAAATGACCGCTTAACCAAAGCGGTTCTCTGTTGCCCGCTCAAGTTTGATGAACCATTAGAGAAAACGATTTTTGGTAGCTAATAAAACACAAAATGGGTATCAAATGTGCTTAGGTGGACCACCAAAACAAAAAAACCATTAGGGATGCCCTTAGTTTGGGCGGGTTTCTAGTTGGTCTATGATCTCCATCTGATGTGGCATTATCTAGAGGCATCTACGCGGACTAAAAGGGAGGCGCGGTACTATGGGAATCTGGTTGGAACCTTAGTAACATTGACAGTAGTACGTGTGTCAGTGTCAGACACGGGTACGAAGTATCCGACACGTCGAGATATCAAAAAATAAGAGGTTCCTAAGCTAAAAATATGCATCCATGTATCTGTGCATCATTGTGTCCGTGTATCCGACAATCCAACACAGGTATGACACGGATAGTTTTCAAAATCTGGAGTACCCATGTTACGTAGGTTCGAACAGAACCATATAGGCTTTCAAGAGATTGTTAGGGGCATCCCAGAGACGATCCTCGAATCATAGAACACATTTTCTTTTGGTGCAAGTGTTTGGAAGAGTTCAAACACAGGCCTTTTTGAGGTCTTTTCATTTTCGTGGGAGAGTTATATTATGACCCCTTAACTTACTCTTGTAGTCGGTCTTCTAGCGTTGTTGTTGGTTTTATCATTCTTCTTCTATTGTTGTTCATTTCCAAGGATATCTCATGATTATCATCCCTTGGCACAGATTGTACTTAAAACTTTTGTTATGAATAAATTGACAGTTTACCTCTCAAGAAAAAATTAGTAACAATAAAATAAGAAAACACTGCTTACCTGTACAGCCCACAAGATTTAGAGATTTGCACTTTTTCAATCACGTGGTTTACTTATTTAGTTAGCCTATGCCACTTATCTTTATGATGCTTAATCACATTTGTGCTACTGTTGCCTTTGATGTGGATCTAATACTGGGTTTTACAATGCTAGTACCATTACCTTTCTCTATGAAAGGGCTAGTTCTACATCTATATGGCAAAGTTTTCAAATGCATGGTTCAATTTCTTCATATGTTGTGGTCAACAGTTGGCTAAATGCCTTAATATGCTTCTGATTTTTCCCTCTGCTTGCATTTACAGTATAGGAAGTACTGCTTGTGTTCAAGGTGTTGTCATTGTACTGCTCCTTCCCTATATCTTATTCATACTTTTATTCCAGGTGTACATATATTCAAGTGGTAGTATTGAGGCTCAGAAGCTTATATTTGGCAATTCAAATTATGGGGATTTGAGAAAATATTTGTGTGGATTTTTTGATACCACAATAGGGTAAGTAGCTTATTATTTTCTGCTAATTTTGAATTTGTTGATTCTTCTTAATTGGAGTTATTTTGCATGTAGAAACAAAAAAGAACCAAGGAGTTACTTGGAGATATCTCAATCATTGGGTGTAGACAGCCCAACCGAGGTTTTATTTTTCACAGACATTTATCAAGAAGCCATAGCTGCAAAAGAAGCAGGTAAGTTAAAGTGGCACTATTGACTCGGACTTTCCCACTAAAACAGCCAAAATTGTCTCCAGACATTAGAACATAGTTGACCTAAATTGTTTCTGCTGTATTTACTTTAGACCAATCAGGAGCCTGTGAATATGGGAAGGACTTGAACAATTTAGATTCATGGGGTCATTACAAGTTAATCTTGATTTTGCTGTGAACATTTTGTACTATAATGCCTGTGCTGCAGAGTCCAAAGAGCCTCTGCTTTCTCACTATTGATCATTTTATGTCACAGGTTTGGAAGTAATCATATCTGTTCGGACAGGAAATGGTCCTCTTCCAGAGAATCACGGGTTTAAAACCATTGAATCTTTTGTAGAAATATTAGATCCAATATAAGTTTTTGTATTCCTTTCTGTTATGAACTATGCCATCGAATGTATTCCATATTACCCAAAAAAAAAAAAATTTGAAGATAAGAAAAATAGTGGGGCTGTCTCTATTGCCACAAGCTTGTTCATCTGAAATGCGCATTTGGTGGCTTGGTGCACTTACTTACAGAATGATGAGCAAATTGTGGCTTCATTGCAAACAGAGTGTGTGATGTGATTGCTGGATGATATCAAGTCTTTGAAGGGGTGGAAACAGGTTGTTTTGCTGACACTTCTGTAAGTGTATTGTATATAATGCAGATAAGTTTGGCCAATTGAGTAATCCAATGTAATGATAGAAAGGCATTTGTCCTTATCCCAAATGTCATTGCAATTCTCTTGCAGAGTTTTTCTTTAGATACAGAATGCTGTTGAAAAGCTAGTTTTGATTCGATCATTTTGGCTTTTTGTCTCTGTTTCATTGTTAATAAGGCTGAATTTAGGTTCAATGACAGCGGCATTGGGCATATGCTGTAACTTTTAGAATTTGTCGCTTAAATGATATAGAACTTGGCATTGTAAACTTTGGTCTGGAAAAACAGAAGTTTGAAAGCAGCATGCTATGCGCTTGCAAATAGCTGGCCATGTTCATTAGAACCAAAAAATAGACTTTGGTGCGAATATAGAGTGCTTGTGGGCATGCAGCTAATGTAATGCGCTGTTATTAACCGTGAAAACCTATTTTTTCCAAGCCGCAAGCATTGACTCTTATCATCTTTATGATGATTAATATCAATGGGTTAGACAGGGAACCAGGGTACTTTGCTGCTGATGCTGATGGTTCTTTAGAGCATTTGCAACCACTTCAGTTCAAAGTTTCCTTTAATGACCAACAACCATAAGGTGTTGTACAAGAGCTAACACCCACAGAAAACCAAAACTAAATCAACATAAACGGATAAAAGAAGCAACCCATGTTTTCTTGCTTAACTATTTTTCCTTGAACTTTCTTTTTGACTCTTTCTTCTCTCATTCAATCATCATCACCACAACAACAACAAAGTCCCACTTCACATCTTTCATTACACTCATTCTTCTTTTAGTAATAAAAAAAACCGAGTTTCTTTTTCAAAAATAGTGCTTTAGTAGTAGTTGTTGTTGCGTGAAGACTCTTGGTAGAGAATAGAGATGGAGTTTGTTAATTGTTACTACAGAAATGAGTATTAATCCACTAACTTCACACATTTCAGTTCATTTTGAATATCTTCAAGTTTAAGTCCAAGAAGACAAAGACCATGCATTTATTAATTTCCTGAGAAAATCTAGGGAAACCAGTAGTGACTATAAATGTAATCTTAAATATGCTATTGGGTCCATCAATATGACATCCCCATACCCAGAAAAACTTATCCATTTGACTACTTTCCAACCATTTGATCTATAAAGTTTGTGGAAGTTATGGCTAAGATCAACTGATTTGGTCAATTCTTCACACTTTTTTTCTTACCATTCTAGCAAGAAAGAATGGTAATTAGGCTTTAATCACATGCATATAGGTGTTTGGTTGTTTTCTTCACACATATGAAGGTAGAAGTGACCTTTCTATTTGATTAGATTGTACCCCTAAGATCTTTCATACAAAAACACCTATCATTTTTATGTACTTTTTCATCTAAGATTAGTACTTTTGAGGCAAAAAAAAAAAAACTGTAGAAGAATGTAATTGTCATGATCATCTCATCATGCTAAAAAAAAAAAAAAAAAAAAAAATTACCATGCCATTTTAATTGTTAAGTCACTTTCTTCACCCCCAAAGAGTATAGAAGTTGCTTACCTAAAAAAATAGAGTATACAAAGTTAGCAGACCTGACTTGACCTGACCTTTGTTATGAAGCTGAAGGTCTCCTCCTACAGAAAATGTCCTTATTCTTAGCTCATTTACCCAATGCCCCTTTCTGACAGTTACTTTAAGTTATAACATGGGCTTTGCCAGTCTTACATAATAATAATGATTTTTTTCTTCCCATAAACTCCCTCACCATGAACCTGAAACAGAGGAAACAGAGCATCTCTGTCTTTCTTTCTTCCTACAATTCAAACTCTCTATTCAAATTACTATGGGTAGGTGGAAGAGAGAAGGGAAGCTTTTTTTTTTTTTTTTTTTTCCTTTACTGTACTTGGGAAAATTAATTTGGACTTAACAATAATATTACAAACAAGTGAAAATTTAGAGATCTTATACATAACAAGTTGATAGATCTCTATAATAAAAACAGAGGGAAAAAAAAAAAAAAAACAGAGAGATCAAATTGTACAATTGAAGCTAAAGATCTCAAGTTTTTTTTTTTTTTTTTTTGTGAAAATAATTCAATACTCATTAATTAATCAACTTTGTTCACATAAGTGACAATTTATGCTTAAGCTTACACAATAAATACTCATTATAGAGTGCAAGCAAAATCAAGAAGAAGAACCTGGAATTCTTGGAGAAGTAACAGGAAACAGAGGTAAAAGCCTTGGTTCTGAATCTCTTGGAGTAGAAACAGGTGAAGGATGTAAGTAAAAACCCTTCTCAGCAATTGCTTTCTCTTCTGCTGCTACAGTTATAGTAGTAGATGATGAATTGTTGTGATTCATCATCATCATCATATTCATATTACTAGTACAAGTTGGTGGTGACCTGTTAAATGGGTCTGGGATTAATGGAGTAACAGGGCTAAGTACAAGTGAAGGAAAATCAAGTATACTTGGTGATAAGATCTCTGGTTTTCTTGGTGAAAACCCTCCAGAATTTTGAATAAAACCAGGCATTAAAGGACTGATCTTGAGATTTTTTAGACTGTTTCTTCTTTCATATAGCTTAAACCCTTGTTTCTTTGGTCCATTCTTGATTGGTGGAATAACACTCTTCTGTGAAGAAGGATCTACAGTAGTTGCTTTTGAAGCTTGTTTTGCTGTTTCTGTTGATCCAGTTAACATCTGAACTACTTGTTTGAAAGAAGTTGTATCTGCTTGAATGAAGGTTGTTGGGTATGTGTTAGTTGTTTCAGATCTGGATATTGGTTTTGGTGTTAAAGGTGGTTGCACCCCATTGCTGTTGCTACTGCTACTGCAACTACTGTTACTCCCATTGCTTTTTGGTGATGTTTGGACTATTGGGTTTTCTCTTTCTTGAGGTTTTGGTGAGTTTTCCATTGCCATATTTGTCAGTTTCTCTACTACTTCTCTCTTGGATCTCAAAGTGAAGAAGAGAAAGAGAGAATGGAGTTTAGGTTGGTTTTGATAGAAGAAAAAGAAGGGAAAGAAATACTCAAATATAATACTAAGAAAGATGAGTGAATAACAAGGTTGTGGTTGATGAGATGAGATTATTTTGTTTTTGTTTAGTCTTTGGGGGGGGGGGGGGAGGGTTGTCTTTCTCTCCCTTCTGTTTGTTTTTAATTTTTGTGATTACTTTTTATTGTAAGCATGGGGGTGTAATGTGGTTGGTTTTCATTGGGTTTTTGAAAGAAAAATGCCCCACAATTTGTATGCAAAATACAATATCACCACTTTCATTGGATGCTGTTTGAAAAAAAAAAACTTTGAATTTTTTTTTTTTTTTGAGTGGAAGAAGTCATCAAAAGTTTCAAAATTTGGCATTGACTTCATAATCCTGACACTGACTATTGTGTTTGTGGGGTGGACCCACAAAATACATTGATTGATCAGAAATCATATTTCAGAATAACTCTTCTTATAAAAATCATTATTAGTAGAACTAGATAAGATGCTCAGCAGATCCTACCTTCTTTTTACAGTTATGCAAGTACATTTAACACTATTTTCCAGCATTACTGTGGTGCATTCTGCCTTCACATATGAACATAAACTTATATTTCCTTCATGAACTTGAACAAACTTTGTAAATTTGTAGTTCAGTACTTAGCAAAGAAAAATTGTAGATCTTACCATCAAAATGCATTGTTGTAGTTGGTCTGAAAATCGCGCTAATGGGACTTATAAAAAGTCTGAGATTTTTTTTTTCATGTCGATTAGGTAGGGCAGTGATACACATAATAATAAGTGTTCTGTAATGACGATTCTTAATTCTCATCAAAAAAAAATTAGAAAAAAATTATGGTTAGTAGATGGATCATACTTGTTATTGTTCCATTTAATGTAAGTATTTATAAAAGAGAGATCTCCATCATACAAAATCATTAAAAGTGAAAGATCATAAACTCCTTAAATTGGTAAGATTATCCTATCTTTCATTTGATTCCAACTTGAGAAAGAAAGTGCCTGCAAGATCTTCAAGTTGTGGTTGATGACTTATTAGGGAAAAAAGAGAGAGAGAAGAATCGAATTCTTAGTCATAATGGAAATGAAAAAGACCAGAATCAAAATGGACCACATTGCCTAATATTACTACACAGTGTGGTAGAGTAGACTTTCCCTTCTACACTACAAACTCTCTCATACAACAGTACTAATGGTGTGAGTTCTGTAAAACAAACTTCATTCTCATGCCAAACATATTGTTTAACAAGAAGATTATACATAAACAAAAGCTTATTATCTTCAACTAACCCACCTATTATGCATAAAGTAACACCTAATTAAACCTTGTTAGTGTTAGTATGTTTTGATAGAGGCCATTTTGTAAATTCTATTCCTTGCCAAGGACAACAAGATAAATGATTCTTAAGTTAAATCTAATCTATTAGTGTAGTGTGATTAGATTGATTGGATTGACTTCAAATCATAACTTTTAAAAGCGAGTTCTCATCTAACACTACTTATTTATCTACTAAACCTACTTATGCAGCATTTTCAATAAAATTCTCATGTAGTTTATTTATTTAAAATGGCCCAATATACTGAACAAAATTTAGTTTAACTTAAACACATTTATCGACTTCTACATTGGAAGTAAATGACTATTGGTGATTATAAACGACACCATTTTTCCGTTATAGACCCCAAAAAGTTTCTTTTGTCGCGCATCTTATAACCCCTTGATTATAATCGTTGTCGTTTGCCATAAAATCCCAACATTTATTTTGATATCATTTTCAAAATATTCAATTCTCTATAATGTCATTTCTCTCTTGTCCTTTTCTTATTAAACTTTTCTAATGACCAAAAATTTTAATTGTTTGATTTTAGTAGTAATCCATAGTTAATAGCCCTAATATTAGGTTTGATTGATTAACATATATTTTTAATATCCCTACAGTATAGAGATAAGGTCACCTTTGGTAATTATCTAGTAATCTCATGGCATTGATTGATTAATCTTCCATTCTTGTTGAAAAAAAAAAGCCCATACAGTCAGACAAGTCAATGGTGTTGGAAGGGAGATGTTAACATCATGAAACAAACCGGCCACTAACCTCCAACTATAGATTTCATATTTTCAAATTCAACATGGAACATGAAAGAGGGTTGAAGGGGGCAAATTGCCATTTTGCCAAAAATTTGAAGCATGTGATATTGTGAGTATGAAAGTTGATAATGTGAAATTGTGAAAGTTCTGTTTATTATAGCCATCCACAAAGATGATAAGTCAAAAAAGTCAAGCTTAAATGATTTGGATGCTATCATACTCAATTATATGGATTGTTTAACTTCAAAAGGAGCTTTGATTTTTCTTTGAAGCAAGGTTTTAAGAAGACCCAAAACTTAAAACAACAACAAGCAAGCAAGCAAGCAATGAAGTGATAAAATACTCAAATGAGACAACTAATAAGGTTACTTTGTTTCATTACTTATGATAAAGTGATTAAAAACACATTTTGTTCTTTAGACTTTAGCAATATAATTAATTAGTGTGGTTCCTAGCATTTTTAGGTTACAAATAGTTCAAGAATTTGCAAATAAATGGATTTGAATCTCCATTTTCCAGTCTTTTTTCCTATAACTTCAAAGTGGATATATAAGTGGCCCTTTCTATTAATCAAATCCAATGTCATTGAGAACAAAAAAAAAAAAAAAATACAGTATACATTTGATGTAGTGCATGTGGTTGAAAGATGAATGTGAAAAAGAAACAAACAATGGTGGCTCATTGAACTTGTTTTGTTAATCTTAATGAATTGATTCTTAATTTCTTTGGAATTCTTGTAGGGTGTGTTTGATTGCAATTATTTTTCCAATGTAATGAGAAAACTTATGTGTTTTCTCAGTGGACCAGTGGAAAAGGGGCAGGTTTTAGCTGTTTGATTGTTAACTTTAACAATGAGAAAAGAAAATCGTATTTTCTCACTGTATAGCTATTTTCTCTATACAGTGGGAAAACATTTTCTTACCCCCCCCTTAGAATTCCAAACTAGTGAGAAAAGAGGGTTATTTTCCCACTAGAGTGAGAAAAGAGGAAGGTTAATTTTCTCACTACTTAAGTTGTTTTCCCACTGGGCCACATTACTATTCATCCTAATTAGCCTTAGATCCTGTCCTAGTGAGAAAACAACTTAAGTTGTTTTCCAATTCCCACTCTTGCTATCAAACACAGCCGTAGTACTTTCCTAACATATTTTTACTAGCTTTGTGCAGGCTTTAGTATGAATTTAACATTGGCACAACAAAACCTATACAAATGAATTCAGTAACAAATACTGTTATTTGATGGATAAAAATATCTTTTTGGGTGGTTATACAAACACCTAAAAGAAATGAAAGCACTAATACAAGGGCAGAACATGTATTTAAACATTATAATGCAAATTCAACCAGTCAAATTTTCTTGTGCTCATGATGATCAATGGATGATTAGCAATGGTGCTAACTATATACATGTAGGGATCAAGCCACACAAGATAGGGTCAAGGGTTGGTGCATGTTTTTGGTTGTTCTTTGAGTGCAATTTGAATGGAAAAATAAAGACCTTGACTTTGTGTCCTTTTGCTAGCTTGTAAAATGTAGATGATGAGGTCCACAACTTTTGTTTTTCTTATTGTTTTATTTCTCAAAGGAAACTTTTCAAAGTGACTTGCACTCTCAAGCAAATTAAAGAGAGAAAGAGAGTGAGAGCTTGAAGAAAGAGTCTTCTCTGCTGAATGTGAACCAGTCAATATCATGTGAGGAAAGATGAAGGGTATTCTGTAATTGGAAGTTGAGTCACACCACTTAGTTTGTATGTCAGGTTTCTTTCCTTTCTTCTTTCCAAACTAAGTTGTATATAAGTTGTAACTATGTTCTTTGGTCCCGCGTACCCTACGGGACCCTTTATATGATGTTGATTTGGAAGTCAGGCCATGTTCCTATACACCTATATATATATAGTGGAGTAATTATTTAATAAAATTATTTTAATCAAAATGTATTATCATGCAATTAATTAAGAATAATTAAAAATGCTGTCTTGCATGTGTATTTTTGACCCCACATCACAATCCAAAATGCCATGTTTCCATACTCTTCTGAGCTTCATTAGATAATATATATTAGTCTTTGGGTTGGGTTTTTAATCAGTGACCAAGGTGAAAAGATCAGTGTTCAAATGTGGTCCTAAAAGATCCATTCTTAGTAATAGGGCAGGTGGGAGTGTCAATGTGCCATTGTGGTAGCTGCATGATTCTTGAGAATGAGTTCATGCATGCATGTAATTTAGATGGGTTTTGCCTACAATAAAATCTTACATTATCTGAACAAATTATACAGAAAAGAAACAACCCACTTAGTCCAAATGCAAGTTCATAACCTGTTTCTTTAGTCAAACATGATGAACTAAATGAGATCCACTGCAGACCCCATATATATATATATATATATATATATATACATCACATGTATGAATTGCTAGGTACATAGTTTCTATCTTTTAATTTAAAGAATATATACATAACCCTACATCTAATCTAATTTATTTCTAGAGACTTGGTCCTGATTGTTTCCAAAGGCATCATGTAATGTAATGTAAGATGTGGGGGACCATTTTCATTTTGTATTATGGTTCATGAACAGATTACAAACCAGGGTCAGATATTTTATTTCTAATTTCTTCTAAATTCCACAAATCTTATATAAATTATAGTTTATAGTCAGAAAAGAAGCATCAAACATCGATCTGTTCGCTTAGATTAATAAAACTCAGTGCTGAGTGCTGGGCATGCATAATTAAAGATTGGTTCAGGGTGGGGTGGGATTCAGGAAATAGGGAGGTAAGCAGCAGCTTTTGTTGAAGTTTTCTCAATAAAGAAGACATTTATATTTAAGGGTCTCTATATTTAATAGAGAAATGCTAGTGTTAATGCGGAAGTGATGCTCAAAGTTTATTGCCTCACAAAATTTCACCACGTATACAAGTTGAAATTGGTTAAGGTTTTAGCCGGTTTAGAGCATTCCCAATGGTATGTTTTAGCACACTTTTAGTAAACTTTTAGTGTAAACACTTGCCAATAACACACTTTTCAAGCAAAACACTTTTAACTCCTTGGCAAATTTGCCAAGGAGTTAAAAGTGCCACATAGGAATCTATCCGCCACAATTAGTGCGGTATGGATCCATACCTCACAATTAGTGCGGTATGGACTCATCTAAAGACTCATCTAAAGGAAGATCCATCCGCCACAATGAGTGCGGTATGGATCCATACCCCACAATGAGTGCGGTTTCAATAATCCACCATTGGAAACACTAAAACCTTTTTTTTTGCTAAAACCATTGGAAACACCAAAATTCCTTAAAACCATCCTATGTGGCACCATTAAAAGTGTTTTACCATTAGGAATGCTCTTACATATACTGTAGAATACAAAGAGATTTTAGGAGAGAAATAATGGGAAAAAAAAAATCCTAATAATTTCAACATCATCTTTTTTCCAAAAATTACAACCTCCTCTATGTATATTATTGTATAATGTACAGGACTCTTTGTCTTCTATTTTTATTTTCTTCTCGTGGCTCATATTTCTTATAGCATTTCTCAACTGGATCTCAAACATTACAAGCATACAACCAAGATGTTATACAGTACTAGAGGTTATGCCAGGCCTGTCAACCGGCAAGAGCAACCTCAAATACTTAGAAATTACATAGAATTTATCTGACAGTACCCATCAATAAATGCAACCCACTAACAACAGATGAGCAGATCCCAGGAGAAGGCAGACATACACAGTGAAGCTCTGAACCAGACTTGCTGAACATCGTCACTTTAGACAAAGAAAACTCTGCTCTAAACTGTAGCTGCTTCCCTTGCCCTCTTTGACAACATAAGCACCATGAGAATATAGCTAATGCAATATATATATTATTAAGCTGTGCAATTCTTATTAATTCTAAGATTTTGTTTTTTTCATAGTAGATCTTAAAATCACAAATAGAAAAAGAATTACTCACAGTGTGATTTGTTTCCATTAAACGTTCTAACCCATTAGAGTAAAGAAAGGACAAGTAAAGGAGGTTGTTATAATTATTAGGATTTTATTTTTATTTTTTTCTTATTTTTTCTCCCACTATCTCTCTTTCCTAAAATATCTACGTTTTCTACAGTACAATACATGCAAACCGGCTAAAACCTTAATCAATTTCCACTTGTACACGTGGCGAAATTTTATGAAGAAGTAAGCCTTGAGCGTCACTTCCGCAGTAACGCTAGCATTCTCAAGATATGCACTCATATACGCATATAGTACTTTATCAAGGGCTGAAAATTTATGTGAAATAAAATATTGATTATTTGCTTTTTACCATAAGATGAATATATTATTTTTGGTTAAATTAAGATAATTGTACATTTATAGAAGTCCTTAATGAGTTGGATAATGTGGCCATGATTAAAACTCCCTTATTGAGACGGTGTCCTTGAAGTCACCACATCGTTTTCATGGACTGCCATAACATTTTGTGACCATTCCTCAAGTACCTTGATGAATAGGTACTTTAATATTCCTTCCCACTTATTCACTAAGTATTTCTGTCAGTAATGTTCGAACTATTCATACTCATGTTCGAATAATTCTCCTCTGCTCAACCACAATGCTTGAACAGTCAAGTTCAAAGTTGAACAATTCAAACCTTTGTGTAAATGTTCTTGAACACATCTTCACAACGTTCGAACAATCTTCACGTTTTCAGAAATCTAATTTTAACTTTTTCATCAAGTTTTTCACTTTCACTCACTCTCTATTAGGAGTGGGCAAATATACCGAAAAACCGAAAACCAAACCGAAATAACCGATCCGAAATTGGTCAAAACCGAGTTGATTAGAACCTGTCAAAGTCAAGACTGAAATCGAATCGATTTAATATTAAATATTAGTCTGGTCCCGGTTTTGTTTTTGCTATATACAATAGAACCGAACAAAATAGTATTATTATATTTATTAATTTTTTTATTAAGTATATATATTAAATTATTAAGCTTGAAGTTAGGGATTTTCTCTCTCTCTTATCAAGCTTGAAGTTAGGGATTTTCTCTCTCTCTCTCTCGTGTGTTGGTTGCTTGGAGTGAAGCTTGAATTGTTTACAAGAACTACCATTTGTGAATTTGATATTAAATTTTTTACTGTGATTGCATTGAATTTATTTTAGTTGTTTATCTTTATGTGGTTCAATTAGTTGTTCATCTCAGAATTTTGGAATTTGTAAAATTGATTATATTGTTGTAATGGATTAATTTCAAGGCTTTCTGTTTAAATTTTGAAGACCCATTAAAAAAACATACAAGTTAAATTTGGGCTAAAAACAATATTGGGCTAAATTCTCTTAAAAAGCCCAGAACCAAGAATCGACCGAAACTGGACTGACTGAACTTGGTCCGGTTCGGCTTGGTTACATTAAATTTTTACAGTCTTAGTAGGGACTACCATTCTCCTTCGTTCATACTAGGGATCGGTCCATAGAACCGAAATCGAACCGTTAATATAAAATCGGTTTGGTCCCGGTTCTGCTGCTTTCTTGGACCGAGCCGGACCGTGCCCACCCCTACTCTCTATTAATACTTCCTATTCCGCTTGATAACCTAAGTATTACAGACTATTCTTTCCTAATCTTATCTACATATCTACTTCACTTCATTTCCCAAATCCTTTATTGTGTTTAGTATGTTATACTTCAAGTCTTCTTATGCGTACATCAAAGAGTCGAGATTCCTGTGCGATAATCAAGGTTCTCCGGCAGAAGTCTACTGGTATTAGTTTAGAGATAGTTGTGGCTTATATATTACAATGATTGTAACCTCTAAACTTGATTATAGTAGGATTTACTATTGTGAAGGTAGTCGTGGATGTTTTCCTAGTCTGGGTTTTACCACGTTAAAATCTCGTGTGTTCTTTCTTCTTATTATTGTTTTATTATTATTTGTTTACATTATATTGCACTTCTTGGGTTTTCATTTGGTATCAGTTGCAAGGCGTTAGTTATGGAGTGTAGCGTTGATCCTTTAAGTGTAGTTTGTCTGATCATTTTCAGGTTTCCGATTAGGAAGATGACAATGAAGTGCATTTTGTGTAATGATGATTTGGTTACTTTAAGTGCATTTTTTTGTCCGAGGGGATCATCTCTTACTTATCAAAAGTACACTTGGCTAGTCTTCATGTATATCAACTCTTTTTACTCAACATTACCGCTTAGTGCAACAAAGCGGATTGAAATAATAAATACGTGACTTCCTATGGGGATCTAATGAGGAGACTTAAAAAATGCATCTTGTGGCATGACATTCGGTGGTTTGGGCATTCGACAGATAACTTGTATGAACCAAGCTCTTCTATTTAAATGGATATGGAGGTACAAGAAAGAAAAAAATGGGCCTTATGGAGTAGAGTGATTGAAGCCAACTATGGGAAGACCAATCCTAGTGGTAGACCAAAGAAAGTAGAACAACCTTATGGGTGGTGTTTTTTGGCGAGGCATCCTTGTTTCCCAAGAAATGTTATGTTCTACACGAGCATTTCTCATAAAATGCTCAATGACCGAAACACTAGCCTTTGGCATGACGTATGTTGTGGTGAGGCTACTTTGGCTACTAAGTTCCCCCAGATTTATAGGCATGCCAACTTCCTTAAGAATGGACTTGTGATGGAACACTTCGTTGATGGTACTTTTTTTTTTTATTGGCAAACGAGGTTGTGAGAGGGATGCTATCGTGGGCAAACTTTTTATCAAACGATCAACTGTTGATGTGTTTCGAACCCACAAGCTCTCCACTTTGTGAGAGGGATGCTATCGTTGCGCCACATGCTCATTCACAAAATGTTGTGGTAGACTTGTTTTTAATTAGATAAGTAACTCGATAACGTTAGCGGGATTAGAACCGCAGACCTCTGGTATCATCAGCCAAAGGTTTCACCAGTTGAACCCAACTGGTACATGCTCATTGATGGTACTTGCCAACCTCAAATCCGTAGAAGCCATCTAAGGGAAGGGGAAGCTCAAGAAACGCAAGAATTTATGGCATTGCTTGGTTCTAAGCACCTTGGAGACACAAGTGATACTTGGGATATGGCTTTGGAACAAGAACAAGGTATTTTCTATGAAATCTATGTACATGACTGGAAGATGTGAAAGGGTCATTATTAGATCGTGAATTCAAAACCTTGCTTTGACTAACTAAAATGACATTGTATAGATTCAAAAAGGGTTATCGAATTCACATCTAAATGAGAACCAAGTTAAATGAAAAAGAGAAATACATTTTTACTAATCTAGAGAATATAATAAGGGGAAACAATATTGCAAGGTGTTATTGGTTAACATTTTAGAAGATAAATATTATGAGCGCTTCATAAAGAGATCGAATCCACCCGTTCAAACATGTAATAATTAATTGTATATAGATTTATCAAGAATGGAAAATATGACATTAAAGATCCATTCCATCTACATTAGAATTTAACAATTTTACAAAATCAACGATATTTCTTATCATTAAAAATGCGAGGACGGACTACAACACAATGCATACCTATTATATTAGTGGCAAGAAAAAGTAAGTTCGTATTTCAGACCGTCACTCAATGTGTCACTGAATAGTTATATTAAAATGTATATTCCATCTACTAAAAGAATTTAAAAAACCTAGAAGAAAGCAAGTGAAATCCGTTATAATTTTTGTTTCACAAATAAATCATTGCAATCAGTAGTCGTAACTTTCTCTCAAAGCGCTAACCTCCGAAATTACTTTAATGAATTAAAAATTAACAAATCATACATTAATTACTACAACAAATTAAATGAAAATGCTTCATCTCACCCTTGAAAAAGGGAGATTAGCCTAGCATATTACTAAAGATAAAAACCATTAAATGAAATGAATATAGAATAAAAACAAACTAAACTAAAGAAAGAGAATTTTAATGAGATGACAAAAGAAAAGAGGTTTTTGCTCCAAAAAATTGTTTTCTCAATACAATGGATAGAGCTCCCTATTTATAAATCTATAAAGACCCTAAAAGGGAAAATTACAAAATATTGTATAATCTTTGATTCGATTGATAATCAAATCATCAATCATTTCTGGCAGACAATGTCATGAATGAGATCTTTGAACGTGGTGAAAAATCAAATTTCACCACCAATTGTGGTAATTCTGGTCAAAACTGCCACAAATGTTGGCATTCCAAAAGCTGTTGGCGATCTTCCTTAGCCAGATGTAATTGTCTCACTATTCTCCACGTTTTAAACTTGCTGAAATCTTATATATTAATCTCGAAATGATTCTATGCTCCATCTTCTATTTTGTAGCCTTAATTCACTTATCTCTTTAATGGGCCTTTTTTGGATTTAAGTTTTGTAGATCATTTACAGGCTCATTTAGAGTTAATCCATTGAGATTCATTCAGGTTTTGACCATATGGATCCATGACATAGGATTCAGACTTGATTTTTCTCTTTTTGCAATTTTTGATTATTTTTTTTTTAATTTATTATTTTTTGGGTTATTTCCTACAAAAATACATAAACAATAGACAATATTCTAATTCAAGCCTAAAAGTGAGTCTAACATCATACTAATTAGGGGTAAAAACTATGTTTTTGGATACTTATCAATGGCTCTTTTTAAAGATCATAGGGAATACCCCTCTCCCTCGGGTTTATTTCTTTGTAAAATGGTATGGATTATGGAAGGCAAAATCTTCCTTTGAATATTAGGTTTTTTTATATGGTCTTTCATGTGGGGAAGAATTCTTACCAAAGACAAACTCCATGACCGGGGCATCATCGACAATGCAACTTGTGTAATGTGTAATGATGTTGTGGAGTCTAACAACCATCTGTTCATTTCCTGCCCGACTGCTCAGATGGTATGGGAGGCCTTAACTGGACATCTTGATCGTGCTGCTATTTTTTTGTAGTCTGCAAACCCAAAGGAAATCCTATTTATTTGACCATGCCTCAACTCTAGAGGCATTGGTGAAAACATTTGGTTGTTGCTACCCCAAAATGGTTATGTGGATCTTTTGGTCTGTTAGAAATGAGATTATCTTTAATCAAGGATTTTGAGTTGCTAAAAATTGTGAGGAAGATCAAGGGTTATATGTGGGTATGGCTAGAGGTCAATGGGCTGGGATGGAACTTGCTAGTTAGATACTGTAACCCCCAGGTTACAAGGTTGACATAATTCGTGGATTGGAGCTGAAGCTACAAGCCCAAGTGTGGAATGAGCCTAACTGGTTTAAGGCCCGTTATGGAATATTAATAGGGTTTTACAACAAAGAAACCTCAAGGATTCCAATCACTCCGTCACCTCCAAAGCTTCTGTGTGAAGCAAGAAAACCTTCATCTTCTCCATTCCAACAAGTTCTCCATTGATTGTTTAAGAGCTACTTCTCAGAGAGAGTCTGTGAAGTGAACCACGGTTATAACAAGTAGAAGACTACCCGGAGTGCAGTTGCAGGTGTTAACATCAGGGATTGAGTTAACCGGAGTTTGTTACTGTGAGTGTAATACTTTTATTGATATAGTGGATTGTTTATCGTCTGAGGACGGTCGTGGATGTTTCCCGGTTTAGGATTTTACCACGTTAAGTATTGTGCCGTCTCTTGCATTGTTTTCTGTTAGTTATCCATTAGAACTTTGCACTACTTGGGGATTACAGATACCGGTGGTAGAGCTCTGAAATATAGTGAACAAATTATTGTTGGGTTTGTTTATCTGTTCTAGGGTCTTCATCACTGTATTGTTTATTGTATGTTTTCATTCTTATCTATCATGGATTGATGCTCCATATGTACAATGTATCTTGTTGTACACTATTTAAAGAAGGAATAAAGTACATTTACTTTGATAAAAAAAATAGGGGGAAATCATATTGACAGCCCTACTGTTTACCAAGAGCAATCCCACACATATATAGTTTAAAATTCCGAATCCGGACGAAATTTCGAATTCAAAAAAATTGGTATAGTCTTCCGACCCTCGAAACAAATATGTCAGCTGAAATGTCAGAAATATTCTCGGATATTCCTAGAATTTACAATACCGATTCTCTAAAAACTAGCATATTCGGCCGAATTTTCAACTTTTTGAACTATGATCCCGCATATTACAAGCACCCATAAAAAAACTTACCTACAACTATGCTAAGAACCACCCGCCAAATAAAACCTAATTAAGTCTTGAAAGTCCTGTTTCCCTCATCTCATCTCCTCTCATTTTCGTCCTCTACAAACAAAAGACTGTTTGTTAACACAGTGGAGTTGTATAAATTCTAAACAAAAATCTTTTATGTTTTTTTATAAGACAAATGTTTACAAAACATAAGAAAATATTGAACAAAAACCATATTAACCCGAGTGTGACAAAAACAGTTTATATTTCTTCCTCATAAATGAAAAAACACACACAAGTCTCCTTTTTAGGCAGCTCGTCACATTCAATGTAAAAGAACAATTAATGGCTTCCAACATTATTATTTTTTGAAGAAACATTGGATGGTAAAATAAATTGTTCGTCCGCCGAAATTCCAATTCCAGTTGAATAAGGGCATTCATAGATCAAATTGTCATCACAATAATACACATGTCAGGAATTAAATCCAAATGTATGTCTTGGCGGTCTCAATACCACTCTGTTGAAACTCCGTTATGTAATTCCATGCACACACACTCAAACAATTCACTATAAAAAAACAAAGTACAAGAAAGATAATTGATGATAGTAAAATGCCTACTTTTCAAGTTCCCTCTTGAACGTCTAGTCTTGTTTCTTTACTCCACGGGATAAGCAATAAGAACACCAGAAAAATAATGATGTGTGTAAATGTAGTATATATTGAGATCGGAGAGTGATTAAGAAGATGATCGGAGGGGGGAGAAAAAGCTTTGAAGTGGCTGAACTATCTGAGCAGGGTGATAGCTGCCTACGTATCTGGAAGGGGTCGATCCAGAATCAAGCCAAACGTAGTTCCTTATATAGGTGGCTTAGGTTGTGGATCAGTTAATGACTTAACGTTCGAATCATAAAGTAGGCGGATATCTGGGGATTTGTCAAGGAGATACGTAACTGTAACAAGATTTGGAGTTTGAATGAGTTGGACTCGGTGTCCGTATCGGTTTACCCGAAGTCAAGGATGCTCGGTTTATGTATAAGATGGAGAGATTATACGAAGTCGGATAAAATGAATGCTGAGTCGGTACTTTATAGGCCGAGTTCGTGAGGTTTTGGTATTTCAATGTAGATAGAGTGGATTGGGAACTTATTCCCTAAGTCGGATGAGATATGTGCCAAGTCGGTGTTATGGAGTCCGAGTTGTGCATGTATGTACATAGCCCCTTTTTATTTGGGCTAAAGGCGGACGATTAGTTTAGGGCAAATGAAAACCCAATCGATGAAATGCTGAGAGACAAAGATTCTTTTGTGTTCTGCATTAATTGCTAGTGTGGTAGTTCGAGACAGAGGGCGTGATTGCGTTTTGAGATACGTGAGTTGTCAGTACACGTGTAAGAGAGAAACGGTTTTGAATTTTGAAAGGTCAGACGTGGTTTGGTGGGAAACAAAAGGGTCGAACGGTTAGATTTAGGCGTTGAGATCTGGCCGTTAAAGTTGGAGGAGATGAAGGGCTGAGATTCTGCACGAGTTTTTATATAATACTTTGCTTGTAACTGCTGAAAAACCAAGGGTTTACGCGTCCAGGTGATCCACCGATAGAAGTACGAGCTGCTCTACCAATGGCACCTAAGCCTATCCCCGGTCCTCCGAGTAGTAAGTTCGGTCGAGGTGATATTGAGCCGGATTCCTCGAAGAAGAGGAAAAGCTCGAAGTCGGCAGGGTTACCTTTGCTGCACCTGGAGTGAAAATTCTGAGTGACGCGGAGAAGGCTGGCAAGGAAAGAACCCGTCTTGAGAAGGAGAAAATGGAGAAGATGAAGTCGGTGCAGGCCGGCGGTGAAGGCCTCAAAACTGGTCCTGCAGATGGTCACTTTGCCCCCATTTTTCTGTTTAAGGACAGCTACGTGAAGGCGGGAGACTCCGCCTGGGATGATGGGGAGATGTGTACCACTTTGATGCAGCACATGGCCCTGGATCCCGATGGAGTCCGAGCTTGCCGCCGCTCGGTTACGGAGGATCTCAAAGACTTGAGCTCTTCTATGTACAAGGTAACTCTTTTTGTTTGTAAAGTATTTTTGCTATCTGTGTTTCTAACGCTGTTGCGTGGCTGTTGTAGATGAACATTATCTACACCAAGCGGTTGGCGCTGTTAGAGAGAGGCAATGAGAAAGAGAGGGAAGCCCGAAAGGTGAGGGAGGCCTTGGCCGCCGAGCGGGGTGAAGTACAGAAGCTTCATGACCAGCTCGGGAAAGTAGAGAAGAAGGCAAGGGCTCTGAACGACGCCGTGCTGGAGGCTCATCAGAAGAATGCTGAGCTGGATGCCGAGCTGAAGACTACCAATGAAAGGCATGAGGCCGATAATGCCAGCTCGGTGGAAAGTATCACAGCGTGGCAGAAGATGGCCTACTGCTGGCAACGACGCGGCCTGATGCGTGAAATGAAACTGAAGGAGCTGATACCCGACTTCGATCCCCTGGCTGATAATGACCAGATTAATACTGAAGCTCAGGCGCAGTATGATGCTGACCAGCAGGTGGAAAGAGAGAGGGTTGAAGGCTTGGAGGCTGAGCTCAACGCTGATGGCACAGAAGCCGAGCTGAACAACGAAGCTATTGCTGATGGGTGTGAAGAGAAGGTTGCCATGGATGAAGAGCCCATAGTCTAATTTGAGTGAAAGAGAGGTTTAATTGTGAACAATTGGTCTGGATGTAAGATACAATAGTGGGATACTTTCGACTGAGGTCGGTCCGGAAAAAAAAAAAAATTTGTTTGTAAGATCAAACTTATAAGTACCTGTGCGACACTCTTTGAATATGCTCTAATAGATGTATCTTTGCACTACTGAAATTCTCTAAGTATAGAATGAATGCCATAGTCTTAAATGTTGATGTTTATGGAATGTATGTCTTTAAATATTTGCCATTCCACGGTCGATTAACTCGGTTGCCCTCATGATCGATTAGTTTGTAAGCCCCATTGCCCAAGTCGGAATGAACGATATAAGGTCCTTCCCAGTTTGGGTTGAACTTTCCATCTCCTGTGATCTTAGTATTTGGGAATGTTTGTCGTAGGACCATGTCGCCAGGTCGGAAATGTCTTGGATGTACCCTTTGATTATAGCTCCGCCTTAATATTTGTTGATAACGAGCTATTTGTATGGCAGTGTTATCTCGCTTCTCTTCAAGCATGTCTATCTCATGTGCGAGTAGACTTTCGTTGTTGGCCGATTCCACGGCTCTGTTGGTATGACTGCCTCAGTACCATAACATAATGAGAAAGGTGAAACGCCAGTCGAGGTACGTGGAGTTGTTCTATAGGCCCATAAGACTCTATCCAACTCTTATCCACTTCTCTTTTTCGGCTTCTAACTTTTTCTTAAGTGTGTTCATTATTGTCTTGTTGGTGGCCTCGGCCTGGCCATTACTTTGTGCATATCGTGGTGTGGATAATGCATGGTTGATTCGCCAGTTCGAGTAGAATTCTTTGATTGTGTTTCCACAAAATTGTTGGCCATTGTCGGTGACTAATGTGTGTGGTAATCCGAATCGGGTGATGATGTATTTCCATATAAAATTCTTAACTTCCTGTTGTCGAATCTTTCGAAGTGGTATTGCCTCCACCCACTTAGTGAAGTAATCGGTGGCAACCAAGAGATATCGTTTTTTATTCTTGTCTTTTGAGAGTGGTCCCACTATATCGAGTCCCCACATTGCAAATGGCCATGGGCTAGATATCGTCTTGAGGTCCCTTGGGGGTTGGTTTTTAAGAGGTGAGAAGCGCTGGCATTTGTCACAATGTTGTACGAAAATCTCCGAGTCGGATTGCATGTATGGCCAAAAATAACCTTGGTTTCGTGCTTTCTGTGCTAAGGAACGAGCCCCAGCGTGGTTTCCACATTCTCCTTGATGAATCTCCGCTAGAATCATCTGAGCTAGCCGGGGTGGTAAACACCTGAGATAAGGGCCTCGAATTGACTTCCTGTATAGTCTAACTTCTAGTATTATGTAGCTCTTGGTTTTTCGTTCCAATTTTCTGATTTCCGACTCGTCATCTGGAATTCCATTGATATAGTTTACTATGGGGCCCATCCATGAGTCTTGAGTCTCTTGTTCAGTTATGTCGATGAAGTCGGATATTGCATTGACATGGTGGTTTTCGTCGTTATATGACGGACTGTCCCTTATCTCGATCTCTAGGTGTCGAGTTGTGGTCATGTCGATTTGAGATGCTAGGTAGGCAAGGCTATCTACATGGCGGTTTTCTTCTCGGGGAATGTGCTGGATTTCCCATTTATCGAATTTGCCGAGCAAACACTTAGTATGCTGGAGATATAACTTGAGTGTTACTTCTCGTGTCTCATAATCCCCTAGTAATTGACTGACCACTAATTGGGAATCGCTATAGATTTGAAGTTTTTGTAGCTTTAACTCTTTCGCTATGCATAAGCCCCTCACTAAGGCTTCATATTCCGCGTCATTGTTTGAAGAAGTGAAATTAAGTCGTATGGACTTTTCAAGTATGACATTATCGGGGGATATAAGTGTCATACCGACTCCCACGCCATTGTTGTTTTTAGAGCCATCCACATATAATTTCCACATGGGCTCCTTTTCCTGGGAGTCGCGTTGATGTTCTGCCTCGGGTACCCAGGTTGTATCTTCAATTGGGTAATCAACGAGTAAGTCGGCAATGACTTGTCCTTTCTTACTACTGCGAGGCGTGAAAATTAACTCATGATCACCCAGCTCCTGAGCCCACTTAGCCATTCGAGTAGACTTATTCTTGTTTTCAAGTACTTGCCGTATTGGAGCGTCAGTTATAACTCGAATTTTATGGGATTGGAAATATGGTTTCAATTTCCTTGAGGCAAATAGTAGGGCCAATCCTACCTTTTCAAGATTTGAATACCTAATTTCGGATTGCAATAAAGTTTTACTAATAAAGTAAATAGGTCTTTCGTGACTGTGATCATCTCGGAAGAGGACGGCGCTGATTGCGTGTTCGGAGGTGCCGAGGTATAGGCCAAGTACGTCCTCTGGCTGTGGTACTGTTATAACCGGTGGAGTTGCTAAATATAGTTTTAGCTCGTCGAAAGCTTGTTGACATTCTGTTGTCCACTCATATTTAGATCCTTTTCGGAGCAGCTGTATTAATGGTCTCTGCTTGTCGGATGCTCGGGCGATGAATCTATTTAAGGCTGCTAACATTCCATTGAGCTTTTGCACCTGTTTTTTCGTCGTTGGACTCGGCATGTCCAGTATGGCCGTAATTTTATCGGGGTTGGCTTCTATTCCACGTTGTGTAATTAGGTAACCCAAAAATTTACCTGATGCGACCCCAAAGAGGCACTTTTCCGGGTTGAGCTTCATGTTGAAGTCGTGAAGTCGTTTGAAAGTCTTTTCGAGATCGGATATGTGAGATGACCTGAGTTTGCTTTTAACTATCATGTCATCAACATATACCTCCATTGTGTCGCCTAACATATCTTCGAACATCCGTGTTGCAAGGCGTTGGTATGTAGCCCCGGCATTATGTAGGCCTAAGGGCATGACAATGTAGCAGTAAGTTCCTCTTTCCGTAATGAAGGCTATTTTTTCCTGATCTTCTTCTGCGAGTTTGATTTGGTTATACCCTGAATAGCCGCCCATCATCGAGAGGAGCTCGTGGCCAGCGGTGGCATCCACAAGTTGGTCTATCTGTGGTAGGAGAAAGCTATCCTTTGGGCATGCCTTATTTAGATCAGTGAAGTCTATACATACTTGAATTTTGCCGTTTGGTTTCATGACGGCTACTATGTTTGCGAGCCAATCAGGATATTTGACTTCCCTTATGAATTTAGCATCGATTAGTTTCTGGACCTCGGTATTGATCGCCTTAGCTAAGTGTGGTGCCAATTTCCGTGCCTTTTATTTTACTGGCCTTTTTGTTGGATCGACATGAAGTTTGTGGCATGCAATATTAACATCTATTCCAGGCATGTCAATATACGACCAAACAAAAATATTCTTATCCATTTTCAAAGTTGCAACGAGTTGCTCTTTTACAATAGGGTCTGAATTAGCTCCTACATATACAACTCTAGGTTCGGCTTCGGTGCCTATATTGACTGGCTCACCCTTCTCGATGGTTGGGGAGTCGGTAACAGGCTTGCCTTCAGGGGCATCAGTGAGTGGCTCAGAAATGGCCTTGCCGTCAGGGGCATCAGTAAGTGGCTCAGAAATGGCCTTGCCGCCAGGGGCATCAGTAAGTGGCTCAGAAATGGCCTTGTCGTCAAGGGCATCAGTAATCTGATTGACAGTGAGCTTTTCGGGGCTAACGCTTGTCATTCCCCGTGTCTCTGTGTTGGGAAGAGGAATCACCTCGGGAATGGCATGGCAGCCATGGGCTTTAATTTGATCACCTCGAAGCTCCATTATACCATTTGGTCCAGGGAACTTGATTACCTGGTGATAAGTAGATGGGAAAGCTCCCATTTTGTGGATCCATTTTCGACCTAAGATAGCATTGAATTGAGTGGGGACGTCGAGGACATAAAAGAGGCATTCAACCGTTACTTCATCCTCTTTTTCCCCCGTTGAGACAAGGAGGGTAAGCTGACCTTTTGCCGGTGTTTCAGTCGAATTGAAAGCAAAAAGCGTAACAGTGGGGGCCTGTAAGACGGAGTCGGGCATTAACATCTGGGCGAAGGCCTTGTTGAATAGAATATCACAAGAGCTTCCTGGGTCTATCAATACCCTCTTTGTGGTCCAACCACCAAGTCGGATGTGAACGACCAGTGCATCATTATGTGGCATGCACACTTTCTTGAGGTCATAGTCGGAAAAAATTAGTGCATTCTTCCCTTGCACCTGCTTAGCTATGATGGCCTGATGAGTGAGCTGAAAGGTATGATGAATGTGGTTGACCTTCTGTCGCTTGGCTCGGGATGTCGATTCAGGTGGGCGTGTATCCATGATCATGTTGATTGTGCCCTTTGTTTTGGGTGCACTGTCCGTTCTCTTGCGTTTATCATTAATTTTTTGTCGGAGGTCATCTGACTCTTCTGCCAAAAAGTCGCTCAAGTGTCCATCCATTTTAAGCTGGTGACAATAGGTTCTGAGGTAATGATAGTCTTCAGTTGCGTGGTGTCGGCACTTATGCAACTTGCAATATGGGTTCTCTTCTATTGGTTCCAGCTCGTGAATTGTTGGTTTGAAGTAGTCTTCTTCTTTGATCAGCTCGTACAACTGAGTGTATGAGCATTTTAACGGGTTGGGGAACCTGTGTTTTACCGAGCTATGAGCTTGCTTTCCTCGGTAAGGGCCCTTCATTGTTTTGACTTCAGGGGTTGGGGTCTTGACTTTCTGTATGGCGGAGACATGTTCTCTGGTTTTGGCGAGTGCGTCTTCAAGCTTAATATACTTGTCAGCTCGGACATACAGATCTTCTAGTGTCTGAGGTGTATCTAAGATGAGGTTTTTTCCTAAGGCTGTTTCTGGATGAACACACGAGGTAAATGCTAGGAGACATGCATTCTCATCCAGACTGTCTACTTTTAGGCATTCCTTTTTGAAGCGAGCCATGAATTTCTTGGTGCTTTCCGTGTCCTTCTGCTTAAGTCGGAATAATGCGGTTACCTCAGTTCTACGTCACTTGTTGTGTATGTACTGTGTGACAAAAAGTGACTCGAGCTGGTCGTACGACGTGACGGATCGCTCGGGAAGTCGGTGGTACCAGTCGATAGCACTATCTCGGAGTGAGGCTGAAAAAAGCCTGCAGAAGATGTCCTTGTATTTGGGCCATAATGCCATGCTGGTTTTGAATTGTAGGACATGATCCATGGGGTCACCACTGCCATCATAGGTTGTGAACTTAGGGGGGATGAAATGTGGGGGTGGTTCCTGGTGAAGGAGATCATCGTGTAAGGGTTCTGTTCTATATTTTTCCAAAGTGGTGTTGGCCACCTTTTGGGCAGTGTTGGCCTTACCGGACTCCTGGTGGCTCTTATGGAGTTGGGCTGAAAGTTGCAGGACGCGGTTGTGAGTTTCTTGCATTTCGACCATGGTGGGGGCGGTGGTGTTGCTAGAAGTGGGGATGATGATGGGGTTATTGGTATTAATCTCGTCAGTTGCTTGACCAGTTGCCGGAGGAATGGTGGAGCTTTTCAATTGAGCATTTTCGGACAATAATTTGTTGATCTGCTCCTGTTGATCAGTGAGTTGCCGTTGGAATTAGGGCTGCAATCTGAGCCGAGCGGCTCGGGCTCGGCTCGGGCTCAGCTCGATAAAAGCTCGGCTCGAGTCGCTCATTTATCTAAACGAGCCGAGTTCGAGCCGGTTTTTGAGCTCGTCACGAGCCCGAGCCGAGCTCGAGCTTTAAACGAGCCGAGCCGAGCAGCTCGTTAACTATGGGCTTGGGAGTTGGGCCTTGGGCTTATATCTCTTCTCTCTTCTCTGTACTTCTTCAAGTTGTAGAAGAAAACGTTTATGGAGATGAAACAAAGGATATAAAGGATCGATCATCATCAATTACACAAACAAACCCTAGATCGATTCAATTTAAGAACTAGTAAACTTAGTAACAGCTTTAGTTCCTTCAGAAACAGCATGTTTAGCCAATTCACCAGGAAGAACAAGACGAATAGCAGTTTGAATCTCACGAGAAGTAATTGTAGGTTTCTTATTATAACAAGCAAGTCTTGATGATTCTTGAGCAAGTTTCTCAAAGATATCATTAATGAAACTGTTCATAATTCCCATTGCTTTGCTTGAAATACCAATATCTGGATGAACTTGTTTCAATACTTTGAAGATATAGATCTTGTATGTTTCAACATTCTTCTTTGATCTCTTCTTCTTCTTATCGGTTGATGCAGCGCCGCCGGCTTCTTTTGGTAGTTTCTTGCCGGCTTTTGGTTTCTTCTTGGCTGGTGATGCTGGAGTTTTCTCTGCTGGTTTTTTCTTGGCAGGTTTCTTCTCTGCTTTGGGAGCCAAACGAGCCAGCGAGCCGAAACGAGCCAGCGAGCCGAAACGAGCCGAGCTCGAGTTTTACTGTTGGCTCGCGAGCCGAGCTCGAGCTCATAGTTCAGCTCGATCTTAATTTTGAGCTCGGCTCGAGCTCGGCTCGGTTAGTAACGAGCCGAGTTTGAGCATACCTTAGCTCGGCTCGAGCGGCTCGAATTGCACCCCTAGTTGGAATGTTTCAAACTGTTCTTGTGTGATTTCATCCATGGTCTTCGTCAGGTTATGTTTCGTTCACAGTCAGTCGGCGCCAATGTAAATGTAGTATATATTGAGATTGGAGAGTGATTAAGAAGATGATCGGAGGGGGGAGAAAAAGCTTTGAAGTGGCTGAACTATCTGACCAGGGTGATAGCTGCCTACGTATCTGGAAGGGGTCGATCCAGAATCAAGCCAAACGTAGTTCCTTATAGGTGGCTTAGGTTGTGGATCAGTTAATGACTTAACGTTCGAATCATAAAGTAGGCGGATATCTGGGGATTTGTCGAGGAGATACGTAACTGTAACAAGATTTGGAGTTTGAATGAGTTGGACTCGGTGTCCGTATCGGTTTACCCCAAGTCAAGGATGCTCGGTTTATGTATAAGATGGAGAGATTATACGAAGTCGGATAAAATGAATGCTGAGTCGGTACTTTATAGGCCGAGTTCGTGAGGTTTTGGTATTTGAATGTAGATAGAGTGGATTGGGAACTTATTCCCTAAGTCGGATGAGATATGTGCCAAGTCGGTGTTATGGAGTCCGAGTTGTGCATGGTACAATGTGTATCTGGGAATATATGTGTTTGTAGATCTGTATGCAATAAGAAACACTAGGAAACACAAGAGAGAACAAAACCCTTGAAAACAAGTTTTCTCTAGAAAGTATAAAGCTTTTTTCTCTCTTAAAATTGATGCTAACAAAAAATGAATAAGTCTAGTATTTATATTTATATGATGTTAAACCTCCTTAAAAATAGTCTAGATGTTCCAAAAATGTGCATAATTGATGCTAACAAAAAATGAATAAGTCTAGTATTTATATTTATACGATGTTAAACCTCCTTAAAAATAGTCTAGATGTTCCAAAAATGTGCATATAATAGGCATATAATCCTAGGTCAAAAAATAGTTGCACGTTTTAGTTTCGACAAAAAACTTGAAATCCTATTTGTCATGACACAAGATCCGAAACTTGGTTGAATAGGCTTGCAAGTTGCAAAATGGGTTGGGTACTTGGGTTGATCTAACTTGGCTCTCAAGCCCGGCTAAAACCCTCAGACCGAAAAGGTTGGCCAACTCTACAGAATTTACTAACTTTTTTGAGTTGAAAATACTGATTATTCTACTATAGTTAAATTAAGATAAGCATATATTTAGAAGTTAATGGTTCTGTTTGGTTCACAGAATCTAAATTCCTAGAAAGTAGGGGTATCATCGGAATAGGTGAGTTTAGAGAAATGAGATCACGATGGAAAGACGGAGAAACAGAGTCCATAACCGTAGGAATTCTGAGACGAACAACTACTTTGACGGTTTTGTCTGAACATCTACAGAAACGACTAGTTTCTCTTTTTCTAAAATGGAAATTATATTCCTAAATTATAACCAAGACTGAAATTTGTTTTCTGTTTTTCGGTCCGAAATTATAGAGATTTAGCCTTATTTTCTTAGAATTTGAATTCCATCCAACCAAACATAGCTAGTACGATGATTGTGTGTGTTTGAACATGTTTGCATTGGTTATGATTTCAATGAGTTAGGTGGGAATTCAGTTTTTAGTTGTTTATTGGACTGAAATGTTTTTGGTCGTTTAGTAAATATAGAGCTGTGGGCTGAAATTATCCCATACACTTAGTCCAAGGAATCTGAGCTTTCAAACTTCAAAGACCACAAATTCTTTCATTCTTTCACATGGGAAGGGCAATAGAAGTTGTACAATGTTCATCAGACACATCAGAGTTTAGACAGAGAAAACATGTCATTTGGGCAGGCATATGATTTGGTAGACAAGTATGCAGCGCCAGAGCCCTAGAATAGAATAGAATAGAATGGTGATTAAGTAAATTTGCACCCCTTCTATGAACCACGAAGGAGAACGAACATCTTGGATTTCATTTTTTTCTTTCAGCTAGATCTGATCACTTGGTCAAGAAAAGAGTCAGGGACGGATCTATAGGTTGGCTTGACTGGGCTGAAGCTCATGGTGAAATTTTGAAAAACTAGTACTTTTACTTATACCCAAGCCCACCACTACCAAAAAATTCTTAGATTATTGTACACAAGCCCTATCTATTTTGGATTACTGTATCTAAACCTAACCCAAAATTAAATCCTGGATTACTGTATCTAAAACGATCACTTATTCACATGACCGATACATTTTTTGCTGATGAAATATAGATAATCAAACTCATAAACATGTTTTCTACCTCCACCCAAGAAATACAAGTGCTGTGACCTCAGTCCTTGGATATGATACATGTAGGAGGACTTACAAGCCTAGTTTCGCCTTTCAGACTGAGGTGCAGGTTCCTTTGATTTTTTATGTGAAGTAGCCACTAAGTTTAGCCCACACAATATGATTTAGTGCTTCTTAATAAGGTTTCAATAAATGGTTTAAGCTGCGTACCTAAAAAGATGTGGCTGCATCCTGCAACATTGTACCTTGTAACCTGTTTGGATTCTCTCATACAAATCACAATTTCCCTGCTGCAAAACAAACACACGCTGGATCTCCTATAGTCTTTTTTATATTCCTAGTGTTAAAATCATGCAATTAATGAATGGCAGTCATTCTTAGGTAATTAAATCCGGATGTAACGTGTTCTGTATCTAACGAAACTGCAGTCGATCTCTGCAAGCATTTTAGAGTCCGATGCGTTGAGACACACACACCCACCTAGATGATCTACTGTTGACGAGGGAACATCTACTGCATGTACAAGTACCAACTACAAGTTTTGTTGTGATTATCCGAATTGACTAAAAAGTGTGGTGCACCAAGAAATATCCATTGCCAAAACGTTTGGGTGTTACCAAGCTCTTAATGATGTCAAGCAGCTTTACTAGTTAATTCATCTAGTGCAGTAATAATACCATTTGCAGTGATCTTTGTATGACTATTAATTCATTACAAACTAACTTTCAACCCTCTAATACACATACATTGAAAGAATAATGTGAAACCGGCATTCAGTTGTTTGACATTATTTTGTGACTAGGGGTGTCCGTGGTTATCTCGCCTTGATCTCATTATTAGGACTACCTTGATGTATGAGCGTCGTCCCGAATATCCCTTCTCTCATCATGACTGTCAGGTTGTTGTTTGGTACATGACGTATGTACCTAGTTAGGACGTACGTACCTTAAGTTGAATAGATCTCTTGTTAAGGTTTGGACGTACGTACCTCGTTAGGACGTACGTACCATAAGTTGGTCAGCAGACTTTCTTCTTTCAGGGACGTACGCACCTAGTTAGGGCGTACGTACGTCGAGTTGGTCAGCAGACTTTTTCATTCAGGGATGTACGTACCTAGTTAGGACGTACGTATGTCGTCGTCAGATTTTCTTGTTTCGGCCCATTTTCTCTCTCCTTCTAAACCCTAACTATATATGGTTTTTCCAGAAAAGAATTGAGCAGTTCTTTGGCCATCCAATTCATCTCTGGTCTTGGAGTTTGTTTAGGTTTTGGTTTAGGTTGTTTTGGTGATTGAACTCATCATCTTCTTCTTCCTTATTAAATATTGAGATCAGCTTCGAGTCTGTAGGGGTACTACATACTCCAACCAATCAAAAGCAGCCACGTGGCGTAGTCACTCATCCACCAGGTCGCCACGCTCTCTACCTACTAGGAGCTCGTCCACAACAGCTCGACCTCATAACGAGCAGCGGCCTGTTTATACACACGCGCTCTCATTCAATGCACAGAATATTCTCGTCAGTTACATAATTAATTCACAGGGATGATCCACGCGCGTTACACAATTAATCCTCATTATGATGACGGAGAATCTGCAAGATCCACGATCCACGCCTTTCTACCTTCTATAAGAACAGAACTACGATGGCTTGATCTCTAAGTTCAATCCCCTCGAGCTAAGAGTACGTAGGCAATCTCGATCTCAACGAGATGCAACCACCCCGACCTAAAATCTCCCCCTTTGGTCAAGTCTCCCAGCGACCTGACCTAGTAGTGCATTAATCTAGAAATAAGTTAATACATTTGGCGCCGACTGCAAGGAATTCGATATAATCGAAAAACCAAACCCTCCCACCCTTCTCAAAGTCATCTATTCAAATGACTACCCCAGAATTAACTATCAATGATCTGCATGCTCAAATCACTCTTTTGCAGGAAGAAAATGCACGCCTGAAAGCCGCACAAACCAACCCCCAACAAGGTGAAAGTAGCGGACATGGAGTCATTCCTGCTGATGATTCTAACCAGAAATACGAACAACTCAGCCAACAACTGGCGGAGTTCAAAGCCTCCCAGGCTCTCCTTCACCATTCTAAGAGCCACACTGCGGAGCAACTTGCTGTACAGTCCCTCCAACAGTTCCAGGAGTCCCCTTTCTCCAAAGATATCCTTGAACATGATTTGCCGAACAAGCTGAATGCCCCCAAGTTCGACCAGTATGCCGGAGTCGGAGATCCAACCGACCACATCAAAGGATTTCGGAAATCCCTCCCTCTGATCAAGGAGGATCACCTTTTGTGTTTGCTGTTCAGCCTCACTGGACCAGCTCTCGACTGGTTTCACCGTTTGAAATCAGGATCCGTCAGCTCATTTGCAGAGCTCGAGAAACAATTCGTCATCTTCTACATCCACAACAAGAAGCGCCCAGTCACCATCGATTCCATCTTCAAAGTCAAGCAGCCAGATGATGAGTCACTAAGCGTTTTCTTTGCTCGTTTTAAGTCTGAATTACACTCAATTCAGGATTTTGCAAAGGAGCACGAGACCTTTGCAACCATCGCATTCACTCACGGTCTGACCCAGGGGTCCGACCTCCACAAGTCGCTAGCCATGAAGCGACTTTCATCCCTGGACGAGCTCTACCTAAAGGTAGATCGTTATATCAAGCTCGAGGAAGCCCTCACTGGGAGGGAGAAGAATCACGTAGTCAGCAATGTAGAGTCTGACTCAACCAAGCGACCTCGGTCAGATGGCAAGAGGTTCAAGCGTAAGTCGTTTCCTACTGAACAGCGAGAGTATCACCGGTTCACAAGACCAGCCGGTTACTTATTCGAGCGAATCAAGCACAACCACTGGTGCAGGATTCCAGAATGCGCACTGCAAAGTCCACTAGGTACGGTGTCATCAAACAGATGACTGTCGCGTTCTGAAACGCGCATTGCAAACATGGGCCGACGAGAAAAGGCTCAACAATTGGATCCTCGGAAGGAATGAGGAATCCACAGGCAAGCGGGTGAGGAAGGAGTCCAGAACGCCTCCCCGTTCCCCAAAAAGAAATCACAGCAAGGCCAGAACGGCCTCAGCAAGTCCAGTCCGCAGCAGAGGGCGTAGCCTCTCCCAACGTTTAGGTCCAACAGGAGACCTACGCGACCAGATCAACAAGAAGGTCGCGCATAAGATCGACAGTGAGAGCGAATCGGACAGTCATGTAGTCTACATGATTGACGAATCCAACCACACCCCTGTCTCTCGAGAGAAGAAGAGACGAGTAGAACATCTACACCATGTCTACTCCATTACTGGACGAGCAGCTCGCTTCAACATCCCTGCCCGCCAAGAGTCCGACATCACTTTCACCGAGGACGACCTCAACAAGGTCGTTACTCCTCACAACGACGCCCTTGTCGTCGAGCTGCGGATTGCAGACTACACCATCAAGAGGGTATTTATAGACCCTGGCGCATCATGCAACATCCTCATGTACAGAACCTTCAAAGACATGAGGTTGCCTGATTCAGTTCTCATCCCAGATTTCACTCCCATCTTGGGCTTCAACAGTTTAAGAGAGGATCCCAAGGGTGAAATTTTGTTGCCCGTCACCGTGGGCAGGAAGGAAGACAAGGTCGTTATGACCACCAAGTTCAGCATCCTCAATATCGCAAGCAAGTACAATGCGATTCTGGGTCGAAAGTGGATCCATGCTATGAGAGGTGTGCCGTCAACGTATCATCAAGTATTCCGTTATCCTGGCCCTAATGGGATAATGGAACTTCGCAGCAATCAAAACACCGCACAGGAATGCCATGGAATTGTTGAAGCTGTACCACAGTCAAAGCCATCCACCTCTGGAGCCAAGGATGCTGAAGTCAAAGGAAAGAGCCCGATCTCACCAGAGGCTCAACAGGGCGACAACAAGTCAAAGAGCCCTTCCAAAGAAAACAGTGAAGCCACCAAATAGCAACTACAGAAGGAGCTAGCGGGCTCCCCCAAGCTAAATCTCAGAAGTACTGATCCAGGTGTACGTGTGAACATTGGGTCAGAGAATGACCCGAGATATATCTATGTAGGTGCAGAGTTGAAGGAAGATAAGTTCAATAACTTTGTAAATTTTCTTACAACTAATAAAGATGTTTTTGCTTGGTCGTATATCGATATGCCTGGTATAGATCCATCAATTGCATGTCATAAACTGCGGGTCAATCCCAATTATCGACCTGTAAAGCAAAAACCAAGAAGGCTTGCTCCCAAATTTCACGAAGCTGTCAATGAAGAGATCAACAGACTTAAACAGGTCGACTTTATCAGAGAGGTCGATACTCCAGACTGGCTAGCCAACATCGTGCCAGTCTTAAAGAAGAATGGGAAAACAAGAGTCTGCATCGACTTCACAAGTTTGAACAAAGATTGTCCTAAAGATTCATTCCCACTGCCACGAATCGATAGGCTAGTCAATCAGACATGCGGTTTTGAGCTACTGTCATTCATGGACGCATACTCAGGGTATAACCAGATCCCAATGTACGAGCCTGACCAAGAGAATACCTCTTTCACAACAGAGCAAGGTATTTTTTGTTACAAGGTTATGCCATTCGGGTTAAGGAATGCAGGAGCGACCTATCAAAGACTGGTCACCAGAATGTTCGACGACCTCCTAGGTCGAACAATGGAAGTCTACATTGACGACATGCTAGTAAAGAGTGACAAAGAACAAGATCATTTGTACAATCTCGACCAGGCATTCCAAAGATTAAGACAATACAGAATGCGTCTTAATCCAGAGAAGTGTCTGTTCGGGGTTGCATCAGGAAAATTCCTCGGCTACCTAGCCACCAGACGGGGCATTGAAGCAAATCCCGACCAGATCAGAGCCCTGATCGACATGCCAAGCCCAAAAACAAAGAAACAAATCCAGAAACTCAACGGCATGGTGTCAGCTCTGAACAGATTCATCTCCAGAGCATCAGATAAGTGCAGACCAATGCTTCATATCTTAAAGAAGGGGGCTACATATGAATGGACAGAAGAATGCGAGAAAGCCTTCAATGATCTCAAAGCATATCTGTCTACTCCACCAGTTCTCACAAGGCCCAACGATGGAGATGTACTCGGCGTTTACTTCGCAACATCAGATTTTGCGATCAGTGCAGTACTCTTTAAAGAAGAAAACCAGGTCGAGCGACCTATCTATTTCACAAGCAAAGTCTTACAGCAGGCCGAAATAAGGTACACACCTCTGGAGAAGTTAGCATTAGCCTTACTTTACGCTGCTTGCAAATTCAAACCTTATTTCCAAGCGCACACTGTAAAAGTAATCACCGACCAGCCACTACGCCATATTCTTGAAAAGAAGAACAAAATAGGTCGTATGGCTCGATGGGCAGCCGAGTTAGGTGATTACACTTTTGAGTTCGTTTCACGGCAGGCCGTCAAGGGCCAGGTCGTTGCAGATTTCTTGGTAGACTATCCTGCAGAGGATACCAATTGGGAACCAGAACCTGAAACAAGGCAAGTCCAATACAGCCCTCCTGACACATGGCAGCTGTATGTGGATGGGTCCCACAACTCCAACGGAAGTGGCATAGGGGCTGTATTGGGGTTCACAGCTCGAGAGATCAACTCGTCTCGACTTCGTGACCTCCAACAACGAGGCCGAGTACGAAGCCCTAATCCAAGGCCTACAAATGGCCATCGACCTACAAGCAGTTCGCCTGAAGGTGTACCAGATTAATCAGATTACCAGTAATTACCAGATTAATGGGGTCAACCTAATCAGGTATGCTAGCAAAGCGAAGGAGCTCATCAACAAGCTCAGTTATTTCACAATCGAGCACATACCAAGAGATGACAACAGGCATGCTGATTCATTGGCATTCTTAGCATCTAAGATCGAGTCAGACAGATTGTGGGCTCTCACTATAGCAATCAGTACACAGCCCGCATATCTATTCAAGGAGGAAGATGTCCATCAAATCTCTGATCTACTAGAGACAACTCCAGCAGATATCCAAGGGACTTGGATGGAGCCTTTCATTATTTACCTTCAAACTGGTGTCCTACCATCCAACAAAAAGGAAGCCAGTCAGCTGTTGCATAAAGTCACAATGTACAAACTCCATGAGGGTAAACTTTTCAGAAGGTCCGCAACTGGTTTGTTATTACGATGCCTAATCCCCAAACAGGGCCAGATGATATTTCAAGAAATCCATGAAGGGGAATGTGGAAACCACTCCGGAGGGCGAACCTTAGCCCACAAAGCAATCTCCCAGGGATACTTCTGGCCAAGAATGAAGGATGATGCCAAGAAATTCGTTTTGAAGTGTGTAGAATGCCAACGATTTGCTGATAAGCAACATCAGCATCCCAATGATCTCATCAACGTCACTACACCATGGCCATTCCACATGTGGGGGCTTGATATCATGGGCCCCCTAATCAAAGTGAAGAAATCAGAAAAGAGATTCGTTCTAGTGGCCGTCGACTATTTCACTAAATGGGTGGAAGCTGTTGCACTAACCAACGTTACTCAAGCAGATGTTCAGAGATTCATGTGGGAAAACATCATCACAAGGTTTGGCCTACCAAAACGGGTAGTCACAGACAATGGTACTCAGTTTGTTGGCAAAAACATCAAGGCTTTCTACGACCTATGGAAAATCGAGCATTCAAGGTCAACGCCTAGATATCCACAGGCCAACGGCCAGGTCGAAGCTGCAAATCGGCAGATTCTAAACAACCTAAAGAAAAAACTCGAAGATCAACACGATCAATGGCCACAATAGTTGGAAAACATCCTATGGGCTTACAGAACAACCCCTCGTACATCCACTGGGATGTCACCATTCAGTCTATGCTATGGAGTTGAGGCTGTTATTCCCACCGAGTTAACATTTGGAACGACGAAATCCCTTCTGGTCGATACAGAGCTTAACAATCAGGTCTGGTCGTTCGGAATCGATCTCCTCGAAGAGCAACGAAACCACGCCGTTATAAAGCTTGAGCAGTATCAACAACGACTAAAGCGAGCTTATAATAAAGGTGTACGACCTAGATCTTTTCAACCAGGAGAACTAGTCCTAAGGAAAATGTTCCACAACAAAAGGAAGAATATTATTGGCAAACTCAATGCCAACTGGGAAGGACCTTACATCATCACCAAGGTTCAAAGTAACGGTTCTTATCGTCTTCAAACACCAGAAGGGGAGATCGTTAAGAACCCATGGAATGCTTTTCACTTGAAAAAGTTTTATCAATGAAATGTAAGCATCTATTCATTACATTTCAATATATAAACTCATCTTTGCCTTCATCTCAGCTCAAACATGAATGGCTCTTAAAAGGTCTAAACCCTCGACCTACAAATTATCAAAACTCTATTCCCTTTGATGATTTTAATTTTGTTAAGTTTAAACATTTGCAACTTAACTTGGTGCATTGGTCATATCAATCCCACGACCTATGTACATTCAAGCAACCATGCACACGACCTCATCCACCAGCAGGTCCAACATTTTGGTTATTACTTGTTTGCAAAACTCATACAAGCAGACAACATAAAAAGAATGACAATAAAAGGTAAATCATTGAATTTTCTTTTTACTTGATGAGATTCTAACCATTACAGGTAAATGCAAAGTCAAACTAAGGCATACAAGAAGAACTGTTTCAGTTCATCCTGCTTGCAGCCATTCATCTCGTCTACCTGCCTTCTGAACGAGCTACCAGGACTCCCTGGAAACTAGCTGATCAGAACGGCTTAAGTACAAGCTCATCAAAGTTAATGTTGTTCAATACAACTCCAAACAAAACAAACAATTGTTTTCTCAAGCTCACAAACTCAGGGTACTGCGTTGAGGAGAACCAAAGAAGACATACTGCAAGAACAAGGAGTGCAAGAAGCAAACTTTGCACAAGGTTACCCAATACAAGAAAGCTGGGACCCGGACTAGTTCATTGCTGCGCTGGCTGGTCGCTGGAACCATCAATTTCCATACAGCCACTAGCGACCTGGTCACTAGGGCCCATCAAGGCGTCCTGAGCTGGCGCCAAAGTTTCTTCGGCCCCACCTCGCGTCTCCTCTCCCTCGGGCGACCCAATCAAAGCTTTCTGCAGTTGCTCATAGTAGGCCTGCCACGCTGCACCATTTTCCTGGCTTACGTTCTGCCAGTGTTCAGCAGAAGCCTTAGCAGCAGCCAAATTTTCCTTTAACTGCTCATTGGTCTCCTTCAACGCTGCGACCTGAGCATCCCTCTCCCTCACTTTGCACTCCGCAACAGCAGCAACGTTCCTCGCCTGCTCAAGCTTCTCGTTCAGCTCCTTTAGCTCAACCTCAGCTCGGGCACCAACTTCAGTGACAAGACGCACTTCCTGGAAGCTCGCATTAACCTACAAGTGCAAGCAGAATTAGGCAACGACGACTGAGCAGAAACAAAGAAAATAATAATTATGGCAACACTCACCAAAGCCAACGCCGCATTTAACTTCGAGCAGGTGACCAACAAAGTCTGAGACTTCACAGCTCGAGCATCAGCTTCCAGAACGATGCCTTCATTCACAGCCCGGGCGACGCAGGGGTCGTCAATAGCACTGTCGTTATCATATACGACATGCCTCTCACCACGGCCGTCCAAATAGTCGAACGGCCCAGGGCGAAACACAGACGACACACCCTTGCCTTTTTCCAAGGGCCGAACAGCAGTCTTCCTGGACACAGCAGACATCTCAGGAGCTCTGCCAGACGGGGCAAGAGTAGGTGTCGGCACAATGGGCCGCTCCAACAGCTTCAGGTTACCTGAATGAGACCTCTTCTTCTGCCCAGAAAAGGCAGGCAGTTTGGGAAATGAAGGCGGAGGAGACACGACTAGGGGGCTCGCCACTACCTCCACCTGGCGCGAGCTACCACCAACTCTCTCTTTCTCCACAGGTCGTTCCTTCTCCGACCTCTGAACAGCGACACCAGACCGCTCTCTCTCAGCAGGCCTCGAGCTACCACCAGATCGTTCCTTCTCCCCAACACGCGAGCTGCCACCAGAACGCCCAGTCTCAGTTTTATGAATAGAAGACATATGGGCCTTCCTCAGCGACTTCCTCCTCTCTAGCTCGTCTTCAACGGTTTTCGCACCACCTTTGGGAATGAAATGCTCCTTCAGGTGGGGTAAAAGCTTTATCTTACGCTTGTCAGACAAGAAACCAAAACCGTTCAAAGCGGATTTCAGATCGTTCTTCCTCACAAGATGATCGTCCCTGATCGCTGCAAAAAGATACAACATAATCAAGTACAGAAAAAGGAAAATCTCCTAAGACTAACGACCAGAAACTTACGAGCATCATTCTTAGTCACATCACGCAACTGGATGCTCTTCTCAATGATCAACCCAGTAATCAGCATGGGATCTTTCCACCATGGCTCACTACTTACAGGATAGATCAAAGGCAAACGTTCTGGCCTAACTTGCATGTTATAGCCGGAAAAGTCAGCCTTGGAAGAACGTTTGAAGCAGAAGTGGTCCAACACATCCTTCACAGTGACGTTCCACCTATGCAACTTGTTGAGGTCTTCAATTACCCTCATGTTCCTCCAGAAATTGCCATTCATCTGGCAGGGGGCTCGACCAATAGCATTCAACAGGTCGACCACCAAAGAAGACAATGGCAGCCTCAGCCCAGCTCGAAATTGGGTCAAGGTAAAAACAGTCGACAAAGGATTCTTGGGTCGATACTCAGCAGAAAGTAAACGATCTCCTAAAAATCTAATCTCCAAATGATCAATGGAGCTAAGCCCATACTGCTTCCTAAACGCAATGTGCCTATTTACATACTTAAGGTTCACTACTCTACACATCGAACCATCGTCTCCTTCCACCATCTTCTCGTCAGACGAGTCAGCCCCGTGAGAGCCGGTACTCTGGGGGCTATCAAGGTCTACACCACGAACGGGCGACAAAGGTTCAGAATGAGTCCTTTCAGACTCATACTCCTCACCGGTCACCGCCACCACCACTCAGGTTATCATTTTGAGAGTCACTCAAATCAGACATTTCTCTCAAGCAACAGAAATGAAAACAGAAGATGAAGGAAAAGAAAGAGAAGAAAACTAACCTCACGAGCTCTCAAAGTCCTTCAGATCGCAAGAGTAAAGCGGCAACAATTCAAATGAAAGCGAAATAGGTAAACCCTTCTCAGCAAAGCTACAGTTTAAATACTGCAGCTCGTACAATCCCAGCCATCAGTTCAAAAAAGGTGAACGGCTGAGATCGAACAGACGATCCACTTCCATTGCAGTTATTTTCCACTTCATAAAAGATTCACATCCATCGTCGGATCAACCCACGTGACACGCAACGACTATATCAGGCAAGACGTGCGCTAGTTGCCATAACTACGCAGCTAACTGCTCGAGGAAAATCTCCCACTTCCCCGTAAGAGCGCCATGATTAGTACAGACAAGCCTGCATGACCGCCACGTCAGAAAATTCAAAAAGCAAACCACAAATCAACATCGATCAGAGTTATTAATCTTTTCAGCCCAACTTCTACAGCCGACCTAAAAAGAGGGGGCTTATGTAGGGGTACTACATACTCCAACCAATCAAAAGCAGCCACGTGGCACGGTCACTCATCCACCAGGTCGCCACGCTCTCTACCTGCTAGGAGCTCGTCCACAACAGCTCGACCTCATAACGAGCAGCGGCCTGCTTATACACACGCGCTCTCATTCAATGCACAGAATATTCTCGTCAGTTACATAATTAATTCACAGGGATGATCCACGCGCGTTACACAATTAATCCTCATTATGATGACAGAGAATCTGCAAGATCCATGATCCACGCCTTTCTACCTTCTATAAGAACAGAACTACGATGGCTTGATTTCTAAGTTCAATCCCCTCGAGCTAAGAGTACGTAGGCAATCTCGATCTCAACGAGGTGCAGCCACCCCGACCTAAAATCTCCCCCTTTGGTCAAGTCTCCCAGCGACCTGACCTAGTAGTGCATTAATCTAGAAATAGGTTAATACAGAGTCTTTTTGTGTGTACATCAAGAAGTCGAGTATCCTTGTGTGTTCATCAAGGAACTCTGGTGTAAGCTTGCTTCTGATGCAGTCGTGCATAAAGATATGTACTTTGAACCAAATTCAAAGAACTACGACGATTTTCGGGATTCGACAACCAATGTTCTTAACCAAGAACTCACACAAAGAGAAGACTCTTCTCAAAACACACAATTCAATTAACCAATCAACACCTCACTTGGCCAAAAGCCTACAACTCTTTAAATAGGAAAAACAATCCTTGGAAAACAAGGAAACCTAAACCTAGACCAATTCTAATGAAAATAGAAAACATAATTCGAAATTAAAATAGCCCTAAAATAGAAATACCCTAAAACACCTAAAAACACCAATTAAACATAAACCTAAATATCTCCAATAATTCTAAAAACATATAGTAGCAATCTTAGCACAAATTAGGGGTTTTAAACCCTAGAATGCATCAGCTCTCCCCGGGTTCGAAAAAGTTCGCCCACGAACTTGAATCTTTCAAATTCACCAAAACAAGTAGTAGTTGCACGTTGGTGCTGCAAGCTTGAACTTGGCCTATGTAAATCAAGGAGTCTACCTCGAATTCTTCCCAAAAATCTGCTCACTCTCATAAGAAGCAATAACCCAAAAAGTTGAATTCTTCCACGAACCTTACTTGCATAAAGATCAATTTTTAGGAACTTCACAAAACAATGATACTTGAAACACGAAATCCCCAACTGTTGTCCATGAAAGGAAGGAACATGTTGATGAAAATTGGCTATAAAAGATTCCCAAATCGGATCAACACATACACCAAAATCTGTAAAAAACACATCTTCAACAACATCTAGGGGTTCTTCCTCAAAGAGCGGAAAAAATTCATTCAATTCGAATGTTTTTGAACTATGAAGCTTGGTTCTTGTAACCTCCTCTTTTTCGGCAAAGACATCAAAAAAATCACTTAAATATCGACATCCTTGTTTGCAAAATTCACCCATGGATTCTTTGTAAACCTGGCGCGCATGACATGTGGCTTCAAATTCTTCTTGTGATATGCAAGGCCTAGTTGAAAGAAGAACAAATTTCTTGCCTTTCCACATAATACTATAACCATTATATTACACATTAAATCTAGCATCTGTTTCTAATGTCCATGGATTTCCCAACAAAAGATGACATGCATCCGTGTCGACTATATTACACCACACCCGATCAACAATATCTCCAATGGAAAAATCAACCAAACAATTGTTTTCAACCACTCCCAATTGTAATTTCTCAACCGCTAGTTTTGAAATAAAATTAACATTATGTTTAGGGTCGATCACAAAAGAACACAACTTGCCTCCAATAGTACACAAAGAACGAAAAACATGATCTTGAATCCAATCCTTATACCAATTCTCCATTTAAATTAAACTAATACCAACAAATATGACCAAGGAAGAATTTTTTTTTTTTTTTTTTTTTTACGATACCTCAAACAAGCAGCGGAAGACTTTGAAAAGAGCAGTGGCAGCGAGGGCGCTTGAAACGACGATGAAGATGACAAAAAATCAGGATTTTTGAGAACCTAGAAGCCTCAAAACCTTTCTCTGATTACCAATTTGATGCAGTCGTGCATAAAGATATGTACTTTGAACCGAATTCAAAGAACTACAACGATTTTCGGGATTCGACAACCAATGTTCTTAACCAAGAACTCACACAAAGAGAAGACTCTTCTCAAAACACACAATTCAATTAACGAATCAACACCTCACTTGGCCAAAAGCCTACAACTCTTTAAATAGGAAAAACAATCCTTGAAAAACAAGGAAACCTAAACCTAGACCAATTCTAATGAAAATAGAAAACATAATTCGAAATTAAAATAACTCTAAAATAGAAATACCCTAAAACACCTAAAAACACCAATTAAACATAAACCTAAATATCTTTAATAATTCTAAAAACATATAGTAGCAATCTTAGCACAAATTAGGGGTTTTAAACCCTAGAATGCATCAGCTTCATAAATCGGCTTCGAGTCTTCTTGTGTGTTCATCAAGAAGTTGAGTGTCTTGTGCGTACATCAAAGTACACTGGTGAAGTCAAGGTGTTAGAGATAACCAGTAGTGTCAACTCGCAGTGATTGCAGGTAGTTGATAGGTTTGTACATCTCTTTTCATCTAGTGGATTTATTTGTTGTCGGGAGGACAACCGTGGATGTTTTCCATATTGGGTTTTACCACGTTAAAAATATCGTGTGTTCTTTACTTGTATATCGCGTTATTGTTTGCTTTACTATTGTTATGGTGCACATATTGGGTTCTCATAATGCTATATGAAGTATTATTTTGTTGAATGTAAGTGTTGCTCACTTTCCATACTTGGTTACACCTAACAGGGTAATCAGATTTGACTACAGATATTAGAGTGCATCTGCAAAGGTTTTGAGACTTCATTTGTCATTTAAAACATAATTGCTATCTTATCCATAGCATTATATAAGAGTTTTCAATAATAAAATTGTTGTTAATGTTATTTGGATCCAATGATCCATTATATAACAATAATTTCTCTTCTAACCCATCTGCGTGTCCGTTGCATTCACTCGTATGCAGACCTATATGTTAATCAAAGTTTTACCAATGGACACACCATTGGTGTTAGAAAATGTATTGAGGACTGAGGAGGGATAAGCTAAAATATGTGTTTGTGTCCCTAGATGATGCATTTAATTCAGTTGCAAATGATGTACAGACTCACTGGTTCACTGCATTCTCATTCATCTCAATAAAAGCCTTTTGTCTCATGAACTGTAATATGATGCACTGCATTAACTTTGGCCAACTACCTACAGGCTACAGCTATTCTTTAAACATAAAACACAATGGTACTCTGTGTTTAAAACACATTCCTTTGCCAAATTATCACTAAGAACTCAAATAGCAAAGGACAGCAGACCTGAAGCTGAAACCCCTTGTCAAACCACCAAATCAATGGGATCCAATGGTGTTGGCAAAGATGACCATGAGCCTGTGAGTCCAACAGGCCAATATTTCAACAGTTCAGTGTTGTCTGTTAGTGTTATTTGTGCTTTAGAGTCTGAGATACCGATCGATGATTCGTTAACCTTGACATTGCTTAAGGATGTTTTCCTGCCCATCAATCCACGCTTTTCCTCAATAATGGTATTCTCCCTTTATATACTTTATTTGTTGTTCTGTGTTACTTTTATTTTAGTGTCACATTGATGTAATAATGACTTAATTCTAGAAAAATTTGATGTTCAGGTCACAGATGACCATGGAGTAAAACAATGGAAGAGGGTTGATGTGAAACCTGAAGACCATATTCATAAACCGATTTTTGCCGATGGCTTGTCAGCGGAAGCTTACGATGTTCATTTACAAGACCACTTATCAAGTATGGCTATGGAGAAACTTTCACAAAATAGGCCATTATGGGAAATCCATATATTTAAGTACCCTACTAGTAATGCAGCTGGAACACTAATATTCAAGCTTCACCATGCCCTTGGTGATGGATTTTCTCTCATGAGTGCTCTATTTTCGTGTTTCCAAAGAGCTGATGATCCTTCTCTTCCTATAACATTCCCATCTATTCAACTGCAAGATGATAAGGATGTTGGCATTTGCAAGGTTGTGCCTAATTTTTTCTCCAAGCTCTATTATACTACAACAGATTTTGCTTGGAGTGTATTGAAAAGTAATGTTCTGGTAGACGATAAAACGCCGATCAGGTCTGGAACTGAAGGAGTGGAGTTTTTGCCCATTACAATTTCTACTGTCACATTTTCTCTTGATACTATCAAACAAATTAAAGCCAAAGTTGGAGGGGTAAGGTTTTAGATCTATTAATATCTTGATTTTAAATTTGGTATCTTTCTGCATTTCATAAAACTGTTTGCTCAAATCTGTTTGTTAACAAAGGCCTAGCTATATCTGTTTGATATTTCTAGTAGATCTAATTATTTTTTAATTTTTGTGAAGTGATATTTCATTGCTAATTTGTTATAGACCGTCAATGATGTATTGGTTGGGACAATATTTTACGGAACACGGCTATACATGCAAAACACTAGCAACGGTTCAAGTAATGCAAATTCAACAGCATTGGTGTTGTTGAATACGCGTGTAATCCACACTTATCGGTCTTTGAAAGACATGGTTAAACCGGACGCTGAGTCTCCATGGGGAAACCAATTCGGCTTCTTACATGTATCGATTCCTGAGTTTGTGGATGCAGAGTCTGCAGATCCACTCAAATTTGTTCATGAAGCAAAGGAAACCATCAAGAGAAAGAAAAGCTCATTAGCTGTTTTTCTTACTGGTGGAGTACTAGACCTGATGAGAAAATTCAGAGGCCCTGAGGTACATTACCAAGTAATGTTGTAAAATTATCTCAAAATGCTACTACTACTTAGGAATGCATAAAGTTATTTGTTTGCTTATTTGTATTGCAGACTACCGCGCGTTACATCCATAGCACGCTGCAGAACACAAGTATGACACTTTCGAATATGATTGGTCCAAGTGAACAAATCGCTTTAGCAAATCACCCATGTAAAGGAATGTACTTCATGGTTGTTGCTGTACCTCAGGTAAAACACTTGTTTTCTTGTAATCTAGTTGATGTGATAAATTTGAAGTCCACCAAACCTAGACCAAAACAAACCCCATCCATATCATGATCACTTAGTAATGGTTACATTCTCTGACTGACCGTAACTGTGTTAATAATGCAACTGCAGAGTCTGACAATAACGATGGTTAGCTATATGGGAAAGGTGAGAGTGGCTATTGGAGCTGAGAAAGGATTTATTAATCACCAACAATTTACTGCTTGCATGGAGAAGGCGTTTGAAAGGATATTCAAAGCCGCAATCAATTCTTAGTGGATTGTATTTTCTCTGTTACTACTTCAGAGTGTAACCTTTTAATGGTTATTCAAAATTTTACTTATTTCATGTATGTCATTTTGGACAATTGTACCACACATATTGCAGATGTTACTGCTTGCATGGAGAAGGCATTTGAGCGGATATTCAAAGCCGCAATCAATTCATAGTGCCATTTTTTTTTTCTCTCACTTCTTAACAGTGGAACCCTATCATGGTTATATATCTAAATCTTTCTTTTTCCCATATATAATGTTGGAAAATTGTAGCACATAGCAGATATGTTGTTACCATGTGATCCTTACACAGGAAAGAAATTTGTTTATTTGATCTTGTAAAGAGTTGGAACTTTGATTGTATGTTAGTTCCTTCCATTTCAGCCACACTGTACTTCAGTGTTTTTTATCTCTTTAATTAACTGCCATCATCATAATAACATTATCATATTCTGAGTATCACATTTGACACCTTCTATTGAATTATTGTTATTGTGTCATGTGCCCATGGCCTTTAAAGCTTCGCTGATATCGCAAACAAAATGTAGGATATGTTGGACTTGGATGTGTAAACTTTTTAATCCAGTTGTAGGTCAGATTAGTGGGCAAAGACCCCTATTTGGATTCAAGGTTTATGACTTGCACCATGCAACACTTAGTCATACTAGCCTTCTTAAAAACAAAAACCACATTATTACCCGCAGTACAATGTGCTCAGGGAGTCTTAAAACAACACTCGGTCTACAGTCAGTTGGACTCCGGCTAGGATCTGAGGATTTTGAACTCATTTCATTTCCTAGTCTGAGTCTGACACTACCAGCAACACAGTGTGCTCACGGATTCGTATTTGACACCACAGACTGTGTACACGAACCAGAGACCAAAGTTGAATTGTTGCGGAGCTTATTTAACGCCATTATGATGAATGTTACAGGAACCAGTGGACCACATCCAAATAAAACCCCAACTTTTTTGTTTGCAGATAAGCTAGTCGTAATCCACTCAAATGGACTAAAATCTTAATAGGGCCAAGTGCTTTTTTACTTTTTAGGGTTAATGTAGACAGCACAAATGTGTGTCCATGTATATGTCGACTAGGAATTTAATTGATTGAAAATGATACTTACAATCTTGACTAATTAAGGAAGATTTATTAGGACTTGAGTTGATGTACTGTGGATACTCTCTGTCCAATTATTTGATTTTACATTGGTCAAGATATAGACAGTGGCTTACTGGCTATAATTGCCAACTCGATTTTACTTACACCATTGATGAAGAACAGCTTGAAATGTACGTATTACCAGAAGAACATCTAGGGTGTACTGAATATTTCGAAAACATAACATAGAATCATGTTTGTAATTGAATAAGCCTGGAATCGAGACAACTTTGAAACCGGCACGAAGTGGTTTGACATCAATTTTGTGACAAAGTATCCTTGGTTATTTCGCCTTGAGTTCATTGTTAAGAAAACCTGGTTGTACGCGCGTCGTCCCGTGTCCTTGTCTTCGCGTCATGTGTCACAAGTATGGTGTTTGGTTCAGGACGTACGTACCTCTTAACGACGTACGTACGTATGGTATGTCAGCAAGATAGTTTGTGGTCTGGACGTACGTACCTTGTTAGGACGTTCGTACGTCCAAGTAGTCAGCAAGCTCGTTTCGTGTGGAAGACGTACGAACGTCATATCGACGTACGTACGTCCAAAGTGGGTTTTCACTATTTCGGCCCATTTTCCTTGGTTTCCAACCCTAAGTATAAATAGGGTTTCTCTTCCAAAGAACAATTCAGTTCTTTGGCCGTCCATTCTTTTTCTAGTTCATGAGTTTTGGTTTAGGTTTTGGTGTTGAAAGTGTTTGTGGTTATTGAACTCAATTCCCTTGCTTCCCCCTTCTCTCAATTCATCAATCTGTGATCTTCCAAAGTTCATTGTGATTTAGCTTCGAGTCTTCTTGTGTGTTCATCAAGAAGTCGAGTATCCTTGTGTGTTCATCAAGGAACTCTGGTGTAAGCTTGTTTCATAGTTCGGCTTCGAGTCTTCTTGTGTGTTCATCAAGAAGTCGAGTGTCTTGTGTGTACATCAAGGTGCTCTGGTGAAGTCAAGGTGTTAAAGATAACCAGGAGTGTCAACTCGCAGTGATTGCAGGTAGTTGATAGGTTTGTACATCTCTGTTTCATCTAGTGGATTATTTGTTGTCGCGAGGACAACCGTGGACGTTTCCCTTATTGGGTTTTACCACGTTAAAAATTTCTGTGTGTTATTTACTTTCTGCGTATTATTTGATTCGTTTGAATACTCAATTGTTATACTAGCACTATTTGTAGTTTCTCAATTGGTATCAGTCGCTAGGGGCTGGTTAAGGAGCGTAAAGGCTCACGCTAACGATCCTATGAGTGCAATGATGGTTCATGAGTCTGGTCATAATAATTTTATTGCTAAATCGTCTAAATCTACAAAACCAAAATCTGATTTTGTAAAAGATGATAATTTGTATGTTGTTAGCAATAGTGATTGGGCTCTTCTTTACAGACTTTCTGCAAAAGAATGTGAAAGATTACAAAAAGCTAATATTGATTTGCAGGAAAAATTTAATAAAGCTAATTGTAATGTGTCTACTATTTCTGCTAATGTTTGTTTTGAAGATAATGGTGTTTTGCAGACTAAGGTTGATTCTCTAGAACAACGACTCAGACATTGTGCAGAGGACTATATGCTTCAAGGGGAAGTTTATGAATCCAAAATTAAAAATTTGGAAAAGGCTAATCTTTCTTTGCAGGATAAAATTGAGATTCTTGAAAAACAAATTTCTTGTGCTGTAGATGATGCAATTTCTATTTCTCAATTATTTGACAAAGAAAAACTTGACTTGTTATGTAGAATTGCAGCTTTAGAGAAGGCCAATCAGGAGGTCGATGAGAAATACAAATCTCTATTGGTGGAGTATGAGGTAACAAAGAACGATTTAACGTCTACTCAACTCCAATTGCAGGTTTTGGACAAAACTAGATTTGATTCTCCTATTGCTAGTTCTACTAGTTCATCTAGTGTGATTACTCCTGTAAAATCTAGTTTGTCTGCACTTTTGCCTACCCCACCTATTGAGACTAGACTTAATGCTACTAATTTTCAGCATGTTTCTCGTAAGAATTTTAAGTCTAAGGTTAATGGTAAGGCTGTTTTTACTGATAAGCCATATTGTTCTCATAATGGAGGTATAGGTTTTGTTAAGGCACCATGTCACAAATACAATGGTGACATACATGTTTCATCTTCTACCACCACATCTTCTTATAAGAATTCGTTGAGTAAGTCTAATGTTTTTCATTGTTCTTATTGTGGTAGAGATGGTCATTTGGATATCTTTTGTTAGGATTTTAATCAACATGTTAAATCTTATTCTCATGTTCCTTATAATTATAATCTTGTTGATTCTTATGTTCCTTCTTGTGCGTTTTCTAGACCTTGGAATTCTAATGTTTATTGTCATAGGTTTAAGAAAAACAGGTACTCCAACAAAAGGAAGTCAAAGACTAAGGTGGAATTAGTTAAGGACAAGTCTATTGCAAAGCTTGTTAAGGGGAGATCTCATATCTTTTCAACTCCCAAGGTGTGCACGCCTAGTGTTAAACAAGTATGGGTAAGAAAGGATAAGTTGAAGGTTTTTCTGGACTTGCAAAGGTCTGGTGGTGTCCCACATTTGGGATGATGTAGTTTGTTTATAGTCTTGTGTTATTTGAATTGCATATTTCTCTTATCACATAGGCTATTTGTTTGGTGCTTCTATTTTTTTTATGTTTTGTTTGTTTAGCTTGCAGATCATGTTGCATGTCTGAATATATTGTTAATAAAAAAAAAAAAAAGGGTTGTAGGTATTCCTTCTATTTTTTTGTTTTATTTATTTATTCCATGTATGTGTTGTTGGATGCATCTTTTCTGAGATATTGGTTTAATTCAATTGTCTTAAATAAGTTGCAATATGTTTGGGTGTTTTCTCTTTCTGGACTCTTAAGTATGTTTTGGTATGTATCATGCATTTTTCCTCGCTTGTTTGCACACTGCACGGCATGCTTGCATGATGGGAGTTTTTGGAAACCACTTACATAGTCTTTGAACTCATAGAATTCCTCTATCTCTCGAGTATTTATGTGATCTTGAGCTATCTCTCCTTTGTTTTGGTTAATGTTCATCTTGTTGTTCGTGTTATTGAGCTTTCTTATCTTCCTATTACAACTCTTGTTAGTGGTCAATGACTCACTTTATCCCCAGCCATTTGATTGTCTTTGAAGCAATATCAGTTGGCTAAGAACCCGTTGGGGTTGTGAGGGTCATGCTCTGACGGATGCACTCAAGAGATGTTAGTTCTTGTGTTGCACGTTATCATGGTATTGCACTTCTTGAGTTTGTGTTTGTCAAAAAGATGTAGACTACACCCTACCCTCGTGTATTTGAAAAGATGGAGGCAAAAATCCCTCCCACGCGGGAATGACATTAGAGTGATGTAGACTAAACTCCACCACATGCGGCAAAATAAAAATCCAAGCGCATATTCATTGTTTTTTTATGTAAGGCATACAAAGTTTATATTCCTTTGCCTTTTTAATATCTTGGTTTTCATTTGAAAGATCATATTTATATATTTATATTCGTTTGCCTTCTACTCATAACGTTTGTTTCAAAGGGGGTTGAAGTTTGTTTCTTCTATGCTCACTTACTAATCTAATCGTATGTCTCTTGTTGATGGTTCTATATTCTAGGTCTTTAAAGGGTGTGTTCTAGTGGTGAACTTTCTCTCTCTTTATGCACCGAGGTTTAGTTTATGATGCACTTCAATTCTCTTATTTGTTCAATCTTTTGTTTACCCCCATGTATTGCCTCTTATTTTTGTACGGATTGGGATTGGCTACTGTTTTTGGAAGTTCATGATGTATTCCTCTTCACTTCTATGGTACATCGGTTCTTTTCCTTTTATCTTCTTATTATGGTTTGTGGTGTTAGTTATTCGGTCTGTTTTTCTGTTATTAAGGTTAGTCCTCTATTGTTATTTTTTTTTTAAAGTTTAAATTACATTTAACAAAAAAAAAAAAAAAAAAAAGGTGGTGTAAGTACGTACGTCGTTAGTACGTTCGTACGTTAAGGGAGGCAGAACTTTTTTTTTCTCCTCGAACGTACGAACGTTGTTTGGTAGTTCGTACGTTGAACCAGGCAGATGTTTTTTTTGGTACTTCTCTCTATATATTTGTTGCTTGTTGCTTGTATGGCTGTTTTGGTTAGTCCTTAAGGTTAGCCTTCACATGATTGGATATGGGTTGTTAGTTTTGTCGTTAAAATTGATTCATTAGATATGGTGCAGCCTCTATTTGCTATTGTTTGTTTGTGTTTGGTTCTTCTAACAAGTTTCGTGCGATTCTCATTGCTTGGTTGTTGTCGTATGCACACTTCATGATTATGCAAACCATGTGTTCGATAAAATGTCTACATGGGTATTCTCACAATTGTTGTGCTAGTTTCACCATTTCTCTTACATTTGTTAGTTTGGTTACTGCTGAGCTTATGCCGGACATGCTTCCTAAGCACGCTCGCACTACTCCAACTAAGGAAACACCTGGTTCCAAGGGTACTTCGTCCTCGGGCACACGTCCTCCTCGTGCTCAAAGGAGTAGAGGTTCATGGACACTGTGTGTGTCGTCAACTTTATTTTTCTCTCAGTAACTTTACAGGTAGATGTTCTTGCTGAAAGTGTTTATGGCTTACTCTATTTTGGCTCCAATCCTTGGTAATTCTTTTCAGTCGGTGTTTCATTGACATACTAAGGTCAGATTGTTAGTATTATTTGGTTTTAACCTTCATGCTTTCTATTTTTGTCATTGGCTCACATGTGTTTGATGTGATTTCTCAAGGTAATAGTTCTCAATTTGTTTTAAGAAGGGTACAAGGTATGCATAAGCATATTTTGGTGATGAAATCATGTTATTGGTGTATTCGTTTGTCACGATTTATACTGATTCATGTTTTCTCATAGGTTCTCATCACACTTTTCTATGTTGGGATAATAGTCTTGAATTACCTTGTTGGCTAGCTGGTGTTTGATTAAATGCTTATGAGTCTTGCCTATCCTCTTATTGTTGCTTCTTGTGCCTGGTTGATTCTATTCTTTCCTGCAATAGGTTTGATTAGATGTGTTCTTGGTAGTCTTCTGCAATAATCCTTCTGCAATGGTTTTGGGTTACCACTGTTCTACTTTGGGATGCATATGCTCAGTTTGGTCATCTATTGTTAGCAATTCTCTTCTTTTGACTCTCTAATCTTTCTGACAATGTATGTCATGTCATCGGAGTCTTAGTGTTCTGGCAGAAAATTTGCTCTGAAGTTGGATTGTTGCTTTGTGACTTGGTGACATCGATAATCCTTGCTCATTCTTCAGATAAAGAATTTTTTTTTATGAGTTTGATGATTGCTTATCTTGTTTGGCATATGTTGAACTAATTTTTGGGTTTCACTAGGGGTGGGCTTACAGGTTTATTCCTTCTATGTCTCTCTTCCATTGTGTTTGGGATAATATTTTCTTCTCTTTGTTTATCAGATTCTCTAATTTTTTTTTGTGGTTGGTTGAGTTGTTTCAGGAACATGTACAAATTGGATTTCCCCATGGATTCTCAATGGATTTTCTTATCCTTTACATATCTCTTCCTGCAGATACTCATATTCCTGTAGTTTTTGTCATGGGATATTGTTGGATGTGTCTAGTTTGACTTTTTGGTTCTTGGACATTATTGTACGTTGCCGATTTCATCAGGTATGGTATTCCTTCCTTTTTGTTTGTTTGCTCTTTTTCTCTAGATATCTTCCTACTATGAAGTCGTCTCTCTGGAGTCTATCTCAGGTGGTTATGGTCGGTTGACTAAAGTGATATTCTGGTGAATCATTTGTTCCGATTGATGGTGTCCAGACTCTTTCTTCTATGTATAGGTTTCTCTTGGGTTCTATCAGGGGTTCATATTATTTTTTCTTTTCTTCCCTTTGTTTCCTATATAAGTATTCAATATCTTTTCACTATCTTCTTCTTATCTCGTTTTGGTTCTTATCTAATCTCCTTTCTTGTGTCTGTGTTGGTACTCTTTCTTCTTCCTTTATATGCCTAGATCTCTCTCATGTCTTTTAGTTTTGTGTGTCATGGATTCCAGATTTATGGTATGGTTTTTTCTTTACTCTCTTCTACCCTTGTATGTTTGGTTCTTTGTGTGTTTCAAATATCCTTATTTGGTTTGTTTGTTCTAGGTGCATCTTTCTCATATGCATTGCATTTAGGTGAAGATTTTGTTTAGGGGGAGAATTCTTTGTATTGACATCGTGTTAACAAGTGTTTATGTTATGGCTTCCGTTGCATATCCTTTTTGTTGTTAACATGATTGTTCTCTTTCTTTTCTTCTTTAATCTTATTTGTTATGGTTTGGTATTTTTTTTTTCTTTTCTCTTTCTTTTGTTACCTTGCTTCATTTGTGATAAAAAAGGGGAGATTTATGACTCTAATTACTAACAATCGCCTCCTTGTTGTTAGGATATTTTTGGGTCATGTTTCAGGTATGCTACACGTATGGGGGAGTGAACGTGTTGATGATTAGAGGTTGTACAGTTATGGGGGAGCTTGAGTGTCAAAAGTTTGGAGCTCATGAAGTATGGGGGAGTTGCTCGAAGGAACTTCTGTTGATTCTTTGATTGTTTCAGAATTTCTTGTTGCTTCCGTTCGGTCTCTGATGGTTAAAGCGTCTTGCTCAAGTTGGATAACAAGAATTGGTGACTCGGTATGTGTTCTACCTTGAGTGATTTTGTAGGCATGTTTTATAAATGCCATGGTTTGGGTTTGTAAGCACGTTTTATAAGTGCTATTAGAGTCATAGGTTTTTGTCACAAAATCAATGTCAAAGGGGGAGATTGAAACCGGCACGAAGTGGTTTGACATCAATTTTGTGACAAAGTGTCCTTGGTTATTTCGCCTTGAGTTCATTGTTAAGAAAACCTGGTTGTACGCGCGTCGTCCCGTGTCCTTGTCTTCGCGTCGTGTGTCACAAGTATGGTGTTTGGTTCAGGACGTACGTACCTCTTAAGGACGTACGTACGTATGGTATGTCAGCAAGATAGTTTGTGGTCTGGACGTACGTACCTTGTTAGGACGTTCGTACGTCCAAGTAGTCAGCAAGCTCGTTTCGTGTGGAAGACGTACGAACGTCATATCGACGTACGTACGTCCAAAGTGGGTTTTCACTATTTCGGCCCATTTTCCTTGGTTTCCAACCCTAAGTATAAATAGGGTTTCTCTTCCAAAGAACAATTCAGTTCTTTGGCCGTCCATTCTTTTTCTAGTTCATGAGTTTTGGTTTAGGTTTTGGTGTTGAAAGTGTTTGTGGTTATTGAACTCAATTCCCTTGCTTCCCCCTTCTCTCAATTCATCAATCTGTGATCTTCCAAAGTTCATTGTGATTTAGCTTCGAGTCTTCTTGTGTGTTCATCAAGAAGTCGAGTATCCTTGTGTGTTCATCAAGGAACTCTGGTGTAAGCTTGTTTCATAGTTCGGCTTCGAGTCTTCTTGTGTGTTCATCAAGAAGTCGAGTGTCTTGTGTGTACATCAAGGTGCTCTGGTGAAGTCAAGGTGTTAAAGATAACCAGGAGTGTCAACTCGCAGTGATTGCAGGTAGTTGATAGGTTTGTACATCTCTGTTTCATCTAGTGGATTATTTGTTGTCGCGAGGACAACCGTGGACGTTTCCCTTATTGGGTTTTACCACGTTAAAAATTTCTGTGTGTGATGCAGCGGAAGCTAAAATAAACTTAATCTAAGAATTAAAATTGCAAGGAATTGAAATAACGGAAAAGAATTGCAATAAGTAAAAGCTGAAATTTAAATAACTTGAAAGTAAATTGCAGAAATTAAAGAACTTGAAGTAAAAACTAAATTGGAAGACAATAAACTAAATAATAAACTCTTCAATCATCAATCTTGGCTAAGAAATTCGTTTTTGGAGCTCTTTATATAGATAACTCCCTTGACACAATTAGAAAACCGACTAGAACTTGAATTACTTGTTCCCTAAGGTATGTATTACCTTTTGGCAACTTCCTAAACCTATTAGGACTTAAAATAAGCCTTCTAGACACTTCTAAAGACACTCTAAGTAATAAAAACGAAAATAACAACTTAGAAATCAAATTCTACTACTACTTGGACTTCTAAATAATACTTGTAATAAAAATAGAAACCTAGACATGTTCTACATCAGTGTGTTATTTACTTTCTGCGTATTATTTGATTCGTTTGAATACTCAATTGTTATACTAGCACTATTTGTAGTTTCTCAAACTTCACAACAAATTTGGAAGATGCTAATTACTCAAATCTTATTGCAAATGGTATGCTGTATACTGTAGTCGATCAACTAAACAATGGCTTACATAGAGTGGCCACTCCAAATAAAACCAACCACTAGCTTATCACATACCAGTAGTTCAGCCATCAAAAAACTAGCTTTCAATGTTTCACCAGTGCAATTGTCTAGCTAACAGCCTAACACACCTTTTAAAATCAATAATTAATTAAGACTGACATGCCTATCTTGTAACCGAAAATTATTTATCAGTGATGTTTAAGTTTGCAAAAGACTTAAACACTCAAGGGTCAAGATTGTTGACCAGACAGTACATTATTTGCAAAGTATTCACTTATCAGTACGGACCCATTTGTCCCCTTTTTTTTTGGACTTCTTTGTCCCTGTTTTAATTTTATATTTTCTACTATAGCCATATACTAATTAATGACAAACAGTGTTGACTCTTGACCAACCCATTTGTCTCTTGTAATGGTCTAATTAATTCCTCGCGATATTTTGCCAGCATGTCGCAGTAGGCTTCCTACATCCAAATCATGAAAAATTAATGGGAAATTTCTCAAAAAACCACCACATTTAGGTGCTTCTTCCCAAATAGCCACTCATGAGAGGTAATCTTCCCAAACAACCACCTTACCCCACCACTTTATACTTTTCAGATTTTTTCTTACCCAAACTACCCTTTGTACTTATGACAAACCTTTTTGCTTTGATTTGACCAAGTACAAACTGATGTGACCCCTTGACAATAACCTATATAGAAATTACAACCATTGATTTTGCTAGAAATGAGAGATTAAATCACAACCGTTTATTCAGATGTATTTACAAAACTACCCTTAACAGTTGTTTCCAACTAAATGACATGTAAGGCTGAGATTAAACATGGATTTGTGCATACAACGAAAAGATGACACGTGTTTATAGTCGTTTGGAGGGTAATTTGGGCGGGAAATTTTTGAGAAGATAATCACTTCCAAACAAGAACCCTAACTTACCAAAAACCATTTTTCTTCTTTTTCAACCGCCTCCATTAACACAGTTTCCATTTTTTGTTCAAATTCTACCCTTTTAATTTCCTTGTAGTTCTAGAACTCTAAATTCCTAAAAAATGGTTCTTGAATCCACTACCTCCAAAACCCTAGAAACAAATTGTGAACAACACAACGAGATGTCTGTTAATGAGAAGTTAGAAGGAGCAATTGAAGAAAAAAATTGAAGAGCAAGTAGAAGAAACTGAAGAGAAAGAAGCAGAATTTGGAAAGAAAGACGAAGAAGAAGAAAAAAAACATGTAGAAGAAGAACAACAAATTGCAAGCGAAGAACAGCAAACTGAAGGGGGAGAACAACAAATCGAAGTGGGAGAACAACAAATTGAAGTGGGAGAACAGCAAATTGAAGGAGGAGAACAGCGAATTGAAGAGGTACAACAACAAATTGAAGAAGAAGTAGACAAAATTGAATAGCAAGATGATGAAATTCCAGAATCAAGTGGAGTAGAAAAGATGAAAAAGAAATATTGTTGTAAATTCAGTGTAACGGTAAGATGCTCAATGAAGAAGGTAGGTGATCATTTTGGGAGTAAATTACCTCTGTTAGAGAAGAAAAATTTTAGTTCTTCATGCTTTAGGCATTTCTTAGATGTTCAAACAGATAAATTGCACATGATTACATCTGTTGTTACACAAATTGTGAAAGCTAGAGTTGGTAAATTGAAGTACAAGATTGGGGGAAAGGAAATGCAGTTCAAACCATTTGATGTGACTTTAAATTTAGGATTGAAAATTGGTCGTGTACCACATGAGTTCATTTTCATGGAATCAGAAGTTCCAAGTCCATTTAGGGAGAAATATTTTGGTAAGAGGAAAAGCATTAAGGAAAAGAACATGAAATATGCAATTGAAGTAGCACGAAATGATCATAATTCTGGTGATGATGTGCATCGTTTGAATCATTTGTTGCTTCTGTTAACATGCCTACTACCAGATGCATCTAATACCATTGATGTCAGGTATGTCTAAAATTCACACATTTATCTTCAAATATGGTTATATTATCTGCTAAATATGTTCATGTTATCTTCTAAAATTCACACAATGTTATCTGGCAACATTGTGATCTTTATTTTTATATGCTAAATAATAATATTTAGGCTTCATATTTGTGTCCTGTTATCGGCTACACATCAGCATGTTATCCTCTAAACTTTAATCATGTATCCTCTAAATTTAGTATATGCACATGGTTTAGGGTAAATATGTTATGTTATATAATGTTAACATGGTTTATGTATACTGTAATAGTCTTGTAACATATATGACCATTGATCTTAGGTATGTCGACCTTGCATCAAATCTTCAGAAATTTGATGAATTTTCTTGGGGAACTGTTGTGTTCAATCTGTTAGAAAATGCTCTAGAAACAGCAGCAACAAATGAAGCAGCCCAAAAACTGAGTTACAATCTACCTGGGTGTGTGCTTGCATTTATTATCTGGGCATACAGCCACATCCCATGTCTAGGTCCTAGAAGGGAAGCTGATGTACCACCATTCCCTAGGATGCTTAGTTGGAAGAATCTTCCAGGAAAACAACATGTAGAGAAACCATTCATAAGAAGCTTAACCCTCCTCGCGGAAAAGCAATCGAAGTTGCTCCCCCTTTCCTTACTCTTCAAGAATCTGGTGAAGCACTTGTTGTTGAAGCAGAAAAGGTATGTATACTACTCTCTAATTAGGTTTTATATCCCATACATTATGCCTAGTCTATCTTGTAGATAGTAAATTCCTACATTACATATAACAATATATATCCATCCTCAAGTTATGTCTATCTTATCGGCTAAAATTACAATTATTATCCTCTAGACTTTGAAATATTATTTGTTAATATTAGCATGTATATAATGGTGTTGTAGTGGCAACAAGAACTTGACAAGCAAGAAAAGGATATAGGTGTGGGTTCACTGGAAGGAATTCTGAAGGGAGTGGTAAAAGACATTGAGGAAGGAGTTGTTTCTTGTGTAGGCAAGATATTGAAACCCGAGGCACTGAAAGGGGGGTCTTCATCTTCAACCCAGATGAGAAACATTCCTAAAGGAAGGACACAGAAGAAGGACACTACCCCCACAAAAAAGAGGAAAGAACCAAGTACCCCCACCAAAAAGAAAAAGGAACCAAGTGGGGTCACCAAAAAGAGGAAAGAACCAACTACCCCCACCAAAAAGAGGAAGGAACCAAGTACCCCCAGTAAGAGAAATGAAACTAAGAAGAGTGAAGCAGCTGTAGCCAAGTCTAAAACAACTGTACCTGCCCCCAAGACTAACCCTAAAACAACTGCTACACCCAAGACCAAAACAACTATGGCACCCAAGTCAGTTCTGAAGAAGGGCAACACAACTACCACCACCACCAAAGCAGTCTCCAAGAGTGGTGTTAATACAATGAGTCAAAGCATTTCCACTCCAACCAAGAGAAAGCCTACTCCATCTAAAACCAATGCAAAGACCATTTCAAGTCCTAGTGCAGATAGAAAAGGGAAGAAAATTGCCAGTGAGAAGTTAACTTCACCAATTGCAACAACTCCAGAGAGGTCTCAAACTCTACAACTCTCTTTAGGTGGGATGAGGGCCACAAGGAGCACAAGTCAAATTAGAGAACAGGAGAAGCAACAAGTTACTCCACCTCCACCTCCACCTCCACCTCCACCTCCACCAAAGAAACATAAGACCATCCCACCTCCTACCAGAAAATAACCTCTTAGGTTTGAATTTCAGTTATATCCTCTAAATACCTAATTATTAGCAGCTAATTGTTAACTTTATACCCTCTAATATTTGTCTTATATCCTCAGGGAAAGCAAAGTAGCAGGTCTTGACTAGTCATAGAGGAAAAATATAAAAGCCAAAGATGCAAGAATTGCTGAGAAGAAAAATGCCAAAGAAGAAACTAAAAAAAGAAGATTTATTCCAAGGCCAAATAGTGATGAAGATGAGGATATACAGGTTCAAAAGAAAGGAAAACGTATACAAGGGGGGGCTGAGATAGAAAAAAAGGATGATGGAGCAGTTGAAGGAGCAGTTGAAGGAGAAGGAAATAATGATGAAGAAAAAGTTGAAGGAGAAGGAAAAATTGAAGGAGAAGTTGAAGGAAAAGGTAATAATGAAGGAAAAGTTGAAGGAGAAGAAAAAGTTGAATGAGAAGGAGAAAGAAAAAATGAAAGTGGAGGAAAGACTGCAGTAGAAGCTAATAATGAAGGAAATGTTGAAGGAGAAGAAAAGGTTGAAGGAGAAGGACAAAATGAAAGTGAAGGAAAGGTTGCAGTGGAAGGTAATACAACACAAGAAGTTATTATTGCTGATGCAATGGCAATATTGGCCCAATAATATATTCTTGATACTACCATGGAACATGTGCAGGAATTGGCCATCCTCAAGTCTGAGAATACTGATGTGCAAGATGTGAAAGAGTTGTCTCCTAAAATTCAAGAGGTAGATGCTAAGGAGGATGAGCAAGAAGAAGAAGATTATAGCTTTGATGATGACATTCCAGCTCCTAAGAATATTCCTGAAGAATATTTAGTGGAAATAGATGGTGCATCAGCTGGTGAGATGGGTAATGTTGAACACCATGAAGATGATATAGTTTTCACTGGTAATTTAGAAGAAGATGAAGAAGTGGATAAGCAAGCTATTGATGACTTTAATAACAGCCAGAAAAGATTGAGAAAAAAGAATCAAGGGAAGGAAGAGGGGAAAGAAGTTGATGCTCAGCTGATGATTACCATGGGCATGTCATTTCTAGACAGAACTACAACTCATAATGAGAGAGATGTTTTGAACTATTACTGGTGGTTGGCGAAGGAGCCAAATTTTGAGCATAAAGTGATGAGGGTTTATGGATATGGACTGGAAGTCCATGTGAAACAGTTTTACAGCCTATGGAACACTAATTGGGTGCATGGAGATATCATTGAAGCCTATGTTAGCTTGATCATTCGTTGGTATGGAATGATGAGGAGGCATATCAACCCACATAATCAGTATGCTATTGTTCCAACAATATATTTTGCTGTAAGTATTTTTTTTTTTTTTTTTTTTAAAGTTCTTATACTTGAACCTTTAAGTAGAGGATACAGTTATGTTAATTAGAGTTTACACATGGGTTTTTTGGTGACACAAATATATTTGTTTGGTTGTGTCAGGGCATGGTTTATGATGATGTTCAATATACATACAATAGGCGTATGAGGGATCCAACTTTTGCTGCACTATCACCAGCAAACAGAGTTAGGAGTGGTGCATTCAAAATTAAGACAGGTGCCATAAACATTATGAGCCCTACTGGTCATATGGAGAACCAAGTTTCCCCTTACCATGCAAAGGCTATACTTATTCCTTTACAAGTAAGTGTATTGACTTTGTACCCTCTAATTTACTTTAACCACATCCTCCAACAACAAAGGTAATATCTGCTAAAACCTATGATTTTGTTAATAATGCAGGTCAATGATAACCACTGAGTACTCTTGAGTTTCAGCTTTAAGGAAAAGAAGGTGAGAATATATGACTCTTTGGGCTTGAAGAGACCATCAAGACAACAGATAGGGTTGGAGAAAATGTTGCCTTATGTGGTCTTTGCTGCTGACCCCAACATTCCAGATTTTGACTTGGAATTTGCATGGGAAAGGGAATTTGTGAATTGCCCAGAACAAGATGATGGTCACAGCTGTGGTGTTTTTTTGCTTGGTTACATTGATTGTATAGTCAGGGGTAGGGAACTTGATTTCAAGAGAAGGTCTGCTCTTATGAGGAAGCGTATTGCTATGGACCTTGTTCAGTGTGGATTGAAGCCACCAAGTAAGGGGGTGCCTACAGTGTAAAGGTGACTAAACTTTTGTAAAACTAGATAAGTGTAATGTCCCGTCAATATTTACCTTCAGTTCAATGTATTTTGGTACTTTTGAGGGATGTTCTTAAATGGTCATAAAGAATATTAGTTGGATGGTGAAAAAATTAGTCAAATGCTTGGAATTCGCGTCTTGATCTTCCCACTTTATTAAATGTTACTAGTATAAATCCATGGTGAGGTTACAACTCAAACAAACCATTCTTGAGAGTTTTTTTTTTTCCAAAACTATGGCTTCCTTTTCTGTTTCTCTACTCATTGATGAAGATGAATGCCTTCTGAAGCTTCTCAAAATATCAGACCCTTTTCTTGGAAGTTTCAGTGAAGAAGAAGAAGATGATGAAAAAGAAGAAGAGGATGATGAAGGAGCAAGTGAAGAGAAGAAAGATGATGAGGGATTTGATTCCTTGAATACCTAAGATTATGTCCAGCCCAATCCTCTTGTTGAGTACCCTGATGACAGCGATGTGCCTTCTTCCCAAGAATGTGTTGCTGCAAATCGCAGAGGAAGATGAGGTGGAAAGCAGCTTTTCTGGTGAAAATGAAGAAGAAGAAGAAGATTATGATGATGATGAGTGAAAGTTTTTTTTTATGTTTGCTGAAGTGTTTTTTTTTTTTTTTTTATGTTGTTGAAGTTTTTTTTTTCTTGTCTTGGATGGATGTACAAACCCTTTTCCTTTCCCTTCCCTTATGCAAATTATGAAAGTATTATTATATTACATGTTCTGTTCGTCCAATATTTAGTATATATTAGAGGATACAGAATGACTATTTAGAGATACTAATCATCACCATTAGAGGATACAGATGTAAAATCTGGAAGATAAAAAAGAAACATACAAAATAAAAGGCAAACATACAAATCATTTTTTTCAGTACCGAAATTTAGTATATATTAGAGGATAAGTATGAACAAGTTAGAAGATAATGATCATTCAAACTAGAGGATACAAATGTAAGATCTGGAAGAGAAAAAGAGAACCTACAAAATGTGCTATATATAGGCAAACATAGAACAAAATGGCCAAACTCTGGTACAACTTCCAAAAAACTCCCAACACTTAATAGGAATCAAGTGGTCAAAAAATATTCAAAGTATGGTACACCTTGAGCTTTTTCTCTCCTGTAATGTTGGATGTACAAATCTTTTTCTTTAATACAAAAAGTTAGTATATATTAGATGGTAAAGTTTCACTAGTTAGAGGATATTAATCTTTCCACTAGCGGATACATACGTAAGAATTCACAAAATGGCAACTTACAAAATGTGCCATATAAAAGGCAAACATAGAACAAAATGGTCAAAATCTGGTACACCTTCCAAAGGCATAACTTAGATAAAAAAACACCCAACACTTAATAGGAATCAGGTGGTCCATCAGGTAAAGGTTGGAAAAAATAGTCAAAGTCTGGTATAACTTCAATACATGTTGATTTGTTGTGTCCTCTACCCCTACACCTTGAGCATTTTCTCTCCTGTACTGGGATACCTTCAAGTCTGCCTCTCCTTCTCTTTTTCTTTGGACGTCCAGGCATAACACATGGTAGTGGTGGAAGCTGCCTACTCTATCCTTTGGCCATTCATCGTTTCCTATTGTGGGTCTCCAATTTTCTTTGTAGGTCTCCATATATGTCTCCCTTCTGTAGTACACACCACAAAATGTGTATGGATCCATTTGACATTCTCTAATGACAGATATTGTGTGCTCACAGGGTATTCCCATAGTTTGCCACCATTTGCATGTACATTCTCTTGCATTCAAGTCCACCACACATGTGCTGCTCTCACCATAAACTGTCCAAATAGTTGGAGATGTCTTCTCACGAGTGAAGGTTCTACCTTTCCAAGCATTATGCAAAATTTGTTCGTGGCACCAATTAGTTACAGGTGTCTTGAATTTCTCACCATCAACACGATAATCTCTGTGATGCCTCATGATGTTGGCATGAATTCCTTCGACCAGATTTGTAGCAGGAAGCATTCTTTCTGGTATAATCATTCTATTCCATGACTCCACATGATTAGTGTAAATAATTCCATATCTGCTTAAGAAGAGGAGACACATATACCATTAACCGGTATGACAACTATAATTAGCCGGTGCAATGACTACTAGTAGAGGATATTGAAATGCATAGATATCGACCTGGGTTTCTCCTGAAACGCACTAGCCCACTTATTTAATGGTCCAATTGCCATTAGGCTGTGGTATGCCTTTGGAGATATGGCCCATATTTGCAGCATCAAACACCAGAACTCATTTTGATTGAGTGTTTTGGCAGCCTCTTTGAGCAACCACCTTACTTTTGCATTCCCATATTTAAGGGACATGTGTTGGGCACAATACATATGACAAGCCTTGGGCAAAATCTTTGGTACAGCTTGAATAATACTTTTGTGCCTATTTGAAAGAAGCACAAACTCGTGGTCAGTCCCAACCACATGGTCCCTAAGTTTTTCAAGAAACCATTCTCAATACTCATTGTTTTCTTTTTGCACAAGGGCAAAAGCAATAGGGTACACATGATTATTTCCTTCAATTCCAATTGCTGATAGTACAACTCCAAGATATCTCCCTTTCAGAAATGTTCCATCTATAATGATTACCGATCTTAATGTGCTTCTGTAAGCTCTCACAGTTATACCATATGACCAGAACATACATTGGAATTCATCACCAGGGCCTGTGATAATATCAGTCTGAGAATCTGGATCGACCAACTTAAGTTCATTACAATATGTTTCAAGTTGTTGATATGACTCACTGAAGCTTCCCCTTAACTACAATTGGAGGATAAACATGACTAATTAGCCGCTATAAACTGCATATTGAAAGGATACAATAAACGTATTCTAGGAACATACATACTACGATTTAGAGGAGATTATAAAAGGTATTAGCCGAGATATATGAATGAACTAGAGGATAAGATAGGAAGGTGCAATTTTAAATAGAACAATACCTTGGCCAATGCCTTTTCTTTAGCTCTCCAAACAACTTTGTACGAAATCTGGGTAAGATATTCCTCCTCAATTTGGCTTTTTAGTTGTTTGGATGTAAGATCTTTATTATTCCGTAATTTTCTCGCAATTTTAGATGCAACCCAATCACTATCAGCTTGACGATTTTTTGATCCAAGTCTGAACTTCCCACATGTGTGACGCTCAGCAATGTATCTTATTTGCCAAGTACCATTCAAATTTGGTGTAGCACGAACATACCATGGGCAAGTTGGAACTTTACATTTCCAATACACCCTTTTCATCTCAGTTTTATACTTATTCAGGTCAAACTCCTCATCGATTGCATAAGATTTCATGTCTCTCATAAAATCATCCCGACACAAATATATCTGCCCAATCTTAGGGAACAAGTACTTATTGTGGAAAGGTTCAGTGTGTGGAGCACAACCTCTATTGATCCGACAAAGATTTGTGTATATATTATGTAGTTCTTGTTTGATTTCATCATCTTCATCTCGATTGTTCTGAGATGGGTAATGCCTTTGACATTGTACACTATCTTCATCCCGATTGTTCTGCTGTTGTGGAGCATTTGTCTGATTTTGAACATTGTCTTGTTGTTGTGGATCATTTGTTTGACTTGCGAAATTACCCTCCTCATGTTGAGCATTGTCATGGCTTGAAAAATGTTCTGGAACTTGTCCATGACTTGGTATATTGCTCTCATGTTGTGAAGCATTGTTGTCGCTAGATGCATGTCTATATCTATCCTCTAAGTTGCATCTAACATCGGCTAAACGTGTAGACGTACCTGCTACATCTAAGGGGTTTTCTTCAACACCATAAAACCTTGACATGGGTGTAGGGCCTTCTTCCTGGCTATCTGAATGTTGTGAACCAAACATAGGCGCATAATCATCATACATCTGATCTTCCAATTCATCCTCTGTAGTCCAAATGATTGGTGAATCATGCACATCCAGTAGAGATTCTGTATAAGTTGCATCGCTATCGTCGTCGGCTATCGAACAATCTTTACCTTCACCTTGTGGTTGCTCTTCACCTGCCCCTTGAGCTTGATCTTGTAGTTGTGTTTGTTGCAGTGCATTATATTCTTCAATTTCCTCTGAAAATCTTTTCCAAAATCCATCATTATTACACATCTCAGAAAGAATTGCCACTGCAGCACAAACGTTAGCGGATGGGTTGGGCGTATTAGAGGATATATCCCCAGTATTAGAGGATATGTTATGAGAATTGTACCCAACTTTATTATCAGCTCCAATTTGCACAACATTAGCCACCAATGGAGATTCACTTCTAGATGAAACTCTAGAAGGAGCAGGAGGGGGAGTTGTTATAACGGCTTGGGGATAAGTCCCAGGTGGGGTATCCAATACAAGAGGTTGTTGTTCATTCCCATACCCCTTTGAGAAGATAACATGGCTCTTCTGTGCTGATGCAGGGTCTAGGAGATATTGGGAAGAAATACAACCTTGCTTTACAGGTGTGGAAAAATCTGAATAATCAGGTTGATTACCCCAATCTGTTGGAGGGGTAGGTTCTGGGAAAAGGTTTTTTTCAATCCAGTTTTTCCTTTACCTTTTTCTTCCTCAATTACTTTCTCCTTTCCTTTCACCTTTTTCTGTGTTTTGGAGTTTGATTCCCCATTCATTGATTTCAAATCTCCCACTATCCAAACAGACATGACATATAAGTTCTTGGCAGCAACAATCCCCAACATCAATTGATCATAGTCATATTGAGCAGGGATGCTGCGTGGACTGTCATTGACGACAGCTTGAATTAAAAATTGTGTCTTTGTGTATGAGTCATATCTTCAACCATCTCCATAAACTCTTCATATGGTGCATTCAACTCCCAAACTGTTATTTTTGTGTCACCATTCTTGTATGATAACAATCCATCTGCATTAGTCTCAACCTGACCACCATAGCGAAACACAACATTGATAGTGCTACCTAAAACCACAATTTCATGCAAACTATTAAAACATATCGGCTAAAAGTAACTAACAAGTCGGTTAGTATACTTTTATTTAGCCTTTAATTGAATATAAGTTATAGTTTACTTTTAAAACAGAGTGACATTGACCTCAGATGTGCACCAGTAAACTGATAATGAACCACAATCAAAATCACAGCACCATTTATGTTAGCTTGTCTCTAAATTATGAGGATGTGAGTTTGGTAAAGATACAACTTTTATGAGGTTGGGATTTCATAAACACACAATCTTTATCAAAGATTCCATCTTTATGAAGGTTAGGGTTCATAAAGATGGTATCTTTATAAAGATTCTATCTTTTCATGAGATACCATATTTAAATCGCGAACACCTTCACCACATTCTTGTCATAAAACAGAACAAAACGTATGTTAAAATACTTACACAAATCAACAACACCTACTGCATTCAAAGACAAACAACAACACCTACTTTATTGTCCAAACATTAAAATCTGCAAATTTAAGAACATTTAAAGCTTACTTACCTAATTTTCTGTTCATCTGGACTTCATTTGCAATTAGAGCTTTCGATTTTGCCTTTTTCTTTGGTGGCATTTTGGGTGTGAAGAAGTACAATGTTTGTGTGTTTAAGGTTGGGGAGAAGAATAATGTAGAAGAAGGTGAAGAACAAAGGCAGAACAAACTATGTTAAGGTTCAGAGAAAAATCGAAAAAGTAGAAGAAGAGATGAAGATGACATGGTGGTTGTATGTGTAGTACATTCATTAGAAAATCCAACAGTAGGGATCTATTCTTTTCAATCCAACGGTTAAGTTTGATTTAATGTCCTTGTCTAACCCTTAAATGCAATAAAGGAATCTATTCTTTTCAATCAAAAAGTTGATTTGACGGAGACAAGAGGAACAGTTGTACAGAAGGGTATAATTGTAAGCAAAAAGTAGGAAAGTGTGGTAAGGTGGCTATTTGGGAAGATTAGCTCTCATTGGTGGCTATATGGGAAGAGACACCTAAAAGTGGTGGTTTTTTGAGAAATTTCCCAAAATTAATCAGTAAACTCAAAACAAATAAATTAAATTTAAAAGTGAAATATGAATCACTGTATTAACCTATTTCTAGATTAATGCATCAACAGGATCAGGTCGTTATGGAGACTTGACCAAATGGGGGTGTTTGAGATCGGGGTGGCTGCACCTCGTTGAGATCGAGATTGCCTACGTACTCTAGCTCGGGGGAATTGAACTTAGAGATCAAGCCATCGTAGTTCTGTTTATATAGAAGATAGAAGGGCGTGGATCGTGGATCTTGCAGATTCTCCGCCATCATAATGAGGAATAAATGAGTAACGCGCGCGGATCATCCCTGTGAATTAATTATGTAACTGATGAGAATATTCTGTGCATTGAATGAGAGCACGTGTGTATAGCAGGTCGCTGCTCGTTGCGTGGTCGGGTCGCTTCGGTCGAGCTGCTAGCAGGTAGAGATCGTGGCGACCTGATGGATGGATGACTGTGCCACGTGGCTGCTTTTGATTGGTCGGAGTATGTAGTACCCCTACATAAGCCCCCTCTTTTTAGGTCGGCTGTAGTAGTCGGGCTGAAAAGACTAAGAACTCTGATCGATGCTGATTTGTAATTTGTTTTTTTGAATTCGCGGATGTGGCAGTCATGCAGGCCTGTCTGTACTAATCATGGCATTTTTACGGGGAAGTGGATGATTTTCCTCGAGCAGTTATCCGTGTAGTTATGGCAACTGACGCACGTATTGCTTGATTGAATATCTGTCTTGCACGTGGACTGATCTAACGGTGGATATGAACCGTTTTGTGAGTGGAGAATAACTGCAATGCATATGGATCCTTGTTCGATCTCAGCCGTTCACATGTTTTGAACCGATGGCTGGAATTGCTCGTGCTACAGTATTTAAGCTGTAGTTACCTTGAGAAGGGTTTACCTATCTTGCCTTGATTTGAATTGCTGCCGCTTTTCAGTTGCGATCTGAAGTACTTTGAGAACTCGTGAGGTTTGTTTTCTTCTCTTTTTTATTTCTTTGATCTTCTCTTTTCTTTCACCTTCTGTTTTCTTGTATATTGCTTGAGAGAAATGTCTGACGCTAGTGACTCCCAAAACGATAACTTGAGTGGTGGTTGGGTTGAGGAGTATGAGTCTGAGAGTACTCATTCTGACCTTCCGTCTCCCGTTCGCGATGAGGAGGTAGATAGCCCCCAGAGTAGTGGTTCTCATGTGACAGACTCCTCTGATGATGAAATGGTAGAGGGCGACGATGGTGCAATGTGTAGAGTGGTGAATATGAATTATGTACATAGGCATTTTGCTGTTAGGAGGCATTATGAGCTTAGGTCGATTAGGCATCTGGAGATTAGATTTCTTGGAGATCGTTTACTTTCTCCTGAATATCGACCTAATAATCCGTCCTCTACTGTATTTACTTTGAACCAATTTCGTGCTGGGCTGAGGTTGCCATTGTCTCGGTTGGTTGTCGACCTGTTGAATGCAATTGGTCGAGCTCCCTACCAGATGAATGGTAATTTTTGGCGGAATATGAGGGTAATTGACGACCTCAATAAGTTGCACAGGTCGAACATTACTGTGAAAGATGTATTGAACCACTTCAGCTTCAAACGCTCCTCGAAGGTTGAACTCTCGGGCTATAACATGCAAGTTAGGCCAGACCGTTTGCCTTTGATTTATCCAGTAAGTAGCGAGCCATGGTGGAAAGATCCCATGCTGTTTACTAGGTCGATTGTTGAAGGGGATATCCAGTTGCGTCATACGATTAGGAATGACGCTCGTAAGTTTGTGGTCTTTAGTACTAGGATTGATGATTTGTCTTCCTGTTTCTGAGCTTGACAACTTTGTATTTTTGTTGCAGCGATCAGGGACGATCATTTGGTTAGAAAGAACGATCTGAGTTCCTATTTGAACTGCTTTGGTAACTTGAGCGACGAGCGGAAGATCTCGTTTCTACCCCACCTAAAGGAGCATTTTATTCCTAAAGGGGGTCCGAAAACTGTTTGGGACGAGCTTGAGAGGAGGAAAGCTTTGAAGAAAGAGTATATGTCTTCTGTTCACAAATCTGGAGGTGGGCGATCTGGTAGTAGCTCGCGAGCTGATGACAGCGAACGGGCTAGTGGTGGCTCGAGGCAGGGGGAGAGAGAGCGTTCTGTTGGTGCTCCTCGGAGGTCGGAAAAGAGTCGACCTGTTGACAAGGATCAACCTCTGGTGCAGGAACGATCCGTGGAGAGAGAGCTACCTGTGGAAAGGGAGCGCTCTGCTGGTAGTTCTCGCCAGGTTGAAGCAATGGCGAGCCCTCCAGTCTCCGGTCCTCTCGCCTCACTTCCTAAAGTAGGTGCCTTGGCTGGGAAGAAGAGGTCCTTCGCAGGGAACCTTAAGCTGATGGAGTTCCCAGCTATGCCAGCCCCTGTTTCTTCAATGCCTTTGACGTCTCCTGGGATGTCGGCTTTGTCCAGGAAGACTGCTCCTCGGCCTTTGCAGAAAGGCAAAGGTACTTTGTCTGAGTTCCGCCCCGGGCCATTCGATTATTTGGATGGTCAAGGAGAGAAGCATGTCGTTTATGATAACGACAGTGCTATCGATGACCCTTGCGTTGCCCGGGCTGTGAATGAGGGTATCGTCCTGGACGCTGATGCCCGAGCAGTGAAGTCGCAGCCTTTGTTGGTGATCTGCTCGAAGATAAATGCGGCGCTGTTTTTGGTGAGTGTGAGCATAAGTCGCATTTGTCTTGTTTATGCTTTGACATTTGGTCTAAATTCTGTTGTTGGTTGCAGCTCAATGCCAGCTTCCAGGAGGTGCGTCTGGTTGCTGAGATTGGTGCTCAAGCTGAAATTGAGTTGAAGGCGCTCAACGAGAAGCTCGAGCAGGCGAAGAACATTGCTGTCGTTGCTGAGTGCAAGGTTAAGGACAGGGATGCCCAGGTCGCTTCGCTGAAGGAGACGGTGGAGCAATTAAAGGAACGTAATGCTGCTTCTCAATCTTCTGCTGAGTACTGGCAGAGGGTATGTCAGGAGAATGAAGCGGCGTGGAAGACCTACTGCGACCAACTGGTGAAAGCTATGACGGGGTCGCCCGAAGGAGAGGAGACGCGAGGTGGTGTTGAGGGTACCTTGGTGCCAGCTCAGGACGCCTCGATGGGCCCTAGTGACCAGGTCGCTTGATTTTCCACAGGTCGTAGAATGCCTTGATATTTTTTCCAACGAATTGAGTGTCATTATCTGTGACTACTCGTTTTGGTAGTCCAAACCTTGTGATGATGTTTTCCCATATGAATCTTTGGACATCTGCTTGTGTTACGTTGGTTAGTGCAACAGCTTCTACCCATTTAGTGAAATAGTCGACGGCCACTAGAACGAACCTCTTCTCAGACTTCTTTTCTTTGATTAGGGGCCCCATGATATCGAGCCCCCACATGTGGAATGGCCATGGTGCATTGATGTTAATGAGATCATTCGGATGCTGGTGTTGCTTATCGGCAAATCGCTAGCATTCTTTGCATTCCAGAACAAATTTCTTGGCATCTTCCTTCATTCTTGGCCAGAAGTATCCCTGAGAGATTGCTTTATGGGCTAAGGTACGCCCACCGGAATGGTTTCCGCATTCACCTTCATGGATTTCTTGAAATATCATCTGGCCTTGTTTTGGGATCAGACATCGTAATAACAATCCGGTTGCAGACTTTCTGAAGAGTTTACCCTCATGGATTTTATACATTGTAACTTTATGGAGCAATTGAGTAGCTTCCTTTTTGTTGGATGGTAGGACACCAGTTTGAAGGTAAATCATGAAAGGCTCCATCCAAGTCTCTTGGATGTCTTCTGGAGTTGTCTGTAGTAGGTCGGAGATTTGATGAACATCTTCTTCCTTGAATAGATATGCGGGCTGTGAACTGATTGCTATAGTGAGAGCCTGCGGTCTGTCTGACTCGATCTTAGATGCTAGAAATGCCAATGAATCAGCATGTCTGTTGTCGTCTCTAGGTATGTGCTCAATTGTGAAATAGCTGAGCTTGCTGATGAGCTCATTTGCTTTGCTAGCATACCTGATTAGGTTGACCCCATTGATCTGGTAATTGTTTGTAATCTGATTGACTACCAGCTGTGAATCGTTGTACACCTTGAGACGAACTGCTTGCAAGTCGATGGCCATTTTTAGGCCCTGTATGAGTGCTTCGTACTCGGCCTCGTTGTTGGAGGTCGAAAAGTCTAGGCGAGTTGCTCTTTCGAGCTGTGAACCTTAAGGAGAGATTAGCACAGCACCTATTCCACTTCCATTGGAGTTCTGGGAACCATCTACATAAAACTGCCATGTGTTTGGAGGATTGTCTTGGATTTATCTTGTTTCAGGTTCTGGTTTCCAATTGACATCCTCTGCTGGATAGTCTACTAAGAAGTCTGCGACGAACTGGCCCTTGACGGCCTGCCGTGATAGGAACTCAAATGTGTAATCACCCAGTTCTGCTGCCCATCGAGCCATTCGACCTGTTTTGTTTTTCTTTTCTAGTATGTGGCGTAATGGCTGATCGGTGATTACTTTTACAGTGTGGGCTTGGAAATAAGGTTTGAACTTGCATGCAGCGTAAAGTAAAGCCAATGCTAACTTCTCTAGAGGTGTGTACCTTATTTCGGCCTGCTGTAAGACTTTGCTTGTGAAATAGATAGGTCGCTCGACCTGGTTATCTTCTTTAAAGAGTACTGCGCTGATCGCGAAATCTGATGTTGCGAGGTAAACGCCAAGTACATCACCATCGTTGGGTCTTGTGAGAACTGGTGGAGTAGACAGATATGCCTTGAGGTCGTTGAAGGCCTTCTCGCATTCTTCTGTCCACTCATATGTAGCCCCCTTCTTTAGGATATGAAGCATTGGTCTGCACTTATCTGATGCTCTTGAGATGAACCTGTTCAGAGCTAACACCATGCCGTTGAGTTTTTGGATTGGTTCTTTGTTTTTGGGCTTGGCATGTCGATCAGGGCTCTGATCTGGTCGGGATTTGCTTCAATGCCTCGTCTGGTGACTAGGTAGCCGAGGAATTTTCCTGATGCAACCCCGAACAGACACTTTTCTGGATTAAGACGCATTCTGTATTGCCTTAATCTTTGGAATGCCTGGTCGAGATTGTACAAATGATCTCGTTCTTTGTCACTCTTTACTAGCATGTCGTCAATGTAGACTTCCATTGTTCGACCTAGGAGGTCGTCGAACATTCTGGTGACCAGTCTTTGATAGGTCGCACCTGCATTCCTTAACCCGAATGGCATAACCTTGTAGCAGAAAATACCTTGCTCTGTTGTGAAAGAGGTCTTCTCTTGGTCAGGCTCGTACATTGGGATCTGGTTATACCCTGAGTATGCGTCCATGAATGACAGTAGCTCAAAACCGCATGTCTGATCGACTAGCCTATCGATTCGTGGCAGTGGGAATGAATCTTTAGGACAAGCTTTGTTCAACCTTGTAAAGTCGATGCAAACTCTTGTTTTTCCATTTTTCTTTAAGACTGGTACTATGTTTGCTAGCCAGTCTGGAGTATCGACTTCTCTGATGAAGCCGACCTGTTTGAGTCTATTGATCTCTTCATTGACAGCTTCATGGAATTTGGGAGCAAGTCTCCTTGGTTTCTGCTTGACAGGTCGATAATTGGGATTGACCCGTAGCTTATGGCATGCAATTGATGGATCTATTCCGGGCATATGGATATACGACCAAGCAAAAACATCTTTATTATTTGAAAGAAAATTTACAAAGTTGACGAACTTATCTTCTTCCAATTCTGAACCTACATAGACATATCTTGGGTCCTCATCTGACCCAATGTTCACACGCACGCCTGGATCGGTGCTTCCGAGACTAAGCTTGGGGGAGCTCGCTTGCTCCTTCTGTAATTGCTATTTAGCAGGTTCAGCCTTTTCCTTGGATGGGCTCTTTGACTTGTTGTTGCCCTCCTGAGCCTCTATTGTGATCGGGCTCTTTCCTTTGTTGTCAGCATCCTTGCTTCCAGAGGTGGATGGCTTTGACGATGGAACAGCTTCAATAATGTCGTGGCATTCCTGTGCGGTGTTCTGATTGCCGCGAAGTTCCATTATCCCATAAGGGCCGGGATAGCGGAATACTTGATGATAAGTTGACGGCACACCTCTCATAGCATGGATCCATTTTCGACCCAGAATCGCATTGTACTTGCTTGCGATATTGAGGACGTTGAACTTGCTGGTTACAACGACCTTGTCTTCCCTTCTGCCTACAGTGACGGGCAAAAGAATTTCACCCTTAGGGTCTTCCCTTGAACTATTGAAGCCAAGGATGGGTGTGAAATCTGGGATGAGCACTGAGTCGGGCAGCCTCATGTCCTTGAAGGTTCTGTACATGAGAATGTTGCATGATGCCCCAGGGTCAATGAATACCCTCTTGATGGTGTAGTCCGCTATTCTGAGCTCAACGACTAGGGCGTCGTTGTGTGGAGTAACGACCTTGTTTAGATCGTCCTCTGTGAAAGTGATGTCAGTCTCTTGGCGAGCAGGGATGTTGAAACGAGCTGCTCGGCCGGTGATGGAGTGACATGGTGAAGATGTTCTACTCGTCTCTTTTTGTCCCGTGAGACAGGGGTGTGGTGAGATTCGTCAATCATGTAAACTACATGACTGTCCGACTCGCTGTCGCTGTCAACTTTGCTTGCGACCTTCTTGTTGATGTGGTCGCGTAGGTCTCCTGTTGGACCTAAACGCTGGGAGAGACTACGCCCTCTGCTGTGTGCTGGACTTGCTGAGGCCGTTCTAGCCTTGCTGTGATTTCTTTTTGTGGAACGGGGAGGCGTTCTGGACTCCTTCCTCACCCGCTTGCCTGTGGATTCTTCATTCCTTCCGAGGATCCAATTGTTGAGCCTTTTCTCATCGGCCCATGTTTGCAGTGCGCGTTTCAGAACGCGACAGTCATCAGTCTGATGACACCGTACTTTATGGACCTTGCAGTACGGGCGACCAGATGTATCCTCCAACTGTGTGAAGGCAGGAATCTTGCACCAATGGTTGTGCTTGATCCTCTCATAGATATAACTGGCTGGTCGCGTAAACCGGTGATACTCCCGCTGCTCGGTAGGCAGCGACTTAGCTTTGAACCTCTTTCCATCTGATCGAGGTCGCTTGGTTGAGTCAGACTCAATGTTGCTGACTACGTGGTTCTTCTCCCTCCTAGTGAGGGCTTCTTCAAGCTTTATATAACGATCTACCTTCAGGTAGAGCTCGTCAAGTGATGAAGGTCTCTTCATTGCTAAAGACTTGTGGAGGTCGGACCCTTGGATCAGACCGTGAGAGAAAGCAATAGTTGCAAAGGCCTCATGCTCCTTTGCGAAATCCTGAATGGAATGCAATTCAGATTTAAAGCGAGCAAAGAAAACGCTTAGTGACTCACCATCTCGCTGCTTGACTTTGAAGATGGAATCGATGGTGACTGGGCGCTTCTTGTTGTGGATGTAGAAGATAACGAACTGCTTCTCGAGCTCGGCAAACGAGCTGATGGATCCTGATTTCAAACGGTGAAACCAGTCGAGAGCAGGTCCAGTGAGGCTGGACTGGAACAGCAGACATAGAAGATGATCTTCCTTGATAAGAGGGAGGGATTTCCGGAATCCCTTGATGTGGTCGGTTGGATCTCCGACTCCTGCATACTGGTCGAATTTGGGAGCATTCAGCTTGCTCGGCAGATCATGATCAAGGATCTCCTTGGAGAAAGGAGACTCCTGGAACTGTTGGAGGGATTGGACAGCAAGTTGCTCCGCAGTGTGGCTCTTGGAATGGTGTAGAAGAGCCTGGGAGGCTTTGAACTCCGCCAGTTGTTGGCTGAGTTGCTCGTACTTCTGGTTGGAATCGTCAGCAGGAACGACTCCATGTCCGCTATTTTCACCTTGCTGGGGGTTGGTTTGTGCAGCTTTCAGGCGTGCATTTTCTTCCTGCAAAAGAGTGATTTGAGCATGCAGATCTTGAATGGTTAACTCTGTGGTAGTCATTTTGAATGAGTGATTTTGATTTTGGGTGGGAGGGTTTGGGTTTTCGATTATATCAAATTCCTTGCAGTCGGCGCCAAATGTATTAACCTATTTCTAGATTAATGCATCAACAGGATCAGGTCGTTATGGAGACTTGACCAAATGGGGGTGTTTGAGATCGGGGTGGCTGCACCTCGTTGAGATCGAGATTGCCTACGTACTCTAGCTCGGGGGAATTGAACTTAGAGATCAAGCCATCGTAGTTCTGTTTATATAGAAGATAGAAGGGCGTGGATCGTGGATCTTGCAGATTCTCCGCCATCATAATGAGGAATAAATGAGTAACGCGCGCGGATCATCCCTGTGAATTAATTATGTAACTGATGAGAATATTCTGTGCATTGAATGAGAGCACGTGTGTATAGCAGGTCGCTGCTCGTTGCGTGGTCGGGTCGCTTCGGTCGAGCTGCTAGCAGGTAGAGATCGTGGCGACCTGATGGATGGATGACTGTGCCACGTGGCTGCTTTTGATTGGTCGGAGTATGTAGTACCCCTACAATCACCATGAATTGATCCAATTCTGGATCTCCATGAGCACTTGTATAGTTCATCTTCAAGTTAGCTTTCTGATTTGTCTCGCACTCTCCTCGAATCGCAGTCAATCGATTCACTACTTCTGCTGGAGCACCAACCTGTAACATACATGAAATTTCTATTAACTTAATCATATATTGTTACAATATTTCTAATACCCTAATTATATATAAAATACCTTTTGGCAATCCATGTAAGCTTCCAAAAGATTAGAATACTGAGGGCGAGTGATGATCTTAGCCTTAATAACATCAAGATTATCAAACAAAAAGCTTCTACTACCAATCCTTTCCCCTCCTTGATCTTGTTATTCTTGATGTGGAAGAGGAAATAAGTGATTTATTGTTTGTTGTTGATCTTGCTGCTGCTGTTGTTGATGATGATGATCCGCTGATGAAAATAAAGAATAAGGAAAATTTTGATGAGAATTGGGTTCTTACAGGGGAATAGGATAGAGATATTGTCCCACTAAACTTCAACAAATTGATTGCCTGCAAAGAAGGAAAATGGGTTGGTCAAGAGTCAACAATGTTTATCATTTAGTACATGGGTGTAGTAGAAAATATAAAATTAAAACAGGGGCAAGGAAGTCCCCAAAAAAAGGGGACAAGTGGGTCCTGTACTGATAAGTGAATACTTTGCAAACAATGTACTGTCTGGTCAACAAGTACATGGGTGTAGTAGAAAATATAAAATTAAAACAGGGGCAAGGAAGTCCGAAAAAAGATGGGACAAGTGGGTCCTGTACTGATAAGTGAATACTTTGCAAACAATGTACTGTCTAGTCAACAATCTTGTTCCTTGAGTGTTTAAGTTTTTTTCAAACTTAAACAACACTGATAAGTAATTTTCGGATCTTGTAATGTTCAGGATACTGTAAAAGAGCAAAAAATAATATACTACTCCCTATGTCCCAAATTGGTTGTCTTTGTAGAATATCACACCATTTAAGAAAACACCATTTAATGCACATAAAACTAACCATATTTTCAAACTTTAACTACTTTTGTTGAAATACTTCATTTTAAGATGGAATAATCTAGAAAATAAAGTAAATTAGTTTAATTAATGAGCATTCAAATATGAATAGTGACAATCAATTTAGGACAACCAAAAAGGACAACCAATTTGGGATGGAGGGAGTATATGCTAACTTCTAGATTTATATAAAGAGGGAAGTCAACCCCTATGCACAACATAGCTAGATATGAGTTCTAGACTAAAAATAAGGATTAAACAAGAAGAAGAGTAGCTGAGCCAGTGAGCCCAACAGAGCTATACTTTTAACAGTTCTGCAATCTCTGTTAGTAAGTGTATTGGAGATTTCGTTGGATGAATAGTTAACCTTCGTCCTTCCCACACTGCTTCCGAATCTGTTTCTTCCTATAAACCCTCGATATTTCTCCTCAATCATGGTATATATATTCTCTTTCCCTTATGCTTTACATGAAATATTATTAGTTTCCACCAAAACATATACCTTATTCATACTGCATGCAATCTGTGCTTAATGTCAATTCTTTTTATTTTTATTTTTTTTGGTATCAGGTTGCAGATGATCATGTTAAAGTTCCATCTTTCCAAGTGGACCTTTTCCATGGAATGCTACGTCATGCACTTAGATGGACTACTTTGCTTGTCCGAGATAGCAAATTAATTTTGACCTTCCAAAGGAACAACCATTAAGGGAAATTCACAGATTCAAGTATTCTGCAAGTATTACGGCTGAAACATTTTTATGTAAGCTTCGCCATGCACTTGGTGACTGATTCTTCCTCATGGGAACTCTCTTTTCTTGTTGTCATAGAGTTGACAATCCTTTAAGTATACATGGGAACACTAGGGTGGCTCTGGAACGGAAAAGGGTTTCATCAATCCACGAGTTTTTATCTCTTGTCACTAGAAGGCAATCCTGCGGATATCTGCAGCTGCTTGATCTCGCTATCGAGACAAAATGAAAATGTCATCTGTCATTCTTCATTCTCTTAGGGGGAAGGTCTAATTATAGTTTATCATCTCTTTTCAGTTAAATATTTTCAATAATGTACGTGTTTATTACAAAAAGCCTATTTTAGACAATCAGACAGATGCAAAAGTACCTACACTAAATGGCCCAAAGTTAATGTTGAATCTGCTCAAATATTCAAGATTTGGTTCATGGTATGATATAATCATAAGAATTAAGATGTAGAAGCGTAACTCAAGAACAATGAATAAAACTTTAAACTTATATTAAGTCTAATCAAAACTCAAACACTCATCATCAACAAACCTCATGTATTTATAGGTTTTTTTTTTTTTTTGATAAATAAAAATTTATTAATGAAATGAAAAAGGATTACAACATGATCAATAGCACACTAGATGTGGCATCAGATCGAAAACATCAAACAAGCAAAAATACGAGTCAACATAATCTTAGTGAAATCAACTATTAAAAGATCCTATAGCTAACTCACTCACGACTATTCGAAACCAACATCTCTCTAAAGAATTTCTCTAGCCTATTTGTACTCATGCCAGTCATACCCATCTCCTTAGCTAAAGGGACCACAAAATACTTCACCAAGTTTCCATGGTCTACCCCGACTCACCTCTTATCAAGCTATTAGCGATTTTTGACATTTTAACCGAGTGTTATTGTTGCTCAGTCAAACTTTCGAAACCAGGAGGACAATCAAATCTAGACTGAGTTGATTCTGTTTTTTCATCTTCAATTCTTCGCCTTCTTTATCTTTTCTTTTAGTTCCCTATCCAACTAGACTACAGTTTTGGCTTTGTCATTACCATTAGTGTCTTTCTGTACTTGCTTTGCATTTGTATTATCATTGTCTTTTCTCCTTGGTAAGTGTAACTGTAATGTACGTCATTGATTCTAGAGGCATGCAAGCATTCAACCACAACTTTGTTCTTCCTTCTCATATGATCTTGAACACCATCTTCTATCTCAATGTTGTCCAATATTTTCCCTTCCTCCTTTGTTTCCTCTTCTTGGTTTTGGGACGATCTACAACTCTAGAACAACTAGAAGTGTTAGATTCTTTTATTGAGTGATCCACATTGGTGTTTGATGGTGATAAGTCCTCAAAAGTGTATATTTATCCCCCGAAATAACACCTTGTTTGCATAGTGCTTTATATCCCACATTGTTTGCATAACTTATATTATTGTGTTATATCTATTGATTAGTGCTTTCTTGTTATTTGTGTAGGTTTCATGAGCCAAAATGCAAATATTGTGTTAAAGCCCGCCAAAAGCCAAGAAAAGCCATTAAAGGGATGTTATTTGCACAAGGATGAAGAATTGATATTTGCACCCACAGAGTTATTGAGGGCACCCCGTGAACTGGTCCTATGGACTTGACTATATGTCTAAGATGGGTGGCCCAAATCTCAGCCCAATCAGACTTATAATGAAGCCCACAAGTCAAAAGATCTATTGAAACCTTTATTGAAGCCCAATCTTAAAAAGGATCTATATGAAGATCCAGAAGTTTGATTTGGGCTCATGAGTTGTCTATCTGAAGGTCTTGGTCCAAGCTACAACTTAAACCCACGAGAATTAGGTTTTGATGAAGTTTTGCTGTTTCTAGAAGGCCTACAACAGCAGCCACGAATTTGAGCTAACTTGGTAGACATTGTGAGCAAGTAATATGCTTTGTATTCTCTATATAAAGAGAAGTAGTAGCTAGGGTTTAGGCTAGTCGATAATAAGAGTTCATGTTTTCATAAGAATAGTTTTTCTTTTGTATTGAACTCAATCTTCTTATTCTCAATATTAATCTATTCTCTTTTACTTTATGATGTTGTGTTATTTATTTACTTATTCAATGGTGTCATTATCAAGGACAGGGTCGGCTCAAGAGAAATGGGGGCCTTAGGCAAACCAAAATTGAGGCCTTTTCATATCAATTTTTTTTTAACTGAAACGGTACGGTAGTTATATTTTCATTGTTAAAAATGCAATTTAATTTGATTTGAGTTTTCAGTAGAAGAGTTTTTGTAATTGCTATTTATAACTTTGGAAAGTGTTGGAATTTGAACCAAAATAACAATATTAATTAGAAAGATATTTTTTCTGATAATCCAGAACTCTTTGAAATTTAGAGTTTTATTTTAATAAAAACACCTAAGAAATAGGCATCTGCCTAATCTACTATACTGTAGAGCCGCCTCTGATCAAGGATGAGTAGCTAAATTCCCTTTAGGGGGAATGGTTGAAGCACTCTAGATGATGCAAAAGCATCATGTTTGTTCTTAATGTTCATTGTGATTCAAAGTATTTAATGCTTGTTTACGTCTATTTCGCGACATGAAGTAAGTATGATTATTTACATGTTATTGATATCCATGTTATAAAATATTATTATTAGAGTATAGGGAGACCTAGCTTTAATGATTGTATTAGATTGATTAGAGATATATAATGGAATAACTGAGAGGTGACTATCATATATCTAGAATCAATCTCTTTAATTTGACCCCTTTTGTAATTGAATTGAAGGGAGGGGTTCTAGGGACTCAGGAAATGTTTGACTCAATTTTGACTCAATCCTATTTAGGGTACTTGTACATATTGGATTGGCATGATATTTGGTAGATATTATCTCCTTACTATAAAGATTTACTTCATAAAAAATCAGCTCATTTGAATATATTTAGACCCATCAAATGTAATATTAAATTCAACGGTAAAAATGAATGTTCCATGATACATTAACTTGTAATATGACTTTTCTAGGGTTAGAAAATTCAGATTATGATAAATTTTGGTGAAGATGTCGTACATAATGAGAACATTCATCCTACCAAAAATCTTGCCAATCCAACATGTAGAAGTACCTTAAATAGGATTGAGTCAAAATTGAGTCAAACATTTCCTGAGTCCCTGGAACCCCTCCCTGAATTGAATAACCGAGATGTGACGGTTTGATTATGAATTAATATGTTGATTTAATTAAATTAAATAGCTGAGAGATGACAGTTTGATTTATGAAGCATATTCAATAGCATGTATAAGAGAATTCCGTTTTAATTGAGTGGAATACCTGAGAGGTGACTACTTGATTATTATAGGTATCAATGATTTGGAATAGCTGAGAGGTGACTAATTAATTGTTATAGATTGAACATGAATGAATGGCATGTATGTTTGGATGATTTAGCTGTAGGAAGTAGAACCAATCTCCATCGTATTTATTAATTCACTTGGTGTTCTCTAACCATTGTTTTCTATTGTGTTTGAGCTAAGAACTTCACCTTTGAGGTGGGTACGACCCTTGCTTGTTACTTGTCTACTGATATATAACCAATATTTATAGGCACAAGAAGGAAATAAAATACAAATCTATCTTTTGATTAGAAGGATCACAAAGTCCGACTATCAGATGGCTCCCCAATTTCTTCCTCACAGGGCGCAACAACTTGGAATGGGAATTCCTGACCATTCTCATCTTGTATAGCCTTAAAGCTATTGGATAGAGGTATATGTGGTACTGCAGCAGAGATGTTCATCTCCTTGTTTTGAAGTATAGTTGTTGACATTACTTTAGGTGCCTCATTACCCTTCTTTCCACCAACTTGACCTACTCCTTTTCTTTTGTTTCTTCTAGTTTCCCATGCTCTCTCTTGCTTGTCAGGTTGTGATGCTTTGTTGTGAGTTATACAACTATCTATCACATACTTAAAGGTTTTACAGGCTGTGCATATAGGTGGTTTCCTGTAACACCCCGGGTCGACAAGTGGTTTGTCGAGGGGGTGGATCCTACGGAACTGAGAGGGGGATGTCCTGACATTAGAATATAGGTATAGATCCGTCATATATTATCATCGAGGTCTTTTGGGCTCACTTGGCTCCAGAGTTCGAAAGAACTCCGGAGTTAAGCGTGCTCGGGTGGGAGTAGTCTCAGGATGGGTGACCTCCTGGAAAGCAGGTTGCTGCACATAAAACCCCACACTGTCGGATGACCGCAGTGGCTAAGTGGGGACAATATCGATGGTGATATAGGTCGGATCGCTACATTTCCATACATAATCAACTTCAACCATGGATATTTGAGTTCGGTGTTTTGATAGGAATTGTGTGAGGGAGTTCAATATCAGCTTTGACCTCTATACACACTCTAGCAAATGACAACATCTTCTTACTCTCAGTGTGGTTATCTAAAAATTGGGGTTCTCCAATGGTACTGGCCAACAAACTTAATACTTTAGAACTTTGTAAAAATTCACCCATAGTGGAATGGGATGAATCTTTCCTCTATCCCCCTAAATTTATCTTGACCATGATTTAATGATGAAAAGTTTCCCCATAATATGCACAACACCCTCATCCAACACTTTGATCTGATCCTCATAACAAACAAAATTGAAATAAAAAAGATCATCATCTAAAAACATTTCAAACTGACCTGAAATCTGCCACTTCTTCTCTAGTATGATCTCGACAATTGAAAAATGAAGCTTTTGTATCTATGAAAAAACCCACTAGTGTGTCCTCCCACTCCTTATATCCTTCTAAACATGTTTCTTCATTTATCTGCAGTACTCCGTCAACGGAGTTCGGTTTGCAGTAGTTCATTTCTTCTTTTTCAGCCGAATGGGGTTTGGAAATTAAAATAGAATTCCATGTGGAAGTGGAGCTATTAGCTTGATTCTTCAAAATCTCTTGATTTGGGTGAGATTCCTGTAATTGGATCTCGAAAGTACCCATCTTGATGGTTTCCAATCGCAATCTATCTCTACGAGTAGAGTTATTCATGGTGTTTTGATTTGGGGGTATAATTGGTGAAGGAATGTAAGTATGTGATGGTGTTTTGAGTTGAAGGTTTGTGAAAAGTGTTTGTGATGTGGTGGTGGTGATAATTTGATGTTTACCGAGAGTGGCCATGCCACTCCGCGCGTGGTTGGGGTGGTCAATTTGGGTTTTTAGGGTTTAGGAAGAAGATAAACCGTTGAAGTGTCCTGTTTTTAAAAGCTTGATTTGTAGATTCTATGGAGAGCTTTGTAAGGTAAACTCTCTCTCTCTCTCTATATATATATATAGGGCTGCAATCTGAGCCGAGCGGCTCGGGCTCGGCTCGGGCTCGACTCGATAAAAGCTCGGCTCGGCTCGCTTATTTATCTAAACGAGCCGAGTTCGAGCCGGTTTTTGAGCTCGTCACGAGCCCGAGCCGAGCTCGAGCTCTAAACGAGCCGAGCCGAGCAGCTCGTTAACTTTCTAGCTTCTCCAGCAAAAACAATTGGGGGAAAAGCTTCAAGAGTTTGAAGAACACAATTTTCAAACCTCATCATCATAAGGTTTTTTATAGATGTACAAAGTCTTAAACAACATTAATCAATCAAACTGTATACCCACATGTGTATTACAGGAATATAATCAAAAATATAATTAAAAACCAATCATTTTCTTTAAACTATTAAGATTAATAGAAGAAATTGACGATGAAGAAGAAGAAGAAGAAGAAATGGGATTTGGGTTTTCTTCAATTAAGATTTCTTCCATCAATTCCTTAACAGATTTTGAAGATAATGGATGAAAAGCTTCACCCCAATCAAAAAAAAAACAAAAAAACAAACCATTAATGAAGTAGAATTCTTGTTGAGATCATCATTATTACAATTCTGTAATTGTTCTTTACTTAAATCATCTTCAGATGTTGTTCCTTTAAGTAAAAAATCCAAATCAATTGAAAAATCTAAATCTTCAATTCCTTCAAATCCTTGAAAACATACATCATCATCATTATCAACACCATCACCATCACCATCACTTGGCCAACTACTCGTCGTCATCATAGAAGAAGAAGAAGAAGGATTATTGTCATTCGTCATCATCATCTTTAACGAAGAAGAAAACGAAACCCTAGTTTTTTCTTCTTATTCTCTCTCTCTCTATATTGAAATCGAAGAAGAAACTTCAATTGAGTGTGAACAGAGAAAGTGTGTTTCGGTTATGTTGAATTCGCCAAAACTAATTTTTCTGTTTCATCCATCTTTATCCATCTCTGTTTCACTTCCTCTGTTTCTAAATCAAGATACTTACAAATCTACCTAACCAAACGAGCTCTAAACGAGCCGAACGAGCCAAACGAGCCAGCGAGCCGAGCTCGAGTTTTACTGTTGGCTCGCGAGCCGAGCTCGAGCTCATAGTTCAGCTCGATCTTAATTTTGAGCTCGGCTCGAGCTCGGCTCGGTTAGTAACGAGCCGAGTTCGAGCATACCTTAGCTCGGCTCGAGCGGCTCGAATTGCACCCCTATATATATATATATATATATATATATATATATATATAAAAGCTTTGTAAGGTAAACTATATATATATAACCTTTCTTGCTAGTCAAGAAACCCAAACCTTAATGGACTTAAACCTGAAAGGAAACATATCTTTGATGTAGCCCAATACATCGATATCTTTCTTTTGAAGCGGTTGACCATTTGACCATTAGCGCGCATAAAAGTAATGTACATATATCAAATAAGTTCTACCAAAACATGAGAATACCATAATAACTATTATTTTCCCACTATGCAACCAAACAACATTAAAAGTTGGCAAAATTAATTTATCCAATAAAATTGCCAATATCCAATAATTTGGGTAGCAAATTTCTTCCCGACAAAATTGTCACAGACTTGCCACTGGCCCACCATCCTATTTAAAAATTACTACATCAACAGTTGACAAAGATTTATTCGACAAAAAAATAGAAACTAAACTCTACTTAAAAAACCTTGATTTTAGTACTACATCATCAAGAAATTAAATGGTCACAGGTTAAACAATAAAATCTTAGATGTCATAGGATTCTTGTATTAAATGTATCCATATTATATTCCTCATTTTGTAATGTACCAAACAGGTGCACACAATAAACATTAAAAGTTACCTAAATCTACACTTGCCTTAGTAGAATATATTTTTTGGAGCATTTGAGAGAGATTGTTGATTATAAATAGACCAGACTTCTTCCTTCACCATGCATCTCTCTTCTTCTCTATTCCTCTTTGGTTATATGTTTTTTTTGTTGGGTAAGTTGGGATCAGACTTGTGATCTTATGATTATACCTTTTGCTCAAAGAATCATCTATATGATAAAAGACTTAAACCATATGTCTTAGCAATGGTTTCGCACAAGGGAAAAATCATTAAGATCACCATCATATCCCATCTAACCCCTCAAAAAATATTATTGGTGCTTTTGGTGTTATTTATTCAAGATACACGATTTGGTTCACACACTCAAAATCATTTCAAAGACTTGATATATGTGTGTTAATAGTTGGCAATATATTTATTTTTATTTTTTTTCGCTTTTTGGAACAAGAAAAATCAACCAAACCTAAAAGTGATACCCCCACTCTTTGTACTTAAAAAGGCTTATGCTCGTGCATCCCCACGAATCAACATTTTTCGTATGGCTGTACATATGTTCTTTCCTTTTTGGTATCAATTTATCTTATTTTGATTCAATTTATGTGTGGAAACCTTAAAGAGCCTTTTAGTAAAGATAGTACATCAATTTGTACTTGATGTTAGTGTTATCCACAAGTTGTTTCACAATATCACATTAGAGATAAAAGGTAGTATGTAAGGGATTATAAAGGAAATAGTGAGACCAAAGGAAATCATAGTTGCTTTTGTTGTTTTGATTTTCCTTATTTTATTAGTGATTTTTTCTTGTGTTTTTGCTAGGAAAAATAAGTTATTTTGAATAATAAGTTATTTATGATGATTCATGTTAACTTAGTTGTTATATTGTATTCATTTAGTTTATATGACAAAGGTTTGATTGGGTTGATCTCATTCTAGATATCAAAAGATAATTTTCATAAAAGCTTTCCATAGATTGGCCAGTTTGGTTTTACTTCTTCTCCATTCTACTTAAAATTATAATGGGAAAAGATGTGAAGGTTACATTTGATAGAGATTTGTTTTCAGTTTCATTATCGATAACTGATTATAAGTTTATAACTTTTCTTTATTGGCAGACGAGGTTTGAAGGGACCCCTACCTTTTTAAATTACGTGAGAAAACTTTTTATCGAACAATCAACTACATGTTGACATGTTTCTTCCAACCCACAATCTTTCCACTTTGTGAGAGGGATGCAACCGTTGAGCCAAATGGAATTTTAATCAGTTGATTTGTAGTGATTTAATGATTTAATCTACAATTAGTTGATCGAATATGTACTTATTAAAGATCTAATATATAAAGGAAATGACTTTCCTTAAATAGAAACTAAAGTCCTATGGGCTTGTTGTAAAATTGTTTGTGTATGTTTCTATCTTCTCTGTTGCACCCCCTCGTTTTCATCTTCATTTTGATTTTCTTCATTTGAAATTTCATTATTTATCTGTTTGCTCTGAAATTTAAACCAAACCAGACATAGACGATGTGTTTAATAATGTATTAAATTAGAGATCTATTAGTTGATCGAATATGTACTTACTAAAAATCTAATGAGATGAATGTGTATTGATTAATGCTTTACATAGTTAATAGAATATATTTATGGGAGATTTAATCAGTGGATTATGCATTATTTTTTTCCTGAATGTTAGGCCTTTATTGATTGTTGTAAATAAAAGAATAACAAAAAAAAAATAAAAAAAAAAAAAGAGAAAAAGAAAACAGAAGAGTATCAAAGAAAAAAGTAAGGAAACCTCTCTAGGTATCCTTGTATCTAAAATAAGTTTTAGAGCATATGGAATCTAAGAAACGAAATCATCTTCCAGGAAGCTGGCGTATCAGCTGCAGCATCATATCTGAGGGCCAAAGCTAATCTCTAGGCATGGATGTATGGCTATACAAAAGGAAAGTCTGAAAGAGAGGAGCAAAAGGCACTTCATCAATTATGTTCTCTTGGTTTGAAACAGTGGGCATTTGATTCATCAGGGTCTGTTAGGAATTCTTATTCTATGTAATTTTCACATGCTGTATTTGTGGGTTCTAACTACCTGACTGAGTATTATTACTCACTGATCAGTGTTAATTTCTCTAATAATTAATGTATAATATTTCTACATTTGATAAAAAAAAAAATCTAAAACAAGTTGCATTGGGATCCTTTACTCTATGAATAAAGTATAGTCTCCCAACAAACTCTTCCTTTCTATCCGGGCCTAAGTAATTCCATGGTTTTCCAAGGGATCTGCAATGAAGTTTACCCCCCTCCATATATGTTGAAGTAAAAATATCACGATCAATAAACAATAAGGATCTTGAATCATGTAATTAATCACAAATAAATACACATACCTTTATCCATAGCCATTGATGATCTGAGAAGCTGCACAAGATCTGATTTCTCTCTTCTTACCTCTTAAACCCTAACAATGTGATTTTGTACGTGTGTTGCACAAGCTCAAAAAATGAAAAGACAAGAAAAACCCAGATCAAAGAACAAAAAAGAGAACTCCATCTTCTTTCTCGCCTTCTTCCACTGGATAGAAATCAATCTGCAACTAAAAATCCCAACCCATTTCCCTTGATAGAAATCATTCTGCAATCTGAAATCACTAAATAATTAATATGAGAGATAAAAAAAAAAAAAAAAAGCTTCCGTAATTATTAAATCATGGAGATGAGGACCTTAGTTCATCTTCTTCAATCTTCATTTCCATCGCTTTTCTTTACTGAAACTTCTCAATTCTTACGAAATTGAGTTCAATTAGAAAGTATAATTAAGAAAATTAATGTGAAATAAAATTAGGTTTTCAATAAGATTAGGAGTACGAGGAGATGGATATTAATTATTGTTTTCTACTTCGGTTTCGATCTTAGTGAGAGAGGAAATCGTATTATTTTTGTTTGTATGAAATAGATTTGCAAAAAAGAAATTCTGAATTTTTGGAGTCGAACGAAGATGTGTTTTGCGTGTCAATCTCCTATTGGCTAAAAGATGGGCTTTACTGTAGCTAATAGCTGGCTGCTTATTTAAAGTAGTAGTGTTTTGTGTGTCAATCTCCATATATAGGTGAATTAAAAAATCTAAAATTTTGGGCGAATATTCACGAATTTTTTTGTTTTTTTTGGATTCAGATCGGTACGGAATACGGATATAATACGAATAAAAAACCTCCTCATTCCAACCCGAAAAATTCGGACATTTACGAAAATTCAAAAAATACGAAATTTATGAAAAAATCGGAATCTATGGGTTGTCTTCCCAAGGTTTCAAGGTCTGCAAACACCAACCATACCTTTTGTCTCCAAGTTTTAATGATTCTTATAGTGTTATAGCAATATAAGTATTGTAGTTACTTGCAATTTCGAATTTCAATACCCAAATTCATCTATAAATCTATAACCCATTATCTCTATCATCTCTCATCATCACATAGAGTTGGTTGACCCCAATGACGAGTGGGTCAGACGTGCAGTCAGCCGATACATGTATTAATGTCGGTCCGACAATACTCGAGATTTTCTATCTTTGGATTCTTTTCTCCGTATTGTATGGATCAAGATGCATATTCGCGAATATTCGGGCAATATTTCGTGAGAAGCATATTTGTCAAACCTCCCCAATCCGACAATGGGTTTGGAATATTCGTGGAATAATCCGATTTTTCACATATCGGATATTCAGGATTATTCGAAATTTTCACCTATGGATCATACACCAATTTATAGAGATGGGGAGAGGACCTAAATCTACAACCCTAAATCCATTAGATCTCGACCGTCCATCATAGTTGAGAGATGTACGGTAGATATGACTTCCAAATAACCTATTAGTATTTAGTTTATTTTTATATTAAACCAAGATTAAAGTTACATGGAATTCAGAAAAGGGGAAGAATAGTTTAATGAAAATTAAAGCACATGTAATGAACAAACAATTGATAAGATTCTAGAGATACGTCTTTTACCTACATGACCATCCTCTAAGTTAGAAGTTGTGGTTGAGACTCGTAAGCTAGGATTAGTTAACCAGCCCACTTCTTCTGTGAGTGCTCTTTCTGAAGTTTTTGCAGGTTTATACAAAGCCTCCATACTCAATTCAAGCGTGTTCGATCTCTAATATAGTAAATTTCCCAACTATTTTTCATTTTTTCTAAACAAGTCAATGCATTTAATAATATTAGGAAACCTACCCACCCTACGTAGCCCAAATAATAAGGGCAGAGATGTGATTGTTGTTAGGCGCACGGTCACTGATTGTCTATAGTCTAAACAATAATAAAGTTAAGAAACCTTCTAATGATCCTTACTCAAACACGTTTAGCCCTGGATGGCCAGTCACCATAATCAGTGATGGAGCCAAGGTCCTCATCAAGGAGGTCCAGTTGTGAACGCTCTAGCTCAACCAATCAAGTCTCATGTTTTCTACATGTACCAAATTAAACATGTGAAATGTTCTACAGAGTGGTTTTAACAGATGGATTTGAGACTAGCTACTTTTAGTAAACTTCTTGAACCTCCTTTTTTTTTTCTTTAAAATCATCATCAATCCAAACAAATTAAAGTTGTAAATTTGTGGCCACACAAAATGAAACCAACCACTAGCTTATCAGTTGCTCAGGCATTGAAAGCTTTCATTGCTCACCAGTGCAACTGCCTAAGAGTGACTGCCCATCTTGTCAGAAAGAGATTTTTGGTGTCACGGACTCGCGTCACTTGGTTTAGGTTGATATTTGAGTTTATTCACTTCTTAAAATGTATTTAAACTGAGCGACGGGACACAAAAAATCTCTAAAAACAATATACATACATTGGATAAAGTACAGAATCCAAGCATTATATATCCAAGCGCGCTAGCTATAAACTAAACTACATAGATATGGAGTACATACAAGAAAAAAAGCTTGAAGAAGTAGCTGAGCCAGTGAGCCCAACAGGGCAATACTTTAGCAGTTCGGCACTCTCCGTTTGTATAATTGCAGTATTTGAGTTAGAGATTCCGTTCGATGAATCCTTAACCTTCCCATTGCTTCGTCTGTTTCTTCCTATCAATTCCCGTTTCTCGTCTGTCATGGTATATTTTATCTCTATCTCACAAGCTTCATGTACATGTAATATTTCATCCAAATTAAGAAAGCATTATGTCCTGGTGCAAACTGCAATTTATACTGAAAATCATTTTTTATTTTTTCTTGTTGTATAATTAGGTTACAGATGATCATGGAGTAAAACAGTGGAAAAAAGTTGCTGTTAAGCTTGAAGATCATGTTAAAATTCCAAGGTTCACAATGGGTCTTTCCAACGAACACTACGACATGTATTTAGATGACTACTTGTCCAAGATAGCAAATGCTGAGCTTCCAAAGGTGCAACCATTGTGGGAATTTCACATAATCAAGTATCCAACAAGTAATGCAGCTGAAACAATTATATTCAAGCTTCATCATGCACTTGGTGATGGATTCTCCCTCATGGGAGCTCTCTTTTCGTGTTGTCGTAGAGTTGATAATTCTTCAAAACCTATCACATTGCCCTGCTTACGATCAAGTTCAGAATCTGGCCTTGAGAAAAGATACAGTATTAGAAAACTTGTGACACATTTTCCCTCCATGTTACTTAATACTGCATCAGATTTTGCATGGACTCTTTTGAAAGTGGAGGATGATCAAACACCAATCAGGTCAGGAAATGAGGAAGTGGAATTTCGACCAAAGGCAATATCTACAATCAACTTCCGGCTAGATCATATAAAAAAAATTAAAAACAAGGTTGCAGGGGTAAGAATATGCCGAAATTTATACTTTTTAGATATACTGTACATTTATATATACATGAATGATTTTGATCATCCATAATTTGCCCCAATAGAGCACTGTGAACGACGTTATCACTGGAATAGTGTTTTATGGAACTCGATTATACATGCAAAATACAAGTAAGGATTCTGGTATGGCAAATTCAACAGCAATTGTTTTATTCAACACTAGAGCAATCAACAGCTACCAAACAATTGAAGAAATGACATCCAGTGCAAAGTCTCTATGGGGTAATCAGTTTGCCTTTATACAAGTTTCAACACCTAAGACAACCGATGTGAAGTTGGCAGATCCTCTTGAGTTCATTTACAAAGCTAAAGAAATAATCCAAAAGAAGAGAAGCTCTCTTGGTGTATATCTCACGGGCAAATTAGTGCAGATGATATCAAAACTTGGAGGGCCTGAGGTATGTTAATTTGGAATTTGAAAACTGATTTCGAGTCATTAATCACTAAACTTCTAAGACAATCTCTGTAGATATTAAAATTCTGGTAAATTTAAAAGGCAGCTGCACGGTACATCCATGGTACAATTAGAAATGCAAGCTTGGGGATATCGAATTTGATTGGGCCAATCGAACAAATAGCTTTGGCAAATCATCCATGCAAAGGAATCTACTTCATGTCTGTTGGCGTTCCTCATGTAAATCTTTTACTCTTTAGTCATTGCATACTGCATGTACTTTAGATCTGCACGAATCGACTTAAAAGTGTCCACTGCTCACTTATTATGTACCAGAGAAATGGAAATGCCTTAAGTTGTGATTTTCAGGATGCAAAATTGCTTAAGCTAACTGAATGTCTGAATATCGATCATATTTCAGAGCCTCAATATAACTGTGATGAGCTACATGGGAAGCGTCAGGTTGGCTTTGGGAACAGAGAAAGGCTTCATCAATCATCAGGTTCTCATCTCTTGTCTACAGAAGGCATTCGACAAGATATTCGCTGCTGCACTCGCAACATCTTAACTCTTTTGAGTCTACATGATCATCAATGTGATCTTATTAATTACGCTCCACTGAATATTACTCACAAGTCATAACCGACAACAACAACCACCACTCATGTACCATCCATTCCAACAAAGCTTCCACAGCTGGCTCTATTGTAATTAAACGCCTGGTACATGTAGAAAAGTTTTACACAGTGTCATTCCATCACCCCAAAAAAGGTCTTTCACGGTAACATTGTACATGGTATACAAACTTTTATTGCGCAGTGTATTACATAAGTTTAGGCCATTGCTCATGCAGGTTTTACAAACGTTTTATTTCGCAATATTCTGTATATTACATAAGTTTCTGCCTTTTTTTTTTTTTTTTTTTATGTGTGTGTATTTGGTTTTCCCTTTCCTGCAATACAATATTTGGTACCCCAGCCTCCTGTTTAATTTAGACTGAACACTCAAAGATCCACGTTTGTATAGCCTCTAGCCCTCTAGTCCACAATGGCTCATTTTGGATATACACCTTATGAGCATGGATTCTGACATCTTCAGAGTTCAGCCAAATTTCCCCAACCTGCATGATACTCTGAACAGCAGACATGGCAGCTCCTTGATAAGGGATTTGTGGTTAACTGCAGTGTGAGCAACAATGCTGGAAGTTTGGTGGTGCAGAAAAAAGTGTATTTTTGAAGACAACAATATTGTTCCCCCAAGATGCAAATTTCGCATTTCGTATTTTGTTTCATTTTAAATACATTTTTTCTTATTGAGCAAAAAAAAAAAAAAAAAAAAAAAACTCGGATATACAATCTTCCTAACAAACTCAGGCATATAGGACGAGAATTATGCAAGTTTGATCTGAAATTCAACTTAACAAGTATAGTTAGGGGTATTTAGGTTTTAGTCACTATATGTATATACTAATTAGGAAAATAACACTTTTGTTTCATTAATTAGGTTTTGATCACTTGGTCTAGTTGAACCGGATAAACAATCTAAAATGGCAAAATTGCCCTCACTAGAATTTCACGTGAGAAGCACGAGACGTGTGTTTAACAGAGAATGTAATGACACGTTGCATTGTTGTTTCACCAGATTGTAACACGTGTGTTTGGTTTGAATTTGTTGGTGTTTAAGTTTATCACGCGTAAAACACGTTAGTTTCACAGGGGTAATTTAGGTATTTTAAAAAATAATCCGGTTAAACCCGGTTTTTTTGTAACTCGGGTCAAACCAAGTGATCAAAACCTAATTAATGAAACAAAAGTGTTATTTCCCTAATTAGTATATACATATAGTGACTAAAACCTAAATACCCCATAGTTAAATGAAATACAGTTCATGATAAAAATAACTTTGCTCCATAGCAACAAGGAGAAGATCTATCAGGTTTCTCCCAAAGCTTTCCCCCACCAGCATGGCAGCACCGCACATCTCATGCAAGTTCTTCAGGTTGCCTCGGCTCTGACTATCTGACAATATGAATAAAATATGGGCCCAAACCATTATACTCAAAACAAACATGGGTGCGTAAAATATGTATTGCTATTGGTGTATTGGGCCCCCGAGGGAAGCATTTTCTTTTACGGCCCACACATGACCCATGTTAACAGCTTCTGCTTCTTCAACAATCTTCTTCTCATCATCACTTCACTCGCACAGAGCTTTCAATCTCCCACTAAAGTATTATTACTGGTAACTCTTCTTCTTCTTCTTCTTCTTCTTCTTCTTCTTCTTTAATTCTGTGTTTTTTGAATAAAGTTGAAAAAAATTATATATTTTTTTCTAGTTTTTAGGGAACAATTTTAATCATGTGAAGGTTTTAAGTCCAACTTGTTCTTCTTATGATTGTCATCATCGGTTGATTCATGTGAAATTTATGCAATTTTTAGTGTATTTGTTGCTATAATTGAGGAATTATACAAATTGTTGTGGAAGAATTTAAGCTGAATGAGTGTTTTTAGATTGTTTATTATGCAAGTTATTGGAAATTTGAAGTTTGATTGTTACGAGTTACAAAATCTTTTTAGATTTAATTAGGAAACCACTAATTAGAAAATTAGGGCAATTTTTGTTCACAATTGTTAGTACTTCACTGCTTTAGTGTGTTTGTTGTAAATTGAGTAAGAAGTTCATTAATATGGAAGTTACTGAACATTCAGTTTGTATTTAATGTGATTAAAGGTAGTGTAGTAGACAACAACAGTCAACAGATTCATTTCATTTAATTGTGAAAACATGCCATCAATGTCTCGACCAATTCAATAGGTACATATTTACTTCAATGGAGAGTTCATGGATGATGGATCTCCTTTTAGTCTTGTATGCAATTTGAGGGAAAATATTTGCGTTTAGGGGGCCGTTCAGCAACGGAATTTTTTTCCGTAAAAGCTGTTGCCTAGAAGAAGAAAGTAATAAGTAGAAAGCTTAAAACAAAAACTTTCTCTAAAATGCCTTTTTTAGCTTCCTCAGAATTACTTTTTAATTTATTTTAGTAATTGCCGAACAAGCTTCTTACTTTTCCACTTTTGAAAAGCTACGGAATGCATTATCACCCCTTTGCCGAACAGCCCCTTAGTCACTCAATTTCTCAAAATTTGTGTTTATTGACTTATTTGTCTATTTTAATGTATATCGAGGATCCTCAAATGTGTTATCACACAAATTATTCTCAAGATGCACGAGATTAGACAAATAAGTGACTAAACACAAATTTTGAAAAAGTGAGTGATTAAACGCAAATATAGGCTAAAATAAAGTGGCGTGACCCCCCCTCCCTCTCCCCAAAAAAAAGTGAAATTTGCTTTTCATCATCCCACTTTATTTGTGTTTCTGGTGATAATATTAATACTGTTGAAGTAAGAGTACAGGTTGACTGTCGTCTATTCATTCAAAAACTAGGATAAACCATGCATCGAGGATATGGTTGCAAATTGTACTTACCTTTTATCCATTACTTTGATTGATGGGAGTTTTATTTATTTTTTATTATTAGGGGTTCGAAGCGATGCCAAACGGTCTCCATCGATCTTCAAGCAATCCCATGAAAGTCGGGCTCCCTCCTCAAGAGCTTCTCGATGATCTCTGCAGGTTTCACTTTCTGTGTTACTTTCTCTTTTAAGTTTTAATTTTTTTTCCTTTAAATCATTGTTACACTAATGCAAATCTTACTGTTTGATGGAATACAAGAAGTATTTTGGACTTTAAGTTGGTAAATTCTGTTAACTAATTGAACAGCAATAGTACCTTAACTTATGTTGCCAATGAAATGAAACCTGAATATGTGTTTGATTGAATAGAAAAATTGTTCCCTGCTAAAAATTTTATTGTAAATTCCATTCTATAGGAATTATGCTAGGAAATATTTTGCCACTCGCAAGGATCTATACTTGAAGGGAAATTGACCCTACTCTCTTGGATGGGGGAGGGGTGGGATTTTTAAACTCAAGAAAGGTTCCTATATGTTTTCGAAGTTGAAAAAAATAAAAATGCTAGGACTTCTTTATGTTATACAAGCCTAAAAATAACATCAGATGGCTTGAAACCAGAACTTTCCAGCTCTCAGACGACTCTTGGGAAAGAGAACTCTGCACTCCATTCTTCCAGAAGCTGGCCAGTGCTGTCATTCAAGACAATGTGGCGTTTGAAGTCGGTATAAAAAATCCGACACCAATCTAACCACCTGACAATCCATGAAGATATACTGCACTGATTTTTCATGATGTTAAAAACTACACATCACTTTCACCATTCCTTTCCTTTTCAAAATGTAAGCTGTCCGTAGAGACTCTGCCACATGGAATGAGAAATCAAAGAATTGATGTGTATTTTTAATCTTCCACACTCTAAAATGGAGAAAAATAGACATAACAAACTGAGAGATCTAATAGAGGTTTCTTGTAAGCACTACGGAGTTTCTCTAGACAAGCATCAAACTTTTCATATACTTAATATCCTACTGAAATGTACCACATTAGCATCCTATATACTGGGGAAATCCTACTCATAGGGAGGTGAGTTTACCTTGAGACTGTTTCAAAGCAACCATCATGGCTTTCTACCAACGATGTTGTCCTTGTTAAATTAGAAGTTTTCTTAGGCAAACTAGAGGTAAGGAAAGATGTCTCACCCCACTTAAAACCATCAAGGACCTCTTCCGAGATGGATCTGGATATAATTTCCCTAGGATGTCTACATTCAAATTCACCAGAAGAGAAGAAAGACAATAAGGGCTCTCACACTACTTAGGAATTGGCGGGAGAAGCAATGCTGAAGATTGAAACAATTGTGGACGAGATAAACTTTTCTATCCAACATATCCACTTACTCGTGAATGTCATCCTACCAATGATGTAATTGAAGAAATTCTAGTTGGCCTGGTCATTGGCTTTGGTCAATTTCTTCTGCAAAACACTTTGTATAGCATAGACAAATCCCTTAGCTAAAAAGAGTTTGCAGCCATCCCCCTCATGGAACAACTTTTATGTGATGGTAAGGCAAAGCCAATCAGGTCAATGGTAGAAGATCACTAATACTCTCCACATCCTCAACCATTAAGATCAACACAAACAAATCGTTGTGAGTGGGGGCTAAAAAATATACTGCACTGAAATGGTTCACTGTACCTACAAAACCACCAAGAGTAATCTCCCAACAATTCCTGTAAAACCTATGACACCCCCCCCCCCCCCCTCCCTCCTCTCTCTCTCCAACCCTTCAGCCTCCTGAACCTCATTTTTGAAGATCTCGTTTGTGGAGAAATTGACTACTGAGAGGTTTTCCAACCACAATCTTTATTAGATCGGGCGAAAGTTTACAAAAGAGAGAATATCACGAAACAATTGTACTGTTACGTGCACCTTTTGAAGCTGCCTTCAGGCAATAGCGGTTTATACTTTATATGTAGCTCAGTTTTATGCCAAGGGTAAAACAAACCATTCCCCTCTCCCTTTCCATTACATATATGCTGTAGACATGCTCATTTACACGTACTTTTAGTAATGGCAGACACCCATTCTGCTTCCACACAACTTTGGATTTGATGCATTTGTGCAATAAAAAATATGTATGCAGGAGCATATAATCACAGAATTGGTTGTTTGTGAGCCGCTACGGTTGTTTATGCACAAAAATTAGACTTGAAGGGGGTGACAAGTTCATCTTTGGAATTTGCATGAAAAATTCTGTCTATTAAACACAACTTCATTTACAATAAAACACTACTTTTGCTGTAGATTTATATTTTTTATTTATAGCCTAAAAGGCTTGAAGTACATAAATTAAACCTTAATATTTAAATTGATAATGAAACTAATATAAGTTTCAGAAAAAATTATGTACAAAAATCATAAAGAGCTAGTTAAATCCTCAAAAATGGAAACTGAGTATACCCCCAGTCAATTAGGTCTTCAGTTTGAGTTCATATTAGCGCATTACAATTATTGGATCCAGTGTCTGTCGTCACATGTTTGATGTTTCTCACTCGTACAGATGTGTGTTAACATAAAACTCTGTCTCTGTGTCATTGGTGAATATTTTGTTTATGTGGCAGGATGATTTGCATTACCATTATAATTTTATGTGCTCATCTATTAATAATTTTGTTGGGTAATACTACTAAAGTACGATTGATATTGATCCAGTTTTTTTTTCCTTCATTTCCCGCAGTCGTTTTGTTTTGAATGTGCCAAGTGAAGATCTTGAGTCATTTGAAAGGATTTTATTTCTGGTGGAGCAAGCACACTGGTTTTATGAGGATAACTCGGTGGAACAAAATCCATCATTAAAGTCGCTTTCTTTGAGGGAATTCACTTCTTTGAGTATCCTTGATATGGTTAAGTTATTAATAGACTACATGTTATAGTTTCATGTGAATTATGATAAATCTCTTGTTATCTACTTGATTGGATAACCCAACTTTGGGTGCTTTTCTCTGCTGTCTCACAGAGAGACAGAGAAACGACAAGAACTTTGGGAATTTTTTATGATCATCTTCTTATTCTTCCTGGTTGACCTAAGCCAAATTCATATGAAAGATTACTGATTAAACTTTATATGGTTGTTTCGGTGTGCCTATGGAACCCCAAAACTCGCCCTCTGGAAGAACTATACTATTCTTAAGAACCCATGGTTTCCTTGGTTCATAAATTATCATCTGTTTAAACCTAATATTTAAGATGTATCCTTATGTGCGTTTTGTTGAATTTGGGGTTTTGTGTTATGGTTTTGGCTACAAATCCTATTTAATTACGTATATGGTTTACGTTAGTCTTCTGTTTTATGGTTTGGCTACAAATCACTTAGCAAGAGTAAGGCATGTAACTATATAAATGGTTTTGTCCCAAATTGGCATGATTATGGCATTGTACCTTTCTGATTCATTTGTTTTTTGCCTGATTGTCACATGAAATGTAAGCTAGACAGGTATTTCCCTTCATAGGTAGTAATTCTGCTCATTATGTTTATTTTATACCTTTGTAAACTTGTTTGAGGTGGAATCTTGGATCCTCTGCAGAAGCTGTATATGTAGTTTGCCTATTCTATTTGGTTTGCCTTGACTTTCTTCAGTGTTTCACAGCTGTGCTGCTCTAAGACCATATATTGCACACATAGATGACATATACAAGGATTTTACATCCTACAAAGTTCGGGTTCCCGTCTCTGGGGCAATTATTTTGGATGAATCTTATGAACGGGTACGTTAACTGTTCAGTATCTTGTAAAATTTTATCTTATTAATTCTTCTTGGGTTCGACTTTTTTGAGCCTAAGTAATGAGAAAGAGAATAGTTTAGTTCTTCTTGAATTTGACTTTTTTGAGCTTATGTTTATTTTAATTTTTATATAAGGAACCCGGCATTTCCAAGGTTAGATTTGCTTTTGCCAAGGTCTGGAATCATGAATGACTAAAGCAATAACTAACATAATCAAACCAGAAAATTGAACGGCTACATTGTATGAGTATTGAGTAGGTTACAGTTTAAACTTAACTTACATACATGCATAAACTTAAAGCTATTACCACCATTACGTACCTGTATACATTACTATATAGTCTAACACCCCTTTCAAACTCATAATGCAAGCATATTGAGTTTGCCAACAAAACCGAAGAGTAATATGACCATATAATCATACTGAATAACAACCAACATATGCACCAATTGAGGTCGCCACCCCTCTCACACTCAAAATGCGAGCATAATGAGTTTGTCAAAACCAGTCGAGGAGCAAGGCCATTATCTAAGTCATACCCATTGGGCCGAGTCCTACATATTGATACTGCCAATATCAAATGTTAACACCAAATGCTAAATTGCCAATACTATGCAAAGAAATCTGACTGCAAAGGGGGGAGAATGTCGGTTGCAGAGGTTAGAACGAATGCCGCACATCAAGTGTCAGCTGCAAACAAAGGAAAATCCGACTGCAAGGTGGGGTGGGGTGGGGTGGGGAATGTCGGTTGCAAAGGTTAGAACGAATGCCGCAATCAAGTGTCGATTGCAAACAAAAGGAAATCTGATTACAAGAGAGAGGGGGGGGGGGGGGGGATGTCGGTTGCAAAGGGGAGACTGCCATACATGCCAATTGCAATGTCTGCCAAATTACTGCTATTGCTAGTTGTTACTGTCAATGCTGAATTCTACTGCTACTGCTATACAACCATGCCAAATTGCCATTTCAGTGCTTTATCAAACACCTGCAAGCCTACTACCAATTGCCCATTCCGGTAAGAATCGACCCACAAACATCACCTTCTTCACCCACTAAATAATCAAACACACCCACTTTGCCTTCATAGCCGCCACTGCCACCACTCACCAGTGTTTGCAGCATAACAACCACCACTGCTGCCATATCTATGACCACCACCTCCACCAAAGAAAACCCAGTTCCTTGCTAAGCAGTAGTAGTAGTAGTAACTTGGTTGGCATGTATGGCAGTCTCCCCTTTGTAGCCGTTCAGTTCTGTGTTCTCCAACCTAGCTCTTGGTACCATGATAACTAACATAAAAGTAGAGAACTGAATGGTTACATTGTATTCAGAGTATTGAGCAGGTTACAGACTTACAGTCTAAAGTTAGTATTATACTTAAACCTAATGCTATTACCAACATACCCTTATATAGTTATGTGTACTATATAGTCTAATATAAAGTACCTAAGAGCATCACCGATCACTTGGTATATGATTACAGATCAAATGAAGAGTGAATGTGACGGTCCTTTTTGATCCCCTTCTTCTAACCCAAGATCCTAATCGAACCAATGTTGTTACTCCTCAAGACTCAATCGCAACACATAGTATCAAGTATAGCTTATGACGAAGAAACATCTATTTGATTATCTGTGATTTTTGTGTAAATAACACCAAGGATGTTAGACTTTTGGAAGAAATACTGGAGTTCCAGAAATCCCAGACTTTTGAATTTGCAAATTCAAGTGCAGTTCCTCTCTCAGTGAAACACTTCCCAAAATAAATAAATAAAAACCCCTGAAACTCCCATCTCATTCAACTTTTTTTGTCACACTATCAATTTAGTAAAATTAAAGTCTAAAGTAAAGTGTGAAACCTCAAATCCCCAAAACTCAATTTTTATAGCTTGTGAATTGAGATAGATTTCCTCATGAAGGTAGTGGAGAAGAAACCTAGATGGGAGAATCAGAATTGGAGTTTACGATAGTGGTGATCCACGACAGGATAAGTTGAATAGAGAACTCTCTGGCCGCTATATTTTGAGCTGAGTCAGTCTTGTGAGGACAATCTAGTCATAAAAAATTTCAAACCTTGGCCAAGGAAAATTTAGCCTTACATTATTATCATATTATGTTGGAAATTTAATACCCTTTCTGAGTACATGACTTTTTTGGATAATGACAACAATTGGTGAAATTTATCCAAACAAGTTAATGAAGAGGAACTTAATTCTTGACCAGTTGATGACTTTATATGCATTTTCAGTGTTTATTAGTGAAAGGATGGAAGGCTGGTGCCAGCTGGAGCTTCCCTCGTGGTAAAAAAGCCAAAGATGAGGAAGACCATACATGTGCTATCAGAGAAGTACTACTTTACTTTTTAATACCATCTAGTGTAGTTTCTCTGCCATTATATGTTCTGTGCTTCTGTGGATTTTCATCCTTTGAAATCTATGGTTTATTCATACCATTTGATATATTTCAGTTCCATAGATTCAACAATAGTCCATATGCTTGAGTGGATGATTTAGACTTCTAAGTTTGTTTTGCCTCTGCATTTGAGTGTGTACCATGATGCGTATGTTTGTCAATTTATGTTGCTGAAGTTCTATATATGAGAAACTCAAATGTACACTTCAGTTGTGCGATCATACTTGTACTGATGCAGACGGTTTTGGTGATGCATTATCGAGTTTGCTTAATTCTTAGCTGTTTCTTTGGTGGTTTATGTCCTAGTAATATAGTTGGTCTTCCATTATTTTGACCATATTGCTCCCCGAATTTGTATTGCTTGGGTTTTGACGTTTTACATCAAAGCTGGTTACACAAGTATGACCCTTGAAAAGCTTACATCAAAGCTGGTTACACAAGTCTGTATGAACTTTCTGATTCATACAAGTTCTGAATGAGGCAGCATTACATTTTAGCCCAATTTTGAAAGGCATGCACACAGTAAATTTGATTAAGTGTGAGTCTGTGATTATTTGTATGTCTCTATATACTATATTTTCTTGATGTAATAATTGTTGCCAAGGTGATCCTGTTGCGCAATGGGTGTTGATGCAGGTTTTGGAAGAAACAGGATTTGATGTCTCAAAAAAGTTGAAAATAGATGACCATATTGAAGTTACTGTTGGAGAACAGAGAGTGCGACTCTATATAATTGCTGGTGTGAAGGAAGATACTATTTTTGCACCACAAACTAAAAAGGAAATTAGCGTATGTATTTTCTGCAATCTGATTCATGAGAACCTACTTATCATTATATGTTGTTAAGTATGACAGTATTAAAAAATTTATTCTGAAGAGCCTACTTATCATTATATGTTGTTAAGTATGATGTATTGGTGAAAAAATTACCAATCGGTGTAGATTGTATCATATTTTTAAATCATGAATCGTTAGAATCTATTCAGACTATCATATGGGAATAATCAAGTGCATGGTTAGTGTATGGATGAAGTGTCAGTGATGATATTGCTTATAAATCTCAAGGACAAGATATGCTTAGACCAACTTAATCAAGATTTTTTTTTTCAGTTTGCGGAAAAGAAGGAACTGAAAAGTGTACTACCGTTTTATTACGTGTTGCACCTTTTATGAAGCCTAACGGCTCCTCTTTTCTTTGTTTTAAAAATTGATCAAAATTGCAGCATTATTTTAACTATAAATATTGATGGTTCTATATCATTTATTGTGCTTAGGAAATCTCGTGGTTACGGATTGATGAGCTTCAGTCAGCAGGCAATGATGTAATATCTCGTGGATCCAATGGTATTAAGTTTTACATGGTTGGTCCGTTTCTGATGTAAGTGTAGGCCTCTTAATGTTTTTAGGAGATCGACGGATTTCCTTTCATTGCATATAACAATTTGTAATATCATCTTGCAGGCCTCTAAAAGCATGGATTTCAGCGCACCAGCCCCACACCACACAAAAATCTGATACATTTCATAAAGGTTTATGCTTCTCTTTTTTGTTTCGTTATGGCTTAAATTGAAGTGTTGGGGAGCAATTGCTTTTAGGAAAGTGGAAGAGTTTGGAGTACCTATGTAGTACCCTAGTGTTTGTGCATGTGTAACTGTTCTTCTCAGACACAGGTTTACTAGTCAGTGACAGTGATCTAATTTTGTTTTTCTGATAAGTTGATCTGATGCTTACAGGAACATGTGTTTGGAAGGCAAAGCCCAATTTCATGGGAGGAACAGGAATGGACAGCCAAGTGGCTGCCAAACACGCAGCTGATGTTCGTCCGATAGACTATGGCCCAGGAAAAAGCTTCAGAAACTTCGGGTTTGATGTTGGGGCAATCTTACTGGCAATGCAAGCTGGCTTCTCTTTTTAACTAAGAACGAAAGCCTTGATAGTTGACTTTTTTGTAAAGTTTGTCTACGTCTATGTCTATGCTGTGCTGCTTGTGCATACCATAATCATACTTGGTCATCAAGGTCAAATCTGAAAGTCGAGCTGTTGTGGTAAGTTCTGTTCAATTTGAAAAAAAAAAAAAAAAAAAAGGTTGTCCTGGAAGAGCTGTTGTAGATTCTCTACAGAATTGTATGGAACATGGAAACAAATAAAAGACAAGGAAAAATGAATATATTAAGCTCAGTTTACTATGAATATAGTCATCAGACTGTAGCCATGAATGTCTGATTTTAAGTTTGGTACTTCCATCTTTTACACAGTAAGACTTGCAAGTTCTATGTTGGTAGCAACATATGCAGAGCTTTGGTTCTGTAATTTCAACACTGCATTGATATTTAACATAAAATGCCAAACAATTTCAGGATAAAAGAATTCTAGAAATCTCACTAAACTTAAAACACAACACTCTGTCACATGAATTCATCTTTTTCTTAACAAATTTTTAAAAAATTGATATGGGCCACTGAGGCTGTTTCAGACACTTGGTTTGAGTCCAACCAAAGTAAAACCAAAAGTATTCATTCCAGGCCCAATAGGCAACAAGGTTATTTTGGTCAAAGTCCACGAAGAAAGTTGTGTTTAGGGTTTAGGTTTATCTAAGAGTAAGAGAATCAACGGCTGATTTTTAATCAAAATTCTAGGGTTTTCAACTCAAAACCTTATAAAACTGTTGTTCATTCGTTTGTATCTTGGTTATGTTAGGAGCTGTTATGGTATGTTTTTCTTGAATTGAATGAGTTTTTTTTTTCTTCTAGAAATTGATTTGTTAATAGTATTGGATTATGATGAAAGAAGGAGTTGGTGATTATCAAACATTGGTTTGATATGATCCGAATTAAATCTCTCCTTTTTTTCGCTACGTTCTTTCTGAATCCTAATCCAACTTTCAGTTTAATTGACGATTACTTACTTTGGTTCTTGTTTGAAAATTTAATTTATACATATCAGATGATGAAATTGAAAACTTATTCATCTTAGGACACTTCCGACACAGAAGTTTTCTGTGTATGAGAATAACATATTCATTTCTGATGATGATGATGATGTCTTTTCTTGTTAAATCTGAATTCAATATCTACTGTTTTTGGTAGAATAATTTTTTTTTTTTATTATAGAAAGATTGCAGTGATGACTATATAAAAATTCAAGCTCAACAGACTGGAATACAGTTTTGTGTGTGTGTCGACAATCCACTAATGAGCTGAGCTATCTTTCATAAACAATTCTAACAATGAAAATAATAGACCTAAAGAGTTTGTTTTTGTTTTTTTGTAAGTGTATAAGACGGAACTTCAAGTTCCATGTGAAATAAAGGGTCTGTTTGATTCGAGTCCTGGAAATAGATTTTTCGAGAAATTTTAATTTTCCATGTTTAATTAAATGAAAAATAAGCGGTAAATATTTAGAACGAAATGATAAGTTAAAATGTTGGGACAAACTGGAGCTCAATTTTGTTGAACTCTCACTACAAATATATTTAAATGATTTTTCAAAAAAATTCATGATCAATGTAGCATTATAACTATTTTATCAAAATTTTATTTTCCGAATATTTGCACATGGTAAATTTATTTTCCCGTAAACTCTTTTCCCGCCTAAATCAAATAGACCCAAAGTGTATAAGACGAACTGTGAGTTCCGAAAAAGTGTTGAACCGGAACACTATGCTCGCAATTAACATAGCATTTTGGATGGCACTCTATTTTCCTCTCAAATACTATTAGAATTTCTAACCACTTTTGAATATTTGACCCACTCTTCCATTAGGGAAGGAAGAATTTTGGCTGGCATTTCATACTACTGCCCTTTTCAAATGCCCTTCCATTGGGATTGTTCTAAAGTATCTAAAGTGTTGCCCTCCCATTGGGATTGTTCTAAAGTGTTAAAAAACTTCTCATAAGCATCTTCGGCAAAATAGACTTTTTAACGAAGGGAGGGCATTTTTTTTAACAAAGGCAAGGGCCAAAAGGGAAGGTACTGATATTACATGAGTCTGTCAATGTAATTTTATGCTGGTTGTAACTTCCAGGAAGGTCTGTCCTCTGGTTTGGTTTTCTATATACAACCTGACGATGCAACTCTTGGTTGCAGGCTGACCAGGGGATGTAATTTTCTTAACGCGTAGTGAATACAATTTTACCTTTGATCAAAAAAAAAAATATTACATGAGTCCATTTTCCCCGAAATTGCTTCAAAAAACTTAAATTGGACCTCTCCAAAACCCTACACAACTGGAAACTTAATTTTTTTTTTTATTAAAAACAAATGGTGTTTTCCCGGTTATAAAAAAAAAAAAAGGTTTTTCCCATTAATTTATGAACAGGTTACAACTTAAGTTATACTGCTGTAGTGGCCAAATCATCTGTACATTGCTTGCTGCCCTAGCTCCAGAGTCCAGATCACCTCCTCTGCTTCCAGGGTCTTACCACAAACTATGGGTCCATGGCCATCAGGCATCAAAGATGCAGTCATCGATTGTCCCCAGGACACAATTGCCCAAGAGGAATACTTGCATGGAGCAAAAATATGCGGGCGGATTTCATAAGTAGGCTTGCTGTAGCTGTACAAAGATAACCTGCTATATTCTCTTTCGCATTTCCATTAGTGTTAACCTTAATGCTACCATCAATTGGTGGTTTGTCTTCATTTTTAAAGTGACCACCACTTGAATGATTACGTTTACTTTGAAACATCTTGTTCTTTCAATCACTTAAAAGTCCTTAAACCATTATATCAGAAATTTGAAAGTGGTCCACCCTAGAATTTCTCAGAAAGCCTATAACACCTGTATGACAGACCTGTAGGCTGTAGCACATGCACAAACAATATGTTCACGGACTATGGTGTACCAACCCTTACAAAATTCCAGAAGGACTATCCCCAACTATGTCAAAGGATCTACCTACTTGTCAACCAGTTGTAATTGTTCACATTGAACCATATTTTCAGAGAAGCAAACAACTTTGCAGATTCTTTAACATCACACAAAATATTTATTTAGATCTCTTCTTCTTATAATATCGTGCAATTACTAATCTGCTTTTCTTATAATTTTACGGAGAAAAAATCTCACCCAAATCAAACAGACCCTTAGTTTTATTCCCTTTTAACAAAATTTAAGAGATTAATAATAACTTATAGAAAGGATTTTTGTGTACTATATGTAAAATGATCAATTACATTACAGATGCAAGTTATCAGTAGCTTTTAGACTGTTTACTCAAAATTAACTGGTAATTACATGCTTCATTAACACTTCCATGTGATTGCTTTTATATGAATTAATGAGAGTCCATACTCCATAGTGTTGATTCTTTCAAAAAAACTTTATGGAATCAATAAAAAATAGTTCTTTTTAGGTTAGAGGAATTAACAGTTCGTAAGAGCAACAAGTACTAGTATACAGTATACCAACAAGTACTGTACATGTAAGAAACACGCCAAACTTCATTCACTTCTTCAAATGACTTTACTGCCCCTTACCAGCTATTTAATTGTAATATAAAATGAGTAATTTTAGTTGATAGGCAAGGGACAAATAAGGAAATTAATTATGACTCAGTAACCAAAAATAAAAGAAGTTAATGATACAATAGTCAACACGCGCAATCTGAGTTAGAACTTAGAAATGGTGGTGAAGTTGGTTGGGTTCGAGGCATGTAATGTGGTCAACCATGTGAAGTTGGTTGGGTTCGAGGCATTATTTTTTTATATCTATATTTTAAATTTTAATCAAATTAGCTTGATGATTACAGTGTAATAACCTCATCAAATAGCCGGCCATGATCTAATGTGCTCTTGCCCATTCTTAATGATCTAATGTGCTCTTTCACCATTCTTAATAACGCCTTTCTCGCCGGATAAGAAGATCCTCACTCACTAATGTCACCCCTCTACCGGCGACTTCACGGTCAAGCAATTAAGGTCATAATAATAATAATAATAATAGCCATTAATTTCATACTTAATTAATTATTATCACTACATAATTAGGTGGTTCATATATGGGTCGGTGACCCATGACCGAACAGGTAAAAAACCACAATCTAGTCTAAATCATAAGGAATTTTGGATCGGGTGGAGCAACCCCGACCCGGCCAAATATTGTACCAACTACCAAGGTCAATGCTTTATTTTTATTTTTTTTGCATGGTGCACTTGCCTGTGATGGTAGTACTGTATGTACATTTAAAAAATATAGTAATTTAATTCTATGTAAGCCAGAATCTAGAGGACTGTTAACTTTGGCTAATTAATGTCAGCAAGAATTTTAAGACTTAAGCACTAGGACTTCCCTTAGATTGTGGAATATTTTAGTAAACCTATAGCCTTTTTATAGTCTTCAAAACCCTTGTTTCTGACTATTGTAGGTCACTTGCCTGCAGAGAGAATGGCTTCTACTATGCTCAAACATGTCTCCATTCTCTCTTTAACAATCATTCCTTTGTTCTTAATCCTACACTCTTGTTCTGCTTTTTCGACAGATATTGAAGAAGGCGAAGAATACCTAGTAGACACTCGGTCTTTAGGTTTCAGTGTTCGAGCTCAAACCCGGTACCAACCAAAAAAGGTCAAGAAGGGTGCGAGTTGTGATGCTATCACTAATAATATCTGCAATGGCATATCGGTAAACAATGGGACTGGACTTCTCCAGTGTTGCAAGAAGCATTGTCGTAATATACTTGGTGACCGGAACAACTGTGGAACTTGTCAAGAAAAGTGTGGATTTGGAGAGCTTTGCTGCCACGGAAAATGTATCAATGTCGCATACAATGTCGATCATTGTGGTAAGTGTAATGTTAAGTGTTCGTCAGGGCTTAAATGTGAGTATGGTACTTGTGGGTATGCTTGATTCAGTATGAGTATTAGAAGTAGGCCACAGTTCATGAGTTGAGATAGTAAAAGATCAAGAACACGAACATATAATAAATGTGTAGTGTAGCTAATTAGAGATTAGCTGACAAATTACATTGAATGCTAGGGATGGATGAAAGCTCTATAGCTGCAGGAAAGGCTTTCAATCTTCTTTTCGGTATACATGGATTGTGTAAACAAAATTTATCTGGTCAATAAAAGAACAGTTATATTAGTTCTAATCTATCAGTATCCTTTTGCTTCAGAGCTTTTTATGTTTAATGAGATGTAGGCATCTGTGTGTACGTGGTATTTACATGTATATTTAGTTTCTAGCAATGAGACAGTTTTATGTTATAGTGTGTGGTTTGCGCCTGTTTGAACTGTGTTTTGTCTCTGAGAGTTAAGATCTTCCAGATTCAGATTCTCAACAGCTGACAATCACATTTGTACCTACAAAGAAACAAACATTTGGTGTGATCCAAACTGTTAAACCTTTAGTCAGACACAGACCAAAAGTGATAAAAATCATCGATCTAATGATCACTACGAAGCAGTGTCCTCTTGATCTTTCAGGTCAATTTAACTTAGGACACAGTAGGGTTGCTTCTTATCTATGTAAACTTAGTTCTCATCAATTTGAATAATAGACGAATATTATTCGTATTTGCCTTTCAACATCTGCAACAAGTGTTAAAAAACAATCACAACCACGGTAAAAAGATAAAGATTAATGATTACTACTAATAAGAATCCACCAGGCGGCAACTCGAACCATATAGTCCCCATCCATCTTACCCAAGGGAATGGAATTTGTCATTCCAAGGGCCTCAAATATATTCAATATCTAACAAAGTGCAAAAGCTATGGAAATAAACTCCTGGTACAACCTTCACTCCTATGTGATGCATAGTCTTCTTTTGGATTGAAGTCGAAGTTGTCATTGTGCAGCTCTAACAAATTCCTTCCATCATAACATAAATATAACGATAGAATGGTCCATTGCATGCCTTTTTTTTTTCTTTTTGGTTGTACGTCCTTGAAGCATGTTTGAGGTCTCCCTGTTAATTTGAGAACTATAAACCATAAGGAAATTGCACGAAATGAGCTTTTGCTTCTTGTTCACTTCCAATTCTCGATCAGCTAAAATTTTAATACAAAAATATAGGATTTGTCCATCATAAATCCACCCTCGGGTGGCTTTATAAACAGTAAGCAAATGATCAAAGTTCCACTTGGGATTTTGTTCAGACAGATGATGTTAATAACTCAAGATATTGCCAAGACAACGATTCTGATCCATCAGAGTAAACGTGCAGGTAATGATGGAACAGATTCATCCAGAGATTCCTTCATGTTATCCTCCAGGTTTTGGGAGGACTGCAATTTAGATGGTTGATAATAACAATATGTCGAATCTGATCTCAAACGAGATGAAGGAGCAACAAGTAGGGAAAACCTATTGTCAGGATCCTAGCTTCATCCTTATATCAAATGCAAAACCTGGAAGCATTAAAATTTTAGAATTTTAATGACTACTTGGTCGAATTCTGAACTACTTATGCAGTTGAGAAACTAATTCAGTAGCTGACTACTTCATAGTTGTAATGATGTATTTACCATCCATTGTAATCCGGTAACTGACTCAGATAGTTATCTGCTTGACAGAGATGCTAGTGGCTGTATGTACCTTAGAATTTGATTTTAATACAAACTGTAGGGGTCTGCCTAAACCCAGCTTGCCTTTTGAAAAAAACAAAAAAAAACTGGAAGCACTAATAAAACATTGGGAATATCTTTAAGCTTACTTAAGGACTGCTCACCAAATTCAGCAGCAAATCCAAATGGCGACTAACACCAGACTATATGCATTCTCATTTTAGCTTCTTCACTTCCAACAACATGAGATAATCTTAGTAACGTTTTCACCATTCTTGATTTATATGAACAATCCAATGACCAGAATTCCACTGCATGTGAGTTACACTGAGACAATTTCAGCGCCAAATCCAATGATCATATCACTGATACACAACACGTTATCAGCACGACAGCTTCTAACTTCTTCCTCAATTTCTCTTCTTCAATTTCAGTTCCAAATCCAAATATGAACTCAGTTGAAACAAAATATATCTTCGTTTTTGCTTCTTCATAACTTATTAACTTCCAACTACAGTAGCTAGGGTTTTGATATAAAAATTAAACAATGCTTGTTCCGTCTCAAACTCATAACCAGTAAACTCTATCATAACAGTCCGATTCTGTTATCACATGCTGTCTCGATCTGGATACTTGTGTACTATACTACTAATATTAGATGATCCTTTAAAGGTGGAGTCCAATCAGGCAGACTAGGGTTCAAAGCTCCTGTTAAGTCACCAAACAGTTGGTGATGGTGACCAAGAGTTCAAGTAAATTGGCTGGTTGCTGCTGCATGAAACCTGGCTGGTATTGTTGCGGCATAGCAAGAAGAAGAGGAACAGAGTATGTGACTGATGATGCTTTGAGTAACTGCATGGAAGAAGAAGAGAGTAGGGTAATGATGTTTTGCAAGTTAGGTTACTCGAATCGTGGTTGTCCAAATCTATTTACTAATTTTGCATTGGTATTGCTCTAAGGAGGGAAACACAAAAGTTGTTACTAGTAAAATGCAGTGGTGTTGGGGCAGGTACCTACTATCGTCTGCAGCAGACAACCCGATGAGAGAAGGAAAGATGCAAGAGAATCAGGTCTGATCAGTTCGCGAGTGGTAGATTGAAGTCATGCCCTAGTTCTCAATTTTCCAACACGTTGATTAGTTGGACCTTTGATAGAGTGACATTCTTTAAACCACAAGAGGTAATTCAGGTTGTTGTTCAAGTAGCATTGTATTTCAACCTAAGATAAGAAAGAATCCCACCCTTTAGGATTCTAAGCAACTACTGCTAGATTTTTTCTGTTTCCGCAGCACACAGCGTCACAACATGCATATAGATCATAGAAAAATACACTGTTTTATGTAAAAGGTAGGGATGACAGGATTTGTACCAGTCAAATTTTCTTCTGAAACAAGAAACTCATCAGTCATCACATACTGTATTGTAGAAAATTAAATTTTCTTATCCAACATGCTCAGAACAAATTGTTGTTCTGCCCTGTGTACTGTGGTTCTCTGGGGAAAAAAAAGAAAAAGCCAAAAAAAAAAACACCCCTGTTGAACGGAATACATAGAAAGATGTCCTTTCGAGTTAGGATTTGATTTCAGTAAGGAGTAAGAATTGAGATTGTACACTGCTACCATATATCATGCAATTGTGTAGTGAGGCTAAAGTCCAGCATGTTTACAGGGACGGAAACATGGCAGCTGATATTTGGCTGGTTCTATAAATTGAAACGACACAAATCATGGTTTAAAAAGCAATTTGCTAGCTGACTTATCAACGAGAGTTTCCTCATTTCTCAACCTTACTCTCTTGTTTAGTAATTGACATAGCATTACAGATAAATAAAAATCATATCCAGATATTTTTTTATTGATGCTCAAAATAACTAATACAAAGTAGAGGGACAAATGCGCTACAAATTGCGCTGCACAAAATAACAATAAAAAGTTATCTTGTGAAAAGGAGCACTGAATGCCATTATGATTTCCCAATATGTTGTAAATGCACACTGTGGAAGTTCTTGTAGTTCTACATACAAACTTATGGTTCACAAAAAGATTCAATATACAGATACAGGAACCAAAGAAAAGGACCCTGATTAATCACAAGAAAATTCAAGCATGGGAAATGAGTCCTCAACTTAGGCTTAATATGTTAATTTGATAAATGTAATTTAGCCACACTATACTGATTGATATCCTCTCTAGATATCTGCCAGCGGAAAAAGGGAGGGCATGACAGGCACTAAAATTTACCTTCAGGCAATAGTTAAATCTCGGTAAAGTTTCTGTTTTGCACCAGACTGGAGCTTTTATAGGTATTGAATAAGCTCAACAGCAAACTTTCCTTTCTTCGTTGTCTTTATTTCGCCTATCTGAATTATCATAGTGAACATGTGTGAGGAATGTTTAACCATGAAGTATCAATACTAATACTCATAGTATTGTACACATTTTTTACTCCAACAAATGTTTTGAGTTTGGCATATATAGGTTACCTTCAACCTTCCTTTCCCACTAACTGAAACAATATCTTCACTCTTGAGTGTGGTTCCATTTTTTGTCACTGTTGTCCAGTTGACACGAACATCGCCACTACTGAAATAAGACATATGGATATGAGAACAGGTGGTGACTTATTGAAAAAATGATCTTCACTTGTCGCAATGTGAAATGATGCAATTGCTAAAGGAAGTCAACTTATCTAACTGAAAAGGTCTAAACTACTGATTAGAAATGGGGTGCTGCTAAGGGCCATGCTACAGCCAGCCCTCTAAGAGAAAGTACTACAATGTTTGTATGATTGTATCTTTTCTTGATTTGTAAGGTGAAGTATCTACACCGTGGTTCATAGTGCCTATATATCTTAACTTTTTTTTCTATTGTATTCCACATTTTCCTTCTGCATCAAGTACGAACTTAATGTTTCAGTTGGTGTAAGAACATTCAAATGGAAAATACTCGCCGTCTGCAGTCTAGGCAGTATGTGACTGCTACTTCAATGTAAGTAATATATGCCATACATCCTCATCGTGTAATATTATACCTGATCAAATCAACTAACTTTGAGCGTGAAATTTTAAATCCTGCACTGGCTATGGCATCAATCCGCAAGGAAGCTTCAATGGTTTTAAATGTTTTAGTCCTACAATGGTCAATCAGTAAGTAAAAAACCATCCACAGTGCAGATTCTAAATATGAGATGGAAGAGTGGGACAACAGATAAAGTATCTTTATAATTTCTGACCTTGGTGGTTCGTATTCCAAAGCAAGTAATGGTATCTTTATGCAAGAGACTGAAACATTACCAACCTAAAAGAATAGATATATCAAGAGTGACGTGAATATCAAGGTAAAGTTTGCCAAAACTCAAAATTAAGAGGGGTACTTTTGGCAGTATCCAAATGCATATTCAGGGAATCATAAAAGCAAACGTCTTCAGATCCGTAGGGAATGCCCATATGAAAATCACATTAGTAATACTTGATACTGATGGAGTGCATATAAAAATGTATAGGGGTTTTAAGACGATGCTGCAATTATATTATAGCCCAGAGGTTCAAAACATCTAAACAGACAGGTGTGATTCATTTCCAGAAATCCAACGTTATTGAGTCTAAAAAAATATATGTATGCTCGAAACAGCATCAATTTGATCTAGTTTGAAGATATTGTAAGAACCGCAAAAAAATATAAAGCTTAGCAGGAGTGCATAGTATTTTAAACACAACAAAAACTTTCGAACCTTACCATCCTAATGCTGAAAAAAATGTCTGAAGCAAGGATCTCTATACACACTTATTTCAAATAAAGCTTACCTTATTTCAAAACTTAGTTGTTCTCAGAATGGTAACAGATTTAAAGGGAATTATGTATAAACCTATGGGGGTATTATGAATAAACCTATGTTGATCTATTTCAATGGAGCGTCTAAAGTTTCATACTATTCAACATATGCAAAATTGGGTGGGTATACAGAGTCCAAAATCAGATGGGGAAACATTGTACTTGGTTTGTTTTTCTTTGCGCTACAGCATAATTTATCTCTTCTTTTCTCATTGTCCTGATCACTGTGCATAATAGCCTAAATTCCATCATAAGAATTACGTTGTAAAATGATGCGGTTATCCGAGGGTGAGAATAACTATATGACTTATGTTCGGATCATGACCATGGTTTTGGTTGGAAACATAACAGGTTCAGATTCAATTTTTGTATGGTTGAATGTCAGAGGTTAGGAAAGAATCCTCGAATTTAAGCATCACAAATTCCAATCATGATGACCGCTATGTGTGTTGTAAACTTTGGGAGAGGCACAAAAACTAGAGTGGCTGCAAACGTCTCATCTCATTGATATTTCTCAGAATGAGCTTTAATTATAGAAATTGAAGCTAAGAGTTTGAATGTGTTATACCTTATCCAACGATGATATAAGGAAGTCAACCAGTTCTGGAACAACAAGAACATGTGCTCCTTTTTCTCCCTGAAAAGCATGCAAAAGAAAATCAATATGATGTACATAGAGAAATATATGAAAGTTAGTATTGTTATTTATGCATATTTATCCTGCCTGCACTATAGCACATTATGATCCCATATATTAAAAGTCAAACATGTCTGGAACTACACATTTCAAAATATGCTATCACATATAACGTTTTAAAAAGAATAGAACAAAGATTCTCTCTCCACTATTCAAGAGAGAACATCCTCTACTTCCCTTAAATTCAAGAAGCATGCACTCCCCATACATCAGAAAGTTTAGTGGAAAAAGGAATAACGAAACAGTTGCTAATTTATTTTTTCTTTACCCAAAGAAAAAAAAAACTGAAGATACAGTAACAAAATTCCTCAATGCCTGATAGGAAATAATTATTCTAATTATTAATCATTTCACCCACAGGAAGCTTGTAGAATTATGCAGTTTCTAGGGCATATAAACAAATAAGAAATATAGATGGACCCAAGACCTGTAAAAGAATATCCCCAAGCTTTTCCCTTGCAATTCCAGTACCCAGAATTGCGCCAAGGAAGTCACCATGAGAACAAGGCTGAAACCCAAAATTTCCTGCAATACTGGAAAGAGCAACCATTTAGCTGGTATATATAAACTTGTGCATGTGATGCTCACAAAAATGATTTGGAATTAGGTGCAAAGGAAGACCTCAGTGCAGCAACGATATCTGGAATAGATGTCATTGCTTCAGGATGTCCAACCGAAAGCCGACAGCGTTCAGCCTAAGCATTTTGAAACTATAAATCAGCAAAGATGCACATATGAGCAATTTAGAACTTGAAAGGAAATCATGTAAGATTCTAGAATATGTTTGTTTGACCTGTGGATATCCTCCCTGGGGAACTGCTTTGACGTCAGCTAATTTTTCCAATACAAGCATTGACTCCTTTAATATCGGGGGGGTGAGAAACTCTGTATGGAGAACCTCTCTTCTAAAGGTAGCCCGTCTTGCCTAGTAGAAGCACACGTATTAGACTGAAAAATGTTTTTCACCCACAACTCAAAAGTGGCTATATTTCAGGTCATTAAGATGGAAATACTCTAACTCTATAAATGGAAACCAGAGTATCAAAAAGCTTCATATGCAATCCTAAATGGAAAGGAATGAGGGGGAAGCTAAAAATCCTAATAGCTGACACAAATATAAAACAGTTAAAAATATCCATGTAATAAGATCAAGATGCTAAAGTTGGCATTTGATACAAGCATGGGGGTTTAAAACAGTCGAGAAGAAACGGTCACGCAACCATATTGAAAAAAAATGTTAATTTTATGGGTAAAAGTATTCTAAATTTCTAATGCTTATGCAATGAGTAAACAATCGTGATAGAAGGGTGTTGATCGGGAAACTATATAACAATATGACATCCCCAGTAGTTTGGCACCCCTTAGTCCACTTGTACTTTGAAATCCATCCTCTCAAGATAGAAACCAAAATCATCCCCTCCAGCAAGATGTTAGGAATGGGAGTGGATATAGAATACGTTCATATGAATGCAAAATCATCGCACCCCATTAAAATCACAATACAATTGAGTTCCAAACTTCCAATTGGATACAAAATTGTGGATCCTTAACAGATTACTCTCAGATTACAAATTAAATAAAGTTTCTTTGAACTATCTCTCTTGTGTTCAACAATTCAAAAAACTACAATATGGGAGAGGGATAATAGAAATCCACTCTAAATTTATTTTGGTAAGAAACAATGGAATATAAAATACTTGTTAGGATGACTTTCACGCTATGTCAAGTGAGTGTGTGTCAGACCATCTGATAAAAAAATATTTGGTGATTCATCATCTATTTATTATATAGGAAGAAGAAAAATTCATATCCATATCAGTGTACTCATGTTCTGCAAGAGTAAAATTAATTTTCCTCTTTCCAGACCTATCTGAATTTACAGATATGAAGTGTCATGGCGACCCGCAACAGTGGTGATTATCAATAGAAATACGTGTTTTTACTATATAAACTATAAAGAACATGAAACAATTAACAAGAAATGAAAGTACCATTTCAAGAATGTGCTTTACAGAATCAACAGAATTTTTGTCACCCACTCCTTTAAGTAAAACTTCATCAGCATCTCTCCTCGAGGAATGCACTACATGACATATCCCTGCAACTGTATAACATAGAATCATGGACAATATCAAAAGGCAAGTCAAATATTCGATTATTTTAAGTTGTTTTACTTCTCCCAAACAATTTAGTAGAGGATTTTGTGTAGAAAAATGTCATCCAAAACCAAAAGAAGCATTGACAAAATTATTAGGGTGGCTTGGCACTTGGCAGCCAATGTAGTGGCAAAGTATAGGGTAAGTTCAATTGGTTGGGAATTGTCACCCGTGTAGTTCCTATAATTAGTGATTATCTTGACAAGATTGGAAGTATAAGGAGGAGATCTTAGGAAGCACGGACACTTCAAAAAATTCACTGTGTCAGTGTCAGACACTGCTCGGACACTGACACTGCTTCGGACACTGCTTGGACACGTGTCCGACACGGCACATGCGTGTCCCATGTGCCGTTCAATCTGGACACTTCATGGACACGGCTTGGACACTTCTTGGACACTGTTCTGGACACTTCTTGGACACTGTTTTGGACACTGTTCTGTTTCCAAGTCCTAATTTAAAATGAATTGTAATATCTTTCCAACCATTTCTCTTTCATGTTTTATGAACTATGAATGTATATGATACATGACATGATTTCTAATATATTATTGATATACCATATTTATTTATATATATTTAATTGCCGCGTCCTAAGCCGTGTCCGTGTCCTAATTTTTGGGATAAACAAGTGTCTCCGTGTCCGTGTCCGAGTCTGTGTCAGTGTCCGAGTCCGTGCTACCTCCTGTATGAGGACTGTACCACCATAATGAACAATTTTTGGTCGGAAATTTTACATAGGATGACCATTGGAGTACTATCTCAAGAACAATGTTGACGAAATTGGTAGAACCTCTTTACCCTCTCCCTTCATGCTTCCCTACTTGAATATTAACCACTAAAAGGTGTACTATTGCCTATATCTTGATCAAGTACCTAATTAATGTTGCCCAGACCTAGTTAAGGAATGATCATGATAAAATGAGTCAACTGAGAGTACAGATTGGTATCATCTTACATTCCTACCACAAGATGCAAAAGTGCACACGATATTGGAATTAACAAATATAAGTATAACTACCCAAATACAAATTACTCGATTCGACATGATACGTATAACTCACAGCGTCTGTTTAAGGGGTCAAACTCTAATCAATTATTACATATAAACAAGGCCAGACCCAAAAAATGGAAAAACACAAGACACTTGAATCAATCAATCAATCATATAATAATGCCATCTAAGTAAATTTTCCAAATAGTTTTCTTTATTCAAACATATAAATTGTAGGTGTTTGAAGAAAGTTTGGACAAATGGGTATTTGAAATAAAGATAGAATATCATAGTTACATAATCAAAACAAGATTTTTAAAGTTAAAATTAATTGAAATTCCAACATACCCAACAGAGTTATACAAGAAGAAGAAAGTGTTGATAAGTTACCTGAAGAAAGATTGGGATTGGGAGGGGTTGTGAAAGGAAGAGATTGAGCATGAAGGATTCGATGGTTATTTACAAGAGGAAGTAAAACTGCTCCAACTCTTCTTCTTAGATGAAGCAATGGTACTGCAAATCGTTTTGCAGCAAAAGCCATTGCAGTGAAGTAGTGAGAGCAAATGATGAAGAAGAAGGTTGAGTTGGGCGTTGTCTTATCAACTGGATCACTGGGTATGGGTGTCTGAATGTGGTGGGCTTGATCAATGGAATCCATGGGTGTCTGAATGTGGTGGTCTTGACTCTTGATCAATGGAATCCAGGTTGAAAATTAACAAGGCTTCTAAGTTGTAACTGTAAACCTGTCTGTCTTCCAAGCTACAAGCCTACAACAGAGGTGTCAAGGACTGATCGAGGTGGTCAAGCTCCACCAATTGCGACTCGGCGATGGTCCATGAACCCAAGGAAATAAAAGGGTTAAGGACCTCTATCCTAATTTTGAAGGGCATACTTTGGTTGAAATTTTGTCGAGAAACCAAAAGGTTGACACTTGACAGTAACATACAATGTAGTCCAAGTTATTGGCCTAGTGATACAAGTGTTACACCATTCAATGTAGGATTTAGTTAGCCTGCAGCTTTTGTGTTGAAATTAAGAATTCAAGGATGACACAGTTGGGGCATATTACTCATAGCCCAGATAGAACAGGTTATGTTACAAACAACTTCCAAGGAGTCAATCACCATTTGACGTCTCTATATGATTCAAACTGTCAATACATGCATGTCACACACCATTAATTCTTCTTGAAGATTTGCAATTCATGCATGCACACTGTAGCATATTATTGTAACAACATGAGTTGATGTCACTAAGCAATTGAAAGATTGCTGCTTTTATTTGCTTTTTAATAGAAAAAAAAAAATGTGTGTGAATACATAATCACAATAAATTAATTTATGCCATGCCAGTGCCGCAGTATATCCACATGACCCTCACTTGAATTTGGCTCTACATAGTAAAATGTTTCAGAAATCATTCCACACTGTCATGAACCTGGCCGGAGCAGGTCATATGATAAGGGGGACACTTGTGTGTATCCATAAATTTTGATATGGTAGCAGATTTTTTTGTCGAAATTAATGCTCTGTAAAATATGTAATTCCTTTTTTCGTTGGAGAATGGTTTTAACATGTAATTACGGAACTTAAACAGCCTCTTAATGGCTGATGGTATTTGTGAAGCCCTTTTTTGGTTTTAAATAGATTTAGCCTTTTATTAAGAAATAGAGTTTGTGACTTGTGTTTGTCGGCTTAGATTTATTGAATCTTCGCCGAGGTGGAGAATTGTTGGGTTTTATGTGCAATATGGGCCTGTTTGGGCCCAAATTCGTGGTCTATTGTAAGGCTATACTATAAAGCCAAATAGAAGTGATACAAAACCTTAACTTTTCTTATCTAGACAATTGTACAAGCCCTCACGAAGAAACCGAAGTCTTCTTCCTCACAAAGTTCTCTCAAACTCTCTAATGGCTTCTCACAATCTTTCTCTTAGAAAGTTAAGGTTTTGTATCACTTCTATTTGGCTTTATAGTATAGCCTTACAATAGACCACGAATTTGGGCCCAAACAGGCCCATATTGCACATAAAACCCAACAATTCTCCACCTCGGCGAAGATTCAATAAATCTAAGCCGACAAACACAAGTCACAAACTCCCACACATGTCCCGAAAGACCACCTCGGCTGCACCACTTCATGGTTGCCTACGTACCCTTCTTCTAAGGGATCAAACCATCGTAGTTCACTCCAAAATATACTATCCACTCAAAGGAAGAACAAGGACCAAATCTAAGCAATGATAGAACTTAGTCCCTGAAACCACTTTAGTCAACATGTCAGCCGGATTATTGCTAGTATGAATCTTCTTCAATAAAATCTCACCCTCTTCAATAATGTCTCTGACAAAGTGATGTCGCACATCAATGTGCTTTGTACGAGCATGATAAACTGAGTTCTTTGCCAGATTTATGGTACTTTGATTGTCACAATGAACCATAAGCTGCTCTTGCACAATACCCAAGTTTTTCAACATACCTCGTAACCAAATGGCTTCTTTAAAGGCTTCAGTCACAACCATATATTCTGCTTCTGTCGAAGACAAAGCAACAAGAGATTGTAATGTAGACCGCCAACTAATAGGACCACCTGCCAATGTAAAAATATATCCAGTAGTAGACCGACGTCTCTCTATTTGACCATCATAATCAGTGTCCACATAACCAACACAAAACTGATTCAAATCCCTTCCCTTCTGGAATAGTAAACCAACCTCCACACTACCTTGAATGTAGCGTAAGATCCATTTCACAGCTTCCCAATGTTTCTCACCAGGATTATGCATGTACCTACTTACAGTGCCAACTGCATGCCCAATGTCGGGCCTTGTACATACCATCGCATACATCAAGCTACCAACCGCACTTGCATATGGATAACGTGTCATGTAAGCACGTTCCCTATCAGAATTAGGAGACATGGAAGCATTCAAGTTAAAATCTTTTGAGAGAGGTATACTCACAGCTGTACCAATCTCATATTGGCTAAATCTCTGTAGCACTTTCTGTAGATAGGCCTTTTGAGATAACCACAATCTTCCATTGTCTCGTTCCCTCTGAATTTCCATGCCAAGTATCTTTCTCGCTTCACCAAGATCTTTCATCTCAAACTCCATAGACATAGTCTTTTTCAACTTGTCTATCTCCACATTGCTTTTAGAGGCTATGAGCATGTCATCAACATATAAAAGCAAATAGATAAAAGAACCATCACATACCTTGCGAAAATAGACACAAGGATGATATGGACTTCTTGTGTACCCTTGCCCTAGCATAAACCGAGTAAACCGCTTGTACCATTGCCTTGGAGATTGCTTCAACCCATACAGCGATTTCTTCAATTTACACACCAGCTTGTCATTACCCGCATCTTTATACCCACTCGGCTGAGTCATATAGATTTCCTTATCTAGCTCACCATGTAGAAAAGCAGTTTTCACATCAAGTTGAGCTAACTCCAAATCAAATTGTGCTACTAAGGCCAATAGGATGCGAATAGAGGAATGTTTCACAACTGGAGAAAAGATTTCATTATAATCAATTCCCTCCTTCTGAGCATAGCCTTTTGCCACCAATCTTGCTTTGAAGCGTACATTTTCACCAGGAGACCCATCTTTCTTAGTGTAAACCCATTTGCACCCGATTGCTTTCTTTCCCTTAGGCAACTCCATGAGTTCCCAAGTTTCATTCTTATGAAGAGATTTCATCTCCTCATCCATGGCCGTCTTCCACCTTTCATAATCACTACTCTGCAGTGCTTCACGAAAAGTTTCTGGAATACCCTCATCAACAACCGAAAGTGCATAAGCTACCATATCATCAGTAAGCCGTTTAGGAACACCGGCATTTCTCTTGGATAATCTAGATGCAATTGGACCCTCATCATTAGAGTCCACATGTACTGTATCATCAACCGTCTCATCATCAACCTCATTATCTGTCATGTCATCAGAATCTGTAACACTAGGAACCTCAATACTTGGAACCCTTACAGTAGACGTTTCCAAAGATACAGAACCACCTGGAACACGTGGAGATATTTCAGTCTCCACCCACTGCGAAACCTCTTTGGCCTTGCTCTCCACCTGCTGAGAGTTCTTAGGCTTCAACATAGAAGCCTCATCGAATGTCACATCTCTGCTTAGAATAATTTTCTTCAATTCTGGATCCCATAGCTTATAACCTTTTACTCCACTCTGTAGACCCATAAATAAAGACTTCTTTGCACGAGGATCCAACTTACTCTCTCGGACATGATAGTAAGCTGGACACCCAAACACATGAAGAAAACAATAGTCTGAAGCAGGCTTACCAAACCAAACCTCCATAGGAGTTTTGCCATCAATCGCAGTCGAAGGCAACCTGTTAATAAGGTGACAGGCATACACAATAGCCTCAGCCCAAAACACTTTGCCTAACCCAGCATTAGACAACATACACCGAACTCTCTCCAGTAAAGTTCGATTCATCCGTTCTGCCACCCCATTTTGCTGCGGTGTCTCTCTTACAGTGAAATGGCGCTCTATACCCTCATCCTGACATACTTGCAAGAATGGATCATTTTTGTACTCTCCTCCATTATCTGAGCGAAGTACCTTGATCTTTCTGCCAATTCGGGTCTCAACTAGCTTCTTCCACTTTATGAAAATTTCTAGGACTTCATCCTTGCTCTTCATGGTGTACACCCACACACGCCTAGAAAAATCATCAACAAAAGACACAAAATAATGTTTACCTCCCCAAGATGCATTCTTGGTAGGCCCCCAGACATCCGTGTGAACATAATCAAGAGCTCCACTAGTATTATGGATAGCCATGCCAAACTTTACTCTTGTCTGCTTGCCCAGAATACAATGCTCACAGAATTCTGTTTTACAGGCGATAGCACCCTTTAACAACCCTTATTTTATCAATCTTTGCAAGGATTTTTCACCGGTATGCGCCAACCGCATATGCCACAGCCGCGTAGTCTCTCTAGCAATCTTTGATGTAGCTTCAGACACGGCCACATCCCCAGTAACTGTACTACCTTGAAGGAAGTACAAGTTCCTTTGTCGAACACCCTTGAGTACAACTATTGCACCAGCCACAACCTTTAGAACGCCATGTTCAAGTACCACCTTGTAACCATTGGCTTCTAAAGTACCAACTGAGATAAGATTCTTCTTCATGTCAGGAACATACCTAACATTCTTCAGCTTCCTTATAATTCCATCAAACATCTTCAGACGAATGGTACCTATACCCATTATGTGACAGGGTTGATCATTCCCCATCACCACTACACCACTCTCCTGCTTCTTAAAATCAGAAAACCATTCCCTTATAGGATATATATGATAAGAAGCAGCACAATCTAAGATCCATTCATTACCACTAGTGTAACAAACCATTGATGAAACGGATAAAGAATAATCAGAATCTACATCATCATCTTTAGTATCACATGCAACATTTACCTCAGAGTCTTTCTTCTTGTCCTTTGCTTTGGCTTTAGGACAATCTTTCTTCCAATGCCCTTTCTCATGACAAAAAGAGCATTCATCCTTTGCTAGAAATCGACCTCTAGACTTTGACCGAGATTTCCCTCTACCACCTTGGCCTTTCCTGTCACTAGACCTTCCTCTTGTTACTAAGACCTCTGGTGTTGAGCTTTTGGACTCTTCTTTGTCCTTCTTCATACACGCATGATTTAACAATGCTGCAGAAATCTCACTATACACCAACTTGTCTTTTCCATATGTAAGTGTGATAGCCAAGTGTTCATATTCGTCCGGTAACGAATTGAGGAGACACACTGCCTTGCTTTCATCACTTACATCTGCTCCAAGATTCACCAAGTCGGCAATGAGCTTGGTAAAATCATTAAGATGCTCCGCCATGGAAATGCCTCTTCTCATATCTATTCGATAAAACTTTCGAAGTAGATAGTTTTTATTGTGGATAGTCTTTGTCATGTACTTCTCCTCCAATTTTCTCCACATCTCCTTTGCAGACGCATCATTCATCACAAGATATTTAATGTCTTGTGCCAAACACGATCTTATGATTCCACAAGCTCGTTTGTTCATCTTCTTCCAATCCTTCTCTTCCACATCTTCTGGCTTATCCTCCAGAACATCTTCTAGGTCTTGTTGACATAGAGCATCCATTACCTCACACCTCCACATACCAAAGTTATTGGTGCCAGTAAACTTCTCTACATCAATTTTTGCTTGATGGTAAACCACTGACTTGGTTTCCCCCTTCGAACTCTTCGAACTCCCTTCTTTTGACATCTTTCCACCAACTTTCAAACACTAAACAATCACAAAACGAATATGAAATTCACCCTGGAATTTCAACAAACACCTTCTAGACCCTCAAGTTCTAACCAAAGCTCACAAGAAAAATCCAAGATTGGATTTTTACCGAAATTGAGAAAACAAAACCGTCAACTTCAAAGAATTACTGGGAAAAGAATACTTTGAAACAGAAAACGTACCATACACCGTTGGAAAGCCTGAAGACTCTTCTTTCCAACCCAAAAAACGGATCAACGTTTCGATATCCGAGAACAAAGTTATGGCCGTTTTATCACAGAGTATCGAATCTGGACAGATTCCTCAAAACCCTTTAACCAATGTTCTGCAATCCCTCTTTAACCCAAGGAACTAACCTTCGGCTCTGATGCCACTTGTAGTGCGCAGCGGAAACTAATGCACAAATATGATGATTGAACTAATGTATGAAAGTAAAACGAAAAAGACAAAATAAACAAGCAACCACACACAAGACACAAGATATACGTGGTTCGGCAATATGCCTACGTCCACGGGGAGAAAGGATGATGTTTTTTTTATCTAGACAATTGTACAAGCCCTCACGAAGAAACCGAAGTCTTCTTCCGCACAAAGTTCTCTCAAACTCTCTAATGGCTTCTCACAATCTCTTTCTTAGAAAAGTTAAAGTTTTATATCACTTCTATTTGGCTTTATAGTATATTTGGCTTTATAGTATAGCCTTACAATAGACCACGAATTTGAGCCCAAACAGGCCCATATTGCACATAAAACCCAACATATACTGTATGTTGAAAAGTAAAATTTTCTTCTACAACCACTTTCACAGAAATAATAACACAATTAATTAAAAACAAATACTCTAGAATTTTTATTTCTTACCAGATCTCAAACCAAAAACCAAACTATATATTGCAACTAAAGGCACAAGACATTCTCAATTTTGTCTAATTCGAATTCATAAAATAATTTTTTAAAATGTGGAAGGTGCTTAGTCTCCAACGATAAAGCAATCAAAATATCTCCTTCAGTACTGGGACTGGACATAATGTACACTAGTCCACCGTAGAAAAACGTTGCAGGGCCAATAAACGACGCCTTCCCCCATCCAAAATCTGCTTCATAAAATGGTAACCGAGTCCAACTTACAATTGATAGATCAGTGGATGGAAATGTCCCTGATCCTCTTCCTAATGTTGCTAAATCATCTTCCTGTATCTCGAGAAAGTCTAACGATGATCTTAAATACTCATTGTCTAATCGTGATATGGCTTGTCGTATTTTATTTGCTGTGTGCTCAATTGTGTTGGATGTAATTTCACCAGCCTTAGTTATTACTGATGAGGTAAATATTGCATTACCCAAATACTCACGTGGAATGGGTGGTTCCAGTCGTGCTCTGGCATCTGCGGTTATATATAAACGACTTTCGTGCATCGCGTCAAGCCCACGTACTACGCACGCAGTACGCCAAACATGTGATGCTATAGTCTCATAGGTAGAATAACTATGAGCATCTACTTTAATTCTTTTCCTCTTTAGAATGTTAACTTGGTCTTTGGACAGGTTTAAGAGGGCAGAAGAAAACGGCTCCTGCATCTTGGCCGGGGGATTTCGTTTATACTCAGTATGATTGAACACGACGGTTGGTGGGTTTCGAGCTGTGAGAACAGATCGGTCCAAGAATGGGACTTTGGTAACGCCTAGCTCGCGGGTTACATCAGACCATGAATTAACAAAGTGTAACGACGCTGCACCATCTGATACCATATGGTGTACGCCTGTACCCAAGCTAATTCCACCACATTTGAAGAAGGTTACCTGCATTTAAATATGTAATTAAACAAAAATATCAGAGACATGCATTAACATGACTGCATATATGCCGCGCGCAACTGCACAATGAACATCAAGTAGCTTTGAAAAATGTACTTATATATTAACCAAAAACAAGAAGTACTATATATATGTATATACCTGCACAAGAAACAATGGACAAGATGAATCACTAGCATCAACAGTAGGTACTAACAACTTTCTGGTCTTCATAGATGGAGTGAAGTCTCCAAACTCATCAATAGTTGAATTAGCAATAGCTTTAACAAAGAGAGCACCTTCACCATTGCAGTCTATCTCCAATCTACCAGTTTTCTCATCAACACCAAGTCTACCAGCAAATGGATAGAAAATAACAAGCACTTTAGCCAATGAACTCTTTAAGGTCTCCACACAAAAGAAATTTGGATCATGATGAGTTGTTTCATTGTTTGATGATGAGTTAGGCCTATAGAAATAAACAACAGTAGTATGTGATCTTGGTGCTAGTAAATCGAGATTAGAAATCCAAATCTTTTGTTTAGGTGTCTCAATACTAGGCACAACTAAAATGAACTCTACCACCTTCACTGGCATCTTGAGTAGCTAAGCTAGTTTAGTTGCTTTGATCTACTACTTATCTTCATTTATATATATATAGACGGTATCACTGGTACAGATTAAATCTAAGATCCGATTTGTGTGGTTGGTTGCTGGACAGTACGTGGAGTATTTCTTTCTGGCAATAACATGAACACGTACATTAGTATCCAAAAGTGGAATAACAATCAGAGAATAGTCAGAACTACTGCATGCATGGTTTTATTTATTCCCTAGTTTTGTTTCTTTAATTTGACAATAAGAGAGAAGGTAACTTAGCATTTCTGTGATAGATATTAGCTAGTCCACAATTCATTTCACTATACTAGATTTGTTCCTTTCATTAAGGCTAAAAAAGAAGGTAGCAATTCTCTGATAGATATTAGTCCACAGTCACTTTACTATACTAATTTTGTTCCTTTCATTGACAATAAGAGAGAAGGTATATATGTAGTATTTCTCTGATATAGAGATTAAATTAGTCCACAATCACTTCACTGTTCACTATATATACTAGATTTAATTTATGACACACACTGATCAAGTCAAATTAATTTGGTGGACTTGCAGCAATTAGCCTTTCAAGTCTGAACATTAGCTAATTAGCAGGCTAGCAGCTTGTTGAAATTGGTAATTGGCTGGTATCTATTCGATCACATATACCTAATTGAACACATACCGTATATATGCACATTGGAAAATATGCTTATGGAGGAAAATATAACATTAATTTCATCAGAATGATGCCTTTTAACAGCTAGCTAGCTAGCTAGAGTATGTGGTACGACTTGTTTAGTGCAATTGGAGTACTCTCTGTGTGTGTGCGTGGGGTAGATATGATTGCCCATGACTAGCTCCGTAGGTGTTCGCTAAATAGTCAATTTCTCCATCATGCATGTTCACATGCATCTTCTCAATAATGCATTAAGCAAACACTATTACCCTACCATATTATTGCTTCCGTTACTAGCTCCGTAGGTGTTCGCTTGTAACGCTCTTGAAATCCGATCTTAGCTGGTCAGACCAAAATCAGGCAATAGAGTCATAATGATCACCATATGTTCGTCATGGATCATAGAGTCACACTACTGTCACGTGACATCACACATTTAAACCACAGAAGAACATACTAAAATAAACAATAAATACTAAACTAATAGCGGAAGACTAAACAAAATACAAACTATATAAATATAAATCAGAGTTATGCCCGAAGGTTACAACTCATCAAACTCCAACTAGACATATGAGCAATTCAAGACAACCTCCACTAAGCTCTCATCGAACACTCCATCTCTAAAACACTTGTATCTTGAAAAGGGAAAAGAGAAAACGTTAAATGTAAACACTTGTATCTTGAAAAGGGAAAAGAGAAAACCTTAAATGTAACGCCCCGGGATTTCGTCCTCGCTCATTCCGGTGCGTCGAGCACCATACCGCTCATTAATGTCAATATTGTCCCCTTAGTCACTGCGGATACCCAGCAGTAGAGGGTTGGATCAGGGCCCACCTATGTGGTTACCCCAAAAGGCCTTGCCATTAGTTAGAGTATGGTTAAGCTCTATATACTACTAATACAACCACTTCCTTGGCAATGTGGGACTAACACCAACTCATGGGTGTTACAATTTCACCACCTTAGAAATAGAGTCGTCCTCGGCTCTGCAGTACACTTATTACAGTCCCAAAATCTCCGACGTTCTCTGCCAAGTGAGATAAGTACCTGGCGCTCCTTGGGCTTTTCCAGCGTACTTCACACCTGCAACATGCGACCCGTCGTCGGCTTTGATACCAACTGTAACGTCCCAGGATTTCGTCCTCGCTCATCCCTGTGCGTCAAGCACCATACCGCTCGCTAATTTCAATATTGTCCCCCTTTAGTCACTGCGGATACCCAACAGTAGAAGATTTTGGATCAGGGCCCACCCATGTGGTTACCCTAAAAGGCCTTGACTTTAGTTAGAGTATGGTTAAGCTCTATATACTACTAATACAACTATTTCCTTGGCAATGTGGGACTAACACCAACTCATGGGTGTTACATTAAACGCCAGCAAGTTATAGAACTTGAGGTTCGATCTTAATTCTCAGAAAAGGAATCCGCACATCCTAGAGATAAACAATTATAAATATTAATCAATTTATTCTAACATTTAAAACAATGATAAATAAATCAACAAGATCAAACTCTAGTAATCTGCAATGTCAATCATGTTTCTAGTTCCAATAATCAAATAATCAAAATAGTGGCGGAGCCAGGAATTTACCTCGCCTGGGGCACTTTGACAAATTATGATGATGCTTATTCAACCTATGAAAATCTCAGTTGAAGCATTGTTCTTGATCGACTGTTTAAATCCCTTAAATTTAAGGTTTAACAACCTTATTACCATTCATTCATATTTTAAATATAAAAACTATTCAACTGCGATCGTTCATTTAATACAAAAAAAAAGGTTGTAGACGGGCACTTTGCAGCAGCCGTGAAGGTGTTGGCATCATCAGGGGTTGCTCCGAACACTCCAGAGACGCAGCGGGCTTTAGAGGATAAACACCCGAAGCATCCACCACCATCTGTCCCCGACATTCCTTTACTTGAGTCACATTTGTCAGTTGAGAGGGATGTGATATTATCATGCATCAGGTCCTTCCCCAAAGGGACGTCTTGTGGGCGAGATGGTCTCCGGGCCCAACACCTATTGGATGCTATGAGCAGGGCTGCATCCGCTGTAGCCACAGATCTTATGGAGGCCTTGACACCGGTTGTGAACTTATGGCTACAAGGTCGATGCCCACGGGTCTTGGCAAAGTTCATAGCTAGTGCACCGCTCACCCCACTTCTTAAGCCAGGTAACGGCATTCGCCCAATAGCTGTGGGTATGGTTTGGCGTCGCCTGGTGTCTAAGATTGCCATGAAAGGAGTTTCTAAGGATATTGTCCCATACCTAGAGGATTTTCAGTTTGGGGTTGGTGTGCCTGGTGGAGCAAAGGCAATTTTGCATGCTGTTAATCGGTTGGTTTATGCCAACAAGGATGACACATCGCTTTCTATGCTGCTTGTGGACTTTCAGAATGCCTTCAACCTTGTTGATCGGTCTGCTATGCTACGAGAGGTACGCAATCATTGTCCATCTATTGCTCTATGGGTCGAATACCTCTATTGTCAACCTGCTCGATTGTATCTAGGGTCTACTCATATTTGGTCAGCAGCTGGGATACAGCAGGGGGACCCTTTGGGGCCTTTTCTCTTTGCTTTGGTCTTGCATCCATTGATACACCGCATTCAGTCAGAATGCCACTTGGAGTTGCAGGCATGGTACTTAGATGATGGTACTCTGATTGGTAGTACAGAACATGTGGCTAGAGCTATTCGTATCATTCAGGAAAGAGGACCATCTCTTGGGCTCGTGTTTAATGTGTCTAAGACAGAGTTGTTCTGGCCTTCTGTTGATCCTGACTGCTCCTATCCAGATATCTTTCCGGTTGGTATATCATGTCCTCAGTGAGGGGTTAAGTTGCTTGGAGGGGCTGTCAGTATTGATGCATCATTTATTGTGGGTAATGTTCGTCAACGAGTGGATAAAACACTTCAACTTATGGACCTATTACCACAGCTAAAGGATCCGCAGTGTGAGTTGGCACTTTTACGTTTTTGTATGGGATTATCTAAACTCACATTTGCCCTCTGTACTTGCCCCCCTGATTATGTCCAGGAAACAGCCAAATGGTTTGACCACAAGCTTCGTGCATCCCTTCAAAATATTGTGGTTTCTGATGGACCTGGTTTTGGCGATCTACAGTGGCGTATGGCAACCCTCCCATTACGTATGGGTGGACTTAGTATCTATTGTGCTACTGATGTTATAAAGTTTGCTTTCGTAGCTTCACGCACGCAAACCAAGGATCTCCAAGACCACATTCTTCGAGGTTGTGACACTCCATCTATGGGTAATGTTTTCGATACTGCCATTGCTAGTTTACATCTTTCTATACCTGATTTTGATCTCAGTAATCTTGCTCCAACTGCTACCGTCCCCTTCAGACCCCAACATGTCTTGGCGGAAGCATACTACAACAAGATTAGTTCTGGTCTTGAGAGGGAATTTAAGTTGTCAGCTAGACAAAAAGCCGTGATTGGATGTGTGCAGTCAGAACATGCCAAAGATTTTCTCCTTGCTATCCCGATGGAAGGGCTTGGACAACGCATGACGCCTGTAGAATATCATGCCATTCTTCGTTATCGATTGATGATCCCTCTATATTCAGATGGTGAGCTTTGTCCAGTGTGCAAGAAGAGTAGACTTGATGCTTTCGGGGACCATGCGGCCCATTGTAAGCATTACCCCGGCTTCAAGTACAGGCATGACCACGTTAGAGATATCTTGTGTGATGTGTTCTGGCGGGCTGGCGTACAGGTTAAGAAGGAGGCTCCTGTTAACTTTCTTACTGATCCTAAGGAAGGAAGATCGACATTACGTCCTGCTGATATTCTGGTCTACAACTGGTCTGAAGGTAAACATGCGTGTGTTGATGTCACAGGGGCGTCTCCGATGGTTGGGCTGAGTGCTGGGATTTTTGAGGTGGGGCTAGCAGCTAGCAATGCAGCAGCGACAAAAGTGGAGAAACATGACGGAGCTTGTAGGGCTAACCAACATAGTTTCATCCCTTTTGTATTTGACACATTTGGATTGCTAGGCTCAGAAGCAGTTGAGCTCCTCAGGAGAGTGCAGAAGATAATGGATAGCAACGTGATGACTGCAGGTTCGAACGAATATGTATTTAGGAGAATCGGGTTTGCTATCCAGAAAGGACTTGCCGCGCAGTTTGTAGCGCGTTTGTCCTCTACTTTTGTGTAATTCGTTGAGCTTATCAATAAAATTTGATTTTGGTTTTAAAAAAAAAAAAAAAAAAAAAAAAAAATCTTAAATAGGTAGCCAAAGAAACCTAAATTTCTTGACTTTCTGAATAGATTTTAAAGATTTTTGGACATACCCCGCATTTAAAAGTCGAAATTTGAGATACCTTATTTGAAATTTTTTTTGAGATACCCTAATTCAAGATGTGGTGTTATCTTAGCCGTCCATCATAAAACTCACCTAAGGCTATAAAGCTCTTCTGTCTTGAATTAGGGGTATATCAATTTTTTTTTTCAAATGGGGTATCTCAAATTTCGACTTTCAAATGGGGGTATGTCCAAGAATCTCAATCTAAATATCACTTGAGATTGTGAGCATGTTATTAGAACCACCAACACTAGTGTTTAAAATTTAATTATATACCATTTAACTGTAACATACAGACTGGGTGCGGTCGCATAAATCATAATGCGCTAATTACCCAGGTGATAAGTTGAAAGCTAATTGGAAGTAATAGATACAGATGAAAAACAAACATATTACTGTTAAAAACAAACATATTACTGTTAGGTTCTTAGCTTTAGGATAATTTTGTTTCATGATTAATTATATGTGGGTGTACTAGATAATAACTTATGTATTGTCTAAGGTGTACACGATCATATCTACACTAGAGTTGTTTAGGAAACGGATACTGAGATACTAGTAGGTAGCATATTTTGGTTTCCAGATTCTTAGCTATGTAATGACTGTAATTGTGCGAAATTAAAAAAAAAAAAAATCAATTTTTCTCTCGAATCCACCTGAGGCACGTAGCTCCGCCACTGAATCAAAATCTATCTCAATCAATTTGCAATATCAAATCAAGTCCAGCAATTCCAATCCATCATATTACGTTAATCCAAAGCCATGCAACAAGTGCCAAGTTGTGCAGTAGCACCGAGTCGTACGCATCGCAGCCATACACTCATCAAGCTATGTCATGCGACACAACTTAGGGACGTCTCCCAACGGGTCCTGTGTTAGATAATCAACACGCCCAAAATTCATGGGTCTTGTGTTAGTATAACTAACACGCCCAAATTAATCTAATCAATCAAATCCAGTTCATTCCCGCAAAGTCCAATTTAATTCATAATCTTCATTCATAATCATTCCAATGTAACACATATAAAAATGTACCAACAATAATAATAATCCTAACATCCACTTTCAAAAGATAAATCTTAGTCATCTTTGAAGTGTATTTATCCTTCAGTCCACTGAAACTATTTATTGTTCAGCCCACTCAACCATGTTCATTCTTTCTAATTCATTTAGAGAAATATTATAAACCAACCCAAATTCTGAATTAACTTTTAACAGTAGGTCTTATGTACGTATATGCCTAATTCACTTCTTCCAATTCAACACATGCTTCAATTCCACAAATTAAAAATACTAACATGATCCTAAGATAAATTTCAGCAATGAAAATAACTAAACATTAACAAGTTTGTATCTTCATCAACATTTAATTATTAAAACATGTTTTTTCATGAGATTCAATTATAATTCCTACAATTTAAACGTGATAAATAAATTAACACTTCAACCTAATCTAGAAATTAAGGGAAAACATCAAGTAATATAACTTGCCTCATAAGAAGACCACCAAATACCAAAGATACGAAGCACACAACTCAAAACAACCATACTGCAAATCAGTCACAGTTTTTTCTGACCTCTAAAGAATCAGTCACACATGTCACTTCTGAAAGATTCACATGATTTACTTTATATGCTCAGATGCGTATTTTCAATAGGGTTCTAATGACATAAGATTCAGGTCATTCCGAGTTCTGTAGAGAGAGTTATGGCCGAAATACTAACAGAGTGTTATCAAAAACGGGAATCCATATATTTCTCTTCAAGTTTAAGATCTAGGGTTTCTCTTTTTCATTGAATAACTAAGAATATTATATATATACTAATATTTGTTTGTGTGGACCTAAAGATGAGTTTAAGATAAAGCCCAAAGGCATAATACTAACCCTATTCATAAAACCCATTTATACAGTCAAAGAAGTCCAAATTAAAATCCAATTTCTATTAAGCCTATTAAAATACCCGGTATTACATCGCTAAATAGTCAATTTCTCCATGATGCATATTCATATGCGTGTTCTCAATAATGCATTAAGCAAACACTATTACACTACCATATTATTGCTTCCGTGACTAGCTCCGTAGATGTTCGCTAAATAGTCAATTTCTCCATGGAATATGCATCTTCTCAATAATCCATTAAGCAAACACTATTACACTACCATATTATTGCAGCAATGAGCAAATACTCGTTCTGATCTATTGAATCTGACAGTGACTATACATATATCAGTGCTTTTTAAAGAAAGGTTTCCTTCATGTTCAAAGTAGGTTTGCTCCAAAACTAATCATTGTGTATGTGAATTTACCCCCAAAAATTTAGGCTGTGGCCCATTTTTTACGTGGCTGTGAGGAGCCAATTAAAACATGACGTGTCAATTGAGTTACCTGTTTAAGCCCACTAGGGTTCACTGCAACCATACACAGGGGATATTTTAATAAATAAACAAAATTTTAATAACACATAGCATGTTGTGATTGGGGCCTCTTGAAACTAAAATTTCTGGAATTTACCCTCATGTGAGCAAAGTTTCAAACACATGATTAATTCCCTCACAAGAAATACAGCATTTCAAGAAGAGAAATACCAAGATACCATATTTTTGACTAACTCTGTGATCAATATAACTCATGATAAAAAAATAAACTATATGCAGTACTACCATATGGATCAATAATTTCAGTTAAACTTTTTATTAAAAGGCTCTACAGCCAAATATTAAAGCATAAAAGTACCTGATAATAGTGAGTAGTCCTCAATACAATTAATCCTTAATCTAATGAACCATAACTAGCTAGGAAATGAGTTCACCATACCATACAACACTAACAAGAAGTAGTCTAGCTAGCTGTGGTCACTTGGGACATTTGGTGGGAGCAAAACAAAAAGGTCCAACACTGAAGAGAGCAATGGGGGTTGGAACTGTCTGGTTTGCGGCTATCAATAAAGCTCCCTTCTTCCATCCTGAGTTCATATCTGTTGGCTTAGTGCATGAAGAACTTGAAGGTGATGAAACTAAGAATGCTCTGCACTTGTGAAATCCATGAGTGCTTACTTTCTTTGGTGCTTGAAAGAAGAAGTAACCATTCTTGTCTGTTTTCCCATATGTTGTAATTGGTTTCTTGGTGTTGTTGCATTCTAACTTTACAACCGCATCTGCACGTACAAACCAAACAAATGGAATAATTAATTATAAGACTGAAAATCATGAAGCATTCATATTTGTATCATGCACTTCACAAAATGTGCGTACATATATGATGTAGTTGGAGAAAGATTAGTATATATCACTAGCTACTTGATGAGATAATTTCGTAAAAAAGTTGTTAGATTATTTTTGTCGTGACAGAGCTCAAAGTTACATATATACTAACCAGACAGTGGTTTAGCACCCAGAAGAGTATCAAAAGCACTGTACTTGCATGACTTGCAATAAACAACACCTTGCACAGCAATTGGTCTTCTTATGGGCATAGGACGAGGACTGGGAACAGGTGACACGATGGGTGGCAAAACTACTTTGGAGGAATCAACAGTACATGACATTAGCACCAATGAAAGCTGAAGAGCTAGAAGAACCTTGACCAAAGACATGACTGAAACAAAAGCCATTTTAGATAAGAAAAGATCAAGGGTCTAAGCTACTACTACAGTTCTAGTAATGATGTTGAAGTGGGGGTTTTCAATGGGGTCATATATAGTGGTTTTACCACAAGATTCGCGGCGGTTTTTAATATGAATTTCAGTGGAAATTTAAGGTTTAATCATCAAGAAGTTTGAAGCTTGTAGAAGCAGCAAGATGCATTAATCAAAAGTCTTGTTGAAAGACTTCTGGTCTGCAGGTAAGTTGAAAATTGGACTGGAAGTTTCCAATGCCATTGGTAACTGGGAGAGTTCATTGTTTAAGGCCTTTGATTTTGGTAGATAATCTTATTATTTAGACACCATGCCATGATCCGCGCAATGGGTGGAATTTCAAACCTATCTGAACATTTTCTATTCATTTGGTAGTGATGACTCTATAAATACCAAGATAATCAAGATATATCAACATTTATCATCACACAAGGCCATATTGTATATATGTTGCTCATATGGTGGATCGAAAACGCTTTATGAACATTTCTTATATCGAAATGGGTGTATTTAATATTCATACTTAGTTGTTACAACGATTAACGAGAGATTCTTTCTTAATTATCAAGATTTTGTGCATTTGGCTAATCCCTAGTTGAGCTCGATACTACACTTAGTGCTTGAGCTAAATCAGGTCTTGTGCATACCATTGAGTACATGAGACACCCTACTGCGCTTGCATACAACTTCTTCTTCATCTCTTCCACTTCAGCATCTTTGGAAGGACATTGCCTTTTGTTTAAAACCAAACTGTTGTTCAAAGCAGTTGACACATGATCTGCATCAATCATATTGAAGCGCTCAAGTACCTTTTGAATGTACTTGACTTGTGACAGCCATAACTTTCTCGTTTTTCTGTCTCTCCTTATCTCCATACCTAGGATCTTCTGTGCAGAACCAAGATCCTTCATGTCGAATTCCTTGCATAAGAACGTCTTCAGCTCCTTAATTCTAGACATATTCCGACAAACAATAAACATGTCATCTACATAAAGCTAGTAGCAGCAATAGGATCACCATCCCATCATCGAACACATGAGTATACACACAACAATCATAGTCACATCTTCTATACCCAATGTCCAGCATATAAGAGTCGAAGCATTTGTACCACTGCCTTGAAGATTGTTTAAGCCCGTAAAGAGACTTATTTAACCTACAAACCAGATTGTTCTTACCAGCTTCAACAAAACCCTGAGGTTGAGCTATGTAGATGACTTCCTCTAATTCACCATGGAGAAAAGCAGTTTTGATATCTAACTGCCCAAGCTCCATATCCTGCTGAGCAACCAGTGATAGTAACAATCTAATAGAAGTATGTTTCACTACCGGAGAGAAAATTTCATCATAATCAACTCCTTCCTTCTGTGAGTACCCCTTCACCACCAAACGTGCTTTGAACTTTGGTGGTTCTTTCGTATGCATTCCTTCATTTTTCCTGTAAACCCACTTACAGCCAATTACGGCCAAGCCCAATTGAATTATGGGCTTGGCTTTGTAGTCTAAGGTTATTGCATCGAGACGTTACCATATGCCGAACAGAGAGTGATCGCCATATTGACATTACATCATGCTCCAAAATCTCCATTATCTTGGAACTTCGTAGCGTTGACAAAGTCCAATTATTGAATGTTGTCTCCAATGTTAACTTTGATACGAATATGAAAATCTACAAAAATCTCCAAATAGATCGAAACAAGTGTTCTCCAAATTGAAACGGTTATTCCTCCAAATACAATATGAGTATGAATGTTTATTGTTTTTCAAAGTTGGAATTTTTAGTTCTAATAAATGTTATTGTAAGCAACCGCCAAAAAGAAAAGAAATTGCCAAAAGTATAAATCAATGGATAAAAGAAAATGTTGATTGTTCAAAGTCCATGAGCCTAACGACTCCATAAAGAGAAGGAGTTCACGGTTCTCATTTTCCAAACAATGCAAAAAAGAAAATGCAGATTGTTCAAACTCCATGAGCCTAACGACTCCATAAAGAAAAGGAGTTCACGGTTCTCATTCTCCAGAAAATACAGATTGTTCAAACTCCATGAGCCTAACGACTCCATAAAAAAAAAAAGAGTCCACGGTTCTCATTCTCTAAAAAATGCAAAAAAGAAAATGCAGATTGTTCAAACTCCACGAGCCTAACGACTCCATAAAGAAAATGAGTCCACAGTTCTCAATCTCCAAAATTGCAAAAAAGAAAATGCAGAATATTCAAAGGTTATTAGCCTCACGGCGACAAGGGATATTCTAAGCAGGTTCACAGATCGCTCAGGCTTTAGAGAGATGAGTAGATGCCACCTTGTGATCTCGGTGGACGAAAACTTCACGGCTCTAGATTTATTCTTCTTTTACCGCTAACTGTGAGGTCTTCCAGATTGTGTGTTTTATTTTTATTTTTATTTTTTGGGAGGAGGGTGTTCCTCATCCGAAGAATCTTTCTCGGAAACCCGCAGAATGATCTCTTCAAATTAGATGTGCTTAATAGCATTTAAAATATATCTCATTTTAATCGTCACCATTACATCGTGGATAACGGACCTGGGGGCGAGTACGAAAGATGTGTCATTTTCTCTTTCTCAAAGAGATTCATTCTTGTTATTTCGGAGTATTGGATACTCCAAGTCTTCTTGATATACGAAAAAGAACTACGATGGCTTGATCCCAATTTGGGTATGAAGGCAGCTACTCGGGTAGCACAGTCAATATTTTACTTCAGAAACCGTAAGCTCAGACAGATGCGTGAAAGTTGTCATAAGTGATGATATGATATTAATAATTCAGTTTTCAACCGTGAATTTTGGCATATATGTAAACTCCGTTACATCCGAGACTAAAAAGAAAGAAACGTGAGATACACGGATACCAATGCCTTACCTGATGAGGGGACTCTCCCGGTAATGATTTCTATGAGAATGGTTTCTCTGGACCGTAAGCACAATGGAGATGACTAGGGACGGAGCCAGAAATTATTTTCTAGTGGGGCACTTCTAGAAGTGGGAATTTTTTTTATTATTATTATTAACCAAAATTTTTATTTTTTCCTTTCTACATGTTTTAGTTTACACAAATTAAAAAAAAGTACGATCGTTTTAACTAAAAATGCAAAAATATAATGCAAAAATATAATATTTTACGAATAAACTTATACACAACTTCTCAAAAAATTTAGCCACACAATAACCTTTATAAATTTATAGCTAAAAAAATAAAAAATTAGAATTGTTTTTAAAAAAATAAGAAACTACTACCTTGAAATGAAAAAGAATAACTTGTATCTTGATATTGACAATTGAGAAATTGTGGAAAAAAATATCCAAAATACTATTTTAGAGATGGAATGTGTTAATAAGTAGTTGTAATTGTTTAATTTGTAAGTTTGGTTGAGAAGAGGTGAAATATAAAGCTTAGGTTTCTATATTTTTGAAGAGAAAAGAAAAAATATTTGATATCTCTCACTCTCGGTCTCTTTCTATCTTTTAAAAAGAAAGAAATATTTGACCAAATACTTTTTCTATTATCTTAAAAAGAAAGAAAAAGTTTGGGCTCTTTCATAAATTGATAAGTTATCTGTAAAAGCCCAATATATATTTTGATGTACAAAGCCCAAAACAGAAGTTAGTGGGGGCACTAAAGGTGGGCTAAGGTGGGCCAACATTATATATACATAAGTACTGTACTAATTTTTTTTTTCTAAAATCACTGGGGCATGTGCCCCATGTAGTGCCCAAGTAGCTCCGTCCTTGGAGGTGACCTTCACAGCTAACGCTCCAGAGAGGGGGCGATGTAACTACATGATTGTGCACCACCACGTGGCAATATCAATAGTGACGGAGTATTATTGTTAAAATAGGATCATATACATGAGATAGTTATCATAAAGCTTATTGAAGAAGCTAAGATGAAACTTCCTTAAGAAGCTATTAAGTGAACATGTGGCATGTGTCACAACCGTGACCCTAGATCTAGTAAGGATCTATGGTCACCATGTTACACCTGGTGGTATAAATACAAGGTGATTTCCCACATAGAAAAAGTTAGATATTATATCCTCCCCGTATTACTTCTCTTATCTTTCATTAATAAAGACTAACTTAATCGTTGAAGTGTGTTCACCAGAACAACTCCGGTGAGTTCTTGCAGGTACACGGAGCAAAGAAAAGGTGTCCATGATAACCTTGAGTATAACGGTGTAAGAAAAGTGGGCTTACATAGGCGTTCTCGGAGTTGTCCAGTGCCGACTATTTTTCAAAGAATAATGAGTGTGTGTACCCTAGGTAAAATACCCGACAGGTGTCATCAGTGGCTGTATAAGAAGCTAAACCGAGAACACCTGAACGTTAGCAAGCCAGACCTGGACTATCGGGTAGGGCCCAACCCAGTCTCAAGAAGTCAACATACTCTCTGTGGATCTTGACCCACTAGATGGGCCACGATCAGTGGGTAGAGCTCCGGTTACTGTATAAGAAGTTGAACTTTGGGCTCCCATACATCAGCCAGGCTCGCCTTAATCAAGTAAGCTAGGTCCGGCCCATTGAAGTCCATCAGCGACGAAGGCTCATCCAAAGGTTTATCATAGACGTCCAAAGGACCTGGCCAGGGAGTATGCAATGCAGATTGGGCCTCTGGTCTGAGGAATCTAGCCCAAGTCTTTGCTTTCAACTTGGTCAAATCCAAGTCCAGCAAGATTCCAGGCTAACAGAACCCACTGTTCAGGCCCGCTGTAGAAGATAAAGGAAGACGCAGGTTGAACCAGAGCCTATCAGAGAATGCCACGTGGTAGTTGTCCTAGTCAAAGGGGATTCAAATCGAGGGATAACCGCCAAGCAACATGTGTGATATCTTTACGGGAGCATCTTCACAGTTTGAACTGCCAAAGTTCATGGAGTCGAAACTAGAGAAGTAGTTGAGCCAGCCTCCTCCGGTCCACTATAAATGCAGGAGTTCTCAACCTCCTGAACGACGAGTCTTTCACTTAGCAACCTCCATTACTGCTTTGTGGAAGCAGAGACTTGATTCCAAGATTCATCACCTTGGATACGTATGCAGCCTGATCTTGTCAGGTCCAGTCTCATTGTATACCCCCATCTCATCTCAGTTTGTACAAGGCTTTCATTGTAACCTTACGATCAATCAATACGAATCTCGAGTTTGTGGATCAAATTTTTGCACCCACACTCTTTGGCGCCCACCGTGGGGCTGAATCACCCATCACTTCCAGAGCCTTGAAAAGATCTCAATCCAGTCATACCGGAAAACAGTTGTAGCAATGGCTGGAAGTAAGAGACGTCCAACTCGTTCCAACAATGGAATGAGTCAAGTTACTGAAAGTCAGACTGAGAACCTTTCTCCTCTGTCTTCGGTTATTGAAATACAAGAACCCATCAATCAAGAATCAGTTCTTGGGAGTGAAGGTCATGATCATGGCTCACAAAACTCCGAAAGCGGAAAGCCGGAGGCAGAGAACTTAGTGATGCAAATCACTAACAATCCCGATAACCCGAATACAGTCAACCGGACTGTCAGGATACCAGTATCGCAAGATCCTGAACCATCCAGAGTAGCCGCTGCAAGAAGAGATAAGAGAACCATTCCCCAAACTGCGGGAGGTGGCCTTAGTGAACAACAGAAGGGGAAAAGACCAGCAATCGAATCCCCAACTGCAGTCATCAAGCGGCTAACAAAGGAGAATGTAGAGCTGAGAAGGAAGATGAGAACAAGGGCCGGAGATAGCCAAATGTCTTCAGCCCCATCTTCAAGTCCATCTCCCCGGAAGAAAATAAGGTCACGATCAGGAAGTGACCAGAGTCTTACCCCTCATAGCCGTGATTCCCGCCCTGTATGGGATAGGCTTGCACCGGGGAAGGATAGAATGTATGTTTCTCCGGTTCAGAAACATCACCGCGGACGTGCAAGAACACCTGAGCCACGTCATGGCCGCAGGGTGACCCGTAACAGGTCAGTAGAAGAAGTTACTCCACCAGAATGACTACGCCGGAGAAGACACCAAAACACTCCTCCCGCCCGCAATGATCGAAGGGGAAGGAGTCCCCGAAGGGTTCGCACCCATAAGAGACAACAAGAGCTGAACGTGGAACAAATGAATCAAGTCAAGTTACAAAAGATGATTGATTTAGCTGTTACCAATAAGGCTAACCGGGACGAACGAATTAGGAACCTCACTATCTCAAGGTTGGTTGTGTCACCTTTAGCAGAAGAGGTCAGGAACCACACAGTCCCGGCCAGCTTCAAGCAGCCACCCTTTGAACAGTATGATGTGACGAGCGGTTGCCCGGTCCAACATGTCATGAACTACAAGAGCACCATGGCCATCTGGGACCATGATGACAGGCTACTCGCAAAGATGTTTGTTGCTTCACTCAAAGGCGAAACACAGATTTGGTATCACAACCTGCCACCCGCATCCATCCGTACATTCGTGCAACTGGCAAAATTATTCGAGGAAAAGTATCGGTTCAATGTTAAGACCAAGAAAGGAGCGGAAGTCTTATTCTCCCTGCAGATGGACCAGAGCGAGACACTCAGGAACTTCTCCAGAAGGTTCCGAACTCTATTGTCAGAAGTACAGGACGAATCTGATAGCGTCGTAGTTCAAGCTTTCAAATATGCCTTGAACAACAACCATGAAGAACTACACCGGTCACTGGCAAGGAAGCCTCCATCCTCTGTTTCAGCCTTGTTTGAAGAAGAAAGATACGCTCAGGAAGAGGACGATCTGAAAGCTAGGCGAAAGAGACTTGCCGAAGGCCCGACTTCTGAAAAGCCGCAGAATGCAAAGGAAGAAAGCTCCGGTAGGGATCGCAAGGAAGAAAAAGCCCCTGACAAGAACAAAGACAGGCATGGAAAGGCATCAGCACGGCAGCCCGACCGTCGGTCAGAGAAACCTACCGGGCGCGAACGCAAGGAGAGGGAATTCACACCCCTGAGGTTCCCTATCGAGGAAGTGTTTAAGAAAATCAAGAACAGAGGACTGCTCAATAAACCTGGCCCTCTCCCGGCAGACCCGGAGGGCAGGAGAGATAAGTCCAAGAAGTGTGACCATCACAATGATTATGGTCACGAATTGAAGAACTGCAGAACATTAAAACATGAAATGCAACGCTTGGTCGAGGTCGGCCTCATCCCTGACATTGTGCAGATCGAGGCAGTCAAACAGGTGAAGGCTGGAGATTGTATTATGTATGTCTGTCATGTTCAAGCGCCCGATTCTTCTAAGATAGAAAAGAAGAATTGTCCGCGAGGAAAGCTCCGGTGGATAGGATATGTCCATGAAGTCGGACGGCTCAACTTCAACGAACGGATAAACATTGAGTCCATTGTCCCCGGGGGTCTTGACATTCACTAAAGAAGACGAAAGAGGCGTGCATTATCCACACAATGACGCCCTGGTAATCACAGCATGGATTGGTGTCTACCGGGTCCGGCGAATCATGGTTGACGTCGCCAGTACCTCCAGTGTCATGTTCTCATGTGCTTACAAAGCTATGGAGTTATCCAAGGGTCTCATCGAATTTGATGAGACTCCTATCTATGGGTTCAACGGGGAGCCAGCTCAGTCCTCCGGGCGGGTCCACCTACCAATCACTGTGGGATTCAATACGATCGGGGTAGACTTCCTGCTGGTCGATTCTCCCTCCTGCTACAACGCTATCTTGGGGAGGGACTGGATTCATCAGATGAAAGCGATCGTGTCCACCTTCCACCAAAACCTTAAATTCTCTACTCCCAACGGAATTTGCAGGGTTAAAGAAGACAAAGGGATGGCTTTCAAATGCCACCTCGATGCAGTCAAAAGAAAGTCTATTTCAGAAACCAAGAGAAACACTATTTTCTCCACGGATTCTCATCAATAGCAACCAGCTCCTGGTAAGTCTGACAAGGGGAAGCCAAACTTGAAAACCGGGATATCACCAGCGGTCGACGAGCTAGAAGATGTCATAGTGGGACTGGAGTCTCATAAAACCACTTATATCGCTTTCGGTCTACCAAGGGCTGAGAAAGATCTGTTGATTACACTGCTCCGATAGAATCATCAGGTTTTCGCATGGAGCGTCAGCGAAATGCCAGGAATTAACCCTTCAGTCGCCTGTCATAGGCTGGACATTGATCGTCAGCACAAACCGGTCAAACAGAAACCCAGGCGCATGGCACCAGATCGAAAGCTAGCGGTAAATGAAGAAATCGACCGGTTGCTGCCAGTCAACATCATCAAAACGGTGATCTACCCCACCTGGGTCTCAAGCATCGTGGTTGTCCCAAAGAAGAACGGTAAGATTCGAGTTTGCATCGATTTTATTAATCTTAATAAAGCATGTCATGTGCACCCGTATCCACTCCCCAGGATCACAGACATGGTGGATGCCACCGCTGGTTACCAGAGGTTATCCTTCATGGACACCTATTCTGGATACAACCAGATTCCACTTCATGAAGAAGATCAAGAACATACTGCATTTTTCACTGAGCAGGGGCTTTACTGCTACCGGGTGATGTCATTATGTATGAAGAACGCAGAAGCAACCAGAAGCTAGTCAACACTATCTTCAGCGAGCTCATAGGCCGGACCATGGAAGTCTACATAGACGATATGGTGGTCAAAACCAAGGAGAAAGAGAATCATTTGTGAGATCTGCAGCAGACATTCGTCATCCTCGCATAATACAACATGAAGCTGAATCTGGCCAAATGCTCATTTGGTCTTTCTTCTGGCAAGTTTCTTGGCTTTCTAATGACCAACTGGGGCATAGAAGCCAATCCAGACTAAATCCGGGCAGTCCTGGAGATGCCCGCTCCAAAGACAGTGAAAAAGTTCCAGAGGTTAACCGAGAGACTGGCGGCACTCAACTGGTTCATCTCCCGGTATTCAAACCGATGCAAGCCATTCTTCAATGCGATTAAAGCCAATGCAGAATGGAATTTTACCTGCCAGCAAGCCTTTGATGAAATCAAGGCATACCTTACTCAACCTCCGGTTCTTACAGCACCTCAAACCGGACAACCAGTCGGTATTTACCTAGCCGTATCTGACATTGCAGTTAGTGCGGTCATATTTATGGAAGAGCCGGAGGAGAAGCCAGTATACTTCATCAGCAAAGTGTTACAAGGAGCTGAGGCAAGATATTCAAAGATCAAGAAAATCGCTTTAGCCCTGGTACATGCAGCTAGGAGGCTAAAGCCTTATTTCCAAGGGAGGGCAGTCAAGGTCTATACCGAGTATCCGCTCAGAAAAGCTCTTGCGAAATAGGAGGAATCTAATCGGTTGATCGACTGGTCTAGCTATCTGAGTGCATACCACATCAAGTATGAACCCAGAATCGCAGAGAAGGGACATGCAGTAGCCTCCTTGATGGCAGACTTTCCCATCGAGGACATCCCGATCAACCCAGAATTAGAAGAAGATACATTAGGGTTGAATGATACCCCCCGGACACATGAGTCTCCAGCTAAAGAAGACAACGAAGCTTGGACAATTTATACTGACGGGTCCAGTAATTGTACCGGATCTGGCATTGGTTGTCTCCAGATCAGCCCGGACGGACAGAAAACAGAAAAGTCTGTCAGACTGGGATTCCCGGCATCTAACAACGAGGCCGAGTATGAAGCTTTAATCTATGGTCTTCAAACATCGTTCCAACTGGGGGGGGGGGGGGGGAGTCATGATCAAGACAGACTCCAAGCTAGTGGCAAACTAGTTCGCCGGGTCATTCCAAGCCAAGGATGACCGGATGGCAAAGTATCTTGATGTCCTCCACTAGATGGCAGGGAAGTTCAAGTTCATTACCGTCGAGCAACGACAAAGGATAGATGTCAGACATGCAGATGCCTTGACATACCTTTCCTCTTCCATCAACACTATAGAGCCCTAACAGCTATCAATCAGGTATCAGAAGGAACCAAGTATTGGGCCCAGAGATCCAGACATGTCATTACCGGAGATCTACGTTCTGGAACACGTGCATTAGAAGGAAGTCATCATGGTCAGTACCAGAGGACAGAAAAGGAAGAGAGATGAAGAAGCATCTCAGCTCGACACCGCGTCTAGCACAGAGCGAGCCAAATCCTTCTTCTCGGGGTCAAACACATGACCCACCAGAATCATAACTTGATGATTGGAATCCTTGCCTCGCCAGAGGTTTTCTGGAAACAATGCCACCTTCGACAGAACCGGATGAACCAGACCCTTCAGAACCACCACTCTCATATGTTCACATCGATCTGGAGCTCCCACCGGAGGAACCAATCGAAGACAGTCCAGATAACCTGAACTCCGAGGTGGACAGAATCGATGCTGAATTACAATCCAACAACGACCACGACTGGAAGAGGCCGTACATTAACTTCCACGTCCACCATCAGCCGAATATCAAAAGCTATCAGCCAAAGTTATGAGAGATGCGTGAAAATTCACTGTTATCTTACACCAGGAGTCACACAGGCTGTACATGAAAAGCCATGGCTCCGGGGTCTTGTTCAGATGTTTCACTCCGGAATAAAGCTTAATCATACTGAAAGAGATCCACGCTAGGATCTGCGGCAACCATTCTGGGAGCAGAAATCCCTCACAGAAGAGAATGATCCAAGGATACTGGTTGCCGCACATGATGACAAACACCAAGAAATTCACTCAGACATGCCTCCTCTGCTAGAAGCATGCCCCGGTCGGCCATGCCCCAACAAACGAATTGTACCCCATCCTGAGCGTATGGTCTTTTGCTAAATGGGGATTAGATATTGTGGGATCGCTTCTTAAAGCTATACACTCAGTCAGGTTCTTACTTGTCGCTACAGATTATTTCACCAAATGGGTCGAAGCCGTAACACTGGTACAGGTATGCGCCTCTGACGTCAGAAGATTTCTACTGAAAAACATAATATGCAAGTTTGAAATTTCGCAAGAGTTGGTCTCAGATAATGAAACAATTCGACTGCGATAATATCTGGTTGTTCTGCAAGTCTTGGGGATCAAAATCAACTTCTCAGCCCCATACTACCCCCAGGGAAATGGGCAAGCAGAAGTATCCAACCGGGTCATCTTGGATACACTAAAGAAGCAGTTGGATAAAGCAAAAGGCAACTCGGTAATGCAACTCCTGGGAGTCTTATGGGCATACTGGACCACTCCCAGAAGGTCCACTGGTATGACACCCTTTCAGCTTACTTTTGGAGGAGGAGCAGTAATGCCTACAGAATTCCTGGCTCCAATAACTCGCACAGATGCAGTCCTTACCGGGGAAAATAGAGGGATCCTGGCAAGAGAAAAGGTCGTTCTTGACGACAAAAGAGAGCAATCACTGCAACACCCCCTCCAATATCAGAAAACCATAAAAAGAGGATACGACAAGCGAGTCGTAGAAAGAAAATTCAATCCAGGTGACTGGGTCATGAGGAAAGTCAAGATTATGACTGAAGACACAACCGCTAGCAAACTCGGAGAAAACTGGGAAGGACCCCACATCATAGACATACATGCTGCAAAGGGCTCATACTTCCTCAAAACTCTAACCGGTGACCTATTTTCTAGACCATGAAACGCTTTCAACCTCAAGAAATTTTACAAGTAATGTACTCTATTTGATGATTTCAATAAAGATTCTTTTCCATAAGAATTTGAGTACTTTGTATTATTTACCGCTGAAAATCCTAACGCGAGATCACATCTCCACTAAGGTTCAGGATGCCCGGACCTAGTTTTCGATCCTGTTTAAGTCCTAAATGCAGAGTTATGCTCCTTTTAGGCCCAAGACGCCCAGACCTAGCTTCCGGTCTTGGTAACCAGGGATGACATGGACTGAAAACCCCATCCAACCCGGAATGCCCAGACCTAGTTTCCGATCCTGATTAAGTCCTAAATGCAGAGTGATGCTCCATTTAGGCCTAAGACGCCCGGACCTAGCTTCCGGTCTTGGTAATCAAGGATGATGGGGACCGAAAAGCCCATCCAACCCGGGATGCCTGGACCTAGTTTCTGATCCTGACTAAGTCCTAAATGCAGGGTTATGCTCCTTTTAGGCCTAAGATGCCTGGACCTAGCTTCCGGTTTTAGTACAATGGGTGACAGAGTACAAACCTCCACTCAGCAAGTCCTGTGCCAACCTCTACAGGGCGGCTAAGCCTAGAATGCTTGGACAGATTTCCAGTTCTAGTACCAGTCCGATTGGGTCGCTGAGGTTGGTTCTGGTAAAATTTAAGAGCGAGGCGATCCACTCTTAAAATCGGAGCTGTTAGACAAGCTAGTCTGACTCCGGGGTAAGTCTTGAAAGACATGGTAAAATCCTTTTTAAGCAAAAAAATCATAGACTGCCATGGAAATTAAGCATCGAACTTTATGAAATCGGCGAGAAAAAGAACTGTTATCGTCCCAAGGAAAATTCCTTAAAACGATAAGGGGGCGAGTGAGGTAGACAGTTGTAATAAATGCTGAAATTAAAGAAAAGATATCTAACAAGTTTTTGCACAACAAAATTTTTATTTCTTTTCAGGTAAAGAGTTAGAAAAGTGGAATTCCCCCGACAGCCGGGACAGGAGAATACTACAGAAAAGTAACTGCTCTAAGGTTGGGAAGAAGGACCGGAGCCATCACCACCCTTCTTTGCCTTCTCCTTCTCCAGCTGGTCAAGGACCTGCTTGTAGGCAGCCTTCACTAGCCGAAGCTCCTCATCAGCACTGCCATAGGCCGCCTCCTTAAGAGAAAGGCGTCAGTCCAGCTCCAATTTCTCCCGTGTCAACCTCCCGCAGGTGGCCTCCAGCTCTGCCAAGGGCTTCCTTGGTAGTCAGCAGCCATGAACCGCTTGTCCTCCTCCATAACACACCGGTCATTGTTGGCTGCTGTCAAGTCCTTCTCAAGCTGACGGTTCTCAACTTGAAGACGTTCTAGGTCGTCCAAGGCAGAAGGCCCGGGCTGACACTAAGTTCAAAGACTCTCATAGAAGCTTACACCTGATAGATAAGAAAGGCAGGGATCAAAAACAGATATACAGACAATGATAAAGCCAAAGGCATAGTCAAGGCAGAAAACCATACCGCAATGAGGTTATGAGCCGCAACCCTCATCGTCCGGTCGCGAGAGAGACGGTTGTAATACGCCTGGTCCTCTGGAAGCAGATTCTTAAAGATGTAATCAAAGGCGGTATAGATATTCATGACACCGGAGTCCCCGATCTTCATTGGTTCCCCATTCAGAAATACGGGATGAATGGAGAACGCCGGTAGTGGAAACTCCAGGGTAGCCTAGGGCTGGTAGTCACCCGGTTCGGGCCACTGGACAGATCAGTATACGGAACCTGATCACCCCACCTGTAAACCGGAGCATCACCCTTAGCAGTGGCAGACACGGTGAACTCGACCTCTGTCCGGACATCCTCAACAGCCAAGGCATCTCCGACGGCAACGTGGGAGCCACTACCAATCTGGGTACTCCCCATCACCGGCCCCCTCAACGCCCGAGGAATAGGATCTTCCCTCCTCAGACGAACAACCACCCCTTGATCAATAGGGGACGGAGGCCGAAGCAGCTCTCTTCGAACCCCTGACAGACTCGTCCACGACAGCCTTACCCTTTGGATCAACCGGGGTAGGAGTCTGGATAGAAACAACTTCAACAGTAAGAGGCTGAGAAGGTCTTACCTCCATCGAGGCCTCAACACCGGCATCTACAACACTGGGGGGGGGGGGGGGTGTCCACTTCATCCGTTGGACCCCCTGAAACTACAGTTGGTTCACCTCCCTCGACAGCGGAAGCAACCACAGTCTCCTCAGATACACCTCCCACCATCTCCGATTGGGCTAGGTTATCCACCTCAGCATGTACCTGCACCGGAGTAGGAAAGAATCCTTCAGTAGTTGATTCACCGGACCAACGTGGAAGCAGAAGTCCACTATCCCTCGACATCAGGCTTGGGTCACCGGAGGATTCAGAGGACCCATAAAAAACATGTGGTCTCCTACAATGACCCAAGGGAGGATTTGAAGTACAAGCAGAGCAAGCATCAGATACCTGAACATCCCCGACAGCTGGGATGACTTCCGGTGGAGCGTCAGGCATAAGCTCATCAGAAGTAGAACTGTCCCTGACTAGGACAGCTTCATCAAGACAGTTATCAATCTCCTCCCTAAGATCAACAGCTTCACTATCGACCGGAGGCTCCTCCCTAGCACTGGGAACCACACTCTCCGCGGGGGCAACACCCTCACCGGAGCTAGAGTCAACCTTCACGACTTGCGGCCGAACCGGTAGGGCCGCAAGTCTGGCCGGGAAGCGAAGGTGCACCCGATCTGGTCCGAGAACGTCAAGTCCCGCAGATCCGTCGACAGGTTGAAGAAACGCTCAATGTTGCCCTCAACTGCGGAGGAATCTACACCCGCCGATAGTGACACTTAGAGCTGGTGTTTCCCTACAAGTAAAGGCACGAAACTATTCTTGAGCCGGAGCTCAGCAAGTACGCGAAACATGAAGGCAAAAAGAATAGAAGTAAAATCAAACACGTGCTTAATTCCCTATGAAATCCTGCGACACCTGGATGCTACGGTCGGACGACTACCCTGACACCCGGGTTCAAACCAGTTCCCATAGTGATTGGGAAACCCAGACAACCTCCGGGTGTTGCGCCAGGAAATGGCGTAGAAGCATCGCTCCTTAGCCTCTCGAGCAACCGGCTTCATCAGCGGGAACATCTCGACCGGGCCAAAGGGACCCTAAAGTAATGGGCAATAAACCCAATCCGGTCCATGATTATCCAAAAGGACACGTGGATCTGACCCGGTGGGATTCCCTACCACGACAGCAATCGCAAAATAGTAGGAGGCAGCGGGAGCTGCATACCGTACAAAAGTTGGTAAAGACTCACCGCGATCAAATTGCCAGAGCAGCCATCAGATATTGAAGGATGGGAGCCGAACCTGACCCCCATACAACCAAGCTGCTCCTGAACCTCCGCGCGCTCCCAGCCGTTTGAGCTCGGGGGCAGACCTCCTCCCTTGTCTCTCAGTCACTGGATCTACAACACTAAGGGGAACCACCTCCTCAATGCCGTCACCTGCAGGCGAATTCGAATCGCTGGAAGCCGGAACTCCGCTTGGTCTGCCCACATCAGCGACAGGACGAGGAACGGAAGTCTGAGGTTCCTCATCGCTGCTAGATCTCAACACGATGTTCCTTCTCATTTTCGGAGGAAGATTCAACAAGATTGAACCGGAATTCAAAGGAATTCAGAACCTAGGGTTCCGACGATACAGTGAAGAAGAAGAAGAGAGAGAAAGAGCTAAAGAGAAGTGATCCCTCCTTTCTCTAAGACTTCTTTTATAGTAGAAATTAAGGTCCACCAAATGATGGCCTTCCAAGTTCCAATAATAGATTCTCCATTAATTCAAGAGCATTGAACCATCAAAGTTAATGGCTCGATTAGTGAAGAGTCACAAACTTTCACCGGAAGTTGTAAGCTGTACATCTTCCTACCAACAAAGGAGGATTCAGAGAAGACGAAGTGAAGCCCACTTAATACAGTCAGCTGGGATCTGTATCATACAGTCAGCCGGTATCGACTCAGCATAGACAGATGGGGCCCACATGGTTCAAGTCAGCGGCATGTGGACCCCAAGTCCACATCACCACAGTCAAAGGTTGGTTGACCAACACTATATCTTCATTTATTGCGACAGACAATGTTTGAAGAAAATTACTAGGATTGCCTAACGGAGGCCAAAACAGTAATGAAAGAAGATATATTTATTAACAAAAGCACGATACGGGGTGCACCAAATCCCCTACATAGTGCAACCGGAGCAGAAAAAAATTACATCAATGGGGGAGACAGGGGATCCAGACTAGATGATCAGTCTTCAAAAGTGTGTATTTATCTCCCGAATAACACCTTGTTTGTATAGCACTTAGCTTATATTATTGTGTTATATCTATTGATTAGTACTTTTTTGTCTATTGTGTAGGTTTTATTAACCGAAATGCGAATATTATGTAAAAGCCCGCGAACAGCCAAGAAAAGCAAGCAAAAAGGTGTTATTTGCACATGGGGAAGAGAATTGATATTTACACCTACAGATCTGCTGAGGGCACCCCACAGTCAGACCAGTTGACTTGACTTTATGTCAAAGTGGGGCAGTCCAAATCTCAGCCCAAACCGGGTCCTATTGGAGTCCTCAAGTCAGAATTTCTATTTTAGGTCTTATTTAAGTCCAAACTTAAAAAGACTCCACAAAAAGATCCAGAAGTCTGATTTGGGCCCATGAGCTATCAAACTGAAAGTCTTGGTCCCAACTACAACTTAAGCACAAGAGAATTAGGTTTTGCTAAAAACCTAATGCCTCTAGAAGACCAACAGCAGCGCCACAAATTTGACCTAGTTTGAAAGTCTTTGCATGCAAGTATTCTACTTTGTATTTTCTATATAAGAGAAGTAGTAGCTAAGGTTTAAGACTCTTTTTATGAATTGAAGATTGAAGAGAAAAGTTCATCTTCTTCTTCTTCTTTTGTATCAAACTCAATATTCAATATCAATTCCATTATCTTTTCCATTATGATGTCTTGTGATTTATTTATTTATTCCATGGTGTCATCATCAAGGATGAGTAGCTAAATCTCCTTAGGGGGATGGTGGAAGCTCTCTAGATGATGCAAAAGCACCATGTTTGTTCTTATTGTTCATTGTGATTCGAAATATTTAATGCTTATTTACTTCTAATTCGCGATATGAAGTAAGTTTGATTATTTGCATGTTATTGTTATCTATGATGTTAAAATATTATTGTTAGGGTTTAGAGAGACCTAGCTTTAATGGTAGTGTTTATATTTATTGTAGATGTTTAGTGAAATAGCTGAGAGATAATTATTACATGTTTACAATATATATCTTTTATTGGAACCCTTTTATATTTAAATTGATATCTGAGAGATGACGGTTTATTTATGAATTAATATGTTGAATTAATTAGATTGGATAGTTGAGAGGTGACGGTTTAATTAATAAGACATATTCAATAGCATGCATAAGAGAATCCTGTTTTAATTAGGTGAAATAGCTGAGAGGTGACTAGTTAATTATTATAGGTATTAATGATTAGTTGGAATAACCGAGACGTGACTAATTGATTGTTATAGATTGAACATGAAGGAACAACATGTTATGTTTGCATGATTTGGTTAGTGGATACCAATAATCCCTCTTTGTCATCATATATCTTATTTTCATCTCTACCATATTCTTAAGTTAGAGTTTGTTTAATTATTGTCTGTAGGAAGTTAGAATCAATCTCAATTCTTATTATTGATTCCCTTGATGTTCCTTAACCATTGTTTTCTATTGTGTTTTAGCTAAGATCTCTCCCTCTGAGGTGGGTACGACCCTTGCTTGTTACTTGTCTACTTTGATAACCAATTTATACAAGCACAAGAAGGAAAATTCAATACAAATACCATCTTTTGATAGGTAGAGACACCAAAAACTACACTATCACTAGACCCCTCCGGCGAGTCAGGAAGATTGTAGTTGATCTTAGCAGCCGCATACCCACTCCTTCTCTTGAGGAAGAGTTTAACGACTCAACCTCCGTACTTTTTGAAGAAGAGTTCAACGACTTAACTTCACTTTCTGAAGTAAGACCTGCCTCTATGGCTCAAGAAGCTACCCTTCGGGATTACTTTTCATCTTTGGCCACCTACCTGCATAGTCTTACCCCGAGACAACTGCAGATAGCTATGGCATTCGCCCACAGATTATGGGCATGTTGCCTAAGTTCCATGGACTTCCACGGGAACATCCATATGAGCACCTCAATAAGTTTCTGACCGTTCTCAGTACTTTTAAGGAGAAACATTTGTATGAGGAGGAAGTTAGCTTGAGATTGTTCCCATTTTCTCTTGAGGATAGAGCATCTCACTGGTTACATGGCCTTCCTTCCAATTCTATTGCCAATTGGGCTCAACTAAGTAAAAGGTTTTTGACCAAATTCTTTCTTATTACCAGAACTAATGACATAGTTGATGCCATAAGAAGTTTTCGGCAAAAAGAGGGCGAGGTATTCTTTGATGCATGGGAAATATTTTAAAACCTATTTCTTCGGTGTCCACACCATAAAGTCGATGACACTGAAAATGTTAGGATTCTATATAGAGGCCTTAATACAATGGCTAGAAACACGGTTGAAAGCATGAGTGGTGGAGATTTCCTTGATTATTCCACCGCCAAGGCTCTGGTTTTCCTTGAAAATATTGCCACTAATAGTCAGCAATGAGACTTACCTGGACATACCACGTGAAACACTACCCCAGACTTAATTGATAAACCTAGAGGTTTATATGATGTCTATATGAGCTTAAAAATTTACTTCATGGTTTAGTAAAAAAGGTAGAAGCACTTGAGGTATCCTTAAAGCCCCCATCAACGGTTATGAGTGCCTCCACTCTCTCAGGTGATGCTTGTCATGACCAGAGCCATACTGTTGAATTTTGCCCTCTCCTTAATAATTCACCAGAAACTGAGGAAGCCTGTGCGTTTAACTACGCCGGGAGGACCAACTTTACTAAGGGCAATGCCACGTACCCATACATGGACCGCTCCAAGCTTTCATATTCCAATAATAATTATGCAGCTCCACCTGGTTTTAATAACTCTTATGGGCAACATAGCAATGCCACGTATGTTGGTAACACTGATAATCGGAACAGGGCACTGGTCCCCCCTTACTCGAACAATACTCATCACATGAGTGGTTCCAGGGACCATGTGTCAATCAATCAATCTACCCCACCTAAAACCTCCCTTGAGGATGTGTTTCCCCATTTTATTCAACAGACCCAGGCGTCTATTGAGTCAAATCCCCAAGCTATCCAGAGGATTGAACAAAAACTTGATGAAAATGGTAGATTTTCGGGACAGTCCATCCTGAATCCCAAAGGCAAGGAAGTTGCCTTGGTGAAGAATTCTCTGCACTTGTCCAACATAACGATGTGGTAAAATATAAGGACCCTGAAAAACCGACCATACCCTGCAAGCTTGGTGACAAATTCGTAGGCAAAGCTTTGCTAGACTTAGGAGCGAGTGTTAACCTTTTACCTTACTCCTTGTACCTCAGTCTGAGTCTAACAAACATGAAACCTACGAAAATGTCATTAAACTGGCCGACAGATCATTGAAAGTACCTAGAGGAATAGTTGAGGACCTGTTAGTTAAAGTGTCTGAATTTTACTACCCCGTTGACTTTGTGGTGTTGGATATTGAACCTACTGCTGATGACTCGGTACCCATCATCCTTGGCCGTCTATTTTTTGCCACCTCTAATGCTCTCATAAACTGCTAGAACGGTTCCATGGTTCTCACTTTTGGCTCTATGACTATTGAAGTTAATATATGTAACCTTGGCCAACAACCCCCTGATTTTTCCTTATCTGAAGATGTGTGCCTTCTAGACTCATTACTTTATGAGATGGTGCATAGTTATTACCCTGAAGATCCGGTTGTTCACTGCCTTGCCATGCATAATGTAGACTTTGACATTAACCAATCTATTGCCCAAACCAATGCCCTTCTTGATATTGTGCCTATCTTTGAACCTAAAGACCCTGAGGCCCTTGATTCGATTTGTAGCATAGATTCTGAGACCCAAGTAGAGACCATTACTCTACCTCATGTTACTCTGAGTCCTCTTCCTCCTGAGCTGAAATATGTTCAGCTTTATTCAGACCGTAGTCATCCTGTTATTATTTCTTCATCTCTTACTACGGAACAGGAGAGTCAGCTTTTAGGAGTTATCTTAGAGCATCGTTCTGCTATTGCCTGGTCTATCCATGACATTAAAGGCATTAACCCTTCTGTCTGTTCTCATCGTATTCATCTTGAGGACGATGCTAAAACTTCTCGTGAACCTCAGAGACGTCTTAACCCTACGATGAAAGAAGTTGTCCGAGCAGAGATTCTGAAACTTCTGGATGCAGGTGTGATTTATCCCATTTCGGATAGTCCTTGGGTTAGTCCTATTCATGTGGTTCCTAAGAAGGCCGGCATGACTACCAATGATAAGAACGAACAAGTCGCCATTAGTGTTTCAACCAAGTGGCGTGTTTTGTATCGACTATAGAAAGCTTAATACAGTCACCCGGAAGGACCACTTTCCCCTTCCATTCATAGACCAGATGTTAGAACGCCTAGCTGGTCATTCCTTCTATTGTTTCTTAGAAGGTTACTCTAGTTATAACCAAATTCCTATCGCCCCTGACGATTTATGGAGGTGTTTATGGATGACTTCTCCATATATGGTTCATCTTTTGAAGAGTGTCTCGGTCATCTTTCCTTGCCTTTTAAGCGTTGCATTGAGAAGAATTTTGTACTTAACTGGGAAAAGTGCCATTTTATGGTTAGGAAGGGGATAGTTTTGGGTCATGCAGTCTCTTTTAAGGGTATCCAGGTTGATAAAGCTAAAGTAGATCTTGTTTTATCCTTGCCTATTCCTAAGTCTATTAGGGATATTCGAGCCTTTCTAGGGCATGTAGGATTCTATCGACGCTTTATCCAGGATTTTTCAAAGATAGCTCGCCCCTTAACCAGTCTATTGCTTAAGGATACACCTTTTGATTTCACAAAAGAATGCAAGAGCGCCTTTGAAAAACTTAAGACTGCCCTCACGACTGCACCCATCATTAGGCCACCTGATTGGAGTAAACCCTTTGAGCTGATGTGCGATGCATCAGACTTTGCTGTTGGGGCTGTTTTAGGTCAACGTCTAGATAGTAAGCCCCATGTCATATATTATGCTAGCAAGACTCTCAATGATGCTTAACGTAATTATACCACGAAGGAGAAAGAATTGTTAGCCATAGTATATGCTCTTGATAAGTTTCGTTCCTACCTTTTTGGTACCCGTACTGTTATCTTCACGGATCATGCTGCTATTAGATTTCTTCTCTTCAAGAAGGAGACTAAACAACGGCTTATTCGTTGGATTTTGTTGTTTCAAGAATTTGACCTTGAACTTAGATATATAAAAGGGACCGAAAATGTAATAGCCGACCACTTGTCTAGACTCGACCGTCCTGAGGATTCTAGTGTCATTTCTGAGAACTTTTCGGATGAGCTTCTTTTTGCAATATCGAATGTTCCATGGTTCGCAGATATAGTTAATTACTTGGCTAACAACAAGTTTCCAAGTGATCGGAACAAGCTTGATAGATCCAAATTCCTTGCTAATGCCAAGCATTATTTCTGGGATGACCCTTACCTTTTTAAGTATTGTCCTGACCAGATCATTCGTCGTTGTATCCCTGACTGGGAGCGGGAGCAACAAGAGGTCCTTAAGTTCTGCCATGAGCATGCTTGTGGTGGACAATTTAGTACCAAAAAGACAGTTGTTAAAGTATTGCAGTGTGGTTTTTATTGGCCAACTCTTTTTAAGGACGCTCACATGCATTGTACTGTGTGCACTCGTTGTCAACAACTAGGGAAAATAACTAGGCGTCACATGATGCCCTTACAGCCAATTCTTCATGTGGAAGTGTTTGATGTATTGGGCATAGATTTCATGGCTCCTTTTCCTGGTTGTCATGTCTTTTGTACATTCTGGTCGCAGTTGACTATGTTTCTAAATGGATCGAGGCCATTCCCACAAGGCACAACGACCAAAAAACTGTAGTAAATTTTCTAAAAGAGTATATATTTGCCTGATTTGGCGCTCCCCATGCGATCATTAGTGATGGGGGGAGCCATTTCTGCAATAAAGATTTTCAAAAGCTTGTCCAAAAGTATGGAGTTACTTACAAAGTGGCTCTTGCGTAACATCCACAAACTAATGGCCAAGATGAGGTGTCGAATAGAGAGATTAACATTTTGCAAAAACCAATTGACCTTGAAAAGGTTGATTGGTCCCGTAGAGTCAGTGATGCATTATGGGCCTATCGTACTACTTTCAAAACTCCCATAGGCATGTCTCCCTTTCGTCTTGTTTTTGGAAAACCATGTCACCTACCTGTAGAGCTTAAGCACCGAGCCTTCTGGGCAATGGCAAAGCTCAACTTTAATCTCTACCAGGCAGGTAAGAGGAGAAAACTCCAGCTTTCTGAGCTTGAGGAACTTCGGAACGAAGCTTATGATCTTTTCAAGTCCTATAAAGCTAATATGAAAAAACTACATGATCGTCAGATCTTACGTAGAGATTTTCAAATTGGAGACAAAGTTTTACTGTATAACTCTAGGTTGCATTTATTTCCCGGTAAACTACAGTCTCGTTGGTCGGGTCCCTTTGTTGTGTCTGCAGTGACACCCTTTGGTGCTATCACATGTTTAAACCCTGCAGACAACTCTGAATTTCAAGTCAATGGTCGACGTCTTAAGCATTTCCATGAATTAAGGTCCCCTGAAGTTGAGGAAACCCTATTAGAGGACCCTACCTATTTAGACTGACCTTTGACCTGCTGGTATCCGGACCCTCTCTTACTCTATTCTGTTGTCTCTTTTTGAGAGGTGTGGTTGAAAGTGTCGGGACCATAGTACACGAACTCTTACTGGAGGAGTATAATTGATCCAGTGCAAGTTTTTCTCTTGAGCGTCATCACCAAACAGATCTATTTTTCACTCTGTTTGGGGGTGGGGAAGTCTTTTCCCATCTGCTTTTACGTCTCGAGTATCTGACTTTAAAAGACTCCTTGTTGTATATTAGACATCAGGATTTTGGGCATTCCATTCTAGCGTTTTGTCTCTCTTGTATCTTTGTTTAGAGTAGCGTTTATCTAGAGAGTGAATCCTGATTGTCCATCTGTCTGGCTGAAGACGTTAAACTTAGCGCTCCTGGGAGGCAGCCCTGTGTATCTTCTAAACTCGATCGTGTTGTAGTGTTTCTTATTAGTTATTGGGTTTAGTGGCTTTTTGGCTAATAAACTATCTTTTGAATTTGCGTGCTAGTTCTGTTTGGGGTGGGTGTAACCCACCACTCTCTGAACGCCCACCCCTCTCTGTTGCGGTTACTTGGGTAAATAATTATTACAGTAACAAATTTCAATTTATTCAATTTTTGGAATTTTTAATAATTATTGCATGATTTTTAGAATTTTATCTGACACCCTTAATGGTACTTATATTTGCGAGAATATATTTATACATTATCGCGGAATTTTCAAATTTAAATTTGAATTATTTCATGCCTTTACGCTTTCCAGGGGTAAAACCATCATTTCCACTAATTTCAGTGGTGGGGGAAACGTCTAGGGGAAGTCACTTCTCTATATATACCCTCGGGTGTCTTTAGAAAAGTCACAAGTCACTTTCAAATCCAAAGTCAAACCAAGTCAAAACTAGGTCAACAGAAGTTTTCTTCTCTTCCAGAACTCGAGTAGAGTTCCTTAGTGTGCATTTCAAACTCGACTCGAGAATCGAGGCAGATCTCGATTCTCTCTCCTCTTATCTCTCTCAATTCTTGACCAAATTCAAAAATTCTTGTGGGGTTTTGTTCCTTTCTTCGTGCTCTTCATTTCCATACCAAAAACCCCTAGTATCATGCCTCCAAGAAAAAGATAAAGAGTGATTATCCGTGAACGCGATTATTCTCGTCTTTTCGACGATAATCGCTTAGGAAGCACTTTTGTAGAGAGAATTCATGCCCGAGGCTGGGATGTACTCCTTGGCTTTGATTACAAGCCATTTGATCCTCAAATGGTCCGTCGATGTTACGAGTCGATTGAGTTGGCCGATGACGGCGTGTACATCAATTGGGATCCGACCCATCGCTTCCTTCCCACGCCTGAGACTGTATCCGTAGTCATGGCACTCGAGCTTGACGAGGCTCCCCTGTAGCAGGAGGCTACGTTGGTGACACCGGACATCATCGAGGCCGTCCTCGTCGATGACCGGGTACTTCACCGGTATAGCAATCATCTTTCTATCGGTTGGCTCCGAGTTAACCAGGGCTTGGTGGCACACTGGCTGACCACTAATGTCCTTGGGACGACGAGGACGAGCGAGCTGTTCTCGGATGGAATTCATATCCTCCGCCTGCTTCAGGAGGACCTCCACGGCTACTGCATGGTCTACCGTCTTTTTGCCACCATCACCGGGGCTCGAGCCACTTCTGCTCCTCTTCCTAGCCTAGTGATGGGTATTCTGCGCTACTGGGAGGCACCTCTTCTGCCTGCCCTTTCTCTGGAGTCAGTCTTCCGGCTCGAGGTCTCCAACCCAGGACTGTATGCCTGCAGGCAGTTGTTGTGGGACCCTCGAAAGGAGGTGTTCATCCAGTACAGGCCCGGCGACAAGCGGGCGTTCTTTCAGCTCCATACCAATGAGGAGCGGTTCCAGCTTCTTTGGAGGGGTATGGGCGAGATTCTGACTGCAGTCGAAGACTTGCAGCGTCGCTTCGATGAAGGCCAGGGGCAACCTCGTCGACGACAGGGTTGATTTTATTTCTGTTTATTAGCCATTGTAATTTGCTTTATGTATTTTGTTTTTGTTTTGTTTTAATTATTGCACTCTTGTATTAAATTTTCAATCATTGTACTTATTTCCAAATATTAATAAAAATGGTTGAATTTTTAATTTTTTGCAAACTTGTCCGTTTCTGAAAATTCTTAGCCATTCTTGGGTTTCATTGCAAAAATCTGGACTTGTGGAGTTATTTTGAAATTGTTTTGGTCCTAGGGACCTAAGTCCAAATATTTTAAATAGAAAGGAGGTTAGGGTTTGATTTTTGGAAACCCTAAGGTTTTAGGCAATACTTGGAGTCCTATTAGGGCTCAAACTCTTTATTTTTGGCCTATATATACCAAACCAAGGTTGGAGGACCGTCACTCAAAAATCAGAAAAACTTTTCAAAACTTTTTTATTTTCTGAGTTTGGCCCGAACTCGAGTCGAGTTTATTATAGGCCATTTGAATCTCGAGTCGAGTTTGAACCTAGCAGCAGTTTTCTGAGCTTGTTTTGTGTGATTTTTTCTCGGTGTTCGCGCTGGTTTTTGATGTTTTCTTCCTTCTTTTGCAATGGCTAATGTTCAGAATGGGTTGTGGATTCCCGATGGCATGGATATCATCCCCGAGATGGATTTTTCGGGAATTATGGATAGTCCTTATGGAGCTTCTTTTAGGGATGGGATTTTTGACAAAGGTTGGGAAGGTTTTCTTTATGATTCTACTGTTGTGTGTTCCCCTTCTATTGTAAGAGACTTTTAACTTATGCTATCATTTGCTGACCCTCTTCCCTTTGATGGTTTCCAAGTTCACATGCATGGTTCCCGGTGGTTTTTAATGCTATTGTTGTCTCTATTGCCATGGGTAATCCTTTTGTCTTTCAACCCGTCATGACTTATGACAATTATGTTCGTGACAATCGTATAGATATTATAGACAATTAACTCAATCACTTTGGCCCGTGTACCTTCTCATTCCATCCCGAAGGATACACTAGTATTGCACCTACCACTTGCCTTCCTGCTAATGTAGCTATTGCTGCATTATGGGTTTTGCATAATTTGTTGGGTGTTGAGAAGATGGATTATGTCAATGATAGTACAATGCATGCCGTAGTTGGTATTTTTACTAATTTCTATGCTCTTGACTTATCCACTTGGATTTTAGATGGTATTAGGAATGTGTTCTTATTCGGTAAGGAGAAGTTTGTGTTCCCTACTGCTATCTGTAAGATTATTCTTGATAGCTATCCTGACTGGAGGAACAGGTCCAATGATTGGACTCACCTTATCTCTATGGATCCAACTCATCATTTTATCAGGAGAAGTCGCCTATTCACTTGGGTGCCTAACACTGAGTATGTAGAGTTTCATGTTTTGCATAGAAACGATGATTTTATGATTGAGGGTGAAGCTCCTTGGAATGTGATTAGGGAAGCATTAACTCTTTGGTGCGATTGGTTGGATAGTTTGCCAATAGAAGTTGTTTGAGACCAAGAGTGTAAAGTAGGATTTCCTTTTCTGTTGGGTCAGTCCTTTATTTCAGTACATTTTATTTCAGTTGTAAATTAGTATGGAATTCTTTGTAATCTCTATATATGTGGAGATAATTTTGTTTGGAAGAAATTTATAAAGCGGTTTGAATTTTTAGTACATTCATGGTAATATCTTTCTTACTCTCTCTCCTATGCATAGTATGAGCCTTGAGGACAAGGCAATCTTTTTGCTTGGGGGTGGGGAAGTATTACAATCCTTTTTGCAAATGATTTTCAAACTTTTTTATCCATACTTGTGTAAGAATTCAAAATTTTTAAAAAATCCAAAAACATTTTCAAAAATAGGATAAGTACACCATCAATGATGAATATAATGGTTGAATTCTCTCCTTTTCAAGTTTAAGGACATTTATTGCTTCACTAAGTAGTTGAGTTTTATACTACATTTGCATGAGCATAAGCATGACATTCATCTGCATTTATTACAGATCACATGTACAAATACAACTACACCTTGAGAAACTTTAGGAATAAGTGTGGAGACTTAACCTAGTGAGCTTTTGAGTCTCGTCCTTTTCTTGGAGAGTTATTACATCAATCTGGAGTCAAAAGACTCAACCTCTTAGTTTTGTCTGTTTTTAGTCTCATATTCATTTTTATAGTTGGCCTTGAGATGACATCAAGTGGGTGTAATATAAACTTGGGTCTTATAGCTTATTCAAGATGTGATCACCATATCAGTACTTAGAGATGATACAAAGACTTTTAGATAAACCTTGTTTACCTTAACCTACCCTGATGATATTTATCCCTTAGGTTGACCATTAGCCTTTTTCTTGAGCCCATTATCCTTACCCAACTCCATTAGAATGCTTTAGGTCCTTTACACATTGTTTTGGGAACATGAGGATGATTGTTTATGTGGTTACAAGAAGAAAGGAGAAATACATAGAAATCTCCAAACTAGTGAGATGAATCAAATATTGAAAACCAAAAAGTTTGAAGAAATTCCAGAAAAAACCAGAATCTTCCAAACCATTTCAAAATCCAAAAAGAAAAAAAGATTCTAAAATATTGTCTAGAGCTTCATTGAAATTTTCCCAAAAGAATATGAGAAACACTTCTTCCCAAAAGAAAAATTCCAAAAATTTCTCCATGTGTGTTATTACAAATCACAAGTATTGAAGGCCCGATTGTTCCAAAAATATTTCACAAAAGCCTTTCCCATTTCTAGCCCTGTCCTAAGCCAAGTTACAACCCATTACTGTCTTTTGTAGATCTAAGCTGATATGGTAGGATGTGGCGAGTAAGTGAGAAGGTGCTAAGGCTAATTTTTCCATTCTTTGAGACTAAGTTCATTCCATTACACCAGTCTGTTCTTATTGATATATATGAGATGCTTGTCCATCTTCCTTCCTCACATAGAGGTAAAATGATAAACACCATCTCTGAGTGACTTTCTTTCTGAGTGTATGACTGTGAGGCAGAAGTCAAGGCGACCTTTCCAATGGTAACTTAAGACCCGTGGTAGCATGGGTACATGCATGTCTTCAATGCATTTGAAACCATTATGCTTGGTTTATATTTCATATCTTATTCATGCATTTATAGTATGCTATCTCATATGAACGGTTTTGCAATACTTATCCTTATCCTTGATATAACCATTTTTGAGGTAGAAATTCCTATTCTTGGATTAGTCATTGTAGTAAGTTTGTGGGTATCTTCTTTGGAAAACCCTCAGGAGACTATAACTCCTCCACCTGGGAAATCCTTGTGGTTAAAAGCCTTGATGCATATGGTTAATGCAATCACCTTAGTTTTACTTATCTTTTGAGTCCTTAATTCTTTCTTCTCATCTTTGCTTGAGGACAAGCAAAGTGCTGTGTGGGGGTATTTGATCAGTCCTCAAAAGTGTATATTTATCCCCCGAATAACACCTTGTTTGTATAGCACTTAGCTTATATTATTGTGTTATATCTATTGATTAGTGCTTTCTTGTCTATTGTGTAGGTTTTATGAGCCGAAATGCGAATATTATGTAAAAGCCCGCGAAAAGCCAAGAAAAGCAAGCAAAAATGTGTTATTTGCACATGGGGAGGAGAATTGATATTTGCAGACACAGATCTGTTGAGGGCACTTCAGGGTCAGACCAGTTGACTTGACTTTATGTCAAATTGGGGCGGTCCAAATCTCAGCCCAAACCGGGTCCTATTGGAGCCCTCAAGTCAGAATTTCTATTTGAGGCCTTATTTAAGTCCAAACTTAAAAAGGCTCCACAAGAAGATCCAGAGGTCTGATTTGGGCTCATGAGCTATCAAACTGAAGGTCTTGGTCCCAACTAAAACTTAAGCTCAAGAGAATTAGGTTTTGCTAAAAACCTAATGCCTCTATAAGATCAACAGCAGCAGCCACGAATTTGACCTAGTTTGGAAGTCTTTGCATGCAAGTATTCTACTTTTTATTTTCTATATAAGAGAAGTAGTAGCTAAGGTTTAGAAATCTTTTTATAAATTGAAGAGAAAACTTCATCTTCTTCTTCTTTTGTATCAAACTCAATATTCAATATCAATTCCATTATCTTTTCCATTATGATGTCTTGTGGTTTATTTATTTATTCCATGGTGTCATCATAAAGAATGAGTAGCTAAATCTCCTTAGGGGGGTGGTGGAAGCTCTCTAGATGATGCAAAAGCACCATGTTTGTTCTTATTGTTCATTGTGATTCGAAATACTTAATGCTTATTTACTTCTAATTCGTGATATGAGGTAAGTATGATTATTTGCATGTTATTGTTATCCATGAAGTTAAAATATTGTTGTTAGGGTTTAGGGAGACCTAGCTTTAATGGTAATGTTTATATTTATTGTAAATGTGTAGTGAAATAGCTGACAGATAATTATTACATGTTTACAATATATATCTTTTATTGGAACCCTTTTGTATTTAAATTGATATCCGAGAGGTGACGGTTTATTTATGAATTAATATGTTGAATTAATTAGATTGAATAGCTGAGAGGTGACGGTTTAATTAATAAGACATATTCAATAGCATGCATAAGAGAATCCCGTTTTAATTAGGTGGAATAGCTGAGAGGTGACTAGTTAATTATTATAGGTATTAATGAGTTGGAATAACTGAGAGGTGACTAATTGATTGTTATACATTGAACATGAAGGAACAACATGTTATGTTTGCATGATTTAGTTAGTGGATACCAATTTTCCCCTTTTGTCATCATATATCTTCTTTTCATCTCTACCATATTCTTAAGTTAGGGTTTATTTAATTATTGCCTGTAAGAAGTTAGAATCAATCTCAATTCTTATTATTAATTCGCTTGATGTTCTTTAACCATTGTTTTCTATTGTGTTTTAGCTAAGTTCTCCCCCTCTGAGGTGGGTACGACCCTTGCTTGTTACTTGTCTAGTTTGATAACCAATTTATACAAGCACAAGAAGGAAAATTCAATACAAATACTATCTTTTGATAGGTGGAGATACAAAAAACTACACTATCACTAGACCTCTCCAGCGAGTCAGGAATATTGTACTTGATCTTGGCAGTCGCATACCCAGCCTTCTAGGTTGAAGCAACAATGAAGTTTGCTCGCTTATTGGCCTCTGCCAGTTCAGCCACCTTCTCCTCCAGCTTATCCTGGTAGTATTTCACGGTCTCCTTCATACCCGCCATTCGGGTATCATATATATCTTCATGAAGAAGTTGCGCCTCTTGAAGCTCGTCAATCCTTCGCCTAAGGTCAACCACCTGATGAGACAATTTCCGAATGATCTCAAATCGATTGTCACTCACTGCACTGGATGGTGATTTGGGATCCGCCATTGTTAAAGAAGGAGAGATCACAGGAAGAAGGGATATTGGATTTTGGGAGGCTTCTTCGCTTATAAAGGAACAATTCACAAGCCATTTTAAGTAGAGAACGCTCTACAAGGGACATGTGTCACTCACAAGGACACCCTTGTCCCCAAAAGGCTGACAAGCTAGTAACTCAACACTTGGAAAGAGACAAAAGTGAAATAAAGAAGAATTTCATTAATTTGTTTTCCTACATAGTGCAGAAAGCCGGGGGAATATAGGTCAAGGTTCTTCTCTACCTTAACTGGGTGATATCCCAGCTTTTCCAGCAAAACTTATGCGGTAGCCAGTTCATTCTGAAGAACCCGAATCCGCTGAATGGCAGTTTCAAGCCTCCGGCTCTTGTCAGCTAGCTGACCGTTCAAGGAGAACAAGCTTAAACGCGCTTGGTGGATGTCCTCGAGACAGGCGCTCGTCATTAACTCAATACGGCGCCCCCGGTCCTCAACCTCCAAAGTCATCTTCTCCCGCATATCTACAGTGTACTTCTTGATGGTGCTCCGGTCGTCAGCCATCTTTCAACAAAAGCAGCAGCAGCACAACAATAACAAAGACCGGAGAAAAGGAAGTAGATATCCTTCTACGCCTCCGGTTCGTTATTTATAAGGAGAAGATGCAAACCCTATTCCTCGATCCAAGGGATTTGGAATCTTCATCACAAAGAAACCATATTAAGGAAGGAATCCTCTGAATCTTAACAGGTGGAGAAAATATTTCGAATATCTTTCCCAAGCAGATTTTTTACTACTTGACAAAGAGGGGGGCGATGTGTGTACTCTGGGTAAAATACCCGACATGTATCATCGGTGATCGTATAAGAAGCTAAACCGAGAATACCTGAACGTTAGCCAGCCAGACCTGGACTATCGGGTAGGGCCCAACCTGGTCTCAAGAAGTCCACATACGCTTTGTGCATCTTGACCCACTGGATGGGCCACGATCAGTGGGTGGAGCCCCGATTACTGTATAAGAAGTTGAACCGTGGGCTCCCATACATCGGCCAGGTCCGCCTTAATCAAGTAACCTAGGTCCAACCCATTGAAGTCCATCAGCGATGAAGGCTCATCCAAAGGCATATCATAGACGTCCAAAGGACCTGGCCAGGGAGTATGCAAAGCAGATTGGGCCTCCGGTCTGAGGAGTCTAGCCCAAGTCTTTGCTTTCAAACTTGGTCAAATCAAAGTCCAGCAAGATTCCAGGCTAACAGAACCCACTGTTTTAGCCCGTTGGAGAAGATAAAGGAAGACGCAGGTTGAACTAGAGCCTATTAGAGAATGCCACGTGGCAGTCGTCCTGGTCAAAGGGGATTTAAACCAAGGGATAACCGCCAAGCAGCATGTGTGCTATCTCTGGGGGAGCATCTTCACAGTTTGAACTGCCCGAGTTCATGGGGTCGAAATCGGAGAAGCGGTTGAGCCAGCCTCCTCCAGTCCACTATAAATGCAGGAGTTCTCAACCTCCTGAACGACGAGTCTTTCACTTAGCAACCTCCATTACTGCTTTGTGGAAGCAGAGACTTTATTCCAAGATTTATCACCTTGGATACGTAGGCAGCATGATCTTGTTAGGTCCAGTCTCATTGTATACCCCATCTCATCTCAGTCTGTACAAGGCTTTCATTGTAACCTTACAATCAATCAATATGAATCTCGAGTTTGTGGATCAAATTTTTGCACCCACAATGAGTTTGCAACCTGGTTAAAAGAAAGAAAAAGATATTCTTTTCCAACTTCTCATCTGAAGATGCACGAAACCATTTCTCTAGTTTTATCAAGCAGTGGAACAAAGGAAAGCTAGGATCACATTACTATGAAGGCATTACAAGTTTACAACTGGGCCTCAAACTGCTCATAACTGGAAACTCAAAAAGTAATATAATGTTTCTGTACTATTGGTTCCCTACTTTAACATGTAGTTCTTTTTTGGGTAATTTCTCGAATAAGCACAACATTAGGCCTAACTTTCTCAAAAACGCAACAAGTCTAAAGTTCTTCCCATGCAAGCACATCTACTTTCTAGTTTTCATTCCTACCCTTCTTACACATCCTACCTAACTTTTAAAACATCATTATCATTCTCTCTCTTATGTAATTGTTCATTAAACATGACAATGACATGCAAATAACACACTATCCCTTAGATCTTATTTTTTCATCTCAACCGTTCATCTCTATGTAAACCTTAAACAAGTACACATCATCTTTTTCTTCTTCTTCTTCTTCTTCCTCTTTCACTTTTGATTTTTCTGTTTGTTCTTCATCTGCTAGAAGTGAAAAAAGGTTTTTCTATTTCAAGGTTTTAATCTATCACTTTGTTGTTAGGTTGTTGTTATCCTACAATTTCGATTTTTCCGTGGTACCATCATCAATATAAAGTGTTTTAGGTATTGTTCCTCATTGTTTTAATGGGGAAACAAAAGACAACCAAGAAAAAAGTTAATGTTCTCGAGGAAATACCCATACCCGGTATGCATTTAAACCCCTAATGTAATGATTGATATTTAATATGGCTTGCTATTCAATTTGATACTGGTTTCGCATTAAATTTGTTATGGTTTGCTATTGTTTAAGGTTTTTCAAGTAAGTGTGTATTTGTTCATTTTGAAGCTTTGATTTTGATAGATTTTAAGATGAAAGCTTTGATTTTGAAAGATTTTGAATTGATTTTAAAAGTTTTTTGATTTTTAAAGTTGGGCCAAGATACAAGATTTGATTTTAAAGTTTTTTTATAGATGCAAGCTTTGTTGTAGAAGATGCAATTAGGTTTAAAGATGCAAACTTTGTTTTTTAAAGATTTTAAGCTTTCAGTTTGTATGTAGCAGATAGATTTGCTATATAAAGCAACAGTTCTTGCCAGTAGCAGATACAGTTCTTAATTTAGCAGATAGATTTTAAAAAGCATGAAAAACTTTGAATAATTACTATAACACTGTGATACTAATCCAAATTATTAACATGTGGATACTTTCAGCGAATAGTTTCAATGTAATTTATCGATTTGGTGGTCTGTTGGAGGTTACAGCTGAGGGGGAAGAGGTTGGATATGTGGATGGAGAGTCAAGAATAAGGATTGCTGATATTCAGACGACCTATGCAGACTTCCTCAAACAGGTATCTTCCTTATGCAATCCTCCAAAAGGAACATGGTTACTTCGAGCAGTAGTCAACCTCAGGGTATCCAGACTTGAATGTGAAGATCATTATAAGGCAATGTTAGCTTCCATATACAATTCAGCTGCAATGTGCATATCTGTTTGGATTGTTGATCATAGAAAACCACCTATACTGAAGATTGTGCCTGAAATAGCAAGGAGTGAAGAGAGGGAGATACCATTTGTGTTACAAAATGAGACTCCCAAAAGCAAAGGAAAAAGAAAACTTTTTCCTAAAGTTATTCCTTCTTATACACCTTTGAGTGAAGAGAGGGAGATACCACCAATGCAGTTACAAAAGAAGGCTTTAAAAAGTAAACCCGATTACTCTACTTATCATACACCCACCAAACCTGTTAATGTTCCAGATGAATATAGATTGGAGACTCCTACTCAAGACCCAAGTGCTGATATGATAGTCAAGAGAATGGGGCATGCAAACGACCCTGTAGTTTTGGAAACCCCTCCACCTAGAGGTGTCTATATTCCTAAACCTCCAGTCCAACATACTCCTACATCTTCTACCAATCCATGTCCATCGTCTATTTGTACACCACTATCTGTTAAAAACAAGGTATTCATGGATGCAGCAGGAATTCTTTCTGCCATGTAAAAAGATGATGGTTTTTGGGATTCACTTTCATTACAAGAAGTTAATGTTGTTCTTCAATATGCACAGAAGATCCAACCAACATTAATAAATGATGATAGTGAGGACTCTCAATCGCCTAGGTGTGAGGAATACCATTGGGATACAGATCCAGAAGTCTTCGACTCACCTGCATCTTGGAATACTGAAGATGAGCTCGAGGATCAAATGTGGGATGATAGTCAACCAATGTTTGGTCCTTCTAGACCAATCTCTGAAGAAGGCAGCCCAAATGTTAGTGATAATGCAGACACACAGCAAGGTGATAATGTGGCCGATGAAAGCGCGACGACAGAGGGAATCAGGTGCAATCTAGCCGATAGGTTTGAAAATCTAGACGATATGGACAACAATCAGCCATCACAACACAATATGCCATCTCAAGCCAATAATGTGCCTCCTCAGAACAATGAAAGGACTCCAAACAATGTGTCGTTTCCTAGTAATGTACCACTGCAACATAATACTAGGGTTGAGGAAAATCGTGATTTCGACGAGGTAAAACGCGAACTCAATAATATTTTTTCATCCTATATTGCGACTAAAAGGGCAAATGTAGGTTGTGTTCCTCATACAGAGCCTGCACACAACGACTATGTGCAACCTAAACGAGGAGTAATCTACAATAATCGTGATGAGCTTGAAAGGGATGTCCAAACATACACGATTAAAAGGGAAAAAGATCTAAAACGTGCAAACACAAACAGTAAGAGGATGATTTTTAGGTGTCCAGTTGATGGGTCCAAATGGTATCTGTATGCAACCCCAAATGGTTTTGATGGAAGTTGGATTATAAAAACACTAATAGATGACCACTCGTGCGGTAACTTAAGAGTTGGAAGTAAAAACCGCCAAGCAAACAGTGATTGGGTTTCAAGAGTTTGTATGAGAAGGTTGAGGGACAACCCAGACTCGCCATCCCTAAAATTGGTGAGTGCAATCAAGGAAGAATACTTGGTAACAATTTCTTACAAAGTTGCATGGTTAGCTAAAGAGAAGGCAATGAGGAAGGTAACTTAAATCTATCCCTTAGAAAGAAAACTTTATCTGTTATTGGTAGGATACTATCTTCTACAGTATTACAACTATCGTCTATAAAGGGTTTAATTGTTTATTTATTTACAGATAAGAGGAAGCTACAGCCACTCATACCAAATGCTTGAAACATACTGCAATGAGATGAAGAAGGTGGATCCAGATGCAATAACAGACATTCTTACCAATCCATTGGGTAATTTTGAATGCATATTTTGGACATATGGTATTATAGTTAGAGCTTACAAGAAGACTCTACGTCCCATAATCTTGGTTGATGGAACTTTTCTTAAGGGAAGATACCCTGGCACAATTCTTACAGCAATTGCAGTTGATGGCAACAAACATATCTTCCCCATCGCTTTTGAAATTGTTATGAAAGAGAAAAATGAAAGTTGGGACTGGTTTTTCACAAAGTTAAGGGACCATGTTGTTGGAGAGGATCATGAGTTTATTTTGTTATCTGATAGGCACAAAAGTATCATCCAGGGTGTCCCTAAAATCTTGCCAAAGGCTATCCATATGTACTGTTCTTATCACTTGAGTGGCAAGTTTGGTAACAAGAAAATCAAGTTTTTGGTCCAAGAAGGTGCAAAAACTCTCAACCAAGAAGAATTTTGGGGAATGATGCTTAGAATCTGGTGTATGTCAAGCAAGCCACATGAAAAACTTATGGATGTTGGGCCTGTAGAAAAATGGGCAAGTGTTTTGTTTTTCAAGAAAAACAAGGTCAGACAATCCAAATATCTGCTAGATATAGAGATCCATTTTCGTCATATGTACAACTATCGTCCAGATATTAATTCCTATCTTCTACATGTATCCCTTGACTATGTGTTGCATGTATGGAATTGTGACCACAAATCATGTGGAGTCCTGGAACAAAATGATTGTTGGGGAGAGAATGATGCCAATTACTACTGTTTTGTCAACGATAAGAGACAATGTGATTAGGCATTATCGCGATTATCACAATGACTCATTGAAGTTCAACTCACCAGTTACAACATGGTGTCAGGAGCTAATAATTCACAATGCTTCCACAGCAAGAAGATGCACAATTGAAAGAGTTTCAGCGGGAATTTTGACGGTTACAGGGCTGGTTAGGTCATGTGTAGTCGATCTTAAGAAGAGAACATGTACATGCAAAGGTTTCAGCATATGGGGATACCATGTGCGCATGCCATGGCAGCCATAAAGGATGTAGGCCATGATCCATACAAGTTTGTTGAAGTTTTTTTCTTGAAAGAAACATACATGGAAACGACCAAATTACTCACTTTGACAACAAACTTTGAAGTTGGTTGCAAAACTGACAACCAACTACAAATTTGACAATGAACTTCGAGTCAACTTTCTTGACTAACATTGAAAAAGTCTCCGGTAGTTTTCTCCGTTGAACTGTGTGACGTGGAAGAATATGTATGACGTGGCTTGCCATTTAATGACACGTAAATAAATAATAAAAACAGAAAAAACAATAACGGTTAAGTCCATGCGTGCTTTGCACGTGAGAAAAAACAATAACGGTTAACCCTTGTTTAAACATCATCCTCTTCCTTTGTCTATTTTACACCATTAATCAATGTTTAATTTAGACCAATAACATTAAATTAACCTAATTCACAAAACCCCCAAATTTAAAAACCCTAATTTTTGAAAATCCCCAAATTAAAAAACCCTAATTTTTTAAAAATGCCCAAATTAAAAAACCCCAATTTTTGAAAATCCCAAAATTGCAGAAATAAATCAATTTCAAAGCTTTTAAACAAACAAACTACCAATATTATATGATTGCAAACAAACAAAGATAAAACCCTAGTTTATTGAAAACCTAGATTACAAAACTTACAAACTTTCTTCAAAATGTCATACGGCCCCACCATGTTCTTCACTATTTCAACAAGAATTGAAGCTTTAACAGTAGAAACATAACCTATTTGGACCACTTTGTTGGTAGGAAGATAAGAAATTTTGAGTGGAGTTGACGGAAAGGGACCACAGTGAAAGTGATTTTGTAAAGAAAGAGATTTTTGTCTGAAAGAAAGATTAAATTAGTTTTGATTTTATTAAATTAGTTTTGATTGTTGTCTGAAAGAGATTTTATTGTAATCAACTTTTTAATTAATCACGTGCCTACCATAAACTTCTTATCGTGCCAACGTGGCAATAGTTAGTGACAACGTGTAGCAGTCAACGCCACGTGTTCAAATATTTTACACGTCAGTAAGTCCGCCGACGAAATTTACCGGATTCCGTTCCCAATGTTACTTAAGAAAGCTAACTCAAACTTCATTGTTAACTTTGTAGTTGGTTGTCAGTTTTGCAACCAACTTCAAAGTTCGTTGTCAAAGTGAGTAATTTGGTCACATGGAAACCTACAAGGAAGAATGGATTCCCACTGCTGGAAAAGAGTCATGGCCAACTGCACGACCGACAAGAAAAATATTGCCACCATTTAAAGTTTGCATGCCAGGTCGACCTAAAGTGGTCAGAAAGAGAGGTAAAACTGAAGGTGTCCCAGTCCAGAGTAGGAGATGCTCAAGGTGTAGACGGAGAGGTCACAACAAAAAAACTTGCACTGAATTCATAGATGACTATGATCTTTTCACTCCAATGCAGTTTGGAAAAGGACCTCCTCTCTCTTCTCTCCCTCAAACAGCATAGGAGGTGGAAGAATATTTAGCTATGTATGCACTTTTGCTATCTTTTGCTATGTATGCAGTTTAGACTTCACATAGTATCTGCTACTAAGAGCATTCTATCTACTAGACGGATTCCACTATCTGTTATTTAAAATCTTGGTATCTTTGCTAACATGTTCAACAGATGTTCAAAGGTAATCCAATATACTGAACAAGGTGTCTACCATAAGTTAAAAGGTTCATAAGTTTCAGAATACAATAAATTCAGAATACAAAACAAAATATATAAAGTCTTCACAAAACATGTCAATAGGTTCATAAGTCAGGTCTTTCTCTTTGGTGGTAGCTCTCCACACTCAATTAGGTCTCTAGCAATGCGGTAGCGCATCTGCAAAGGATCTGCTTCAAATTCCGGTGGTATTCCTGGAAGGACACATTCGACGAAAGCAAGAAGGAATGCCCCACAAGTACAAAAGTCTGCTTGTGTAACACAGGATACATACTCACGCTTCCACTTCCTTAGCAAATCAAGATGAATCTACGATGGGTCTGCAGCATAAATAACATACGGCAACATCTTCTCCATGTTTCTCTGTTCTTTAGTTGCCCTTTTGTAACCCAACGAATCATAGATCCTAACTATACTCTCACTGAAACTAAATGAGAGCAGAATCCAATGATTGTTATCCACCTGCATTTAATAATAGATATATAAGATATGGTAGATGAAATATACATTATAGAAGATACAGACTAATACATAGCAGATAGTATGAACAATGTGGCAGATACATGTAGAAGATAAAGAGTGTCTATCATGAAGTAGTAGATACGCATCCAAATCTAGCAGATACTCAGAAATGTCTAGCAGATATGTTATAAAATGTAGCCGATAAGGTAGTATAAATGAAGAAAAATACCTGTAAAGGAACAAGAAGTGCCTTAGCTTTCACAGGGTGTACTTGATTGCGGAGGCCTATCCATGGATCAACAAGAGAAGTAATATTTGATGGAATCCTAAATCTCCCAGACAATATTCTCTCTTGTGGCTTCATTTTGGCAAAACTTTTGTCCTTCATTAGAGCATCAAACTGAGGCTTCATATAAGAGGCGATTTGGATCTAAACAGATGAAAACAAGAATAAGAAGTTGCTTACATGTAGTAGAAATACAAGAACATAACCATGGAAGAATAAATATTCAGAAGAATATACTTACATGTAGAAATACATTTGGAACCACAGAATATTGATCTTCTTCCTTGTAATCTTGTGGCCTCTTTCCAATCATCCAATGAACTAACAACCTCAAATAAACATCAGTAATCTCATCATTAAGCCATTTGTCTTTATAGAGTGTGTTGAAAGCACTCACAGGGCATGATTGAAGATAACCATAAACCCTCACATACTGCCTCAACCGTGAAGGTTCCTTAGCCAATCTCCAGAAATAATGAAGAAGATCTGCTTCTTCCTTTTCAACTTGCCTAGTGAAGAATGGATCCCTCATTATATCTTGAATCTTTGCATCACACCTAAGACCAATCTAAACCTCCTCAGGTGACATTTTGGCCAAGTATTCTGCATCCTGTTGCCTCTTTCTATCCCTAAAGAACTGAAGATCAAAGTTTTTGATATCATCATCATCATCTGAACAGACACCAAGATAAACAATGGAAGCTTTATCTTTGTTGGGACTAGTAGTTGGATCCTTGTTGGAACTAGAATCTTCATCTGAAAGTTCAGGAGTTTCAAGTCTATAATCTATTCGAACTTTCTCCTTGTCAATCACAATATCAGTTATAGCATCAACCCCCCCCTCCAGCTTGTTCATCATCATCATCAGTGGCCTCATCCTTTGAGTCTTCAGTCTTAGAGGTTGTAGATGCTGGTGGTGTTCCTGTTGGTGTTGTTGTAGTAGATGGTAGTGCATCAGTAGCAGATGGATGAACATCTGTAGCAGAAGGAAGAGTATCTGAGGAAGATGGTTGACTAGATGTAACAGATGGATGAACATCTGTCGCAGATGGCTGAGTAGCTGTGGAAGATGGTTGACCAGATGCAGCAGATGAACTACCTATTGTTGATGAATCAACCTTCATTGAAATGCCTTTTTCTTCCTTGCCTCATTTCTCCTTCTTATATCCTTCCTCCATGTAAGTTCTTCTGCTTCACCCTTAACCTTCCTATTAGGTTGTAGTCTTGAAGGAGGAACTCCAACTTCTGTTTTCTTCCTCTTTCTTTGTTTCACCTCCATTTCTGCAATCTTTGTTCCTTCTCCATCATTATCATTATCTTCTTGCTCATACCAGCCAAGTAGAAGGACTTTAGGGGGCTTGAGGAATTCCATGTCTATCATTTCTTCACTCACATAAACACCACCCTCCTTCACTTCATCATCACCACTTTTTCCCTTCTTTCTACCCTTCTTACCCTCCCCTTTACCCTTCTGAACTTCCTCAACTTTATCCCCCACTTTCACCTTCTTGGTATCCTTCTTAACTTCTTTATCTGATCTTTTCCTCTTCTTAACTTCAGCAACTTTTGGTTCTGTTGGCTCCCTTCTTCTTAACTCATACTTACCAACTGTTGTAACATTATCATCTTCCTTCTGGTAGTTCTAACTGAAGTTGGTGATGTTGTTGGCTTTGGAATACTCTTCTGGGATTTAGGCTGCGATGAATCACTCTTAGATTTTGAATCCTTGTTGGGGTTGGTCGTAGGGGGGTTCTTCTTAGGTGGAAGTTTCACTCTCCCAACTGGTTTGGGTGAAACACTAACTTTTGGGGTTGGAACAATGGGTTTCTTGGCTGGCAGCCTTTTTCTTAGGTAAAGGTTTGTGAGGTGAAGGTTTGTGACTTGAAGGTTTGTGAGGTGAAGGTTTTTTGGTTTTAACTGGCAAGTTGGTCTTGGGTTTGGCTTTTGGTGTTGCCTTTGATGAGTTACTTGACTTCTTTTCTGTTGTTGCCTTAGATTTGGATGCCCCTTATCAATCTGACCTAAAGCATCACTCATAAATTGTTTTGCATTAAGTTGCTGACCACTCTGCAGAAATGAACACAAAACATTGTAGCAGATAACATTATCGATGTAACAGATATTACACAAAATATGTTAACAAAATCCAAGTTTCTAGCAGATAAGAATTGACAAACACATTTAATTACTATTCTAACAGATATTTGTACTAATGTAACAAATAAAATAAACATTGTAGTAGATATCACAGTTCTACAGTACAATTCATCAATATAACAAGTGGCAGATATAATACAACAAGTATCATACAAATGGCAGATATCATACAAATGGCAGATATCATAAAACAAGTAGTAGATATTTTATCAAAACATGAACATGAAAAATTTAGTTGTAGCAAACAACATACCTTTTGAGTCATGCATGCCTTAACTACTCAACTAAGAATTGTCTCAAGAAAATCCTTGTTAATTGTAAGCAAATCTGAACCTCCCCCACTTCTTGTTGAAGATGTTGGATAAGATGGAATGGAAGGAATAGATGGCCTAGAAGAAGCAGACTCTTCATATTCTGCTTTATACTGAGCTTTAAACTGCAAATAAAATGTAGCAGATAAATGTTGTAGTCTAGAAAATAGATATTACAATATAGCAGATTAAATTAATACAAAAAGGGAATTCATTGTTTTGTAGAAGATAAAAACAAAATTCAAGGGGATTTACCTCTGCAACCTGTTGTAGATTAGCTAGATCTTTTTCTTCCTGGGTGACATCTAATGGATATGCCACAGTACATTTACTTTTCTTGGGAAACAACTTCAGAGCAATTTTATTTCTAGTTTTGTTCCTGTTTAGCAACTCAGACCATCCAAGCATCCATGGAAATCCAACACTTCGATCTCTCCTAGGACCCAAATCAGGGAAGTGCAAATATGCCTAAATGATGAAAGCCAACATACACCCATTTATGCAATAACTAGGATTATCCTCAATGACTTTGGGATATATTTCTTCAAGGGAAGTCTCAAGCGATTGAAAAGTCACAGACCCCATGGAAAATTATCAAAGGCATTCAAATCTTCAGCCAAATCAATATACTTTACACTCAAATTTTTAGATGACTCGGCAAGAAGAAAAATACACAGAAAATATAACTTGTTCAAACGATTAACATCATTTGAATCTGCTTCTCCCTTTGTAATAAATCTCCTTGCTTCAGTAATTGCATCCAGAATATGATCGTCCCTTATATGCAGATTCGTACCAAAGTACTCGCTCCTAAATGCACTATACTCTTTAGGCTTCCTCATAAGAAAATCAACCGAAACTTTTTGAAATTTTAAAGGCCCTAAAATCATAGCGACATCAGACATTTTGAATTCAACAACTCTTCCTCCTATTCCATATTTCAACCTCCCTACTCTACATCTAACGATTTCTGTGATAACAGATGTTATCATATGAACATCCTCGGACTTAAAATCAAGAAATTGACCAAAGGGAGAACTTCTAAATGATTATAACTCTAAAGGTGGAATTTTATCACTTGGGTGTTGAAAGTGATCGAAGAATTTAGTTGTTGAACACCTAACTGTAAGGGTAAACCTCCTACATTTTTCATTGATCTCGGTTTCTTCATTTTCCTTCATTTTCTGCTGCTTCTTAGTTTCCTTCATTTTCTTCAGAAATTGAGAAGTTTGGATGCTAAATTGATGGAAGAAGAAGAAGGTGTTCACAATGTTAACCGAAATTGAGAAGTTTGGATGCTAAATCGAAGAGTGGCGACGGTTGGGGAAGAAGAAGATGAGAGGGAAGCGACGGTTGTTCTGAAATTGCAATTTGAAATTGAAATCCCTAAAGTTTCGCCCAACTAAAAGCAAGCCTCTTTATTCCCCAAACTGTTTCTGCCTCGTGTTATCCTAAGGTAGCAGATAGTTAGGGTTTTCTTACAGATAAACCCAACTTAACTTTAGATCCAACGGTCAGAGTTCATCAAGCGAATCCAATGGTCCTTATTTAATGAAGAATCTTTTTTTCACCTGTCACATCTGTTAGTCAAACCCAAAATATTAAACCAAAATATTATTTAAGTACTAAGGGTAAAATAGGGATAAAAATTAACTAAAAGATAAAAAAAAAATTAAAAGAGAATCTTTGTGCTTGCATGGGAAAAACTTTTGACTTGTTGTGTTTTTGGGAAAGTTAGGCCTAATGTTGTGCTTATTTGAGAAATTACCCTTCTTTTTTTTTTGTTTTTTGCATGATATGTGTGTTATCTGTAAATAATAACTTCAACTTTTGGATATGTACTGTTGTAAGTAACATCTGAGGGTTCCATAGGTCCATTTTTGGTCATTCATACTTTACTATGAAACTCAATTTTTGTTCATAAATCATTTTTCTTAAAATCTACCAGACTAAATGAAGAATCGAAAATGGTTTTCCATGAATCAGGAACATATCCATGAGACAGTTTCTCTGAACATGCCAATTACCTTATTGTGTAAGACAGCGCTTTAGTTTTGTTTTCCTCTCTTTATAATGACATTCAGATGCACGTAATTTTTTATATATTTATATGTTTTCATTTGAGCAATACAGTCTCTTTGCAATGAATTCGAATTTGTTCCACAAGAGTGTGGAACAACACTCTCCACTAGATTTTGCCACGTACTAACTTTTTATTTTTTTTAATTTAGCTGGTCCCACTAGGGTTAACAACACCCATCTTAGTATTTTAGTTTTTTAATTAATCTTACTTAATGTTAAAAAAAAAAAAAAAAAAAAAAAGGAAGCTCCTGTTAACTTTCTTACTTATCCTAAGTAAGGAAGATCGACATTACGTCCTGCTGATATTCTGGTCTACAACTAGTCTGAAGGTAAACATGCGTGTGTTGATGTTATAGGGGCTTCTCCGATGGTTGGGCTGGGTACTGGGATTTTTGAGGTGGGACTAGCAGCTAGCAATGCAGCAACAACAAAAGTGGAGAAATATGACGGAGCTTGTAGGGCTAACCAACATAGTTTCATCCCCTTTGCATTTGACACATTTGGATTGTTAGGCTCAGAAGCAGTTGAGCTCCTCAGGAGAGTGCAGAAGATAATGGATAGCAACGTGATGACTGCGGGTTCGAACGAATATGTATTTAGGAGAGTCGGGTTTACTATCCAGAAAGGACTTGTCGCACAGTTTGTAGCGCGTTTGTCTTCTACTTTTGTGTAATTCGTTGAGCTTATCAATATAATTTGAAAAAAAAAAAAAAAAAAAATTTGATATAGCCACATGGCAAGATCTGGGGGAGAGTATTGTTCTGCACTCTTAAAGAGTGTGGAACAAATTCGCACTCCTTTGCAATATAATGAATTGCCATTGGTAGCAATTTTTGTCATGCAATTGTGCTACTCACGCTAACGATGGGTGGTAGCAGTTAGAAGTGTGGAACAAACACAAAGGCAAACCACCCGTGTATATAAAACACTAAAATTTGGAGATATAAACCCTGACTTTACATTTGATATTATTCCTAAGGTTGTTTTTTGCATATTACCATCAGGATATATAAACTTGTAGTTGTAATTTATTTGATTTAGCTTTTAATTTAAATTATTAAAAGGTAAAGAATGCTATCAAATGAGATATAGGAGTAAACCCCAAAATTGTGAGATAAGATCAAGAAGTATGGATGGAGGGCAAAGTTGCCTTTTGATTAGAGAGAAGATTGATACTGAATCCCCAAAACTGTGAGATAAGGTCAAAAAGTATGGATGGAGGGCAGAGTTGCCTCTTGATTAGGGAGAAGGTTGTGTTAAGGAAAGTATGAGCACATGCATGGCTGTTATAAATCACACTGATATGATTCCCATATCAAGAGAGGATATTGACTATAAGGCAACACCAGCAAAGATTACTCTTAAAGATCTTCCAGAATGATCTCTTGCCTTGTATATGTAACATGTGACACTTCTGTAATGTATTATAAATAGACATACCATTCATTGAGTAGGTATATACAAAAACACCACTCAAACCATTCAACTGTTGTATTCTTTTTTTTTCTTTGATTTGCTTCTATCAATTGGGTTGTAAACCCGTTCATGGTATCAAGAGCCACCGGTTTTTAATTCCGACTGCCCCCTTTTTTTTTCCCACCATGTCGAAGGCAGATTCAGCAGATCTCCCATCTCTTTTTTCGACCCCATTAACCTTCAATACCATGGTACACATGGTTTCCGTTAAGCTTGGAGCCAACAATTATTTACTGTGGAGAAATCAATTTATTCCTCTCCTTACAAGTCAAAATCTTATTGGGTATGTTGATGGATCAACTACTCAACCATCTCGCACTACACTTGATGCGAACAACAAGACGATCGACAATACTGCGTATGCGGTATGGAAACAAGCAGACCAACTTGTTATGAGTCTGTTATATTCTTCCCTAACAGAAGAAGCTATGAGCGAAGTGTTGGGTCTCACTTGCGCTGCCGATGTTTGGAAAACCTTGGAGGAAGTCTTCTCCTACAAGTCCAAGTCTAGGGAAATACAACTGAAGGATGAGCTTCAACTTATGAAGAAAGGTACTCAATCTGTTGACGAGTACTCTCGAAAATTCAAGCTCGTGTGTGACCAGCTTGCTGCGATGGGGAAACCAGTTGACGACACTGACAAAGTCCATTGGTTTCTTAGAGGCCTTGGTTCTGAATTTCGGTCCTTCTCTACAAGTGTCCTATCTCGACCACCATTACCAACATTCAAAGAAATTGTTCCTACACTTCAGAGTAATGAACTCTTCCTCAAGTCATTACCTGCTACTTCAGCTTCTCATGATGCTGCATATATTGCCAGTCGAGGTGGACGTTCGGAATATAGAGGAGGACGAAATTTTGGTCGCGGTGGAAATCACAATGGTGGAAATCAATCACATTACAAATCCAATAATTCCAATAGTGGAAACTCAAAGTCTTTTCATAATAATGGGGGGTATCGATCTACTCATCGTCCATCTACCACTGGACAATCTAAATCAAGATCATTCGTAGCTGATTCTATATGCCAAATTTGTCGCAAAAGAGGACATGAAGCAGTTGATTGTTCTGAATTTACTAGTGCATATAATGTTTCCCAGATCAATGATGCATTTAACTCTTTCACCGTTGATGACCCACATGATCCAGAGTGGTATCCAGACAGTGGAGCAACAAACCACATGACACATGATGCAGGTAACATACCTTCTCGTACACCTTATCGTGGTTCAGATAAAGTACAAGTTGGTAATGGTTCAACGCTACCAATTTCTCATACTGGTAATATCTGTCTCCCCTCATCTCATGGATGGCTTACCTTAAAAAATGCTCTCGTTGTTCCAACAATTCAGAAAAATCTTTTGTCTGTTAGTAAACTCACTATAGATCAAAATTGCTCAGTGACGTTCGATTCTTCTGGATTTGTGATACAGGAACAAGGCACGGGGAGGCTTCTGGGAACCGGTAAATTAATTAATGGACTGTATGTTCTTGATCGCGGAGCTCAATCATATCTTACTACCAGCAGTGATTTTTCTTTAAAGGCTACTCCATTGATCTGGCACAATAGATTGGGTCACCCTTCTCCAAAAGTAGTTGCACATTTAAATAAAAGGGGTCTTATTCAGTTCTCTGCTTCAAATTATGTATCTCATTTATGTTCAAGTTGTCAACTGGGAAAGAGCCATAAGCTGCCATTCTCCAAGAATAATAAAAGATCCTTGCTTCCTTTAGAATTGATACATTGTGATTTATGGGGACCATCCCCTATTCTTTCATTGGCTGGCTTTCGTTATTATGTAATATTCGTGGATGATTACACAAGATTCACTTGGTTCTATCCACTGAAGCGAAAATCTGATTTTGGTGAAATATTTCCGCAATTTCACAAATTTGTTGAAAATCAGTTTTCTCACAAAATCAAAGCATTCCAGTGTGATGGCGGAACTGAATTCATGGACTCGCGCTTTCTTCATTATCTATCAAGTCATGGCATTGCTAAACGCATTTCATGTCCTCACACACAAGCACAAAATGGGCGTGCTGAACGCAAGCATCGACATGTTACAGAGACTGGTCTTACTCTCATGTTTCATAGTGCCATGCCAGCATCAATGTGGGTAGATGCCTTCTCTACAGCAGTATACATTATAAATCGCTTGCCAACACCGGTTCTCAATCATGCCTCACCCTATGCCTTGCTCTTTGGTAAGACTCCTTCCTACTCTATGATACGAACTTTTGGTTGTTTGTGTTTCCCTTTTCTTCGTGATTATGCACAACATAAACTTGCGCCCAAAAGCACCCCATGTGTTTTCATTGGTTACAGCTCAACCCATAAAGGATTTCGTTGTCTGGATAAAGCTACTCGGCGTGTCTACATTTCTAGACATGTAGTTTTCGATGAAACAAGTTTTCCCTTTGCAGGCTCCTCTTCATCATACTCTCCGTCTCAATTTTCAGACCTCGTTACTTTCTTTGAACCTGCGATGGAAGCACAACAACCTGCTGATGTGTCTACACCACCAGTACATTCAAATCAGCATCTTCATTCAATGTGTGATCCACCTCAAGATACAGATGCACCACTTGCAACTACTTGTTTACCTGAGAACTCTTCGGTCGTGTCTGATCAGGAAGCTTGTAATGATCTCTCCACTAATGGTACCCAACCATCTCCTTTGGTTGAAGATGCAATGCATCATGATTCATCAACTGCTACTGTGCCCCTCACAACTTCATCTTGTAACTTGAATGGCGAGATAAATCAACAGGATTCATCTACATCACATGTTCCATCAACACTCACTAATGTTCATCGGATGACTACTCGCTCCAAAGCAGGAATTTTTAAACCAAAGGCCTTAGCTTCTATACGCTATCCTTTGGTTAATCGAAAATTTCCTTCTCGTCAAGATGCAGCGTTCTTTACAGCTCTTTTACATACATCTGAACCGAAGGGTTTCAAATCTGCATCAAAGTTTCCTCACTGGGTTCAAGCAATGAACGAAGAAGTTGATGCTCTCCAACATAATCGAACCTGGTCACTTGTTCCTCGCCACCATAATATGAATGTTGTGGGCTGTAAGTGGGTCTTTAAGACTAAAATTAATCCGGATGGTACAATTGACAGACATAAGGCCCGTCTTGTTGCAAAGGGCTACAATCAACTTCCTGGTCTTGATTTTGAAGAAACATTTAGCCCGGTCGTTAAGTTTTCTACTGTCAGAATTGTCTTATCATTGGCTATCACTTCCAACTGGGAGATTCGTCAACTAGATGTCAAAAACGCCTTTCTTCATGGAGTTCTACATGAGGAAGTCTATATGGATCAACCACCAGGGTTTATTGATCCCACCAAGCCTAACCATGTATGCCGCCTGCATAAAGCAATCTATGGACTCAAACAAGCTCCACGAGCTTGGTTTGAACGCTTTAGCTCCTTCTTAAGAAAGTCAGGTTTCACATACAGTAAGGCAGACACATCCTTATTTATTTATCGGCGATCTAATGACATCATTTTACTTCTCATTTATGTTGATGACATTGTGTTAACTGGCAGTAACTCTACACTCATCTCTGATATTATTTCTCGTCTTGGTAATGAGTTTGCCATGAAAGACCTTGGACCATTACATTACTTCTTGGGCATTGAGGTCATTAGAACTTCTTCCGGTCTCGTACTCACTCAATCAAAGTATGCCAAAGACTTGTTACAAAGGGCAGATTTACTGCATGGGAAGCCAGTGTCCACGCCAATGGTTGTAAAATCTAATCTCACAAAAGCAGGCATACCGTTTTCAGATCCAACATTGTATCATTCACTTGTTGGTGGACTGCAATATCTTACTATAACCAGACCAGATCTTACTCATAGCGTCAATTCAGTTTGTCAATACATGCACTCTCCAACTGATGATCATTTCAAAGCTGTCAAGAGAATCCTGAGGTATGTTAAGGGTACTATTCATTATGGACTGCACTTATACTCTGATAGTCCTGTACGCATCTTAGGATATACCGATGCTGATTGGGCTGGCTGCCCAGACACTCGCCGTTCTACATCTGGTTTTGGTGTCTTTTTAGGTCGGAATCTAGTGTCTTGGAGTGCCAAGAAACAACCAACAGTATCACGCTCAAGCACTGAAGCAGAATATCGATCCCTTGCTGTCACTGCTGCTGAAATTACTTGGATTTCATATATACTTCGTGACTTGGGAGTCTCTCTTCGTTCTCCTTCTACATTGCTATGTGACAATCAAAGTGCAATTTGTCTTGCCTCTAATCCAATTCACCATGCTCGTACAAAGCACATTGCCATTGATTATCACTTTGTACGCGAGAAAGTTGCATCAGGGCTACTTCGTGTCTCATATATACCCACTGACCTCCAAGTAGCGGACTTGTTTACTAAGAGTCTTCCACGGACTCAATTCTATTTACTACGATCCAAATTAAACGTTTCAGATACTACCTACACGTTTAACTTGAGGGGGGGTGTTAAGGAAAGTATGAGCACATGCATGGCTGTTATAAATCACACTGATATGATTCCCATATCAAGAGAGGATATTGACTATAAGGCAACACCAGCAAAGATTACTCTTAAAGATCTTCCAGAATGATCTCTTGCCTTGTATATGTAACATGTGACACTTCTGTAATGTATTATAAATAGACATACCATTCATTGAGTAGGTATATACAAAAACACCACTCAAACCATTCAACTGTTGTATTCTTTTTTTTTCTTTGATTTGCTTCTATCAATTGGGTTGTAAACCTGTTCAGGTTGATATTGAATCGGACCTGTTAGTAGGAGTCTGAAGAAGATTAAAATGTTGTATTTTTGCACGTAAAAAGATTTTTCCATTAGGGATGACTAGTGTCTTAGCACGGGTATAATGTAAACACATAAAAATAAAAATAAAACTAACCGGTGCGTAGCACGGGCTAAGACACTAGATACTATTATGTAACCTCTTCCCAATAATTTTATTTTATTTTTATTTTATTTTTATATTTTTTAATTATTGGACTTTTTGTTAATTTATAGGCTGTTAAACGAACTGAACAGCTCGAGCTCGGCTAGTTAAAAGCTCGACTCGAGCTCGTTCGTATAGCTAAACAAGCCGAATTTAAACATAAAATAAAGCTCACATAAAATTTGGGCTCGACTCGAACTCGGCTCGTTTATAAACGAACTGAGCTTGAACATACCAAAACTCGATTTGTTTAGATAAAATCCTACTTTTATGTGTAATTTAATCGAGTAGCTCGAGCTCGGCTCGGGCTCGACTAGTTAAAAGCTCGGCTCAAGCTCATTCGAATAGCTAAACGAGCCGAGCTTGAACATAAAATAAAACTCGTATCAAATTTGGGCTCGGCTCATTTATAAACGAACCGAGCTGAACATACAAAGCTTGACTCGTTCGGCTCGTTTAACACCCCTAATATACATATAAAAATCCAGTCTATAAATAAAAATATGTTAAATTACAATAAAACCATTACTTAAAGGGTATTATGTAAATTTATTAAAAAACCATGACTAAAAGGGTATTTTAATCAGAATTAAGTGACAAAATTCTAAAGCTCAGGATTACCCAGAGAATTTTATATGTGTAGCTTACTTGTATGTGGGTGTGTACACCCAATCACAAAATGCCATGTGGCAATAATAATATAACCTAGTATGGGTTTAGTTAACCCTAGTGGGTTTGATCAGTTTTTCAACCATTTTATAGACACGTGGCATCATATGATTGGGTGTACACACCCACATACAAGTTGGCTACACATATAAAATTTTTTGAGGATTACCCTAAATTTTATTCAGCTTTCTAATAGTAGTATAGATTCACTGAAAAATTCTGTTTTAGGTCTAGTTAGAAACTTACAAATTGGTAACTTGTAATGTTCTTTACTCGTTTAAGGAAGAGCTACCATTATCGTGGCATGAAAACTGTAGCGAATGAAATACATAGTCTTATAAGTGGATGTTCTTCATTAGTTGCAAATGCTTCAATTCATTTGTTGCACTTGTTTAAAAGTTATGTGCACTCCTAAATACCCGCCATACCGGATAGCCAAATCTTGTGTTTTAAGTTTTAACACACTTCCACTGACCACATTAAGTTTCCCTTTAAACCATAATAAGTGTTGATTAGACGTGCAATTTAGACTGTCATCAGAGAATTCCAATTGGGCAATTAATTCTTGGACGGACTTATAGTTGTGTCACCTTTAAACAACAAGACTGTGATTGATTTTAGAAATTTTAGGTGAAGAACCATTGTCACCTTCAACAACTCGATCAATACCACCAGTAGAGCTAGATGAACCTGATTTGTTGTTCTTGCTAAATGAGTTTAAGGCTGCTTCCGTTAAACGAGCTAAAGCAATAACATCCTTCAGCTGCCTTGGTTTGAACATCTGCACCTTATGTTTGATTTCAACTCTCAACCCACTCAAGAAGTTGTCTATAAAATACTCCTCTAGTAAGTGATTGTTCTTCATCAACAACAACAAGGCTTTTAACTCCTCAAATTTATCCCGATACTCAACCACAGAAGATTGTTGCTGCAATGCATTAAAACAAGGAAAATCTAGCCTTGGAATCTTGAAACTACTATAGGTTGAAGAAGAACTACAGTAACCCATATTCAGATTTGGAGTTTTGTTGATAAAAATTTCTTTATTACCTTCAACATTTTGATTTCCACCAGGTAGAGAGTCGAGAATGCTATTACCATTAATGCTAACTCCAATCTTACCAACATATACATATTCATTATTAATTGGAGAAGCTTCCTTCGAATTCGCAACTGCTACACCAGTTTCGGTTTCCTTGTCTTTATATCCAAGCAAAATTTACAGTTTTTTTGCAATTACATCACACTGTTCATTCATTTCTTTAAAAGAATTTTTAATTTCAATTAAATCCTTATGAATCATTGATTGTTTTCCATTAAATTCATCAAATCGACCTAAAAGATTTTTATGCCTTACTTCTAAATCTTGGATTTGTATAACTTCTACCATTGAAAATAATCAATTCATGAAGTATTTTTTGATGTTTTGGATTAGAAATTTAATGAAAGAAGAAGGAATTGAAGAAGAAGTAGAGATTGAAGGAAAGATTTTGAGATTAGGGTTTGAGACTTTGAGAAGAAGAAGTAGTAGATTGACAAGATCTGAGATCTTGTTTAATGAAATTGGTTGGATTATTGGTGTATAAAGAAGGAGAAGGAGAAGAAAAAAAAGAGATTGAATTTGAGATTTACAGAATTGAAGAACTAGGGTTTGAGAAAAGATTGGAGAAGAAGAATAATGAATTATAGAAGAAGAAGAAAAAAAAATTGAAGAAGAAGAAGAAGGATCGTTGTTTTGATACCAATTGTCAGAAACTTGGATTCTAAATTGTTCGATTTGATAGAAATTAAGAAGAATTAGAGAGAAAGGGGAAGAACACGAGATACAATAAAACTAATTCATTTTATTCATAATCCCAACCGTACAACTCTCCGTGCTTTTCATCCTAACATATCGCTTAAGACATTTACTTTTCTACCCTTCTATTATTTGCTAAACACATTCACTCTAATTATCATATCTTGACAATAAGCATAAGCCTTCACTTCTCTCTCACGCGCAAATCGATCGATTGATAGGTAAACATCGCTCTCCAATCTTTTCTTTTTTCTATTAGAACTCGAATCTCTTTTTTCATTGCTATATTATTATTATTATTATTATATATATATATATATATATATATATATATATATATATATATATATATATATATATATATTTTTTTTTTTTTTTTTAAAATAAAAAAAATACTCCCTCCGTTCCAAATAAGTACATCATAGAAAATCCAACTTATTAAGAAAACATCATTTAATGGGTTGTCTGTTAACTATATTTTCAACTTTACCTTTATTTAATATTAATTTTAGGCCTTGCTTGGTTATCCGCAAAAAATTGCATGAAATTTGGTCTAATTTAATATGTTTGAAACTTTTGATAATTGGGTTTATGAACAAATTTTATAAATTTGGTGCTATTTCAAAAGTGGAAAGATTTCACACTTTTTTTTTAATAAACTTAGTAGGGGACCATCTATGATTATCTCATACTTACTTAAGCTTTAGGTGGGGGACCAATATAGTTTAAGCTAGATTAGTTGGAGGATCATTTAAATCAAAGGGTAAATATAATATGGGAGGGACCACTCTAATCATAGATAGGTAAAGATTTACCTTTTTTGCAGCCCAAACAAGCAGGGCCATAATAATAAATTTTCACTCATTTAATGTATAATACAGGTAAAAGAGCAAGGATAATATAGGCAAAAGAGTAAATTAACTTGTTCAAATATAGAAAGTGACATATATTTTAGGATAGCCAAAACAGGAATAATGTACTTATAATTTGGGACGGGGCGAGTATATATTAATCATGGCCCGAAGGCTTATAAGGACAGGGCCCAAAGGGCTTACAAAGATAAGGCCCGAAGGCTACTGATGCTACCACCTAACCGTCAACACCACCATTGTGCAACTCGAGCATTTCTGCTACTCAGGGACTTGCTTTCTCTGAAGAACACCTAACTACATATCATCGTTTATAAGAGCATGGGCCTTTTAATCTCGAACCAGACCCGATGGCTTATCCACCTAAGAATTAGGTGAGAAATTTCACCAAACACTTGATGGGAATTGAACTCGCAACCTCACGTTCGTGAGAGAGTTTGAGAGGGATTTGTATTATCTATACTACTTTGTAAATGCGCCTCACTCCCGAGGCACCTGCGAGGCCTTACGTGGCAGCAGAATATACACCACTGAACCCACGTACAATATTACTTATTTATATATATTAATATATATATTTATACAATTCCAATTTTACCCCTACTATATTAATGTATAATAAAAATGGTAGTAAGGTAATTTTAAAAAGTGGGGCCTAAAAAATATTATAAAATAATATGCAGGTTCTGTTAAAAAAAATGTACAGAAAAAAAAAATTATTTTACTTTTGATATTGTGGTTATATATAAACCCACATAAACTTTTTTTTTTAAGAGGTTTTTTTTTCTTTATTTTGTTGGGCACTAATATAAACCGATCATTTTCTAATTGTCCGCTATTTTTTCGCACGCTACGCGTGCACACTCACATAGTTATATTTATAGGTGAAAATTTCAAATATATCCGAATATCCGACCTTAGAAAAACCGGAATATTCCGCGAATATCCGGACCCCAATGTCGGATATGGGAGGCTTGACAAAAATGGTTCTCACGAATATTTCGCGAATATTCGCGAAAAATTCGAAAAATTTGGAGGTTTTCTGCTATTGTCATGTTTTTCTTCTGGTTTCAATGTATAAACTTATAATTAAAAGAAAAACATACATTGCAAATTAAACACGCGACAAATCATACAAAGAAGCTAAGACGAAACTATTACACAAGATAGTTGCCTTTCATAAGTGAAAAAATCGTAAATATCGGGCGGATATTCACGGAACTTTTATTGTTTCTAATATAAGAACTAAACACAAACAACCTCATCACAACTCAACCTATAGTTTTATTTTAATAATCAAAATAAAAGACATGGTAATCCCAGAATGATAGACGCCCCAAGTCAAACCGATGAACTTCGAGTCGCATACGTGTGGGGACGAACTCAGTACAGTAATATTCTCATGACATTGTTTGCTCGTACGACCTGAATTGGTCAATATGCATATCATATGCATCTTGATCCATACAATACAGAGCAAATTATTGAAACATAGGAAATCCCGAGTATTGTTGAACCGGCATTAATGTATCCGCTGACTGCACATCTGACCCACTTGTAATTGGGGCCAACCAGCTCCCTATATTAGGAAACTAAGAACCACTAGAATCTAGTTGGGTTTGGTTTGTTTAGTTTAGACAACCAGTGTCAATTTGTTTTTTTAGTTTTAACAAATCTGAGGTTTCATTAACAAGAAATATTCATATTGCTAATCTTTGGACCATTTTTTGATAACCTTATCGAAAGTTCTAGTTTGGTGGGAAATAAAAATAAATGTGTTAATTTCATAATCGAAAATTTTGTAGATTTCTTAAATTTCGTATTTTGCCGAATATCACGAAATATTCGTAAAAATCCGAGCGGCATTGGGAGGTTTATATTTCGTTTATTATTCGTATGTCGTACCGCTCGGAATTCCCAAAAACCAGAATATTTCGTGAATATCCGCCCGGCATCTTATATTATATATACTGATCATTTCTAGGCCTGATAACATTTCATTACTTTTTATTTTTATTTGAATTATAAAATGGTTTAAGGAGAGGTTTTGAGATTTATTTAAGCGAATTCAAGCAAAAGGGTGGTTAAATTAAGAAGAGATTTTGAAAGATGTGTTCTTTGAATCTAATGTTAAACAGTTCAATTTCATCAGTAATTGATCATTCTAATAACATAAATAAAGGAAGATTTAATAATCATGGTTGTTGGCGAATTTCTGCAACGATTAATGTAGAAACGAAGAAGACACTAGGAACCAAATTAGGGTTAACAAAGAGTGAAGAAATAATGGCGGCTGAAGCTAAGGTTATTGTTGGAACTTATGCTAGAGTTCCAATTGTTCTTGTAAGTGGCAAAGGTTGTAAATTATATCATGTTGAAGGCCGAGAGTATTTGGATATGACTTCTGGTATTGCTGTGAATGCACTTGGTCATGCTGATTCTGATTGGGTTAATGCAGTTAAACAACAAGCTCATGTTCTTGCTCATGTTAGCAATGTTTATTACTCCAGGGAACAGGTGATTATTACGAGTTGTTTTTTTTGTTTTTTGAATTCAATTGGCGAACCTGTTGTTTTTTATGGTTTTCGTTTGAGAAAATTAGAAATTCATGTATTATTGTATTGACTTGTATAAAATGATGTCGTGAAGTATCTATTTGAGAGGATTAGAGTTGATTGTAGAGTTATACAAGGTGATTTTGGAGTAATGTGGTGAAGATTGGGCGTAGGTAAGGAAGAGGGAAATAAATGGATGGGGCAGAGGAAATTGTTCAATGACAGCCCCATATCATTGAAATTCTTCACCAAACCACACTAAGAGGGATTGGGAAAAGAAGATAAAGTAAGAGGGTTGAGCATGACAGACACACATTGGTTTTATTTATTTCGATTTAAGAGATGTCAATGTTTGTTTTAGTTATGTACATTTCTTGGCTTATTATTTAAGGGTATTCATTTAGTGAAGCAAAGTGTAAATCTGAGATTGAGCTCATAGAGTGAGAGTAGTATAGATGCCGATTGCAGGTAATGCACACAAGTCATCTCTTATTCAAGAGGAAAAGAAATAGATAAAATCAAACTCAGAAAGAACATAGGGACGTTGCATTTAAAGGAGAAAATTTTATCAAGCCAGTTTGCCAGTTTTGCTTGTCCATTATATTTTTGTTCTGGCTTTAATACCATTTTCTTCTCTAGACGCCATGTTGAGCTGCCAACGTGAAAATGGATGCGTCCAGAGATGTTTAATCAAATGGAAGGGGATTTCCTCCTACAGAAAATAGTTGCTTTCACAAATCTATTTGGCTGCAATGTGTTAATTTAGATTGAAGTCCTTTTAAGAGAAAACATATTGTTACAAAATGTATTGAGCAAAATATATGCCCAAAAAAATAGCCTAGGCTAAACACTTTTCATAATATTTATGTTAAAACATGAGTAAAGCATCTGTGGTTTGAGTCACATCAGTTTTCTATGCTTCACTTTTTGGGGTGTCTAATCCCTTCAGTATGTCGAGAAATGCATCCAAGAAGCTTCTTGGAAATAAAATTATTTTCTTATTAAATAGTAATTCACTGTTGCTTCAATATTTTAGTGAGTTCTCTTAGTATTGTTTGAAATCAAGACTTGAAAATATAAATAACATATGATGTAGAGTGTAGACTACAATAAAACTGCTCTTCCTATATTTGAATGTCTATAGTTTATTCTGTGATATTTTTGGCCCTTCTAGTTATATTTGACAGATACCATTCTAGTGTTTCACGAGGTTAAAATTTCTTATGTTGATTCAGGTGGAGCTTGCAACATGTCTTGTGGAGTGTTCTTTCGCTGACCGTGTTTTTTTCTCAAATTCTGGAACAGAAGCAAATGAAGCAGCTATAAAATTCACAAGGAAATTCCAAAGAACTATGCATCCCAAAGAAGAACATCCGCCTGTAGAATTTATTTCTTTCACCAATAGTTTCCATGGGAGGACACTGGGTGCTCTTGCTTTAACGAGTAAAAAGAATTACAGGATACCATTTGAACCTGTTATGCCTGGAGTCACTTTCTTGGAATATAGTGATACACAACCAGCAACAGAAATGATTCAGCGAATGAGCCTGTGGCTCAATGGTAGCACCCCTCTCACAAAGTGGAGAGGTCGTGGGTTCGAAACACGTCAACAGCGGATTGTTGATATAAGTTTCCACACGTAATTTAAAAAGGGGTAGGGGTCCCCACAACCTCGCTTGCCAACCAAAAATAAAACCAGAAATGATTCAGCGCTGTAAAACAGCAGCAGTTTTTGTGGAACCCATCCAGGGTGAAGGGGGCATATACAGTGCTACTAAGGAATTTCTGCAGTCATTGCGGAGTGCTTGCGACGATGTTGGAGCGCTTCTAGTATTAGAAGGAGTGTCGGTGCTTCCTAGCCTAAAATTAAGTGTCAGGAGAGTTAGGTAATCCAACTGATCCTTTACAACTTACTAGTCTTGTTAAAGCTAGAAATGTCACTACTGGTAATGATTATAGAAATGGGAACACCGGCTATTAAGACAAAGTGCACCTTATGGCAGGGAACACCTTTGTTTGGAGGAAGTTTATTTATATTTTGAATTATATTTGTTAGAACTTTCTCAGATATCATGTCTGTTTTTGGTAAACCAAGTATCTTATAGTGTACCTTACCTATATATTTATCTATTTATTTATTTTTTCCTTTAGGTTCAATGCGGGTTAGGCCGAACCGGGTATCTCTGGCCGCACGAGGCATATGGAGTGTTCCCAGATATAATGACCCTGGCGAAGCCTCTTGCTGGAGGTCTTCCAATTGTTGCTGCTCTGGTGACTGAAAGAGTTGCCTCTGCTATAGAATATGGTGATCATGGGAGCACCTTTGCAGGGTCACCTGCTGTTTGCGAACCTGCCCTTGTTGTTTTAGAGAAAATAATGAAACCTGAATTCTTGGCAAGTGTTGCCAAGAAAGGCAAGTACCTAAAAGAACTATTACTTCAGAAGATGGGAGGTAATTCCCATGTGAGAGAAATACGTGCGCTTGGGCTTATCGTGGGTATCGAGTTGGATGTGCCAGCATCACCATTAGTTGATGCTTGTCGCAAGTCTGGACTTCTGATACTGACTGCCGGCAAAGGAAATGTTGTGAGACTTGTACCTCCATTGGTCATTTCAGAGGAGGAATTGGAGCGTGCTGTGGACATTCTGTCGGAGTGCTTGCCTGTACTCAACTAAATGATTCACATCAGTGGGAAGAGGTTTTGGTGTAAGTTTATCACATTTACACCAATTATATTTTAGATATACTTGGAATTTTCATTTTAATGAATAATTGAGGATGTTGAATTTATTTAGCTCGTTTTTTGTTTGTTTGCGAAAAAAATGTTGGTGTTACAAATTGCTTGTTTAGTTACGCATCAGTATCGTCTTTTATTTATGATGTGATTGCCTAAAACTGATAAATTCTATTAGGTGTTGAGTATTGGATTAAGATATAGTATAGGAATATGGCGCCCATTGAGTGTGGTCAACTTCCTGCTAGATTGGCGAAAAGTATAGAACAGATAAAATGTACCATGAAAGAATGATTTGAGCCAAGTTTAGGAAGTGTAGTATTATTGGAAGCTCCGTAAAGGACTATGTCTGTGTTAACTTTGATAGAGGGTGGTCAATTGGCTGTACATTGATAGTATTTGATGAGTTAAAATGGCCCAGGCCTGATAGCCCAAGCTTACATTCATTGAGGCGGATACTATGACGATGACAGAGACAATAAATAGAACTTTAACCTTTGTATTAACTTACCTTTTAGTCATATGCTAGTTCACTGAGCAAAAAGAATGTTAAGAACTTGCTAACTGGTTGGTAATACTATTCCTAGAATATGATCTAACATTTATTAAGAATTAAAGACCCAAACATTGTACTTTGCTCCATATGTCAAGTTACTAACTAAGCCGGCTGGGTTGATACAAATAGAGTTTAACATCATATAAGCAGATAAAACGGATATCTTCCTGGACTTTAGAACTAAATAGTATGTCTTATTATTAAGATGAACAAAGAGAGAGTCAAAGAAAAAAATTTGAATCACCCGACTAACTGAACTTTTCAATTTTACTTGAATAAGTTGGGTCGATTTGTTGCATTGAGTCATTGTTATCTGCATTTGAGCCTGTCTGCAAAGTAAAATCAAAATGTGTTAGAGTCGAGCTGTTGAGATTCAGACAATGGTTACTATACATATGTTGTTATGTAATTTCATTGTCTAGGTGGGCTTTGATCATCACGATTCATTTTAATAACAGTATCCACGTATGATTCATGATTCAGTTATGTATATACGCACACCACGCATCGTGGCTTCTAATTTTTTATCTGATTACGTAGCGACCAACAGTGCAGCAGCTCGATTATATAAAGTCAATCATTTTTGTCTCATTTGGTCTGCTGAATAAGCTAATGAACTTCTTATGTTGATCGATTACGGTTAAATAATTCAATATGGTGAAGGTTTGAACACATTAGTCATGTATTGCATAATCGCATTTCATAGAATGGATTAACATGGTTTTATACTGACAGTCTCATTTTATTATGTCTTATTTATAATCGCATTTCATAGAATGGATTAACATGGTTTTATACTGACAGTCTCATTTTATTATGTCTTATTTTATTAAGTGGTCCGTACACTTTATTATGTCTTATTTTATTAAGTGGTCCGTACACTTTGTAAATTGTAATACTAGTCAGCTGTCATAGACAAGGAAGTCTGAAACGTATAAGTTCCCTCTCTACCTTCCTTAGTTAGGCTTAATGTTTGTAGCTCTGCCAAAGACTCTAAAAGAATTTGTTTGCTCAAGTTTGAGCTAGTCCTTCAAATAATTTTCCATTATTTTGATGAACATAAATATTGTATTAACTCAGAAATCAGAATTACTGTTACAGACATTCAGAACAGGCCCTTGGACTTCTGCGCCTGGATTAGACATCTATGCACAGTATTCATCACCATTCAAGTAGCTATGTTAAGTCATGACAACTTAATGGAATTATCTTAAATTAGCCTTAGCCTTGCGTGCTGGTTGATAAACCTAAGAGATTCATATTGCGAAAAAATAGTGCTCCAATTTAAAAGCTTTCTGTGTAAACGCAACAATTTGCAAAAAACAATTTATTGTGAAAAAAAATGCAGTTTAGCTTTAGGTACTTCTAAAAAAATTAGCACCCTTAGTGCGCCATTTGTCAGTTTGAGTTGAAATTTTCTGTTTCATCACTTTCATGAGGTTTGTTTCCCTTGCTTACCTCTAAAAAAAAACAATTAGAGGTTTTCACGAGATTTGTTTCCCATAGTGCGCCATTCTGTTTTTAAAAAATTAGCACCCATAGTCTTTAGTCTTTACCCTCTTATATTATTGCTTTGCATTTTTGTATTTGTTGGGGAAGGTCCTCCCTCGCCAACCTTTATTTTACTGTTGTAAAACTTTGCTTTCTTTATCAATAGAAGTTTTATACAGCAAAAAAGATTCAATCAATGATTGTCACTCTATCTGCTATTGCATTGTAGCAAAAAGGACTTTTCGTGTCACTATTTCCTTTGGTAGCTCCATGATTGATTGATTTGGGTTTCATGATTGTATTTCTGTGCATACTGATTATGGAAATGAGACATCTGTAATTCTTCTTTTCTTTCTTAAAATATATTTGTTCTCTTTCATGCATTAAATGCACTTGTTTTTGGCTTAACTTCTAAAATAACTTTATCTGTATGTGCTTTTCAGCTTTAAAATATTCGACGGCAATCCCAGTGATTTTTCTTTCGGCACTTAAATATCATGTCTTCTCTTCTCTGATAGGTGGACCAACATTTATCGGCCACTATGGCTTCTTTCAAGTGTTGTAAACTCGCTATATTCATTTTATTGGGATGTTACCCGGGACTGGGACTTAAGGTAGGGAACTTCTTTCATTTTCAGTTTTAAAAAGTGAAACTTCCTCTTAATGTGCACACACTGGTGATGGAAAACATGCAGGCTTATACATAATTTACCCACTTTCTCTTTGTGTTTCTTTTTGTTCAATCAATTTGGATTTGATTAAAATGGAAAGGCATTAGAACATCCATGAAGAAAAATTAAGCAAAAACTTCCAGCTTATGGAAGAAACTTTGATACTACAATACTTACGCCATTAAAGTGTAACCCCATTTAAAAACCAATTGGATCATTTGAACTATTTTGAGATGAATCATTAACTCTCAGTGCTGCCTTGAAAGCTTCCATCCTGATGTTTCCCAGTTACAATTCATTGAGATTAAAAAGTGAAGTCATCCAAATGAACTTGAAAGTGCGCCTCACATGATCCATCTTACCAGCAATTTACCCCAGAGAAACTCTTCTATTTCGTTTTTTCCCTTTTAATGGTATGTATATAAAGAAAAAGAAAAGTCTCTAATGCAAATGTATTATGTATGACAATGCAGTTCAGTTGGGTTAGACTCTGTTTGCTTTTCATTAAATAGAAAGCCAACACAGCATCATGTCTCTTACTCCTATGTGTCGTTTGGAATGCTTGTTTCCTTATTTTCTCCTCTGTTTGCAGTTCTTCTCGGATTTTTATGTTCAAGGGCCCGAGTTTGATCTCGAACATGTTACATGCAAGGCAATGGGTAAGACTGCAGTAACTTTTATCCTGTGTCGGCAATCGCCAGGTTGTAGGTGATGTGACCAGGATTTGCTCTTTGGCTTGCAGGTCTTATACTGGGTATTAGCGAGCAACCTGATCTTACATTGCACATGGACGTACAAATTGTCAGCCCATCTTCGGCGTAATTATATCACTGTTTTCACAATCACACTCTTGGAGATGCTTAGGCGCTTCCAGTGGATATTCTTCAGAGTGGATAATGAGGGGAATAAAATGAATCACAGGCAGAGCTCATCCCTCACAATGGCCCAAAAGATGAAGACAAATTACTCCCCACAGATCGCAATGTTTAAACAACCTCACCTGGGTATTTTGTTCCCCACTGTAGTATCCTCTCAAACTCATTTCTATTTCTTCCAAGCTTTATGCTTTGTCCTGAAGTGTCTTGGTCAATTTGCATATCTCAAGCAAATTTCATCTCCTTCAGCCCTTGCTTTCTTCGATTTTCACTGATGACTGCAACAGAAATTATCCATTCCCTCAAAAGAAACATGTAAATAGTTGGTGAAGACCTCCTCTTGTATGCCACATGGTGTATAGCAGTTATGACCGAGGCGGAGTTTTGCTTGGTTTGAAGAATTACAATCCAACTGTTAATTAACTTCCAGTTGTTGAAAAACGTTTTGCATAATATTAGGCATTAGCAATACAAAAGCCAGAGTTTTATCTATTTCAGCATTATGATTTTACTTGCATGGAAAGGGGCCTGTGTCCCTTATTTAGAAGGCCAAACTAAGGGAGTGTTGCTATGTTATATTTCAGCTTTTAGAGTTATGTACCAAGTATCAAGAGTTTAGCTGAAATATATCTTATGCCAAAAGCTCAAGGTGTTATTGGCCTGACGACCTAAGCCAGCTCTAATTAGAGCTGAGCGAGTTATCAGCTCTAATTGGCTGCGTAGGACTTGTCAGCAGCCCAAGGAGAAAGAGAGTCTATGTGAGTTCAAACTGGGACTACTGACTTGTAGCTGGTTCATAATTTTTAGATCGGAGTATTGTTAACAGATACTAGTATTTGTACGTGTATGGGTTTGGATTTTCTCCTGTGTTTGACATGCAATATGCTGAACAAAATATAACTATGTTGCTCATGCACACATCAAGTCTTAACAATATTCAATATTCAATATTCTTCTTTCTCAAAGCATGCTTTAGGTATATCAATGGCTTACGCAGATATCAAGGTAGGGAAGTTCTTCACCCTATACCATGGATTGAAGTGCCCGGTTGGAATCAGCAAGGGTCATTTATTTGACAGTGTTTTCGTTCCTAGGCAATTCAAATAATACTATTTAAAGGAAACGACCAGCCATCCCTTGCATTCCCTTCTCAGATCCCCCAGATAACATTCTCAAAGCACTACAATTTCCTAGATAACTTACCCTCAGTGACACTAAAGAACATCTACAGAGGTGACTGAAAATTTAAAATCCTTCGTCTCCTGAGTGATTGAATCAGATCAAGTACAAGATTATAAGGACAATAAAGAGAAATAAACACTACAAAGATCACTAATTTGGCCAAAGGATGTCCAATACTTTAACTATCAGCTTTGAGAAGAAAAAAAACCAACTTTAGCAAAGTCAGAAGGTCAAAATCTTCAAAAGACAAAAACATGCTCTAGTTTCTCCTTCTCTATTTGAATCTCTCTGCACAGCATGAGCAACTAACGACATTATGATTTCAAGTCCATCTCTCAACGGGATGTAACGAACATAACTAATATCAAGCCACTAGCATAACTATTAGAAGATAAGCTTGCCATGAGTTTCTGCAACTGGAAAATCGGACTTAAAACATCTCTATCACTTTCAGTCTGTAGATCCTTCAGAGTAAATAGTAGTACCCAAGTGCCAGAAGCATCAGAACTAATACAGCTACAGGAGCAGCCCACACCCAGTATGGGGTTGATTTTTTGCGTTTAAGTATGGCTTTTGGAAGTGAATCATGACCTTTACCTCGGGGTCTGTACCTCACAGTACTCTCCTTTCTCTCTCTAGGCTTTGAGGTGGGAGGAGCCTCACTGTTTACATCAACCTTCTCAGGTTCAACTACCTCCTCTTCTGGATCTGTCTGCTCCTCTATGCCTGCTGGCACTCCAGCCTTCTTCTTTGCTTTCTTCTCACGGTCCTGAAATAAGTCCAAAGTTAAAATGCATTAGGTTCAGAAATTTCATAACTGAGGTGCATGTTAAATTTTGAGGTTGTGATAGTTGATGAAAACAATAAAAAAACAACACTTTCCTTGAGCTTCTTTTCAGCTTCCTTCTGAGCACGAACAGCAGCTTTTGCTGCTGCTTTTTCAGCCAACTTCTTCTTCCTTTCTAAAGCTAACTTAGCTTTGGCAATCTCCTCCTCTCTTTTCATCTCTTTCAGCTTTGCAGCATCTACAGCACTGATTGCAGGTGGATCCCTTTGTGCTTTTTCAACAATAGATATGTCCTCCTTGCCTTCTATGTCATCACTCTTTGCAATAGGCTCCGATTCTGGCATTTTTTTGCCCTCTCCCTTCTGGACTTTCCGGGGAGGCAGAATTTCCTTTTGTGGAGCAGGTTTAGGATCCTCGTTTGGTCGTTTAACATTAGGTTTTGCCACGGGCTCTGGTTCAGCACGCGCAGCCAGTGCCTCAACCAATTGTTTCTCATCAGGGTTCCTCATTCGACCATCCCTGCTCAATAGCCTTTGATCAAGCGAAGTCAAAATCCGTTTCTCATAATCAGCCCTAAATGTCTTTTTACTGTTCCAAAGGGACATGAACTTCTCCACCTAAGGGAGAAAAGGAAAGAGAATGAGCAAAAAAAAAAAAAACAAAGCAAGCATTTATCAATAAAATGACTCTTCATGAAGCAAAGAATTGGTAAAAACAAACCTCTGCGTGAGTTAGTTCTCGCGCAGCTGCTATATCCTTCTTTGCAGCAAGTTCTTTAGCATTGTTCAGGAGTGAACGATTTTGGTAAAAGTGCGCATTCTGAAATATATAGAATCCAATTAAAATCATTATAAATTTAAAATGAAAGAGGACTCGGCTTCATAGCTCATCGCTATCTGTTCTACATAAAGAAATTTAAATTATTACACTCTTCGGCCCCATTTGGCATTACTTAGTCTTCAAATGGTTGTCTATAAAATGGTAGAATACAATTCTTCAGTCATTCCTACTCTTAAATTAAAAAAGAGAATACAAAGAACTAAAAGGTGATTAAAAGAAGCATTGAATCTAGGCATCTTAATATAGAACCGTATTACGGTGGGGACTGACTTTAGGTTAAGGGGGAGATGAAGATGGGGTCATGGGGAAGGTGAAAGAGAAAGGACGGAGAAAGAAGAGAGAGAGAGAGAGAGAGAGAGAGAGAGAGAGAGAGAGAGAGAGAGAGAGAGAGAGACAAAACCAATGGAGATGGAGTGATGGACAGACAAAAAAACACACCAAGTGGACCGACACACATGGTTTTTGGATCCACCCGGAGAATAATGGACCTCCTAAAGTCGGTCGATACTACCTCTTTAGCTATTTGTAAGCTCCTCCTCATAAATAAAGGTTCTAATTACCTATAAAAAAAGTTTTTGGACTACAACTGACAAGGTTTAATCAAACAAAGCGAACAGCTTGAAATTTTAAGCAATGACAACTGGACTTTTATTTTCATTAAAAGCTTCAAAGGTTTCATGATAGAAAAGTTTTTGATAAAACCACTCTATAGGAGATAGAAAAGCTTCTAAGTTTTATTAAGAGTAAACAACGCCACTCTACAGTGACTTCCAAATCTTTGATTTTAAAATTCAAGTTCTCTCAATTTTTATTAATAATAAACAAAGCAGTGATAAAAATAGATAAACATTGTGTAACACTTACGAACTCTACTGGGACGTAAATTGTATGGACTGTATTTGACATCCAAGGAGTACAGATCACTAAGGAACGTCAAATCCTATTTAAATATCTTCATGAAATAAATGAACATGCCGAAACATAACATAAGCACTGTTGAATCTCATGGAATTCTAGGTAAAGACAAAAACTAGAACCATGAACAGTCGCCCGTGAAGGCCTATGATAGTATGTGAAAACGACTTCCCCACTATTTAACTACACCTATCTTGGATATTTTCATGCCACAATTTTTAACAACTTACATCAAACCTATAGTAGTAATCAAGTTTAAAAGTGCAAATAAAAAGAAACAAATCGTACCCCCTCATCACGCTGTTTCCTAAGTTCAACAAGGCCTTCATATGCTTTGTCCCTTTTCTCGCTAAGAGCTGTCAGTTCCTCTTGCAGTGAGCCAATCTCATTGTCTATGATCTTCAGTTCTTCATCCAAATGTTTAATTTTTGTCCTAACTGTTTGTTGTTCCTTCCTAACTTCATCCATGTCATTACCTATAAGCTATATTAAATCACAACAAAATGTCCAATAAAAAAGTTAAGAGTAGCCAACCAAGATCAGGGGCATCAACGCAAATGTGTGTGTGTGTGTGAGAGAGAGAGAGAGAGACTTACATTAACCTGCTTTTGGATAGCATCTTTCTGTCCCATTGAATCCTGAATCTTTGCCGTCAAAGCAGCATTTTGAATAACACGGTCCCTCGTCCCCTCCAGCTGTTTAATGTCTCTAAGTAGTTGCTTCTCTTCAACTAGTGTGTTGCTCTCATGTTGTATGCGATAGTTCAGACTCCGAATCTGTTTCAGGCCGCCATCCACAAGATAATCAGTATAATACATGTTATAAAGAAATAGACATTAGAAATAATTCACACAACAAAGGCAAGACTAGCACCCAACTTAATTAAATTGCTTCACACTTACAAGACCGTTGAGCTCTTCCTCTGATGAACATATAACAACACCCCTTTCTCTATTTGTATTTGCACTACGCAACTTCCCTAGAGCTTCATTGAGAGGCTCCATTTCCTTCCTCCTATCACCAATGGCTGACCTATACTGCTTGTCCTCCTGGTTTAACGGTTTCAACTGTGAAATGATCTGTGCTCGTTCCGACTGCTCAAAAAAAAAATGATGATATAATTAGATTGAACGCATTTATCTCTTACTAATAATTGTATACAGATTAACATGGTAACAATCATATTAATTATAAATTCCTTTCGTATCTCTTCCTCAAAGTTTAAAAAGACAATTGAAGAAAGCACTGATATTTATAAAGCTGTCAGCAGGCTTATTTAATTGCAATAAATGTACCCTTTTCGCTTTGAGTGCTTCGGTAAGCTGGAATCTAGCTTGATTCTTTTTCTGAATCTCCTTTTCAGCTTGATCAATTTTGATTTTAAGTTTTGGATCTTCAAATGGACGGAACTTAACGAGATAGAAATAATGGATTTGCTTGGGTTCGGGCCATTCATCAGCAGCATCCTTTGGAAAGTTGCCATTTATAACAACTTCACCGTCTCCTTTGGCAGGAACATCCGTTCCATGCGAACCAAACTTAATTGATTCAGTAACACCCTCAGTAATCGATTCTTTGTTCAGTTTCCCATGATCTTCCTTGTTTTCAAACACACCTTCCCCTTCAATTCCAGCCTTCACAGGTTCTTGTGTGATATCAGCAGCCACAACCTCCACACCCATGACTTCACCAGCAATCAGCTTTCACACAGACTAGCCAAAATCTATGATCTTAACACAAAAACAACAAAAAAAGCTATATATCATAAACACAGAAAAAGATCATCTTTATATAATCCATGTATGTTATTACATAAAAACAACAACTTACTTCATTTGACCTGGGGACAAAAACTCCAAATAATCATTGAGAATACATGCTATTAAGGAAGACATGAGAAAATTGAGGTAGCCGAATCAATCAGCACAAATAAAGCCTTTCTAGGAAATTAACCCAAAAGATACCAACGCATTAAAAACACATCATTTTATCTATAAAGCTATCAGAAAACAGCTAATCAGAAGCACATGCTAAAAGTATCCGATTTCCCTATAAGAATAATCAAATTAACCATAAGAAACAACAGAATTACCATTTAAAGCCGATGAGTATTAACATTCATATATAAAAATATCTTTACCAGAAAAAAATTCAGATCAATATAATAAGTCATTTCTAAAATAAGCCAAATCTCGTTTTCAGAAACTTATGTTTAGAAGATCTGAATTTTTCTTCATATTGGAAACCATCTCATTTCTATCAAAATCCATCACAAATAAGAAATCCACAATTCTCATTCAAATCCTACACTTGATTTTAACATTCAAACAGAATAAAAAATAATTCAACCCCCCCCCCCCCCCCCCCTCCCAACCCAAATTCATCTTAAATGAAATTCAGAATAAAACAGATCAAACAATCAATAATAATCTCTACCCAAATCAAACAATCATTAAAAAAATCAATCCAATTATTATAAATCAAATCTGAATAATTTTGTAAAAAATAAACTCACAAGTTCAACAGATTCAAAGCATGTTCTATATACAGATCCAATCTCAAAAAATGTTTGACAAAAAACAAAGATCCCAAATTATTTATAATGAATCAATGAAATTACCTGAATTAAAAAAAAAAAAGACCCAAAGTTGAAAATATAGAGAAAATGAATCGACCCTTTTAAGGGAGAGTGGTCAGATCTCGTCTTTCTATTACAGAGAAAACGATTTTCTCTTCTTCTTCTTTTTCTTCTTTCTTCAAGAAAGAGAGAGAGAGAGAGAGAGAAACGTGAGAGAGAAACGTGAGAGAGATTTAAGTGGTGAGTTTTTTCTAACAGAAAGATTTTATTTTTGCTATAACAAGTAATAGGAAGACGGCTTGATGAGTCTTAAGAAAGTCAATTTTATTTATAAATGGTATAAATGATGAATGGTTATGATTCATTTTAAAAAGTGGACCCCATAAAAAAGATAAAATTTAGAAACAAAATCTTGTCTTTTATTTATAGTATATTATATAGTAATTTTGCCAGTTTCTACAACAATAACATGTCAGCATATTAACATGTAGTGGAGAAGATTACTATGTATGAATTATGATGATGGCAGATCAAACAGATGGATGGAAAAAGATATTGGATTTGTTCCACTTTTCATTTTCTCTTTTTACAGATGGAGTAGGATCGGAGTAGTATCTTCTATTGAATATGTTGGTGAATATGGTTGTGTCTTGTGTTTGTACTTTGTACCACTTCTCTATCTTTATCATCTCATCTACTGGCTACTGCACCTTTGAACTTTTTGGTTCATTTTCTAGAGACATAAAGAGGAGCATTTAGCATCTTTGGATCCTTTTGTATATGTGATGAATTGAGATTTGAGATACTTGTGGTCTCATGATTCTCATCTGGTGTGTCTAGCAGTCGAGCTCTAGCCCATGAAGTCGGGTGGGTTTACAGGTTGGGTAGCAATCGGCCAACCCATATTATTACATTAGCAAATTTATTTGACATTATTCAAACTGTCTTAATAATGTCACGTTTCACATGCAAAGAAGATTTTAACAACCTAAGGAGCAAGGAAGGACCACCTGTTGTTCTCCCTGATGGTTGAGTTTTTTAGTACCTCTTGCTTCACCTACTTAATGTGTGTGGACCAAAAATCCTCTAATGGTTTTTCTTTTTGGAATTTCATAGAGAAAAAATCCAAGTAGAGATGATGTGAAGACTTTTCTATATCAAGAGTCCATCCTCTGCGATCGTTGTAGGGGTACTACATACTTCAACCAATCAAAAGCAGCCACATGGCACAGTCATTCATCCATCAGGTCGCCACGATCTCTACCTGATAGTAGCTCGACCACAACAACTCGATCTCAACGAGGTGCAGCCACCCCGATCTACAACTTCCCATTTGGTCAAGTCTCCCAACGACCTGATCTAGTAGTGCATTAATCTAGAAATAGGTTAATACATTTGGCGCCGACTGCAAGAAATTCGATATAATCGAAAAACCCAAACCCTCCAACCCAAATCAAAATCACTCACTCAAATGACTACCCCAGAGTTAACCATCCAGGATCTGCATGAACAAATCACTCGTCTGCAGGAAGAAAATGCACGCTTGAAGGCTGCACAAGATGTCAATCCACCACCAGTAACAAATGGTGGACATGGAATCATTCCTGTTGATGACTCCAACCAGAAGTACGAACAACTCAGCCAACAGCTAGCAGAGTTCAAAGCCTCTCAGGCTATCCTCCATCATTCCAAAAGCCATACCGCGGAACAACTTGCTGTACAGTCCCTCCAGCAGTTCCAGGAGTCTTATTTCTCCAAGGAGATCCTTGAACATGATTTGCCGAACAAACTCAATGCCCCCAAGTTCGATCAATATGCAGGGGTCGGAGATCCGACCGACCACATCAAGGGATTCCGAAAATCCCTTCCTCTCATCAAGGAGGATCACCTTCTGTGTTTACTATTCCAGTCCAGCCTCACTGGACATGCTCTCGACTGGTTTCACCGTTTGAAATCAGGATCCATCAGCTCGTTTACCGAGCTCGAAAAGCAGTTTGTCATCTTCTACATCCACAACAAGAAGAGCCCTGTCACCATCGATCAAATCTTCAAAGTCAAGCAGCGGGATGGTGAGTCACTAAGCACTTTCTTTGCTCGTTTTAAATCTGAACTGCATTCCATTCAGGATTTTACAAAGGAGCATGAGACCTTTGCAACCATCGCATTCTCTCACGGTCTGATCCAGGGGTCCGACCTCCATAAGTCTCTAGCCATGAAGAGACCTTCATCCTTGGACGAGCTCTACCTAAAGGTAGATCATTATATCAAGCTCGAAGAAGCCCTCACTGGGAGGGAGAAGAATCACGTAGTCAGCAATGTGGAGTCTGGCTCAACCAAGCGACCTCGGTCAGATGGCAAGAGGTTCAAGGCTAAGTTGTTGCCTACTGAGCAGCGAGAATATCACCGATTTACAAGACCAGCCGGTTACATATTTGAGCGAATCAAGCACAACCACTGGTGCAGGATTCCTACCTTCACACAGTTGGAGGATACACCTGGACGACCGTACTGCAAAGTCCACAAGGTACAGTGTCATCAAACAGATGACTGTCGCGTTCTGAAACGCACATTTCAAACATGGGCCGACGAGAAAAGGCTCAACAATTGGATCCTCGACAGACAAGAGGATTCCACAAGCAAGCGGACGAGGAAGGGATCCAGAACCCCTCCTCGTTCACCAAAGCGAGGTCACAACAAGGCCAGAACGGCCTCCGCAAGTCCAGTCCGCAGCAGAGGGCGTAGCCTCTCCCAACGTTTAGGTCCAACAGGAGACCTACGCGACCAGATCAACAAGAAGGTCGCACATAAGATCGACAATGACAGCAAATCGGAAAGTCATGTAGTCTACATGATTGACGAATCCAACCACACCCCTGTCTCACGAGAGAAGAAGAGACGAGTAGAGCATCTTCATCATGTCTACTCCATTACTGGCCGAGCAGCTCGTTTCAATATTCTGGCCCGCCAAGAGTCCGACATCACTTTCACTGAGGACGATCTCAACAAGGTCGTTACACCTCACAACGACGCCCTTGTCGTTGAGGTGCGGATAGCAGACTATATCATCAAGAGGGTATTCATCGACCCTGGCGCATCATGCAACATTCTCAAGTACAGAACCTTCAAGGACATGAGGTTGCCCGATTTAGTTCTCATCCCCGATTTCACTCCCATCTTAGGCTTCAACAGTTCAAGAGAGGATCCTAAGGGTGAAATTCTGTTGCCCGTCACCGTGGGCAGAAAGGAAGACAAGGTCGTTATGACCACCAAGTTCAGCATCCTCAATATCGCAAGTAAGTATAATGCAATTTTGGGTCGAAAATGGATCCATGCCATGAGAGGTGTTCCATCAACATATCATCAAGTCTTCCGCTATCCTGGACCTCACGGGATAATGGAACTTCGCGGCAACCAGAATGCTGCACAGGAATGCCATGGGATTATTGAGGCTATACCGCCTTCAAAGCCATCCACCTCTGGAACCAAGGATGCTGACGTCAAAGTGAAGAACCCAGTCTCATCAGAGGCTCAAGAGGGCGACAACAAGTCAAAGAGCCCTTCCAAAGAAAAGAATGAAGCTACCAAATAGCAACTACAGAAAGAGCAAACGAGCTCCCCCAAGCTAAATCTCGGAAGTACTGACCCAGGTGTACGTGTGAACATTGGGTCAGAGGATGACCCGAGATATATCTATGTAGGTGCAGAGTTGAAAGAAGATAAGTTCAATAACTTGTAAATTTTCTTTCAACTAATAAAGATGTTTTTGCTTGGTCGTATATCGATATGCCTGGTATAGATCCATCAGTTGCATGTCGTAAACTGCGTGTCAATCCCAATTATCGACCTATAAAGCAAAAACCAAGGAGGCTTGCTCCAAAGTTTCACGAAGCTATCAATGAAGAGATCAACAGACTTAAACAGGTCGGGTTCATCAGAGAGGTCGATACTCCAGACTGGCTAGCCAACATCGTACCAGTCTTAAAGAAGAATAGAAAAACAAGAGTCTGCATCGACTTCACAAGCTTAAATAAAGCTTGCCCTAAAGATTCATTCCCACTGCCACGAATCGATAGGCTAGTCGATCAGACATGCGGTTTCGAGTTGTTATCATTCATGGACGCATACTCAGGGTACAACCAGATCCCAATGTACGAGCCTGACCAGGAAAAGACCTCTTTCACAACAGAGCAAGGCATTTTTTGCTACAAGGTTATGCCATTTGGGTTAAGGAATGCATGTGCGACCTATCAGAGACTGGTCACTAGAATGTTCGAAGACTTACTAGGTCGAACAATGGAAGTCTACATTGACGACATGCTAGTGAAAAGCAACCATGAGCAAGATCATTTGTACAATCTCGACCAGGCATTCCAAAGATTAAAACAATACAGAATGCGTCTTAATCCAGAGAAGTGTCTGTTCGGGGTTGCATCAGAAAAATTCCTCGGCTACCTAGTCACCAGACGGGGTATTGAAGCAAATCCCGACCAGATCAGAGCCCTGATCAACATGCCAAGCCCAAAAACAAAGAAACAAATCGAGAAACTCAACAGCATGGTGTCAGCTCTGAAAAGATTCATCTCCAGAGCATCAGACAAATGCCGACCAATGCTTCATATCCTAAAGAAGGGGGCTACATATGAGTGGACAGAAGAATGCGAGAAGGCCTTCAATGACATCAAGGCATATTTATCTACTCCACCAGTTCTCACAAGGCCCAACGATGGAGATGTACTCGGCGTTTACCTAGCAACATCAGATTTTGCGATCAGTGCAGTACTTTTTAAGGAAGAAAATCAGGTCGAACGACCTATTTACTTCACAAGCAAAGTCTTACAGCAAGCCGAAATAAGGTACACACCTCTAGAGAAGTTAGCATTAGCTTTACTTTACGCTGCATGCAAATTCAAACCTTATTTTCAAGCCCATACTGTCAAAGTAATCACCGACCAGCCATTACGACATATACTAGAAAAGAAAAACAAAACAGGTCGTATGACTCGATGGGCAGCCGAACTGGGTGATTATACATTTGAGTTCGTCTCACGGCAGGCCGTCAAAGGCCAGGTCGTCGCAGATTTCTTGGTAGACTATCCAGCAGAGGATACCAATTGGGAACCAGAACCCGAAACAAGGCAAATTCAGGACAGTCCTCCTGACACATGGTAACTATATGTAGATGGTTCCCACAACTCCAACGGAAAAAGCATAGGTGCTGTATTAATTTCTCCTGAAGGTTCACAGCTCGAGAGATCAACTCGTCTCAACTTCGCTACCTCCAACAACGAGGCCGAATACGAAGCTCTAATCCAGGGCCTACAAATGGCCATCGACCTACAAGCAGTTCGACTGAAGGTGTACAGTGATTCACAACTGGTAGTCAATCAGATTACCAGTAATTACCAGATCAATGTGGTCAACCTAATCAGGTACGCTAGCAAAGCAAAGGAGCTCATCAACAAGCTCAATTATTTCACAATCGAGTACATACTGAGAAATGACAACAAACACGCTGATTCATTGGCATTCTTAGCATCTAAGATCGAGTCAGACAGACCGCGGGCTCTCACTATAGCAATCAGTACACAACCCGCATATCTATTCAAGGAAGAAGATGTTCATCAAATCTCTGATCTACTACAGACAACACCAGCAGACATCCAAGGAACTTGGATGGAACCTTTCATCACTTACGTTCAAACTGGTGTACTACCATCCAACAAAAAGGAAGCCAGTCAGTTATTACATAAAGCCACTATGTATAAACTTCATGAGGATAAGCTTTTCAGAAAGTCTGCAACTGGTTTGTTATTACGGTGCTTCATTCCCAAGCATGGGCAGATCATCTTCCAAGAAATCCATGAGGGAGAATGCGGAAACCACTCCGGAGGTCGAACATTAGCTCATAAAGCGATCTCCCAAGGGTATTTCTAGCCAAGAATGAAAGAAGATGCCAAGAAATTTGTGTTGAAGTGTAAAGAATGTCAGCGTTTTGCTGATAACCAACATCAGCATCCAAACGATCTAATCAACATCACTGCGCCATGGCCATTTCACATGTGGGGGTTAGATATCATGGGCCCTTTTATCAAAGAAAAGAAGTCTGAAAAGAAGTTTGTTCTCGTCGCCATTGACTACTTCACAAAATGGGTAGAAGCCGTTGCACTCGCCAACATCACTCAAGCCGATGTTCAAAGATTCATGTGGGAAAACATAATCACACGATTTGGTCTACCAAAGCGAATAGTCACGGATAATGGCACTCAGTTCGTTGGCAAAAACATCAAAGTTTTCTACGAGCTATGGAAAATCGAACATTCCAGGTCAACACCTAGATATCCACAAGCCAACGGCTAGGTCGAAGCTGCAAATCGACAAATTCTGAACAACTTAAAGAAAAAACTCGAAGATCAACACGATCAATGGCCACAACAGTTGGAGAACATCCTTTGGGCTTACAGAACAACTCCTCGTACATTAACAGGGATGTCACCATTCAGTCTTTGCTATGGAGTTGAGGTCGTTATTCCCACCGAGTTAACATTTGGAACGACCAAATCTCTCTTGATCGACACAAAGCTTAACAATCAGGTCTGGTCGTTCGGACTCGATCTCCTCGAGGAGCGACGAAACCACGCCGTTATAAAGCTTGAGCAATATCAACAACGACTAAAGCGAGCTTACAACAAAGGCGTCCGACCTAGATCTTTTCAACCAGGAGAACTGGTTCTAAGGAAAATGTTCCACAACAAAAGGAAGGATATTATTGGCAAGCTCAATGCCAATTGGGAAGGCCCTTACATTGTCACCAAGGTTCAAAGCAATGGTTCTTATCGTCTTCAAACACCAGAAGGAGAGATTGTTAAGAACCCATGGAATGCTTATCACTTGAAAAAGTTTTATCAATGAAATGTAAGCATCTATTCATTACATTTCAACATACAAACTTATCTTTGCCTTCATCTCAGCTCAAACATGAATGGCTCTCAAAGGTCCAATCCCTCGACCTATAAATTATCAATACTCTAGTCCCTTTGATAATTTTAATTTTGTTAAGTTCAAACATCTGCAACTTAACTTGGTTCATGGGTCATATCATTCCCACGACCCATGAACAATCAAGCAACCATACATGCGACCTCATCTACCAGCAGGTCCAGCACTATGATTACTACTTGTTTGCAAAACTCATACAAGCAGACAACATAACAAGAGTGACAATGTAAGTTAACTCATTGAAATTTCTTTTTACTTGATGAAAATTCTAACCATTACAGGTAAAAGCAAAGTCAAACGAAGGCATACAAGAAGAACTGTTTCAGTTCGTCCTGCTTGCAGCCATTCATCTCGTCTACATGCAATCTGAACGAGCTACCAGGACTCCCTGGAAACTAGCTGATCAGAACGGCTTACTTACAAGCTCATCAAATAAAATTAATGTTGTTCAATACAACTCCAAACAAAACAAACAATTGTTTTCTCAAGCTCACAAACTCAGAGGACTGCTTTGAGGAAGACCAAAGAAGACTTACTGCAAGAACAAGGAGTGCAAGAAGCAAACTTTGCACAAGGTTACCCAAGACAAGAAGGTCGGTACCGGGACTAGCTCACTGCTGCACAGACTGGTCGCCGGAAACATCAATCTCCGTACGGCCACTGGCGACCTGTTCATTAGGGCCCATCAAGGTGTCCTGAGCTGGCACCAAAGCTCCATCAGCACCACCTCGCGTCTCCTCTCCTTCGGGCGACCCCATCAAAGCTTCCTTCAAGTTGTCGCAGTAGGCCTTCCATGCTGCCCCATTCTCTTGGCATGCGTGCTCCCAGTATTCAGCAGAAGCCTTAGCAGCAGCAGTGTCTTCCTTCAACTGCTCCACATTCTCCTTCAACTGCTCCACCATCTCCTTCAACGTCGCGACCTGCGCATCCCTGTCCTTCACCTTGCACTCAGCAACGACAACAACGTTCTTCGCCTGCTCGAGCTTCTCGTTGAGGTCCTTCAACTCAATCTCAGCTCGAGCACCAACCTCAGCAACCAGACGCACCTCCTGGAAGCTTCCGTTGAGCTGCAAGTGTAAGGAAAGTTTAGTCAGCAATGACTAAACATAGAAAATAGGAGAGGAAAAACTTATGATCACACTCACCAAAGACAGCGCCGCGTTTATCTTTGAGCAAGTCACCAGCAAGGTCTGCGACTTCACTGCTCGAGCATCAACATCCAAGGCGATGCCCTCATTCACAGCCCGGGCAACACAAGGGTCGTCAATAGCACTGTCGTTATCATACACGACATGCTTCTCACCGCGGCCATCTAAATAATCGAACGGCGCAGGGTGAAACTCAGACGATATCCCCTTGCCTTTCTGCAAAGGCCCAGCAGCAGTCTTCCTGGACTTCAGAGGAGGCTCAGGAGATTTCACAAACTTTGGAGGAGCAGAGGACGGCATAGTTGGAGGCTCCATCAACTTCAGGTTCCCTGAAAGTGACCTCTTCTTCCCGGCCAAGGCAGGTAATTTAGGGAGTGAGGCCGGAGGGGATACGACTGGGGGGATCGCCACTACCTCCCCCCGGCGCGAACTAACACCAGATCGTTCCTTCTCCGACCTTCGAGCAGTGCTTCCAGATCGCTCTCTCTCCTCAGGCCTCGAGCTACCACTAGCTCGCTCCTTCTCCCCAGCACGCGAACTACCACCAGAACGCCCAGCCTCAGCTTTCTGTACAGAAGACATATGGGCCTTCCTCAGCGACTTCCTCCTCTCGAGCTCTTCTTCAACGGTTTTCGGACCACCTTTGGGAATAAAATTCTTCTTCAGGTGGGTAAGAGCCGTATCTTACGTTTGTCAGCCAAGAAACCAAAACCGTTCAAAGTGCTTCGCAGATCGTTCCTCCTCAAAAGATGATCGTCCCTGATCGCTGCAAAAAGATACAAAATCGTCAAGTCCGGAAATAGGAAAATCATCTACCATGTTCAGACTAATAACCAGAAACTCACGAGCATCATTCCTAGTCACATGACGCAACTGGATACTCCCTTCAATGATCGACCCAGTAATCAGCATGGGATCTTTCCACCATGGCTCACTACTTACCGGATAGATCAAAGGCAAACGTTCTGGCCTAACTTGCATGTTATAGCCGGAAAAGTCAGCCTTTGAAGAACGTTTGAAGCTGAAGTGGTCCAATACATCACTTACAGTAATGTTCCACTTATGCAGCTTATTGAGGTCATCAATTACCCTCATGTTTCTCCAGAAATTGCCATTCATCTGGAAAGGAGCTCGACCGATAGCATTCAACAGGTCGACCACCAAACAAGACAATGGTAGCCTCAGCCCAGCTCGGAATTGGGTCAAGGTAAATACAGTAGAGAAGGGATTTTTAGGTCGATACTCAGCAGAAAGTAAACGATCTCCTAAAAATCTAATCTCCAAATGCTCAATCGAGCTAAGACCGTACTGTTTCCTAAACGCAATATGCCTATTTACATACTTAAGGTTCACTACTCTACACATCGAACCATCGTCTCCGCCCACCATTTCTTCGTCAGACGAGTCCGCCCCATGAGAGCCGCTACTCTGGGGGCTATCAGAGTCCACACCATGAATGGGAGACAAGGCTTCAGAATGAGTCCTTTCAGACTCATACTCCTCACCACCACCACCACTCAAGTTATCATTTTGAGAGTCACTCAAGTCAGACATTTCTCTCAAGCAACAGAAAAGAAAACAGAAGATGAAAGAAAAGAAAGAGAAGAAAACTAACCTCACGAGCTCTCAAGGTTCTTCTGATCGCAAGAGAAAAGCGGCAGCAATTCAAATAAAGGCGAGATAGGTAAACCCTTCTCAAGAGAGCTACAGTTTAAATACTGAAGCACATACAATCCCAGCCATCAGTTCGAAACAGGTAAACGGCTGAGATCGAGCAGAGAATCCACATCTATTGCAGTTATTTTCCACTTAACAAACGATTCACATCCACCGTCGGATCAACCCACGTGCCAAGCAAAGACTATATCAGGCAAGAAGTGCGTCAGTTGCCATAACTGCACAGCTAGCTGCTCGAGGAAAATCCTCCACTTCCCCGTAAGAGCGCCATGATTAATACAGACAAGCCTGCATGACTGCCACGTCAGCAAATTCAAAAAACAAACTACAAATCAACATCGATCAGAGTTCTTAGTCTTTTCAGCCCGACTTCTACAGCCGACCTAAAAAGAGGGGGCTTATGTAGGGGTACTACATACTTCAACCAATCAAAAGCAGCCACGTGGCACAGTCATTCATCCATCAGGTCGCCACGATCTCTACCCGATCGTAGCTCGACCACAACAACTCGATCTCAACGAGGTGCAGCCACCCCGATCTACAACTTCCCCTTTGGTCAAGTCTCCCAACGACCTGATCTAGTAGTGCATTAATCTAGAAATAGGTTAATACAATCGTGAAAGGCATGCATATAAGATACTGCAATGAGAGGTGTTGCAAGAATGTAACGCATTAACTCGATCACACATACATGCATTAGAGCATCTCCAATATAATGCTGCCTATGCTATTGTGAATTTTATAGGACATAATCAAGAACTCCATTTTTATGCCCACCTCAAATGGTTTTCAAATGTTCAGTATAGTACGTAGGGGGATTCTCAATTGTCAAATATCATTACAGTATTATCCACTCAACCCAACTTCATATACTCATGTGTCATGTGTGGCGCCAAAATAACAAAACAAATCACTAACATATATTGAAATTGAAATGGCAATAATGTCCTCACTCAGTTTGGCTTTGATCTTGATCTCTACTAGCTTCATCATTAATCTAACTGTAGTGCTGTACACGAGATGCAAGAAATATATGCCACTTGTTTCACACTGTAAAATTTCAAGGCTTAGGTGTAGCAGCCACATACAAGAAACCACACGATGTCATATATGCCAGGGAGGCCATGAGCACAATGGGTGTCTAGGCATGCTTACAGTCGTGGCTGACTATCAGAAGCAAAAGAATTGCAGATAAAATTGGGTTCTGGTGCAGATAAAATTGGGTTCTGGTGTCGTACCCTGTCATATATATAGGTCCTTTCGACCACTAGAAATCAACTTATTTTCAAAGGGTATTGAATTGAAGGTTGAAAGGGTTATCACACACACAAAGGCAGTCATTAGGCCTTGGTTAATTATTAATGGACCAGGACTCCATGAGGGAACGTAGTTCAGGAGAGAATGTTTTTGCACAGACTTGCTGCTGAACCGGGACAATGTGATGGCATAGGTTCAGTAATTGCTGCCTGCGTGGATTATATATCTGGGCTGCGGTGGTCCTAATAGTTGGGTGAATGTGGGTGCACACACCATACAGGAACTTGGTATCTGCAGTGCTGACAGGACTGGTTTCAGGGATGAGCAGTAGGTTTCTGTTGAGGCAAATGGTTTTTGCAGGACAGAAGCGTGCATTTGCAGGTTTATTTTCAGTTTACAACGCGTGACGAGGTTTAGTATCAAAGTTGGATCAGAAATTTCACAGCAATACCATTGTAGTGCCAACTCTATCTGATTATAGATTAATTGCCACAAATAAGATACCGAGTATAGAACGATTTTGTGGTATATATGTATGCACTATGCTATAACATATATCGCCATTGGCAAGAATCCAAGATGTTTCCGTTGTGGTATATGGATGTCAATTGCGCGACAGATACATACCATTATGGAGTGGTCTAGGATAATCAGGTATGACAGCTGCGAGTGATGGAAATTTTGCCAGCTTGAGCAAGAACAACCATGCATAGACCCATAGTATTTGGTGTCAACTGTCAAGGGAGGATTTCTGTATATACCCATTACCGAGTCCTCTTACTCGGAATGCCAAACACCGACTTTACACTTATTTCATCCGACTTCGTATCTAATCACACTTCACTCATCTCCATTCAAATCCTAATCTCACTAACTCGGTATACTAAACACCGACCTTGCACCTATTTTATCCGACTTCGTATAAAACCACATTTCATTCACTTCTGTTCAAATCCCAATCTCATAAAATATCCGAGCACATCCGACTTGGGGCTATCTTACTCTGAACACCGAGTTCGATATATTCAAACTCCAAATCTTATGACAGTTACGAATCTCTCTCATTGAATCCCTGAATATCCGCATACTTTATGATTTGAACGTTGAGTCATTAACTCGATCCACACCCTAAGCCACCTATATAAGGAACTACGTTAGGCTTGATTCTGGATCGACCCCTTCCAGATACGTAGGCAGCTATCACTGCTCAGATAGTTCAGCCACTTTGATTCACTCAAACTTTCACTTTTCCGATCATCTTCCCCAACTTTCCGATCTCAAACTTACACTACATTTACATTGGCGCCGACTGACTGTGAACGAACATAACCTGACGGAGACCATGGCTGGAGTCACACAAGAACAGTTCGAAACAATCCAAAAGCAACTCAGTGATCAACAGGAACAGATAAACAAGTTACTTTCAGAAAATGCTCAACTCAAAAGCACCACCATTCCACCGGCAAACGGTCACACCACTGATGAAATCAACACCAACAACCCTATTATCCCCACTTCCAGCAACACCACCGCTCCCACCATGGCTGAAATGCAGGAAACACACAATCGTCGCCTGCAACTCTCAACCAAATTAGACAAGAACCATCAGAAGTCCGTTAAAGCCAATACCGCCCCAAAAGTGGCCAACACCACTCTTGAGAAGTACAGGACAGAGCCCTTGCACGATGACCTTCTGCACCAGGAACCACCCCTACACTTCATTCCCCCCAAATTCACAACCTATGATGGAAGTGGTGACCCCATGGACCATGTCCTACAGTTCAAAACCAGCATGGCACTGTGGTCCAAGTACAAGGACATCTTCTGCAGGCTCTTTTCTGCCTCACTCCGAGGTAGTGCTATCGACTGGTACCACCGACTTCCAGAACGCTCAATCACGTCGTATGACCAGCTCGAAGCACTCTTCGTCACCCAATATATCCACAACAAGCGGCGAAAAATTGAGGTAACTGCACTATTCCGACTTAAGCAGAGTGACACCGAAACAACCAAAAAAATCATGGCTCGCTTTAAGAAGGAGTGCCTCAAGGCAGATAGCCCAGATGAGAACGCATGCCTATTAGCGTTTATCTCGGCGGTTCACCCCGAAACCGCCTTGGGAAAAAATCTCTTCTTAGACGCACCACAGACACTGGAGGATCTATATGTCCGTGTTGATAAGTACATTAAACTCGAAGAGGCACTGGCAAAAACGAGAGAACATGTCTCTGCCGTACAGATGGTCAAGTCCAAACCTCCCGAGCTGAAAACAACAAAGAGTACCTACCGAGGAAAGCAATCTAACAGCTCGGTGAAACACAGGTTTCCTAACCCGTTCAAATGTTCATATACGCAACTATATAAATTAATTAAAGAAGAAGACTACTTCAAGCCAACAATTCACGAGCTTGAACCTATTGAGGAAAACCCGTACTGCAAGTTGCATAATTGTCGACATCATGCAACAGACGACTGTCGGTATCTCCGAACTTATTGCCACCAGCTCAAGATGGATGGACACTTGAATGATTTCTTGGCAGAAGAGTCAGACGACCTCCGCCAAAAGATTAATGACAAACGCAAGAGAACGGACAACGCCTCAAAGGCAAAAGGAACAGTAAACATGATCATGGGTACACGTCCACCTGAATGGACATCCCGAGCTAAGCGACAGAAGGTGAATCATATTCACCACATATTTCAGCTCACTCATCAGGCAATAATAGCCAAGCAGGTGCAAGGAAAGAATGCACTGATCTTTTCTGACTACGATTTGAAGAAGGTGTGTTTGCCACACAATGATGCACTCGTCGTCCATATCCGACTTGGTGGATGGACCACTAAGAGAGTGCTGATAGACCCAGGAAGCTCTTGTGACGTCTTGTTTAACAAAGCTTTCGCTCAGATGCTTATGCCCGATTCAGTCTTGGAGACTCCCAATGTCACTCTCTTCTCTTTCAACTCGACAGAGACAACGGCAAAAGGTCAGCTCACCCTCCCTGTCGCTACTGGGGAAAATGAGGATGAGGTCACGGTTGAATGCCTCTTTTATGTCCTCGATGTCCCCACGCAATTCAATGCTATCCTGGGTCGGAAATGGATTCACAAAATGGGAGCTGTTCCATCTATTTACCACCAGGTTATCAAATTCCCTGGACCTAATGGTATAATGGAACTTCGGGGTGACCAAATCGAGGCGCATGGCTGCCACGCCATTCCTGAGGTCATACCCCTCCCCAACAAGGAAATAATGAAGGTGGCAGTCGTTAGCTCTGAAAAGCTCACTGTCAACCAGATATCTGAAGCCACTGACGGCAAGGCCAGTACTGAGCCGACTTCTGAAGCCACTGACGGCATGGCCACTATTGAGCCAATCTCTGAAGCCACTGACAGCAAGGCCACTACTGAGCCGACTTCTGAAGCCACTGACGGCAAGACCACTACTGAGCCGACTTCTAAAGCCACTGAAGGCAAGGCCATCACTGAGCCACTCGATCCCCCGACCATAGAGAAGGGCGAACCAGTTAATATAGGCACTATAGTTGAGCCTAAAATTGTTTATGTAGGAGCAGATCCTATTGTAAAAGAGCAACTTGTTGCCACTTTGAAATTGAATAAGAATATTTTTGCTTGGTCGTACATTGACATGCCAGGAATAGATGTTAATATAGCATGCCACAAACTGAACGTGGATCCCACAAAAAGACCAGTAAAACAGAAGGCTCGGAAGTTGGCAACACACTTAGCTAAGGCCGTCAACACCGAGGTCCAAAAACTCATCGATGCCAAGTTTATAAGGGAAGTCAAATATCCTGACTGGCTCGCAAACATAGTCGCCGTCATGAAACCAAACGGCAAAATTCAAGTATGCATAGACTTTACCGACTTAAACAAAGCATGTCCAAAAGACAGCTTCCCTCTGCCAAGGATAGATAAGCTCGTCGACGCCACAGCAGGCCACGAGCTCATCTCAATGATGGATGGTTATTCATGATACAACCAAATTAAACTTGCCGAAGAAGATCAAGAAAAAACTACCTTCATCACGGAAAGAGGAACTTATTGTTACACTATCATGCCCTTCGGACTACGCAATGCAGGGGCTACATATCAACGACTTGCGACACGAATGTTCGAGGATATGATAGGTGACACCATGGAGGTATACGTGGATGATATGATAGTAAAAAGCAAACTCAAGTCATCCCACATATCCGACCTTGAGAAGACCTTCAAAAGGCTCCATGACTTCAACATGAAGCTAAACCCCGAAAAATGCCTATTCGGAGTCGCATCAGGCAAATTTTTGGGTTATCTCATTACGCAACGAGGAATAGAGGCTAACCCCGATAAAATCAGGGCAATATTGGACATGCCGAGTCCATCGACGAAGAAGCAAGTCCAAAAGTTAAATGGAATGTTAGCCGCACTAAACAGGTTCATTGCTCGTGCATCCGACAAGCAGAGACCATTGTTACAGCTACTCAAGAAAGGCTCCAAATACGAGTGGACGACAGACTGCCAACAGGCATTCGACGAACTGAAGCTTTACTTGGCAACTCCACCAGTCATAACAGTACCCCAGCCGGAGGACGTACTCGGGTTATACCTCGGCAGCTCCGAACATGCAATCAGCGCTGTCCTCTTCAGAGATGAACAAGGTAACGAACGACCTATTTACTTCATTAGTAAAACTCTACTACAATCCGAACTCAGGTACTTTAGCCTCGAGAAAGTAGGGTTGGCCCTATTATTCGCCTCTAGGAAGTTGAAACCATATTTTCAGTCGCACAAAATTAGAGTTATAACTGATGCCCCATTGAGGCAAGTATCGGAAAATAAGAACAAATCAAGTCGAATGGCTAAGTGGGCCCAGGAGCTGGGGGATCACGAACTCATTTTCACGCCTCGGAGTAGTAAAAAAGGCCAGGTTGTAGCCGACCTACTTGTTGACTACCCAATTGAGGATATCACCTGGATACCCGAGGCAGAACCACGTGACGATTCCCAACAAGGAGAACCCATGTGGAAGTTATATGTAGATGGATCCAAAAATAATAACGGAATCATGATAGGTGTGACACTCATATCCCCTGAGAATGTAATAATCGAGAAGTCAATACGGTTGAACTTCACCTCTTCGAATAATGATGCAGAGTACGAGGCCCTGGTAATGGGCTTACGTATGGCAAGGGACATAAACTTGCAAAAAATCAAGATTTACAGTGATTCTCAATCAGTGGTAAGCCAATTACTTGGGGATTATGAAACAAGAGAAGAAACACTCAAGTTATATCTTCAACACACAAAGGGCTTGCTAAACAACTTTGTGAAATGGGAAATCCAACATATTCCCCGGGATGAGAACCGCCACGCAGATAGTCTTGCCTACCTGGCATCCCAAGTCGACATGGAAACAACCAGGGAGATACAAATCGAAATAAGGAACACTCCAGCATACGAAGATAAGATCCACAATGTCAATACAATCTCAGACTTCATTGACATATCTGAACAAGAGATCCAAGACTCTTGGATGGGTCCAATAACGAACTATATCAAGGGAGTCTATCCAGACGACGAGTCGGAAATCAGAAAGCTGGAACGAAAAAATAAGAGTTACTTAATCTTAGATGGAAGGTTATACAGGAAGTCAGTCCGAGGACCTTAGCTCAGATGCTTACCACCTAGACAAGCTCAGATGATCCTTGCAGAAATTCACCAAGGAGAGTGTGGAAACCATGCCGGGGCTCGTTCCCTAGCACAGAAAGCAAGAAATCAGGGCTACTTCTGGCCTTACATGCAGGCCGACTCGGAGATCTTTGTGCAACATTGTGACAAATGTCAACGCTTCTCACCCCTAAAAAACCAACCCCCGAGAGATCTCAAGACGATATCTAGCCCATAGACATTTGCCATGTGGGGGCTCGATATGGTGGGGCCGTTTTCGAAGGATAAGAACAAAAAGTGATATCTCTTAGTTGCCACCGATTACTTTACTAAATGGGTAGAGGCAATTCCACTTCGGAAAATTAGACAACAAGAAGTCAAGAATTTCATCTGGAAATACATAATCACCCGATTTGGCCTACCACACACATTAGTCACTGATAATGGCCAATAATTTTGTGGGAACACGATTAAGGAGTTTTACTCGGATTGGCGAATCAATCACGCATTATCTACACCACGATACGCACAAAGTAATGGCCAAGCTGAAGCCACTAACAAGACAATAATGAATACACTCAAGAAAAAGTTAGAAGCGGAAAAAAATAAGTGGATACAGGAGCTAGATAGAGTCCTATGGGCCTATAGAACGACTCCACGCACCTCGACAGGCGTTTCACCGTTCGCACTATGTTATGGCACTGAAGCTGTTATACCCACCGAGTTGACATACTTAACAACAAGGTCGGAATTGGTAGAATCAGCTGAAAACGAGAATCTCCTAGCGCATGAGGTAGACATGTTGGAAGAAAGGCGAGATAAGGCTATCATACAAACAACTCGTTACCAACAAATATTAAGGAGGAGCTACAATCAAAGAGTAAGGCCAAGGACTTTCCGACTAGGAGACTTGGTCTTAAGACAAACTTTTCAGAACACCAAGGTTGCGGGTGATGGAAAATTCAATCCCAATTGGGAAGGGCCCTACATTATTCAATCCGACTTGGGTAATGGAGCGTACAAATTAATTGATCATGAAGGAAACCGAGTCGATAGACCATGGAATGGAAAATATCTTAAGGCATACATTCCATAGAATACGCACTTCAAGCCAAGACATCAATTCTATACTTAGAATATTTCAGGCATGCAAAAGAATATCTCCATAGATAAAACAGCTTGTTTCAAAACAGGAGATATATTTAAACCATTCATATTCGAAGGACCGACCTGAGTCGAGATTATCCCACTTTAGTTTCATACAACAAAGTACTTGTTTCAGAAATGAACGAGAAACAAAAACCTCACACCTCTCAAACAAAAAAAAAACAAAAAAAAACTAGCTAGGCAGTAGCCTCATGATCCATGGCCTCAGCTTCTTGACCCTCCTGTGCACCGATCTCGTTAACCTGGGCACCAGCCTCGGCCTCTTGATCATCACCCTCGAGTTCACTGGCCAGGTTAGCAACTCTCTCCCTCTCCACTTGTTGATCGACCTCGAAATGGGCTTGGGCTTCAGCATTAATCTGTGCATTATCGGCTAAGGGATCAAGGGGATGACTTCCTTAAGCTTCAACTCACGACAAATTCCACGTCGCTACCAATAGTAAGCCATCTTCTGCCAAACGGTAATGCTTTCAACCGAGCTGGCATTATCAGCCTCATACCTTTCATTGGTAGCCTTCAGCTCGGTATCAAGTTCGACATTTTTCTTATTGGCCTCCAACACTTCGTCGTTGAGGGCCCTCACTTTCTTCTCCTCCTTGTCTAGCTGACTGCGCAGCTTCTTCAACTCGATGCGCTCGGCAGCAAGAGCCACCTTAGCCTTCCTGGCCTCCCTTTCCTTCTCATTATCTCTCTCGAGCGGAGCCATCCACTTACAATGAATAATATTCATCTGAAACAAGAGACCACCCGAGGTCAGACAACGAAAATATTAAGGAAGGAATAGTAAAAACGAAGGGAATCTACCTTGTACATAGACGAACTCAGGTCCTTCAGGTCGTCCCATGATCGAACGCTCGCAAACCCGAGCTCCATCAGCATCTAGAGCCATGTGTTCCATCAGGGTGATACACATGTCTTCGTTTTCCCAGGCAGCATCACTGAATTTCACATAGGTGTCCTTGTAAGGGAAGATAGGAACAAAATGGCCATCAGCAGGGCGAGTCGGAGGATCCTCACCATCACGCTGTACCGACTTGAGCTTCTGCTGCTTCTCTCACTGGAGACGAGCTCGCTGAGCCTCTCTCTCTTTCCCGGCTCTCTCAGCATCGTTCAAGATGGTTACACCAAGAGCAGCCACGGTTACTCCCGCCGACTTGGAACTTTTCCTCTTCTTCGAGGACTCCAGCTCAAGATCCCCCCTACCGAACTGGCTACCTGGTGGACCAGGAATAGGCTTTGGGGCCATCGGTAAAGCAGCTCAAATCTCAATAGGTGGATCTCCGGGTCGAGGAAAATCAATTGTGGAAACTGCCACAGCAGTAGGTAAATCCTTTTTCTTTCTAACTCTCTTTACCTTCGAGGCCGATGGCTCGGTACGCACACCGCCATCACCATTTTTCGGACGAGGATCCTTAAACAGATGCGCAAGATGAGGCAGGATTTCACGCTTGCGTTCCCAAGATTCTTCTGCAAACTCGAGAATGTTACCCGGAAGGAGGCGCCCGTCAATCTTTTGATTGTAATCTCGGGTATAATCTACATCACCTAACAAAAGCGAGTTAGAAGGTAGCCAGGTAAGCAGATAAGGGGTAAAAATAATAAATCATTCAACCAAGCATACTACCTATCTTAGGTATGCGCAAGTGCTTGAGATACACACTAGGTTTGCAGAAGGAGCCCCTAATCCTATAACAAGCCGACTTTTTCCAATTATCATTGGAACTCGGTGCATTGAAGAGATCGTGAGGACCATGTTCGGGTCTCCTGTTCAACGAAAAAGAGAAGTCGCCCGACCGACCCTCCACACAAGTGAAATAGGCCACAACATCGGCCTTGCAGATATCATAATCGAGCTTATTCAACTCCTCGAATATCAGCATAACTCTCCAGAAACTACTATTCATCATAATGGGAGCCTTGTCATAATGGTTCAATATATCGCAAACAAACTTGGAGAAGGGAAGTCGCATCCCAGCTCGCAGTTGGCCCTTACAAATCAAAGTCGAGGTGTCATCCCCAGCAAGGTCGAAAAGCCTACTATCTACCCTATACATCTCCAGAATTCGGATCCTAATGTCGTACGCTGCTCTAACCTTAGGGTAGGCCTTCCGAGCTCTCTCAACATCTATCTCATATCGGCTAATTATCTCTTCCTCATCTCCAGCTCGGCTAGTACTTGCCTCACCCTCACCACTATTCTCGCTAACTCGCTCACTACCAGTACTCATCTTCACCAAAATAAAAAAATAAAAATGAAGAACAAATACAGAGCAACAATGGCGGAAAGCATAAAACAACACCAAAATTCAAAGAAAAGCTACAAACGAAAGCGAAAACGCAAAGGCAGACACCAAAATAAAGTTCAAGCAAGAAACTCCGGCAACTTGAACGGAAACACAACAACAACTTTCAAAGCAAATCAGGCAAGAATTATAAGGAGAAAGACAGAAAACAGAAAAGAGAAGAGAATTACCTTCAAGACAATGAGCGGCAGCCTTAAAATCCAATGCGTAAACCCTTGGTTTTTCCAGCAGTTACAAGCAGATTGTTATATAAAAAACCGTGCAGAATCTCAGCCACACAATGCATCGAACGTGAATGGTCAGATATTGATCTCTAAATCTAACCACCCAACCTTTCGGTTTCCCACCAAACAAAGTCCGATTTTTCAAAACACAACCAATTTACAAACCACACGTCTACAGACAACACACATATCTCAAGGCGCAATCATGCCCCTAAGCCTTGAAAATCTAAGCTATCATTCACATCAGCACACAATGGAATCTTTGCCTCTTGGCACTCCATAGAACATATCTTAACAACCGACTTCATTTTCATATACTCTGCAGCCAATTACCTACCTTCAGCCCAAATGAAAAGGGGCTATGTATATACCCATTACCGAGTTCTCTTACTCGGAATGCCAAACACCGACTTTACACTTATTTCATCCGACTTCGTATCTAATCACATTTCACTCATCTCCATTCAAATCCTACTCTCACTAACTCGGTATACTAAACACCGACCTTGCACCTATTTTATCCGACTTCGTATAAAACCACATTTCATTCACTTCTGTTCAAATCCTAATCTCATAAAATATCCGAGCACATCCGACTTGGGGCTATCTCACTCTGAACACCGAGTTCGATATATTCAAACTCCAAATCTTATGACAGTTACGAATCTCTCTCATTGAATCCCTAAATATCCGCATACTTTATGATTTGAACGTTGAGTCATTAACTCGATCCACACCCTAAGCCACCTATATAAGGAACTACGTTAGGCTTGATTCTGGATCGACCCCTTCCAGATACGTAGGCAGCTATCACTGCTCAGATAGTTCAGCCACTTTGATTCACTCAAACTTTCACTTTTCCGATCATCTTCCCCAACTTTCCGATCTCAAACTTACACTACATTTACAATTTCCATCCACCAACTGCATGCTCCTTATCAACTAGATGATGGTGCAGTCTTAGAAGTGGGTCGTGCTCACCTGCCGGACAAGACAATGTTATGGAGAAAACAGTTGAAAGCCCGCTGGTGCCTATCTTCAAGCCCAATACCAATTCAGAGAGTCCGCTGGTCCCAATTTCCAGGCCTAACAATAGTTCAGAGTCTGAGCCCACTTCGCAAGGCTCCCATCTTCGTAGAAATGGTAGGGGGCTCCAACACCCATCAGTCTTCAAACAGCTATGGAGAGGTAAGGCCCAACAGAGCAGACAAAGGTCTAAGTCCAAACCACCCACAATTCTGCAAAGGCCCATGACACATGAGTTGGATATATCTGCTGGTAACTCTCCTTCGACAAGCACAAACCCAGTACAGAGAGCAACTTTATTTCAAAATGAAGGGGAGGAGGGGGTTCTCAACCATCTCTGAGAATGATCATGCAGCCATTGTAGAGAGCCTTTTGAGCTGTCGAAACGATGAAGATATGGTTAGTTGGATTAGATTTATGGTGGTACATGCGTCGAAAGACCTTGGTATGACTACTTCTTTGTTCGCGAGTGAACAAGAAAGATTGTTTACTGAACTTCATGATGAGATGTATAGGATCTCACCGGAGAAGGTGGAAACTGAGCCTCAAAAAGAGGAGGCACAATCAAGGGGTGGAGATGGTCCACATGGGGTTGCATTAGTTACAGATGTCGATAAAACTCTTGACATGGAATGTTAGAGGTTTAAACAATATAGAAACTGTAGGGGTACTATATACTCCAACCAATAAAAAGCAGCCACGTGGCACAATCATTAATCTTTCAGGTCGCTATTCAACCGACCTACTCATAACTCAACCAGAGCAGAACGACTACAGTATCAACAACGTTCTGGCTATGCACACATGCCCTAATTCGGCGCACAAGATAATATCTCCAGCTGCCATACAATCATTACAACCGTTACTCAATCATTGGAGAATATTTCATTACCATAAATATGTCGAAGAATCTGCAGGATCCCAGGATCTTCGCCTCTTCACCTTCTACATAAAAGAACTACGATGGCTTGATCTCTAAGTTCCACTCCCCCGAACTAGAGTACGTAGGCAATCTCAAATCTCAACGAGGTGCAGCCACCCCGATCTGAAACTCCCCCCTTTGGTCAAGTCTGCTAACGACCTGACCTAGTGAATGCATTGATCTAGAAATAGGTTAATACATTAGGCGCCAATTACAGGGACTTGGGATTTTCTCAAGCGAATTCCACCCACCAACCCCACCATTACACCATTGTTGTAAGGCTCTCAAAGTGGTGATTTCAAGTTCAAGAAATTCTATTTAGTAGAATTGCAATCATAATTTCCAATTGGGGGTTTACTTTCGGTTACCATTACTGTATGTGAAACTCGACGAAAGCAAGATAAGTATCAATTCACTATGATATTTGTTTATGTTTACCCACTCGAAGAGACCTCCATTTCTTACTGTTCATTCTATTTTGTCTCACACAAATTGATTATTATATACATCTATGTAACATATATTCTCATAACTCGATCATGATTATATATATATCAGTTACATTCTTAATGGCCATATGTTCAGGTCTTGCAGAGACCTCCTCACATATTCAGGTCTCTAAGCCAACGACCTCTCAAGTCTCGACGCGACCTCAGTTCATGTTAGGTCCCTAAGCCAACGACCTCTCAGGTCTCGTCGCGACCTCACCAGGTCCTTAATCGCGACCTCGCCAGGTCCCTAATCACGACCTCATCAGGTCTTTAATTGCGACCTCTCCAACACTCAGGTCTCGTCGCGACCTCACTTCATGTTCAGGTCTCTAATTGGGACCTCACCAGGTCTATCAACGACCTCCTCAAATTACAGGTCTTTCAACGACCTCAAGAATATTTATGCCATACAGGGGGTTATTCTCACTTTATCTAATTTCTTTAACTTATTATTGGCACAATTACATATTAATGATATTTTTTGTAGCTCTCTCTATGTGCAGGTCACATGAACACGACCTCACTCCCCATGAGCTATTTTTGCACAAATGTGCCACATTGCTTTCACTGAACTCTTTACAAGTGAAATGCTTGATATAAAATATGGCCACCCTCATTGACTAGTGAGTCACTCGTATGCGGGACGACCTCAATCACAATTCTCTAGCCACACGCCTGGTCGAACGCATTCACTCTCAACGTAATGCAGACCCACAAAGGCCACATGCCCGAGAATTGTCAAACAGGTCTCCACGCTGCGACCATTCACTAGATCGGGCACCAAAAGGTTCCAAGTAATTCTCAAAACACTTGGTCAAACGATGCTCTTTCTCAAACGAGCTACATTTGCACTCCAAAGTGCCATATCTATCGAAGTGTCCAGTCACAAAGCGACAAAGATAGTACATACAAGTCATAAGGAAGACGTACAATTCCATGTAAGTCTTTTATTAAATTTTATAATGTTTCACATGCTAACATTATCAGGTCTATGCAATTCGATCACACAAACGCGACCACCTTCAAGCATGACCGAGACCAACCACCAAAGCATACAAGAGGACCCACTTCAGTACGACCTGCTTGCAGCCGTCCATCCCGTCTACATGCCTTCTGAACGAGCTACCAGGTCTCCCTGGAACTAACTAGCTCGCTGTACATAAAGTCATGATCGAGTTGCCATTACCACAAGGGACCTTCATCGCGTCCTGCAAATTTCAATGATCAAGCTCATCAAAATTTAGGGCGGATCGACTTCGTTAAAGAACCCCATATTTCATTCATCTTGGGGGCTAGATCGGTTTGATTACTTCTTTTCAGCCCGAACCCCGTTCAACCTAAAAAGAGGGGGCTTATGTAGGGGTACTATATACAACATACATGTGGCACCATCTCTACCGTCCATCATGGTGCCACGTGTCAACATCTAATGGGCTCTCTCTTGATGACACAAGTTACAAAGTTAAAGCCAATTACTACAAAGATATTCTCTCATCATTACCTCATTAAATGCTAGGAATGGAGTTACATTGTAAGCCTATAAATATAAAGGTAAATCACTCATTCCTGGCATCATATCTTATCTTCTGATAGTGGAATGCTCTCAACACTATCTCATGGTGAGGTCTCATGATCAACGACCTCCCCAATCTCTCATGATGAGACCTCACCTCTCAGGTCTCATCTCTCTCTCGAGCTCTCCTCATAATCGAGCTCCCATTTTGTATCACCACCAATACTATAATAAACTTCTTTCTCCCTCTCCGTGGATGTAGGCACAATTGCCGAAATTGTGCCGAACCACGTAAACAATGGTGTCATGTCTTTTCTACTTTATTATTATTCATATCATTTACATACACGTCATCTTTCATTAATGTATTGACCGACCTCACAAATATGGTTAATACAGAAACTATGGGGCATTTGAGGGACTTGCTCTCTGTACAGAGGCCAGAAGTGGTTTTGTTACAGGAAACGAAGGTAAGCACAGATTCAAACAATTGCCTTGATGATCTTTTTAGATTTCCATGGGCATTTCTACAGGTTCCATCGTTCGGTTTGTCGGGTGGCTTGGTTTTGGCATGGAACACAGATGCGATTGAGTTCATTGATTCTGTTGAAGGTGCATATTCGATTTCTGTTGTGGTGTTAGTGAAAGACAATGGGGCTACTTGCTTAGTAATAGGAGTTTATGGGCCTCAAAAGAGTCACGATCGTTTGCACTTTTTTTAGGAATTGGAGGACATTAGAGCCTGGGCTGATGCTCTTTGGGTAATAGGTGGCGATTGAGTTCATTGATTCTGTTGAAGGTGCATATCGAGATTTATGGCTTTGTTTGATGAGTTTGTTACCAGACACAACTTGGTGGATTTTTCCCTCAAGGGTGCCCATTACACATGGTCTAACTCTACTTCTAAGAGCAGGATCGATAGATTTCTAGCTTTTGCTGATTGGGAGGGATTGTTTCCCTCTGCAGAAGAGGTTGCTTTGGCTAAATTATCTTCAGACCATAGAGTGATTGTCCTCGACTGCAAAATTAAATGGAGAGGCCCTCTTCCGTTTAGATTTGAAATCATGTGGTTCGAGGAACCATCCCTGATGCCTTTGATTGAACAATGGTGGAACGAGATGCCATTTGAGGGATCCCCGAGTTACGCTTGGTGGAAGAAAATCAAGGGTCTAAAAGCTAAGCTCCATGAGTGGAACACCTCAGTGTTTGGTAAGATGGACCTTCTTATTTCGAATCGAAAGGCTGAAATTGCAGAGATTGACAATAAAGAAGATATGGGTCCAATTACTGAAGATGAGGCAGTGTTTAGATGCATTCTTCAAGCTGAACTGTCCAAACTAATGAAGAAGAAGGAAATCTCATGGCGACAAAAATCTCGGGTCAAATGGCGAGTCGAAGGGGATGACAACACCTCTTTCTTCCACATAGCGGCTAATGCTAGGAATAAGGTTAATCGAATTAGCAGATTGGAGATTGGCGGGGTCATTGTGGATGATCAGAGAGTAATACGAGAGCATATTCTGTCTTATTATGAAGACCTGTACTCATTGGATTCCAGAGTCAGACCAACGATTGATAACTTGGGTTTCTCAACCATGGAGGTTGGTACAGCTGAACAATGGGTGGTCCCCTATTCTGAGGAGGAAGTTCTGCAGGCTTTGAATGAATTAAATGGTGAGAGAGCTCCCGGTCCAGACAGATTTTCGATGATTGTGTTTCAAAAGTGTTGGGGGATTTTCAAACATGACTTAATGGAAGTGATGAAAGAATTCTTTGAAGACGAGTTCATTGATTGGCGTAATAACACGACCTTCATCTCTCTCATTCTTAAGAAGTCTAGTGCCAACTTTTTGGTGGATTTTTGGCCGATAAGCCTTGTGGGTGGTGTTTATAAAAGCTTACGATTGTGTCCTATGGGACTTTCAAGACTATATATGATGATGAGAATGGGATTCAATGCAAAACGGAAGAGATGGATTTTCACTTGTGTATCCACAACTCATTTTTCGATCATTGTTGATGGATCTTATTGGGAACTTTAAAAGCCAAAGGGGACTTCGTCAAGGGGACCCGATCTCTTCGCTGTTGTTCAACATGGTAATGGAAGCCTTGAATAGGCTTGTCAATCGGGCAGTGGATCTGGGCTATTTGAAAGGCTTCAGGCCAACAACAGGTGGGCCAGAGATAGCCATCTTACAGTTCGCAGATGATACACTTCTCCATTTGGATGCCTCAGTGAACCAGCTCCTTAGTCCTTATGGCAAAGTCAATTTTGCTTACCTTCCAAGCCTTTTCTGGACTCCGATGCAATCTGAAAAAAACCAAGGTAATCCCCGTTGGTAATGTGCACACTATTTCTGATATGGCCAGATTGATGGGCTGTGGGGTAGACTACCTTCCAACAAGATATTTGGGTATGCCCCTTGGGGCGCGATTTAAGGCTAAAGATGTTTGGAACCCTGTAATCGAGAGTGTGCAGTCTCGCTTGGCAGGTTCACAACGACATCACCTCTCAAAAGGAGGTAGGTTCGTACTCCTTTAGAGCACTTTGGCTAATTTACCGATTTACCAAATGTCGTTAATGGTGATCCCTGTAAGCGTTGCACAAAAATTGAGTCGATAATGAAGGAGTTCTTATGGGGATCTTCGGCAACAAAGAGAAAGTATCACTTGATTCGTTGGGACAAGGTCTATGAAACGAAAGGATTAGGTGGTTTTGGCTTGCGGAAAATTCAGCAAATGAACAAAGCTCTCAGAGGCAAGTGGCTCTGGAGGTATGGTTCAGAAGTGTCTTTGTAAGCCTTCGGGCCACGATTAATATACCAAATTTTTCTTAAAAAAAAAAAAAAAAAAAAAAAAAAGAGGTGGGCAGTATCTGGAAGGAGGTAATTGATTCAAAGTACGGTCTAGGTGATCAGGAGTGGTGGTCGAAACAGGTCACAAGACCCTACGGAACTTCACTATGGAAAGGTATTATGAACACTTACAGTCTGTTTTAGGATGGGATCAAATGCAAACTAGGCAATGGTGAACGCATACAGTTCTGGTCAGACTTCTGGCTAGGTGAGACTCCTTTAAGTCAGAGGTTCCCTGCAATTTTTAATGTCTCGAACAATAAATTGGGCTCTGTTCGAAGTATGAGAACACAGTGATCTGGGGGTGAAGTTTGGGACATGTTCTTAAGACGTCAGCTATATGATTGGGAGAAGGAAGAGTGGACTGAGTTACATAACATTTTGGCTGGTGTGACATGGGGGGACGAAGATGATTCTTGGCTTTGGAAGTGGACGAGCAATGGTCAGTTTTTTGTGAAATTCTTTTATGATCAGGTGGTGAGGTTAGAACGAAGGCCTGGATTTGTGTCTCAGCCATTCCAGGTTCACTTGGTCTGGTCTGTTAAGATCCCATACAAGTGTAAGATGTTGTTCTGGTGCATTCTCCACAATAGCATTCTGACCAAGGATGTTCTCAACCATAGGGGTACCATTGTGGATCTTTCATTCTCCATGTGCTCTCTGCTGAATGAATCTATTTCACATCTGTTCCTGCATTGTCCCACTGCTCTTCAGCTCTGGTTTGAAGTACTGCAGCCAAGGTGTGGTTGTTATTCCCTTATCCTGGTTTCCGACTCGGTGGAGGAGTTGTTAATAGCTTGGCCCAAAGCCTTAGGCTTGCATTTGGGTAAGAGATTATGGGTTATGCTCCCTTATGCAGTCATGTGGGTTCTGTGGAAGTCACGCAATGACAAGATCTTTAGGGAACGAATGGTATCGATTGAGCGCATGGTGGTCGAGGTGAAGGCAACTTTGTGGTACTGGGTGGGTTACTGTCCAGCAAGGAGACATTACTGTTTTCAGGACCTGCTGCTACGATGGTTCGAGCTACTTAATGGGCTCCTTTGTAGGAGCAACACTCCCTTGCTGGTTTGATTTTGGGGTTTCTTTCTGGGTGTTTCCTTTGTGGTTTCTAACCTGTTTAGGAATATGTTTAAGTTTGTAACCATTTTTTTCATTTTTTAATAAAATTCTACTTAAAAAAAATAAAGTAAAAAAAACAAAAAAATCAACTATATATATATATATACTAGCTGTACCCGTGGCTTCGCCACGTTAGTTTATACCGTTCATTTTACTAATAATTTTTAGATTTTGTAAATTGCCAATGAAATTATAAATAAAAATTACAAATAGTATTTTTAATGAAATTACAAAATTATCAAATTTTTTTTTAATATATTTTATAAATTCTAAATATCATTTTTATCCAGATGCTTAAGCCGGTTTGAAGGCCTTTAGCAGTTATGGCCCATATATATCTGTGGTTGGGATTTGTCGTTCTTCGTGGTATAAACAATCACTTTAAACAGTGAAAACAACAAAAGATGTGCTTCAAATTCTTTGGCTGTTGAACAGTTTCTAACCACACTGGAATTGATGGTACCAAACCATCCAGTCATAAATTAAAACCTAATGGGTAGTAACATTTTATTAACAAAATGAATGAATAAATTTCAACAAACACAAAATGAAAAAAAATTGCTACCATATTAGGGAAGAAATAAAGAATGAAGATTGAACATTGAAGAACAACTATAATGATATTACCAAAATTTGAAGAACAACTATTTTTTTTTATTTATCTGCAGCTGATATCCTATTGTTTATACCATCCATTGAGTAAGAATAATCTAGTCTATCAATTTATTTTTTATTTTTTTGAGAGCGCTTTCTTTTCCTGTAGAAGAAATATGTGTGAAAATCTGTGAAAAATTGCAACGGTATAATAATTAAAGCAATGTGGAAATAACATTATCCGTGGGTGAACTAATTACTTTGGCTCGGCTTCTTTATTTTGAGTTACAACATTATTGGATGCATTCCTTTCAGATAATTCTCTTTCTCTTCGTTTACGTTGGCCTTCTTGATATTTGTTTCATTTAACAATTTGACTAATAAATATGGAGAAAATTGATATATCAATTTATTGTACCATACATTTTAAAAGCAAAAAAAAATTAAAAAAAAAAATTAAGTTAAAAAGAATCAGCCAATATATAAATAGAACTACCCCTACAGAATATCAGTTATCTATTCTTCAGTCAATGTCTATATAGCGGTCTATGTAGTATGCATAAAACCATATGACATAACAACCAATTATAGTGTGACCATTAACTGAAAACTGTAAAAGGGTGAATGAAACTAATGGAAATAAAATTTTGAACATCAGTTATCTATTTGTCAGACATGAAACCAATTCTGTGGCTGACTAAATGTATATTAGTTAACAAAATATGACTAAATGTAGATGCAGTATAATGTCTCATCTATATTAGTTAATATGACGCCTAAATTGGTAAAGTTGTGGCTGACTAAATGTGTGATTGTTGCAAGTAGATTCTAAAACCTGTTGTGGCTTGCTTAGGTTTACACGGTAACAAAATATTATCGTGTAAATAATGACTTTGCTCAAGCTAACTATCTCAGTGAAGGAGTGCATAATGGTGTCTTGGGACGACAGGAGAGATGACTTCAACAATTTGGTCGAATGAATTTTTGTTTTATTATCTAGATGGTTTTGTATTTAAATTTTTAATTGGGACATTATTTTCACAGGAAATCGTTGTGAAGAAACTTTTCTCGGACACTCCCCGGTCCTTGAAAGAATTTTACAACGAATTCTGTTTACTAACCAACTTAGATCACATCAATACAGTGAAGCTTCTAGGGTTCTGTGCCGATCAAAGAGAAAAGTTTGTTGTGTATGAATTCATGCAGTTCGGATCATTAGGGAAGAGCTTGCAAGGTGAGCATAGGTGTCTAATTAAGTGTGTGTTTTGTTTACCAAGTATGAACTTCTCTTGAGTTTAAATGGAGTGGAAATTTTGTTTTCTATTCATCCTAATTTTAATTTGATTGCATTTTATAGATGGTGGTGAGGAATTCACCTTTCTCGGAGACTGGAATTAGATAGTTCGAATTGCCCAGGGAATTATCAAAGGCCTTGATTTCTTATATAAGATGAATATTATTCACGGAAATCTTAGGTCCGATAAGATCCTTGTTGGCAGAGGACATATTGCTAAGATTTCATACTTCCGGATTGCAAGGGTTGGTTCTGCAACAGAGAAAAATGATGAGATGTACAATCTTGGCATCATCTTGCTAGAAATCATCTTTGGGCACAAAACATATCCTGATGGGGATCTGGTTACTTGGGTAAGTTCTGCTTATACCAATATCTGGTCCACTACTTATTTCTAACTGCAACATGGTCCTATGGTCATTTGGACAAAATGAAATTTGCTTCCACCAAGCTAAGTGGTGTTATATAGTTTGGAACTAAAGTTTTGTCATTTTGAGTATACAGGCAAGACCAAGGTTCAGGGAACGTCATAACTAACCTGGTAAACCTAAGGCTTCATGGGAGATACCCTAAAAGAGGGCTAGCTGTCTTTGCAGTTGTAACTGAAATGTGCTTGAATATGCATAGGCAGAATCGACCTTCCACAAACACCATGGTCAATGCTATACAGTTTGTGGTGTATCAGTCATTGCGCTTCAATGCAAATTTGAATAGAGCCCAGCCCAGGAATGAGAAGCAAAATGATGAGATGTACAATCTTGGCATCATCTTGCTAGAGATCATCTTTGGGCGCAAAGCATATCCTGATGGGGATCTGGTTACTTGGGTAAGTTCTGCTTATACCAATATCTGGTCCACTACTTATTTCTAACTGCAACATGGTCCTATGGTCATTTGGACAAAATGAAATTTGCTTCCACCAAGGTAAGTGGTGTTATATAGTTTGGAACTAAAGTTTTGTCATTTTGAGTATACAGGCAAGACCAAGGTTCAGGGAACGTCATAACTAACCTGGTAAACCTAAGGCTTCATGGGAGATACCCTAAAAGAGGGCTAGCTGTCTTTGCAGTTGTAACTGAAATGTGCTTGAATATGCATAGGCAGAATCGACCCTCCACAAACACCATGGTCAATGCTATACAGTTTGTGGTGTATCAGTCATTGCGCTTCAATGCAAATTTGAATAGAGCCCAGCCTAAGAATGAGAAGCGGCCTGATTGTTTTTCGTGGTAAGAGATGCCAACGTGTAATATCTGACAAACTACTTTGAAGATAAACTGTTCCCAGTAAGACTATTACTTCTTGCACAGTCGGGGTCAGATGTGACAGGGATAATTATTAGTGAAGGCACGGGTATAATCTATTGTACATGAATTTTTCTGTACAGTCGTAAACACATGGCACATGCCTAGAATTGCACAGGTTACTTGGATTGAATCACCTAAAAAAGTTAAAATTATACCTCTCATAAGAATTGTACAGGGGAAGCCTAGAATTGCAGGGGTCTCGGATCACCAAAATAAGTTAAAATTAGGTATCTCATAAAAATTGGATAGGTGACTATCTAAGAAAAAAAATTATACATCTTCATAAGAAATTTGTTTTTGTCAACATATAAGATATGAATATATACCTGACAAAATTTGAGAAATTTGAGATAAGAAATTTGTACCTGACAAAAGTTTTGTAGAAGTCTTTGTGATTGAGATCGATTTGTTTGATTTAGTGTTTATTCGAAAAACTTTGATTAGGTTTGTTGATTGGGTTAAAACCATTATATAGAAGTGAAGGAAGAAGAAGTAGATCAATTTCCATTATAAATCAATTTCTTATTTCTTTTAAGTGAAGAAATAAGAAGTACAATTTGTATTATAAATCAATTTCTATTTTTATTTGTATCTACCCCCTAGTAATTTAAAAGGTGGGAAAAAAAGCTTATTTTCTCACTTGAGTGAGAAAATAACTTAAACATTTTCTCACCTCCTACAAGCCATTGGATTGATATTGAAGGATATCTAGCCATTGATTACATTATGATTATACATTTGAAGTTTTAAATTGTTGTTTTCAACCTTGGTGGTGGTAGATATGGAGTTTTGGGTGGTGGTTGGTTTCAACTTTTGGGTGGTGAAATCAAACATTGAGTTAGTGGGTTTATTGTTTTGTGAGTGGATTTAAAGTTTTAAGATATAGGTATTCGGGTTTTTAGTGGTGGAGATCAAATTTTAAGGTGGTGGTTGGTGTATTTTCATGATGTTAAGTCAAATTTAATCATTTAAATGATGAATTATATATTGTTGGTGTTAATTTCATGTTTTAAACTTGAAAATTTAACATTTTGATTTCAAAATCTATGATTGTGAAGGTTGATTTCGAAGTTTAGGTGGTGGATCTATGATTTTGGTGGATTATTTCATCAATTTTTTTTTAATTTCTTAATGTAACCAAACAAAACATGTGAAAAAATAATTAGAATTCTCATTGTCAATCAAACACCCTTATTTGATCAAGTGAGAAAACTTAAAAATATTTTCACTCTGAAGTGGGAATTTTTTTTTAAGTCATTCCCACTATAGTAGGAAATTAATTAGAATGCCCAATGAAATAATTCCCACTCCCTTTTTTTCCACTCTGCAATCAAAGACACCCTAATTGATTTGAAGTTGTAATTGATTTGAAGTTGTGAAGGAGTCGGCTTTGAAGTGCAGGAAGATTGGAACAAAGGAAGAAGAAGAAGAAAAAGTTTGAATATAAAAAACTTACACATAATTTCCTTGTTAAATCTCTTTAATCTAAGCCTCCTATCAAAATTTCACATATGGATCTCAAGGTTATCCTAACCATTGAAGACAACTTAAGTTTGGACCCAAGCATTGATTTAATCTCACCCACAGATCTACTCTCACATAGATCTCAAGACGATCCTAACCATTGAACACAACTTAAGTTTGGACTTAACCACGGATTTAATCTCACCCATCTATTAATTATCAACACATCTCTAGATGACCTCAAGGCTATCCTAACCATTGAACACAACTTAAGTTTGGACCCAACCATTAATTTAATCTCACCCACAGATCTATCATTATCAACACATCTCAAAACGATTTTAACCATTGAACACAACTTAAGTTTGGACCCATCCATTGATTTAATCTCATCCTTAAATCAACCCTCATGCACAGATCTCTAGATGATCTATACCCTTGTTTGTTTTATCAAGACAAACTGTGTTTGTGCCATCCTCACAGTATAATATAGATATACAATGAGAAAAAAAACCCAACTGCAACCTCGTCTGCTAATATGATCTGATCAAGGATCCGTTTTGCATACAGGGTCTCAACCGTGAATGAATCCCATGTTTGGACTCCCACCTAATTTTTCATACATGATACGTTTGCATCTAACATCATGTCAGTGCAGTATGAAGCAATATGTTCGCATCTAACATCATGTCAGTGTAGTATGAAGCAATATAACCTAATAGGGTAGCAATCCAACGATCTCTTCAAGTAAATGCGTGTCATTGATCTTATTCTGATAGAGAACAAATACACACCTCAAGACAAAAAGAGTTAGATCATGCTAACTCAAATGCTACACTGCGGGGTCACTCCTGAAGAATATAAGTCTCATGAGTTGTGATACAACAAAGTGGTAAGAGCAGGAAGCGCAACCGTGAGCGAAACAAAAACCGCAGCCAAGACCAATCAGCGCCCGAACGGTAAAACAAGAAAAACGACCGGGAAACTTTGGGAAAAACGCAGAAGGAATTCCCGCAGTTTAAATACACCACCAAAGAGCTCTTCAAGAAGTTGTGCGCAACAAAACTCTTGTCAAATCCCAAGCCACTTCCTGAAGACGTTGAGGGTCGTCGCGACTGCAACAAGAAGTGTGACCATCACAATGGCTTCGGCCACACCCTCGATGATTGCAAAGCCTTCTGGTGGCAACTCGAATAATTGCACACCGAAGGGAAACTGAAGGAGATTGCGTCGGTAAGCAAGCCACAACCAAAGAGCCTTCAGTCAACAACATCATCCATACTCTCTTCGGACAACCCCCATACTCTCTTCGGACAACCCCCACCAGTTTCCAACAAGCGAAAGTTTTAGCAGGTCAACATCGACTATAACACTGGAGCCAATACCGATGAGGTCGAGGATAATCAACTTCTCTACACCTTCCCCCTCCCCCTATTATGGTCACGTTTAGTTAACACCCCCCCCCCCCCCCCCCCCCATTTACCCAAACTTGGACTTTGCCTCCCTCTACCCCCTCCCCCTATTATGGTCACGTTTAATTGCCCCCCTATTAATGTCTAAATTCAAATTTTCTTCCTAAAATACCCCTGCCTGTTTCTTCCCAAATTTTTATTGTTAGTTATAGAAAACCCCTCCTGTTTGTTGTAAAACTCCGTTTTTATAAATTTTTATTTATTAAATTTTATTGATTATATGGGGAGTAAAGAAATTCAGGGAAAATGATAAATATTTGGGAGTCCCTGTTCTTTTGAGTAGAAAAAGGAAAGATAGTTTTCATTATATAGTAGATAGGATTCAGAGTAAGATAGCGGGGTGGAAATCAAAGCTTTTATCTCAAGCTGGTAGGTTAATAATGCTGAAATCTGTGACTGAATCTATGCCCATTTATGCTATGTCAACTTATTCTTTACCTGGATCTATTTGTGATGAAATTGAAAAAATACAAAGAGATTTTTGGTGGAAGAATTCTGTTGATAGAAAGGGTGTATGTCTTATGAGTTGGGAAAGAATTTGTAGAACTAAGTCTGAAGGAGGGCTTGGTTTGAGGAGCATGAAAATACTGAATAAAGCTCTATTAGTGAAACACTGGTGGAGACTTAAATCAGATAGAGAATCCCTATGGTCCAAGTTTTTTCGAAGCTTGTACCCAAAATGGGAATTAGAATGGAAAGGTGAGGTGACCAAAGTGCATGATGAATCAGTTTTCTGGCAGGGTTTAGGTTCATGCAAGGATATGTTTAAAGAAAACTGTGTTTGGCAGATTGGTAATGGTATGGGAATTAATATGTGGGATGAACCTTGGCTTGTATTCATGAATAAGCCTATGATTCTTAGAGAGGTTCTAGATATTCCAAATGGGATGGAAGCTATGGTGGTTAATCAGCTAATTAACCCTGTTACTTTTACTTGGAATTTACCTTTGATAGAGAGATTAATCTCGGCACCTATTCGTAAGTGTTATAAATTCTAATCTGAGAAAAGGAATGAGTGATAAGGTGATCTGGTTAGCGAACCAAAAAGGTAAGTTTAGTGTTAAAACTGCTTACCTTAGTGGTAGTCAGGAGACTGGTTCATCTAGTCAGATGGAAACAGAGAAGTGTTTCTTAAAAAAGATTTGGAAGTTAAAAACTCCAGCCCATATTATGCTATTTATATGGAAATTTTTTTCTGGAATTTTGCCAACAGGGGATAGACTTGTTCAAAGAAATATGGTGGGAGATTTTATTTGTTGTTGGTGTCAAAAGGAGGTTGAATCTATAAATCATTATTTTTTCCAATGTGATTGGATTCAGAGGTTATGGTTTCTTAACCCAATTAATATTAACATTGTGAGTCGTAAGGAGTGGGACTATAAAGAGTGGATTAAATATTTCATTACTTGGTATACTCTGGAATCAAAAGTGCAGTCTTTCCACCTAACCTTTAGTTTATATTTGCTCTATTATATCTGGTTTTTCAGGAATCTAGTAAAGTTTGAGAAAAAACTGGTTAAACATGAAGATATTTTGATTAACTGTAACTTTGCTTGGAATATGTGGCTGGAATCTTTGTTGCTTCATAGGTGTAATGGTTTTACTGACCTAAATTCTATTAATAATGATGTGGGCTGTTTGGATGTTGACAGTGATGCAGTTTGGTTTGCCCCACCACTAGGATTTCTAAAAATTAATTTTGATGCTGCATATAATGGAGTTAATGGGGAAGCTGCTGCTGGGGCAGTTTGTAGAGATGCAGATGGAAGGATGCAGGCTTGTTCCTTTGGAAGATTTAAAGCTAAGTCATCAGAAGAGGCAGAGGCAGTTGCAGCTGAAGTTAGTGTGTTGATGGCGCTTGCACTTGATATGGATAATTTTATAGTTGAAGGAGACTGTTAAGAGGTGATCAAAACACTCAAAACTCAGCCATCAAATGCAAATTGGAAATGTCAGTTAATTCTAGTGCATGTTTTGAGTCTATGTAATAATTTTTCTTTTTGTAACTTTAGGTGGTATAATAGGTTAGCTAATTCAATTGCACATGAGATTGCTTCATGGGCTGTTAGAAATAGTTTGGAGAGTCTGCCACCTAGAGAGTGTCTTGAGTCTGTAAGACCTCTTTTTATGATTTAATAAATTGATCTTTTCAGCGGGGAAAAAAAAAAAAAAAACATACATGTCTTTTAAGGGTTTGGAGTTAATTTAATATTAAGTTTGAAGGATGAAATATTGATAATTAAATAAGTAGATGGATTTGGACTGGATGACAGATTCATTTATGATCTTAGAACAAAACCCATTAACTTTTCCACACCATATATATTAAAATTTTAGGGTTCCATACACTTTTACTACATTATGTTTGGGAGAAGAAGAAAAAAAATTAAATATAGAACCGTGAAACAGTGGGGACCGACTTTGTGTTGTGAGGGAAAAAGATATGGGGAAGGAGAAAGAGAGGAGGAGGAAGAACAAAGAGGGGATGAAGTAGAGGAAAGAGAAAGAACAAGGAGGGGTTGAAGCAAGGAGAGTTGGGGGAGAGAAGAAGACGAGAGAGAAGGGGAAAAAAAAAAACAAAGTGGGACACGAATTTTGGATCCACTCGAAGTATAATGGACCTCCTAAAGTCGGTCGATGAAGAAAAACAACTAGAAGGAAGATAGAAGAAGATTTGGATTTTATTGCCTGTACAAGTTAGTAAACACACTTTCAAACTATTATATAGTTTTCATTTTTTTCTCTTTATTATAAACTATAAATAGGTACAAATTTTGTAGTTTTATAATGAAGAATCCTGAACAACATACTAAAATTTTAGATTTATCGGATTTATGGTCTAAGAGAAATAAATCATTTATGAATAGCTGCAGTTTATTTTTTCTGACCTGCTATAGTCAGATTCGACCTATTGAAAGTCGCATTTAACTTAATGTTTTTTCTCTGAAATTTTTATTTTAAGTAGAAAACACAATGTTTATTAATATATTCGAAAATCACTTGATTTGAGTGAGTAGTTTTAAAGAGACGAATTTATCAATATGACTATTCATATATTTCTGAAATCTGTAATGTCTGGGGAAAATAATTATTAAATTATCTTTATATAATTGAAATGGCTTCAATTTTTTAAGGTAGTTAGAATTTACTATGTATAAGAATATACAAAACTTTCATATTTTTCTATCTTGTCAGTAGTTTTAAATAATTTAATCAAGGGAGATGTTGTTGGATATCCAGTATGAGTTGTTACTGTTACTCTTTGCTTGTGTGGATTTGGTAGGAAATTCATATAAAACTCGTTACATGATGTATTTAGGTGATTTCACTTATTTTGAAAAATAGACATTCAGAAGTATAAATTCTATGTCCAGAAACATTTAAAACTGTGAAGTTAAGATGGTGTAAAATATGCAAGAAGACGGATGTAAATTCTGATATTTTCTGAGATATGTATGATTGAATAAAATAAAAGTTTAATTACTTTCTCCATTTGATATTTGTGTAACTTATATGGTTTCGATAGTGCCTAAATATCTATTCAATTAATGATTAAGAAGATTTTGTATGACATTATGTGGTTTCGATAGTAATTGCTCTCACTTATGTTGAGTTTGATGGGAAACCGTAAACATTAACTTCCTTTAACAGTCTGCCAACACCCTATCAATAACTGCCTAAGAAACTTTTGTTGTTGTGGTTGATCAGTCCAAATTAATTTGCCAGCAAGAAAAACGCATGTAGCATAGATGTCATTAAGATACTCGTCACACGCATAATTTGAATACAACGATCAAAATAGACTACTAAGTTTTACCAATTTCTCACTTATGCCTTATGGCAATGCACTTCTTTTTCTTGTTCAATTTATCACATCTAAATCTAAAAATAATCCACAATAAATATTGAAGTCTACCGACAGCACTATACTATGCTTTCCCTAATCCTGATTGGGATTCGTCCCTATTGCTTCAATAGCTTACATGTCAATCTGCCAACACTCCATTAACAAAATCCTCAGTTTAATTGTTTGATGAGATTTCCCTCACTGTAATCTGAAGGTGTTCTACAACACATTTGAGACCGAAGTATTGACTATACCACTCAGAGCATTAAGAATAAGGAAAAGAGAACAAAGAGTCGACCAAAACTTTGCGTATAACTTCAATGAAAATGAAAATTAAGATATTGTTGTTGAACTAAAAATTAAACAAAGAAAATGCATGGATTAAAAAGCAAGCATGAACCTTTCGATCCTTACCCATCAATGACACTCAGCAATACATGCTCTTTGCAACAGTTTTAGCAGTAAATACTTGTAGTTGTAATTAATATGTCGACGGAGACATGGCTGACAATACTCTATATTCTAGGGAAGGTAAAAACTACATAGCTTTAGTAGCATGCCAGACACTCTGAGTATGAGATGGCATGTATCTCGAGCTTAAGGGTTACAATCTGCGAGGGAGAAGGGCAGGCTAAGGATTGACCATCAAGATAAAAGGGAAACAAAGATAAACTAGGACGCGGTGCATGGAATAGTTACCGAGAAGCTTATGGAAGAAGTTACGATATTACAACTAAAAAGTATGTTTTGTGTAAGTACGTCATTCCATACCACTACGTGGGAACCGTCAGGATGAGGGATGGAATAGCATAAAATCAGCTAGAACCGGGTGCATGGGATAATTGCCGAGAAGCTTATTGAAGAAGCTTCATCATTACAGCAAAGGGAAATACTTGGTCAAGAGAGATCCACGTGGAACTACCACAATCATGGATCTAACAGAGATCTTACGGCTACAATAGATGGCAAACTACTATAAATACAAGAGCATTCACTACTCTAAAGAGGTGAGACATTCTCTCCACACCTCTTCCATTGTTGCACATATCTTAAACCTTCAAACACTAACTTGATCGTCGGAGTGTCTTTCACCGGAACAAGTCCGGTGAGTTCCTGCAGGTACACGGAGCTAAAGATCAGGAGCTACCGTATCCTCCAACCTAATGGTACACGGAGCTAAAGGCCAAAGTACACCGTCTCGTACCTTCAAGTACATGGAGCTAAGGATCAGGAACCACCGTCTCCTCCAACCTAACGGTACACGGAGCTAAAGGCCAAAGTACACGGTCCCGTACCTTCAAGTACACGGAGCTAAAGATAAGGAGCCACAGCCTCCCTCAACCTAACGGTGCGAGTCCAAAGTGGGCTTACATTTGGCGCTAGAAGAAGGGTTGTTTCCCTGACATCTAGATAAAGATCTAGATTTCAAAAAACAAAAAGTTATGTTTTTCTTCATCGAATGGTTGATTTTCTTAAGGTGCAAACAAGAGTTGAAAGATTTCGACATATCAAAATCCAGATGTGTAGATCTATAGATCAGATCTACAATATCATCAGATCTACGATATCAAGTTGATCATGCAACATACCTCGTGCTTCTTCGTTGATTCTAGATCGTCTGCCATGATTTCTATGTAATCCCTGACATGGGACCCCATCGAGTCTAGGGTCGATGCTCTTCTCGTTTGCGGTTACCGCCTTTGTGGAGGTGGAGATATTATTCTTATTCTATGGCGGTGGATGTATTATTCTCATTTTCGTTTCTCTCACATCCATCAAATTTGGAGAAACTCGTCAGGTATTATTTAAACAATTTTTAAATTGCTTTGAGACTTTGGTTGATATGGTGATGACTATCTCGTGCGACCATACACACATTGGCTTATTAACCCCGTGTATGTCACGATATTTACTTTGCAATATGAAATGACTATGTTCAAATACCTCTATGAACACTTCTACCATGTTTAACGGTCAGCATGTTTATCAAAATTTGCTTTGTTGATAAGTATTTGGACTTGATTACAATAATCATTCATATGTATTGTTACTTCACAAATTGAATAACAACTTTGACACGAGGAAACTAAATAAAAATGGAAAGACTTATATTTCTCATGTGGTAACTTGGTTTTTGATCCGTGTGTCTCTAGATGGACATCTAACTTATTAGCCTATATTTGACATGCTCACGGTCTCTCATTAGCTGCAGTTTGATTACTTACATATGTAGAGAACAAACCGTTATCGAGTTCTAATTCATGCTTTGAATGTTAAGCACTTAGTGATTTGCATACTATTTTAAAGTTAAGTGAAACAAGTTTCTTCCTTCTATGGAGAACCGTAATAAATGAATTTTATATGGATTGGTTTCTTTATAGAATCGTAATATGTAAACTAGTGCCACCATGAATGAATTATTAAACGTGGAATTGGGAGTTGCCATTGTGATATAGAGTACACCTATACTGGCATCATACACACTCGCATTGTAAACTTTGATTTAGTATGTGAGCTTTCAAGGTTTATTGATTACTCATGTCATACTTAACGTGCAAGCATGATGCATCTTTACATATTAGAGATATATACACTTGGCGGTTTACATGTTGATCTCCATTTTCGTGAGATAATCCTAAAATTGGTATATATCTGGTTGGTTAAGTCCTTGATACTAAGACTTCACGTTACACAATACATACACATATACAATATATAACTGTTCATTCGATACATATTGTTGCTAATTCACAGATTGTATGGCAGGGTTTGAACCTAAGAGAAAGTAAGGCGTCAATGAGCTCTTACATTGGGGGCGAATACACCATTAAAAACAACTTAGAGTATCACCAGGGTTTTTCTCCATTACCAACACCTTGACATTCATAGGCAGAGAAAATTGTCATACTCACGGTTTACATAGGTCACGACAGTAATGATATGGTTTTGCATAAACTTTCACACTGAGGGTGACATCAAGGCAGAGAAAATTGTCATACTCACGGTTTCCATAGGTCGCCACAGTAATGTTATGGTTTTGCGAAAACCTTCACACTGGGGGCGACATTGAGGCATAGAAAATTGCCATACTCACCGTTTACATAGGTCACAACAGTAATGATATGGTTTTGCAGAAACTTTCACACTGGGGGTAACATCAAGGTAGAGAAAATTGTCATACACACGGTTTTCATAGGTCGCCACAGTAATGTTATGGTTTTGCGGAAACCTTCACACTAGGGACGACATCAAGGCAGAGAAAATTGTCATACCCGCGGTTTACATAGGTCACGACAGTAATGTTATGGTTTACGGAAAGCTTCATGTTGGGGGCAACATCAAGGCAGAGAAAATTGTCATAGTCAGGGCTTCCATAAGTCGTCACATTGTTATAGTTTTGTGGAAAGCTTCATACTGGGGGCGACATGTTCCTCCACGTGCTTCAGTCACGGGCCAATTATTGAGTGTAATCTCCAATGTTGGCTTCGACATGAATGCGAGTCTCCCAATAGAAACTTGTTTTCTCCAGGTGTTCTCCAAATTAAAATCGTTATTACTACAAATACTTATTGATTATTTTTCAAGTTCGTGAAAGTGAGTACGAATATATTTTTTCATGCAAAGTTAGAATTTTTTCAGCTCTAACAGATATTATTTTGAGTAAACCGCCACATAGCCATAAAACACGTTACTCTAGCGGTTACCATGCAAAGGTACCACCGAAATGCCCCGAAAGGAAGCCGAGTCTAGGACTTGTGGGCGATTAGTAAAGTATCGTTTTCGAGGAAATGGTAGACAAGCCATGGAACATCTTCAACTTGAAGAAATACTACATTTAGTATCTCCACTCATTTGGCCCGTTTTTTAGCACCTTTTGATCCGTGAACTCAATGTAAGAATTCAAGTTTTCAGTTGTTACCTTCAATGAAAATCTTCATGTTCTTTATATGATTCAGTGCAATTATGGTTCACGCTTACTTTCGATTGTTCAAAGTTAAGGGTTCGTTTCTAGATCGCACATCGGTTACCTCTCCATTGAACACTTTGCTCTGGCAGTGACCATGCCAAAGGTACTGCCGAAATTCCCTTAACGGAAGCCAAGTCAAAGACTTGGAGGTGAGTAGTAAGGTAGGAAGTTTGGCTTAGCAAGACGCCAGTTGTAATAGTGGCAACTTCCATGAACCTACTCGCTCCTCACAGGGATTGTGTTGCCAATGCCGTGGGATGCCCCTGGGGAAGAACCTTAACGGTTAGTGGAATAATAGTGTTACACCACTAGCAATGTGACGACATGACTAGCTGGTATAACACAAAGATTATTCCACAGGTCTAATGCTAATGTGCCTATTACGTGAACCTCGCGGCTCCATAAAGAAAAGGAGTCTCCACGGTTTTCCAGTGCCAAAATTGCATAAAAGAATGTGCAGATTGTTCACGGCTCTATATAGAAAAGAAGTCTCCACGGTTCTTCAGTTCCAAAATTGCATAAAAGAAAATGCAGATTGTTCACGACTCCATAAAGAAAAGAAGTCTCCACGGTTCTCCAGTTCCAAAATTGCATAAAAGAAAAGGCAAATTGTTCACGGCTCCATAAAGAAAAGGAGTCTCCACGATTCTCTATTTCTGAAATTGCATAAAAGAAAATGCACATTTAATGGGGCATCCCACGGGTTCGGGCCGGGTAGATACAATTCCAGAACCGGTCCGTTATGATTAGTGTAAGATCCGAACCCGGAACCAGACCCTATCGGGTATCTAAAATGAATACCAGAACCGTACCAATAAGTAATATCGGATATCGGGTCCGACCCGATCAGACCCTATATCTTTGATCAAAAGATATCCTATGGTATTAACAAACAGAAGTTCGAAAAAGAAAGATAATGATATACATTAGATAATTAATGGCACTGAAGCTTTAAAGAATAATTTTATTAAGGACTGCAAATTATTCAAACCAGCATTCAACCTATTACATAATCAATTAATAACTAAAAAATTTAAAATCAAAGAGACTTTCAGCTTCTTTCTTGAAACGACTCACAAACTGCTTCATACCCCCATCACATTCACTACTAAATAAAAATGCAATTTGTAAGTTATAAATCCAAAAGAAAAAAATTAAATGAAAAGAACTTAGAAAATTACTATTACCTTCTTTGATCAATCCAACACATGGATATCAGTGGGTACTGTTTGAATGGTTGAATAAGAGGTTGATGCATCAACTAAAATCAAATGAATATTAAATTAAACATCATTCTATAAACAATTACCAACATAATCTATTGTCAACTTGTATCTATAGGCTTCTGACCTTAGCTTCCTTTTCGCACCAGATGATGATGAAGGAGATGGTGTCTTAGTATCATCACCATTTGTAGCCTCAACAGTAGGATTAAGAGGAATAGGAGTACCAGTAATCATAATATCATTCTGCCAAATCAAGCAAACAAAAAGCATTAATAACTTATTAACTTAGGTATCAAAGAAAAATTGAAACTAAATTTATTGTATACCTCTTGAGTTGTCAAGTTTGCCATCTGCAATGCTTCTTGTGAGAACAATTAAAACATTGTTGACTATGAAGAACAATAAACCAATTACATAAGATTTATATACACAAAACTTATGAAAAATTAAGCAATTGTTTTTTTTTTTTTAAGATGCATCAAAAGATATTTGATTAGGAGTAGGGCGATTTTGTCAAAACCCCAGACCTTTATGTCAAAATTTGCGTTTACCCCATCAAAGATTTTGAATTTGTCTTACCACTAGCAAACTAACGTTTCCGTCTAAAAGATAACGGTTGATTCTGACATGGAAAGCTAGCGCTGACGTGGTTTAATTTAAATATTTAGGGTACGTGTTTGAATCTGGTGTCTTTGATCTAATATAATCAACGGTTGTAATATATTCTTAATGTGAAATTAAATGGGTTGTCTTCTTCCCCGAGCTATTCTGAATTTATGATTCCCTGAAGAAGAAAAAAAAACTCAAACCAAATGAGTGGTGCATTACTGGGTATCATCTCTACTCAATTTTAATTTTTTGATTCTTTCTTATATTCTTTATAACTTTCTCTTCTCAGATATTAAAACAATTCACCAAGTAGAATGATGAATGATGTGAACATGGCAAACCCACAGTCTACACCAATACAGAAAGGTAGTGGAAAAAATATATACAAAGATCTAAATGGGAATAAAATTCAAAATAACCCTTAATAGATTGATTTGGGTATGTAAAAAAGATTAATTTGAATTATAAATTGTTAAATCTTGTATGTAAACCGTCAGATCTTTGTCAAAATCTTGAAATTTCATGATAATGATGTTGTTTAGTGGTAATTAAACAAGTGTATATGGTGGTTCAACAACCAGTTCGAATCAAAGATTACTTCAGGTATTGTATAGAAATACCCAAATCTCTGAAATTAATGGATGTGGATTGGGAAAGGCATAATGGGAGATTGAGTTTGGTGCAATCATCAGATTTGCTTTGTGTTCCCAGCTTGGTAATTTTTTGCATGTTCTTATCTTCTGCAAATTTTTAGAGATTTCATAAAAACAATCCAGTAGCAATGGTAGAAGAAGACTCTATTTTGTTTTAAGGCTATTTGCGTCAAATAATCCTAAAAGCCACGTCAGATAGAATTAGCCACATCAGATTCTGCTAACAGCTACTAAACAGAAACGTTAACTTGCTGGTGTGAAAACAAATTCATAATCTTTAGTGGGGTAAATGCAAATTACTACCTAAAGGTACGGTGTTTTAACAAAATCGCCCTTAGGAGTATAATATAATTTATTCTACATGAAAGGTAAGAAAAATTAGGAATCAGAGAAGTAAAATTTCTTTTTTTTAGAAATTGCAAATTTGGGTATGAGAATTGAGAAGATTTTTGTGCATATAGAAGATATGAAAGGGTTTTTGTATTCTTTTGTGAAGATAATTGGTGGCACACGGCTAATATTTTCTAGAATTATGATATATGTACAAGGTAAGAATCTAATTGGGATGTAATTAGGGTATAATTGAGACTTGAGAGATTTCAGATCTAATTAGATTTTGGGAAAAAGACCAGAACCTTCAAAAGATTTGGTAGAATTTCAAACGTGTATTATTATTAATTTATTATATCAATATATGTATACATATCGGGTCCTTACCGGTTCGGAACTTACATAATCCAGAACCAGACCATTAAAGAACCGGTTCTTATTTTAGATACCCAAACCCGATCCGAAAATAAAATACATGTACCAGACCCGCTTTTATCGGTTCGGATCGGATCGGATTTCGAGTCCAACCCGGTCCATTGCCAGCCCAAGATCTAGTATTGGCAGATGAACGCCGCGACATAGCAAGAATAAGATTGGAAGACTACCACTGCAAGCTCCAGCGAACTTACAACAAGAAAGTGAAACCAAGATGTCTCGCTGTCGGTGACTTGGTACTTAGAAGACAATATCCAGAACCCGCCAAACTGGAACGTAATTGGGAAGGACCATATCTGGTCGACAGAATAAGTACTATCGGTGCCTACTACCTTTCAACATTACATGGAGACATGGTGGACAAGCCGTGGAACATCCCCAATCTGAAGAAATACTACATGTACTCCTTTTTTATTTTTGGAACATATTTTGGTCCGTAAGCTCAGTGTAAGACAACTCACATTTTCTTTTGTGTACTTCAAGGAAAATTTCCATTTTCTTAATACAATAAAATCATGCTTCACAGTTACTTTTGTTTGTCCGATATTAGAGTTCAATCCATGATGAACCACAGCTACCTCTCCAATCGCTTATATTACCCTAGCGGTAACCATGCAAACGGTACTGCCGGGATGCCCTTAACCGAACCCCAAGTCAAGGACTTGGGGGCGAGTAGTAAGGTAGGGAGTTGGGCTTAGCAAGCCACCAGCTGTAATAGTGGCAGCTTCCATGAACCTACTCGCTCCTCACGGGGATTGTGTTGCCAATGCCGTGAGATGCCCCTGGGGAAGAACATTCACGGTTAGTGGAATGATAATGTTACACCACTAGCAATGTGACGACATGGCTAGCTGGTGTAGCACAAAGATCATTCCACAAGTCTGGCTACTAGATCAAATGGTTCTAATTCCACGAACCTTACGGCTTCAGAAGGAGAAAGAGCCCACAGTTCTCGTTCTCCAAAAATGAAAAAAAAAAATGCAGATTGTTCAAGGCTACTTGATCAAATGGTTCCAACTCCATGAACCTTACGGCTTCAAAAGGAGGCCCACAGTTCTCGTTCTCCAAAAATGCAAAAAAAAAAAAAAAAATGCAGATTGTTCAGGACTACTTGATCAAATGGTTCCAACTCTATGAACCTTACGGCTTCAGAAGGAGAAAGAGCCCACAGTTCCCGTTCTCCAAAAATACAAAAAAAGAAAATGCAGATTGTTCAAGGCTACTTGATCAAATGGTTCCAATCCATGAACCTTACGGCTTCAGAAGGAGAAAGAGCCCACGATTCTCGGTCTCAAAAAATGCAAAAAAGAAATACAGATTGTTCAAGGCTACTTGATCAAATGGTTCCAACTCCATGAACCTTACGACTCCTGAAGGAGAAGAAGTTCACGGTTCTCGTTCTCCAAAAATGCAGATTGTTCAAACTCCACGAACCTAGCGGCTCCATATAAAAAGAGGAGTTCTCCACGATTCTTCAAAAATGCAAAAAACAAAAATGCAGATTGTTCAAACTCCATGAACCTAGCGGCTCTATATAAAAAGAGGAGTTCTCCACGGTTCTCATTCTTCAAACTACAAAAACAAAAATGCAGATTGTTCAAACTGAAATGTAGATTGTTCAAACTGAAATGCAGATTGTTCAAACTGAAATGTAGATTGGTCCTGGAATTATGCCTTACGGCTCCAATTGAACCTGGTGGCTTTAGATAGAAGAAGAACTTTCATGATTCCCTAATTAAAACAAGTTGATTCAAAACGGATCATTAGTCTTACAACTCCAACAAAAGTATAGTCTTACAACTCCAACAAAAGTATGCCCTTACGGCTTCAACAACATCAAAAGTATAATAATAAATCAAAGTAAACCTCACTTTCGCTCAGGAAGGGAAGATGGTGTAGGAGTCAGCAACATATCAGCCATGCCACTCTCGGTCGATGCTGACCTCAAAGACTTGGCTTTCTTCATTTTTTCAAGGACCTCCATCACTTTCAAGGGAACCAGATGCTGCACGCGTTTCTTAATCTATTCCTCAGCCTCCGCCATGAGTAACTTCATCTCGGAGGCATGGTCACCTTTGAGCTTACTAATTTCAGAATCCTTCGCTTGCACCACATCTTCAAGGGAGATCACCTTTGCATTAAGCTCCAATACATCATTAGTGTGAGCCGTCTTGCGGTCTGAAATTTCTTTCTCGAGAGACTCCACCTTTCCAACCGCATCCTCCTTCTCCCTGACCAAGCCTTCCAAATCAAGCTTCAAAGCGTCCACCCCATTCAGATGTGCAAAGCTCCACCTCCTGGGCAGTTTTCTTTAACGCCGCCACCTCAGATGAACTACCACGCCTCTCCAACTCACGGTTCTTGGACTTCAGCTCATTTTTCTCTTTAACAAGAGCATTATTCTCATTAATCAACCTCTTACGTTCAACGTAAACCATAGAAGTAAGCTCCGCGTCTCTAAGAGAATGAGTACAAGCCTCAAAAGTACATTAAGAAAAGAAACCAAAGCAAATTAAGGAAGAAAACCAAAGCAAATTCAAATGACAAGGTTATAAGAACATACCGCAACCATATGTTGAAAAAAGCCAGCATGAGCAGCGCAATGATCCAACTGCAAAACAATAGCCCTGTCACGGGGTAAAACTGAGCCATTCATAAGCGCAAGCGCAGCAGTACCATCCTGAATAGTTGAATCCGCGACAGTTAGCAGTTTGCATTCAAATTCAAAAATACCATCCTGGACCTTCTCGGGCTCCATAACTTGGGTCTCGGTCACACCATGCCTAACACCATCACCGACAGAAGAATTCACTTCTTTCTCCTCAGAACGCTTTCTTTTATGAATAGTAGAATTCTCCCCTTCATGATTATTGTCACCGCTACCCTCATCGCTCAAGTCTTCAAAACTACCATCAGGAACCGCAATGTCAACATCAACATCAACATTAATAGAAGAAAAATCAAATTTCCTACTAGAAGTCATCTTGTCGTTTCCTCTTGTACAACGAGCAAGTTGTTTAATCCGTGGAATAGGAGGAGCAACTTCAAAAACCAGAAAATTCTCTGATTTTGTCGGAACAATAGTGAGCAACGTGGAATATGTGATAAAGAAGGACCTGCTGAGTGTAACACGGTATCTTCAATAGTCTCTAAACAATCAGGGGTTCTGACACTCTCTCTCTCTTTCTTGACTATCTTTTCGCCTTCTTTTTCGCTTTCTTTTCCTTCTGTTCAGGTGTTTTCTTCGGCTTCTTGGGAGGTTTCGGACAATCTTTGTGCTGCAAAATCGGCAACCGATACTCTCCAAGATCGAGATCCCCAAGAATGATATTCTAATCTCCGTTGATTTTGGCCTCCGTCAAGATAGCAAGATCGGACCACTTTAAAGAACCGTTAATCCCAAGAATTACTTCAAATGGAGCCTTTATATAATCGGGTGGAACTTTAGAATCACCTTCAACACCTGCCAAGAGATTAGACCCGTATATACCACGGTAAAGCTTCAACACCATATATCATGAAGAAACAAATAAAGAAATCATGAAGCCTTAACTACAAAACACTTAGTCTTTGGAACCTTGTTAAAAGACCAATACTGCAGTTCAACATCCACGTCGTCACCCTCACTCTACAAGGGGGAAGTCAGGCCACGACTTATCACTATTTACAATTTTCTCTATTACAGAGAACCTACCATTACGGCGGACAAAATGATAATACTCTACACCTGCCCGTTCATCATTCTTTCTAAGATTGTACACCTGCCTAATATGTCAAAGATTAATACTGTGACCTTTACGATTCAATGTATTAATGGCCCTCATGATCCTCCGAAAATTCCCTGTACATTGGCTGGGAGCAACACGGTAAAAGTTTAGAACATCTATGTCTAACGGAGTTAAGGGAAACCGCAAGCTTCTGGCAATCTGGTGAGCTGTTACAATGATTGTATCTAGTTCTACATCATGGTGAGCAAATCTTAGGGAAGGCAGGTAGTGAGCCAGCTTTACTGTCTCGGGTATGTTATATACATTTTTAAGCAATTCTAAATTAGGTCGCCATTCAAAACTAATGGGATCACGAGCATCTAAATAGTAATTGGCCTCGTTGGCCTTTTGTCGCTGCGAAGGCCCCGACGTCTCTTCAATAGCAAAAGATAATTCTTTTACCCCCTCGGTGGCCTCTACTACACCTTTCTTCTTTTCATCTGCACCGGCAATCATACATGTCGGTAGCAATTTCTGAGAACAAAGGTTTTTTTTTTTTTTTTTTTTTTTGATTGGCAAGCAGGGTTGAGGGTGTAAGTACGTCATTCTGTACCACTACGTGGAAACCGTCAGGATGAGGGAATAACATAAAATTGGCTAGAACTGGGTGCATGGGATAATTGCCGAGAAGCTTATTGAAGAAGCTTCATTATTACAGCTAAGGGAAATACTTGGTCAACAGAGCTCCACGTGGAACTACCACAATCATGGATCTAACAGAGATCCTACGGCTACCAAACTACTATAAATACAAGAGCATTCACTACTCTAAAGAGGTTAGACATTCCTTCCACACCTTCCCCATTGTTGCACCTTAAACCTTCAAACACTGATCGTCGGAATGTCTTTCACCGGAACAAGTCCGGTGAGTTCATGCAGGTACACGGAGCTAAAGGCCAAAGAACACGGTCACCTTCAAGTACTCGGGGCTAAAGATTAGGAGCCACCGTCTCCCCCAACCTAACGGTACGAATCCAAAGTGAGCTTACATATGAGTTCATTCTGGTACACGGAGGTAATTGCCAAAGTACACGGTCACCTTCAAGTACACGGAGCCGAAGATCAGGAGCCACCACCTCCCCCAACCTAACGGTGCGAGTCCAAAGTGGGCTTACATTTGGCGCTAGAAGGAGGGCTTGTTTCCCTGACATCTAGATGAAAATCTAGATCTCAAAAAACAAAAAATTTCGTTTTTCTTCATCACGGTTTTCTTAAGGTGTAAACAAGAGTTGAAGGATTTCGACAGATCGAGATCTATAATTATTTCTCTAAGAGGAACAAACTCAAGCCTCGCGAAAATATCTTTGTCATATCAAAAACCAGATTTGTTGATCTACATACAGATTAGATCTACAATATCATCAGATCTACAATATCAAGTTGATCATGCAACACACCCCGTGCTTCTTCGTTGATTCTTGGTTGATTTCATTAGCCGTGAATAATTTCTATAATCTTCGTTGATCATAGGTCGTAAGCCGTGATTTCTATGTAATCTTTCGCAAGGGACCCCGTTGAGTCCATGGTTATTTCCTTTCTCGCTTGCGGTTGCCGCCTTTGTGGCGGTGGATGTATTATTCTCATTTCGTTTCTATCTCATCCATCAATTTTGGAGCAACTCATCAGGTAATATTTAAACAATTTTTAGATTACTTTGAGACATTGGTTGATAGGGTAACGACTATCTCGTGCGACCATATACACATTAGTTTATTAACCCCGTGAGTATAACTGTATTTACTTTGCAATATAAAATAGTTATGCTCAAATACCGCTATGAACACTTCTACCATGTTCATAAGAATTTGGACTTGATTACAATAATCATTCATATGTATTGTTACTTCACAAATTGAATAACAACTTTGACGTGAGGAAACTAGATAAAAATGGGAAGACTTATATTTCTCATGTGGTAACTTGGTTTTTTTATCCGTGTGTCTCTAGGTGGACATCTAACTTGTTAGCCTATATTTGATAATAGACATGCTCACATACGGTCTCTAATTAGCTACAGTTTGATTACTTATGTAGAGAATAAACCGTTATCGAGTTCTAATTTATGCTTTGAAAGCACCTAACAAGTTTCTTCCTTCTCTAGAGAACCGTAATGAATGAATTTTATATGGATTGGTTTCTTTATAGAACCATAATGTGTAAACTAGTGCCACAATAGATGAATTATTAAACGTGGAATTAGGAGTTGCCACTGTGATATAGAGTACACCTATATATACTGACATCGTACACACTCGCATTGTAAACTTTGATTTAGTAGGTGAGCTGTTAAGGTCTACTGATTACTCATGTGATACTTAATGTGCAAGCTTGATGCATCTTTACATGTTAGAGATGAGATACATACAGTTGGCGGTTTACATGTTGATCTCCATTTCCGTGAGATAATCCTGAAAATAATATATATCTGGTTGGTTTAAGTCCTTGATACTAAGATTTCACGTTACACAACCCATACAGATACAATATATCTGTTCATTTGACACATATTGTTGCTAGTTCACAGATTGTATGGCAGGGCTTGAACCTAGAGAAATTAAGGCGTCAATGAGCTCTTACACTGGGGACGAGATCAAGGTAGAGAAAGATGTCACGATCACAGTTCCCATTGGTTGCCACAACGATGTTATGGTTTTGTTGAAACTTTCATATTGTGGGCGACATCAAGGCAGAGAAAGATGCCACGATCACGGTTCCCATAGGTCGCCACAACGATGTTATGGTTTTGTTGGAACCTTCATGTTGTGGGCGATATCAAGGCAGAGAAAGATGTCATGGTCACTATTCACATAGGTCGCCACAGTAATGTCATGGTTTTGCTGAAACCTTTACACTGGGGGCGACATCAAGGCAGAGAAAATTGTTATACGCACGGTTTCCATAGGTTGCCGCAATAAAGTTATGGTTTTAATGAAACCATCACACTAGGGGCGAGATCAAGGCAGAGAAAATGGTCATACTCACGGTTTTCATAGGTCGCCACAGTAATGTTATGGTTTTGCGGAAACTTTCACACTGAGGGCGATATCAAGGCAGAGAAAATTGCCATAGACACGGTTTTCATAGGTTGCCACAGTAATGTTATGGTTTTGTGGAAACCTTCACACTGGGGGCGACATCAAGGTAGAGAAAATTGACATACACACGATTTCCATAGGTCGCCACAATAATGTTATGGTTTTGCGGAAACTTTCACACTGGGGGCGACATCAAGGCACAGAAAATTGCCATACACACGATTTCCATAGGTCACCACTATAATGTTATGGTTTTGCAGAAACTTTCACACTGGGGACGACATCAAGGCACAGAAAATTGCCATTGCGGAAAGCTTAATGTTGGGGCTGACATCAAGGCGGAAAAAATTGCCAATGTGGAAAGCTTAATGTTGGGAGCAAGATCAAACCAGACATAATTGCCATAGTCACGGCTTCCATAAGTCGTCACATTGTTGTTATGGTTTTGTGGAAAATTTCATATTGGGGCGACATCAAGGTAGTGATAGATGTTACAATCACAATCTCCATACCCCGCCACAGTGATGCTATGGTTTCGTGGAAACCTTCATACTGAGGGCGACTTGGCCAACGTCAAAGCAGTGAAAGATATAGTCACAATCTCCATAGGCCACCGTAGTGATGTTCCAGTTTCAAGGAAACCTTCATACTGGGGGCAGCATGTTCCTCCATGTGCTTCAGTCACGGGCCAATTATTGAGTGTAATCTCTGATGTTGGCTTCGACATGAATGCGAATCTCCCAACAGAAACAGATTTTTCTCCAGGTGTTTTCCAAATTGAAATCGTTATTTCTACAAATACTTATGATTATTTCTTAAGTTCTTGAAAGTGAGTATGAATATATTTTTGTCATGCAAAGTAAAAATTCTTTCAGCTCTAACAGATTTTATTTTGAGTAAACCGCCTCAGCGCCATGAAACACGTTATTCTAGCGGTTACCATGCAAAGGTACCGCCAAAATGCCCTGAAAGGAAGCCGAGTCCAGGACTTGGGGACGAGTAGTAAAGTATCATTTTTCAGGAAATGGTAAACAAGCCATGGAACATCATCAACTTGACGAAATACTACATTTAGTATCTCCACTCATTTGGCCCATTTTTTAGCACTTTTTGATCCGCGAACTCAATGTAAGACTTCAAGTTTTCAGTTGTTAGCTTCAATGAAAATCTTCATGTTCTTTATATGATTCAGTGCAATTATGGTTCACGGTTACTTTCGATTGTTCAAAGTTAAGAGTTCGGTTCTAGATCGCACATCGGTTACCTCTCCATTGAACACTTTGCTCTGGCATTAACCATGCCAAAGGTACTGTCGGAATTCCCTTAACGGAAGTTAAGTCAAAGACTTGGAGGTGGGTAGTAAGGTAGGGAGTTTGGCTTAGCAAGCCACCAGCTGTAATAGTGGCGAATTCCATGAACCTACTCGCTCCTCACGGGGATTGTGTTGCCAATGCCGTGGGATGCCCCTGGGGAAGAACCTTAACGGTTAGTGGAATAATAGTGTTACACCACAAGAAATGTGACGACATGACTAGCTGGTATAACACAAAGATTATTCCACAAGTCTAATGCTAATGTGCCAATTGCGTGAACCTCACGGCTCCATAAAGAAAAGGAGTCTCCACGGTTTTCCAGTTCCAAAATTGCATAAAAGAAAAATGCAGATTGTTCACGGCTCCATAACGAAAATGAGTCTCCACGGTTTTTCAGTTCCAAAATTGGATAAAAGAAAATGCAGATTGTCACGGCTCCATAAAGAAAGGGAGTCTCCACGGTTCTCCAGTTCCAAAATTGCATAAAAGAAAATGCAGATTGTTCACGGCTCCATAAAGAAAAGGAGTCTCCACCGTTCTCCAGTTCCAAAATTGCATAAAGGAAAATGCAGATTGTTCACGGCTCCATAAAGAAAAGGAGTCTCCACGGTTCTCCAGTTCCAAAATTGCATAAAAGAAAATGCAGATTGTTCACGGCTCCATAAAGAAAATGAGTCTCCACGGTTCTCCAGTTCCAAAATTGCATAAAAGAAAATGCAGATTGTTCAAAGTAATTGAACCTCACGACTCCATAAAGAAAAGGAGTCTCCACGGTTCTCCAGTTCCAAAATTGCATAAAAGAAAAATGTAGATTGTTCACGGCTCCATAAAGAAAAGAAGTCTCCACGGTTCTCCAGTTCCAAAATTGCATAAAAGAAAATGCAGATTGTTCACAGCTCCATAAAGAAAATGAATCTCCGCGTTTCTTCAGTTCTAGAATTGCATAAAAGAAAATACAGATTGTTCAAAAGAATTGTACCTCACGACTCCATAAAGAAAAGGAGTCTTCATGGTTCTCCAGATTGTTCAAAGTAATTGACTTTCACGGCTCCATAAAGAAAAGAAGTCTACATGGTTCTCCAGAGTATTCAAAGTAATTGAACTCATGGCTCCAAAAAGTAGTCAAGTCTCCACGGTTTATAAGTTCTAAATTGCAAAAGGACTTGGAAGTGAGTAATAAGGTAGGGAGTTGGGTTTAGCAAACCACCATCTGTAATAGTGGCAACTCCCATGAACCTACTCGCTCCTCATGGGGATTGTGTTGCCAATGCCGTGAAATGCCCCTGGGGAAGAACCTTCACGGTTAGTGGAATGATAGTGTTACACCACTAGCAATGTGACGACATGGCTAGCTGGTATAACACAAAAATCATTCCACAAGTCTCAAGTCTGGTTACTTCATATGCAAAGTTACTTAAAGGCGCCATAAAGAAGTTCACGGTTCTCATTCTCCAAAGAATGCAAAAACAAAAGTGCAGATTGCTCACACTCCATGAGCCTAACGATTCCATAAAGAAAAGGAGTCTACGGTTCTCATTCTCCAAAAAATGCAAAAACGAAAGTGCAGATTATTCAAACTCCATGAGCCTAACGACTCCGTAAAAAAAAAGGTCTCCACGGTTCTCAAGCTCAAAAAATTGCAAAAAAGAAAATGCAGAATATTCAAAGCTTATTATTAGCCTTGCAGCGACAAGGAATATTCTAACCAGGTTCACAGATCGCTCAGGCTTTAGAGAGATGAATAGAGGCCACCTTGGGACGAAGACTTCACGGCTAGGCCTGTCAACTATCCAAACCGATCCAATCCATTATTTTAGACTTTTGGATATCCATTTGGATTAATGGATCACTTAAAATGGTTTTTGGATATCCATTATTGTTTTGGTTCGGTTTGGATAATACTAAAGGAAAAATCGATCCGATCCGAACACCAAAAAGAGAAACAATTTGTAAAAAAATTTATCGATTTGAAAATCAAAATCCTAATTCTATTTGTCTTCTACTTCCTTTAATCTTCTTTCTCTCTCTCTCCAAGCTTTACATGGGAAAGAATACCAATGATAACCCTATGTTTTGTAGTTATGATAATTTGGGTTTCTTAATTCACGAAGAAATTTGAGATTTTTCAAAAACTTTGAGATTTTTATATTGGATTTTTTCAAATTTAAAAGTAAGTTTTTGTTTTTTCATATTTTGATGAAGTTGTAGATATAATTGATGGAAATTTCAAATATAATTGATGGAAGTTTCAAATCGTCGCAATGATATGTATAAAGTTCAGAAAATTTAAAATGTGATTTAAAGGGTTTGAAAGACAATGAATAAAGAGGAACTTGTTAATGGAGTTGAAGAAGATTTTTGTATACTAAATAACAAAAAAAAAAAGATTTTTCAAACAAATTTGTTAATGGAGTTGTGAATTTGATTCAATTTTAACTAGTGATTCAAACAAATTTGTTAATGGAGTGGTGAATTTGATTTCATTTTAACTAGTGATTCAAAATTTTTATGGAGATAAAATGAGGAAGAAGATAAAAATTAGATTTTTTGATCGGATCGGATCGGATCGGATATCCACTACTAAAATTGGATCAGTTCAATATCCAATTAATATGATCCATTATCGAATTGGATCGGTTTGGTTCGGATCACTATAAATCTGGATCGGTTTGGATCATGGTAAAAACCAAACCGATCTGATCCATTGACAGCCCTATTCACGGCTCTGGGTTTATTCTTCTTTTCCAGTACCGCCAACCATGAGGTCTTTCAGATTATTTGTTTTTTTTTTTTTTTTTTTGTGGGGAAGAGGGTGTTCCTCATCTGATGAATCATTATCGGAAACCCGCCAAATGATCTTTTCAAATTAAATGTGCTTAATAGCATGGAAAATATCTCATTTCAATCATCAACGTTACATCGTGGATAACAGACCTGGGGGCGAGTACGACAGATGTCATTTCTCTTTCTCAAAGAGATTCATTCTTGTTATTTCGGAGTATTGGATACTTCAAGGCTTCTTGACATACGAAAATAGAACTACGATGGTTTGATCCCAACTTGGGTACGTAGGCAGCTACTCGGGTAGAACAGTCAATATTTTACTTCAGAAACCGTAAGCTCAGACAGATGCGTGAAGGTTGTCACAAGTGATAATACGACATCAATAATTCAGTTTTCAACCGTGAGCTTCGGCATATATGTAAACTCCGTCACATCCGAGATTAAAAAGAAAGAAACATGAGATACACGGACACCAGTGCCTTAACTGGTGAGAGGACTCTCCTCGTAATGATTTCTATGAGAATGGTTTCTCTGGACCGTAAGCACAATGAAGATAGACCTTCACAGCTAACGCTCAAGAGAGGGGGCGATGTAAGTACGTCATTCCGTACCACTACGTGGAAACCGTCAGGATGAGGGAATAACATAAAATCGGCTAGAACCGGGTGAGTGGGATAATTGCCGAGAAGCTTATTGAAGAAGCTTCATCATTACAGCTAAGGGAAATACTTGGTCAAGAGAGCTCCACGTGGAACTACCACAATCATGGATCTAACAGAGATCCTACGGCTACAATAGATGGCAAACTACTATAAATACAAGAGCATTCACTACTCTAAAGAGGTGAGACATTCCTTCCACACCTTCCCCGTTGTTGCACCTTAAACCTTCAAACACTGACTTGATCGTCGGAGTGTCTTTCACCGGAACAAGTCCAGTGAGTTCATGCAGGTACACGGAGCTAAAGGCCAAAGAACACGGTCACCTTCAAGTACTCGGGGCTAAAGATTAGGAGCCACCGCCTCCCCCAACCTAACGGTGCGAATCCAAAGTGAGCTTACTTATGAGTTCATGCAGGTACACAGAGGTAAATGCCAAAGTACACGGTCACCTTCAAGTACACGGAGCCGAAGATCAGGAGCCACCGCCTCCCCCAACCTAACGGTGCGAGTCCAAAGTGGGCTTACAGAGGGGACCCTTTCCCCTTTAAATTACGTGTGGAAACTTATATCAACAATCAGCTGTTGACGTGTTTCGAACCCACAACCTCTCCACTTTGTGAGAGGGGTGCTACCATTGAGCCACATGCTCATTCGCAAGGTCAAAGGAGGGTGGGGTGCCCAAGGTCAACTTCACGGGTTCCTAAAAACAGAAACTGGAAGTTAAAGGAGGGACCAAGTAATCCTACTTTTCTCATCATTTCTACTTATTTAGTTAAAGACCTGAAACAGTTATGGTCAACCCCGTGGTACACAAGCATTTAGCCCAAGAAAAGTTAATTACAGAACCGTGAACCCTTTTGCAATTCCCCAAAATCGGAACAAGGAAAACCCTTGAGCAAACCAAAAACAGTTCAATTCCTAGTCTAATCGTGGGAAATTCTAGGATCTCGTTCGACTATGCTAATAGATAAGAATAGATTCAAAGGAGTGCAGCAGCAAAAATAATTGTTTGATTCTTAAACCTTTATCTATAATTCAAAAACCACAACTTAGTAGAAAAATTAAGAAAGAAACTAACCTGGTATGGAGAACACAAGAGCCAAAGCTAGAAACACAGAGAAATCAGGAGGCAGCGCCAGTGAAATTGAAGAATTAAAGAATTGAAAGAAAGTGATTTTGCGTTTTCACCTAAGTACAAGGAAGAACAGAAGATGCAGAGCAATGGAGAAGATGAAGACGGAAATGAGGGAAAAGAGAGAGAAAAGGTTTATATCTGAAAGCGTATAGAGGAAGTTATTGAAGAGAGAGAAAGAAAGAAGCAGAGCTTGTGGGAAACGAGGGAGGCACGGTTAAAACTTTTGTTATTACTCGAGGTAATAAAGAAGGCACGTGGGTATGTTAACACAGAATAAGTGACACGTGGATTCCACTTACACTACAGGAAAACGAAAAGAACTCACGTGAGACACACGTGACCCACTAGGTTAAAATTCAAATCTAATTATTTGAATCAAGATAAAATAGCGCGGAAAAAAAAACATAGCCAAGTGGTCGTCAAAACACCGCTAACATGACGAAGTAAGTAAAGCACCATTATCTAAGGCAGGCTACAACAACCATGGGCGGAGGCGACTCTCACGGAAAGCATTCACTATTTCTCTAATCTAGTAAATCCTAAGACCCGAGAGGTTTCCGATTTGCTAAATCAGAGGAGGCGATCTAAGTACCCAATCCAGGATCACTATATTTGACCATCAAGATAAAAGGGGAACAAAGATAAACTAGGACGCGGTGCAGGGAATAGTTACCGGGAGGCTTATGGAAGAAGTTACGATATTACCGCTAAAAAGTATGTTTTGGATAAGACAGCTCCACGTGCGACTGCCAGGGCCATAAATCCAAACCGAGATCCTACAGTTACAAATGATGACTTACTGCTATAAATACAGGTTCATTAACCACAGAAAAAAGGTTAGACATTTACTTCTCTCACCTACCCATTGTTACACCTTCAAACCTTCATACACTGACTTGATCGTTGGAGTGTTATTCACCGGAATAACTCGAGTGAGTTCCTGCAGGTACACGGAGCTGAAGACTAGAGAGTATCAGAACCGTCAAGGACGCGGAGTTTGACACCTAACACCACTGTCTCCGCTGACCTGACGGAGTTTGATACCTGACACCACTGTCTCCGCTGACCTGACGGAGTTCGATACCTGACACCATTGTCTTCTCTTACCTGACGGTGTGAGTTCAAAGTGGGCTTACAAGCATAAAGCCTGATATTAAATTAAAAGGCTGAAGTGAATAAGAAAGCAAAAGCAAAAACAAGAACCCAATTACAAGGTTATAGTCTAAACTTTGAACTCTCATTTGAATGGGTTTTATCCAAGCCACCATCACCATAATTAAGCGCCAATTTTGTTACCATCAAATGATGTTGTCTTGAACCACAACTCCTGCACAAGGCATTGCCCCCTTCACTCCCAAATAAGTAAGATGGACTAAATTTTACGATTAAAATCTCTAGATCATGTGGTTTAAAATATATCACGATAGTTTGTTCTGTAGTAAAGTTTTAGGAAAACTTGACATTCGACAGGTTTACACAAAAAAAAAAAAAAAAATTGTTTCTGAACCATAGGTGAAAAAATCGTTTAGGGGCGGATATCCGATCTGCCAAAAACCGGATTATTCCGCGGATATCCGACCTCCCGTGTCGGATTTTTGAGGTTTGGCAAATTCAAAAAAATCGGAATTTTTCGCGGATATTCGCGAAAAATTCGGCAAATTGGGAGGTTTTCTGCACTTTCCGTATTTTTTTTCTGATTTCGATATATAAACTTATAATTAAAAGAAAAACATACATTACAAATTAAACACACGACAAATCATACAAGGAAGCTAAGACGGAACTATTACACAAGATAGTTTTACTCATAGGTGAAAAAATCGTAAATATCGGGCGGATATTCATAGAACTTTTATATGTTTACAATACAAGAACTAAACACAAACAACCTCATTACAACTCAACCCATAGTTTTATTTTAATAATCAAAATAAAAGACATGCTAACCCCAGAATGATAGACGCCCATTGTCAAACCGATGAGCTTCGAGTCGCATACGTGTGGGGACGAACTCAGTACAGTAATATTCCCATGACATTGTTTGCTCGTACGACCTGAATTGGTCAATATGCATATCATATGCATCTTGATCCATACAATACGGAGCAAATGATTCAAAGATAGGAAATCTCGAGTATTGTTGAACCGGCATTAATGTATCGGCTGACTGCACGTCGGACCCACTTGTCATTGGGGCCAACCAACTCCCTATATTAGGAAACCAAGAACCACTGTCATCTGGTTGGGTTTGGTAGGATGGTACACTGGTTTGCCAAAAGTGAGAGAGAACTTCACTTTGGCATGGGCGTGCTTTTTTTTCGTTTCTTTCTGATATATTGCTCTTGGAGGGCCATCAAGTTCGTCGCGAAAGTTTCCAAACGTCTAGTGCCTTTTGGACCTTTTTTTGATAATCTCATCGAAAATTCTAGTTCGGGGGATTAAAAATAAATGTGTTAATTTTATAATCGAAAATTTCATAAATTTCGATAAATATCGGTTTTTGCCGAATTATGCCGCGAATATCCGATAAATACCGACCGGCATGGGGTGTTTTAAAATCCGTTTATATGCCGTATGCCGTACCGTGCCGATCTCCAAAAAAACGGAAAATATCGCGAATATCCGGTCGGCAAGAACGATTTTTTCACCTATGTTCTGAACTAGAAAATGTTATTAAGATGTGCTATTGTGCTTGGAACCACAGGTATATGGTGGAGAGAGAACGGAGATGCCCCTTTACAGATTGGACATCGAAAGGTTTTCCGGGTAAAGAAGCACAGTTTATGTTCATAGACAACATAAAACCTATTAACCTACAGAAGGATTGGAATTGTATATCAAGGCAAACAAGCTTATCCAATAACCACCCATGAAGCTAGTCAGATCTCTTATTCATCTCCAACTGAAAAATTGTTCCTGTGCAACTCTTCCATGGAAACACAACTCAAGTTCCTGTAAACATATATGGAAAAGATGGATCCATACCCAACATCTGATGAATTTTTTTTCAACGTCTTAACACCAACACATTTGAAGATATGGATGGGATTACTACTGCAGGGAGCTAGGATAAAATGCCAACGAAGTCAATCTAATCTACTTAATTGGATAAATGCCAACGAAGTCAATCCAATCTACTTAATTGGATAAATGAGGCACCCGATAACACACTTTGCCACTGATTTAAATACAAACAATAAACTGATAGACATCACCTAAGTTCCAAAGATATATGTAAGACTACACCCAAACAAACAACTCAAAAGTCATAACTACAAGAAAAAGCGTAACTAGATTGGAAATTGGAAGACTTGAAAGAATATGCACTCACCTGCTCAAATCATCTACATGACTACCACAAAATCACAAGTAAATCACCCCTAAACATCAAATATATCTAGTATTATACCAATCCAATAAGAAGCAGCATACTCTGCAAGCTGACGTTTTGGTTTTTATACTTCTACATATTTCCCGAGCATTAATTCATGTATATATGGCTCAAAATAGTGGGTACTTACCATGGAGTCTGGATGCTCTCTTATGCGGCTCTGAAGGGTAAATGAAATGAGGACACAGTAATACACTACTTATATACTACCATGATGGAATGCCTATATATGTTATTTATGGAAGCTTCTATAAAAGAAAATGTGTCCATCAGACCTTTTTATGCATGCAATCAAAGAAAAATTCCAATATAGAACACTGAAATGACATTTAATTTACAAATATGAATTACAAACGCCAGGCAATTTACTAAATTATGAAAACTTGGGTTTGGGCATGGGCATGGGCATGGGCATGGGCATGTGCATGGACAACTCTTCGGAATGCACAGAACTTAATTTTTGAATCCAGTTCCGTAGTCCCTTCTTATGATCGCTGCAAGTTGAGTCTCCAACTAGTTTTAATGTACCGTCAAGGGCAAACGAAGATTCAAACTTCTCAAATACCTTTACAATCTGCCAGAAGTCAGGTCTCTTTTCAGGATGCAACGCCCAACATTGCTCTATCAAAGCTCTCAGAACAGGAGGGCAATCCACAGGGATAATAGGTCTCAAATTCTGAAAACCAAATTTGATATGGTAAAATACATATCCATATTGCAATATTTTGGTGCTTCATACTGAACCAAAAGGAATAAGAATACATTTACTATTTGTATTTAATAAAAAAATTCTTTGTCGTGGCAGTCTAAATGTGCATTAGCCATCAAGTCAGACAAAGGTCTAAATATGGCACAATTAGAAGGACTAAAATCTAATCATCCCTATTGATAATTAATAACAAGAAGAATGAGAAGAAAAAATTGTGTTGCTCTTTACTTTTGCAAGTAACACATACAGTTAACAACATAAAATATAAATGTTTCACTACTTTCACATTACTAGAAGAGAAGGTATACAAGCACTAAGAGAGAGAGATATCCACTTCTGGAACAACGGATGTTTAGGGGATCAAGAGGATTGCCTTTTTATTTTGAAAAGAAAAATTATCATTAAAAAAGCTCAATGTTTTTCATGAACTGCCATTGCAAAATATTTCAACATGTCTGGTATTCTTACCCATTAGCCAAAATAAAAAGTGGTTCCATTTTGTATCTGCAATATTGACATTTGATAAAAGAAAGTAAACGTGCTGGGAAGGAGACGTACTGCGGATTGTAGCAAGTTAAGCAACATAATCCTTACCAAACACTTCTCAACAAGAATGTTAAAGTAAAGGGGTTGAAGAGTGCAGTGTACAATGCTAAGATATATCATAGAATAGGAAGGTACCTTATTGACAACAGCAAAAGCAGCTTGAACAGGTGTCATACGTTCATAGGGGATAACTCCAGCTACTAATTCCCATAAGACAAGTCCAAAGCTGTAAACATCAACCTTTCGTCCATAAGGTTTGTGTTTGATCACCTCAGGAGCCATCCATCGATATGTCCCCGGGTCGTCAACTAATGAATCAACAAATGCTTCCTCACAAGCTATTCCAAAATCTGCAACTTTCAAGTTACACTGTTCGTCGAAAAGAATATTTTCGGGCTTAAGATCACGATGAATGACACCTTGTGAGTGTATGTACTCCATTCCTCGAGCTATATTCAAAGCAATTGCAATCAATTTTTCTAAAGGAAGAGATTTTTCTTTAAATGTGTGCAAGAATGCCCTCAACGAACCCCCTGAAAGATACTCGGTGATAATACAAAAGACCGGTGATTCTCTACATGCTCCCACCAACTGTATTGAAATAACAAAATAATCCATGACAACACGCACATAGAAAGCTCTACATACAAACATCTACATTTACTTTTCTTCTTTTTTTTTCTTGGTGGTATTACGTGAAGGCAATAAGTAAACGCGGAAGAAAATGCTCGGAATAAGAGCTTTTAAAATGTTCTGGAAATTCGTGAATAATTAATTATCATTTTTAAGGTATATTTGTGGAAATTCTTCGAAGGTTTGGTTTGTTCAATATCAAGTTTCAGTTTATCAAACACTTTAATTTCGTTGAAGAAAGAAGCATTTTCATTAAAGAAGAAAATAACAAGTATAGTTATGAGCCAAGTTGTACAGACACGGAGATGGCAACACGAGATTTTTGATATATATAGGACACGAACACGTTGAGAACACATTTATAAAATATTATATTTATAATATATTTAATAATCAAGAATTCAAGCTAATTACAAAGTTTAAAAGGAACTAACATTTCCGAAAGGTCAGTTTACTGACTTACTAGGTCGTCGATAACTCCAAATAAGTCAACATTTCATCAAACACATAATAAACATGTTTATAAAACTCCAATTGCAGATAGTGAACCCAAGTAGAGAGAATGAGATTTTCATGGAGATAAGAATATGACGTTAAGATTGATCTTGGTCTCTATCTCACTACATATTTTGTGACCAAAACCCTCCTTTCTTTCACATCTCAAAGAAGCTCGGTAATGGATATTGGTCAATAGATACTTTTATGTGTTTTAAGTTGTTAGTTGTTTACTTTCACCTCCTTGAAAATTTTCGTTGAGACTGCCACACAAGAAATAGAAAATGATTCTATGGAAAAATGTTCATTATGATGAAAAGGGTTGTACGCTTGTACATCTACTAACTTGTGCAGTTTGAAGTCATGAACTCATGATCTTGCAGATTTTCTTCCCATCTTTGATGTGAGACTAATGACTCCAACTGTAACATCCGGGGATGATGTAAATGAAATGACCGGTGCATAAGGCATTTCTGGCGGTTCACCATAAAAATTCAGTGTTTGGTGTACATGACCTTATTTCTCACCCACATGTGGATCCTTTTATGGCAAATTCCACTCAGTCGTGGCAGAATGGAAGTGACTGCCTGTTTAATATGCCACAACCCCTCTTATACTCCATGCTATAATCTGAACAGCGCAGCGATAAGGGTATACTACATTGTTATGGCATAACTGGTGGAAGAGTTCATAGCAACCTCAGAGGTTGTTGTGTGTCAAAGTGGATGATGTACTTGAGCAAGATTTTCGAAATTCGTGGGTGATTTTTTTCCACGAAGTAGAGAATGATGCAAAGCATGTCTAAGCCATAGTTCAAATCATCCAAGCCCAAACCCCTTAGTTAGTTATTTATTTCAGCAATTGCTTTGGTTCCAAGAAATTCAGTTTCTTTGTTAAAGATGAATATTGCTTTCCCAGACATTCTTTTAGGTCAAATAACATCAAGTTAAACTATAAACAATTTTTTCTTAAACTTAACATAAGAAGAAATAACTTGAGTTTCTTCATAAAATAGTGAGTCTTCATCTATATTAAGATGTTTTATTCTCTTACAAATTTATCATCGTTGTAATATCAAATGAAATATTAAATTTAAGATTTTGGTAAACAATAAAGTAATGATTTGGGTATTTGTTAATGGAGAAGAAAAAAAAAAAAAGAAAAGAGAGAAGATAAATCAACAAAAAATAAAAGATTGCAAAAAAACTAGAATTTTCTAATAAGTTTTTGATTTAAATAGATAGGTGTGTGGCTCTTAGTAAAAGTAGTACATAATTTTTTTATGGGTGCTTTTAATATGTTGGATAGCTCTTGGTAAAGAACCGGGTGTCAATATGATTTCCCTATATATATTAGTTAAAGCTTTAATTACCTTTGAGTGTTAATGTTTGTCTATTTCAAAAAGAAGACTTATTAGGGTTGTTGAAAGTCCCAACTGACTGTTTATTTTATTTCTTTCAGTAAATTTATTAGGTTTTGCTTCCGCCTCACTCACATCAGCTAGGAGACTTGTAAAACAGAATTTTAAATCAATACAATTTTGATAGAAAATCGATAACCCTTAAATAAATTAAAGGAAGTGACATAATGAGGAAGTGTACTCAACATTAAAAGTAATGCAAAGTGAGCATATGACCACCTACTACAACTACCTTAAGACCATATTTTTTTCAAATACATCAAGACCTAACATTATGAAGAAAGAGATTATACAATGAACTGAGAAGATTTTCACATTACCTTAATTACATTTGGATGATGTAGACGAGATAGAAGAGTAACTTCTCTTTTGAATTGCTTTTCTAGCTGAGCCGTCAAGGATCCATTTTCTTCATTGTCAGGTTGTCTAATGATCTTAACTGCAACTGGTTGTTCATTGTACATCCCATGGTAAAGTCGACTATGTGCTCCACATGCAAATCTAAATCCAAGGAATAACTTCGAAAGATCAATAGTCCATTCATCTACAGCTTCAACAGCTGTAACCCTCCTACCTCCATGGTCAAAGTACTTTGTCCATGTTGAGTCTTTACAACTTCTAGACTTGTCAGATCCTTCACCAGAATTTTTGCTAAGCAACTTTCTGACACTTTCTTGATGATTTTCCTTTTTCCGAGGATGTGGAGTAGAGAATCTCTGTTTATCAGAATGAGCCTTTTTAAAAGTGTCTGAAACTACAGTTTCAGTATGAGGAGATACAGACCTATGTTTGTTGGTAATAGGATTTCGTAGAACATGACCATGATGCGATACAGGTTTAACAACAGTTGGTTTAGGCCTAGACTTCAATCCGGATTCACGATCAGATTGTTGGGGTGACGTGACATTTGACGTCTTTGAGAGTGTAACAGACGGAAACAAGGATGAATCCAACCTATGAAAAATTGTGTGAGAAAATTTAACCCTCCTTACCCAAGAGTTAGTTCCTTCCTCCATATATCCCAAACCACCAACTAAACCAGCTAAAATTTTAATACTCACCAAACTCTAAATCCACCACTGAACTCCATATCCAAATATAGTTGAAAGCCATTAACTAACATCCAAGTCCAAAATAAATGAACTTCATCCTTAAAACAAACATCTCAAACATAATTCAATTTTTCCATCTCTACTCTTATCAACCACAATTTCAACCACTAGACTTTTATTTCTCAAAATCCTGGAAAAAATCATACACAAGAAAATAATTAAATAAAAAGTGAACAAGACCCAATGATGTTGAACTAGTAGTAAACTACTACTAATAAAATCAAGAAACAAACTACTCCACATATAGCATGAAATGAAAGTGGTTTCACATAATTAATCAGTAATAAAACCCAACAAAAAAAAACTAAAAACCCACCAATAAAAAACCTAAAGAATGAAAAGAGCTCTTACCTCAACAAGCTCACATATCTACATCACCATTATTATTCTTCATGAAGAATTTGGAAGAAATGGAATGAAGAAGAAGAGAAAATAAAAATAAAAAAATCTGGAAATGGGATCTCTGTTAAGAAAGGAAATGGAACCACAATTAATACTAACCGTAGGATTCCATTTTGGTTTGATATTATTTTGAGTATTGTTTTTGGAAGTGGATGTTAGGTCCCACCATTTGGAAAGTCATAAAAGACGGACTATACCAATTACCAACAACAGAATAAATTAATAAATAATAAAAGAATAAAATAGAAAGAGAATCAAACTGTCACTTTTCAAGATGAGATGATGATTATGACCTGCTTTTCTTCACATCTCAATAATTAAATTAATATATGGGCCTGAATTTATTTATGGGCCTTTAATTGGATCCAAAACAAAAAGGGTTCAATTTCAAGTGAACCAATGAGCAAGTAGAGCAGTTTGATGCAATTTCTTAAAGAGATGTATAATGTAAAATGTCTCAAGCTATCTCCGCCAGAGAACTTAAGGTATGTTATACTCCTCGAAGTTACTATTACGTTCTATACTTTCTCATTGTGGAGACCTTAATGCATTAGAATCCAAGCCATAATCATAGTTTATATTTAGTGTATTTTCAATTTATTTACCTTTTCACATTAGCTCTGATAAATTAATGTGAATAAACCATAAATATATATTTTATCCTTTCGCAGTGGAAATTCTCCCCAGTCTATTTCATAATCTAAGGGAGTTCGTATTGGTAGAAGAGGGCGATGAAACCTTTGTGATTCTTAACAAATTTCTTGAAGACATTGTGTTCTATAGAAACTTTTGTCTTGGAGAGATATGAGGTATCTAGCTTGTTATTTCCCAAAGCATGCATTCTTCTTAGGGTTTAGATACCTAAACCCTAAACCCTAAAGCTCTAAGCACTGACTTAACTGACAGCATGTTTATTGTGGTCTTTAATTTTGTTTATACCATGATTTATGGTTTATAAGCCTATGAGAACTATGCGCTCGTGCCTTGTTATTTTCTTCTTAGTATACCGATAACTACTTAGGTAAAATGGCAGAAGATTTGGAAGAAGGCTTGCCAGCCCATTACGTTTTTCGGTCTCTGAAAATAGTAAAGATCCATTATTCTCGGGGGATGGAGGATGAACTCAAGTTTCTGGATTACTTGAGAGGGCCATACATTTGAAGGAAATACATATTTGGGAGACAACTAAAACAATGAGTTTTTATCAGAAGGTGTTAGCATTACCCCGATCTTCTCCAAACGTCTTATTTCATTTCTATGAACATGCCGAAGATTAACAAGAGTGAAGGTTTGTACTCATGTAATCCTTAAACCTGGTTTTCTTATATTCCAGAAATCTGAAATTCTACTTCAATATTTAGAGTTATTCTAAGAAATATGGAATCTCAGCATTCCCGTCAAAATGCTGAAACTTTTGTCATTGTGATTGTTTGGAAATTTACATAGCTTAATTGAACTAGTTTTATAATGCCAAACTTTCCCCTGTTCCTACCAGTAGGAGGATGTGTAATCTCTGGAATGAATATTATTGTGTTTCTCAGTGTCTTTATCAACTAAATGGATCTTTGGCTTCAACCAATGGATAACTAAAAACAAATGAAATTTCTCCTGGCAATTATAGTCTCTCTGTGTATGAATACCGTATGAACATAAATAAATAACCCGCTTCATTCAATCGAATACAAATAACAATGTTCTATCACCACTCATTTTTCATTTTTGGTTTACATGAGATCATAAAAATGCCATATTTCCTAAGACCTCATCGTTTGAGCTAGGTGGTTTGGTCAGACATTAGAGTTAAACTTATTCTTCAAACCATAGCTTGAGGGAAAGGGGGTAACTTTTCTATGCCGAGGGTCAAAGTCTCTTCCAATAAAAAACTATTTTGACTCCAATCTAGCGGTGGTGAACTCTTTTGGGACGTTTTAATGCAGTGATTAGAAATATTGTATAGCTTTGATGAATATGTATTTGAGTCCTTATTTGAAGTAAAGAATAACATTAAGCATGACTTTGAGGAATAGTTTCAGAGTTTTATGGGTTCTTAAAAATAATGCTTAGTGATATCAGAAAGCATAATTTTCTTGATCATTTCATTCTTTTGGCGTGCATATCATACTTCATTGGGATTGGCAGGAATGGGCATGTTCTTAATGCTGGAAACATGAGTCTAAGCACATCACAAATATCCTCTCAAGCTAATCTTTCTGTTATATCGAATAGAAAGAAAGTTATTACGTACACCTGAGAAAATCTTTAATCCTGCTTATATTAAAACTAAACTCTTTGCTATCATGACCAACGGTTTCTTCTCTTGGATAGCATCTTCTCATTCTCTTAGTGGTATGGATTTTTTAACAATTGAATGGCCTGCCAAATTTGTGCTTGCAGGATGCTGCAGTGTCAACCAAGCCAATGAGTTACTTGACCAGAGAAAGCTGAAGTTATATAGCTATCGGAAAAGCCAGTTTTTTGTTGCTGTACAACACTGTTGTTGGAAGGATTGTAGGAATATTTTGACAGCCTAGAGGGAAAGAATCCTTGAATATCAGTATTAGTATTACTAGTGAAGTTGAAGTGGAAGATATGGAGAAAATGGCAGCAGCACAACAACACTTTGATTCCTTTTGTTATATACATACCTAGAGGTTAGTTAAAAGGCAACTCATGATTTTGCGAATATAGGCAGAAGAGAAGTTGATATCATCTTCCAATATTCGATCTAAAATGTATTTGCCATAAAGATAAAAGGTATAGGCTCTTTTATATCAAATCAAACCATGTTCTAACATGCATATAAGAAATGTTCAATGCATCTTCTGCTTCAACATCAACAATTGAATTGTTTAAAATTGCATTTGCACTACGTGCCAAGTATTAAATACTGGGCACAATCTCTTGGTCATATTCTTTAATATTAGGATCTTTTCCATTGTAATTGTTTAATGTTCTTAACCTTAATCCAAGCACAATGATTATTGAATTTTAAGCACACCATTACACCAATAAAATTACTTGTGTAACGCCTAAAAGCATGGAATGTTAGGTCAAGAAGTCAAGAACCAATAAAATTAGTTGAAATAATAATTTCGAAAGATAGCTGGTGGGGGTGCATTTATTTAATTGAGCTATCAATACTGGTTTTCTTTATATTGAAAGATAGCTAGTTTGAAAAGTTCAAATCATGTTGTCCAAGATGTTGGGTCTCTAACTTCATTTAGAAAGCTATTGAGAAGAATATTCAGGTATGATCAAGACTTTGGTAACCCCTAAATACATGGAATGTTAATTTAATAATAATTGTTTGGGTATAAGTTTCATACTTTTTACTAAAAGTTCATATTCCTGGTTTAACTTCCATATTTTTGATGTGAATTTGTTATCAATCAAACCATCCCATTGGCATATATGAACAGTTATAATAATCTGTGTAAATCTTCTTGAAGATGTTCTGCATTGGCTTCCACACTTAAATTATATTTTCTGATCGGACCAAGTTCAAAGGATACTATAAATGTTTAATGTAAAATATCCTACATTTGTTACCAGCAGCTACAATAAATAGTGGCAAGGACGACGACCCTTTTCAAATACTACACTAAGAACCATATTTTTGGATTCATCTATATAAACTACATACTGTAGATGACTACAATACTCTGGGCATCAAAAGGTTATATTATTTCATGGTAGCAGATTTTGCCCAAGCAAAGCAAGGTCTGTCGACCATCTAAAACCTGTAATTTACTGCAAAGATAGCGACGATGATTTTAGATATTTCATGCATGCATTTACCAAAATAACATAAATTAGCCCACACTTGAAGTTCAATTATAAATTCCACAAGTCCAAACGTACAATTCAAGTTCAACAGTTAAACCCAACCAAAACGGTTCTAAGTTTGTTCTGGTCAAGTGGATGACCAAATTGACTATTGACTCTCGTATTATAGTCTTTCTTATCTATTTTAATCTTTTTTTCTAGAAATTATTACTACTTTTGAGTCTGTAAATGATTGGGGTTGTTAGTTGTTACAATTTACAACTTACAACTTACAAACCATATCAACATTGCTCAACATGACCTATAAAAACAAAACAAAACACCTTGGTTGGTTGAATGTGGGTCATTGATTGATATTAAGGTAATTAGTAAACAAAACGTATATTGTAGATTAAGGTAATATGTACCATTTAATTTAATTGACTCATACTTCAATTATCAACATGACCATGAATGAATTAATTAGAATTAGAATTAGAATTAGATATTTAGATGTAGTAGGTAGTTGTCTCTGTCGGTCAACTCTAGAGTTCCGAGAAGAAGGCCAAAAATATATTGCTAATCAAGGCATTTGTGTTTTCTTTTCCTTCTTTCACACAACAACAACAACAACAACAACAAAGAACAACAAAACGCTCAGCAAAAATCAAAGCTCCCCACCTCTCTCACTCAATCCCATCACACACGTTCTGGGATTTTTTTCTTAACACCTCTTTTCTCGTGTATTCTTTATTCTTATTTACTCTTCTCTTCTCTCACACTACAACAGAAACGGTTCTTCTCTTTACAACACCTTCAGGTTTTTTTCCTTCTCATAGATCACAAACATTGGGTTCTTTCTTGTTTCTTTGATTCAATTCTCTTATAGGTTTGGTTTGATGGGGTTTTTTTTTTTGTTTTATGTGATTTTTGTGTTTTATGATCTACAATGCAATATAAAGGATGTTTGGAGTGCAAATCTATTAATATTACCATTGCCCATTTGCTAATATGTACTTGATTAGAGTTTTATTGTTTGAATTAATGTCTAAATTTGTTCTGTACAAATATTCTGAATCTTTTTAATGCATAGCATGTTCATAGATCTTAAAACCTCTTATATATATATTAACATAATCATTTGATTTTATATACTTTAGCTTATTGAGAACACATAAGTGTCTTTGTTCACTCACCATTAGACTCGTCGTCTTTGTAATTGAAGTGTGAGTTTAATTTATAACATCACACTGATTTCATTCTGGATTTTAACTTGACAGGTGAGTTGAAAGAATCTCAATATCTTTTGATAGTTGAAGGTGTTGTTGTTCATTTTTGGTATTGTGGCATTAAGAAGAAGTTTGGATGGTAAGAATCCTGGTGTGCAGAAAATGTGAGTGTAACCCATGATAAGATTTAGTCATGGGACCTATGAACGGCGAAAAGAAATGGTTGTTCCCTCTCCTTATAAGTTCACTAATCTGTGGTTTCCTTCTGATTTTCGCAATAAACATGGGCCTTGTGTCTTCATTGCATTCGATGAAGTTTCTCTCAATTTTCCCAATGCGTGGTTTTGCTAACCGGACAAATGATGTGATTATTGAAACAAAAGTTAAACCACCTCCTGCCCCTCCAGCACCACCGCCTCCTCCTCGCTTGGCTTATTTGGTATCTGGATCCAAAGGTGATTTAGAGAAGCTTTGGAGAACATTGCATGCCCTGTATCATCCGTTAAATCAGTATGTTGTTCACTTGGACTTAGAATCGTCACAGGATGAAAGATTGGAACTTGACTCGCGTATACAGAAACATCCAATCTTCACAGAGATTAAGAATGTGTACATGATTTCGAAAGCAAATATGGTTACTTATAGAGGACCTACAATGGTTGCAAATACACTTCATGCTTGTGCAATCCTTCTAAAGCAAAGCAAAGAATGGGACTGGTTTATTAATCTAAGCGCCTCTGATTATCCACTTGTGACACAAGATGGTTTGTTCCATTCAATCTCTATAATCTATATATTGAAATTTGTATATGTATATTGATAATGTCTTGAGTTTTTTTTCTGATAGTCTTGTTTCCAAAGTTTCTGACGGATTCAGTTTGCTATGTGCAGATATTCTCTTCACATTTTCAAGGCTGGACAGAAACTTAAATTTTGTGGAGCATACTAGTCGGTTAGGATGGAAGGAGTGAGTCTCTTCACCATTGTCGTTCTCAGTTTGTTGAGTTGCTGCGTCATTTACATATCCATTAACCTTTTGTCGGATTCTTTTGAACAGGGCTGAAAGGGCTAAACCCTTAATTATAGATCCAGGACTTTATAAGACAACAAAACAAGATGTTTTCTGGGCTACAGAAAAGAGAGAAGTGCCAACAGCATTTAAGTTATTCACTGGTTAGTATACAAATCCCCTCACTGTTTCTTTATAACTTGATTATTATTAGAGGACTTTGATTGGTGAAATTAGTGTTACATATTCAGCAATGACTTCCACAGTCTATTCTTTAATTCTTTAGCCAAAACAAAAATGTCTATTTTAATTTGAGTGAACTATACTTGAACAAATGCCTTTTTAAATAACATGGGGAAAACAGAATCTCTCAGCGAAGTGTTTGAAAACTCAGAACATATACAAGTTCTTGGTGCTGATGATTAAATTGATGACCTACTGTTGACTTCTTATGACTTTGAATGCTCACCAAAACCATGTTCCATCATGTTAAAGATGTGGGTTTTTCACCTCTTTACCAAGTCTAGCATTTATATGTATTCTTATTTCTTAAAGGTCATCAGGTTGGGTTTACTTTAAGGAATTTTGAATCTATTGTAGCCTCATAGATGTCAGGAGTACTAAGACTGGTGATTGATCAGATAACACATGAGAGTGAAGAGGAAAAATGGATTATTTTTTAACAGTATATTTGTTCCAGTCTGAATTTTCAAATACAACCGACTTTCATTTTGAATTTTGTTTTCAAAGTTGGCGAAGAATTGAGTATCTCTCTCACTAACATGAATTGCTGTTACAGGTTCAGCGTGGGTGGTTCTATCTCGCTCATTTGTGGAGTTCTGCATCTGGGGTTGGGATAATCTACCTAGAACCCTCCTCATGTATTATACCAATTTTCTCTCTTCTCCCGAAGGTTACTTCCAGACTGTCATTTGCAATGTACCAGGGTATGCAGCCACAACTGTCAATCATGACTTGCACTACATTGCATGGGACAACCCCCCAAAACAACATCCACACACACTTTCACTCAATGACACAACCAAAATGATCAGCAGCAATGCCCCGTTTGCCCGAAAATTTAAACGAGATGATCCCGCCTTGGATAAGATTGACAAAGAACTCCTACATCGGATGAATGGAAGCTTCACCCCTGGGGGATGGTGTGCTGGAAAGCCCCGATGTTCCAGGGTTGGTAACCCTTCCCATCTTAGACCCGGGCCTGGCGCAAAGAGGCTCACCCGCCTCATGTCTCAGATAGCCTCATCTCCTAAATTCAGGCAGAACCAATGTAAATAGAGAAATGATAGCAATTCGCTGAATTGTGGTAGAAAATTAGAATCACGGAGTGGGAAGGTATAGTAGGTAAAGCCATATACAAGTGGTTAAATTAATCTTCCCACCATCATTCATTAGCAATTTTTTTTTTTTTTTTAGAGTAGATCGATGAGCTCAATATTTTGATGCTATTGGAGAAGCGGCTAGATAACTATTCCCTTAAATTTTGTCTGGTGAAAACATTGGTTCAAGAGTTGTTGCGTGATCAAGATTCAGATAGAAATTGCCTGCTTATACATAAAAAATTCTGATTTCTCAGCTTTCTTAAGAAGGATAAGAAACAGAGTCCATTGTCATTTGTATTTTCTGTTTTTGTCGCATTTACCTTTGCTTATTTATAGCATGTAATTTAGATGCCGTGGACCCTATTGAGAATTGATGTTTACATCTTAAATCTTAATTATCTTTATCTAAGGTAAGTGTGTTGGATAATCCACATGCCAGTTTAGCATAATTATACTACTGTTTGAATAAGCCTTATGTTGGGAGTGAATTAGCCCCTCTACTGTGCAAGCCAAATTCAGATGTTGAAGTGTAGTCTAGTGCATAGTTTAAAATTCCGAATCCGGGCGAAGTTTCGGATTCAGAAAAAACGGCATATTTCGACATTAAACAAATGTCACCTGAAATGATTCCCGGAATTTACCTTGCTTATTCTCTAAAACCCGGCATATTCAGCCGAAATTGGCATTTTGAACTATGGTCTAATGTAGCACCCCTCCCCTTCCTCCCTCAGATATTATTATTAGTTTTAAGCTCGTATATTTGTTGCACATTTTTCTTTGTTTATTTCATTCTTCATTAGTACATGTTGGCCTACTAGCTCAGAAGATAAAGTTCCACTATACTTTTTAACCACCTCTTTTTAGAACCTGGTTTCGAAAACAAGGCGTTTTAAGGAGGAATTGCAGAACCAAAATCTCTTTATAACCCATTGAAATTACAGCAATTTGAAACTAGGTTGAATGGATTTTGATAATAGAACAAGCTACCAATCCAAATGTAAGTCTGTAACCCTTACTGCCTTATTTTTGCAGGGAAAGCAAAGAGTATTTCTAAATTCCAAAGCTAAATTAATACTCTGATTAAGAACCTCTTGGCGAAATCTCATAAAATCTAAATATTAAATTAGATTATCACGCTATTTATAAATATACTTATTCATTCTCAAAACTTTTATATGTACAGTTCTAAGGAACACATTAAACCCTCTTATAACAACCTCACCTATGAACTTTTATACTACTTCAACTGCTGTAAAATGCTGTAAACTGGGTAACATATCTAGCAAATCAAAGGTTAACATGGAGGCCTTGGGCTTTTTGGACCTGGCCGGTAACTGCTGTGGAAGTGGTTGAGACTGAGTTCTCTCACAAGTACCAAACCATTTTGCTTGCATGTACTTGTGCTTCCTCCATGGTCCCATATGCATTTTGTTCTCCTTCATGCATTTCTTAGCAGCTGAGCTTAAAATCTTGATCAAACTGCGTAGTCTCTCCGCCTTTCCAACAAAGACTTCTGGAAGACGATCGATTAATCTGTTGTATTCTTCGTTCGCTCTTGCCATCTCGAACTGAGCTCGAAAATTTAACTCAATCACCACCCTCACTTCTACTTGTGTTGTACTTGACTTGTGCCCAACATCTAAATAAGTGTATTCCCCTGTAAAACCATACCAGAATCAGTCGTACATATAAGTAAATCAAATTATATAGATAATCAGATTTATATCATCTATATAATCCATGTAATGTAGACTGTAGAGTGAAAGGATCAATTAGTCCATCATATGTCCAAACACTTATATTGACTAAACTTGCATCTAATAAACTACTTTCTAAACAAGATCAAGTTGATCTTATTATATTAAAACACATTTCTTATACTATGATATTGTTGTTAGTTTATAATTAAAACCATATCACTGTCAAGTATCAACATTAAACTTTCTTGCCACAGCCTGGAATCTTGCAGAAACTCCAAACCGAGAATAAATGTCCAACACCTCATTTCTGCTTTATCTATATGGAATTTAAGAACTAGCTAGAAAGGGTCTGTCATGTTATGGTTTATACCTGATGGAATATCTGGAGAGCTCCTCCACTTGGACTTGCAAATGGCACTATTAAAACCAGCATTACGAAGACGATCAGCAATTTCTTTTAACAAACAATTCCGGCAACCACCAATGACTGGTCTACGGCAAACACAAACCACTCCTTCCAGTTGAGATTCCCTCAAGGCCTCTTTGGTTGCTTGCCGGATTTTTGACTCCATGGAACTTGTTCTAGACAAAGTTGTCTGTAAAACCAAACCATTAATACATTAGTACCATGGTACACAAATTTATTATAAGCAAACAGTACTATATATAACTGAAAGAACAACTTACATGAAGAAGTTGATGTTGTGATTCCCAGAATGCTTTTCTCTTGTTAATATGATCTATTGAAATTTCATTTTCTTCCCCATCATCAAACTCATCAGTGTTACCACTACTAACACTTACACTATCTAAAGACCCTTCTCCTACTTCAAAGAACTCAAACACAAAATCATCAGAGTTGGACGTTTCACCAGAAAATTCAACTCCATGACAACTATCTATAAAAATCCGGCTACCCACCGGAATTCTTCCCATCACTCCGGCCATATTATTAAACACAATTCACGTATTAGTACAAACTAATATCAATTGTAGGACCCTGAAATGTTTACTTCATATCATGGCCACTTAACTTGGTTATATATATAGTTGAAAAAGTAGGGTCCACATAATCTACGTGGACAAACGAGTTGCCGCGAACATGAGTGTGGGACCAACATACATTATCAGAATGGGAAATTTGGTGATAACCCCACATTTTGACCAGGTTTGGCAAAAAAACCCTAATTCTACTATTTTTTACGTAAACCCCCCAACCCCTTAATTTTTAAATTTTTTCCCCCTTATAGTCTTATACCCCTGGCTCAAAGTATTTGCCTAAACCCTTGAAAATAACTTAACAGAAGTTAACCAACAATAGTCATAGGTGAAAAAATCGAAAATATCGGACGGAGATTCATGAATTTTGCCGGTTTTTTAGAAATCGGATATTGAAATATTCGATAAATTATAACATATAGTTAGTTTTCTCGTGTTGAAATTTCGGATATATCCGTTTTTTCGAAAATCGGATATCCGCATAAAATCGACATTTTCACCTATGACAACAGTTAACTTCCATTAACAGAACGGTTCCTAAACCCAATTAGAAGAAGACCGATTATGGGGTATTCCAAAGACCAAACTTCTTACTTATTTAAAGATAATTCTCTACTCGAAAACCTTCATATTAATGTATTTGTCTTATTGTCGAATCTTCAATGATAGTTGATTAGAAACAGATGAACTTGGCTATTGGAGTTGTTGCTAGTAGTTTTGTTAGTGAAATTGGGAGTGTTGTTCCTCATATTTTTGAAGTAATTGGGCAAATGTAGAATGTTAAGAGCTATACTAAAAGCTTCAATATGAATATAAATGAAACAATGTGGGATTCCATAATTCATTCTTCATTCTCTGCTTGGTAAATTTTTATATTGAGTTCAATTTAGATAAGTACAGGTTCTGTTAAGAGATGTTAATTGCTGTTTAATAACTTCTGTTAACTTAAATTTAAGAGGTTTAGGCAAATATTTTGAGCTAGGGCTGGGCAAAACCGATCCGAAACATGCAAACCGAACCGAACCGATCCAAACCGAAAATAAGGTGTTTACATGTTTACATGTTCGGTTGCAGTTTCTAATTTTGTAAAACACCTACTTTGGGTGTTCGGTTGCAGTTTCGAAAATTTTGGAACACCCAAAACCGAACCGAACATGTAATTTTGTATATAGTCCAGTCCATCATGTAATTTTGTATACAGTCCAGCCCATCTCTCCAGCAGTCCAGCCCATTTGTCCAACCCTCCAACAGTCCAACCCATCTACAAGGTGTTCGGTTCGGTTTTATTCGGTTAACCGAACCAAATCACATGTTCGGTTATGTTTCGGTTTTAGTAAAAAAATTTCGGTTCGGTTCGGTTCGGTATCAAAAATGAAACAGTTCGGTTTCGGTTTTAGTTTTTACAAAACACCTACTAGGTGTTCGGTTGCCAGTTTTGGCCAAAACCGAACCGAACCGAACCATGCCCAGCCCTATTTTGAGCTATTGTTTAAGATGGGGGTTGGGGGGTTTATGCCAAAAATGATAGAATTAGGGGTTTTTTTTGCCAAACCCAGTAAAAATGTGGTGGGTTATCACCAACTTTCCCGATCAGAATTGGATGAAACATTAACATCAAGACAAATAGATTCAACTGGATTTGTGTGTGTATGTCCAGCAAGGATCCACGTTCAATTATTTTCAAGGATCAAGATTTATCCGGATATACTCTATAGTTTGGATTGGAGTATTATTCCATAATTATATCCGAATATTATTAATTAGTACTATAAGAAATCATCATCATCATAATAATCATTGTGATTATTCGAATCTCGAGGTAAAAAGGACCACAGCGAAGAGAAGATGGAATATGTTAAATGTGACATGGATATACATGTGTCCTTATCCAATACAAGAAAGAAGAAGAAGAAGAAGTTGAAGTTGATTGGTTTTTGATAAAGTTTATCTAATGCCAAGTTGGCTTCTCACCTAACCACCATAGTATATACTAATTATATTGTTAATTGTAATTGTAGTACACTAATCGTATATTTTAATTGCAATTAGATTATATAATTGTACCCACATTTTGGCTACAGTTTTTAGCAAGATATTTAGGTGAATTATTGGAAAATTTAGAATGTTAGCACAGGGATCAGTCACTATGTAACACAACCTGAATCTTGCATTATAAGTAAAGAAAGAAACAAGTGGTAATAGTCTCCGCAAAAGCAAACATTGCTGCAGTTTTGGTCTGTCTGAGCATAATATAATGTAGCTAATTAGATTCTTTAAACAATACCATGTGAGTGTGAGTAGAAATCGTTTTAGTATAAACTAATCATGAAACAGTGTTTATGATTAGCTGCCCTAGATAGTGTTATTAGCTAATTTTGAGTATGATTATAAAGTAGTTTATGGATAAATGTATGTAATAACAAATTAATTAACAAGTTATTTCACATATGTCTGATACTAATAATACCATAAGACAGTATACAGTTGTTTGAATTAGTCTTCTAGCTATTCTTATTAATTAGTATATTGCTTCTCCAATTCTCCGTTATGAATGATTGCAATTATTCTTGTTGCAAAGGAGCACTTTTCCATATTTCTTTGTATTCATCATGATGTTCTTGTACGTGGAGAACCATATAGCTATTATACTACAGTCCATTGCAAGATTTTACATTGTGCTATCAAAAGATAACAACATTGTTTAAACTGTATTTCTAATAAGATACATACATACAGTAGGAATTGTCAATTACAGTGAAAGGAAACCCTATCCAAATTCCAAAAGCATATATCTTCTACTGGTGTACATTATCTGCTGATCGAATAGTAACAAAAAATATTGGTCCCATAGTCGTTCATCTTTAACTTATAACACATACGTAACACGCAGTGACACACGTTTCTTGGTTATAAGGGTGTGCATTTAGGTAGGTTTTGCTGCCACCTAATTAATACTGTCAATATCTGTCACTTTAGTCTATCCACGTAGTTGATCGATCAGGCTTAATTAGCCTCGTTTCTAGTTCTCTACAGTACAGATATTTCATGATCGGTATGAACCAAGTTTGAACATACTAAACGGCTCATTTAAGGGAAAACATAGTTGGAGTTTTTGGTTTTTAAAGAAGACAAACACTATCACAAGTTTTCACATACAATCAAATCTTTTAATGTCCTTTGATTCACTACTTTGTGAAATTATCTGAGATTTCATATATCCCTACATCTTACAAGTAAACTACTGTATGTCTCATGTCTGTATCTGTTTGGTAAAGTTGGTAAACAAGCCAATCAAAGCAGCTCCATCCAAAAGCAGTAGAGCTCCTGGCTGGTATTAATTACAATGTATCATGAATAAGTTATTTAATATCAGGATAAAACCAACCAGACCAATAAAGGTGCATTCAGACACTGAGACTCAATCATGCATGTTCATTTTTTTTTTATCTAGACATTGTTCAATCAATGTGTTACAGGTTTGGCCAACCTCAAACATTTAGGATAAGGCTATTTTTTTTTTATTTGTTTTTTGTGTGTATGTGTTGGTTTGTCTCTTCTATGATTAATTTGTAAATTTCAAATTCAAAAATCAACTCTGACTATACACATAGCACAGTTCATCACCTCAAATCATTTTGGATAAGGGCATAAGGCAATGTTCTTTGTCATCATGAAAGTTGTTCATTTCTCAGGGAGACTAAGCAATTTCATTTCCATTTCTCAGTAAGTTTATGTCGACACTTCTGTGGTTGAGGGAATTCAGTTTGGTAGATATCAACTTTATAAGGTTATTGAGAGTAAAAAAAAAAAAAACAAGACATTCATTTCATTATTTGCCCTTGTTATCAATGCATCATTTGCCGCGCAGTTTATAGCGCGTTTGTCCTCTACTTTTGTGTAATTCGTTGAGCTTATCAATAAAATTTGAATTAAATTTATAAAAAAAAAAAAAAAAAAAAAAAAATTCAAGCTAATATGATTATTTCCGTATTATGTCAACACTATTATATTGTAGTGGAGTTTATCAAAAAAAATGTTGTGGATAAAGTAAGATCAACTTGAAATTGATTTAATGCTGTCTAATCTTTGCCTTTAGCCTAATCCAGGACATATTTAATTGATCTTTTTAACCTAATTAATAATTATTGGTTTTTCCACATGCCGATATCTACCCCAAACATGTAAAAGATTGAAACGTTTGCAACTGAGGGTATTGTAAAATGAAAAAGGGTAAAAGAACAAATAACTTATCTTATGTTCTGTAAACTTTACTGGTAGAAGTTGCTCACACTCCATGATGCATACATCAACTTAATTTAATCTCTTTCACTTCATATCCTTTTAAGACTGAAAGTGAATATTAGCTTATACAAATGCACTTTTCCAATTAAAAGTTGAGCTTTGGTAATTTTAAAATGCCACCAACACAAATACAACATATTATATTTGGCCTACTTGTTGCTCACTTGCTCCTACATCACTTTCTCTTCAGTTCACCAACAAGAATATATTGTATCAAACCTAAAAGTACAGATTACTTGGCGAGTTGGCGTTTTAATCTAGTTTAACTTATCTTTACTATAATTTATCCTTTTATTCTTATGTTAATAAAGCATCTTTTAATGATCAAAATAATGTTTGTAGACCCATGCTATGATCACTGATAGAGTGATAGGGAACAAAAAGAGAATGGAGAAAACCTGTGCAGTAAACCAACTAATAATTTTGTATTCTAAATATCTCAACATTCTGCTCAATCATGAAAAGTTAACCGAGTCTACAGTGCTCAAGCTAGCTTCATGAAAAGTTAACCGAGTCTACAGTGCTTAAGCTAGCTAGATGCAATGCACACATCATTCAAGTTTACTAGGATTCTCTGGAAGAGCTATTTTCTGACAAAATTGGTCTGAGGTATGCTAACTAAACCATCTCATGGCTTTGTTAATCAGTTATTGAAGGCAGCAATACAATTGACGAACATGGCAGCCACAAGTTCAGATACACAAACATATAAAAGTATCGCAGAATAAAAACAATATTGATTGGAAAAATGAATAAGATATAATTTTACATACATTGACATGACAGACACAGGTTTCTTCGATACATCCCCTTCCAATATATACTATCTATTTCCTATCCCTAATTCACACATTCTACTTCTATAATCCAACAACAAAATTTGTTTCATGATCAATGCTTAATGGCCTCTCCAGCTCCCCATTGTTTTATTGGCCATAAATATTAGTAACAAATTTTCTGGTTATCATTACCTTTTTTGTTAATTTTTGGAGTGGGGCAGATCGTGCCAAGGCTGGTTCATTTTCTTTATATGGAATAATTCAACATTTTCTTAAGGAATGAATCAAACCATCTCCAAGACCTTAATATTTCCTGAAGAATTAGCAGCAACCAGAGTTGAAGACTGACCTCGCCAGCAAACTGAAGAAATAAATTGTGAGTCATCGTCCATTTCGTGACCTGAAAGTGAATCAGTGTTGTCGAATTTAAACGACAACACTGGCATTGGAAAAGCTTTGTGGTAAACATAGACCTGTTCCAAAATATAAGAGTTTAGAATCACTAAGATGGAAAATGAAAGGGTAGTGACAATGACTACCAATAATTTGCAAAATGTAATCCATATATGTTCATTCTGTTTACGATTAAACAAAAAGATGGCCACTTAGGAGATCTGGCCTGCATATGCATACCTGGGAAAGTGCATCCATAGGAATATATAAATTAAGAAAGGCACACACTGAAGAAAGTTACTCAATGATAACTAACGATACTTTTACAATTATCCATATCTTTCACCCAAGATACACCAGGGTAGAGCCTAGACAGTAAGTGAGTTTGGCAAATAGTTTAAGCTGTAAGTATCTGACACATATATTACTTATTAAACTCTTTTATTTTTGTGGCCTCCCACCCCTAATTCAGAGTACATAGTTCAGTCTATATAGCTGACGACCGAAGATGTGAAGCTCCCGCAAATACCCTGTTTCACCTTGCCCACTTGCAAGCTTCACAATTCTAGATTAATATGACTACAAGGTACTAAGACTCTTACAATAACTAAACATATGAACTATTTGAAATTATTTAGGAATTAGATAGATTTATCCTTTTTGATTCCTTTCTCATAGTAGAAATATTAATCTGCTTTGCCAAGGAATTTTTAAGGCTCCATACAACATTGCTTCAAACTTTTGGTTGTTATTCGCAAGATTTGTAGTTTTACATTCCTCGAGCATTCCCTCTTGATGGACCTAAAACATGTTTAGATTGATGTCTAGAAGCTCTATGTAACCTATGGAAACAGAAGCAATCCAAACTTTTAGGCAAGGTGAAATGGGTCCTAAAACAGATACCACAGTACATCTTATACACTTGGTTTAGGCATTTGTTTTTCAACTAATTAGCTGTTTCTGAAGAACACAATTTACACATGTCTAAGGACACCGAAAGATTTTTCACACATCATTCTAATAATCAATTTGAGCTAATAAACCATATGACTTGGCCGTCCCCATGGTGATAGTCCAGCCATATGAAGTCCATATAAAGTCATATCTTCCCAACTGTAACCAACCTTCAATGAGACAAAACAAATGTTTCTTGACTAGATAAATCTTTTTACGAGAAGAGTCCAATATTTGGGAAACTTGTAGAGCTGAGGGGTTGCCTCACAATGGTTATTCATCTTCACGACCCACCGTTAGCCTTTCTTAAAACTGATTCATTGCCAACTATCAGAAAATTTTGATATAATGATCTCAAGATATGTATCATGAAATGAATAAACATCATTATAGCGGATGTTACTTATGATTTAGATGATGTTGGTTTCTAACTTGAACCAGAAGCGCGAATGAGCCTGTGGCTCAATGGTAGCACCCCTCTCACAAAGTGGAGAGGTTGTGGGTTTGAAACACGTCAACAGCTGATTGTTGATATAAGTTGCCACACGTAATTTAAAGGGGAAAGGGTCCCCTCAACCCCGCTTGCCAATCAAAAAAAAAAAAAACTTGAACCAGAGGGAATGCTATTAGAGACTAGAAGTATAAAAAATGAATTATACTAGAAGTAGAATATTAGGGTGGAAAGCTATATGTCTCAATGTGAGACATAACTTGTATATATATTGAAAGAAGTGTGTTAGACAAGTCACTACTACTAGTAGTGTGTTAGACAAGTCACTACTATTACAATAACTTCCAACACTCCCCCTCAAGCTGAACATTCAGACTCTGAATTTCAGCTTGAAATACAAGAAAAAAAGTTCTCTCACATCCCCCACAAACTATCATGAGAACGACATCGGGCAGGATGTTCAATGGCAGGGATGACCAGCTGCGAGAAGAACCGTCTGCAGGGATGTCCAGCTGCAGAGACAATAAAGGAGCAGGGATAACCAGCTGCTAAACCGAGAAAGACATCGGAGGTACTCGTGAACAGTACTCAGGAAAAAAAAAAAACAGAAGCACACAAGGCGCAGAAAAACAGCGGAAACAAGAACACAAATTAGACAAAAAGACTTTGTCGGAGATCCGGCCACCGGCACCTGAGTTAGTGTCGCCGGTGGCCGAAAACCATGATCTCACTTGGCTGTGATACCAACTAGAAGTATAAAAGATGAATTATACTAGAAGTAGAATATTAGGGTGGAAAGCTATATGTCTCAATGTGAGACATAACTTGTATATATATTGAAAGAAGTGTGTTAGACAAGTCACTACTACTAGTAGTGTGTTAGACAAGTCACTACTATTACAATAACTTCCAACACTCCCCCTCAAGCTGAACATTCAGACTCTGAATTTTAGCTTGAAATACAAAAAAAAAGTTCTCTCACATCCCCAACAAAGTATCATGAGAACGACATCGGGCAGGATGTTCAATGGCAGGGATGACCAGCTGCGAGAAGAACCGTCTGCAGGGATGTCCAGCTGCAGAGACAATAAAGGAGCAGGGATAACCAGCTGCTCAACCGAGAAAGACATCGGAGGTACTCGTGAACAGTACTCAGGAAAAAAAAAACACAGCAGCACACAAGGCGCAGAAAAACAACGGAAACAAGAACACAAATTAGACAAAAAGACTTTGTCGGAGATCCGGCCACCGGCACCTGAGTTAGTGTCGCCGGTGGCCGAAAACCATGATCTCACTTGGCTGTGATACCAACTAGAAGTATAAAAGATGACTTATACTAGAAGTAGAATATTAGGGTGGAAAGCTATATGTCTCAATGTGAGACATAACTTGTATGTATATTGAAAGAAGTGTGTTAGACAAGTCACTACTATTACAATAACTTCCAACATAGAGCAATCCCAATGGGAGGAAATTTGGGAAGGGCAGTAGTACGAAATGCCCTCGAAACTAAAAAACCTCTGCCAATGGGGAGGTGGGTCAACTATTCAACAGGCAGTAGAAGCTCCAATGTGATTTCAGAGGGGAAGAAAGTTCCATCGAAAATGATATGCAAGTTACATAAGACTGAACACAATCTTCCGTTTCTGGACACTTTTTGGAACTATAAGTTCCTGTCTTATGACCTTTTTCGAATTGGAGAAGAAGTTTCGTCTTAGTCAATAGATATGGGTGGGCTTTTAAAACGAAATTTAAGTTTCCGTCAAATTCAAGTCCGAAACCTAACATTCCTTCTTACACTTTTAATAAATTTTAACCTGAACACACAGTTCCGTCTTATACCCTCTTTTAATTCCATAAACTGACATCCACAAATTTTCCCATTGGCTCAATTTTGCTAGGCGTTTGACTACCACAGGGGGAAGGTGAATTTAAAGGTGGTTTGGCTCATGTGGCGTATATGTGGAGGGCACGAGGGCACCAAACTGCCCTCCCATTGGGATTGCTCTTAGCACCAAGATCAAGAATAAGCAGAGTAACTGCACTCGTAAATTATTATGGTACGTAGATCTAATAATTAGGAATGAAGGCATTGCCTAATTAACAGCTACTTCTAGATGACATATGAAGTTACCTCATTTGTTTCCGATCCAGTGGCTATGTATCCATCAGATATAGAAAGCCCCACAAAATTCTGCAACCAAACAAAGTACATCAGGAAACCAATAAATAAGCACTGATCAACAGCACAACAAATAATTCAGAGTAATCCTGGCAATGAATGAGAGAACCGCAACTGAAGGTAGGAGGAACAGTAGTAAATTGCCTTGTCACCCCATCAGTAATGTGAATGATGTATCGCTCTTGAAAAAATAAAATAAAAGAAGACAATCAATTGGATCAGTTTGTATTCATTTCAACTTTTAACCACAAGCTCTCATAGCCATAAGCCCATACAGAAAGTAAATGAGCTAAAAAAGAGAGAAACATCTAGTACTAATCTGCAAGAAGGGGCAGGATAAGCTGTGTTTGGGTTTGTTGTATGATATACATTGTTGGTGCCTCACTCTACAAGTTTGAGCTTTTCAAACAGGTACTTCACTATATGGTATCAGAGCAGTTTCTTCCTGGGAGGTGATGTGTTCAAGTAACAGGAGCAGTATTATAAGTTGAAGTATTAGTATGAAAGTTTCCGGCAGTACTTCACTGAGGGGAGTATTGTACTATTTACATTTTCAGTATCTCACCCTACAAGTTGTAGATTTTAGAGCAGCTGGTTCACAACAGGGTTCACAAAAAATATGCTCTCAAGTACCACAATCGAATACATATACCCCCAAGTAGTAGTCACTATTTTAGTTAAGATCAAACAGATTATAATGAGTATACGCCTTAAGGATCCCTCTATCTTTTATCTATAAACACTCCAAAACCTCTAGCATCATATACAAAAAATTGGAGACAGTACAACATCGATTAAGTAACAAAAAGGAAAGTTATATATGCACCAAGGCATGTGTTGCGTACCAGCCGTACTAGACATTAAACATAGCTTGGAAACAGTTGAAGAGTGGAATAGCATAAAATCTGAAAGAGTTGGTGTTTACTGATGTTAGAGGATTTTGGCGTACTGTGTCTGTGACTTCAGTGTTTGTCACTTTATTCACCGAAAATGAGCTATTTTACCCCAGGATCAAGAGGAAACTTAAGACCATCAAGACTTTGTTGAAGATATAAATTTTTATACAAAACTAAAGTTGTTCATAGCAAAGAAGGAAGTGAAGAAACCGACTGTGCAGACTCAAACCACAGAAATCACAATGAGAAATCTTTCATTTCTAATAGCATCAGACTATTTAGCCAAGGCCTAGTCATTCGAGCTCAAGGCTTTTGCAGTAGAATTTATCAAAAGAATGGTTTGAAGGCCTGGAATCAGGGCAATAGCCCATGAACTAAAAAGTAATTATTTGTATACCTCAAGACCCCTTGCACGCTTTGTTTGGCTGGTGTTTGCCTTGCTCATACCAATGAAGGCCTGCTGACGAGCGAATCTATAGTAAGTTTGGGTTGCCTACACCTTTGAATACTTTTAATGTTGAAGTTATGAGAAGAAAAAGGAAGAAGTGCAAATACCACCATAGCGTGGGTATTATGTTGACAACAACTAATGAACTTGTGTGACGTATGTGTAGAAAAGTGACATGTGGAGGTTACATGTAATGGATTCCTATTAGGAATCAGTTTCCTTATTTGGCAACAACTGTGGTGGAATTCTATTAGGATTCAATAAGACTTTCTAATCTATTAGAAATCTAAGTTGTTGTTGATTTAGGAATTGGGTTACCAATTGGATTAACCAAAGAGGTTATAAATATTGGTGTTGTGTAACCAAAAGAATAAATGAGCAAAGAAGGAGCACATAAGAAAGTACGAGTGAGGGAGATTTGTGAGGAAACCTAAACTAAGGTTTCATTAGTTATTGTGTAGTTCACTTCTCAATTATCAATAAAGCTATCTCTCTTTGTCCCGTGGATGTAGGCATATTGCCGAACCACGTATATTATTGTGTTTCCGTATTTCTGCTTTAGTTTACATCTTTTGTGTTTGTTTCTTCATTAATCATATCAAGATCCTGTGTATTTATCATAACAATTGGTATCAGAGCCGAAGGTTATTCTTTTGGGTTGAAGACGGGATTTCGGAACAGTTTTGTTGGGTTTTAGGAATCTGTCCAGATTCGACACCCTGTAGTAAAACGGCCATAACTTTGCGCTCGGATATTGAAACGACAATCCGTTTTTTGGGTTGAAAAGTAGACTCTTTAAGCTTTCTAACAGTATATGGTACGTTCTGCGGTTCGAAGTATTCTGTTCTCAGTACTTCGTTGAAGTTGACGGTTCCGATTTTCTTAGTTTGTTGAAAATTTAATCTTGGGTTTTTTTAGTGGTATTGATTATTGAAGAGAAGATGGCTGATTCGAATTATTCGAATTCCAGCAGTAAGTACACAAAGGTGCATGGATTTGATATTATCAAATTCAATGGGAAGAATAACTTCACATCGTGGCAAATGGATGTGAAAGATATTCTTGTTAGTATGAAGCAGATCAAAGCCCTAAAGGGAAACCTGAAACGGCAAAGTTGCCAACAGGTTGGACGAATGATGATTGGGAAGAGCTTGATCAACAGGCCTGCAGTACGATTAGGTTATGTTTGACGAGGGTATCACACACAAGTTTGTCGGTGAAACCTCAGCAAAGGAGTTATGGGAGAAGTTAGAGACGTTCTATCTTAGTAAGGACTTGACGTCAAAACTCTATCTAAAGAGGCGTTTGTATTCGACAAGATTTACACCTGGTAAGTCTGTAATTGATCATAATAATTATTTTAATAAGATCTGTTCTGATTTAGCAAACATTGATGTGATACTACCCGATGGTGAGAAAGCTATAATTTTATTATGTTCATTACCATCTTCGTGGGAAACAACAATTGATTATTTTATTACAAACAAAAAGACCACAAAGCAGTTGGTCTATGATGATGTTGTTTCGATGTTACAATCCAAAGCCATTAGAAAAAAGGAAGCTGATGATGAAGTTCAGGTTGAGGGTATGTATGTTAGAGGTAGATCATCACATAGAGGTTCGTCGAGTTCTAAAAGTCGCTCTAAATCTCGGAAAAGAGATTTGAAGGATGTTGAGTGTTATTATTGTCATAACATGGGTCATTATAGTAAAGATTGTCCTAAGGTTAAGGTTAAAGAAGAGAAGAAGAAGAAATCTAATCCGAACACTGAAGTTGCTAGCATTGCTCAAAGTAGTGATGAGGTAGCTAATCCGAACACTGAAGTTGCTAACATTGCTCAAAGTAGTGATGAGGTAGCAAAGTCTATTGGAGATAATGAGGATGAGGTGTTAACAGTTACATCAAATAGCTATTTAGCTGAAGGATAGTGTCTTGATTCAGCTGCTTCGTATCATATGTGTCCCGATAGGGAGTCTTTCACAACTTACAGAGAAGTAAATGGTGGTAAAGTCTTTATGGGCAATTCGAATGCCTGCAAGACAGTTGGTGTTGGTACAGTACAGATCAAGGCACATGATGGAGCTGTAAGAACCTTGACAGAAGTCAGACATGTTCCTGATTTGAGAAAGGGTTTGATTTCGTTAGGTGTACTTGAAGATAGTGGTTTCAAGTTTACCAGTGAGAATGGTCTTTTGAAGGTTTACTATGATGACAGGTTATATTTGATGGGCGAAAGACATGGAAGCTTATATTTTCTTATTGGAGATATAGTTTCAGGTGGAGCTATGGCTATGGTTTCTCAAGCGGTTGATGAGAAACAATTATCTTCTACTCAGTTATGGCATATGCGGCTAGGGCATATAAGTGAAAAAGGTTTGTCTATATTGAGTAAAAAGGGTTTGCTTGGTGGCCAGAAAACTTGCAAGCTCGATTTTTGTGAGCATTGTGTATTTGGCAAGCAGTGCAGAGTTCGTTTTGGTACCGTTGTTCACCGCACTAAGGGTACTTTAGATTATATACATTCAGATGTATGGGGTCCCTCTAGAACAGTTTCTAAGGGAGGAGCAAGGTGGTTTGTGACCTTTATCGATGATTTCTCGCGGAGAGTTTGGTTGTACACCATGAAGCACAAAAATGGAGTCACCGATTTGTTTAAGAAGTGGAAAGTTATGGTTGAAAAACAGACTGGTCGTGTTGTGAAAAGGATACGTTCTGACAATGGTGGAGAATACACTGAAGACCCATTGAAAGTTTATTGTGCAGAACAAAGTATCGTTAGACACTTCACAGTAAAAGGTACACCACAGCAGAATGGGGTAGCTGAGCGTATGAATCGCACACTACTAGAGAAAGCACGGTGCATGTTATCCAATGCAGGTTTGGGTAAGGTATGGTGGGCTGAAGCAGTAAATGCGGCGTGTTATCTCGTGAATCGATCACCATCTACAGCCATTGATTGTAGACACCTATGGAAGTTTGGTCTGGTACACCTCCTGATTATTCAGATTTGAAGGTGTTTGGTTGTCCTGCTTATTTTCATATCAGAGAAGATAAGTTAGGAGTCAGGGCCAAGAAAGCTATTTTCTTGGGATATCCACAAGGTATTAAGGGTTATCATTTATGGTGCCCAGAGTTGAATAAATTCCAGATCAATCGTGATGTGACCTTTAATGAGAAAGCAATGCTTGATTCAAAAAAGTTCACAGGTTGGGACTCTCAACATGAGGGTGATGATAATGACAGTGATGGTGACGATACCATGCAGGTGGAGCATAATGTTCCATATTCATCTACAATAGATAAAGAGGTGACTGTTGTACAAATACCTACAAGTTCAGAGGTTACACAGGTCAACTACAGACACAGAGAGTGTAGATGATGAGATTGAAGAGGAGGTTCCTCTTGAAGATACTTTACAGCAACAACAATTAGAACAGCATCATGAGTGGCCCTCTTTAGCATCTCAACATGAACCACGTTTGAGAAAAGCACCAGTTTGACTTGGTTTTGAGGATAGTGCATCTTTTGCATTATCAGTATTTTGTGATGATGAGCCTTCTACCTTTAAGGGGGCAATGAGGAGTTCTCATTCTCATGAATGGAAGTCAACAATGGATGAAGAGATGAAATCTCTTCACAAGAACAATACTTGGGAACTTGTAAAGTTGCCTAAGGGTCAGAAGTCGATTGGTTGCAAGTGGGTTTTCACAGTGAAAGATGGTATTCTAGACTCCAAAGGTACAACTAGTTGTGTACGTTACAAGGCAAGATTAGTGGCTAAGGGATATGCACAAACGGAAGGTGTGGATTATAATGAAGTTTTCTCTCCGGTTGTTAAACACACTTCCATCCGAGTCTTGTTAGCTTTGGTGACGCAGTTTGAATTAGAGCTCGAGCAAGTAGATGTCAAAACTGCTTTCTTGCATGGAGATTTAGAGGAGGACATATATATGTTACAGCCCGACGGTTATAAAGTTATTGGTAAAGAAGACTATGTGTGCAAACTGATGAAGTCCTTATATGGATTGAGGCAAACACCACGACAGTGTTATAAGAAGTTTGACACATTTATGTTGAAACAGGGGTACTCTAGAAGTGAATATGATTTGTGTATCTATTTCATAAAGCTTCGAGATGGGTTCGTTATATTTCTCTTACTCTATGTGGATGACATGCTTGTAGCTGCAAAAAGCAAGTCATGTATTGTTTCTTTGAAGAAACAATTGAGTAAAGAGTTTGAGAAGAAAGTTTTAGGAGAGTTGTTCACTAAGGTGGTTTTCGGGGTCAAGTTTAGGCATTGCCTTAACTTGATCAATCTCTCCAAATGTTGAGGCCCTTCAGGGTAGTGGCCTTTATGGGCGTGTGGGGGCAAAGATGAGATGATGCTTGTGTGGTGCAGGAGAAGTACGTATGGGTTCATTATGGTCGGCTCAGTTTTTTTTTTACAATCTTCGCCGAGGTGGAGAATTGTAGAAAAGTGACATGTGGAGGTTACATGTAATGGATTCCTATTAGGAATCAGTTTCCTTATTTGGCAACAAGTGTGGTGGAATTCTATTAGGATTCAATAAGACTTTCTAATCTATTAGAAATCTAAGTTGTTGTTGATTTAGGAATTGGGTTACCAATTGGATTAACTAAAGAGGTTATAAATATTGGTGTTGTGTAACCATAAGAATATATGAGCAAAGAAAGAGCACATAAGAAAGTATGAGTGAGGGAGATTTGTGAGGAAACCTAAACTAAGGTTTCATTAGTTATTGTGTAGTTCACTTCTCAATTATCAATAAAGCTATCTTTCTTTGTCCCGTGGATGTAGGCATATTGCCGAACCACGTATATTATTGTGTTTCCATATTTCTGCTTTAGTTTACATCTTTTGTGTTTGTTTCTTCATTAATCATATCAAGATCCCGTGTATTTATCATAACAGTATGAATGAGTTATTTTTTTAGGAAGGGAAGCCAAAACATCGAGCTCAAATTGACAGTAAGTAGTTTTCTTTAATATTTGAAGCTTAAGGCTTGAAATATCTATGCAACAGATGTGAAGGTTATGTGATCATTTCTCAAAATAATGAAAGCGAGAGAGCTTGTATAATCCCCTATCCCATTCTCACTCTTTGTCACACATTATCAAGCATATGGTTTAATGTTTGCATTTAATCATAATCTAATGGGTTATCACCACATGTTATTTACTTATTTAAGAAAATGGCCACAAAACATTCACATGTGTTGCATAGCTAGTCTTGAGTTTAAATTTTGCAACAACCTAGCAGTAAATTAAGCTCGATGATGTGGCTTCAGCTTCGCTACTATAAAATCACCCGATCCACAATCACACTAGTTCACGACTTTTCACCCTTTTTCATTTTCTTTTCTAAGGTTAAAAATAATCTTTTTCTAAAAGGTTAACCAAATATAAAAGTAGTACACACTCATTTTAAATGTGTGCTTTCAGTTTTCTACTAACAACTGCAACAGAAAACCATGGAAGGGCCTAAATCATACCAAATAACGATTGTAAAATTTATGGTTTCTGGTAACCAAACTACAATGCAACAATGTTCCATTTGTTTATAGCCTAATGCAAAGCCTTGATCCCATATCAACAAAGTCTTACCGAAGCATATAAAAGTCTGATGCTAGTATGCTACTGAAATGAAATATTTGGGAACATGACACAGAGATTGTTCTGGTACGAGTTCAGTCAAAGAAATTAGAAGTCACAACACAGTCCATCACCCTTGACTTGAATTTTGTTGAAGAAACTATAAGGGAAAATAATACAAAAGGAAAAGGACCTCTAATGAAATCTGCAATAAGCACACTAATTTAGATAGGCTTGAGAGAAAGAGAGAGGGCAAAGTACTGTGGAAACAATGAAAAAGATAAAAATTCTAATAAGATGAGTACCTTCACATTGGTATGTCCTGTAAATGTCTGCAAAGGACCATCAAGTTTTCGCGACGAGCACATTGATAAATCCCAAATCTTTATTGAATTGTCTGTAGATGCCGAAACAAGTGTTCTAGCATCCAGAAATTTCACATAACTCACGGTTTTAGTGTGTCCATTTAAAGTGTACAAAGGTGCTTTCGTGTTACGAAGATCGTAGCAATAGATCTTATGATCAGCTGAACCAATGGCAAGTAATCTTGCAGAGTCGGGAGGGAACTGAACACAGCAAACATTGGCCTTCGTTTTAATAGTACCAACACTTCCTACCTGCAATTTTTTTTAACTTTGTAAGAGAATTAGCTAAACATACATGGAATCAACATAATAATGGTAACTAAATAACCACAGTACGTTTAGCTTCAAAGATGAATCCACCGAATGCAAAAAAATAGAATTGCCTGATTGATATTCCAAAGCTTAACAGCTCCATCATCACTTCCGCTAGCCAAATTTGTAGGATCTGCTACTGAGAAGTCAACAGACCACACACGCCTTTCATGTTCCCTCATTTCCATACAGACTTGACTTTGAGTAACATCCCACACCTGCACAAATTTAAGAGGATGGACAGGATTATTTCTCATAAAATAAAGTACAGACTGGAACAAAATCTAAGACTCGTCTTACCTGCACAACACCTTCAAAATCACTTGAAGCAATCTGGCTTTTGATATAACTACTCCAACATATGCTGCTGAGCTTTGATCTACTGGCCATTTCCACTACAGGATAATGAATGTCTCTATTTTCACCTAGAATCATGTCACATTCAAAGATCTTTATTTTTCTATTTACACCAGCTGTAGCAAAAAATTCTTTGTCACGATCAAAACTCAGAGAGCAGACTAAGTTGGACGAGTTTAATAGATCCCCTTGCTTTAAATCTGCTTTCACTTTTAACTTGCTGAAAGATAGATACTTGCATAAACCCTCAAGAAATGGATTTATCCATTCACTTTTTCTGCTTCCATTGTGATCCTTCTTGGAGGCTAAGTCATCCACTGTGCTTCCTTCAGTAATCATAGCCGACTCTCTGCAGTTAGTAATGATTTGGGACTTGTTTGGAATTTTTTTTATTGGTTTGACCATCCTGCACCTTGTTGAAAAATAAGCTGACTCCAGTTTCTTAAAGTTCTTCATTAGTCGTGAACTTTTGTACAGACTATTTTCTCGACTTTCTACACATGCCTCTTCTTCTTTAAACTCTGCTGGGTGCTCATTATATTCCTTAGTACCACGAACCACAAGTCTTGATCTTCCACGCTTCCTAGACCCGAACTCATGTCTGACATGATTCATTGATTCATTTTCTACTTCTTCGGATGCTGGAAAATCATCTTCATCCGGATTTGACAAGGAGCTGCTTTTTTTCTTGATTATTGATAGTTGAGTTGTAACTTCATTAACGTCCAAAGAAAGAAACTCAGCAATCTTTTGCAACTTTTCGGCAGCTTCCTGTTTCCTTTGCTGCATCATCAAAAGAAATTCAAGTAGCAACTCATGTTCTTCTATTTCTTCTTTCAGCTTTATCGCAGCTTCACGCTCTTTTAGACTATCCCTTGGCCCACTAAAAAATTCACTTTGTAGCACCTCACTGTAATGTATCACCACCAAAGTGAAAAAGACTAATCAAATTTATTTGAAACATTCAAACAGAACAAACTGAAAAGTCCATGGCACTAAACTACAGACATGGATCAAAGAGATATGACTGCCGGAATAGATGAGAATTTAAACATTTGCAACATGTATGGAAAATAGAGTACTAGTTTCCGATTAATATGGCAAAATTTGTCGCACCTCATTTCATTATATTGGAAAGGACTAATTAAATGTATATATCCATGGCACTAACACCCAAGATACGGGTCAAGGTTAGAAAAACCATGGAACAGATGAGAGGTTTATTATTTGCAACATGTCCATGGCACTTGAAGCACGAACACTATAACCAACTGTACGAGATAGGGAGCCTGCACAAATCGATCTTTCCATGTGTACGTCCCTAACACCATAAGAATAATACTCCATGATGATCCAACAATTACGTTCTTCTGGGCAATATTTGGCTCTTCAACCAAATCAACTGGCAACATGCCAAACAGGCATTAGAACGGAACTTACTAAATTGATTGACAATAATCATCAGAGTTTTTTTTTTCAACTATCATCCTTGCTAAAGTAAAACATTTTCAATTTTTTCTTCTGGAGGGTAAATAGGGTTATGTCATTCAGGGTAAGATATTACAAGATTATTCAGCAAGGAAGGAAGTGGTAAATGGTAAATCACAAAGGGGTAGGAAATTTTGACAAAACGTGCGAGTCTACAGCATTGTTACTTTACCAAGAGGAACAAAACAAGGTGGCATCGGGAATAAGATACTTTACCACATCTTCGGCCGACTATTCGGCTGAGGGTGCAACAACAATAGGCAAAATGAAGCTTCTTTAGGCCACTTCAGAAGCAGCTGAGGAGGCAGAACTCGGTGTCTCAGATTGGACATAGTCCTGAGCTTCTCTTCCATTGAGCTAAATGTGCAAAATAACTGTTTGCGAGAAATTCATCACATCAGCTTCATAATTGACCATGGGAAAGTTTACTTGTACATTATAGAGCACAAAGAGGAAAGCTAAAATGGCTACAAACCTCAAATAGAAGAACCCCAAGTTGATATATATCCGAAGCATAGGAAGTTGGAGCTCCATCAACCTCTTGAGGACAAGTATACCAGCTCATCTCCATAATCATAATCTGTTTCAGTGGGAAAATTTTCTCCGTTACATTTCCACCAAGCTCAGGTTTCCTGCTATCATCTGTGTTTCTCTCTTCAGCCTCTTCTACTGATGATAGACATGTTGGAAGGACTGAGCTTGACCGGACACAACTAGTATCAGATCCCCTATGTGAAGCATCTGCAAAATGCACCTTTGGGGACAACTCATCACTGTCCATTCTACTTTGGTGATCCAAGCCACAAAGTGAAGGTGCTGAGGAGCACTGAGCATTGACAGCTTGGCTATTCAATCCATTTTCACATATATCAGAATCCGAACTTGAACATGACGCAGACTCAATAAAAGAGACGCGATTGACAGTGGACATGACAAAGCAAGAAGGACGCACATTGTGCACCACAAAGCCTTGTGAATGTGCCAGGTCAACCATCTCAACTATCTGGCGAAATATGTGTATGCATTCCAGGTGATCAACGACGCGCACTGGTGTATCCAACCATTGCCTCAAACTAACTTCTCCCAGTCCCATTGTACAAGGATTGACGCCTACCCCAACTTCATTCCAACGAACCCTCGAAGAACCAATCTGGTTATCAATCTGAATATTGCAATCTCTATCAGTAGGCTCTCGAACTATGTGTGCACCATTCAATGAATTACTTGAGCCATCGTGGCGATTCTTCTGATGCAACCTAATGCTCCCTCCTGAAATGACACACGCATCCAATCCTCTAGAACTAGCAGACTGATCCCAACCCAAATCGGATGAGCCTTCCATATATAACTAACCACCTATAGGCACACCAAGACCATAATAAACACAAAGATGAATACTCCAACTTCTAATGCATTCTCTTACTCCCAAACAAACCATTTTGCATAAAATCCCAACTTGAGAATCACAACCAATCAAACATACCACTTACAGTTATCTTTGAACAAAAACTACTCAAAAGCAGAGAACGACCATCAAGCTACCAACTGTAACTCCATCTCCACCTTAAACACAAACATAGACAATAACAAAATGAACTCAGACAATAAATTTCTCACCACAAAAAACAATCATATCTCAACTACCCATTTTCAAAAATGCAAAGTTTGTGACCAAGAAAAATGGATAAAGGCAAATCAAATATTGTAAAGTACTAAATAAAAAAAAAAAAAAAAAACCCAAGTACCCAACTACCAACAAGAAACATATACACATGACTACTGATGTACTCATGTTTCACAAAACAAAGAAGAAGAAGAAGACAGAGAAAAAAAGTACCATTAATAACATGCTAGCTAGGATCTGGTTTGGTTGAGCTTCAACAAACACAGTCCAACCTGAAAAACCAACAAACCCTTCATTTAATGTATTCCAACTTTTTCTTAATGAAATTTTCTCAGCCTTTCATCACAACTCTTTCTTTTTTAACTGAAACAAAAAAAAAAAAAGGCAAAAAACACCAACTTCTGGATATTTTAACTCACAGAGAATCAGAGATACACACACACTTGCTGGTGAGGGAGGGGTATTGGTATTTTTATTTATTTAAATAAATAAATAAATAGGGTTTTAAATGAAGTCCAAGTGTTTTTAACTTCGTTATCTTCGCCTTTTGTTAAAGAGTGAGTTCCCGCTTTATTCCAGATAGTTGACGTGGCACAACCAAGTCCTCAACAAAAACCATTCTTTTATAGTTTTAGCCTAGCTTCAATGGAAAAACAAAAATCAATAAATAAATAAAGTTCATTTTATTTTATTTTATTTGTGGACCACATTTCCTAATTAAGTATTTTACTGTTGTACAAGATCAGAAGAATCTTTTTTTCGGGTTCATAAGTTCGTTAAGCTAATTAATCAACCGCCAAAGCCCAAAGATGATTTAAATAATAATTACTACTAGTACTTAATAAAAAAATAATTAATACTAGTAATGAATTTTCTTGAGAGTGATGACTGATGATGATTTGATTGAAAAATTCAGATTCTGAAAATCATTTGGTATAAAAATAGAAATGAAAAAGATTCAAATATATGAATTGAGATATATAGTTGGAGAACTCACTTTTAATAACTTAGATTGATGATCTTCTTCTTTCTTTCACAATTCAAAACTCTGAATTATTGATTGCTCATTCAATTTGAAACAAGAATATGAAAGCAAGTTTAGAAAAACCAACTTGTTTGTTGGTTGATTGTTGTTGAAATTTCCCGCCATTTCACACCGTCGGCAATCTCTCAACGATATTGGAACTCCAAGAATGTTAGTACTTAGTATTAGATTAGATAAATAAAAAGGTGAAAATATCTGTATTGCAAGTGACATGTGACATGTGACATGTGAATATGTGATATTTGTGATGTGAGGCAAGAGCAACAGACAGCAACAGCAACAGCAACAGAAACAGAAGCAAGCAAGCAGCACACAAGTAAGTAAGCGGCGCTTGCTTTGCCATACTCATTTTGAATTGTGTTTGGCAGCTAGTTGTGCCGCTTTATACGACAACTTCAGTCAGAGCTCAGAGGATTTAGCCCAATGCCCTAATCCATAACATAAAAAGCCCAATCCATGCAAAATTCACATCCACCCATCCATAACATAAAAAACCCACATTAATGGCCCTGCTTGGTTATCCCGCAAAAATTTACATGAAATTTAGACTAATTTAATATACTTGAAACTCTTGATAATTGGGTTTATGAACAAATTTTATGCATATACAAAAATTTGGTGTTATTTCAAAAGAGTAAAGATTTCACATTTTTTTTCTAATAAATTTAGTAGGGACCATCTATGATTACCTCATACTTACCTAAGGTTTACGTGGGGGACCAATATAGTTTAAACTAGATTAGTTGGGGGACCATTCAAATCAAAGAGTAAATTTGAGAGGGACCACTCTAATCATAGATGGGTAAAGATTTGCCTTTTTTGCAGCCAAACAAGCAGGACCAATATGTGATTGTAGCGCCCATGTCCTCCTTCAGAACCCCAAGGCCCCTACAATTGAGCTTACACAATCGACATTTTTCAAATGGAAAGGGAACCCCGCTAAAGAAAGCCACCACTCTGTAACTCTATCAGACTTAAGAGCTCCCATTTCGAAGACCCAACTTTCAAAAGAGAATTCCACTTCCCCTAGCTTGAGATTATTGCTAAGATAAAGTCTCGTCGCATCCTCTTCTGTATGAAGAAAGATCATAGCTGTCTGTTCCAACAAAACCTTGAACTCTATCGCTCTAAATTTATCTTTCACACATTTTTCCACCACGTTGAGCCACAAGCTCATGTGCTCTCTAACCATCCTTGAAATTGATAATCCCCATTTATTTAAACACTCATGCATTCTTATTCTTCCACAAAATCCAAGTAATACATATAGAACCATAACCCACATACTTTGATAACCAGTTTTAATCCACCTCTCAACACTTTTCAATATATAATGTGATTTAATAAAATTGCATTTTAAGTGGATACAATAGCTTGTTTAGAGGATAAAGTTATATTGTTTAGAGAACAACAATCAATGTTTTAGCGGACAAGACCCTTACATCATATTGATTTTTAATTTCTTAATCAAAAGATATACAAGTTACAAATAATATAACAAAAAAAAAAAATTATTAATATTAAAAAATATACTTTTGTCTCTTTCCTATTTGTCTTATTCTAATTTTTATCTTTTGTCTTTAGTAGAAAGGGTATTTCAGTCAAACAAAATAGAGAAAAGTGGGGTAAGGGCTTGTTTGAGAAGATGACCCCATGACAGGTTCTATTGGGGAAGAGGCACCTAAACATGCGGTTTTTTGGGGATATTACCCATTAAATTATGTTAAATTTCATGCAAATTTTTGCAGGATAACCAAGCAGGACCATCAATAAAAAATTTATTTAATTTTTTAAAAGAAAAAAAAAATTCATACATTTACCTGATCATAATGATAATAATATATATATATATAATGCATAATATATACTCCGTTTTGTTATTCTTCATGTTTTTTGCTTACAAGAAACTATATATGGTACTAAAACCCTACATAACCCTTTGAGATTTTGAGAAAAGTTGTTCTTTGGAGAGCACAGTACGACGGAAATTGTAAGCTGTGTTGTGTGCAGGGGAGAGGGGGAGGTTTATCGTTGGCTTCTAGTAGAATAAGTCAGGGAGACTTGAGAGGCAGTGATTTACCCTGTGGCAGATATCAGCAGTTCGATTCAGCTTCAGCTTGTAAACTTACCCGTTACAAAAGGGACATCTTTACTAAAGCTCTTGGGGGAGATCATATATTATGAACTGCTTAATGAATAAGAAATTCACCATATTCCATTCATTGTTTCAATTGGCCTAATACAACAAATTAACAACAAGCAAATCTGAAGATGTGTTTCCTACATTAGATGTTGGGACCATGGATCTCTATAGCACAAATGTTGTGCTCATTTGAGAGTTGTGGTGTTGCTTAATATGTCCGTGTTGGAAATATATTTTCTAATAAAATATTTTGTTATGAGTGAAAATTAAGGAGAAAATGTGTATCCATTGGAAAATACCTTTTAGGAATTGGTGTGACCAGATTCAGTGTATTTTCATAATTCTTTATGAAAAGACATGTCTTTTCCTTTAGTCTACAATAGGTGCCTATTTGTGAAAAGGTACTTTGAAACAACTTATCACCTTTTTGTAAAATGTGTATGTATGTGAGAAGACACCTATGAAGAGACACTTATGTGACTATAAATAGTGTGCTAATCTGGCCAATTAGAATACAATTAATTAGACAAAGTCTTCTTCATTTCTCTACAATAATTCGAAGGGTTCTTCATATTCGTTCGCTAGCACTCTACTATTACAGTGCAATTTAGTAGAAGAATTGTTGTATCTTGGGAGACCAATCGTCCAGAGACTGTTTGCACCATAACAGGGACGTAATATTATCTTAAGGAAATTGCTTCGGCAAGCCTTAGTTCATTTCCTTCTCCAAATCTTTATGCGAAAAGTGTAGCAAGTGTTTATTTATTTTTGAGTTTATTGAGTATAAATTCTTTTGAGTTTTATTCTTTAGTAGAATTAATTTTGTAATGTGTATTACAATGATATTCATGTGTTATTTTATGAGTTCACACGTATCATTACCAACAGTCCGAGTACTATACCAGCTTTTGATGTATCATCTATTCATCTGGGTACAGTTTTAGGCTCAATGGTTCTCTATATCATTTGCCATTGATGATCAGAGTGTAGAATTTTATCCAAAAAGCTCTCACAGTACAGTTCTTGGGGGAATCCTTGAGAGAATTTTGCTTACAGTAGTTTAGTTTTGGGCAGAAATTCTAGGCTGCATCAGCACCTTGGTCAACAAACCGGCAGACGGCTAGGGATGTGCAGTGTGCCAAACTAGTTGTTCAAATAAATATATAATTATAAAAATGGAAACAAACCGGTAGACGGCTAGGGATGTGCCAAACCGGTTCTTCAAATAAATATATAAATACAAAATGGAAACGAAACAGAAAAAAGTAGCTAGGAAAGTTAATATGTGTTGAGCTGCAACAGCAGGAATTCCATAAAATACTAGAAAGTTCAGAATTATGGCAAAGGTTGGACTACAAGGAGCAGCCAAGTACAGTAAAGGTTGGACTATAAGCAACATCCAAGAAATAGCAAGATGAACAATTTCTTATCCGTACATTCCTGGGTTCAAACCTGAAGGACAGCAACAATACATGCTGACATCTCTTGATTTAGACAAACTATCAAAGTCAATATATATGAGCAAGAGTGTAGACAAGCAACGACTGCAACAAATTCAAACTAACATTTTGATATTGATTTCACACATGTACAATAATTACTACAGATTTGAAGTTTGCTTCATACAGTCTACGCCACACTACGAATTATAAAATTCACGAATAAACATCAAAAGAAGTTACATGTATTACTATTACATAATAATCTAAAGCTATGTTTTTATTGCAGGTTGGTTTTGTGTGTATGTACACCAACGTGTAATCTTCTTTTCCATGTAAATGGTATCTCTCGAATAAAAAATGAAATCTTACAGTGACCAAAATCGACAATGGAAGTGTACTTCAAGTCCCTGCTCTGAAATGCTTGATCTTCCAGCCTGTAGTTGACGTCAGCCAACGCTTGAGTGTCGAATTAGATAGCATTTCCCTGGATTGGATTGATACGGTTTATGATACATGAGAAGTTGCCCGATAATGCTGATTCAAATATAGCATCGTGATCTTGACAATTATTTGGAGCTGCAAAAATGATTTTTTCATCGACCTTCCATGATGATATCTGACCCAGAGAGAGACAACGAAGAAGAGATTGACTGTCGAATCTGCTCAAATGTTGGATGTCCTCCATGTCGCAAGCTGCGGTGATATTTAGACCACATTGTTGATGATTTCATTTTATCAAGCAAATAGACTTCCATTCCTTCTCCTTCTGACTCGTCTGCACTAGGTGTTCCATCTAACACCTTCAGAACTTGCCTCATTGAAGGTCGGGTACGTGGATCAGGGTAAGCACACAACATACCCAAATGAAGCACTCTCTCCACCTCCTCGTTGTCAATTCCACCCTTAGCTCTCAACCTCTTATCTAGTGCATTCACCAATTCACCTTTTTCCATCAGTCCCCATATCCAATCAACTAATGGTGGCTTTCCATCCTCAATTGGTCTTCTCCCACATACAACTTCGAGAATCAATATCCCAAAACCGAAGACATCAGTTTGAGCAGATGCACGCCCACTTCGGACCACTTCAGGCGCCATATAACCAGCTGTTCCTACCACACGTGTAGTGCTTATTGCTTGACCATGATCATGCATTCTCGCTAGACCAAAGTCGCCTAACCTCCCATTCATATCTCTATCAAGTAAAACATTACTAGCCTTAATGTCCCTATGCAAAACTCTGGATTCCCAACCCTGATGTAAGTATAGCACCCCTTCGGCCACATTTTTCAACACCCTCAACCTATCTTCCCAACTCAATAGCATCTTCTCATCACAGTCAAAAATCCTCTTATCCAAGCTCCCATTCTCCATATAATCATAAACCAATATTAAGCTCCCTTTCTCATTCTTACACCAACCTCTAAGTCCCACTAAGTTTCTATGCTTCAACCTACCAAGGCTTGACACCTCAGACAGGAATTCCCTCAGTCCTGCTTCGCTTTCATGTGAAATGCGCTTCACTGCGACCTCAACTCCATCTAAGATAACTCCTTTATAGACCTTCCCATTTCCTCCTATCCCAATTACATTTTCATCTGAAAACCCCTTTGTTGCGTTGTAAATTTCCTGGGATGTAATTCTATGTGGCCAATACTCTAGTTCCCATTCTTCCATTTCTTCTATACCCCGTCTTTTTCGCTTTCTCTTATTCAATAAGAAATAAATCACAAAACCACCACAAGAACAAACGAAAAACACAATCCCCAAAGGAACACCAATCAAAAACCCTTTGGATTTAAAAATAGAAGTACCAGGAGGAACAAGTGATGGCAGGTTTGAAGAAATCAATCTATCACCAATCATCGAATTAGAATTGCTAAAACCCCATGCTAGAATTCTATGAGTTTGAACCAATTGTCCAGTTGCAGCAGTAAATCCAACAAACATTTCATCCAAAAAAACATCAGAAAGATCAATGAAAATATTAAGTAATGGCTTTTTAGGCCTTTTCATACCTGCAGGAGCCATAGTAACATTTAACAAAAAATCCGAGTAATCGATCCAAACTTGATAATTCATACCCTTATTAAGCTTCAACTTATGAAATTTATCAGCTTGAACATCAGACCAATAACCAGCAGAATGTGCAGCAATGGAAGTAAGTGAATATAAATCAATACCCACATGATTATTATCAATATCATTAAACTCTGGATTCTCAAACACATCAAACTCAACTCCCAACACACGATTATCAGGTTTCCCATCATTTGTTCTATTGAAAAGAGCAAGATGTTGAGCTGAACTACCTCCTTCTAAAGTTGAATATGGAGAAAAAAGAAACACTAAACCATGACCAGGGTTATTACCCTTTAAAGGGGTTATAGAGAAGATAAAAGAAGTATAGAAAGGAAGAATCTTGGATGAGTTATTTGATGCTTTAGTTGAGATTTTAGAAGAGAAGAAAGCACGACCCATAGAAAAAAAAGTGGCTTTTGTGAGAATAAGAATGTTGGATTCAATTGTAGCATTTCCATACATAGAAAGATTATTAGAAGAATTAAACCCATTAAAGATGAAATCAACAGCTAAAATTTGTTGAAAAGAAAGTAGGTTGATAAAGAAGAAGAAAAGAAGAAGAAGAAGAAGAAGTGGGTGTTTGGTAGCCATTAGTGCTAAGCAGCTTTTTCTGCTGCTTATCTCAGGTTGGTTTTAATGTTTTGTTTATGTTATTTAAAGAAACCAACTCTGATCAACTGTTTTATCTTAAGTCGGTTTTAAACTATTGCTTTGGTCAAGGGTTCAAGATAAGAACAGTACTACTTACTTACTGTATGTATGTATAACTCCTGAATCCAAATCCTGTTCATTTAGCTTGTCAGATGAGATGTGAGACACTACTAGTCTACTAATATGAAACAAAACAATGCAAATGGGATTAGGGGATGATAATAATACATCAAGAAAACAAGTATGAAACCCCAAGTTGTTGATAATAATATAATACTTCTTTTTTTCTTGAATTCTTGCTTTCATCTTGTATTCTTGTATAAGTGACAATCTCACATTTAATTCCTTTTGGAGCTATAGTCCATATATGTTCCTATCGGCGTCAACTATAGCACACCTGGAATGACTTTTAGAAGTTATAGGAAATACATACTATTCTTCCAAAATAGAAAATAGATACCTGATTTTGAAACATTTTTTGCAAATGCTATTAAATACTTGAATTTTTTAATATAAGAATAGAGGTAACGAACTTGAGTTGATCATGTAAAAGTATAAAAAAATATAAAGACCTGCATATTCTAAAATGGTTTTAATTTATATAAATGTAAATTGAGAAATCTTTATCATGTAAAACTATAGAAAATTATAAAGACTGACTTTGTTTTGCTGCCGTTGTACATTGAAGGCTTCAAGTGCTATAGATTTTCAATTAAGTTCATAAATAATACTCCGTAATGACATTATTATACATTTTGGTTATACCAAAACTTTATTTGTTGCGCAATGCATTAGGGACATGACAATGAAATTAGGTCCCATTAAGATTTTATCAGACTTTTTGTCGGCCTCCATTATAATTCTACCTTTCTCAAATGGAGTGCCCTCCCAAAATAAAGACCTTTCTCTCTGGTCTCTTGTGTCACTTAAGCTTCCAACTAAAACTTCAGGATATAGATAAGACCTGTGTGTTTTGCTTGTCAGATGAAGAAGACTTATGTCTTTATTTTGGTCTTGTAATGTTATACAACCTTTGCTTAGTAGTACAAGTAATTCTTGGAAAATAGTCTGGCCAGTGTTGAACTTTTCCCTAGACTGGTTGATGGTTGATAGTTGATACAGTTTCTAAAGCTAAATAAGGACAACCCACTTGGTATTCTGAAAGGTGTTTTTCTTTCTCTGGAATATTTGGAAGTCAAGAAATGCAAAATTATTTCAACTCACACCATTTAATCCATCTCTGCTATTTTGGTGGACTAATGTTTTAAAGCTTTATTTTATCATACTATTCACACAATGCACAACTGTTTCATTCTTCTTATAGTGATATCAGATATATATCTTGGCTTCCACCGCCATCTTTGTGGCTCAAGTTGAATATTGATGGAGCATCAAATGGTACTAACGCTGGTATAGGGCTGGTTTTGCGTAATGAGTTTGGGGTTTTCTGTGCAGGACTAGCAAAATATGTAGGAAGCTGTACCAATGATATGGCTGAATGGTGGGTGCTTTTTGAAGGATTGAGGTTTTTGCACAGTGTGGATATATGGGCAAAAAGTGGTGATAGAAACAGACTCATCCTTTGTATCTAATGTAATTAACGACGACTTTAGATATGCTTGGGGTTATAGGAATATTGTACAGGAGTGTAAGTTTGTTATGCAAAGTAGGGTACTAGCAATTAGACATGTCTTGAGAGAAGGAAATCATGTAGCAGATCTGCTTGCAAAAAGAGGAATACGAGGAGCAAGCAGCAGCTGGTTTACAAGTGCAGATTCTTCTCTAGCTTTTGGTAATCTTAATCTGTGTAATTTGGTAATGTATCTGTTTGTGTACTTTGGTACTGTATATGTTGACTACTGAAATAAATAAAGCTACGTTTGATTAAAAAAACAAAACATCAGAATAATATAAATTCAAGGTAGGTTCTTTTATCAGAAGCCTTGCAACGATATATCCTTTACTACCTTATAAAGAGAACAGCCCCGTGAACAGTCAAATGACGTCATCCGCGTCCTCCCTTATAACCGTACTGTGTGTATATATACCTGTAAATCAGGCGCGGCGCGGAGCGCATGCAGTTACATAGTAATAATTAATCTATCTATAATAATCATAGTCACACATAAAAAAAATTCTATGAAAAAACTGCCAGAACTCCAACCTTCCATAAATCCATTTACTTAACTCCAAGTCTCCAACTACCCAGGAAATGAAGAACAAACCTTCAACCATATCATCAAATGCTGCATCGATCGTTTATAAAATAGCTCCAGCCTCCAGCCATTGTTTCAAGACATTATTTGCACGCAGTCAACCAGAAGACTACCAGCACACTCTCTGGTATAAATGGTGGTCTCGTGAGGAGCCCAGCCATTTGTTACTGGTTTAATATATATGAAACTTCATGCAATGAACTGGCAAGAGATAACTGTATGAATACAAGGGCGTTTCAGAATAGGTGAATCATCATCAATACTCAATATATAGAAGTTGTGTCACATTCCCTCTCATCTTCTCTAGCTAATGATCTATTCATGGATTGAGTGTTACTGTTAGGGTTTCTGTGTTAAGGTTCTATGTCATACATGTTTAGAATTTTAGATTCATTATGAATTCTAACAAATTAAAAATTCTCTTTTAGAAAGCAAATCACAGTAGTAGTACCAGCCAAGATAGAAATTGGATAATAATATTGATTACTAAATAAGTAACAGAGTAGTACGTATCAGATTAGAAGAAGGTCTACTAAATTCCTTGTTGTAGCAGTATATAAGGGGACCATGCAACAAAACCAACAACAGAACAGAAGAAACAAACTAACGTAGATTATCAATCAAATCGAATCCAAACAGAAAGAGAAAGAAAAAGAAAATTCTTCACCAAGAAGATCAAAGAGCTACTAGCAATGGCAAAAACTGCTTCTTTTTACGTTAAGATCAAAAATCAACAACAAATACTTATTAGAAGGCGCAACCCAATCCAGTTCCATGGGGAAGAGGATGAAGACAGTACTACTACTATTACATTCAAGACAGCACGTTCCGATAGTGATTGTACAGAGGAGTTGTACCAGAAGAAGGGACCTAAAAGAGAGAAGGCTCTGGAATTGATTTTGAACAAATTTACAAATAGTTTTCAGCATGAGTTTGCCGAGTACCCCATTACTTTACTTCGTGGATGCCTTAACTGCATCAAATCTGATCTAAAAAGTGGTAAGTGTACCAAGGAAACCTATTTAGCATCTCGCATCATAGCACTGTTGCAACTAGATATAGGCTCTCATGAGATACTTGAAGACTCTATTGAAATACTTGGAAATTCCATATCCAAGTTTTACCAAGGTTTAAAACCTGGTTCAGATTCTTCTACTATATCATGTTTGTTGGATTCCTTGGCTGTTATTACTTGGGCGGGTGGAAACGGCGCTGAAGACACTGAAAGATCAATGCAAATCATATGGAGATTTCTTCATGAAGAACTGAAATGTAAACCAAATACTGAAGTAATGATATCAGCAATATCAGCTTGGTCTTTTCTACTAGCAAGTATAAGTGAAACCTGGCGTATCAGTTCCAAACTTTGGAAAGGGTCACTTTCGTATTTCAGTAATCTACTTGAAGAATCCGATCAATTTGTTCTACGCATCAAAGCTGCTGAAACCATAGCTCACATTGTTGAAATAGATGCTATAAACAAGTTCTCCATTGATGTTATGGATTTGAAGGACTACCTCCTGACTTGCAAAGAAAATGGTGGATCTATGCGCGAGGAGGAGAGGAAAAATTTGATGAATAAGGTCAAGAGTGTGGTGGTGGAACTGAGTAGAAGCAACTCCTCTGGTAGGAAAGATCATCTGAGCTCGTCTAGGGATGTTATAGCATTTCTAAAGAGTGGTGGTTGTCCAAAAACATCACTACCAATTGGTCAAGATGTCTTGTCTATATCAAATTGGTCACAGTTGATACATGTAGACTTCATGAAACGGTTTTTGGGAACCTCATTCATTCAACATGTAAAGAAAAATCAGGATTTCTACGACTTCACCCCAAAGGCAGAGGCGCCACATCAATCAGAGCTATATGTATCGAGCAGCAAGGAGGAGAGTGCAAGTATACGCTATGTCTTCCAGCCAGTATTAGAACTCAAAAATCCTCACTATTTCAGAGTATGTATCTCTGAGAATTCCATACTTAATAAAGAAAAAACACAGCGAATGAGAAAGAAGCGATTTCTATCTGCCTCAAAGAATGCTGGTTACTATTCTGTTAGTTTAGGGGAGAATGAAGGCTAGCCTGAAAACTTTCATCAAATTAGATTTTAGACTATGTGTTTTGAGTTTTCTTTATCTATATTTATCATGTACTCAAACATCAATTCTTATTTTATTAATAAAATCATAAAGTTTTTATTAAATATATTATATATATATATATGTTACTGCTGCCCCAATGTTGCTTTAGCATTTATACAGACTAAAAAGCTTCATATAAAGGATTGCTATCTAAGTTATAAGCGTTAATATGAAAATATTCGCAACAAAACTAATACAACCATAACAAACAAACATTAATCAATTGTATTATGCTTAACATGACATTATGTTAAGCAAATATTATGTATTGTATTATATTTAATACAATTTATTTAATAGAATTTATTTAATACAATTTATTATACAGTTTATTATAAAATATACAGTTTATAATATTTAATACAATTTATTTAATAGAATAAATTGTATTGTATTATGTTAAGCAAATATTATGCTTAACATGACATGTCAAATGCCCAAGTGTATAAATTGTTGACCAATCAACCTATATTAATCATATAATACTTTTTATGCAGCCAAAATGGGGCCTTAGCTTTTATATAGACTAAAGAAGCTTCCTGTAATGTATTATTGTCACCGCTGGCGTTGATAATGGAACTGGAGTAAAATATCGCAACAGACGTGTATAGCCATCACAAACAACCATGGAAGGTATGAAAACTTCACCAAATAGGACAGGTCATTGGTACAGATGCAAATATTGCACAATTATACAACCATAAGTAATGAACTATGGAACCACACACCATGAACTTCTCCAATACCACATTCTAGACTTCTAGTAGATAGTACTGTTTATAACCTGATCCCATTGTCCACAGTTAAAGCATAGAAGTAGAGTTGCTCATTTAATGTTTTTGAAACAAAATTGAAGCTCTAAAAGTTGGAAACATAGAACTTACATTTAATGCCCCTTGGAATAGGTAAAAGAAAATCAATTATTTTGGAAAATTTGTTTTTATAAATGTAACAAATGACACCTGCAGTCCTGCACCAGGGCGGGCAAAGAATTTTTGCAAAACCCATTTAGAAGATAATAGTAATCAGTAACATAAAATGGCATTTTTTATATCAAATATGCGGATTTTCTTCGCATTTGATGTACAATTTCAAGGATAACTTCAATGACCATCCATGAGTCAATCATCATTGTTCTAGAGATAGCAGAAATTTAACTCTGCAAGAACTCTGCATCCTACATCAGATGCTCTATTGAGTGTGACATGACGTGGCCAACTGCAATTGTAAAATAAATCATCTTGGAAAGCAACGACTTACCTGAATGGCCACAAGTCATCCTTGAGCTTCCTTACAATACCCACCCACCCCCATATACATAATCACCCATTTGTATTTCACAAGTGAGCAAATCTCACCCTTGTACAAGTTCTTTTCCCGTGGTACTCTTGCTCCCCCTTCAAAAGAGATTTCAACCCCGTACACTGGCCCTATAATGCTCCGCGACCCGAAGAAAAAATTGAATAGTCTGGTACTTGGTTCCCATCAGCTTGAACTTTTCTAACTTTGGCCTTATCGATACGTGCTCGCCGAACAACTTCTTGAATTTGGCGATCATGATCCTTGAGCATCTGATCCATATTACCTGAAGGAGCTAACAGTGGCCCAGAGTAGTGGATCTTGTTGCCTTTAGAGCCATACCCCTGCTAAAAGAATTGCAAAATAAAAAATAAACACGGCCACCAAGCATAATAAAAATAAAATAAGAAAATCTACTGAGATGCTAAAGGGAATTTCAGAGACACTTCTATCAAAAGGATCTTTGTTTAAAAGAAGTAATATGTATTCATGGATGTATATCAAAGACATCAAACAAGAGATCCAATAATATAGTTTTCACTTATGACCTCCGAAAAGGATACCCTTAGGTAAAGTCGGAAGTATAAACATGACAACATTTTTATATTCCGATTTTTTTAGGTGGATAACAATTGAAGAACATCACTAATTTCGAATATATCTCACTCGCCCATGTATATCGCCAATATAAGTAAACTTATATAGTTGCCCACATTTAGCGGAAAAAAATATATGTAGTTGCCCACAAAGCTTTCTTTAAACTCTTTTAGATATATGTTTTCTTCCTGAAAAATGATGTTGGGCTTCGTCGTGATGTGATTTGACTTTAGTATATCACTTCACTATTTATTATTTCGGTCAAATAGTTAAAAATTATGTGCATAGTAAAATGACCCCGTTCGTGCCTACGCTCACTCATAGTCACTACACCCAACAAGAAAAAGCATCCTGAAATGCATACTTGACCCATGTAGGCAGAGAATGCACAAAGTGAGGATGTGAATGAAAGATGTGTGAGTTAACAAGTACATGCATCTAGACCAACAAGGGGGTGGTAAGTTGGCACAATAATGCGATTACATGCTAAACCCATCTTGATATGTCAAAGATACATCATTCTGCAAATCTTATGTGATAGATACTCCCAGGCAACCCACTAATAAGATAACACAACTTTCACTTTTCCAAGAAGTTTGATTCTGGGAGTTTTAAAATAATCAGCATTGAATTCTAGTACTTACCATCATACGGTCTTTGCTGCCAGTTCTTCCATCTTCTCTTTGGTATGAACCAGAATGACCCTGAGGTTGAAGTTTGCGGTCCTGCTTTCGAATGGAATCTGAAACCTCATTGAATGATCCCGGAAGCTTGCCAATTAAGTTTGAGACTTCTGGTTGCGAAGGACCACACTTCTCTCTCCGACCATCAGTCAACAGACTCCTTGCTGCAACTAAACTAGACAAGGTTGAAAGATCAGCCCCATTTGAAACCTTAGGAGCGTCGTCATGGTTCCTCCCAGCCTTTGCCCACGCAGCCCGGTGTACCAAAGGCCCTGAATGTGAAGCTCTCTTAATATAATGACCCTGAGGGTCTCTGTTAGTTTCTTCCAGGACTTGTGACTGTCTAGGTGGGTCAATTGGAAATCCAGAAGCAACGTCTTCTTGGTGAGGGTTAAACTTCTCGCTTCGACTCTTGGAATTTGACTGACCTTGCCTTTTCTGTATAAAACAAAACAGTATAAACATTTAGTAAAATAAAGTCAGGTATAAGAGACCTACAAAGTAAAAAACCAAAACCTTATTTTCAGTCTTCAAAAGTAATATATTAAGATGACAAGAAATTTACACATGATACAATTAGCTAAAATCCATGAGAAACAATTGAAAGTTTACATTTTAAGGAATCTAGACCAAAAATGTATGAAAATAATTGGGGAAAATTCTGTAAATATATGAGTGCTTGGATAGCAGAAGCAAAAACTGCAACTTTAAGCTTTGGCATATATTTCATGGTTGGCCCATGTACATAATCGAGTCACTACTTGCACACAAGGTTGGAGTCCCACCAAAGACTTTAATTAGGAGTTTAGGACTTGTAAATAGTATAACTGAATTTCAATCCTGAGAAGACGAAAAAAATTTACTCCAAAACCAAGCATGATATTTTCCCTTTTTTTTTTAAATAAACAAAAGACCTTAGCATAAACATGGAACATAAGCAGACCATCACATTCGATTGAGTTCATTATCAACTTATCAAGCAATTAGGTAAAACCTTAATTAGATCATAACTTGTTAATTAGGAATTTCAAAACACAAAAGTAGAGTTAGAGGCCTTAGGCTTTAGGACCTCAGGTCAGGCAAATCATAAAGTAGGAGATGATCATTTTCTTGCTCTCCTTTTAATGGATCGACAAAGAAGTGAAATTTATTAATAAAAGTAGATTTAGTCAAGAAAAACCATCTACACTTGTTGAGGCATTTAAAGGGAAGCAACTACACTAACTTCAAAGATAACACATCCAAACTTTATCATGTTTTTTCTCTAGCTAATCTTTGTTGTGGAAATGGGCTTCTTCAGAATGTAGTGAGAGGCCTTAAACTTAAGGACCTCATGTTTTGGCGGGACTTTGTAATTTCACCACAAGTTCTTGTAACCTTTGGCCTTGTAATGTGACCCCTCTGTCAGATTACTTAACTCTTGTTTTACTGAAATAAAAAATTACAGAAGACCTAAAGATACAGGAGAAAGGAAACATTATTAATAAGGCCGATATCTGAGACACTAAATTTTGGCGGAAATGCTCAAATTTGAATATGTTGCTCAATTGGTGTAGAAGCTTCTACTTTATGCAGTGTCTTGGAAAGTTTGGAAGGACTGGGATTTTTTGAAGAGATGACCTTGTCAATCGACCAAATTATAGCATTTAAAAAGTTCTCTTCGTGGAACTAGTCCTTCTACCTTGTATGAACATTAGAATAGAAAAATGCATGGTAAACTTTCTAAGTATAATTTGACACGTAGACTGATGAAGTCAACCTGGTTTGGTAGTGATTTTCTTATCGAACCAAAGTTGCTTTGTGATCAAGAAAATGAGGAGAAGACATTCCAGCAACAAATACTGAAAACCTTGCCCACTGTACTATCAAGGCTACCCATACATTAGTTCTCCCAATCTGTAAACACGCCTCTGATAATGTACATTTTGGGCCCCCTAATGGTGCGCAAAACAAAGGATGCCCTCTAAGACAAGATGACTTCCTGAAAATCTGCTTTAATGCTCTCCAAATGAATCCCATTGCAATCAAACATCCTAATATTAGTGGAAATATGTGCAAGTTGATGAAAAGGAGCCCTTCTTCCAGGACAAATCCAACAAGGAGTAAACATCTAATGATGAAAGGCTACATCTGCCAACAAAAATACACAAGTGGCCGACTCCATCAATAGGGAACAGGGGTATGACCTAGGAATTCCTCTTCCTAAAGTTGTCAGTAGCCAATCTAGAAAATTACTTACCAACAACTTTCACTCATTTTCGTCGATAAGAAAGACACTAAACTCTGAAACAGCATGCAATTTTTCGTTTTTACCTGATACAAAATAGCTAAAAGGTATTCAATGATATAACAGAAGCCCATGCAAGGAATCAGCCAATAACTAATTCTTTGCAACCCTCACACCCATCAATCCCCATTACTTTGCCATTGTTAATAATATTTCAACCGCCACCCCCACCCCAGAGAGCAAGGAAAAGAGAATGAGGAGGGGGGAAGAAGGGAGAGGAGGGGATGGGGGTTCCCTAGCTTTATAACCAATTACCAGCTACCCGCCTACCAATTATCCATGCAAACTAAACACTCAACTCTTGTAGGCGAACTTGAATCTAAGACATTAAAGTATTATTTACAATATGGTAAAGACATTGATGCTTAAATAACTATGCTCCTCACAATCCCATTGCAGCTAATGCTGCGGCATTGGTCTTTTGGACCTCGAGTTTCTAGAATTTCCTTTAATTATTGTTTAGTCCTGCACCCCAAAAACTTTTAGTGCGTGCATATATTCGTACTTGTGACTAACAAAATAAACAGACATATATTACAGGGTGGCCTTCGTACATACTATATTAATGGACAAGCAGAAGGACACTTCAGAATTGCATTTCCAATATATTTGTGTTTCCCTTCAAGTATAGTCTAATGACACCACACAATGGACTCCAGATTCTGACATACTCATTTCACATTAAACACATAAAAGAAAGGTATATAGAGGGGAAGGAAAGGAAAACTCAGAAGAAGAAAAATATAGACTAAGGAGCAGATAATGGCTACATTTTAACTTCACTTATTCATACCCAAAGAAAACATATATCAAGAGAAATTTCAATCAGATCAATCATTACCTGAATTGACAATACCAATTCTGCATTGGCATCGGGAGCTGGAATTGCCCTAGATTCCCTTGCTCCTTTCCTTTCTGGGTTTTGCCCTTTGCCTCCTGCTGCCTTTTGCCTACAATATATTAACAAATTTAGTTCAAAAACATTGATGAAGGGATGATCATAACCAATGAGGTACATAGGGTACAAATATTGATGTAAACTATGTACTGGATGACTACTATACAAATGAAAAGAAAAGGATTTCATGAATTGGATGACTGACTTTGTAGTGCTGACATAAAGCTCTACAATCCCAGCATACAAATGAACAATGTTCACAGATGGATATTGTCGTATTGGAAAACCTCGCGTGTTTATATTCATTCCAATCTAAGATATCCAAACATCCATCTTTCCTAATCAAATATAGGGTCTGTTTGATCGGTATGCTAAATATTCCCTCATAAATAAATCTACATTGTTCATTAATATGCTTAATATTGAAAAGAGAGTCCTGCTTTTGTGGGACTTATTACCACAATATAAGCAATGATTTTTTAGTACCTCGGTGGTGTTTTCACAAGTAAAAATTCCCTCAAACTGTTACAATAAATCCAAAAAAGGATAATATCTGATACTTGAGGAGATTTATTGTTAATTATAAGCAAAAGTAAGATCTTAATCAACATCCCTGGTAATATTCCTCTGATTAATCAAATAGATCCATAGTATTCAGAAGTATAACCACTTATTCTTACTAACTGGTAAAACATCAAAAGTGTAATAACCTAAAAAGAGATCAAATGAATAAACTAGTCTTTGGCAATAGAAGAAAAATACAAACGACAGTAACACCAGAGAAAATGAAACAGGAATTCGTGAAAGATTTTGATTATCTAGTTAAACCATATACAATACATAATTTCGACTGTGTGTTGAAGATGAGACTTTGAATGGACAAAGAAACAAAATAAGTGAAAGAACCGGTTTTCAAAAAAAATAAAAAAGGAACAAAAATTTGAAAGGTCTGCTTTTTTGCAAGATGCATATCACAAGATATAAACAATTCAGTATAGTACTCGTAATACAGCAATGTACTACAGGATACTGTCTCAATAACGACATCTAAGGTGCCCTGATATACCTGACAACAACAATGTTTGTATATTTTTAATATTAGACTGAGAATTTGAAATGTAGCACAATGTACAAACCACAGTTGATAGGTAGTTATTTTCATATGACTGATCTCTTCAAAATGCGTAAATCAGTAAATTGATAATTGTCCAGAGAGATCCATAGATGGTCACAAGCACCTAAGATGCATAACAATACAAATTGTGATGACCTGTGATATGAATATTTCTTCATCGTGGGTCTTGAAAGATGTGGTAACTGATGGCCAATAATTAGCTTAAGGCCCTAATTGGTGTGATGAAGAAAATTCCAGTACATAATGAAATGGAATGTTTTCAAGGCTAAGAGTAATGTTAGTTTTCAAAAGTTCCAAGTACGCATATTTTTAAGTAAAATTATTTTTAGCAGATTGTTTCAGAAATGTGTGGCAATAGGGTGAAATCTCTGTCTGTCCACCTAACATGCATTCATCTGTCTGTGTTGACTGTTGATATTGTTCAGGTTATCAATAAAAGTTTTGATTCATCTAATATAAAATAAACAACTTATGAGTAGCAAACTTCCAAAAAACGTTCGGGATGTGATTTTAATTACTCTAGATAAGTTGACTAACTAAGAATACCTTCTAGCTTCTTCGTCCCTGGCTTTCGCATCAAACTCTTTGCTTGGAGGATATATTGGCAAAGTTGAAGGATCACATGCAAGTGGTTTTGTTGTGAAAAACTGTAAGCATAAAAATTGATTACTACATGGTATTGTCAATATCAGAAGCAAAATCATCCAGTACAAAAATATATAACTCCACCAAAAAACTTGATGATGTTAATTTGTACTACTACACAGATTTCTAAGCATAGTAATAACTGGGATTTATTTGCATCTGGAATGATAATTTTGCAAGCTATCAGAAAAAACCCTAGACTTCTGGAGGGACTGAACAACAGGGTATGTTTTGAAATGCATAAAAGAAAAACTTTGTTGTTAACTGGTGTCTACCTTTAGGATCCCCAAGCACTCTTACCACATCTAGTAGGTAAGATGAATGTATGACTGACGGTGACTACATACACTTGGATTGGGAAACGCTACATGAAACGATTAGCCCACAATATACTCTTAATATCCTCATGTATGCATCTTTTTCAATCTAAAGAAAGAACCTCGTCTGTAGGTCCATTTGTGGGGGTCTCTGACGTCTACCTTTGGGTCTTCCAATAATTATGTTTTTTTAATCTATAGAAAGAAATACGACTTTAGGACCATGTGTGGGGGTCTCTGACATCTACCTTTGGGTCTTCCATAATTAAGCTCACAGACACAATTCTAATGATAACATGAGATATAGAAAAGACTCTGACTAGAAGAAGATAAGAATACAGTATGAGATTTTTATATAATTCTTAGTTCAAATCTGAGAGGGTAAGAAGTTAGAGCTATGGTGCTAATTTATATTATTAAAATATCAAGAATACAAATTTAAAATGGTTGACAGTAATAAAATTAACAAGAACAGTCTGAGCAATAATGTAAACCACCTTAGAAAAGAAATGCATAAGATCAGCATTTTTATTTTATTTTAAATGCTGAAAAATAAGATCAGCATTTTATGGATAAAGACATCCATAATGGTAAATTGAAAATAATCATATCATTACATCCAAGTTTTGAATATATTCAATACATGTCTGAAGTATACGCACCTCACTCTTGAGAGCAGCAGCTGCAGTTCCACGGTCCGCAGGATCTATAGAAAGTAGGGTCTCCATGAGCCCAAGAGCTGCAGCAGGAAACTCTTTGAATGTTTCAGCAACTATTCGTCTATAGGGTTGTTGGGGTTTGAAAATGGTTGCATGCGGTAATTTTGATTTTCTCCAATAATCCTCAGACGGTGATCCACAAAGCTTGAAAATCTTATGCAACTGCTCAACCTAGAAGTAAAAAAGTTTACAGTTCAGACTTAGATTGAAGAAACAGCTCCAGAGAAAAAAATGGTAAGACTAAATGGTTCAAAATATAAACAAAGAAAGTAATATATGACAACCAATTAAAATCAGAAATATAATAGACTTTAACCATTCAAAAGCTTCGCCTTTTATTATATATACAATACATAACCTTCTCTATTACACCGGAATAAATCATGTGTTGGTGTGTGTGCGGACGTGTGGGTGTGGTGTTGGTAAACATCCATTTGACGTATGACTTAGTTCAAATAATATATTGTATTTCAAAATAATTCTTAACATGGTGGATTTTTTTTAATTTGATAGGCAAGCGTGGTTTTTACTGAGGTCCTCTAACCCGTCTTAATAATAAAATAAGACTTAACATAGTGGCTATTAAGGTTACAAAGTTTTGATATTCCCAGGTTGTTCTATTTTCAATCCTTATATTCTGAAGGATAAACTAACATGAGATACATTCTATAACCGATATTTGTAAACCCACGGAAAGGTGATATTGTGATAACAATCTTTTCAGTTAGCGAAGTGCGAAAAGTGAATTCCAGTGAAACGAACAGATAAGAAAACATAGTTTGTACAGTTATTAGCTGGTGAGGCACACACGCCCAATTGATGGCAACATGTGTCAAACAAAATTAAAGCACTTAAGGGAGGCAACCACACCCAGATAAGTCTGACATTTTTACTTGAAGGTATTTTGAGAGAGAAAAAAACACATGCACGTAAGGGCTAATGCACCTGAAATGACATGAATATCACACATAATAGAAATGATTACATATGTTAGGCGTGAAGCATATGGATAACCACGTTACCTCTGTTCTTCCGGGCATTATGGGTTTGCCTGCATATAGTTCTGCAAGTATGCAACCAGTGCTCCATAAATCAACCGAAATTCCATAGTGAGTGGCTCCAAGTAAGAGCTCTGGTGGTCGGTACCATAGAGTAACAACGCGGCTTGTCAACGTCTGATTTTGATGAGGATCAAAGAAGCTTGCCAAGCCAAAGTCTGCAATCTTCAAGTTGCCACTATTGTCTATTAAAAGATTTGAACCCTTTATGTCTCGGTGTAAAACGCCTCGACTATGACAATGATCAAGCCCACGAAGCAATTGTTGCATGTAGCATTTAACCTATCCAACAACCAAAAAAGAAGAAACTGTTAGGACTTAATACTTTAGAAATCCAAGATACTATTCAACCTGTAACAAAGTAACATTAACCATAATGGAATGATCACCTGTGGTTCTGTGAACTTGAGTCCGGGGAAAGAAGCAAGTCCAGCAAGATCATGTTCCATATACTCAAAAACGAGATATAAACTGCACGACATCCGGGACGTTACTAAGCCTTCCAATTTTATTATATTTGGATGGTCAAGTCTACGCAGAATGTTGATTTCCCTCGCCATAAAGCGAACACTTTCAGGCTCGAGGTTATCAAACCGCACTTTTTTCAAAGCTACAATTTTTCCATGGTCGAGATCACGAGCCCTGTACACATTACTGTATGTCCCTTGACCTATCTGCAAAGGTAAGACACTATCATTAAGACCAGGACAAAACACAAACCTAGCAAAAACAGAGCCTGACATAGGATACCATATTAACTAAAACCATTCAATAACTATTGCAACATTCCAAATATATGAACATCTAAGGAACACCGTAATATGAGTATTTTATAAAGTTATGTCCTAGGACCTCGTATTCCATTTCTCAGTCGAAAGGATGGAATGGAAAATGCACAGATTACAAACACTAAGCTACATTTTGTTGAATACATGAATAAAGAAAAGCAAGTCATGTACAGAATGTTAAAATCAACAATTAACTCCCAGTACAATACCACAACCATATCACATTCAGAAACATCTTGTTGTTGAAGATATATTGTAAGTGTTCAGTGTTTATGCAAAATGTAAACTCAAACATTACATTTCCAGGCAACATATACTGATATACGAAAGTGCTGTGTTTGCATATATTAAACCTATATTAAACAATATTAAGGGATTCAAGGATGATAATGCTGAAAATTAACTATTGACTACATAGCATCTCTCAACAAAATAACCCAATGTATTGAAGTAACCAGGGTCAAAGGAGGTGCTTACTTTGTCAAGTTTCTCAAAAGAATCTGCCCGGCGTGGTATCCAACCCCTAATGGCTTCTCCAGCTACAGCAGCAAGCCAAGAAGGCCAACCAGCGGCAACATGCTCTCCTTCAGCAGCCTTTGGTACAGTACCAATCCCTGGATGATGAGCAATAATATATTCTGCAGCTTTTTCCCTCTTCCTCTCGAAATTCTCAGTTTGCACTCTAGTAGAACCATTTGTTTGTCTATCAATTAACATAACCCTTCCATCTCTACTACTTGGTCTCTCTTTCAATCTAACCACTTCTTCTCTTCTTGAAGAAGCTACTCTACTTACCCTCAAATCTGAAGAAGCTTTACTTGATAACCTATCTCTTGGACTTTCTCTACTATCGTCAATTGCTGATGCTTTAAAACAATTACAACCCATTATTTCTACTCAATTTAAACCTTTAAAATCACAATTATCTTCTTCTTCTTCCAATTCCATCAAATCATAATTCAACTCATTTCATCTCTAAATTTGCCCTAAATTCAATCTTTTTTGGTCAAATTTGTACCAAAATATGTGAAATTTTTTACAGTAGAAATTAAAAGAAACAGATCGAATGAACAAAACACCTTTAACTAGGGTTTTTATTTTTGTTGAAAATGGATCTAGGGCTTCAAGAGTTGATAAAAATGTCTTTCTGTTGTTCTCAACGCTGTATTTATTAAAATTATTATTATTATTATTAATAATAAAAATAATAAATAATTAATAATTAAAAAGAAAGACGGCTTTTTTGCTCAGAGAGAAGAGAGAGAAAACAGATACTACTACTACTCATCAGCTTTTCAGTCAAGAAGAAGAAAAAGATGGAGTACGCTACGACTGTTTTCAAGTCATCTTCTTTCTTTCATCTTCAACATTCTTTCTTTTCAAACAAAATTATATCCAAACCGTTAAAACTACTACAAATCAAGTTATCTCGAGGTTTTTTATGGTTAGATGATAAGGTAGATATAATCCTTAGGTGTAAGAAAGTTTAAGTATGAGATCCAATAGTGTTGTAGAAGTCCACGTGTAAGAGACAAAATGGACCAAGTCAATATGTCTAAACCCTGCGAACTCATGTGACGTGGGTACTAGTTATAGGTTGAGTTGGCTTTGTAAGTTAGCTACAGAAAGTAGGTGATCGTATTGTTCTAGTGGTCCATGAGTTATTATTATTTAGTTCATCTGATTAGCTATCTGTCTACCATCATAAATACATTCTAAGTTAGGTATGTATGTATGTATACTAGTGTTTTATTATCTAAAAAGGCCCAATTCTATTGATCACGGTTATTCGTGACCGTCCGATTTGCAAATTACAGTTAGATGATCATCATATGATTACTATTGATGATCTAATTTAAGTAAAACCTAACAATAATTCAATCAATTCACATGAATGAAAATGATAAGATGATAGTACTATTAGTTTTTTTTTTTTTTTTTTTTTTTTTGAATAATCATAGTTACTGTGTTGAATGTTGATAAAAATAGTGTTAGTTATCTAACACAAGCATATGGTATTTATGTCATGTCTTCAATCCATGAAGCAGAAAACAAAACAGAGTGGAACCCATTAAGTCAGCAGCATAGTTACTACAGTTTGGTCCCAATAACCACAATGAAAGCTACTTCACATGATATACTACTATTCTAAAACCTGCACCTGCCGTCCTTAGGATAATATCTTGTTTATCTAGTCTAGCTTCTATTTTGTATCTAGAGGAGTATCTAGGGTGAAGGGAGGTGAAACTATGACATTCTTCTTTTGGAGTTTTTTTGCATTGATGTAGTCAAGTTTGTCAAAACAATGTTTATAAGTTGATTAAGGAAAAGGGTATTACTTTAATTAATGATGATGTAGATTATAACATGCTTTAGTTTGAACTTTCAACAACATTATTATTTAAGGTCATGAGATATAGTTTTTGTCTTGCGTGTGGAATTCAACCTGATGGTTACTTAGTTGTCACCTTCTATTTGTCTACAACTACTAGTTTAGCAAACGGTTCATGGTCGACTGAGATATATGAGGAACAAAGGGGAAATTCAGGGGTTGATAGTCTTCGCATAGCTATGTCCAAACTCAAGTATAGAAATAAAAAATGAAGAAGTAATAGTACCCATAAAAACCAGAGAATATATTCACGTCTCCGCTCTCACCACAATAAAATAATAATAACACAAAACAAAATAAAAATAAAGAACAATAACATTGAGATATATGTGGTTCGACTAGGTCTGCGTCCTGGGACGCTCCTAAGAAATTTTTCACTATCAAAAAAATAATGGTTAGTAGATTGCTCTCAAACCTCCTTTTTCTTTATCTAGATTTTAATATCTGATCTACTTTGATTATTACAAGTTTACAACATTGGTTCACTGTAACACCTCGGGCCTGGTTTGTTGAGGGGGTGGGTCCTACGACACATAAGAAGGGATGTCCTAACATTGAAATTTATGTATAGATCTGTCAAATATTATCTCCGAGGCCTTTTGAGCTAACTTAGCTGTAGAGTTCGAAAGAACTCTGTAGTTAAGCGTGCTCGAGTGGGAGTAGTCTCAGGATAGGTAACCTACTAGGAAGCATGTTGCTGCCCATAAAACCCCACACTGTCGGACGACCGCAGTGGCTAAATAGGGACAGTATCGTGGCGAATATAGGTCAGGTATTTACAAATGGTATCAGAGCCAACGACGGTTCTCCTGTTGAGGGTGGGAAAGTATGCTGGAAAGGCATCTACCCCGGTAAATGGGTGATGGTTACACCTAGTACTCATCTTGGGAGAGGCATGGAACCTTGGAGATCTGGGGTTGTATATTCCAGAGCCGAGGATGTCTCTCCTCTAAGGTGGTGGGATTGTAACACCCCTGTAGAAAGCTGTATATATGTTCTAAATAGGAAACAATATATTTATGATATATTAAGAATATAATGTATTTAGAATAGTGTGTCTTGGTAGACAATAAACTAACTTGTATATAAACTCATATTTTGGGATGAATCAATATGACAAACTGAATTGAATTGAAGTCTTTTATTCAACATGGTATCAAGAGCATGTTCGATCCTTTAAACTTTTTTTTTTGTGTTCTTTTTTTTTATTATTATTGAATCCTGAATCATGAAACTTATTGAATATTGAATTCACTGCGTACTACAACCACTGAAATCAAACCATTCTTGAATCCTTGAATCTCAAACCCAAATATCAAACCTTTTCCCAAACCTAAATCTCATACCAATCGCCTATTCTATTTTCTGAAAATTCGTCATCTTTGCAGGCTTCTACAAGGCAGTATATTAGGACTCAGCGGGGGTATTATATCTTGTTGGAAAGATCTTCAAGTCCTCTTTTCAACCCAATCAACGGTTTGCAATTTGGAGTTCTGACCAGAGAGATACACTTGTTCTAGTAAAAGGTGTCGAATCTATTTTTTTTTTCTACAACAAATTTTTGCAATGGCTGGATCTGAAAACAATTCTTCGCCTACCGAAAATTCAATTGTGCCAGAAAATCAATCATCCTCACAAGTCATTCATCACCACTACACCCCACAAGACAACTCGGCGTTTCCAAAAACTATTTCATTAGATGAGTCCAACTATACGGTATGGGCTCCTCTCATGCGGATGCGTATTGGAGCACGGGGAAAGATTGGTTATTTGACTGGCGCAATGGTTGAACCGCATATGAATTCTCCAAAATATGAAGTTTGAGCAACAGATAATGAAAAAATGAAAAGTTGGTTTATTGATTCCATGGAGACTTATCTTATGAACCGATATATTCGTCTTCCTACTGCAAAAAACATTTGAGAGGCTATGGAGAAGACCTTCTATGATGACTCTGATGAAACTCGAATCTTTGAATTGAATAAGAAATGTTTTGAAGCAAAGCAGAATGGGAGACCTATTCCTACCTATTACAACGAATTGGTGGTCATGTTCCAGGAGATTGATCAAAGGGTGACCTCCCAGAATAACAATGTTGCAGCTCTAGTCCATGAAATGTCAACAATGTCCAGATTGTGTGTTCATATGTTTTTGAGTGGACTAGATTCGGAGTATGATCAGGTGCGTGGAGAGATCCTTCGCAAGGAACCTAAATTTTTCTTAGAGCAAAACTATGTTTATATTCGCAATGTGCAATCTGAGAAACAGCCTATGGGGCGCTCTGTATCAACTGAATCCTCTGTCTTGGCTATTCATAGCAAGACAATTACTCCTCCCGGTTTTTCTGGTCATTCACGCCATCCTAAGGGTAAATCAAATCCTTATGCAGATAATAGGTGCAGTGTTTGTGGAGAACTGGGTCATAGCAAGGAGAGATGTTATGAAGTGATTGGCTATCCTGATTGGTGGGACTTCGCAAGGAGGCCACGAAAGAATATATGCAAGGCCGCCATTGCTAATATTGTGAATGGACATCCAGACAATGTTTTGGTTAATGTAGCGCAATCAGGTATGAATGGTAAGGTTATTTTGAATAGTACATGGATAATTGATTCAGGTGCATCTGACCATATGACAAATGACCCTAGCCTTATGGAAAGTCTCAGAGCTTCACCTCAAAACGTTGTTTCTACTGCTGATGGTACTCCAACTCCGGTTAGCGGAGAATGTTCTATTGTGTTATCTGATACCCTAACTCTTGAATCTGTCTTAGTTGTTCCATCTCTTGCTTATAACCTATTGTCTGTTTGTCAAATTATTTTAACACTTGCATGTATTGTGACGTTCTATCCATCTTTCTGTATTTTTCAGGACATTCTGACTCGACAGGTCCTTGGTTATGGTGTTACAAGGGGAAAACTGTACTATCTGGATTTGACAGAAACTGGAGAGAAACAGATGAATTTTCTAGGGCAAGCTAATCAGGTCAATAGGGTCGAGAATGAAAAAAAGGTTGTGCGGTTATGGCATCGGCGTTTAGGTCATCTATCCTTTAGTTATCTTAAGAAGTTGCAACCTCATTTATTTTCAGTTGTTAGTGATTCTGAATTTCATTGTGACATTTGTGAACTAGCTAAGAGCCACCGTATTTCATATTCACCAAGTAGTAATAGATGTCATGTTCCTTTTATGAAAATTCACTCTGATGTTTGGGGTCCTGCAAAAGTTTCTTCATTTTCTGGAACTCGATATTATGTGACTTTTATTGATGATTGCACTCGCATGACTTGGGTGTCATTACTGAAAAATAAAAGTAATGTATATGAGATGTTTACTGATTTTTACAAAATGGTGGCGATGCAGTATCAACAATCTATCAGGGTCTTTCAGTCTGATAATGGTGGAGAGTTTGTGAATGGCCTCATGGCTGAATTTTGCCGGTCAATTGGAATTCATCATCAAACCTCTAATTCTAGTACCCCCCCCCCCCCCCCCCCCCAACAAAATCGTTTAGCAGAACAGAAGAACAGGCAGTTGTTGGAAGTTGTTTGTGCTTCTTTGTTTGGCATGAATGTACCTCGATCCTATTGAGGTGAAGCAGTGAAATCAGCAGCATATGTTATCAATCGTACTCCCTCGCGGGTAATTGAGTTCTAAAATCCTTATCAGAAACTCCATACACTTTTGTCCATCCCATCTATGCCTAACTTGGAGCCTCGGGTGTTTGGATGTACAGCTTATGTCCATATCCTAAAATCACAACGAAGTAAACTTGATCCTCGTGCGAAAAAGTGTATTTTTGTGGGTTATGCGGAGTTTCAAAAAAGGTATAGGTGTTATGATCCAATTAATGACAAAATGCATATATCTCTTGATGTCTCATTCCATGAATCAGACTCGTATTACTCAGGGGGAATTTTTTAGTCTTCCCTTCAGGGAGAGAGTGGCGGTGAAGGGAATCCTTGGTCTATTGACAACTTTGATGTCTTTGAAGAATTGGAACACTTGGAGGAACTATTTGAAGTTCCTGCAGCAGAAATTGATCCTGTAGCAGTAGAGAATAATCATGAGCAGACAATCAACCATTTGGTTCCCAGCGATCATACAGAAGCACATGATCACGATGTATCTGAAACTGTAGGACATGATATTTCTCCTTCTACATCAACAACTGAAGATCTCGGTCAGAATGATCTGCCTCAGGTACCTCCTATAACCTTTAATGAGTCTGTTGGGTTAGAAAGTCTTAAACATAGAAAATCACAAAGAGCTAGTAAGGGAGTTCCTAAGAAACAATATGAACCAGACATTAAAGCCAATATTAAATATTCTATAGCTAACTTTATGTCTAACCATAGGCTTTCTGATTCACATGCACTTGTTATAAATCAATTATCTACTGTATCTATTCCTAGTAACGTGCAGGATGCTTTGAAAAATCTAAAATGGAAGAAAGCAATGAATGAAAAATTGGAAGCCCTTCAAAAGAATGTAACATGGGAGGTAGTTGATATGCCTGTTGTAATGAAGATTGTTGGATGTCGTTGGGTGTTTACCGTGAAGCTTAATGCAGATGGAACTATTGATAGATATAAGGCAAGATTGGTTGCCAAGGGATACACACAACGTTATGGAATTGATTATGGGGAGATATTTGGACCCGTGGCAAAGATCAATACTGTTCGAATTTTAATTTTGTTTGCAGCAAATAAAGATTGGCCCTTGCACCAGCTTGATGTGAATAATGCATTCCTGAATGGGAATTTGGAGGAAGAAGTATACATGGATATGCCTCCAGGTGTGAAGAACCATCCCGAAGATGTTGGGAAGGTTTGTGTGGGTGCAAAAATTTGATCCACAAACTCGAGATACGTATAGATTAATCGAACAGTTATAATGAAAGCTTTGTATAGACAGAGGTAAGATGGGGGGTATACCATGAGACTGGACCTGATCGGGATCAGGCTGCCTACGTATCCAAGAAGATGAACTTGGAATCAAGTCTCTGCTTTCGCTAAGCTCTAATGGAGTTGCTCAGTGGAAGACTCGTAGTTCAGGAGGTTTAGAACTCCTGTATTTGTAGTAGGCCGGAGGAGGCTGGCTCAACTACCCCTCCGGTTTTGACTCCATGAACTCAGGTAGTTTAACTGTGAAGATGTTTTCCGTGGAGATAACTTGCATGATGCCAAGCGGTTATTTCCTTGGTTTGAATTCCCTTTGACCTGGATGACTGCCATATGGCATCCTCTGATAGGTCCTGGTTCAACCTGGGTCTTCCTTTATCTTCTCCACCGGACTAGAACCATGGGTTCTGTTAGCTTGGAATCTCGCTGGACTTATCTAGTTGGTTGGGACTTGGATTGACCAAGCTTGAAAGCAAAGACTTGGGTTTGACTCTTCTGACCGGAGTCCCAATCTTCATTGTATACACCCTGGCCAGGTCCACTGGACTTCTGTGTTAAGCCTTCAGATGAGCCTCTGCCGCTGCTGGACTTTACTGGGTCGGACCTGGCCTACTTGACTGAGGTGGGCCTGGTCGATGTATGGGAGCCCACGATTCAACTTCTTATACAGTAACCGGGGCTCCACCCATTGGTCGTGGACTATCCGGTGGGTCAAGGTTCACAGAGTGTATGTGGACTCCTTGAGACCGGGTTGGGCCCTACCCAATAGCCCAGGCTTGGCTGGCTAATGCTCAGGTGCTCCCGGTTTAGCTTCTTATACAGCCATCGGTGACACCTGTCGGGTTTTTTACCTAGGGTACACACATCGCCCCCTCTTTGTCAAGTAGAAAATTTGCTTGGGAAAAATCTTCGAAAAATCTTCCCCGGCTGTTGAGATTCGGAGGATTCTTTCCTTGACGCGCTTCTTGATAACGATTCTGCATCCCTTGGATCAAGGATTAGGGTTTTTTTCCTCCTCTATAAATAGCAAACCGGAAGTGTAGAAGGATATCCACTTCTCTTTCCCCGATTTCTGTTGCTGTTGCTGTTGTTGAAGCTTCTGCTGAAGAATGACTGACAGTCGGAGTACTATCCAGAAGTATACTGTGGATATGCGAGAGAAAATGACTCTAGAGATCGAGGACCGGGGTCGTCGTATAGAGCTGATGACAAACGCCTGTTTGGAAAACATTCGTTAGGCGTGTTTGAGCCTGTTTGGCTTGAATGGCCAGCTTGCTGACAAAAGCTGGAGGCTTGAGACTGCCACTCAACGGATCCGGGTTCTTCAGAGAGAACTTGCTACCACGCATGTACTGTTGGAGAAGCTGGGGTATCATCCGGTCAAGAAAGAGAAGAACCCTTGACCGGTACCTTCCCGGTTTCTTGCACTATGTAGGGGAGTAGTGCCCCTAGTTGAGACAAATTAATGAATTTATTCGTTTACTCTGTCTTTTTCTCCTTCCTATTGCTGAGTCACCAACTTTGTCAGTCTTCTGAGGGCAAGGGTGCCTTTGTGAATGGCACCAACTCCTTGCAAGATGTTTGTTAGAATAACTCGTGACTCATTTTTTTTTTGAACGAAGGAGTCCCTTTGATACCCCGGCTTTCTTCTTGCTTTCTCAACAATGGCGAGTTCTAGGCCTCTCTCCAGTGCTGTGAGTGACAATCGGTTTGAGATGGTTCAGAAATTATCGCGTCAGGTGGATGACCTCAAGAGGAAGAACAACGAGCTTCGTGAGGATCAACTCCTTTATGAAGACATGCATGATACCCGGATGATGGGCATGAAGGAAACTGTAGAATACTACCAGGCGAAGCTGGACGAGAGGTAGCCGAGCTGTCAGAAGCTAAGGAGCGAGCAGATTTCGCAGTGGCTTCGTCTTCGAATGTTGGGTATGCTGCTGCAAAAATTAAGTACGACCTTCCTGACTCGCCGGAGGGGTCTAGTCTGGATCCACCGCCTCCCCCTCTGATGTAATTTGTCTCCGGTCGCACTATCTAGGGGACTTGGTGCACATTGTATAATGCACTTTGTAATAAAACAATTCCTTTTTTATCACTGTCTTGAGCTTTGGTTACTTTCTTGTCATGATGAGCGTAGGAATACATACCGGTCAATCTTCCCTTGACCGTGATAACGTAGACTGGGGGTCCACATGTCGTTGACCTGGACCATGCAGACTCTACCTAAAAATGCTGAATGGATCTTGCTGAGTGTATGAGGTGGGTCCTAGCTAACGTGGGCTCAGATGATTGTGCGGTGTGGGCCCCAGCAGACTGTATTAAGTGGGCCCCACTTCGCCTTCTTTAAATCTTTCTTTGTTGGCGGGAAGACGAACAGCTTCAACTTTCAATGAAAGCTTGTGACTCTTCGCTGATCGAGTCATTTAACCAGTTGGTTTAATGATCTTAATGGAGAGTCCATTAAAGGAACTTGGAATTCCATTAGCCAACAGACCATGGGCTCTTCCTTATAAAAGGAAGGCTCGAAAGAGAGAAGGGTACTCCCTTCACTCTTTTTCTCTTCCTTCTTCTTCATTTCCATTTCGTTCTGCCGGAACCCTAGGTTCTAAATACTCTAAAATTCTGGCGTCTTCTGTGCAAATCCCATTCCAACGATGAAGAGAACCTTAGTTCTGAGCTCCAGTAGTGACGAAGAGCCCCAGAATTTGGCTCCCCGTCCTCTGCTAATGAGGGAGAACCAAGCAGTATTCCGGCGACGGGTCCCTCTTCGCCTGTTGGTGTGGCGGAGGTGGCTCCTCTAAATTATGTCGAGCCTCCAGTTGAGAGGCCAAGGAGGAGGTGGCAAGCTTCTTCCAACCTCCCCCGAAATCCTGAACTCGAGCGAATGAGCGCGGCGGAAGTTCAGGAGCAGCTTGGCTGGAGAGGGGTTCGGTTTAGTTCCCACCCCTCCATTTCAGACGGTTGCTCCGGCAACCTCATTGCTGTGAGCCTTTACCAACTCTTGTATGGTATGCAGCTCCCACTGCATTCTTCTATTCTGAGACTGTTGTCGGGGGGATCCTGCCGGGTCAGATGCACGTGTCCTTCTGGATAATTGTGCGTCGGATAGGGCTGATTTCCCTCCACTTTGAGATTCCCTTTGGCCCGGTCGAGATGTTCATGCTCATGAAACCGGTCGCCCGGGAGGCCAAAGAACGCTGCTTCTACACCATCTCTTGGCGTACTGCCCGGAGGTTGTCTGGGCTTCCCAATCATTATGGGAATTGGTTCGAGCCCTAGTACCAGGTGTCAGGGTGGTCGTCTAACCGCAGCATACAGGTGTCGCGGGATTTCATAGGTAAGCATGCGTCTGACCTTACTTTCATTTTTGCCCTTATGTTTTTCGTGCTTGCTGAGCTCCGGCTCAGGAACAGTTCCATGCCTGTGTTTGCAGGGAAACGTCAGCTGCATGTGTCTCTGCCAACGGGGATGGACTCCTCTGCTGTTGAAGGAAACATTGAGCACTTTTTCAGTCTGCCCGCAAACCTGCGAGACCTGACACTTCCTGACCAGATTGTAATGCACATCTGCTTCCCGGTCAGGCTTGCAGCCCTGCCGGCCCCTCCGCAAGTCGTGGAGGTAGAGTCCAATTCTGGTGAGGGTGGTGCTACTGTGGAGAACACAGTCCCTAGTGCCGAAGAGGAGCCTCCGGTTGAGAGTGAGGTTGTTGATCTGCGGGGGGAGATGGACGACTGGCCCGACGAGGCTCTTCCAGTCGAAGGAAGATCTCCTCTTGATGAGCTAATGTCGGACGTTCTACCAGAAGTCATCCCAGTTGTCGGGGATGTCTAGGTAAGTGATGCTAGCTCTGTTTGTCATTCAAACCCTCCCTTGGGTCGGCGGAGGAGGCCACATGTTTTTTATGGCTCATCTGACTCCTCCGATGATCCAGGCCTGATGTCGAGGGATATCGGACTTCTGCTTTTCCGTGGGTATGGAGAATCGGCTACTGAGGAATTCTTTCCTACCACGGTGCAGGTACATACTGAGGTGGACAACCTGGCCCAGCCGGAGATGGTGGGAGGTGTGTCCGAGGAGACGGTGGTCCTGTTGAGGGAGGCGAGCCGGCTATGATCTTGGGGGGTCCACCAGACGTAGTGGACGCCCCCAGTGCTGGAGACGTTGGAATTGAGGCTCCGGTGGAGGTAAGACCTTCCCAGCCTCCTGCTGTTGAAGTTGTTTCTGTACAGTCTGATGCCCCGGTTGATCCAAGGGGCATGGTTGTGGTACATGAGTCTGCCCGGGGCTCGAAGAGAGCTGCTCCTGCCTCCCCTGCTGACCAGGGAGAGGTTGTGCGCCTGAGAAGGGAGGATGCCATCCCTCGGGCGCTAAGGGGAGCGGTGATGGGGACTACCCGGATTGGTAGTGGTTCTAGCGTCCCTGTCAAAGATGTTTTGGTTGTCGAGGACGTCCAGACTGAGGTGAAGTTTACCGTGTCGGGCACTACTGATGATGAAGTCCCGGTTTACGGGTGGGGTGACCATGTCCCATATACTGACCTGCCCACTGGCCCAACTGTGCAACTGGGCCCCTAACCGGGTGAGTACCAGCCCGAGGCTACTCAAGAGTTTCCACTGCCGTCGTTCACCATCCACCCTGCGTTTTTGAATGGGGAGTCGATGTCGATTGGGGACTCCGGCATCATGAACATCCATACTGCCTTCCAGAACTTGCTCTTGGAGGATTAGACGTACTACAGCCGCCTTTCTCGTGACCAGGCGTTGATGGTGGCTGCCCAGAACCTGATTGCTGTAAGGTTTCCTGCATTGAATTCTGGCTTTAGACTTGTCGTTGCATGTATGCTTATTTCTGACTTTTGTTTCCCTTGTCTGTCAGACGCAAGCTGCCATGGCCCGGGTCTTTGAGCTTAGTGTCAGACCCCGGCCTTCCTCCTTGGAGGATCTGGAGCGCCTGCGAGCTGAGAATCATCAGCTCGAGAAATACCTGGCGGCGGCCAACAGTGACCGATGGGCTCTGGAGGAGGACAAGCGGTTCATGGCGACAGATTACCACAACTTAGACTTCACCCTGACCATTGCTCTTCAGAGAGAGGAGGATGCCAAGACTTCCCTGGCAGAACTGGAGGCCACTTGCGGGAAGCTGACCCGAGAGAAGCTGGAGCTGGACCGACGTCTCTCCCTCAAGGAGGTAACGTATGACTGGGCCGATGAAGAGCTCCGACTGGCGAAGGCTGCCTACCAGTAGGTCCTCGACCAGCTGGAGAAGGAGAAGGCGAAGAAGGGCGGTGATGGCCCCGGTCCTTTTGTAGAAAGGCTCCTGTCCCGGTTGTCGGGGGACTCCCTCTTGTATATCTTCTTTTCTGAAAAAGAAATAAAATATTTTGTAGTGGAAAAATATCTTGTTAGATAACTTTACCTTGTTTACAGCATTTATTACAACTGACTATCTCCCTCGCCCTCTTATCGTTTTAAGGAGTTTTCCTTGGGACGATAATAATTCTTTTTTCTCGCTGACTTCATGGGGATCCATGGTTTGATGCTGAAAGGGGATTCGTCCATGTATTACTGCTTTGACTCGGGGGCAGGCTAGCTTGCCTAACTGCCCCGGTTTTTAAGAGTGGATAGTCTCGCTCTTAAAACTGGTTTCCAGGACCGGAAGCTAGGTCCAGGCATCTTGGTCCTAAAAGGAGCGTAAATCTGCATTTAGGACTTAGCCATGATTGGAAGCTAGGTCCGGGCATCCTGGGTTGGATGGGGTTTTGATCTCTGACATCCATGGTTTCCAAGGCCGGAAGCTAGGTTCGGGCGCCTTGGGCCTAAAAGAAGCGTAACTCTGCATTTAGGACTTAGCCAGGATCGGAAGCTAGGTCCGGGCATCCTAGGTTGCATGGGGTTTGATCCCTGACATCCGTGATTTCCAAGGCCGGAAGCTAGGTCCGGGCGCCTTGTGCCTAAAAGGAGCATAACTCTGTATTTATGACTTAACCAGGATTGGAAGCTAGGTCCGGGCATCCTGGGTTGGATGGGGTTTGATCCCTGTCATCCTTGATCTCCAAGACTAGAAGCTAGGTCTGGGCGCCTTGGGCCTAAAAGGAGCATAACTCTGCATTTATGACTTAACCAGGATCGGAAGCTAGGTCCGGGTATCCTGGACCTCAGTGGAGACTTGATCTTGCACTAGGATTTTCAGCAGTAAATAATACAAAGCACTCGATTTCTTGCAGAAAAAAATCTTTATTGAAATCATGAAATGAAGTACATTACTTGTAGAATTTCTTGAGGTGGAAAACATTCCATGGCCTTGAAAAGAGGTCGTCGGACAGAGTTCTGGGGAAGTATGAGCCTTTCGCAGCATGTCTGTCTATGATGTAAGGTCCTTCCCTGTTTTCTCAAAGCTTTCTAGTGGTTGTATCCTCAGTCATGACTTTGACTTTCCTCATGACCCAGTCGCCCGAATTGAACTTCCTCTTTACGACTCGTTTGTCATATCCTCTTTTGATAGTCTACTGGTACCGGAGGAGGTGCTGTAGGGTTTGCTCTCTCTTGTCGTCAAGAACAACTTTTTCTCTTGCCAGAATCTCTTCGTTCTCCCCGGTAAGGACCGCACCAGTGCGAGTTGTCGGAGCTAGCAGTTCTGTTGGCATTACCGTTTCTGCTCCAAATGTAAGTTAAAAGGGTGTCATACCGGTGGACCTTCTTGGGGTGGTCCGGTATGCCCATAAGACCCCCGAGAGTTGCATTACCCAGTTGCATTTTGCCTTATCCAGTCGCTTCTTGAGTGTATCCAAGATGACCCGGTTGGATGCTTCTGCCTACCCGTTCCCTTTAGGGTAATATGGGGCTGAGAAATTATGTTTGATCCACAAGGACATGCAGAACAACCAGATGTTATCGCAATCAAACTGCCTTCCATTACTGACACTAGCTCTTGGGGAATTCCAAATTTGCAGATTATATCTTTCCACAAAAATCTTCTGACGTCGGAGGCACATACATGTACCAATGCTACTGCTTCGACCCATTTGGTGAAATAATCTGTAACGACCAATAGGAATTTGACTGAGTGTGGAGCTTTCGGGAGCGGTACCAAAATATCCAATCCCCAAACTCGACCAATAGGAATTTGATCCACAAACTCGAGATACGTATAGATTAATCGAACAGTTACAATGAAAGCCTTGTATAGACAGAGGTAAAATGGGGGGGGGGGGGGGGGGTATACAATGAGACTGGACCTGATCGGGATCAGGCTGCCCAAGTATCCAAGAAGATGAACTTGGAATCAAGTCTCTGCTTCCGCTAAGCTCTAATGGAGTTGCTCAGTGGAAGACTCGTAGTTCAGGAGGTTTAGAACTCCTGTATTTGTAGTAGGCCGAAGGAGGCTGGCTCAACCACCCCTCCGGTTTTGACACCATAAACTCAGGTAGTTCAACTGTGAAGATGTTTTCCGTGGAGATAGCTTGCATGCTGCCGAGCGGTTATCTGCTTGGTTTGAATTCTCTTTGATCAGGATGACTGCCACGTGGCATCCTCTGATAGGTCATGGTTCAACCTGGGTCTTCCTTTATCTTCTCCACCGGGCTAGAACCATGGGTTCTGTTAGCCTGGAATCTCCCTGGACATATCTAGTTGGTTGGGACTTGGATTGACCAAGCCTGAAAGCAAAGACTTGGGCTTGACTCCTCTGACTGGAGGCCCAATCTTCATTGCATACACCCTAGCCAGGTCCTCTGGACTTCTATGTTAAGCCTTCGGATGAGCCTCTGCTGGACTTTACTGGGTCGGACCTGGCCTACTTGACTGAGGTGGGCCTGGTCGATGTATGGGAGCCCACGGTTCAACTTCTTATACAGTAACCGGGGCTCCACCCATTGGTCGTGGACTATCCGGTGGGTCAAGGTCCACAAAGCGTATGTGGACTCCTTGAGACCGGGTTGGGCCTTACCTGATAGCTCAGGCTTGGCTGGCTAATGCTCAGGTGCTCCCGGTTTAGCTTCTTATACAGCCATTGGTGACACCTGTCGGGTTTTTTTACCTAGGGTACACACAGTGTGTAAACTGAAGAAGTCTTTGTATGACCTGAAACAGTCTCCAAGAGCTTGGTTTAGAAGATTTACAAAGTCCATAAGAGCTTTTGGGTACAAACAGAGCAATTCTGACCATACCTTGTTTATCAAACACAAGGATGGTAAGATTACAGCTCTAATTGTGTATGTTGATGACATGATCGTTACAGGGGATGATCCGAAGGAAATAAATGAATTACAGAAGTATTTATCGAAGGAATTTGAAATGAAAGATCTAGGACAACTGAAGTATTTTCTGGGTATTGAAGTTGCAAGGTCTAAAAAGGGGATTTCACTCTCACAGAGGAAGTATGTCCTTGATTTGCTTGCTGAAACAGGGATGTTGGATTGCAAACCGATAGAGACACCCATTGAGATGAATCATGGACTCGCCATTCATTCTGACCAAGTTCCTACTGATAAAGGAAAGTATCAGCGTCTTGTATGAAGGTTAATTTATCTCTCTCATACTAGACCTGATATTGCTTATGTTGTGAGTGTGGTTAGTCAGTTTATGCATTCTCCTGGTGAAGAATATATGGATGCAAACTTTCGTATCTTGAAGTATTTGCAGAAGGCATCTGGCAAAGGTTTACTGTTTGGAAAGAATGATGTATTGGATGTTGTTGGATACACAGATGATGAAGTGAATGTTGTTGGACACACAGATGCAGATTGGGCTGGTGATAAAACTGATAGACGTTCTACATCAGGATACTTTACTTTTGTCGGTGGAAATCTTGTAACTTGGCGTAGTAAGAAGTAGAAAGTTGTTGCCAGATCGAGTGCAGAAGCTGAATTTCGAGGTATGGCACATGGAGTATGTGAATTGTTGTGGATCCGTAATGTCTTGAAGGAATTGGGCTTCAAGCTTCAAAAGCCTATGAATTTACATTGTGATAATCAAGCCGCCATTCAAATTGCACACAATCCAGTTCAGCATGATCGAACAAAGCATGTGGAGGTTGATTGTCATTTTATTAAAGAAAATCTTGACAGGAAGGTTATTCGCTTTCCTTTCGTAACCTCAGAGGAGCAATTAGCTGATGTTCTTACGAAAGGTGTATCTCAAAAATGTTTCGACAGCTCAGTTGACAAGTTGGGCATGATTGACATCTATGCACCAACTTGAGGGGGAATGTAGAAAGCTGTATATATGTTCTAAATAAGAAACAATATATTTAGAATATTATGTATTTAGAATAGTGTGTCTTGGTAGACAAGAAACTAACTTGTATATAAACCCATGTTTTAGGATGAATCAATATGATAAACTGAATTGAATTGAAGTCTTTTATTCAACAACCCCGAGTCGACAAGTGGTTTGCCGAGGAGGTGGGTCCTATGACACGTAATAGGGGGATGTCTTGACATTGGAATATAGGTATACATCCGTCAAATATTATCACCGAGACCTTTTGAGCTCACTTACCTCTAGAGTTCGAAAGAAATCCGGAGTTAAGCGTGTTCAGGTTGGAGTAGCCTCTGGATGGGTGGCCTTTTGGGAAGCAAGTTGTTGCCCTTAAAATCCCACATTGTCGGACGACCGCAGTGACTAAGTGGGTACAATATCGGTGTTGAATATAGGTCGGGTCTCTACACTCACAAAGTTTTTTCTCACCTTGCTCTTTTTATCTCTATGTTTCTATATGTTTACTACTACTCTCATGTCTTTAACTTGTATTTACAATAGCCAACTTGATGGACATATATAGCACCCGGATTTATCCGTATAAGATTACAAGCTTGAAACAGAAATAGATAGCAAACTAAATACGGAGAGAATTCCTGCATATATGGTTTCCATAACCAATACATATTTGATCCAACGGACCATACTTGTTATAAGCTATGATCATTTGCACTACGAGCCATTACACAACACTTAGTACGTTGGTAAGATCACCTTGTATGTTGGTAAGTACCATCCATGGGATGAGGATTGCTAGAAACAACCCTCCTATCTCTCATCTTTTCTTTGTTGATGATCGACTTGTTCATCTTATATAGAGCAAATGTTCCTGAAGCCCTAACCATCCAGAAGACCCTTGACATATCAAGAGGAATCAAATTGTATATTGGTTTAGCAATCTTGATGTCAATGAAAGATTTTTAAGCCCTACAACATGTATAAATAAATTTCTTGGCAGTTCAAAAATTCAGGTTTTTACATTGATCCTCTAAAGTTTGATATCATACAAGTTATATATTTGTTATAGTGGTATTACAAATGTTCCAAACATTCTCCATGAAGACATTGCATTACGTCGTTGAAGGTTTCATAAAAGATGACAGAGTTCAACACATTCTATCAAAGTACTTCTTTTACTCACTAAGGTCCAGAAGAATAAAGAGATTGAAGTAAGAAAAAAAAAATGCATAATGCAACAACCAAGTTAATCGGTTTATAAAATCATTATCAAAGCCAGTTTTTCAGAAACTTGTGTTCAAGATTAACAACATACATGGAGTTTATTATCGACCTAAATGCTCACTTTGACAACAAACTTTGATGTTGGTTGCAAAACTGACAATGTAGTACAAACTTAGCAACGAACTTTGATATAGCTTTCATAACTAACATTGGGAACGGAATTCGATTATTTTCATCAGCGCACTGACTGACGTTTAAAATTTTTGAACATGTGGCGTTGACCGATACACGGTGTCATTAATTATTGCCACGTTTGCACAATATCAAGCTTGTGGTAGGCACATATTTTCATTAAAATAAATTAAAAACTAATTTAATCTTACAAACAACCAAACAACTTTAATTAAATATCTGTTCTTTTAGATAAAAACCCTATAATGGTACCTTGTTCATCTATCCTCTTCATTTCTCACCAACATTTTCTTATCTTCTTACTGTTAAAGCTTCAATTCTTGTTCAAATAGTGAAGATTCAACATGATGGGGCCGTATGACATTTTGAAAAAAAATTATAAGTATTCTAATCTAGGTTTTCAATAAACTAAGGTTCTATCTTTGTTTGTTTGGAACATAATATTGGTAGAATATGTTTGTTTTAAAGCTTTGCATTGTTTGAAATTGATTTATTCTCTGCAATTTGGGGGTTTTTAAAAATTAGGGTTTTTTAATTTGGGGTTTTTGTAAAATTAGGTTAATTTACTGTTATTTGGGGGTTAATTTTTTTTTTTCAGTTACTTACGTGTCATTTTTTTTATTAAGACACGTCATACATATTTTTCCACATCAGCAGTTCACCGGAGAAAACAACCGGAGACTTTCTCATTGTTAGTCAAGAAAGTTAACTCAAAGTTCGTTGTCAGGTTTGTACTATGTTGTTAGTTTTGCAACCAACATCAAAGTTTGTTGTCAAAGTGAATATTTAGGTCGTTTATTATCATACCACTGTTGGTAACGATATGTGTGAACTCATAATAATAACACAAGATAAAGTAAAAGTGGTACGTATTACAGAAAGAATTCTAATAAAAAAATAAACTCAAATGAATTTACACTCAATAAATTCAAAATAAAAGTAAACACTTACTGCAAATGAACTGAGGCTTACTGAAGAAATTTTCTTAAGACAATATTACGTCCCTGCTATGGTGCAAACAATCTCTGGACGATTAGTCTCCCAAGATACAACAGTTCCTCACTCTACTAAACTGCACTATAATAGTAGAGTATTAGTGAACAAATATGAAGAATCCTTCGAATTATTGTAGAGAAATGAAGAAGACTTTGTCTAATTAATTGTATGTTAATTGGCCAGATTAGCACACTATTTATAGTCACATAAGTGTCTCTCCATAGGTGTCTTCTCACATACATACACCTTCTACAAAAAAGGTGATAAGTTGTTTCAAAATGCTTTTTCACAAATAAGCACCTATTGTAAACTAAAAGAAAAGACATATCTTTTCATAAAAGAATTATGAAAATACACCGAATCTGGTCACGTCAATTTTCAAAAGGTGTTTTTCAATGGATACACCTTTTATCCTTAATTTTCACTCATATCTAAATATTTTATTAGAAAACATATTTCCAACAACCACATGAAGAGTTGTTATTCTCGAGGGGATAACTCATGAGGGAAACCTTTCTGAAGTATGCTATAGTAAAACCTCGATAAGATAATACCCGATAAATTAATTATCTCCTTTAAATAGTATTTTTGATTAATCCCAACTTGGGCATAAGTTGTTAAATTAATATTTCATTAAATCTATTAGATAATATATTTTAGAAAAATCCTTAAAAGCCCAACTAATATATAAATTATCAATTTGTCAATATACAAATACATTTTATACTTCTTAAAATAAGAGTCAATGGTTGTTTATTTCTTCTGAAAATTGAAATCAGTTTGAACCTCGTCTCTGAATTTTCGTAGTGTGATGAGCTAATCTGGTTTTGTATTTTGTATTGCAAGAAAAGTTTATTCAATATCATTTATTGATTTTTGTCCTCTTAAGAATATAAGCAATGTTTTTTTAAACCCTTTAATGATCGTTCTCTTAGGGATCCTGTTTGTTTTTCGATTTTTATCTATATAAAAAAATATTTAACCGAAAAATAAAAAAGATAAAAAAAAAACCCACGGATGGTGTGTTGTGCTCTTTTCCCTTTCTTTTTTGGCAACAGGGTAGAACCTTAACAAATATCTTAAAAACTTGGACTTGTACTACTGGCCCAATGTTCGGTCCGGATCCAGGATTGTTACCTTACCTGCATCAAATAAAAAAGCCATTTCACTCTAATTCGGAAGAGAAGAGAAGAGAAGAGAAGAGAGAGAGAGAGAGAAGAGAAGAGAAGAGAGGGAAAACACAAGAAAGAAAAATGATTCTGGCTGTTCTCTTCTCTAATTCGGAAGGAAACATTCTGGTGGAACGGTATGTTATTTATTGATCATAATTCTGTTAATCTAACTATGATCTCAAATTTTCAATAGTATTGTTGAGAATGAACGGTATGAATGAATGAATGAATTTCGTGATTATTGTTATTGAATTGAAATCTTTGGTCAACTTGATTGCTTGCTGGATTAATTAATTTTATATAGTTTGTTAGAAAATGGGGATTTAAATTGCTAGATTTCGTAAAAAGGGTTTTTACTTTTAATTAGATCTCTTTAGTTAGGATCCAGTTACGCCATCAAATTTATGCAGAAAATGTTAACACCCAATAAAATATCTGAGATTTATTTTATTGCTGCATTATTTGTGCAATTAAAAACAGATATTGTGATGAATCTGATGATCCCCTATTATTGTAATAAGATTATTAATGTCTTCTCTCCCCTATTATTGACAATCTTCGTAGTAGTATTGTAACTGTTGTGTACTTTTTGATGATGATAACTAGCAATGCTTTATATATGATACCCAATAAACTGCTGTTTACAGCTAAGCAGAACAACTAGTCTGATTTATCATTTTTATTTAGCACCAATCACTTTTGGTGAGATTTCAGTTCTACTTAAATAACTGAAGCTAGGAGGTTTGCTTAAAATCAAGCTGCTTATTCATTAGGTAATTAGTATCCACCTTAGTTAAGTTTGCACAGATTTTAAATGTCGTTAGAAGCAGTTTTAGTTGTTTCTGCCACGTTTGGTTGTTAACACGTCAGTCCAGTGGTTTTATTAGCATGTTTCATACCTAGTAGACCAGGTCAGAGAAAATCATTCATGGGAGTAGCAACAAGAATCCATGATAATATGTAATAACAGGACTGGGCTTAGCATGTGTATCATTTTTGTTGGTTGTAACTTGTAACAGATAGGTAGTGCAGAAGGAACTACTATATCATGGATTGGGTTGATGATGTTTCAAGTACATTTGGTTTTACTTTCTATACAGTATGTATGTATATATAGAGTTGAGAGTATTGGGCTAATAATATTACATGAATCTGTTGAGAAAATGAGACAATGCTGGAATACTTATTATTAGTCTGTGTCCAGATTTGGAATTTTGTTAAAGCACACCAAAGTTGGTAATTGGTATATCAACCTTGTCTTGGAATTTTGTTTTGTAGAACACACCAAAGTTATATCATTCAACCTCAATCATAAGTGTCATTGTATGCATCAAGATCAAGAAATCCACATGTTAGCCAATGTTGATGTGTCATTAAGATGAGGGAAACTGTACTAGGTGTCTCCACCTAAGATGCCTGCCCAAAAAAGGGCTCTAGGGAGGTAGTAAGCCAAGAAGTATTTGGGGGTGTAAGTCCAGTAATAAAAGTTGGTGTTGTGGGTGAACAATTTAGGCTATGGTGGCCAATATTTATGCAGAAAATTGGTTGTGAAAGCCATGAATGTTTCTATGACAGTTCATGCTAAAACCCAAGAAAAACAATAATACCAGAGGGGTGTGTCGAATTAAAAGCAGATTCTGGTGGGGTAGTATTGTTGTTAATGTGGGGTTTGGTTTCTCATTACTTAGGTACTTCAGTTATAGTTTAAAATGACGAATTCATTTAACTTGCTCTACTCCGTTAACGTAGTCTTGCGCAGTCAATCTCTCACTTTTTGGCATCCTCGTATTTTTTTTGCCAATACATATTCACATAATGGCCAGACTACTTTTTTTTTTTGTTAGGGAAGACTGGTAGAAAAACAAAGGTTTTTTAGAGCTTTGAAGCTACTCTAGGACCAGGACCTTGTACAGTAATGTCTTTCATGAAGAAGTTGTTGAAACACTTAGTCTTAGTTTAGATTGCTGTTTCGATGAAAATTGTCTAAGCACTCCAATGCACTCTATAAGACATTCTCACCTAATTACTATTCGAAGATAGATTGTTTAGTTTCCATTTGTGGGTAGTTAACTTATAGCTGCAAAATTTGGTGCGAAGTTCATCATTTTCTCATTGATGATATTCTTTGTTGGCTACGATTATTTATGGAACTTCTATTGGAAATGAGGCATGGGTTTAATATGTTCAAACTATACTTAATCTTTTTGGGACTTTGTTTATCCTTTTTTTTTTTACGTTAGTTTATGTTGTCTTGCAGCTTCCATGGAGTTCCATCTGAGGAAAGACTTCATTGGCGATCTTTCTTGGTTAAATTGGGAGCTGATAATCTAAAGGGTGCCAAAAACGAAGAACTCTTTGTTGCTTCACACAAGTAGGTATTCTTACCACTTCAACCTTGAATTTCAGATGTTTTCCATTAACTTATATGTTGGTATATTTTCACAAAGACAACCTCACCTATTTCTCCAACTAAATGCATAACACTGAACAAAACTAAATTAGGAATGAGCATTACACAAAATTGCTGAGCATAACATGAACCAGAGCTTTTGTTTTGTTTTGTTTTTGGTGTACTTGGTATTCTTAATCATTCAACACTAAAAGCAATTCTTGATAGAGTTTAATAAGTAGGGTTGAGTGCTCCCTTTGATAGACTTTGGGCTAGATGCCATGTGAGGACTGTTGTTCCCAGAAAGCAGTTTGTTTTATATGTAGCAGTATAACTCTAGTGGTAGGTGTGTGTGTGTGTGTGTGTTTATAAAAACTCTAGTGGTAGGTGCAGACTATACTTATTCTTAATTTGTTCATATGTTGTGTGTGTATGTGCACGCATGCCTCCATCTTATATTGAACATTTCAGCGTTGTTGCTTTTCTTTGCTATCTGCGCAAAAGTCGTACTTGTATTCATCAGGAGTGTACTCATAAAAAATTGCTGATTGAACTCCTTTCGAACTACTCTGACCGATGTTATATTCTCCTCATGGGCTCATACTCAGGAAGGAGTTGTAGGGTTCCTTAATTTCTCCACTTATGATTATAGTGATAAATGAACTTTATCTGCTTTAGCAATATATTTTAACATGAACTTGAACAACTGTGTGTCCTGTTCATAGCACTTGGTTGGTTTTTATATTACAGAACTAGAAAATCTCCAAGGTTATCTGACTTTTCACAATGTTTTTCATTTTCAGGTCCGTTTATATTGTTTACACAGTACTTGGAGATGTTTGCATATACGTCGTGGGCAAGGATGATTATGATGAACTTGCATGTAAGTATAATGTGGTTAAAATGTCTTGACTAAGAGGAATTTCTGAATGAAAATAAGTAATTTATGCTTTTATGTGTCCTTGTGTGAAACTTGGCCACCTTGTTTGAAAATTTGATGGTTGGATAGTGCGATGAGCTGCTGTGAGAGAACTCACTATCTTTATGATCTTTAGTTCAAAATCCTATCGCATGATTCCGACCCTCTGAGTCATTAACTTATTTTATATAAAGTCCTGTGTCCTGTCACATGGGCTGCGGCAAGGGATATGATCTTTAGTTCAAAGTCCTGTCGCCCAACCATCTGAGACTGAGTTATAAACTTCTTTTTATAAAGAATTTGTATTTTAAAGTCCCTAAAGAATGCATGTAAATGAGATGTGTATCAATATTCACCCTGGTGGGATCTTTGAATAGATTCCAACAGTGAACAGTTTTTCCTCATTTTAGCAGTATATAGAGGTCTACTTCAACATTTTGTCTTCTTTTAATCCTAGCATTTCTCTGTTGATACAATCTCTCTTTTCTTTTTTAATTTCTTATTGGTTTGTCTGTAGTGTCTGAAGTAATCTTTGTCATAACTTCCGCGGTAAAGGATGTATGTGGGAAACCTCCAACAGAGCGCCTGTTTCTTGATAAGTACGGAAGGATCTGCTTGTGTTTGGATGAAATCGTCTGGAAGGTAAAGAAATGAACAAAAGACTCTTTGACTAAATCAGTTACTGAACTGATATCATGCCTTAAAGTTAATATTGATATTGATAAAAGGATGATGAATCAGTTGAGCACTATCCAAACTTCTACTTCATGATTCAAAACTGTGAAGTTGATCATTAGGCATTGACTTTGTAGTTGGTATTGGATGTTTAGTTTATAAACTTATACCGGAGAATTCACCACCTGTTGTCTTTTTAAGCATGATGGTAGTATGAGATACGCTCGTTACAATCATATCTTGAGTTGCTTACCTTTGTATTATGATTTATTTATTCTGAAGGGAATGCTGGAGAATACAGAAAAGGATAGGATCAGAAGACTGATAAGGCTGAAACCTCCCACTGATGTCTGAGGCGGAAGATATTCTCCTCGATCTTATTTGCTCTATGAAGGCATATTTCATTTCAGTGGCGTTGATGTACTGCTATACTTGTCTTTGTGAGGCCTGTAGTACATTGTTGTTTAATTGTGTGAATTGAAATATTTTGTAGTCCTTTGTTAAAAGAGATAATCAAATCAAAGATAATCCTTAATTAGGATCAGTTGTGTCATTTGTACTTGTATGTTCTCACACATTTAGTTAGTAAGCATAGCACTTGCTAACAGGTTGTTTGATTGTTACTGTATTGACTATTGAGTATTATATATGTGGTCTATAACCTTGTGCTTCACAAATTATTTCTCAATTCCACCAAGGTATCACAACAATGCAATTGAAATTGCAGATCAAAAGAGTGAATTATGGAAGATGTCATATAGTGGAATTTTATAAGAATCACATGAGAGGTGGCTGAATGACCTATTTTAGCATAGAAGAAAATGGTGTGGATTGAGAGAGTTTGCAGAGGGAGGAATCAAACTAGCCCTTTATAGTTTGGTTTATACTCTTTGAACATTACCTAGGGGAAGGGTTCCAGGGACTCGAGAAATGTTTTCAACTCTACCTTAGGGGTGTGCATAAATGTTGGATTGATTTGATTTTTGGTAGATATGATTTTCTTATTATATAGATTTATTATATAAAAAAGCAACTTATTTTAAAACATTTAGACTCATCACATGTAATTTTATGTTTAACGGTAAAAATAAACGTTCCACGATACATTAATTTGTAATATGATTTTGATTAGGTTAGAAAATTTGGATTGTGATAAATTTTGGTGGAAATGTCATACATTTGATGTTTGACATGTCAGCAGAACCACACGTGGAACACGTGCAACAACGGTCAGATATGACACGTGATTCTCCACGTGAGCTCGAAAAACAAAAAATAAAAATCACGATCTTATCTTCTCTATCCACGTCGTCTTCTTCCTCTTTCCATCAAGCTTCTGCAAGGTCATATTCTTATGAATTCAGATGTTCTTGTGGCGAGATACTGGTTGTAAGGTTTTCATGGACTGATGTAAACTATGGGAGAAACTTTATTGGTTGCGGTATTAAGTAAAAATAGTTAATGGTTGCAATTTTTTTGATTAGATTGAACCTAGTGTACAGGACGGATCCAGGATTTTATTTTGGGGTGGGTTTGAATGAAGTAAAGCTAAAAAAAAAAAAAATGTTCGAACATATTGTACGGCATATAAAATACACATGAACAAATACGATAACAACTTATTCTATTAAAAAACCTTGGCATTTTCAACATTATGGACAAAATAACAAGTAATAAATCTAGTCATAAATATAAATGAGACGTAGATGTTTACAAAAGATAATACAAAATAAAAACTTACTAGTGAAATTGAACTCGACGAGGCACAGCTTCAAACTCTTTTATAACTGCATCCAAATCTAGTTCTTTAGCATATTCTCTTTCAATGTGAAGAACCATCAAATCTGCAAGAAACTCATCATCCATTTTATTTCGAAGTAGTGTTTTGATAAGTTTCATAGCAGAAAATGCTCGTTCAGTAGTTGCTGTAGAAACAAGTAGTGTCAGAACAAGACGAATCAGTTTATCAACCAAACTATAGATCTTCGCTTTTCTTGTTTCTACTAGCTTTTGACATAAATCAGAAATAGAAGACAAATTCTGAAAATGCTAATCATGAATGACATCAAGCTGATAATGTTGCAACTGACTTCTCAAAATATTAATCTCCTGCTTCTTGAAATCTTGAAGATAGTATTTCTCGGCAAGTGTGCATATGTCATTGATATCGAATGACTTGTAAGCATCTCTAGGATCAAAAGCTGAACTAAGCTTAAGCAGTTCCATCGCATCGTCAGTGAATCTATGGTTTAGCTCCATCAACTGGTGATCAATGACAACAATAAATAGATCAAAATGGTAATGATGCCGAATAGTGATATCATCCTTTTGATGGCAAGAGCGTCTTGTCCCACTTCTATAACGATCATTCATATCAGGTATATCAATGTCATGTTGTTTGCAAAATGAAACCACACTATCAAGAAAAGTATCCCAGTTCTCATTTTTCAATTCTTGGAGAAGTGTCTTTGTGGTAGAGACTAAGCTCACAACATTTAAGATGTCTTAAGTCTTTTTCTGTAAGGCCTGACATAACACATTTGTTATTCCCATAGTCTTGTGCATCAAGTGTAAGATGAAAATGAACTCAAATGTTCCCATTTGAATATTAACACCCTTAGCTTCCCCTCGCATAGAGTTTGTTGATCCGGTCCTCGTGATACTTTCAAGAACAGTAGATGTTGCATTGTACATTTCAATCAATCTACTAATAGAAGCAAAATGGGAAATCCAACGAGTAGCTCTTGCTCGTTGTAAGTTGCCAATTTGGTTTGCTCCTTTGTCAGTTTGAATATCACCAGTAGCTAATAATTTTGCTATTTCATATTCTTGAGCAGATTATAGCTCACTTTTGCAGTTGGGAGAAGCACCAACAAGATTAACAATAGAAGCCAACTTCGAAAAAAATAACCAAACATCTTGTGTATCTTTGGATGCAGCAACCAAAACAAGTTGTAGTCGATGAGCAAAACAATGAATGTAATAAGCACAAGGGGACTCTTTAAGAAATAGTGCTTGCAATCCATTCCATGCACCACGCATATTACTAGCACCATCGTACCCTTGACCTCTCATAGGGCAAGCATGGAGATTAGAATATGCAAGAACATTAGAAATTTCTTTCTTCAAAGTTATTGCTTTGGTATCAACAACACCCACAATTGCCAAAAACCGCTCTCGTACTGAACCACTATCATCAACAAACCTTAAGACAATAGCCATTTGCTCCCTAGTAGAATTGTCTTGTGCTTCGTCAACAAGCAGAGATACCAAGTCCATAATCCATCACATATCCACTAAGAGAAAAAGCCCATTAGAAAGTTAGAAACCAACAGAGAGAGAAAGAGAATCAAAAGATTGAAAAAGAAACGGGATTCTGCTGCTTCTCAGTTTCTGTCTGTGCTTCACTTTTCAATCCTTGGTGGCTTGGTGGTCCTCCTTTGTCTCTCACTCTCTCTATATGGACTATATCATTCATTATTCTTTATTTCTTTGAGTATTAAGTGAGAACATTTGATTATTGAATTCAATTTGAGTACTAGTAGTATTGAAAGCTTCAAAGCTAGGTTTAAAGGTAAAAACTTTATACTTTTTGTCTTATTTTACAAATTATAATTACTGCTATGTTAAACAATAAATCAATAATATAAACTTTAGTTTTCAAAATCCCTAATCAATTTTAAATTAAAAGTTGTGGGTGAACGATGTATCGACATTTAATTTATTTTATTAAAATAAAAAAAATTATTTTAGTTATAAAAACTCATTTAAGTGTTGACTGTTGAGTGCAAAATGTTTATGAATTTGATTAATCTAGTTTATGTTTTATACTTGTATAGAAAATTTGATTATTTCATCAATGGATATTACATTTATGTCATGAGATTTTTTCTTGCAGCGGAATTTAACAAGTCAGGCATATTTCTTGGACAATGTCAAATCCTTATCAAACACCTAAGTTAACCAAGCCAAGAAAGACTATCGATTCATTCTTTAAACCCAAAGATGGTGCTAAACGTGATGTAGCTTCTATATCCGAAGTTGAACCTACATGTGATAAGAATGAGGATCGTCCGTCCAAAACTCCAATATTTGTACCGGAAGCTCCAAATCTTACACCTAATGTTCCAAGTATTATACTTGAAGAAGTTGACCTCACAACTTCTTTTGAACGTGATCCAGGATTACGTACTTCGAAATGGAAATATCCCGTTAATAAACGTGATGAGGTTCGGCGGGCTTATCTTAAAATAGGACCGTACAAGCTACCAAGCAATTATGTGTTTCCTCTCACTTGGTGCACAAGTCAGAATCGTGGATTTTGTTTCACTTGGCCGGTATGAAAAACATTCTTGGCTAGAGTACTCACCTACAACTGACAAAACCTATTGTTTTCCATGTTTCTTATTTGAAACAAATCCGCCAAAGCGTCATGCTTACACTATTGATGGGTTTAATAGTTGGAAGGGAGTCAACAACGGCGCTAAGTGTTCATTTTTAACACATGTTGGAGGTCCATGTTCACCACACATGTCGGCAGTGAGATCATGTGAAGATTTGATGAGAGCTTCTCAACATGTAAACAATTTGGTGATTCGACAATCTAAAGAGGATGTTATGAAGAATCGGTTGCGACTCAAGACTACAATAGAAATTGTTCAATGGTTTGCACTACAAGGATGTGCTTTTAGAGGTCGTGAATAAACCGTTACTTCAGAAAGTCGAGGTAACGTTATTGAACTTGTAAAGTTTTCAGCAAGATGCAATACTGAAGTTGCTAGTGTTGTTTTAGAAAATGCTCCAAAGAATGCAATGTACATTTCACATAGCATTCAAAAAGAGGTTTTGCATATTATGGCTGATATTGTGAGAAAGAAAATTCGTGAGGAAGTCGGGGATGGAAAGTTTTGTATTCTTGTTGACGAAGCACAAGACAATTTTACTAGGGAGCAAATAGCTATTGTCTTAAGGTTTGTTGATGATGGTGGTTTAGTACGAGAGCGGTTTTTGGCAATTGTGTGTGTTGTTGATACCAAAGCAATAACTTTGAAGAAAGAAATTTCTAATGTTCTTGCATGTTTTAATCTCCATGTTTGCCATATGAGAGGTCAAGGGTACGATGGTGCTAGTAATATACGTGGTGCATGGAATGGATTGCAAGCACTATTTCTTAAAGAGTCCCCTTGTGCTTATTACATTCATTGTTTTGCTCATCGACTACAACTTGTTTTGGTTACTGCATCCAAAGATACACAAGATGTTTGGTTATTTTTTTCGAAGTTGGCTTCTATTGTTAATCTTGTTGGTGCTTCTCCCAAGTGCAAAAGTGAGCTACAATCGTCTCAAGAATATGAAATAGCAAAATTATTAGCTACTGGTGATATTCAAACTGGCAAAGGAGCAAACCAAATTGGCAACTTACAACGAGCAGGAGCTACTCGTTGGAGTTCCCATTTTGCTTCTGTTAGTAGATTGATTGAAATGTACAATGCAACATCTACTGTTCTTGAAAGTATCACGAGGACCGAATCAACAAACTCTATGCGAGGGGAAACTAAGGGTGTTAATATTCAAATGGGAACATTTGAGTTCGTTTTCATCTTACATTTGATGCACAAGACTATGGGAATAACAAATGTGTTATGTCAGGCCTTACAGGAAAAAACTCAAGACATCTTAAATGCTGTGAGCTTAGTCTCTACCACAAAGACACTTCTCCAAGAATTGAAAAATGAGAACTGGGATACTTTTCTTGATAGTGTGGTTTCATTTTGCAAACAACATGACATTGATATACCTGATATGAATGATCGTTATAGAAGTGGGACAAGACGCTCTTGCCATCAAAAGGATGATATCACTATTCGGCATCATTACCATTTTGATCTATTTATTGTTGTCATTGATCACCAGTTGATGGAGCTAAACCATAGATTCACTGACGATGCGATGGAACTGCTTAAGCTTAGTTCAGCTTTTGATCCTAGAGATGCTTACAAGTCATTCGATATCAATGACATATGCACACTTGCAGAGAAATACTATCCCCAAGATTTCAAGAAGCAGGAGATTAATATTTTGAGAAGTCAGTTGCAACATGTATTAACCTATTTCTAGATTAATGCACTACTAGATCAGGTCGTTGGGAGACTTGACCAAGGGGGAAGTTTTAGATCAGGGTGGCTGCACCTCGTTGAGATTGAGATTGCCTACGTACTCTAGTTCGTGGGGATTGAACCTAGAGATCAAGCCATCGTAGTTCTTTTCTTATAGAAGGTAGAAAGGCGTGGATCGTGGATCTTGCAGATTCTCTGTCGTCATAATGAGGATTGATTATGTAACGAGCGCGGATCATCCCTGTGAATTAATTATGTAACTGACAAGGATATTCTGTTATGGTTTCTATGGTCGATCTCAGCCGTTCACCTGTTTCGAACCGATGGCTGGGAGTACTTGTGCTACGGTATTTAAACTGTAGTTCTCTTGAGAAGGGTTTACCTATCTCGCCTTCATTTGAATTGCTGCCACTTTTCTCTTGCGATCTGAAGAACTTTGAGAGCTCGTGAGGTTAGTTTTCTTGTCCTTCTTTTCTTTCATCTTCTGTTTTATTTTCTGTTGCTTGAGAGAAATGTCTGACGCGAGTGACTCTCAAAATGATAACTTGAGTGGTGGTGAGGAGCATAGGTGAAAATATCGTTTAGGGGCGGATATCCGATCTCCCAAAAAACGGAAAATATCGCGGATATTCGACCTCCTGTGTCGGATTTTATTGGTTTGGCAAATTCAAAAAAATCGGTATTTTCCGCGGATATTCGCGAATATTCGCGAAAAATTCGGCAAATTGGGAGGTTTTCTGCACTTTCCGTGTTTTTTCGCGGATTTCGATATATAAACTTATAATTAAAAGAAAAACATACATTACAAATTAAACACACGACAAATCATACAAGGAAGCTAAGACGGAACTATTACACAAGATAGTTTTACTCATAGGTGAAAAAATCGTAAATATCGGGCGGATATTCATAGAAATTTTATATGTTTACAATACAAGAACTAAACACAAACAACCTCATTACAACTCAACCCATAGTTTTATTTTAATAATCAAAATAAAAGACATGCTAACCCCAGAATGATAGACGCCCCTTGTCAAACCGATGAGCTTCGAGTCGCATACATGTGGGGACGAACTCAGTACAGTAATATTCCCATGACATTGTTTGCTCGTACGACCTGAATTGGTCAGTATGCATATCATATGCATCTTGATCCATACAATACGGAGCAAATGATTCAAAGATAGGAAATCTCGAGTATTGTTGAACCGGCATTAATGTATCGGTTGACTGCACGTCGGACCCACTTGTCATTGGGGCCAACCAACTCCCTATATTAGGAAACCAAGAACCACTGTCATCTGGTTGGGTTTGGTAGGATGGTACACTGGAATCATCACTTTGGGAGGTTCCTATGTTACCATAAGAAAAATGAGGGTAAACATAGGTAGGTTGGATGTTGGTTTGAGAATAAGTCCCGTTCCACGAACCTTGGGAAGAAAACTGGTCAGGAATGTTCCATGAACCTTGGGAAGATACCCTAGATGATTCTGTTTCCGTTTTAGGATGCGGTCTTTTCTGTCGAGGTCGTTTTCCTTCTCTTGGTTGTTGCCATCCAGCATGGTCTTCATCTTGGGTGGCAAAAAGAAATTGAGACTCCCCCGTAAAATGAATCGCTTCTGGGGTGCGCTCTCTTAGTGAATCACTGGCTTCTGATCTTCCCCTTTGACAACCAACATCTACGTTTTGGTCACCATCTCCATCATCATCATTGGAAGGTGAACGTGAACATAGAACTGATTTACTTCTGAACAGGTCCTACACAAAAGCAAACCAATTATGTGTGAAAAACCAATTCGATACCAATTATTCATTACACAAAACCAAACCTTGGATACAAACAGTATACTGGTTTGCCAAAAGTGAGAGAGAACTTCACTTTGGCATGGGCGTGCTTTTTTTTCGTTTCTTTCTGATATATTGCTCTTGGAGGGCCATCAAGTTCGTCGCGAAAGTTTCCAAACGTCTAGTGCCTTTTGGACCTTTTTTTGATAATCTCATCGAAAATTCTAGTTCGGGGGGATTAAAAATAAATGTGTTAATTTTATAATCGAAAATTTCATAAATTTCGTTAAATATCGGTTTTTGCCGAATTATGCCGCGAATATCCGATAAATGCTGACCGGCATGGGGTGTTTTAATATCCGTTTATATGCCGTATGCCGTACCGTGCCGATCTCCAAAAAAACGGAAACTATCGCGAATATCCGGTCGGCAAGAACGATTTTTTCACCTATGGTGAGGAGTATGAGTCTGAAAGGACTCAATCTGAAACCTTGTCTCCCATTCATGGTGTGGACTCTGATAGCCCCCAGAGTAGCGGCTCTTATGGGGAGGACACGTCTGACGAAGAGATGGTGGAAGGAGACGACGGTTCAATGTGTAGAGTAGTGAACCTGAAGTATGTAAATAGGCACATTGCATTTAGGAAGCAATATGGGCTTGGCTCGATTGAGCATTTGGAGATTAGATTTTTAGGAGAACGTTTACTTTCTTCTGATTATCGACCTAAAAATCCTTTCTCGACTGTTTTTACCTTGACCCAATTCCGAGCTGGGCTGAGGCTGCCATTATCTTGTTTGGTGGTCGACCTGTTGAATGCTATTGGTCGAGCCCCTTGCCAGATGAATGGCAATTTCTGGAGAAACATGAGGGTAATTGATGACCTGAATAAGCTGCATAAGTGGAACATTACTGTAAGTGATGTATTGGACCACTTCAGCTTCAAACGTTCTTCAAAGGCTGATTTTTCCGGCTATAACATGCAAGTTAGGCCAGAACGTTTGCCTTTGATCTATCCGGTAAGTAGTGAGCCATGGTGGAAAGATCCCATGCTGATTACTGGGTCGATCATTGAAGGGAGTACCCAGTTGCGTCATGTGACTAGAAATGATGCTCGTAAGTTTCTGGTCGTTAGTCTTAGATGATTTTCCTATTTCCGGACTTGATGATTTTGTATCTTTTTTGCAGCGATCAGGGACGATCACTTGTTGAGGAAGAACGATCTGCAGTCTGCTTTGAACTGTTTTGGTGTTTTGGCTGACAACCGTAAGATAAAGCTCTTACCCCACCTGAAGGAGGATTTTATTCCCAAAGGTGGTCCGAAAACCGTTGAAGAAGAGCTCGAGAGGAGGAAGTCGCTGAAGAAGGCCTATATGACTTCTGTTCATAAAGCTGAGGCTGGGTGTTCTGGTGGTAGTTCGCGTTCTGGGGAGAAGGAACGAGCTAGTTGTAGCTCGAGGCCTGAGGAGAGAGAGCGATCTGGCAGCATTGCTCGGAGGTCGGAGAAGGAACGATCTGGTGTTAGTTCTCGCCGGGGGGAGGTAGTGGCGAGCCCCCCTGTCGTATCCCCTCCGCCTTCACTTCCCAAATTACCTGCCTTGTCCGGGAAGAAGAGGTCATTTGCAGGGAACCTGAAGTTGATGGAGCCTCCAACTATGCCGTCCTCTGCCCCTCCAAAGTTCGTGAAATCCCCTGAGACTCCTCTTAAGTCCAGGAAGACTGCTGCTGGGCTTTTGCAGAAAGGCAAGGGGGTATCGTCTGAGTTTTGCCCTGGGCCGTTCGATTATTTGGATGGCCGCGGTGAGAAGCATGTCGTGTATGATAACGACAGTGCTATTGACGACCCCTGCGTTGCTCGGGCTGTGAATGAGGGCATCGTCTTGGATGCTGATGCTCGAGCAGTGAAGTCGCAGACTTTGTTGGTGACCTGCTCAAAGATAAACGCGTCGCTGTCTTTGGTGAGTGTGATCATAAGTCTTTTTTGGTTGTGCTTTAGTCATTGCTGACTAAACTCTGTTTGCACTTGCAGCTCAACGCAAGCTTCCAGGAGGTGCGTCTGGTTGCTGAGGTTGGTGCTCGAGCTGAGATTGAGTTGAAGGACCTCAACGAGAAGCACGAGCAGGCGAAGAATGTTGCTGTTGTTGCTGAGTGCAAGGTGAAGGACAGGGATGCGCAGGTCGCGACGTTGAAGGAGATGGTGGAGCAGTTAAAGGAAGATTCTGCTGCTGCTAAGGCTTCTGCTGAACACGCTAAGGCTTCTGCTGAACACTGGGAGCACGCATGCCAAGAGAATGGTGCAGCGTGGAAGGCCTACTGCGACAACTTGATGAAAGCTGTGATGGGGTCGCCCGAAGGAGAGGAGACGCGAGGTGGTGCCGATGGAGCTTTGGTGCCAGCTCAGGACGCCTTGACGGGCCCTAATGACCAGGTCGCCAGTGGCCGTACAGAGATTGATGGTTCCAGCGACCAGTCTATGCAGCAGTGAGCTAGTTCCGGTATCGACCTTCTTGTATTGGGTAACCTTGTGCAAAGTTTGCTTCTTGCATTCCTTGTTCTTGCAGTAAGTCTTCTTTGGCCTTCCTCAAAGCAGTCTTCTGAGTTTGTGAGATCGAGTAAACAATCATTTGTTTTGTTTGGAGTTGTAATGAACAGCAGTAATTTATTTGATGAGCTTGTAATTAAGCCGTTCTGATCAGCTAGTTTCCAGGGAGTCCTGGTAGCTCGTTCAGAAGGCAGGTAGACGAGATAAATGGCTGCAAGCAGGACGAACTGAAACAGTTCTTCTTGTATGCCTTAGTTTAACTTTGCTTTTACCTGTAATGGTTAGAATCTCATCAAGTAAAAAGAAATTTCAATGATTTACCTTACATTGTCATTCTTGTTACGTTGTCTGCTTGTATGAGTTTTGCAAACAAGTAGTAATCATAGTGCTGGACCTGCTGGTGGATGAGGTCGCATGCATGGTTGCTTGTTTGTACATCGGTCGTGGGAATGATATGACCAATGCACCAAGTTAAGTTGCAGATGTTTGAACTTAACAAAATTAAAATTATCAAAGGGACTAGAGTTTTGATAATTTATAGGTCGAGGGATTAGACCTTTAAGAGCCATTCATGTTTGAGCTGAGATGAAGGCAAAGATGAGTTTTATATATTGAAATGTGATAAATAGATGCTTACATTTCATTGATAAAACTTCTTCAAGTGATAGGCATTCCATGGGTTCTTAACGATCTCCCCTTCTGGTGTTTGAAGACGATAAGAGCCGTTGTTTTGGACCTTGGTAATGATGTAAGGGCCTTCCCAATTGGCATTGAGCTTGCCAATAATATCCTTCCTTTTGTTGTGGAACATTTTCCTTAGAACTAGTTCTCCTGGTTGAAAAGATCTAGGTCGTACGCCTTTGTTATAAGCTCGCTTAAGTCGTTGTTGATATTGCTCAAGCTTTATAACGGCGTGGTTTCGTCGCTCCTCGAGGAGATCAATTCCGAACGACCAGACCTGATTGTTAAGCTCTGTATCGACCAGAAGGGATTTGGTCGTTCCGAATGTTAACTCGGTGGAAATAACGGCCTCAACTCCATAGCAAATACTGAATGGTGACATCCCTGTGGATGTACGAGGGGTTGTTCTGTAAGCCCATAGGATGTTTTCCAACTGTTGTGGCCATTGATCGTGTTGATCTTCGAGCTTTTTCTTTAAGTTGTTCAGAATCTGTCGATTTGCAGCTTCGACTTGGCCGTTGGCTTGTGGATATCTAGGTGTCGACCTGGAATGTTCGATTTTCCATAGCTCGTAGAAAGCTTTGATGTTTTTGCCAACGAACTGAGTGCCATTATCCGTGACTATTCGTTTTGGTAGACCAAATCGTGTGATTATGTTTTCCCACATGAATCTTTGAACATCGGCTTGAGTGATGTTGGTGAGTGCAACGGCTTCTACCCATTTTGTGAAGTAGTCAATGGCGACTAGAACAAACTTCTTTTCAGATTTCTTTTCTTTGATAAAAGGGCCCATGATATCTAGCCCCCACATGTGAAATGGCCATGGCGCAGTGATGTTGATTAGATCGTTTGGATGCTGATGCTGGTTATCAGCAAAACGCTGGCATTCTTTACACTTCAACACAAATTTCTTGGCATCTTCTTTCATTCTTGGCCAAAAATATCCCTGGGAGATCGCTTTATAAGCTAATGTTCGACCTCCGGAGTGGTTTTCGCATTCTCCTTCATGGATTTCTTGGAAGATGATCTGGCCATGCTTGGGAATCAAGCACCGTAACAACAGACCGGTTGCAGATTTTCTGAATAGCTTACCCTCATGGAATTTATACATAGTGACTTTATCTAATAGTTGACTGGCCTCTTTTTTGTTGGATGGAAGCACACCAGTTTGAAAGTAAGTGATGAAAGGTTCCATCTAAGTTTCTTGGATATCTGCTGGTGTTGTGGCTAGCAGATCAGAGATTTGATGAACATTTTCCTCTTTCAATAGATATGCGGGCTGTGTACTGATTGCTATAGTGAGAGCCCGCGGTCGGTCTGACTCGATCTTAGATGCTAAGAATGCCAGTGAATCAGCATGTCTGTTGTCATCTCTAGGGATGTGTTCGATTGTGAAATAACTTAGCTTGTTGATAAGTTCCTTTGCTCTGGTAGCATATCTGATTAAGTTAACCCCATTGATCTGGTAATTATTGGTAATCTGGTTGACTACCAATTGAGAATCACTGTACACCTTGAGGCGGACTGCCTGTAGGTCGATAGCCATTTGTAGGCCTTGGATTAGAGCTTCGTATTCGGCCTCGTTGTTGGAGGTCGAGAAGTCGAGACGAGTTGCTCTCTCGAGCTGTGATCCCTCGGGGGAAATGAGCACAACACCTATGCCACTTCCGTTGGAGTTGTGTACCTTATTTCGGCCTGTTGTAAGACTTTGCTCGTGAAGTAAATTGGTCTTTCGACCTGATTTTCCTCGTTGAAAAACACTGCACTGATCGCAAAATCTGAAGTTGCGAGGTAGATACCGAGTATATCTCCATCATTAGGCTTAGTGAGAACTGGCGGAGTGGATAAATATGCCTTGAGGTCGGTGAAGGCCTTCTCGCATTCTTCTGTCCATTCATATGTAGCCCCCTTCTTAAGAATATGAAGCATTGGTCGACATTATCTGATGCTCTAGAAATGAATCTATTGAGAGCTGATACCATGCCGTTGAGTTTTTGGATCTGCTTCTTTGTTTTCGGGTTGGGCATGTCAATCAGTGCTCTGATCTGGTCTGGATTTGCTTCGATGCCTCGTTTTGTGACTAGGTAGCCGAGAAACGTTCCTGATGCGACCCCAAACAGACACTTCTCTGGATTAAGACGCATCCTGTATTGTCTTAATCTTTGGAACGCCTGGTCGAGATTGTACAAATGATCCTGCTCTTGGCTGCTCTTGACCAGCATATCGTCAATGTAGACTTCCATTGTTCGACCTAGCAGGTCGTCGAACATTCTGGTGACCAGTCTCTGATAGGTCGCTCCTGCATTCCTTAAGCCAAACGGCATAACCTTGTAGCAGAAAATGCCTTGTTCTATTGTAAAAGAGGTCTTTTCCTGGTCGGGCTCGTACATTGGGATCTGGTTGTACCCTGAGCATAGGTGAAAAAATCGTTTAGGGGAGGATATCCGATCTGCCAAAAAACGGAAAATATCGCGGATATCCGACCTCCCGTGTCGGATTTTTGAGGTTTGGCAAAATAGCCCAAACTAGAAGTTCTAACAACCAAAACCCTCTCTTCAATCTTCAATCTTCAATCTTCATCTTCTTCATTACTACATGACCCTACTACCAAGTACCATTCACAACTAACATTTCTCACTACTCAACCAATCATCCTTTCTTTATAAACTCCATTTCTTCTTCTTGTTCAACAACAACAACATTACTTTCTCCATGGCAACAATTCCTATCTATAAACTTGCTTTAATCATCAAATATTCTTCAAATGATAATGAATTTCTCCTTGTGAAACAAACTCGTCCACCTGTATTTCAAGATGAGGAGTATGATTCTTTTATTGATTCCGATCTTTGGGAATTACCTTCAGCTCAATTAAACCCTTTAGAACAAGAGTCTCTATCCCAACTTCTCATTCAAGGAGCAAATTCTGGTTTAAACAAGCTTGATTTGAGCAAATTCGATATAAATTCGGCTCTTAATCAGGTAAAATTCTAGTTTTTGGCAATATTGTAACTTGTTCAGAATAAATAATTAGAGTTTGTTTGGATGCATTAGGGTGAATGTAATTATTAAACAACATTTGATGCCGCGAATATCCGATAAATGCCGAATTATGCCGCCAATATCCGATAAATGCCGACCGGCATGGGGTGTTTTAAAATCCGTTTATATGCCGTACCGTGCCGATCTCCAAAAAAACGGAAAATATCGCGAATATCCGGTCGGCAAGAACGATTTTTTCACCTATGACCCTGAGTACGCGTCCATGAATGACAATAGCTCGAAACCGCATGTCTAATCGACTAACCTATCGATTCGTGGCAGTGGGAATGAATCTTTAGGACAAGCTTTGTTCAAGCTTGTGAAGTCGATGCAGACTCTTGTTTTCCCATTTTTCTTTAAGACTGGCACGATGTTGGCTAGCCAGTCTGGAGTATCGACTTCTCTGATGAATCCGACCTGTTTGAGTCTATTGATTTCTTCATTGACTGCTTCGTGAAACTTGGGAGCGAGCCTTCTTGGTTTTTGCTTGACAGGTCGATAATTCGGATTGACGCGCAGTTTATGACATGCAATTGATGGATCTATTCCAGGCATATCGATATACGACCAAGCAAAAACATCTTTATTAGTTGAAAGAAAATTTACAAAGTTATGGAACTTATCTCCTTCTAACTCTGCACCTACATAGACATATCTCGGGTCATCTTCTGACCCAAGGTTCACACGTACTCCTGGATCAGTGCTTCCGAGATTAAGTTTGGTTGAGCTCGTTGGCTCCTTCTGTAGTTGCTATTTGGTAGCGTCGGTCTTCTCTTTTGAAGGGCTCTTGGACTTGTTGTCTCCCTCTCGAGCCTCTGATGAGATTGGGCTCTTCCCTTTGATGTCAGCATCCTTGGTTCCAGAGGTGGATGGCTTTGCAGGCGGCACAGCTTCAATAATTCCATGGCATTCCTGTGCAGCGTTCTGGTTGCCTCGAAGTTCCATTATCCCATAAGGTCCGGGATAGCGGAAAACTTGATGATATGTTGACGGAACACCTCTCATGGCATGGATCCACTTTCGACCCAGTATCGCATTGTACTTGCTTGCGATGTTAAGGATGCTGAACTTGGCAGTGACGACGACCTTATCTTCCTTACGGCCCACAGTTACGGGCAACAAAATTTCACCCTTAGGATCCTCTCTTGAACTGTTGAAGCCTAAGATGGGGGTGAAATCGGGGATGAGAACTGAATCGGGCAACCTCATGTCCTTGAATGTTCTGTACATGAGAATGTTGCATGATGCGCCTGGATCGATGAGTACCCTCTTGATGATGTAGTCGGCTATTCTCAGCTCGACAACAAGGGCATCGTTGTGAGGAGTGACGACGTTGTTGAGATCGTCCTCTGTAAATGTGATGTCGGATTCTTGGTGAGCCGGGATGTTGAAGCGAGCTGCTCGACCAGTAATGGAGTAGACATGATGAAGATGTTCTACCCTTCTCTTCTTGTCCCTCGACACGGGGGTGGAGTCGGATTCATAAATCATGTAAACTACATGACTCTCTGACTCGCTGTCACTGTCAATTTTGTTCGCGACCTTCTTGTTAATTTGGTCACGTAGGTCGCCTGTTGGACCTAGACGTTGGGAGAGGCTACGCCCTCTGCTGCGGACTGGACTTGTGGAGGCCGTTCTGGCCTTGCTGTGATTTCTCTTTGGTGAACGGGGAGGCGTTCTTGATTCTTTCCTCGCCCGCTTGCTTGTGGTATCCTCCTGTCTGCCGAGGATCCAATTGTTGAGCCTTTTCTCATCGGCCCATGTTTGAAGAGCGCGTTTCAGAACGCGACAGTCATCTGTTTGATGACACCGTACCTTGTGGACTTTGCAGTACGGTCGTCCAGATGTATCCTCCAACTGTGTGGAGGTAGGAATCTTGCACCAATGGTTGTGCTTGATTCGCTCGTAGATGTAACCGGCTGGTCTTGTGAACCGGTGATACTCTCGCTGCTCAGTAGGCAACGACTTTGCTTTGAACCTCTTGTTATCAGATCGAGGTCGCTTGGTGGAGCCAGACTTTACATTGCTGACTACATGATTCTTTTCCCTTCCAGTGAGGGCTTCTTCGAGCTTGATGTAACGGTCTACCTTTAGGTAGAGCTCGTCTAGGGATGAAGGTCGCTTCATGGCTAGAGATTTGTGGAGGTCGGACCCCTGGATCAGACCGTGAGAGAATACGATGGTTGCAAAGGTCTCATGCTCCTTTGCAAAATCCTGAATTGAATGCAGTTCAGATTTAAAATGAGCAAAGAAAGTGCTTAGTGATTCACCATCTCGCTGCTTAACTTTAAAGATGGAATCGATGGTGACGGGGCGCTTCTTGTTGTGGATGTAGAAGATGACAAACTGCTTTTCGAGCTCGGCAAACGAGCTGATGGATCCTGACTTCAAACGGTGAAACCAGTCAAGAGCAGGTCCGGTGAGGCTGGACTGGAATAGTAAACACAGAAGGTGATCCTCCTTGATGAGAGGAAGGGATTTTCGGAATCCCTTGATGTGGTCGGTTGGATCTCCGACTCCTGCATATTGATCGAACTTGGGGGCATTGAGTTTGTTTGGCAAATCATGTTCAAGGATCTCCTTGGAGAAAGGAGACTCCTGGAACTGCTGGAGGGACTGGACAGCAAGTTGCTCCGCAGTGTGGCTTTTGGAATGGTGTAAGATAGCCTGGGAGGCTTTGAACTCTGCCAACTGTTGGCTGAGTTGCTCGTACTTCTGGTTGGAGTCATCAGCAGCAATGACTCCTTGTACGGGGTTGACGGTTTGTGCAGCCTTCAAACGTGCATTTTCTTCCTGCAGACGAGTGATTTGTTCATGCAGATCCTGGATGGTTAACTCTTGGGTAGCCATTTGAATGAGTGATTTTGATTTGGGTGGGAGGGTTTGGGTTTTTCGATTATATCGAATTCCTTGCAGTCGGCGCCAAATGTATTAACCTATTTCTAGATTAATGCACTACTAGATCAGGTCGTTGGGAGACTTGACCAAGGGGGAAGTTTTAGATCGGGGTGGCTGCACCTCGTTGAGATTGAGATTGCCTACGTACTCTAGTTCGTGGGGATTGAACCTAGAGATCAAGCCATCGTAGTTCTGTTCTTATAGAAGGTAGAAAGGCGTGGATCGTGGATCTTGCAGATTCTCCGTCGTCATAATGAGGATTGATTATGTAACGAGCGTGGATCATCCCTGTGAATTAATTATGTAACTGACGAGGATATTTTGTGCATTGAATGAGAGCACGTGTGTACAAGCAGGTCGCTGCTGGTTACGTGGTCGAGTCGTTGCGGTCGAGTTGCTAGCAGGTAGGGATCATGGCGACCTGATGGTTGAATGACTGTGCCACGTGGTTGCTTTTGATTGGTTGGGGTATGTAGTACCCCTACACAACATTATCAGCTTGATGTCATTCATGATTAGCATTTTCAGAATTTGTCTTCTATTTTTTATTTATGTCAAAAGCTAGTAGAAACAAGAAAAACGAAGATCTATAGTTTGGTTGATAAACTGATTCGTCTTGTTCTGACACTGCCTGTTTCTACAACAACTACTGAACGAGCATTTTCTGCTATGAAACTTATCAAAACACTACTTCGAAATAAAATGAATGATGAGTTTCTTGCAGATTTGATGGTTCTTCACATTGAAAGAGAATATGCTAAAGAACTAGATTTGGATGCAGTTATAAAAGGGTTTGAAGCTGTGCCTCGTCGAGTTCAATTTCACTAGTAAGTTTTTATTTTGTATTATCTTTTGTAAACATCTACGTCTCATTTATATTTATGACTAGATTTACTACTTGTTATTGCATAATGTTGAAAATGCCAAGGTTTTTTAATAGAATAAATTGTTATCGTATTTGTTCATGTGTATTTTATATACTGTACAATATGTTCGTACATTTTTTTTTTTTAGCTTTACTTCATTCAAGCCCACCCCAAAATAAAATCCTGGATCCGTCCCTGCTCCCAGGCCAATACCCAACCCAATACCACAATGTAGCTTTTACTTCCACCACCCCTCTTTCCACAGACACCATACTCTCCCTGAAAATGACTTCATTACACAGTCTCCATAGGGTCCACATCACCGCATAGGGCAACAATTCTTATAGTATCTTCCCTAAATGCAGTCCAATTATATTGCTTTCGGCCAAACTATCAACATTAATTCAAGAGTGAATTAGTGATTGCCCCCAGATTTGAAAGGCAAAGTTGTGAATGCCCCCAGATTATTTTTTGTTTAGTGATGCCCCTAGATGTTTATTTTTGTTCTAATACCAAAACTACCCTTCAATTGTGTTTAACATTTGCCCCCAACTTCACAAAACCACATTAAACTACCATGTAAGCAACAAATGCGTGGTTTTCTTTCCAACTGTAAATCTAAAACCAATCTCAATGTTAATCGAATGAATCAGGAGAAAAAGATCTAATCTAAGAAAATATGCAACATAATTCTCGAGGCATATTCCATGTCTATAAAACTGCTAAAATGTGATTGGTGTAAACCTTATCTTCCAATTCGTCTTTTCGATGTATAAATTCCAACAAATGCTTCAATTCAACCATTAACAGCAAATGCTCGGTTCAAATTAATATTCTTGATTGAAATGGTTGTACTTCAATAATTCCAAAGCTTGTAACTCCTCAAACTTCTCTGCTAATCAATTACAAAACTTACTTGTACCAATTTGTGAAATTCTCAAATCTTATTTTCATGTGTCCCATTTGAAAATATTGATAAAGATGGGGTTCGAAAATTGGGGTGAAGATGATGACTGATGAGATGATGGGGTTTGAAAATAGGTTTGAAATGAGGGTTTCAAGTTAGGGTTTTGTTGTTGAAATGAAGAAGATGTTCAATTAATAAAGATTTGTGGGTTTAATTTGGTAAAGTAAAACACTTTACACGTGGCATTATGGTATCGGATAAACTCTATTTTATTACCATAGGATAAATTTATCCTTCTTTAGTTATTTTTATTTGTCTGATATTCATTGCCTGGAAAACTACACTGGATGTTGGAAGTGTTTTTGGCAAAAAAAAATTTCTTTATCAGAAAGGCCAAAAAAATTGATTGGCAGATTGCATGAGATGTCATTTGTAATTTACAGCAGCAAGTTGCATGGGTTGATGATTAGTGTTGTCGTTTTTAAATGTATGTCATTACATGTCAAATACAAATTTTTTTTTTCTGTTGGAATTTCACAAATTATCAGTGAATAGAACATGATTATGTAAATAGTCAATTGCCATGAATTTATTTATTATCGACTTGTCTTTTGAAGAATTAAAAGGGTTTGATGAGTATTATATGTACTATTAGTAGGATGTGTTGAAATGGAAATATGGAGACAAAATTCTTGAATTGTAGATTTAATTGCAGGAAAATAAGAAAAATAATTATTTTGATTTTTTTTTTTTAAATTTCAATTTCATTTGCAATGGCAAATTGACGTTGCAAATACCAGTTGTAAATGAACCTTTGCAACGTCATACAACTGTTACAAAAAAATAAAATGTAGTTTCCTAATGTTTGCAACGCAAATATGGTGTTACTGATAGGGGTGCTCAACTTGCCCCGTGACCCGGACCCGCCCCGTTCCCCGCCCCGTTTTTTATCTCCCCGCCCCGCCCCGCCCCAATATTTGCCCCGCCCCGTATCCGCCCCAATGGGTAGCAGGGCAGGGATGGGTTTCATTGTATAGATTGAAACCCCGCCCCGTGCCCCGCCCCGTATCCCCGCCCCGTTCCCCGCCCAGTTCCCCGCCCCGTGCCCCGCCCCGTATCCCTGCCCAGTTCCAGCCCCGTATCCCTGTCCAATTCCCCGATCAAAATCTTCTTTTGGAGTGATATTAGAAGAAAGACAACATGGGAGTTGGAGGAACTTTGGATTATATTTCTAGTTTACTAAGAACCAGCAGTAGTAGTAGCCATAAGAGCAAGAAAAAGAAAGTAATGCAGACTGTGGAACTCAAGGTCAGGATGGATTGTGATGATGTGAGATTAAGGTTAAGAAAGCCCTCTCTTCTATGAAAGGTATATATTTTCCCAGATCAAATCCTTGAAACATTTATTTTTAATGATGCCTAATGTGTTTTGATATGATCACATATTCTTGTCTTGTGCAGGAATTAAGTCTGTAGACATAAACAGAAAACAACAGAAGGTCACTGTAACTGGGTACGTTGAAGCAAAAAAAGTCCTCAAGAAGGCACAATCAACAGGGAAGAAATCAGAAATTTGGCCTTATGTCCCTTATAATCTTGTGGTTCAACCTTATATTGCTCAAGTTTATGACAAGAAAGCACCACCAGGCTATACAAAGTGTTTTGCAGAAGAAATTGACCAAAGCCAATGACCAGGCCAACTAGAATTTCTGCCAGCATATATGGTGTCACATTCCCCGTCCCCGCCCCGCCCCGTTCCCCGTCCCCCGACCTGTACAGGGCAGGGATGGGGATGAACTTTCTTAAGCCCCCGTTCCCCGCCCCGCCCCGCCTAAGAACGGGGATTATTTGGCCCCGCCCCGCCCCGCCCCAACCCCGCACACTATTCCCCCGCCCCGTCCTGCCCCGCCCCAATCAGCACCCCTAGTTACTGACCATAACCAAATTACAGTTAAAATTAATTTGCAACGCCAAACGAGTGTTGCATCGAATGGAGATATCATTCCCAAAAACCTATTGCAACATTTATTAACCGTTTCAAACAAATAAATTAGCAACCTTAAGCGTTGCAAAATTTTACAACGATATTTGCAACCCCGTATAAATGTGGGTAAATTACGGTTGCAAATAAATTTTGCAACGGCTGAGGATTCGTTGCAAATTTATAATTATGTTGTGGTGAAACCTCGAGATGAGTGTTGGAAATTAAATCAGATTAGATATTTTAGTTGTTCGTTGTTCGATTAACCTAGAGATGTTATCTAGATCTACAGTCAGAAGCAAAACCACTATTTTATTACTTTTATTGGCAGTTAAGGTGGTTTTGCAAATGTGGGGTCAAAGGCTAAACATAAAGGAGAGGAAAATTTGGTATTAAAACAAAATTGGTCCAAATCTAGGGGTATCACTAAACAAAACAAAAAACACTGGGGGCATTCGCAACTTTGCCTTAAATCTGGGGGCAATCACTAATTAACTCATAATTCAATAACTAAAGTGCACATAACATAATAAAAAGAATGAAGAATTTTTTTTTTAAAATAAAACAACAAAATAACTAGAATAGTCTTTAATTTAAATATAATTTTAGTGATGTTTTACATTGTGCTAGACAAGTGTTGCTGCAAAATACTAATTGCACTTGTCTGACTTGTAAACCCCCTAAAACTGCACTAAAATATAAACAAATGCTACAAAATACAACTTGCACTTGTCTAAAGTGTAAACCCCCAAAACTGCACAAAAATGTAAACAAGTGCTGCAAAACATATTTGAAAATATCGTTAAATTTTGAATCGCAAAAAAAATAAAAAAAATGAATTGAATTGAATTGCGAATATCCGAACCTCTTTGTCGAAATGTTAAGGTTTTAAATAATATTTTTAATAATAATATTTGTTAATATATGGAGAGAGATATATATGTTCATGCACTTTCCACGAACTCATTAGCTGTCTTCCAAATTCCACTCGGTCCACAGTCCACGTATAATTATTAAATAACTCTTAAACTTATAACAACCGCCTTTCTCCTTCTCCCCGATCTTTCTTTATCATCTTCTTCCTTACTTTTTTTCAAATCAAAGCTTAGATAAGTTATGATTTATAAACACGTAAAAATTGTTTAAAAGTTAAATGAAGAGTTTAAAATTTTAACAAATAACCAACCTAATTCCTCTCTCCACGTATCATTTTTTTTCTTTATAGAAAATTTCTTTGAAAAGTAATCTACATATTAAAAAAATTGAAGATATAAATTCGTTGAATCCGCAGAATTCAAATAAAATTCAAAGTTTTTGAAATTGTTTTTTATTCAAGATTCGTACCGATCAAAATATCAAAAAAACGGATAATTTCATGAATTTCCGTAGGATATCAACGATTTTTTCACCTATGCTGCAAAATACAACTTGCACTTGTCTGAATTTCAATCCACTTGACAAAAAAACTAAAGAAAATCCACAACCACCAACCATCAAAACTTTTAAGTCAGTATCTTCGGCCAATTCATGGCCTTACCCTTTGTAGATCCCAATTATGGTTTTCCAGGTTTGGTGACAACTTTGGCCATTGAAGATAGTGTTGGAGTTGTTGGAGTACTGCAAACAGGTGGAGTTGCAGTTGATACTAAACTTCTGATGACTCCAGATGGTGGTATTGCAGGTAAAGTTGCATGTGTGGGTGTTGCAGTTGCTACTGAAGTCCCCAACTCTCAACAGTCTCTACATCCACTACAGCCATGCAACTGGGTACATATGGTTGTTCCCATCTCTCCTAATGGCTGTTAAAAGCTCACCTCTACAATAACCCTTCAACCAACATCCATCAATCCCAATTACATGTCTGCATCCTACCTTCCAACCATTAGTCTATGCATCAAAACATATGTAAAATCTTTTAAATATTAGCTTATCATTCTAATTAGGTATGCATGTCAACATGTACATGGATAGTTGATTGTGAATGACTTCAAAGAAATTCATGAGAATAATCCCATACCCTATCCTAGTGCAGGACTAAACCAACTTCTACTTCACCCTTAGTTTTTTCCTTGTCCTACAAGCCTTTGAAACTCCTATACCATCACATACTGCTACCTAATGTCTGTGATAAAATTTTAGTTTCTATTTAGGATTCCTGAGAAGCTTGTGATAGAACGTTTTGGTCAACCACTTGCAGTTTGCCATAAGGACATAAAAGTTCTTGTTACACTTGTGTTCAATCTTTAATCTTCTAATTTGATAGCTAGTTTCTCATCTGACTGGACATGTCATCAATCTAAAGAGACATTCTTTACATCTTGATACCACCATCTGCTTGTTATTCCTTGTAAACTTCAACTGCCTCCATGTGGCCACTGCATAATCCCTACTAGTATTTATTACTTCAGTGCTATGAGCAAACATCATCCCTTCTCCGAACCACGAATTCAGAACTTGTAGTATAAGTTGAAGAGACTCTGCATTTTTTTTTCATCTTCGAACCATCTGGTCGTTTAATGTTATTACTAGCAACATCACCAGAGGGGTCTTCATTTCCAAGTGATGATGGGCCCACATCTTCCACCTTTCTAATCTTGAATATTTTGGTTTTAAAATGAGTATTGCACTTTGGGCATTCGTTTAAGATGTTACAATATTGATCAAATGTAAAAGCTTTTGTCCTCTCAAATTGGTATGCTTGCTTGACCATTTGAATCTAAGCAATAACGTATAAATAAGGAATGAAAACAATATTTGATAAAAAAAAAAACTAAACTAAACTATATTTGAGTTTACATACCCACGTGTCACGAGTGCTTCTACTTAGTGGTTCATTCTCAATGGCTTGAAGAAACCCATTAAATTTATTAGAGTGTGGAGTTTGATCAAGTGGATTGCGGGGTAGTTTTCTCTTGCACACAACGTGTATACGCTTCCACATGCATGCGCTAGATTGATGCTACATGATCCAACTTTCCTCGTGATTGTTGTGTCTCGAACCTAAAAATCCATTGAGAAACCTGAAAAACAAAATGCTTGGAAAAGAGAATTATTTGAAAAAAATGGGATGAAGAATAGAGAATGGTGTAGGCTTGTTTAACTATACCCTGTCGTTGGGATATAGCCGTGAGACAGTTTGCACGACATAGAAACCGCCATACAACTATTCAAAATATGCGCACGAAATGACCTTTTAAAATATGGGCACGACAAAATAACTGTCGTATATCTATCATTCAATTATTAACACAACATTTGAATTGTTGTCTTAATCATTTGACAATCCTAATGGGAATGTGGGTTAACCTTTCAACGGACAACAAAAATTACAATGTGATTTCATAGGGGAAGAATGTGTCATCCAAAATGACATGTGAGTAATATAAGATGGAATACAATTTTTCGTCAAATTCCCTTTTGGAACTACATGTTCCGTGTTAAAAACTTTTTTCAAATTGAAAACTAATATTTCGTTTTCCGTTTTAAAAACAGGAAACTCCAATTCTATCTACGATCAACACCAATATTAGGGAAATTACAATTCCGTCTTATACATTACACTTTGGTTCAATGAATTCATCCAACCAACATAATAACGACGTCTTATAATCTCAAATTAATTTAATTGTGTACACTGACATTGCTAAAAATTTCTATTGGTTGAAGGGTGTTTTGACCATCATGTAAGGTGAATTACTTGTGTGGTGCACCATGCACTTATAGGTGTAGTGCACCAAACTACCCTCCCATAGTCCCATTGGGATTGTGGTATTATAAAGAAGGAATGCCCTTATATAATCTATATTATAATCTACAAAGGGTGCATAATTTGACTAGGATTAATTTATATGACTAGGATTAATTTCAATTTGACTAGGACTAATTTATATGACTAGGATTAAATTATAAGCCTTGGATTAAATTTTTATTTGGGTCCATAATTAATATTATAATCTACAAAGGGTGCATAATTTGACTAGGACTAATTTATATGACTAGGATTAATTTCAATTTGACTAGGACTAATTTATATGACTAGGATTAAATTATAAGCCTTGGATTAAATTTTTATTTGGGTCCATAATTATTCAACCAGAACCCATAACAGGATTGTTGTTGGAATTCTACTTTATTTTGGTATACTATAATTTGGTGAAAATCCCCTCGATGATAAGTATTATGAGCATTAGCAAATCTGGGATCAGAGATCAACTTACACCAAAGCTTGCATACACCCTTAAAAGTGACGAGTACTTGAGGAATATCATGGCATTCCATGTTTTGTTTCTCTTTCTCTTCGTCAACTAAGCAGCAGATTTTTATTATTTCCAAACAATCTAAAGAATTAGAATGACAGAGGATTTCCAATTTATATACAAGTGTTATGAAGAGCAAAGACCTTCAATTAGTTCTAAAACAAATCTGACTCCTAGATCTAACATGTTTCCTAATCCAATAGTAACATGGATTCTGTTTTGTTAAATTTCTATCTCTATAAACCCAGTCAATAACCCCCACCAGCTTCTGCAGCCTTATACACTGATAGCATTTTTAACCAGGCATTCAGGTTAAAACCTAGAGACAGAATATAAGCTTGCTCTCAGGCCTATTAGGTATTATCTGTTAAACACAAACTATGCCAGAGTTTGGATATTTCTATCCAAAACTATCACTGAGAGTGATTGCCGATGAAATCAAAAGCCTCTACTGTGGTGCAGGTGTAATCTTGCACATAATATCTAAGGACAACAACATTATTTGATTATGTAACATGATTAAATGCAAAAATACGTAAAATCTTCAATTGACCATGTAAACAGTTGGATAAAAATAAAACTATCTCCGCAAAAATGTATATGCTCTACTACACACACAAGTACCTGGGACTGAACTGAAGTGCTTCTCATAAACAAACAGTTCATTGTGTTTATCATACTGGAAAAGCATAATTTTCATACGAATTTACTAAAGTTTTAAGTTTTTAGCTGTAGAATATCATCCACTAGACTGTCCATACTTAATAACATTCGTCAAAAGTATGGAACGCTATTATCCAGTGCAACGGAAGACAGAATTTGTGCTTAGAGTCGTGGACTAAGGTCAGCAAGAAAACCAACGTATCACATATCTTTACCAGACTGCAAGTAGGGGTTTTAAGAGCCGGACTTAATCACTCAATAGCTCCAAAGAATCAGTCAAGGACTCAGGGCATCTGGATTTAAAGTTAACATTACAAGAATATAAAACCAATCAACAAACGCATATCAATCAGTCAATACGAACCCCATAAACATGTAAAACCAGATCCCAATAGGCCGTACAGACAAAGTAATTTTTTTAGAAACACAACAGAAACACGATGGCAGGTGAAACAGTTCGTCAAAAACATCTCTGATAAGAGATAACAATGAAAGAACATCAGAAGATGCCTCTACTGTTAAAGTAGGTGGAGTTTTTGCATTATTGTTGAAGTTGGGATCGTGAAAATCAAGGGTCTGTTTAGTTCCATATGTAGGTTTTAAATGTTCTGTGTGGTATTTTATATTTTAGCTTGGCTTTAGGAATTCAACCTAGAATTCCTAAACTGTACCAAGATTCCGGAGGCACTGGCACATAATTAAGGTTTAAAGTAGGTGGAGTTTTTGCATTATTGTTGAAGTTGGGATCGTGAAAATCAAGGGTCTGTTTAGTTCCATATGTAGGCTTTAAATGTTCTGTGTGGTATTTTATATATTAGCTTTGCTTTAGGAATTCAACATAGAATTCCTAAACTGTACCAAGATTCCGGAGGCACTGGCACATAATTAAGGTTTCTTCTTTTCTTCGTCTCAAAACCAAACATATAACCAGAAAAGTATATAGGGAAAAATGGAGACTGGTTTCTGTATGTACGTGGTTAAAGCCCGGTAACATGATGAGGTGAAGATAAGACTGGTTTCTGTATGTACGTGGCTTCTTATAAGTGAGCCAGATTAAGTTATTAGTCTTGAAATTGTTGTTTCAGATTGTTTAATTGTTTGCACCCTACATATGTTGTGTAGCTTTTAATGTAAAACTAGCAATCATTAAGGTGCACCTAGCCTAGAATATGTGTTTAATTCCTAGATATAGCTTCTCTTTTATGAATTAAGTCACTTACAGCCACAGTTATTTGAGTGTTCAATCTTTTAGGCTGTACATACCTATTTTTAGGCTTTCTGAGCATCTTTCATTCTTTCTTCTTATTTGCTTTCATAGAGCAGCAGATGGACGTCGCTCTCTGCTATTGATTGTCTTTATTGGTGGAGTAACATTTGCAGAGATTTCTGCTCTTCGTTTTCTTCGTTTTCTAAGTGCTCAGGTATACTTGCTCTCTTCCATTATTTTAGAGACACTGATGGTGAGCATTGAACTAAGTTGTTATTATATGTGTACTTAAAGATACTACTATCAGGGAAAAAAATATATTACCTATGTTTTGATCTTATTAGATAAAACTCTAGGTCTAGAACTTTTGTATCGCTTTAATATATGGATATTAATGGTAGTTGACGCATCCAACAAAAGAATGCAGCTTATATTCTGATTTGAAGGGTTCAGGACTCGCAACTTGCAAAAATCACTAGATATAGATAATAGACTGATCCATTGATTGTACTGTGCTATTTTGCTGTAAGAAATTGAATTAGAGACTACAAAATGAATTTCATCATATTATTTTGCTTCCTTCAACTTCGTCTTCTTCTTTGTTGCTCATATTTATTAGAGATTTTTGAACATACCCCCGTGAGAAGCAAAAAAAAAAAAATATAGTATGATCTGGTACATACTTTGTTAATATAGTATGAGCAAATTTTAAGGAGGGTAGTGATCAGTGGCTTAGCGTTACACTTATAAATGTTAATACAAAAATAGAACCCACACCTAAAATTTGCACCATGAGAAAAAGAATAATTACCATTTGAATTTAGCTAAAAGTCACTGAGTTAATTTTCTATGTTTATTTTTATTTTTATTTTTTTCTGGAATTTTTACTAATCTCTCTTCCTGTTACCATTTTATTAATAATCTTTGGATTTGATGAGTCTATTAGTAGCTTTTGGTGTCCATTCATTGATGCGGTTGATAACCATTCTACGTTTCATTTAAATTTTCATTATATCCATCAGTTGGTATAAAAACACAAATAGACATTTTTTTAGTTGATATTATATCCTCAATTTGTCGAAAGAAGCAAGCTTGGGTGTAATTTCATTATATCCTTCAGTTAGTATAAGCATGATATGTAGTAAAGTCGGCAGTCTCCCAGACAGTGGACTACTGTGTTCTCCTTTTTTTTTTACCAATTTTTGAAGAGAAGAATTTGAAGCATTTGGTGCTCACCTTAATAGCAGTAGGAAGCTTTCCAGGGCTGTAAATCCCTCTAAACAGAAATACTCACCTTATCACATATTTGTGGACATATATTTTGTCAACAGTTTACAAGAACTAATGGATAGTTGAATCAGAATTCTGTAATGCTAATGGATTAGAGCACACCAGAAGATTGGAAATACGATTCATCATTATGCACAGTATTTGTTGCTACTAATGGTTTAGAGCACACCGGAATAAAAACATGACCTTAGAAGGCATATGTATAGTCCAGATCTTAATCATGAATTAGTGTCCTAAATGCATGAATTGGGTTTTCTTCTAATTGAGGTAAATATAATTTGTTATATTCCTCATTTTTTTTTATTTAGTGTAACTCTCTTTTTAGATTATTTCTCTCTTATATTTAATTGACATTCCTGTACCTACATCCGGCATGATAAATATTACCAGCTACAGTCTGTTGATTATTTATGGATTATTCCTACCATTCAATCCTCTGTTGATTTAAGTAATTTACGTACAACAATTCATGGTTTTAATTTCAGGAATGAATAACGGAAAAGAAAATTCTTCTAACAATGGATGTTCAGGAGTACGCATAACAGTAGAACAGTAAGCGTATAATAATATATACTATGATATATAATATTAATTATTGCGTAATGTTATATAACTATTTTTTTTTTCTTAGGGAAACCATTGCAGAAGATAACATCGTGTCATTGTCTAAAGCTCAGATAGCACAACGCAGACGAAGAGAAAAAGAACGTGCTAAACAAAAGTGAGTAATTTCTACATTTTAAAATGAATTACCTTATCAATAATGATATCAAATCAGTTACTTTCACAGATGTCTCAGCAAAATAAAAATATATTGTTACATGGACACGATTACGTTTGGGCGTCTTATGAAAGGTTGAGTAGTAGTCTCACTGAGGTGACAGCATCACTCCCTTAAGAGAAGATGGTGAGCCATAACCTGTGCCAGGAAAAGGAAAACAAGAAACATAAAAACCTTTTGCATCTCCAAAAAACAGACTAAAACACATAAAAAATGACACACAAGTCAGAAAGATCATAGTCCTACAAGCTTATAACGAGTCAATATGTATACCTCTGGTGGGAGAGACGCTCAAGTGGGTTGCCCTCTTTGGGCTACCCCAGGAAGTCCTTTCATAAGCTTCCCCAGCAGACCTGCTAAGAAATTCAGCACTTTTGCGACCTCTGGAAGTCTGTTTAGCCTGTCGCAACCACCTGAAAAACCAGATAACAATTAGCAGCAATCAATATAAGAAAGATGATTAAGGTACTTCCAATGATGCTTGCAACCATACATTTCTCTAATCAAGGTACAACTACATATTTGGCATTCAACGTTTCAATACTAACAGGCCAATGAACTACATTTATTTTGGATACTCCCAAGCAGGAATTCAAGTCCTACATATTTTTGCTGCATACACTGTTAAGAAGCCACACTACTTCAAAGTAACAAAATAACAAACAAGTGAATAAACAAAATAACAAACAAGTGAAAACTTACATCAACGCCGAGCCTCGACACTTTGAAGTTATAAGCGAACAAAGTCCCCACGCAGAAGCCAATGCCAATATAGCCAGACGGGTATCTAGGGTGCTCTGTCAGAGAAAATAATTATCAGATATAAACACCATATTCTAGAAGTACTTGGTCACATGGACCACTAGAAATTGAACCCACATAGTCTGCAGATGATATATGGAAGTCCAAAAAAAATACAATACATTGAAAACCCTAAACTAAAACCAAAAATACTATAAAACAACAAGTAGTCTGCATATGATATACGGAAGTCCAAAATAAAAAGATAGCTCTATTTGACTTGATTCACAACGATAAATATATGATTCAAAATTGTCTGAATAATATTTTTAATATAACTATCTTCAAATTATTAATGGTAGCCGTGGTCAAAATTGTCTGAATAATATTTTTAATATAACTATCTTCAAATTATTAATGGTAGCCGTGGCAGCGCCACGGGTTTTACTAGTAATATATAATATAAGCAAAACAGATACGCCATGACTATTTCGTGTAGTACGTAATTCTGTTTTAGTATTGTATTTTTGATTTATACGTATATAAAATAAATAAATACAGTTAATTGAAATTTCCCACTCTTTTAACTGTTTGTTGATTAAATTTTTTCCACAAATGTGAAGAAGAACAACTCATGATCTCATCTGATTTGCAGAAATCGCAATCGAAAACCCTAGATTTCAATTGAAGAAATTAACAAATCATCTCGATTTCTGCTTTGTTCAATCAATTGAAGAAGAAAGAAGAAGAACAAGAAAGAGAAGAAACGAGAAGTTCGATTTTGTTTAGATTAAAAACTACATATATTATTAATTAATTAATTAAAATTTTGTATTATAATAAAATTTGATATCGTTAGAGTTCAATGTATTTTGTTGTAGAATTAGAAATATTTTCTTTCTATTCTGATTGAATTGGATATAGAAAGAACAGGTAATTAGAAAGAGAAAATTTTATTTATTTATTTATTTATTTTTGTTTATATATTTAGATTTAATTATTTGTTTGTTGTAATTTTAAACTTAGAAGTTTTGATTTTAGAGAGTTTTGGGAATTAAAGAAGAAGAAGAAGAAGAAAAAAAAGGAGATTTTTCTCTGTTTCAGAAGTTTGAGAATTTTGAAGTTAAAAAGGGATTTAATTGAAATTTTAGACTTTGGGGAGGTTTAATTTGGTGTAATTTGTGGAAATTGAGATTGATTTGAAGGTTTTTTGATGTTGTGAATGAGAGAGAGAGGAGGAAGGAGATGAAAGGAGAAGTGGTTAGTTTAGGAAGACAATGACTGGAACGTCATTGGGTCAACGTACAGGGAGTTATGGATCATTACCACAAAATCTACAAACACAAACCACCACCACTGCTTTTTTGCAGATTCAAGCAACAACATCACCCATTGTTATTCGTAAACCTTCAAAGATGCTTATATCTGGTTCAAGAGATAAGGAAAAGTTTATATCCAGGTTCTTTAAGTTTACTAGTAGAAGGGGATTTGGAATGTTACTCCTCGTCGTCGTCTCTGTTGTAGTTTGTATGACAGTTCTATCTGCAATTTGTAAAGGTTCGCTTCACTATCTCTATCTAGCTCTTTCTTCTTGTTATTTGCTAGTGTAGCTATCGTCTAGAATGTTAATATCAATTACAAGTTTAAAAGCACATAGTTATGTTTGTAAAGGTTTGCTGTAAATACATTTGCCCTCCGAGAACAACTTGACTATCTGTTTGTCCATTAGACTGCCTTTTAGTTCTGGTAATAAGTATCACTGGGAAGGTTGCACCGAGATTCCGAGAACATGACCTGACCAGCCATCTCAATTTTTTTGGTTACTTGTTTATAGTTACTTTTGCTAGCCACAGCTTCGTAAGTGTAATGTAGAGCTAACTAGGATAACGTATTATTTTGACGGATTCAGAAACTAGTACATGTATCTAGTGTCTACCCTATAGTTACTTTTGCTAGCCATCTCAATTTTTTTGGTTACTTGTTTATAATTACTTTTGCTAGCCACAGCTTCGTAAGTGTCATGTAGAGGTAACTAGGATAACGTATTATTTTGACGGATTCAGAAACTAGTACATGCTATGGTTAGTTTGTGAAACCTTGGAGAATCTGGACCAAAACCTTCTGCGAGTACCTGTTTGTTGTACTATTTTGCTGTCAATATTTATCACTACAATGCTTGGTTCTCTTGAAGAAAATAATCTTATATAGTTTGTGTTCAGATGATGTTGCACCAGCAGGCGTTAATCTTTTCCAAGATGATGTTGTGTCCGAAGGCACTGCTTTGCACCATAGGTCTACTTTATATGTCGAAAATAATACATCCAGTAGCACGCCACCAAATTATCAGGAATCTTTGCAGATTGTTGATGAACTAGATATGAAGATGGTAAATGGAGATCAAAATATATCTACAATACACAATGTTGTGCCTGTATATGCTGAAAATAAGTCCCATCTTCTGCCTCCAGTTGTTGATAGAAGGGCCTTTCCTCATGGGCATCCCTGTGAAAAATTTGCACTTCCACCTCCTTCGTCCGATAGAAAACGAACTGGTCCTCGACGTAAGTGGAAGTTCACAAGTTCATATGATATCAGATGTCCATGCAGAATATTTTCTTGGGAATACTATGTTGCTTTTATTACTTTTTTTTTTTTGCTTTAGAATATGTGCCTGTATGGTTTACTATGTTGGTGATGCTGGCTTTTGTTCTTTCAGCATGTCCTGTATGTTACCTTCCTGTTGAGCAGGCCATAGTTCAAATGCCCGATGTCCCATCGACATCTCCTGTGCTGCAGAACTTAACTTATATTTATGAGGAAGATCCAGTTAGAACTGAACTGTTTGGAGGATCTGAGTTTGGTGGATATCCTTCTCTAAAACAAAGAAATGAATCCTTTGATATCAAAGAGTCGATGAATGTGCATTGTGGGTATGGTTTTGCCTTCTTGAAGATTGTTTTCTACATTATCCTTTGTTTTATAAGTTATTGATTGATCTAAAACATCCTTTCGAGAAAAATGAGTTACCTCTTTCTTGAACCTCAGCTGGCCACTTCTTTGCTTAATTTATTGTTACTTATGCCAAACAGGTTCGTGAAAGGACACAAACCTGGTCGCCGAACTGGATTTGACATCGACGATGCTGACCTTTTTGAGATGGATCAGTGTCATGGGATAGTTGTTGCATCAGCTATATTTGGTATTTTCTTAGCATGGGATCTCTCTCTTTTTTTCCCTTTGTTGGGTTCACACTATTGCCTCGTTCAAATTCTATTAATCTGTTGTTTACCAGGAAATTACGATATAATACAACAGCCCAAGAATATTAGTGAAGCTGCAAGAGAGAATGTTTGCTTCTTTATGTTTGTGGATGAGGAGACTGAAGCATATATAAGGAATTCTAGCGCCCTGGATAACAGAAATAAGGTTGGATTATGGAGAATTGTTGTTATTCGTAACCTTCCTTATGGCGATGCAAGGCGCAATGGAAAGGTCAGTATTCTTAGTCAGATGTTTTTGCTTTCTACTTCAGGCTGAATTGTCCTTAAAGTTAATCAAGTTGCAACTACTAAAGTACTATTCTAACTCCCCAGTCCAAAAGTTGGGTCAATTTTCTAGCAGAATTTTCTATGAAAGAGTTGACTTTCTCACTCAGTAGTATCGATTGGGTATTTATCTATGTCTGATGATACATGTATAGATATTCTATCTGCTCAGTTGTCAAGCTTCAAGCGACGAAGTCACCCTCCACCATATATAGATTATTGAGAAGTTTAGATTTTAGATAGGAAGCTTGGGAACCAGTAACACCAGAATTCGAATTCAATCTATAGTTTTCTAGATGAAACTTAAAATTTAAATTTGTCAATTCTTTATTTTGATTATAACTCACATCTAGTAAAAGGCCATTTTAACAGTTGTTTATATGCCCCAAACTTTTATTCCAATTCTATACTTGCTAACTTCGTGCGTACTCAGCTCATCTTACTTAGGAATTTTAAGGTGTATATAGTGAACCTCGGATATGCACCTTGACCCCTTGTTCACACAGACGAATTCATTATTGTGACTGAGGCATTTGTCTGAGGGCATTCAGTTTGCAAACCTCAGTAAATCACCTCACTCATGATCTGTTATGGCACTTAAAGAGCCTTAGCTTATCTTACATAGAGCCTCACGTGCCACTTAAAACATTTGCAGCATCACTTGCTTTTAGCTTCGTCTTAAGAACGTTTAAAAATTATCTCTCATTCTAGCGGTGGTTGTGCACATAAATTTTTTGTATTCATTATCAATATTCGTTTTTGCATAGTACTGATTTGTTAGATTCATTTATAGTATGTATAATGGGAACCTCATCACCATTAGGGCCAGGGATGAACCATCAGATCCAAGATTTTGATGAAGGGTATCTGGAGTTTTCATAACGTGATCATAACCTTTAAAACTAAAGGCAGGTAGAGCATAGGATTTCCCTAGCCCAGCCAAACAATAATACCATTTCTTTCTGTCTTTTTTAGGTGTTTAGTCCAGGAACCACATTCTTATTCATTACTCTGTTTTTGGAGCAAGTGTGCTCTGTTTTGTTCCTCCTTGCGTTGGTATGGTTGTTGGCTATAACAAATGAGTGTCTCAGCCAAGAATTAAAACTTACAGAGTTTGGTTGCTGTTCCATCATGTGTTTTTTTTTTTCTTTTTTTGAGAGAAGAAACAAGTGGTAGATAGGAGTGGCTCTAAGATTTGATGAGAGTTGAGTACTGTTTATATGTGGAAAGCCTTGCCAAGTATGTATTCACACATCTCTTTTCAAGATGCAATCCATAAATCCATATTTTCCCTTGTGAGGAGAGGATGGATCTGACTTACATCAAAGCTTATCAAATGATGAAAAAGTGCTTAATAGCGTTTATAATCCTTTAATAATGATTTGAAGAAGTGTACTTTAGTCTGTACATGGATTTTGAATGACACATAACTTTGCAGGTACCAAAGCTTCTTCTACACAGGATATTTCCCCATGCTCGATTTTCTTTATGGATTGATGGAAAGCTTGAGCTTGTTGTTGATCCGTACCAAATTCTTGAGAGGTACGTTTTATCTATCTGCTTTCCTGTAGAAATATCATGACCTTATGTTAATAATAGTTAAATGTCATATAGTTATATAAGTAAGATTTTCCACAGGCTTTCCTTTCGTGAAATATCTTACTATTCCGGTTCTCTTATTTATTTAAAAGAAGTCGGTTGAAGCTTTAACTAACAATCTTACAACAATAAAATAATATTTACCTTACTCATAAACCTAAAGCACACTTTGAGTCGCCAGATCTTAACTTAAAAATCCATTGCTATACAATGAGTCAGATCTGCAAAAAGCATAAAAATAGTTTCCAGCATACAGAGAAATGAATCAAAAAATGCTAAAAAAAGAGAGCTTAAAGATGAAGTTGACTACTAGAACTTGAACTAGAAGAAGAAGATAACTAACAAAGAAGATAGCTAAAGCAAAGTCACCACCAAGGTTGGCGTGTAGCCGCCATGGAAATTAATCAATTATACACCATCCTTAAGGTATGAACTTTCTTTTCCTTCAGATAAATATTAGCGAAATTATATTCCTTCGATAAGGTAGGAAATTCAAGCTTCACAACCATGGAATGGATTTTTTTTTCACTAGGAGAAGCTTCATCCAATGATGAAGCTTGAGCTTATTATAGATAATAGTTCTGAAGCTTGTTAACAGTGCACATGTGCTCTATCTGCATGCAATGAGTTCTCTTGGACACTAGTATGAGTGTATCATAGATTGAAGGGTAGGCATTGAACGATAAGCATCAAGTTGAACTAATACTATTGAAATTTACCTCAAATGGTGCAAACAGTCTTTCCCAATTGCTTTATTCTTTGGCCTGAAATGTTTGTATCTCTTAAAATTTCTTTTATCTCGATAAATGTCATTTCTATTCCTTATTTTTTAGCCTACTTTAAATGTCAGAATCTGGTATCAACCATGGGAGGCTCTGACTTTTATCTGCGTTTAGGCTTTGCAATTAGGATTTAGGCTTTTTGAAAAGACATGATGAATCATAGGGATTTGATCAGGACATTAGTTCAGAGGTTTTAAATACTTTCTTATCTTTTAGCCTACATCAGAATCCGATATCAACCGTAGGAGGCTCTGATTCTATCTGCGTTGAAGCCTTGCAATTAGGATTTAGGCTTTTTGAAAAGATAACAAGTCATAAGGATTTGATCAAGAAATTAGTTCACGGGTTTTAAATAATATTTCTCGGTGGGCCTCTCGATACTTTAATCTGGACAATTCATTATGGTGTTGTATATATATAGAAGTCCGTGATGGATTAATTTCAGCATTCATTGAAGATGCTATATCCTGTTTTTTTTTAACAGCTAAATGCTGATATATAACTGTTTCATCCTCTAAAAACTAATGTCAAAAAGTAGCGGTGTCAAATCTTTATTGTTGGTTCCATTTCTATAGCTTCTCGCAGTCATGTTTTGAGGGATTTCCTTTGAGTTGTTGAACATGGCTTGAAGTTGAATGGACACTAGTATAGGAAAGTAGAATCTATTGTTGTGACTTTAGCCTTTAGATGAGATCAAAAGCCATGGGTGGAGAAGAACATTATGAGCAACATCAATGTCTAGAATATCCCATAAACTTTAGCCTTGTACTTGCTGGGACAGAAAGGAAAACAACAAGCATCATGTAGAATTGTGGAGTGATGATCAAATTTGGATTTCGAACCATAGGGTAAAGAAACATAATTTTTAGTTTTTTCACAATCAAATGAGTTTTGGAAATTATGCAAGTAAAGTATGTTTACTACACAAAAGAAAAAAACTCATTGACCGAGTTTGGAAAAGAGCATGTGGTTGCGTCAGTGGAAGGTTATGTGGAGTCCAAAGTAGCCGCCTTCTTATACTTAAAGGTGGACCATTAACAGGGTACATACTACCATCATCACCGTCCTTCAGAAATTCATGGCGCAACATCATTTTATTAATGAACAATAACAGCACAATATTTTTGAGGACAAAAAATTATCTAGTGTCTTCTCCGACCCAATAGGGGTTTGACCATTCACTTGTTCAAAAAAAATAAGCAATCTGCCTATGAAATTCTGCATGACGTACTTACCGAGTTACCGGTATAGGGAGGCCAAATTCTGGAAATTGGGAAAACCCATTATGTGCTTGCCCTAGATGCAGTCAACTTAGACACAGAGGATAGAGGTACAATTGTTCAAATATTTAGTCTCTGATTTTATGATCATTATTCAAGTATTGGGCAACTTCATCTTATGTGCTTCCGTGTGCCCACATGATCTGTATCTGGTTTATTCGTCATCCAGTGATTAAATTAGCCATCCCAAAATGCAATGGGCATTATCAATTAGTCTCGTCAAACTATCTCATTAATGATTAGTCCTTTTTTTTTACCAAAAGTTAGTTTACAATAATACCCTCTATTACTAGTATTTAAAGTTTAAAATTGCTATTAGAATTGAAAACCGCCAAGTTAGTGGTAGTGTAACAAGTGGAATTGCTATACAATAGTGATATTGCAATTTAGTGGAATTGCTATTACAATTTTTTAGAATTGCAAAGTTAGCAATTCTTAGAATTGCACATATAAATAATTAGCAAATTTTTAGAATTGCACGTAAAGTTAGCAATTTTTTAGAATTATAAAGAAAGTTTGTATGTTTTAATAAAAACTATAACCTATGTATGGGTGTAATTAACCCTAGTGGATTTAAATTAATTACCCAACTAATTTATAGACACCCAATCACAAAATACCACATGTCAATAATTAAATATAACCTATGTATGGGTGTAGTTAACCCTAGTAGATTTAAATTAGTTACCCAATCCAAGTAGCAATTTTTTAGAATTGCAAGTGTCAATGATTAGCAATTTCTTGGAATTGCGTAGTTAAATAGTTAGTGTTAATGATTAGCAATTTTTTGGGATTGCATAGTTAGATAGTTAGCAATATTTTAGAATTGCATAGTTAGATAGTTAAATAAAAAAAACGGTTAAAAACGATTTAAAAGGATAGTATTGCCATTTAAAAATATAAATCTGAAAATTTTAGTTTAGGATAAATTAAGTCAAGGATTGGTTAATAACTTTTTCAAAGAAAAAAGATCTGAGATTAAGTAATATTAAAAAGTGGGACTAATCATTAAAGCCAAAGTCAAACAGGACTAATCCATAAGTAGGGTGGGCTAAATGGGATATAGGACTCATTCTTTGATTCGTCATCTGACATGGTATTGTGCAACTTTAAAATATGTCTGGACATTTGGTTACTTTCTAATTACCAGCAAGTATCCATTTGTTGGTTATATTATATAACACAAATGAAAATGAATTCGTTTGCATAGTAAAAACAACAAACTTGTATGCATTGCATATTACAGAACCCAAGTTACAGTATGAGGGTTTTTCGTATCCATCAGTGATTTGCATACTTAAACCAAGTGGAACCCTGTTCTGTATGTACAGACTGTTCCTATGAAAGGAGCATTGTCGAGCTCACTGTTGGGAAAAATCCAGAACCCTATGCATAGGCTTTGAAGAAACTAAAGATTTTGATAATAAACTGATGAGCAGTTTGTGCCTAGTCTATCTAACCCATTCAAAGAGAAGTTAACCAACTTTAAATTCTTTGGTATACAACTGAGCAGGTTTTATTTGTCATCAATATCCTTTGATATGAGACATCGGCCAAATGAATGTTTGCAAGTAGCTTCAATGTTTTTCCCCGAAGGTAATCAGATTCATTTTGTTGATTTGAATCCATAATTAATCCACTCTCTTTCAGATTCTTGTGGCGGAATGGGGAAACCTTTGCTATCTCTCGGCACTACAGACGTTTTGATGTGTTTGAGGAGGCAGAAGCTAATAAAGCTGCTGGGAAATACGACAATTCCTCCATTGATTTCCAGGTTGAATTTTATAAGAGGGAGGGACTGACTCCCTATTCTGTAGCTAAGCTGCCAATCACAAGTGGTAAAATATGATCCCTCTGTTCTGCTTTTCATTTGGCTCCCCTTCCCTTTCACATGAAATAAGTTATTCTGTGACTTGATTTCTACAGACGTTCCTGAAGGGTGTGTGATTGTTAGAGAGCATATACCCATTACCAATCTTTTTACCTGTCTTTGGTTCAACGAAGTTGATCGCTTTACTTCCAGGGACCAGCTCAGCTTTTCCACCGTTCGTGACAAGATAATTTCAAAAGTAAGTTGGAGCATCAACATGTTTATGGATTGTGAAAGACGGAACTTTGTGGTTCAGGTACTCAGTCCATTATCTATCATATAGCAGATTTCTTCTTGTTTGTGCTATTTTTTCTTGAAGGTTCTGAAAAGAATTGCTAATGCTTGAAACTGTGACCTTTTGGTTTTGGAATTGTAAATACAGTATATGAGGGCCAACTAACTAATCCATACACTGACAAATAGTCTTGAGTTTGCTTCTAATGAATTTAGCAGACCACACTCCTCGAGATAACGTTATTTTAGTTTTCTCAGAGAGGATTTATGTCTGAAAAGACCATCCAGTCATAACAGTTCCATTTACCTGCGGAAGTATAGATTCGAGTCAAAACTTTGTCGCTCACTCGATATTTGTGTCATGCCTTATACATGTTTTTTTGTCAATTGTGCAGGCTTATCATAGAGATCTGTTAGAGCATATGTCGCCCCCACCAGCTTTAATAAGGGAAAGACCAGCAGAGTCTACTCCCATTGCCATTGCTATTCAGTCTCCACCAGCTTTGAGCAAGGAAAGACCAGCAGAATCCACACCTGGGATTACCACAAACAAGGTTGAGAAAAGTCCATCAAGGAAGACTTCCCCAAAGCGTGGGAGGGATAGAAAATCACGGCGTCACCGCAAAATAGCAGCTGGTTCAAGGGACTCGAATAGAATGAATTTCATTTTGTAGGCAATTTTTTTTTTCCAATCCTCCTCTTCTATCATTCATTTACGAGAAGCAAATATTGATAGTCAATTGTTGTAGTGTAGTTTGAAAGAAAGTGATGATCTTGTTATATTCTTTTCTGTTGTAAATATCTTAAATTTTCAAATAAATAATAATGATATGATTCCCATTCCCTACAATATCTGGTAGGCCATCTTCTATCTCTTCATACAAATTTCATAAATTATCATTTTGGATAAGATATCATATTCAAGGAAGGATAATGTTATGATGACTTTAATATAATTATAATTATTCAAAAAAATAAAAATAAATAGTAAGTATGTCTCCCTCTGCCGACTTCGATCACAAAATATCAGCCTTTTTTTTCCAATGTTTTTTAGCCATTCAAATTTAGTGAAAGAACTAGCAAATCTCCCTTTGCTTTGAGCTTTTGTCAATCAAGAGCTATTGTTCATCAAACTAGTTGTGGACCCCGTGCTACGCACCGGGATTGGAGATTTTGCATGAGAATTTTCCTATAAGTTTTAATTAATTTATATTGGCTTTGCCAGTAATTTGTGGAAAACAAAAATTTCTGCAGGTTTTTTTTTCTATTTGCTTGTTTTTTACAAAAAATAAGATTGGTTGTGCTTGGTTATCTGACGGAAAACTGACGGAAAATCTAAGATAATGATGAGAGAGAAACTGTAAAGAACGGAGGAAGAAGAGAGAGAAAGGAAGAGAAGAGAGAGAAAGGAAGAGAAGAGAGATACGTTTCCCAACTTATCCGGTATTCTCTAACTCGTATTTTATGCTGACGTGGTTTATTTTTTAACAAAGTTTTCCGTGGACCTCACATATTCAGTTGCATCACCAAACATCTATTAAATACAAAAAAATCAGGGAAATCTTACGTGGATTTGTTTTTCGCCAGATTTCCCGGTAACTAAGCACAACCATAATATTAAAGTTATTTGTACTATTTTTTTTTATTTATATGTATATATAATAAACTATTATGTTTGGTTATATTTGATTAATTTATGTTTTGAATATATTTGTTGTTTTGATTTTAATTTATTGAAATGTTTGTGTTTATACTTTATTAAGAGAGTAGAGAAAGTGGGTAGAGATTTTTTGGGTTTAATGGGAAATGGGGAAAAGTGTAGAGAAATACAAAATTTAGTTATAGAACCAATTAGTATAATTTTTTTTTTCTTTTTAATTGTTTTATAGGAAAAAATTTGTGAGAGCTTGATGATCATATAGAGTGCCACATAGGAAAGAGAGTGTGGGACCCATTGAGTCTAGCTATTATATAGATATATAGACTACCTCAAAGTTTCAAGCTCCTATGTACATTTCGCATAAAGCTAAAGCTAAAGCTAAGAGCATTTTCAATAGTGGTGGATTTTAGACATGTGGCGCCTACATGGATCCTAGGTGGAGTTTATGTGGTGCCTATGTGTTTATCCCCATTGCCAGTAGGGGTGTTAAACGAGCCGAGCCCAAATTTTATACCGAGCTTTATTTTATGTTAAGCTCGACTCATTTGGCTATACGAACGAGCTCGGGCCGAGCTTTTAACCAGCCGAGCCCGAGCTGTTCGGTTCGCTTAACAGTCCCAGGGCCATTGAGAATGTTTTAACCATAGGCCCTGCTTGTTTGCGCTGCAAAAAAGGCAAATCTTTACCCATCTATAGTTAGAGTGGTCCCTCCCAAGTTTACTCTTTGATTTGAATAGACCCCACCTATTTTAGCTTAAACCCTATTGGTCCCCCACTTAAACCTTCCATAAACATGAGATAATTATAAATTGTCCCCTACTAAGTTTATTAGAGAAAAGTGTAAAATTTTTGCACTTTTGAAATAGCACCAGACTTTTGTATAAATTTTGTTCATAAAACTAATTATCAAGAGTTTCAAGCATATTAAATTAGGCTAAATTTTATGCAAATTTTTGCGGGGTAACCGAGCATGGCCATATTTTCATGAAATTAGTAGGAGTACAATTTTTTTTTTTTTTTAAAGATACATAAATACAAAAAATAAAAAATATGTGAAAACATAAATATCTGGTAAAATCAAAAGCACACGTCATGTAATTATGTCACAGTTAATAACAGTCCTATCTTATTCAATTTTTTGTTTCACTATAAATAAAAGTTGATTTGGGAATTAGGGTTTTTTGGGGTTTTACTTCTTCTAATCTTCCACCATGGATCAGAACTACAAAAGCTTGATAATAATAAGATCTAAACTTTGGGTTTTGAAGAATTATGAATTCTAAATCAATGGGATCATCTGGGTATTTTGTAATTTGTCTTCTTCACTCAGTAATAGCTCTAACATGTGGAGCTTTAATGATGTTTTATCCAAATGAAATCTCTGTATTTGGTCATGGAAGTGAAACAGCAACTAAATTATTAGGATCAACACCACATGATCAGCTTTTGATTCAAACTTCTGATTCTTTTGCTGGTTTATTACTTTGTGTAATTGGGGTTTTGTTGTTTATGGTGTCTTTTGTTATAGACAGAGAATTTCAAAGTTTTTTTGCTAAAGGTTGTGTGCTTATTCATGTTTCTACTGCTGTTTGGAGATTTTATTTTGAAAGGAAACTTGAAGATCTTGCTCATGATTGGCTTAGAATGATTGTTGGTGATATTCTCTTGGCTATTTCTTGGATTTTCTTTCTTATTTACTCTTGGAGAGAGAAGTATGATTGATTTTTCAAGCAGAGGGTTGATTGCTGCTGAGCTGAACTGAACTACTGAACTGAGCTGCATTGCTAGGCTTTGGATCACGGTTTGCTGATTCTTCCACTTAATTATGCTTTTATTGAGTTTTATTTAGTGGACTAAGTGGAATTGAGAATGGTGTAGAGCTTTGCTTTTATACTGTATAATTGTGTGCTGAAATTTTAATATGTAGAGAAAATCATAGAGTACAATCGAATCAAACCTTGTTTAATGTTTCCTTGATTTTTTCTTCCCTTCTTTTCGGTTTAATACATCTGAAAACTGTTGTTTATGTAATAGATTTCTTTGTATGTATTTGATACCTTTAAAAGTGAAAAATATATGATTCTCTTCTTCTCTTATGGATTTAGTTTCTCTGTTTGGTGTGATTGGTAAGTAGTTGATATCAAATAGTCTTCCATTTATTTCTTGATCTATTTTAAGTTCTTGAAGATAGCATGAATGCGTATGACCTTCTTAGACTTACTAAAACTGGGTATGATAAGTTTGTTAACTTACTTTAAATGATGCCAACAATAAAAGTGTTCAGTTTGTTTTTCCTTTAAGCTTTAATAATTCAGTCTAATACACTTTCTTATGATAGATTGAGTGTGTATTCTTACCTAAATATATGAATGGATTAAGGATACATAATGTTTTAAGTATTATCCTTGTGTCATCTCAATTCAATGCATGCACTCTTTGTTTGTCTAGTAAGAGATGTTTTTAGATAACAAATCTTCCTTCACGCTACACCTTTTAATAATTTTGTCCAGCTCAAGACATTCAATGTTCTAAGATACTCTAAGCAATAATTCGTTACAAATTTTGAAATTTACCATTCGAGTAAATACTGTAAATCAGAGTTATAGTTGTAAAAGCCTCATTTTTGGGAATCTTAATGCAGGAGGTTTATGCAATTTGTTTACATCATGTTGAACAATGACTAATGAACTCTAGGATCCCACAGTCTCCAAAAAGCTCCTGTTTTAAGAATGATTAATGAACTCTAGGTTCCCAGTCTCCTAAAAGCTCCTGTTTTTGGTATTCGCTATCAAAGACGCTGCCAAGGCGCGAGAAGTGAAACCTTAGCGCCTTCTTCTCCCTAACAGCATAGATTTGGGAGAAAGGTGTAAAATGTAAACCATCTGAGTGTTCTAAATGGTAAGGTGTTAAATGGAAATTAATAATTCTTGCTGGAGTTGGGCTATCGTCGAATGCAAAGTATCAATGAAGTGCTATTGGGAAAAGAATAATGCCTGCTGGACTTAGGGCTTAGGCCATTGTTGATTGCATACTATTGATGTGGTGGTGTTAAGAGAGATTTCGGAGGAGTCTAATGTTTCTTTATTTAGATGAGAGTATACGTGAGAGTGTGTTGGGGATCATCTTCAGTGGTTTTTCATTGGGCACTGTAGTTTAGCTTTTTTCTCCTTGCTTTGTTCTGATAATTACTTCAACAACTTTTCCAGTAGGTTTTATTGTGTAAGGCCTTTGATTGATTGGAGTGGGGAAAAACTGAAAGAGGAGAATTGTCTGGCAGAAAGAACTACACTAGGTGCTTAGAAAATGAATTAGTTTGCACAGGAAAGTTCGAAAGAAACAATTTTGTGGAAAAGTTTTAGAAACTGATAAAACTATCCAACATGGACACTGTTAACTGGTATGTACTCCCTATATTCATGTGTATATAAGTTAAATCACTTGAGCTCCCGAAGAACCTTGAGATCTTGCTCCCATGTGCTTCTCGAATGAGTATTTTTTGAATTAACTGTGTGAAGGAAAGAGGGTCTAGTTACACATACGTAATGATAATTGCCAACTGACTGCTGATAGGAAATTATATTGATTATGTTTTCTGACTTAATCAATAATTTCATGTTATGGAGAGTGAATTCATATACAGCTTAAAGTTTGATTTCTTTTGGTTCATTCTTCCTCATATTTCTCTCACCCACTAATGTCTGGAGTCTGTTTTGGTGCCAGTTTATTGGGGATTTTGGACAATTTCTGCATGACTATACAGTATCTGGAGGACAAATCGAATTTAGAATCACTAACGCTTGCCTCTCTTGGCATCATCATGTTTTCATCTGTCCGAGTCCATAGCTGTTATATTCAGATGGTCATTGTGTAATCTTCTTAGAATTTATTGATAAAAATGTACTCCATCTCTTCCGGATGTATAGATGGTTATTCACTGAATCGAATTTCAACTGCATAAACTTTGGAAAGCCTCCCTATCAAATGAAATGACTTGGGAGCTTCTTCAATATATTGGACTCTGAATTAAGATTGAAATGAAATAATATTTACTAGTAGTAGAAAATGATATATTTCTGCATTAAAGACAAACCTTGACTTGCTTGGTTTACCCTTCAACTAGGATGTATTTTGTGAGACATTTCAAGATAAAGGGTGTTTTAAACCATGCGAACAACCACTGTAGTTTCAGTCAATTGTTGACCCTCCTTGTCGGTGTCATCTTATAGTCACGTCCATTTCGTGATTCTTTTCATAGAAAAGTATCAAGTTATTTATAAGTACCAAGGCCTGGCTTGGTACTCATTCTTAATAAGTAGTTCATGTATTCAAACATGATTTATGTGGAAGTATTCGGTAGTAAATATTTAAGTTGGAATTAGTACCAAAACATTTCTTTCCGACAACAGAAGTTGGTTTTTGTTACTTTATCGTGATTAGCATAGGGGACTAGGAGATGGGGCAGAAGGCCTGCGAGTGAAGGGAGGTATATACCAATAGTAAATTTGTCAGTTGTCACCAACATCTTTGGGCTCTGTTTGATTGGCATGGACATTGTTCTTCTGAGGACTGATAAGTTGATGGAAACAGGGGAGAAAGCATTAGGCAATCACACTTCTTCTCTTTCCCTAAACACTATCAAATTGGCTATTTCCTGTGAGAAGGTGTCCTTGCCAATCAAACAGAGACTCAAGGGACCCCATTAATTTACTGGCAACCACTACATTTACCCCCTCCTCTCAGTTGAAGATAACAAGATCATAGGCAAGCACATGTTCAAGCGTACCTAAATAAATGCTCTAACCTGTTATCATTAATATGTAGCATATGTTTGTTCAGCGATGTTGTAAAATTGTGGTGCGTGTATTTCTCCTGGTTAGATCTACGTTTTCTCGGATCTATAACTCAGGCTTTTGAAGTATAGTGGTTCTGGACATGTTATTAGAGTGGCAGATCCTAAGACGTCGTGGGTTTGAGTCTAGGTCCAGCACTGGCACTGAGGCGGATTGTGGATTGTGGTGGTGTCTATTTTCGATGGTGTTGTGATGTATGTAGATTATTCTCTCTTTTATTTGTGGACTTGTCTAATTTCGGTTCATACAATATCCTCAGACCAGATAGGTTTTTTGTAGCCTGAATTGCATATCCACGTCCTTTTACCATTGCATAGATGTATATGGGCATGAAATTTCTTTGATTTTTTGAGGTGTTATTAGTAGGAAGTTAAGAATCCCCAAAAATATTTGGTTTATTTTTATTTTTTTTATTTTTTGGTTGGCAAGCGAGGTTGTGGGGACCCCTACCACTTTTTAAATTACGTGTGGAAACTTATATCAACAATCCGCTGTTGACGTGTTTCGAACCCACGACCTCTCCACTTTGTGAGAGGGGTGCTAAAAATATTTGGTTTTTTACAGATAAAAATAACCAATTCAACATTTTAACCTCGATCTGTTTTAGGAACCGCATAACCTAAGGCATTGAATTTGGGCTTCCCATTAGAGCCTTCCCAATGCAAGGTGCATTTGGGAGGTGGGGTGGATAAATCCACCTTTTTCTTACAAATATTGTCCCAAGGGAGTGTGGCATGCCACATGCCGTCCTATTTTTTTTTTAAGTTTTCTGTGTGTTTTAAAAGTTTTGGACTCTCGGACGGCATGTCACATGCCGTTTGAATTTTTCTAAAAATCCACTTCCTCCTGTACAAGAGTCCACCTTCCCTTGGGAACTCTCCACCTTATAGAGTTTCACCTTGAATCAACAAGGTGGATTTATCCTAGTGTCGCATACGTGGCGCCTATGTGGAGGTGGATAAATCCACCCTGCATTGGGAATGCTCTTAGGTGGGTTGATATGCAGATATTAGTGAAATTGATATATGAGCAATAAGGTTACCTACTTGACAGGAGAAGTTATTATCTTTTCTTAATTGCTAGACTTGTGATCAGAGAATTTATCTTTGGAGCTAAATATGCAGAAACCAACAACAAACATAGATATTAATCAAACTTGCAATAATGAATTGTATGGATATTGGATAGAAAGTTAAGACCCATTATTGAATCTGCAGATATTTAGTAGGCATGTTTTGTGGGTACCCCAGTGTCAGCGCACTAGTGTATTTTGTTGTGTATTCCTCTCCCCTGTAGGTTGCAGGTACATGCTGTCATGGAGCTGAAATTTGAATCACTGTAGCTGGTACGTGCCTATAAGGCTCTTGGCTGTTTCTTGGAAGCTGTCTGCTTTAGTTTGAACATTTTAACCTTTTCAGATTGACGAAGGGTTTGACCCCTGCTTCTCATAGACAAAGTCTTTGTGGAAATTAGTTGTAAGATTTTCTCAACATGTTCCTGATCATCACTTGAATGCCAGAGAAAATAAATGCTCACCCATGGAGGAAAAGGTTTGGTTCTGTACTTCTGTAGTTCTTTCTTTTGGTCACTTATCTGTCCATCTGGGAAAGCAAAGGAAAGGCAAATGGTGAAAGTGAATGCTTCTACTCTAAGAACTGTAATTCTGTAAAGTTGAAGTTAGCTGGTAGGAGTGAGTGTGTCTGCCCAATGGACCAAAGCATGTTGTGCTTTGTGATCTAAGAGGGTCAAACAGTTTCTAACAATCACATTAGCCAGTTTTGCCACTAACTTTTTCCAGTATTGCATGCAAGGATACAAACAATGTGATACTACGAAAGTGGTTGTATCACGAGTGAATGAGGATGGGGACACAGGAATATAAACAATGGAATCGGAGCCAAGCCATAATAATAGATGTATGCTCTCTGGTTAGCAGGTGATGAACTGATGGTGGATGTAATTCATAGTAAAAAAGGGTACTAAATGTCTGGTAGTTCTCCTCTACTTGTCCCTTGAATAACATATACATTAGATGTAAAGCAGGATTAAGATGTAATCATCATGTTTATTCACTCTGCTTTTGAACAAAAGCAACAAGATTAAGGCCATAACTTTTTGAAATGTATGTATGCGTGTACTATGGAGCAAAACTTTGGCCATTCTGCATTTCTGCCCAAAAGCCAGCTGTCTGTGACGCTGTGTTTGTTGGTTCAAGTGGGAAAGCAATACATGCTGTGCTGATATCTGTTGATATATTTACATCAAAACTATGGCTGGACCATTTCACCTGGGGGTCCAATTCAGTCCTTACCATACAGTAGTTTAGTAGTTACATCTGCATCTGAATAAACACAATCAATTCTCCATCTCTGCTAGCATCTAATTTACTTTAAATTATAAACAGTCTTCTCTTTAACCAACACATTTGGCATTTTATCACTGAGAAAAGAAGCCAAAACAATTTTGCAAATCACTTTCTGAAAAGCCATATGTTGATTGTCTTGCATACTTGCATTCTAGAAAAAACTACTCCATAATGCATATTAATCTAGACCATATGCAATTTAAAGCTCTTAATCATATTAATCTAGACCAAAACTATAAAACCCAAAGCCCCAAGGTGTGCTACATACCAAAAAGTGGCAGGAATCTTACCCTTTCTTTTTACCAAGTACTTGATAAACACAAAAGCAACAACCTTGAGTTGAGAATCAGAGAATGAAGTTGGAAAAGGAAAGGTATCTTCCAACTGGAAAGCAAGAAATTGTTAGGCACCACCCATTCAAGACCAAGCACAAGTCTTTTTAATGTTGTACTCTATATACCCCAAATCAAGGCTCTGCTCAAATACTGACTGGTCCAAATATTGCAGTTTTGGTTTCACCACAACAAGTCACTACTCACTACTCACCAACCAAACTGTAAGAAAAGATAAAAAAAAAAAAAAAAAAAACTCAACACTGTCATTTACATCAAAGACAAAGGATCATTTGGGTAAAAATACTCATCCATCCACCAATATCTTCTCTCTCAAGTAGAATTTAGAAAAAGTGCTTTCATCTTCTCTTCAATAACCCCCCAAAAAGATAAATGAAACAAGAAACAATGATATCCATGGCAGATGAGTTTATTGAACAAAATCCAAATACCAACATATCCCCATCTTTGTTAAGAAGAATTTTGAGCAAAAGAAGAACTTGGGTTTGTTTGTTTATATCAGTTTATGCTCTTCTTCTTTCATTTTCTTGGAATTTACTTCATTCTATATTAGATTGGTATAACTCTACAACTTCTTTGGATTCTTCTTCTTCTTCTGGTTCTTTTGGTTGGCCTGCTCTTTATGCTTCTATACTGTTTGGAGCTGTATTTGGATTACTTTCTATGGCTGCAGCTCTTGCTATTGCTATACCTGCTACTGTTGTGACTTGGATTACTGTTTTAGTACTTCTTACTTTTGCTGGTAAGCCTAGAAAAGCTCTTGTTCTTGAAGGAAGGAAGATTACTAAAGATATTGCTGGTTTTGTAATCAAGATTGTGATTAAAGAAGGTAATATTGTTGCTGTTGTATGTGCTGTAATTGGGTATTTTGCACTTGTTGGTAGAAATGGAGAAGAAGATAGTTGATGGGGTTTGTTTGTATTTGGTTTTGATAGATTCCCAACATAAAAAAAACAAAACAAAAAAAATTACTAACTTTTTCATGTGGATGTATGTTTCAAATTGATATGCAACACCTTTTATGTATTAGATCAAGTAAAGACTAATGAAATTGAGATCTTGAGTTTAAAAGTTATTATTAGCTATCCATAGTTGGATCTTCTTGTAAATTTTTTGTGGGGATGTTTTTTTGCGATTTTGCCTAGACATTTGGCTTGTTATATTCAAGAAAATTTTGATTGATTTCAGGGGTTTTCTGATATTCTTGTCCCCCAAATGACTGATTTTAACATAACAAAAACAATTACTGTGGTTTCGTGTTTTTCATTTTCACTCAAAATTTTCCTTGTAAACATTTTACTAGATTAAAGATGGTTAAAATTCACAGTATCTAGAGAACAATAGTGATAAATACTAGAGCCACTGTATAGGCATTGATTTCTTCTGGCACACAAAACACAGCATTTTACAGTCGACACCAACACAAACCAAAGTAGCCAACCAAGAAACTATGTTCAACTTCCGGTATGCAATGAGGTCGGCACATTCTTGTGGTTCTTAAGACCTGGAAAAACCATCTTTGTTCCAGGAATGTACTGCAGAACAAGAGGTAAAAATATGAACATGAGGTTCTGAAAGTCATCTAAATCAAGTTGAAAAGCAATTTTTTATTACAGTTTCCAATTCAGAAGAAGATAATATATACATGTCAGTCAGATAAACACACATACATTGACACATTGTTCATGTTCTTGTCAGTAGGTTCTATATACCCTGTTAATGGATCTGTCTTTTGAACACTACTTAAAGTTAATAACAGTGTCAACTCCACAGATCCCAAATTTTAGGTTGTTGGCATAACACACAACAATGCAAGTGGTGATAATGCACTGGAAAGCAACAAAGAACAACGAACAGTTCAATTGTGTAGCATTACTAATAGATATCATACCTTCTTTGGATTTAGCAGATAGTCATACAGTGGATATCACTACAGCCATGTTCTTGGTTTGCAGCAGAGTAGGAGTAGCCGGGAGTTGACCATTCAGGTTGGGACCTGTATTGACAAAGTGATCACTGATCACTGCAAATGCAAAACTGCAGATATCTGCCTCAGCAGAACAAATTAATAGATATGTGAAATATATAACCTACTACAAAATAGAGGAATGCTAGTGAAAGTTGCATAGTAGCACAAGGGGAAAGGATTATGTTCATTGTTTGGTTTCCATCCCATACGCATGCTTAAGTTTAAAGACCTACACCACCCCCACCTCCTGCAATCAAAGATATAGCACTCGTCCAAATACGAATTGTTCTACCAATAGTTGTAAATATAGAATATACGATGAATCTTTATCCCAAGAGTTGCAAAATATACTTAAAAGCTTCTCCACGATGTACACAGATTTAGTTCTTTAAATTGTACAAGTATCTAAACATTCGCTCATACATCTGAACTTGTATTGTCTAGAACTTTAGCATCCTCAGCTTGAGTTAAATCAGAGATGCGATTCTGTTTTAAAAAGTCGATCCAGAAACAATGAGAATCTCAGTGAACTAGTCTGCAAGATGATTGGAAGCTTTGGTATAAGGGTAATGCATGTAGAATTCACCTCTCTGAACATAGCACCAGACTTGAAGAAGTTCTGTATTGCACTCACCATGTCATCTCCAATGATTCTCCATGCTGACCTATAGAACCAAGCTGAGAAACCATCTGCTCCTGGGGCCTTGTCATTGTCAATGTGTAATACTCGGTATTTTGATAGGCTTGTGCTTAATAGAAATTGGATTTCAATTTGGACTTCTTTGACTATATAAATAGGTTTTATATATGAGATTAGTATTATGCCTTTGGGCTTTATTTTAAACTCATCTTTAGGTCCACATAAATAAATATTAGTATATATAATATTCTTAGTTATTAGATCAAGAAGGAAAAACCCTAGATCTTAAACTTGAAGAGAAATATATGTATTCCCGTTTTTGTTAACACCCTGTTAGTATTTCGGCCATAACTCTCTCTACAGAACTCGGAATGACATGAATCTTACGTCATTAGAACCCTATTGAAAATACGCATCTGAGCATATAAAGTAGAGTATGTGAATCTTCCGGACGTGACCTGTACAACTGATTCTTTGGAGGTCAGAAAATCTGTGACTGGATTGCAGTATGGTGGTTTTGAGTTGTGTTTTTCGTATATTTGAGGTTTGGTGGTCTTCTTATGAGGCAAGTTATATTACTTGATGTTTTCTCTTAATTTTCAGATTAGGTTAAAGTGTTAGTTTGGTTAGCATGTTTAGAAAATAGAATTATAATTGATTCCTATAAAAATACATGTTTTAATAATTAGAATTTGATAAATATGCAAACTTGTTAATATTTAGTTATTAATATTGCTGAAATTTATATTTTAAAATATGTTATTATTGGATTTGAATATTTGACTTGGTATTGTAATGTTTGATTGAACCCATTGGTTATGGACTTTCTTACTTTAGAAATTCCTGAACTTGACATCATACACGTTTTTGTTGTTTCGTCATATATATATTTATATGGACAATGATTGGAATAGAATGGTTGGATTGAACCATGTGTTAGATTAGATTTGGGCGTGTTAAACAAATTAACACCGGACCCGTATGATGGGGAGACGTCCCGGAGTGTTGTCACATGACATAACTCAATGAGTGTATGGCGTGAAGCGTACGACTCGGTGCTACTGCACAACTTTATATTTGAATTTCATGTGAGTGTATGGCGTGAAGCGTACGACTCGGTGCTACTGCACAACTTTATATATGAATTTCATGTGAGTGTATGGCGATGATGCGTACGACTCGGTGCTACTGCACAACTTTATATATGAATTTTATGGATTGAAATTGATGGATTTGGATTGATATAATATGATGGATTGGAATTACTGGATAAAGACTTGATCTGATATTGCAGACTGATTAATTGATTGATTGATTGATTGATTAATTGAAATAGATTTTGATTATTTGATTATTGGAACTGGAAATATGATTGACATTGCGGATTACCAGAGAATGATCTTGTTGATTTATTGATCACTGTGTTAAATGTTAAAATAAATTAATTATTATTTATAATTGTTCATCTTTAGGATGCGCGGATTCCTTTTCTGGGAATTAAGATCGAACCTCAAGTTCTGTAACTTGCTGGCGTTTAACGTCTTCCATTTTCCCTTGTCAGGATACACGTGTTTTAGAGATGAAGTATTCGATAAGAGCTTGGTGGAGGTTGTCTTGAGTTGCTCATATGTCTAGTTGGAGTTTGATGAGTTGTAACCTTCGGGCATGACTCTGATGTATATTTATATAGTTTGTATTTTGTTTAGTCTTCCGCTGTTAATTTAGTATTTGTTGTTTATTTTATTATGTTCTTCTGTGGTCTAAAGGTGTGATATCACGTGACAGTAGTGTGACCCTACGGTCCATGGAGGACATATGGAGATCATTATGACTCTGTTGCCCGATTTTGGCCTGGCCAGCTAGGATCGGATTTCAGGGGCGTTAAACAATGCTTGCTAAAGCTTCCACAATTTCATCCCTTGTAATATCTGCTTGAAGTGCATTGCAGGTTTCAATACTAAGGGTGCGTTTGATAACCCTATTTGCCTGAAGCAAATAGGTATTTTCCTGCATTTTGGGGATTTGACAGTGTTTGATAACGTTTTAGTACATTGGGCAAATATTCGGCAAATTTTGCCTCAGATGGTCACGTGCTTCGATTTGCCTGAAAAAAGCAGGAAAATAATTCCTGACCCCCCCCCTGGGAAAATATTTCTTTGCCTCAGGCAAAGAAATTCATTTGCCAAGTATATAAACCAACAAATAAAGTTTGTTAACCTAATCTCTCTCTCTCTCTCTCGACAACAATGGCGGCCACGCACAACACCGATTGAAATTTCCATCGATCGACCTCCACCATCATAATCGACCTCCACCATCACAACAACAAACCTAATCGACCTCCACCATCGATCGACCTCCACCATCAATTCGACGGTGAGTTTTCGGCAACAGCAATGCGATTTTTTCGACAGATAAATCGATTTTCTTCTTTTCTTCTTGTTTGGTTTCTAGATAAATCGATTTTCACAACAAATGTTAACAAACTTTGAAATAGTGTTCTTCAATTCCAATTTTTGAAAACCCTAACTCTCAAAATTTGGGGGTTTTTCAAAATTAGGTTAATTTATCTTTGATTGATGATATATTGAAGCTAGCCTTGTTCAAAGCAATGATATGTCCCAACTTGGTGGCAGGTTCTCCCACTGATTGTTTAGAGATTGGAGTGCTACAGCTGCACGACCACCACTACAACTTCTCAGTAAGTCGGGGGACCATATTTCATCTATATGTGAATTGTGTTCTATGTTTTGTTCATTGAAAATAAGTTAGCTGTATATTGTACTCTTTTATCAAAAAAAAAAAAAAGTTTCAATGAAATTCTGTTTGAATTTTTCATCCAATTATTCTTGTTGAGCCATGTCCTCAGATACTTTATACTAGATGATGAAGGTTACAATGATTAATCCAGAAGGATTATTTCACATCTATGTTAACTGTGTTTGATGGTTTGTTTATTTAATAATCAGTTTATTTAAATGTTTTTCGAATTTATTTCTAGTGTTTTTTTTTTCCGTCTCACTTTTCTTTGTGCATTTCACCATACTCCTTATGCGTAGATCACTAGATCATGATGTGTACAGTAATAAATTTAAGAGTAAACCCCCATTCTGCTTGAAGTACTTTGCTTTGAGTTTGAAGAGCTGTCTTTTCTTTATGCCATGGACTAACCAAGAACCTCCAACAAGTAGAAACAACAACCCGAGTCCGAGACCTGCAAACACATTAAAGCAGGTGGTGAGTGGGAAAATATAAATTAGCCCTGTTGGACCTGACAGTCTGTCATCAATTTATATGCTACAGCTCCTAACTCTAGAGTTATACTGGATAAAAGAAAACTGAAGCTAAGACAGAACATTATGAACTTTAGTAAAGTTTGTTGCAACAACATATAGCATTATGACATTGTTTCAGGAAAATGCTCTCTTCCCTTTTTTACTGTTTTCGTATACTTGGTTCATTTCTTACATGGTTCATACATATGGACATATGGTTAAATTCATCCACATAAACTAGACTGGGTTTTAGTACACACATACATGAATACAAGGTAAGTAATTACCTAGACTGAGCTTTAGTACAGGGATTTCTTTATTTTTCTTAATGCAACCAGTCCCATCTTTCGTCCCGTCGCCATATGAGTCATCCGGGCAAGAGCACTTATAACTTCCTAGAGTATTAGTGCAAATGCCTTTACAGGGTTTGTTGTTTGGGTTGTCACACTCATTCACATATGCAGAACCATAATTAGGAGATCATCTGACATCTATGGAACCTGTAGTTTTGTATATCATTTTATTTTGGTATTCTGACAACTGTGATGAAGTTTTATTTGATTTCACCTCCTTAATTTTCTTTGAGCTTGTTGTCCTCATACACATTATACATTTATATGATGAAGCTTACTGTGATTATGTCGGGGTCTTATAATACTATTCTATTGTTGGGGTTGCAACAAGTTTTCACAAGTGATGTTGCAGGCTGGCCGACTTAAAAAGTCTTTTTTGCTAAAGGTTCTATTGATGTTTGCGACACAGTCAAAAACCAGTTGGCATCTAGTTGGTATTTTAGAGAAGATTATTTGTTGAAATCTCTGTTTCTTGGATGAGATTGTTATTTGATTTAAAGACCCAATATTACTGATTTATATATCTGGTAATTGTTTAAATGCTTGCTGGAGAACATATGCACAAAATGGAGAGAGATTATTCAGGTTTTGTTAACGTAGAATGCTTGAATCAGTAATTATATTGCGAGTGACCATATTTCATCTATGTGAATTGTGTTCTATGTTTTGTTCATTGAAAATAAGTTAGCTGTATATTGTACTCTTTTATCAAAACTATCATGTCCCACTATCAATAAGTTACCTTGGTGGCAGGTTCTCCCACTGATTCTTTAGAGATTGGAGTGCTACAGCTGCACGACCACCACTACAACTTCTCAGTAAGTGTACATTACATATTATAGTATGAGAACTTGATAATATGCATTTAAATCTAGAGTATATATAATAAAGAGTCAGGTGGGATTTTCTTCAGCCTGCAGGTCTTATTGATAGTGGGACATGATAGTTTTGTGGTGTGTTTCTCGTTAGTAGTTTAAGTTACTCATTATGATATTTTGTATTACATATCTGAATAATCTCTTTGTGTGTAATTGTATGTACTTTTTCTTTGCTAAGTATGATATTATATTAAAAATCGAGTTACAAGTTTTCTTTGTATGTATTAAAAATCTCTTTGTGGGATTTTTCTTTGTATGTACTTTTTCTGAGCATCTTTTTTGATTGAACAACTTGTATAGGACCTTATACTGTATGTTGTAGCGATGTTGAAAAATGTTATCATCTACTTTTTTATGCTCATAGTCAGTTCATACTGCTTTGTTGTACGCAACTGATATAGTCTAAAGGGAATGTTAGCGCCATGGTTTAGTTCGACATCTGTTAGATCCTAGATACTTGTAAATAAATAATTGAAGAATGACATACATTGTTGTAATATATTCCAAGAAAAAAGAGTAGATGACATACATGTTTCACACCACATGGCATATGCAGCATGAATAATTGAGGAATTTCTTTACCTGGTGGATCCCCTGAGTTCACCACGGTGTCAAATTCTAATTGCATTTTGCAGCTATTATGAGCTTGAGGTACTATGACTAATTGTCATTTCATAGAGTACCCACAGTGGTGTCCACTGTTTTTCTGGCAGTACCTATGCTATGTATATTATCAACATAGCTGCAGGATAACATATGTTATCCTTTAAGTTCAATTGAGAATTGGTCTTGACATTAAAAACTGGTCAATTTTAACAAGGAGCTGACTGCTGAGGCATGAATGAAATTGAGGCCAGGTGGTTGTAAATATAGATTTACTTAAGTAACCCATTTGAATATAAAATGATGACGTTGTGTATTCTAGTTGGATAGTCAGTATGAAATTCTATTTCCATGGTGAGTATAATAACATTACTATTTAGTATTTACTACTCTCTCAAAATGATTAGAACAATCTAATTATTTAATCTTTAATCAAAATGATTAAAACAATCTAATTATGTTTCTTTTCCAAGTTGCAGTCTCGAAGTCTCGCATCTTCTAGCTTTTCGGTCGTCACTCTCTGCTTTATTTCTTTGCTGTGCACTGAATTGAACCAGGTATTTTTTCTATCTAATAAATGTTCATATGAACTGAGTGTGTTGCCATGTTAAGTGTTAATAGCATGTTTAGAGTTACATGTATTTCTTCTAGAAAGTATTATGATTGCCTCGATTTTTGTGTTTATCATGCTTAGGTGTACTTATTATATATGTTTCAAAATTGTATAGTTTAGAACGACATGTTGTATTTTAGAAATGTAATAGAACTATACATATTGCGCGTGTACATGTTGCACTGTATTTACGTCCAAAGTGCACTGTATAAGTCTAGAACTATAGATAACATAAGGTTAGGTTAGTTCATTACCCAAGCTGTCAATCTCTTGCCGAAGCCTATTTTTTGTATGACCAGTACTTATCTGGTCATAATCACTGTAGTAGTTGTTTGTCGAGAAATGGATAATATTCCTAAACAAGAACGGTCAATGAAGCAACTCCTTTGGAGTACTGCAACCCTTTTGTACGGGGAATCAATTGTCAAGCTATTATTGATGGCCTCTGACAGTGGCAGTAATGAGGGTCAGAGCACTTACGTGTAATTCGACCTCTATTGCTTAAAACCTTGTTAGTAATATTATTTATTAATCGATGTGTACTTTGTGACTTCAGGCAACCCCAGTTTACGTCACTGTAGTATTTTTTTGTCGAGAAATGGATAATATTCCTAAACAAGAACGGTCAATGAAGCAACTCATTTGGAGTACTGCAACCCTTTTGTACGGGGAATCAATTGTCAAGCTATTATTGATGGCCTCTGACAGTGGCAGTAATGAGGGTCAGAGCACTTACGTGTAATTCGACCTCTATTGCTTAAAACCTTGTTAGTAATATTATTTATTAATCCATGTGTCCGTTGTGACTTCAGGCAACCCCAGTTTACGTCACTGTAGTATTTTTTTGTCGAGAAATGGATAATATTCCTAAACAAGAACGGTCAATGAAGCAACTCCTTTGGAGTACTGCAACCCTTTTGTACGGGGAATCAATTGTCAAGCTATTATTGATGGCCTCTGACAGTGGCAGTAATGAGGGTCAGAGCACTTACGTGTAATTCGACCTCTATTGCTTAAAACCTTGTTAGTAATATTATTTATTAATCCATGTGTACTTTGTGACTTCAGGCAACCCCAGTTTACGTCACTGTAGTATTTTTTAGTCGAGAAATGGATAATATTTCTAAATAAGAACGGTCAATGAAGCAACTCCTTTGGAGTACTGCAACCCTTTTGTACGGGGAATCAATTGTCAAGCTATTATTGATGGCCTCTGACAGTGGCAGTAATGAGGGTCAGAGCACTTACGTGTAATTCGACCTCTATTGCTTAAAACCTTGTTAGTAATATTATTTATTAATCCATGTGTACTTTGTGACTTCAGGCAACCCCAGTTTACGTCACTGTAGTATTTTTTAGTCGAGAAATGGATAATATTTCTAAACAAGAACGGTCAATGAAGCAACTCCTTTGGAGTACTGCAACCCTTTTGTACGGGGAATCAATTGTCAAGCTATTATTGATGGCCTCTGACAGTGGCAGTAATGAGGGTCAGAGCACTTACGTGTAATTCGACCTCTATTGCTTAAAACCTTGTTAGTAATATTATTTATTAATCCATGTGTCCGTTGTGACTTCAGGCAACCCCAGTTTACGTCACTGTAGTATTTTTTTGTCGAGAAATGGATAATATTCCTAAACAAGAACGGTCAATGAAGCAACTCCTTTGGAGTACTGCAACCCTTTTGTACGGGGAATCAATTGTCAAGCTATTATTGATGGCCTCTGACAGTGGCAGTAATGAGGGTCAGAGCACTTACGTGTAATTCGACCTCTATTGCTTAAAACCTTGTTAGTAATATTATTTATTAATCCATGTGTACTTTGTGACTTCAGGCAACCCCAGTTTACGTCACTGTAGTATTTTTTTGTCGAGAAATGGATAATATTCCTAAACAAGAACGGTCAATGAAGCAACTCCTTTGGAGTACTGCAACCCTTTTGTACGGGGAATCAATTGTCAAGCTATTATTGATGGCCTCTGACAGTGGCAGTAATGAGGGTCAGAGCACTTACGTGTAATTCGACCTCTATTGCTTAAAACCTTGTTAGTAATATTATTTATTAATCAATGTGTGTATGTGATGGATTTATATTAGAACTTCAACATCGCAGTAACCAAGTAAAACTGTTCATGTATTTTATGCTTACAGTCCTTCTAAATTATTTTCCCATAATTGATTTACAGAATGTAAAAACTTTTTTTTAGTAGTTGTTTGTCGAGAAATGGATAATATTCCTAAACAAGAACGGTCAATGAAGCAACTCCTTTGGAGTACTGCAACCCGTTTGTTAAGTATGCCTGTTATATTGTTTCAGATACCATTATGGTTAAGTATGCTTGTTATATTGTGCGTCGTGGGATACGTCCGGGTGTATACCTAACCTGGTCGGAAGCCAAGGCTCAAGTAGACGGTTTTCCAAACAATGATTATCAGGGCTGTCAATCTCTTGCCGAAGCCCATTTTTTGTACGACCAGTACTTATCTGGTCGTGCGGCACAGAGAATCCAACAACCTGTGCAACCCTATTTGCAGCCGGCGACCACCTTTCCAGCTAGGATCCCTGCTACCCTCCCTGAGACGCTTCCAACTATGTCCGATAGTTGGTGGTTGGTTAGGAAGCTAGTGGTTGTTCTCTTGGTTATGTTGATCGCCATTTTATTGAAGTTGTTGTTTGTGTTGTAACTTGGGTCGTTGTAAACATTTTTAATCAGGGAAATGTACGAACTATGTCTGATAGTTTGTGGTTGTCGTTTGTAATCATAAAATGTTCGAACTATTTGATATTAATACGAGGAACGTTTTTTAATCATGGAACTTGGTTGTTTATATTAATACGAACTATATATGTATACTGTGTTTAAAGGGTTGGGGGTTTTGTAGAATGCCAACTGAGGAGGAAGAACGTAGGTTGTTGGCTGCAATTGTGACAATTGTAGCTGTCCATTCTGTGATGCAACGTCGACGACGGTCTAGGAGGTATATCAGATCACCTAGTATACCTAGGGAGCCATACACGTACCAAGATCACGAACGTCTATCTAGGCTATCAAGATTCTATATAGACAACGACACTAGCTGCCATGAAAACCTAAGGATGAGGCGTAATGCATTCCATCAACTATGTTGTCGCTTACGCCGCTTAGGTCTAGCAAACTCCCGTTACGTGACTGTGGAAGAGCAGGTTGCCATGTTCTTATTGATAGTGGGACATGATAACCGCAATCGGAGAACACGATTCGAGTTCCAACGATCGGGTGAAACCGTGAGTCGATTCTTCCATGTTGTCTTGGACGCGCTGATAAAATTGTTTAGGGAAGTTGTCAACAATGCTACCGAAGCCAACTCACCACTGACCAACCATGACAACCCTGTGTACTACCACGAGTTTTTTAAGGTCTGATTCTTAACTCTAGAACGAACTCCAAAAAAAATATTTTTAAAACGACCACTTAGACTAACCAAACATTTTTTTATACACTAGGATGCTGTTGGTGCGGTCGATGGTACCCATTTTCCTACCATGGTCCCTATCACAGATCATACTAGGTACCGCAACCGGAAAGGTGAAATATCCCAAAATGTCCTTGTAGCTTGCACTTTTGACATGAGGTTTACTTACGTGCTTGCGGGGTGGGAGGGATCGGCCCACGATGGTCGATTGTTGCGGAACGCAGTTAGTCGTCAGGGTAGGAGGTTAACTATACCGGACGGTAAGTACTACCTTGCCGATGCAGGTTTTGCATTGAGTCCAGGGTTTTTAACCCCTTACCGCAGCGTCCGGTACCATCTTAGAGAGCGAGGAACCAACTCTCCCCAAAATGCTGATGAGTTGTATAATTGGAGACATTCGTCAATGCGTGGCGTGGTTGAGAGGATTATTGGTGTGCTAAAAAAGAGATTCGCGTACCTTAGGCATGCTCCTTTCCATGATGTGAGAACGCATACCAAGATCATCTTGGCTTGTTGTGCGTTGCACAATTTTCTGAAAGACATCGATCCCACGGATGTTTGGCAGCCCTGGGTACCGATGGAGGACGACCAACCAGAGGTAGTACCTGAACTCGATCCCGGAAATGGTGGGGGTGGGATTCTTATTGGTCCGTACCAGGCTTGGACAAATTGGCGTGACAATTTGCGTAATGAAATGTGGGCCGATTATTTGGACTACCACAATGGCGAACCAGAATGAGAACCATATTTGTTTAGTTTTCATGCTTATGTACGATTTGTAACAATTTATGTATTTGGATATTTGGTTTGTATTTGTATTTGTATGACTATTTGAAGTATTTGTTGTTTTTCATGAATGGATATATTGTTAGGCATGTCAACCATTAACTTCAAACCACCAAGGAGGACTAAGAAACCCAAACTGACTACACCTCCACAACCTTCTCAATCTACTCAATCGCTAACTCAGGAACAACCGTACTTTCCACCCCATAACCCGGGTAGTTCTCTCCAAACTGGTAAAACCCAGATTAGGTGGACAAAGCAAATGATTGAGGTCATGCTCGATGTCTTGTGTGAAGAGGTTGCGCTTCGAGGTAAGCGTGTCGACAATGGGATAAAAACTGAATCCCTAAAGGCAGCCGCTGTGGCTGTGAACAAGGCATTAGGGATGCATGTTGGGCCTGAGAATGTTAGATCGAGCATGAAGACTTTGAGGGCTTCATACCTCACAGCGAAGGCGCTCATTGATGCTAGTGGTTTTGGTTTCACTTTCGATAGTGGAACCAGGACTATAGCTGGAGAAGAAGACGCTTGGAATAGATATTTTCTGGTAATTCTTCTAGTGTTTGAACTCCATTCAATTAAAATTTGCCCCATGTCTATACCCACTTCTAATACACATATGTACATATATGTGTTAATGTAGGCCCATCCCGAAGCGGTGCCTTTACGGGGGAAAGAATTTCCATATTATGACCAGCTGTATATCATCATCGGTAATGAGACTGCAAATGGTCATGGAGGTGACGCTGGAGACCAAGAAGAAGAAATCTTCGTCGTTGATTCACCGAATGGTAACCTTTGTTGTACGTTAAATATTGTTAGGCGTTTGCGTCCAACCATTATCCCTAAAGTCTCGTAAATATGTGTTCATTAGGGACAGAACCTGATGAAGTAGAAGATTTTGTGGTAATGGAGGGAGCCGACACAAGTAAAAGTCAACGAGCTCCGCATACCGGAAATTCTGGGCTGAGTACTAATGAAAGCTCTAGTTCGGAAGGACCTCGTAGGCTGCCTATACCACCTCCCATCGTACCTTTGCAGAACAAGCGTAAGAAGTCGCGCCTAGGCTGCATTGATCCAAGTGACGCAGAATATAACAAAGGGATGATGGACGCTGTGAAATCTCTGGCAGATCATTTTTCTGGTCCAAAGATCGATGATCTTACTGAAGCATTGTCGAACGTCCTAGGTGATGACGAAGATATGCTTTTGGAGGCAATAGACTTGCTCGGTGCTAACAAAGCACTAGCGTCTGTGTTCATGGGGTTGAATGTAAAACTGCAGCGTCCTTGGTTGCTTAAGAAGCTGGCAAATGTTGCCCGTAATGTCTAGTGTCGAAGTCGTTCAATTTCCTTGTTGTGTTTGTTTGTTAAAACTTTGGTTCTGTGTTCATGTGAACAATATTGTGTTAAAGTTAGTTTGGATGTTGCAAACGACAAGTGGATACAGTTTATTGAAACGATGTTTGGGGTGTTTTTCTTACACCGAAAAATTTATGTTATGGAGTTGTTTGTTTGGATTTCTCATTTTTTTATATTCTTTATATTATGTTGGTGATGCCAATGCTCTGCTTAATTTGATAGGAATGCATCCCGGTAATTTTGGCAGAAACATTGCGAGTCTATATAGGCAGCGCTATGTGTATTGGACTGGAGATATGGATGTGCATTGGACTGCAGATATGGATGTGTTATTGTGTGATGTGCTGTTGTTCCATGCAACAGGCAATGTACCTGTGATGGTCCGACTCCGGTCAGCTTATGACCATTTTGTCAATAGTGTGAAACACGGTTTCAACATCGAAGTTAGTTTCCACGAGATTCGACGTCGAATCTCGTATTTGAAGAGAGAATTTAAGCTAGTCCAGGAGTTGTGCGAGTACTATGGTTTTTATTTTGACAATGTCACGTTGAAAGTTAGCGGAACCAATGAAGAGTGGGACGAGGTCAATAGTGAAATTCCAGGCCGTTACGGCCACATTAAGGATAGGTGTATTCTAACCTACTTGCCAATGTCTACTATAGTGACTGCGTATAGTCTGCGTCCATGAGTGACGGCTATCTGTAATGTATGTAATGACTGCTTTATAAGTAAATTTGTTTAATGACAATTTTATTGAGTGCCATATATATCTATTTTGTTCAACAATTAATTTTGTGGAGTCCTTACATTCTTCATGTGTTATTTTATAAAAAGGAATGGCGTGGACACCAAAAGACGATGAAAATTTATGTGTTGCTTGGGGGTTAGTCCGGAGTTCACCACCGGTAAATGGTACCGGTGAAGAGTTTTGGGGTGTTGTTTCCGACCGATTCCATGCAATGGAGGGAGTTACTATAGGTAGAGGTTTGTCACACCTAGCCAATAGAATGTCTGGAATTTGGGAGACTACCGAGCATTTTATCGGTATTGTTGAGTTGCTTCGCGAGCGTCGAAAAATTTTCGTTTGTGAATTGGAACGGAAGCGCGCAGCGTTGAAGGTATACAAATACGGCCAACATAAAGACTTCGAATTCAATTCTTGTTTGCCAATCTTAGAACCATACATGCGTTGTGGACAATCAGGTTGTACCGGTGTGATGAAAATCTACACTGGAAGTGGGAATAGACTTGATGACAAGTGGATAAGTCTTGTGAAGTGCTCCGTTGAACTATGTCCATCAATCGAGTACTTGTTTCCAATACTTCGATCGCCTCCGACGAATGACATGGGGATGATATGTGCTCGATGCCTTCAACATCCCTGTCGCGAAGATTGCTCTTACGCATGGTTTCACTATAAAGCTAAAGAATTCGAGACGTGTATGCATTGCTCGAATACACCATGTCCTAACGAATGTTTTAGGTTTTGTGATAACGATAACTACTTTGATAATGAGTCGAGTCACACTCATGATGTTTAATATGAAATTTTGTAAAAATTTCAAAAAACTTGTGTATCTTATTAATATGTAATATTTTGGCAATGTTTAAATTTTACATGTTCAATTCAAATATTTTCACCCATTTTGTATTATTTTGTATATTACCTTTCTAGCCTTATGTATTATTACTGTATATTTGTTTTTGTTTTTTTTTTGGTTCATGTTAGATGGCCAGAGCGAAAAGACTTCAGCCAATTGACGGAGATCGGAATATCTGGTGGTCCAAGACAGTGACGAAAGCGAACGTCACAAATTCAAAGATTATGGTATGTCTAATCTTTTTTTTTTTTCGAATCTATATATATTCTGAATTTTTTTGAATACATGTAATACCATGATTGACGAAATTAGGGAGATAACATATTTATAAATGTAACCTGTCTTTAACAGAAAATTCCGGCAAGGTTGAACGACAATTTTCATTCTGGCTTGGTTACGAATATGTGGTGTTGTGATCATGACCATAAGATCGTCTTGTTGTGGGATTCAGACCATGCATACTACTTCAAACATCTAGGCTGGAACACTTTCATCAAAAACACCAAATTGGCTGCAGGTGATGAAATCTTATTTGAGATTTTGGGTTATGTTCAGCATCGTTTAGAGATTTGGGTTCAGATCAGGCGTATGGACCCCACAGTTTCTGATTGGGTGATCAAGGGTTGGAAAGAAGTCGAGAGATTGTATGCTCGGGCAAGGGCTGAAGGAGTGTTCCTTGATACACCAACGGAGAAGGTTCGTACTCCGGCCAGGATCCGCAACACTACTTCAAAGCTTGTATCACTTGGTATTGGAGCTGAGAAGACAGATGGCGCATCTGGATCTGGGAAAAAGTCACTGGCGAAGAAACCGAAAATGCGAGTGATCATGCCGAAAGTCATGAAGTTCAGGATCCCCGATGGAGTAACACCCAAGGCAGCAACACCCAAGGCACCCAAGGCAGCAGCAAGCAAGGCAACAACACCCAAGGCACCCAAGGCAGCACCCAAGGCAGCAACAAAGGCAGCAGCAAGCAAGGCAACACCCAAGGCAGCACCCAAGGCAGCACCCAAGGCAGCAACAAAGGCAGCAGCAAGCAAGGCAACACCCAAGGCAGCAGCAACCAAGGCAGCACGGAAGGCAGCAGCAACCAAGGCAGCAGCAAGCAAGGCAACACCCAAGGCAGCAGTAACCAAGGCAGCAACACCCAAGGCGGCAACCAAGGCAACAACAAGGCAGCACCCAAGGCAAACACCCAAGGCAACCAAGGCAGCACCCAAGGCAACCACCCAAGGCAACCAAGGCAGCACCCAAGGCAAACAACCAAGGCAGCACCCAAGCAAGGTTGATAGGGCTGGAAAAAAGAAGATGAAGATTGCCGATGATGAAGTTGTTTGTACTAGTCAACAACCATGTTCATGCTTTGACAACTATGGCGTTGGCGGTAATTGGGACCGTGTAGCCGAAATTTTCAGGAACTCAGAAGCAGAAATGGATGTCGATGTCGCAGTTGAGATTTCAAACTCAACAATAGTGATTGACAGTGATTCTGACAGTGAGGTATTCTAGTTATTGACAGCAGTTAATGTGCATTTGGTAAACTGATTGACAGTATTTTGGAAAAACTGTGTTAACAAATAGTTGTTGATGTAGATGACGCCATTAGTTGTTAATATTTTGGTAAAACTGATTTGACAATAGTTTTCATGACGACATTATAAATGTTGGACGTCCGGACATGTATCTGACTTTTGTGACATAACTTTTGTTTATAACTATATTATTATTTTTGTGACGTAACTCGTGCATTACAGTCATGTGCGTACAGGTTATTTTCGATATTGCTAGTGATTTTTTTATACATGTCCTTGTAATTTTTCTTTTTATAATGTCGATGTGTATAGTTGGTTACATATGCTTATGTTTATCGAGTTGAAAGTCCTTGTGTTAACTACACACAGGGCGATTAAATATTTTATTTTTAAAGAATACCGATTTTTTTTATTATATTTGTTTGTGGGCTTGTTTATAACTCGTGCATTAGAGTTATGTGCGTACAAGTTATTTTCGACATTGCGTGGTGCTTATTTTCGATATTGCGAGTGATTATTTTGTATACATGTCTTTGTATTTTTTATAATAAACATGTGTATACTTTGTTACACATGTTTATGTGTATCGAGTTGAAGGTCCTTGTGTTAACTACACACGGGGCTATTAAATATTTCATTTTGTCCACCAAGATTTTTATTATCCCAATTTATCTTCTATAACAACCACTACCTTTTTTTTCGTTAATTTAAATTTTAAATTTTTTTGAACTTTTGTATTATTACTACAAATCACAAGTATGTATTATGTTATTGGGTTGGGTTGATAAGACACGTGTTTTTTCAAAGGTTTAAGATTGATGGGCTTAAGATTTATGAGCTCTAAAAATTGGCCCATGTTCAGTTTAAGTGTTTGCCTAACCATTAAAAAGGTTATCAAACAGAGAAAAAGTGGCAAAACCAAGTTTTAAAGTGTTTGCCAGTGTTTGCCCGGGGAGTTATCAAACACTTGCAAAATTTGTTTGCCTCAAAAATTATTTGCCTGAAGCCGGCAAATCACCATTTGCCTCAAAATTTGCCGGATTGCCGAAAACATCAATTCGCCAGGAAAATTTATCAAACGCACCCTAAGTGTTTGTCTGACTGGCAGTCTATCAAACATTGTAAAGTCTATTGCTGGTAGTTGTTCTGGAGCATATAATGTCTTGAAGTAATCCACACAAGCATTGCCTATATAATTGACTGTCTTTCAAGCATGTAATTCTATTTATGATTCTTCTTTCTTGGACAGAGTGAAAAAAATAACTGGTGTTGTCATCCCCTAAAGCAATCTTATCATCCCTTGATTTCTGTTTGATGAATTGCTCTTCAGCCTTTGCTTCCTTTGCTAACTCCCTTATAGCATAATTTTCAGCTGCAATCTTCACTCTATCTAGTGGATCTGTTTGTAAGTCTTGCTGCCTGAGTATTAGCTCGCTTCTCGCTAGTGCAACTCTATTATTAACATTGCCAACCCTTGCTTTACTCCATGCTTTAATTTCTGCCTTCACCATCCTTAGTCTTGCCATGAACTTATGCATTGGATTACCCTTTACAGCACCCCTCCATGCTTTCTCAACAGTATCAAAGTACCCTTCTTCAAATGTCCAAAAGTTGAAAAACCTAAACATTTTCACCGAGTTACCTTTCTGTGCTTTATTAGTAACCACAATAGCTGAATGGTCACTAGTTAAGCCTGGATAGATAAACTCTGTTTCATGGTCAGGATATTGAACTAGCCACTCACAGTTTACCATAGCTCTATCCAGCTTACACCAAGTCCTCTCATCTTGTCTATCATTCCAAGTGAGGAAATCTCCTGTGTATTTCATATCCACCAAACCAGCAATGTTGACAAGCTGTAAAAGATCTCCATAGTTGTAAGCCCTTGCCTGTGCACCCCCCACCTTCTCTTGGAGACTCAACACAGTGTTAAAGTCCCCTAGAATCAGCCATGGCATATTACAAGTACAACTTACATTCATGAGGTATCTCCATAGTTCCCTTCTTCTTGCTGCATCATTAGTACCGTACACTATTGTAAGCAAGATGGTCTTTCCACTCATAAAACTTACATCCATTGTGATGTATTGCAAGTCACATTGGATGTTGTTCATAGTACATACTCCAGGATTCCAACATAACCATATTCGACCCAACCTACTGTGTGCATAGTTCTGAGTATATGACCAGCTAGGGCACATGTTATGCACTATATCATGAACGTTTTCCTCCTTAACCTTGGTCTCCAACAGCCCCATTATGTTTAATTCATGCTTTAGAATCAGTTTCCTTACTTCTGTGTGCTTAGTTAATTTGTTAAATCCTTTCATGTTCCAGCAACCAATATTTGTAGCCATTAATTCAACCTCTTTTTTTTTTTGAGTGACTGTGCTTGCAGCCACTTGATTCTTCCTTACTCCACTACCACTGGCTCCCTTACTTTGTACACCTGCTGGCTTACCTGTGTTTTTGGGGATTGTCTCCTCATGAAGGCTGCTACTATTTTCTTCTAATAGTTTGAGAGCTGCAAACCTCCCTTGTTCTGTATTTTGTGTTGGTTTAAGAATGACAATTTAAAGTAAAAACAATGAAACAGAGAACTTTGAATTACAATTGAATACTTTGTATTGATAAAACTCAACTCAATTAACTTTAATAACAAATGATCTGATTACAACTATTTATAGACTAAGAACTCTTAGTGGATAACCCCACTTCACAGACCATTAATCCATAACTCCACTTCCTTCAACTCTAAACTGTAAACTGAAAATAAGGAACACAACTCCTGTAGCTAATACACTACTTAGACTTAGTCATAGGACTAATGACATGGACTCTGACCTGGACAAATAACTGACTAGGACTGACCTGTAGAAACTAATCTGACATGGACGATGACGATGCATCAATTCTCAACACTCCCCCTTGATGCAAAATCTGAAACTCCAAGAGAACATCTGAATATAGCAAATTTCGGATATGAAAGTGCCTTAGTGAATTCATCAGCAACTTGTTCATTTGTTGGACAATACTTCATCACGATCATGTCTATGGAAACGAGATCTCGAATGTAGTGATGATAGATCTCAATGTGTTTTGTCCTGCCATGAAAAACTGGATTCTTTGTCATTGCTATGGTAACCTTGTTGTCGCAGTAAATCACCGTTGCATCTTCTTGAACATGTTTCAAGTCTTCCAAAATTCTCCGCATCCAAATAGATTGACAAGCAGCTGAAGTAGCTGCTGCATATTCAGCTTCTGATGACGAGAGTGCAATTGTTGCTTGCTTCTTCGAACTCCATGATATAGCACCCGAACCAAGACTGAAAATGAAGCCACTAGTGCTCTTCCTGTCATCTACAAAACCTGCCCAATCGCTGTCAGTAAACCCAAGCAAACTGAATTTCTCTCCTGGTTTGTACCAAATACCGTAATTGCTTGTTGCCCGAACATAACGAAGAATTCTCTTTGCAGCTCCAAGATGATGAATAGAAGGATTATGCATAAACCTTGACACCAAACTGATTGGAAACATGATATCTGGTCGCGAGTTTGTTAAGTACATTAATCCTCCAACAATACCGCGAAACAATGTCTCATTAGCCTTTGCAGTTCCATCATTCATTGATAACTTCTCACTTGTGTTCATAGGAGTGGATGAGGTCTTACAATTCAGCATGTTATACTTCTTAAGTAAATCAAGGGCATTTTCTTGACAAATAAATATGCCACAATCAGATTGTCGAACTTGAAGACCGAGAAAGTAATGCAACAAACCCAAGTCAGACATATCAAATTCATGCATCATGCTCTCCTTAAACTCTTTGATAAGAACACTAGATGATCCAGTGTATATAATATCATTGTATTAACCTATTTCTAGATTAATGCATCAACAGGGTCAGGTCGTTATGGAGACTTGACCAAATGGGGATATTGGAGATTGGGGTGGCTGCACCTCGTTGAGATCGAGATTGCCTACGTACTCTAGCTCGGGGGAATTGAACTTAGAGATCAAGCCATCGTAGTTCTGTTTATATAGAAGATGGAAGGGCGTGGATCGTGGATCTTGCAGATTCTCCGCCATCATAATGATGATTAAATGTGTAACGCGCGAGGATCATCCTTGTGAATTAATTCTGTAACTGATGAGAATATTCTGTGCATTGAATAGGAGCACGTGTGAATAGCAGGTCGCTGGTCGTTGTGTAGTCTGGTCGCTTTAGTCAGGCTGTGAGCGGGTAGAGATTGTGGCGACCTGACAGATGGATGACTGTGCCACGTGGCTGCTTTTGATTGGTCGGAGTATGTAGTACCCCTACATAAGCCCCCTCTTTTTAGGTCGACTATGGGAGTCGGGCTGAAAAGACTAATTACTCTTATCGATGCTGATTTGTAGTTTGCTTTTTTGGAGTTGCTGACGTGGCAGTCATGCAGCGCTGTCTGTGGTAATCATGGCGCTGTTACGGGGAAGTGGAGGAGTTTCCTCGAGCAGTTAGATGTGTGATTATGGCAACTGATGCACGTATTGCCTGATTTGCTATCTGTCTTGCACGTGGATCAATCCAACGGTGGATGTGAACCGTTTTGTGAGTGGAGAATGACTGTACTGCTTATGGATCCGTTTGTCGATCTCAGCCATTCGTTTCTTTTGAATCGATGGCTAGAAATTCTTGAGCTACAGTATATAAACTGTAGTTACGTTGATAAGGGTTTACTTATCTTGCCTTTATTTGAATTGCTGCCGCTTTTGCCTTGCGAACTGAAGAACTTTGAGAGCTCGTGAGGTTTGTTCTCTTCTCTTTTCTCTGATTGTTTAATTTCTTTCTTTTTCATCTTCTGTTGTCTTCTGCATTGTTTGGGAGTCATGTCTGAGGGTAGTGATTCGCAAAATGATCACTTGAGTGATGGTGGTCTTGAGGAGTATGAGTCTGAGAGTACTCATTCTGATCCTCCGTCTCCCGTTCCCGATGAGAATGTGGATAGCCCCCAGAGTAGTGGTTCTCATGGTCCAGATTCTTCTGATGATGAGATGGTTGAAGATGACAATGGTAGAATGTGTAGGATTGTGAATATGAATTATGTACATAGGCATTTTGCTGTTAGGAGGCATTATGAGTTTAGGTCGATTAGGCATTTAGAGATAAGGTTTCTTGGTGACCGCCTACTTTCTCCTGACTATCGACCTAATAATCCTTCATCTACTGTATTGACTTTGAACCAATTCCGTGCTGGGCTGAGGTTGCCGTTGTCTGAACTGGTGGTCGGCCTGTTGAATGCCATTAGGCGAGCCCCCTGTCAGATGAATGGTAATTTCTGGCGGAACATGAGGGTAATTGACGACCTCAACAAGTTGCATGGGTGGCACATTTCCGTGGAAGATGTATTGAACCACTTTTGTTTCAAACGGTCTTCGAAGGTTGAACTCTCTGGCTGTAACATGCAGGTTAGGCCAGACCGTTTGCCTTTGATCTATCCAGTGAGTAGCGAGCCATGGTGGAAAGATCCCATGCTTTTCACTGGGCCAATTGTTGAAGGAGATATCCAGTTGCGTCATACGATTAGGAATGACGCTCGTAAGTTAGTTGTCTGTAGTTTTATGATTGTTGGTTCGTGTCCCTGCTTTTGAAGTTGATGTCTTTGTATTTTTTGTTGCAGCGATCCGGGACGATCATCTGATTAGAAAAAACGATCTGCAATCTGCTCTGAACTGCTTTGGTAAGTTGGCCGACAAGCGGAAGATTTCGCTTCTGCCTCACCTAAAGGAACATTTTATTCCTAAAGGTGGTCCAAAAACTGTGTGGGACGAGCTCAAGAGGAGGAAAACTTTAAAGAAAGCATTCATGTCTTCTGTGCACAAAGCAAGTGGTGGGCGACCTGGTAGCAGTTCGCGAGCTGTTGAAAGTGAACGAGCAAGTGGTAGCTCGAAGCAAGATGAAAGAGAACGTTCTGCAGGTGCTCCTCGGAGGTTGGAGAAGGAGCGACCTGTTGAGAAGGATCGACCTGCGGTGCAGGAACGATCTGTGGAGAGGGAGGTGCCTGCGGAGAAGGAGCGGGCTATAGGTAGCTCTCGCCAGGCTGGAGTCGTGGCGAGCCCTCCAGTCTCAGGCCCACCCCCCTCACTTCCTAAGGTGGGTGCATTGGCTGGGAAGAAGAGGTCCTTCTCAGGGAACCTTAAGGTGATGGAGTTCCCAGCTATGCCAACTCCTGTGTCTTCAATGGTTGCGACGTCTCCTGGAATGTCTGTGATGTCCAGGAAGACTGCTGTTCGGCCTTCGCAGAAAGGCAAAGGTATTCTGTCTGAATTCAGCCCTGGGCCGTTCGATTACTTGGACGGGCAAGGAGAGAAGCATGTCGTGTACGACAACGACAGTGCTATCGATGACCCTTGTGTTGCCCGGGCTGTGAATGAGGGTATCGTCCTGGATGCTGATGCCCGAATGGTGAAGTCGCAGCCTTTGCTGGTGACCTGCTCAAAGATAAACGGGGCACTTTCTTTGGTGAGTTTGATCGTAAGTCGCATTTGTTTTGATTATGCTTTGGTATTTGTGCTAAATTTCTTTTGGTGATTGCAGCTCAATGCCAGCTTCCAGGAGGTGCGTCTGGTTGCTGAGATTGGTGCTCAAGCTGAAATTGAGTTGAAGGCTCTCAATGAGAAGCTCGAGCAGGCGAGGAACATTGCTGCCGTTGCTGAGTGTAAGGTCAAGGACAGGGAGGCCCAGGTCGCAGCTCTGAAGGAGCAGTTGAGGGAACGTGAAGCTGCTTCTCAATCTTCTGTTGAGTACTGACAGAAAGTTTGTCAGGAGAATGAAGCAGCTTGGAAGGCTTACTGCGAGCAACTGGTCAAAGCTATGACGGGGTCGCCCGAAGGAGAGGAGGCGCGAGGTGGAGTTGAAGAGACTTCGACACCAGCTCAGGACACCTCGATGGGCCCTAGTGACCAGGTCGCTGGAGCCCTTATTGAAGTTGATGCTTCAGGCGACCAGTCTGTGCGGCAGTGAGCTGGGCTTGGTTTTCCCTTTCTTGTATTGGGTAACCTTGGTTTTCCCTTTCTTGTATTGGGTAACCTTGTTTTCCCTTTCTTATATTGGGTAGCCTTGTGCACAGTTTGCTTCTTGCACTCCTTGTTCTTGTAGTATGTCTTCCATAGCTTATTCGTGAGAGCCCCCCTTGTAATCTTTGAGAGCTTGATTGGAGAACTTCTTGTCTTTTGTATTTGGTGTCAGTAATCAGCTTCTAGTTTGATGAGTTTTGTATGGATTCCTTTTTGCGAGCTAGTTTCCAGGAAGTCCTGGTAGCTCGTTCAGAAGGCAGGTAGACGAGATGAATGGCTGCAAGCAGGACGCACTGAAACAGTTCCTCTTGTATGCCTTGATTCTATTTTGGTTGTACCTGTAATTGTTAAAATCTCATAAAGTAAAAGTTAATTCAACTATTTACCTTGCATTGTTGATTATGTCGTTTTGTCTGCTTGAATGGACTTGCAAACAATGTGTGACATTTGTTCGACCTGATCGGGGGTTGAGGTCGCATTTAACATAATTGTGCTTGGGTCGTGGGAAGAGAAAGACCAATGCACCAAGTTAAGTTGCTAGTGATTTAACTTAACAAATTTTGAAATTATCAAAGGGACTAGATTATTGATAATTTGTAGGTCGAGGGATTGGACCTTTAGTAGCCATTCATGTTTGAGCAGAGATGAAGGCAAAATTGAATTTATAGATTGAAATGCAATGAATGGATGCTTACATTTCACTGATAAAATTTCTTTAAATGGAAAGCATTCCACGGGTTCTTAACGATCTCCCCTTCTGGTGTCTGAAGACGATAAGAACCGTTGCTCTGGACTTTTGTGATAATGTAAGGACCTTCCCAATTGGCGTTGAGTTTGCCGATAGTGTCCTTTCTTTTGTTACTGAACATTCTTCTTAAGACTAATTCCCCTGGCTGGAAAGTTCTTGGTCGCACGCCCTTGTTATAAGCTCGCTTGAGTCTCTGTTGGTATTGCTCGAGCTTTATAGTGGCGTGGTTACGTCGCTCTTCGAGGAGGTCGACTCCAAACGACCAGATCTGATTGTTGAGCTCTGTGTCGACCAGAAGAGATTTGGTCGTTCCATATGTTAACTCAGTGGGAATAACGGCCTCTACTCCATAGCAAAGACTGAATGGTGACATCCCTGTGGATGTGCGAGGAGTTGTTCTGTAAGCCCATAAGATGTTCTCCAACTGTTGTGGCCATTGATCATGCTGGTCTTCGAGCTTCTTCTTCAAATTGGTTAGAATCTGTCGATTTGCAGCTTCGACCTGGCCGTTGGCTTGTGGGTACCTAGGAGTTGCCCTTGAATGCTCGATTTTCCAGAGGTCGTAGAATTTTTTGATATTCTTCCCAACGAACTGGGTGCCATTGTCAGTGACTATTCGTTTAGGTAGCCCGAACCTTGTGATGATGTTTTCCCACATAAATCTCTGGACATCTGCCTGTGTTACGTTGGTTAAGGCAACAGCTTCCACCCATTTAGTGAAATAGTCTACGGCTACTAGAACGAACCTCTTCTCAGACTTCTTTTCCTTGATGAGGGGGCCCATGATGTCAAGCCCCCACATGTGGAATGGCCATGGGGCAGTGATGTTGATGAGATCGTTTGGATGCTGGTGTTGTTTATCAGCAAATCGCTGGCATTCTTTGCACTTTAAGACAAATTTCTTTGCATCTTCCTTCATTCTTGGCCAGAAGTATCCTTGGGAGATTGCTTTATGGGCTAAGGTACGCCCACCGGAATGGTTTCCACATTCACCTTCATGGATTTCTTGAAATATCATCTGACCTTGCTTCGGGGTCAAGCATCGTAATAACAATCCAGTTGCTGATTTCCTGAAAAGTTTGCCCTCATGGATTTTGTACATTGTTACTTTATGCAGCAATCGACTGGCTTCCTTTTTGTCGGATGGTAGGGCACCAGTTTGCAGATAAACCATGAATGGCTCCATCCAAGTCCCCTGGATGTCTTCTTGAGTTGTTTCTAGTAGATCGGATATTTGATGAATATCCTCTTCCTTGAGTAGATATGCGGGCTGTGAATTGATTGCTATAGTTAGCGCCCTCGGTCTGTCTGACTCGATCTTAGATGCTAGAAACGCCAGTGAATCAGCATGTCTGTTGTCATCTCTGGGTATGTGTTCAATTGTGAAATAGTTGAGCTTGCTGATGAGCTCCTTTGCTTTGCTGGCATACCTGATGAGGTTGATCCCATTGATCTGGTAATTGCTGGTAATCTGATTGACTACCAGCTGTGAGTCGCTGTACACCTTGAGACGAACTGCTTGTAAATCGATGGCCATTTGTAGGCCTTGTATGAGTGCTTCGTATTCGGCCTCGTTGTTTGAGGTCGAGAAGTCGAGACGAGTTGCTCTTTCGAGCTGTGATCCTTCAGGAGAGATTAGCACACTACCTATTCCACTTCCATTGGAGTTGTGGGAACCATCTACATATAGCTGCCAAGTATCTGGGGGGTTGTCTTGGACTTGCCTCGTTTCAGGTTCTGGTTCCCAATTGACATCCTCTGCTGGATAGTCTACCAAAAATTCTGCGACGACCTGGCCCTTGACGGCCTGTCGTGAAACGAACTCGAAAGTGTAATCACCCAGCTCGGCTGCCCATCGAGCCATACGACCTGTTTTGTTTTTCTTTTCCAGTATGTGGCGTAATGGCTGATCGGTGATTACTTTTACAGTGTGTGCTTGGAAATAAGGCTTGAATTTGCATGCAGCGTAAAGTAATACTAATGCTAACTTCTCTAGAGGTGTGTACCTTATTTCAGCCTGCTGTAAGACTTTGCTTGTGAAGTAGATAGGTCGTTCCACTTGATTGTCTTCTTTGAAAAGTACTGCGTTTATCGCAAAATCTGATGTTGCGAGGTAAACGCCAAGTACATCACCATCTATTGGTCTTGTAAGAACTGGTGGAGTAGACAGATATGCCTTGAGATCATCGAAGGCTTTCTCACACTCTTCTGTCCACTCATATGTAGCCCCCTTCTTTAAGATATGAAGCATTGGTCTACATTTGTCTGATGCTCTGGAGATGAATCTGTTCAGAGCTGAAACCATGCCGTTGAGCTTCTGGATTTGTTTCTTTGTTTTTGGACTTGGCATGTCGATCAGGGCTCTGATCTGGTCGGGATTTGCTTCGATGCCTCGTCTGGTGACTAGGTAGCCTAGGAATTTTCCTGATGCGACCCCGAACAGACACTTTTCTGGATTAAGACGCATTCTGTATTGCCTTAATCTTTGGAATGCCTGGTCGAGGTTGTACAAATGATCTCCTTCTTTGTCGCTCTTCACTAGCATGTCATCAATGTAGACCTCCATTGTTCGACCTAGGAGGTCGTCGAACATTCTGGTGACCAGTCTTTGGTAGGTCGCCCCTGCATTCCTTAGCCCGAATGGCATGGCTTTGTAACAGAAGATACCTTGCTCAGTTGTGAAAGAGGTCTTTTCTTGATCAGGCTCGTACATTGGGATCTGATTATACCCTGAGTATGCGTCCATAAATGACAATAGCTCAAAACCGCATGTCTGATCGACTAGCCTATCGATTCGTGGCAGTGGGAATGAATCTTTAGGACAAGCTTTATTCAAGCTTGTGAAGTCGATGCAGACCCTTGTTTTCCCATTCTTCTTTAGGACTGGGACTATGTTGGCTAGCCAGTCTGGAGTATCGACTTCTCTGATGAAGCCGACCTGTTTGAGTCTATTGATCTCTTCATTGACGGCTTCGTGAAACTTGGGAGCAAGTCTCCTTGGTTTCTGCTTCACAGGTCGATAATTGGGATTGACCCGTAGCCTATGGCATGCAATTGATGGATCTATTCCGGGCATATCGATATACGACCAAGCAAAAACATCTTTATTCATTGAAAGAAAATTTACAAAATGAGCGAACTTATCTTCTTCCATTTCTGAACCTACATAGACATACCTTGGGTCCTCATCTGACCCAATGTTAACTCGGACGCCTGGATCGGTGCTTCCGAGACTCAGCTTGGGGGAGCTCGCTTGCTCCTTCTGTAATTGCTATTTAGCAGGTTCAGCTTTTTCCTTGGATGGGCTCTTTGATTTGTTGCCCTCCTGAGCCTCTGTTGGGACTAGGCTCTTTCCTTTGACATCACCATCCTTGACTCCAGAGGTGGATGGATTTGACGATGGGACAGCTTCAATAACACCGTGGCATTCTTGTGCGGTGTTCTGATTGCCGCAGAGTTCCATTATCCCATAAGGGCCGGGATAGCGGAATACCTGATGGTAAGTTGACGGCACTCCTCTCATAGCATGGATCCACTTTCGACCCAGAATCGCATTGTACTTGCTTGCGATATTTAGGACGCTGAACTTGCTGGTTACAACGACCTTATCTTCCCTTCTGCCTACAGTGACGGGCAGAAGGATCTCCCCCTTAGGGTCTTCCCTTGAACTATTGAAGCCAAGGATCGGTGTGAAGTCTGGGATGAGCACTGAGTCGGGCAGCCTCATGTCTTTGAAGGTTCGGTACATGAGAATGTTACATGAAGCCCCAGGGTCGATGAATACCCTCTTGATTGTGTAGTCCGCAATTCTTAGTTCAACGACTAGGGCGTCGTTGTGTGGAGTAACGACCTTATTGAGATCGTCTTCAGTGAAGGTGATGTCAGTCTCTTGCCGGGCAGGGATGTTGAAGCGAGCTGCTCGGCCACTGATAGAATAGACATGGTGGAGATGTTCCACTCGTCTCTTTTTGTCCCTAGAGACAGGGGTGTGATGAGATTCGTCAATCATGTAGACCACATGACTGTCCGAGTCGCTGTCGCTGTCAACCTTGTTTGCGACCTTCTTGTTTATATGATCGCGTAGGTCGCCTGTTGGACCTAAGCGCTGGGAGAGGCTACGCCCTCTGCTGCGTGCTGGGCTTGCGGAGGTCGCTCTGGCCTTGCTTTGACCCCGCTTTGGTGAACGTGGAGGGGTTCTGGATTCCTTCCTCATTCGCTTGGCTGTGGACTCCTCATTCCTTCCGAGGATCCAATTATTGAGCCGTTTCTCATCGGCCCAGGTTTGAAGTGCGCGCTTCAAGACGCGACAATCATCAGTCTGGTGACACCGTACTTTATGTACTTTGCAGTACGAGCGACCAGATGTATCCTCCAGCTGTGTGAAGGCAGGAATTTTGCACCAATGGTTGTGCTTGATCCTTTCAAAGATATAACCGGCTGGTCGCGTAAACCGGTGATACTCTCGCTGCTCGGTAGGCAGCGTCTTAGCTTTGAACCTCTTTCCTTCTGATCGAGGTCGTTTGCTTGAGCCAGCCTCAATGTTGCTGACTACATGGTTCTTCTCCCTCCCAGTGAGGGCTTCTTCTAGCTTAATATAACGATCTACCTTTAGGTAGAGCTCGTCAAGTGATGAAGGTCTCTTCATTGCCAGAGACTTGTGCAGGTCGGACCCTTGGATCAGTCCGTGAGAGAAAGTAATAGTTGCAAAAGTCTCATGCTCCTTTGCGAAATCCTGAATGGAATGTAACTCAGATTTAAAACGTGCAAAGAAAACGCTAAGTGACTCACCATCCTTCTGCTTGACTTTGAAGATAGAGTCAATGGTAACAGGGCGCTTCTTATTGTGGATGTAGAAAATGACGAATTGTTTTTCAAGCTCTGCAAACGAGCTGATGGATCCTGGCTTCAGTCGATGAAACCAGTCGAGAGCTGGTCCGGTGAGGCTGGACTGAAACAGCAAACACAAAAGATGATCCTCTTTTATCAGAGGAAGGGACTTTCGGAATCCCTTGACATGGTCGGTTGGATCTCCGACTCCTGCATACTGGTCGAACTTTGGGGCATTCAGCTTGTTCGGCAGATCATGTTCCAGGATCTCGTTGGAGAAAGGAGACTCCTGGAATTGTTGAAGGGACTGCACAGCAAGTTGCTCTGCAGTGTGGCTCTTGGACCGGTGAAGGAGAGCCTGAGATGTTTTGAACTCCGCCAGCTGCTGGCTGAGTTGCTCGAACTTTTGGTTGGAATCATCAGCAGGGATGACTCCAAGTCCGCTATTTTCCCCTTGCTGGGGGTTGGTTTGTGCGGCTTTTAGACGCTCATTTTCTTCCTGCAGACGTGTAATTTGTGCCTGCAGATCTTGGATGGTGACTTCCTGATTAGTCATTGGATCGAGTGAATTTTGATTTAAGGGTGGGAGGGTTTTGGGTTTTCGATTATATCGAATTCCTTGCAGTCGGCGCCAAATGTATTAACCTATTTCTAGATTAATGCATCAACAGGGTCAGGTCGTTATGGAGACTTGACCAAATGGGGATATTGGAGATTGGGGTGGCTGCACCTCGTTGAGATCGAGATTGCCTACGTACTCTAGCTCGGGGGAATTGAACTTAGAGATCAAGCCATCGTAGTTCTGTTTATATAGAAGATGGAAGGGCGTGGATCGTGGATCTTGCAGATTCTCCGCCATCATAATGATGATTAAATGTGTAACGCGCGAGGATCATCCTTGTGAATTAATTCTGTAACTGATGAGAATATTCTGTGCATTGAATAGGAGCACGTGTGAATAGCAGGTCGCTGGTCGTTGTGTAGTCTGGTCGCTTTAGTCAGGCTGTGAGCGGGTAGAGATTGTGGCGACCTGACAGATGGATGACTGTGCCACGTGGCTGCTTTTGATTGGTCGAAGTATGTAGTACCCCTACAATCATCCACATAAACACAAACAACCAAAATTTCCTTACCTTTCACCTTCACATACAATGTTGGCTCACTATCACTTCGCTGAAAATCTAATTTCTGAAAATAAGAGTCAAGGCGGCTGTACCATGCTCTCGGGGCTTGCTTAAATCCATACAATGCTTTCTTCAATTTGTAAACTTTTTCCTCCTGTCCGTCCACAACGAATCCCTGTGGCTGTTCAACATACACATCTTCTTCTAATAACCCATTAAGAAAAGCGGACTTGACATCAAATTGAAATACTTGCCATTTCATTTGAGCAGCAAAAGCCAAAATAAACCGAACCGTTTCAAACCGAGCAACAGGAGAGTAAGTGTTAAAGAAATCTACCCCATACTGTTGCACATAACCTTTAGCGACGAGCCTAGCTTTCAATTTTTGCACACTGCCATCCACATTGTACTTCACCTTGTAGACCCACTTGACGCCAATTGCTTCTTTTTCGGGAGGCAAATCCACTAGCTCCCATGTCTGATTTTTTTCAATGGACTCAATTTCTGCTTGCATAGAAGTTTCCCATTCTTCTTTCCCTTCAGCCTCGGCATAACTCATAGGTTCTGCAATCATAAGAGCAAACGTGCAAGATTCATAAACATCTTTCAAAGATCGATACCTTAGCGGAGGTGAATCAGTATCAAGAGTGGGATCGGAACTGCTGTTGCCTTCACTACTTGGACTGCGTGGAGAGTTCATTCTTGGTGATGATTGAGGAGAGACAATAATTTCCTTCGAATTTGGAGGTTCGCCTTCACCTTCGACAAATGGAGCATGCTGAATTTTTGAGACATTCCAGTCCCAAACACTGCCTTCATCAAAAACAACATCTCGACGAATAATCAATTTCTTAGTTTCTGGATTATACAACCTATAACCCTTTGTCTCATCGCTATACCCAACAAAGATGCATTTTTCACTTTTCTTATCAAGCTTGGTGCGCTCATTAGAACCGATCAAGGAATAAGCAATGCATCCAAAAACTTTTAAATGACTCACATTGGGTTTTCGCTGCCACCACGCCTCATATGGAGTCATGTTGGGTACCGCCTTAGTTGGAGAGATGTTTAGAAGGAAAACTGATGTTGCAACTGCCTCAGCCCAGAAATCATTTGGAAGTTGCTTCTCATTAAGCATACTTCGAGCCATTTCTACCACGGTTCTATTCTTCCTTTCTGCGACCCCATTCTGCTCAGGTGTTCTTCTCACTGTTAGATGCCTACGAATGCCATGCCTCGTGCAGAAAGAAATGAAATCAGCAGATAAGAACTCTCCTCCTCTGTCTGTTCTAAGAATTTTGATGACTTCACCACTTTCTTTCTCTGCAAAAGCTTTAAATTCCTGAAATTTCTCAAATGCTTCAGACTTATAAGTAAGAAAATAAACCCAACTCATGCGAGTACAATCATCAATAAAGAGCAAGAAATATCTACTCTTATTGAATGAAGGAGTATTTGTCGGACCACAAATGTCTGCATGAAGGAGTTCAAGAGGCCTTTTTGCACGCCAAGATTTGCCAACATGAAATGATAACCGGTGTTGCTTCCCATACACACAACCTTCACAAATATCATCAATACCAGCAATAAAAGGCAAACCAAACACCCAATTTTTCTGTCTCAACAACTTCAGCCCATTAAAATGTAAATGACCATAACGCAAGTGCCAAATCTTTGATTCATCATTAATACTAGCAGCGAATGCACAAGCATCAAGACATGAGAAAACAATAGGAAACATTTTGTTTTGAGTCATACGAATCTTAATAGGAGGCACATCTGAATTTCGCTTCTTAATTTCACACATATCACCATCAAACATAACGGAAAAACCACTTTCAATCAACTGTCCCACACTAAGCAAGTTATGAGCTAAACCAGGAATGTAATAAACATCATGAATTATGTTTTTGATACCTGATTTAGTCAGAACTGCAGCTGTCCCTTTTCCTTCAATTTGAACTTGCTTATTATCTCCAAGTCGAACTTGCAACTTTACCGATTCGTCAAGACTACGAAAAATGCTTCTTTCACCTGTCATATGGTTACTACAACCACTATCTAGAAACCAAATGTCAATCTTACTTTCTTCAGCCATAAGACAAGTAAGAAACAAATTACTTTTTTCCTGTTTTTCATCACAGAAATTAGCTTGCGGCTTCTCCTTTTCTCAACAATTCGCTTCAATATGGCCCCACTTCTTACAGAAATGGCATTGCTTGCTTTTGAAATTCTTCTTGTGATTTTCTCTATCACCATAATCTGAATTGTGACTACCAAAATCAGATCTTCCACGGCCTCTTCCACGACCACGAAAACCACTTCTTCCTCGGCTACGACCTGCAAATCTATTAGAAGAAGAACCATCAAATTTCTTTTCTTTGTCAGAAATCTCTACCTTTGACTGGAAAGCTTGCTCAATATTCTTCTCCGATGATCTGTTTTGCATCCTTTCTTCATTAGCAGACAGAGAACCCATCAATTCATTAAGAGAATAATTAGACAAATCCTTAGACTCTTCAATGGCAGTAACTACATGATCAAATTTAGACGACAAACTCCTCAAAACCTTGTCTACAACTTTCTGATCATCAATATTTTCACTAAAACTCTTCATTTGATTAACAATAGTTGAAACTCTAGAGAAAAAATCTTGAACAGATTCACTACCTTTCATGAAGAGAGTCTCAAATTCTCTTCGAAGAGTTTGAAGTTTCACTGTGGTTACCTTAGCGTCGCCATGGAACTCCTGCTTCAAAATTCTCCAAGCTTCCTTCGATTTGGTGGCATTTGCTAGTCTTGGGAAGATAGACTCCGCCACAGCCTGCTGTAGAACAAGTAAGGCTTTTGCATCCTTCTTGCGATTCTCTTTCAAATTCTCTGAACTCTTAGAACTTTCAGTATCTGCATAGCCATTCTCAACCAAATCCCAAAGATCTTGAGAAATAAAAAATGTTCTCAACTTGATACTCCAAAATTCATAATTTTCACCATTAAAAATAGGCACCAAATTTTGTGAGAGGTTTAGAGTATTCATACCGTTTGACATGATGAATTACCCAAAAACAACAAATTCTGAAAATACCTCTTCCACCAATGATCGATACGCGTCGACTCCAATTGAAAGATCTTTGCTACAGCAACAAAATCTTTCCACGCCCAATTGAAAAAACTTGGCTCTTGATACCAAAACTGTTGGTTTAAGAATGACAATTTAAAGTAAAAACAATGAAACAGAGAACTTTGAATGACAATTGAATACTTTGTATTGATAAAACTCAACTCAATTAACTTTAATAACAAATGATCTGATTACAACTATTTATAGACTAAGAACTCTTAGTGGATAACCCCACTTCACAGACCATTAATCCATAACTCCACTTCCTTCAACTCTAAACTGTAAACTGAAAATAAGGAACACAACTCCTGTAGCTAATACACTACTTAGACTTAGTCATAGGACTAATGACATGGACTCTGACCTGGACAAATAACTGACTAGGACTGACCTGTAGAAACTAATCTGACATGGACGACGATGCATCAATTCTCAACATTTTGTCTCTTAGGCTCACTGTCCAGTGGTTCAGTGACGTTATTACCTTCATTACTTAGTCTTCTAGTTACATGCTTTCCAGGATTTTGCCATTCTTTCTCTAGTTCTACCTCCCTAGGCTGCTCACTTCCAGTATTTCCCATAGGAGCTTGTTGTTCACATTCGCCCTCTTTGTTACTACTCACTTCTTTCTCCTTCTGAACTGTGTCTTCTCCTCCTTTGGGGTCCTCCCCATCATCATCCCCTTGCTCTTTTTGAACCCATACATTCACCTTCTTTATTACTTTCCCTGGTTTTTTTATGCACTTCGCTTCAGTATGTCCAAAGATAGTACAATACTTGCATTTAGGTGGTTTCCAATTGTATTCAACAGGAATTTTGATGACCCTAGTTAGATACTTAGATCCAACATAACTGGAATTTTAGTTGGATACTTACAGTTAACATCAACCTCTATGCAGACTCTAGCATAAGATGTTCTCTTCCTTTCTTCTCCATACGATTGCATTGTGAACCCATCCTTCAAATTCCACATTCTTGTGCACACTTCCTTCGTATACATGTAAGCTGGCTTCCTTCCAACAAAGCACGCTACTACAAGATCAGCAAACTTGTCTTTGACATGTAATTATCTCACTGGATTCAAAGTGAACCAGTGGTTTCTCTTCTACAATAGTTGGAGGAATAAAAGTAAGGTTTTCCTGGCCAACTGCCTTCCACCCAAGAATCTCCACCCAACCAATGTTATCAAAACCAACCCGGACACCAACCCGGTGAAGGCACTGGGTCACTAGGTTAATGGTTCGACCATTGGGTCACTGGTCGAACCAGTCTAATATTAGTAGGGTTAAATATATTGTTAAATCTCAATGTTTAAATTTTTGTAATATATTTGTATTAAATATAAACATAATTTATCATAATAATTGGTATACACACAGGTTTGTGTGCTTTAGGTCGTGGGTTTGAGTCTAACTAAATCTTTTTTAATTAAAAAACATTAATTTCAAAGTGGAACTGGTTTTCTGGGTTACTGGGTTCAACAAAACCGATAAAACCCAGCCGGTTTTAATGGTTCATAACTGGGTTATATAAAAAAACGGTCCATTGAGTAACCCAGCCCATGTAAAACACTGGGTCACCGGTTTCCCGGTTTCCCGGGTCAACCCGCCGGACCGGGCCGGGTTTGATAACACTGCACCCAACTCCCCACCGTTTTAGCAGTGCCATCTTGAGCAGCACCCCCATCACCAGCCAAAACCCTAGGGCTTGTTTACTTGGGGAAAACTGTTTTCAGTTTTCCATTTCCATTTTTCTTTTCTATCTCTAGTTTTTTTTTTCTAATGAAAATTTTGGAAAATTAGAAAACTTGTTCACTTGATTTTAAAAATTAGAAAACTGTTTTCTGTTTTCTATTTTTCTTAACAACTTTTTTTTCTCAAAATAATAACTTTTATTGATAAACTCAAAGAATTACACAAGCTTGAACGTAAAAGACATATAACAAGCTTGAGCGAGATTCCATTAAATAAATTGTACAAATCATTTTTTCAAACCAAAACAACAATATAAACATAATAAAAAGAACATATTTAATAATATACATGTCCTCCACGAAAAAGGTTGTAACAAACTACAATTCACCGTATTACAAATTCAACATCTTGTAGTACATAAATAGGTTGTAACAAACTACAATTCATCGTATTACAAATTCAACATCCTGTAGTACATAAAAAGGTTGTAACAAACTACAATTCATCGTATTACAAATTCAACATCCTGTAGTACATAAAAAGGTTGTAACAAACTACAATTCATCGTGTTACAAATTCAACATCCTGTAGTACATAAAAAAATCAATGACGATTGTAGTCATCGCATATCTCATTTGCAATAACATCTCTCACTGCAGCCATTTGGTTTTGTTGGGACATATCCACTTCAATACCTTCTTGTACCACATCAAAACCTAACTCATCCTCAACAACTAATCCTTGCCTTTCATACATGGTAAACAATGTATCAGCTCTATCCTCCATTCTAATAAAATTATGTAGAGTACAACATGCTATTGGAATTAACTTTTGTCGTCTAAGAGGGTAATTAGGTATTGATTTTAAAATGGGAAATCTTGCTTTCAATGCACCAAAAGCCTTTTCTATCACATTGCGCAAGGTCGAATGTCGGTGGTTGAATAACTCACGCTTTCTTGTGATTTGTTGTTGCATTTGGTCATCATGGAAGTGATACCGCTCGCCACGGTAGGGGGCTAAAAATCCAGGTATGTTTGGATAGCCAGCATCTACAACATAGTAAGAACCTACAATTCAAAATTGTAAACTCAGTATATACCAAAGACATTCATAACTTCCAAGTAACTAAATAGTCAACTGGAACACCACCATAAAACAGTTACATAAAATTTCATGAACTGAAGTTTTTGATAAAATAAACTACAAATTTGATATTAATTGGGTTCTTAATTTAATAATTTATTAATTATGCTCTAACTTACGACAAAATAAGAGCAAGCGTATATTCAGAAATTTCATCTTAGACAGCAAGATCCATATACAACTAAGATACGATTATAAGCAACACTTAGCAAAAAAAAGAAGAATAAATCTCTTACCTTCAGGAGGAAGTGGAAAATTATTTTCTTGTCTAGTCAATGCATCAAGAAACACACGAGAATCGTGGGCGGTCCCTTCCCATCCAGTGTACACAAAAGTGAACATCATATCTTGAGAACAAGCAGCCATGACATTTTGTGTGATAAGAGCTGATTTTTTACCCCGAAAGGTTGTATGCTTGGATGCCGGAGACCAAGCCGCTACGTGAGTACCATCCAGAGCCCCGATACAGTTCTACAACAAGATATACAAGTTATTGATATAAATTATTTTTATTTTTATTAAAGAAAATAATAATAATTTACTTACAAATGCATAATTATAAAATCATATTTACTAGCATACCTTGAAATATGGATACCATTTTCGATTACTCTGAATTTCAGGTTGCACTCGTCCTCTATTCACTGGCCTAATCAAATTAGTACCTAAAGCTGTTAATGCTCTGATTGTCCATTTAAACCATTTGTGCACCGTAGCAGTTGAATGTTGAAATCGCTCAGCCACAATTCTTTGCTTGTGACCATAGCCCAATATTGCTAACCCCATAGCCATACCTTCTTTACACTGACATCTTTTTGATCTTGTAGTACTTTCATCATTTTTAACCTATCACATAAATTTCTAAATACGTGTGGCTTCATGCGAAAACTTTCAAAACATCTTGTAGGATTTCCTTCTAATACTTCCAGAATATATTCCTTGCCCCTAAGAACTGATGTCCTACAAGGAGTCTTATCCACAAAGAGGCTCTCATATTCTAATACATGTCTAATCATTAATAAATCTATCATGTCCTCATCAAAATCATCATCACTTGAGCTTGAACTTGATAAACCTTGCAAGGAACTGCTCGTTATAGCGTGTGTCATTTTACTGCATTAATGAATGAAGATAAGTTCATCTACCACTCAGTTGTCAGATAAGTTTTTTCTTGAAGAAAACCAGATGATCATGCCACCATTACAAAACTCAAGAACTCAATGAATTTCCAAGACAAGATTAAATTATGTATTCTACTAAAGGTTTGTTGATTAACACTTGTCAATATGTCAGAGACATAATTTTGTTTTTGATAATGTTGTAACCAGGTCTTTAAAGTTCTATTTTTCAATATCCAATTCTGCAAACTGGAATGTGATAAAGCAATACACAAGTTTCATTTGAATACAAGCATGCTTAACTTGGCTGAAACATTAATATATATACAATCAGATACAAAAAGAAATCTACTTCTTATTATTACAACAGAAATACAGAAAACCAAAAAAAGAATTCTCTAGTTGTCGAAACCTCAAAAAGATTTCACCTTCAATTTTAAATCTTACATGTACTAGAAGAGAAACTATGGATGATTAAAATTCATGGTAATAGACTATTAGTATAAGAAGCATAGATAAGTGTACCTAGTATTAGTGGTGTTTCTCTTGCAATGTGACCTTTCCTTCAATGCTAACTGCTAACCAAAGGTCTCAGAAAAGCAAGCAGTTCCTACTTAGCAACCTGAAACATACCAAGAGGGCATTGTAATTATTTTCACGAACCAAATGTAATAAAAAGTCCAACCTCCAAAACTAGAAATGACTCAGAGAGGGGCTAGTATTTAACAAGGAATTTAATTCAAACCCAAGCATCCAAAACTTTAGTAACATATTAAACATATTACACAGCGAGATATCACATTCCTGTCTAATAGTGTCGTCATTTAAAGAATGAAATTCCACATTCAGATACAACAGAAGAAGAATTAGAACTAAGTAGAATCAAAATCCAACTACAATGTTTATCACAATATGAAAAATCTGCAACATATTCATCCATTAAAAAACCTATAAACCAGTGACCTGAACTCATTCATCAATATATCAATCATTCAATTCAATAGCAAATCATTCGATTCATCCATTGTATCAACAACAATAAAACACTAACATCCAAATATCATCAACAATTATAAAACAAAACACAATAATAATAACAATCCCAACTATAATCTGATCACCTCACTACACTCATAGTCACTAGAAATTTCTCTATAGCACACCACACTCATAATTACTACAAACGTTCTACCCACATCTTTCTCCTAGGACTAGACATCTTGATAAACATCTTCCTCCAATCTGGGTCTTTGAACTTCTCCAAAGCTTTGGTGTATGAATCATCAGGAACATTCTCTTTCCAAGACATCCATACATTCCTCAATAGTGTAAGGATCAGATACAGGACTAGTGGCTTTGTTAGATGATTGGTCATTGTATATGGCTGCCTTTGCAAGATCTTTTTTAGCTCTAGCCTCCAAGGTAGATGCCCAGATTTGCAAGCATGAATCCAACTTCTCCAATTTTGACTCCTTCTTCACCCGAATACAACCTGGCAAGAAATCTTCAGCTGGCCGCTTACCCTTCGAGCTTGAAGTACCTGATTCAGTTACATGGATGCCTTTATTCAAGAAGTTTTCTTCGGTTTGGCGTTCTTCATCAGAGCTGGGGGGTAACATGGTGGAAGAATGGTGAAGAAGTCCACTCGCAGTCGACTTATCAAACACTTGGCCAAAAAGTTGGTAATTCTTGCAACCACTCTTTTGAAATGACTTGAAGATCTTGTTTTTCTAAGATTTTACATATAAATAATAATCATAAGTGTGTAATCCACATACTAATATAAAACATAATAATATCAAAAAAAATTATATTTACTACCTTAAAAAACATCTGCCAAACATCTTCTCGAGCAAAAACAGTATTTGAACCCAAATCATAAGTAACACATGTATGCTCCAACAAATCAGAAAAATAACGATGCTTGCTACGAAGACGATTATACTTTCCCTTCAATCTTTCCGCCCCATATCTCTCTCCAATTGACAGATACAACTCATTGTCCATAGCATTCCAATCAGATGTCTTAAAAGTTGGTGCGCCTTTTGCGTCTCGCTTAACTTTCTCGTGTAACATGCTCAAAAAAGCATTCTCATTGTTATTAGTCCAATCCATGTTATCATCATTCTCTCCATTTTTTACCCCCATCTAAAGACCAATAAAAACACTACAATAACTAAGATAAACCCAACAAGATTAATATAAAGAAGTTAGCAAAAGCTTCCTTATAATCACCAAAAAGTAGACTTCACAACCATCAATCATACTTTGCTGATGCAGTTAAATAACTGAGCAAACATCCTCAGTAATTTGAAAACTTTTATTTGAATACAGGTTGGATAGTTCTAAGATAGTATAAACTGGTTCGTGAAAATAAACTGGGGCATTTTGTTGGTAAAAAGATAGTTATGTAAAAAATGGTTACTCCATATGTGAAGCTTGAAGAACAGTTGGCTGACATCTTTACTAAAGCTCTTGGGATAATATCATATGTGCCACATTATCTATGCAGAAGCTTGAGGGGGAGTTGAGAGTGTGTTGTGTTGTACTTTCAGTCTCTGCGGAATAAAAATGCTCTATGGACTAAGGTGTTAAACAAGCACAACCTATCCGAATTTCTCAGTGTGAATGGATAATGTTTACTCTAAGATGGAAAATGAAGCTCTGCTGCTGCCTTTTGACCTCACTGGCTGTTCAATTATCTTTTTATTACATGTAATCATGGATGATAGAGAGTAGGAGGTGTTGAACTGTTGGAGAATAAGGCGGGCAAATGGAGGAAAGATGACGGCAAAACGATTAAGGTAAAAGAAAAAGAACTGACTTGAAAAACAAAAAAACAAACCATTTTTTGATGCAAATATCAGTGCCCTCAGTACTCCATTATTTTTGTGCAAGAAAAAAATACTGAAAACACGAAACATCGTGTGCTAGTTTTGAAGTTAAGTGAAACAACCAAAATTGGAACCATTCCTTGAAATCAAATACAACTTGAAAGGGTGTAAAGGCAAATTCATGTGCACAAGTAATTATCGAGATTGTTCAAATATCACAGGAATCATATAGACTTACTAAATCTGATTTAATTCAACTGACCAAGAACAAACACAAACATGCATCCAAACTATAACTATACAAGAAAAGTTTAAAATCCCACAATCCAAATTCTAGTTACTCAAATCATATTCAATAAATGCCCACCTGAGTTAAGTACTTACAATAAGCTTGATACTGACATTATAACAAACACAGAGATTGCATCAGATCTTACATTTTTATAACTTTCAATATCACAAACATCATAACTACCCATGCTCGCAAAATCCCAAACATCGTAAACTTAGAAGAAAATAAATACCCATGCTCCCAAAAATGTTCTCGCAAAATTTCAGAAAATAAAAACCCATTCTCGCAAAATCCCAATGAAAATTCTCATGCTCGCAAAATCCCAGAAAATACACTAGTTCAAAAGCTAAGCTAAACTTAGCCAAACCCCCAAATTCCATAGAAGAAAACCCCAAATTTTAATACTATTTGTTGATAATAACAATTGTGAAATCAGGAAATTGTACCTTTCTCTAATTGATTATTGACTGAAGAAGAAAGCTCCAAACTGTAATGTAATCACTTGTAACAAAAAGTTTGAAAACCTAAGAAGATAAATGTCAAAATTAGAGATTGAGCAGAAATTATTCTTAGATCTAATACTTATATCCATAATTGATTGAATAGAAACATGAAGAATTAATAAAAAATCAATTACCTTTTCGACGATGAAAGTAGTCAGTGATGTTGTTTTGTGAAGAGGAAAGAGAGAGAAGAATAAGAGGAAGAAGATTATGATGAAGAGAAGAGAGATATGGAGAGAGATGAAGAGGAGAAGGAAGGAAAAGAAGAGATCGATGAACCTTCAACCCTTCTCCATGATTTCTTTTTTTGTTCTTTTTTTTTTCGTGAGTTCTTTTCTTCTTCTTTGATCGTGTTTTTGGTTTCGCGATGGTGCTTTTCAAATGGAAAACGCTAAATTGGTGTTTTCCCTTTTTAAGTTAAAATAAGAAAACAGAAAATTATTGGAAGTCAGAAAACTGTTTTCTAAAACTATAAAAACATCTCAAGTAAACACGTTTTCTAATTTTCATTTTCTTTGGAGATAGTTTTCCGGAAAACTAGAAAAGTTTCCCACAAGTAAACTGGGCCCTAGTCTCCCTAGGGTTCCTATCCATATCATTAGCATCGTTTTTCCCATTGCTTGTTTGCGTGCTGCCTTCAACATCAGTAATTCCATCATTCGTAGTCTCAACCAAACTAGAATCTCTGCTACTTTTATTATTCCTAATACCAGAGACAACTTGGTTTAGGGTTTCCTTCAAAGGGACAGACAAAGCTCCAGCAACTGTTCCAATTTCTACTCGACTTTCCGATATGGTTGGAACCCTAACTTCTACAGATTTGTTTCTACTTAGTTTCTCCAGTGATCCCACTCCATATTTCTTAATGATTGCTGCTTCTAGGCTTCCATCATCATCATCATCAAACCGAACTAGACTTGAACTTGGACTCATCAAACTAGGGTTTCCCAGATTGGAAACCGCAAAACAAATTAAAGAAGAACTCGTACTAACCATACTTAATCATAATCATAAACAAGAACAACTGTTTAACCAGAAAAAGTAATTAACAGAGAAAGAAATCGAAAAAAAAAGACTTCAAAACCCTAGTCGCCTAGAGAGAGGAACCCATTAGAGATAAACTTGAGTTGTTTAATTTCAGATGGGTTGAAGAAGAAGATGTTTTAACCATAGGATTAGATATAAAAGAGTTATATGTTGATGAACGATTAGGATTAGGGTGATTTAGGTTTTGGTTATCAAAGGTTTATACTAATTAGGATTCAGAGTTGGTTTTCTTTTTTATTAGGTTTTGGCCATCATTTTTGAACCAACCAAACAAAAAACCCGGTTGAACCAAAATTATTCTCAAAATACCTGAAGTTACCCCTGAAATACCACGTGATCTGCACGTGAAAAACTTAAAAACTGAAAACCACCCCCTCAGAAATTATCAGTTGAGACAATTGATAATAAAATTGGTATCAATTGTTACAGAGAGACAAAACCACAATTGTTATCATAAAATTCCAAGAAACAATATTCTCTGGGGCATCTCATCAAACAATTTTCTGGCCATAGAGAGAAAGCCACAATTGGCAAATCCCGAAATCACCGAATTCTAAGTCGCAATATTCCTACAAACAGGGTTTTTTTTTTATCAAACCAAGACTGGGCAACATCCAAATCACAATTTTTCACATACCCAGATATAATCGCAGTCCAAGAAACCTCATTTATCTTTGAAATTTTATTAGATGTTTTCCTCGCCATATCTAACTGCCCCCCTTGCAGACACCAAATCTTTAAAAACAGAGTACATATTAATCAAAGTATTCACAACAAACACATTTCCCTTCTCGCATTCTAGAAACAACTCCCACGACCTTTACAACAAATGGGTAAATAAAATTACCAGGTTTACATCAATTTTGAAACATTTTCATATTAGTAACAACCCCTTGTTCTGGAAATTGACTTCGAAAATACCCTTTGATGAGTGTATTATAAAGATATGTAGAAGAAAGAGGATGACGGCAATCCTCTGTTTCTATAAGAAGACTAGCTTAGATAGAAAAGATGTGTTTTGAGAAAAAGAGAGAAACTCAATTAGTTGAGAAAGAAAGATGGATTGGTGAATTGAGTCCATTTACTAAGAATCAAGCTAATTATGGTTTGAACTTTGAATTGGTGTAAGGTTTTGCAGGATTGCAAGTGAGCTTGCAAACTTGTGTGGTGTGCAAAATGAAATGTTTTTTTTTTTTCATTTTAACCAAGTCATGGGGTTGGTTCCTACAATTGGAGGGCTTAACTTCTAAATCAAAAGGTTCAGACTTCAGAGATTACAATTACGAATCATTTGTAGCCGGGTGCAAAAACATTTAATATAGTAACCGGTGAGGACAGACGTTAAATACCTTTTCTAAACAACCACGCTCTTCCAATTAAACTTACAACTTGATAAAGATTGATGTGTAAGAGATATTAATTTCACAAAGACTACTTGTTTTTGCATACCTTAAACTTAATCAAACAATTTGAGTGAATGATTAAACAACAAAAACCCCTTCAGCAAACTCCTCTTTCAACCAACAATCTTTGACAATCAACCAAATTGAAATTGAATGTTTAATTTATTTATTTTTTTGTTTGGATGGTAAGTGTTTTGTTGGGAAACAATTTCCAGAACTCATGAGAGTTCAGAAGATGGCTGACCTCCTTCTTCTCCGGCCTAATGATCTTTTCTGATCCACTCATTCCCTTCCTTTTGATGAGACCTATCTCATGATGGTCTCAGCTCCTCCTCTCCTCCCCACTACCCACCCCCCTCCCATTCCTTCTCCTTCCATCATAACTGTACCTAATTAAAGCTTGGAAATTGAAAGGGAAATTTTCAATTTCTACTTCTACTTCAAATTTAACTCTCTTGAAGATAAGAATCAAGTGCTTGAAGGAGGACCTATTTTCATAGGTGGTAAATTCTTGATTATCCGACAATGGTCTAAAGATATAGAGAAACAGAAGAACAAGCTCAAAACTATTCTGGTTTGGGCCAAAATCTACAATCTCCCAAAAGAATTGTGGACTGAAGAAGGACTGGGTTATATAGCTAGTCTTGTATTGAGAGAGTTGTTAATGTTCAACTTGATTTGAATGTTACACCTCCCATTGCTCAGAGTTTAGATGATATAGTCATAGTTACTCAGAGTTCAGAAGATGTTTCTCATGTGTCTCATTCCAGTTACAGTGGAGACAATGAGGAAACTTCTCAATTCACTCAGGAGAAAATGACTTATGATGCAGCTTCTAGTGAAAAGGATTTTTATGAGTCAAGAGCCTACCTTTTTCACCCTAAATCTTTGGTTCATGAAAAAGAAAAGGTAATTAGCCGAAAAGCTTCTAGAGCTGAGAGAAGGAAGCAAATTCAAGATGATTGAGCAACATCAGGTTGAATCTTTTGATAAAGCTCGAGCTAGCAAAAGAAAGCACAAGGAGAAAAGGGAGAAAAAACAGAAAGAAAGACCCAAGGGGTCTGGGAAAAAATCTTCAAAACTTAATCATGTCTGAGTCTATCAGCGTATGGAATGTGAGAGGTATGAATGACCACACAAAGGCGAAGGAGATAGGAAAGTTTAGAAGTGAAAATAAGCTGAGTTGCTTAACTCTTTTGGAGACGAAAGTCAGAATTGAGAACTATGACACTATTAGAAGGTTATGTTGCCCTGCCAACTGCCTTCATCTCAACAATTATAACAAGGATCCTAGTGGACGCGTATGATATACAGAAATTAGAGGAGTCCGATCAGTTTATTCATTGTAGCATTACTTTGCTACCTTCCAACCAGCAGTGTTTCTTCACATTTATCTATGCCAGAAATCCAAGACCCCAAAGACTTATCTTGTGGGAGGATATTAAGAGAATGGGTAATTCTATTAATCTGCCTTGGTGTGCCCTGGGGGATTTCAATAATGTACTCACAGCAGATGAAAGAAGAGGTGGAGATACACTTTATGGACTGTCTGCTTCAATCTGGTTTGGTGGATCACAAGGCTACGGGTTTCTTCTTTACGTGGTCCAACAACTCTCAAGGCTCTGGCCGAATTCAATCTAGCTTTGCTGACACAGGTGTTGAGTTCCTCCGCATGGTGTATCTGATCACTCCCCTGTTGTCCTCACCTGGTACTCTTTTACTAAGAAGGCTTCTTCATTCAGATATTCTAAAATTCCTTGATTCTTTCAAGTAGTGTTTGAAGTTTGGCAGTCTGATAATCACTCTGATCCTATGAATATTCTAATCCAAAAATTGAAGTTGTTGAAGGGAAGACTTATTGTGTGTGTAAAGAATAATGGGAAATTTAGACTTAACCCCCCAAGTAATGGACCTCTTTTGATTAAACCCCCACATATTTGAAAAGTTTGACTTTACACCCCACTATTTGGTTCCGTTAAGTTTTTCATCCAAATATTATTTTTATTTCCTCAAATACCCCTCATTCTCTTATTAGCTAAAACCTCCCAAAGTACCCACACTCACATATAGTTAGAAACTAAAATCAATTTAGCAATAACACCTCCTTCTTCATATCTCTTTTAAATGAGTTGCAACTTGGTCAAGATTGTTTTTTCTTCTTCTTTTCAAATCTAACATTGAAATCGAAGCAATCACAACAATAAACAATGGGGAAGATCAATCTTAGGTAAGTGTATGATTTCTTTGAAGGATGTGTCTTCTTCTTCTCAAATTTATTTGAAATCGAAGCAATTGCATCATATAATCGCAATCATTGTTGCTAAATTAAGTAAAAATTGTGTGGAAATGGTGTAGATCTACTTTGTAAAGTTGAAAAGTCCTCTCTACTCTTTCCCTTCAAAACCCTAACAATGGAGTGAATTAAGATGGAGAAGATGGGGGGGGGGTTTAGCTAATAAGAGAATGAGGGGTATTTGGGGAAGTAAAAATATAGTTTGGATAGAAAGACAGAAACAAACGGTGGGGTGCAAAGTCAAAATTTTCAAATATGTGGAGGTTTAATCAAAAGAGGTCCATTATCTGGGGGGTTAAGTCTAATTTTCCCAAGAATAATTGCTCAATGCTTCACAAGAGAGTTGATGAGGCCAGAATTGAATTGCTAATCTTCAAAAAGCTTTGCATGATAACCCTCTTAATTTGGGGCTTGCTGTGAAAGAAAAGCAGGTTCTAAAAAAGTATGGCAACCTAGCACGTGCTGAAATGATAACACTGAGGATGAAGGCTAGTTGTGACTGGTTGTGTATGGGTGACAGAGGGACTCCTTATTTTCATAATGCCATAAAAGAAAGAAGATCCAGGAATGCTATATGGGCAGTTACCAATCAACAGGGTTTGAAAGTAAACAGTCAAGCTGATGTTGAAAGAGAATTTGTCCAGTATTTTACAAGCCTTATGGGAGAAGATAGCTCAGCTACTATTTCTAATGAATTTATCACTAACATGGAAGTTAGAAATGAAGTCCCTCCAGAGATGGCTGAAATTCTTGAATCTGATATTGTTGAAGAGGAAATAAAAGCTGCTTTATTTGATATTGGAGATGCAAAGAGTCCGGGTCCAGATGGATTTAATGCTCACTTCTTCAAAACTTGTTGGAGCATTGTTGGAACTGACTTTACCAGGGCTGTGACTAATGCTTTTACAAGATAGTGTATGCCGAGAGGGGTGAACTACTCCACCTTCTTATGTTTGGTTCCGAAGACTAAATGCCCAACTAGAGTGGATGAGTATAGACCTATAGCATGCTGCAACACTATCTACAAGTGTATCTCAAAGGTCATTACTAACAGGCTCAAATTGGTTATAGAAGAATGTGTCCATTCTAATTAGACTGCCTTCATTCCCGGAAGGTCAATCCAAGACAATCTTCTTCTTTCTCATGAGTTATTGAGAAGTTACAATAGAGCCAAAGGTACATCCAGATGTTCTCGTAAAGTTGACTTAAGGAAAACATATGACATGGTGGACTGGAAGGCTATATTGGCTATACTGCAGAGAATCAAGGTGCCTACTAGAATGATCCAGTGGATTGAATTGTGTGTTTCTACCCCTTTTTATTCAGTTATCATTAATGGTGGTGCAAAAGGTTATTTCCAATGGAAGAGAGGTCTCAGGCAAGGAGACCCTCTCTCTCCCTACTTGTTTGTTTTAGTAATGGAAATTTTGGGATCTCTCCTTAAACAAGCAATGGATGATAAGCTGTTGAATTGACATCCTAAATGTAAGAAGACTAAATTAACACATCTTTGTTTTGCTGATGATGTGTTAATATTCTGCAAGGGTGAAACTCAGTCTATGATTGCTATTAAAGAGGTTCTGCATGTGTTTACTGAGATCACTGGGCTAGAATAATACTAAAACTTCTTTGCTTGCTGGAGGATTGTCTACTGCTGCTAGTATGGATCTGGCTGCTATATTACAAGTGCAGCATGTGAAACCCCCAGTTACCTACTTGGGTATCCCTCTATCAGCCTCCAGATTGGGTGTCAAAGATTGACAGCCCCTACTTGATAAGGCCCTTCAAAGAATTTACAACTGGAAATCAATACATCTTTCTTTTGCTGGAAGACTCCAGCTTATCCAGTCTGTGTTAACTACATTTCATATCTACTGGTCACAAACATTCATTCTGCCTTCTACAATTCTTTATAGTATGGCAAAGAAATGCGCTTTGTTCTTATGGAATGGGCCCTCTATGGGTAGGAAAATGCACCAAGCAAAACTCTCTACTATTTGTCTTAGTAAGGAGGAAGGATGACTTGGTATTTCAAATATGAGGATCTGGAACCAAAGTGCTTATCTTGGCTTGGTCTTCAAGATTGCTGCCAAAGGTACTAGTCTTTGGGTTCAGTGGGCTTGGGAACATCACTTGAAGAACAAGTTTTTTTGGACAATGAAAATTCCTACGGATTGCTCTTGGGTCTGGCGGTGTGTTCTTAAAGCTAGAGAAAATGCTTCAAAATTTATTACTTACTCTCTAGCTGAGGGGAAACAAACTCTTCTTTGGCATGATATTTGGTGTTGTGACGCTCCATTGTGGCACAATCAAATTGCTAGGCTTAACTGGAGTCATTTTCCGAGCAATTCAAAAGTTGAAGTTTTGATAAATGATAGAAGTTGGAATGCTGAAGTTCTACTGTTACAGGATAATGGTCTTAAGCAAATGATTTTTAATACAAAGATCAATCAATTTCTGGAAAGTGATGTTGTTATATGGAAGCCTACCCCATCTGGTGAATTCAGTTCTAAGTCTGCTTACCGAATTCTTAATCCAATTCTCAACAAGGTGGTCTGACATAAATTGGTTTGGGGGAAGTTTGTGATCCCCAAACATTCCTTCTCTTGTTGGCAGCTGTTTTCTGGTAGCCTTCAAACCTCTGATAGGCTCAAACAAAAAGGAATTCCATCTTCTAATGGGTGTTTATTGTGTGGTAACCACAGAGAGAACTCACTGCATCTTTTCTTTGATTGTCCGTACAGTAGGGAAGTGTGGCAGGGTGTGAAGTATTTTCTAGGCATCAATTCTGATACTAGAAGTCCTAATTGGGAGTGGTGGAGCATTCTCAAACTCTGTAGAGGTAAAGAGATAAAGACTGAGATATATAAGGTCTTTATTTGTGCAGTGGTGGGATACATATGGGCAGAAAGAAATAGAAGAATTCATCAAAATAAAAGTCTAGTCTAAGTGCAGCTACTCTTATTAGAGGGAAACTTTTAAGAGACATGGTGATGTATCTTCAAGTGTAACTAGAAAAAGTCAAGGACTCTCATGAAATCAAATCCCTGCTGGATAAAATTGGCGTGAGTCCTAAATATAAAACCAATCCTTCTATCACTTGTTCTTGGCAGAGACCTGAAGAAGGTACAATTCTGATTAACTCAGATGGAGCTGTTAATAAAACTCTTTCTCATGCCCCGCGGGTTCCCACTTCCCAGCTTGTAAACTTTTAAATTCCTGAAATTGAGAGAGAATTTCGTGGGAACAATCAAAGGTTAAGTCTCTCCACGTGGCATTGTGAATCGTGGATTCTGGTTGCTATTACGTGTACAAACCCCATTAGCCACGTAAGATATAACATCAACTTAAATTAATTGGGTCCAAGCCTCCAAGGAACCAGTGCAATTACTGCAATACAGTAGTTGCAGACTCTCTCTCTCTCTCTCTCTCTCTCTCTCTCTCCTGAGTACTGACCGTCTTACCTGCTAGCCAACCGCCATTGTTGCGCAATCGTAAGTTTCTTCTTACATTTCTGGTTACTTTAAGTAATTGATTTTTTTTTTTTTTTTTGGTTAAATAAATGGTATGGCAGGAAATTGGGTTTGTTTGAGGTCTTCTGATACCATTTTATAATTTGAGTAGCAAAAAATTGGATTTTGGGTTGGGTGGGTAGGGGTGGGGTGGGGTGGGGATTTCTGATATATATGTAGAGAGGTAGAAAAATCGAGATTAAATTGAGGTAGTTCAACATTAAAGAGGTAAATTTTTGTTTTGGTTGGAGAATTTCTTATTTCTGAGTTGATTTGATTGCTAATATTTGGTGGTTTTTTTTTTTTCGATTTTAACATTCTTGTATCTTTTAATCATTCAAATACTTCGTTTGGTTTTCTACATCTTGTCGGTTATGCATTCTGAAGCACAGTATTGGATTTTCCAGAATGTTGAAACATTAGATTACTTTATTTCATTTTGTTCATGTTCTACATAGTGTAATAGTGGGTATCCATTATGTATAATGTGAAGACTTTTGCGGTATAGCAATAGGCTATGTCATTGTTGTATCATTGATAATTGTCTTTCTCCTTGGTAATGATTTTCAATGAATAACCGGTCTCAACTCTCAACATGTTGTGCTAAACTGTATACTTTTTAGTATCTTAGCCTTTTAAGATGTCTATTGGGGTAGGCCGATAGGATATCAACTCAACTTCTTACAAGGTTAAATTAACTTATTAACGTATAAGATACAGACTTACAGTTGCTTTGTGACATGTGGGTGGGTGGGTGGGGGTAAAATGAGTGACAAATCTTGCCCATTTCCGTTTCATGGTTGAAAGTCAAGTATCCTGGCCTTAATTTGTGATGCCTACTTTTAAAGACTTGATCATCAATGTTTGGGGTATGGGTCTTAGCCAGATCAGAAAGCCTGAAAAATCAACCTTGCATGTCCTGTCATTCCTCGACTAGCTAGTAGGAAGTCTCCTCCTATCTTGTTCCCTAAATAATTGTGTAACTGACCGCCACTGCTTGTTTGATCTGATTTGCTTATCTTGTTCCACAGTCCTACAATAAGAAAAGGACAGGAAGGGCCCTGCTTCGATAATTCAGGTACCCCACCCTACGCCCTTAATGGGACTTCTATCTCTCTAAGTGAGCTTCCCAACATTTCAGGATCTGGAAGCTTCTTCTTCTCCTTGCTTGCTCTCACCACCATGTGAAATTTACTAAATTGTAGTTACTAAATTTAGTAACTACAATTTAGGGGTTAGGGGATTGTAGTTACTAAATTCCTCCCAATCAAATTCGTCGTAACACTCATAATGATCGACTTTACGAAGATCCCATTGAATTCTGGAAGCTCGTAGCATGGGTCCAACAATATCTCAAAAACAGATGAAGTGCTATCCCGTGCAATCTTTTAAAAAGAACAGAAAAAAAGAAAAAAAGAGTCCAAAACAAAGGAGGAAAGCAAAAAAAGGAGGGCTAAACTCATATCGAGAAGGCATTCCATCTGACTTACAATAAGTTGTGAATCACTAAACAATGTAAGTACCTTTATTTTCACCTCCCAAGCCATTCTGAGTCCAGCAAGAGCAGCCTCGTACTCAGAACCGACCAAACTTTTGTTTATGTAAAGGTCATGTTCGCCCGTCAGGTCACACTCTTTATTGTACAGGTTTAGCGCACTTCTTTCAAAAGCTGGAACCATGTCTCCAGTTACAAAAATCCCTCGCAGTCAGGCTTGATTCCCTTCTTCCTCTAGAAATAGATCCCCCTTCTCTGTAGTAGCATTCTCTTGTGAGTAAGTAAAGTAACTCTCTGGAAAGCTGAGTTGCTATGGTGAAAGTCAATATTGAAGGAGCTTGGTTTTTACCCTGGAAGACCCATGAAACTATATTGTGATAACAAATCTCCCATTAGCATGGCTCACAACCCAGTTCAACATGATAGGACCAAACATGTTGAAGATGGCAAATAGATGCATAATGAGTAGTTGACCTATAGCCTCGAGTGAGCTTTTAGGGTCTAGGCAGCGTACTCGCTTCTATCGGTACGGGGTCAAGCAGAGGCTTCAGATGTTGATGGAATAGATTGCTTTTTGGAGCTCAAACAAAGAAGAGTCTGGTCCGGTCTGAATTCAGGCCCGCCTGTCTGCTGCTAGGTCCGGGGATGGCGCCAGGCTCACACCGCGTAACTCGCGTTGGGAGTTCAACCCCCAGGTTAGCCTTCCACCATAGCCGTCTTCTCACAAGGTTGAGGGTCAGGCCAAGTTCGCCCAAGTGCCCAACCTGCTGACTTTTCAGCGACTGATCATCATAACATCAGGGTCGGGGTTCCTGAAAGCCAATTTGACATCTTTGCTGTTTATTTTCGAAGAAGAAGCCCAGTTTCTGGATTATATTTTACCCAAAACCTGCCAACAAACCCTAGGGACTTTATGCCATGACTAATCGTAAAAACTTTACTTTCAATAATTTTGTACGAGTGGATAACGGAACTGTGTCTTGGGTCATTGGTTTGAGACAGGTGTTTAACAATTGGGAGATTGATGACCTAGCTGCCTTGCTAGGCAGGATTGGGCTCCTTCTATGCCCAATCTTGAAGATAATAAACTAGTGTGGGTCCATGAACCTAAGGGGTGCTTTTTGGTTAAATCTTGGTATTCAGCTCTTCTTCTAGCTTCTCCTTACTACCCAGCTCCTTTATCTTACCCTCGGTATCCTTGGAAATATTGTCGGGGTCCAAAAGTGCCTCCTACGGTCGCCTTTTTTACTTGGTATGCTTGCCTTAGGAAAATCCTAACCATAGATATTCTTTGTAAAAGGGTAAGGTCATTGTTAATTTATGCCTGTTGTGTTATACGGATGGAGAGTCTGTGGAACATTTGTTGATTCAGTGTAGCTTTTTGTATTCTGTATGGGTTTATTTCATTAGGTCAGCTTCTTTGGTGTGGGTAGGTCCTGAGTCGGTCGTTGATCTTCTCTTGATGTGGCTTCTGGTGTGAAAGCGGCTTTGGGGTATCATCCCTTATACGATCCTGTGGGGTATATGGTTAGAGCGGAACCACATGCAATTTGAGGATTTTCAGTGGGACGTGGCACGTACCATCCAGGACATCAAAGGCCTCCTATGGCTTTGGAGTAAGAGATGGCCAGATTATGGATATATTCCTTATGCTGCGTTTGTGTTCTCCTGGGAGTCGTTCATTTGTGAATCATGATGTTGTACCTTTTTTTTTTATTTGATAGCTAGTTTGTTTTTATTTATTTTTTCTTGCCGATGGACATCTCATCCTTTGAAACTCTCGTACAAAAACTTTGTTTATAAAGATATTTGGTTGTTTACATCTCAAAATCACAAAAAAAAAAAAAAAAAGAGGAAAAAAGAAAAGAAAAAAAGAGTAAATATATCATTATGGTTAGTTACTAGCATCATCACCATCATCATCCTCTTGATTTTGTTACTGTAGTTATAGTAATAAGTATTATTGTTATTGCTATTATAATTATAGTTGTTGGTGTTGTTCACTTGAGAAAGCAGTTTGGACTGGACCCGATTTGTGAGGGACATGAGGTTGTTCTTTGGGGACCAGTATAACCCATAACTCAATGAAGTCCAGAGTTTAGGTCACACTGCACTTATGAAAAATGAGTCACCACTCACTTGTATTCAACTTGAGCAGTCGGCGGTTAACTTATAGTTTGATATTGTAACAGAGTAAAGAAAACAAGGAGCTCACCATGTCATTTATGAAAGGTGATTTGCTTACAAAGACAAGAAAACTTGTTAAAGGACTTGCTAAGGCAAACCCTGTATGGCTCAAAGCTATGGAAGAGTAAGGCTATTCGCTACTGTTTTCATTTGCTTGCTTTTTAATATCATTTTCTCGAAGAAGATATCGCCTTTTTGGGTTGCATACTAGAGCTTTGAGGGGTTATGGTGTGATATTTTCCTGGTATTGATCTCACTCCTAAGCCATGACATGGACAGCAAATTCAATCCAACAACTTTCATAATTTTGGAATGGCAGCAAAGTTTTGATTGATTTTGCCTAGTCGTTGATTGCGACATACCAACAAAAAGTTGAAGTCCTCAAAACATAAGATGGTATTGTTTTTTGAAGACAAGACTTGAACTTGTGTAGTTAGAAAGTGGTCTTTGGAAATTACTAGAGTAAGGCATGGACAAATAAATAAATCTGGTTTCCAACTTTTCATAATATATTCTGCTTTTGAAGAAAAAGAAAATATTCTACTTGAGTTTTCATGATGAGGTAATGGATATTATTGATGGTTTCTTTTACCGTAGTATTGATATTGAGCTTATGATTTACGACTTTAAATTTTGATGAGAGTATTTACATTTGATCACCTAGGAACCCGCCTGTGACATTCCCACGTACGAATGCAGAAGTTAAGCCAATAACTCTCCCTGAGGATACTTATGTGAAGAAGTTCTTTCAAAAGCATCCCGATTCCAAACATGAAGATGCTTTTAGGTATTGTTTGCTTTGCAATTGTTATATTCTGTGCATTGAAGGTGTTTCTGATATTCTGTTTTGAGGTCAGAAATAATCTTGGACCCTAACTTTAGATATGTTGATTTTGGTACTTAGGAACTTAGGATTCCAAGCTTGGAACTCAGCACTGCTAGGTTTAGCCTTAACTTTGTTGCAAAAAGATGAATAAAGTACTCCTCACTAATGTGAATCAGCTCTTATAGATAAAAGTTTCCTACTCCAACTGCTCACTCTTAACTGTACAACTAATATTACTAATTTCCAAAAAGGCCTACTATTCCAAGGGGATGTCCCATATACTTCCAAGGTTAGGATTTAGCAGCACATTTTGTGATTCTCCTAAGGTCCTGTAGGTTAGTCACATGCCAATCAGGGATGTCTCTGAGAGGTTGGCTTTGGCCAAGAAGCAACCTCAGATAGGAAGATAGATTTGTATGTCAGTATCTGCTTGATTGATGGACCCAGGAATATCTTTGTGTGTCAGCGAATTGTGAAATGCCTATATCTTTAGCATCATTCCCTGCCTTGAAGTCCTTCATCATACCAACGGCCATTGCTTTATTAATCAGCCGAGTGAGAGCCTCCGCCACTACATTGGAGAAGGGAAAACAAAGTGGTGGTGGTGGGGAAGGGGGTTAGTCATTAGCGTTATGGGTGTCTCCTTGTTTCAACCCTTCTCGCTTGACGGTATTTAATTAAGAGATGTAGCACTATAAACTCTTTCTTGGAAGATTATCAACTATTTCCTGCAGATACACTCTAGGATTCTAAAACTAATATTAGCATACAATTTGAACAAGCTATAGAGAAAATCCAACAGAAAGAGAGAGAGAGATGGGGAAATAAGAACTTGTTCAAAAAGCAGAGAACTGCACAATGTTAAATTTAGGACAAACTGTCGAGTTATGTAACAATGTAGGGTTGAATTCCCAACTTATGCAACCAACTAAATTAGGTTTAAAATTATCAGCCAACTTTTAAGTATTCCCAATTTATACAATGCCGTCAAATAAAATCTAACAGACGTTACTTTTATATTGACTGGATGTTTTTTAATATTAAAAACTATTTTTTCCAAAAAAATAAAAATAAAAATTGGTTTTATCTCAAAAGAAGTAAATCATGGGTTTCTCGACCTCAATTTTCAATTTTCTACTTTTCAATCTCTTTGAATTCATCAAATCGAATTTAAAATATGAGTTTATTATTGTGTTTTTGGGTTAAATAATTTATTTTATCATGAGTTTATTGTCTGATTTTGGGTTTTGGTTTTAAAATCTTTTTGTTCTTTACTTTGCACAGCCAGCAACAAAACTATTACACAATCAGTATTAAAAAAAAATACATTCAACAAAATCTAACGTCCCTAACAGTTTGTTAACGGCATTGTATAAATTGGGAAAACATAAAAGTTTGTTGATGATTTTAAACCTAATTTTGTTGGTTGCATAAGTTGGGAATTTGACCGTACTTTGTTGCATAGCTCGATAGTTTGTCCTTAAATTTATTGTGTTTCATATTTCTTGTACTGTACTGGAAGTCTGTGAAGTTCTTGTCTCTCCTTTTTTCTTTTTTTTATTCTAGTGGGATAAGGGAACAGTTTATATAAAAACAGAATTTGAATGTCATAGCCATAGGATGAGTTTTTTTTTTTAGCTAAAGGAAAGGACAGAGAATTCAACCTACAAAACACTAGTAGCCCTTCCAATTGGTAATCAAATCTTCAAATCTATGACCCTTTTTGTCTTCAATACCCAACAACCAAAGAATGAGATATCCCCGGCTAAGGTACAGGCATATGTAGAAACCATTTTTTTCATCTGCAAAAAGTTTTTTTTTTTTTTTTTTTTTCTAGCTAGGTAGAAACTTCCCTATTGATTGTGTATGAGTTACAACAGCTAAAAATAAAAGGGAGAGTGAGGGAGAACCTCACCCACCACTACAAGTTAATCTCCAGTCATATAAATACAAAACTCATGCTCTCAACAATGAGTTCTGTGAAGTAGTGCCTCTTTGTGACTTCCTCTCCCAAAAGCCAAGACCAACAGTGTGTTTTTGCTCCACCCCCACTCTTTCCACTCCTGGTACTATGTTCTTGAAAATAACTTCATTTCGAACCTCCCATATACTCCATAGGACTTCTGCTGGCAACAATTTCCATATACACTTCCGTAACTCATTGCTATCACTCCTAGGTCATAATTTGAACACATTTCCAACCTGGCAATCTCCCAGCAGTTGGTGCACTGCTGCCAATCTGAAACTGGTAAAAAGTTCCCATACTCTCCTTGTGAATGGACACCTAAAGAACAGATGCCCTATCGTCTCTGGAGCCTGTTTACATAGAGGGCATTCTGCAAAATGGTATTTCATTAATTGAAAGGAGTTACAGCCTTCGCATACAGGAGAGGTCCTACGCAAGTCACTAAGCACCAACTCATGTGCACAACCAAATACAGTAGAACAAAGTATCATGGCAAAGGATGACATACTTCCAGGAGAACACAATGGATGCAAAGGAAATGTCCTTGTAGTCCTGCCCGCACTTGCATCGAAGAAAATAGAGTCCTTTGATGTCAGTGATCATCTGTGTCAAGTCATATGTCTACTCGTAGTCTATTTTGTCCTTCCTCTAGTCCATCAACTAATGAGATGTTATTCAACAAATAACATGCATTAGTTGGATTCAAGGTTACCAAAACACACTCATATGGGAAGTTTGGAGTTGAAGTACGTGAGATTAGCACTTAACCATTTCCTCCACTATTAAAGAAGTTGGGACTGAAGCTTGGTTTCTTATATACTTATCGACTGTCTAGATACTGACAGTTTGAAGAGTTAGATACTGACAATTTGAAGAATACATAGTAGAGGCCTATTATCCTTGGTTTTGTAGTAGTTATCATTGCAAAATAGCTAACCTTACTACCTATCGCCTAGCACAATACGACCATACCAACTTCTTACATTAAACATGTATCCTAATTACATATGAAATCCTGAAAATTCAGGTTTTTGAACCACATTGACTCTATTGACCAATCGTGCAATGTCTCTCTTTTACAAGAGCTAAACTCATATACTGTACTTGTTAATCGTTCCTTGATTAAATATTAAGCTATGCAATTGAGAAATGTTTCAGAAGAATCCATCTATGTTATGGAGCAGCAAATTCAGTCCTTCATAACTAGTCAAGAGTGATTTTTGGAAGTATCCCAAATGCCGACCTCATTAATTTCCAACAATCACGGTTAAGAGGTTAAGGTCCAATACTCACGGTTGGTCCCTCTTACTCAACCGAGTAACCTTATAACAAAACTGTTTCTGACGATAGTAGCCTCCACCCAACTTTAACTTTGTTCGTTTTGTTTAAAATCACTATTCCATAGCTTCCAAAACTATGCAAACTTCAGTTTCATCAATTTTTATATTTATTATGCCAAAGAAATGTTGAGACAACATGCAAATATAGCTTGATATGGCAATCACTCTACCAAACGCACATGATAACCTTTTCCACCGATTATCATAAAATCCGTCAAGTTCATTGTCTGCCAATTCAATTCACTATTAGTTCGTTTCTAGTTGATGGTGCGATTATATGTCAAAATGCATTTTTCTTTCGTGATGCTTGAATGATAAATCAAAGCTAGATGTTAAAGTGCTTTTTATTTTATGTTTTAAACAGGTTTAGCGGTTTTGATCCTCCTCCTGCCCGTGTTTTCGGTTGGAGAGTGCTTGAACTAAAAGAGCAGGGAGCAAGCGAGGAGGAAGCCATGACTGTAGCTGATGTACAAATTTCTTCTTTATTACGTTCTTAATAGTAACTTTAGTAAGCTAATATAATCTCTCTAGTTTCTTGTTACTGACTACCCCCTGTTCTGCCATAGATGGAATATCGAGCAGAGAAGAAAGCGAAGAAGCAGGCTTACAAACGTTTAAAGGAAATTGCTGGTCTCCAAGGGAACAAACCACCACAAAACCCATACCCAAGTGCCATCAAGGAGATACAGGCCGAGGAGAGGAAGTATGTCAGCGAGCGTTTCAATAATCCCAGATTACGTGACATTCTGATGAAAATGAAAGAGGAAAAGGCGGCTTTTAGGCAAGATAGATTTAAGGATGGTGGGTTTTGACTTTTGAGGCTGAGCAGGTGTAAGCTAACCCCCCGTATTGATCAGTGTCAGTTGGATAAATAATGTTTTGAAGCCTGTCAAGCACAAATTCAACTTGGAAACGAATTTTTGATGTTTTTCAGTGCATATGATTTTTTTCTGAAAGCGTGAATGAAAGGGTAAAGTGAATTTCCAATTTCCAGTTATATTATTCAAATACATGAATCTTGTCAAATTCTTGCATAGCTTTCAAAGCATCTAAATTCTCCATTTGTTGAATATGGGCAAATGCCACTATTTGTAATTGGTGCTAGCATGCAATGCCACTACTTACTGTCTGCTGAAATCCTGTTTTTGCTTAGTAGCAAAGTTCTGGATGGCTATTCTGAGTAATTTTTGTTGCTTATGACATTTATACTATGATATTTTGGATATCCATGGATGTGGTGGCTTATGACATTTTTCATAACATTTATATATCATGATATTTGGATACAATGGATGTAAAATTTATAATGAACTTTGAGTGTTGCAGAGATCCAATGTATTTTGTTAAGGTTTGGGCAATTTCTGTTGTTAATGTTTGTAGTTTCTACTTTCTAGTGGGGCATATCTTATGTTGAACAATTAAACATCCACTAATCTTTTTTTCTTTTATTTACCTTTTCCTTCTTAGGATGGTCCATGACTGACTGACTGTCTCTTTGGTTCCTCTGTTTGTTGGGAATAAACTATAAAGTATGGTTTTCACTTTTCAGTTTTCACTTTTCACCCTTATATCATCACAGGAAAGTGATGGGGTACTAACAAGATCTAATTAGATGGACTTTTAAACTAATTTAAAATAATTATTGAAGAGCTCTAATGACTAAATTATGATGATCTTCCTGATATGTTTTCTTTGTCTAACTATTATAAAAAAGATGGAAGTTCAGAAAGGCTCATTTAGCTGCCGACAGTCTTGCTTCCTGGCTTGCAGCTCCTGCTAATAGCCTAATACTCACTATAGTACAAAAAATCTCTAAGCACCATAGAAGAAGCTCTAATGAAATCTGCCGTGAGTGAGTAATGAAATGTTGCTAGATGCTAGATTTCATTGGAGCTTCTCCAGTAGTTATGTGGAAAGGGATGCATAATGACATTTTATGGATGAACTTAGATCACCTAATTCTTGTAATCATAGACAGAGACACATAACTAATACAAAATTATTTTACTAATAATGGAGTCATTATTTTCTATAATTGTCATCCTCCTCACATGGGCATAAACTGGTTTAGGGTTCTTTTTATGTGACTCAATAGTTTCCAAGCTTATAAATGACAAAAGTCTCAACAAAGTCACATGAGATCAAATGCTAGATCTAAGAAGAAGAAGAAGAAAGAAGAATATAATATTAAAAACATACACAAAAGCAGCAAGCTGTTCAATGCAAACAATTGGCCCCATCATACCAACTACCTAGCATCCTAGCCTCTCTGATTGATACCAACATTCCACCACACAACAGCTTTTGTTCCCATCATCTTTCATTCTGACATTATTGAGACTCAAGTAGGGAAAGCTACTCATCTTCTACACTTCCTCTCATTATCTTCAATGAAACCAAGTTTATTCACCATATAAACCAAGTTTAAGGAAAGGAAATCCCACAAAGCAACTTTTATTTCTTGAGAAAGTTGGACTATTAGTATTGGGGGTGTCTTTCAATTTTTGTTGCAGAGGTCATTTGCTAACAGTCCTGCTAAAAGTAATACTTGGGGTGTTCTTCAAGAAACTTAACTCTCCCCTTTGTACTCACTCACTAGATTTGTGGGGTTGAAGGGATTCAAGCATACATAGCTTTTGTAGTACTGTCTTGCTATAAGGACTGAAAAGCACACTTGGGGTATTCTTCAAGGTTTACTTGTGTCTCTCCTTTTTGCACACTGTGGTTGAAAGGAACCAAAGGAAACAAAAACTGGATCTGGGTGTTCATCATTATAAGCTGAAAATATTCCATTTTGTTGAGGGGTTTTAGATTTGTATAGTGTAAAATGTTGCTGAGTAATGGAATGTTGTACCCAGTTCTTGGATTTGCATCTTGTATTGCCTTCATTTATATGTCTATGGTGGATTTGAGACCCCAATACTTGAAAGGACCTGAGATTAGTTTTGTGGGGAGAAATGGAACTCAGTTTATTCTGAATGGGGAGGCTTTTTATGTAAATGGATGGAATTCTTACTGGTTAATGGATCAAGCTGTGGATGAATACAGTAGACCTAGGGTCAGAGCAATGCTGCAAGCTGGTGCAAAGATGGGTCTTAGTGTTTGTCGAACTTGGGCGTTTAATGATGGTGGTTACAATGCTCTTCAACTTTCACCAGGTCGATTTGATGAGCATACATTCAAGGTAACATTTCTCTTCTGGTTTCCCCTTGCAGTTATGTGAATAAAGTATCTGCAATATAATTTCAAATTAGTCTAAAGCTGTTGTATAAGTTAGATTCAGTTTCTGATTATTCATATCATGGAACTGCAATACTTGGTTATTAAAATGGTTAGCTTATGTGCATATAATTGATAAATCTTTATTCCTTTAATCTACTCATATGGTTTTGAAAGGAAAGTATCTAAGTAATAGAGCTAGGAAGCAATATTCTTGTTCCAGGGAAACAAACAGAGAGTTCAATATATTTATAAAATCAAATTCAGTTGCTTTCTAGAATAGTGGAAGCAACTAACTGTTCGATGTTCCTTATTTCCTAATCATTTATTTTTTTGGAGAATGAACAAAATTGTATTGTTTTAGCCCTTTAGGTGCTTCTACATGTGGTACACTTAATAGTTCTGTAGTGTAGTGTTGTTGTGTTATATTTTTCTTTTCGGACGGTGAGTTTGTTCAGCACTTCAGTCCACATACTCCTTAACCCGGGGGTGCATGAAGAAACAGAGGACAGTACGATTGAGATACAAATAGACAAAACCCATGGTGAATGAATGAAGAGTTCAGCACCTGCCTCATGACAAACACAAAAACTCAGCATACAGCCCTGACTGGCTTCCAACTCATCGGCAACAGTGTAGAATCAGTCCCAATAATTCCTGAACATAAGATTTTTCAACTTTGGCAATCAAAAAGTTACTTATCGTTAGTGATGGACCAACCTATTACAGATAGAAGAAACCAATTTTGAGGCACAAACCTTGCAACGGTTGTTGATTTTTATGTCAAGTAGAACATTTTAGTTCACGATGATCAAACCATTATCTTGTTTTTTATGTAAATTTTTCCGAAAGGATTGTTGTTTTATCTTTTTCGTACTTAGCTTCTGAACCTAGCCAGGTCATGTTTTGGATAAGATGTTCTAAACTTCTATTAAGTGTGGAAAATCTTGTTCTTTGTGCAATGTTCAATTATGGTATACCTAGCAAAATTGAAACTATTGAGTACAATTCTCTTTCATTAATCACACGCCTTTTATGTTCTTATAAGCATACATCTTAAACTAGACACAGTACACTCTAATATGATGCATACAATGCTAAATGTTCCCTACCCTGTTCTCTTAAGTTTTATCATAATCGTTTTTGAAATGGCAGGGACTGGATCGTGTAATTGCAGAAGCTAGAAAACATGGGATAAGGTTGATGCTAAGCTTAGTTAATAACTTGCAACCGTTTGGTGGGAAAACCCAGTATGTTAAATGGGCATGGGAAGAAGGTGTGGCTCGAAGTTCTTCTAATGATTCGTTCTTCTTTGATCCAACCATCCGTCACTACTTCAAGAATTACATCAAGGTAATCAGTAATTTCCTCCTACATGTAAATCTTTTGATTTAGGTGATTATCTTTTTTTTTTCTTTGGAGAAGGGAAGTATGTCACACACATGTTTAGAAGATGGTTTTAGAGAGCTATAGTGGTCTGTAATGACAATCGCTGGCATTTTCTTCATAAATTTTAACTCCGTCTCTAGAATATAGAAGACCGAGTTTGTTTATTTGGGAACAGTTTTCTAGAGCTACACTCCACAACTACCTGTAGTAGTGCTTCTTTAACACATGCCTGAGGTAATGATAATTGATGAATAAAAGCTTCCAATATGCTTTTAAACTCATCATCTCCTCATGGAAATTTTGAAACAGGCAAAACTATACCATGATAAAAAAATAAAGCATTTTTCCTCTATCTTCTATTAAAAAAAAAAGGAAAAAAACAATTTGAGTATGACATGAATGAGAGCACTTGTCACATACGGTATCCGGATCTGCACTAATACACCATCCCTCGTTTATTAATGGTTTTAGCGTGTAGCTCCATATGATCAATTGCCACTGGTTATTGATGCATCAACTACAAGCTAGAACAAAGTTAATGAGTTCAAGGCTTCAAGCAAATGATATCACGTGGATAGATGGGCGTGACTGTGCACTTTGCAATGTTCTAGAAACTTGAAATGATATGCCTCAAAGATAATGATTAGTTAAAAGGGCATGCAAAGAGACCTAGGACCTAATTAAGATAGTAACTTGTTTTGATAGCTTGTAATTTCTTGTTATTGGATGCTTCATATATAATTATGCATACATACTTCCAAAACAAGAACTAAGAGAACAGAATAATGATGAGATAAGAAATACAAGGAAAAACAAGTGAAAATGAATGAAAAGGGAAAACTATTAGAAAAGGGGTTCGCTAAGAGTTGTGGACTTTGTGCTTGACACAAATTCTAAAACTGAAACTTTTCCTTGTAGTGTAACAGTCTCGAAGTTTCATTTTCTACAATTCAAGATACAATAATCAAAGTATAAATCTGGTACTCCATGTTGACAGTTCTGGAAAGCTGTTACCATTACACATTATACTTGAGAAAGATAGCTTCAGAAAGACTTCGAAATTATTGGAGAATGCTGAAGATATGAAATTTGTATTTGATCAAACCTCTTCATATGAAATGCTCTTTTCGTTTTCAGCAATTTTTTTTTTTTGATCGGTAAATTTTTTTATTGATTCATAAGTCACAAAAACCATTACATTTCATTATTCAGACTCCCTGCTCTCTCATACAGACACAAGACAAGTCCCACTTGAATTTTTTCGTTTTCAGCACTTTAGCCTTCTGCCCTTCTGCTTTGTGTAATCTCTCCATTTGAGCATTTTACAGAGAGAATCTGTGGACTCTTACTATTTTCTTCCTGTACAATCCTCCGAATTGTGATCTTTGGTTCGAATCACAAGTCTAAACCATTCAAGCTTAACACGAGTTTCTCATCTTCTGCAACTCTTGATTCCAAATGCGCTTTCATTCACACACCTACAAATATATCCTCTTATTCCAATTTATTGTAAGAAACATTGAAGTCTTACATCGTTACACTTGTGACAATACTCACCTACAACTGGGTAATTTATCTATAGTACAAATTTGATGGACCTTCTTTCGCAAGATTCTTTTTAGGTTCAAATGACATTTTGCTCTGACTGCTTTTTATTACTCCGTACATATTATTTTCTTTCTTATTATTTTAGCTAAGCATGGTATATATGCAGTTGAGTTTTTTCCATGTGACTTGGATTTAATTCGAAGTATTAGCAAGAGCATTAAATCACTTCTCTTTGCAGACCATTTTGACAAGGAAAAACCATATCACTGGAATTGAATACCGAAACGATCCCGTCATCTTTGCATGGGAGTTAATGAATGAACCTCGATGTATGACTGATCCTTCTGGCAATGCCCTCCAAGTAAGTAAAGATATCTGTTAGTATATGCAGTATACTTCTGAAATAATTATGCGAGAACAGAAAGAAGGGTACGTAGCCAACTGTTCTAAGAGACAGAAAAATATAAAATCATCTTTGGACTTGTTAGGTTATTAAAGAGACACCAGCTTGTTTGACAGTACTTTCTATTTATTTGAATTTGTTCTTAATGAATAAAAAAATACAGGATCTTTTTATAAATTATCCGAGTATGAATTGATTGATTTTTGGGAGTTTGATTGAAAGCTCTGGTAAAGAAATGCAGGACTGGATTGAAGAAATGGCAGGTTTCGTGAAATCAATTGATAAGAATCACTTACTGACTGTCGGACTCGAAGGGTTTTACGGCCCCCAAAGCCCAACAAAGTTAAATGTGAATCCTGGAGAATGGGCGGGTGAACTAGGTACCGATTTTATTCGAAATTTCAAGATCCCAAACATCGATTTTGCTTCTGTTCACACTTATCCTGATCGTTGGTAAGTAATACATATAGTAAAGCTTTAATTTATAAGCTTGAATCCTTTTCTTTTCTTGTTATTGATTGATCAAATTCAAAATGTTTTTTGCAGGTTTCATGATGAACTAGAGCTTGAAGACACCCTGAACTATACAAAAAAATGGGTGACCTCTCACATTGAAGATGGTGACAAAATTCTAAAGAAACCTGTGTTGTTTGCTGAAATTGGCCTGTCATACAATAACAAAGATTTTGAACCATCTCAGCGAGAAGTATTTTACAAAGCTATATATGACATTATTTACAAATCAGCAAAGAGGCATAGAGCAGGAGCGGGGGCCTTTATTTGGCAGTTCATGGTTGGAGGCATGCAAGAATATAATGATGATTTTGGAATTGTCCCATGGGAGAGGCCATCCACATTTAGGCTGATAACAGAGCAATCTTGTAGGCTGGCGGCAGTTCAGCAGGGACAGGGTCAACTAAACAAAATGGCAAATGAACTATGTTAAGCAAGCTTGTAAGTCTGTAATTCCTCTATATCAAAGTGACTCTTCTTAGGGTCTTTTCAATATGTTTGAGATTATCATTCAGCCGATTTTGATCTTGCATCTTCTAATTCTCTTTACCACTATAGATTGGTTTTGGTATTTCTACTCACTACTGCAGTGATCAATATTTTTTCAAAAGGCATAAATAGTGCAGTATTGTATAAACTATAAAGAATGTTAATGGGTAATACTTATATCTGTTTAATTATAAACCTCTTTTCATTAAGAATAGCAAGAATGTTTGAGAATGAGTTATCTCTGGATCTAGTGAGCTTTGTCCATTAACTGCATATCATAGAAGGTGACCTCGCCAGGTATTAATCTGTATCACTATCCAGGCACCAGGGATTGATAAATAGACATGATCGTGTCACTATGTCAGAACAAAAACACTATCAAGAATCAAGATCTCACAATCATAAGATCTGTTCAAATGTTCAATTCAAAAGCAGTTCACCTTGGTTTGTTTCCTTTCTTTCTCCTTTTTTTTTCCTTGGCCTTCTGGGAAGGGTGATGGGCCCATGATTTAGGACGGGTTAAATAAGAACCGAACATGAGTATTCCATACCCTAGATAGTAGATACTCTTATTTCAAGCAGCAGCAAAGCAATCAAGGTTTTGATCCTACACAATTTTGTTCATGATATGACAGATCAAACAGAAGCTTCTCTAATCAGGTTTGCATTTAAGACAATCTCTCTTCTGCATGTGTTTTTTCATTCTATCTTTACATTGTTATATGTTACTTGTTTTATGTTTCTTGTATCTTATATGTTTTTGCTCTAAGATTGATTTGAGATAATGCAAGATGATCTTAGGTAGTGTTTGTTTCATTAAGCATTAAGTATTAAGTGCTTCTTAAGTGGTGGACCAGGTTAAAATTCAGAAATAAATGTTTTTTAAGTTGTTTGTTTAGAACAAGCATTAAGAACTAATTGGGATATTTCAGCGATTTTGGCCCAGCGAAAATCTCACGTTTAATTTAACTTCTTAATGCTTGTTGTATTATTTAGACAATTCTACCCTTATAAAAATTGTTTTTATCATCCATAACCATTAAGTAATATCACAGTCAGATTCATTGGCTTAGTTAATGGCCTTTCCTTTGTCTGATCACTTTGAAATTTTTACCATAAGTTCCTGAAGATTTCTGTTATATCATATCTAAAATTTATAATTTTTAGACGATCGGTTTGAAAGTTACAGATTTTTTTGTGGTTGTTATGTTTTACAAGAAAAATTACGTTACAGTCAGATTCGTTTGCTTAATAAGGAGACTTTCTTTTGTCTGATCACTTTAAAAGTTTTACTATATGTTCCTGACGATTTCTATTGTATCATATCCAAAATTTGGAATTTTTAAACAAGTCGTTTGAAAGTTACAGATTTTTTTGTGATTGTCATGTTTTAGAAGAAAAATTACAGTCAGATTCGTTTGCTTAGTAAGGGATCTTTTCTTTGTCTGTTCACTTTGAAATATTTTCCATATGTTCATGACGATTTCTGTTGTACCATATCCAAAATTTAGAATTTTTAGACGAGCCGTTTAAAAGGTTAAGATTTTTTTTTTAAATATCATGTTTTAGAAGAAAAATTGGCGTGTATAGTTTTGTTGTTAGAACATTTTTCTGTTTGTACGACGTAACAATATAGTGTAGTTACACAAATATTTTGGCTAAGGGTGAAACATTCTCATCTGAAGCACAACACTGGATGGTCAACTTGCGCAACCAGAGTGCAAATCAACTTTAGGTTTTTGGGTTATGTGATAAGGTACTGTGTATTGTCAAAATACTTTTCCAATAATAGGGTAACATGGTCAAAATCACACTTATGCATAAACAAACAAATCAAAAACAGAACTTCTTAAAAATGATAACCAAACAACTTTTCCAGCATTCAGTGTTCAGCATCCAGCATTAAGTATCCAGCATTCAGCATCCAGCATTCAGCATTTTAAACAAACACACCCTTAGTGTCTTAATAATGGAAGATGGAGTTAATTTCTTGTATACTTTGTTTCTAGAATTTAATCCAGATAAACAACACGAAAAATAGAAGCTATGGAGTATGGAAGGTGTTCGATCACAAGAATAGATACACTTCAGCATATTGATAGCCAAGCAGTTCAATTTGTCAATCTCCCTTGGGACATAATCTGCATTATATTCTCTAAAGTTCCTATAAAATCTCTTTATGAAATTTCTTTGTGTATCTAAGAAGTGCTATGGATTAATAAAAGTCCTAAATTCATCGCTTACAACTAGAGTATGTTTTACAGCAACGACCTAGTTTCATTCTTAACGAAACTTATCAGTGTAGAAGATAGAATGTCATAAGCAATTTATATTTAGTACAAAAGGGAAAATACAAGTCGAAGGCCACAAAGATTCCGGTGGGGGAAAATTGGCGATAACCCCCCAGGTTTTGGTCACTCTTGGCAAGAACCCACTCATTTGTCCATTTTTGGCATTAACCTCCCAACCCCCCACTTCAGTAATTTTTTTTGTCCAATATACCCCTATCACATATTATTTGACTGAACCCCCCAAATTTAAGTAACAGAAATTCACTAACAATCGTTAACCTCCGTTAACGGAACATATATAGTGAAAACCCCCTGATAGTTAAAAATTTAAAAACAAAAGTAAAATCAACTCTGACGTACCTGGTCCAGTTAATTTTTATTTATTTATTTATTTTTATTTTTTTACTTTTCGAGGGGGGGGTTAGGCAAATAGGGGTTCTGTTAACGGAGTTAACATGTGTTAGTAAACTTTTGTTAATGATAAATTAAGGGGTTTACTCAAATATGAGGGGTCAGGGGTCAGAGGTAAACTGGGCAACACAAGGTATAATTTGGGGGGGTTGGGGGGTTAACGCCAAAAATGGACAAATAAGGGGGTTCTTGCCAAGAGTGACCAAAACCTGGGGGGTTATCGCCAATTTTCTCTTCCGGTGGAGGATAAACTTCATGGCTATTTGCAAATTACTAAATTACTGGTTCTTGTAATGGATTATTTGCTTATTGTCAAAGAAAGATTTTACGTCACAGAGTGACTCAATCATCATATATAATCCAATCACTCAAGAAAGCGAGCTAGAGCATCACACCTAGAGTATATAAATCTCTCGAAGGGAACTCTATGAATAGTTTTTCTTTTGGTTTTGACGCTATTAGCAATAAGTACAAGGTAGTGATAATTGGGGGTTCTGAAGAATATGGTGTGGGTGTTTATATTATTACCAATGGCTAAAGTTCTTGGAGAAAAATAAATCTTCCTGGTGAATTTAAATTTATGGAATACATGCGTCATGCGTGACAATAGAAATTCGGTTTTCTTTAATGGTGCATTCTATTGGATCATCGGAAAGTATGATAATAATGTGCCAGTATGTGTAAAGAAAATCCTATCAATGGATATTTGTGAAGAAAAATTTACAGAAATTGACTGCATTGATCCTTTTATTCGAAAATGTCATGATTATTGATATAATAGAGAAACTCATGTATATTATCTAGTCATCTATGTGAAGCATCTTGCCCTGATTGGGGTATAGTATACCCCAGGTAACCAACATATGCAAATTTGGCTTTTGGTGGACTGTGAAAAAGGAAGTTGGACATCATTCAACCAATGACATGCTCTCATTTGTAGAAGATAATGTACGGAGTAAATTGAAAGACACACGCTATGAAGGGTTCAACTGCAGAATCGAAGGCAGATATGGTTGGGAATGATGGTTTACTGTTGGAATATTTTGACGACAATTTAAGTGATTGGTACAATATTATGTATCCAGGGAGGCATCGTCTGGTTCACTACATCTACATCCCAGGAAGTGGAAGATTTGACTTCAAGTTTATATCTGCTGGTAATAAAATTCCTAGAAATTTTGATCTTGGTTCTTTTGTGCCAACCTTAATGTGTCTACAGTTTTGAAGTAATATTTTTTTTTACAAACAAGGGATCAAAATGAGTGTTAGGGTGTAGGAGTTAAATCTTATAGTTTTGGTTTTCCTCAAGTTAAGTTTAGTTGTTGATCTTGTCACAGTGACGTGTTTCTTTAATTTCGTGTGTCATCAAATTATTCTGAGTGCATGGGAAATTTCATTTATATCAAGGACTGGACTCCTGATCTTAATTGTTTGCTGCATTTTCCACCGTATGATATTAAACTCAGTAAGAGCATTCCCAATGGTAGGTTTTAGCACACTTTTAGTTAACTTTTAGTGAAAACACTTGCCAATGGTAGCTTTTAACACACTTTTCAAGCAAAACACTTTTAACTCCTTGGCAAATTTGCCAAGGAGTTAAAAGTGCCACGTAGGAATCCATCCGCCACAATTAGTGCGGTATGGATCCATACCCCACAATAAGTGCGGTATGGATCCATACCCCACAATTAGTGCGGTATGGACTCATCTAAAAGAAGATCCATCCGCCACAATGAGTGCGGTATGGATCCATACCCCACAATGAGTGCGGTATGGATAATCCACCATTGGAAACACTAAAACCCTTTTTTCGCTAAAACCATTGAAAACCCCAAAATTCCTTAAAACCATCCTATGTGGCACCACTAAAAGTGTTTTACGATTGGGAATGCTCTAAACTTCACTCATGTTTAATTTTGGGATGTTAAACGAGGAAACTCAATGAAAATAAGTACATAGGTTAATTCAACTCGAGTACTTTATTAGGTACATCGACTCATAAAACCATCCTTAGTCATGTCTTTTGGAATTCTTTACTCTCGGTGGCCTTCATCCCGATTCCTGAGTCGTTAGCTAATTTGCAGCTTGGTTCACTTCTTCCAATATATATTTTCTAGTCATCACTGCACTGCACGCTAAAAAATCCTATGGCTAGTGGGAAGAACACGTACATAGGCTAGTGCCATGGAAGAGGCTTGACACGAGTAAACTCATTGCTTACTGGCTCTAGGTTGAGCTTTGTCATGATTTGAGCCAAGCATCAGAAAACTTGGTGAATGGTGTTACTAGTTTTCAGCCCTTCTTCTGACAAACATAGTCAGAAATATCTTGGGTTTATGGAGAATGTCCTAAACATATGTTTTAGATCTTCAACATGGCTGTTGCAGATTGGAGATAGTAAGTTATTAAGGATATTAAGATACCCCAAGTGTTCCTGTGGGAAGACGACCTCTCCTACGACCATTAGAAGAACTGTTTACATGTGGTGGACACTTATACTAGCTCTGGTGGTTGGGAGTGGCCTAACCATATTTTACCCAACATCTTTTGTGGATACATTGTTTTCATAGTCTTAATAATGATCACATTGGATGATTCTGCTTGTCCCAGATTTAAAAATTTCTAATTCTACATAAACGAACTCCTTTGTACAATTGCGCCCATAATATTGGAGTGAAGATCACCTATTCACCTTCACCAAGGTGGTGGTGATGATCTCTCAGCTCCTTCACCAAAATATTTTATCAAAAAAAAAAAACCTTCACCAAACTATTACAGTGGAATATGGTCCTAAATCAAATATGTTGAGTGGATAAATAAATCTATAATCAAACTGTTATTCTTGTGATGCTTTGATGCCTTCCAGATTGTATAGGAGTAAATACATTTTGGTAAGTGGTAGGGTTATCTTTATATTCCAGTTCATCCAGAAGAAAATTTAAGGAAATGACACAAATTATACTAGATAATATAGTTCATCAAACACCAAACACAGTAGAACTTATTACATAATTATGAAGGAAAGCCATAGATGCATGACTGATTCCCGACATTAACACACTGATGAGTACAGTAAACAAAGGACCACATAATTATTTATTCGGCGCAAGTACAGTACAAGGTTACTAAGATGTTTGGATTGATATCATCTTCTTCATGTGGTCCATTTAATGGCCACAGCCGCAAGTTGTACAGGTGCAGTTTGGTCCACACTTGCACTTGCCATCGTTCTCTGTCACTGGAAATCCAGACACAGCGTTGTTGTCGTAGTAACTGCAACCACAATCAAGAAATAACCATCACTATTATCCATTCATCTTAGTTGAAAACAATAGTATTTATGCATCATGGATTAACCACTAAAAAGCATGAATTTTGTGGTGAAACTATACAACTAGGCCTGCTTGTTTGGGCTGCAAAAAAGGCAAATCTTTATCCATCTCTGATTATTAGAGTGGTCCCTCCCAAATTCCCGAACTAATCTAACTAAAACTATATCGGTCCCCCACCTAAACCCTTAGGTAAGTATGAGATAAATCATAGATGTCCCCTACTAAGTTTATGATTAGAAAAAGATGTGAAATTTTTGCACTTTTGAAATAACACCAATCTTCATAAACCTAATTATCAAGAGTTTTGAGTATATTAAATTAGGCTAAATTTTTGCGGGGTAACCAAGCAGACTGATCCCAGATGGATGTCGTTGAGTAATTTAATTTGTACTGAAGATGGTTAAGAACAATAGGTATGTTTTTAAAATTTTCCTCCATAGTCAGAGCGATTCAAAATCAACTTAAAAGTGTGTACTGCATGTGACTTAAACATATCCTCGTGTTCTAGGAAGTTCGGCTTCAGAGTTCAGTACCTCTTCTCTGTCTCAACGATGTCAAAGCCGTAGCTGTTTCCCTTCTTCCTGCAATTATTATCAAACATATTGTTTAGTTCATCAGTTAACCTACTGACTAATATATAAACATAAACTCATATACTGATATACATAAACATGTTTATGAACAAATAGAGATCTTGAGTGTTACAAACCCAGAATAACAAGAAGACTAAAACAACTATGAACGTAAGACTTACACACACTGGCTCTTGTCAGCGCAATCACAGTTGCCGCAGGTGTTCGACATGGTGAGTGATTAAAGAAAAGATTGGTAGTAAAATTAGAAAGATATAGATGAACAAACAATGAAATAAGTTGTTTCTCAGTATATGTATATCTCTAGAGATGCAAATGGCTCTGCTATTTATAGGCAAATAGATGCAATGGTGTTCATGACTTTAGCAAGAGAGGAGTACTCACGTCTGTAAGAAGTAAGAACAATCCAAAAGGAATCTCAATTATAAAGAAGAGTCCAATGACCTCTCATGTCAATTTCATTTCACTTTTAGATTTTTCTTTCAAACACTTGCTTACATTCACAGTTTTGAACAGTGGAACTGACCCACACGCATTGGCTTGCGCGTAGTCCTATCTTCGAGATAAGTTTCGATTGATTGCGATGGCTACGACAATTAAACCTTACCATGAAGTTTAGGTTAATTAACGTTGATCATTAATCGCAAATGAGCCTATGGCTCAATGGTAGCACCCCCATCAGAAAGTGGAGAGGGTTGTGTCAACAGCTGATTGTTAATATAAGCTTTCATACTATTGCTACAAAAATCTTGATTATGATATATCAGTAAATTACAGGCACATAAATATTAAATATTAGGATAAATTAGCTATTTTCGTGACCAAACTTTTATTCCATTTGTAATTTGGTCTCAGTAGCATACATACATGACTAATGACCAGATAAAACTTTGCGACTCAATTGAAAATTTGGTGAAAATTCGTGGGCCAAAATATCTAATTTATCTAAATATTTGCCCCAGGTTCTGAATCCTAGTACTGTAGAATGTTAGGACTTTTGCTACAAAAATCTTGATTATGATATATCAGTAAATTACGGGCACATATATATTAGCCAAAAATCGAATCATTAAACAGACAAACTCTACACTCTACATGTGTGCATCGACCAATCAAAGTGTTGATTGGTTAATGGTCTATTAGTAATGACAATTACACCAAATCCAAGTAAATTTGTGAACAGCATTCATAATCTATCTTGAAGAAAAATCTGGTTGATGGAAATTTGATGATTTAGCGTTCCGAGTGTACTAGCACATATACCCTTCCACTGTGACCATCCAAATGTGAGAGGCTCTTTAGAGTTTAGCCCTACACACTTTTATAGTGGAATCAAATTACAGAAGTTCTGGAGAGCCAGCAAAGATCAAAACAAGAAATATATACCGAAGGGTTGAACAACATGTCAGGTTCATTTTCACAACAAAAGACATTCACCTTACAAAAATAACAAATTAAACAATCAGCGCCCATCATCAAAATGCAAATTGACTTAGAACCTATACAGCCAATCAGCCATTCTTGTAAGTTGCATGTTTACCCCCATTTAGATTTTAGAAAGCCCTTATACATTAGTCGTCCACAAAAGTTAGCGGTAAGAAGTTAGGTTATTTTTGTTTCTTTTTCTTCCATTTGTCTAATATAAACATTGCTCCTTCTTTCACTGTCGCCCTTCGATCCTCCTTGAAGTTCCATAGCTGTTTCACTGGGTACCTTCCACTAGCGTTGTATTCATTTAGCTCCAATAAGGCAGTAGCAACCGCATCATACACCTCATTCCCAAACTCATTCTTTAAATATTTCAACTTTTTATCTTCAGGGTCTATTACTTCCTGCATCACCAAAAACAAAAAAATTCACTACAAACAGTACTAGCGAATTAAAGAAAGCTAGCAGTATGAAAGAGAATACGAATGTTAAAACCTTATTTTCCCTATTAATAATGACAGTTTTGTAAGGGTGCCACTTTGGATTCCTAATGTGTTTATCCCACAATGAACAAAGTTTAACAGCTTTATCATCTGCTACTTCATCATGGTGTTTGCGCTTGCATGCAGCTTGGAATGGTTTAATGTCAAGATCTCCCATTTTTTTTATTCCAACATCAGCTTCACAGGACATTTCTTCGAAAGCCTGCAAGAGAATAAATAACAAGCAATTTTGAGATACTGACGCGAAACATGCAAGAGAACTACTTCTTCTTCAATATAATATGCAAAGAGGATCACTCTACGAAGCAGATAAAAGTTTTTAACTTACAGAGACATTCAAAACTATGGCATCTAGAAAAAATGGGGCTCACTTAAGTAGACACATTTTGACGAAATAGAAAATGCTTACTTCTATTAACTCCTTGCGGGCATTCACCAGCTCATCATTGCTCTCCCGTTCTTTGGCTATAAGTGCTACTTGTGTTTCATTTAAGTATTGTAATTCTCCTTCCTTCTCTTCCAACTTATCAGCCATTAGCTTAATCTTTGTTTGGGCGTCCACATCCTCCTCAGTTCCAATAAGGTTCATCACCTTTAGAGACCCTCTCAACTGCTCAATTTCAAGTTCTATTGCTTGTTTTGCTTCCAATTCCTTTTCCAAATTAATAATTCTTTTATGAAGATTCTCTTTTGCCAACTGCCATAAATAGTAGTAAAAGAAAATGTCTGGCTTTAGAAATTGGTAAGGGAAAAGGTTTTATTATTGAATTAATTGGCTAAATCAGCTTGTGAGTGTGACAAACCTTGTGAGTTTCGACCACTCTCATTACATTTGCATCTGCTTTCTTTTGTGCCATAGTCGCCATTTGAAGTGCATTATTCTTCCTGGAAATCTAACAACACAAAAAAGAAGTATAAAACATATGAATCCGTCATTCACTTTGGTCCAGAACTATATATGGTAATTGTAACAGGGATCAATTGCTTAAACTTCAATTTACGTTGCATACATATATAAAATAAACTCTATGCTATAGCGGACAGTGCTTTCTATATGTGGAAAAACAATTTCATGGCAAAATGCTTTTCACCCATTCAACTTTACAGGTGCCAGGGCATATAAGTATGATACCTCTTCTTGCTCTTCAATAAGTTTCCGTCTCTCACTTTCACTTTGAGCATGACGCTTCTCCAATTTTCTAGCATGCAACTCAATCTCTTCCCTCTGAGATTCCAAATCCGACCTTCTCTTTTCATGGTCGAGTAAAATCTTCTTTAAATGGATTTGTGTTTCCGTTTGCATCTTCCTTATCTCTAGTAACCACAGAACAATGTGAAAAGTTGGTTCGGTGACAAATATAAAAGAGACTTGATACCTAATGTTAGTACATATGAATAGTACCGCGGGGGAATATTGAGCCCAAAAGACCAACTCAAATGGGATTAAAAATACAGTTGGTATTCTTGACAATGGCATACCTTCATTATAGGCATCAACGAGTTTCTCCTTCTCTCCAATCTCCTTGTAGAGGGCCGAAGAAGTCTCTTCAACTTTGCACTTCATTTCTTCTATGTTCTTGTCCTTTTCTTCAATTACATTAGATAAGTCTGACATAAGTGTATTGGTTTTCCGTTCATTTTCAATCTCAATACCACTGACTGTCTTCAAATCTCCAAACTTGCGAAGGTTTTCTCCTATAATACCTTGATCATGATAGTCATCATACTGTGCTACCCATCCATAAATTTGAGAACCATGATCTTTTCTTGCACGCCAATCAATTTTTCCTAATCTATCTGCCTCAAAATATTTGTCAAATGATATAGCATTATAAAATCCATTCCAATCCTTTTTGAACTCTACAATAGCAGTTCCAGAATAACAATTGCGATTCCATAAAGGCCGGACCCTCACAGGGTTGAACCCTTGCTTTGTAAATTCGTGTTTTAACTTGGACCCACTACTTCCTACATATTTTCCATCTTTCAATTCAATTGGAAGATTAACAACAATTCCCATCCAAGGCCAAACATAAATGTCGTCAACATTTTGATCAGTTTGAGGAGCCATATCAATTTCTGGTTTAGAACCCCTTATGGCAGTTACTACGTCTTCTTCTGAAACCTTAGTTTCATGATCCAGATTCAGCATTTCTTCTGAAGTCATATCGATATCATCTTTTATCCCAGTATCCCCAGTACAGGGTTTTTCGTGTAGATTATGTTCCATTGGAATCCAGTTCTGAAAAACAACCCCAATAACAGAATAAGACAACTTCATTCAATAAAAGCAATGTAGATCATGTGTCTATGAAATGGACTTAAGGGAAGATGGAAGAAGACAATGGAGAAAAAACTAATCCACTATGGAAAGTGATATTGAAGCATCAATATGCAGGTGAAAAACACTTGCACGAATTACACATGAGTAGAGTTTTATGCACATTTTAATGACTGCGTATATCAGGCAATTAACTTTAACATAAACAATAAGGAGCACACAAAAAAAAGTCTTATATTTCTGAAAAAAAGAGCAAAATAAGTCATCAACATGAAAGCTTTTAATCCAAACACTTGAAATAAGGGGGAAAAAAAAAAGATAATGGCGAAAAAGAACAAATTTGATTGAGCTATTGTGAGTAGAGTCTACTGTTACAAATCGATTTTTATCACTTGAACTGGTATGCTCTTGTATATCTTAAAAACATTAATAAACAGACCAAAATCATTTTAAATGTAATTTAATGCAATATAAACAAAGTGGGTATACAAGAAAAAACTTCAATACTAGATAAACAAAGTGGGTGGATAAAATTTCATTCTGGATAGCAATAAAGCATAAGAATCCATGTTTGTGTCCAATATACAAATTTTCTGGTTCAAAACCCCTTACCGCAGTTACTTGGTCCACTTCTGAAAAATTTGTTTCATAATCCACATTCTGTATTTCTTCTTCTGCTGAAGTCATATCAATATCATCTTTTATCCCAATATCCCTAGAATGGAAATCTTCCTCGACATTATCTTCCATTTAAATCCAATAATTCTGCAAACAACCCAAATAACAGAATAACTGAATACGACAACTTCAAGCCTCAAAAGCATGGATGGTTTTAAATTTTAACATTAAAAGTTGAAATGGGAAAGGAAAGATAATGTTGAAAAGGAAAGGAACAAAACTGACTGTTACAATTGGGGTTTTCTATGACTTGAATTAGTATGCTTGTATCTGTATGTATGTCTATAAAACCTTGATAAAAAAACAGACCAAAATCAAATCAAACATAATTTAATGCAGGTATACATTTTTGATGTTGAATTGCATATTTGCATTGCAAAGCTTATTCTTAATATTAATATTAATATTATTGAGTATAAAAAGAAAGAATTATAATAATATAAGGTGGAATGGTGGATTGATGATTGAAGATGATGGAGTAAAATTTACCTGCAAAGAAAGAGAGATTATGAAGGAAGTCAGAGAAGAAAGGTTTCAAGTACTGACTGAGTTGCTACTTGCTTGTGCTCTATATACTGTAGTAGTAGGAGTATATAATTTTGAATAATGAAACATACAAAGTGTGTGTGAGAGACCAGAGAGTTTGTTGAGAGTTGCAACGAGGAGTGTGTTTTTAATGAAATTGCGATTTCCCTAGGCCAGAAGTGAAGCGATGGGTAATCTAATCAATGAAAAAAAGAGTCAAGCTCGGCCCAAGAAATATCAATGCCTTGTAGTTGTTGCTAAATATGCTAATGGCTAATGGCTAATGGCTAATGGTAGGGTAGCTAGTTGGTCCATGAAATGCAAAGTTGTACTGTAGCCCAAGGTCATATTCATCAGCCAGTTACTTAATTAGTAGCCAAATTCTCAAGTTTAAGGTGTTCAACATGTACATACTGCAGGCCTCTGAATTTGTGGAAGCCTTGTGGATAGTTAACACAAACTACATTTTTTTCTTTTTTCTTTTTCAACCAAGTAATAGAGTTACAAGACCGACAGACCCTCACCTGTATTAAAATCTTGCAAGGATAGTACCATTTTTATCTTCTGTTAGAATCAGATCCATCTCCCAGCCTACACCGTACCCTGCTATTCCAACTTCTATCTAGCCCTGCTAAAAAATGATCGGCCATTCTATTATATTTGACTCCCTATACACACTTTGTGAAAGTGTGCAACAAAAGAGAGAAGCCTGCACAATTTTGTAAAAACAGCTCAGCCCAATCTAAAGCCTAGCCTAGTTTAACAGCTTTGTATGTGGGGATCAGGTACTGTGTTGGGACGAAAATTTTAAGCCTTTTTTATCTGATATTTGATTCCAAAAAATCTAGGCCCGCCATAAACTATGGTTGTGCTTGTTTCATGGCAATTTGTGGAAAACAAAGAATTACACAGATTTTTTGAATTCCATTTTACCTTTTTTTTTACAAAAAAACGACGATGCATGCTTGTTAATCAGTTGCAAAAAGTCCGGAAAACTGTAGAGAGAAGACATATAATGATAGAAATAAGAAAGAAAGTCAGAGAAGAGAGAGAAACCAAGAGAGGGGTTGTTTTCCAAATTAATCCAGTTTTAACAAACCCGAAATGTATGCTGAGGTGTTTTATCTGTGTTACAAAGTTTTTCGTGGACCCTACCCAATTTGTTGTACCACCAAGCACACTGCAAATAAGTAAACTTTCTAAAGTTCCAACGTGTCATTGTTTTCCACAGAGTTTCCCGTGAAACAAGCACAACCCAGAGAATTTTATATGTGTAGCCTACTTGTATGTGGGTATGTACACCTAATCATAAAATGCCATGTAGCAATAATAATATAACATATGTATGGGCTTGGTTAACCCTAGTGGGCTTGAACAGTTACCCAACCACTTTATAAACACGTGGCGTCTTATGATTGGGTGTACACACCCACATACAAGTAGGCTACACATATAAAAATCAGTGATTTGGGCCCAAGGACAAAATATAAGGTTTCATTAGGCCCAAGGATACGGGAAACGTTTTGTTAGGCTCAAGGACAAGCCTATATAATGACGCATATACCCCTTCTAATGTTTTAACAGTTGTAACAATTTAGCAACGTGGAATGGTTTCAGTGTTTCTAGGTTACAGTGTTTCTACATTACGTTGCGACGGATAACAAAACTCTTTACTCTTTTTCTCTCTTTCTCCCCTCTCTTTCTCTACTGCAAGTTTAAATTCTTAAGATTACGACTTGATTTTTTAAGATTTTTTAGGGTTTTCTTCAATTTCTTAGGATTTCTTAGGGTTTTCTTCAATTTCTTAAAATCGAACACCTAGATCTACAATGGCAAGAAATAAACAGCTTCCAAGAACTACAAATCATCCTGGAACAAAGAGAAAACGGAAGATTAATGGTACAACAAAACGGAAGGATGATGATGATTTTGAAGAAGAAATTTCTGATTTGAGGTTAGTTAGGTTTACAATTTATAATTTTAATGTAAATTTTTTTCTTTAATAATTTCTAGATCACATGTTCTTGCTTAATTACTTCACAATTTTTAATTTTTTATGTAAATTGTCTTTTCTGTTAAATTCTACTTCAGTTTTAGTTGATTAGTATATTTAATCAATGTGTTCTTGCTTAATTTCTTCACAATTACTGATTTTTTTTATGTAAATTGTAAATTATCTTTGATGTTAATTTGTCGTTGATTAATACATTTTATGTTAAATTACCTTTGATTAATACATTAAATCAACTATTCAAATGGTGTAAGCATCTTATATCATATTATGTCCATTTCTGTTTAGTTGTATAATACATTCTTTAACTCAATGTAGTAGTTGATTAATGAATTAATCAACCCAATTTACGTATTTTATGTTTTCTGTTTAGTTGATTAATGAATTAATCAACCCAATTTATGTACTTATGTTTTTTGTTTAATTAATTAGTTGATTAATTAATTAATCAACAAAAAACTTACATTAATCAGTTGCTGAACATATTCTTTCTTCAGACACCAATTGAAATGAATTCAAATAAGAGAAAGAGATCAAATCAGAAAGGTGCGGTTGTAAAATCTCCACAGACCAGATACTCCATAAGATCAGCCGCAAAACAAGTTAAAGCAACAACATCACGGAAGAAAAACAACAAGAAGGAGAGCAAACCAAGAAAGAAAGACACCAAAAATGTTGAAGTTCCAAAGGTGGAACAAGATGGACGTCTTAAAGATACATCATTCTTCCGATCTGGTCTAGAACCGTTGAGGAAACTGTTATTAGAAATAAAAAACAGGCTGATTCCCGAACATCTAGCTTTCCTTGGGTCAACAACATTGCAGCACACTAGCATGGTCTTCTCCAGATGCAGATTTGATAATAACTGCTTCACAATTAAATGATCTTATGACCGGAAAATACATCGATTATCAGGTAACAAGTTCTCTTTATTTTATATTTTTATTCTAAACCATAAAATCCCTCCACATTTTGTAATGCTAAAAAATTTTTTTGTTGTTTTTATCTGTGTGTATGTATGAAGATTATCGATTGGTATGGAAGAAAGCTTATAGAAAGCTATGAGAGAATAAGAGCCCTAGAACCCAATCAAAGAAATGTTGTCATCTTCTCAGCTTATGCATGGGTACGTAATTTCCATTACGTTTTCCTGTACCAGACTGGGTTAAGTGGTTTGCAAAGCGTAACTATGTTAAGATCAGGCCAACATTGCTCCTTTCAGTCGGCATAAAGAGGGAGTACACGAAAAAGCAAGATCCCAGCATCACAATTCCATTTCTCTCTTCCTCGGCATGCAATGTCTTGGTCCCTGGAAGAGAAATGCTCCTTTGGACAGACGGATAGGACATTGGATGGGCATCAGAGCCATCGAGGAGTGGCAAGAACCTACCGAGGTGAGTGAGCTAAGATCGTTTTTAGGGCCCTTTTGATAAGCCAACACATTTATGCCCTGCTTGAAGAAGCAATAGATGGAACTGCCATGAAACGACTGGTCAAAGTGTATCTTGTCTTTACCACGAATGATTTTTTCTTCTCCTGCATTGTTTCATTGGTACATTATTCAGTTTTATATTCCTCTTACATTAGTTGATTACTACATTAATCAACCATGTATTCTTTTCTGTTTAGTTGATTAACACAGTAATCAACTAATCAAACCATGTATTCTTTTCTGTTTAGTTGATTAGTATAGTAATCAACTCTTACATCAATTGACTATTACATTAATCAACTCTTATAATGGTTGATTATTATATTAATCAGCCATGTATTCTTTTCTGTTTAGTTAATTAGTATAGTAATCAATTGATTGGTGCAATAATCAACCCTATTTTCTTTTCTGTTTAGTTGATTAGTAAATTATTCAATAGTTCAATCTCATGAATTTTTTTGTGAACAAAATACAGACATGGTTGAGAGACTTTAAAAATCAGAAGAAAGGAAAGAAGGACCAGAAAAATAAAGAAGACAAGTATTGGAGTGATGTAATTGAGAAGTTCACCGAAAAAGAGTCGCTCTTCTTGTTTCCATTCAACACTTCAAGAAATGATACAAACAAGGCTGGATATCACTGGAGCCTTCTTGTGCTTGAAAAAAAAAATGAAGGATGGGTGCTTTACAACTCCCTTTCCGGAAACAAACATTTCGACAAACGTGTTCTGAAAGATTGTAAAGCCATTGTGAGTAAAATTTCTTAAACTATTTTAGTTTTATAAATTAATATAATTATTCAATATTGTCACATTTGAAACAGGCTGAATACGTCACTCCATTGCTAAACAAGAAGCTCATCAAGGGTGGGGATGTTCGTTATAAAAGTGGACTTATAGTGCAACCACAAGATCTTCCGCATCAAGGCTCTTGGTAAGCTTCATAAACTTGAATTGTCAGGTTTATTTTCATAATTGCAATTTGAATTTTTGGTTAATTCAATTTTTCAGGGTGGATTGTGCATTGTTTGTATGCAAGTTCATGTACTCTGTAGTTTCTGAAAGAGAAATATCAAAGGTTGACTATACAGAAGGAATGATAGCATGCATGAGGGCAATCATTACATGTGACTTGTTGAGTGAACCAGGATATAGCTTCAATAAGGAGTATGGGATCAACAACAAGAAATTATAAAGGCTGATGCAGAAGAAAAAAAGAAACTTACAGAGGAAGTGGCATCAAGAAAAGATAAAATAGGTTCAAGTGCGAAATATTTGTTTTGGTGGAGATAAACAGTAGTTTTTTGTGTTGATAACAAACAAGTATTGATAGAATAGAACAGTAGAAAATCGTTGTGAATAGTAACTTTTTATGTTGATAATAAAGAAGTATTGATGCAATAGAAAATCGTTGTAAAGAGTAATTTTGTTAATGATATATAAATGGTATTGTTCTTTGCTTCTATTATGGTGTTTGGATAATAGTTGATCTAAGAATGCATTAATCAAGTCTTTCTTAAATCCGTATCAGTTGATTACTACATTAATCAACTGTGATAATTATATTTTACTTTTTGTTCAGTTGATTAGTACATTAATCATCAAAAGCTCTAGCTGATTAACACAGTAATCAATTATACCCCAAATCCTAAACCTATAACCTAAACATCATAAACCCTAAACCTATACCCTAAATCCTAAAAACCTTAAACCCTAAATATCTAATACCATAAATCCTAAACCCTAAAAACCATAATCCTATACCCTAAACATTATATACTCTAACCCTAAAAACCCTAAACCCTAAACCTATATCCTAAAATCTTAAATCTTAAACCTATACCCTAAATCCTAAACCCTAAAACCCCTAATCTTATACCCTAAATATTTTATACCCAAAAATCTTAAATCTTAAAAACCCTAAACCCTAAATCTATACCTTAAATTTTAAATCTTAAACCTATACCCTAAACCTTAAACCCTAGAAACTCTAAATATTCTAAACCCTAAAACCTATAAGATTGAATTGTTATTTGCTTATTTTCATAGTTGATTAATAGATTAATCAACCTAAACTATAGTTGATTAAGTCATGAATCAACTAAATCCTAAGCCCATAATCTCTTAATGTTGTCATTCTAAAACCTTAATTGGAATGGTGAACCCTAGTGGAATGTTTTCATACTAAAACCCTAATCGGAATGGTAAACCCTAGTGGAATACTGTCATAAACCCTAAACCCTAAACCCTAAACATCCAATACCTTATACCTTAAACCTTAAACATCATATACCCTAAATCTTAAACCCTAAAAACCCTAACCCTATACCATAAACCCTAAACCCTAAATCTTAAACCCTAAACATCATATACCCTAAACCCTAAACATCCTATACCCTAAATCTTGAACCCTAAATCATAAACCTTAATCTTATATCCTAAATCCTAAACCTTAAATCCTAAACCCTAATTCTATACCCTAAACCCTAAAACCCTAAATCTTAAATCTTAAACCCTAAACCTATACCCTAAATCTTCAACCCTATACCCTAAATCTTAAATCTTAAACCTATACCCTAAACAATAAACCCTAGAAACCCTAAATATTCTAAACCCTAAAATCTATAGGATTGAATTGTTATTTACTTATTTTCATAGTTGATTAATAGATTAATCAACCTAAACTATAGTTGATTAAGTCATGAATCAACTAAATCCTAAGCCCATAACCTCTTAATGTTGTCATTCTAAAATCCTAATTGTAATGGTGACCCTAGTGGAATGCTGTCATAAGTACCCCTTAATGCTGTCATTCTAAAACCCTAATTGGAATGGTGAACCCTAGTGAAATGTTGTCATAAGTACCCCTTAATGTTGTCATAAGTACCCCTTAATGCTGTCATTCTAAAACCCTAATTGGAATGGTGAACCCTAGTGGAATGTTGTCATAAGTACCCCTTAATGTTGTCATAAGTACCTTTTAATGTTGTCATTCTAAAACCCTAATTGGAATGGTGAACCCTAGTGGAATGCTATCATAAGTACCGCTTAATGCTGTCATTCTAAAACCCTAATTGGAGTGGTGAACCCTAGTGGAATGCTGTCATAAGTACCCCTTAATGCTGTCATAAGTATCCCGTAATGCTGTCAGTCTAAAACCCTAATTGGAATGGTGAACCCTAGTGGAATGTTGTCATAAGTACCCCTTAATGTTGTCATTCTAAAACCCTAATTGGAATGGTGAACCCTAGTGGAATGTTGTCATAAGTACCCCTTACAATAAAATTGATTAATATATTAATCAACAGTTCAGTAAACCTTCCTGAATACAACTATGGTGATTAATACATTAACCAACATTTCTTAGTTGATTAACTTATTAATCAACTTCTCAAAACAATATTCCTGAATATAAAAAGTTGATTAATATAGTAATCAACTGATCAGTATACTTTTTCTGAATTAAAATCAATCATTATTAGATCAGACAACTTTCTCAAAACTAAAAAACTGAATTATATTGTACGAACTGAATTGTAATGTGTCATAACAAGTGGGGGAAAAAACAATCTAAACTAAAGTGAATTATATTGTCACCACAAGTTGTATTCAAAAATATGAAAAACAAATCATCAAATACAACTAGAATCTAATTGTTGTTCAGATATGGGCAAGTCATCCTATTGTGATGTCCAATACTAAGATAACTGGAACACTTCTGACCTTTTGCAGGCTGTCTTGACCCGGTGTTTGGAATTCTTTTAGTCTTTGGCCTACCAGGACCTCTCTTAACATCTGGAGGAAGTATATCAACATTAAAAACATCATCTTCTGGTTTGTTCTCATCTGGAATAGGCTGAATCACATGCGAGTATGTCTCTCGGAATGTGCTAACACGGTAATAAGGTTGAATATAGTCATATATTCTAGCTCGATCACCTTTTGCAACAATAGCAGCTACAACATGCTTACATGGGAATCCATATATTCTCCACTTTCTACATGAGCATATCATATTACCAAGATGAACTGAATGTTGTTTATGTGACTCCACTTCATAGAGAAATTCGCTCGACTTTATCACTTTTAAAGGACGTGCTTCCTCAATTCTTGTAGCTAAAAGTTCTTCCATTTCAGGACACAACACTGAATTCCATTTTAAAGAAGCATCACGCCTATCCGCCATCATTTTCATCACTCGTTTTCTAATCCTATCCAACATGGCACAAATAGGCATAGACCTCTCTTGAATTATCCAATGGTTAAAACTTTCAGCAATGTTAAAACATAACTCACCATATCGTTCTCCGGGAAAGTAGGCATTTGTAAAATGCTGAGTAGACAATGATTTCATGAAATCTGCAGCCTTATTACTCCCAGAACTCAATAACACCTTCAAACGTTCAATATATTTCAAATGCGTCTTCGCATATGCACATTTACCAAGAAGCTCTCTAAGAGTATCAGACAATCGCCCAACAGCAGAAGCAAGATTGTTTTTGAGATGCCACAAGCAGTAACTATGATGACAACCGGGAAAAACCAGAGGAACATTCTTCACAAGAGAATGGTGGCGATCAGAGATAAATGTAAGAGTCCTATCCGTAGAGACAACGGCTTTCAAATTCTCCAAAAACCAAGACCAGTTTGAATCATTCTCCACATCAACGATAGCAAAAGAAACTGTGAAGATACCTAACACATAATAAAAAATATTTATTAACACATTAATCAAGGCTATGTTATATACAACACATGAGTTGATTAATACACTAATCAACATCACAAAAACTTTCAACTAAAATGATGAGTTGATTAATACACCAATCAACCCTATATTATACAACAAATGTATTGATTTATAAACTAATCAATTATTTATTATACACATTCAGAAATACTAAAACATGTACCTTGATCTCCATTATTTACTGCTGCTGATAGGAGGCAACCTTTGTACTTGGATTTCAAAAAAGTGCCATCTAAACAAAGCATAGGCCTACAATACTTGAACCCAAGAATGCATGCCTCAAAGGCAACGAAAAACCGACTGAATTTCTTTGTTTTAGATTCAACTTCTAAACGAACATAGCTACCAGGGTTACTTTTCATAATAGCATTACCATACCAAATCAACTGATTGTATGACAAACTTGCATCTCCATAAATTTGTTTAATCGCCAACAACCTAGCCGTATAGGCATAATAATACTTCAATTCAAGACCATAATATCTTCTAAATCTGTCAATAATGTCCTTTGGCGTAGTAGTGATTTTGTCGCTCACCTCTCCAAGGATTAAACTCATCACAAGCTGGCTTGAAACATTGGGATTCTGGAAATCTTTACAAGCATTGCCACAAGTATGTTTTTCCCACATTTCCTTCAACCACATACGACCACCTTCTTTACTATACGACTTCGCATAGATCATCCACTTACATTTGTTTTCATTATCAACACATTCATCTTTTTCCAAAGCTGTTTTACAATAGCTTTCACTCTAGTAAAAAAATTCTTAACAAAATAGTATTTCAACCCAGTTGCAATTGAAAACTTTCTAAGATTCTTTCGGACCTCAACAGCTCCACCTTCAAAAACTTGACCAACTCCAGTAAAAACAAACTCCCATTGTTTAGTTTTCAACGGTGGTATATCAATTTCATCATCATAATCAATGCAAGAAGAACTAGTACTTGCTCCTACATCACTATGAACAACGTCGATAGACATCTTCTTCAAACAAAGAAAAATCTCCACAAATCTCTCTCCACTCTTATTGCAATACCACACCAAAGACTGAAGTTCAGCATCACCAAATATATCATGACGTTTACCATAACGATGATAGAAGAGATCAAAAACTAAAAGAGACAAATCTCTAAATTTGCAACAAATTGCACTCTTTAAATCGTCCAATGAACTATCACAAGTAAGCTCATAAGGAAAAGTGAATTTATTATACTTAATTACACCAAGAACACCAACAATAGCAACATCATTTGAAACAACACCATCAAATGATTCCATATCTGTATAAAACAACATCATGTAATCAGCAAATTGTGAGAGTTCAACCAAAATGATAAAAACAGATAGTTGATTAATACTGTCAATCAACACAAATGCTCAAAACATCTAAAAATAATAGAATGACGACTGGTTCAACATCAAAAATATTAAATTATTAACCACAAACAAAACTACAATCAACTACAAACTAAATTCATCAACAATCATCAAGATCTAATTATCAATCAACTACAAAACTAAATTCATCAACAACTAAATTGATTTCAAAATCAAAATAAAAAACAAGATCTGAATTGATTTCAAAACCAAAACAAAAACACAAAAACATACTTGTGCAATCAATCATGGCCGAATCCATTTCAAATCTCGAATTACCAAATCAAAGAAATCAAATCAACGAGATCAAAACAGAGTTTTTTCGAAATCGAACGAAGAACTTCTTTCGAAATCAAATTTGAATAAAGAGAAGTTCTTCCGAAATCCAAAGCAACACACGAACAGCGAAATCACTCTCACTCTTCAACTCGAAACCTAAAAAACCAATTCAAATTCAAAACAAATATATATATCACTTTGTGGGAGGGCAGTTCTGGTATTATTGAAAAAATGATAGAACGATTAATACGTGATTTGGACTGTATTCGAAATTCTAAACGTATAATTGGACTACATAAGTTTGAAACCCAAACCCGTGTCCTTGGGCCAAACAAACGTTAGCTTGGGCCTAAAACCCAAATAAACGTTTGTGGTTGGACTTAGGACGAGTTTCTAGTTTTTTTATTTGGTTAAAGAACTATTTACAGCCATGTGTCACATTTGGATATATAGGATGGATCGCAGTTGAACCAAAAATTTATATATTTTTTTATTTTCTATCCAATCACTTGCTGTCACATACTCTATTCACTATCCATTAGCACTGCTCTCTTCTAAAGTAGTAAAGAGTACTATTTTCGTCTCATTTTGGTAGTGTTGTATTTCACGGCCTCACCCACCAAATTCTTACAAACTACAGTATGCTGATAAGAATGTGCATATTAACTATATCATTCTGCTTTGTTTAGGATTGTGTGTCAAACACCAAATATCTTGAAACAAACCATGTGTACGTGAAGTCAAATTTCTGGATAAGCACTGTATTAATCATAAATTGATGATACAGTATATATGTTACTCGGAAATCTAACAACCCAAGGAAGGAACTGGGAACAGATACAGTAGTATGAAGAAGAGTAGGGTCTATTATATATGGAGTTATATGGTTAGTGCGTAATAGACTTTTGGTCATCAATATCAATCAATGAGTGACCTTTTGAGTTGGCAATGTAGTAGTATATATATATATATAGATTTCATTTCATCACCTCTCAATAAGTCTCAACTCTCAACTCTTTGTAGCACTCGATCCATCTAATAAAGCATCATCACAAGCACTTTATCAATGTGGATCGGAACTAGCAGAAGTACATGTGTTGAACTTCCTAGTTCATATATTCGATCCCCATTGCAAATCATTTTCATATATCTTCTTGTGCTTGGTCAGCATGCACACCAAAACATTCTCTCTACTAGCTAGAATTTTTTGTTATATATATATATATATATATATATATATATATATCATTATATCACATACATCTGATTTTCTTCCCTAATCTCCATTTTATTGTGATAGTGTCATAGTACTAAAGTAGCACTGGTGTTTGCTCAGAAATTGTACTGCATATATGTACGCAGTACGTAGTGTCCATCTTTGTTGGATTTTCATGTTGTGACATACTCATCGCTCACAATCTTAATTGTTGAATTTTCAATTTATCTGACTTTTCCTAGTAGTAGCTACTAAAAAAGAAAGATGCCTGAAGAATATACAGTAGTACTATTCAAAATGTTGTAATTGGAGTGACCACAAAATTAAGTGCTTTCTTTCCAACCACCAACTCAACTCAAACTCAAACTACAACAGTCTACCACACTACTCATAACATACAATTAAAATTATAAAGCAACCTCAGTGCTCCCACTTTTGTTTCAAATAGATTAATTAGGTTAATGGAATTCAGATTCAAAAACTAAATTCCCACTTTGGCAACCTTTACATCAAGCATGCATTATTGATTTTTAATAAGTAAATTGACATAATTAAGTAAAAGGAAAATCAATCAACACTATTCTACAACATATTGTTTGGTCAACCAGCTTTTTTGTTTGGTATCTTTGGCATTGGCAGTTACTTTCTTGTGGAGAAAAAAGCAGTCCGTCCGTGGTAAATATGTTGCGCACCAGCTTCGTTGTGGTGTCCCAACGTCAATTTTTACACAGTTTTGTGCTGTTCACAACACTCTGCAAAGACACAACCAACTCAAGTCTGCGCCAGTGCTAGATTCTGGCGCGTGTTCAATTGATGGGACTAGCTAGCAAATTAGCAATAATAGTGTTCGACCAAACTTTTTTTGTTTATTAGCAAGAAATGTTCAACCGATTTTAGTAGGTAATATGAAGGATAGATGAGATCGCTTAGTTACGAAAAGTAAAAATTATTAATGTAAGTGGTAATGAAGATGATTATCAGTTAATCACATGTAAAAAGGCTTTAGCCATTAGTTTAGCTTAGTAATGTTTTATATAAAAAAAAAATAGTGGAGAAACGTGACGGAGTTTGTAGGGCTAACCAACATAGTTTCATCCCTTTGCATTTGACACATTTAGATTGCTAGACTCAGAAACAGTTGAGCTCCTCAGAAGAGTGCAGAAAGTAATGGATAGCAACGTGATGACTGCGGGTTCGAACGAATATGTATTAAGGAGAATCGGGTTTGCTATTCAGAAAGGACTTGCCGCGCAGTTTGTAGCGCGTTTGTCCTCTACTTTTGTGTAATTTGTTGAGCTTATCAATCAAATTTGCCAATTCTAAAAAAAAAAAAAAAAAAATTAATTAAAACATCATTTCATTGATGAGTAGCTATCTCTGTCTGCCTACCTAAATCAATTTGCTTTCATAACCAATGAGAACTGGATCGGATCTAGGCATATATGTCTGTGACTGTGATCTACTTGTGTCAATCAAAATCAATGTGGACGTACCAGTACCACACTTTTATGAGAATGATACGAGTATATACTATAGTATATATTACTTTGTGACGATATTGGTATATACTAAGATCTCACAAGTGGCTATCGCAAGTGAAAAACTGAAAATTATGGGGTGAAAGATCTTGTGTTTTGAAAGTAATGTGTGCACTGGCTTCTGCCTATGAGAAAAAATGAAATAATTCAGAAAGTTGTTTTGTCTTGAAAAAAAATATTTATACTATCATTCCACTGGAAAAACGAAATTAGTTGAATATATTCTAGTGGGCGGGCGCACAAATATTTCTAGCATATTTTCACAGTGATCCTTGATTTTCCATATTTCAAAATTTTAAAACATGATGGCAAATGTCTTTCTCTAATATCTGATTAGTTTACAGATTTGTAGTTATAATCTTACTGCAAAAGTAGCTAAGCAAATATGTTAAGATATATACTACAGACATTATTAATTATGTATGTAAGGAGATTAGGCTCATGTAACGGAATTAGGATCGGCCATAATAATTGAACTGAGAAAAGAACTTGGGACGAAGAAATGCATGCAACTCTTTTGAGTGGCTAAAGCTGGTTGCGTACCATAGTAACCTAACCTGTGTTGCAAACTTGCAATGTATACAAACTGTATATAGTGATAGTGAAACCTACCTAAATGACAATCTTGGGAACAGAAAAAATGTGCACTTGTTTGGCAATATTTTCTGTGTGTTTACGAAGGGTGATTTTGAAAAAAATTCACCCAACCATTTACTCCATACATTGTACAAACAGCACCAATGCAGTGTTGATTGCTGGGGTCGACATGCCTGTTAGGTATTGTATGTAATAAATAATAAAGTATTTCAACTAGCATGTCAACAGCGTTTGTAGTCCAACGGTTAGGATAATTGCCTTCCAAGCAATAGACCCGGGTTCGACTCCCGGCAAACGCACTTAATTTTTATTTTTGTAACAGTAATATTCAAAAGTATATTCCAAAACATAATCTGGTATTTCAACTACCAAGTACCAACTGTTTGTTTGATCAAATCATCAAAAGACTTCAACTTACTTTATCTATATACAATCTACATACATACAAGTCAATACTACTACTATGCTCACTCCTTTGTACACTTTTGAATGATTGTATTTTTTTTTTCACTCAAACTTGTTTGTTAAGCTAAATCATACACTCATCAAACAAACCACCCCTTTACTTTTCTTTGTCTTGGTAGCTTTGCCATGGTTGGGAGGTTCTATAATGGAGTGATCTATTGGATTTGGAGAGAGAATGGGCTTCTCTGAATTCCATCTCTCCTCAAAAATATATACTACTTGGAAGTTGGAATGATAACTTTTTAAGTTTTCAGTTGTGTTACTTTAGATCACTTTGTGTTTGGCTTTCAGTTTACAACTTTCCTTTGCCAGAATCATTCAGTTCTTCATATTCATCTTGCAAACATAGAGGTAATCTTTTTCATTTTCTTATATATTTTAACTTTGGAAATCTTTTTTGAGGTTCTCTTGTTTGATGAAATACCACATAAAGCCTATTCTTTTGGAACTCTCTTTGATTAAATTTTTCCATTGGTTATAAGTTTTACTTCTCTGTGATTTTGATTAAAGGGGTGTCAACTGTGAAGTGAATGTCATAATAGCACTATTTGTTGCAATTTAGAGGTGTTAATTTGAATGCCTTGTTTAAAGGGGTTATTGCCTTCTTTTTGCTTTTATTTTCATGGAGAGTTTTCTAGAGTATTTGATAACATGTAGTGTTGAAATTTAATGTCTTCTAGATTGCCACCTCAATATCAAAACCTCCTTTTGGGTTTCAACCAGACCTTTTCAAGAAGTTTCTTAAAGCTTTTAGAAATTATCACTACTTTGATTCACTAGGAATATGTTAAAATGCGAATTTTATTGCTCATCATATTTTTTTTTTTTTCCATTGACTCTTTTGTATGTAGACTCTTGTTCAGCTTTGATATTGGCATATAGAATTTTGTTACATATCTCTTCTCTTCATTTTCTTACAGGTTAGAGATGTTGCTCATATTCAAACCACAAGCTCTTGTTGAGTTAATTGTGCAGGATATGTTTCTGGGAAAGTTCTTGTGAGAATATTATTTAAGAGAAGGCCTACTATTTTAGATATCTACCTGTGTGACCTTTCTGTAGTTAGATGTTCTGCTTCTTTAGTTTACTGGTGTAAGTAAAGGTGTTTTGGGGCAAATCTCCTTTGGCAGTTCTTAAGAGAGAGAATTTTAGTACTGTTGGGTTCTAATATCCAGTAGCAGTAAGCACTTCAAGAAATTCTCTTTATCTTGTTTGACATCACTCGATCACTCGAGGAAAACTCAGGTTAGCCGAGCAAAAGAATCCGTTTAGAATTTGGCGGTGCAATTGTAAGATTTAGCTCTGCTGGTTTTATCTTCTTTGGCAAGACGCCGGCATAATATCTTTCTCGGCTACTTTGTGCCTTCTCATTAGGCAATTAATTATGACCTGAATTTTACAAAGCCTTTTTGGGCAAATCTCCTTTGGCAATTAGTCCTAATGGACATAGTATTCTGGGATCAAGAAACGATCCTCTGAAAGTAAGTTTGTTGGTATTTAAGCCTGGCTTTGGGCAAATCTCCTTTGGCAATTAGTCCTCGCAGACATAAAACTGTGTTGTTGAGGATAACTCCTCCAACATTTGCTCCTCACTTGGCAAGTCTCTCTTGCTTGGCATTTAGTCTTTGTTGGCACCGATTGGGCAAATCTCCTTTGGCAATTGTCCCTCACGGACACTTATCTCTAGCAGTTGGGAAAATTCTATTTGCAGTTCTAGTAGAATTCGTTTCTCCTTCTGTTGGGCAAATCTCCTTTGGCAGTTCTCCAGTAGATTTCATCTTCTGAATCAGAGTTGACCTCTGTAATATCTGCTGGGCATTTCTCCTTTGGCATTTATTTTCCAGATTAGGTTGGGGATACCGATCTGATCTTTCGGTTGGATAGTCAGGTTGATCTGAATACTTAAAGTACCTACATTGAGCTTCTAACTAACGGTTGAAGTTCAGATTTTTTTCCATTATTGTGCACCAGTTTACAAGAAAATCACAAGGCTGGGCTTCCGGTGTTGGACGTTTGCATTTTCAAGGAAACAAATTTAATGGTAACCTTTTAATTTCTGTCTCTATTCCCACATTATCCTTTTGGACGTTTTTTCGAAGAGATAATTGTCAATTGAAATATTTTTGAAGTAGCCAAAAGTTGCAGATTGATACTGTACTTAATTGATATAGACATTTTATTTGCCAAACTGAGTAATTCTCCATTTTTTTTTATCTCTTTAGTCTTTAAAAGTTGGAAATCTTTCCTTCATTGCAGCTAAAAGTATATATGCTATATCTTCAAGGAAAATCTTCTAGTTTTTAGCTGGGTGGTCATCTAGGAATCTGAGGTGGATAAACCAATACTTCGTTCCTATCTGTTAATCTGAAAGGTGTTGATTTCACACTGGACTAGCTGCTTTTGGGGTTGTTCTCTATTCTTGAATAGCTGTTGCAATACAAATATACATCCACCTACTGCTAGACATCTAGATATGGAGATGTTCCTCAGTGACTCAGACAGTGAGATTTCAAGCCAGAGCAGTTGCAGTGATTATTTGGATGACATTGACTCTATGTATGGTGGGCAAGCACAGAGCATTCTTTCAAACTTGGAAAGAAGCATTGGGAAAATCGACGATTTCCTTGCATTTGAGAGAGGGTTCATACATGGAGATATCGTATGCTATGAGACTGATCCCTCTGGGCAGTTGGGCAGAGTGGTTGATGTGGATACAGTTGTGGACTTGGAAACTGTTCATGGGGAAATTGTAAAAGAAGTTGACTGCAAAAAGCTTCTGAAAGTCTGCCCTTTTGTTGTTGGAGATTATATAGTTCATGGTCCATGGCTTGGAAGGGTTTGCAGAGTAGTTGATCGCCTCACCATCCTGTTTGATGATGGAGCAACATGCGAGGTGACTGCAATCATCCCAAATGATATCAGGCCCATTTCTACAAATGTACTTGAAGACTCTCAATATCCTCATTATCCAGGTCAACGTGTTCAGATCAGGATGTCAAGTGCTCTCAAGTCAGCAAGATGGTTGTGCGGTGAGTGGAAGGAAAATCGAACTGAAGGAACCGTGTGCCGTGTTGAAGCAGGAATGGTTTATGTTGATTGGGTTGCTTCTGCTATGATTCACTGTGATGTTAATGTGCCAGCTCCACCTTGTCTGCAGGAACCAGAAGACCTAACCCTATTGTCTTGTTTCACACATGCCAACTGGCAGCTTGGAGATTGGTGTATACTATTGTTTGATAATCAGAGGATTGGTGAAAAGCAGGTTCTCAATGTTTGTGGCACAGAGCATATCAGCGAGCACTTTGGAAGAGGATTACTCCAGGGGAATCGTAAAAATAGTTATGAAACATTATATGTCATTGTGAAGAAAAGGACTAAAGTCGATGTCCTTTGGCAGGATGGTACCCGTTCAAATGGTTTGGATTCACAGTGCCTAGTCCCTGTAAACAGTGTCGGCGATCATGAGTTTTGGCCTGAACAATTCGTATTGGAGAAGAGCTCTGATGATCAACATTTGTCTAGTATTCAAAGGTCAGGATATGTGAAAAGTGTGGATGCAAAGGAACGGACCGTAAGACTGAAATGGACAACTCATGCTAGAAATGGCACAAATGATTCTGATGAAAATTGTAACGAGGAAACTGTGAGTGTCTATGAACTTGTTGAGCACCCAGACTACTCTTACTGTCTTGGTGATATCGTTTTTAGACTGGGAAAGACCCTTTCTGTTATTCAAGCTGATGGACAGTCAGAATATGAAGGTCTCCTAACTACAGAGACAAGGTCGGGGTCTGTCAAACAATTTAAGGAAGATCATAACACGAGCAAGCGAGCCAGTGAAAGTAGTTTGAAGCACGAAAACATGTGTTACTTGTCTTGTATTGGTAATGTTATTGGTTTGAAAGATGAGGGAATCGTCGTGACATGGGCTAGTGGTCTTACGTCAAAGGTACGCAAAAATTTCTCAATCAGCCTTAGTTTTTTTGCCTTTATATTTCTGTAAAAATTGTACTAGTTTCCTAAATGATTGTGGTTTGTTTGTGGTGGTTGAATTTATAGAACATCTGTTTTATCAGTACTTTTTTTGCTCTTGACAAGTGATATTTTTCTTGCTCCTGACAAGTAATAACAATACCTCGTCTTATCGTTGTTATATTCATTATATTCCTTGTGGAGGATTAAGAAGCAAAGTGTAAAACCAAGCTCACCTCATAAGAGCATTGCTTTTATAGTTTAAAATGACCACCAAAATGAAATTACGTGGAAACTCATACAAATCTAGAAAGTCATAATACTTGATATTAACAAGTGATTACAGCGGTTCTAATTCTAAAAATAATAAAAGGAGGAAGAAAGAATGAAAGAAAAAAAAGCGTGTTTCATGTCCAATAAAATAAAATATATTGGATTGGTAGACCGAATATGATAAAGAAGAGGCACAACAACTAGTATTGATGGGACTGTAGTCAAACAAAACCACAACATGAGAACACGAGAAAATGTGATATACCCACCAATATCGCTCAGGGCTATCATTGCCTGTAGACTATACATTTGTCGATGTGAGTTCTGAGTGAGTTGTTCCCCAGTATAGTAATACCTCCTGCTAAACTTGTTACACTTTAAATGCTGGTATTTTGGTATGGTGCCAGAGAGGTTAGTTTATATTTGATATATTAGTCGTATACTTGATTAAGCTTTCTTTTACACATTTGTATTTGATAATCTTTTCAGGTTGCACCTTGGGAAATTGTTGGAATTGATAAATATGAACATCCAGTTGCAGTTCCTTTACTAGGTGAGGAAGATACTGAGGAAAGATTGACTCAAGAGATGCCAGAATACGATAAACGATTTAGTCACCAGAAAGATAAGGTGCAGAAGTTGCCCCTTTTCTCTATCTTTACACATGTGCATATGAACACTTACGCTTACATATCCATGCATGCAAAATTGTATACAGAAGTAGTTTTCACATAAATTAGTACTGGTTGTACTGACATAATAGAACTGTGTTTTGTCCATAGGATGTGTTGGAGTATACTGGCAACAGTGTTGGTGGAGATCACAATAAAGACACATGGGAAACTCGTGGCAGTTTAATATCTCAAGCAGCCATTGGATTTTTTAAGAAAATTGCAGTGAATTTATTTGGCATGAATGAATCCACATCTCTGTCGAACACAATGGAAAGCAGTCCTCTTAGCAATCGTGACTCAAACCAGCCACGGTTAACCACTGGAATTGAAATTGAATCTCTCTATGACAAAGTAAAAACAAAAGGAAGCAATTTGATCGCTGTACCACTACCAGCAGTGGATGATGCACAAACAGGCATTAAACAGCAAGTAGAAGAACCTCAAGAGCAAAAAGAACCAAACTGTTCATATTTGGGCGATATACCAGCACTATTCAAGCAATTTGACACAGTAGATGATCTATTAGACCACTACTATGTTCATGGTGCAGGCAAAGAGTCGATGCTACCCCAGGTAAAACAGCTAAAGCTTGTCCATTTTCTTGTCGTGTATTACTATATCAGAAGTATCATTGTTTTTTCTATGCAGGTAAAAAGAGGTTGGTTGAAGAAGGTACAGCAAGAATGGAGCATTCTTGAAAGAGATCTCCCAGGTTAGCATGTTCTTTTTGCTTGTTATACTTGAATGTCTGTCATATTTTATACTAGTGAATTCTTTGGCTGCATTTTATCAGGCTGTGACCAATTGAATTTGGTAAATGTGGTTCCTAGATCTAGGTTTGGATGTTTAGAAAAATGGAGATGGATAGTGAGATCTGAGCAAATTATAACAGTATTGTATAGGTGTAAAGTATTCGCTACATCTATAACACATTAAGATTTAATGAAGATCAGAGTTGATGAGATGATTATGTGTCGGGTCAGGTTAGCTCAGCCCGAACGAGTAGCCCAACTGAGTTACTAATATGCTTGACTGGTTCTGACTCATAGGATGCAATATCCATTGCTTCAACTTACAGCCTCAGCATTGTAAAATAGTTAAAACGTAAACTAAAACATTTGTATAGACTGATTGCATAATCTAGTTGCAGGTAGTGCTTCAGAAAAAGAACATTAGCAACCAGAGTGGTGTAGGATTAGTGAGCATCCTTTGAGCAAATATATTTTTCTTATATTATATTTACTGATAATAGCCTTTTGAAATTTCTGCAGATACTATATATGTCCGTGTTTGTGAGCAAAGGATTGATCTCTTACGGGCAGCAATCGTTGGAGCTCCTGGAACACCATATCAAGATGGTCTCTTCTTCTTTGATTTCTATCTTCCTGCGGAGTATCCTGATGAACCACCTGTAAGTATGTTGGAACCCATTCATAGAGATGATATAAGGTGTAGAGTCAGAATACAAACTTACTTATCTATCCATGGGTGAACTTATACTAGAAGTATAAAAGATGAATTATACTAAAAGTAGAATATTAGGGTGGAAAGCTATATCTCTCAATGTGAGACATAACTTGTATATATAATGAAAGAACATAACTTGTATATATAATGAAAGAAGTGTGTTAGACAAGTCACTACTACTAGTAGTGTGTTAGACAAGTCACTACTATTACAATAACTTCCAACACTTATATATATATTTGTCTACCATTTGAAAGTTGAATCCCTGTACCGCTCTTTCTCTTTGCCTAAATAAAACATGTTATTGATTCACACAAGTTTAAAAGCCGAAAAAGGGGTAGTTGGTGAGAGAGATCCTTACCAGCCGCATGATACAGGCAAACAATAAGCAAACTAAAGCACTAAATACAAGGCTCCAAAACTTGAAATAAAAGCTCCCAGAAAAAGCCACATCTAAAATTGTTGAAAGTACCTTGCAACACTAAGTTTTCTTTTGATTGCAAATTTATTTTATACTAAACCCAACAAAAATTATATACAGGTCGTGCATTACCATTCTGGTGGCCTGCGTCTCAACCCAAATCTGTATGAGTCAGGAAAAATCTGTCTCAGCCTCCTCAATACATGGATGGGAGCAGGCACTGAAGCTTGGAATCCAGGAAGCTCCACCATTCTTCAAGTTCTACTTTCTCTTCAAGCATTGGTTCTCAATGAAAAACCATACTTTAATGAGGCCGGATATGACACTCAGGTGGGAAGAGCTGAGGGGGAGAAAAACTCCATAACATACAACGAAAACGTTTTCCTCCTTTCGTGCAGGTCAATGCTGTACGTGCTATCCAAGCCACCAAAGGTACAGCGGGGAGTTTTCCTCAAACATCTTTTTCTTGTCTGACGTTGTACGCTTTTGATATAACGAGTTGTTGGATATTCCTAATGCAGCATTTTGAGGCACTCGTGGAGGAGCACTTCACCCGTCGCTCTCACTCCATTCTCTTGGCTTGCAAGGCGTATATGGATGGAGCTCCAGTTGGTTATGCTTTTGGTTCTGAATCTGCTGGGCAGAAAACTCAGAACAGCAGTTCTACAGGATTCAAATTAATGCTGGCTAAGCTCTTTCCAAAGCTAATATCAGGTTTTACTGCGAAGGGAATTGCTTGCAGCCATTTTCTTGAGTCAGGAAATCCATGCATCGAAAACAAGTAACCAGACAATGCAGTTATATACAAATTCCGGTCAGTACTGGATTTCTGATGTTTATATATATGTGATTGTATGTTTAAGTGTGAAGTGTTTGAAGTGTCTGGTTTGTGTTATATATGATGTGTTTGTTGTATATATGCTGAAGAACATAACTATACGAAAACTAGACACCAGCTATGTTTGTTAAATGATGGATGGTTTGTAATAATGAATTATTGAGTACATTGTTGGATTTTCAAGTTTGATTAAGTATTGATTGGAGTATCAGACTATCAGATGCTATTAAACAGTAGTTTCTTATACCATACATGGAAATAATAACCTTTAGCATACTGGGTAATCTTGACAGGAAGAGGGGATATAGGGTTAGGTGGAAAACTTTGTATTGGTTTCTCAACAAAGGTCTATCTCTCTATAACCTCCCCAAAAAATCTATTTAAGAATACAAATATTTTCCTATTTTTTTTTTTTTTTACTTAAATTGCACTTAGATTTCGATCGCGTGAGCTCTAACTTAAACGGTTAAAGAAAACCAAAATTGAATAGGTTGTACGGTATGCGATGACCGAATATTTTATCATCTTATGGTTTCATGTTACCATTTACTAAACAGTAAATTTAAACTGTTGTAAAGGCGTTTTCGCAGTAACGTCAAACCGTTTGATATTGTGTTTGACGGTATTGTTCAACCATTTGGTGTTCATAAAAATTGTTTCATTTTTAACTTGAAGCTATGTTTTGTGATTCTTTAAGTTTTGTACGTTGATTTCAAACGATTTTAATGGAAACATCATTCAAATCAAAAGAATTATAGTGATAAACGTCAAAGAAAAAACTCACTTCAATAAAGTAAGTATTTGATTGAAATTTAATTTGGATTATATTGGGGTGTGTTTACCATTGGGGCTTATTTACTAGGTTACCAAATTTGGTTGGGATGAGTTTACAGTTTGGGGCTTAATTACCAAACTGTGGGGATTGGATACCGACTTATTCTCCTCTTGAATAAATGGCTACATTCATCATTTCAAATGTCAGAGAAGTTGGCAATCACTCCACACAAACAAGAATTAACAAATTACAGTAAAACCCCTCTATAGGAATACTCTATATAGGAATAACCTCTACATAGTCATAAAAAATTATGGTCCCAACTTGGGACCAGTTATAAATAGGAATAATATTCATATTGTCATAAGTTATAAATTTTTTAGGTCCCATCTAGAAGAAAATTGCCTCTACATAGTTATAATTAAGTATATATTAACAAAAAATATATTATATATTGAGAAAAATATTAAAGAAAATATAAAATTTGAGACATTTAATATGTTTTTTTTTATTTTCTAACACTTCCCATCACTAAGTTAGTATATGTGAACTATATCTTGAAGCTATATTATTGTTTTGAAACTATACCATTATTGAAATTATACGATAATTTTCTTAAGTAAAACTCTATTAAGTTATAAGCTCTCTAGAGTAATAATTTATTTTGGTCCCAAGAGTATGACTATAGAGAGGTTTTACTGTAGTTAGGAATTTCAATACAAATATGACCATTATCCTAACCTTTTATCCAAGCAAATAGAAGCTTTTCCTTAGCCAACACAACTGGTCTTACAAACTTTCATTCATCTAATGAGCATATAGGGGGGAATTTTTGGTCTTTTGAAACACTAATCTCCAAGTTACCCCCATATCAGACACAAATCAAGCTTGTAACCTGCTAATTCATATTCTTACTTGCAATAAATCCTTTTTTGCTTCTTTTGTCTATCCCTAAAAGAAAAATTCGTTGGCAAGATGTATAAGTTTTGGGAGTAGTTCAAGACTGCCTTGGATGTTGAGGGGACTTTTATACAGTTCTATCCTCTAATGAGAAACTAGGTAGAGAACCTGCCTCTATATAAGTTCCACTAGTGACTTTAATGATTTTATTCTTCATTCTGGGCTTATGGATTGTGGTTTCTCTTGATCTAAATATACTTAGTGTAACAACCAACAAAGTATAGTACTAGAAGAAGGTGGGCACTATGGATAGAGTATTGGTTAATGCAACTTGGGCAATGTCTTTTCCAAATTTGGTTGTTAAGCATCAACCTAGAGTCAACTCTGACTACTTGGTTTGGTTTCTTGTGGTGATAAGTCAATATAGTGTGTGAACACAACAAAGAGTGAGAGAGGTGAGTTGAGAGAAGCTTTGTAGAGTGAAAACAAAGAGAAATCCGTCTTGAGAGCTTGTGTCACACCCCAAAAATCCTAAAAGACCCATTTCGAGGCATGAAAATAAATCAATACATACTACTATATGTTTTCCAAAATAATATATCATTCCAATTATGAATGCAATGACAACGTGGCAATTCCCACCAAACCTAGTTGTATATAAATTCCATATCAACTAATAAATTATTTACAAAAATATTGCACAGAAAAATAGATAACATCTAATTGGTAAGTCTCATAGTCTCCATGAAAATCCGCTTCTAAGCCATTCGTCAATTAAACAGGGGGAAATTTGTTCGTCACACTCTGATGCTCAACATTAGAGACTACTTCATCAAAATAAAGAGAATAAATACGTACATATAAATTTTCCATACATTCAAAAAACTAACGCATGCCAGTAATGCAAGTATCAACATAGCGAACTCGTGTACGCAACATAGACATCATTTTATATCATAGCCATTAGTATATAGCATAAAACACACATAATATAAATCTTAAAAAATCAGTTTAATTCATTTCCACACTTTACTCAAACAATCAGGGAATAAACATACCTGTTACAATGATAAGAATGGATTCCAGATACTTAGAATGCTCTAAGCAACAAAACTTTATATGGGTAATAAGCATCAAATTAAGAGACACATCCCAAGCATGATTTCCACAAATGAGTATTAAGACCAATAACAAAAATTTCATTCCTTCCATTATCTTTTCTGCCACCTCAAAGAAACGAGAAACTCGAGTCTATATAATAATAAGAATATTAAACAACTTTACAAGGCTACCATTTATTAGATATCCATCGTAATTTCCAAGCTAAGAAAACAAAGGAAGAGATGATCAATAATCCATCTTGAATACAGAACTTTTCTATTGAACCTCTTATCAAAAATCAAAAGAAAACCTTCTTCCACCACCGCCATTAAAGAGACGATGATCCAATTGAAGAATCCCTCTTCCCCCAATACTCTTCCACTTCTCTTTTCTTTCCTTCTACGTATCCCCTCAATACGCTTTGAGCCTCCTCAATCTGTCACCTCATGTTTTTCTGAAATGAAGAGTCAGCACAACAAGAGAAGATTCATGTGCTCCAAGGTACTAGGGGTGCTATTCGAGCCGCTCGAGCCGAGCTAAGGTATGCTCGAACTCGGCTCGTTACTAACCGAGCCGAGCTCGAGCCGAGTTCAAAATTAAGATCGAGCTGAATTATGAGCTCGAGCTCGGCTCGCGAGCCAACAATAAAACTCGAGCTCGGCTCGTTTTGGCTCGCTGGCTCGTTTGGCTCGTTTGATTAACAAGATTCTACATTTCTACTTGAAGAAGAAGGTTGTGATGTTTGTTGTTGGTGAGATCCAGAAAAGCGAGCAGAAGTACACCCATTGAAGAAGAAGAATGGAAAGAGAAACAATAGAAGGAGAAATAAAAGCAAAAGAAAATCGAATAAGATATGACAGTGGTTGTAGTGGTGGAACCGAATGATGGCATGGATGATGAATTAGAGAGGAGAGAGAAAGCTAGTGGTGGAACCGAATGATGGCATGGATGATGAATTAGAGAGGAGAGAGAAAGCAGGTGTGCTGATGGTGGCGGTGGTGGTGGTGGTGGAAGAGAAGCGAAAAGGAGATGAGGAAGGGTTGCAGAAATTGAAGATTTGTTGTTGTTCAGTTGTTGTTGAACAAGAAGACGAGGAGTTTGTTATAGTGAAGGAGGAGGAGGAGGTGGTAACAGTTAGGTTTTGGTGGTGGTGGTGATTTTCATGATCGAATCGATCTCCTCCTCCACCTCCAAGAGAAAGAGAGAGAGATTATAAAAGAAGACTTAGCCCTAGTCCTCCTCCTTATCGTGACCGTCGACATTCTCCACCGCCTTCTAATGCTGTATGTACTAGTTTGAAGAATTGAAGAGAGAAGAGAGAAGAGCCCAAGGCCCAACTCCCAAGCCCATAGTTAACGAGCTGCTCGGCTCGGCTCGTTTAGAGCTCGAGCTCGGCTCGGGCTCGTGACGAGCTCAAAAACCGGCTCGAACTCGGCTCGTTTAGATAGCCGATCCGAGCTTTTATCGAGCCGAGCCCAAGCCGCTCGGCTCAGATTGCAGCCCTAATTGGTACGTATCGTGGACGTAGGGAATTTTTCGAACCACGTAAAGATCCTTGTGTTATTTCTTTGCTTTCTTTCTTTCTTATCGGGGGTATTGTTGTGCAGGTGCTTCCATTGATTGTTTGTGGCTATTTTTTGTGTTTGGCTTAATATATTAAGATCCTAGTGGTGAATAAGGGATTAGTGATCTATTCCCTAACACTCCTTTTGAACACTAAAATTATTAAATCTTAGCTATGTGATTTTCAGAAAATAACCTAATAATTTTGGTTTAACCAAATTTTCTTCAATTAGAGCATCACTATGTGATTTAGTACTTTCATATGGGTTGAGTTTCGGTTTGTTACAAATTATGTTTAACACGTTGTAAAAAAAAAAAAGGCTTATTGTTTATCTTGTATGGGTTAACTCCAAATGTTTAATTTATAGTTAAATTACTTAAATAAATTTATTAATTAAGCATTATGTAACATTCTGAAATAACCTTTCAATTTCAAGTTGTAATCAAATTTACTGTAATTAGTCAACTAGAGCATTGATTTTTCTCTAATTTTGAGAGAGAATATTTGTTTAAGGGCACATTCAACTTTAATAGGGAGTATAGATAGTAATAATACTCTATTTATCATGGTACTGTTTATTCTTGATATTATTATTCTCTTGTACCTACTGAAGTAGTAAACTTCTACATATGCCCCTACAGTGAATGCAGTAACATAAAATAATTAGAAGAAAATCACACTATAACGAACATTCAGTTCATTTCATTTTGTAACTATTAATAGGTGCATGGGGGAATGATGATAAAATTTATGTTCAAGATTGATGATAAAATTTATGTTCAAGATGACGTGGAGCCTAATGGATAGCAAAAATACTTATGTGTAGGCCATTTTTGGCCGATTCATTAGAGATGCTCTTAGGTTGCTGTAATGTTCAAAATGTTTATGGTTTGGGCTTAAGGTAGCATAAAATGGCATTTAAGTTGTAGGGTTCATTGGGGTAGGTTTTAGTTATGTTACAATTAGGTTCTAAAAATTATTTGGGTAGGGTTTTATTACTTTATTACATTCTTGAACTTCTATTAATTCTTATTTGGTTTTTGTGTCATAAATTTATGCAAGCATATATTTGGGCCTAGGCGAACTAGGCAAGTGTCTAGGGCCACCAAATCATGGGGCCACTTATTTATCTATCTCGTGACTCTCATCTAGCTTATATATGTTTGTTTTTGGCAAGACCAACTTTGCATGCCCACATTTTAATGAGAAAGAAAGATAGACGAGGCCTCTTTCTAAAAAAAAATGATATATAAGAGCATTCCCAATGCAGGGTGGATAAATCCACCTCCACGTAGACGCCACGTAGGTCCACCTAAGCAAAATCCACCTTGTTGATTCAAGGTGGAACTCTACAAGGTGGAGAGTTCCCAAGGGAAGGTGGACTCTTGTAGAGAGAAAGTGGATTTTTAGAAAAACCGGACGGCATGTGACATGCTGTCCCATTTTTTTTTTTAAAAAAAATAGGGAGACGGCATGTGACATGCCGTCCGAGAGTCCAAAACTTTTAAAACACTACGTAAACTTAAAAAAAAAACAGACGGCATGTAACATGCCATCCGGTTCTACCACCCACAGGTGGATTTGAAGGTGGATTCATCCACCTTCAAATCCACCTGTGGGCAGCCCACCCCCAAAATCCACCTCCCCTTGGGACATTCTTTTAGACTACAAGGTGGATTTATCCACCCCACCTCCAAAATCCACCTTGCATTGGGAATGCTCTAATGCTTTGTGTGGCGAGCACATGGTATTTTTTAGTAAAACGCAAAAGAATAGTTCGCTCTGTGCTCACCATATAGCTCCGTACGAGGCCTCTTTCATTCATTTAGTTTGTTTTGTAATCTTTGCTTTCTCTTGATTGATTTAAAGACCAACCTTTTGTTTTTAATATAATTTTATTAATATTCATCAAATTTATCGATATTATGTACTATTTCTTTTTCATGTTATTTCATATGAACGCAAAGGACCTTACTACTAAGTATCTTCAAGAGTATACAAAAAAAATCTAGGGCCATTAAAAAATCAGACATGACACAAAATTTATGTATATGTTCTATACAGGCCTGAACAAAGAAGGAACTTCATATTTTCGTGTCAATAAATTTGTGGATGGTTTATCAAAAAATATAAAATAAATTTGTGTCGCTAAAATTTGGCCATAAAACCAACAATTATTAGTACATAGTTTTGTCTTTTGAGTATTACGCCAAAGTTAATGCAAACTTTTGTCTGTCGATAAGGGCATTCCCAATGGGAGGTGGATATATCCACGTCCACATCAGCGCCACAGAGGCAAAAAAAATTAAGTTTAAATGGGCGAGATTAGTTAAATTCTTTTCTACAACAGTTTGAAACTTTGAATGTCCTCTATTTTCTTTTGAAGGTGGCCATCACGGTGAGCTCCTTTCATGGGCTTGCATCGCCTATCGGTTCCAATCGACTACTATTACTATAGTCATGGACCTAGTAGCTTCGCTCCTGGTCTTCAAGGTGAGCTCCCCACCTCTATTCCCATTGGTGGCCTCTTTCATCTCCCCATCGGAAAACTCACCCCAGTGCTTGGAGGTGGATTTATCCACCCCACCTCCCATTGGGAATGCCCTAACCATGCAGGGATTGGTGGGGAAAAGAAAGTGGGTTTGGTTCGCAGGAAAAGGTGGGGAAAAGAAAGTATTTTTTGGGTTTTCCTCTTCCCTGTTGTTGACGCTAATTAAAGTTGCAGAAGGTGAGAAGCTGTTAATGGGTTCAATGGTGACAATAAAGAGAGAAAGAGAGGAGAGAGAAGAAGACTGTTGAGAGTAAAGAAGAAGAAGACTGGTTTTCTCACCATGAATTCTGATGGAGATGGGAAGGAGAGAAAATAGATCGAGAAGGAGAGTAGAGAAAAAGGAAAGCGGTTTCCAAAAAATAAAAAAGGTGTCCGCTTTCCTTATTTTTGGTCTAACACGAATTAACGGGGAATCTGCTTTCCAAAATTATTAGCTTTCCATTTCGAACCAAACACCCGGAATTTGTACTTTCCAGAAAAACGTTTTCCTTTCCCATTTTTTCCTCTGAACCAAACACACCCTAAGGTGGGGAAAAGAAAGTGGGTTTGGTTCGCAGGAAAAGGTGGGGAAAAGAAAGTATTTTTGGGGAAAGTTGAAATTCCAGTGTTTGGTTCGGAAAGAAAACTAAAAAAATTTGGAAAGCAAATTCCCCGTGATTTCGAGCTAGTCTAAAAATACGGAAAGCGGATACTTTTTTTTTTTTTTTCTCTCTTCTTTCTTCTCGATCTATTCTTTCTCTTTCTCTCCTTGGAAGAAAAATGGTGTTTCCTTCCTTCTTCTTCTCTCTCATTCTAGGTTAACCACGTTTTCTTTCTTTTCCCCCATCCTTCTTCTCCCACTCTTCTCTTCTCTCTTGCTAAATTGGTTCAGGGGTGATTACAGATTTCTAGATCTGGAACACTCTTTTCTTCCTTCAATCAACAAGGTAAGTTGACATTAAAGCTTTCTCTATTAAACTAGATTTATTGTTCTTTAGATTTAGATTGAGAATTCAAAATTGGTTCTTCAACAAATAGATGGGTTTTTTATTTCTGGGATTTTGTGAGCAAGAAAACTTGCTACTATTGAATTTCAATAAAAATGCGATTTTGATATTTTTTTCGTTGATGTTGAAAGCTAATTAAAATAAAGCTTGGTAAGACTCTTTAATGTTTATGCATTGGGTTGTCGTAATTTTGCGCAAACTGTTCGATATATTCGTCATGCTTATGTCCAGTTGTTGTAGTTACTTATTTGTTTACAAGTGTATTGTAGGAACAAGTTGTGAAGGTTTTGCAGTATTTTCTCGGAAACTGAATCTGCAACTATCAAACTCTATTTGTCATAGTTTGCAGGCAACAATGTTTCTATGGTACTTAAATTTTATTACAATGCCAGGATTGTCGCATATACACCCAAAACCACATTTACTGTTTGATCATCATTAGATAATTTTTTTTTTCTTTTAAAAAATGTTCGAGATGAGCAAACTGACATAATACATACTCAACAACTTAAAAGACCAACAGTAGGGAACATTACCCTCACAACAACATAGCAAAATAGAGATGGGTATGCCCTACACCACTAAGAACAGACCCAACAAACTGCCAACTGGCAGACTGACGAGCTTGCGCACTTTAGTGCACAATACCCACAACCAGCTTGTGTACCCAATAGATTGCAATTCCCTCACCTTGTGTGTTTAAAATCAATGCAAACATGAGTTGTAAATAGTAGCGAGGATGCAGACAAGTTACAGAAGTAGTGTGAAATTTCATGTACATATATTGTTAAGCCTTATATATGGTGATAGGCTTATAGATGGTTGTGCCGCTCATAAACCAATGGCAGACTATTCTGATGATTTGATTACATTGATATGGTTGATTGGTTGTCTCGCTCGTAGGCCAATAACAGACTATTCTGATGATTTGATTACATTGAGATAGTTGATAGAGAGGAAAAAGATCCTACTATCAAAAGATTGTATTTTTAACTTGAAGTTCCTTCTTGTGCCTGTATAAATTGAAGATCAAAGTAGACAAGTAACAAGCAAGGGTCGTACCCACCTCAGAGGGAGAGATCTTAGCTCAAACACAATAGAAAACAATGGTTAAGAAACACCAAGGGAATCAATAATAAGATTGGAGATTGATTCTACTTCCTACAGGCAATAATAAATAATAAATCCTAACTTAAAAATATAGAAGATATGAAAAGAAGATATATGATGACATAGAGGGAATAATTGGTATCCACAAACTAGATCATGCAATCATAACATGTTGTTCCTCATGTTCAATCTATAATAACTAATTAGTCACCTCTCAGCTATTCCAACTAGTTATTAATACCTATAATAATCAAGTAGTCACTTCTCAGCTATTCCACCTAATTAAAACGAGATTCTCTTATGCATGCTATTGAATATGTTTCATTAATTAAATCCTCACCTCTCAGCTATTGAATCTAATTAACTCAACATATTATTCATAACTAAATCATCACCTCTCAGTTATTTGATTTAATCACAAAAGGGTTCCAATAAAAGATAGATATTATAAACATGTAATAATCACCTCTCAGCTATTTCACTACACATCTACAATAAATATAAATACTACCATTAAAAGCTAGGTCTCCCTAAACCCTAATAATAATATTTTAACATCATGGATAACAATAGCATACAAATAATCATATTTACCTCATACTGCAGATAGAAGCAAATAAGCATTAAGAACTTTGAATCACAATGAACAAGAGAAACAAACATGATACTTTTACATCACCTAGAAAGCTTCCACCATCCCCCCATGAAGAATTAGCTACTCATCCTCAAGGAACGAATAAATAAATCATAAAACATCATAATGGAAAATAATGGATTGATATTGAATTGAATACAATGAAGAAGAAGATCAACTCTTCTTCAATGGATCTTAAAGTGGAGGCTAAAAGATAATAAACCCTAGTTACAACTTCTCTTATATAGATATTACAAAGTTGAATACTTGCATGCAAAGACTTCCAAACTTGTTGAAATTCGTGGCTGCAGCTGTTGGTCTCCTAGAGGGATTAGGCAATCAGCAAAACCTAATTCTCTTGGGCTTGAATTGTAGCTTGGGCCAAGACCTTCAGTTTGATAGCTCATGGGCCCCAATCGGACTTCTGGATCTTCTTGTGGAGCTTTTTTAAAATTAAGACCCAAAATAGAAATTCAGGTCAACGAAAGTCAACAGAGGTGACCAAAGTCAGCAAGGTCCAACAGTTGACCGAAAGTCAACCGAAGTCAGCAAAAGTCAACCAAAGTCAAAGTTGACCGAAAAATCAAGTCAATAGGGTTGATCAGAGTTGACCGTGGGGTGCCCTTAGCAGATTTTGCGGGTGCTAATATCCATTCTTCTTCTCTTGTGCCAATAACACATTTTTGTTTGCTTTTCTCGATTTTTTGCGGGCTTTTACACAATATTCGCATTTCGGCTCATGAGACCTACACAAAAGACAAGAAAACACTAATCAATACATATAATGCAATAATATAAGCTAAGTGCTAGACAAACAGGGTGTTATTCGGGGGATAAATATATACTTTTGAGTCCGATCAATAGTTGTGCTGTAAGTTGGTAACGACTATTCGAACGGAAATTCAAACCTTCTATCTTTCACCCCACTTAAACTAAAATTCAGACTAGTGAAATTTGTAGGTGAGGCTATAAACCTATTAAGCAAACGATACATTAAGGGAATGTGTGTTTAAGATTTTAAGCATTATTTATTCGTCTCTCATTATGGGTTTCATCTAACTTATTAGTTGGGTTAAATTTGACTTATTAGTTGTGAGCATTCAACTAAGCTAGTAGTTATTATTAACTTATTAGTTGGGTTAAAATCATTTCAATATATCTATGTCGACAACTTTGTCAAAATTTATATGATGTACACATTTTCTGATGGGATTAACAGTTTACACACATGTAGCAGAAGATCACTATGAACCTATGAGGCATTATCTTATATATTTCTAGTCCTTCTCAGATATTACTCATGTGGAAGTTAATACTGTAGTTATTTATAAAAATGTAGCTACTTTAGCAAACTCTATATCACAGCACATTTCTGCCTTAATGTCGTGAGCTTACTGTTCAACTGCAGGCCTATAGGGAACCTAGTCATACATTCCGACTAACCACAGTAACATTACTTGCATAGTTAAATTTGGCTGGAGGTACGATTGAGTAATTGGAAGCCTTTCTAGTGGTCGGTTCATTTACGATTGTTCAATCTAAGTATTACTTACCTAGTAACCTGTCAAGACTTATAAGTGAGCAAGTGGTGAGCATTGTTATGATAAGATTTGTGAATCCGTAAATAGAATGACTTCTTGTCTGTATGAAGTTCCCGACACGAGGAACAACTCACATTTCTCAAAATTTTCATGGTTTGATTCAACGTAGGCCATTAGAGTTTTATATCTATAAATGAATCTATCTATAATCATATATGTTGATTTATAGATGAAAAAACGTAACCAATCTGTTGTTTTATAATCTGTAGTTTTATTTTGCATTGATTTATTTTGTGATCATTTATTTTTAGATGAACACTGAGAATAGAAAACTCAAGATAGCTGCAGTAGCAGGAGCTATAGCGGTAACTGTTGGTGGTATTGCCACACTTGGTGTTGGAATGGATATTTTAGAGGAAAAGTCTTATACCATTCATAAAAGTAATCGAAACGATTATTTGGATAGTATCTACAATATGACTGATGTTAAGTGTCATAATCTGTTAGGAATGAACAAAAAAGCTTTCTACAAGTTAGTTGTTTTGCTCAAAGAAAAGAAGTTATTACGAGATTCACGAAATATTAAAGTTGAAGAACAAGTGACCGAGTTTATTCACCATTGGTCATAATCGAAAGAATCGAGTTATCAATCATAATTTCACGCGTTCCAGTGAAACGATAAGTCGATATTTTCATCTGGTGTTGAAGGCGATACTTAATCTTCATAATGATCTCGTGACAACCAACTCATGATATGGAAACACCTCAAAAGATACAATCTGATCCTAGATTATTTCCTTTCTTTAAGGTAAATAATTATATTATTCATTGTTAATAAATTAAGTATATTTTTTTAATTAATAATTAACAATGGTTTAAATTAGGATTGTGTTGGAGCTATCGGTGGCACTCAGGTTCGTGTCAACGTTTCGAATAGTATATGTAATAGGTTTCGTGGAAGGAAAGATAAGCCAACTCAAAATATTTTAGCAGCAGTTTCTTTTGATCTTAAATTTACGTATGTCTTAGCTGGTTGAAAAGGGAGCGCTCACGATGCTCGTGTGTCTTGAAGATGTGTTGAAATGGCCTAATGAACTAGTAGTTCCCGATGGTATGTGTGTTTTAAAAATTATTTTTTATACTTGTTATCCAATTAGAAGATATGTTAATTTTGTATTGAACTTATCTTGTAGGTAAGTATTATTTGGTAGATGCTGGTTACACAAATTGTAAGGGATTTCTTGCTCCATTCCGCAAAACAAGATACCACTTATCTGAATTTAATGATCAAAATCCAAATCCAACAACTCCTACAGAATTGTTCAATCATCGTCAATCTTCACTTAGAAACACTATTGAACGAGCTTTTTGGAGTAGTGAAGAAGAGGTAGAAGATATTAGATGATTCCGAGGCACATTTTGATTATGATACACACGTAGATATTGTTTTAGTATGTTGTATTTTACATAATCATATCATGGGAGTCGACCCAAATGATGCACTCATCATACAAGCACAAAATGAAGAACCTGAACAAGAAAATGAGCAAGAAGAAGAACAAGAGGATGATGAGCAAGAAGAGGAAGATGCTTCAACTCATGCAACAAGACTTACACGAAGATAACAAAGGGAGGAAAACAAAAGATGGAAAGAGTTTAGAATGAAGGTAGTCAATGATATGTGGGCACAATTCTAGTGTTATAAGAGAAGAATGAATGTTATTATATGTAGGAGGATGATGATTGTGAATGGTTGTCTTGATCATTATTAAATTTTATGTAAGTAAACTCTAAAAATTAACAAATAGCTGATATTTAATGGGTGTCTTGATTATTATATATAACATGGCAAAATTGAATGGTTGTCTTGGTTATTATATAGTATGACAAACTTTTATGTAAGCAAACTCTAAAAATCAACCTGTACACTTGTTGCTCATATGTCCTTGGACACTCCCAGAACTTCACATGACTTAATTTTCTCTTTTTAGTTCAAGTTTTCGTCTAAGTAAAGAAAAATATATTTTAGCTTATAAATATGGATTTAAACTTATGTAGAATTTTTCTTGTTTTGTACTTAGATAATGAAACGCTTGTTTTTGGTTCATTTGCGATGGTCCAATTTTTGTACGAGAAATTGCTACCATACCAACAATATCAAAAATAAGTTTGAAAATATTATTTAAAATCAATCAAACATAAGAAAGTAAATTCATAAAAACTATTTTATTTTTTTAAGTGAAGAAAAAGCAAAATCCAGAAAACTGTTTTTCTTTTCCAGTGAACCAAAAATTAAAAAGTGAATTCCACGAATGTCAATTCTAAGAAAGTGAATTCCTTGGAATTTGAATACCCTTAACGTTTGACGGAATTAACTTTTCATGGGTAAATTAGGTATTTTCTACCCCCACAGATTTCGCATGCGACAAAATGTAAGAATGAAAGAGGCTTCCCAAAGAAACTTCCTTTTTAAAACGCGCGAAGTCCAAAAGTCTCAAAACACTTTCTATGAGACTCTCTCTCTCTATTTCTTCCTTGTGATCTCCGTACAATCTCCGTCAAATATAACGAAAAGTTTACTCTAACTCCGTTAACGGCTGTCAAAGCTGCTTCTTCTTCTTCTCCGATTTGATCTCATGGCCAGCGATGTTTCTCAAGATTTGGGTTCTAACCAGCTTAAACAAGAACAAGTAAACAACTTTTACATAAACCCCATTTCTTTAATTTTAATATTTTTCTCATTTTTTCTGCAGAAAATTTGATGGATTTTTTTAATTTCTTTTATCAATTTTGAAAACCCACTTGTTTCTTCTTCTTGATTCAATGTGGGGGTGTTGTAGTATGATGATTAGACTAAATTTTGGGGTTTTAATTGTTTAGGGTTTATCTTTTTAGAAAATGGGGTTACAGAAATTCTTTTATCTAGATGTTTTTGAATTAGAAGATGTTTATTTTGTCTTCAAAATCGGTCGATTTTCAATCAAAATTGTTTGTGTGTGTGTGTGTTTTCCCCTTTTGAGTTGGTTGGTAGAGAACTTATAATAAAACTGGGAGATAATCTGATTTTTTTCGGGAGAATGGTGTCATTTACTTGGTGAGTTGGCTCAATTATAGTTATGCGGTAGGGTGAATCTACAAGAAAAATGCGCTTGGGTAGTCTAGGTTGTTAAGTTGAAAATCGAATCATATATATATATATTGAATGGTTTAAACCCAAAGAATTAGAGTAATGTATGTAAACAACATGCACATTGATCAAACTATTAACACTGTTTAGTGATATGAAATGATGATAAGTTTGAATTACTTTAGGTCTGATTGCATTATGAAGAATGTGGTTCATTGATTCACCGAAATATATAGTAGAAAGCAAAAAAGTCAAATTGATGCTTTGTGTTTGCTTTATCCATTGCCTTTTTGTTTGGAATTCCTGCTCATAAACTATGATAAATAGACTGGCTAATTATGCTAGAATTTCCAGGATGTGTTTGCCGAGGATCCCATTCTTCCCACAGCCACAACTGAAGCTAATTCCGGATCGAACATTGATGTCTCTATGAGTCCTGTAAATAGTACTGGGGATGCATCAGAGTGTTCTGATGATATTGATGGTTACAATTCTGATTCATCAAATTATGGTGATGGTATGGCATACGATGATGATTACATATATGATGATGAAAAAGATATGCAAAAACTTATCGATTCTGTAGATCTCCCTGCTGGTGTCGAAGTATCTATACCCTGGTTGGAGCAGCCATCCTCAAGTCAGAATCCTTCTGCAACAAGCACTTTATCTGTCCCTAGTCAGTCGAGTTCTCATGGAAAGAAAGAAGAGGCTGAAGTTTGTCTGCAAGAATCATCTGAAACTCAGACTAATCATGCTGGGACAGGCATTTTGATAGCTCTAAGCCAATCAACTGCTTGCAAAGGAGAGGAGAAGCCAACTTCTACAAGTAGTTCCACTGTTTCTGGCCTATCGGGTTCAAGAAGAGAAACTGAAGACAAGGGTGGCAATGATGTTGTGGAGAAGATGAGATTGTTCAAGCAATTTGATACAGTTCAAAATTATTCAGATCATCATTTTATCCATGGTGATTCTAAATCAAAGCAGGTGTTTGTTATTCTTCTAACATGACACCTTCATTTAGTGATTTGGTAGTGGTACCTTTTATCATGAAGCTTACCTTTCCAAGTGCTTTATTGATTACGACAGGCACCACAGCAGTGGACGAAGACAATTCAGCAAGAATGGAAGATCCTGGAGAAAGGTTTGCCAGGTTAAGTTCAGGCTCGATGAACAAAGAATTTGATTCTAGTTTTTGGAAGATATTTAGTTTCGTTTTAGTATCTCTGTCTGATAAGATATTTAGTTTGTGTTAGTATAATTAGGGTAAGTTTGATTCCATTTAGTATTCGGAGAACTTGGAACAAGAGTAACCTTGTGTTTTCCGAATAAAAAATATTAATAAAATATCAAAGCTATTCTTCTTTTTTCTCTTCTCTTTTCCCTTCCTCAGTTAATAGATTTTTTTTTTATGTAGTACAAGTATACCCTTTAATATTATCCTAATTATCCAAACTTTCCAGTAAATCAATTTTATAGACTCTGATCTAACAGACCCCTAGTATTGTTTTCTTAGTGAAAACATGATATATTGACCTTTAAATGCTCAAACTAGTCATTATTTTGTGGTATATATCTACATCTTATTTATTAATCTTTCTAATTATTTTGGCAGATACTATATTTGTTAGAGTTTATGAAGAGAGAATGGATCTTCTGAGGGCTGTCATTCTTGGTACTTCTGGGACTCCCTATCATGATGGCCTCTTTTTCTTCGATGTTTTTTTCCCATCCGACTATCCACATGTACCACCGGTATGCTTTTGTTGGTTATTCTACCTTTCAACTATTACTGTTGTGTTGGATTTCAGATCAGATATGACATAATTTGTTGCTTTTGATGTTATTATTTTAATTCATGATTATACCAGTTGATTTAAAAGATGCTTATTGGTATTTCTGTATAAATTATGCCTATGTCAACATGTTAAATTGTGCAACCATCTTAGAAGGCAAATCTAGGACGTCGACATGTAGAAGGTCTTCAATTAGAGAGAATATAGGTGTGTAAATAGTGTATAGAACTATATATATGTCTAAATCTATCTGTTCCAACTTCAAGTATTCTACCAGATGCACTCTTCTTACGATAAACTTACCACCTCTGTTTGTGTTTGTAAATTTTAGACTGAACCTTAACTCCTTTGCATTGGATACCTTTAGGTTGTGACCAATGTTCTGATAATTTGTCCCTAAATATCCAGGGTTTAAAACAAAAGAGCTGTGATCCTTAGCTTATAGAAATCCTTAGAGGCTTAGATAGTCCATGCAAATGTCTTTATCAAAAAGCTTATATTTGGGTCAAATATATTTACCGTTAGAAAACTTTAGACCAGCTCTGGATATTTTCACTTCCTTAGATGACAGGTTCCAGAGTTTTCATTAATATGAAACCTAAACTTTTGTCCTTAATAGGTCTCTATCTACGATAATTGTCATGCATTCTTTGTAAATTATCACCATTGTCCAGGATCATATAAATGTTTACAAATTTGTGTTGGATTTTCTTATTAAGACTCCTTGTGTTTTTTAGCATTGTATTTTTATTTCTAGTTACTCTAAAAATGTTTTGATTGTGTTGATATCTAGAAAAACCCGTTATCTTCTCATTCTCACTATTAACAAACCCATCATGAACCCCTTTTTTTGTTCAACTGCCACCACTACTTGATGACTCCGCCTTTATATTATTGCCTCCAGAACTTCTTTGTTTTGGCATATACAATATGTAGCTTATGTAATAATTCTTTTGCTTCCAGCTAGTATACTATCACTCAGGTGGCCTTCGTTTGAACCCGAATTTGTATGATGATGGGAAGGTCTGCCTTAGTCTTCTGAACACATGGCCCGGACAGAAAGAGGAGAATTGGATCCCAGGGAAATCCACCATGTTACAAGTTCTTTTGTCTATCCAAGCCTTGGTGCTAAATGAAAAGCCATATTTCAATGAGCCTGGATTTGAAGAGAGTGCTGGTAAAGAGGAGGGTGAAGTGAGCTCACAGGATTACAATGAGAGCACGTTTATCCTATCCTGCAAGACGATGCTGTACACACTTAGGAGGCCACCAAAGGTATGCGTTTTCCATCCAATTTTTTTTTAGAAGCTGGATGATTAGCACACTCTTGTCTGTTAAGAGGAATATTATTAGAGTGTTGTTTGTTAGACCAACATGTGGATTGAAAACCCTCTCCAGCTCTCTGTTTTGGCTTCTTCTTGCGAAGTGGATGGAGTAGTTTGAATCATTGTAATCATTCTTCCCTAATCCCTATATAGCCTCCTCCTTTGCAGAAAGTGGCACTGACTCATCAACTATACAGGAAGCCACAGTTAGGGGTTGCACCTGTGTTTGATAAACAGAAACACACTAGACTGCACTCCCAGACACTTCTAACAATGGAGGTGGTTGGGACAATATGTTGATAGTTAGGAAAGTTAGTCTTGGATAATTGTTGCTTCCTTTCAATAAAAAGAAAGGAAATAAAAAAATACAGAAGTGTTTTGGAATTGTCTGCGTCTTACTAAGGACTTGAGAAGTTGGGGATGTGCGTAGCATACTGATATGATCATCCCACAACTAAGACATTTGATATCCAAACAATCCTACTTTTCTTTACTGTCTATACTATATAGCTTGTCATTATTTAGTTGTTTGTGCAGCATTATGAAGATTTTGTTGCTGGCCATTTCCGTTTGCGTGCTCATACGATTCTGGAGGCGTGTAAAGCTTATATGGAGGGGGTTAAGGTTGGATGTTACTCTGGATCAATGCAAGACATGGACGAGCAAGCAATCGGTGGGTCAAGTAAGCTAATTGTGGAAATCTGTAATATCCTTCCAAGAATGGTGCAGACATTTAGTAGAAACGGAGCACCAGATTGTGAGCAGTTTCTCCCTACGCCCCAATAAAAGGAACCACTGAACTCTAGATAGACTAGCTGTTTTGTTTTTGTGATTCTATTAGCAGCTAATTCACAGTGGTGGGTTGTTACTGAAAGGACCTTAAGATTAGATTTTGTTAAAGACAGGGGCCTTTGATTAGATGTTATGGTACATATGATATCCCACGATATATATGTAGTGGACCTCTGTACAGTGGGGTTTACAACTTTTGCTTCTCTATGCTATCTACAAAGACACGATTCAACCATTGTGATGAAAATTTTCCTCTGGTACAGTAGAATGTTTCTACTCCTATAGAGTATAGAGTGAGACAGTTTGAATCATAGTTACCTTGATAGTACTTATCTCAACAGTTTGAATCATAGACAAGCCTGTTGTGGTCATGATATTGGAATACCTATCACAAGGAAATTTTGAAAATGCAACCAAGGGAAACTTGTATATGGAGATTGGAGAGAGAATGCCGCTGTGATGGTAGCTAATAATAATGAATGAATGTTACAGTAGTAGTGACTAGTGAATAGTCAAAGAAAGAAAGCGATGGATTTGCAATTTGCATAGCATAGCAAACATTGAAAATAAGCAACCAAAGCAAAGCAGTCTTAGAAGGTGGAAGATGTATATTCCCTTCTGATTACCATAGTCAAACTCTCAGTAGATAGTACAACCCGGTTGCTTTATATGGACTATGGAGAGTCAGGAGAGAGAGGAGAGAATGCGGAATAATAATCTTTTATAGCGTCTGACAAGTGAAGTGAGAAATGTATGTAGGCAGCTGAGCTGGCCTGGCAGCACCTATTAGAAAAAGATATTCCGGTTACGTCGGTTTCATTGATCAATACAACAAAATACTACTTACTATCTATATTATAACCGACACTTATAAAACTTGGTAAATACTTACTATCTATATTATAACCGACACTTATAAAACTTGGTAAAGAGATAAAGGATGGTCAAGATTTGCACAGAAGATTCTAGATATTGGGATTTAATGAGATTCTAGAGATTGGGTTATTTAACCCGTGCAATGCATGGGTATTATTTTATATGTAAGTTTTACATATTATATTTTGATTTTGATTTTGATTTTGATTGAAAGTAGAATTTTATTACGTGTATGTATATTTATTTTTTAATTCCTCCATAAAATTATTGTTGTCCTGATTTAAAGGTTTAATTTTTAAGTTTTAGATCAAATTAATTTAATCTATATTATAACTGACACTTATAAAACTTGGTAAAGAGATAAAGGATGGTCAAGATTTGCACAAGAGATTCTAGATATTGGGATTTAATGAGATTATAGAGATTGGGTTATTTAACCCGTGCACTGCATGGGTATTATTTTATATGTAAGTTTTACATATTTTGATTTTGATTTTGATTGAAAGTAGAATTTTATTACGTGTATGTATATTTATTTTTAATTCCTCTATAAAATTATTGTTGTCCTGATTTAAAGGTTTTATTTTTAAGTTTTAGATCAAATTAATTTAAATTGTATTCTCATTTTTTGTGTAGTCATCGAAGATGTAATGTGAAATAATAATAATAATAATAATAATAAATTATTATCATTATATAATATTTTTTGAGGATTTATTTATTGTATTTGTTTACCTGTATAATTTTTTTAACAATTTAAATAATATAAATTGACGTTTTAAATTGGAGTGTAAATTATATCTGCAAGCTCACAATCCAAATTCTTGACATTATTTTGCTTATGTTACTATATTTTTTTTTTTTTTTTTTAAAATATTTAATTTTAACTTTTGATAAATTACCATTGGATAAGATGTTCAATTGATTTGGTTTGTAAACATAATATTGATTTAACCAAGTTATAGTGTTTACTTCTTTTGATTTTTGTACATATTTTGGATAAATTTTAATAATAATAATAATAAATTATTATCATTGTATAATATTTTTTGAGGATTTATTTATTGTATTTGTTTACTTGTATAATTTTTTTAACAATTTAAATAATATAAATTGACGTTTTTAAATTGGAGTGTAAATTATATCTGCAAGCTCACAATCCAAATTTTTGACATTATTTTGCTTATGTTACTATATTTTTATTTTTATTTTTTTAAAATATTTAATTTTAACTTTTGATAAAATACCAATATTTTGGATAAGATGTTCAATTGATTTGGTTTGTAAACATAATATTGATTTAACCAAGTTATAGTGTTTACTTCTTTTGATTTTTGTACATATTTTGGATAAATTTTAGTTATGTGATTTTAATAAATAATCTTTTAATTTTGGTTTAACAAAATTCTCTTCAATTAAAGCATCAGTTTTTTCATATGGATCAACTTTTGATGTTTACAAATTAGGAAGTAATAAAACCGATATTTAGGAATTCAAATGAGCTTATGAGATCAGCAGAACAACTATTCTGAATGATAAATGAACCATCAAATTCACCAAGCAATCTGTCAAACTCTTTGAAAGCGGCCTTGAAAATTTCTGACTATAGCTATAATCTAATAATCAATGAAGCACAAAGGTCAGCCAGTTCACTTTTGCCCATAATATAAATAGTCTTTCACAACCTGTACAAAGTTTTATCAGAATATGATTAATTGAATACTTTCATTTAATTGAATTCAAATGAGCTTATGAGATCAACATAACAACTATTCTGAATGATAAATGAACCACCAGATTCATCAAGCAATCTGTCAAACTCTTTGAAAGCGGCCTTGAAAATTTCTGACTATAGCTATAAATCTAATAATCAATGAAGCACAAAGGTCAGCCAGTTCACTTTTGCCCATAGTATAAATAGTCTTTCACAACCTCTACAAAGTTTTATCAGAATATGATTAATTGAATACTTTCAGTGACACAGGTTGGTTGGATCTGCATGCAAAGACGTTCTTCTAGGATAAAGAATTCATGCAAAGGGTTGGTTGACAAATTTTTGCACGCCAGACACATTTCCATTCTCGTGCGATGTCTGCAAGGCCTATCATTAATATTCATACTGGTCTTCTGGAAAAAAAAATTCATCAGAAAATAAACAATGTTCATCACCGTGTTTAGTGATCTGTGGTTTAGGCAATGTTTAGTTACACTTAAATTTGTATGTTGGGCCTTGGATACATTCCTGAATTAATCTACTGTATCTTACCAACCTATTTTATCCCCAACAACACATAATTCTTGCCCAAGGTTAATTGTGCATGATAACTTCTATTGAACTAATTTTAGGGCAAATATGTGTACATTTAATAAGCAAGAATTTCACCTGAACATTGTATCTGATTAAAGGCCTCACTGATTGTTCATCTTAACTACACAATTATTAGTTTCAATTTTCTGAATTTATTATTTTGTAAGTGACATTAAATCTATCAGGTTACCATGTAGTCTTTTATACTACTATCAAACCTCAGAAACTTTCGAGTTCCAGTCTTTGACATGACCCTCCACTCTTTAAGTTCTCTCTTTCCATATATATATATATATATATATATAATTGCAAATTTTTGAATTTGGATACACCAAAATATTCTCTCATAGGAACCAGTAGTCAATTGTAAAAGTATTTATTTTATCCTTTGGGAAGACGAACATCAAAGGAACTAGCTAACTGAGATTGATTTTGAATTTAGTGTATACAAATTTTACTTTGTTGTTTATACAATTTAATCAAAGAACGCCTCCATTTTACTATCACTTTACTATAAGTCCCAGAATTACCGACCATTTGGCTTAATTACTATCATTTTGTTCCTTAATTAAACATATTTCAGCGTATGTAGCAAGGGGTGGGTGGTACTGACGTACTGTCAAAGAAATCTAAGGAATTGTGTACGTGGCATTGTTCTGAAAGTTCATAGGATCAGAAAATATACCGGTTTCAGGGATGCATATTAAATTATGACAAAATGATTGTATCCTTCAAGATGATTGGGTGGTAACTGAAACCGGCACGAAGTGGTTTGACATCAATTTTGTGACAAAGTGTCCTTGGTTATCTCGCCTTGAATTCATTGTTAGGAAAATCAAGATGTACGCATGGTCGTCTCGTGTCCTTCATGTCTTTTGGTTCTGTCTAGGAAAAGTTATTGGGTACTGGACGTACGTACCGAGTTAGGACGTACGTACGTCCACTGAGGCAACAAACATCTTTTGGTCAGGACGTACGTACGCAGTTAGGACGTTCGTACGTCCAAGCAGGCAGCAAACTTTACCGTGTGGGGACGTACGAACGTTGATTCTACATACGTACGTCCAATATGGATTTTCAGTATTTCGGCCCATTTTCCTTGGTTTCCAACCCTAAGTATAAATAGGGTTTCTCTTCCAAAGAACAAGTTAGTTCTTTGGCCGTCCATTCTTCTTCTAGTTCATGTGTTTTGGTTTAGGTTTTGATATTGAAAGTGTTTGTGGCTATTGAACTCAATTCCTTTTCTTCCCCCTTCTCTCAATTCATATCTTTGTGATCTTCAAGAGTTATTGTGAATTCGGCTTCGAGTCTTCTTGTGTGTTCATCAAGAAGTCGAGTGTCTTGTGCGTACATCAAGGTGCTCTGGTGAAGTCAAGGTGTTAGAGATAACCAGGAGTATCAACTCGCAGTGAGTGCAGGTAGTTGATAGGTTTGTACATCTCTTTTCATCTAGTGGATTATTTTGTTGTCGCGAGGACAACCGTGGACGTTTCCCTGTTTGGGTTTTACCACGTTAAAAATCTCTGTGTGTTATTTACTTTCTGCGTATTGTTTGATTGCTTGTTTGAATTTACAATTGTTATACTAGCACTATTTGTAGTTTCTCAATTGGTATCAGTCGCTGGGGGCTGGTTAAGGAGCGTAAAGGCTCACGCTAACGATCAATAGTGCTTTATGGAACCTCACAAGGTTGCTACTTCAAGTCTTCCTCCACAATTCAGTGGAAAAGACTTTGGTCATTGGAAAGTACGGATGCGAGCTTATCTCCAAGCCTTAGGAGAAGAAGTCTGGCTTTCTGTTGTCACAGGGTGGAAAGAACCTCTGACTACTACAGGTACTGGTGATACTGCTGTTACATCACTAACGCCACGTGAAAAGTGGACGCCTGAACAGAAGTTGTTGGCAAATTATAACAACAAGGCACTCAATGCTATTTTCATGGCATTAAATGCTAGTGAGTTTCGTCGGGTGCAAGGATGTGAAGAGGCTAAAGATGCATGGAACAGGCTTATCTGTACTCATGAAGGTGACGAAACAGTCAAAGAAAGTAAGCTGGAACTGTTAACATCTCAGTTTGAGAATCTACGGATGGATAATTCTGAGACCTTTGATGATTTCTTTATTCGTCTCCAAGACAGCATAAACTGCAGTGCGGCTATTGGTCATGCATATACTGACACACAAGTGGTACGTAAGATATTGCGTGCTGTGCCTCCTCGGTTTCGTTCTCGTAAGGATGCCATCACTGAGAGTAATGTGATTAAGAACATGTCCATCGAGACACTTGCTGGGAAACTAAGGACATGTGAGATGGAACAGGCCTTGGAAGAACCTTTGAAGAACAAATCTGTAGCATTCAAAGCTACATCGTCTAAAGAACCTTCCACAGGACCTTCTGATGATGAAGAACAGGATGTGGATGATAACTATGCGTTTCTGTCACGTAGCTTTCAGAAGATTCTGAAATATCAACAGAATCGAGACCCTCGAAAGCGATTTCCTGATTCCTCAAATGCTCCTAGGAGTCGTGGTTTTGAGCGATTCACTGTGGATGGGAGAAGAGCTCGAGTTGATCGTAAAGATGTCCAATGTTACAAGTGTCGTGAATATGGACACTTTGCAAATGAATGTGACAAGAAGGTGGATCGCAAACCTGGTGATAATTCCAAAGCGAACCTCACAGTAACATGGGATGATTCAGATGAAGATGATGATGGAAATCTCTCAAATGTTGTCTCCAATTATGTGGTCTTCAGTGCATCCCTGGATGAACATCCAGGAGGTATTGTATCCTCTACTGATGATATTAATGTTTCTGATTCTGGTGTTCATGCTACTACTAGTGAATTATGTGATATGTATAAGTTTTCCATGCAACAAGTAAAGTTGCTTGAAAAAACTAACACCGTCTTGCAGGATCAGGTAGATAGTCTTGGGCAGGATATATGCAATCTTACAGGTGACTCCAACATGTTGAAGGAAGAATTTGTGAAGGAAAAGGAGGATTTCCAAGTGCGTATTGCCACTCTGGAAAAACTGAATAATGATCTGGAGACACGGTATCGATCCCTTGTATTGGAGCATGAGAAAGTAAAAGCTGAGTTGTTTGCTGCTAACAAACAATTGGTTGGGTTTGGTAAAGCAAGTGCTAATCTAAACTCTCTGTTGGGAATTGGTAAATCCCATTCAGATAAATCTGGTTTAGGTTATGACACATTTGTTCCTCTTTCTACTGCTAGCACTTCCCGCACTACCTTTGTGCGACCAACAAGTGTCGCTCTTCCTGCTCCTGTGCAGGTGTCTAGTGTGGTATCACCACCCAAGGTTACTCATGTAAAGCATGTCCCGAAAAAGAATTTTAGACACAAAGGCTTTAAATGTCTAACATGTGGTCGCATGGGTCACACTTCTGCTTTTTGTTGGAATAATTTGTATCCTGCTCATCATCCCTCTTTTGCAGGTAATTCATATTGGAACAAGTCTTCTACTTTCTCCATGCAGGCTCCATACATGTGGAATGGCTATGCTCCGTGGGGTTTACCCAGAACTTCTCCTTATGGAAATCGTCCTCAAACAACACCCATGCCTACTCCACCACCACATTTCTGGGATAGGAGTATGGATGCATCCAGGAAAATGGTATCTCACATGGCTCGTTTGGTTGAACCAATGCCTTTATCATGGTATCTTGACAGCGGTTGTTCGCGTCATATGACAGGTGATAAAACTCTAATTGATAACCTGACTCTTGGTTATGGAGGTAAGGTTAGGTTTGGTAATGGTAAAATGCTTCCGGTTGAAGGAAAAGGTAACTTTTCTGAGGTTGGATCGCTCAATAGTCATGAGCTTCTTTTTGTTAAGGGTCTTAAGTCCAATCTATTGAGTATTAGTCAGTTATGTGATGCTAAGTTTAAGGTTGTGTTTGAGGATAATAGGTGTGATGTTTTTGATTCCAATCATATCTTGGTGTTAACTGGTAGTCGCTCATCTGATAACTGTTTCATTGTCACTACACCTCTTCCGCATTCATATACCTAATGGGTTCATTGGAACTGTCTGTGTTTAGGATGTTTAGGTTCGGTCATTTATTATTGTTGTTGGTATTGAGGACATACTACATTCTCTATTGTGTGGATTCCATTTTACAGATGTTTCTAGTTTGGCGTCCTCAACTGTTTTTGTGTCATGCATAGTTGTAGGGTTACATTATACTCTCTTCGTATTGGTAGTTTCTTGCATGATGCATTTACATGTGGTTGGCTTGTCTTTTTCAATACCTGCATAACTCCAGTTTTCTATGGTTTCTTTTCATGATCGTTGTTTCTCTTTTATATTTACTCGCCTCTTGTAAGTGGTCAATTACTCACAAAATCCCCAGCCATTTGAATGTCTTGAGAGCATACTCATTTGGCTAAGAACCCGTTGGGGCTGTGAGGGTCATGCTCTGACGGATGCACTCAGGAGATGTTAGTTCTTGTGTTGCACGTTATCATGGTATTGCACTTCTTGAGTGTGTTTTGCCGAAAAGATGTAGGCTACACCCTACCCTCGTGTTCTGGTAAAAGATGGAGATACTTTATACTCCCACACGGGAATGGCATTTTTTTTAACAACAACAACAAAAAAAAAAAAAAAAAAAAAAAAAAAAAGGAATGATAAGTGTCCGTCACACTTGTCTAGTTGGAAAACAAGAAGAAAACCATTTTTTCTGTGTTTCCTTGGTTTTGTTGTGCTCGGTTTCACCTTCTCCTTGGTCTACTTGCTAAAGACTTTCAATGTATTCAATGATCATTTTTTTTAGTTTGTTTCCGGAGGTTGGTATTGGTCTATCAGGTTCTTCTACATGCTTGCATCATTCTAGTAAGTACCATGTCATGGTGTATGATGTCGTTCTTCGATTTTGCATTGTCTTGAGGTTGAGGGTTGTTTATACTGTATTCGGCTGTAATTGGAATCCTTATGATAAGTAGAAGTGTTTTTCTTGTGATGTCTCTCAATATTTGTTCTTGGTAGTTCTTTGGTTTATTATCTGACTGTTTGTGTGGTTCTTCATTTTTTTATATATATACATATTTCAAAAAAAAAAAAAAAAAAAAAAGGGGGTTCCTCCGAACGCTTTCATGACGTTCGTACGTTTAGGTGGGCAGATCTTTTTTAAACGTACGAACGCTCCTAGGGCGTACGAACGTGATCTTAGTCAGATGTTTGGTTTTTGGGTCCCGACGTTCGAACGTTTTCAGAACGTACGAACGTTCGTCATACAGTCCGGCCCATTTGTGTTTAAATTCAAATTTTATTTTGAACCAAAGGCTAACTGTTACATCAATCGTGCCCTTTTCTTCTCTCTTGCTCGAACATTAGGAAGTCTCCACCTTCCCTCAACGTCTTTTGTTTGGTCTTTCTCTTCCTCTTCTTCTTTGGTGGTTGTTTATTGCTTCACTCAAGCAGTTTTTTTTCTCCTTGGTGTCCACTCTGTTGTTTATCAAGTAAGTGAACTCGACTCCTTCCCACATTCTTCTTTTTCTCCCTCTCCTTCCTCTCTTGGTATTGCATGATTATTCTCTTGGTTTTGTTGAATTGCATGGTTAGTTTAAATTTTTTTTTTGGAATTGTTTGTTTCGGTTTATATTGATTGTGTTGGTTAGTCTTTCACTTCATCTCCTTGAAACTGGTGGACAACTTGGCTCTCTCTCTCTGTTTATTGTAACTTCTACTCTATTGTTGGGTCTATTTGGTCGTGTGTTTGGGCGTTTGACATTCTACATTGTTGTCGATTACATGAGTCTTGTTTCTGCACATCAAGTGTTTGATTAAATGCCTCAATGACATGGTTATTGTTTATTTTGTCGTTTTTCTTACATTGTTGAATTGTTTGCTGTTGTGCTTGCATAGACAATGGCTTCCAAGCGTGCACGCACCACTCCCACCACCACGGCCTCCACATCTAAGGGTGCGTCTTCTCGTGCTCCACGGGGTCGAAGCTCCACTCCGGCCTTGTCGCCTCCTTCCACATCTCTTGGTGCTCATCCTCGAGCAAAAGCTATTGTTCCTGAGCGATTCTTTGACTTGGCAGACATCGCTGCTACCCCTCTTGGGTCTACTCAACTTGGCAACATAACCCTATTCTTTGAGACTCGGAATTGGCTAAGGGTGGCTCAACCAATCACCAAGTACTCGGTTGAGCATACGATAGCTTTCTATGAGACGAAGACACCCTCGCAGAATCGCTCAAGTTTTTCGGTCTTGATTGAAGGTGCTGTTTCTGTCAGATGGCCCGTTCCGGATACGATTCAAATTGACTTTGTCAATCAAGTTCAGCAGATGTTTATTGATGGTATCACGGAAAGGTATCATGCCAAGCACTACAGCGCCATCCTCTTGCACATGGTTGCCCACTCCAACATTTACCCCTCCAAGGGCAGCAAGATCATCATGACCGACGACATGGTCAAATTAGTGGTTTGTATGTCGGTGCACCATCTTCATCTTTTTGAGGTCATCTACACACGAATGCTTCAGATCGATGCAGCGAAGGGTACTCTTCCTTTCCCTAGCTGTATAATGTCTATACTCAAGCACTTGGGTTTTCAGGGACAGTATATGGGGGTGAGCCCTCCAAGGTTCGTTGGCCATGATTGGGTTAATGCCATCAAGAAGGGCTGTCAGTCTAGAAAGTCGGCCTTTGAGTCCGTGGGTGCGCGTCTGACGCATCACCTAATTTGGGGAGGCAGGGCTCTTGTTCGCCATGATGATTTTGATCGGGCTTTGACATTTGGACGCCCCATCTCAGCCTCTGCTAGGGGCAATCGGGCTGTTGCAGCTATTGATGCTCGGGTTTCCTCTCTCCGACGTCGTCAGGATCATATGGATGCTCGGTTAGATCGTTTTGGGGTCATTCTCTCTCGTCATGATGTCATGATCAGTGATATTCATGCGATGAACGTTGCTCAGATGCGTCATCTACAGCTGGACTTCACTCCCACCGACTTGCCTCCATTTCCGGAAGAGGTGCCTCCAGTTCCAGGTGAGAGTGATGGTGATGACTCAGAGAGTGAGGACGAGGGAGTCTGAGTAGTTGGTTTTCTGGTTTACTCTCCACATTTTTGTACTTAACTTTGCTCTTTTGCTATATCGGTTTGTTTCTATTTTTTTTGGATATTGAGCATGTTATTGGATATTGCTATTTTAATAATAGTTCAAGTTTTTTTTTTGTTTTGCAGTAAATTTCTGCTATTTAGGTAATGGACCTCTCTTATTGGGCCCATGTTAGGTTTACTCTTGTTTTTCCTATATATAGTGGAGTCTTTTCTTCTTTTACTCCTACTGTATCTTCTTACCTCCTGCTAGTTCTCTCTTTGTTCTTCAGAATTTCCAATGGCAGAATATGAACTTCATGGTGTATTTGTTCCGGGTGTTGGGTATGTGTCGTTTATGGTGATGGAATACAAAAACAATGCTAAGGTTTGTCGTTTATGTCGCGTTCCCCATGAGTATGACTATATTCATCGACCTTTTCTTAATCCTTGTTTGGTTCATGTCAATCATTGGGAGAGATTACCGGGACATCTTCAAAATCACATCTTGGAGTTGGTTGGTTATCCGAAGGTTCCAGGACTTGCTGCTCCACTTACCGACTGTGGCTTGGACAGCAGAATTGAGGAGTTGTTTTGTAAGAGTGAATGGCTGGAGGATTATGATGATCATGTGATTGCTCGGTGGAATAGGCCTTCGGCTCGTGCGGAAGCTTACTTCTCCAAGCTTCCTCTAGGTCATTGGGAACGGGTTTTTCGAATTCGTTAACTTAAGTCTTGTGTTTTTGTCGTTTTGTATTTTATATTTATGGATTCCTATGTTTGGTTATTAGTTGATTTCATGAACTTTTAAAAGTTGGTATAGGTTTATCTTTTTCTCTATTTTGTCTTTATTGTTTGGTATTGTTTCTTTTTCTTGGTTCTTTGTTTATTGTTGTTCTTTTATCGTTTCTTTTGATGGTTGGTTATTTTGTTCACTTGTTGTGAGAAAAAGGGGGAGATTTATGACTCTAATTACTAACAATTGTCTTCTTGTTGTTAGGTTATTTTTGGGTCATGTTTCAGGTATGCTACACGTATGGGGGAGTGAACGTGTTGATGAGTTTAGACGTTATATAGTTATGGGGGAGTTCGAGTGTCAAAAATATTTTGGAGCTCATGAAGTATGGGGGAGTTGTTCGAAGGAACTTCTGTTGAATCCTTGATTGCTTCGGAAATTCCTAGTTGCTTCCGTTCGGTCTCTGATGGTTAAAGCATCTTGCTAAAGCTGGATAACAAGAATTATTGACTTGTTATGTGTTTCTATCTTGAGTGATTTTGTAGGCATGTTTTATAAATGCCATGGTTTGGGCTTGTAAGCACGTTTTATAAGTGCTATTAGAGTCATAGGTTTTTGTCACAAAATCAATGTCAAAGGGGGAGAATGAAACCGGCACGAAGTGGTTTGACATCAATTTTGTGACAAAGTGTCCTTGGTTATCTCGCCTTGAATTCATTGTTAGGAAAATCAAGATGTACGCATGGTCGTGTCGTGTCCTTCGTGTCTCTTGGTTCTGTCTAGGAAAAGTTATTGGGTACTGGACGTACGTACCGAGTTAGGACGTACGTACGTCCACTGAGGCAGCAAACATCTTTTGGTCAGGACGTACGTACGCAGTTAGGACGTTCGTACGTCCAAGCAGGCAGCAAACTTTTACCGTGTGGGGACGTACGAACGTTGATTCGACGTACGTACGTCCAATATGGATTTTCAGTATTTCGGCCCATTTTCCTTGGTTTCCAACCCTAAGTATAAATAGGGTTTCTCTTCCAAAGAACAAGTTAGTTCTTTGGCCGTCCATTCTTCTTCTAGTTCATGTGTTTTGGTTTAGGTTTTGATATTGAAAGTGTTTGTGGCTATTGAACTCAATTCCCTTTCTTCCCCCTTCTCTCAGTTCATATCTTTGTGATCTTCAAGAGTTATTGTGAATTCGGCTTCGAGTCTTCTTGTGTGTTCATCAAGAAGTCGAGTGTCTTGTGCGTACATCAAGGTGCTCTGGTGAAGTCAAGGTGTTTGAGATAACCAGGAGTATCAACTCGCAGTGAGTGCAGGTAGTTGATAGGTTTGTACATCTCTTTTCATCTAGTGGATTATTTTGTTGTCGCGAGGACAACCGTGGACGTTTCCCTGTTTGGGTTTTACCACGTTAAAAATCTCTGTGTGTTATTTACTTTCTGCGTATTGTTTGATTGCTTGTTTGAATTTACAATTGTTATACTAGCACTATTTGTAGTTTCTCAGTAACAATATATTCTACAGATAGATCTGATATAAAAATAATACTATAGAGCAAATTGTGTTGTAGGGAAGAACGAATGATTGGACGGGCATGACGTAAACAATTTACTGAGGTTGGTTTACGGTTGTTATTTTCCTTTGTATTTTGCAGTCATTGGGTCATACCGGATGGTGCGTCAGTCATGCTGACCAAGAACTGCATCATGCTTTGATGAGATTAATGTTATACGTACCATTAGTGTAAAGTTGAGACTGATGACAATTATAGATAGGTGCTTCTGAGTTTGTAGATATATGATTATGCTCCTTAATATAAGTGACAGTAAACATCTTTAGCACAAAATTTGTAAAAGTAAAGTTAAATCCGTGCTTCATGGGTTTATGCTACAGTGGTATTATGATGATTCAGAACAAGCCTAAAAGTAAACAAAGTAGTAGTCTAAGACTGTATGTGTTTAATGCATACATGTACAACAATAGATAAATCAAGAGAATAACCTAATCGAGCAACCAAAGCAAGTAGGTACTAAATATCTCGCATGTAGTGAAAATTATGATGGAGATTTGGAATAACAGAAACATGGCATTAGAACCTTGAATTCAACTTCGTCAGAATGACGAATACCAATTTTAAATTTGTTGTGCAATGTGAAGATAGTTTATGGGAAACTCAATCATTTCAGTTAGGCTTCTAGCCAAAAATAGTTGTTAGACCATTTTTGGACTTCATTTTTTGTCAAGAAAATCCCTGAGTTGAGCATTTGACCCTAAACCATAGCATATATAGGATATATGTGGATCACCTTCTTTTCATGATGAACCTACCTTTACACCATTTGCAACATCTTATTGTGATGTTTACATAGTCATTCCATTTCTTGGATGCATTTTGAAGGTCATTTCCTATGCCATAATTAATTAAGGAATGTGTAGGTGTTATATCTTCTTTGGAAAATCAAGAAAATATGCCTCCAAGTATGGCTTGTACAACTGTTTGATAGAATAGTCCTCATGTCATATTCCATATATGAAGGTTGATCAACTTGGTCAAACAACCCTCATCACATTTTACGATAGAATAGTCATCATATCGTGGTTTAATGATCTCAAAGTTCGAATAAGAAGAGGTTCATGGATATCATTATTTGCAAGGTGTCAGCCACCCTGTTGGATTCCCCATATATTTTTCAGTCCCACATTCTGTAATTTCCTAAACAAAGAATGGAATATGTGGAACTAATAGAAAAGATTCGTGCACATGCAATTGAAAATATCAATTCATAAGACATAAGTCATGAAGATGAAGCTATGGAAATTTATTATATTTTTTATTTTATCTCTCTTAAATTTATTTTCGTCTACAACAAATAATAGTATAGGATTTATTTTTCACTAACAAAAAGGTTTAAATGTTTGATTATCTCTTTGATTTACATATAGAGGACTTTGCAAATTATATTAGAGCAATCACAATTTTTTGGCGTTTATTATTATTGAGTTATTCAATACAATTATACAAGTATAAAAATAAATTCAAATTAACTATTTTAATTAATTTAACTATCAATTGTCTATTTTAATCATTTAGATTTTAGATTTGTGTATAGATATAAAAATTAGTAATTTAAATATAATTAAAAATAAGTGTCCCGGAGGGACGGGTCATACCTAGTCTAAGTTATAAGGGACAAGGCAATCTCAAGTTTGGGAGACAAACTTATATAAAATTTGACTCTGGACGGCCCTGATTGTAAGTTGGAGGTCGAAATCAGATCTAAACCCTTGGATTTCCTCGATCACAGTGTATTGGGTTTTATATAAGTTACTAGTTGTACCCGTGGCTTCGCCACGCTAGTGTTAACAAATTTATAAACTTTTTTACTCAAAAAATGCTGATAGAAATAATAATTACAGTAGAAAGGTTGAAAAAGATTGTAAATAACCTTAAAACCCATACAACCTAAGAATGGAACGAGAAATCTAAAATGTCACTTTGTCTAGTACTTAAGTCTATAATTTTCAGTTTTATATTATATGTTTGTGTGATTAGTACTTTCAACCTTTTATCGATCAGTTAATGTGTTTGTTGATATTTAATTCTATAAATTTCATAGGTTTTTATTATATGCTTCAGCTTTTCTCATCAAGAATCAGCACACGGACTATAAAAAGTTAATGCAAACCAGTAAAATTATATTTTGCATAAGAAAAAACAAATATAGAACCATTTGCAGGGAAGACCGACTTAAGGTTGCGAGAGTGAGGGATGGTGGAGGAGAAAGATAGAAAGGAAAAAAGGAGAGAGTGTTTTGTGGGAGATTAAACTAAGGGGCGAAAAAAAGTAGACGGACAAACAAACACATTGATGAAGTCAATCAGTCAATGTACGTGCAAACCAAACTCATCTACGACATTCTAACTTTTTATATAAAAATAAATTGATCAGAAAATGTTGATGCGAAAACATTGACGTAGATGAGTTTTTTGTGTGACCCAATAATAATATGATACAATACAAAACACCCACAAACATAACCCGGAAGTGACACCTGACACAGACACATGACAACATACCCACAAAGGGATTACACAACTTATATATGACTTATATTCATCTCTTGCAAATATATATTCTGATAGGTAGTAATTTCATTAAAATGAAGAATGCTTTCACCATAATAGACAACAAATTTAGATGGTGATAGCAGGATTAATAAATGACCATTAGTTATCATCTTCACAAAACTTTAGAAAGAAAAATAAATCAAGAAAAAGATATTTTCATCATATGTTTTCATTTTAATAGTAGTTCCAGGGTCGTATCAATTACAGGTCAGCAGCATCTGCGTGACCACCATCTGCTATCAATACGACAAAGCCATATGTTTTACGAGCATGTTCTGCTTGGGGTAAGGTGCATATTGGCTAACATGAAAACGCAACACACCAAAAGCTCCATTTTCAAACAATTCCCCAGCAAATTTAGGCAGCTCATCTTTATCTGTTGTGTAGTGCATCAATGAAGTCCTTGTTAAGAATAAAAGATTTGCAGCAGGGCAGACAATGGGACAGGATGTGGTGCACTTGAGGATTGCTCAAAGCTAACCGTTTGACTGCAAGTCTACAAACATGGTAATGATCCCTGCTTTACAACACTTCTACCATAAAACCCCACAACCATTAGTAAAGAACGAAAACAAATAGCATCTTTAGGAACTATGAAACTGTACACCAACAAACTATTCATATGACTTGCAGATCAACATGAAGGCAATTATAAAGTACGAAAAGCTCTTGTTGTTAGACATATTATTATCAAGTTTTTCAACCATCGGAACTCAACCTAAAATAAGCTTTTATTCTTTATAGTTTCGTCAAAAGAATATGTCAAATTTCCATTTACCAGCTTCTGATACAGTATAGAGCTTTGTATATAACAGAAAGTTTTTGATCTATAGCACTTAGGAGTTAGGACCAAACACTCTCCTAAGCATATATTCACCATATATTACTAAAATCTCTGCAAATCTCGAGGATATGGAATAATGATGACTCTCAAGATTTGAATAAATGTTAAGATGTGTGGTGGATAAGACGCTTAGGAGACACTTTAGTACTAAGCGATATGAATGGAAGTTTTCTCATATAACACAGGATGGGAGTTTAGCTGGAATGTATATTTTCCTACAGAATCATGTGCTCTAAAGTTACAGAAATGCCTCAGAAATGTATCTAGTCATCTAGAGCTTAAACCTTTTGGTGAGAGGTCTAGAAGCTTAAGATACATGAACTGAATCTTAATGTGAAACATAAAATCATTAATCACGAAAGAAGGACAACCTAATGAGAACAAATTCTGGGCTCTATGTCTACTTCCCCAACTACTAAATATTTACATACCTTTTGTATTAAATTGTTATGAAGTATTTTCACGAAACTGAACATTTCCAGGATCTGATTTATGTATAAGTTTTCAATCCAGCACTCCCAACACCTGAAGAGCTCTTCAAAGCTGTCTTCAGAGTTCCATATTTCCAGAATGAATTGCTTTGGTCCAAGTAAATTTACGTCAGCACAACTACATGTCTACTTGTATTCAAACACAATGCCCTTGTGATCAAATCAAATTGACAATAAACTTCACGATCCAATCAAATGATTATGAGGGTCAAAATTGCAGAAATTTTGCAATGATATTAGAAACCACTAAATACATAACAGTATGACATTAAGTTTAATAAAGAAAAAATTTCATGCATCTAAAACCAAATAAGTTTTCACAGCTTACTCTATTAAGATTTTGATTTTGGTACAGTTATCGAAAATGCAATTACCAATTCATATATATGAACTTACATGTCCTGGTCATTTGAACTCTAAAATATGCAGTGTAGCATATTCGTGATGCAGATGGACATCGGTATAACACACAATATGGGTTACTCAAAAGAACAAAAGTAGAAAGCTATAAAAATAGTTTAAAACAATTCCTAGGATGAAAACAAATATGTGGAAGACAATAGTAGATATTTCTAGGCTTTGGTATGATGAAAATATAATTGGAAGTAATTTCATTTAAATGGTCGACTGCATCATAATTTTAGTAGAATTGGCAATCAAAATGAAAATGCTATAGGAAAGACTTAAACCTTAATCATGAGGTTAGAAAGTCAGAGATTGACAAAATGAGCTACTCTAGCTAATTATGTACATTAATACATTATGCTATATGTCAATGCTACTTGTAGGAAAATAAGGATGCTGGAGGAAGGGCTTGAACCTTCGACCTTGTGGTTTAAAACCACACGATCTAACCAATTGAGCTACACCAGCTAATTATGCACAACATCCTAATGCAAATATTTTCTAAAAATTACATGATCTTGTATTCCCATTTAGATCATCCCATTCATAATAAAAAGTAATATCTGCTAGAGTGTCTTTCGTTCAACAAAAGAAAATGCGAAACAACATAGTACCACACGTATAGAAAAGAAGATTACGTAAACAAAATAACACAATGATTAAATCAAAATTTTAGAAATCACAGTGGTCAAAACTTACAATTAACGAAACCAAGATTTATAGTGCCTGAGGCAGTAAAGGTAGGTTCAAAACCACACTTAATCATATTGTCAACACCACCAAATATAGAATGCGCTAGCTTTACACAAAACTTGGACCGACATCCTATATTCAATTTTTTATTGTTCACCTCATTTTAAACACAATCATCAAGGGTTGTAGCCTCATTCAAGCAACTCATGTCATCGATCAGTTGCTACTAACTCATGTCATAGTGTGAGTGCAAAGAAGAAGACTATGGCACTGCAAAGAAAAGGAAAAAAACATTAATCAAATCATTAATACCATTTTCGATTTTTTTTTTTTCAGATTTCTCACCATTTTCAAATTTATATATGTGTGCATTATGATGATTGAGGAAAAAAAGTTAAACCAAGTCGGTTTTAATATCTTTTATATCACTGCAATATGATGGTCGAGGAAAAACAAAGTTAAACAAAGTCAATATTGATAACGTCTATATGCCACGGTTGATGCAATTTATTCGGTATATCAACATATAATTTTATAACCTATGTGTTTGGAATAAGTAGGTTTTTCCAAAAACATACCAACACACAATAATTCAATCATAATTTTGGATAGATAGTCATTAAGGTTATTATTTTATACAGTCAAATCAAACAGCTAGCTCACATAAACTAAGTTGCTTGATCAATTATTTGAATACCTCAGTACACCTATTGTATAACACCCAACCCCATTACTTTATAAAAATCCAAGTAGAATTTTTTGTTTGTGCTTATACTACAATTACAGGTTGACATTGAAATATGATATTTGGTGAACAGTTGAACTTAAAGCAATCACTTCTACAGAGATAATAGTAGTTTCGAATAAATACCTATTTTTATAAATCACAATAGCTTGGTTCGTGTGATTATGTAGCCAACAACAATGGTATTTTTTTATTATTAAATAATCCATTAAGTAACATATGCTATAGAAACCAAGAGAGACTCAAAGAAGTTGGTTTATTTAAATTTGTCAAACTAAGAATTGATTCACATTCATTAAACTAAAATTGAATAAAAAAAACCGTATACTTGAAAGAAAAAGAATTATTAGATTTAGCACCAACATACAGTGAGATAAATCAAATCATAATTTTCTGTTCCTTTTCTTAACCATTTTTTCAAGGTACATACCTGATTTACACAAGCTGCAATAAGTATTACACCATTACTTCCACGTTCAATACACAACTTCTTGGGTTGGGTATAACCAGATGACACAAGAAACTCGGCAGGAGAATTGAAGTCATTGAAACAATTCTGCTTTTTTGCGAGTAACCCAGCTGACGATTTAGAACTCCCTATTAAAAATGTGAAGGAAAATCAGAATACTTAGGAATAGATAAGAAGAAAAACATAAACAACAACTATATCAACATAACTAAAGATTATCCTGAGCTCTTTACCAAAGTTCCTATTGATTTGTAAACTATAAATATATGTATTTTAGAAAATAACATTGAAGCAGAAGATAAACAAAAAAGCAAGTGTCATAAGAGAAATAGAGATTATTGTAAACTACTTTAATTAAGAGATTTAGTCACTTGGATTAGATTCAGTAGATACTTTGCAGTGACAATAATTTCATTGATATAGAGTAATTAGAGTATTTGTTTGATTATTTATAATAAAACTTTTTGTAAAGTATTTATTTCATGTAATAGCATTAAAAAATGATTACTGTTGGAATTTGGATTTTATAGGTGTTGTACTTTTATAGTATACATATACACACAAATAGGCTTAAAATAACAATTACAATTTGACATCTTCATTAAGAACTAACATTATAAATTCTATTACAGACTCATGCACTTCATTTGGCAGATAATCAATAAGACCCCATACCTGCTCTGCTGGTTATAGCAGGAGAGGCACAAATGATTGCAAACTTGTTCTAACATGTGAACTGGTACACTTGAACATGATGATAAAATATGAAGTAAACCCTGGAGTGGGAAATTGTCGTATTAGAATATAACAGGCAAAGAATAAATGTGTGACCACCTCCTAAAATATGAATAGAATCTAAAAGATAGAAAACTGGATGATAAAAATATTCATAAAACTTTAATAGGTTGAAAAAAATAATATGATAGAATAAAAAATCTATCAAAGTGAAAGAGAGCAGAGGATGAGATAAAAAAAAATATAGCAGTGAATGATTAAATTTATTAGATTCGGTTTCATTTAGGAAATCTCAAAATTATTGGATGAAAGGCTCTTCCTCGAACTATAGGCTGGTTTGGGACAATGGCAAGAATAAAATAGGTTTCACTACTGGAGGGACAACATGAAAAAAAAATAGCTATTTAACTAAATCCTCAGTTGGAACTTTTAAAGTTGATATATAAGAATATTTTTTGATATATAAGAAAACTACACCAGGTTCTCTGAGGCTTTCAAATGTACTTTCAAATGGACTTGGTTGACAACTTCTTAACTGGAATACAAAATATTATTAGAATCAAAGAATCCTGTCTCAACAAAATGTACATTACAAATGAAAAAAAAAAGAACTGATTTCTAGTTGTTCCAAAAATCGTAAGTGTTGATGCAAGAACTAAATTAAACAAACAAACTCAAAGTGACATTGAACTAAACAAACAAATTCAAAGTGATATTTATTGGTGCTGGACTCACACTTTTTTTGAGATGATGCTAACACATGCCTTTTTTTTTTTTTATAAGAATGAAAGAATAGGTGAGCTCAATCTTAAAGACCTTAATGGATGCGCAATTGCTCATAGAAGTTAGATATTGATTGAATTGGTTCCGGACTCACACTTTGTAATCATACTTATGACCTTACCATGTCCTTTAGATTAAAACTTTGATGACCCTACTGTCAAACAACAAAAGTTTGATTTGAATTTCTCTCAAAGCCTTATTTTGTCTTCTACGGTCTACATTAATATGTCAATTGCACTGATTAATTATATAAATCAACAATCATCCTTTAAGTGAACAGGTCACTTAAACCTGGGATAGTGGGATGTGGAAAACAATTTCAATGTTTTCTCTCAAGTCTCAACCTATTGTAATTAAGGAGAGCGAATAGTTGATCGGAGAGTTGAGGAAGAGAGAGGTTAATTACTAAATCTAGGTAAATCGAGAAAATCTTAGCCATCGCACACTACTCAACTTGTCCCAACAAAAATAAGCAGTAAGCGAAGAAATTCGGCAATCAAAAACAAATTTTGGAAATATCTAATCTCCACTGACCAAAGTCCCTGAAATATTCTTGAATATGTTTCCACGACTACCATTAATAATGTGAAGATAGTACTCTTAAAAATACAATTCATGGTATCTGCATAGTTCAGTTACCTTTCTCTCTATCTATTGTTTAAATTGAAGTACCCTAGCTTCTGTTGCATAGTCGAGTGACTTACAAAGCAAAGGAAGGAAAAAAGGTTGGTAAACAATTGTTAAGGATTGGGCGTTGTTGTAATAGTGTTATATTTGAAAGTCTTATGTACCAGATGATAATAAATACTCCATATCAAATGTGGTATCATATATAAACTGTGATATAATTTTAGTATAAAAAGTTAAAAACTGTGGCATAATTTTAGGTACAGAATAAATATACTATATAAAAATATCAGTTTTGATTGTTTAGATGCAGAATATAAGAATAAGATTATATAGAGGTCAAGTAGTTAAATTTACATGTGATATAGAAAATCTGTGTAGGAGACAAAACTGAAAATATGTGTCAGACACATCTGCCAAAATTCAAGAAAATTGTAGATTAAAAAATCTTCCGATATTGAAATTGAACAGAATAATCCTTATTCCAAGTTGATTCCAAGTTTCTGTTAATCGAGGAATTTCATTAAGTTGTTCGTTAAGGGTGTTTTATTGTTAATTGGTTTGATGGCAGAAAAAAAGAAGATGAGGCATACCTTATGATAGTCCTTCATTTACTTTGCACACGCGTTCAATCTGATTCTTTTCACTCATTTGCCTTAATCGTCTTGTTTGTTGATCTTTTTGCCGTTTGTTTAATGGCATATCATTCAAAATATCTATCGGAACACTTGTATTGGGAGCGTCCATTGCCTAGAATACAGTAACTTATAAATGTTAGAGTTAAGGTGAGATGAAAAATAACATCTATTGAGATATTTAAAGTCGCAGTTTTTTAAAAGCTCAAGTCTCTATTAACAATGTCACCAATTGTCTCACAAATTCACTAACTGACATCATTCATTAAAAGAATTACATTGAACAACATCCAATGTCGAAAATAGATTGTTAATTTAATTTGTCACAGTAAGAACAAAGTACTTTTTTTACCAATAAAAAAGTATAAGAGATTGGCTAATGGCAAAGATGCGGTGAATAGCAAGTTCATACCTATATAAGTTCATACCTTAATTGTGTGACTCTATCCCATTTGACCAAATGACCTTCCATAAAACTAAATTCGAGATGACTTAGTCTAAAGATGTCATTAGATTCATTAGTGAGATCTCCTAAATTCAAAACTAAATGTTGATGAAAAAGCCTAGGAATGAATGTCCAATATAATCACATATTTTCTTTCCATACTATTGCATAATTGGGACCTATCGTATATGACCTTTCAATTCTGGTCCTGAAAATGACAGACCCAGAGCGCAAACTGACAAATACCTATATTGTACTCAATTTACGTATTTAATCTAATAAATAAAAACATTTTGAATAATTGTTTCCTATATGTGTCAATCTTCCCTAATCAACAACAATATGTACAATTTACCATTTATTTTGGTCTTAAATTTGATGTAATTCCAAAATAATTTTGGTACCTGTATATTCAACAGTTGATGAAAGAAGTTTATAGCTAGACAATTTATTGCTGAATTAATTATTGAATGTTTAGATATTTTTGTAAAACAAATTTCTTACCAATATTTAAAACTTGAAAAGGCATGTTACCTTTAATAGCTATTGGACCCCTGGAAACTGCTCGAGATACATTAACAAATAAAGTAAACATGTTGGGTGTATCACATTTTCACAATCATACTTCAAGTCAAAATACTTTATTTACAAAATAAAATCAATTGCCAAGAAGACAGAATTTTTTGGCAATCTAAATTCACCAACATTTGGATATAATTTTCACAAGAGTATTTGTCAGTCGTGTATATATGAGAACCAACTCCAACTCTAACAACTTTATCATTTTTAGGCCAAATTTTCATTCATGAAGAATTTCTCCTGAGTTATCATAATGATAATGATAGTTACCACTTGAGTACTTGCCTCATAAACATGTGTGTTGTATCCGTGAATCAGCTTAACAATCTGAGTAACATTTTTATTTTTATTTTTTTGATAAAATGTAAAATTTAAATTAACTGGTAAGATAAAATATAAAATTTCTACATTTCTGACGGGCATACAGAAAATACCATCAGGCTGCTTCCTACCCACGGAGGACATCCCTCCATTTACAGTGTTATAAAGATTGAAATCCCTTCAACCCACTACCCAAGTAGCTGACTACTTGTAATATAGACACATGAGAGAACATAAAACAAAACAAAAAAAAAAAAAAAAATGGAATTACAACTGTCATACCAGCGTCAGATGATCACCATTGTTCTTTCTACAGTTCTGACCAATCTACCAGTAATTCCTGGAATCTGACTCTTTTCTTAGCTCCAGTTTCAGTGGTTTGATGTTCAGCCACAACCATATGCCCCCTTTTATCTGCTGAATCAGTTTGTCCCTTCTAATCATCTCCTTATTGAAATAGCCCTGTTTCTCTGGTTCCACACATACCAAATCACGGTATATGGTAGGATTTCCCAAATAGCAAGTGTTACTCCCCTTGAGTTCAGAGCTAGCCACCTGCATAATAAATCTCTTGCCGACACCCAATTGCTCCAATCATTACTTACGTCCGCACAGTTAATGACTTGGGAGTTTGGGCCCAAGGTTTTGGGGTCGAGTCTCACTTTCATGGGTTAAGGGATTCAAATGAAATATTTGGAAGCAAGCAAACATGAAAAAAGAGTCCTACTAACGAATTAAAGAACTCAACCGACTTTAACTAAGCTAGTGCAAGACCTGGAGTTTACTGTGGATTAGGTGGGTGAGTATTGGCAGTGCAGAGTCCCTGGAACCTCATTCAAGCAGCTCTTCGCTTGTATCATTCTTGTGACAGATCATCTCTATGAAGCACAAACAATCCTTCTTTTTCCCTGTTTGCAGTCATGATAGCTTTCACCAGTTCTTCCTTGCAGCGAGCCTGCAATCACCATAATGAGTTAACTTCTTATAACCCCATTACCACAATAAGCTCAATATATAAAAAAAAAAAAAAAAATTTAAAGGTTACAATTCCAAATCCTACCTTAGAGGTCCAGCATTTGCCTTGACCATTGTGGATTGCCTGTACAAGCCTAGTTTAGTTCCAGTTCTTAATCACATTGTAAGGTTCATCATTGATCTCCACCTCTATTGTATATCCACCATTGTTTATGAGGAAGATGTAGCGTTGTCCCCTCATGTCAACATTGTTGAGAATTCCTTAGTTGTCACCTGTCAACTACATATCAGTCAGTTCCCACATAGAAACAGAGCCATTACATATGGAGTTATTAAGTAATCATGATTTTTATGTGGAAACTATCGGTCAGTTCCCACATAGAAACAAAGTAGGTTTTTTCATCAGTTTCAGAAATATCTGACATCCTAGTGGCTACTTATTACTGATTTCTACAAATAGATAAATGGTAGAAATTATTTATGAGAAGAAGGTAGAATGAAAATTGATGAATAAAATAGAGTTGTTTAGTTTCACTTACCGGTTGTGCATGGATATGGAGTGATAAGTTGTGGCAGATACGATCCTAACTTCGATTTTGTGCTCTGGATCCCAGTTCAGAGATTGATCGTTAACAAACACCTGATAATCACAAATGCAATTTGTCATCAGTACTCGGCCTTCATTTTAATTATATATTATGAACAAACCTAAACCATTAAGAAATTATGCACAGTAGAGCTATAACTTCAGGATAAGAAACATTGGCCTTGTGGGGGTGTCTGTCCGTATATTATTACCTTATTGAAATTGTTCAAGTAATAATCGACTGCTCTTTCTCTGTTAACAAAAAAGGTGTGATGATCCATTTCAATGTTTGGAGAGCCCCTAAGACATTATGATTAAAAATAATGTTCAGACATAATATAGGCTTGTATATAGTAGTTTTAAAGAAAGATATGAATAGAAGTACACCAAAGGATAGGAAGTACAGTAATGCGAACTTACTTTCCTCTTTCATCTCTGACAAATTGTTTACCTCCAGAGAGTGTTGGCATCAGTGGATGTTATAAATGAACTCTGGTCGTAGTTATGGCTTGCTCATAAAGCTTTTTCCTGTGCAAAAGAAGCTACAGATGTACAGTTAGGTGAACCTTTTTTTTTGTTTGAAATATAAATTAAAAAATAAGCAAGATCAATTTAATGAAATTACTGGACATCTCAGTTTCCTGAACATGGTTCTTAGTGGAAAGTTTGGCACATAACTAATCATATCCGAAAAACGTTTAGATTAATATGGTCGTCTGAATATTTTTTTTGCAAATTTTCATTTGGACTCACCCTGCTTCCGGGGGTTTACTTGCAGGAACCCTATCTAAAAGTTGACCCAAAAGGTTATTTGGCTCAATACCAATACAATAAAAATAAAAAACAAAATATATACTTATTTGAAGACAGATCTTTCGAGACAATAGTTAATTTCATTTGGTTCTGTGGGAGTGGAAACTGGGAAATAATCTACAAAGGTAGGCTATAGTGATAAAATCCAGATAGAAGTCCCATAAGACAATTGCTATTTTTCAGAGGTAAATTCCTAAAATTGTATGAATGCTAAATTACATAATATATTGCGTGCAAGAAGAAAAGTAGCTGTTATATTAATAAGACAACAACAACTATCAATTGACATGCACAATAGTATGTTATTAGTAAAGTCATTACTATGGTACCAGCTAGGAAGCACTTCAAGAGATTCGGATAACATGTTTGAGGATATTATATACCGTGGGATTCACTGTTATATAACTGATATGCTTTACAGCTTTATAGTTGTCTATATGTTGGGTATAGGATCAGGTCATGCTATGTGTTATGCAATTTTGGGTATGTATATTTGTACAACGGTGTAAACCTATGTACTCACCTATCAAGGCAGCTCACAGTGGAGTTTGATCTCCAGTGTTATGTATTATGGTTCTGGTAAGATGTTTTCAGATATCAAAAAAAAAAAAATTAAACAATTTATAAAAAAAGATAAAAATTGGAACCCAACTCAAACTTCCTAATTTTGTAAATACGTGCCTAAACTAATAAAGTTTATAAATACATCAAAGTGATTGCAAAATACTATGCTGAGAAAAACCACAGCCAACTATTATTTGGCAGCTATCCTGGATAATGCAAGACATACCATTAAAAATATAAACTTAATATATCTAGAACTCCATGTTATGGAGAAATGTATCCAAATGACACTTGGACTCTTACTAAAGCCACAAAGAGAAGACACAATAAAATCAACTTCATGCTCAGCAGCCTGCAGGCAATTATTTAGAAGATGAACACATGATCTTATGTTAGAAATGAGGTGAAATGCGTTGAGGATTTCAATCTAGAGCCTATGACAATTTGGTCTGCATATAAAATTTCTATGGTTGCATAGGGTATGATGAGATCAGAAGCTCCTCCATCTGGGAATTTGCATTTCCTAGCTTAAACCACATTACAAAACTTCCACTGAAAAATATAGAATTTGCCAATTGCAGCCTCTGAGGATCTTATGTTAGAAATGAGGTGAATTGGTTTGAGGATTTCAATTTAGAGCCTATCACAATTTAGTATGCATATAAAATGTCTATGGTTGCATATGGTATGATGAGATCAAAAGCTCCTCTATCTGGGAATTTGCATTTCCTAGCTTAAACCACATTACAAAACCTCCATAGAAAAATATAGAATTTGCCAGTTGCAGCCTTTGAAAGCGTGGCTTTAACCATAACCTCATCACTATTTATTTGAAATTGATAGAATAAACAATTTATAAAAATAAATATTTTGCAAGATTCCATGTAGTCAATAGTTCCTTCCATATGTAAATTCAATACGCACAGAAGTTCAGGAAGAAAAAAATACCTGACAGAAAGTTGAAGATCAATCTTGTAAAAAGAATATTAACTGGGATAGATTTCCTTCCTTTGGGAGATCAGGGTAAGTTTAAGCTGCACAAAACTTTTGCGTAATTGAATACAATGTCAAAGCAGTGAAAAAGGAAAATAGAGAAGCTATCTTTCTACTAAAACACTGTAACAAAATAATGTTGTCTATAGATAAACCCTACTGAAATAATGTAACAACTTTCTAAACACAATAAAAATTGAATAATTCTTAATTGTTCTATCCCTTTGCGAAACATATCAAGTAGGTAATGGTGAGTGGATCTCTCGTATGGACCAAATTCTATCTTAGTCGGAATTTCTAAATCGTAGCTACAGCCCTAAAGGACAATTCCTTTTCTTCTAGAGGTAGTATTTCTATGTACTAACAAATTCCTAGATTTTAAATGGAAAACAACAACAAACATATTGTTGGTTAAGCGCTGGTAGATCATAAGTACAAAAGAATTAAAAAATTAAGTGGAGGCTCTAGCATAATAAATTTACTTTTAAGGCCAGTCATATACAACTTTCCATCAAAGTATATATCATGCATGATATTTTGAAGCCAGTGTTATGCAGCTTTCCATTGAAGTACTACTGTACATTATGCATGTATTCCTGTAATATGCCGGAATGAAACAAAAAAATTTGAAATAGAGGGTGTCATAATCTTTCTTTTATTAAATATCACCTAAATTATCTGTCGACCATTCCTTGTCACATGGCACTCCATCCCTTAATTCACACGTTAATCCTTACACAAAAACTTAGTGTGGCCCTTATATGGAAGTAGAACTGATGCCCAATGCAAACATATTAACTCAAACAAAACTTATATTGGAAAGAATTAACTACACACATTTCAACCAATAGCACAGTTTTACTAATGAACTGCTATAAAAAGAAGGAAAATAAATATAGCAATGAATACTACTCGTGTAATAGTTTTTGTTAATTGGCAGCAATTATAAATTTTGTCAAACTCAAATCTATTATATTCTCTCATACTATTATTAATTTATCTAATTGTGTTGGTCTAGCAACAAAGTCAAAAATAAATGAATGCTATGGGAGCGTGTGGCAACAAATTCACAACTAAGGTGATGATGGAAAATATCGTCAACAAAAGGAACACCTCAAGCAAGTTCTTAAAACCTACCTCAAGAGCTTGCACACGGTTAGTTGAAAAATGCATGTGGATATTCTTCGGTTAAACACCACAACCAATTTCTTGTTATTTACGTACCTTAGGAGCAAAATATGCATGTCGACTATACGAAAGTATGAAATTGTACTGAACAAAATATGATCACGTGATGCCTTTAGATGAAATATAACCATAATTTTTTTCTGAAAAATAAAATTTGTACAGCTAATGGAAAAAAAAATCACATAAGAATACATGACTTACTTTTTGCCCATGCGGCGATGCTTGATACTGAAACGTGCCATCAACATGATTATGGATTACTAAAGACCACCTATTGTTCCAAAAACAAAAAGTAAAAAAAAAAGTCAAAGAATAAAACAAACAAAATATTTTTGACAATATGTCAGGGATAAAAGCTCACCAGTAGGAACCCCACAACCAAGTAAGCATAGTTTCTCTAAGGAAGCTTCTGGGGAAATTTTTGCAACACTAACATCATATACAACTGTGTATTGACTAAATGTTGATGAACCCATGAAATGATAGATAGGAGTTCTTTTTACAGAGAAACGACTCTTGCGATCATTCATTATCACACCAACACCAGTAGTGGCATGAACTTTTCCACAGAGATTTGTGCAAGCAATTTCAGCCAAAAGCCAACAATCAACATTGCAATTCAAATTACCTGCAAAACCAAATGGGAAAAAACACTTAACCTGCAGCCTCATGACCAAGAATACACGGGAAGAGACCCTCAGGATCCTGAAATACATTACGAAAATTAATCATAACGTCAAAGGTTAAAAAAGATAAAGAGTAACAAACTGAAGCTGAGCAGTACAGTATGTGTTTAATGGATTGCATTATACAGTTGGGCCTGTGTGCCATAACAGTAAGTTAGTATGTAGTGCAGTTCAGGAAGTGGTTCAAATACAAACCTTTAAAAGTTCTGAGATATTCCTTAAAATATGTTATAATTGGAATAATACCTCCATAACACCATACTTTATGCTTTAACCTGAAAACTACATATTTTAGTAACGCCAAGTTGTGAAAAAATTGACCTGGGATCCACAATGCATCAACTCAATAACTTAATTGTAACTTATGTAAGGGTCCGTTTGATTATTTATGACTGGGTCTAAGAAGAACCTGATTTTCAACAAAGCTACTAATTTCCAAGTCAAAACGTCCAATTTTTGGGAAAACCCAAATTTCAGAAAAGTACGATGTGAAAAGGTGAAAATTTTACAGGAGCTCAGCCCTAACGAAGTCCCAATCAACATACAGTCAAGTGATTTCCCAACGAATTTTGTGTTCAATCAAAAAGTACAATTACTTTGTAGAAAATCCAATTTCATAAATTGAACAATGTTCATCTCTTAAACAATTGCGGAGATGGATATAAGACAACGAATTTGAGCGAACACTGAATTAGAACGTGTATTATGCTTAACAGGGAATACAAGGAAATGCAAAAAAATAATATGAAGATATTATAGTATCAATCTGTTCACAAGTCAGTAAGTCACGAAAGCAATAAAATATATATAGCCTAAAACTTTTTTAAGTATGACTGAATGGTTACCAATATGTCTGAAGAAGAACCAAATCCGGATGATGGACGACTTTGACAGTGATGGATTTCTCCATCAAATAGATCATGATCAATAACTTCATCACATTCATTATCAGGAAAAGACACGTCATTGTTGGCAGAAACTGCGTGAAGTAGGTGCAATTAGAACAGAATATTGCATGTAAAATCATAAACTCAAAAGTATTTACAAAATATCATCAAATAAAAAGTCGTAACTAAACCAAGAAAAGAGCTACTAAACTAAAGACAATACTTGATATAAAATGCTGAGTTTTTTAAGCTATCTACCACAAGCTTTCAAAATGCCAATAACATATGGCAATAGCTGGATTTGACAGAGGTGCAGTTACTTACAGTCCTGATTATTCTCATCAGAGCTTTGGAGGTTTTCTGCTTGTTGAGATATCCTGACTTGAGAAGAGGAGTTCTTGGATATCTTGCATGACTTTTGGCACACACCGAGCCCATTTCCATCTCTTGAGCTAAATCATGCTTGTAGTGGTCTTCATTTTCAATGCTGGCATGATTTTGCTGGTGATATATACAGTCTTAACTTAAAAAATTCCGCCGCAAAAGAAGTTCATGTACACTTTTATCCAAAATCTGCAATGAATATACTTCATATTAGTAATTAAGATAGTTAACAAATTCTACTCTCAGGCAGGCAATGTACGTATCTAGTTGACAGCTCAATGCATGTGATTAATTGGGCATAGAGATGCACATCAAACACATCTCCGTTCTCCACAACATTATATCATTTTGACGTGCATTTTGATTAGATACTAACGATGTGCTGTCACTCAGATAGTTTATATCCAAGTGGAAATGTGAAAAATCATAGAAGATATTTGATAAATGATGCTGAATAATAAGAATGCACTTAATTTAGCAGTGCCCTAATATAGAATGTCATCAATCTAACATCATATGATCTAAAGTTCAGAGCCACATCATATATATTCGTTGGAATATTTTTTTTATTTTATTTTATATAGGGAGCTCAAGAATCCACTACTTAGTCAATTTAAATATCAAAACCCTAGCATCAAAGCAGAGTTATGCACCAAACATAAACTTCATTCACAAAAAGTACAATACAAACTTTATCAAACTGAAAAACGCCATCCGTTACCATTGTGGGGAAAAAAAAACAATACCTACCCACTTCACATGAAACATTTGAACTTCCACGTAAATTGCAAGAACCAAAACCAACAAAAATCTTATGTAGCTATACTACTTCCTTATAATCCAGCTCAAAATCACAAAACCCATTTCATAAAGAGCTTCTAGTTTTTTTTGTTTTTAATTTTTATATCTAAAATTCAAAATGAATTCGCAAACCTTGAACACTCCATATAAGAGAAAACAAACCAAAAATTTCAAGTTAATAAACTACTTCTCTGTACATCAAATATCCAACAAATCCCCAAAAACAGAGAAAACATGAATTTCACAAAAATCAATAATGAAAGGCTAAAAAGAAAAACCCCACTTCACAGATAGGATGGAAACTTGAAAAAAACACTTCAGAAAACTCAACCTTGAGGTTCTGAATCAGACAACCCAGTTGAAAGACAGCTTGAAGCTTTAAATGGCAAGAAATCGAGATTGACAAACCACACACACATACATCATTTTATGAACACAAGAGCAAATTCAGAAACACCCAAACAACAAAACCAATCAAAAATCTGAATTGAAGACTATAAGGCTAAAAAGAAAAACCCCACTTCACAGATAAGATGGAAACTTGAAAAAAACACTTCAGAAAACTCAACCTTGAGGTTCTGAATCAGACAACCCAGTTGAAAGATAGCTTGAAGCTTTAAATGGCAAGAAATCGAGATTGACAAACCACACACACATACATCATTTTATGAACACAAGAGCAAATTCAGAAACACCCAAACAACAAAACCAATCAAAAATCTGAATTGAAGACTATAAATTCAAAGTCAAATATCTAGAACAAAACCCAAATCACAAAACAAACAGAGAAATAAATAAATAAATCCAAAATTTGCATATAAATCCGATTCACCAAACTTAAATTATGAAAAAACAACACATACCCAATAATCAAAAACAATAAAAAAAACTACCCATCAAATCATTAACTTCAAAATAAACTTTATAATTAATTTAAATTTAAAAAAAAAAAATCACATTATTAAGTTTACCTGCTGAAAAATTCCCTACTTTCTCTCTCCTCTCTCTTTTCTCTTCTCTCAGCTGAAGAAACTGAGAGAAGAAGAAGAAGAAGACTCAGAAGAGAAGAAAGAGTGAAAAACGAGTCAAATCAAAGAGCTTGCTGTTGATGCTGATTGAAGGTGAAAAAGCTTGTTGTTGCTGCTGATTGAAGGTGAAAAAGCGGTTACTTCTTCTTCTAAAATCACCCCAAAAAATTGATTTTTTATTGGAGAAGGGAGAGAACTTAATCAAAGTAGAAAAGAGAGAGAGTGCTGAAGAGTGGAGAGATTGAATTAGAGAGAAGGATAAACAAAGATATTGGTTTAACGATGAAAAGGAGAAGGAGAAGTATATTATTTCAACAGAGCAACGATAAAGTTAGGTTTCCTGATCTCAACATCTCAACCGTCCAATCCAATAGAACTTAGCTTCGTTGAGAAGAGAAGAGAAAAGAAGAGGGTACAAATTAATGTTTAATTAGGGTGTTTAATTATGGTTTATTGTTTTATCCCGAACGTCAGATCAAATATCAACATCCTACGGTCCAAAATATCTCTCAAAATTGTCTTTTAATAGATGTTTAATCTCTGTCGTCCATCTAAAATCAAACGGTCCAAAATATCTCTTAAAATTGTAAACTGTCTCCCCAACTTATGCACCCTTTGTGTCTTATAACTTAGACTAGTAATACCCGTGGCGCTGCCACGTTAGTCAATTAATTGTATATTGCATAGTAACTTCTAATTTTGATGAATATATTTTGTTTGTTCTATTTAAATCTGATAACTATAAATTCACATAATTGCAAAGTTTGTTCTAGTGATTCAAATTTAGCTATATAATTAGTACGGTAAGGAGAAATACGCAGAGGATAGAGGTATAAGTTCATTCACAAAGAGAAGGCATGGAGGAGTATGGCCAAATAGAACATGTGATGCTAACCACTATGAGAAATTTTAATTGAAACCTAAAAAAAAAAAAAAAAATCAAGGCAATTCTAGTATATATTTGTGCAGCAGATATATTAATAAAATACCGATATTATCCGAATTTTTTTTACTTTAAATTAAATTATTTTTCATGCCTTTTTATAGTTATATATCCTTTTCTTCGATCTTCACCTCGAACATTTCATTCGTATATAAATTGATTCTTTTATTTGCTATTTGTTTGCAATCTTCTTCTTCTAAAATCCTGTCTGCACGATAGTTTTTATTCATGAATATGATTCATTTTTTATTATCTGTCTGACTAAAGTATCTATTTTTTGTCTTTATAAAAAAAAAGTATCTATTTTTTTTTATTATCCATCAAAAATTCATAAGCAATTTCATTACACTTGATGTAGTACCGATGACAAATTATGGTAGTGTTGTATGGAGTCTGCAATTTCTACTTTGGAAAAATATATAGTAGTGTTGTATGAAGTCTGCAATTTATATAATCTAACTTAGTTGTACTTTAGTTGCTGAGTTTCATTGAAATATTCTACATTAATACCAACCAGAAGCAGTTGAACTTCTCAAAATGGTACAAAAGGTATGAATAACAATGTGTTGACGGCGGGTTCTATGAATACATATTTCGTAGGATTGGTTTTGCTATTTAGAAAGGGCTTGAAGCGCAGTTTGTAGCGTGCTTGTCCTCTAACGTTGTATAATTCCTCAAATTTTTATTAGTAAAATTTGTTTTGAATTAAAATAATAATAATAATATTATCTTTGGTTTTAATCCATGTTTTAAAACAACAGATGATGGAAGCATAGGAACCCAATATATGCACGCCTATAGCCGGCGTTGACAATAAACCCAGATGAAAACACTGAATTTCGACAAATTAAATGTTTACAAATGTCTAATTTTTTAAGTTGGAGAGCAAAAATGGATTCCTAAAAAATGTGTCTCTACTCTCAAACTACTCCAGACATTGTGTCTAGAGGGTTTCCAACCTTGGATGTAGTAAGAGCACCTAAATTGCTTAATAATAACAAACTCTTTCTTCAAACATGTTGAAGTAAATTGTTTCCTACCAGGTAAGGTGTATATGATTATCTACGTTGTGACCGTCCACTGGACCAATGTAGTGGAGATCCAACTTAAATAGTCATGAATTAGAACCATTGATCACCCCACACGTACATTCATCAACTTTAGGAGCTAGTCCATGCACATGCCCTCCTATCTGCTTTGTAACTCCCTGCAACATCAAATTGAAAGAAATTGAATTGTGTTGAGAAAGTTTAAACATATCAATACATTTCCATCTATAAACCTTTTTTGCTAGCACAACTGACCTTAGAAACTTCTCTTAATTCTCTAAGGGGGTCTACTCGACTACAACCTACTGAGAGCGTTAGTTAGTCCTCCCACTGGTGGTATGGGATCATCAAGACTTGCATTAGGCAAGGAAACTTGTTTGTTGAGAGAAAAGAGACTGCAGCCAATGATCACTTCCAAAATAGACTCACCATCCAAAAGAAACACCTGCCAAAAATTACGTAAGTTAATAGAAGTTAAACTCATCCATAGAATTGTATACTCAGTAGATAAGTTGCATTGATCTGAATGAAATAGAACGCACCAGAAGACTGTTTAGAAGATTAGAAAGACATGAAAATACAGGCCAACAACTTCTCCAGAAAATTTGGAAGATCCAAACCAAACTTCAATACCCAGCGAGGCTGATATGCAGTCAGTTGAACTGAATTTTCCATGGTAGCACTTCTCCAATAAAACAAAAGTCCCACCAAGCAAAAAATACTTTGAAGAATAAGAGCGTTTATAAGAGATCTCAACCCACGTCAGGCCTAGGATCATGTTGAGCATAAGGCAAGCCTCGTCCTGTCAGTTAAATGAACATATTACTATTACATGAATCTATAGTATTGTCTACTTTAAACTAAGTGTAAGGTCCTTGTAATTCAACACTTCCCAAGTCTACCTGTGAACATCCACAACTGCTTCCATTGGTCTATTTTCAAGCTATCATTTGTCGCACTTATTCAGTTGGACAACATCCTCAACATTAAAACATTGTCAGCCCCTAGTGTTCCTATTCACATCCTTACTGCTTAGAGTGCTTACATCATCGAACGCATTTGTATCAAAGCATGGAACAGTTGAAAATGCAGTAAGATCATCAGGACAAAGTGAGTAGTTATCCACGAGCTGAATCTTATGTAATATAACTTATGTAATAAAACTCTATAGTTGTAACTCTTATTGGATTTTTTTAAACAATTAATAGGAACATTAGGTAATAATTAGGAACTTCACATTTCTAATTCAGGGAGGTCTAGTAAAACACATTCATGAAATTGGACCATGTCAACAACTTCCATCCAATGTCAATAGGCATTGCAGTTATTTCTAATATTGCAGATCGTTAGTCTAAATCATGTTTATCCTTGGAGCTACAAGAAAATTAATAGGATTATAAATTACCTCTTACAAAGAACAAAAAACTAAAGTACATGTTTCAAACCCAGATAAAAACAATCAATAATAATAAAGGATCATACAAATTTGTACACTTAAGGATTCTTAATAAAGCAAATATTAATAGATGTAGATTTAGAGTGGAGAGCCTAGTCATAAACCTACGAACAGAAGAAAAAAAAAAAAGTAGGATTGCAGCGTAGTTTGTAGCGTTGTGATGACGGCGGGTTTTAATGAATATGTATTTCGTAGGATTGGTTTTGCTATTCAAAAAAGGCTTGCAGCGCAGTTTGTAGCGCGTTTGTCCTCTAACTTTGTATAATTCCTCAAATTCTTATTAATAAAATTTGTTTTGAATTGGAAAAAAAAAACTGAGATAAATCTAACAACTACATTTCATTGTCTGCACTTTATTGATATCCCTTAGTTTTCGTTGTATTGTACCCTATGGAATATTCATCTACAACATAAGTAGACATACTTGCACTATGATCAGGTGTAGAATATATTTCGTATAAAAAATTTATGTAGGTCGTTTTGTGTCAGAGATAGAGAAAATGGTATATGCTAAAGGTTTTCTAAATTTTTTTTTATCATGGACCTTCTGTTTTTAGTTTTATTCCCTATGTATGATGTTAGCGTTTACTTGTGGAATTATTATAGGAGATCTAAGGCCAAAATTAACTTTCTATTATCCCTTAGTGTGATAACAAAGCGCAAGGAGACGGACAACATTCTGTTTTATGATTTTCTTTAGCCGCCATCTTTGTGAACCAAAGTTAGCTACATGTGATTCCTAATGCTACATTGCATAGGTACATTGAAGTAATGCTACACTGCACTATCTTGAAAATAGTAATCTGACATGCTACATTTCGTTAATTTTGTATTTAGCCAGTACTTCTGTCACCGCGTTAAATTGGATTTTTTTTTTTTTTTTTTTGAAGTGGCATGCAACATAACCGCAGAGAAAAACAATTAATAACATTTGTTGTTAATCTAGATCATACTCTTCAACTAAGTTGTAGTAAAGGAAAGGGAGCTAAAAGATAAAAACAGGATGAGAAGCAAACCTCTATAAGACCAACTAAATTGATTGAAAGCAAAGAACTGTTGCTGTTTGAGATCTGCAACAGATAGAAGAATATTAGAAGAAGATCCAATTAGCTTACTAACAGTGTAAAATTAATAGAAACGGAAGATCACACCAACTTATTAGAAAATGGAATTAGCTTACTAATTGGATCAGAAAACAGAAGGCAAATTAGAAGAGGATATCTTCAAAATGACATCGGAAACAGAAGACATATTAGAAGAACATGCAATTATCTTACTAATTAGATCAAAACAAAATAAAAATGACTACTGAAGATCAGAACACACAGTGCATCTTAGCCAATGGAGGGCAATTAACTATAATATATGTCACACGCTAGACCAATGGAGGGCAATTAGCTATAATATACATTTGCTCATTAAACAGGTAATCGTGAGTCGTTCTCTCGTCTGAAGCAAATTCTATCTTACTCGCAAATCGGATAAGTCCTGCAAAACAAATATCTTCTTCTTCTAGAAGTAAACCTTACAATTTGCGGAAATTAATCCTAGTAAAAAATTTGCCAAAATTTCTGAAATTGTAGGTTTAAAAAATTTACCAAAATATTGCCTCAGCCCCGCCTGGCTTTTCAGAATTGACAATCTACTTAAGGAAATTGCACCTCTCAAAACTATATACGCAATCAATAATTAATTTATAGTAATGGTCTTTTGTACTTTTAATTTACCCCTTTGTTTGTGCTTATTCAGTATAGCTATAGTATTAATCATTAAAAGTTGTAACCTACACCCCTGATCAACATGACAGTACATCATAACATCCCTGGAGACAGGCCTCCAGATTACAATCAAATGGATGAAACCCAGCACTGAACCCTTTGGAAAGGCATAGTATTGACATCAAAAGAAAAGAATAATATGACCTCTTCAGTCCCCTGTTTTGCATCTCAGTTGTCTATTCAGCACTTTTAACAGACAAAAACAGGCAGCTCCCCTGAAGGTGTGCCGAACTTTAAATGTTGCTGCTAATCCATGTTGCTCGGTTTCAAAGCTGCACAGAACAGTCCTTAGTCCCTCCTTTCAGCCATACTGCCTTGCCAATCACCTGCTACGCAAAGGATCTATTTTCTCTAATTGCATCGCTCGATTATCCATCTGTAACCACACCCACACCATAACTTTGATACTCAGAACTGATGTATATAAACCTGTAGTCTTTTCCCTAAAGATAATGTCATTCCTGAGTGACCAAATGAACCAAACCACGGCATAAGGAAAAATGGACCAAACTTTCCCGCAAAAATCTCTTTTGCTCAACTCCGGCCATTCTTCCATACACTTTTTCAAAGATCGCAAGCTGCTGAATCTTGTTCTTGCCACCTCATTGCAACTAATCAAAGCCAATCTTTACCTGCACGACAATATTTATATTCTCCAGGCCTCTGAAATTAAACTAACAATGAAGGCAAACACAATGAATATAACCCCCATATAGCAATGAATAAAACTGATACTTCTTAAACACAACGAAAACAAACTACCATAAAATGGATTGTGGACATGTTAATTTGATGTCTATGAACTCAAAAACATCTATTCAGACAATATTTAAGTCCAATAATAGGGTCTAAATGCTCTTTACTACTCAATTCCAATAATTAATTACTAATATTTTATTGCTATAAGGACATCAATTAATAACCTGATATAGGATGTATCCTGATATCCAGTGAGCAAAATAGGGACACAATATCAAGATAAAAAATGTGATGAGTTCATACATGTATTGTAGATAAGAATTGAAGATAAAAACAGCTGATCATCCACCTCTTTGTGATGAACGAATCTAGCCGTATAGAGATAACATAAGATATAGGAACTTGGTTAATAGTGTTTTTTTTTTTTTTTCTTTATAAGGAAAAGTCTTGTTAATTTGTAAAAAGGATTACAAACTCTGGAAAACTTATACAATTGGGTGAAGCTCCAAAGAACCGCTGCAGGTAGTAGATTCTAAATCCACCAAGTAATTGGCTTGGCATGGGACTGTTTATTTGTACGCAATTTGGAGCCTCGTACATTACAGATTACTAAAAGCATGATATAAGGGCCAAAAGACCGATTTAAATCTCTCTGCGTCATCCTTATTTGCAAAGGGTAAACCTATTTTTCTTCCTCCTACCTTATTTGCAAAGGGTAAACTTTTCTCTCTGCGTCATCAATTGAGTGAAAATACAAACTAAGTTTACACTCAAAAGTCAAAACTGATCGGATTTAAATTCCACCATAGATACATTACATTGATGTTAAAATGGAAGTTGTCAGTTAATTAGAGCTTTTCTTTTGTAATTGCTTCAATAAGCTAATACATGATTACAATGTCGAACCCCTAGAATGGAATCTATGTCCTCACTTTACCAGAGGAATAAATTAAACTAACAATTTTCACCTAACAATTTATCAGAGTTGTGCATTAGTACTTCTAAGTTCTGATTTGCCCATATCAGACAGAGGAAAGAGGAAAAACATAGACTCTATCAATTATTCTAATATCATAGATAGAAAAAATATATAAGTAATTTATCAATTTCTAATATACCGGTATGCATCTATATTATTCTTAAAACAAATGAAACGATTTCAAACAAATCTTATGATTAGATTTTGAGAGGATGGAAAGAAAAACTAATGAAACAAACCTGAAAAGACTGGGAGTTATGGTCATCAACTGAGAAAGAAATAGAGACAGTGAGAGAGAATTAGATTTTAGATTTTGAGAGGATGAGAGAGAGAGAGAGAGAGAGAAAGAGAGAGAGAGAGAGAGAGAGAGAGAGAGAGAGAGAGAGAGAGAACGAGTTTAGGAAAGAGGAAGAAAGGTTTAGTAGAATTGATAATCTGATTCGATCCTAATCATCACATAATCCTAGTCACCGCTTTAATTATATCCGACGTAATACAAATCAGTCCTAGTCAGTTTATAATCGGTCCTAGTCAAATTATGCACCCTTTGCTGATTATAATTTAGATAAGTTCAATGTGGGTTTAAGTTTAAATTGTCGGTTGGGTTTAAGTTACACAGTGGGCTTCGGTTGCAAAAGTTTAGGTTTTAAAAAAACCAATTAACAAAGCTATCTCCTTCGAAGATTGCTAACTCTCTGTCTGTTCTTCCTTCGAACAACTCTTTTTTTTTCTTGTTCTTCCATTAAATTCAGATTGTTAATTGGCTTGCAAACGATCGAGCTCGATCACAGTAAGTATTAATCAATCTCTTCGATTACAGTAGTTTCTTTTGATTTCTGTCTAAAATGCTTTTTCTATTATCAATTTCATTTTTTGATTTTGGTCTAAATTTTGTTTGAACTGTGCTGTAATTAGTTCATTAATATTGCAATAGAATTTTTAACATCTCATGTAAAAATTGAATATATGTGGTAAAATAGAGATAGTATGGTGTTCGACTGATTGGTTATTTTGACCAATTGAATGTTTTTGTTGATATGGTTTTCTTCTCTCTTCATCATCAATCTGCCAAGGTATCTATTATGTGCAATTATATTTTTTATTGTTCAATTTCGAATTTGAAGATAAGATTGAATAATTTTAGGCTAGACACAGTTGATATGTAAATTGAACTTTGAATTTGGCAGAGGTCCTGCCAAACCTCACCCCTGATTTGGGTCTTTTTTAAAAGAATAAAAAAAAAAAAAAACTCTGAATCTGGCAAGTAAGCTTTGAACTACTTGGTGTTTGGATTAGGAAGTGACTAGAGGTGAATTGGTGTGGGTTTTAATATGTATAAACTATAAAGTGTATAAATTTGTTTTGTCTGAACTGAAGTGCTGACTTCAGGTCATGTTCTAATGTACTTCTGACCAGATTGGGTTTTCGATTTAAAAGGTTAACTATAGTATTATCTGTCCTCTTTCAAACAATCTAAGCTTCATCTTGGATTATTTCTGTAAAAGATACACATTTTCAAAGATAAGACTGTTGAGCAGAAAAGAAAAAAAAAATTGACCTATACAGTTTATACCGGTAGGATAAACTGTATAGTATAGTTTTATACTGGTATATTGAATGGACTGTCGTAGGAAATTTCTATGAAATTCATTTGAAATGCATTTTTGATGATTCAAAAGTCTGGGTAAACAAGACTCAGAAGGCTGTAATTAATATTTTGGAATTAACTTCTTTAGCCAGAGTTTATATATCGGGACTTTGCATTGAAATCTGACATATTCTATTTGACTGCTGTAGTATAAACCCGTTATAGGACATTCTTTTATAGGGACTTTTTTTTTTGTATTCTGCTGATTCACAAACCTCATTAGAAATCTGATCCTACAACTAAGGAGTGATAGTGTTCGACTTTGTCTTAGGATCCTCATAAAACTTCATTAGACACCTGTTCTATGATATTCTTTTGTTAATGTTTGATTTGCATTTGTTAGTGACCAGACCATGTGTGGGTTTTTGTGCAATGTTTATTTCTTTTGCTTTGTTTTTATGTGAAAGAGTAAGTTGATGACTGCTTGTATTGTTTATTAAATCTCGCAATTATTTGACTTGAACTTTCGTCATCTTAGATTTGTATATAAGGTATTAGAGTAGTAATCTGGAACTGTGCTCTGTTCACTCGCTGTTTTAAAGATATTGGTAATTCTTACCAAAAAAAAAAAATAGAAACAAAAAAAAATCATTAGTAGTGTTATTTGTTGTGCATGTATTGATGTGAATTGTGTGTGGCTGTCATAAGAGCTCTACCTAGCCTGCCATGACTCTGTATTAGTCACTACGAGAAATATCCTGTTTTTAAAAAGATAAAAACAATTTGTGAAAAAACCCTTAGTGAATGTACCCTGAGGGATGTGAACCTCGATTCTGGATAGGACAACGAGGGGGATATAGTTAGTTTGGTTCTCGAATATCTGGGGAGGGGGGATGTTTCTGTATTATGGTGTGCCCAAAGTCGATGCAATGTTTTGGGGTATTTCAGACTCTGTTGTCGTCAAGTATATATGTGCATAAACTTTTTAACCCCATTTGTAGGCCAAGTAGGTTTTTTTAATTTTAAGTTCTTGATTTCAAAGTATATGGACATTTACTAATAATTATAATTGGACAATCTTTAATAAGAATGAAGGTCCACATAAATGTAATCTTTACTGCGATTTCAATTGAAGGCATATCAGATATCGAACCAAATACATTTTTTGAATGTTGTAGCCTATAAACTTTTTCTATTTAACTAATGTTCAGTGTTCACAATAATAAAATAATAAGATATATAAAATATTATATTTGTATTTATTGTTATGAAATATATATGTTTAATAATTAATTGTGTTGTTTATTCAAATGAAACAGAATTTCCTTCGTGAAACTTTGAAGTCAATAATATGGTGAACAAAAAGCGAGATAGAATTGCAAATGATTTTAATATTGAAAATCCCAATTATATTTTGGGACAGAAAAGAAGGAGATAAACTCAAATTACTGTTAGTAACTCATCCAAAGTACCAAATGAGAATGTCAACAATGTAGAAGTGGATAAACGATCAATAGCACAACAAGCTCGAAGGGCAAGAGAGAAACTTCAAAAGAGGTATTACATCATTCTTGGAATAATGTTTTACTTGAAGTAAATTATTTATCATTCATTTGTTATAATACTCATTAGAATTTAATACATTTAAATTTCAGTTTAGAAAAGATTGGCTCCAATAACTACACACCAGAAAATAATCAAATTATTAACACAAGATTCAAAAAACATAGTAGAGAAGAGATTGATGAAATAAATGTAAATTTCAGTAGTACTTCATCCAAAGAACCAACTGGAGTTCTCAGCAATACAAATCCGGACAAGCGATCAATAGCACAAAAAGCACGAAGATCAAAAGAGAAAGCTCAAAAGAGGTATTATCTTAATTTTTAAATTTTTATTTCAAATGTTCTGTATTTATATTCTTTATACACATACATGCAAAAATGTAAGATATGTGAACATAATCTGTGAAATTCTACTACATATGTTTTTTTAAATAATACTAAGTGATGCAATGATTAAAATACCACATGTACATTATTAATACTAATTTAGTCCATAGAACCAAAGACAAACACATTATGTCAGTGAAATCAAACTAGCAGTAACACATAAGTACACATAACACATAATTCATATCTTCTCTTCCCAAAGTTTTAATTCATCTCAGGCTCAACTTTTCTTTGTTATGAATTTAACTATATGTAAAAAATTGATTTTGTACACTTTTCTATTATCCAAGTCTTCCTTCTCTCTCTTTTGAAATTAAGGTCTTTTGTAATCCTCCTTCAGGAGCTTAAGGTTTCTGTGAATCCTCTTCAGGAGTTGCCTCATATTAATTCATTGAGACGCCGGAACCATAGATTATGGTATGTGTATTGGGGAACTGGCAACATAACTTTTAATTGTAACACGCTTAGATATGGGAGGGAATTATCAATTACCTAAAATCAACGGCCAAGAATCTTGAATAGGTATTAGATGTGGCCTGTAGACAACTTAAATAGGATGGGTTTTCAACAAGAAATACATTGATACTTTATAGTATTAACTACAAATAATTTATGAACATATACAGATCATATAAATTTGCAAAAAAATGTAGTTCTAATATTCAGTAACTAATTCATACCAGTTTATAGTATTCTGCAATGTATGGTATCGTTATTGTACCAGTTTATACATTGATATAGTTATGTAGGACCATATATTGGTTATTATAGCAAAATTATTATTTTTAATAATATTAACTAACTCATGTATAGAGATATTATTATTATTATTTCTTCAAAAATCCGTTCCTTTAGTGTTACAGTATTATTTAAATTATTATCATAATGTAAATTATCGATAATTTATTACCCTCCTATTTCAGATCTGAAGACATTGTTCCTAATAACCCTACATCACAAAGTATTGATGTAAATAACACAATATTGATGAATCGTAGTAGTGGACAACTTCAACGAAGGATAAATGAAAAAGTTCCAAAGGTATATGAGATGGATCGACAAAAACCAAGCTCATCAAATGTTGGACATTATCCATTTTCAAACAGACCAGGAGAAATAAATACTGAAGCAGGGAATATCATTTCCTTACATGGATCTTCATCTAATAGTCATTCTACGCATGAGAATGAAGTTATTCAACCTTCATAAATCAGGTATATAAATTTCCTTTTAAATTTTTATTAATTTTACTTTAATTTAATTCATATTATAATTATTATGCTTTTATATTTCATCATATTTTTTTAAAAAAAAATTTAAAAAAATATACAAGATCACGTTTGATATTGATGTTTTCCCCTTATACCATTTTTCTTTTATTTAGCCTTGATAATTCTCCTACCTGCAACGAGTCTGAATTTAATATTCAACCAATATTTGACTCTCATTACGATGCCATTTTTGCGGATGAGATTGACATTCCAACTGAGAAAATATTGTCTCAAAGAAACGACATAATTTAGGGAGAATGGATTTTATCTGTGGTGCTTGTTCTGCATATCATTGGTTGGACGAACAATTGTCAGCGTCTAAAAAAGATAATCCTTTATTTGGAATGTGTTGTCTACAAGGCAAAATTACACTACCACTACTCGGTCCATTGCCTAATGCTATACAATCCTTGTATGACGGTTTGGGACCATTGTCCAAATCTTTTAGGGAGAATATCAAATCATATAATGCTGCAAATGCATTTTCAAGCCTAGGGGTAAAAATGGACGACCGCATACTTAAAGGTCGAGGACCTAAATCATTTACTATACATGGTGAACTAAAACATAGGGTCGGTTCGTTGTTGCCAGAGGAAGGAAAAGATCCATGTTATTCTCAGTTGTACATTTACGATCCAAATGAAGCACTAGAATATCGGAAGAAGCGCAACATGCATTTGGACCCAAAAGTTCTAAAGATTATTCAACTCTTTGTTGGAAGAGAACCAATTATGCCAAATTTACAAGGCCGCATATGAAATTCTAAGAGAAGCTAATCAGGACGACAACCAAAATGTACCTGTAAGGTTAGCATTTATGCCCGGTACTGATCCAAGGCGGTATAATCTTCCAACTTCGGATGATATTTGTGTACTTTTACCAGGAGATAGTACTGAGAAGACTAAAAAGAGAGACATTGTCCTCCATTTGAAGAGTAAACGTTTAGAAAGAATCAGTGAATGCCATCCACTATATTTGCCTTCGCACTACGTTTTGTTGTTTCCAACAGGTGATATGGGATGGTCCCCTCAAATGAAGCATTAGGATGTAGTAAACAAAAAATTCTATACAGACGAAGATGATGAACACAGGTTGACCCAACTTGAATATTTTCGTTATCGACTGTTTGATAGAATTACAGAATATTCTTCCCTATTTTTGGCTGGGCCTTTATTTCAAGAATTTATAGTGGATGCATGGGCTTCATATGAACAAAATAAGCTGAACTATATTAGAACAAACCAAGACAAATTCCGTTGTGAAGTTTACGGTGGTTTATCAGATTTAGTTATTAATGGGGATGATCCTGCACAAATTGGCAAAAGATTTATTCTTCCTTCGTCTCACATTGGTAGTCCAAGACATATGTATGAAATATACCAAGACTCCATGGCAATAACAAGGTTTTTCAAACATCCAGACATTTTCATGACAGTAACAGCAAATCCAAAATGGCCTGAGATTCAGAACGAACTACTCCCAGGGCAAAGTGGAACTGATCGCCCTGACTTAGTTGCGTGTGTATTTGAACTGAAACGGAAGGCTATTATGCATGAGATATTACACAACAATGTGTTTGGTCGAGTTGTTGGGAGGGTCTATACAATAGAGTTTCAGAAGCGTGGGTTACCTCATATGCATGCACTATTGTTTCTCCATCATGAAGATAAAATCAAAACTGCTGACCAGGTAGATAAATTTGTAAGTGCGGAGTTTCCAGACCCAGAAAAACATCCTGAATTGTTCGAAACAGTAAAGAAATGCATGGTGCATGGACCGTGCGGAAAGCGAAATGAACATAATTCTTGTATGGAGACTGATACTTGTAAGTTTAAATATCCTAAAGAATTTTCTACTGAGACGAAAGTCGATGTTGATGGATATTCAATATATAGACGCACAGAAACTGGTAAATCATATATGGTTAGAGGACATTTCGTTGATAAGAGGGATGTTGTTCCTTACAACCCATATTTGTCTGAGAAGTTTGACTGCCATATAAATGTTGAAGTATGTGCGACTATAATTGCCGTTAAGTATATACATAAATATATTTACAAAGGGCATGATAGAGCTACTATGGTTATTGGTGGTATAGATGACGAGATTCAACAATATATAGATGCAAGGTATATTGGCCCAACTGAAGGAGCTTGGAGATTGTTCGGTAATAGGATCCATGAAGAATGTCCAAGTGTAACAAGACTTTCACTACATCTCAAAGGTATGCACTTATGCATATTTGATCCTGATACACCACCAGAAAAAATAGTGGAAAAAGCAAAAAACCAGAAATCAACTTTGACAGCTTTTTTTGATTACTGCGATGCTAATGTTGATGCAAGGCGTTATACTTACCAAGAATTTCCAGAACATTTTGTCTGGAACAAAAACAAAAAATGGACTCCAAGAAAAACATCATCTTTTTCTATAGGTCGAATGTATTTTGCAAATCCAAATTGTGGTGAAAGATTTTATCTCAGATTATTGTTGACGGTTGTTCCAGGACCAATATCTTTTGAACAACTTTATTGTGTTGATAATGTGGAGTACAAGACTTATAAAGAAGCATGCATAGCTCGTGGTTTGCTAGAGGATGACAACGAATGGGATCAATGTCTTGAAGAATCGGCTAAGATGAAAACTGGATATCAATTGCGGAAGTTATTTTGCTTGATACTTACAGATTGTAATCCCACACAGCCTGATGTTTTATGGGAAAAACATGCTTTACAAATTTGTGACGATTTGCCACACAGATTGAGGATGAGTTTCTCAATTCCAAATCCTACCGACAGTGAGGTATGCGATTATGGTTTGTTTCTTTTAAATGAATATCTTGTGGGACTTGGTAAAAGTTTAATCGATTATCCACAAATGCCACTACCTACTAGAGATTGGCAGCAATCTGGAAACAATCGTCTCATTTTAGAACATGAAGCTCTAGCATACGAAGGATTAGATGTTGTGGCTGATCAAAAGATTTCCCAGTTAAATGTTGAACAACTTCATGCTTACACAGAAGTCACAGATTCAGTTCTAAATAATAGCGGAAAAATATTCTTTTTGAATGGTCCAGCTGGAACATGGAAAACATTTGTGTACAACACAATTGCAGATTCAATGAGAAGTAAAGGGCACATTGTAATAATGGTTGCATCGTCACTACTATTAACTGGTGGAAGAACAGCTCATTCAACATTTAAGATACCATTGAATGTTTTAGATGATTCTGTTTGCGATATCGGCAAGAAATCATTCAAGGCAGAATTATTTAAAAGAGCAAAACTTATTGTTTGGGACGAAGTACCAATGCAACATCGGTATTGTGTTGAAGCGGTTGACCGAAGCCTACAGGATCTTTTGGGCATCAAAAAACCTTTTGGAGGAATTACAGTTGTATTAGGAAGAGATTTCAAGCAAACACTTCCAATAATTCCTAAAGGAACTAGGGAACAAATTGTTTGTGCGTCACTAATAAAATCTCAACTGTGGCAAGAAGTAGAAGTTCTTACTTTAGTACAAAATATGAGGTTAACCAGCGATGATGAAGGAAACATTAAGTTTGCAGATTATTTAATTGAGGTAATTTTTATAAAACATTTTTTTTATTTTAGTTTGAATAAATATATTTTTAAATATATTAACCATTGTTATATTCTAACAAAAAATACAGGTTGGAACTAATCCTGAAGAAATTATTGAATTACCATCAGAGATAACACGGTGTAAGAATTCTGAAGAATTGTTGTTCAAGGTTTATCCAAAGTTGAATGTTGAAAGAACAGCCACACCGAATTACTTAAGGGATCGAACCATTCTTTCTGCTCGAAATGATGATGTCAGTGATTTTAATGCATTAGCTATTCACCATTTTCCAGGAGAAATGCATGAGTTTTTTGGTGCTGATCAAGCTATTGAAGACGATATAAGAATGGAAGACAGAGGAAATCGAATAGCAAATGAGAATATGCAAGCACTAGATCCTCCGAGTCTTCCTCCATTCAAGCTTCAATTGAAGAAAGGATGCCCAATAATGTTATTAAGAAACTTACAACCTAGGGATGGACTATGTAATGGCACAAGGTTAATGGTGGAACAACTTGGTGTAAGAGTCATTGAAGCAAGGATATTAACTGGTAGCCATGCCAATGATAGGGTATTCATACCAAGAATAACGCTTCAACCTACAGATTCTGAAATACCTTTCAAGATGTCACGTCGTCAATTCCCGGTACGATTAGCTTTTGCAATGACAATCAACAAATCTCAAGGACAATCGGTGAAAATTGTTGGTATAGACTTGCAAAATCCAGTTTTCAGTCATGGGCAGTTGTACGTTGCTTTATCAAGATGCACTTCATTGAGAAATATTTCAGTTTTACTTTCAAGTGAAGAAGATGAAACTACAACCAATGTGGTTTACCCAGAAGTTCTATTATAAACACATTCAGGTATTTTAATTATTAATTAAAAATTATTATATTAAATATTTAGAATATATTTCATGTAATTAATCAATTTTTATTAAATGTAGGTTACAACTATTCTTTAGTGGAAGTGGAAAAGCTCCTGGAAGATGCGAGAAATAGAAGGATATTAAATTAGTATTCATTGTTTTACAATATTAGTTTAAATCTGCACATTTCAATTAAACAAGTTGTTTTAATGAAACAAACTTTGTCGGAAATCTGAATTTTGGTATTATTTATTCTTTATTTAAACTTCTTATTTAATTATAAAAAAACAATAAATCAAAAAAAAAAAATATTAAAACTTCTGTTGGTTATAACATTTTGTTTTTCATGCATGTCATCTGTTTCATGGTCCTGAAATTTCGAGGTTGGAGACTCAAACAAGTGTCCTCCTCGCGATACAAGATGGTTTAATGATGAATCTTTTCTTACTGATCCTTGTTCTGGTTCCTCTATTGGTGTTTCCTGTGCTTCTTCTTGGCCGCTAGATGTTGCACCACTGAAGGACAGGGATGGCCAAGAACCAATGGTCATAAACTCTGTTAGTTTAGATCGATCGGCAGTAAAAGATAGGGCAGGACCGAGACTGAATGCGCACATGAATGACGACTCTCTCTTTTGGTCTTCATTTCAGAAAGCAAATGCAAATGTTTCTCTGGTAAGAGATGATTCTGTCCTTCATGATGGTCGTGCCTATGTAAGCTATGCTGACCGTGTAAAAGGCTGATAAGGTGGATTCTGGGGATTATCCTCATAAACTATCCAGAGTGGAAGATACCACCTTCGTAGGCTCCAAGAATGTATATAACTCTGGTCAAGATTTCCAATTGGAAGCAGTAATTGTTGAAGATGTAACCGATAATATGCCTCTAGACTTTGAATCGTGTTCAAAAGTCGTTCCACATGTTCAGGATGAGGATATAACAGATGTTGAGACCAACTGCCCAGAGAATGAATGTGAGGTAGATATCTTGTCCAATTCGGAATAACCTTCCATACAATTGCATTTATATTTTGAAGAAGTTTTCATTTACTTATTGAATGCTGCAGGATCCACATGCTGATGATGAATATAAGGATGAATCTATCAGCAACTCTACGATAGCTGAAATAGAAGCAGACATCTATGGTTTGCAGGTTATACTAATTATAATGTGATTTGCAATTTTATTTACTTTGTCATGTAAATGGAATGCTTTTCTATGTTAAAAAATACAAAAAACAGTAATGACTAATGAGTGCCTTTTAATTTGGTCGTTTATACAATAGATCATAAAAAACGCTGATCTTGAAGAACTACGAGAACTAGGTATGGTACATTTGGAACTGTTTGCCATGGCAAATGGCGAGGAACAGATGTTGTTATAAAAAGAATAAAAAAGAGTTGTTTCATGTCGTTCGTCCAAGCAGGAGCGATTGGTAGATCCAGAAAGATTGCAATAGGTTCTTTGGAAGTTAAATTAAGTTATATCTTTAATTGTTTGTTGTTACTTGGTTACAATTGTATTACTTTCATTATATTTAAAGCGGCAGTAGGTTCTCTGTTTTTTCTGCAATGGTCAGAATTTATATAATTTGTAACTAATCTGAAGTACTGAACTATGAGATGTAATGTAATATTTATCAGGAAGCTAATTAGGTTACAACCTATTGGTAATATCTGAATGCTCAGCTCAGTTATTTGACACAGAATATTTATTTACTCATCAGTTTAGTTTGTGTTTGGGGAAAAAGGACTACAGAAATTTCGTATCAAAATGTCAAGACTATTGTCCGATTCTCGTGTTGGTACCTGTGAACTGGTCCCATTCAGTTTAATTGACTAGCATCGAGGCACATCAGCCACAATCTATTAATGTCGGAACTTGGAGCACAAGCTTAAGAACGTGCAGGTAGTAATGATGGATCGAACAACGATTTCCATAAACAGGTTTTGAATAATAGATTAGCCTGCAAATCTTTTTCACTTTGGTCTGATCTACTTCACACTTCAGAGTTTATGTTACCTAGCTATTACGCTTGATATTTCCGTTTGAGAAGAATCTATATTGTAGGTAGGTTGACTGGATTGTTTTGAACTATAAAGTTGATGACAATAGATGTGTTCTGTATTATCAGTTTTATTGGCATATTCCGTATTACAACTTTTAAACTTTGACATATATGTTAAAACCCTTTAAAATGCTAATAGGCATCACTTGGAATAACTGTGCTACGGAAAAGAAAAAGAAAAAAAATAAATATCTGATATGATATCATCTTCCAGAGTTCTCTCACTAATAGAGATCTTACTCATAAAATTTGACAGTCAGAAATATGTTGATGCACCTTTTTTAAGTATTAGTTCAGGAAAGATGCGATACAGGAACAAGATGAACAGATGTTTTCAATTTGACAGTCAAGGCAAAAGCTTCTGACATGTCCAATTGTTCACTACCCACCGTCTTCCAATCAAACCAATATAGGAGGTTTGCGATAGATGACTCAATTGGTTAGAGCGTGTGGCTTTTAAAACACATGAATTATATATAAATCAGTACTTTTAAAGCTTATACTACAATTTTCGCTATGTAATTCGCAACAGATCGAGAAACAAGCTAAAATTATATATAGACTTCAATGTTTACATTTATTTTATAAATGCTCGTGTACCCTATGTAAATGCACATTTTTTTTCTTGGTCCCTAGGGGCTAGGGTTGTTGATATGAGTAGATATTTCATGTTTCACAGTACTGTAAATAAGGCACTCCAGCAGTCCAGCTACTTCCCAACATGCTATGATATGATGAAGATCATTATCAATCCCACCTTCAGTTCCATTTGATTCTGCTTGGGCAACTTTGTTATTTGCAGTTGATGTTGTAACTGCTGAAGCAGGTTCATTCACAAGCTGCACATTAAATGTACAAAGCAATAGTTAAAGGATTCTTCAACTCATTAAAATTGACCCTAAGTAACCATACTATAGTCACATAAGTAACCCTAAGTAACTTTTACCACCATGCATGTTGCAATAAACTTCTTTAGCTTAATCTACTTAATAGAATACTTGCCACGTTTGCTAAATACAATTACTTTCAAAAATAGAAAATCTCATACCATATAATGATCAAATTTGGTAAAGGAAAATCCTATTACAAATATAATTTCTTAAAAGTAATCTAACCGACTAAACAAATTTCAACTTCTAATAAAATTCTATAAATAAGCCTTCCAAAAAATAGTCCAACTAAAACTATATAAATATACCTTCTAACCAAAACCATAATCTAAACAAAAATTCTTCAAAACTACAGAGACAGACTACAAAGACGCAAAGAATATTTAGAGACAGACTACACCATAACTCTGAGGTATAAGATTTCTCTAATCTGATTTTACAATTTCATTAATTAATTGACATTATTCTTCTATACTTTGTTTTGACATACCAACTAGATCATCTAAACGTTTTTTTTTTTATTATTATTATCCATGCTTTTAAAATTTTCCATATGTATAAATATGATTGAAGTTACATGTGTTCAACATAGAAAATTATGTAAATATAATTTAACTTATCTACATCACCTGTTATATGTGTTTAAAAAGTGTACGTAGATCAAAGTAAATATATTATGAGAATAATAGTAAAGTAAAGTAAATCTAATTGATCAAATCTAATAACAAGAAAAAAAAATTGATTGAGAATAAGGCAACCGATTGAGTAGATGTGAGATTAATCTTTACATGAATTAGATCTTCTCAGTAGTTCTACTGCAGCTAACTACTGCTCAATCCATAAAATATTTATCCACTTCTGACAAACCAAATACAATATACTAAATACAAATAAATCAACTAATCCATGCTATTTTTATTTATCTGTAAAATTTATAGCTTATCAGTAACATCGTGACTTTTCTTTTTAAAACAGATAATGCAAGGACAGGAAGGAGAAAAAAATTGTTCGACAACAACACAAGAAAACATACTGCCATACTTAACAGAAGAATGGATCAACAATCCAAAACATCTGTGTCAACTATGTTGTATGGTTGGTCATATAGCATTGGTCATGTGAGTAGTGAATTCAATCATAAAATTTTATAAATCTTATAATTTCAATCATTAGATGGGAAGGTTCTGTTATTTACGCTGTCCTTATTAATACCTTACCTTAGGAATCATGTACTATTTGCAAGTTCGGATGAAAATGTATATATACAGTTGGATGTCAATCATTTGTTCTTTTCTTTTTTTTTCCAGATATTGCTAATCTAGAAGACTATATATAATAATCTCATTCAGAAACTTATCGAATGAACATGACGGAAAATATAATGGTGTTGATTTGGAATCACAAACTGAAAGGGTTGATGCGACGACGAATATGAAGTAATATTAATTTAACTGTCCCTTTGAACAGGTGGACCTTGGAAATGCGGCTGAGTTCTATGACGATCCCCCGCCTTATGATTTGACTCTACTCAAGATTTATACTCGAATGAATAAAGGTGAGTGGTTTTGCTTTCATTATCGTCTTCCCTTTTGATTTTCTATTAATTGATTTCACCCACATCCTTGAACAAATTCATCTTTTTGACAAGCATTTTTAGTCCCACTTAGCTTCAAGCATTTTTCCAATAGTAGCACTGCAAGTATGCCGATTGAGGAAAGTGGATATGTTAAAAACCAACTAAGCAACCTTGCAACATAAGGTACAAACCACCCAAAAGACAAATTCACCCTATTATTTTTGGATAAATTTGTGTCCAATTGTCCATCAATAGAATTAGAAAACAAGAAAGGTCATCGTTGATCCTATTTGTTTGTCTTTCAGTGGATGACATACATATCATATTAAAATAAGTTATGCTTTCTGTGCCCCACCTATACACTGTATTGGTTGTCCAGTACGCTGCAAATGGTCAACTTTTATACTTTCTTATTTGTAATTTTGTGAAGACACTGAAAAATATAAAATAAGAGAGAAGATGATTGAATTGCATTCCATCGGTCAGTATAGCAGTGGGTCATATATAAAATAATAGGAAAACGAGGTACTTCCCTTTTCTAAAAAATTATACAAGATAGGATGGTTAGTTTACATACATGTACGATTTCTCTGGAAAATGATATTTGCATTTGATTTACCTCATCAAATGTGGTAACTATTAGCTAATAAGACATAAAAACTCAATTGGTTGACGGCTCTTAAAGGAAAAATGTCATCTCATAATTTTTTTACAGGTTGACTTCTCATTCTGTAAAACAAGCTCTTGCGAAATAAACTTTTACGATTCACGATTCCGCTGCCTCTACATAGTTATTGATACCTAGCTACCTGAAGGTCTGTCCCTTAATCTGTTGTTATTAGGTTTATTTTTATTGTAAAACTCATATCATGAAGATACTTATTATATTGTACGATAAATCTTAGAATTGTAATTAGGTAAACAACAAACTTTATAATATTTGAATGGAAAAAATATCTGAACTATCTATCTCACCGCAATCCTGGCAATTAGATTTAGATGATCAAATGTGTATTTAGTGTATCTACTAAGATTAAAGATCAATGGTACATAAGTACAATACTGACGAGTTTGAACAAATATGTGAGTTAGTGGTATGAGTTTATCAAGTTAGTACAATAGTGCATTTTCCATCTCAGATTTTGATAATTATATCTAGCTTCAGTTTCAATTCTGCAGGCCTATGGAAGCTATCCATGTTTGTATTTGGTTTAGTTAAATTATTTTTCTATTACATCTATTTATAGGATTATTTTAATCTAGAAATAGAATTTATGCCCCTCGGCTTCCTTTTAACCCATTTTCTGGTTTAGGATTACCAGATTATAACCTTTGACAAGAAGCACATGAATTATTAAAAAAAAAGTCAAATAAATAAAAATATTTTGAATTTAGGAAATCAAAATTTCTCCCTTGGTCAATAAAAGAGAGTAAAGGAACGCCGTCAGAAAAATTGATAGGTTACACCTTCAAAATTACATCTCAAATGAATACGTTTAATTTGAGATCATCTCTTTTCATATATTTGGTCATTTAGGAAAAAGTTGGCATCAAGAATAAATTGATAGATTAGATCATTTCATTTATGAGGGCAAACGTTTTTAGTTAGAACTTAACAATTGAATCTACTGAAGGTATTTGCATAGTATTAATGGAATAATATAAGTATTCAATGCATTTAAATCTCACGATCGAGGTTCAATCCAACTTACTAACAATTCCTTTATATTGACATCGTACTAAAGGCTAAAAATCTCTACTGTTATGTTCCACACATCTATTCCACCCTCTGAATCGTTTCAAACTATTCTTATAGCTTTCTCCTTTTTGTTATTTTGCAATAACCCATATCGTGTCTTCTACGGATGTCCATTTACCTCATGATCAGATACATTACATTCTTTAGAGTTAAAATCCCCATGCATGGAAGAAGATCATACAAATTGGCTGATGCACAAGTACTTGCATTGCATTTTCCTTAACTCTACCAAGATCTGATCTTGATGGGAGGAAGTTGTGCAAAGTTCTATGGTTTCAGATGAATGGAGAACAAGAAAGTGCAGAACATATTTTCAACTCTGCTATAGAGTGAGAATAACATCCATATAGTTCCTTTTATCCTATCAATAGTCTTGGTTTGTCCACCACTAAGTTCTTAAAGGCTTTATCATTTTTGTCTTTTTCGTATCATCCACATGATTTTTTTTTTTTTTTTTGGTAGGGGACAACGTTGTGCGTGACACCCAGGCAGACATGCCCTCGCCTAAAAGCCCTCGAGCGCAACTCTGTTTTATCCACATGATTGGTGGCTACATATCTTTGCATCCAACATGTTTCAATTGTGTTTTAGTCATGATTTCAGGAACTTTTGCACAATAGTAATTGGTCGAATGTTTATTTCATATCTCCAATCACAAAACATGTCTGCTGGTGTTGGACATTGGCTATCACTTCTTCACAAGGTATGTAAGAATTTTGTTTTGTGCCTAATTTTCCAATAGTTAGTGGTGCAATTTTAGATTGTGTTATAGTGTAGTATGTACATATAGGTTGTGTTTGGTTCGCAGAATTCAGATTCCGTGGAAAGTGCCTATATATTAGCCTTAATCAAGGAAATCAGATTCCGGATCAAAGATTTCTCCTCTATTAAAAGGGAAAAAGGTTTCAGCTTTATAAAATTAGAAAACAAATTCTTGGGCTGATCGTAAATTTGTAGATGTCACTAGGTTAGTTAAAATACCTCCTTTCTTCCCGAGGCTACTGATGCAAATAGATTTTGTGCTTCAAATTCTATTTGATGTATTTGTTATATACATGTCACACATGGATTAATAGTAGTGTAATGAGATATAATTACTCTATCTATTTCTCTCTCTCTCTCTCACACACACTTCAACAAGTCAAAATACTTATAATTGTATTCCACCAGATAAACTCATAAACATATAGGATTTCTCTTCTGCCAACTGTAATCGAACAGAGTATGTATCACAAAAAAATATTTCCTAAATGTGCTATGTTACCCTATAATAACAGGTGGATTGCTTTTCCCACATCTATTGAAGTAATGCTTGGGCAGTTATGATTGGTGATTGTACATTTTCTTTTGTAGATAAACAAACTATGAACCACTAATAGATACTTTGTTGTGATTATGAACCAACGACCATGTTTGATTTCATCTATGGCATTCTCTGTCAGTCAGTGTTAATACTTAATTGTGTGTTCCAGCCAGCTATCTATGTCACGAGTTTAGCAGTAGTTGAATTATTACGACCGTGAGGGAGGGCAACAAATAATAGATTATGTTGATGTTACTTGCGGTCTAAGCCAGGGAGAATATACTGCCCTTGCATTTGCTGGAGCTTTCAGGTGAACCCACATGTTTTTATTACAAAACTACTTGGGCATTCTGCGATACTGTTTTTTTTTTGTTGCACTTGCATAGATAGTATATTAGTATATATAAGCCATTTGGTATGGAGAGATTCTAGGCGATGGCGTTGTAGTTTGGTTTGGAAATAGGTACATTCATAAACTTGAAAATATATAACACCATGTATTTAATACAACAGTACTTAACAGAAGACCATTTTCCTGAGTTTGAGTCCATTTTGTTCATTCTCCTGTGTTTATGTTCACTTCCACTTGCTATTGAATTGTGCAAGTGAACCAACAAGCTGTCAACAACAGTTGTTTATGATTGCTTATGCGACCCAAAAGTAGAAGTGAAGATTGAGTGTCGATACAATTAGTATTTCCCACCAAGATGCCACCCTTTGAAAATATTGCCAATGCAATATAAGATAGATGCTTTGTATCCTTGACAAAGACTTTTGCAGATCTATCACTTCCTCTAAAAAATAACACAGTTCGTGTTTCTCCTACACTAATTGAAAATATGAAATAATCATCATTTGCAGAGAAGATGATTTTCTTCTTACAACAAACAAAATTTTAATTTCTTCATAATGTAGATGTATTTTTGTTAATTGTGAGCTGGATGCATGTCTTCTCAACTCTCAAGCTTCTCGCTAAAATACTTGCAATATGTGATGTCCAATTCGGAATGAATGCTAATATCTTTGAATAACCAGTTAGGATGTGTTGTGATTTTCTTCATCTTGCCCATTTTAATTCTCTGAGGCTGTGTTTGGTTCGATGGAATTCAGATTCGACGGAAAATGTGATTAACACCTTACTTGTAGGAGATAAAAAAGGAAAACAGATTCTGGCAGATTGTGGTATAGGCTGAGATGATGGAATGCGGTTTCCTTATCTTCGCTAAGATTTCATTCTATCTTGGACTCTTTTTCTTCCTCTTTTGCTTGCGCTCTCTGTTCTCTTTTCTTATTTCTGCCAATAGTGCCCTCTGCTTTCCCGGAATCCAAATTCCAAAAAACCAAACACAGTCTGAATGTTTCCTAATTTTGTGATTTTCCCTGATTCCAGGGATATATGCATCAACAATCCAATGACTACAATTGTGGCAGATCAGAAGCACCAGCTCCCCAAGGCCATGGTAAGTCGTACATTCGTGCCTTAATATATGTCTTTTTCACTTATAGATCCTTTATGTTGATAATAGCTTTGTCATTCTCTTTTGATCAAAATTATTATCAGCTTCTTCTCTAATTGGTCTTTTCTTGTTTTTTTATTTCCTACTTGTCTAAGTGCGAAACTATAATTTTCATTATGACTCTAAATTTAGAGTATATGTGAGACTAATTTCCAAAGGACTAAATTTTTAGTTATGACTAAATTTAGAATAATGATAAGAAAGAAGTAAAAATGTAGGATTTGTGAGGTTAGCGTTTGATACCAAAATATGAGTCTTCAACAAGCAATGACCTGCCATAGGTTGGAATTATAGAGACACATAAGATAGACACATATGTCTATTTCCTCTTTCTTGCCGAAGAGCTAACATTTGTCGGCGAAGATTACAATAGAATACATATAATACAATAGAAAATTACAAAATGTATGAATATTATACGACTGTATACCTAAAAACACATCTCAATTGTTTAATTGATCATGAAAGGTGGTTGGGATGGAACAAAACACACAATTACAGTGATACAACATACTTCGAATAGTATGCCAACACTGGCGGTGGTGCTTCGACATCTAGAAAAGTCAACTGGTGTGGTCTAAAGCATTACAATTCACAGTGGAGAAATAATTGATAGCCTATCATTGTTACCTGTGGCAGAGGTGTCATTTCACCTTGGCCTGGCCTCTGAGTGATGTAGGACAAGATAGTGGAAATGTAGGAAGAGTTATATTTATTGGTTAAAACTGTTAGATGGCTGAAATTAATCGAATACAATGAGTAGATTATAAGTAAGACAGAAATTTATTCAATTGCAAGGTGCATGTGATTGTTGCTCTTCTTGTACAAATGCAAAAATTGTAATATTTATAAATTGTTATTAATCTCTTTAGTCTTTCTTAACTAACAAGAGGTTTTTGATTTTAGGAAGAGGTGCTTCTGCGTTTTGCTTTATCAATCTTCATCACTCTCTCTAATCAGGTACTTACATCACTCTCTTCTGCGTTCTGAAATTGGAATCATCTCTGCAAAAATCTAATTACAGTGTACTATATAATGGATGAGATAAAACCAGTTTCGAAAATTAGGATAAAAAGAGATTTACACCCCCCCCCCCCCCCTAAAGAATCGTTGTTAAATTTTCCAGAAAAAATTAATTAGTTCAGTATTTATTATCAACAACCTGTGAATTAGTTCAGACCTAAAAATGCCTTGCAGTGTAACATTAGTTCAATATTTATTATCAATAACCTCCTAAATTGAATTAGTGCAGTGTAACATTAGTTCAACATTTAATCAGTGTAGCATTATACCATGTCAGATATTAGGACATGCCAGGTCGTTCTAAAACAGGGAATTAGTCAGGTTTATGAGAAGTCCAAAGTGTGCTTCCAAAACTCAATTGTGTGCACCCATCTTTGATGTTTCATCAGCTCCAAATATTTATGTGTTCTTTGTAACTTGTAAGGTACATGTCAGATATTTATACCATGCAAAAGCTTTTCATTTTTAAACATTGGATTTTATAAAAAGTTTTTTTGTGCTCATTTTAATCGTATATTAGTATTACATTGCACATTTTTGCTGAATGTTTTTGTTTTTTCGTCAATATTGCTTAACTAGCCAGAACCACGAGGGGAAAATGGAAAAAAGATGCAGTTGATCGAGTTTGAAGAGTTTGGTACGAGGTTTTATTATGTAATGATGATAGGTTGGTACGATGGGATTGGGTAATTTGTATTGGAACATAAAAGTTGACGCTATCATATGGGTGATTACAAATGCAAGAAATGCTAAGATCTTCAAGAAGAAAGCTAGAAAACTTGAACAAACATGTTGGAGATATTAACGATACTACACTAATGGTCTTTACAGAGCAATGGGCACGCACTGGAAGGGTTCAATATTGCAATTGTGTTTAAAATTATGTATAATGTCACTGTTGTGTTATTATTTTCAAACTTTACTATACAAGATTATGCGTTTTTCTAATTGTAGTGAAACCAAGAAATATCAAAACAGAGGATGCTAATACCAAGATTAGTTTGAAATTTAAATCAATCAATCAATCAATCATAAACAGTTGTAGAGCTCAAATTTGTCATTAATGAGCAACTTTCTTTGTATTGACTCAACAACTACATGTCGGGTGTTATGGCATGATTTGCTTTCTCTCTGGTCGGGTGCTATGGCATGATTTGCTTTCTCTCTGGCCAGTTTTATTGGTCTTGGAGATGATGACTCAACTAATCAACCTACTAAATACAAAACAATTTTCATTGGGATGATTTAGGTTTTGGTCACCAATGATTTATACTAATTAGGGTTCAGAGCTGGGTTTTTTTTTTATTAGGTTTTGGCTATTATTTTTTAACCAAAAGCTAAAAAAACCCGATTGAACCAGAATTTTTATCATAATACCTAAATTTACCTCTGAAAACCTCACGTGCATGACACGTGCTAACTTCATAACCCATGAAATCTCAAAATAAGAGCACAAATGTTATATCTTCTTCTCAATCTAAACCCATAGTTTTGTTTCTAAGATCCTTCATTAAATTGGATTGGCAATGTGGCTACCAGAGGAAAGCTTACCAAGAAAAACAATTATTCATACCCCATCATCTCATTTTCTTCATTCAAAGGTATTTAATCTTTAATCCAAGATGAAGAAACCCCACCACCCCCAAATCAATATCATCATTAATAGCAAATTCAAATCTGGAAACCCTCAATTTTTCATCATGTTCATTTTGCTAGATCTGTTCTTCGATCATTTTCTTGCCCAATTCAACCTGAATTAATTTTTCCTGAATTCTCAAATATTTCAACACCCACATCTGCAATTTCTCTAACTGGTATGGAACTCGAATTGTTGTCTAAAGATGAACAAAATTGAAGAAGTTGTATGCTGAGTTCAATGATCTAATTACTGCTGCAGATAATCTGAGTGTTATGAATTTGTTGGAAATAATGGTTGAAATGGTTTTGGGTATGATTAGAAGAAAAACATCTAAAGAGATGCATGCCAGTTTTGGAATATCAGAATACTCAATGTTTGGCATTTGATGATTTAGTGTAAGTTTGTTGTTAAAGGAAACACCTTTATTTGAATGGATGACTCTCTTGGGTTATGGGGGTAAGTGATGATAGTTTTATATCCAGGTTTATGCTTAATTTTGTAGATTGGGAATACATATAATTGGGGGATTTAAATGTGGAAAAAAAAAGTGGAGCAGAGGAGGTAAGACGTACAATTACATGAAATTGTTGAAGGTTTTCCTATTGTTTAACACTTTAACCAGGTATATGTTGGAAAATAAAAGAAGAGAGAAGGTAAAATGATCAAAAAATACAACGTACTTGCACTTTTTTTTCACTTTATACAATGTACAAAAAATCACGTCAAAACATCAATGTACTTTGAAATTTTTTCCACGTTATACAATCTGTCTAAAACATGTTAACGAACTGCAGACGTGGCTAATATTTATCTACGTGTATTATAATTATCTACGTGTAAAATAAATGTTGAGTTGTAAAACTAAAATCAGCCCATCTACGTGTCATCAGATCAACAAATCCCTAATTCAAATCCCCAATTCTTCTCACTTTTAATTCTTCATCATCTTCAAATCCCTAATTCAAATCCCCAATTCTCCACCATGTCTTCATCATCTTCTAGTGTTAATTCTATTCGTTCTTGCAGTTGTGGAGCTCCTTCTCCTATTAAGATCGTGTGGACACCTGAAAATGCTGGGAGGCAGTTCGTTGGTTGTGCTCTATTCTACAATGGTATACCAAAGTGTAATTTCTTCAAATGGATGGAACCCTACAAAAAACCAGAACTCCGTCATCAAGAATTGTATTATGAGCATGAAGAATTGAAGTCTGTTAATGGACACTTAAAGATGAGAATTTCAGATCTTGGTAATACAATAGGAGAGATGAAGAGGCTAAACAAAATGATGCAAAAGACTATTGAAGCAGATGAAGATTCTAAGCTACATGACAAGAAGAAGATAGAAGAACTAGAGAAAATGGTTAACAATGTGAAGCTTCAAAAAAAAAAATTCTTTGTTTTTTTATTTTTTTATGCGGTTCTGGATTTATTGTTGAGTTTCAACAACATGAAGGATTTGTTGTGTTGTTGACAATCTAGTAGGAATTGTATAGTGTTTGATCAAGATCAATATTCTATTTCTTCTCTGTTTTCTGTTGGTGCACTGTAAATGAACATTTGAATTAATTTCAAGTTAACACTAGAAGATGATGAAGACATGGTGGAGAATTGGGGATTTGAATTAGGGATTTGAAGATGATGAAGAATTAAAAGTGAGAAGAATTGGGGATTTGAATTAGGGATTTGTTGATCTGATGACACGTAGATGGGCTGATTTTAGTTTTACAACTCAACGTTTTATTTTACACGTAGATAATTATAATACACGTAGATAAATATTAGCCACGTCTGCAGTCCGTTAGCATGTTTTAGACAGATTGTATAACGTGGAAAAAATTTCAAAGTACATTGATGTTTTGACGTGATTTTTTGTACATTGTATAAAGTGAAAAAAAAGTGAAAGTACGTTATATTTTTTGATCATTTTACCAAGAGAGAAACCTCAAGTTGCAGAGATTAAGAGGAGAAGATTTTAGAGAAGTTGGATGTGTGTCACCCATTGTCTGACGTACAATTTTGCATCGAGATTTATGAAGTGCTGGATGGACGAATGGATTTGAACAAGGTATATCCAGCCGTCACATTTGTGTAACATGTCTTAGTCAGATCTCAAAATTTGTTCCTGTGCAAATCACGTGTCATTTTTAGCAAGGGTATTTTGGTCATTATAATATGTTGTATGGTTCAGTTTACGGTTGATGGTCAAAACCTAATAAAAAAGAAAACCAGCTCCGAACCCTAATTAGTATAAACCTTTGATGACCAAAACCTAAATCACCTATTTTCATTGATATGCACAGTATAATCATATATTCATATGCAAATTTGTACTCAAATAATCAACCTTCTGATTCTTGTTTGGCAAGGAATGATATGTTGTATCCAAAACGGATCGAGACAGATTGAATCTTAACGTGCCCCAATTTTTTGGGAGCAGTGTGATATTACGATGAAGACTTTGACAAATACAGAGATATAAATGAAACATAGCTAAAACGGATACCCTGAACGCATACAAATATTAGTCCCATAGTTATTAATTTTTTTTTTAGTTTTTATAATTAAAATATATTTTTATTTTATCTACCAACAACCTACTTAACGTAACATTTTTCTTGGTTTTAAAGGTGTGCATTCAATGATTTTATTAGTTTTAACTTTTTTAATTGTACCCTATGTTTATGTCATAGTTTTGATTGATCTAAATTTCCAAATGGTGTTTGAATTTAAAACATTTAAATTTTTTTTCTCTTTTTTATTCTTTTTCCTTACACTTTCGGTTTTTTTTTTTTTTTTTTTTCTAATTTCGGTTTACAATAAATATTTTATTTTAAAATACAAATATATTTAAATATAAAAATAATAATTATTTTTTACTAAATTACTTCATGTAGATAATCAATGGTGCAATAGTTAATAGTAGTACAAGTTGTTGAACCCGTGCTACGCACCGGGATTTATGTTATTCAATAAAATGGAAAATCACCGAACATTTTTTAATGTCCTTCTCAACCTAAATTTGTAGAGATTTTATAATAACTTTATAAGTGATTTGTTGAACCGAGTTTTTTTTAATGCCCTTCTTAACCTAAATTTGTAGAGATTTATAATTAATATTTTTTGTATTTAGTATGGTTTTTATATATGAATTAAGGATTTTAAATAGAAGAAGAATTTAGTAGGAAAAGAAGATTTAGAATCAAGTTCTAAAGGGTTTTAAGGTTTCTATAAATCTCTCTTGACATGAAAGGTGGATTTCATTTTTAACTACAACTGAGCTTCAATTGGGCTTAAAGTTGGGCTTAAGTTCTATTCTGAAGTTGTTGAGAACACGCCATGTGGCACTTGTTAGGCTCCACTATTATATAGTATATATACTAGTTGTTGAACCCGTGCTACGCACCAGGATTTGTGTTATCTTATATACGGAGAATCACTTATAACACTAAGCTTCATTGAGCGCTAATTTGATATTCGGATTTAGGATAATTGATCAAATTGGGCACCAAGAACCAAAATATAGTTTGAAGTTTTCATTAATTTAGCCTTTGAAAAAAAAAAGACAGAGAACTCAGATTTTTAAGCTAAGTTTTAGCAGATTGACTCAGTTACTGGTGTTTTTCTTAACACCTATGATATTTTAGCTTTCAATAAAATATGCCAAATTTATTCACTTATCACTTTCTAGAAGTCCTCTAACTATACTTGCCAAGATAATGTCCAGACAAACCTGCAAGCATTTGTATAGGGTTCAACAGATAGCTCCACCATAAGCCTGAATACTTAGAATATATGTACGCCTTTCACACTATTTTGCAAACATTTGGTTTACATCAAAATTCTCTTGAAAACACTAATGTAAGAAGGTTTCTCTAACAAAATCTAAGAATATCAAAGTAAAAAAATTATTCATTCTTGTCATTAGATTCAATTACATTACCCAATCAACTAATCAAGACATGAGTTCTCTAAACTCAAACAAAATTATTTGGCCAAATGCTCAGTGAAAGATAAATTCTTATTCTTCATGAGTAATATAATCGATATTGCAAATTACCTAATAGGAAAACCTCTTCCAAAGCATTTAACAATGTATTCAATTGACCTTTATTAACACTGACTAACTCTGAGCCTCCTCATCATCTTCACCATCTAAATAACTCTTTCCAAGATCACTATCTATTTTACAATCGAATTAACTACAACAATCTGATCAAGCAAAATGAAGAATAATAATAAAAGGTATGTTCTTTAATTTTAATATCTGTGTGGCAAAAAACCAATGTAACACCTTGTTTATATTTGAGCTCATTTCAAGGTCCTCATACCGTTCGAGTGTGGTAGGCTCCTAGAATTATTGAACTGCATATAAGAATGGTGCACTTACACTCATTCCACTTCTGAATTTTTTGTAACTACGTGCAATGACATCTCCATTAGCATCCCTGAAAACAGCTCCTGCAACAGTCATCCCTGATAACATGTCGTAGAAGCATTAATATTGACTTTTAAGAATTCTGGAGGCGGCACAATCCATTCTGTTTCAGAAGTATCTCTGTTCACATCACTTCTTTCCACAAACTTCTACTCCTCCTAATCATAGATTCATGAGGTAATATTAGCTTGCTCAAATATAACCTGATATCGAGACCACCAAATGTAATAAATAAAAAACAATGCATAAGATAGGTAAAACTCTGTTGAAGTGTTTTCATGTCTGTACCAAATTATGAATTGTTCATTGCCGCATATTCCAATCTCGATGTTTATCAATGTTTAAGTTTAAAGGGCAAATAGATCTGTAAGTCCATAACCTTTTAACACATTTTGAAAAAAAGATTCAAAGGATCTTCTATGGCTTTACGACATCTATGACAGTTGAAATCTCTTATAAATTTCCTATGCGGCAACATGTCCTCCGTAGGCAAAAAATTCAGAACCAAACATAGACAACTGACTCGAAATCTGTAATTTCCAAAATAAGTTGTAAGAATCTGTAATTGAGTCGAGAACAAAGAAAAAAAAAGGCATTGGATCAACAATATGTTAGAAAGCCAATAGAAAAATCTGAGTACATTACTATCAGAACACCCGGATCAAACTTAGGAAAAATGTCATGAAAATTACTTGCATTCCTGGACTTGCAAATTTCCCTGTGGCAAAAATCTGGTACTTTTATTATAGACATGTGAAATACATGGTGTTTTTACATCGGTCAAAATATGTATACATAGTGTTTTATACTTTAGGTTCAGGACTCTTGGTGTTTTGACATGCTATCACAACATATTTAAGCTAAAGTAGTACCTCTGCTAAACATGGAGAAACACACATCTTGATTCTGTACTTAAGATCTCATGCATTACTCGTGTGAATCGAGGCATGACCATATCCTATAAGATAAGAGCACACTCAGAAAATTCTGAGCTAAAAGAAGGGATTGATTGATTGGGGGCATAACCATACCTTAGATGGATCAATTTTAATACTACAGTGCATATTATAGGTGAGGACAATACATATCTAATTGCAAAGTGTGGAATCGTTATGATCAAACCTGTGTGAGTAGTCTCAAAATTAATCGAAAAAAATAGTTATCCAAGCATAGTTGGATTATTGATAATGGAAAAAAAAAAGATAAATGCATGGTTGTTCCTACTCCTAATTAATACTTTGACCGAACCTTTCAATCCCATACTCCTAGGCTAACTGAAGAGTTAATGTATAGATTAGACTATCGTCAACATTCTTCATATCAACCAATTAAATTTCCCGTAATATGAATTTTGGCTATGTGAGGGAAGTTTTGGAGGGTTGGATTGAGCTAAATGGTTGAGGGTTGTTGTACCTGTTATGGTCCCTGCTACCTTATGTAGTTCTATGGGCTTTTGAAATTGAACTCTGCACATTTACAGGTTTATACCTAAGTTGAAAGGTCTACTTTGGGACTGGTTAGAAATGCCAAATAGGGGGGTTGGAGCTGAAGAAGTCCTATAATTTTGCTCATCTATTAGTAAACAGGGCAAGGTTAATGGTCGATTAAAAATGTAATGCATCTCTACAGCCAACTGAGCTAAAAATGTCCCCGCACAGTTCAGCATGAACATTCTGAAGAGCATTTTCAGGAACATAGCCTGCCAGGCCGCCTTCTGAACAACTCCTACATATACTCCTAGACCATGCAAATTAGTAGGAACTGCTGGTTTTTTCTCTCTGTCATATGTTACCTAGATGTACTCTTAGAGTTTTGGTGTGTAAGTAGGGTTTAATGGGGCTTAATAGCAGCCTGGGATATGTATTGCAGTATTCCCATCACTAAAAGCTACCAGAGGTTTTATAATTTTCTGTTATAATGTAAGAAATAACAATTTGATAAATCCCCAAAGCAAATAATCAAGAAACCCAATTAAAAGGTCAATATACCTGTTTCTGTTGTACTAAAACCCAATTGAATTCTGTTGCACTAAAACCCAATTGCAAGAGCAGAAGAGCAGAAGTCTTTTCTTCTTCCTCCAAAGTTCAAACTCTCCCTTCCCTAATTTGTTGTAGCCCTTATCTTCTAGTTAAATTGGTTGTCGTTGGTGAAAGAAGAATATTAAGATTTTTTTTCAGTTATAAGGTCAATACCAAATTTATATCTAAAGTTTATTTGAATTAATAAGTAGCCAGAGTTTCTTCGGATTGATAAGAAGCAGGATCAGGATATCCAAATTTCTCTCTAGAGTTTATTCAGATTGATAAGAAGCCAGACTTTCTTCGGATTGGGTCTGTTAAGATTTAATGTTATTAGAAACTACCATCTAATTCTAATCAGGAATATGAGTTAGTTTCATCATCAGATTTAAGTTTAAAGATCATGTTGAATACTCCATGCATGATAGTTTTATTTCATCATAGCTCAAAGACTCAGACTAATAGTTTAAGGTCTTCTATATACACTATATAGATTTTAAGTCTAAATCTCACTTCTTGTCATACTAACCATTATTTCTCAGTTTTGGTTCTTTTCTATTATGGGATAGAGGACTGAATTATTTATAAATTGTTGTGCCTGAAGTTTTCTATACTAAACAATTCATTTGTCTAATTAAGGTATGTTTCAAACCAAAGGTTTACATGTGTGTGAGTATGTGTGTTATCTACAAACCAATACCAAAATGACCAATCTTGACATGATTCAGTTGTTGTAGTTAGGCCCGTTGTTATGTAATAAACCATTCACAATTGAAAAGAATAAACATCGAGAATTTATTCATAAGGCATTCTAAAGTTGTGGATAAAGAGAATCTAAGTGTTTCCGACCTTTACCCTCAGCTTGCATTGAGTTCAACAGTTTATTTGATTAGATTAGGGAAATTGAACTTAAATAAGTCTATAAAATTAGTTGATTAGATTAACATGTTAAATAAATCATCATACAAACAATCTAACAACATGTGATTTTAAATTGGTAACTCAAAGATGTAAAAAAATTAACTTGTTCAACGCAAAAAATGTTTGTTTGACAGCGTAGCAGCAAAATCTTTGTTTGTAGCAGTAAATCTTGGTTTGGAAATCTTTTACAATGAAATTTTCATAATTATTGCTTGTAGTTCAGTTCGATCACTCAAAGTCACTGTAGAAAGATTTAAAGTTAGTACCTGCCTTTAACGGTGCGCCAAGAGCTCTCCTCTTGATTCCAACATAGGTCTGTCATCTGTGCAACCACATAGATCTACTCACATTGCTTGTTCCATGACCGACAAAGAATTAACATGATTTATGGGTATTCTAATTTTTATGTTAATTCAACTTCTTTCATCTAACTAATTAGCATAATATAATCTTATTAAATTGTTATTAATTTATTAGTATAATACAATTTATCAATACTGATTATTAGAAAAGACCTCTAATTGGAAGCTCGCAATTAAATTGCAATCTGCATAATTATCTACAATGCACAACTTTCTGATCACAAAAAGTCAAGAAAATCACAATTAAGAATAGGAATAGTACTGCTATATAGGTTTAGAATCAATAATATTAACATAGATGGTCTTAGTTACTTACTGTACAATAATATGACAGTTAAACCTACAACGTTAATGACTCGACTCAAGTACTTAACCCAAAGCAGTCAAACTCACAACACTTCGCCCGGAATTTGTACTGACCATATAATTTGAGTGGAGAAACGAAGACTACCATCTATACTAAGATGAGCATAACTTTTGATCATCTATGACAGCTGAAATCTCTTTTTAGAGTTTTATTTTAGGTTTTAATCAATTAGAAATCAATGTTTAAGTTTTGGGCTTAAAATGGGCTGAAAGCTGTGGGCTTAATTTTAGAAAAGAATTGCTGAGAACACGCCACGTGGCACTTGTTAGGCTCCATTATTATATAGTACAAGTTGTTGAACCCGTGCTACGCACCGGGATTTATGTTATTCAATAAAATGGAAAATCACCGAACATTTTTTAATGCCCTTCTCAACCTAAATTTGTAGAGATTTTATAATGACTTTATAAGTGATTTGTTGAACCGAGTTTTTTTTAATGCCCTTCTTAACCTAAATTTGTAGAGATTTATAATTAATATTTTTTGTATTTAGTATGGTTTTTATATATGAATTAAGGATTTTAAATAGAAGAAGAATTTAGTAGGAAAAAAGATTTAGAATCAAGTTCTAAAGGGTTTTAAGGTTTCTATAAATCTCTCTTGACATGAAAGGTGGATTTTCTTTTTAACTATAATTGGGCTTCAATTGGGCTTAAGTTCTATTCTCGAGTTGTTGAGAATACGCCACGTGGCACTTGTTAGGCTCCACTATTATATAGTATATAGATACCATATAGATGACATTAGCTGGTATAAATTATAAAACCGCTTTGCTTGCTTGCTTGCTTGAGTTGAGCTGCTGAAAGAAAGAAAGAATGAATGAATGAATGATAGATAGAGTCACAGAGGATAGAAGTGTTGAAGAAGGCGAAGAGGTCGAAACAAAACTCTTGATAGCGATTGGCGAGTCGCCGAAATTATAGCTACATACTGTACGTACGTTGCTGCTGCTGCTGCTGCTGCTGCTGTTGAAATCGAGGTTTTACACAAATTCTCTCTAATCCCAAAAACTCGTGATCGTTTCAATTTAACAGCCAGCTTCCATTAATCATCAACAGATTGTGATTGTGATTGTGATTCTCCAATGGATGATCCTGATGTTATTGAAATCATGCCTTCTGATTACAAAACTTCCACTCCCAGAAAATGCAAGAAACCCAAAGTAAGATTATTTATTTATTTTTATACAAATTTAAGTTTCTTCTTTGATTGATAACTTCAATTAGAGCGACCTCTTTGTTTGTCTTATATATATTTTCTACTCAAATTACACTCTTTTCTTCATTTCATTGTGTTTGTGTTTGTGTTTGTCTTTTGCATATTTTATTAGTCCGTCATTATTGAATTTATTTAGCAACAAGTATTGTATTACTTCTTTAATACAATTAATTAATTAATTAATAGTAATACTCTCTGTTATTTAAATATCATTGTTGTTGGGACTTGGCAGATTCAGACTACCGTAGTACAATTATAAATAAACGAGTTCAACTTTTTTATTTCAAGAATGACATTGCACCAGATTTTGTTCAAAGTACTAGTTCATCCGTTCATGTAAGAATAAATTAAGGAATTTGTGATTTTAAATGTGTAAAATCATCACACTTTTGATTCATGCCTACAAATTAAACAATATTTTAAAGCCTAACAAAACAAATAATTTGCTAAAACTTTTCATCTTTCTTTGACAAAACAACAACAAAACCTTCATTGCTACTATCGCCAACTTATCAAAGTTTTTCTTTGTTTGGGATGTATACAAAATTACTTTTAATAACTATTAAGCTAATGGTCACTACACACTGCGATCAGATATCATAAGATGAGTAAAATTGCAAGTGTTACTTATATTCTTGAATGAAAGGCTTCTTCTTCTACCCGCATTGCATCTACTGACTACTACTGCTGTGAAATTCATTTGATGTCTTAATTGTCAGTGGTATACTGTGTGCCCCTTCCTAGAACATGTGGAAAATTCACATCTATCGACTATCGCTACTGTTAACTTGGTCTGAAGGTGCATTGTGTTCCTTTCAAGTTATAGCAAACATGTTGTCCTCTTTTTGAAACTTTACGCTCTTCAGCATATTCAGGAAGTCCTTCCTCGAGTAGGATCTATACAAGTTCCTCTCAAATTTCCCTTTGTTTTATGAGCTAGTCCATGTATAATGTGGAACAAAATGTTTTCCACTGGCACATGAGCCTGTGGCTCAACGGTTGCATCCCTCTCACAAAGTGGAGAGGTTGTGGGTTCGAAACATGTCAGCAGCTGATTGTTTGATATAAGTTTCCTCACGTAATTTAAAGGGGTAGGGGTCCCCACAACCCTGCTTGCCAATAAAAAAAAAAATGTTTGCCACTGCATTTCTTCATAGTCTTATATAATAGGGGATTAAGAAGTCGTAAGATTGTATAATCACAGATAGCATTGAGAAAATCCTTACATATATCAGCATTCTGTTTCATGTTTCATTATGATAGTCTCACTGCGATTTTATACATGGTAAGGTATATTGAGCATTCTCTTTAACATGAGGCCATGCTTTGATGTGTGCCATCATACTCAAACCAATTGAACTTACCTTCTCTCAACAACTATAGTAGTGGCGTGAGAGCATAAACTGACTTCTAACCTGTACAAATATCTAATGTCTACCACATACATATATGTTTTGATTCATTGATACCGTCAAAAAATGTGCATTATATGGTACAACACAAGTCAACTTTGCATTTTAAAGGAATTTACATGGTTCAAATAGTCCTTCTTAGGGTATATTCCTCAGAGAGCTTATTTTGTGGTTTTTCTAGTAATAATCCTCTCATGAAGTTTTCATGTTTTCTTATCAAAAAAAAAAAAGAAGGAAGTTTTCATGTTTGACGTTCTTGGGTTGGAACTTGGAATCAAGGGACATGGTTGGTTGTGTGATGTAAATGCACGCTTTCCCTTTTCTGGAATATTGGTTTATAAGTATAATCAAACATAGAAAACAAATGATAATGGCTTATTGTCCTTGTGGTGCATATTTCTAGAGTTTGCTTTAATGGCGCAGAGTCTAAATAAGTTGGTCGGCCTTTTGTTTATATATTGTGGCTTGCCAATTCTCTACTTTTGTCTTTAGATTTTTGTATTAAATATTTTGTATTTAAGCATTTCTTACTATCTAAACATCTTTTTCATGATGTAAATTTTGTCAAGTAATATTCACAAATTCTGTTTTTTCCTGTTATATATCCCCTTTATCTACTTTTCTCATTTTTTTTTTCGGTTGGAATTTGTATTTGGGCATTCTCCTTTTTAAAAAGTAATGTGGTCAATAACTATCGGGCTCTACTATATATTGTAGTAAAACTTTTGTTCCTCACCTTGATTATACATGATGTTGTTTTCCTCTAAGAAGCAATCTCTCTTTCTTAGGTGGTTCCCCTTGATGTAATTGAAATCGATGACGATGACGAATCTACTAAAGTTATCATTATTGATGAGAAAGTTAGCCCATGTAACAAGGGGAAGGCTAAATTAACAGGTTATAGCAATAATTGGGAAAATCAAGTAAAGGTAATTACCTATGTTTCTTGCATTCTTATTAATGACAAGATTAGCTATATTATATTAATAAATATGAGACTTCCTATGGTCCTAAAGAATTGTGAGAAAAGCCAAGTCAACTTGAAATTTGATATCTCTAAGAATCATGTCCGAAAATTCCTTTTTAATTGTTGATGATGTATTTTCTTTTCGGCTGAGATATTCTTGAAAAATGCAAATGAACTTCGACGGCAATGATATGCTGTTAGGAATCATTAAGTAAAATAACTCTACAAACTCTTTCCTTTTTCATTGTTGATGATGTATTTTCCTTGTTTCATCGAAAAGAAGACTACATATTCCCTTTTTTTAAGGAAAGAAAAATAACTTTCTCAAGGATTCGTGTACATACATGGGAGAGGTATGTGAACTTTGACCAAAAAGCTGCTTAAAAAAATTAGTTATACTAGATACCTTTTCACTGCACCCGACTAGACTGAGATAAGGGCCGATCAATGTCCAAAATTTAAGTCGTACCTGATCTGTTTCAGGAGGCTTTGGCCCAAGAATTTACAGTCCCTGCTACTGCATCAGAGTTTGGATTGATAAATGATTTTTCGTTGAATCCTCTATTGAGCTCAGCAATGGGATCCGATAACTTAAGATATCTTTATGGCGTTTCACTGACTTCGCCAAATTATGGTTTTAATCATTTCCCTGATTCATATAATGGTGCACTACATTACGATGACACCACGAGTTCACATGCCCCATTTGAAGCCATGGAGCTCTCACTTGGGTTGGGAGCTCCTTTTCCCTGGTTTGAACAGACTGCAGAAGTTTTTACCAAGGAAGTTAATTCTAGCATTGCATCAAGCCCCAACCTGTTGTTTTCTAGCTATTATGAGGATAAGGAGGACAAATTTTCGTTGCAGAAGTCTGCCAAAAGTCAGAAGAAAGCGGCTTCTACAAGCTGTTCAACTTTCCCTAGCCAGCCAAGCCATACAGCGAACAACGAAGGGGACAAAGACGAGGTGTTGAAAAAGTATAGATTATTTAAGCGATTTGACACTGTCAGTGATTATTCAGATCATCACTATTCCAAAGAGGGCTCTAAATCAAAGCAGGTACCTATAGTTTTGGAATATTGCCACCTTTTTTATTGTTGATATCATATGAATATTACTTACCTATATTCTTGCTTGTGAAAGCCTGCACTAAAATGGGCAAAGGCTATTCAGCAGGAATGGAAGATCCTAGAGAAGGATTTGCCAGGTGATTCCATACTATTTGTTTCATTTATCTCATCACATGTAGACTATTCTTTTGAAGCGATGTTATAACACTTCAAAATGCAAGGATTTGCGGCAAGCTTGTATTTTTCATAAAAGTAGTTGGGTGTTCCATGGTGGCAGTTGGGAACCATAGCTCACCCCACCCCACCTCTGAAACATGGACCCCATGTAACCATGCTACTTTCCTTTTGTTCGTCGTGGAATGCTTTATTGTTCTCATTTCTTATTTCAAATTGTTTCTTATCCCTTTTACCTTTTTTGTTGTCAGATACAATATTTGTTAGAGTTTATGAAGAGAGGATGGATCTTTTAAGAGCTGTCATTGTAGGTGCAGCTGGCACTCCTTATCATGATGGCCTCTTCTTCTTTGATTTTTTATTCTCCTCTACCTATCCTAGCGTGCCACCGGTATGTGATGTCTTGGACTACTCTTGTTTGTTACTGATCAGTTGACCTTTCTTCATTTGATTTTTCTTTTTAAGGTATATTATGGTACTTATGATCCTTGAATTCATCCTTTCAGAAAGTGCACTACCATTCAGGAGGCTTACGGTTAAACCCAAACTTGTACAACTGTGGGAAGGTCTGTCTCAGCCTTCTGAACACATGGCAGGGGAGCAAGGAGGAGAAATGGACCCCAAGGAAATCCACTGTGCTACAAGTTCTGCTCTCTATTCAAGCATTGGTGCTGAATGCAAAGCCTTTTTTCAATGAACCTGGATGGGCTCCTATGGCTGGTGGAGTGGAGGGCGAAAAAAGGGCTCGGGATTACAATGAGAATACCTATATTTTATCATGCAGGACAATGCTTTACACATTAAACAGGCCTCCAAAGGTTCGATTGCATTAGGAATTTTACATTTCACAATTGTTCGACGTATGTATGCATATCGCACACGTTGTATGTTCGGCTGAACATAGATTTTTCATCCTTTTATAATGGGCCATCTCAGTCTTCTTTTTCTCTTCCAATGAACGGTCTTTTATTCTGTTCAATCATCTACATCATGTTTGTGCATTGAGATGTATTTGAATGTTTGTGCTTTTATAAATTGAATTTGGAATCTCTTTGTTATTTGCAGCATTTTGAAGAGTTTGTTGCGGGGCATTTCCGTGATCGTGCTGAAGCTATTCTAGTGGCTTGTAAAGCATATATGGATGGTGCTCAAGTTGGTTGTCTTGCTGAAGGAGGGGTACAAGACCTTGATGAGGGTGACAAGAGTTGCTCAGCTAACTTTAAGATGCAGGTGGGCACGATTGTTGGAAACCTTGTTCCAGCATTTATCAAGAATGGATCTAAGGATTGTGAAAAGTTTCTTCCCCAAACAAATGATAACAGAAATATAGCATATACTACCATGCCAACAGCTTATGCATTGCCAACAGCTTACGCATTTTGGTGAAACATATTACAACAGAGAGAAAGCTGACGAAGAGCAGGTTTTTTTTTTTTTGACTAGATTGGTTGGAGTTGGATAGGTTCTAGGGTGTATGGTCAGCTATATATAAATCTATTTACTAATTATTCTAGTTCAGAGTGTCTGACAGCTTATGAAATTTGTACATGTGGATGGAAAGTGAACAAGGTATGAGATATAAAACTTCATTTTTTGTTTATGAGATATATATCATTGAATGTTCATTTTTAGTTTGAAATTCCTGAAGCACAGCTATATTTTCAAAGATCTCAGTGACTAAACCACTGTTTAGTTTGCAGTAGACAGTCTTCATACGATTGAAGCATTATGGGAAACTTTTCCGCTAAATATGTAGTGGGTTACCAATGGTCATAGTGCTAAGTGGTCACCATCATCTCTTAAGGTTGGACTGGGTTGTATAAAGACTGTTATATTTTATAGCATTTATTTATATTGTTTTGCTTATTCTTTCATTACACGAAAAACATATAAATTATTGGTTAGAAAGTCCTTGTAGTCTACTTTGAGCTTTCTTTCTTGGTTTCTTTGTGGAAAGTTAGATATTGATGGCAATGTTTATTAAGACTTAAGAGAACAAATTGTTTTCTCTCTGTGTGGTGTGGGGATTCCCTGGTGCAGAAAATTTGGGTGGAACCGTGGAGGTAGTGCTATTGTTATTACAGCCAGGTTGCAATTTGAGTCACTTGGTATAGTCAACTAAGTTTACAGTCACGTGACCCATTATAGTCTTGTACCAAAGTTCTCTTCACACATTGGCAGCAACATGTTTCTTTAGTTGTGCAAATTCTTGACATATCCATCCAAACTGCTGTCATGGGGCAGCCCTTGCGTATCACTAATCAATTGGTACTTTCCTCATACAGGTAACCACTTATCTTTATGTCTAGTGTTGTTAATCATCTACGGAGTACTGATGTATGTGTGCATTATCTGTTCTATAACTGCATTATGGGTACAAAGAAATAAATGTTTGATTAGTGGACCCTCATCACTCTTTCTGATTCTTTTGTCTATCCAAGCTTTGGTGCTATATGATAAGCCATGTTTCAATGAGCCTGGATTTGAAGAGAGTGCTGGTAAGGAGGAGGGTGAAGTGAGCTCACAGGATTACAGTGAGACCACGTTTATTCTATCCTAGACGATGGTCTACACACTCAGGAGGCCAGCACAGGTAGGTGTTTTCCGTCCAAATTCTTATTTGTTTTCTTTTAGAAGTTGGATTATTAGCAGACACTCTTCTCTGTCAAGAGGAATACTATTAAAGTGTTGTTTGTTAGACCAACATGAGGGTTTAAAACCCTCTCCAGCACTCTATTTTGGCTTCTTCTTGCAAAGTGGGTGGAGTCATTTGAATCATTGTAATTATTCTTCCCTGTAGCCTCCGCCTTTGCATAAAGTGGCAGTGACTCTTCAACTATACAGGAAGCCACAGTTAGGGGTTGCACCTGTGTCCGATGAACAGAGACACCCTAGACTGCACTCCCGGACACACTTGTAACGATGAAGATGGTGGGACAATATGTTGATGGTTAGGAAAATGGACATTTGGATAATTGTTGCCTCCTTTCAATAAAAAGAAAGGGAAAAAAAAAACACTTATTTTAGAATTGTATGTGTCTCACTAACTCACTAAGGACTTCACAAGTTGGGGATGTGCGTAAAATACTGACTTGATCATCCAACAACTTACACATATGTTATCCAACAATCTGACTTTTCTTTACTGTCTATATTGCTTCTCATTATTTAGTTCTTTCTGCAGCATTATGTGGATTTTGTTGCTGGCCATTTCCGTGCTCATGATTCTGGAGGCGTGTAAAGCTTATATCGAGGGCGTTAAGGTTGGGTGTTACTCTGGATCAATGTAAGACATTGACGAGCAAGCAACGGGGGGTCAAGTAGGCTAAAGGGGGGAATCTCTAATATCCTTCCAAGAATGGTGCAGTCATTTAGCAGAAATGGAGATTATCAGAGGCAGGAAATGGTGAAATGTAGCTAGTTTGGAGGTTTTTTGTTTGGGCATTGCCTGTGTTGGTGTTCGTGTTGCTGTTGGCTGATATTTGATGATTTGAATTTTTTTTTTTTAGAGAATTGTGACTTTGAGGGAGGGAAGTGTTAATTGGTAAAGGGTTGTGTATTATTGGTAAAGGTTTGTAAGAATGTTTTTGGAATTTTTATGTGAATCTTCTCTGGCTAAAGAGCTATTGCTGCATCTATAGTGTTTTTTTTTTACACCGATTTTTCCTTATGCATCCTCTCTTAGAATAGTATGAAGCTTTTCAGTCAAGGAGTGAATAGTACAAAATTGTCCTCAAAGGATTCATTTAGTGAGGCCAATAGATCTGCTGCTCTATTGGTTTCGCTACGTACATGAGAGAAAGAAATAACTCTACACTTACTTGCACTCCTATGTATGGAAGCTAACATATTATGGCAATACAATGGATCTAGGTGAGCATCTTTGATACAGTTGATAGCATTCAGTGAGTCAGATACCACTTCCACTTCAAACAGTCCCTGCTCCACACATAACCTGAGTCCTGTGTCTACAGCCTTAAGTTCTTGGTATAATACAGACCTCCGTCGTCCTGATCCATGATAACACAGCTTGACAGTTCCATCAGGTGCTCTGACCAACCCTCCGTACTATATGTAAAGGTCCCATTCTTATGATGCACCTTTTGTCTACCGGGTCCAATCATCCTTATGTGCTGTTTGACAGGAACCTTGTGACATTGCGCGTAGACTGAGACGACCCGAGCCACATTGCGTGGGTGTTTGTGGCATCAGCTGTTTGACAGGAACCTTTGTTCATTGACTCATTATACTTCTCAACATCTTCAGCTGATGCATTTGGGTGCTTATCAACAGCAATATTAATGTGGCTATAGACTGCCCGATCGATCATCTTTTTAACACAATTAAATCTGTTAATATTGCTAATCTCATGTACTGGACAGCTTCTCTTACAATTAAAAGTTATTGAACTACTGTTGTCCACATCTTTGACAGAGGTTGGAACATCACTGCGGAAAATTTGATATTCTATTTGATAAGATAAGACTGTAATTTTTAACAGTTCCTTGCATGCTTGATGTCCTCGGTCGTAATCTGGTTGATACTACATGTCTTTTTCACCACCTGCAACAAATCGATAGATAGACATGACGTAGACTCAAAAAATAAGGAAGTACATATCAGAAGAGTAGCTCGGTAGTAGCTGTAAGAGACTGCAATAGTATGAGTTCATGTAGGAGAAACTGAAATAGCCAATAAGCTTGGCAATCATATCAGAACGAATTTGGGCAAATTGTGCAAACAATGTTAGAAGAGGTCAATGATCAGGCTGCAGGACACATTTTGCATTCTGATTCTCAATGCATTTATACAACACAGGCTGGAGAAGTGGAATAACACAACTTTAGGAACAAACAGCTAAATTTTATTCATAAATTAACCAAGAGCATGTACAAAACCTGCCATCCAGACATGTATTTATACAACACATTCAGGCACGTAAAAAAACCATTTTCAAGAACAACCTGTTATATAAAGTAGAGAGAGGGGTGTATTACATACTTCTGGTCCTTGCAAAAGACTAACCAAGAGCAGTTTAGTACAGTTTCCCATAAAAAAAAAAGAAGAGTATAACGACATGTGAAACATGTAGTACAACCTCAAAGGTTGACACTAAGCTTTTTTGGTTTTCTTGTTCTAGCGGTCACTTGACTCAAAAATATTTCCTGCAGTAAAAGGGGAAACTGGATTTCGAGATTGAAATCCGATATTCTTATTTCAAAGTCCTGTTTTCTTCCGACGACTTTGTGGAGAGCTTCCTTCACTAATGTTTCACCATTTCCCTGAAAAGATCCACGTCTGGAAAGTAATTAAGTTAAGGATATGCGTATGTATAATGCAAGTTAAGATGTATCATATATTCTCTGAAACTGAAAATTGTAGTACCTGAAGAGTCAAACTGAGCATACCATTAAAGGTATTTTCAAGAAGGATTTCCGCTTGTTCATGAAATGCAGTGATGTCTTTGTATTTTGATCTTTGATTTGGAAATCGATTCTTAACCTGTGAAAGCAGGGGATATAATGCAAAGCTGATTTCGAAAAACATAAATTTGTTAGAAATAGTATGGGAAAATACGCAAACTGTTTCTCCAGAAACATATATAAATTTGTTAGAAATAGTATGGGAAAATAATTGAAAGCTTTTCTTCCAGAAACATACATCAAGTATTGGTGATTAATAATAAGATAAGATGAAAGAAGTAATTGGAAGGGGGAAAACAAATAAACATACCTGCTGGTGGGATATCGATGCACCCAAACTGAAAGTAACCCTTTGTTGGAAGAATCAATTGTAAATAAAAAATTACATAGAGGGAAAACAGGAAATCCGGTTACTGCTAATATTAATATAATATAATCTGTTTGTTTTACTCAAAAAAGGTTTCTGGTTTTTTCTTACTTAATAATCTAATCTAATCTAATCTAATCTAATCTTAATCTAATCTAAGAGATTATTAAGATGAATGATTTGACAACTCATATTACTGCTAATCTAACGGCTAAACAAGTAGTTCGGTTGCCGCGTAACTCTTAAACTAACCTAAACTAAGTAGTAGTTTTTAAGTAGTTAAAGATGTCTGGTTTAAAACGTAACCATACCTTTCTCTTCGCCTATTTCCTCTTTAAATCCCTCATTCACTCTTCCTACCGTCACCTGGTTGGGCGGTTGTTTGCTTGCTTGCTTGCTTGCTTTATTAAAAAAAATAAATCACAATTTCAAATTCATAACAACAACAACAACAACAACGCCGCCCTAACCCATCACCACCTCTTCCATGATTAACAACATGGAGGAGGAACAACAACAACATAATAATAAACAACCACTATCATCATCTCAACTTCCATCTTCATCTTATTCATCATCATCATCATCGGCGTCTTCAGCTTTTCTTACTGATTCAGAACCTGAACCAATAATGGAAATTGAATCACAACATGAAGAGCTACGTCATATGGTTTTATCAGGACCATTAATTAATCGACGTAAAAGGTTATCAAAACAATTATCTATGTGTGAAACTCCACGCGATATAGCATGGGAAAGAAGACGTCGACAAATATTAATTCTTCAAGAACGTAGAAAAAATGGTATTGATGATTCAGAAGCTACAGGTATATCTGATGAAGATTTGCATGAACTTAAAGGATGTATTGATCTTGGATTTGGTTTTAATGAAGAATATGGTCATGGTCTTACTAATACATTACCTGCTTTGGATTTGTATTTTGCTGTCAACCGTCAATTTTCCCCTAGTCCTGTTTCTACGCCTAGTGGCTCTTCTTCTGGTCGACGTTCTTCTTCTTTTCCGAGTCCTAAGAGTGATTCTGATTCTTGGAAGATTTGTAACCCTGGTATGTGTTTACATGTTTTATTTTTTATTCATCATGACCTAGCTAGAGCATTAATTTTATGGCACCTACTTGGATGAATTATGACATTCTGATTGCGCATAATTAATTGCATCCAAACATTGGCACAAGTAGGCAAAATTGTTGCCCGCCATTAGTTGAATTCTCTGCGCATTGCATCCAACCATTGGCATTTGGCAAGTAGTACACAAAATTGTTGTCGGCCGGCACCTGAAAAATCTAGTTAAGGTGGTTGTGTTGTGTTGAATAGATGTTGACTATGTGGTCTGTTGTACGTGTTGTATGCTTGTATGATGGCATTACATTTACAACAGATTTTCCTGTTTGTATATGTACGTGTTTGGGTTAATGCATATCTTAGCTTTGATTATAGTTTGTTGGTTCTACAAAATACAATAAGGGCCCGATATATTTGACTACGATCGATGATAGAATATAAACGAAAATGATAAGCACAATTGTTATCGATTTTTTTCTTCTTATCCGTAAGCTTCTGAATTCCATAGAGTTAAGTAAGTATATTCCGTAGAACATGCAAAATTAATTAAGACCAAATTGATACCGTAATATGTTTGTTACTTTGTTAGGAAAATGTACCTCGGGTTATTCATATTAGCAAAGAGCCAAAGATGTATATATGTTGTTCTGACAATTAGAAAAGAGTTTATGCTGTACTAACAATTAGCAAAGATATCATAATGGTTAATTAAAATAAATTCATTTATTTTTAATATGCTTTACTCATCTAATTGACAAAGGCATTTTTATTTACTGGGTGCAGGTGATGATCCACAGCAAGTGAAGACGAAATTGAGGCATTGGGCACAAGCTGTAGCTTGTTCTGTGAAACAATCTTATTGACATGGAGAGGTGGTTTGTACAGTGAGGAAAACTTGGTGTGAGATCGATGATGATCAGAGCGCGGTCTATCAATGAAATACACATTATTCATTCATCAAAATTAAGGAATTTGAGATGTAGTAGTTGTTGTAATAGCAGAAACCAAGAGAGAGGAAGAGAAAGGTATTCTCATCTTAAGAAGACATCAGTTGTAGGTCTTCTCAACTGTGATTGTAAAACTTAACAACTTATCTTTGATGAAAGGTTTAGATGGAGGATTCTTCCATCCACTTTCTTGTTTCATTCAATCTGTTGTTTCATGCATGTTTTCCATCTTTTTCGGTACATTATTATTGTTATCCTTGGTGGTGGTGGGGGTAGAGTAGAGGGTTGTCAATAGGTTGGTTTTATACCCTAGAAACCCAGAACCGTATACCAGATCCAGTAACATTATATTGGATCTCAATACATTCACAAGATTTCTCATTAAATTCTCATTGTGTAGTTCATGCTCGTATCTTGAATTTCCATGGCAGTAGTTCATGCAATAAGTTTGTAGTCATTTGGGCTTGTTGCCATATGGTGCAGGGTGAATATGTTGGAGAAACAGGTCGACAGACCTGTCAGACTGTCTCCTATGTATTGAATGAACAAAGTGTTTTACACTTAGTCCCACGTGTGTTGTGGGAAGTGAGTAAAGATGTTTATACACAATTAATTCAGACTAAGTCTGCTTCTCTTTCTCTCTCCATAGAAATTCGAAGTGTTCTTCTTGTTTGTTCGCCAGTACTCTGTTATTACAGTGCAGTCTAGCAGAGTGTAGAACAGTTGTATCTTGATAGACTAATCGTCCAGTATCTGTTCGCACCACAGTAGGGACGTAATATTCATTTTGTTTGCAATTTGATCTCAAGTTAAATCATGAGCCATATATGCTACTCCAATCATTTGAGACCAAATTGCAAACAAAATGAAAGTTTGCAAACCAAATTGACCAGATAAAACTTTGTGGACTCGATTGAAAATTTGGTGAAAGTTTGTGGACCAAAATAGCTAATTTATTGAAATAATGGTAACTGTTAGACCTTTTGGCCTTGAGCACTTCTGACAAGCTTGAGGGCATGTCAGAATGCAGCCCCGGTACGGGCATTGTCAGATTATAAGGAACCAAGGCGCGGTGGGCAGTACCGCGCTGCATTCTTGTCAGGCGGCAAGGTAAATGCTGCTGGTGCATTGATGATGGTTCGATTGGCTAAGTGTTGGGAATACATGTAGGCAGTGTGCTGAACATTGCCTTGAATCCAGGTGGCTTGGGAGCGGTTATGACGGTTACGACAGTTATATAACCGCTCACACGTGGCAAGCATGTGTTGGCTAGACTTGACAGGTGTTGGGAGATGTTTGCTGGGCAGACAGGTATGCAACACATCAGCAGGAAGTTGCCAACAGATCTGGGTAGGTTATGGCAGTTAGAGAACTGCCACACACATGGCCAGAAGAGAGTGTTTGGTGGAACACTTGTAATAAGCTAGGTGTGGGCTTGTCACACCATGACATGTGTAATAGTTGCTGGTCTATATAAACCAGACTTGGTCTGATTTGGGAGAACAGACTCAAGTGAGTGTATTTCCCTAAGTGTAGAGAAATAAATGGCAGAGGCCTTGTAAACCAGTTCAGTGTTTAATTTGTGTGTTTATTGCCTGAGACTAGATGGAGTTCTAGTGGCATAACAGGGCAGAAAAACTTGTCAGAATTTAACCCTGTTACAATTGGTATCAAAGCATAAGTTTCGGAGATGGCGGGCGGTAACAATCTGATGGCAGAACGTGTTACGCGGATCGAACAAACTTTGACAGAACTGACTGGTGTTGCTGGAGATGTCCAGTCTGACGGACAGACTCCGCTGATCCCTTTAATGGCACGTCTTGAAGCCATTGAGAGGAGACAAACTGAGTTGTCGTCGCTGTTCGACAACTTGTCCCACGACATGGAGCAATTGGCGCAGAATTCTTCTGACGAATTGAGTGTTTTGAAGCGGGCTTTGAATGGTGGAACTCATATGAATGTTCTCAAGAAAGTGCCTGAACCCAAGGCATTTTCTGGTGCTCGTGATGCAAAGGAACTTGAGAACTTTCTGTGGGATATGGAGCAATATTTTGCTGCTGTTAGTACCCCAATCGAGCAGCAAGTCACTCTGACCAGCATGTATTTGTCTGGTGATGCCAAACTGTGGTGGCGATCTCGGGTAGATGATGATGCATCTGCTGGCAGTCCCAAGATCGTGATGTGGGACGCACTGAAGAAGGAACTGAAGGAGCAGTTCCTGCCAAGCAATGCAGCGTGGTTGGCGAGGGAAGCCTTGCGAAAGTTGAAACAATCTGGTACAGTTCGGGAGTATGTGAAGGCATTCACATCATTGATGCTCGACATCAAGAATATGTCCGAAGAAGACAAGTTGTTTAACTTCACAACTGGTCTCCAATCATGGGCTCAAGCAGAGTTGAGGAGGCAAGGTGTGAAAGACTTACCCTCGGCCATAGCAGCAGCGGATGCTTTGGTTGATTTCAAGACAATTTCTTCTACTTCCGGTGAGAGTAGTAGGAAATACAAGAAGGACAAAGGCAAGGAACCTGATGGCAAAAGAGAGCAGTACAGGAAGTACAACAAGGAGGGGAAGACGCAGACCAAACAGGGTGAAAAGCCTAAGGATGGCCAAAACAAAGGCTGTTTCATATGTGATGGTCCGCATCGTGCTAGAGATTGCCCGAAGAAGGAAAAGCTGAATGCTTTAGTTGCTGATGGGGATAATGCTGGGGTGGAGTTACCTCGTTGCAATCCCCTTGTCCGTTTGAATGCAATTGTGGCAGAGACGCCTCCGTCTCTTGTCCATTTGAATGCTGCCACGCATTCAAAGAAGAGTGCGCAGTTGATGTTTGTAGATGCAAGGATTACCGTTGGTTATATGTTGACTAACAGCGGTAAAGGAAGGGCCATGGTGGACTCTGGTGCCACTCATTCCTTCATCTCAGAATCTGCGGCCGAAAGCTTGAAGATCAAACTAAGTCATGACCCGAGTCAAGTGAAAGTGGTGAACCATGACCCAATCGGAAGCAAAGGTATGGCTACTGTTGGAATACAACTTGGTTATTGGTCGGGTTCTATTGATCTACTTGCTATTCGTTTAGATGATTTCCAGGTTATACTTGGATATGACTTCTTGTTGGATAATATGATGGCGATCGTACCTCACATGAATGGTCTCATGGTGATGGATCCAACAAAACCAGGATTTATACCTGCTGTTCCTTCGGTACAAATCAAGGATGAAGTGAAGTCAGAATCAAAGAGTGATGTTAGTATGCTGTCCGCTGTTCAAGTAAAGCGAGGATTGCGAAAAGGGGTTGAGACTTTTCTGGCTGCCTTGGTAGAAATCAAACCAGGCCAGCAGATGGAAGTTCCAGATTCTGTGGTTGGTGTTCTTGACGAGTTCGTGGACATCATGCCTGCTGAATTGCCGAAGAAGTTGCCTCCCAGACGCAATATCGATCATCAGATCGAACTGGTTCCTGGTGCACGCCCTCCTGCCCAGGCTCCTTACCGCATGGCCCCCAAAGAACTTGAAGAAATGCGAAGGCAATTGACTGAATTACTCGAGGCTGGGTATATACAGCCCTCAAAGGCTCCCTATGGCGCACCTGTGCTGTTTCAGAAGAAACAAGATGGGTCTCTTCGAATGTGTGTAGACTATAGAGCACTGAACAAACTGACCGTGAAGAACAAGTATCCAATTCCATTGGTGGCAGACTTGTTCGACCGACTGTCCAAGGCGAAGTATTTTACTAAGTTGGACCTTCGTTCAGGCTACTATCAGGTGCGTATTGCCCCAGGAGATGAGGCAAAGACTGCTATGGTGACTCGGTATGGGTCATATGAATATCTAGTAATGCCATTTGGCTTAACTAATGCACCAGCGACCTTTTGTAATTTAATGAATGATGTTCTTTCTGATTACATTGATCGTTTTGTTGTGGTGTACTTAGATGATATTGTAGTCTATAGTCAGACTTTAGAAGAACACAAAGAACACCTTCGAAAAGTTCTGACGAGACTTAGGGAGTATGAATTGTATGTAAAGAAGGAAAAGTGTGAATTCGCCCAAGAGACTATCTCGTTTCTGGGGCATGTAATCACACATGGTCAAGTCCGTATGGAAGAACGGAAGATCAAGGCTATTGTGGAATGGCCTGCGCCATCTAAGGTGGCCGAACTTCGCTCATTTTTGGGCTTAGCCAATTATTATCGCAAATTTATCATGGGCTACTCTAAAAGAGTGGCGGTACTGACTGATTTGTTGAGAAAAGACAGGAAGTGGACATGGACAGAAGATTGTCAAAGGGCGTTCGATGATCTGAAGAAGGCAGTTTCATCCGAACCCGTGTTGCATTTGCCAGATTTTTCGGTTCCATTTGAAGTGCATACTGATGCGTCAGACCAGGCTATTGGAGGAGTGCTGGTTCAAATTGGGCATCCTATTGCCTATGAAAGCCGAAAATTAAATGGTGCGGAGCAGCGATACACTGTCCATGAGAAGGAAATGACAGCGGTCATTCATTGCTTGCGTGTATGGCGTCATTACCTACTTGGTACGACGTTTGTGGTGCGGACTGACAATGTGGCGATAACGTTCTTCACTACACAGAAAAAGTTGTCACCCAAGCAAGCACGCTGGCTGGAGTTCTTGGCTGAGTTCGATGTGTCTATTGAGCACAGACCTGGTCGGTGCAACCAGGTCGCTGATGCGTTAAGCAGGAAGGTCGTGGAGATGGTGAACGCTCTCATGACGATTGAAACAGATTTTCTGCCCAAAATCAAGAAAGAGATGGAGAAGGACGTGACAGCAATGAAGTTGCTTCAACAGGTGCGTGAGGGCACTGTCCGTAAGTTTTGGGAGGATGAGGGCATCCTCTATGCTAAAGGGGGGAGACTATATGTCCCTAGCAGCGATTTGCGCAGAAAATTGATGAAAGAAACTCATGATTCTCGCTGGGCTGGTCATCCAGGAAGAGAAAGGATGTTGGCTCTATTGGCTAGAAGTTATTATTGGCCAAAGATGGAGGACGACGTTGAGTTATATGTGAAGACATGTCTTGTGTGTCAACAAGACAAGACCGAGAAGAGGAAAGCAGCGGGTTTACTTCAACCATTACCCATTCCAGAGAAGCCTTGGTGCAGCGTATCCATGGATTTCATTAGTGGCTTCCCAAAAGTCCAAGGATACAAGTCGATAATGGTAGTTGTTGATCGCTTTTCTAAGTATGCTACATTTATCCCTGCCCCTAACAATTGCGATGCAGATACAACAGCGGAGTTGTTCTTCAAATATGTGGTGAAGTATTGGGGGATACCCGAGGATATTGTAAGCGACCGTGATACACGGTTTACTGGCAGATTCTGGACTGCCTTGTTCGGATTGCTGGGATCCGAATTGAAGTTTAGCACAGCCAATCACCCTCAGACTGACGGTCAGACGGAGAGATTGAATGGCTTGCTAGAAGAGTATTTGAGGCACTATGTGACAGCGAACCAGCAGAATTGGGTGGAATTGCTAGACACAGCGCAGTTTTGCTACAATCTGCACAAGAATGCTTCAACTGGGTTGAGTCCCTTTGAGTTGGCTACAGGCCAACAACCTCTAACTCCTCATGAAGTGGCAAAGACAAAGTCTCAAGGAAGTTGTCCTGCGGCTTACAGATTTGCCCGTTCGAAGCAAGAGTTGCTTGAGGATGCTATGGACAGTCTTGCAAAAGCCCAGAAGCGTATGAAGAAGTATGCTGACCAGGGGCGACGTGATGTTGAGTTTCAAATTGGAGATAAGGTAATGCTAAAACTTACTCCACAGATTTGGAAGAAGGTCAGTAGTAAGACAGTTCACAGAGGTTTAGTTCCGAGGTATGATGGACCTTTTGAGGTCATGAAGCGAGTTGGGAAGGTTGCCTATAGGTTGATCTTGCCGGACAGACTGAAAGTTCACCCAACCTTTCATGTAAGCTATCTAAAGCCGTATCATCCTGACTTGGTGGACAAGGGCAGGCATGGGTCAAAGAAGAGAGCTCTGCCTACTGTTCAGAAGCACTTCGACAAGATGATTGAGAAGATACTTGATCACAAGACGGAGGGCCAGAGTAGACAGAACAGACGGACGTCATATTTGATTCAATGGAAGGGTACATCGGAGGCAGATGCTACATGGGAAAAGGATGTGACATTGTGGCAGTTCGAGAAGGAGATCCAAGCCTATTTGGCTAAGTGCTGATGAGGACATCAGGCTTTAAAGGCGGGAGGGTTTGTTAGACCTTTTGGCCTTGAGCACTTCTGACAAGCTTGAGGGCATGTCAGAATGCAGCCCCGGTACGGGCATTGTCAGATTATAAGGAACCAAGGCGCGGTGGGCAGTACCGCGCTGCATTCTTGTCAGGCGGCAAGGTAAATCATGCTGGTGCATTGATGATGGTTCGATTGGCTAAGTGTTGGGAATACATGTAGGCAGTGTGCTGGACATTGCCTTGAATCCAGGTGGCTTGGGAGCGGTTATGACGGTTACGACAGTTATATAACCGCTCACACGTGGCAAACATGTGTTGGCTAGACTTGACAGGTGTTGGGAGATGTTTGCTGGGCAGACAGGTATGCAACACATCAGCAGGAAGTTGCCAACAGATCTGGGTAGGTTATGGCAGTTAGAGAACTGCCACACACATGGCCAGAAGAGAGTGTTTGGTGGAACACTTGTAATAAGCTAGGTGTGGGCTTGTCACACCATGACATGTGTAATAGTTGCTGGTCTATATAAACCAGACTTGGTCTGATTTGGGAGAACAGACTCAAGTGAGTGTATTTCCCTAAGTGTAGAGAAATAAATGGCAGAGGCCTTGTAAACCAGTTCAGTGTTTAATTTGTGTGTTTATTGCCTGAGACTAGATGGAGTTCTAGTGGCATAACAGGGCAGAAAAACTTGTCAGAATTTATCCCTGTTACAGTAACCATGGTGCAAGACAAAAGTGTCGGTTTTTGGGCAATATAGTAGTAGAAGAATTCCTTGTTTGCCTCTGGATCCTTAGCGGCTTCATTCCTTATAGTATAGATATTGTTATAGACAGGCGACAATTTTTATATTTACGTATGATATCCTACTATATGAAGTGGACTTTGTTACTGATTTGGTATAATGGCTGTGTTTGGTTCCTGGAATTCAGATTTCGGGAAAATAGAGGGCATATATATTAATGGAATATAGAGTTGTATAGAAACAGATTCTATGTGGAATGAGGGATATACCCAGATGAAGAAAGATTGAGTTCTGATGAAAATAAATCACTTGAGTACTTGATGGATTTGTAACACCAGTTATGAAAACTGGTTTCCTCCTTTGAATTAAGGAAACCATATTCCTAAATCTACATATAAACGGAACGGAATCCATTTTTTGATCTCATTCCTAATATAGACTGATTTCGTGCCTAAAATCTAGCACTTTACTGGAATTTGGATTCCAGTGAACCAAACAAATGTTTCTGCAACTATAAGGTTGGACTGTTTGAATCATAGTTTACTTTCATAGTACATTTTCTCAACAAAAAAAAATCCCTTTGCGAGCTAATACATTAGTGCATAAGCAGTGATTGTATGTGGTAATAATACACCGGTAAGAATTCACCACAAGTATTAAAATGTGAAAAATGTAAAATCGATCTCATCTTAGTCAAATTCCCTATGTACACTTGATCATCAAAGTATATGATATCTAGCATTTCTCTGTCGAGGCAGATACAATTAACGGTAAAAAATGAAAGGTGCGGAAAGATGAATCTGTGGTCCAAGGTGCAGATGATCAAGAAGAAGAATCTTGTAGTAGTAGTAATCTTGTTCTGACTGACAAATGTAGTACTGAACTTTACAAAGATATCCCGCTTACGTCGCTTTAAAAGAAAGAAAGAAAGAAAGAAAGAAAGTAGTAAGACAAAGAGAGGTTTTTTTTTTAGAGAGAGAAAGAGAGAACAGAAGGTGTTTTTTTTTTCTTAGAAGAAGTCGAAGAGAAACAAAAAAAACTCTTGAGAAGAAAAAAAAAAAACAAGTCGGCGAATACCGATCATCATCATCATTTGGCGTTTTAATTATGGAGCCACCGATATTTGCTGCGAACAAATCGAAGTTCCATAGTGATTGTGATTTTTCAATGGATGATCCTGATGTTGTTGAAATCATGGCTTCTGATTGCAAAAATCCCTCTTCCACTTCCAGAAAACGCAAGAAATCCAAAGTAAGATTATTTATTTATGTATTTTTATACAAATTTAGGTTTTTTTTTTTTTTGTTTATTTCTTGTTGATTGGTTTTTTAGATAAGTTCAATCATAGCTCTCTGTGTTGGGATTTTAAATAGATTATTAGTTAGATATATGATTGATTTTGGAATGAATTATGGAATTTATTTAGCAAGATTACTATTTTTTTATCTGAATGTCAGTGTTGGTGGGAATATTGGTAAATGAGTAAAAATAAAAATAAATAAATTAAATTTACTTCAAGAATTACAACGAGACATTGAGCTAATAAATCATCTAATGAAATACTTAACATGAGATCGTAGTAATGCATAGACTATGACCAAGATTATAATAAGAAAATAAGTAATTTGCTGAAAGTTTGATCTTTCTGATACAAAAAAAAAAATCTTGTTTGATACTAGTTAACCTCGACTATCACTAACTTAGAACTACTGTCTAGTGGACTTCTGAAAGGTTTTTTTTTTTTGGGATGTAAACAAAATTACATAATAACTTTAGTAAACATGCTTTAACTATTAACTTGGTCTGAACAAGGTGCATTGCATTCATTTCAAGCTATAGCAAACATGCTCTGCTCTTTCTGAAATTTACACTCTTCAGCATATTCAGGAAGTTCTTTTTGGAGTAGAATCAATTAAAGGTCTAATGCCTCACTCCCTCTGAACTCTCAAGTTTCCTGATGTTCTATAGTCCATGTATTATGTGGAACAAGATGTTTTCCACTGCATTTCTTAATTATCTTATATGATAGATTAGCCATAAGATTATATAATCTCAGATAGATCCTTACATGTATCAGAAGTCTATCCCATGTTCCATTATGAGAATTTGAGTGCGATTTTTATACTTGGAAAGGTATATTGAAGCCATGCTTTGAGTGACGTGAGCCATCACACTCGAGGTAAGTGAACTACCTTCTATCAACACCTGTAATAATAATAGTAGTGATGTGAGAGACTCCTCACTCGTACAAAATTGTAACGACTACCTCATACGTATGAGTCTCACACAGAAAGTGAGATAATGAAACCAAAGCACTGGTGTCCATTCTCACAATTTATTGTGAGGATTCCGTTCAAAATTTCCTATTTCACAGAAAAGGATGAAAAAAATAAGTGATCCGTTGGTTTATGAAGCATGGGTAAAAATAATGTAGAACTTAGAAGAAAGAGATAAGAATCTCTCAAAGAAGATGAGAAGATAGGGTTAGGAACCTAGACGAACGAGAAGCTTGGAATCCACCAAGTAAAAAGAAGGAAAAGATGAATAATCTAGCAAGAAAACAAGGATAACTCAAGAAGCAATTCTTCTATTCAATTCAATAATAATCAACCTCTAACTATTACAATAATCTAGAGCTTCTTTTATAGAGCAAGAAGCTTGTTTGTCAAGTAAAGGACTTCTAAATTAAAAGACTTCTAAAAACATAATGATTCCTAATATAATATACTTAGACCTAAAACAATATATTCTGGAACCTATTTCATACTTAGAATTAAAATAGTAATTCCTAACATGTCCTACATCAAAAAATTACCCTGCCTTAAGGAAGAACATATCAAAGTTCGTTACTTCGTCTACCTCGAAAACAAATAAATGACATAAATGGTAGTCTGACTGTCATCCATGCACCATGGAAACAAAATAACACAAACTGTGCCGTGTATAGTTTAAGACTTGAAGCTAGTATTTCATGCGGTTTTGTTGGGGATGGAAAGAAACTGTATTGATGGCATCTTATTGCTAAGAAGTGAGATAGCCTTTGGTTTGTGTCCTTGTGTCATATGGCTGTCAATATGCCTGCCCCCCAAGGTTTATCTATTAATTTAATTTTCCTTTACTTTATAGATTTAATTTTGAGGGAGAGGGTGATGATATTGAAGAAGAATTTTAGGACTTAATTAGTTCAGTTTGATTGTGCACTGAGAATCTTCGACTATCTCATTTGTAGTTTTGAGATTTTATCATTTTAATATGGAACGAGGGATCAAAAGCAATAAATGGAGTTTTTTTTGGGTTGACAAGCGGGGTTGTTACTGAGGTCCACTACCCCGTCTCATTAATAAAACAGAAATTAAAAAGAGCTATTACAATCTTTTGTATGCTTTGCCTATTCTATCTTCATATATGATTCTCCTTACATCCTCAGAGAAAGAATTCATTTCAATATGAATAAATGGAGTTAACTACATGAGAACTTTAAGGAATGAACGAAGTGACTGAAAACTTTTGGATCAAGTATCTGGGCAGTAATACCTGCGACAGTCTTTGAGACCATGTGAAAAACAAGGAATGTCCGCATATTCAGAAATAAAAAAAGGAATGGAAATCATTAGAGATTGTGCTAACTGCAAAGGGGCTCTGCTGGTATTGGCTTCTTGGAGCCAACACTGGAAAGGACATGATTGGTTGTGTGATGTACCTGCACGCTTTCCCTTTTCTCGAATATTGATTTATTGATTTTTTTTTTTTTGGTAAAAAGCATTGGATCGAATATTGATTTATAAGTTAACAAACATAGAAAACAACTGATGATGGGTTATTGTCCTTGTAACCCATATTTCTAGAGTTTGTTTTAATGGTGGCAGAATCTAAATAAGTTGGTTGGCCTTCTGTATAATATTGTGGCTTGCCAATTCTCTACTCTTGTCTTTAGATTTTTTTTATTAAATCCTTTGTATTTATTATTTAACCTCCTTTTTTATTTTTTGCACTTTTCAGATGTAAATTTTGTCGAGTAACATTTTATTTTTTGGTTATAATTTGTATTTGGAAATTCTTCTTAATGTAGTCAAGAACTATCTGACTCTACTATATTGTAGTAAGACTTGCGCAACTCACCTTGATTATACATGAGGATGTTTTCGTCTAAAAAGCAATCTCTCTTTCTTAGGTTGTTCCCCTTGATGTAATTGAAATCGACGAAGACGATGAATCTACTGGAGTTATCATTATTGATGAGAATGTTAGCCCAGGTAACAAGGGGAAGGACAAATTAACAGGTCACAGCAATAATCGGAAGGTAATTACCCGCGTAACTTGCATGCTAATTATTGACAGGATTGGCTATATTATATTAAAAAAATATGAGACTTAGTATGGTCTTAAGGATGAGAAAACCAAGGCATCTTAAGTTTGATATCTCTTAGAATTGATGTCTGAAAATTTCTTTTAAGATGCTTCAATCTCAACAGAATGTTTTCTTATTATTTCCGGTTGAGATATTTTTGGAAAAATAGAAATGAACTTCAACGACATTGATATGCTGTTACAAATCATTAGAAAACATAATTCGACAACCTCTTTATTTTTAATTGTTGATGATGTATTGTCCTTGCTTGTTTCGTCGAAAAGAAGACTACATATTCCCTTTTTAGAAAAGAAAAAGATTTATTCAAGGATTCGGGTACGTACCTGGGAAAAAATGTGAACTTTCACCCAAAAGTTGGTTAAAAAAATTAGTTATTACTAGGAACATTTGGTTTGGCTAAGGAAAGGGCCCATAAATGTCCAAAATTTAAGACGTACCTGATCTGTTTCAGGAGGTTTTGGCCCAAGAATTTACAGTCTCTTCTAGTGCAACAGAGCTTGGATTTATAAATGATATTTCGTTGAATCCTCTATTAAGCTCAGCAATGGGATCCAATAGCTTAAGATATCTTAGTGGGGTTTCACTGACTTCGCCAAATTATGGTTTTAATTATTTCCCTTATTCATATAATGGTGCACTACATTATGATGGGACCACAAGTTCACATGCCCCATTCGAAGTCATGGAGCTCTCGCTTGGGTTGGGAGCTCCTTTTCTCGGGTTCGAACAACCTGCAGAAATTTTTAGTAAGGAAGTAACTTCTAGCATTGCGTCAAACCACAACCTGTTGAGTTCTAGCTATTACGAGGATAAGGAGGACAAATTTTGGTTGCAGAAGTCTGCCAAAAGCCAGAAGAAAGAAGCTTCTACAAGCTGTTCCTTCCCTGGCCAGCCAAGCCATACAACGAACAGTGAAGAGGACAAAGATGAGGTGTTGAAAAAGTATAGATCATTTAAGAGATTTGACACTGTCGGTGATTATTCAGATCACCACTATGCCTATGAGGGCTCTAAATCAAATCAGGTACCTAATATTTTGGAATATTGCCACCTTTTTTATTGTTGATTTCATGTGAATATTACTTACCTATATTCTTGCTTGTGAAAGCCCGCACGGAATTGGGCAAAGGCTATTCAGCAGGAATGGAAGATCCTAGAGAATGATTTGCCAGGTGATTTCATACTGTTTGTTCAATTTATGTCATGACATGTAGACTCTACTTTCGAGGCAATGGTATAACACCTAGGGCCAAGCTAGTATTTTTCATAAAAGTAGGTGGATTTGTCCACGGTGCCAGTTGGGAACCGTAGCTCCCTGCACCTCACCTCACCTCACCCCTGAAACATAGAATAGACCCCAATTTAACCATGCTACTTCCTTTTTGTACCTTGTGAAAATCTCATTTAAATTGTCTCTTAATTATCCCCTTTACCTTTTTGTTGTTAGATACAATATTCGTTAGAGTTTATGAAGAGAGGATGGATCTTCTGAGAGCTGTCATTGTAGGTGCAGCTGGCACTCCTTATCACGATGGCCTCTTTTTCTTTGATTTTAAATTCTCCTCTACCTATCCTAGTGTGCCACCGGTATGTTTTGTACTCTTGTTGTTTGGTACTTTTCAGTTTGGCCTTTCTTCATTTTTACTTTTATCTTGATAAGGTATATTAGGGTACTAACGATCCTCGAATTCATGCTTTCAGAAAGTGCACTACCATTCTGGAGGCTTACGGTTAAACCCAAACTTGTACGACTGTGGGAAGGTCTGCCTCAGCCTTCTGAACACTTGGGAGGGGAGGAAGGAGGAGAAATGGACCCCAAGGAAATCCACTGTGCTACAAGTTTTACTCTCTATTCAAGCACTGGTGCTGAATGCAAAACCTTTTTTTAATGAACCTGGATACGCTTCTATGGCTGGTGGAGTGACGGGTGAAAAAATGGCTCGGGATTACAATGAGAGTACCTATATTTTATCATGCAGGACAATGCTTTACACATTAAATAAGCCTCCAAAGGTAAGATTGCATTAGGAATTCTTACATTTCGCTATTGTTTGACATATGTTTACTTATAAAAATAAATAAATATTGTTTGCATATCACATGCATTGTATGTTTGGCTGAACAGAGATTTTCCATCCTTTTATAATGGGCTACATATCTCGGTCTTCTTTTTATTTTTTGGTGAACAGTCTTTTATTCCTTTCATCCTTCTACATCATGTATGTTTATGCAGTGAGGTGTATCTGAATATTTGTGCTTTTATTAAATTGAATTTGAAATATCACATTTTTTGTTTTTAAAGGTATTTCATTTATTTGCAGCATTTTGAAGAATTTGTTGCTGGGCATTTCCGTGATCGTGCTGAAGCTATTCTAGTGGCTTGTAAAGCATATATGGATGGTGCTCAAGTTGGATGTCTTGTTGAAGGAGGCGTACAAGACCTTGATGAGGGTGACAAGAGTTGCTCAGCTAACTTTAAGATGCAGGTGGGCACGATTGTTGGAAACCTTGTTCCTGCATTTATCAAGAATGGATCTAAGGATTGTGGAAAGTTTCTTCCACAAACAAATAATAACAAGAGTATAGCATATACTACCATGCCAACAGCTTATGCATTGCAACCAGCTTATCCATTGCCACCAGCTTATGCATTGCCAACAGCTTATGCATTTTGGTGAAATGTATTACAACAGTGAGAAAGCTGATGAAGAGCAGGTTTTGTTTTTCTTCACTAGATTGGTTGGAGTTGGATAGGTTCTAGGGTGTATGGTCGTCTATATAAAAATCTATTTACTAATTATTCTAGTTCAGGGACACTAATCACTCAGAGTGTTTACAGCTTATGAAATTTGTACATGTGGATGGAAAGTGAACAAGGTATGAGATATAAAACTTCATTTTTTGTTTATGAGAAATATATCATCAAATGTTCAGGTATAGTTTGAAATTCCTGAAGCACAACTATATTTTCAAAGATCTTAGTGACTATTCCTAAACCACTGTTTAGTTTGCTGTAGAAAATCTTTATATGATAGAAGCATTATGGGAAAATTTTCTGCTAAATATGTTGTGGTTTTACCGATGGTCCATAGTGCTAAATGGTCACCAACTCACCATAATCTCTTAAGTTTGTACTGGGTTGTATATGGACTTTTAAATCCTATAGCATTTATTCATATTGTTTTGCTTATTCTTTCATTAGAAGAAAATCATATAAAGTTGGGTTAGAGGAGTAAAAAAAGTCCTTGTAGTCTACTTTGAGCTTTCTTTCTTAGTTTCTCTGTGGAAAGTTTAGAGATTGATGGCAATGTTTATTAAGTTATTTGCTCTCTGTGTGGAAAGTTTAGAGATTGATGGCGATGCTTATTATGAGAGCAAATTGTTTTCTCTCCGTGTAGGAAGTTTAGAGATTGATTGCAATGTTTATTATGAGAGCAAATTGTTCTTTCCGTATGGTGTGGGATTTCCTGTGTTGCAGAAAAGGTCGTGGAGCCATGGAGTTAGTGCTATTTGATTCACTTGGTACAGTGAACTAAGTTTACTGTCACTTAACCCATTTATGGTCTTGATATAGTACCAAAGTTGGCCATGCACCTTGGCAGCATGTTGGTTTAGTTGTGTAAAAGTTCATGACCCATACATCCAAATTGCTCCCATGGGTTACCCTTGGATATCAGTATATCACAAAGCAATTGGTGCTACAGTAATCCTCTTCTTCCCCTCATACTGAAAGAGTGAAAGTGTCCATTGTTGTTAGCTGGTCAGTTTGCTATACATAATACATGGTGGTTAAAAGTTGGAATCCAGCATATAAATTACTACATTAGGATCATGGTGGGGAGACTGGGAGTGGGTTGGGGTTCACAGTTCACAGTTCACAGTTCACTTGTTTGGCAATTTCAACTTCTCTTATAATTTACACATCTTATCTATGAACAAATTTGTATGCATTATTATCAAGGCAATTAGCTGTTTAATGTCATATTCCTGAGTCATGAATCCATGATACACAAACAAAGCTCAACATGAAAAGCATTTATGTTTTCACTTTTCACCAAGGTATGGAAGTAAGATAACAAGGTAGCATGCAATTGTACAAGATAACCAAAAACCCCAAAGCCGGCATAATAAAACCTAAAACCTACCTAAAGTTCTCTTCTTTCTTTCATTTTTACTTTTTAGAGAGAAGAAGAAAGAAGAAAGAAGAAAGAAGAAAGAAGAAGAAGAAGAAGAGAAAACTATTAACTAATGTTTTATTTATATTGATCGAAGAGTTTGAGCTCGAAAACCCACAACAATGGTGACTTCATTTTCATCTTTGCAATCCCCTTCTTTTTCATCTTTATTTCATTACCCCTTCTTTTCCATAATATTCTTATTAATTCATTTCATTACCCCTTCTTTCTCTTACCAAATTTCTCCTTCTTTATCTTCTTCACGAGTTTCTTACACCAAATACTGCAACTCAATTGTTCCTGAATCCACTCCAAAGGGATTTCTCCCTCCTAAATCCAATTTTCCTAAAATATCAAACGGTTATTTCAATGGTGGTGACAATATTTTTGCTCAGTTTTCTAATATTTCTCTTAAATCTTTTTATTTTAACACTCATGTCTATAAAACAAATGTTGATGATGTTGTTCTGGTTAAAGGTTATATGATTTTTAGAGTTGGCAATAGAATTCCTGCTTTAAGTAATTTTACTTTTTATCCATCTAAACCTGGTCGATTTAGAACAAGGCGCCACCGGTTTCCGATTAAGGGAAGATATCAATTGAAATTTTCTTTGAATGGTTTTTGGTCTGAATCTTCTAAGAGGCTATGTATGGTGGGAACTAGTTCTAGATATACAAAACAAGGTAAATCACTTGATCTTTCTGTTGTTTTTAAGCTTAATTATCCCAACAACAACTCCTCGACTATTTTTACTAGTTTCGTTATTGGCAGTTTGGAGAGTGTGGATAGTCCTGATAGTGTGAATTATTTTGATCCAATATCTGTGTTGACGTTTTCGCAGATAAGTTATGAGTACACATTGGTTTCAAATGATATTGAAAATGAGTTTTTGGAAGGGGTTAACGTTCAGAAAGATTCGATTCTTAGTTTAGAACATGGAGCAAGTATCTGTTCTGTGCTCTCTAGGTCTACTGGGTATGTATTGGAGTATGGTAATGCATGTGATACAACTACTAAGAGTTGCATCCCTCTTGATAAGAGTGTTGGGATTTTACCTGAATTTATGACCTTCAAAGAGGTCGTGTGTTCAGATAACCACAGGTTGAAGTTAATGATTGGTTTTTCAAACTCTAGTTATTCTGTGTATGGTCAGCCTTTGGATCTTAGCAGTCTGTTGGTTGGCGAGGGAGTTTGGGACGGAGATAATAATCGTCTTCACATTGTTGCTTGCCGAATCTTAAATTATACTGTTTCTTTGGTCAATGCTTCCGTTGGAGATTGTTCGTTTAGGTTGAGTATGTGGTTTCCTGCTGTCATGTCTATCAAAAGTAGGAGCCATGTATTGGGGCAGTTATGGAGTAACAGAACAATGAATGAGTCAGGGTATTTTGATAAAATATTATTTCGAAGTCCGAAGAGTAAAGTGTCGGTCATTCCTAATCTGAAGTATGAATATACTATGACTGACAAGGTGGTGAAGTCTTGTGGAAAGGAAACTTTAACAAAAACGGGTAAGAGATACCCTAGTGGATATTCAAATGACATGAGGTTTAATATGAGAGTAAGAAATAAACGAGGAGTAGATGCATGGGGTTATTTCGAGCCCTTGTCTGTGGGTGATCAGTTTTATAAACATGCTATGGATATTCCGATAGGGGATGCTGTGCGGGTTGCAATGACACCTGAAGCTTCTGTTCAAATCAATGGAAACCACAGCAGCCTTCTGAATATCAGCTACAGAATACTTTTAACTCCTGATTACACTGCGGGAGGAGCAGTATCTTCAAACAGTGTCTTCTTCAATCTGGATACTCCAGTTGACATTTCTGCAGAAGGCATCTATGATACAGAAACCGGAAATTTGTGTATGTTTGGGTGTCGGCATCTGAAGTCATCACATTCAATGGACTGTGAGATTTTCATCAATGTACAGTTCTGTCCATTAGATTCAACGAACAAGGAGTATGTCAAAGGGACCTTAGAAAGCACAAGGGAAGGGTCTGACTCTCTTTACTTTGAGAGATTACAGTTGTTGGCGGTTTCGATGTCCACAAAACAAGTTGGAGACTTTGTCTGGAGGATGGATCTGGAGATCACCATGGTTCTGGTTTCTAATACACTTATCTGTGTTTTTGTTGGGTTGCAGATCTTTTATGTGAAGAAGCATCCTGATGTACTTCCCTCGGTATCCCTTGTGATGCTTGCTATTCTTACTCTAGGTCAGATGATCCCTTTGGTCTTGAATTTTGAAGCCTTGTTCTTAAGTAACCGTAACCGACAAAATGTTATGATGGGTAGTGGCGGATGGCTCGAAGTGAATGAGGTGTTAGTGAGAGTAGTCACAATGATTTCATTTCTGTTGCAGTTCCGTCTTCTGCAGTTGACATGGTCCTCCAAATTTGTTGATAAAAATCAAAAGGGCTTGGTGGTCGCTGAAAAGAAAGCTCTTTATTCGTTGTTACCACTATATTTAGTTGGCGCTTTTACAGCTTCGCTTATACACTGGCGGAATCATTCTCATGACCCTCCTTTGCATCATCACTATGGTGCTATTTGGGGGGATCTCAAATCCTATGCTGGCTTGCTACTAGATGGTTTCCTGCTCCCTCAAATCCTGTTCAATGTATTTGGGAACTCGAAAGACAAGGCACTCTATCCGGCATTTTATGTTGGAGTAACTTCTGTCCGCTTACTGCCTCATGTATATGATCTTTATAGGGCTCACAGATATTTACATTCTTTTGTTACACATTATATATATGCTAATCCGGGTGGGGAATTGTTCTCAACTGCTTGGGATGTAATAATTCCATGTGGAGGTCTGCTGTTTGCATTCCTTATTTACTTGCAGCAGCGATTTGGTGGTTGTTGCATCCTTCCTAAGAGGTTCAGACAGTCTTTTACATATGAGAAGGTACCAGCTGTCATTGGCGAGTGATTATATATGTTAGTTGTCGGTTACATTAGGTTTAATCTTTCTCTTTGATTGAAAATAACTTCTTGATATGTTAAAAAGTGTATCTATAGTTTTGTATACCCAAGAACTAACAAATATGGTATTCGAGTTTGCTATATTTAGTGTTTATCCCCATTTCCATAGTTTTATGATGGCTGTCTCGTCTCCTTCCAATCTTTGGGTTAGCAGTCTTTTGTTCCTTTCATCCATTTTAAAGTCGATTTCATGTTTGTATAGTGATCTGTATCTGGATGTTTGTTCTTCACAATATTAGGGTTGTGCTTTGCTTTAAGATTAACGGAAATAGTGGGAAATAGAAGATCACCCCCACCCTCCCCTACACTTTTCTCTATGTGGATGGAAAATGAGCAGGGTATGAGTTATTAAACTGCATTCTCTGTTTTTTTTTTTTTTTTGGTAAAGATACTGTATTATACATTGATGAAGCGTTCAGTACATATACTTTGTACATCAAAAAAATATAACCTTAGCTAGTTAGCTGCAAAAGAAGGTGGAACTAACCACCAAAAGGAACTGTAAATATCTACAAAATCATTCTTTGTTTAAAAATTTTGAAGCACAGTTTTAATTTCAAAGATCTCTGTGACTATTTGTAAACCACATTTAACTATTTAAGTTTGTAGCGAACAATCTTCATGTGCTAGAGGCACTACGGATTTATGGAAAATTTTTCCCAGGCTCTCGTGTGTAAGTTCTTGACAGAATTATATGATGGTAGACTTTTCCGTTTCATTGTTTTACCCATGATACAGACTGGCAATTTTTTGCATATCAAGTTGGGGTTATGCATTTTTTTTCCCTTGCAAGTATGAAGCTGGACGGTGCTCAGGACCAATGGCAAGAAGGTGCCCTTGGCATTCTGATTTTTACGAGTAGATACAAGTCCCCATGACTGAAAGATAATGAGTTCCCGTTGTACCACATTTGAATTAGCTCACCAACTTGCAGGCCTCTGTATAAATACATGTCTATGATCATTCAACCGTACCCGGCTGATGCCTTCCGTCTCAGAGCTCTAAAAGTTGTGTGTTTAATCAGGTTTTGTCTTCCCAGTTGAGATATACTTTGACGGAAGAAACATAGTTCTTGTAGTTTAGTTGGAGCACTCTTTCTTGGTTTCTTCGTGGGAACTACAAATATTGATGGTGATGTTTTTTTTCTTTCGTAGTAGGGATTACTTTAGGTGCTGAACAAATCACATCACATGCATCAAAATTCAAAACAAACATTCCACTCTAGAGTCTAGAATACAAAAAAACCTTCAGCATGTTGTGCTATAGCCTACATGGAACATTGTTTGGAAAGACAGACAGCATGTTATCTCATGGAAATACTGTTTCATGTCTTGTATATATTCAACAATGATGATATATCATGATCTCCATTGTATTGCTCCCTGACTTTCTGTCCATCTTTGGACACCTGATCAAAATGGAAGCAAGATAACAAGCTAGAATGCAATTGTACAAGATAAATAAAAACCTCAATGTCGTTTAGTTTATTTATTTACAAGCCGGCATAAAATATACATTTCTCTGTTTGTTTTATGTTGTTGTTGTTTCAAAAGTCTTCTAAGAGAGTGTGAGAAAACTATGTATAAATGGATCCAAGTTCTCATATAGATTGATTGAGCTCCAAAACCCACAATAATGGTGACTTCATTATCTTCTTTACAATCTAAATTTGGGTTTTTCTTCTTCTTCTTCTTCTTCATTACCTCTTCTTTTTCTTATTCCATTTCCTCTTCTTCTTCTTCTTTTCATAACCCTTCATCATCTTCTCGAGTTTCTTACTCCAATTACTGTCACTCAGTTGTTCCTAAATCCACTCCAAATACCTTTATCTCACGAACATGGGATTTCCCTCGATTAAGAACTGGTTATTTCACTGGTGGAGACAATCTTTTTACTCAAAATCTCAATTATTCTAATAATTCACCAAAATCTTTTTCATTTCGTACTAAAACTGTGTATACAACAGATGTTGATGATGTTCTTATGGTTGAAGGGAATTTAGTGTTTAGAGTTGGGAGTGTGAATGTGATTCCTACTGTTTTTAGTAATTTCACTTATGTTCAATCTAAACCTGCTCGATTTAAAACAAGCCGGCATCGGTTTCCACTTCGTCTAAGTAATCGATTGAGGTTTACTATGAATGGGTTCTGGTCTGAATATTCTGGGAAGCTTTGTATGGTTGGAACTGGTATTGGCTATTCAAAACAAGGTAATAATATACTTGATCTTTCTGCTGTTTTTAAGATTAATTATCCTAGAAACTCGACTATTTCTACAAGTTTAGCTACTGGGAGTTTAGTGAGTGTGGATAGGGCTAATAATGTGAATTATTTCGATCCCATTACTGTGTTGACCTTTTCGCAGAGAAATTATGAGTATACTTTGATTTTGAAAAATAATGAGACTGAATTTTTAAAAGGGGTTGAGGTTCAGAAAGATTTGACTCTTAGATTAGACCGTGGAAGAAGATGTTCAGGAATCGGAAGTTCTGGTGGGTTTGAATTGGAGTATGGTAATGCGTGTGATGCTACTAAGACTTGCAACCCTCTTGGTAAGAGCGCTGGGGTATTACCTGAATTCATGTTCTTCAATGAAGTTCAGTGTTCAGATGACGAGAGGTTGAGGTTAATGATTGCCTTTTCTAATTCTAGTTATTCTGTGTATGGACAGCCTTTGGATCTTAGCAGTCTATTGGTTGGTGAGGGAGTTTGGGATGGTGATAATAATCTTCTTCAGATTGTTGCTTGCCGGGTCTTAAATTATACTACTTCTTTGGTCAATGCTTCCATTGGAGATTGTTCTGTCAGGATGACCATATGGTTCCCTGCTATCATGTCGATCAAAAGCAGGAGCCATGTCGTGGGGCAATTATGGAGTAACAGAACAATGAATGACTCTGGGTATTTTGATAAAATTGTGTTTCAGAGTCCTAGAAATAAAAGTCCACTGGTTCCTGATCTGAAGTATGAGTATACTATGACTGACAAGCTGGTGAAGTCTTGTGGAAAGGAAACTTTAACAAAAACGGGCAAGAGATACCCTAGTGGGTATTCATATGACATGAAGTTTGATATGAGAGTAAGAAATAAACGAGGAATAAGTGCATGGGGTTATTCAGTACCATTGTCTGTGGGTGATCAGCTTTATGAACAACTTGTGGGAATTCCGAGGGGGGTTGATGCACATGTTGCAAAGAGCCCTGAAGCTTCTGTTCCAATCAATGGAAACCGCAGCAGCCTTCTGAATGTCAGCTACAGCATACGCTTAACTCCTGATTACAATGTGCATCGGTCCATACATTCAACCAGTATCTCCTTGAATCTGGATACTCCAGTTGACATTTCTGCAGAAGGCATCTATAATACTGAAACTGGAAATTTGTGTATGTTTGGGTGTCAGTATTTGAAGTCATCACACAATCATTCAATGGACTGTGAGATTTCTATCAATGTACAGTTCCTCCCATTAGATTCAAAGAGCAAGGAGTATGTCAAAGGGACCATAAAAAGCACAAGGGAAACGTCAGACCCTCTTTACTTTGAGAGCTTACAGTTGTTAGCAATTTCGTTGTCCAGGACACAAACTAAGGATTTTGTCTGGAGGTTGGATCTGGAGATCACCATGGTTCTTATTTCTAATACACTAATCTGTGTTTTTGTCGGGTTGCAGATCTTTTATGTGAAGAAGCATCCTGATGTGCTTCCCTCGGTCTCCTTTGTGATGCTTTCTATTCTTACTTTAGGTCAGATGATCCCTTTGGTTTTGAACTTTGAAGCCTTGTTCTTAACAGACCGTAACCGACAAAATGTTATGATGGGTAGTGGTGGATGGCTCGAGGTGAATGAGGTGTTAGTGAGAGTAGTCACTATGATTTCATTTCTGTTGCATTTCCGTCTTCTCCAATTGACATGGTCCTCAAAATTGGGTGATGGCAATCAAAAGGGATTGGTGGTCGCTGAAAAGAAAGCTCTTTATTTGTTACTACCAATATATCTAGTCGGCGGTTTCATAGCTTGGGTTATACACTGGCGGAATAATTCTCAAGAAGCTCCTTTGCAACATCGAAATTTTGCTGGTTACCCAGATCATTCCCTTTGGGGGGATCTGAAATCGTATGCTGGCTTGCTACTAGATGGTTTTCTGCTCCCTCAAATCCTTTTTAATGTATTTGGGAACTCAAAAGACAAGGCTCTATATCCTGCGTTTTATGTTGGAGTAACTTCTGTCCACTTGTTGCCTCATGCATATGATCTTTATAGGGCTCACAGATATGTACATTCTTTTGATACACGATATATCTATGCTAATCCGGGTGGGGAATTTTTCTCAACTGCTTGGGATGTAATTATTCCCTGTGGAGGTCTGCTGTTTGCAATCCTTATTTACTTGCAGCAGCGGTCTGGGGGTCGTTGCATCCTTCCTAAGAGATTCAGACAGTCTTCTGCATATGAGAAGGTACCAGTTGCCAGCGGTGAGTAATTACATATGTTTGTCGCCTGTTACCTTAGGTGTTGATTATATATTCCTCTTGGACAGAGATATCTTATTGATGTGTAAAAAAAATAAAATCATCTGGTTGTGTATTTATTGTTTTGTCTTTTGTATACCCCCAAGAAGTAACTAATGTGGTATTCAGGAAGTATTTTACGTTTTCAACTACTGAGTTCAATGTTATTGTCCTCGCACTCTTCTTGGACTTATTTATTCAGCTTTTACAATTCAGGAGTTTATTTTTTTTGTTGGTCTTGTGTTTAGTTTGTTTTATATATGTAATTTGTCAAATATATTCTTGCATTTGCAGTTTTTAGATTATTTCTCACATTATGGTCAGCTCTTGCTGGATTCACCACTTTGTGCTCTTCCATACTGTATATACATTATGGAAATATGGAACTACACATGTTATTCTATATTTTTTCTTACTTTTCATCATATTCACATCTAAAGTAAGAAAGGTGTTTTTCATGTTTATTCTCTATTTAAGTTTGCATTTGAACTTTAGTCCCCATCTGAAGCTTTTGATCAACATAATATACTGTTTGCTTCTGTCCATCCATCTTTCTAGGAAATGTAGTAGTGCAAAGTTCCACAAATAGCACATAAGATAATAATCAGTACTCGATATTTTATGAAGTTAAACTGTTTGCCTTTCATGCTTAGAAAACAATTACTTGGGGATGTGTATATTTTCCAGTAAAATCTGCTTGTGCATTTTAGTTTTGGAGTATCTGGAGTTTCAGGGTGTACTTTGAGCATGTACACGACAATTTATGAAATAAGTAACACTGGTTGAAAAACTAGTGTAATGATATTGTGGTCATTGTTCTGAAAACTAGGAAGCATATGATAGGTGACCACAGGGCTTAATTTTCCGTACAATGGATCCCGTGTGTTCATTAACCAACATTTTTATGACATAAAAGAGGACAAGCATGAGAACAAATACTAGCGCATGAGAACAATTCAAGATTCTTCTGGTTTTGCAAATGATGTCCACGTGACTTTTCAATAATTCTTCGCATCATACTAGATCCTGTGTGATCCAATCGGTCATGCCGTAACATAAATGTCTTAATGTCATGGAACTTTTGGCTCATTACTTCATAAGATTTCAACGGCCCTGTTTGATGGTTTGTAGTACAACTTAAAAGAGATAGCTTTAAGCTTCTTCTACATGTGTTCCTGGCCTGAAACTTTAGATGTATGTAATACAAATTCTACGTATCATAACTACTCGTAGTTTCGATGTCTTAAAACTAAGCAATTTCTCGTGGATTCCCCAAAAAATAAAGAGTTATTTAGCGTTACCCCCTAACTCAAAAAAGTTTTGTGTTGAAGTACCCGTTCTACACTTGTGCCACGTAAGCTTCTTCCGGCGTGGTTTTGATTTAAATCCATTTTACCACATCAGACTCTAATTTGAACCGTTAGATTAGATCTGAAACATCGAACAACTATAAACGTGACACATGTATTTCGTTGTAACCTTGAAGTTACGAATTTACCCTCACACTTAACTTCATGTTCTTTATAAGCTCATCTTCATCTTTATCATTAACACTCATTGCAAAACCTCCATCTTCGCTTCCATCAACTTTCGCCATGGACTCAAATTGCACTTAGCTCAATCTGCAAAACCTCCATATTCACCTCCACCAATCTTCACTTTTGTTTATCTTCTCCAACCTATAATTTGAAAATCCAAACCCTAGTTTCTATTCAATTATGTCAATGAAATTTTTTTGCAAATCTGAAGGTGAAGCAAGGTATTTTTTTTCTCACATACTAATTTGAAGTTGAATTGATGTTTTAACTCTTTTGTGTGCATTGTATTCCACAAACCATTCTTGTCAATTTACAGTAATTGGGCGTGTAGGGGGGGGGGGGGGGAATCACAAAACTAGTTACAGAATTGGGAGGTAGAACAATACTAATTGTATGCTTCACTCTCAATAATAGGTAAAATTTCATCTTCTACATTAACATCAACATATAATTCAACATCTTCATCACTACGACTAAAACCATCACCACCACCATTAACACTTGATTGACCATCATCATCTAATGGTGGTGTTCACCTAAGCCACCATCCCTACCATGATTCTTGTTATTCTTCTAGGTCGTAGAATGAGATCGAAACATCAAGGAATATATGAGAGAGTGAAGAGGCAATGAAGTGAAGGTAATGAATCTAGGGTTTGGTTTTTTGTAATTTGGTTAAAGATAATAAAATTTGGTTAACTGTAATTTTCTGTTTTATCCACGTGATGTGTTTTTGTCCATTCGATTGTTTTCATTTTATCAAATCAAATCTAACGGTCCAAGATAAAACTGCTTTGAATGTGATATGACAAGTGAAAACCAACCAAAATAAAGCTTACGTGGCACACGGGTATATTGGGTACTTTCTTTTGGTTGGAATATAAAACTGGAGGCCGGGGAAACACAACTTTTTTGAGGGGGGGGGGGGGGGGGGGGATGCTAAATAACTCAAGAATAAAACATCAGTAATATACCACTAGGGAGAATGATATGTGCTTTGCCAAAGCCTTCAATGAGATTTGTTGTACTAGTACTAGATATAGTATCGACAGTAGCGTTTACTAATTATAGATATGAAAATTGTGTGTTGGCAATATCTGCCAGGCATACAACTTTACCTGTAAGAAGATTAGGCATGATATATGTTGGATCCATATCCCTTTGCATTATGGAAGAATGCACACAACTATATTAGATAATAAAATTCAACGGTACATAAAGTAAACTCAATCAAAAATTGATACATAAAATATAAAATGATAATAGAGATAGACTAATTGGGGGGGGGGGGGGGGGGACCGTTATCATCAAAGAAATCAAGATTATAATCTTGTTCAACAAGGAAATCATCAACATTTAATAGAGAAGAGTCTTCTGACTCATTCTGGTGACAAATTTTATTCCAATGAAAATGAATTTTCTTAGGTGACAAAAGAATTTTCTTAGGTCTCAAATCATTAAATGTGAAATATAAGCATGTCTTAGAAAGTTAGGTTTTGTATAGGTAGGGGTGGTGGAAATTTAAAATACTTCAAGTTTTCGTCAAAGTTTAAATTCTCATCATACGGGATTACGTAACAATTTTTTTTTTTTTGGTAAATATATTATAATAGAGCAATTATTAAGAGAAAATACCCACACAAACATGTATCAAAAATTATTTATAGTTCTTCCTAAGATGAAACTCTCAATGTTCTTTGTGATTTTATTTAAAGTGATTAATTCAGTAAAATTTTAATATTGGGAACATCTAGAAACTAGATATGACTATTCTTGTAAACTTTAGATATTAAAGAAAATGTTAGTAAAAATTGAACAAATTAAGAGTGTACAAAGTTTGGTGATTAGATAAATTGGCGATGAAACAAATGTTGTTTTCTATTGAATAGAGAAAAATATAACTATAAATGCCTAATTTAGCCTTCACTACATGCTAACCATTTGTTTGTATAAGCATAATAATTCTATCAATAAACAATAAGGATATCAAATCACGTAATTAATCACTAACAAATACACGTACCTTTATCCATAGTCATTGATGATCCGAGAAGCTGCACAAGATCTAGGTTTTTCTCTCATTACCTCTTAAACCTTAATATGTGTTGGAATAGTAAGTGCATGAGGATGGAAATCAGACACCAATTTATAAAGGTGGGGAGAGGACTTAAACCTACAACCTTAAGCCCATCAGCTCTTAATCGTCGATCATAGTTAACGAGATCTACGATAGATATGACTTCCATATAACCTATTATTAAATAGCTTATTTCTATATTAAACATGATTAAATATATATATGGACCATTACATGGGTTGGGCTTTCATATACGTGGAAATCCCAACAGTTTACACTATTTTAGTGTTCAACTCTCACTTCTGTCAAGATCTCAATTCCAATAAACTGGATCTCATTGTTTTAAGTCACCAACTGTTAAATGAAGGATTTAAGTCTCGCCAATCACAGTCATTGTTTCCTTCAATGATCTATTCAAATCCAGCCAAACAACTACTTACGTTTTTTTTGTTTTTTTTTTTTTAAATCTCTATTTGTTTTTCTACATCACATTTCCATTTGTTTTTCATTTTTTTCTCTATAAAAAACAAAAAATTTATATCTATTTAACTATATTAAAGCAAAATACAAAATTTCTCTCTATTTTTATTAGTACTGTTTTCTCCTTCATTACCGTTAATACTTTCATATCATTATCATCTTCTTTTTAACTTTCTCACTTCCACCTACATGAATGGGCATTTCTTCTTCTATCTTCTTAATCTTCTTCATCTTGAAGCTTTCATTCACGATCTTGTCATGCCTCCGCGTATCTTATACACGACCATCCTTCAATTTTCGCAAGTAGAAATTTAAATTTACCCTTGTTTCGACGTTCTTTGGCAATGTCGACACTTTTGTACTCATAACGTGCATGCATCATGATATAATTTAAAATTATTAAATAAAGATTCAGCTTTGTTTGTTACGTCTTGACGTGTTCCTCAAGGAGAACCCCGTTTGGTTCAATTCCTTGACGACAATGTAATGGTGTCGCTTGTCTACCTTCGTGAAGGTAACAACCAACTTAACTTTTTCAAAAAAACACGGTGAAGTTTTATACTTATTTTTTTTAGAGGAAAGATCATTATAATGGCAATTTGATCCTGTCAAAACAAAAACCTTATAAGATTGAAACCTAACTATTATAGAAAAACATTAGAATATGATCAAAGAAATATATTGTGCCAAATGTGCCCCTCAACCCTGCTTGCCAACCCAAAAAAATAATGTATTTACATTGTTTAGCTCAGGACAACCGCCTTACCTACAATTGTGTGAGAGATTTTATCTATGAATTCAAATATAAAATTATCACTTATTTGGAATATCCATAAGACCTTTGATATTTAAAAGGATTACAAAATCTGTGTTTTGGTACCCTTAAGAAACCCTCTCTCCTCACTACCCTAATTAATTGTGCTAACTCACTAAAACCGAATCGTTGTGCGTATGCATCTTCCATCTTCTGCACTCTCGCCATAAGTATCCAAAATGATAACTGCATTTGTATTAGTGTCGCGTCCCTAGTATGCTAATAACTTTGCCACGTCCATTTCAAGTGGCATCCTAAACCCTACCTCAAGCATTCAGTCAGTCACCTCTATCATCTTAGTAGTGAACACTTCTTTGAAATTCCTTTCCTTAATCACTCCAAATCCTCGAAGCATAAACTTTGTTTGTGTTTCACTTATGGAGATCTTCCACAATTCTTTACAATGACAATACCCTCCCCTTACCAACTGTCCATACTCATTTGGCTCTTTCACCGACATCTACGAATGCTCTATTTAACTTTATTAAAGCAAAATATATAGGTATTAAAACAAAATTTCTCTCCCAAATTGATTGAAATTGAAAAGAATTTTATTTAAGTTTGGGCATATGTGTACTACGCAAAATAATACAAAGTAGACCTAATTACAAGCATAATCTAATCCAGTCCAAAATAATTTGAAATGGACCTAGTCAAGAGCATAATCAAGTTCAACCCATGCATTTGATAGACTTGGTAGCTCGTGCTAGAAGTTTTTTTTTTTTTTTTTTGCTCTTTGGTATTGCGAGCTAAGTTCTTCAAGGCTTTATAGTGAATTCAAAGTTTGTGGAGATGATTTGTGTTGAACAATTTCAAACTCTCAGCCTTGTTCATGTGCATGCATAATCAAGTCCAGCCTAAAACAATTTCAAATGGGCCTAAGTCTAGCATGCGTCTTGAATAGGCTTAAACACTAGTAACTTATAAGCGTGTAACAAGTCATTCTCTTTTTATTTTTTTGCTTTTTGGTTTTATAAACTAAATTGTTCAAAGCTTTACAGTGAATTAACAATTTGTGGAGATGAGTTGTGTTCTACAATTTCATTTTTACAGTCTTTTTTATGTTTTAAAGTTGTTTCAAGTTGATTTGGTTCGATTAGATTGATTTGTGTTTGTTGATCATTGTATAGGTTCAAGAAGATATTAACGGATAACCCCGTTGGTATCAGATTCAAAGGATTTGTGCACCATTTAACTCAACACAATAATAATTCACCTTTGATCATATACTAATTATTGTTGTTCATATACTATCATTGATCAACAAGAATTATTGTACCGAAACAAAGTTGTTCACACTATTTAATTCACCTAAAACCACAAACAATAAAATTTCAGTACATCAATTCCATAAAACTGCACTTGTTGTTAAATTACGTTTCAAATCACACTAATTCAACAAATTAAATCTACTCATTCAAATCAATTCTAAACCTATCTACACTCAAAAAGATTAATATCAATGAAATTGATAGAGCGATTGAAATTACTAACCTTAGTAACAGATGGATTGAATACAATGAGCTAGAGATCTTTGAGCAACAGTAAGTAAATGCGAACAAATGAGATGCAGGCAGAGTGAATGAGAAAAAAAAAGTAAATGAATGGTTTCTCTTTATAAAGAAGGGCAGAGTGAAGATGATTTGCTAATGGTTGTGATTGGAATCCAAACATTTTTTGGTATAAAGCCCAAATTACATTTGAAAGATCCAAAGCCCATCATTTAACAGGCCATAAAACAAATTTATTATTAACAATACTAAGTGCATTGTCTAGTGTGGAAACAAAGTTCAATTAACCAATTTATAAGTCCTCAAAAGTGTATATTTATCCCCCCAATAGAACCTTGTTTGCATAACACTTAGCTTATATTATTTTGTTATATCTATTGATTAGTGTTTTCTTGTCATTTGTGTAGGTTTCATGAGCCAAAAGTTGAATATTGTGTTAAAGCCCGCCAAAAGCCATTAAAAACCATTAAAAGAGTGTTATTTGCCCAATTGATTTTGTGGTGATGGATACTGAACCTACTGTCGATGACTCGGTTCCCATTATCCTTGGCCGCTCGTTTTTTGTCACCTCGAATGCTCTCATCAACTGCCGGAAGGGTTCGATGGTTCTCACTTTTGGAACTATGACTGTTGAAGTTAATATCTTTGATCTTGACCAACAACCCCCTGATCTTTCTTTACCTAAAGATGTGTTTCATCTCGATGCTCTACCCTATGAGATGGTGCATAGTAGTTACTCTGAAGATCCGGTTGTTCATTGCCTTTCCATGCATAATGTTGACTTTGACATCAATCAATCTATTGCTCAAACCAACGTTCTTCTTGATTTTGTGCCTATCTTTTACCCCAAAGACCCTGAGGCTCTTGATTCGGTTTGTTGCTTAGATTCTGATCCCCAAGTCGAGACCATCACTCCACCTCATGTTACTCTGAATCCTCTTCCTCCCGAGCTAAAATATGCCCAATTCGATTCAGACGGTAGTCATCCTGTTATCATCTCTTCATCTCTTACTACCGACCAGAAAAATCATCTTTATTTCCAAATTGGTAACAAAGTTTTTCTTTATAACTCCCGTTTGCATTTATTTTCTGGTAAAGCACACTCTCGTTGGTTAGGCCCCTTTGTTGTGTCTGCAGTAACACCTTATGGTGCTATTACATGTGTTAATCCTGCAGACGATTCTAAATTTTAAGTCAATGGTCAATGTCTTAAGCATTTTCACTAGTTAAGGCCTCGTGAAGTTGAAAACACTCTCTTAGAGGTTCCTACCTATTTGGACTGACCCTTGACTTGTTGGTATCCGGACCCTTTCTGTGTTATTTTCCTTTTGTGTCTTTTAAGAGGTGTGGTTGAAAGTGTCAGGATCGTTAGTCCACAAACTCTTACTGGCTGAGTATAATTGATCCAGTGCACGCTTGTCTCTTAACCGTCACCACCAAACAGACCTCTTTCTCGCTCTGTTTGGGGGTGGGGAAGTTAATTCCCATATTCTTTTAAGTCTCGAGTATCTGACTTTAAAAGACTCTTTGTTGTATATTTTATTAGACATCAGGATGTCGCACATTCCACTCTAGCGTTTTATCTCTCCTATAACTTTTTTTTTTTAGTAGCGTTTATCTAAGGAGCGAGTTTCCTGTTTGTCCCCCTATCTGGTTGAAGACGTTAAACTTAGCACTCCTGGGAGGCAATGTGTTTCTTTTAAGCCCGATCGTGCATTACTTCTCCTTTTGTTGCTGGGTTTAGTTGCATTTTGGCTGTTAAATTAACCGCCCGTTCTACCGTCTGTGCTCAGTTCTGTTTGGGGGTGGGCCACGCCCCAAACAGGAAACACTCTATGTTTGTCATTTGGCTGGTTGATAATTATTGCGATTACAAATTGCCCTATTTTAAGATTTCCTTTATGTAGAGTCAGTTTATATTTCAGCATCTTTTATTTCAATTGTGTCTTAATATGGAATTCCTTGTAATCCCTATGCATTTTGGGATAATTTTGTTTGGTAGGAATTCATAAAAACGGTTTAAATTTTTAGTACATTCATGGTAATATCTTTCTTCTCTCTCATTCGTTTGTATGAGCCTTAAGGATAAGGCAATCTTTTTGTTTGGGGGTGGGGAAATATTATAACTTTTTTGCAAAAGATTTTCAATTCTTTTTCCATACTAAAAATTTAAAAATTTTGAAAAATCCAAAAAAAAAATCTTAGTGAAAGACTTTTCCAAATTTTGGGACAAATACACCATCAATGATGATTATAATGATTTAATTCCATCTTTTTCAGGTTAAGGACATTTATTGCTTCACCAAGTAGTTGAGTCCCATACTGCATTGTGATAAGTCATCAAAAAAATATATTTATCCTCCAAATAGCACCTTGTTTAATTTGCATAACACTTAGCTAATATTATTGTGTTATATCTATTAATTAGTGCTTTCTTGTCATTTATGTAGGTTTAATGAGCCAAAATGTGAATATTGTGTTAAAGCCCGCCAAAAACCCAGAAAAGTCATTAAAAAGTGTTATTTAGACAAGGAAGAAGAATTACTATTTGTACCCACAGAGTTATTGAGGGCACCCCGTGGACTGGTCCTATGGAATTGACTTTATGTCCAAGATGGGTGGTCCACATCCCAGCTCAATCCAAGTTATAATGAAGCTATCAAGTCAAAAGATCTATTGAAGCCTTTATTTGAATCACAATCTTAAAAAGGCTTTATATGAAGATCCAGAACTCTGATTTGGGCCCATGAGCTGTCTATCTGAAGGTCTTGGTCCAGGCTACAACTTAGTCCCAAGAGAATTAGGTTTTTATGAATTCTTGATGCTTATAGAAGGCCTACAGCAGAAGCCACGAATTTTACCTAACTTGGAGAGCAAGTATACTTTGTGAGCAAGTAATATGCTTTGTATTCTCTATATAAAGAGAAGAAGTAGCTAGGGTTTAGGCTAGTCTTGAAATTGTATTCTTGACTCATCTTCTTATTCTCAATAATAATCCATTCTCGTTTCCTTTATAATGTTGTCATTATCAAGGATGAGTAGCTAAGTTCCCTTTAGGGGGAATGGTTGAAGCACTCTAGATAATGCAAAACACCATGTTTATTCTTTATGTTTATTATGATTCAAAGTTCTTAATGCTTGTTTATTTCTATTCGCGACATGAAGTAAACATGATTATTTATGTGTTATTGTTATCCATGTTGATAAAATACTATTGTTAGAGTAAAGGGAGAACTAACTATAATGATTGTATTAGATTAATTAGAGATATGTGATGGAATAACTGAGAGGTGACTATCATATATCTAGAATTAATCTATTTTATTGGACCCTTTTTGTAATCAAATTGAATAACCGAGACGTGACAGTTTGTTTATGAATTAATATGTTGAGTTAATTAAATTGAATAGCTGAGAGGTGACGGTTTAATTAATGAAGCATATTCAATAGCACATATAAGAGAATCCCATTTTAATTGAGTGGAATAATTAAGAGGTGACTACTTTATTATTAAAGGCATTAATGATTAATTGGAATAGCTGAGAGGTGACTAATTAATTGTTATAGATTGAACATAAATGAATGGCATGTATGTTTGCATTGTTTAGTTTGTGGATACCAACTTTTCCCCTTATCATCATAAGATCTTCTTTACATCTCTTTCCATCTTCTATTATTAGTTTAATTATTAGTTATTTATTTATTGCATGTAGGAAGTAGAATCAATCTCTATCTTATCAACTAGTTCAAGTGGTGTTCTTTAATTATTGTTTTCTATTGTGTTTGAGCTAAGAATTCCGCATTCGAGGTGGGTACGACCCTTGCTTGTTACTTGTCTACATTGATAATCAATATTTACAAGCACAAGAAGGAAAATAACATACAAATCTATCTTTTGATTAGAAGGCACATCTTGTGCCTCTATCAATTTGAATGAGCATAAACATGACATTTACTTGCATTTATCGCAGATTGGCTAGAATTTCATTGAATTTTCCTAAAGAAAAAGAAAAATACTTCTACTCAAAGAGAAAAATTCCTAAAATTTCTCTAAGTGCTGATGTTACAAGTCACAAGTATTAAAAGCCCGAATGTTCCAAAAATATTCCACAAAAGCCTTCCATTTCCCGCCTTGTCCTAAGTCCAGTTATAACCTATTATTGTTTTTTGTAGATCCAAGCTGATATTGTAGGATGTGGCGAGTCAGTGAGAAGGTGCTAAGGTGAAAAACCTGATATCTCAAGTAATGCTAACTTTCCATTCTTTGAGACTAAGTTCATTCCATTACACCAGTCTGTTTTTATTGATATATGTGAGATGATTGTCCATCTTGTTTTCTCACACAAAGGTAAATTGATATAACACCATCTCCGAGTGTATATCTGTGAGGCAGAAGTCAAAGCGACATTTCCAATTGTGACTTAAGACCTGTGGTAGTATATACACACGCCTGTCTTGAATCCATTTAAAACCGTTATACTTATTTTCATGCATTAGTAGAACGATACTCATATGAACGGTTTGCAATACTTATCCTTATCTTTGACATACTGTATAGATGACATCCATTTTTAAGGTAAATGGTAGAACATTCTGCTCTTTGGATTAGTCGTTGTAGTAAGTTTGTGGGTATCTTATCTGGAAAACCCTCAGGAGACTAATAACTCCTTCACCTGGGAAACCCTTATGATTTTAAAGCCTTGATGCATATGGTTAATGCAATCACCTTAATTCTAGTTCTCTTTTGAGTCCTTATTTATTTTTCTTCTCACATTTCCTTGAGGACAAACAAAATGTTGTTTGGAGGTATTTGATAAGTCCTCAAAAGTGTATATTTATCGCCCGAATAACACTTTGTTTGTATAACACTTAGCTTATATTATTGTGTTATATCTATTGATTAGTGCTTTCTTGTCATTTGTGTAGGTTTCATGAGCCAAAAGTTGAATATTGTGTTAAAGCCCGCCAAAAGCCAAGAAAACCATTAAAAGAGTGTTATTTGCCCAAAGGAGAGAAATTATTATTTGCACCTGCACATTGCTGAGGGCACCGCTTGGACTGGTCGGATAGACTTGACTCGATGTTCGAGATGGGTGGTCCAAATCCCAGCTCAATCCAAGTTGTAATGAAGCCGACAGGTCAAAAGATCCATCAAAGCTCGTTACTTGAAACCCAATCTTAAAAAAACTCTATATGATGATCCAGAACTCTGATTTGGGCCCGTAAGCTTTCAATCTGAAGATATTGATCCAAGCTATAACTTAGGGCCAAGAGAATTAGGGTTTCATGTGGTCTTGCTGCTTCTATAAGCCCTACAGCAGCCACCACAAATTTTGGCCTAACTTGGAGAGCAAGTTTACTTTGTGTGTAAGCAAAGTAATTTCTTAATTCATTAGGACTCATGTTTTGTATTCGCTATATAAAGAAAAGTAGTAGCTAGGGTTTAGATAGTTCATTATCTTGTATTGAACTCAAGTCTTCTTATTCTCAATTCATAATAATAATCAATTCTGTTTTCCATTATGATGTTGTGCTCTTTATTTATTCATTCCATGGTGTCATTATCAAGGATGAGTAGCTAAGTTCCCTTTAGGGGGAATGGTTGAAACACTCTAGATAATGCAAAAAACACCATGTTCATTCTTTTATATTCATTGTGATTCAATTTCTTAATGTTTGTTTATTTCAATTCTAGATAAAAGTAAACATGATTATTTATGTATTTGTTGCATCCATGTTGTTAAATACTATTGTTAGAGTATAGGATAACCTAGCTATAGTGGTAGTGTTAGATTAATTAGAGATATGTGAAGGAATAGCTGAGTGGTAACTTTTACCTATCTAAAATTAATCTCTTTTATTGGAACCTTTTTGTAATCAAGTTAAATAGCTAAGAGGTGACAATTTGCTTATGAATCAATATACTAAGTTAATTGAATTGAATAGTTGAGAGGTGACGATTTAATTAATGAAGTATATTCAGATAAAGAATCCCGTTTTAATTGAATGGAATAGCTGAGAGGTGACTATTCGATTATTATAGGCATTAGTGATTATTTGGAATAGCTGAGAGGTGACTAAATAATTGCTATGATTGAATGACATGTATGTTTTGTATTATTTAGTTTGTAGATACCAACTCTTCCCCCTAATCATTAAGATCTTTTTTCCATCTTTTATTATTAGTTTAAGTATTATTAGTATTTATTTATTGCATGTAGGAAGTAGAATCAATCTCATCTTATTAATTGATTCAATTGGTGTTCTTTAATTATTATTTTTTATTGTGTTTGAGCTAAGAATTCCCCTTTCGAGGTGGGTACGACCCTTACTTGTTACTTGTTTTACATTGACAACCAATTGTTACAGGCACAAGAAGAAAAATATCAATACAACGTGAAGTAGAAGAATAAACCTTAAGAGATTAAAGATATCAGAGTATTTGTTATGAACGATTTTATTGTTGGAACCAAGCAAAGCTGAAGAGAAAATAGGAACAAAAAACAACTCCATGAGGAGTAGCAGTATAGATTTTGTCAAAGACAAACCGTCCCCGGAGCCGAGTTAATAACTATTTAGTTAGTTAGTATCTGGAAGTAGCCCCTGCCTCTTTGAGGCAGGGCCAGAAGCGACGAAGGGGGGGGGGGGGGGGGGGAAGGCCGACGCTTCACGGAGAACTCCCCCTCACATGTAAGGTCCCTAATTACGAGCTTGGTTGGACACATGTTTCTCGACCGACTCTTGAACCTAACCCTCGGGATCCAATATCTATCTTCACTTTAGAAGTTGTTCTATAGAATCGGATCGTTATGGTCTTTTCCATCTCTTGCTTTTTCCAGAGCTGGGGTCAGGAGGTTTCTCGTAGCCGCAGAAGCTACGACATCGGCATAGCTAGGTGTTGGCTTAAGTACTGGTGAAAGTACCTGAACTTTATAAGTGGTTGGTTGACCGTCCTGCCGTGAATAGGAAGGGGAGGATCCTAAACCATCTTAATTTCCATTTATTTACAAGAATACTACAATAAGACTTGGGTTGTGTTATGCCTCGATCAAAGAATCCGTGCTTTCGAGTTCTTCCTTTCACTTCTATAGAGGAGAGCTTCGTGACTTCTTTTATTTCCATTGTGAGAGTATATGCGAATCCGCCTTTGGAAAGAAGTAATAGAATCTATTTCCTTTCGTCTGCTCTGCCTGGCCGATCATTGGATCCAAACCCCACTCATAAAGTAAAGATACAGAGTGAATAACCAAAACAACAAGCGGTAAGCGAAGCTATATCGACTCATAATTTGGACATATAAAATAAAAGTAGTGAACTCCAGAAAGAAAGGAACTCCAACATAGAGACCATAGAATGGTACTGCTACTTGGTGACCTCCACCAAAGAACGTCCCAACGTCAGATACTGAATGAGCGGCAAGAGACATGTTTAGAAGCTTCGTATGATGAACTATACTATTGGGCTACCTACCTTGCTTGAAAGGGCAGAAATCCTCTTCCCCGGGCCTACTGCCAGTAGAAGCCTTCCCCTCCGTTTGAGAGTTCCGTCTGCTGCCCTGCCCTTCCCTAAACTTTAGGACTCTTTGAGCGGCCTAACATTGCCTTTCCTGCAGGAATATCCACAATCGATCCAGTGCACTTGACAAGCTCTCCTTTAATAGCGGTATCACTTCCAAAGACCACAATACCGACATTCTCATTCTCAAGATTCAACGCTATTCCTTTCACACCGCTGGCAAATTCCACCATTTCCCCAACTTGAATGTTGTTCAATCCATAAACACGTGCAATCCGATCTCCAACTGAGACCACTCGACCGATCTCATCCACTTGAAAATTCGTGTAAAAGTTTGTCAACTGATCAGGTGTGATCAGTGAAAAATTATGACACTAATCATTTACGAGTGAGTATTACACCCAGAATTGACAAGCGAATGAGTTTTGTAGTTGGCTATGTTGATATAGCTTAGATAGGGAAAAGATACTCCACTATAGGGTAGGGCTAAACTTTCAATCCAGTTAAACCTTTCTGTCTGGCCATCACTTTGGGGCTGATTGCTGGTAGAGAAGTTCAGTTGCGAGCCCAATAGCTTGAAAAGTGGAATCTAGAATTTCCCCGTGAATCTAGGATCTCTGTCACTGATAATGTTTGTCGGCACACCCCAATATTTGATGATGTGTTTGACAAATAACTTAGCAGTCTCTTCAGCTGGGCAATACTTGGATGGCACAATTAGTTCAAATTATTTCAGAAGCGAATGCTTTGAAATATTCCATTCTTGTAGCAGCCACCGCTTCGGATCCTGCTCGTCTGCAATAATAAGGTGGGATACATTACCATTCTTTTCTTTATTTGTTGAATCGAATTTCCAGTTTGCATAGTTAGACTTGACCATAAGTGTAATTGCCACAGCAACAATAGAGGCTTTTATGTCCCGAATGTTCTGCCCTTTGTCTCAAATGGTCTCGATCTTATTCTTTACTTAGTATTATTTAACTCAATTGCTGGATTGATTCCCGGGACCCAGAAGCTAAATTCTTTAGTTTATTCAAGGGGTCTTTGCTTTTAATAAACAAGGGTGGTCGTAGAGATCGGTCGGTTTACTAATCAATGAACCAACCCCCGAACCGAAACCACCTACTTTCTTTTCTGACAAAGTCAACAACAAGTAGGACTGCTAGCCTTCCTTTACCAAGCTAGATTCCTATTTCTTGTCTCCTTCAATTTTCTAAAAAAAGAGGCTGCTCCTGGTTTGCTGGCAAAGCTTTCACCCGAGCTCATTCCCCACTGACATGAATAGCTTTTTTGTTAAAGGATAAAGAAAATCTGCCCCTATCATTCTATTGCTTTTTGAAGCGAACAATCGGAAGAAGTACTCTACGAAGGAATAATTGTCTTGGCTTAGGAGTGGGTTTAAGAGCCTTGCCTAGAAGGGACAAGCTATTCATCTCCTCTAACACCAGTGGAAGCATATCACCAGCCATTAGGAAGAACTACTGGATCTGGGCGAGTTCTTCTGCCTCGAAGCCGGTGGAAGTGAAATTCTTTTGGCATTCCAAGATTGAAGAGATCTAATTCCTCCCGGGAACACACGAAACAGGCCTTTAGTAAGCCTTCATTTTGAGTATCTCCGTTGGTATGCCCTCGTGCAGTCAGCTCCCACTTGCGAAATTGATCCATCCACCTTCGGATAAGAAGTTGCACATGATGGCAAGCAACAGGCCAGGCGAGCAGAGGACCTTAACTCCTTATGGTAGTAAATAGTAACGATTCTAGAAATGGACCCGACTGATTGACACCCAAATACAACCACTGTTAGACCATAATGCAGTTTCTTCCCCCGCTGTTCACTTTTAGTTAATTAAAAATCAAATTGAATTAAAAAGCTGGTAACAACAAAATAAACATCCACCCAATCATCCATTTTTCTACCAAAACCTTTTCTCTATACAAGCCAGCAAAAGCATAAGCAAGTATGTAAATTTAATACTCTATACGTTAGTTAGTTTTGTACTTTCTTTTATACAACCATTAGTTGTGTATTTGGATTGTTCCAAATACAATTACATAGAATGGCCATTAGTTGTTAGTTAGTTTTGTACTTTCTTTTATACAACCATTAGTTGTGTATTTGGATTGTTCCAAATACAATTACATAGAATGGCCATTAGTTGTGTGTGTGTGCACGTGCGTGTGTGTTTTTGTTTTTACTATGCATAGCGTGTGTGGATCAGGGTTAAAAACTCGTCGAGTTGACTCGGAACTCGTCGAGTCGACTCGGAACTCAATTGAAAACTGGGCAAAACATTGCCCGGTAGTCATGACTTGCCGAGTTGAATTTTAATCTAGTGTGTATTGGATAATAGCTGCATATTAGTAATGACTAAAAACTAAAATATTAGTATATTCACGACTACCTATATGTATGAGACTACCATATATTCAAATATTAGTATATTCACGACTCACGAGTTGGCACCCAAGTTTTCGGTTAAACTCGACCCAATAAAATTTTGAGCGAGCCGAGTTTTCGAGTTTTTGAACTCTGTGTGGATGGCTAGATACGATGCTCCACTTACCAGTTAGTCAGTTCCAAATACAAGTACATAGCTTGCAAGTTGCAATATTGATTAAAAAGATAGAAACCATAAAAAATTAAATAAATAATTTATCTATTAATCTGAGAAGTTGAACAGACAACAAGTATATCTGTTTTGGCCAAAGCCCTACAAAAGACTTAACACTACTACTAAATAACTTACTGAGAAAGTCCTGAAAACATGCCAATACTAATGCTGGTAAAATTACAATTTAAAGAAGGGTCAGGCTGTCCAAAGTAGTAGAAGATTTAAATAACAATGGGTGAGCCTTGAGAAGTTTTAAGAAAGATTTATCGTCAACTACTTCATCAAGCAACAATTCAGGGACAAATTTGCAGGTGATGACAGCAAAGAAGACTAAAGACAACAACTCGTTGAAGCAGATGCTGAACGGCGAGTAGAAGAAGCAATAAGCGAGGATGGCGCGAAAGACAAGGTAGGGAGGGTAATAAAAGAACATGGAGCGAAATAGTTCAGTAGTATAGACACTGATGGAAGCCTGACTGTAAGTAGAAATCCCCTGCTCTTTGAGATAAACTGTGGACGATTTGAAGGCTTGGAAAAGTAGAACAAACTTGAAAATATTAAAGGATTCGAAGTATCGGTTAGGATTATACAAGTCGTGAGGAAACACCATCGTATTAAAGTATGGAACCAAACACAACTCCATGAAAAAGATGCCAACAAGTAATAACATATTACCCTTTCGCCGCAGCAACGGTTTCTTCACCAAAGGCCAACCAGTGCATATCAGAACAAACAAAAGGAGCATAGGAATCTCGGATAAGAAGTTGCATGCAATCATAAAAGGAAGATAATGCGGGCTGAGGATCCTGAGAAATATACTTAAACCTTTGAACAAGGCAAGCTGTAGCAGTAGAGCATCCATCCATGACATGGGGGAGGCAGCTTTGGCTGATTCTGATTTCTTCTTCGTGTTCCAGAAAATATCATAAACCAAATATATAGCACACAAAAGAAACGCCCACCAAAGTTTTAAGCTTTCCACCACCACCAAATAAGGAGAGCACGATTTGTTTAACATCCAACATGATCTAAACACACTTTATCAACAATCAATCAATAAACAGGGTAAGGAAGAGATGATAATGTTAAGTATTTTGGTGCTAAATGTTTATGAGAAGAATTTCAATATTGTTTGGGACTTTTTCGATCTGAAAGAGAGATACACGAAATATGAAATAGGTTTCAAAGCCCGGTATTACGGTATAATTACAAAAATAGCCCAATAACAATTTCAACAGTATCGCAACTTCTAGAGGTTCCAACAGTATCGCAACTTCACTGTTTCGGAGCTTACCCAACAGATGCGGGGCTCCAAGAACATGAGGTGGGCTGCTGCCTGCTGATCCCCGCTGTCTTACTGATTCTGCGTTCCGTGGTAAAATAGTTGATGAACAGATGATTAATGTCCAAAACAATATTTCCTACTTTGTTGAGTGGATCCCAAACAATGTGAAATCAAGTGTTTGTGATATACCCCCAAGGGGTCTTAAGATGGCGTCCACATTTACTGGCAACTCAACCTCGATCCAGGAGATGTTCCAGTGGGTGAGCGAGCTAGCAATTCACAGCTATGTTCAGAAGAAGGCTTTCTTGCACTGGTACACTGGTGAGGGCATGGATGAAATGGAGTTATACCGAGACTGAGATCAACATGAATGATTTGGTGGCTGAATATCAACAATACCAAGATGCAACTGCTGATAAGGAGGATTATGAAGAAGAGGAAGAGGAGGTACGAGCTTGAATGTGTGGCTGAATGTCTTGATTTCAAAATGGGTAAAATACTAAAAATCACAAAAATTTGGCTTCTTGTGTGATTTGTATACATTTGAGTTTTTTTTTTTTTTTAGTAAGAGTTTGACATATTACAGAACATAATATCTAACTCCAACTGATCAGAAAGCCAGGGAGGTATAGAAGGGAAGATACTGGGAACCATAGAGCTTTTATCAGCAGCCTGTGCTATGATATGAGCAGAAAAGTTCCCAGATCTATTACAGTGCAGAAATAAAATAAAGTCAAAATACATAGCTATAGATAGAACTCTGTCAAGGATTTTTGCTGCAGTCCATGACAGATTGGATGGCTTCCCATTCAGATAATTTATTGCAAACAGATTATCTGATTCCACTTCCACACTCGTTTCAGCTGCTACCTGATCCCTCTTTTACAGGCTGCAAGAATTCCTGCACACTTAGCTTCCTCTGCAGAGTTGGCATGGCCAGATTCAGAACCTGCAAATATAACACACCCATGCTCATTTCTCATAATATAGCCGATGTCTATGGTTGGCTCAGTTGCAATGTATGCAACTATGCAATATCAACATTCAGTTTCAGATTTCCAGCATTAGGAGGGATCCAGATTGTGACTAGCGAAGTGTCTGGAAGTTTCTTTTTGTATTTTGACAGAGCTTGCTGGTGTTTCCAAACTATTACATCAATTTTCCTTGCCAGCGAGAGAGGAGCATTGGAGCAATATACACACCCTGAAAAACCATAGTACATCTACTTTTCCAAATTTCACACGTGGCATGAACACAAAAAGAGCTCCAACTGTTTTTATCAATTAGCCAATTTTGGGGTGGATTAATCCAATTGTTTATCCAAAGTTCTACATTTAGATTATTGAAGTTGCTTAAATTGACATTCCATTGAGAAATAAACCAAACGGATTTGGTATAGGGACAATCAATAAGCATGTGCTTCAGAGATTCAGAGGGATGGTTACATATAGGACAATTAGTACTCACAATGTTCAGATGCCTACTAAGTCTCTCTCTGGTTGGGATTCCATGATGTAGGCATTTCCAAGCAAAGTGGATAGCCCTAGGAGGAGCAGAAACTTTCCAAAGTTTTAAGTAGAGTTTCTCAAATTGGTTGTTAGCGAGATTTTGGCTTCCATTAGTAGCTAGCGTACTATACATAGATTTATAGAGAAATTCCCAATTTTGGTCCCCATCAACTGTAGCTTATCAGCATGGTGGATTTCCCTAATGTTTGTTCTTAGAATGCAATTAATAGTATCAGGGGAGAAAAGGAGGTTGAGTAAGTCTAGGTTCCAGAGAGAAGAGTTGGGGAGAGTTAGTTGGCTAACAAGAGTGATGGATTGGTTGGGAATGTAACCAGGCTTGATGTTTGGTGTGAAGGTAGTGTTGGAAATATATTTTCTAATAAAATATTTTGTTATGAGTGAAAATGAATGAGAAAAGGTGCATCTATTGGATAATACTTTTAGAAATTGGTGTGGCCGGATTCAATGTATTTTCATAATTCTTTATGAAAAAACATGTCTTTTCCTTTAGTCTACAATATGTACCTATTTGTGAAAAGGTACTTTGAAAACTTATCACCTTTTTGTAAAAGGTGTATGTATGTGAGAAGACACCTATGAAGAGACACTTATGTGACTATAAATAGTGTGCTAATCTGGCCAATTAGTATATAATTAATTAGACAAAGTCTTCTTCATTTCTCTACAATAATTCGAAGGGTTCTTCATATTCGTTTGCTCGTACTCTACTATTACAGTGCAGTTTAGTAGAGTGAAGAACGGTTGTATCTTGGGAGACCAATCGTCCAGAGACTGTTTGCACCATAGCAGGAACGTAATATTGTCTTAAGGAAATTGCTTCGGCAAGCCTCAGTTCATTTTCTTCTCCAAATCGATCTTTATGAGAAAAGCGTAGTAAGTGTTTATTTAATTTTGAGTTTATTGAGTATAAATTCTTTTGATTTTTATTCTTTAGTAGAATTAATTTTGTAATGTGTATTACAATGATATACATGTGTTTTTTATGAGTACACAAATATCATTACCAACAATCTTAAGACAATATTAGTGTTGGTAATTGATTAAAAGTGTGATTAAAATGATTGATAAATTATCAATCAAAGATTGCCAACGATGCCTAGTACAGAGTGTACATGCATAATTAACGGTTGCTTATTCTTGAGCATATAATCATGCGTAAGAGAGTTGGCAGAGAAGCGACTCTAATGTAGAACTTAGAAGAAAGAGATAAAAATCTCTCAAAGAAGATGAGAAGATAGGGTTAGGAACCTAGACGAACGTGAAACTTGGAATCCACCAAGTAAAAAGAAGGAATAGATGAATAATCTAGCAAGAAAACAAGGATAACTCAAGAACCAATTTTTCTATTCAATTCAATAATAATCAACCTCTAACTATTACAATAATCTAGGGCTTCTTTTATAGAGCAAGAAGCTTGTTTAACAAGTAAAGGACTTCTAAATTAAATGACTTCTAAAAAAATAATGATTCTTAATATAATATACTTAGACCTAAAACAATATATTCTAGAACATATTTCATACTTAGAATTAAAATAGTAACTCCTACCATGTCCTACATCAGTCTCCTCTTCTTTAAAATAACTCGCCCTCGAGTTATGCATTGGAATCACAAGGGAGTCACTTCCTAAAGACGAGAGTATAATGCTTCTATGATCCTCCTACTTCTTCTTTTGGCTTCGAGAAGGATAATAAATCCAAGGATAGCATATCAATTTGAAGTGTGTGTCACCAAACAAAGCTTTAAAATTCCCTTTATAATTAATGGATATCGAACAAAAACACTCAAAAGGGTCTTCATAAGTAGGAAATGTAGAACATACAATAAACTTCTCCTCTTTCAAGAAGTCAGCTAGGTTAAAATGAACACTCTCCTCTTGAGAAAAAGACGAAATTGGTTGGATGGTGGACGGAACCATAGGTGTAGAGGGGAGAGAGATGATGGTGGCTGGAATATTAACTCCTAACATTTCGTATTTTTCTAAGCCTGTTCTTCAAACCCCTATAGATTCCATTCGTCTCACCCACACCAACACCCCTCAACATGGATCTTTTCTTAACCAACATGTTTCTGATGATGAGGATGACAATAATATTTGTGAATATGTGAATCCGCGTCGTTATCCGCATCGTCGAAATCAACACCAAAGGTATGTTAACGATGATAGGTTTCGTGATAAAAGTGAGTACAAGCTCAAGGTTGATCTTCCAACTTTTAATGGAAATTTGCATATCGAAGATTTTCTTGATTGGCTTCATGATGTCGAAACTTTCTTCGATTTTACGGATGTTGTGGAAGAAAAAAAGACCAAACTTGTAGCTTACAAACTGAAGGGAGCAGCAGCCGCTTGGTGGGATCAACTTCAACATCAACGATCTAGGACTAATAATAAACCAATTCACTCTTGGTCGAAGATGAAACAACTTTTGAATGCTCAGTTTTTGCCTACTGATTATGATCAACTTCTCTACCAAGAACTTCAAGCTTGCCATCAAAGAGATCGTTCTGTGGATATGCTTCGGAATTCAATCGCCTTATATATCGTAATGATCTTCAAGAAACAGATTCTCAACTTGTTGCAAAGTTTTGTTATGGTTTAAGGGAGGATATTCAAGAACGCTTCACCAACGTTGTCTACACTTTACAAGAGGCAACCCAACAAGCAAGGAGAATTGAGAGACAGTTAACACGACGTCAATCTTTGCACTCTTCTGCTAATAATTATTCTCCATCTCCATCTTTTCATCCTCCAACTAAGGTAAATTTTGATGGTCTTCTTCCCACCCCTCCAGCTGGTTTACTACCATCACCATCATATACTAAACCTTCGTCTTCGTTTAGTAAACCATCCACCACAATAGCACTGAAACCCAATGTTGCACCTTTACCAAAACAATCTCATGTTCCCGCAAAAACAAATCCATATGGTAAACCTGATCTTGGTAAGTGTTTTAAGTGTTTGCAACCTGGACATAAGCAACATGAATGCCCTCTTCGCACTCAACACCTTAATCTTATCAATTAAGAGCATGACAAGTATAATGAAGAAGATGATGAAATCATATATGGTGATGAAGAAGGCGGTGAAGTTTTGGGTTTCGACTAAACTCGAGGACGAGTTCATTTTTCAAAGCAGAGGAGACTGATGATGGTGGCTGGAATATTGGATGTAGATACGGGGATCTCTTCATCTATCTTGTCTTTACCTTGAAGAAATTGAGAAATTTGACGGGTGAGTTGATCAATAGAATCTTTCAACGAAATTTGAGTAGCTTGAAAAGAATCTAGTGAAACTTTCATCTCTTCTTGAGTCTCTTTAAAAGAATTGATGGCTGCATCAAAATCTTTCATTGAAACGAAATCTTGTTGATTAGGTGCCATTGGATCTTAAGAAAAGTGTTGCTGCAGAAAAACCTGATTCGACACTTTTTAGTAGAAGGTGTGTATCTCCCTGCTCAGAATTCCGAATTACAAACCGTTTATTGGGTTAGAAAGAAGACTCACAGATATTTCCAACAAGCTATAACACGTACACTGGTTCAAAGTATTCTGTCCTGGGTAAGCCTGCAAAGTTGACAAATATTTCTGAATCTGGATGGACGAAAACTGCTTGAACGGAAGGTGACGACGGACCACTTTCTAGATTAGGATCTAGAAAGTGAAGCTTTGATACCACTTAATGTAGAACTTAGAAGAAAGAGATAAGAATCTCTAAAAGAAGATAAGAAGATAGGGTTAGGAACCTAGACGAACGTGAAGCTTGGAATCCACCAAGTAAAAAGAAGGAATGAATGAATAATCTAACAAGAAAACAAGGATAACTCAAGAAGCAATTCTTCTATTCAATTCAATAATAATCAACCTCAAACTATTACAATACTCTAGGGCTTCTTTTATAGAGCAAGAAGCTTGTTTAACAAGTAAATGACTTCTAAATTAAACGACTTCTAAAAACATAATGATTCCTAATATAATATACTTAGACCTAAAACAATATATTCTAGAACATATTTCATACTTAGAATTAAAATAGTAACTCCTAACATGTCCTACATCAGATTCCAATTGAAATTGAAATGTGTACACTGTGCTGGTAACTTAAGGTCACGTCTCCTATGGAAAATTGTTTCATTTAGGGTCTGTTTGATAATCGGTGAATATTTTGGGACGATTTACCAGTAAATTTGGTCAACCGGGTAAAAGCAAGGTTTGGGGAATGGTCAACCAGGTCGAAAATAATTTATCGGATTCACCTGTGTTTGTTAACATCTTGGGTAAATGTTAGGCAACAGAATTCACCGAATTAACCGGTGTTTGATAACGTTTTGCATACCTGGTGAATCACAAATAACTATGGGCCATGGACTCTTTGATTGTGATATGGGTCATTATCCATTCATATTGGGCTATGGGCCAAGTACGATAAAGGGCTATTCAGGTAACATATGAAGCTTAACTATGGGCCATGGACTCTTTGAATTTGATATGGGTCATTACAAATGTATATTATCCACACCTCAACAAATGTATTAATAATTTGATTTTCGATAATAAAAATATAAATATAGTATTTGATTTTTGAACAAATGTCTTATTTTTATTACTATTATTATTATTAGGGCAAATTAGACTTACCCCACAGATTTATCGATTTAATTAGACTTACCCCACAGATTTCAATTTATTTAGAGAAACCCCACAGATTTGTAATAGACATTAGTCAACCGTCAGTTGACCTAGTCAAACTCATATTTGACATATATTTTAACACAAACTACTTTAAATACCCACCATTCCATTGTTACTCATCTTCTTCTTCCCCAAAATTGTGCATCTTGTACAAAAAAATTCATGATACCAAACAATTATTATGTTGACCCATCACATAAAAAAGATAAAATTGGTACTTAAAACCCTAACTTGATTTTACTTGAAGTGTTAGATATGCCTCATGTCTTGGTACTTTTTTCATCTTGTTTCATCAACACTCCAACCTTTAAACAATTGTATAAGTGAAGAAGATGATAAACAGTTTGTGTGCTCTTTATTTTAATTGGTTTGGAATGTAGGGTTACATCTCCATCTTTGGGTAAAAAATCAGATTTAACTTAATCAAATGGTTGCAAAACCATGTTGCCATGTGTTCAAGTAAGTTTTTTTTGTCTATGTAAAATACTTTAGGGATATTTTAGATATTTAATGTTAAAATACAAGTCAAATCTAAGTTTGACCAGGTCAGCTGACAGTTGACTAACATCTGTCACAAATCTGTGTGGTTTCTCTAAATAAGTTAAAATCTGTGGGGTAAGTCTAATTAAATTGCTAAATCTGCGGGGTAAGTCTAATTTGCCCTTATTATTCCCCTTATTTTATTTTATTTGATAGAAGAAATTTTATTGTAAGTAAAGATATACACAATGAAATAAAGATATGACCAAGATATTTTGTTTAAAAGAATTATCCAATATTTTGTTTAAACGAATTATCCATATTATTGGCAAAATTGGATAAACCCCAATTGGGTTTCAATAAAGAATTACAAACTTTCATACATATTGTTTTATTTTTTTCCAAAACAATCATTGCTCTTACAATATTTATCACATTGTAAAATATCGCTTCTCATACCGTTGATAAATATTATCTACATTGTAAACAATTTAGTGTGATAAAATTGAAAAATATCACTTGTAAACATGGGCAGTCATAATATACCTTAACATGGGCAGTCATGATATGTCATAATATACCTTAACAAGTATCAAACGTAATAACCTGTTATAACAAACAACATAAATTTATGTAGTGACGAAATTGTCAAATTATCCATATTATATCCTGTCATAATATATCCATATTATCCATATTAACAAGCAACCTGTCATAACCTATCATAATATATCCATATTATCCATACTAGAAAAAAAAATCCATCCATACTACAGAATCCTAGAAATATCCATACACACATACAGTTCACAGTTCAAGTAGTGACGAAATTGTCAAAGTCATGAAACCATTTCTACCCTCACATCTTCACTCTTCATCCGAAATAATGATCGGATCGGACGCAGTCCTTGCTACCTATGTCTCGACCGGTTCATAGTCACTGTCGTCGTAGTCGATGATGTTGCCATATGCATCGACTTCAACGTTCTCATCAGTATTGGGCGAAGCCTGAGCTGAGAGACCACCACCGGTAGAGGTGGAGTCCGAATCTGAGGAGGCTGAAGAGGAGGTAGAAGGTGCAGGTGGTGCTGAAATCTTGCGATTGGTGGTACGACGGACAGTGGAGGTAGTGCGTGCTGCTGAAGAACCTGGTGCTGCTGCTGAAGAGCCTGGTGCTGCTGAAAAACTACGTTGCTGCCTGCGAGCTTATTTCCTCCTTACAAGCATGTCGAGGGTAACACCAGAGTATCTCCCCTTACCGAGATGTTGAATCCTCAACAACACCTGGTCGCCCACGTCCAAGTGTTCCCCTTGAACGACACCTCTCCACCCTGCAGTCTTGAAAGAAAAGTGACCATACGGGTCCACATTTATCTCTAGATCATTGTACACCCGCAACCCAACAAGAAGCTCGACAGGTTGGTCTTGTCGGAGGCCACTGGTAAAAGCGGTCGGAATCGGCTGCATGTAATTAACAAACATAGTCATTTTCATTGTGGTTGTCATGTATAAAAAGTTGTGTACACAGAAATCATTTATCGACAACGTGTTGCGTCCCATGAACATAAATATCATTATTACAAACAAATACTGTGTAGTCCATCAAAACATGTCGTCTAGAATGAATTTTTGGTCATACATACTGTATGGTCCATTAAAACAAGAATAGTCCATTAAAAGTAGATTTCTCCATGTGGGCCATCACAATAAAAACTTAAATATGTGGGCCATGATAATAATGCAAAAGCACCAACATGTGGTCTCATATCATATATTAAAAAAATAATGGTAAAGTACTTACCATCCTACAAGAACCCTTCTCGTTCTTACCAACGTTCCATGGCTTCAAAACATAGTAGTCATTGGTGTTACTTGGGCCACCTTGTTCCATTGTCTACATTATAAAAGAATGTTATGTGTTGTGAAATACTATTATAACAAAAATGAAATAGATATAGAATTATTAATTGAAAAGGGGGACATTACATGCATAGAAATAAAGTTGGTGTGTTGTGTGGTGGTGGTGGTGGGGGGAGAGGGTGTCGTCATCGTATTTTTAATTAAAAAGGGGGTCATTACATAAACGAAGTTATAGATAACAAAAAAAAATAACATATATTTAATTAAAAAGGGTGTCATTACATAAAACGATATAAAAAGTTGATTACATAGATGAAGTTGGGGGTTCGTTCTTCGAACACCATCCCAGGATATATAAAACAGAAGATTGTTGAAGCAAATAAAACTAATACATATCCATTGGTAGATCCCCAGTGAAGATAGTAATTGGGGATAGGTAGTTTGGGTAATTTTTGGTCCTCATGCTAGCCACCCAAGGCTTTGTTTCAATGACATCATTCCATGCAACATCATTAGCCTTAACCATGTTTGTTGTGGGATCAAACACAAATCCTTCCGTCAGGCATAAGTCATTGATTTCTTGGTACTGTCTCTTTAGCACCTTCACCATACTCCTTACGTGATCCCGACTCAATTGCATACCGTAAGCCACACTAATCTCTTGAGCAATTCTTTCTTGCACATGTCGTGGAAACCCCCCAAATATCGAGACATTCCCATTAGGCTAAACTGTCAAGTTATGCATCAAAGTATAGTCGAATTCCCAACTTATGCAACAAACTAAATTAGGTTTAAAATCATCAGCAAACTTTTATGTTTTCCCAATTTATGCAACGCCGTCAACTGAAATCTAACAGACGTTAGTTTTTTTGCTGACCGGATAAATTTTAATATTAAAAAATATTTTTTATCAAAAAAAAAAAAAAAAAAAAACAATTAGTTTATCTCAAAAGAAGGTAAGTTTTGGGTTTCTAAACCCCAATTTTCAATTTTTTTTTAATTCTCAATCTATTGGATTATCAAATCGAACTTAAAATCTTAAAAAAAAAAAATTAAAAAAAAATAATTTAGTCAGCTATAAATTATTACACAGTCAGCAATAAAAAAAATTAAAAATAGAATACAGTCAGCAAAACCTAACATCTGTTAAGGATTGTTAACGACATTGCATAAATTGCAAAAACTTAAAAGTTTGCTGATTATTTTAAACCTAATTTAGTTGGTTGCATAAGTTGGGAATTCGACATTACTTTGTTGCATAACTCGATAGTTTAGCCTTCCCATTAATGAGATTGTCCATCAACTTGATGCAGAAAAGAGTTACCATGGGGGTGGACCATCGAAAATGACAGGTATGTGGATTATCCATAGAGAATTTTGTACACATTATACAACTTCAAAGATGACCATTGAATTCCAATATCAACATGCATATCCACAACCACAAAAATACAAAAACATTTAATAACATTCATAAATAAACCCCATCATACATATAGTCTTGTCCTTATTACAAACCATAATTAGGTATTACAAACCATAGTTAGGTATTTAATAACGTTCAAAGATTAATTTTAGTCCAAACCACGTGTTAAACATTATGTGGTGGTATTGGAAGAAATATTTGAGATGCGGTTAGGTAACTTTTGAACGGAGTATCTTTCAACTCCTTCCAATAATTGGGCATTTCAAGTTGTGCCCACGCCTCTTCGCTAGCTACAACCTTGCATTCCACCAGGTCAAATTTGAATCCCGGCCTCGCACACAAATCATTTATCTTCCCAACACGTTGCTTCAAATACTTGCAACGCCTCCGCACGTCTTCGTCCTCAACCTCAACATGAAAATTATTGGTCAAACCGGTTGCAATTCCTCGGTTAACGTCACGTGGAAAACTACCATCTTCTTTACCCAGCCCAACGATGATAGCCTCAAACATTTTCGTACACATGTAGTTATCCATATTAAAAGACCACCTAGGGCACCTTATGCGTTCTGGCCTATGTGCAAAGTGAATTCCCAGATCGGGAACTGGAACATTATATCGCCGGGGGGGGGGGGGGGGGTTGGCCCAGGCATCTGTGTAAAGGATAATTAAAATACAAACAATTCACAAATATTCATAAACAACGAAACACTGTTCATACATAGTCTTGTTACATATTATAAATACAATTTATTTTTGGAACAAGGCAAGAAGCTTGTTCATGTAAGGGAGCCATTGACCACAGAATCTACTGCAAGGAGTATTTTCCTCCCATGTCTCATTTGTCGCAATCACCCTTTCACGATGTGCATCCCATTGAAAACCCTTTATATTTAATAATCCACGCATTTGTAAATAGGTATAGAAAAAATACTTCACCTTATCGCGTACATCTTCCACCGACACCGACATAGACGTTGCTTACAAAACCTGGAAGACCACTTCTACGTGCATGTGTTCCTGGAAAGGGAAACCAGGTTCGTCTTTGTCAAGCATAACCACGTCCATTTTATGGTACCACCCTACCTTGAAAGTGCTTGGACCTTCCATTCTTCTAAAACCCAAAAACAACAATTACAAATAAAACAAAACTGTTTAAGGAAAATAGTCTTGAAAAACACCAACACATTCACATAACCACAAATGTACTGTCTATGTTATCAGAATTTGCCAGTTATAAAGCTACGGCATAACGATAATAAAAATATACAAATCTGCGACATAATATAAATAAAATACTGCATCCATAAAACTGCCGCATAATAGTAATGAAATCACGCCACATAATCCAAAATAAAATACTGCATCCATAAACGGTTAACGGTCATCAGTCATCAACAGAATATAGACTAGATTCATAATAGTTTGACAAACAGAATTCAACAGTCATCAACACCCTAAAGCTAGACACCAACTAGTGTAACTTTCTCATGATCCATTCCAACTTGTATTCGTCATCGATTCCCATAAACGTATAGATCATTTCTGGATTCCCTCCTAAGAAATCCATGCAGTCCAGGTAAGCTTGTCTATTTCCTTGGGTAAGTCCTTTGACAACACTTGAAACCTCTGAAATGTTTGGTTTTCCCATAGAGCTTGCTATCTGTTGCACCGCACAAGTCAATCCTTTGAAGGATGGAGGCTCAGGTATATCTGCCATGGTGTACTTCAACTTACAATGCTTTGGTATGACAGGTCCGCCATTATCATTCCCCTTGCGAGCAGCAGATGCTACCGAACCACCGTCTCCCTCAAAATCAGCAGTAGAAAGTGGTGGTGTATCTCCAACTGGGGTGTTTGTCGCAAACTGGGATTCTATTCCGTCAACGCCACCATCCCTTTCCCCGAGGGTCTCATCCTCATCTTCATTCACTGCATTGGATTGATCATTCACATCACAAACTGATACATGCCACAATAACCATGATGTGTAACTAAAAAATAAACCCACGTACCGGTTGGTTCGTAAGTGGGACTATCAAGATCATGGGCAGTATAGTTTCCTTCACCCATAGCCCAATCATCACCAACCAAGAATGACACCTGGTCAAAAAATGCCAAAACCTTACCATTGAAGTTCTTGGCCTCGGGGTGCGCCTACAATGAACAATCCATTAACAATTGATATCGCACTTTTGAATAACAACACATCAAACAAATAGGGCGTGAATTACCGCAATGTATGCAGCCCATGCGACAGGGTCGGCATTCACAACACATTTGTGTACCGGATCCCACCCAAATCCACTTGCATTCAACAAGGCTTTTGCCACGCTGTATTCTTTCCTCAAAGTCCTCATCCTGGATCGCACATTCTCCGGGGTCACAGTCATTCCCAACTTTGTATTCACGGCATTTGCGACGACAGTGTAGGTGTCGGACTTAAACCCATTGTCCCCCCGCCTACCACACTTACTAACTTCCTCGCAGAGAGTATCAAGTAAGATATCCATCATTGCTGGTCCCCACCTTTGTTGGGTCCTTTGGGATGGTAGTTAGGGTGGGGGTGGAACGGGAGGGGCACTCCATGTTTGGGATGGGGTTTGATGGTTCCTTCTCTTTGTTTTTTTCGTTGAGGCAGTCGACATTCCTTGAATATTAATCACAAATCATAATGCTTGATTACAAACCATGAATTCCAATCATAAATGCATTATTAATAAATTGTGTCATCGGTCCACAAGGAATAGAAAAAATAAACAAATATCCATTGTCTACACACAACACATAACAAACAATATGAAACACATGGTAGGGATACTTCAAAGATCATCATCCGAGTCTGTTTCGTATTGAAAATTGATGTACGCACTCCACATTTGATGACATAGTTGATCCCTCCAATTCGTCCAATTTAGGGATGGCACCATATTCATGGTCGGGGCTACAACTTCGACCGGTTCTTCCTCAGTTTGGTCCAAGTCATCATCCTCATTGTCAGGTAGTGCGTTGGGGTCAAACTCATCATCAGAGTCAACATCTCTCAAGAAATTATGTAGGGCAACACATGCCAAAATAATGTTGGATTGAACCCTAACGTTGTGGTGAGGGGAGTTCCTGAGATATGTAAAGCGCTTTTTCAAGACACCAATAGCCCTTTCGACAACATTCCTCAAAGATGAATGACGAAAGTTGAAAAACTCATCCTCATTCTGCGCTACTTGTCTTCCTATCTCTCTGATGTGGTATCGGGTATTACGATATGGAGTAAGGAATCCAGACACTAATGCAAAGCCGATATCCGCAAGATAGTATTTACCCCCTACAGTTAATGATTGTTGACGTATTAACATCATAGGTTCAGATTTACAGAACATGGGAATGTACATGGTAGGTATACAAACTTACCAGGAGGTAAGGTAAGTCTATGGCCAGGACGACGAACGACATTCCTCAACAAACGACCATCGTGAGCTGAACCCTCCTATCCCGTCAACACGTACATAAACCTCATGCTAAAGGTACACGCCACCAAGACATTCTGGGTAATCTCTCCTTTCCAGTTACGATATCTAGGTTGGTTTACCAAGGCAACACTTGTCTTGAAATGTGTACCATCGATTGCACCCACAACATCCTACGACCATTTATACATGTTAAGTAAAGGGATGCATTTCAAAAAAGGATTACAAAGTTATTGTGATTGACAAAGATAGGCTCCGAACCTTGAAATAATGGTGCCAATGATGATATGTTCCACAATCTGCGAGCGGAGAATTCTCCGCTGTCACATTGGTCACAACTTCTGTATATAACCGTAGGAGTGCCTTAAACACTAGATGGAAGAAACGGTTAACGGTTTCGGTTGATCGATAGAATTGATGGGCTGCCCTTCGGTTTCGCTGGTCGTGACCAACTGTTATAAGAAATAGGGCTACTTGTTCCTCAACCTTAAGATATCTCGTATCCTGCAATCCCAGTCTTGTAAGCCTACGACATAAGGAATGGAAGGCGATTCAGTTCATCCTAAGTTGATGATGACAGGACTTGCCGCTCTCCATGTAAAAACTCCTAAGAATACCACGTCGCATTTCATTTCGATTCGTACGAGGTGCACGAGGTAGTCGCATGTGGTTCATATATAATGCACACCACCACTGCCATGCCATTACCATGTGAACCACAACAATAACGACTACGACAGTAACTAGCCTACGTTCTTCTTCACCACTGTTCATTCTACAAAATCCTAACAACGTCAAAACTCCACTATTATAACACACACTTTGAACACGATTGTATTTTAAGTAAAACAAAACTTTTAAATTTAAAAACATATATTAAAAGGTGTCATTACAAATTTCATTACTAGGTGACGTTAACATATCCCAAAGTTATGTTACAATTACTTGAAAATTTTAAATAACAAATAACAACTTCAACAACACCGCGATGATTACAACTAACAAAACTACAATCAGGTTCTTCACCAACCACCAAGTATCATCTAAGAAAATTGCATGCATTGTGTTGGGGATACGGTCAGTCGAAGTAGAAGAAACACAAGAAGAGCTTCTAGAGGCAATGGGGCTGGGTAGTGGTTGGGAGCATGCAAGTTCTACTTTGGAGTCCAAGATCCTGTAGTAATTCAAAAGTAAGCGAGCTTGTGTGATTGAAGTGCAACCTTCCCAACATGTTCCTTCAAAATTCCTAATCTGAGCATCGGCTTGAGCCCAATTTGTATAAATACCAGGGTTCTGGCCATTTCGAACCAGGTAACATGCAAATTTACCCATTTCGAATTCTGGAAAATATATTGACAAATCACATATCTTTTTATAAACAAACTACCCATATTACAAATAACGGTACATGATGTAATTTAAACGAATTCAAACAAACTACCATTTCACAAATAACGGTACTTGATGTAATTTAGACGAGTACAGGGTATCAATTTTCATCGTGCATCTGGAAAAAAAAACATGGTCACAACATTATACGTTCATAGCATTTGAAAAAAACATGGTCACAACATTATATGCATTCTCATTTAAATATACATTCATTACTACGCATTTTAGTATAACATTCATCACTATACAATGTCAAAATCCATTATAAAGTGAAGCAGAGGTCAAAATTGGCATACCTTAAGCGCAGCAACAACAACCTGACACGCAAGCTTTCTATCGACGCGGACCACGGAGCACAGGAAACTACAACAGTAAAACGATCCTTGTGTTATAAAAATATAAAACAAAAATATATCGAATAGATCAAACGAACAAAAGAATGAATTACCTGTAAATGTCACAACAACAAACAGGTACAGAAATTATCGCCACCACAAATTCAAACCACCGTTGCGCATAACGAGAAACATACCAAAAAAAAAAAAACCCATAAATCAGTTAAAAAAAAAACACAAATTCAAGACACCAATAGCTCTTTCGACAACATGCTATTTAAATGGGGGAAGAAGACTAATCTAAAATTTAGTGTGCTCTGGGCATACCCATTGTCGTGTGAATAACAGTTGTACAAATTTTGAAATATGAAAAAGAATATAGATGCAGCATTGAAAAAAAAAATGCTATTAAGTAATAGTTGTACAGTGTACACCTTATCAGTTATTCTAATCCAAGGAGAAAATGGTGCTATATATGTTCGTTCATCAAACATTACCATATTTCTGAAGAACATGAGCGACAACAAAAGCATTATAGTTTTCTTTTGAGCCTCCCTAACAACTTTTACAGTAGAACATCAATGAGAATTAATGCACATAATACACTTTCTTGATATATATCACAAATTCAGCACATTGTGATTGATAAGGTGTCTCCATCCAATATATGTTCATGCAAATGCATTGCAGAATGCAGAATATGAATGTAACAACTATATACATATCTTTAAACGGAAAAATGCCTCAGCCAAATAATTCAATCAAATACGATCCTAATGAGTCGTTTGAAACGTATGAATCTGCAATTTTGGACACTAATTTTTCATGATCTGTTTTTGGGGGGTACTAGTTCCAATGCTTCAACCATATATTCTGAATGAAGCACTTTTTTAAAAATATCTCCTACAGTATAAGTTGCGGATTAGACAACTATAACAGTAACAATCTGTTAAATATCTTAGATGAAGTAAAGCAACTATCTGATTAAATCAAGGCACATCAGTATTATCAAAAAAACTATCATTCAAAGCATTCATTATATCAAATAACTTGGCTTTGAAATACTTTAATAGCCAAATTTACTCCGTAGGCTCATTATACAATCATTTACTAGTCACGGTTATAGATACGCTAGTTTTTAGTGATGTCAAGATACTTCATACTCGACACCCTTAAATGACAACTTGACAATCATAGCAGAAATGCTAGCTCATGAGAAACAAACAAAAAATGACACCCTTAGATAGCAATCATGGCATAAATGCTAGCTCATGAGAAACGAACAGAAAAAAATGACACCCTTAGATGGGGCAATACTGCAATAGAGTCGTCAAGCCTAAGGTTGGGAGGTCTAGTTTGGGTGGAATAGAGGCTTAGTGTTTAGCGATGGTGTTGTTGTGATTCTACTTTGTCCAACATTTTTTCCTTCTTTCTTTTTTTGATAGTTCCAACTGTGGTGCTTCTCTATTTGTAGTTCTGGCCTAGTTCGATTTCCATTTATTTGAGAGATAAAGACATGACTTCTAATTAGAGAAACATTTAGTGGACATCTAGATCTATTGCATATTATTTAACAGAAAGTGTTGATCATCCACTACAAAAGTATTGCACACCAATTTCAACATTTTAATTGTCCAGATATTCTTTTTGACACTTGTTCTTTGAGGTTGTAATGTTATATTGATGAAGTCCTAGGAAAATCATTAATATACAAAGTAAATCCTCTCCCCTTTACAAAAACAATGCACTCCAAGCACAAACAAAATATTTATACTGCAATCCTTCTAAACAAAAGATTTGTCAACACCCAAATACCCAATCATACAAACCTCTATGATATAAAGAATTATTCTATGTAGACTAAACTTCTCTACTGGTCAAGCAGTCTTCTAACATACGGACTAAGGAGCCAAGATTTGATAATTATGTCAGTACAACATTCCAACATAAGAAATGAGTAATATGTCCATTGCGAGCAAGAAAAGTAAATTAAAGTAATTCTTAATTTTGGAGACAAGGTCACAGTCATTACTCGAGAATGCAATATGCCAAGTGTATGATTCTTACCAAAACAAAGTCTGGGTATGCAGATACCATATGACATTTTAACTAGTGTACTTCATAGTTGAAGTATACCGTGATTTACAATTGAATAGTATGCATGTGTGCGAAATCTAGAAATTTGTACTCCCTTGAACAGAAAAAATCCAAGAAACGAGAGAAAGTTCATTAAAACTAACCTTGAAGAAGACAAAGTATGGGACTGCAGAAACTGCATAAGCCTCAGATAACTCTGGTTGCTCTTCAGCCTCAACCTAAAAATAATATTACAATTAGACTGTATGAAAACTTGCAATTAATATAAACCTCCAGCATATGGAAAACCCTAAAAAAATCAATTGCCACATATGTTTTCAGATTTGTGTTCTTTTACAAGATTTATATGGCAAAGCTGAACAGTTTTGCATGGGTTTTTGGTTTATAACAGACGTGAGGGACAAGATTTGAAACTGGTGTTGTCTAAGCCCAATGAAAGAATGCAAACTAATTCCGGTAAAATACATAGAACAATAGCATATGAAAAAATTGTATCTTCTTTCTTTTACAAAATTTTGCTTCTAAAATGCTAATAATTTTAAACCACTACTTTTATTAGTTCAAACAAATACTTACAGTACATTTGGGTTGACATAATTTTGATGACACTCATTGTTAAACAAATATATATAAAACTCTTGTTGCAGATGGAAGTCAAACAAAAATAAACACGCTGTATGAATGGGAAACCACCAGCAATGAATGGATTTGAGCAAGAAACATTAAAAGCTTCTGCTGAAAACATTTGCAAAAGGTGTAGATGCAGGGATTTTTCAAATAAAAGCCAAACCCATGAACAAAAAACCCCAATTTTATACAAAAACCCCAAATTATGCAAAAACCCCAATTACAAAAACCCACAATTTTCAAAAACCCCCAATTATAGAAAAAACCCCAATTTTCTAATTTCAGCAACAGTAAAACCCTAACCCTAAATTTCATAATTTCATGAAATTATGAAAACCCTAAATTACAAAATTCTAAATTTCATCAACACAACCCTAAATTTGCATAATTTATACAAATCCCCAAATTTTCGAAAATCCTAATTACAAAATTCTACAAAATCGAACAAACCTAGCTTAACCCTAAACTTCAATTTGTGAAAAAATGGTTTAAAGCAACAAAACATTTCGAAATTTGTATACATCAAAAGAGAAATCGAAAAACAGAAATGGATGTTGCGAAATTTGTAGAAGATATAGAAGAGAAATAGAAAAGAAGTTATAGAGAAATAGAAAAGAAGAGAAAGTAGGAGATTACCTTTTCGAAATAGTGATGAAATCAAGCTTTACACCGCTGCTGTCGCCATCGCCATCGTTGTTTTTCGTTTTTTTTTTTTCAGATCTGGTCCAAATTTGTTAAGGAAAAAAAATTATTAGCTTTTATACCTATGCAAATGCTAACGGGTAAATAGGTTTGGCAAATTTTACCCAACCCCCCCCGGAACCGATTCACCCGGATGAATCCGGGTAAATCCAATCACGTGCTATTTTTCGGTAAAAAACAACCCGAGCAAATTTTGGTTATCAAACACCGGTGAATGTCTGGTCAAACTGAGCAAAACCCATTCACCCGGGTGAAAACCCTTATTCACCGGTTATCAAACAGACCCTTAGTAAGACGAAACGTCTGTATATACAGTACTGGTGGCTATTGGAAACTCCCAACAAACTTTAATGATCATGTTTAATCATTTACAAACTGTATGTGAATGAGATAATATGGGTGGGTGGCACTTGGCACTAGAGACATTAATTGAAAAAGATGTTCATTAATTCAATGCCATCTGTGAAAGAAATATCTTTGATTATACCATGATGTTCTTCAAAGCAAATACTTTTCGATGAAATTAAAACTACACTGTAAGTCTGTAACTGAGAGTTACAAGTGTGAATAGAACCAAGGATTTAATGGTGCTTGGAGTTAAAACTCTGTATGATCTTAACAAAGATCAAACTATTTTATATAGTTCATATGAGATGAACTAAGATTGAGAAGTTAGAAAGGATTGTGTGTGTATCAAATCTTGCTACCAACCAAGAGAAGTTAATAGTGGAATGGTTTAACAAGATTAATCCCTCTACTCTTCATATAGTCTGTATAAAAGACTAAAGTTTAAAGGAAAGTGAAAGAAGAGATTTCTTGTCAACGAAGGCACTGGTTCAATGGAGTCTCTTCCATAACTGACACCTAAACTATTGGGCCTGGTCAATTTATTTATTTGAAGGTTGGGGCTTGGTTTATATGTAAATCAGTAAGGCCCATGGGATTTTCTATATATTGACATTCATGTGGGCCATGAGCTTTTAAATGGAGTAAGGCCCATTTAAGAATCAGAATCCACCAATTCTCATAACAACTAGTTTTTGAACCCGTGCTACGCACCGGGATTTTTGTGGAACTATAAAGAAATTCTATTATAATATAATTTTCAACTATAATATTCCAATAAATCTATAATAAAATTCGACTATAATATAATTTTCAACTATAATATTCCAATAAATCTATAAAGAAATTCAACTATAAATTTTTTTTCCTACGATTATAATAATTGTGAACTCATCTAAATATTCTCACTTTCTTAGTCTATGTCTTCCATACTTGAATATTTCTTGGTTTTTTGTATTTTACAATGATTTTTTGTTTGTAATATTTGTTTCGTATAATTTGATATATCCTTGTCTTCGTAGTTGATTTTGTATAGTCCGTTGTGATTCGTTTAATTCACAGCTACCCTGATTTCTGCTTTTGGTAATTTCCCTTTTTCAACAATATATTGGTAATATAAATCTGTCAAAAAATTATGTTAGTAATATTTATGCAATTAATAATTTTTGTCATATTTTTATTTGTACTTGCATATAAAGCAGGGTAAAATGAGGATACTATTCCAGTGAAATCCAATCTTTCAGGTTACTATCACGAGTTGGAGACATAAATTTTACTTTCTGAGTTAGTCGCTTAGATTCAGTGTATGCTTACTATTCAGAAAACCGTTGAGATGTGAAAGAAATACTTTCTTCACTATAGTATCGTATTCAATATTTTTTTCTTTTTTGGTATCTTTGTTTTGGTACTGAGCATCAAGCCAATTTTTGTTGAATGCGAATGTTATGTCCATTTTTTCCTGCATTTTATTATTTTAAAAATTAATTTAACTTGCATTAGCATTAGAGATAATAAAAATATTGTATAATTGAAAATTTATACATATATTGTAATGACTGATGCAATTTTTTAGTTGCATCTCTGGTTTTAGACAGGACATTGCTACTACATTTTTTTTAATTTTATTTTCCAATGATTTTTGTATGTTATTATTTTTTTTTTTTATCATAAAATTGTGGAACTGGTGCTTTTAACCGGGGGTGGTGTTAGTAATTTGATGTGTTTGTATATCAATAAATACCTTAGTCACCAGAGTATGCTGATAAAATAAGTGTGGGCTAGCTTTACACAATTTTGAACTCAAAATATATTCCCAATATTCTATGGAAGAAATATTCAATACTCATACACCTGAAGAATACACACCTATGCTTACTGTAATGTATTTCAGTGAACATTTACTGATTTGGATAGAAGAGAATGAAATTTTTCTTTAAAATACCAAATTGCTAACTTTTGCTCAATTTCATTGTAAAAAAGAAATAAATAATAAATTAAAAATACGCTGAATCCTACATTGTTATCAAAGATGTCTTCAACATTGATATTTGAAACTTCAAAAGGTTAGTGACATAAGATGCCAATTTTTTTAACAAAACACACTGGCAAGTACACAGATAATGGAAGAATAACCAAATAACTCAGATAGTACAATGTTTGTTACTTAAATTGTCAAGATAATCTCATAATTAGACGTTTTTCTTAAATTTCCAAGATAATCTGCGTCCTGATTGGCATCATGATACATAATCTGTGTCCTGATTGTCAAGATAATCTGCGTCCTATCACAAATTCATGATAATCTGCTTCTTGTATTCACAATGAAGTGCCACCTTAACACTTTGTAATATCGCATTAATTTCTCAGTTCATATTGTAGATAGATATCACATCATCACAAAAAACTCTGACCACTTGCCCATTACAGTCGCTTGCAACATCTGCATAGGATCCAGTTGAGAATATACATAAGCATTATTATGGATAGTTGATAAAGAAATATAAATTTTCTGCATAGCATTACAGTATGGATGATTAATTATATCTATCATTTATAAATATCTACAGAAAAGGAATTGATATCCAGTAAATAATTATCCATATAAATCAAAAGTATTTTTGAGAATATAAAGTATATACTTACCAATATCTAGGCAAATTGTTGAATATTTCCTTGTACACAATGTTTTGTGTATATCCATCTGGTTCATTGCTATTGTTTTTCTTGATCAGAACTTTGAGACCATCCCTAGATGTTGTGCGAGACACAGCCACGTATAATTGTCCATGAGAGAAAATTGGTTTCGGTAAATAGATACCGACATGATCGAATGTCTGTCCTTGACTTTTATTTATAGTCATTGCGAAACACACCTTCACTGGAAATTGTTTTCTTCTGAAGGTGAATGGCCACTTTGTGTCATTTGGTTCCATAATTATTCGAGGAATATATACCTTATCTCCAATGTTGGTTCCAGTTATGATGACTGCTTCTATCACTTTGTTCCCGAGCCTTGTTACAATAAGCCTTGTACCATTACATTGTCCTTTGCTTTGGTTCATATTTCGTAAGAGCATAATTGGTACGCCGACCTTTAATTCCAGTTCATTGTTTGGAAGGCCTGAAAATTTCAATGAGTTCAGAAACTCTGGACCCCATAACAATGATTGTTCGTCTGAAACATTTGTAAGTTTGCCTATTGAGTCTGAACTGTAGTATGTATGGGAATTTCCTGGTAGCGATGATATAATGTAAGAATTGATTTCATCAACGCTTTCGTTTGTAGGAGACAAAATACTTCTCTCTTTCAAGTAATTTGTGCTGCTGTTGTTTTCAGTAAGATTGGGATAAATTGTTGATGCTATTTCTGCAATGCAATCCTCTGTTTGTGGAATAAGCAAATCATCTGGTATCTTAATCCAAACAGGTTCTTCATCTTCGTTTATTGATATTGCAGGTAGATTTCCATCTCCCAAAGCTAAGACCCATTTACTAAATTCTTTTATTGACTTTGCCTCTTCTTGGTTAAGACTTCCATTTTGTAGCCTCATATTTTCAGTTAGCACAAACACCTGACAGTTTTTCCAGACTATAGACCTGTTCACAGAAGCGTCTACTATATCTTCTCTTGATCCTCTTGGAATAACGGGTAGTATTTGTCTGAAGTCTCCTCCCAATAGGAACGTTTTACCACCGAAATCTCTTTTATCAGAATCTACAATTTTGAACCTCATTAGGTCTTTTAAGGTTCTATCAACTGCTTCGAAATTGTGTCTGTGATTCATTGGAGCTTCATCCCAAACAATCAGATCTGCCTGTCTTATAAGTTCTGCCAAATTTGATCTTTGAGTTATATCGCAGCATGAATCCTCATTGACCGGTATTTGAATTCTGAACCTTGAATGTGCAGTACGTCCACCAGGAAGCAATAGTGATGCTATCCCTGAAGAAGCAACAGCCAACACAATTTTACCTTCAGAGCGTAGTTTTGAAATGATTGTCATGTACAGGTATGTCTTCCCTGTTCCTCCGCAGCCATAAACAAAAAAAACTCCTCCATTTTTAGATTCCACTGCATTTGTAACGATGTCAAAGATTTCTCTTTGTTTTGTGTTCAGTCCAGATTGCAATCTTGACGATTCATTGTGAAGGTCAACAGTGTTATAGCTCAATTCATCACTAATTAATCTGTTTTGAACTTTAGGTAAGAAAGACATATCTGGATATGGAAGTGGAGGGTAGTCATTCAGTGATTTGCCGCAATGATTAAGTACCTTCTCTATCTCATACAATGTGTAGTTCTTGATTTGTTCCTCTGTAAGTTGTAACTCTGCATTTTTCAGGAGTCGTCTTTGATAATATAGGATGTCATCTGATAGCCATTTCCAAGTTTTCTCCCATAGTTCTAATGGTTCGGTAACTTCATTAAATAGCAACATGGAAACAAACATATGCCTTAATTTATACCCACGGCCCCAATGGCTTGCTTCTTCAATTGCTTCAAACCATTCATTGTCATCATCTAGTAGTCCTCGCGCTTTACATGCTTCTTTAAAAGTATTATATGTTATTTCCCCAACTTTCTTCAATTCATTATAGGTGCGCGGTCCTTTGACAATATTTAGAAGCATTCTTAAATAGTATCTTTCTCCTGATGTTGGAAGAGCATAGTACACACGTCCTATTTTAACCCCTGATTTTCTTGGTCTCCACTCTTTTTGTTTTGTTTCCCACACAAATTTTGTTGGGAAATCTACGTACGTCAGTTCTCTGCCTTGTTGGTATTTAGAGTTAGCATCCATCCACTTTGTGAATTTTGATTGGTCTACATCATCTTTTTCTAGTACTTCATCCAAGTCTTACAGGTGAATTTGGATTACAGGTGAATGTAATGAAAAGATCTGGGGGTCCTGTCCATCTACATATTGCTATTGCATCTTGATAATTTTGTATCATATATCTTGGACTTCCAGTAAAAGATGATGGTAAAATTAAGCGCTTTCCAGCTGAGGCCGGAGTCGTGTCACCTGCTACGACTGCATCTTTTAGTCCAGAATATAACTCTGCTCTCAGTTTTGTCTGATGTGTCCTAACCCATTGTAGTCTGTATTCTTCAATACATGCATATGCATCCACTAAAAACTGTTGGAACAAACGTCCTCCACAAACCAAAGTATGTCCTTCATTGATTCTTTGTTGTATCCTATATGCGTAGTATTCCCTCATGGTTACAGTTGTTCTTTTTGATGGAACATATGTCTCAATGTTCCTGTAATGTATTCCTTTTTCTATATCCGTCTTCTGCATATGGAAATAACAAAGGATACTGCATGGCCATAAAGCTTGGATGTAACTCGTTTATTCTCTGTAATCCAATGTCTTTGTGGTCAACTACAATGTATCGTTTCCATTTCCAACAATTAATGCAGCAATTTCAGTTACTGAAGGGAGATTATACTGACGTCCATCTTTTTGCCTTGAACCAATAAGCCGCATACGGACTGGCATTAAATCTGAATCTTGGTACATGTCCTTGACCATTCTGAATGCTTTTGTAAGTGAATTTTTCTCATCAAACATCTTAATGAGACCATCTACGATTGAAGCATCTAATTCTCCATTGTCATTGTTACTGTTTAATATTTCTAGTCTCCTAGATACTTCGTCCCCTGAATACATGTATAGTTGTGCGAATTTCTCATTTTGACCATCAACAGGTAACAAAGAGCCTATTTTGTGGTGATTCTGTCCATTTATTCGGAAAACATATGGACCTCCTCCATTGTTTATACTATGATCAATACGTCCTCCCATCTATGTGAAAGAAAACATGGAGTTGTATTTTCTTATATTATTTCTGAATCTTCTTGTTGTTGCACCTCCTCTATAATCTAATAGTTCTTTTAAAAAAGAAGGCGTATTTGGAAGAAGAGGTAGCAATACCTTTCCGTTTCCACAACATATTGTGAATTTTGGATTTTTTGGTTTTTTGTATTTTTCATTCCTCTCTTCATACCAAACCACTGCTTTACAAAAACTGCATTCTTTTGTTGGGTTGCCAAAATCCCATGCTTGTTTAAATCGCCCTGGAAGAAATCAGATTGATTAGTATCAAGATATATTTGTTAATTATATTTTTTTTTTCAAATTTGACATACTTATATGAGGTTGATTAATTTTGTTTTCAATGTCTTCTTCCGAATCTTCTCCACTCATATGTGAGCTACAATTGTCATCTGCAATAGTGATGTCATCTTGATTGATGTCATGAGTTTGATCTGTTATGCTAGTTTCTTTGATGCTTGGTAGTTCTCCTATATTAAAAAATTAAATGTTAGATATATAAAACTGAAAACATATATTAATATATTTGAAATAATTTAAAAATTGATGTGGTTTACCTAAATCTTGAAGGAACCGAATTGAATTTAGTCTTGCGCTGGTGACTTGACAACCATCTGTGTTATTAATATCCATTGCCTGAGTATTTGAACTGAATGAGTTAAGAAACGAACTGGTCTGAGTTTTGCTTGAATTTGAAGATCTTCTGTTGCTCCTTTGTTGAATGATGACAGATCTTCTTAATGTCCGTGCATCTCTAGCTTGATCTTGGTTGTTGATTCCTAAATTTTATTGTCCCATGAAATTATTTAAATGTTAGAATTAGGATATAAAATAAAATTTAAAAAAAAAGAATGAATGGACATCACATAGTGTTGAAAAGTGGGATTCAGACCTGGCAATTGCTGTCTTCTTTTATTTTGTCCGTCATTTGCTAGTTCACCAGGTATTATATCCCTCATATCTAATTTAACAGGTTACGATTTTATTGTGACTTTTTGTTGACGCAATACGAACATAAACTAAAAACTATTCCTAGTGATTAATTATATACCTTAACAGCAAAAGATTGGAAATTTTAAACAATGCATACCTGATATCTGTGGTTTTCTTCTTCTCTTTTGTCCGGCATTTATTTGTCCGGCAGGTATTTTAGTCATGTTACCTAATTTCACATGTTTCAATCATATATTTTAGTCAGGTATTATTTCGGTTTCAACCCAAAAAAGAGGCAACTCTTAGTTATTTGCATGAAACAAATACATAAATGGCAATGTATGTGTAAACAGGGAGTGTTAATGTTATAGTGTTAATATCTGCATGAAACACCATTAATTTGTTAATCATCCGGGAATGGCAATACACAACAACATTAGGCACAATAGATAATATCCTAAATCTAAACCTGTTACTTCGATATAAGAGTGAAACTGCAATGTAACTCTTGTGTTGACTGCGAGTCTAGCAGATGTTGTTCTTAGGTGAAGTAGAAGGTTGTTAAATTGAGACAAAATCTTTTAATATAAAAGCAAAATTGAAGGATTAAATTGAGTTAATGAGACCTCTCTGACAAATCATTGAGTGATTATCATTGATTTTCTAATGTTTGGAATTGATGATTAACTCATATTGATTAATCAAAAGACAAATTTGTTGAAAATTGGTTGCTTAATTCAGACTTATATATAAAATTCAAATTAAACAATGTAGAATAGTTAATGTATTAGACTTAAAATAATTTGTAAGCATTTAAAGATTACCTGTCTCTTGTGTTGATTGAGATTCACCAAATAGCAGTATGAATAATTGTACATTCTTGAGGGAAAGATATATTGGTAGAAGAACTTCAAGTTATTTTGTGGATTGTAGTTTTACCCAAATAAGAGAGAAGAAGGTGATATATATAATTTTCTTGGTAGAAGAGTTTGAAGTTAATAGAAATTGTTATAACATCGAAGGTGAATAGAAATCCATGACTTGAAGGTGAATAGAATTTGATTTCGATATGGTTTTGGTGAATGATTTCCTAATTGAAATTGATTAGGTTCAGTTAATTGATTTCGATTTGGTGATGGTAGATGATTTCGATTTGGAAATTGATTAGGTTCAGGAAATTGATTTCGATTTGGTGTGGGTTGATGATTTCGATACTGTACCTGTGAACAGTTTAGATTAGTTTTGGGCTTCAATTGTGGGCTTAAGTTGTATTCTCAAGTCGCGGAGAACACGCCACGTGGCACTTGTTAGGCTCCACTATTATATAGTATATAGATTAGTGAAACTGTTTTGTCCGTGGGATCTTTCCCAGACGAGATAACAATACTTGCTTAAAATGTGTTGTTCAACACTTCAACAGACAAATAAGAGTAAATTCAGATTGAAACCTAGAAGTTTCAATTTGTGCGCAGTATGGAGATCATAAGTGGATGGAAGTCTTCCACTTGCCCGATCGTCCTGAAATATATACAGTAGTTACACAACATCTGCGGCTACATCATGTACAAATTCCGTGATCATCTAACGGTTGGATGTTCAGCTATAGTCAAAACGGCATTACTGTCATTTGGTACTAGTTAAATTGAGCCTATGAGTTTGGGCCCATGATTTTACTGTTTCTGTTGAGGCCCGTGCGATGGGCTGGGCTAGGAAAATACTTAATAAAGTTAAGTCTGGTCCAATATAATCTCGCTTTAAAGTTGAGAAAATCTGAATTATTGGTTTAGACAATTTCTTTACTTTATTAGGGAGGGCATTTATTTTAGCCAAAAATGTGAATTATGGCTAGATAGATGCATACCACCTTTTATGACATTAGTGTAATGAGACACATTTAAATATGATATATTTTAATTAACATTTATCTGTCATGAGAAAATTGAAAAACTGTGGAGGGCATAGAAGTCTCTAATAATTCTTATCAAGCGGAATTATATGAAAAAAAATTTATGTGTTTTCGAAGCACATTACTCAAACTCTCTTGATAATGTGGGGGTGCATTGACCCTAAGAGTAACATTATTTTCAACGAGATTATGAAATTGTCCAAAACTTATCTAAATCTCATACCATTTAGAAGCGAATGATTTCTTTATAGAATCAAGGCGACAAGTTTTTCAATTCGTTGAGGAAATGAAACCTTTGCTTAGGTGTAAGCAAGTTTAGGATTAGATCCTAAATTTAAAATTATTAAATTCCTTAAGTATGAGACTTATGTGGAAGCAAAATTTAACAACACTTCCATTCATTTGAAAGTGTACCGAGCCATTGGTTTAATACATATTGATTTATGTACGCACTCGCTATTGCTTAGTTAAGGCATAAGTACTTTTACAAAAGTACAAAACTAGATTTGAGAATCAGTTTGGACAATTAAGATCATAACATCTTGATAAAGGGGGTGAATACGAATCTTTATTAGTTCAAATTTATGTTGATCAGAATTTTAAAAGATATAATTAATCAATATTATGTCTATAAATTCTTGTCTATGCGAGTTCTTAAGGGGAATTTTACGTATGCTTAATTACATATAGAGTACCCTATAAGAAAAATGATAGTGTTCCATATAAAATATGGAAAATAGTGATGACAACCCAATTGAATGCTTTCAAGTGTGGGGGTATATTACAATAGAGATATAGTATCAAATACTGTAACGAAGTCATGTGATATTACAATCTGTGAGACTATCTTTCCACATAGGAAAGATCATATTGACACTACTCCAAAATAAATATTTTGGTATCTTGTGCGACAAATGAATGAAAATGTGATTCAGATAAAACTGAATTATATAAACTAAGATAAACTAGGGCTAGAACCTCAAACTCTTTTGGTCTAGATTTTCTATCTTATATGATAAGAAATTTGAGCATGGAGGCAATGCCTTCTTTTAAAGCTTTACTTTCGAGAAAGTGACAGGTAGTGAGTTTGAAACTATTAAATTACATGGGAATTGATTTATCTTCTTTTGAGAACTAAATCATTCGGGTATAAATAGTTTTCAAGAGCAAAATGAAACCTAATGGTTCCATTGGTAAATATAAAGCTATTTTACCAAAAGAGTGTTGTCAAAAGAAGATTTAAACTATCTTGACAACTACTCACTAATCACGAGGATAATATCTATTAAGATATTAATAGTCCTTGCAGCCATATATGATATGGAAATTCATCAAGAGGATGTTCAAAACTGCATTTGTAAGTGGCGAGTTAACTGAGAATATCTATATGAATCAACCAAAAGTGTTCCAAATCCAAGGATATGGAAATAAAATGTGTAAACTGGTTAGATTCTTATATGGTTTAAAATAACTTCCAACACAATGGCATGTGACGCTAGTTGAAATTATATTAAAGAAAGAGTTTCACATTAACTAATATGACAAGTGCGTCTATTTCAAGTAAGTATGTGAGACTTATTCAGTTGTTTGTTTATATGTTGAGGACATGCTTATTTTCCAGACTAACAATGAAGTCATTATGTCTACGAAAATATGCTTAACAAACAACTTTGATGTGAAAAATCTAGAGAATCTAGACGTTTATCTTGAGAATTAAGATAATAAGATCTCTTAATGTGCAAACTTTATCTCAATCAAATTACATTGAGAAAATTATAGATATAGACTTATGCAATATGGAATTACTAAGGTGAGTACTCCTTGTATTCCATTTATGGTGTTGCATAAAATATTGGTCCTACCATTTTTCAACTCGAGCATTCTCGTAATATTGGTAGATTAATGTACATTGTGACTTGTACAAGACCATATATTGTTTATTCTATCAGTAAACTAAACACTGGGATGTATTACTACGAGTGTAAGTATTTGAGGAATACATATTACATATTGCATTATGGAGAATATCCAAATGTCCTTGAGGGATACACTAATGCAAATTGATTTTTTGATACAAGAAAATCAAGAACAACTAGTGGTTATGTGTTTATCAAAACACATGTTGCAATTTCATGAAAATCTTCTAAACAAATGTGCATTGCACAATCCATATGGAATTTGAGTTTATAGCTATAAGTAAAACAAGTGTAGAAGTTGAGTGGCTTCAAGAACTTTAGAAGATATTCCACTATGGCCTAACAATGTGGGGGTCATATTATGCAATAATATGGAAAGAAAAAAATTAATGTACAACGGTAAGTCATGATGTACAAACAATACATCGTAGACATAATACCGTAAGGCAGTTACTCTCAAATGGAATTACATCCATTGATTATGTGAAATCAAAAGATAACCTAACGGATCAATTTATTAAGGTTTATCTAGAGAGAAAAATAAATGTGCATCAAGGAGAATGGGCCTAAAGCCTAAACCAATACGAGTTACCTTATACGGAAACCTAACCTAGCGACTGGAGATCCCACAGACTAGGTTCAATAGGACAACCAGTTCTGAGTAACTCACACGGGAGCACTTGAGAGTCCTACTCCATCCCGATTCCTATGATGCAACAAGTACAACCTACATGCGATAAAGAGGTTAAGCTATGCTTGTAATGACGTCTATATCTTGTGAAATACAAGTGAGGTATTGTAGGATACCTTTAATAGAAGCGGTCACCTATGTTAGTGAGAGTTGGGTCGGCTCTATGAGGATTCTTAAATGCAGAATTTCTCTAATAGCACTCGCAGAACCTAAGATTGTTCAGGGCTAAAATGAACACAACCGAGAATTGAATTTGAATCGGAGCAATGTTGTGCATGGTTTATTGTCTTGGTTTACACCAACAGCTGACAGTTCAAGATGAAATATTTCACTGATTAGCTAAGTAAATCCGATAGGCTTATGCTACGGAAGGTTCAAAGTGAAATATCTACCTATCCCGAGGCAATATTGTTCCAACATACTCTTCGAAATTTTTGAGATGTTGTAGAATCGTTTTCATTCATGTGGGGGATTGTTGAAGGAAAATTCCATTATATATGAATGAAATATAGAACTTAATGTTCTATAGTCCCATAATGGGTTATGGGCTTGTTTGGGTCTTATAAAACATTGTAGATAATTGTCACTCATGTGGGGGATTGTTGGAAATATATTTTCTAATTAAATATTTTGTTATGAGTGAAAATGAATGAGAAAATGTGCATCCATTGGATAATACCTTTTAGGAATTGGTGTGACCAGATTCAGTGTATTTTCATAATTCTTTATGAAAAGACATGTTTTTTCCTTTAATCTACAATAGGTGTCTATTTGTGAAAAGGTAATTTGAAACAACTTATCACCTTTTTGTAAAAGGTGTATGTATGTGAGAAGACACCTATGAAGATCGAGACACTTATGTGACTATAAATAGTGTGCTAATTTGGCCAATTAGTATACAATTAATTAGACAAAGTCTTCTTCATTTCTCTACAATAATTCGAAGGGTTCTTCATATTCGTTCGCTCGTACTCTACTATTACAGTGCAGTTTAGTAGAGTGAAGAACTGTTGTATCTTGGGAGACCAATCGTCCAGAGACTGTTTGCACCATAGCAGAGACGTAATATTGTCTTAAGGAAATTGTTTCGGCAAGCCTCAGTTCATTTTCTTCTCCAAATCGATCTTTATGAGAAAAACGTAGTAAGTGTTTATTTAATTTTGAGTTTATTGAGTATAAATTCTTTTGAGTTTTATTCTTTAGTAAAATTAATTTTATAATGTGTATTACAATGATATACATGTGTTTTTTATGAGTTCACACATATCATTACCAACAGGTAGGGCTAGATGGGATCCAGTTTGATTCCCAAATATTTATGGAAGTACCATCCCCTACATATGGAAGTATACATTTGAATTGAGTTGTGACTATCTTGTTCATGTATATTGGTTAAGGGTTTCCTGGATTACTTTAAAACTCAATTGTTTTGTGTCTTGTCTCTTTCATGAACTGGGATACCGTTTAAAATTCATATTATAGTAGTTTGGCTGTTGCACTATCTGTTATTTTGGATTGCGATTTTGCTTTATATTGTGGTTCGCTGAGTAATAATGCTGATATTAACTGGAAATATCTATTGTGGTTCGCTGAATAATCTGATATGTAACTGGAAAATAAGGTGGACATTCACATAATCACATATCTACTTTAAGCTTTTGCTTGTACCACATCCACTAAAATGCTTTCCCAGCTTAGCAGCAACAGGTACTAGATGTTTTGATTTCTAACTTTTTAAGTACAAATGTAGAGCTCATTGATAGGAGGCATCATCAATTATGTTTGTTATTGAACTTGCTTTACTGAAAATAGAAGATTTAAGTAATTTTTTTATTTTTTATTTTTTTTCCAAACAGAATATATATTGAAGAAGGCAATTTGTTTGCTCTTGGTTAGATCTTAAACTTGATTTAATTGTTGTCCAGTTATGGAAAGGTTGCAAAATGTTGCAGGATAAATTGCTAAACGCATACAAGTAACTGTCGATATTTAAAACTAGCTAGAATCTGCATTGCTTTAACTGGTTGATGTGAAACTCGAGGCAGAGAAGAAGATTTGTATAGTTTGAGAATGTATTCTATTTACTTGCATCCACTGTAATACAGAGGCCACTTTATAGCTGTTTCTCGATCTCTATAATAGTATAATCACCCTTAACCGAATAGCAGAGAAACTAACTTTAACAGACTGAAGGCCAGTAAGTATTTGATAAAAACCTGTTTATATGTCTTATGGTATATGGATTACTGCAAGTCTGCAACAATAAACACAAATTGCTAATGCTGGTAAAATTACAAGTAAAATAAGGCTCAGGCTGTTCTAAGCAGTAGAAGATTTAAACAACAATGGGTGAGCCTTGAGAAGTTTTAAGAAAGATTCATCGTCAACATCTTCTCCTTCGAGCACCAATTCAGGGACAAATTTGCAGGCAATGACCAGAAAGAAGACCAAAGACAGCAACTCGTTGAGGCAAATGCTGAACTGTGAGTAGAAAAAGAAATAAGCGAAGATGGCATGCAAGACAAGGTAGGAAGGATAATAAAAGAACATGGAGCAGTAGGGGTATTATATGCTCCAACCAATCAAAACACGACATGTCACGACCCGAATTTAAAAAAAATATAAAATAAACCCAGGCCACAACAATTTCTAACTCAAAAACCAGGTCCAACAAAAATCTTAAATAAAATACAGTGAAGAAAAATCCAAACGATAAAAGTACTCCTGATTCCATCCTATTATACAACACAACCTACGCCAACAAAATACATGAATACCACTTTCAAAAAAATAGATGACTGAAACATCTAAAGATCTCTACTGGTCCCAACAAGCGATCCGTCACAGCTCCATAGCTCTAACCTCTCCAGCCTGCATTCCAAATGGAACACACCCACGTGCAAAACAAAGCAACATGGGTCAGCATGAAAGCTGGTATGAGTAAACAAGGGGGAAATCTATTCCCATAAAATAACGTAATAAATATACAGTTCCAACATATAATTGACAACATAATTAACCTTCAAGAACAATTCTTCCATACTGGGACAATAAGCATACGCCAAAAACCATATCAATTCCATTATATTTAAACCCTTTATCCATTATTTAATCACATGTTTAATTCTATTATTCACTTCTAATTTATCTATTTACGATGTTAATTGATCGATAATACAAATACATTACCTAAGCAGCAATTGTCTTTAAGGATAGGTCTATCCACCTGCACAAAATAAATTAGTTGACCTATCCACCTGCAAAATGAAGTTAATACATAATACACAAATATAATAAAAATAAAGCAAATCACCTACACGTTACATGTTTTCTAATACTTTGTATCAATCCAAAGGTACATTCCGTTCATTCAAACCATTAATAATGATTCATTCTAACTCTCCATAAGTTATAATCTACCAAAATGACAAGTTCAATTATGACTATTAATACGCATAATAAATAAAACAACGCAGTTCTTCCACATAATCATAGTTACCTTCGATTCATAATCAAAGTATATAAAATTTATCCATAACATTAATTAGCACCAAGCATTACAATATCATAAGCCTTAGCACACTACCAAACAACGAATCTAAAGTCACAAAACCACGTCCTGGCCTCTAGCCGGTGCTCGGGTTTAACAATCATAAAACCTACAACCTATGCCCAATCACTAGTACACCTCCCACAGGATGCACTCCACACATTTGCCATACCCACACTGCACCAGTGTGCCTTGACCATGGTTAAGAACCTCTACGCGGAAACCAAAACCCAAGTGGGTGCTCACCTGCAAGTTTTGGCTAACCTCGATGTATGCCTAACTCATGATCTCTAATAGCTCCCTTGAGCTTTCTAATGTGGCGCCCAGACCAACCCCGAAGGCTATGAATGTCCGAAGGGTCAGCTCCGCAGGCTAAGCCGTCTAGGAAATACCCAAATATAATCAAAGAGTCAACCCACAGGCTAAGCCGTCTAGGGTGATAATTAATTTCTTTAACCTAAGTCCAGAGGTGCGACAAATGTACTAATGCTTGGGCGACTACCAAAACAACTAAACTAATCAAGCAATCACACAACCCTTGTCCAACAATTAAATTTCAAGTCCATTTCGTATTCCGTTCTTATTTTTCAAATCGAATATATACCGTCCATGGTATCAAACCATTCCAAATCATTTATAATTAAATCTCAAGTCCAGTACTCATTTCGTTTCTCTATTCATATACCATCCATTGGTATGGAGCCATATCTAGGCGTTCATCAATATAACTTTCTAGGTTACTTTAAACATATAATTAATCAATTAACATGCCATTATATACTAATTCACTTCCATATTTAGACTACTTTTAGTTGTGTCTATTTCAACTTGACAATCAAACAAAAGGACAAACCCAAAGGAAAACATATATGCTAAAAAGATACTCTTTACATAAATCTGCCAAACAATAACATTCATCTTTCAAATTCACACATCTAAAAATAATTACTCAAATCTCATAAAATTTTAATACAACCTTTTACTATGAAAATATTACTTGGCATAAAAATCTGGAATAGTTTCGATATATAAAAAATAATTAAACAATTGTTTTACTCAATCCTACCAGATTTCAGAAAGAAATCCCAAAACAATCTACATCAGACTTCCTGACCATTTTTTACCATATTACCCTCATAATTTAAAGTATTTCTAAACATAGAAATTATAGTTCAGAAGGTTTATTTTCTAAAACAAGTAAATTCATCAAGATATGTTGAGTAACGAGTCTTCTATGATTTTTCTATGACAGCCACGCAAACAGAAAGGTAGCAGTAAAATTATACTGGATATCTGAAAATAACTACGTTGAATAAATTATTTAGAATTAATTACCCCACAGTAAATTCTGAAATTTATATATGTTGTTAAACATTGAGTATTATAACTATCTTAAAATTTTCAATAAATATTATTAAGTCTAGAGGGATCAAAACCTTATGATACTAAAATGGTACAGAAACTAAAAACTGCAACGGTTGTCATACTTGCAAGTCGTTTTTCACCCTATTAACATAACCTTCGTAAATTGGTATTAACTAATCGAACGAAGACATTTCAATATAGTGTTCAGGGTTTTTGGAATCAATTAAAAATCTTTTCAAACGAAATTCCTATGATTTTTCAAAGATGAGTCAACAATCTGAAATTTCAGAAAACAAAAATAGAAACAATAACAAAGAAACGTCTACTCACTTGTATAAGCATAAAAATCCAAATCTTCTTCTAGCTTTCTTCCAATTCTTCTTCTTCTCCCAAATATGGTGTTATAAAAAAAATGAATGAAAACCCTAAGATTTTAATATAAATATCTGCTACCCAACCCAATTCCATCTACCTTTTTCTTTTTAATAATTAATATATCATCATTTAACTTAATAGAAAATTAACTCCAAGCCCTTAAAGACATGTATGCAAAATTTCATAATCCAATAAAATTTAACGAACAAAAATTTATAATATAAACGGGTTTTACACGACACGTGGCCTATCCATCATTCTCACAGGTCGCTCACTGCTCGACCGAATTGAAGATCGACCAGAACAGCTCGACTACATGACCTTTGGCGACCTCTTCATACGCACGTGCCCTAAATCAATGCACAAAGAATATCTCCAGCTGTAACACAATCATTGCAGCTGTTACACAATCATTGGAGAATATTACGCAATCATAAAGATGTCAGAGAATCTGCAAGATCCCATGATCTTCACCCCTTCATCTTCTATAAGAATAGAACTACGATGGCTTGATCTCTAAGTTTCATTCCCTCGAGCTAGAGTACGTAGGCAATCTCGATCTCATCGAGGTGCAGCCACCCCCGATCTCAAACTCCCCCTTTGGTCAGTTCAACAACGACCTGATCTTGTGAATGCATTAATCTGGAAACAGGTTAATACATTTGGCGTTAGGGCAGGAAATGGAGTGGATATGCAGTAATCCGTATCCGTATCCGAATTTTTTCAGTATATCCTTTTCTGTATCCGTATCCGAGTCGGACTGATATTTTTGTACCGTATCCGTATTCGATTATCCAGATCCGGATTCAATATCCGTTTTTAATTTAGATCAAATATCCGAATCTATTTTCGATTTGATTTTCTTTAACTAAAAACTAAATATGAGAAATTATAATAAATTTTTTTGGATATATCTGGATTTTATAAATAAAAAATTTGCATTATTAAGTTTTTGTTTTTTTATATAATTTGATGACCATATTAGCCTTGTAAAAATGGTATATAATTTGCATAAAAGTATGAATCTGAATATATCCGGATTTTATCCGTATCCGTATTTGTATCCGAGCCGGTCAAAATATTATATCCGTATCCGTATCCGAATTCAAATCCGGATAATATTTTTCAACCATATCCGCTATATTCGGATTTCGGTCGGTCGGATATTCGGATAAATCTGACCCGATTCCTACCCTATTTGGCGCTGTCTGTAAGGATTCGATTATATCGAAAAAACCTGCCCTCCCACCCAACTTAAAGTAATTCCACCCATTCCATTCTCTCAAATGGCTACGCAAGAAGTAACAATCCAGGAATTAAGAGACCAACTCAATCGTCTCTAGGAGGAAAATGCCTGTTTAAAAGCTACACAAGTTGCAGAAACAAACCTAGAACAGGGGGTTGTCGTCGCTGACGACAGCAATCGAAAATATGAAGAACTCAGTCAACAACTCGCTGAGTTCAAAGCTTCTTAGGCCGCTATACAGTTGAGTAAAGGGCACACAGTCGAACAACTCGCTGTCCAGTCTTTACAACATTTCCAGGAATCTCCATTCACCACAGAGATCCTCGAGCAAGAGTTGCCTAACAAACTCAATGCTCCTAAGTGCGATCAGTACGCAGGGATAGGAGATCCAACAAACCATATCAAGGGTTTCCGTAAATCACTTCCGCTCATCAAGGAAAATCATTTGCTTTGTTTACTATTCCAGTCCAGCCTAACCGGACCCGCTCTTGATTGGTTCCACCGCTTGAAGCCAGGCTCAATCAGCTCGTTCCCTGATCTAGAGAAGTAGTTCGTTATATTCTACATCCATAATAAAAAGCTTCCAATCACCATCGACGCTATGTTCAAAGTGAAGCAACGAGACGGTGAACTTCTGAGCAATTTCTTTGCTCGATTTAAAACAGAATTGCACTCCATCCAGGATTTTGTAAAGGAGCACGAGCCCTTCGCAACAATCGCGTTCTCTCATGGTCTGATCCAGGGATCAGATCTGCACAAGTCTTTGGCCATGTAGTGGCCAACATCTCTAGACGAGCTCTACCTCAAGGAGGTTCCATTAAAAAACTTCGATCAGACAACAAGAGATTCAAAGCCAAGGCGTTGCCTACAGAGCAACGTGAGTACCACCGATTCACAAGACCAACAGGGTATATCTATGAACGCATCAAGCACAACCATTGGTGCAAGATTCCAGACTTCACACAACTGGAAGACACATCTGGTCGTCCTTATTGCAAAGTCCACAAGGTAAGATGCCACCAAACAGATGATTGCCGTATACTGAAGCGAGCTCTTCAGACTTGGGCCGATGAAAAAAGGCTCAACAACTGGATTTACGGCAGACAAGAAGAGTCTAGTGAGAAAAGAACGAAGAAGAGATCAACAAGGCGATCTCAGAGTAAGTCCAGCACGCAGTAGAGGGCGTAGCTTCTCAAGAAGACTAAGTCCCACAGGTGACCTACGCGACCAAATCAACAAGCAGGTCGCAACCAAGATAGATGATGATAGTGAAACAGAGAGTCATGTCGTATACATGATCTATGAATCCAACTCCACCCCAGTATCCAGAGAAAAGAAGAGACGAGTAGAGCATCTCCACCACGTCTACTCAATCACAGGCCGAACAATTCGAACCAACATCCCAGCTCGGCAGGAGACAGATCTAAGCTTTACTGAGGACGATCTAAATAAGGTCGTTACACCACACAACGACGCTCTGGTCGTTGTGTTAAGAATTGCTGACTACATAGTCAAGAGGGTCCTCATTGACCCAGGTGCATCCTGTAACATACTGATGTACATGACTTTCAAGGATATGAGGCTTCCCGATTCAGTCCTCATTCTTGATTTCACTCCAATCTTGGGTTTCAATAGCTCGAGAGAGGATCCAAAAGGAGAAATACTCCTGCCTGTCATTGTGGGAAGAAAAGAAGACAAGGTCGTCGTGACCGCAAAGTTCAGCGTCCTCAACATCGCAAGTAAGTATAATGCGATACTTGGTCGCAAGTGGATCCATGCCATGAGAGGTGTACCATCAACGTACCATCAAGTGTTCCGTTATCCTGGCCCCAATGGGATAATGGAGCTTAGAGGCAATCAGAACGCTGCCCAAGAATGTTATGGAATCATTGAAGTTGTGCCATCTGATAAGCCATCCACCTCAGGAGCCAAGGACGCTGAGAAGCAGATAAAGAGTCCACCGAACTCAGAAGCCAAGGAGGTCGAGAAGCAAACAAAGAGCCCGTCGAAGGGAAAGGCTGAAGCAGCCAAATAGAAATTAGAGCAGGAGCAAGCGAGCTCCCCCCAACTGTCACTGAAGCACAGATCCAGAAATGCGAGTGAACTTAGGGTTAGAGGACGACCCGAGATATGTTTATGTGGGCTCAGAATTAGGGGAAGATAAGTATAACGATTTTGTAAACTTTCTCTCTTTAAATAAAGATGTTTTTGCTTGGTCGTACATCGATATGCATAGAATAGACCCATCAATAGCATGCCATAAACTACGTGTCAATCCAAATTATCGACCTGTCAAGCAAAAACCAAGAAGAATTGCCCCAAAATTTCATCAAGCAGTCAATGATGAAATCAGTAGACTCAAACATGTCGGGTTCATCAAGGAAGTTGACACACCAGATTGGTTGGCCAACATAGTTCCATTCTTAAAGAAGAACGGGAAAACAAGAGTCTGCATCGACTTCACAAGCTTGAATAAAGCTTGCCCTAAAGATTCATTCCCACTCCCACGAATCGATAGGTTAGTCGATCAGACCTGTGGTTTTGAGTTACTATCATTCATGGACGCGTACTCAGGCGACAACCAGATCCCAATGTATGAACCAGATCAAGAAAAGACTTCATTCACAACGGAGCAAGGCATATTTTGTTACAAAGTTATACCTTTTGGCTTAAGAAACGTTGGAGCGACCTACTAGCGACTCGTTACCAAAATGTTCGACGACCTGCTAGGTCGAACAATGGAGGTCTACATCGACGACATGTTGGTCAACAGCAGCCTCGAGCAAGATCATTTGGCCAATCTCGACCAGACATTCCAAAGGTTAAGGCAATTCAGGATGAGACTTAACCCAGAGAAGTGTCTATTTGGAGTAGCATCAGGGAAATTTCTTGGCTACCTAGTTACAAAGAGGGGTATTGAAGCAAACCCCGACCAGATCAGAGCCCTGGTCGATATGCCCAGCCCGAAGACAAAGAAGCAAATCCAAAAGCTCAACGGCATGGTATCAGCTCTTAATAAATTCATTTCTAGAGCATCCTATAAGTGTCGACCAATGCTTCATATTCTTAGAAAGGGGGCTGCATATCAATGGACAGAAGAATGCGAAAAAACCTTTACCGAGCTGAAGGCATACTTATCCACTCCACCAGTTCTCACAAAGCCTAATGATGGAGATGTGCTCGGAATCTACCTCGACACTTCAGATTTTGCGATCAGCGCAGTACTGTTTAAAGAGGAAAATCAGGTCGAACGACCAATCTACTTCACAAGAAAAGTGTTGCAACAAGCAGAAATAAGGTACACACCTCTGGAAAAGTTAGCATTAGCTCTTCTTTACGCTGCATGCAAATTTAGACCTTATTTCCAAGCACACACCGTTAAAGTAATCATCGACCAGCCACTACGACACGTACTAGAGAAGAAGAACAAAACAGGTTGTATGGCTCGATACGCAGCCGAGCTCGGTGATTACACATTTGAGTTCGTGCCCCGCCAGGCCGTCAAGGGTCAGGTCGTAGCTGATTTCTTAGCATACTACCCTGCTGAAGATTTTAGCTGGGAACCAAAACCAGAAACAAGACAAATCCAAGTCGATCCACCAGACACTTGGCAACTCTACGTTGATGGTTCACACAACTCGAATGGAAGTGGCATCGGTGCCGTACTCATCTCACTTGAGGGCACACAACTCGAAAGGTCAACTAGATTAGACTTCTCGACCTCTAATAATGAAGCCGAATATGAAGCTCTAATCCAAGGTCTGCAAATGGCTATCGACCTACAAGCAGTTCGACTCAAAGCGTTCAGCGATTCGCAACTGGTAGTAAATCAGATTACAAACAACTATCAAATACATGGAGTCAATTTGATAAGATATGCAAGCAAGGCAAAGGAGTTAATCAACAAATTCAGTTTCTTCACCATCGATCATATTCCAAGAGATGATAACAGACACGCTGACTCATTAGCATTCTTAGCATCCAAGGTCGAATCAGATCGACCTCGAGCTCTTACCATAACAGTAAGTACGCTGCCTGCATATGTACTAAAGGAGGAAGTGGTCAACCAAATAAGCGATCTGCTAGCCACGACCTCAGAAGATATCAAGGGAACCTGGATGGAACCCTTCATCAATTACTTGCAAACTGGCGAGCTCCCACCTAACAAGAAATAGGCCAGCTAGTTATTGCATAAGGTCACTATGTATAGGCTACATGAGGGAAAGTTATTCAGAAAATCAGCAACTGGCTTGCTCCTAAGGTGTTTAATTCCAAAGCATGGGCAAATCATCTTCCAGGAGATTCATGAAAGAGAATGTGGAAATCACTCAGGAGGTCGCACACTTGCTCATAAAGCTATCTCACAAGTATATTTTTGGCCGAGAATGAAGGAAGATGCAAAGAAGTTTTTGTTAAAATGTAAGGAGTGTCAACGTTTTGCCGATCACGCTCATCAGCATCTGAATGACCTCATCAATATCACTACCCTCTGGCCATTTCACATGTGGAGGCTCGACATCATGGGCCCATTGATCAAAGAAAAGAAATCTGAGAAGAGATATGTTCTAGTCGCGGTCGATTACTTCACCAAATGGGTGGAGGCCATCGCCCTCACTAACATCACTCAAGCAGATGTGCAAAGATTTATCTGGGAAAACATAATCACAAGATTTGGTTTACCCAAGAGAATTGTTACTGAAAATAGAACCCAGTTTGTCGGTAAAAACATTAAGGCTTTCTATGCACTATAGAAAATCGAGCACTCTAGATCGACTCCTCGATATCCACAAAGCAATGGCCAGGTCGAAGCTGCGAACAGGCAAATTCTGTCTAACTTAAAGAAAAAACTTGAAGATCATGAAGACCAATGGCCACAGCAGCTAGAAAACATCCTCTGGGCCTACAGAACGACTCCTAGAACGTCAACATGAATGTCTCCATTTAGCCTTTGCTATGGAGTTGAAGTTGTCATTCCCACCGAGCTGACATTTGGCACGACCAAGTCACTACTGGTCGATACCGAGCTCAATAACCAAGCCTGGTCGTTTGGGATAGATCTGGTAGAGGAAAGAAGGAATCATGCCACCATCAAGCTCGAGCAATACCAACAAAGGCTCAAACGAGCTTATAACAAAGGCGTCCGACCTCGATCTTTCCAACCTGGCGAGCTCGTGTTAAGGAAAATGTTCCACAACAAAAGAAAAATAAATGTTGGAAAGCTCAATGCCAACTGGGAAGGTCCTTACATCATTAAAAAGGTTCAAAGCAATGGATCTTATCGTCTTTAAACTCCAAAAAGGGAAGATGTGAAGAATCCTTGGAATGCTTATCATTTGAAGAAGTTTTACCAGTAAAATGTAAGCATGCATTCTCATATTTCAATAAATGAGCTCAATTTTGCCTTCATTTCAGTTCAAACATGAATGGCTTGAATAGGTCTAACTCAATCCCTAGACCTCCAAATTATCAATACTCTAGTCCCTTTGATAATTTTTAAAGTGTTAAGTTGACATCTGTAATCCAACTAACATTCTTTACTTAGGTCATTACTATCCCACGACCTAAGTAAAATCAAGCTCATATTCAATCGACCAAATCCTAGAACAGGTCGAGTTTTTGACTTACTATATGTTTGCGAATCAATACAAGCAGACAATGCAAGAAAAATAAGGGCCAACAAGGTAAACAAATGAAATTTCATTTTATTTATTTTCTTCAAAAAAACCTAACTATTACAGGAAAAACGATCTGCTACATTGACCTAAACTACTTGGGGGCTAGGCCAACATTCCACATATCCAGCTCGCAAGAAAGAGGTCACTTGCAAAAAACAAGGCAAAACTACAACGACGAGAAGGAAAAAAACAAATTCATTTAACTAAGGGATACAAGAGGAAGCATTTCAGTCCGCCCTGCTTGCAGCCATTCATCTCGTCTACCTGCCTTATGAACAAGCTACCCGGACTCCCTGGAAACTAGTCGCCCAAATAGACAGATTACATTATCCACAACAAGGAATATAAACGCAGAACATAAAGGCGCAATCGACCTGCCGAAGCAGATCGATCACTATTGTTTATGATTACAACTCATCAAAACAAGGATTCAAGACCATTTAACTAGACCTCACAACCACTCGAGCTGAAGACTGAAAGTGAGAAGAAAATGAAAACTGAACGTGAGAAGAAGAAGGAGATTTACTGCCCAACAGTGAGGAATGCATACAAGAACAAGAAAACACCAGGAATCACTGAAGACAGAGAGAAGGTCACTGCTGCGAGGCCTGGTCGTTGGGCTCGACCAGCTCATTCTGGAGAACTCCTACCCCATCAGTAGGGCCCATCGAGGCGTCCTGAGTTGGTACTATAGCACTCTCATCACCAACTAGCGTCTCCGCTCCTTCGGGCGACCCCAGCGGTTGCTTCTTGAGGTCCTCACAGTACGCCTGCCATGCAACACCATTCTTTTGGCACGCGTCCTCCTAGTAAGCCGCGGAATCCTTGGCAGCAGCAACCTCACCTCTAAGGCCCTCTATCACCTCCTTCAACGCCACAATCTCCCCATCCCTATCCCTCACCTTCATCTCAGCAACAACAACAACGTTCTTAGCCTACTCGAGCTTCTCGTCTAGATGCTTCAGCTCGATCTCAGACCTCGCACCAACCTCAGCGACCAGACGTACTTCCTGGAAGCTAGCGTTGAGTTGCGCAAAAACAATGATTAAAGGATGCAATTTCCAAAGATTAAGCTCGAAAAGTAAATCTAAACTTAACTTACCAGAGAAAGAGCAAAATTTATCTTGGAGCAAGTCACAAGAAGACTCTGCGACTTCACCATACGAGCGTCAGCATTAAGAACAATGCCCTCATTAATAGCTCAGGCAACACAGGAGTCATCTATAGCACTATCGTTATCATAAACGACGTGCTTACCTCCCCGCCCGTCCAGATAGTAAAAAAGGCCAGGTCGGAATTCAGATGAAACCCCCTTGCCCTTGCTCGAGGGACGAACAACAGTCTTCTTAGACAAGGGAGTAGGGTCAGGAGCTCGCAAGGCTTTCAGAGGAGCAGGAGAAGGCATGCTTGGTGGAAGCTTCATCAACTTCAGGTTCCCAAAGAACGACCTCTTCCTGCTCGAGCCAGAAGGTAGCTTAGGTAGAGAGGTCGGAGGGGAAACGATCTGGGGGCTCGCAGCTGGATCATTCTGCTTCAAGCTGGTACCAAATCGAGACTTCTCAGCTTTCTGCACCGAAAACATAAAGTTCTTCTTCAACACTTTCCTTCTCTCCAGCTCGTCCGCAACAGTCTTGGGACCACCTTTGGACATAAAATAGTCCTTCATATGAAGAAGAAACTTTATCTTTCAGTCATCAGTCCAAGACCCAAAAGCATTCAAGGAAGATTTCAGGTCGTTTTTCTTCATAAGTTGGTCGTCCTTGATCGTTGCAAAAGAAACAAAACAAGTTAACAACCAAAAGCAACAAAAATAGATCATCCACACAACGATCTAAGACCAACGACCAGGTACTTACGATTATCATTCACATTCCTGGTGACATAAGATAAATGAAGATTCCCTTCAGTTATCTGCCCAGTAATCAACATGGGATCCTTCCACCATGGCTCACTACTCACAGGGTAAATCAAAGGCAAACGATCTGGCCTGACCTGCATATTATAGCCCGCCACCTCCAGCTTTGCAGATCGCTTAAAACAGAAATGACCTAACACATCCTCCATAGTAACATTCCACCTATGCAGTCTGTTAAGGTCATCTATAACCCTCATGTTCCTCCAGAAGTTACCGTTCATCTGGCAAGGAGCTCGTCTGATAGCATTCAAGAGGTCGACTACCAAACGAGAGAGGGGTAACCTAAGCCCAGCTCGGAATTGGGCCAAAGTAAAAACAGTGGAAAAGGGGTTGTTAGGTCGCAACTCCTCAGTGAGTAAGCGATCTCCCAAAAACCTAATTTCAAGATGCTTAATGGAGTCCAACCCATAGCTTTTCCTAAAGGCAATGTGTCTATTCACATACGAGGGGTTAACTACACGCCAGAACGCCTTATCATCACCCTCCACCATCTCATCATCAGACGAGTCCTCCCCATGAGGACCACTACTTCCAGGGCTACCCTCATCCAAACACTCCTCCTCTCGAGCAGGGGAGCAAGCATCGTCACCAGAATGAGTCCGTTCATCTTCAGACTCGTATTCACCAGCACCATCACCACTCAAGTGATCATTTTGAGAGTCACTACCCTCAGACATCTCTCCAAATACAAAAGCAAGTAAATGGAGGCGAAGAAATAAAGAAAAGAGTAAAAGAGTAATAACTCACCTCAAAAGCTCTCACGATCTTCAGGTCGCAATGAGAAAGCAACAGCAGTTCGAGAGAGCAAATGAAGAAAGTAAGAAACTGTGATTACAAGCTACAGTTTAAATACTAATACAAAGGAGATCCCAGCATTCGATTCAATTAGCATCAACGGGCAAGATCACACGAAGACAACCACGACCTTTGCAGTTAATACCCACTCCTACGCGATTCACATCCACCGTTGGATCAGTTCACGTGTCCAGCAAAGGGCCATCAATCAAAGAGTGCTTCAGTTGCCAAAGACTTTTCAGGGTAACTGCTCGAGGAAACTTCTCCACTTCCTCGTAAAGCGCAATGATGATACGAGACAGGAGTGTATGGCAGCCACGTGTACAAGTCTGAAATTCAAAAAAAGAAACTTCAAATCAGCAATATCGATCAGAGTTCAAGATGTCTTTTCAGCCCGATTTCCTCATCGACCTAAAAAGAGGGGGCTTATGTAGGGGTACTATATGCTCCAACCAATCAAAACACGACACGTGGCCTACCCATCATTCTCACAGGTCGTTTACTGCTCGACCTAATTGAAGATCGACCAGAATAGCTCGACTGCATGACCTTCGGCGACCTCTTCATACGCACGTGCCCTAAATCAATGCACAAAGAATATCTCTAGCTGTAACACAATCATTGCAGCTGTTACACAATCATTGGAGAATATTACGCAATCATAAAGATGTCAGAGAATCTGCAAGATCCCATGATCTTCGCCCCTTCTCCTTCTATAAGAATAGAACTACGATGGATTGATCTCTAAGTTCCATTCCCTCGAGCTAGAGTACGTAGGCAATCTCGATCTCATCGATGTGCAGCCACCCCCGATCTCAAACTCCCCCTTTGGTCAGTTCAACAACGACCTGATCTTGTGAATGCATTAATCTGGAAACAGGTTAATACAGGAGCGAAATAGTTGAGTAGTGTAGACATTGATGGGAGCCTGACTGGAAGTAATTCCCTGCTCTTGGAGATAAACTGTGGACGAGTTAAAAGCTTGAAAGAAGATAACAAACTTGAAAATATTAAAGGATTCAAAGTATCGGTTAGGATTGTACAAGTCCTGAGGACACACCATCGTATTAAAGTATGGAACCAAACACAACTCCACGAAAAAAATGCCGATAAGTAACAACTGTTGCGTCTCACGGAAACGTAACCACATAAACACTGTTGATAATCGAATAGAAAATAACACACACACGACAATTGAGAATAATAAACAATGCAAATAACAAAGTACAAAAAAATTACGTGGTTCGGCGTTTGCCTACGTCCACGAAACAAAGTGAGGAGCTTTTATTAATATATAGAAGATGAAAAACAACACATGAAAACCAAGGTTTTGATTTTCGTCACTACACAGTAATTGAATCTCACACATATATTTTTACCAATGGCCACAATCCCTATTTATAACCAAAAGGTTATACACAGTTTCTAACGGAATTGAATTCCACATTAGAAACTAATTCAAGTCCTTTAAGGACACATGTTGTTGCCAACCAAATAGATTTCTAAATAGAAATCTAACTCTGATTCCTAATCAAACTCTTAAATTAATTGGTTTCCACAACGGGCTTGGGCCTTGTTCTCAACAATTCTCCACCTCGGCGAAGATTTGTGAAATCTTCGCCGATCACACACGAGCACATTCGAACATCTTCTTCTCACACGGCCTGCACCACGAAGTAGTTGCCTACGTACCCTCTGCACAAGGATCAAGCCTCTCGTAGTTCTTGTCCACACAAGCATCAACTCATCTTTGCCCACACGCCCCTAACGGCAACCACCCCACAGGGCCTCAATTTACATGAAGGATGTTAATCAAGTCCAAACAATATTGGAACTTAACACCAGGCACAATCTTCGTCAACATATCTGCAGGATTATCTTTGGTGTCAATCTTCTTCAATGATCTCACGTACAAAGTGAAAACGAACATCAATGTGCTTCGTACGTGCATGATGAACGAAATTCTTAACCAAACAAATGGCACCCATACTATCACAAAAGACCACAAGATGGTCTTGTATCACACCCAGAACATCGAGCAACCCTTGAAGCCAAATAACTTCCTTAATGGCTTCAATAATAGCCATGTACTCCGCCTCAGTTGTTGACAATGCAACTGTAGACTGCAAAGTAAACCTCCAACTTACTGGTCCTCCAGCAATAGTGAACACATAACCAGTAGTAGAACGCCTCTTATCTAGATCTCCTGCATAATCTGAATCCACATAACCAAGACAATGGCTCTTACACACATCCTTCTCAAAGAGTAAACCCACATCTAAAGTACCCAAGATGTACCGTAGCATCCATTTCACCGCTTGCCAGTGCCCTTTACCGGGATCATGCATGTACGGACTGACCATACTAACTGCCTGTGAAATGTCGGGCCTTGTACACACCATCGCATACATTAAGCTTCCTACTGCATTAACATATGGAACCTGAGCCATGTCCTTACTCATCTGGCTCTTCAACTTATCAATCTCATACTTGTTCTTAGAGGCTACTAACATGTCATCAACATATATGAGCAAATATATAAAGGAACCATCACGAAGCTTACGGAAGTAGACACACGGATCATATTGGCTTCGAGTGTACTGTTGCCCTAGCATAAACCGATCAAATCTCTTGTACCACTGTTTCGGAGACTGCTTCAACCCATACAAGGACCTTTTCAGTTTACACACACAATCTTCTTTCTCTGCAACCTTAAACCCATTCGGCTGAGTCATATAGATCTCCTCTTCTAAATCACCGTGTAAAAACGCAGTTTTCACATCAAGTTGAGCTAACTCAATGTCAAACTGTGCAACCACGGCCAACATAATACGAATGGAATTAAATTCCACATTAGAAACTAATTCAAGTCCTTTAAGGACACATGTTGTTGCCAACCAAATATATTTCTAAATAGAAATTTAACTCTGATTCCTAATCAGACTCTTACATTAATTGGTTTCCACAACGGGCTTGGGCCTTGTTCTCAACAACAACATATTACACTTTCGCAGCAGCAGCAGCAATGGTTTCTTCACCAAAGGGCAACCAGTGCATATGAGAAGAAACAAAAGGAGCATAGGAATCTCAGATAAAAAGTTGCATGTAATCATTAACGGAAGAAAAGATGGGCTGGAGATCATCCTGAGAAATATACTTAAACCTTTGAACAAGGCAAGCTGTAGCATTAGAACCTCCATCCATGACAAAGGGGAGGCAACTTTGGTTGATTGTGATTCGTTCTTCTTCTTCTTCTTATTCTCAAGGTGCTAGAAAATTCTATAAACCAAATAGCACACAGAAGAAACGCCCATGAAAGTATTAAGCTTTCCACCACCACCAAGTAAAAAGAGAACAATTCCTTTAACATCCAACATATTAACAATCTTAATTAACAATCTTAAGAATTCCAATTGGAATTTGTATCGGACTGTAATACTTGTTCCATTCCAAATACAACCCCAATTTCATAGATACCCGAGGAGGAATTGGCTATGTTGCACACACTTAAAAAGTGTGTATGCTAACCTCCCACCAGATGAGCCTATGTGTTCTTTAAATTTTTTTAATTTTTTTTTCACCCCACTAGGGTTAACAGCACCCAACATAGGTGTTTTATTTATCCACCACTCTCGGAGATTATTAAAAAAAAAAAAAATTTATTACAATTCCACGTGTACTCATCTGGTGGGAGGTAAGCATACACACTCTTTTAAGTGTGTGCAACAAAGCCACACTCCACAAGAGGATGAAATTGTGCTCAAAGCCCAGTATAGTTAAAAAATAGCCCAATTAACAAATCCATCACACAATGGACTTTTTAGGGTTTTTTGTGTTTAGATGGATATGGGTTGGTTAATTGGGCTGGGCTTTTTAGGTGTGTTGACGGGACTAATTGATAATGCTCATCCCAGTTTGGGATGGCTAATTTAATCACTGCTTAATTTAATAATCCTAGTAGAGTATTAGTAATTAATAGTTGTTGTTCTTGTATTAAAGACTTAAAATTAATAAATTTCCAAAGATTGGGCCAAAATGCCAAATTCCAACCCTGTTTGGCCAAAAGGATATTTAAAAAAAAAAAAAAGTGGCTGTCAAAAAGATAAATTTATAGAACTTATGTCAAGGACATAAGATTTTCTTAGGCCAAGGACATGCCAGTAATATCTGCCTGACATATGATCCAACAATATTTTATAATGATCGTTTTACCCCTACATAGATATTGTAAGTAGATCATCAAATTTGAAAAGTTCCATTTGTTTGAAACTCTACCTTTTCTTCTCTCTATGTTTCTAGATCTTTTGGAGATTTTTTTTTCCACTTTTTTTATCATCTCTCTCTCGTTTCGTTTGGAAACCGAAGAAGTTTGATTTTGCGAAATTTTTCAAGTTTGATTTTTCGAATTGAAGAATTCTCATTTGAAATCTCTTTAGAAGTTTGAATTCATTTGGTTTTTGATCTACAAGACTAATAATTAATGGACAACAATCTGTAGCTAGGTATTGAAGAAAGCACATACATGGGTTGTGATAATGTAGTAAATGTTTTAAATACAAAGAAATGGTTAATGGAGAACCATTTGATTGTCAATTGTAATTATGAACATGGGAACTATTGTAATTATTAATTGTGATTGTGATTTTTATTTGTCAACAAGCTTTACAGTTTTATCATAGAGAAGAAGATTGAGTCAACTCGGTTACTATTATAACTGTGATCACATCATGTTATCACTGTACTTGTCTTTGAAAATTAAAAATGATAACATCATGTTATCAATAGACTTATCCTTGATAACATAATGTTATCACAACAATGTTTCAAAATTCCAATAAAAGTTTACTATTGAAAATAGGTTTCAAGTTGAGCCCAAGAGATGGTCCACTTTCCTCAATGATACGGATAACTCTAGCCACATGTTTTGTACTACCAATCAGAGTACTATCATCTAAGTACCACACCTGCAACTACAAGTGGCATTCTGACTGGATGCGGTGTATCAAAGGATGCAAGACCAAAGCAAAGAGAAGTGGCCCCAAAAGGTCCCCCTGCTGTATCCCAGCTGCAGACCAAATATGAGTAGATCCTAAATACAATCGAGCAGGTTGGCAATAGAGATATTCGACCCATAGAGCAATAGACGTACAATGAATGCGTACCTCTCGTAGCATACCAGAACGATCAACCAGGTTAAAGGCATTCTGAAAGTCCACAAGCAGCATAGTGAGGGATGTGTCATCCTTATTAGCATGAACCAACAGATTAACAGCATGCAAAATTGCCTCTGCTCCACCAGGCACACCAACCCCAAGCTGAAAATCCTCTAAGTATAGGACAATATCCTTAGAAACCCCTCTCATGGCAATCTTAGACACCAGGCGACGCCAAACCATACCAACAACTATTGGGCGGATACTGTTACCTGGCTTAAGGAGTGGGGTTAGAGGCGCACTGGCTATAAATTCTGCCAAGACCAGTGGGCATCGACCTTGTAGCCATAAGTTCGCAACCGGTGTCAGGACCTCTATAAGATCTGTGGCTACAGCGGATGCTGCCCCACTCATAGCATCCAATAGGTGTTGGGCCCGGAGACCATCTCGCCCACAAGACGTCCCTTTGGGGAAAAACCCGATGCATGATAATATCCCATCTCTTCAAGCTGATAGAGTTGTCTCAACTAAGGGAATGTCAGGGATAGATGGTGGTGGATGCTTCGGGTGTTTATCCTCTAAAGCCCGTTGCGTCTCTGGAGTGTTCGGAACAACCCCCGATGATGCCAACACCTTCACCGCTGCTGCAAAATGCCCGTCTGCAATCTTTTGAAAATACCGTCGTACATTCTTGCTTGAGGACTGCTGAGATGGTCGTTCCAGAGGAGGCTCTATGTGTGTGTCCCTCTCGATCAGACGAAAAATACCCCCAGGCTCATTCCAAATAGACAAAGCTTGCAAAATCTGATTCTGCTGGAGTTATTTTCGAGTACCAGATCGACGCTCTTGGCACTGCAGATGAAACACTCACAATGTACAATAAGGAAGCAAGAACAATCTAACCCGTGGCCCCGTCGACATGGGATCTGCAGTAACCTCAATAGGCCCATTTATTAGCACTTTTTTTGTTAGAAATATGTTTTAGAAACCCATTGATTTCCGTGAACACATCAATGTGTTGTATTATATGGGGAAGTATATAAAATAGTTTTATCATGACTAGACTATGGGATCAAATCTTTATTTAAGAATACAAGTATGTCCTATGTGTTGTTCATCTTATTTTAGTAAATTAATGTGGTGTGACAACTGCAACAATTTGATGGCATAGGTTTACATATATAAAGTAAGGTTGGTTTTGGAAAGAAAAGAATGGTTTCAAACATCAACCAATGTCTTTTTCTTTTTTTTTGGTTAATATTTTTGGTTTTCGTTAAAAAAAAAGATACATCCCCAATAGTATGATCATTGGAGGGAGTCAAGACACTAGGCTTTCCTTTAACAGAATAAAGCTAAAAGGAAAAATCCACTCAACAAGAGTGGATGGAAAATAAATACAAGGCTTACCTTTCTAAAAAGGATGAGCTAAAGGACCATAACAGTTACTAAATTTCAGAGATTAAAGTTTTGCTTCAAGTTTTTTTGGGCCGATAAATTGGAATATGTTCTATCGCAAGACTAATTTGATACAAGAATGTGACAACTTCCTTCCTGAAATCACCTCTTAATTGCATCATCTTTTCCAACTTAGGGCCTTCGCAACCTATAGATAGGAGAAAAAGATGGAGTAATCTATCTAGTGATTCGCTACATGTGGAATTAAAGTTCACCCCATGCACATAGGTAATAATGTCACACCCCGAATTTTTTATCATCAACTAATAGTAATTTCATGGAATTCATCACTTATAACAACTAATTATGGTTTGAAAACCTATATTTAACACACTATGAAATTTCCGCACACCTTACAAGGTCCTTCTCTGTTTTTAATTTGTTGTTGTTGCTGCTATTCAATTTTTTCTTCAACTTTTTATTTAAAACACCTATTTCTTATTTTTATCCCGCCAACACTATTACCCCTTCATTCTCTCTTCTTTTCTCTTGCATTCACACTAGGGGTGTTATGTGAGCTGAGCAGCTCGAGCTCGGCTCGTGTTCGGCTCGAAAAAAGCTCGGCTCGGGCTCGCTCATCTTGTAAAACGAGCCGAGCTTAAGCAGATTTTAGGCTCGGCTCGAGCCCGAGCCGAGCTCGAGCTTTATTCGAGCCGAGCCGAGTAGCTCGAATTTAGATATGGTTAAATTATGTTACCCATCCTACCCCCATTAATATGTGTTATTTCTATCCTACCCTCGCTATATATATGAATATATCAACATACCAGTATGTGAAACCTAGCCGTCTCCCTTCTCCTTCTTTCTCTTGTTCAAATAGTGAAAAATCTTCATTCTGCAAATTTTCTTGTTGCTAAACATGAAAGAAGTCTTCTTTGTCATATATGTTCATTTCCAACTCAATGGAAATCTTCTGGATCTAAACTTGGATCTACACTTTCAATTTGTGAAAAGTGTGTTAAGAATAATTGTAAAAGAAGATCGTTAGTAGTTCATCAACAACAACAAGATGAAAGTGAAGGTGATAATGAAGATACTACTGATGATGAAGAAGAAGATTCTGAAGATGAAGAAGATGAAGATGCAGATAATCAAGTAGTTCCATGGAATTCAACAGATCAAACTTCTTCTTCTTCTTGTTCAAATAGTGAAAAGTCTTCTTCGATTAAAGCTGTTTCTAATTAACCTGATAATTAAAATGTAATCTATCCACTATCAGTTTATCAGTGTAGAATCTGATTTTTTTTTTTTTGTAAGAATCAGATCTACTTTCTTTGCTGCTGCTGCTGCTTCTTCTTCTTCACAATCATCTATTTTTGTAATGAATTAAATTACGATAATCTGATTAGTGTAATTAATTTATTTAGTTATGGGTAAGGAAGTTGTATCATTAGTTTTAGATATCGAGATCTGTTTTATACCAGGAAAAAGCTGCAAACGAGAGCTCGAGCTAAACGAGCTTTGAGTGTTCGAGCTAAACGAGCTTGGAGGGCTCGAGCTCGGCTCGAGCTAAACGAGCCTAACGAGCTCGAGCTTGAGCTTGATAAATAGCTCGCGAGCCGAGCTTGAACATAAAACCAGGCTCGATTCAGAAATTGGGCTCGGCTCGGGCTCGGCTCGTATTAAAACGAGCCGAGTATGAGCATTCAAAGCTCGGCTCGCTCGGCTCGAATAACACCCCTAATTCACACTATAACATATCAGCTTTAAGTTTGAGAAGGGTGAAGGTTCGGATAAATATCTCAACAACTTTTCATTTATTTAGGTTTCAACCCTTCCACTTTAAAAATCAAAACTAAACACTCCCCACAAAATTTTTGATCATTACTTTCTAACCTATTCTATCTTTTTTTTTTTTTTTTTTTCTAAACTTATTTTTATACCCTATTCATACGAACTTCAATTAAGGACCAATTACAACAACAATATATAGATTCCTACATCAATAGTAATAAACTTTTGAAGATCTCGACAATCCCATACATGTGAAACTAGAATACCACCAAGAAAATACGTATTAAAAATTTCTTAAAAGTGCGGGTGTCATAGATCTATACACCTAAAAAAAAAACGAAATTCTCACTTAGTTTTGATTGATGGAAACTTAGGTTGAAGTGATTTAATCGTAATTCTAGAATCTTAGACATGGTGTCATAATTTAAGTGTAGCAAATTCAATTCTAACCCGTTTTAGTTGATTCCAATTGATGCGTAAACTATACTCTTATATCTACGATGATTTATTATGTGCCCCTCAAAAATATTCTCAAAACATATAGGAAAATGAGGCACAATTTTGACAAGAAAATTTGTGACGTGTTGAACTAATGATTTTTTCTTCGCATCATACTATCCCTTGGGTGACCCAAACGGTCATACTATAGCATAAATGTCTTATGGTCATGGAACTTCTAGTCCATTACAACATAAGATTCAAGGGACTTGGTGGCTTTGAAGTACAACCTAGAAGAGATAGCTTTAAACATCTCTACAACCAGCTTTTGTCCTGAAACTTTAGAAGTAATACATAGGTATTCAATAACATGATAATTCATAGTATCGATGTGGTAACCATTAAGACATGTTTTTTAACACTAAGCAAATTTCTTGTGGATTTTGTGGAGTATAAGCATTCAAATTGTTGAATATGGTACCACCAGGGAGCATGATATGGGCACTACCAGAACTTTCAATAAGACTTGATGTACTAGAAATAATGTCCACATTAGCTACGACAAATTTTATATGTGAAAGTATCTACGGTCTCGTAAAATTGTGTGTAGTGGCACTATCTACGAGACATACAACTTTACCATCTGCAAGAAGATTAGGCATGTTATAAGTGTGATCCATACCCTTCATAGTACAAGAAAAACCAAATGAGCAGGTATTAAATAACACACCCTTCTTATTTACTAGAAAACAAAATAAAACAGTTAAACAATGTATGTATGTATGGAGGATTTAACCAGTTACGATTAGAACTTCAATAAAACTTGATGTACCAGAAATAGTGTCCACATTATCTTTGACAAATTGCATAGTCAAAGTATATACTGTCTCGTAAAATTGTGTGTAATGGCACTGTCTATGAGGCATACAATTTTGTTGTACCTCGTGGAAACGTAACCACTAAACACAGTTGATAATTGAATAGAAAATATAACACACACCATAATTTGAGAATAATAAAACAATGCAAATAACCAAACACAAGAAAATTACGTGGTTCGGTGTTTGCCTACGTCCACGGGACAAAGTGAGGAGCTTTTATTAATATCGAGAAGATGAAGAACAAAACATGAAAACCAAGGTTTCGGTTTTTGTTACACAGATCTGAATCTCACTTCTATCTTTATTCTACGACCACCTAACACCCCTATTTATAACCCATCAGACTCTACACAGTTTCTAATGGAATTGAATTCCATATTACAAAGTAAATCAAGTCCTTTTAGGACACATGCTGATGTTGCCGACCAGATTGATTTCTAATTGAAATCTATCTCTAATTCCTAATCAGACTCTACATTTAATTGGTTACCACAACAGGTTTGGGCCTTGTTTAACAATTTTCCACCTCGGCTTAGGTTTTACAAATCTAAGCCGATCACACACGAACACATTCGAACTTCTTCTTCTCACACAGGCTGCACCACGAAGTAGTTGCCTATGTACCCTCTGCACAAGGATCAAGCCTCTTGTAGTTCTTCTCCACACAAGCATCAACTCATCTTTGCTCACACGCCCCTAAGGGGCATCGCCCCGAAAGGTATCAATTCACATGAAGGATGTTGATCAAGCCCAAACAATGTTGGAACTTGACCCCAGGCACAATCTTCGTCAACATTTCTGCATGATTATCTTTGGTTTCAATCTTCTCTACTAAGATGTCACCTTCTTCAGTGATCTCACGCACAAAGTGAAAACGAACATCAATATGCTCCGTACGTGCATGATAACTTATCTAAACAAATGGCACCCATACTATCACAAAAGACCATAAGATGGTCTTGTATCACACCCAGATCATCAAGCAACCCTTGAAGCCAAATAGCTTCCTTAATGGCTTCAGTAATAGCCATGTACTCCACCTCAGTTGTTGACAATGCAACTGTAGACTACAAAGTAGACCTCCAACTTACCAAACCTCCAGCAATAGTGAACACATAACCAGTAGTAGAACGTCTCTTATCCAGATCTCATGCATAATCTGAATCCACATAACCAACACAAAATTGGCTCTTACACACATCCCTCTCAAAGAGTAAAGCCACATCTAAAGTACCCAAGATTTACCGTAGAATCTATTTCACCACATGCCAGTGCCCTTTACCGGGATCATGCATGTACCAACTAATCATATTGTTTGCCTGTGAAATGTTGGGCCTCGTACTAGGAGACACAGATGCTAAAAGCTTGAAGTGAGGGGCAAGAGGTGTACTTACAGACTTAGTGTCGCCATTAATCCCAAAACGTTGTAACACCTTCTTCAAATATTCTTGTTAAGACAAGCTCACAGTGCCATTCACCCTGTCTCTCTTGATTTCTATGCCAAGGATCTTATTAGCTTCACCTAGATCTTTCATGTCAAACTAAGTACTCATCTGGCTCTTCAAATTATCAATCTCACACTTGCTCTTAGAGGCTATTAACATGTCATCAACATATAAAAGCAAATATATAAAGGGACCATCACGAAGCTTACAGAAGTAGACACACGGATCATATTGGCTTCGAGTGTACTGTTGCCCCAGCATAAACCGATCAAATCTCTTGTACCACTGTCTAGGAGACTGTTTCAACCCATACAAGAATTTTTTTAGTTCACACACACAATCTTCTTTCTCTACAACTTTAAACCCATTCGGTTGTGTCATATTCTAAATCACCATGTAAAAACGCAGTTTTCACATCAAGTTGATCGACCTAACTCAAGATCAAATTGTGCAACCAAGGCTAACATAATACGAATGGAAGAATGTTTCACAACTGGAGAAAAAACCTCATTATAATCAATACCTTCCTTTTGAGGATAACCTCTCACCTTGAAATGCACACCATCACTAGGAGATCCTTCTTTCTTTGTCCAGACCCATTTGCACTCAATAGCTTTCTTACCTTTTGGTAACACAAATAACTCCTAAGTATTATTCTTATCAAGAAAATGCATCTCCTTACTCATAGCCTTCTTCCATTGTTCTTATTCGGTACTTTGCATTGCTTCTCTATAGGTAGAAGGAACATCTACTTCAACTACTGAAAGTGCATAAACCACACAATCTCTTAGCCTTGGAGGAATTGTAACATTCCGTTTTCCCTTATGTGTTGCAATTGACTCTTGTACTGGAGTCTCCACATTATCTGTATTTGTCGCAGTCTCATCATCTGTGTCTTCCTGATCACCTAAAATATTTGTACTGACTGTGGAATCAGTAGGTACCTCATCTACAGATACAATACTATCTGGATCACGTGAAGTAACATCAAACTTCACTCGCTGCAAATCCTATATGGTCTTACTCTCTACCTGCCGAGAGTTCTTCGACTTTAACATGGAAGCCTCATCAAAATTCAGAAGTCACATCCCCGGTAAGCACAATTTTTCGTGATTTAGGATCCCATAACTTATAGCGTTTTACACCTTCTGCAAAACCCAAGAATGTAAATTTCTTGGCTCGAGGATCCAACTTGCTTTCTTTTACATGAAAGTAAACAGGACATCCAAAAACATCCAACCTATTATAATCAGTAGCAGGATTCCCAGACCATACCTCCATTGGATTTTTCCATCAATTGTAGCTGAAGGCAACCTATTAATGAGATGGCAAGCATATGTCACAGCCTCAGTCCAAAACGCCTTGCCTAACCCAGCATTAGACAACATACACCGTACCCTCTCCAGTAATATACGATTCATGCGTTCTACCACCCCCATTCTGTTGCAACGCTAACCGTGAAGTGTCTCATAATACCTTTATCCTAACATACTTGCAAGAACGGATCAGATTTGTACTCACCTCCATTATCTGTACGGAACGTTTTGATCTTTCTGTCAGCCTGAGTTTCAATCATCTTTTTTCACTTTAGGAACACATTCAGACCTCATCTTTATGCTTCATTGTGTACACCCATACACGTCTTGAATAATCATCAATAAAAGTGACGTAATAAGACATACCTCCCAATGATGTTTACTTGGAAGGTCCCCATATGTCCGAGTGAACATAATCAAAAATCCCACGAGTACGATGGATATCAGTGCCAAACTTGACTCTTGTTTTCTTTCCCATAAAATAATGTTCACAAAATATCTAACTTGCAGGTTTTGACACTTAAACTTCTCATTAACATGCCCTAAATGCATGTGGCATAACTTAATAGTATTGAGAGAATCACCTGCAGACTCAGTAACTGCAGTGTGTGTACCCTAGGTAAAAAACCCGACAGGTGTCACCGATGGCTGTATAAGAAGCTAAACCGGGTCCACCGGAGCAGTAGCCAGCCAAGCCAAGGCTATCGGGTAGGGCCCAACCCGGTTTCAAGAGATCCGCATACGCTCTGTGGACCTTGACTCACCGGATAGTCCTCTATCAATGGGTGGAGCCCTAGTTACTGTATAAGAAGTTGAACCGTGGGCTCCCATACATCGACCAGACCCACCTCAGTCAAATAGGCCTCCGGCCCAGTAAGGTCCAGCAACGACAGGGGCTCATCCAAAGGCTTAGCACAAAAGGCCAGAGGACCTGGCCAGGGAGTATGCAGTGTTGATTGGGCCTCCGGTCAGAGGAGTCAAGCTCAAGTCTTTGCTTTCAGGCTTGGTCAATCCAAGTCTCAACTAACTAGATAAGTCCAGCGAGATTCCAGGCCAACAGAACCCATGGTTCTAGCCCGCTGGAGAAGATAAAGGAAACCCAGGTTCTACCAGGACCTATCAGAGGATGCCACGTGGCAGTCATCCTGGTCAAAGGGGATTCAAACCAAGGAGATAACTGCTCGGCAGCATGCAAGCTATCTCCACGGAAAGCATCTTCACAGTTAAACAACCCGAGTTCGTGGAGTCAAAATCGGAGGGGTGGTTGAGCCAGCCTCCTCCGGCCTACTACAAATATAAGAGTTCTAAACCTCCTAAACTACGAGTCTTTCACTGAGCAACTCCATTAGAGCTTAGTGGAAGGAGAGACTTGATTCCAAGTTCATCATCTTGGATACGTAGGCAGCCTGATCCCGATCAGGTCCAGTCTCACTGTATACCCCCCATCCTATCTCTGTCTATACAAGACTTTCATTGTAACTGTACGATTAATATATACATATCTCGAGTTTGTGGATCAAATTTTTGCACCCACACTCTTTGGCGCCCACCGTGGGGCTGAATCTCCCATCAGTTCCAGAGCCTTGCAAGGAATCTCATTCCAGTCATACCGGAGTTACTGCAGCAATGGCTGGAAGTAAGAGACGCCCAACTCGTTCCAATAATGGAATGAGTCAAGTTACTGAAAGTCAAACAGAGAACCTTTCTCCTTTGTCTCCGGTTCTTGAAGCAACAAAATCGGTGAATCAAGAATCAATTCTCGGGAGTGAGGGCCACGATCAGGGCTTGCAACACTATGAAAGTGGACAGCCGGAGGCAGAGAACTTAGTGGTGCAAATCACTAACAAGATCATGAACCTTCCAGGGCAGTCATTACAAGAAGAATCCAAATAAACTCTCCCCTGACAATGGGAGGAGGTTATACCGAGCAGTAGAAGGGAAAGGGACCAGCGGTCGAGTCCCCAACTGCAATCATCAAGCGGCTGACCAGGGAAAATGCAAAATTAAGGAGAAAGAAGATAACCAGGGCCAGAGATAGCTAGTCATCTTCATCCCTGTCTTCGAGTCCATCTCCTCAGAAGAAGATAAAGCCACGGACAAGCAGTGACCGGAATCTTACCCCTCATAGCCATGGTCCCCGTCCTGTCTGGGACAGGCTAGCACCAGGGAGAGATAGGATGTTTATCTCTCCAGTTCAGAGACATCGCCGCGGACGCGCAAGAACACCTGGGCCGCTTGAGGGCCGCAGGATTGACCGCATCAGATTTGTCGAAGAAGCCACTCCTCCATGGAGACTGCGCCGGAGGAGGCACCAGAGTACTCCCCCGGCACGCCACGGTCAGATAACAAAGAGCCTTCAAAGGGTCCACATTCATCAGAGACAACCGGAGCTAAATGTGGAACAGATGAATCAACTCAAGCTGCGAGAGATGATCGATCTTGCTATATCCAACAAAGCCAACCGGGATAAGTGAGTCAGAAAGCTCAATCTTTCAAGGCTAGCCGTATCACCTTTAGCAGAAGAGGTTAGGAGTCATATGGTCCCGGCCAGCTTCAAGCAACCGCCCTTCGAACAGTATGACGAGACAAATGGTTGTCCGGTTCAGCATGTTATGAACTACAAAAGCACCATGGCCATCTGGGACCATGATGACAAGCTACTAGCGAAAATGTTTGCTACTTCACTCAAAGGCGAAGCACAGACGTGGTATCACAATCTGCCACTCGCATCTGTCCGCACATTCGTACAACTGGCTGAGTTGTTCGAAGAGAAGTACTGGTTCAATGTGAAGACCAAGAAAGGAGATGAAATCTTGTTCTCCCTACAGATGGACCGGAGCGAAACACTCAAGAATTTCGCCCGGAGGTTTCGAACCCTACTATCGTAGGTACATGACGCATCTGATAGCGTCGTTATTCAAGCTTTTTAAGTATGCCTTGAATAACAACCATGAGGAATTGTATCGGTCACTGGCAAGGAAGCCACCCTCCTCTGTTTCAGCCTTGCTCGAGAAAGTGGAAAGGTATACTCAAGAGAAGGACGACCTGAAAACCAGAAGAAAGAGACTTGCCGGAGGCCAAACCTCCGAGAAGCCGCAGAAGGCAAAGGAAGAAAACTCCGGCAGGGATCACAAAGAAGTAAAAGCCCCTGACAGGAACACGGAAAGGAAGGGGAAAGCGCCGACCCGGCAACCCGACCACTGATCAGAGAAGCCTACCGGGGGCGAACGCAAGGAAAGGGAGTTCACTCCCTTGAGATTCCTTCTCGAGGAAGTATTCAAAATGATCAAGAACAGAGGGCTGCTCAACAAACCTGTCCCCCTGCCGGCAGACCCGGAGGGCAGAAGAGTCCAAGAAGTGTGGTCATCACAACGACTACGGTCACGAGCTGAAGAACTGCAGGTCATTGAAGTATGAAATGCACCGCCTGGTCGACGCTGGCCTCATCCCTGACATGGTACAGACCGGAGCAGTCGAACAGATAAAAACTAGAGATCGAATTGTATATGTCTTCCATGTACAGACACCTGGTTCTTCTAAGACGGAAAGGAATAATTGTGCTCGGGAAAAGCTCTGGTGGATAGGGCATGTCCATGAAGTTGGACAGCTAAACTTCAACGAAGGGACGAACACTGGGTCTATTGTCCCCGGAGGTTTGACATTCACCGAAGAAGACGAGAGGGGCATGCATTATCCGCACAATGATGCCTTGGTCATCACAGCATGGATTGGAGTCTACCGGGTCCGGCGAGTCATGGTCGATGTCGGCAGCACCTCCAGTGTTATGTTCTCATGCGCCTACAAAGCTATGGAGCTATCTAAGGGTCTCATTGAATCTGATGAGACTCCTATCTATGGATTCAACGGGGAGCCAACACAGTCCTCCGGGCGAGTCCACCTACCCATCACAGTGGGGTTCAACACCGTCGCGATAGACTTCCTGCTAGTCGACCCCCTCCTGCTACAACGTTATTCTGGGAAGGGACTGGATTCATCAGATGAAAGCCATAGTGTCCACCTTCCACCAGAGCCTCAAATTCCCGACTCCCAACGGAGTCTGCAGAGTCAAGGGAGACCAAGGGACGACATTTAAGTGCCATCTCGATGTTGTCAAAGGAAAATCCATCTCCGAAACCAAGGGGAACACTATCTTCCTGACAGACTTTCATCAATAACAACCAGCTCCCGGCAAGTCTGCCAAGGGGAAGCCAGACACAAAAGCAGGGATATTACCAGCGGTCGACGAGCTGGAGGAAACTTACATCTCTTCCGGTCTACCGGAGGCAGAGAAGGATTCCATGATCACTCTGCTCCGGCAGAATCACCACATCTTCGCGTGGAGTGTCAACGAGATGCCAGGAATAGACCCTGCGGTCGCCTGCCATAAGCTAAACATTGATCCTCAGTACAAACCGGTCAAGCAGATGCCAAGACGAATGGCACCGGATCGAAAACTGGCGGTCAACGAAGAAGTCGATCGGCTACTCTCAGTCAACTTCATCAAGCCGATCATCTACACTACCTGGGTTTCCAACATCGTGGTCGTCCCGAAGAAGAATGGTAAGATTCGAGTTTGCATCGATTTTACTAATCTTAACAAAGCATGTCCTGTGCACCCACATCCACTCCCTAGGATCACGGACATCGTAGATGCCATCGTCGGATATCAAAGATTGCCATTCATGGACGTATACTCCGGTTACAACCAGATTCCACTTCACGAAGAAGATCGGGAACATACCGCATTCATCACCGACCGGGGGCTTTACTGCTACCGGGTGATGTCATTCGGTCTGAAGAATGTCGGAGCGACATATCAGAAGCTGGTCAACACCATCTTCAACGAGCTCATAGGCCGGACCATGGAAGTCTACATCACGACATGGTGGTCAAAACCAGGGAGAAAGACAATCATTTGCGAGATCTGCAGCAAACATTCGACATCCTTACACGATACAACATGAAGCTGAACCCAGCCAAATGTTCTTTTGGTCTTTCTTCCGGCAAGTTCCTTGGCTTTTTCATGACTAACCGGGGCATAGAAGCCAATCCAGATCAAATCCGTCCAGTCCTGGAGATGCCCGCCTCAAAGACAGTAAAAGAATTCCAGAGGCTAACCGGGAGGTTAGCCGCTCTCAAAAGATTCATCTCCCGGTACTCGGACCGGTGCAAGCCATTCTTCAACGCAATCAAAGCTAATGCGGAATGGAATCCTACTTGTCAGCAAGCCTTTGATGAAATCAAAGCATATCTCACTCAGCCCCCGGTCTTCACAGCACCACAGACCGGGCAACCAGTCAGCATCTATCTGGCTGCATCAGATATAGCAGTCAATGCGGTCATATTTGTGGAAGAACCAGAGGAGAAACCAGTCTACTTCATCAGCAAAGTACTACAGGGAGCTGAGACAAGATATTCGAAAATCGAAAAGATAGCTCTAGCATTGGTAGATGCAGCCAGGAGGCTAAAGCCTTATTTCCAAGGAAGAGCAGTCAAAGTCTATATAGAGTTCCCGCCCAGGAAAGCTCTCGAGAAGCAGGAAGAGTCTAATCGACTAATCGAATAGTCCAGCTACCTGAGCGCATACCACATCCGGTATGAACCTAGAACCGCAGAGAAAGGACATGCAATAGCCTCCTTGATGGCAGACTTTCCCATCGAGGATATCCCGGTCAATCCAGAACTAGAAGAGGATACACTAGGGGCGAACGATACCCCCCGGTCACAGGAGTCTCTGGCCGAAGGAGACAACGAAGCATGGACAATCTATACTGACGGATCCAGTAACTGTACAGGGTCCGGCATAGGTTGTTTCTTGATCAGCCCAGATGGACAGAAGACAGAAAAATCTGTCAGATTGGGATTCCCAGCTTCGAACAACGAAGTTGAGTACGAACAGCGAAGCATGGACAATCTATACTGACGGATCCAGTAACTGTACATGGTCCGGCATAGGTTGTCTCTTGATCAGCCCAGATGGACAGAAGACGGAAAAATCTGTCAGATTGGGATTCCCAGCTTCGAACAACGAAGCTGAGTACGAAGCTCTTATATATGGTCTCCAGACAGCACTCCAACTGGGGGCGCGGAGAGTCATGATCAAGATATATTCAAAGCTAGTGGCGAACCAGTTCGCCGGATCCTTCCAGGCCAAGGACGACCGGATGGCAAAATATCTTGATATCGTCCATTCCATGGTAGGGAAGTTCGAATTCATCACGGTCGAGTAGCGACCAAAGATAGAGGTCAGGCACCCAGATGGCCTGGTGTATATTTCTTCTTCTATCAGCACTGAAGAGCCCCGACAGCTATCAATCGGATACCAGAAAGAGCCGAGTATCGGGCTCAAAGATCCAGACATGCCGCTACCGGAGGTCTATCTCCTGGAGTGCAGACATTGAAAGGAAGTTCTCACGGTGACTACCAGAGGACAAAAAAAAAAAAAATGAAGAACCTTCACAGTCCGACAACTAGCCTAGCACGCAAGGCGAGCCGAGTCAACCATCACAGGGTCAGACACGGGACCCACCAGAATCGCAACTCAAAGATTGGAATCCTTGCCTCACCAGAGGCCGGATAGAAGCAATGCCACCCTCAGCGGAGCCGGATGAACCAGACCCGTCAGAACCACCGCTCTCTCATGTCCACATCGATTTGGAGCTCTCGCCGGAGGAACCAATTGAAGACATTCCAGACAATCTGAATTCTGAAGTAGAGAGAATTGACGCCGAGTTGCAGTGTAGCAACAACCAAGACTGGAGGAACCCATACATCAGCTTCCTTATCCACCGTTTGCTCCCTGAAGATCCAAAGCTGTCAGCCAAGGTCAAGAGGGATGCATGGAAATTCATTGTCATACCTCACCGAGAGTCACACAGGCTATACATGAAGAGCCACGGCTCCGGGGTCTTGTTCAGGTGCCTTACTCCAGAGCAAGGCCTGGTCATACTGAAAGAAATCCATGCATGGATCTGCGGCAACCATTCTGGGAGCAGAAATCTAGCACAGAAGACAAGATCCAAGGATACTGGTGGCCGCACATGATGACAAACGCGAAGAAGTTCACACAGGCATGCCTTCCATGTCAGAAGCATGCCCCGGACGGTCATGCCCTGGCAAATGAACTACATCCAATCCTGAGTGCATGGCCCTTCGCCAAGTGGGGACTGGATATTGTGGACAACATCCAAAAGTTTTACAATCAGTCAGATTCCTATTGGTCGCTACAAATTATTTCACCAAATGGGTTGAAGCCGTAGCATTGGTACAGGTATGTACCTCAGATGTCAGAAGATTTTTGTGGAAAGACATAATCTGCAAATTTGGAATTCCCCAAGAGCTAGTGTCCGATAATGGAAAGCAGTTCGACTGCGACAACATCTGGTTGTTCTGCAAATCCTTGGGGATCAAGCACAACTTGTCAGCCCCGTACTATCCTCAGGGGAACGGGCAGGCAGAGGCATCCAACCGGGTCATCTTGGATACTCTCAAGAAGCGGCTAGATAAAGCAAAAGGCAACTGGGTGATGCAACTCCCGGGGGTCTTATGGGCATATCGAACCACCCCAAGGAGGTCCACCGGTATGACACCCTTTCAACTTACCTTTGGAGCAGAAGCGGTAATGCCAACAGAACTCTTAGCTCCCACAACCCACACTGATGTTGTCCTTACAGGGGAAAACGAAGGGATTCTGGCAAGGGAAAAAGTTGTTCTTGACGACAAGAGAGAGCAGGCCCTACAGCACCTCCTCTGGTACAAAGAGACCATCAAAAAGGGACATGACAAGCGAGTCGTAAAGAGAAAATTCAATCCGGGCGACTGGGTCATGAGAAAAGTCAAAGTTATGACTGAGGATACAACCGCTGGAAAACTTGGAAAAAACTGGGAAGGACCTTATATCATAGACAGACATGCTGCGAAAGGCTCATACTTCCTCAAAACTCTGTCCGGCAACCTCTTCTCCAGACCATGGAACGCTTTTCACCTCAAGATATTCTACAAGTAATGTACTCCATTTGATGATTTCAATAAAGATTTTTTCCCGTAAGAATTTAAGTACTTTGTATTATTTGCTGCTGAAAATCCTAAGTGCAAGAACAAGTCTCAACTGAGGTCCAGGATGCCCGGACCTAGTTTTCGATCCTGTCTAAGACCTAAATGCAGAGTTATGCTCCATTTAGGCCCAAGACGCCCGGACCTAGCTTCCGGTCTTGGAACCAGGGATGTCAAGGATCAAACCCCATCCAACCCAGGATGCCCGGACCTAGTTTTCGATCCTGTCTAAGTTCTAAATGCAGAGTTATACTCCTTTTAGGCCCAAGACGCCCGGACCTAGCTTCCGGTCTTTGAACCAGGGATGTCAGGGATCAAACCCCATCCAACCCAGGATGCCCGAACCTAGTTTCTGATCCTGTCTAAGTCCTAAATGCAGAGTTATGCTCCTTTTAGGCACAAGACGCCCGGACCTAAGTTCCGGTCTTGGAACCAGGGATGTTAGGGATCAAACCCCATCCAACCCAGGATGCCCAGACCTAGGTTCCGATCCTGGCGAAGTCCTGAATGCGGAGCTACACTCCTTTTAGGCCCGAGATGCCTGGACCTAGCTTCCAGTCTTGGAAATCTATCTTAAGAGCGAGGCTATCCACTCTTAAAAACCGGGGCCGTTAGGCGAGCTAGCCTTCCCCCGGTCGAAGCATGCACCACAGGGACAAACCCCCTTTTAAGCAGCAGACCATGAATCGCCATCGAGTCAGCAAGAAAAAGAACTATTATCGTCCCAAGGAAAACTCCTTAAAACGATAAGGGGGCGAGGGAGATAGTCAGTTGTAATAAACACTGTAAACAAGGTAAAGATATCTAACAAGATGTTTTTGCACTACCAAAATATTATTTTTATTTTCTTTTTCAAAAAAGAATATGTACAAAAGGAAGTCCCCCGGCAACCGGGACATGAACCTTTCCACAAAATCTAAAGGAGCTAAGGTTGAGAAGAAGGACTGGGGCCATTACCGCCCTTCTTCGCCTTCTCCTTCTCCAGCTGGTCGAGGACCTGCTGATAGGCAGCCTTCGCCAACCGGAGCTCTTCAGCAGCCCGGTCGTACGCCGCCTCCTTGAGGATGAGACGCCAGTCCAGCTCCAGCTTCTCTCGGGTCAGCTTCCCGTAAGTAGCCTCCAATTCTGCCAAGGAAGTCTTGGCATCCTCCTCCCTCTGGAGAGCAGCGGTCAGAGTGAAGTCCAGGTTATGGTAGTCTGTCGCAATGAACCGTTTGTCCTCCTCCAGAGCCCACCGATCACCATTGGCCACCACCAGATCTTTCTCGAGCTGACGATTCTCAGCTCGCAAGCGCTCTAGATCCTCCAAGGCAGAAGGCCGGGATCTGACATTCAACTCAAAGACCCGGGCCATGGCAGCTTGTGTCTGACAGAAAGAGAAACAAAGATCAGAAACAAACATATAGACATCAACAAGTCTAAAACCAGAATTCAAGTCAAGGAATCTTACCGCGATGAGATTCTGGGCAGCCATCCTTATCGCCAAGTCGCGAGAAAGGCGGCTGTAGTATGACGGGTCCTCCGGAAGCAGGTTCTGGAAGATATAGTCAAAAGCAGTGTGGAGGTTCATGATGCCGAAGTCCCCAATCGACATCGGCTCACCACTCAGAAATGCAGGATGAATGGTGAACACCGGCAGCGAGAACTCCGGAGTGGCCTCAGGCTGGTACTCGCCCGGTTCAGGGCCCAGTTGCACAGTGGGGCCAGTGGGCAGGTCAGTATATGGGACCTGGTCACCCCACCCATAAGTCGGGGCTTCATCATCAGCAGTGCCCGGCACGGTGAACTCCACCTCAGTCTGGACGTCCTCAACGGCTAGAGCATCTTCAACAGGGACCTGGGAGCCACTACCAATCCGGGTAGTCCCCATCACCGGTCCCCTCAGACCCGAGGGATGGCATCCTCCCTTCTCGGGCGCACAGGCTCCCCTTGGTCAGCAGGGGAGGCAGAAGCAGCTCTCTTTGAGCCCCGGGCAGACTCATCTATCACAGCCTTGCCCCTCGGATCAACCGGGGCAGGGGACTGCACAGAAACAACTTCGACAGAAGGAGGCTGGGAAGGTCTTACCTCCACCGGAGCCTCCACTCTAGCATCTCCAACACAGGGGGCGTCCACTTCACCCAACGGACCCCCCGGCACCACAGCCGGCTCGCCTTCCTCAGCAGCAGAGGCGACCACTGTTTCCTCGGACACACCTCCCACCATCTCCCGTTGGGCCAAGTTGTCCACCTCAGCATGTACCTGCACCAGGGTAGGAAAGAATCCTTCAGTAGCTGATTCTCCAGACCCACGGGAAAAAAGAAGTCCACTATCCCTCGACATGATACTTTGATCACCGGAGGATTCGGATGAGCCATAAAAGACATGTGGCCTCCTTCGGCGACCCAAGGGAGGGTTTGAATGACAAACAGAGCTAGCATCACTGACCTGAACATCCCCGACAATTGGGATGACCTCTTGCAGAACATCCGGCATCGGCTCGTCAGGAGGAGATCTTCCCCCGACTGGAAGAACCTCATCGGGCCAGTCATCCATCTCCCCCCGCAGATTAACAACCTCACTCTCAACCGGAGGCTCCCCCTCAGCACTAGGGATCGTGCTCTCTACAGTGGCAGCACCTTCACCTGAGCTGGACTCCACCTCCACAACCTGCGAAGGAGCCGGCAGGGCAAGCCTCGCCGGGTTGCGGATATCCGTTACGATCTGGTCAGGGAGCGTCAAGTCCCGCAGGTCTGTGGGCAGAGGGAAGAAGCGTTCAATGTTCCCCTCAGCAACAGAGGAATCCGCCCCCGCTGGCAGAGACACCTGAAGCTGACGTTTCCCTGCAAACACAAGCACAACACTGTGAGCAAGCACACGAAGCATAAGGGCAAAAACGAAAGAAAGGTCAGGCGCATGCTTACCTATGAAGTCCCACGACACCTGTATGCTACGGGCAGATGACCACCCTGACATCCGGTAGCAGGGCTCGAACCAATTCCCATAATGCTTAGGAAGCCCAGACAACCTCCGGGCAGTACGCCAAGAGATGGCGTAGAAGTAGCGTTTCTTGGCCTCCCGGGCGACCGACTTCATGAGCATGAACAGCTCGACCGGGCCAAATGGAATCTCGAAGTGGAGAGCGATCAGCCCAATCCGAAGCACTATTATCCAGAAGGACACGTGCATCTGACCGGGCGGGATCCCCCACCACGACAACAATCTCAGAATAGAAGAATGCAGCGGAAGCTGCATGCTATGAAGAAGTTGGTAAAGACTTACCGCGATCAGGTTACCGGAGCAACCGTCTGAAATGGAGGGGTGGGAACCAAACCGGACCCCTCTCCAGCCAAGCCGCTCCTGAACTTCCGCCGCGCTCATCCGCTCGAGTTCAGGATTTCGGGGGAGGTTGGAGGAAGCTTGCCACCTCCTCTTTGGCCTCTCAACAGGAGGCTCAGCAAAATCCACAGGAGCCACCTCCGCCAAACCATCAGGCGAAGGGGGACCCGTCGCCGGAATACTGCTTGGCCCGCTTTTATCAGCGGAGGGACGGGGAGCCAGACTCTGAGGCTCTTCGTCACTACTTAAGCTTAGGACTAAGGTTCTCCTCATCTTTGGGGTAAAATTCGCGTGAAATCACCGAAATTTGGAGTTTCAGAACCTAGGGTTCCGGCGAAGTAGAAATGAAAGAGAAGGAAGAGAAAGAGAGTGAAGGGAATACCCTTCTCTCTTTCGAGCCTCCCCTTTTTATAAGGAGAGCCCAGGGTCCACCGGCTGGTGGTATTCCAGGTTCTCTTAATGAAATAATCATTAAGGTCATTAAACCAACTGGTTTTAATGACTCGATCAACGAAGAGTACGTCACAAGCTTTCACTGGAAGTTGAAGCTGTACATCTTCCCGCCAACAAAGGAAGATTTAGAGAAGATAAAGTAGGGCCCACTTAACACAGTCAACTGGGGCCCATGCTACACAGTCATCTGGGACTCATGTCAACTAGGACCCACCTCGTACACTCAGCGAGATCGATCCAACATCTACGAGTGGGGTCCACATAATCCAGGTCAGCGATATGTGGACCTCCGGTCTACATCATCACGGTCAAGTGAAGACTGATTGACATGTGTTCCTACGCTCTTCATGAAGGTAACCGAATCTACCTACTGGAGCTCAAGACAGTAATATAAGGAAACATGATTTTATTACAAAATGCATTATACGGGGTGCACCAAATCCTTTACATAGTACGACCGAAGCTAAATTACATCAAGGGGGAGACGGAGGACTCAGACCAGACCCCTCAGGCGAGTCAGGAAGGTCGTACTTAACTTTTACAGCGGCATACCCAGCCTTCCAAGACGTAGCCACAGCGAAGTCTGCTCGCTCCTTGGCGACTGACAGCTCGGCCACCTTCTCCTCCAGCTTTTCCCGGTAGTACTCTACAGTCTCCTTCACACCCGCCATCCGGGTATCATGCATATATTCATAAAGAAGCTGCTCCTCACGAAGCTCGCCGATCCTCTTCCTGAGGTCATCCACCTGACGCGACAATTTCCGAATTATTTCAGATCGGTTGTCACTCAAAGCACTGGAGAGAGGCCTAGAATCTGTCATTGTTGAGAAAGCAAAAAAGAAGTCGGGGTATCAAAGGGACTCCTTTGTTCAAGGAAAAAGGGAGTCACGAGTCATTCTAAATAAACATCTTGCAAGGAGATGGTGCCATTCACAAAGGCACCATTGTCCTCAGAAGACTGGCAAAGTTGGTGACTCAGCAGCACAAAGGAGACAAAGACAGAATAAATAAATAAATTCATTAATTTGTCTCAATCAGGGGCACTACTCCCCTACATAGTGTAGGAAGCCGGAGGAATACAGGTCAAGGGTTCTTCTATTCTTTGATCGGATGATACCCCTGCTTCTCCAACAGTACATATGCGGTGGCCAGTTCGCTCTGAAGAACCCGGTTCGGTTGGGTAGCAGTCTCGAGCCTCCGGCTTTTGTCAGCAAGTTGGCCGTTCAAGGTAAACAGGCTCAAGCGCGCCTGACGAATGTCTTCCAAACAGGCGTTGGTCATCAGCTCTATACAGCGATCCCGGTCTTCGATCTCTAGAGTCATCTTCTCCCGCATATCCACGGTATACTTCTGGATGGTACTCCGGTCGTCGGCCATTAATTCTTCAGCAGAAGCTTCAGCAACAACAGCAGCAACAACAAACAGGGAACGGAGAGAGAGAAGTGGACATCCTTCTACACCTCCGGCTCCCTATTTATAAAGGAGGACAAAAGCCCTAGTCCTTGATCCAAGGGATGCGGAATCGTCATCAAGAAGCGTGTCAAGGAAGGAATCCTCTGAATCTCAACAGCCGGGAAGATATTGCTAAGATCTTTCCCAAGCAGATTTTCTACTTGACAAAAAGGAGGCGATGTGTGTACCCTAGGTAAAAAAACCCGACAGGTGTCACCGATGGTTGTATAAGAAGCTAAATCGGGTAAGGCCCAACCCTGTTTCAGAGATCCGCATACGCTCTGTGGACCTTGACTCACCGAATAGTCCACTATCAATGGGTGGAGCCCCGGTTACTGTATAAGAAGTTGAACCGTGGGCTCCTATACATCGACCAGGCCCACCTCAGTCAAGTAGGCCATCCAAAGGCTTAGCACAGAAGGCGAGAGGACCTGGCCAGGGAGTATGCAGTGTAGATTGGGCCTTCGGTCAAAGGAGTCAAGCCCAAGTCTTTGCTTTCAGGCTTGGTCAATCCAAGTCTCAACCAACTGGATAAGTCCAGCAAGATTCCAGGCTAACAGAACCCATGGTTCTAGCCCGTTAGAGAAGATATAGGAAACCCAGGTTCTACTAGGACCTATCAGAGGATGCCATGTGGCAGTCATCATGGTCAAAGGGGATTCAAACCAAGGAGATAACTGCTCGGCAGGATGCAAGCTATCTCCACGGAAAGCATATTCATAGTTGAACAACCTGAGTTCGTGGAGTCAAAACCGGAGGGGTGGTTGAGCCATCCTCCTCCGGCCTACTACAAATACAGGATTTCTAAACCTCTTGAACTACGAGTCTTTCACTGAGCAACTCCATTAGAGCTTGGTGGAAGCAGAGACTTGATTCCAAGTTCATCATCTTGGATACGTAAGCAGCCTGATCCCGATCAGGTCCAGTCTCACTGTATCCCCCCCATCTTATCTCTGTCTATACAAGACTTTTATTGTAACTGTACGATTAATATATACATATCTCGAGTTTGTGGATCAAATTTTTACACCCACATGCAGCATCACCTGTAATAGTACTCTCCTTTAAGAAGTACAAGTTACCTTCTTTCACTGGTTTCATCACAACAATAACACCAGACAAAATTTTAAGAATACCTTGTTCGATGGTTAATTTATAACCTTTGGTATCCAAGTCACCCGCAGAGATGAGATTCTTCTTCAAGTTAGGAACATACCTAACATCACACAATTCCCTAACCATACCATCAAACATCTTCACAAGGATTTTAGCAATCCCTTTGACTGCTAAAGGATGATTATCACTGAAATAAACAGATTTACCTTCCAACTTAGAAAAGCTAGAAAACCAATTTCGATTAGAACACCTGTGATAACTGTAAGATGAATCAACAATCCATATGTCTGCAGAACAAATCAACAATGGCATGAAAAAATAATATTCATCATTACTCTTGGCGACGTTTGCAGTGGTGTTTTTCTTGTCTTTGGCTTTCGCTTTGGGAAAATCTTTAACCCAATGTCCCTTTTGATGACAGAAAGCACATTCATCAACCGCAATTTTATAACCACCTCTCGATTTAGATTGAGATTTACCTTTCTCACCCCTAGGGTTACGGTCTTTATTTCTTCCCCCTATAGTCAACACTTCAGATGATGAATCTCTATCGATCTTCAGATCCTTTCTCCTGTACCAATAATTAAGCAAAGCTGTAGCGACCTCATCATACTTCAACTATTCTTTTCCCGTTAACAAAGCCTGATAATTCTCAGGGACTTTCTCATCGAGATTCAATAAATCAACAAGTAACTTGTTGAATTCATCAATATGTTCAGACAAACAAGTAGCTTGTTGAATTCATCAATATTATAATTCTCAGGGACTTTCTCATCCGGAAAAGTTGTTTGATCAAGAAGAGTTTATTTTGAATACTTTTTGTCATATACTTATCTTCCAACTTCTTTCAGAGCTCCTTTGCAGAGGTTTCCTTCATAACAAAGTATTTTTGTTCCTTTGCCAAACACAATCGTATAGACCCACACATTTGTCGATTCCATTTCTTCCAATCTTTTGCTTTCATCGTATCCGACTTCTCATCTAAATTTTTCTCCAAATTTCTTTAGCTAATACATCCTTAACTTCGCATTGCCACATGCGAAAATTGTTCTTGCCATTGAACTTTTCGAAGTCGAATTTCCCAACTGTAACCACCTTAGAATTTTAACTTGAATCTGCAGAATTCGTCATATTCTTCACAATTTTCTAAACCAATCACCAACAAACACAACCCAAGGATTTAACCTTCGGCTCTTAATACCAATTTGTTACGCCTCGTAGAAACGTAACCACTAAACACCGTTGATAATTGAATAGAAAATAACACACACACCACAATTGAGAATAATAAAACAATGCAAATAACAAAACACAAAAAAATTATGTGGTTCGGCGTTTGCCTACGTCCACGGGACAAAGTGAGGAGCTTTTATTAATATCGAGAAGATGAAGAACAAAACATGAAAACCAAGATTTCGGTTTCGTTACACATATTTGAATCTCACTTCTATCTCTATTCCACGGCCACCTAACACACCTATTTATAACCCAACGGGTTATACACAGTTTCTAGTGGAATTGAATTCCATATTACAAAGTAAATCAAGTTCTTTTAGGACACATGCTGATGTTGCCGACCAGATTGATTTCTAATTGAAATCTATCTGTAATTCCTAATCATACTACATTAATTGATTTCCACAACGGGCTTGGGCCTTGTTCAACAATTTTAGCATCCGCAAGAAGATTAGGCATGCTATATGTGGGATCCATACCCTTCATAGTACAAGAAAAAACAAATGAGCAAGGCTTAAATAACACACTCTTATTATTTACTAGAAAACAAAATAAAACAGTTAAACAATGTACGTATGTATGGACTATGGAGGATTTGACCCGTTAAGGTTAGAACTTCTGGTTCTTAACTAATGAATTAGAACTTCAAGTCTTAATCAAGGATGTGAGACTTCAACCTCGGTCACCAACAAGTAAGAACTTTCGGTTCTTGGTAAAAATTAAATATTTGAAACTTCAAGCTCATTAAGGAACTTCTGATTGTATCAAGACTTCGGGCTTGAAAATATTCGGTTAATATTTAAGCATCCTTTATAATATGAATCTTTGACTTCATGAGGATTGCTTGGAGATAGAACTTCAGGTTCCAAACTCCTTGATAAGAACTTTGTTCAAAACTTTTTGATTATAACTTCATGTTCTAAAATTGTGAACTCCAAGTTTGTATTTGAAATTTAGAATTTCAGCTTCTAAATTGAAATCATGGAGCTCATGGTTCGATGAAATCTAAACATTCAATCATTTAGAACTTCTGGTTCTTAATATGATCATTAGACTTCGGCTCTCGATCTAATCATATTGAACTATTGGAACTTCAGGTGGAAATGGAAGTTAAATTTGATGTTGGTTCATTATGGAACATATGAATATCACTATGGGAATAAATGGTTACAACCAATAATTTCCAATTCCAAAAATTCCAATTTAATAATAAAAATCAAACATACTTACCCAATATTTACATCGATAATACCTTAGTATTGTAATTATTATTTATGGGTATAACACGAGTAGTAGAACGATGTTCATGCTGATAACGTTTAATAAACTAAAGCAACTTGAAGTATTAATCAACCAAAACAACTTAAGTTAGGGGTATTTAGGTTTTAGTCACTATATGTATATACTAATTAGGGAAATAGCACTTTTGTTTCATTAATTAGGTTTTGATCACTTGGTCTAACTAAACCGGATAAACAATCAAAAATGGCAAAATTGCCCTTACTAGAATTTCACGTGAGAAACACGAGATGTGTGTTTAGCGGACAATGTAATGACACGTTGCATTGTTACAACGATAAGATTTCAACCAACTTAATCTACCCATCCATCCAACCTATCACACAGATCTAAATGCAATTCAACAGGAAAATGGAGAGAATCCATCTATTCCCCCCAACCCCCACCAACACTTAGGTAGTGTTTGTTTCAACAAGTGTTCGACAATAAGTGATTTTTAAGTGGTGGACCAGGCTAATAATAAGTGAAAAGTGATTTTTATGTTATTTGTTTAGAACCAGTGTTTAGAACATAATGGACTTTTTCAGCCATTTTGAACCAGCACAAATCTCATGCTTAATTTATCTTCTTAATGCTTATTCTAATTTTATGACAATTATACCCATGTATAATACCTTTCATTATACATATGTCCAAAGTCCACGTAGAATTCCTTCTTCTCTAATCTCATGAGGAACCGACTTGCACTCTTGAGCCTTCCAAACTAACTGATTAATACATATTATATTTTATTATATAATCATAAATACATAATCTATGTATTGATCTTTATAAAATAAGGCCCTATCTATTTGTAGATTGTGGATGAATGTGCACTATATAAGTCAATAATAGTCATTAGTCATGAAACATCCATTCAATGTGTTCATTCTATGATAATTCATTAGTTATATCATATGCTATTAGGTTTAATTATTATAAAAATGAAAATGATGTATATAAATGCAACTAATTGTCTCGATTTTTTAATATGTTTTTATTTTGTTTGATTTTTTTAACCATGTTTTCTGTATAAGTATTTCTTAAATGTTCAATTATTATTTCGTGATGTCATTTTTTTCGCAAAGAACTTCAAATTCATGTTTTTCAAATTTAAAATTTTAGTTTCATTAAGATGGATCCAAAGATTAGAATAAAAGAGGATAGATTTGTCAAATTTAAAATAATCAATTGTAAAACAGAAGTTTTGAAAAATGATAGACAAACAACTTTTTCAGCATTCAGTCTTTAGCATCCAGCATTCAGTATCCAGCATTCAGCATCCAGCATCCAGCATCCAGCAACCAGTATTCAGCATTTTAAACAAACACACCCTTAGGTTATTTTTCATCTTCTCTCGCTTATCTTCTCATCTTCCATGGTGTTCTAGAAAAACCAGTTCTATGGTTTCTTCGATTCCACTCAACTTTCTACTCAAAATCACTTATTTCTTTCAATTTCATGTTGTTTAGTGGTTGATTTGCAAAGTATTGATTGATATTTGGCTATCCAAGTGTTATTAGCCAGAAGTTGGTGATCATTCTACTTAACCTTCTCAGGTATACTTTATTTTTATTTTTTTCATCTTTATCATCATCCTCCTTTACAAACTTTATTTCACTTGAGTCAAAGATTTTTTTTTTTAATTTTGTTAATTTTCATCTCTATCATCATCTTTTATTGATGAAATATCGAATTCTGTTGTTGCATGGTTGAATGCTTGAGGAATATTTTCGATTTATGGTAAATCAACTCAAAAGGTTTGATTTTGTTTTTATGTGAAAAAGTTCCATCTTTGATAGGGTTCTTGTGGGTTTGTGTTTGTAATGGATTGAGCATTTATCTTTGTAAACAAAAATAAATTTTTATTAACCCCATTTTTTAAATTTTTGCATTTTTTAAATTTCTGTTCAAGGGTTTCCTAAAAATGACCTCATTTTTGTAATTCATGTATAACTAGTTTATTAATACTTCTATTAAAAACCCTCAAATTTGTAATCTGGCTTCAATTTAAAAATTCAACTTTGTAATCTAATTTAAGTTTGTAAGTTACAGATTGTAACCCTTTGTTCATGCCAACATTTATGTACTTGCTAAACCAGTTTATGTCAACATTCATTGCTATTTTTTTATGTTACATCACTCTGTATTAATACTCTTAATGCCATGGTTTAATTTGTACATCACATTATTTTCTTAATTTATACATATTAACATGTTTCTGTATTTTTTCTTCGTGTCACTGTTTTCATACTTTGTAGTCCATATTAATTGTTTGACATTGTTTGTACATACTGATTAGGTGAAATGGAGTTAAGCAAAAAGGATGTTGTGATACACTATGAGGGAATGTGGGGTTTGATTAAGCCAGGGCATGTGAGACTAGGTCATTACAAAGGTGGAAAAAAGGTGGTACGGAACATTGTTGGTGATGTGCTGCAGTGGTGCTTCTTCCACCTCCAATACAAAAAGCTCCAGGTAGACCCAAGAAATTAAGAATCAGAGGTGATGATGAACCAGTTCTAAATAAGACAAACTTGCTATGTAGCAAGTGCAAAAAGACAGGCCATAATATCAGGACTTGTAAGCTAAGAGCAGATACTACACAAGTTTACAAAAAAAAAGTGTAAGAAATATCACAGATTTTAAATTATTATTATTATTTTTTTTAGAAATGAATGTAGTTAAATAGTATTTTTGAATGGATGGTATCTGACATGTTTGAATGTTATTTTCATGATGTTGTAAAAAATACAAGAGAAATGAGATGATGGGTCTTGCTGAAGAGCAACCTTCTCAGACTGCTCGAGCATCAAGCTCAAGAGGGAGGGGTAGAGGTAAAGCCTTAAAAGGGAAAAGTACTTCAAACAAGAGAAGAACCGCTGCTTCAAACAATGAAAAAGTTGATGATTCGAACAGAGCAGGTAGGGGCGGTGGAGTAAAGATGAGGGGTGGTATTGGTGGTGCGAAAATTTGTAGAATGTATTGACTAGCTTCTACAAGTAAGTGTTTCTGATAGGTGTCATGCATATTTTGGAAATTTCTAGTATTTTGGATGATTTTTGCAGTTATGTATGCAGTCATGCTGCTGCTTTAGTTATTATGATATTTTGGTACATTTATGTACTATGGATCTAATGTATGTACTCTCGGATATGTATGCAATGATGCTGCTAGGTTATATTTTGGACTTGTTGATGTGTGAACATGCAGTCATATTTTGTATTTTGGATATGTTGATTTGAAATGGATATTTCACAGTTTATGACTCGTTGATTTTTTTATATTTTATTTTTTATTTATTTATTATGGATGAAATATTGATGGCTATGCATTGATAGAAATATTGATGGTCAGACATTTGTGGTGGATGAAATATTGCTTATATCATTAGGCTCTTAGGCTCTTAGGCACACATTACATAGGAATTTAGGCTTTAGGCTCTTTTCAGCAGCAGTTTTTGGCTTTTCATCAGGTGTAGGCTGTGAAACAGTAGTGTTGTATGTGTAGGAATTATCCCAAACTGGGTTCTTTTCAGGATGAATTTCCCCATGTCCCCCACACAATTCATATTGGCACAATGGCACTTGAGAAACTTGAATTGCTCAACTCCATCCATGTCATAAACTGTATAAAACTTCATGATTCATGTGCATCCTTCATTGTTGCAGGGAACATAGAGTAGTGGACAGACCTCAGCTGTGTGTCCTTCAGACTTACAGATTTGGCATAGATCTTGTGAAAAAAAAGAGAGTAAAGATATCAGTATATACTTATTAGGGATTAGTCATTTCTGTAATTGTAGATATTAGGGATTAGTCACTTTGGCAGTCATTAAAATGATTAGAAAACCTTTAAACCTACCCAAGGGCTACAACCACCCATCTTGCTCTTTTAAACTTGTTTATCTTCTTTACAAGTACCAAGTTTGTAGAATTTGTTGGTTTTAAGTTTATGGTGCATCAAACATGGTATATATAGCTTTAAGAAGATGACCAACGACTACTTCAACGACTATTTTTTTGTTAGCAATTGGATCTTTGTTGTTTCACTAGATTGTAACACGTGTGTTTGTTTTGATTTTGTTGGTGTTTAAGTTTATCACGTGCAAAACACGTGAGTTTCACAGGGGTAATTTAGGCATTTTTTTAAAGAACCCGGTTAAACTCGGTTTTTTTGTAACTCGGGTCAAACCAAGTGATCAAAACCTAATTAATGAAACAAAAGTGCTATTTTCCTAATTAGTATATACTTATAGTGACTAAAACCTAAATACCCTTTAAGTTAACGTTATAATATAAGTAGAGATATAAAAGAGAGAGGGACGTGAGTAAACCATGGTCCTGTTGACCACCTCTGTCTGTCCGTCTGTCTGTGGATGAAAAGCAGTACTCTTCTTCAACTTGGTATCCATCATACCCCACAAAGAATCCCAAAAGTGCCCAAGGAACCGGCTATCACGATCAGATATAATCGAACTTGGCAACCCAAAGTGCTTCCAAACATTTTCAAAGAAAAGCTTAGCTGCACCCGCTCCTGTCACTGTCTTCTTGCAAGGAATCAGAATCACCATCTTACTAAAACGATCGACCACAACGTACAGATAGTCATTCCCAGACCTGACAATAGGCAAGCCACCTAAGAAATCCATAGAACTACTCTCCCAATGACGATTAGGCACTGACAATGGTAGATATAATCCTCTTTTCATGTTCGCCGGTTTTCATGTTCGACGGTTTGGATGTACAACACAACTTACAACCTCGAACATGCCTAGAAACATCATCTTGCATCTTCGGCCAAAAGACATAGCGCCGCAGATTTAACAAAGTCTTCTCAACCCCAAAGTGACCTGCCACTCTAGAAGTATGTGCTTCCCTAATCCACTGCAATCTATCCTCATCTTTTGGAATACAAAGTGATGAACCCTTATATAACAACCCATCACGTATCTCAAACTCCCCCTTGTGCCCATGTTGAACCTTTGCATACACATCCTTGAAGCCCTTATCTGATGCATACCATGTGACATATTCTGAAGGAACCAACGGTTGGATACGTAAAGCCACCAATAAAGCACTTACCGGTGGTCGAGACAACAAATCAGCCAACTTATTCGTCGACCCTTTCTTGTATTTGATAATGATGTGGAATGCCATCAAGTACGACATCCACTTCATGTGTCTGGCCTGCTGCAACTTGGTTTGACCATGAAGATACTTTAATGGTTTGTGATCAGAGTGAACCACTACCTTCTTACCCAACAGGTACACTCTCCAATGTTTAACAGCCTGATAGAGAGCATAGAACTCCTTGTCATAAGGTGGATAGTTTTTTATCGCCCCTGCAAACAACTCAGAATGATACTTCACTGGCTTACCATCCTGCAAAAGAACTGCTCCCATAGCATAACTAGAAGCATCTATCTCGACCTCAAAAGCACGTTGTAAATTAGGCAACGCTAAAACTGGCGCCTTTGAGATCTTTCTCTTCAGTAACTGAAAGGCGTTTTCATGATTCTTATTCCATTCGAACTGTTTCCCTGCCTTTGTCAACCCGTGCAAAGGTGCTGCAAGTGTGGAAAAATGTCGAATAAACTTTCGTAGATATTGGCAAGCTCCCACAAAACTCCTTACCTCAGTCACTGAACTAGGCCTCGGCCATTTGGTAATAACCTCTACGTTTCCTGGATCAATTTTTCGCTGACCTCCGTCAACAAGAAACCCGAGATACACCAGCCCCCCTTTAGCAAACTCACACTTCTTTCCATTCAATCGTAATTGGCTACCCCGTAGTAACTCAAACACCTTATAGATGTGAACAAGATGTTCCTCCCGTGTCTTGTTGTATATCAAGATATCATCCAAATACACAATCACAAAATCTTCCATGAAAGGCCTTAGCAAATCATTCATCAAACGCATAAAAGTAGCTGGAGCATTGCACAACCCAAATGACATAACCAACCCCTCAAAAAGACCCTATTTTGTCTTGAAAGTTGTCTTCCATGTGTCTTCTTCTCGAATTCTGACTTGATGATACCCGGACTTTAAATCTAATTTTTTAAAGAACCGAGCACTCTCCAATTGATCCATCAAATCATCAATCCTCGGTAATGGATACCGATTCTTGATTGTAATCTTGTTAAGTGCACGATAATCAACGCACATACTCCAATCACCGTCCTTCTTGGGCACTAGCAACACTGGTGACCCACAAGGTGAACTACTCGGCACAATAACTTCTTTCTCCAGAAGTTCCTGAACTTGTTTCTTTATCTCATTCGATTCATGCACAAAAGTACGGTACAACCCAAGATTGGGTAAAGAACTCTCTCCAGTCAACATGATCTCATGCTCTACACTTCTCTTTGGGTGGTAACCCGGTGAGATCCTGAAACAAATCTTCAAACTACATCTTCAACTTCTCAAGATCACTGTCCTGCTGAGTTTATAAGGAAGCCAAACAATGTCGACTTGGCTCCTCATATCGGCGGATCATCAACAAAACGAACTTCCCACAAGCATTCACTAACCTTTTGGCCTGGGTTGTCGTCACCAAGTTAGTTCCCTTTGGGGGTGGAACTGACCGAATAGCAAATTGTTCTACATCTTTAGTGAATGTATATTTCTGGTCTCTTCTATCAAAAAGAGCATATTTATCCCACAGGTAGGGACTTCCAAAAATAACCTGACAAACATCAAATGGAACAACGTCACATGTTACCTCATCAATATAGGACTCATGAAGAGCAAACTTGAATGTGCATTGATGTTTCACACTCGAGCCGACGTCCTACTGAATCCATCCCAATGGATAAGGCTTAGGATGTTTCACGGTCTTCAAACCAAGCTTCTGAACCAAAGCTTCTGAAATCAGATTTTTCTGACTACCTGGATCTACAATCCCATCAACCAAATTGGTCTTCACCTGTAGCTTAACAACAAAGAGCTGCTCTCTGGGGTCTTCTTTTTCTACCTGTATAGAATTCCCTACCATCATGTTGAGCTTAAGGTTAGGCTCTATTATACCTGGTACTTCTTTCGGAACTTGTGTGATTAAAGCTACAGTCTTCTTATCCCCTTCCTTCTGAACCCTTTCGGTTTGAGTTCTGGAGTTTTCTCCCAGCACATCTCCATCACATGACCGTTTGCTTTGCAATGACTGCAAACTAATCTTTCCTTCCCATTAGACTCACATTTTCCCTTCTTAGCATCATCCTTCTTGGCACCGGAACCATTAGGTTTACCACCAGATTGCTTTCCATCTCCCTTTATGTCGTTTTTCTTCAACTTGCCTTCAATGGAAATAGCTTTCACAGTAGCCTCCTGTATAGTTTCTGCTGTAAACAACTTCAGTTCCTTCCGAATATACTCACCCAAACCTACCACGTACTTCATGTATATGGAGTAAGCCTTTAGATTAATATCCAAAACCATTGCTTGATTCTGAAATTCGGTTGTATATTCTTGAACGGATTGATTGAATCTCTGGCGTAAGTTGTACCACTTCTGCCATCTTTCCTCCAGAAATCCCACTGGATAGAATTGGTTCTTAAGCAACTCCTTGAACATCCTCCACGATACTACCCATTTCTCATCATGATACTTGCGATAGGATTTCCACCAATTTAATGCATGACTTGATAGTTTCAAGGTAGCGAAGGTAATCTTCTCTTTCGACGAATAGCCATAAAGAGTAAAGTATGTCTCTAGACGTTCAATCCAATCGTCTAGTTTCTCTACATCAGCACTTCTATCATACATAGGAATTTCAACTTTGAAATCAATCCTTAGATTTCGAAAAGAATTCTTACCTCCATGATGTGAAGTTTTGAAGTTGTCGACTTCTTCTTCTTCCTCGTCTGCTTCTTCCTCCTCTTCATCCTCATCCGAGTCGTCTTGCTCAGAAAACAAACTCTTTTTCTTCTTCGGGTTTTTTTTCTCCCCTTCTTTGATGATGAAATCGGTTAGCTTGGACAAAGTAGAATTCATCGACTGCAGTAAATAAGATAAACAAAACACAAGATCTCGAAGAAACTATCTTCTTTATTGAATATTATGAAGATTACAAGAATCTTTGCCTCACAATACTTTCTAGACAAGCTAAGCCCTAGCTGCCTCTCTTATGTTTTGGCATTGGCCAAAACACCTTTTTATAGACCTTGGACGACTTCGAATCATACAAAGAAACTTATTTCCTATTCACCCGGAATAAGGAAATCTATCTTTAGAACTCTTCAGAATCCCAAAGACCATTCAAAGCGCTGCCCTGAACCCCAGCCAGGGCACTGACCTGGCAGCTCGACCCCAACCAGGCGCTGCGCCCTGGACCCGCAGCGTCGTCGCTTCGCGACAACCAAATCGTAGGGTGGCAAATGTCTATCCTCAAGACACCAATCTCGAGGATTACTAAGCTCCTAATAGGATACACCTGTATCAGATATAGACCAAAGTAATTGTAGCGACCCGACCTATATCACCACCGATATTTTCCCCACTTGGCCACTGCGGACGTCTGACAGTGTGGGGTTTTATTGGGTAGCAGCCTGCTTCCCAGGAGGTCAACCCATGCGGACGTTTGACAGTGTGGGATTTTATTGGGCAGCAACCTGCTTCCCAGGAGGTCACCCATCCTGAGACTACTCCCACCTGAGCACACCTAACTCCGGAGCCAAGTGAGCCCAAAAGACCTCGGTAATAATATACGACGGATCTATACCTATATTTCAATGTTAGGACATCCCCCTCTTAAGTGTCGTAGGACCCACCCCCTCGATAAACCACCTGTCGACCCGGGGTGTTACAATCCCACCACCTTAGAGGAGAGTCGTCCTCCGCTCTGGAATATACAGCCCCAGATCTCCGATTTTCCCTGCCCCTCGCGAGACGAATACCCGGTGCAACCGTCACCCTTTCCTGGGCTAGGCGTCTTTCCAGCATACTATCCCCCTCGACAGGTGAACCGTCGTCGACTCTGATACCATTTGTAGCGACCCAGCCTATATCACCACCGATATTGTCCCCACTTAGCCATTGTGGACGTTCGACAGTGTGGGGTTTTATTGGGCAGCAGCCTGCTTCCCAGGAGGTCACCCATCCTAAGACTACTCCCACCCGAGCACGCTTAACTTTGGAGTTCTTTCGAACTCTAAAGCCAGGTGAACCCAAAAAGCCTCGGTGATAATATATGACGGATGTATACCTATATTCCAATGTCAGGACATCCTCCTCTCACGTGTCGTAGGACCTACCCCCTCGACAAACCACCTGCCGACCCGGGGTGTTACAATCCCACCACCTTAGAGGAGAGTCATCCTCGGCTCTGAAATATACAGCCCCAGATCTCTGACGTTCCCTGCCCCTCGCGAGACAAGTACCCGGCGTAACCGTCACCCCTTCCTGGGCTAGGCGCCTTTCGCAATACTCTCTCCCACCCTCGACAGGTGAACCGTCGTCGGCTCTAATACCATTTGTAGCGACCCGACCTATATCACCACTGATATTGTCCCCACTTAGCCACTGCGGTCATCCGACAGTGTGAGGTTTTATGGGTAGCAGTCTGTTTTCCAGGAGGTCACCCATCCTGAGACTACTCCCACCCGAGCACGCTTAACTCGAACTCTGGAGCCAAGTGAGCCCAAAAGACCTCAGTGGTGATATTGTATGACGGATCTATACCTATATTCCAATGTCAGAACATCCTCATCTCACGTATCGTAGGACCTACCCCTCGGCAAACTGTCTGCCGACCCAGGGTGTTACACTAATAGGGAGAGATTGCATAGTATAGTGATTCTCATTCACTTCTTAGTTCTCAGTACACTACATATTCATATACACATACATGTACAGTATATATAGGTAATATCAAAACACCAGAAAGGCAAATGATTTGCTAGATGCCAAGATGATGCTACTAAGGTGAGTGTCACGTCAATCCTTTTCTTACCCTTATATATGATTTTGGTATAATAATTCAATTCATAATTTTAAGTTTTATTTAATTTATTTTACATTAATTAGGATTAATAAAATAAAATATTATTTTTTATTAAAAAAATATAATCGTAAAGTTTGTCTTTTATAAGACATTTTAAAAATAAACACATTACTTATAAACGTTGAAAACAAACAGTTTTCATGTACCTCTTATAAACGACAACCTCTTGCAAGAGAATATCTCTTACAAAAAGGACCCCAAGAAAACAAACAGCCCCTTATAGACTTAAGAGTTCTGGACATCCACATTTATTTACAAGAAAGAAAAGCTTATCTATGTGAATGAATGAGTTTTTTTTTTATTTTTTGCAAAATGGATTTGGGCATTTGGAATTTGTTATTATTGTCTTGACTCTTGAGCAATAATAGAGCCAGGCCCAATTTGCTAAGAATAACAAATGCAAAATCCAAATCCAGATAAATGTGTTCTAGTAAATTCCTTGTTTTCAATAACAACTGTAAATCCTTAAACCCTAAACCCTACAACATATATAAACCCTTTGTTTTCAATAAACAGCCTCACTCTCTCATTCGATAAAGCATTCTTATTAATTTCAGAGAGAAATGTTGCGTTCATCTTTTGTTGCAGCTTCTAGAGCATTGAGGCTAGTTGGAGCTTCGTCTAGACCATTGATTTTCCATCCTAGTCGTGCTATTGTTACTACTCAATTCAATCCTGTCCATCATTTTCTTGTTGTCTCTGATCCCATTTCCCGTATCTCTATTGATCAATCTCGTGGGTACTCAAGTCGTCGTGCTGCTGCATCTAGTAGTGAAGATGAAGTTGAAATTGAAGATGAAAATGAAGTTGAGTTTGAAAGTGAAGATGTAGATGAGTTTGATGATGATGAAGATTTTGATGATGATGATGATGACCCCAACGATTCATATAAGTAGATTTACAGAGATAAAGAGAAAGAGGGTTGAATCAATTGATTGTTATTAGCTAAATGAAATTGTCGTTTATGTATTTGATTTGCTGCTATGTTCTATTATCAAAATTAAATAACTATTGTTAAATCTCAATTGAAATAGAATTGTCGAGTTTTGATATCTATATTTTTTTTTTCTCTGTTTGTTTTGATGTATTAATTTGAGTAGCATCATCAGATCATATAATTTTTGGTACATGTTGTGTCGCATGTTTCACCTACCTATACATGTTTTTTTTTTTTTTTAAATAGTCATCTAGGGATTCAGTAAACATGAAAAACAAAGTAGGGAAAGAGAATGTGTGCTTTGGAGAGGTATACTAATTGCTATGGTTCTGAAGAAGGATGCTGGATGCCAGAAGTCTATGGAAATTTGTCATCCTGCAATCTCAACTTGTACAACCATCTGGACCAACTTGTTGAATGAGGTAGTCTATTATGACAGTCTTATTTGTTGACGTGGCTTGCTGGAGATCTCAGTAAATGGCAGTGGCACATGGCCAGAATATGGAAGATACGACATTTTTGCCCTGCATTATCGTGTTTGGTGCAAGCTGCAATGCTGCATGACAGGATTGCCCACATCCTCAACAGCATGAGGGGAACTGTGTGGTCTTAGCTTGGGAGGAGTTTAGGGAGCAAACTTAAACTTTTACGAAAGGTGCACCATATAGTCTTCCGAAAAGTGGTGTTCTCTGTACTTGTATTCTGGATTCATTGTTATAGTTAATATACCGTAACCCTTCTCTATCCATAAAAAAAACTTTTTATCTTAAATTGTAAATCCAGTGTGGCCATATAAATCCAATGGTAAGTAATCATTGGTGGTACTCTAATGCACTTATATATTCATAGTTGAGAAATCTGCTGAGGCCTCCGAAACTAAGCTGGGGTTAGGCAAACCCTTACCAGTTTACAATGTGAAGTTAGTCAAGTTACATATCATCCCTGCAGCATCTTGTCCAAGAAGTCTGTCCAACTGCTGAGGATATTGGCTAAAATAATAATTTGGCCAGGAAATCAGCTACCCTGTTTGTGTCCTTATAGCTATACAAATCCACTTGTTGCAGTCTTGTTGTAAGGATCTTATTGATCAAATTCTTCAATATCCATATAGGCTTGGATCTCCCTTGAATGAAGTCTAGCAGTCTTGGAATCTGCTGTTATTAGTAGTCTTCCATGACCATCCCCCAAGTCAATATATAGTCGGATATTCGCCTTCAGTAGTTTCAAGTTTTATGATTGAGATAGATGTAGAGGTTAAGCCACAACAGAAGCATAGAGGGGTCACCCTCCTACTGTCTTTAATAACTGGATTGTCCTCTATTCTTTTCATTTCCCCCCGATTCTTATCATCATGCTTCTTTAATAATTTGGATGAACCCCTCTGTCATCATGGTTGTCCCTCTGAATTTTTGGTCATCACATTGTAGCACAAAGACTTGCTTTTAATCAATTTCTTGCTTCTGCAAAGTCTCCTTTAGCGCTTTCCATAACCACATCCATCTTCTAATTGCCTTTGGTATTTGCCTGTTGTAGGCCACACGAATAAAGCATTTCTTTCTGCACACACTTTGACGAGGTGCAATCATGATCAGCCAGACCATTCTTTGAAACTCTGCGTGATCACACAGACCCTCCAAGTTTTTTTTCCCTTAGGTAACCATGTCAGGTTCTAACCTAACTCTCCACTCTTAATTAAGGTCAACACAACTAGTGGCCATGAACCCCATTCACAAGTTTGGATCAGTGCCTTACATGTTCTCTTACTTTTACACATAAGTCTGTAAACTAAGATCAATATTGTATTAGCACAGCAACCTTTAAAGGTGTGTCTCATTGTGCGGCTTCGCAATGATTGTTTTGCTGTCTAACAAGGTAAGCTTGTTCGTACAATATTCCTAGCTTGTGTCTGGAATTAGTTTGTATTTTTGTAGGTTACTATTTTCATTATATTGAGAGGATGTTTTGGCAGCCATGATCAATAGCTAGAATTCTTTTCTACTTCATAAGTTTATGATAGTATCAAAAAAGGAAATGTTGCCAAGCATCCTTTAACCATCATGCTAAAGAAAAGTGAAATCAAGGAAGATGTTTCTTCAGTAAGCCCTGCATAGCATGCAACTTCCAAAAACAACTTATTCAAATAGTTACCAACCCTTGCCTTACAATCAAACTACAATTAACTTCTTGTAGCACACTAAAACCATTCCACATATCATATAAGTAGTACTTGGTCGACACATAAATACCTATTACAATCATGACTGGAACTTCTCAAAGGATTCCAGGAATCCGAGAGCAGCATCTCTGGCCTGTTCTGGTGGAGGGGTGTCTGGTGAGAGTGGTTCAAATTCAGCTTTCCACTGAGCGGTGCATTTGTTCTCTTGGCTTCCAGGCACTGGAACAAACGAGAAGGTGACAATATAGGGATCATACATATCCCTTAACTCACCTTGTATGACGCGGTATCTCACAGACTTTCCTACCTCCACCTTCTCAATCTTTTGGATGGATTCCTTCACGTAATCACGCACAGCTACATATGCCCATCCAGACAAATATAGTTCACGTCAGCCAAAGTAAATACAAGAGAACTTTGAAGAAACTGAGAGTCTGTGCACTTGCTGGTATGTGTGTGTGTGCATGTGTGTTGTGGGCAAGTGTTACAAGTCACTAAATATGACTTATCTCCTCTGCAATACAATGAACTTGAACAGAAGGGATGATTCTCAGGGAAAACGGGCTGTTTGTCGGGTTGTTAGTATTTTTTTGCAGGGTTGTTTTTAGGGATATGGTTATCTTGATAGGTGGTCCCCTACCGCAATCTCTAACAATGGTGATGCAAATTCAACCAAAACTTTGGTTCTATCTGAAGACTTTATTTGGCACTTTCTGACGGGCGACATGACTTTTCTGTGAGAATCTTACTGGTACTGACTACTGCTGACTGCATTCTAATCACCTAAAACTCATGCTTTATCTTAATCAGTAAGAATATGCCCCATAATCTTTTGCTTTACATCAAGTTTTACCCTTGTGTTTCTTTGTTGTGCAGACAAGCAGATTAGAACTGAATTTAATTCAATTTGAATATATATCTCAACACAAACATGATGGATTTTAAAAAATATGATGCCAGTTGACAAGTTATATCCTATGATTCATTTTTAATTATCTTTTGATCACAGAAGATGATAGTGATGTGAAAATTGTCCATCCCTTGTTTGTTGTTACAGGGAACTGTAGATAGTTCATGGTATCAACATGCATGAAGCAATTACTACTATGAACTATGAGAGAGAGAGATTACCGACCAGGGCCAAGCCTGAAGATCCTTAGGCTGCCAGGACTACCATCACCTTCAATATATTCAGCACCAGCCAGCATGTCAGGATTTATTTTGCTGATAATTTCATTGTCTCTATACATTTCCCAAGCCTTGTGAGCAGAAATGTTGAGCAGAACTTCTCCTTGCATGCTTTTCATTCTTTATTCAATCTCTAAAGTTTAAACTCCAATCTTTTCAAGTTTGATTTGGGTGATGTGGTGAAGGTTTAAATAAGGAAACAAAAGACTTGATAGATGCCCACTCCAGATGGTGACTAGTTTCTATTACAAAGCCTATGGCTCTCTCTCTTTCTCAAGTCGATGGGATCTCTGTCATGTAGTTGTATATAAAAACAACGAATCAGTAGTCAAATTTAATTGAACCATATCCGTTTAAAGTAGACGCCAAAATTCTCCATCTTCACATCTTTTATGTGTTTATACTCTGTAATGGTGTATGGAGAGTGATTTCAGCTTCTTTTGTCAACGTGTGTTATACTGTTTATATCATAGAACAAGAATCCAATTATTGACCAACCAAGGAGTTAATGTTATGAAGTCCATTGTAACTTGTAAGCACCAATTGGTATGGGGAAATCAAATGTGCCTACAATATAATGATTAAATGATTTCACTGGGAGCTTCACAAAGTGATCTGAATGTTAATAATCCTCAAGAAGGAATCTAACTCATTAAAGTTATAAAAGGAATACTATGTGTACAGTATCTACTAATATTCTTTTAGGTAAGCTAATATGGCCCCTAAGAAAGCATCTCTAATGATAATGCGGAAGTGCGGAACACTATAGATTTAAATAACTCAATGCTAAAAACGTGTTCTATACATCCAGGTAGTAACTTCTCCATATAACAGGAAAACAAGTGCATAAAACTGCGGGAACAACATTTTTTCAGCAAGAAAAAAGAGGGGACTATTTCCAGCTTGGCCTGACATTGTAGATAATGATCTTATTCTTTGACATGCTAATGCTAAAACTTTGTAATTGTATGAAGATAAACAGTAGAATAATGTATAATATTCCTCACAAGCATACTGCATGAAAAATGTTTCGATAGTTAGCAAACTACTGAGAAGAAACTGGTCAACTGGATGCACAAAGATCTTATAAATTGATATTCTCAACAAGCTACCATCCTAGACTACACTCAGTAAAACACATAATGTTTACAGCCAAGGCCTTTGAATGATGGAATGATGAGCACCGTCAATCAGAGGCAAAACTAATTACAGAGTGTACTAAACACGAACCTTAAACATGAATGGCAAGTTAAAAAAAAATTCATTTACAGAAGAAAATGCAAGTTGTAACAGAAAATCCCAACAGAAAATCCCTTCCCTTCACGATTGTTGAACCCAAAGGGTTAATTGAAGATATCCATAGCAACGACTACACGAGAGAATAATAAAAATTCAATGGGTTCTCTTCTACAATAGCTTTTCAACTTCTGCCTCACTCCAGACCTGCAGACATATTATTATTTCGTAATTAGACCAAATAGTGATAAAAATAATCTAGCAATTCAAAGAAGCTATATTAATACATATGGTAGGAATATAAATATATAATCCTATTACCAAGTCTTTTCTTATGAATATATCAGCATTAATCTTATTCTCAGCCATGATATCAGTTGTTCTCTCCACACACCTCCAACAGGCTTGTGCACATAATATCATTGTGGAGTGTCGCCATTGCTTATTGTGAGAAATTCTACCAACACAAAACTGACTTCCAATCTGGCCTACTTGTTAGTGTCGGGTAAACCTGCACAATTATTATTCCAATAGATTACCCAACATAGTGGCATCCGACTCCCTAGGTTTTCCTCTGATGTGTTTCTGTGATCCTAAATTTAAAGAGAAGGTAAGGATGATGGTTGAATGCCGATGAAATAAAACGTCCAAAGCTATTGTATCATTGCTAAGAACACCATGACTTTAAAAGATTTCTATAACATGGAAATAAAGGTGTGTTTGATATTGATATGTGAATAAGATAAATGAGGTTCGTGTGGTGTATAAACCTTTTTAATGAGATTTACCAGGTCAGAGAGAAAGGTGAGAGAGCCTCAACCCCCACCCTCAGTCAAAACCAAACAAGCAAAGAACATGCATAGAGTTTATAACAGTCAATAGAATCCCATGATAAACCCCAATTAACAATCAGATGATTTCAATAATTTTGTTTGTTTGTTTTTCTTATGTATATACTTAAGAGTTAAGCAATCATTCTAAAATGCTATGTAAAAGAGCAATAGAACATATTGTTCATAAGTGAAATATCTGAAATATTGAAATTTGGAAATAGAAAAAAGTAGAGAAGTGACACATTTAGAAGTAATTGGCAAAGTATAACAAGGTAATCGAAAATCAAAATATCAATATGCAATAGGATTGTGAGACTATAACAGACATTACACAGACTGAATATGAGGTGGTGATGAGGGAGAAGTCTTTATGAGAGATAAGTGGTAACTTATACCCCATCACTCCTTGAAGTTGCAACTATAGATCCAGCGTTGATGATAGTGCAGAGCATTTCATCTAAAAATGCAGCTGAAAGAGGACTGTGAGGTCCAGTAAAAGTAGTCTGAATCTTCGTCCTCGAGCAACATAATTTTGGAAATCCTTTAGAAGTGAAAAGTTGAAAACTTATGCAGGCCGAAGTTAAATTTTACAATCTAATGAGACGCAAGATCATTTTTCTTTTTGGATAAATAAAACAATTTTTTACAGCAAACAGTTTTACAAGCCAAAATAGGTGTGAGAAAGAAACTCACATCTAGGTTTTATTAGAACATGAAAAGAAACCAAGAAATACAAATTAGGGTCCCATAATTCCTCCTCAATTAATGATTAAATCGTGACATGATTGGTGACTTACCAGTTACCACCCCTCCACCCCCACCCCCAACACACACACAAACAAGACCCCCCAATCTCGTACTGGTAACTTTAGACTGAAGGTTGAAAATAATTCTGAAAACTTGATCTGAAAATACAAAAACCTAGAAGAGGAGTATGAAGTCCTAAAACAGTGGTCTGAGCCTTAGTCAATCATGAAAAAAGTATTAAAACTAGCATTGCATAACATGAGTTCTGATCCTAAAGGCACAAACCCAGCATACACTTTTTAAATACAAACGGAGTGTGTACAACATAATATTAAACAGCAATCACAAGAAATTCTTATTTGAAAACCTCCCACGAAACACAACAATCGACTATTAGTTAAGCAATGGAGAACAAGATGTATGATTGGGCATAAAGTGAAATCAAGCCTTAATCAAGATTCAAGGTAAAAATCATGGATCAGAAATGGTTCTTCTGCATGGTACAAATAATGAGTCTAGGGTGTCACTGAATGGTTTGTGGTGTAGCAAAAAGTTTGTTGGCATTTGATAGTGGTGGTGGAATTTTATATTGTTCATTAAAGATATGCAGGTGGAATATCTTCATCTTTGCATAGAGGGATTTGAGCAGCACATTTCTGGCATCTTTCGGTTCGGCTCCACAATCTGCTGTCAACAGCAAAATATGCTGGCAAGCATAATGGCTATTCTCAGTTCGACGTTCATATTTAGGTATCGATGTGTCATTGTGTTTATCATTTTTTCGGTTTTCTCATCCACTGTAATCTTGAGGGTATAGGGAAGGTTCATATATTAATATTCCCCCACTCTAGTAGGCGTTCTCTTCCAAAAAATCTACATTTGAATACCCCTCCATGGTAGGAGATTCATAAAAAGAATAATATTAAAAAAATTTATTATAGAACCAATATATAATCAAAATGGAAAGATGAATAATGTAGAATGCAGATTGCATAGCAAAGACCTCAAATAAATAAAAACCAAGATTCAAAAGATAACAACTAAGAATTTACCTGAAGCTAAGACTTTTTCCCAGTTATGATACGAGATATCTGGAGGCCCCTACTGAATCCTTCATTAAAGAGTATCCTTGTCTGCATTGACTGGAACCCAGGTAACCATGATAGCAGCGCCACAGGAACTAGAACAACAACTCCAAAGAGTATATCATATAGCCTAGCCAATGAAACCACAGTATCCCATACTATTGTGGCCTGAAGAAAGGGCTTGAGCACCTGGGCAATGCATATTAAGCCCCAACCTGTTGGAATGAACGCCAACATACTTGTGAGTAGATCGATGAATTTAAACGTGGTGAACTCCAACAACAAAACAATCACAAGTACTGTGAGCACAATGACGATGCACTGAACAAGCCGATAGTAGACATGTTCTTTTGCAGAATACTTATCCCGAGCATATGCTATTATCACATACATCGCAACAAACACAACCACGAAAATCCAAGAGAGCAAGTATACTGCTATACTAGTGCTTCCATTTGCAATCCCAAGTTGATACACTATTCCATACTGAAAAAAGAAGTAGCGAAGATCCAGAATTATCTCCAACAACTTTCCCCAAAGACCGGTTGTCCTCAAATGGTCTTGCTCCTCTATCCACCACGTCTCCCAGCTCTGTTCTGCTTTTGTAAACACTCCACCACGATACCATATCCAGTTCATGAAGTCATCAAAGTCATATACCGTCTTCAACCAATCAAAACCAGAAGGATTAAACACAAAAGGGGCCATGATCCATGATACTATCAGAAACCAACTTGTAATTGTCAGGGCTATGTAAACAAAAGTATCCTTGGCTATTGGGCTATGTGCAGCATAAACTATCAATATCACCCCAAGTTCAATGGCCTTAACAAAATGGCTACGAGCATAAAGTCTATAGTTCTCAGCAAAGCTCTTATGTTGCACAACAAAACCACGACCAGTAGCTCGGTACTTTGCACCACCATGGAGAATCGTGCGGCCAAAATAATGGGTACGAGTTCCCATAGAGAATGTGTAGAAAACAGATGCAAGCTGGAGCTGCATTGTTATGAAATCCCAGATAGCAGGAAGGAACCCATGCTCAAGTGAATTCTCTACAATCATCGGAAGCGCAGTGAAAAGACCAAGCTGGATGAGAAGCTGCTGATTGAGGATCGCACCAAATGCTCTATTATTACTAGAATTAATCATAGCATTCTCAAAGCCGCTAAGGGCAAGATAGAGGCGGCCCCATACAAAAGCATAAACAGTAACAACTGTCATCATTGTGGTGAAGAAAAACCCCACTGTAGTGTAAAAGAATGAGAGCATTCGAAAGAAGTCAAGCCTATGACCCAGTCGATAGACGTCTCGACTAAGAACTTGCTCGCCATTGCCACTAGCAACCTTCGCCTCAAACATAGATATCTGATTCAACCCTACATCCCTTCCTTTACCTACCTGGATGTATTCATGGTGTGTCACATTGCCGCCTCGCAAAGTGCAATTAAATCCGGCAAATATGTCTTCACTTATATTGATCACTCTGGATGCCTTGCTTATCCCACCACGTGTCAAGAACCAGAACCTATCGAACACATCCGGGTGGCCATAATGCATTCTCACTTTCAGAGGATTTGCTAAAACACGCTGTCCAAGGGTGACAAAGCTCGTCTCCTGAGCAGACATGAACCAAGCAAGAGAGGAAACAGAACCGGTAAAGACGTGTTCACGAACTCCTAAAATAGTTGGCTTCCGTATACCGTAATAGGTCCTGTATTCCTCTAACAGATTCCGCATTTTGAGAGTCTCCTCAAAATAGTTATCTTGGTTCATGTCAATGGTCTGAACTGCATCACCCCGAGTGAAGATCATGGCATGATTCTGATTCTCTGGTTTGCCTTCCCCTATTTTCAAGGGACCAGGTAACTTGACCCTGTAGATTTCTACCTCCTTCTTCAAATCCTGATCATATTTCACAAGAACGGAATAATACTCTACTTCTTCCCTTCCTGTGTGAACCTCATCCACATACGCAACTCGAAGGGCTTCATTGTTCTTCATTAAATACAAAATATCATCGGCATGTGAATCTTTCTTTGCTTTTTGTGTCCCATAGATCTGGCACGCAACCACATACGTAAATTTCATCAGAGCAGTACCATACTCATGTCCTTTGAATAACATACTGACACTGCTACCTGTCCTGCTTAGACTTCGCTCAGAAAGCGATCTGCCAGAACCCAGACCATCTGTGCCACTGTCTCGCCTCATTGAACCGACATTAGCTAGTTCTCGTGACCCTTCCCTGATGTCCATCTCTGATGCAGAATCAAGGTACGCCAGCATCTTAAGTGCTTTGTAGTAATACATCATACCCCTTACAGTACGAGAAAGTGTCTGGCCACGGTAGGAAGCCCAAAGACGGAGATCTTTCACCTTCTCTGTCCAGATTTCGTTAACATCCTTCATGCCCTCTCTGCGCATCCTCTGCAGGAAATTCTTCCATTCATCATCGTAAATCTTCTGTAAATAGAAAAGAGTCGAGATGCCGTCTTCATTTTCCGACCGCAGATTTTCTTTGCTATACAAGACTTCTTCATTATAGTATGGGGTCAACACACTGAAAGCCATCATTTTCTCAACTTGGGGAGCATGAGGCATGTTCATAAACAAGGAATTGCTGAAAAAAGCAATACGTCTTCGGGCCTCCAGATTTGTTGGGATATTATGCATCGAATCTCTAGAGGAAAGAATTGTCTGCAGCCGTCGCACGTGACGATAGAAGGTTGCATCCTCAAAATCTGGCAACTGAACAGCATTCTCAAAGAGCAACCCTGAGCTGGATGATGGTCTATGGGGTGCCAAACCATCCTGCTTTAATTGCTCCATCGACCTCTTCATCTTTGGGAAATCTTTAATCACTATCTCATACAATGCCTGCAAGTCATTCACTATCTTGCTCATATCTTTCTTTGGATCAGTGAGGAGCTTAAGCAGTGACATCAACTTGTCATGAATTTGTGGAATTGCAGTCGTCTTGTATGTCTGCGTGAACTTCTCAATCTGAACAGCATGATTAATCTCACCAAACAAGTTTGTAATAATAGAATGCTCTTCTGTGCCGTCTTTGATTATTTCAAGAAGCAAGTGCTTGATGCTATCATATGCTTCAATAACAGCACACCGCCTGTACTCATTCTTGCCTATCTTTTTCCAAAGCCATTTGTCCGGTGCATCCACCAGCTCTTTACCTTGGCTGAGAGCAAGCAGAAGCTCATTACACAGAAGTAAACACGGCCATCGGATCACACTGATGTTCCATGAGTTTTGCGGTAGTTCCAGGAGTTCCAACTCTTGGTCACTGATGATGTCTTCTTCCCTGAAAGTCAAAATAATCTCATTCCATATCAGAGCAAACTTGTTAGCCTCCACCTGATTTGACTCTATCTTCTTATAAGGACGACCTAACCCATAACGCAGCTTCAATCTATGGATTGCATCATTGAACTTGTTCTTCAGAGTTCCTCTCTGCTTGAACAGTTGTTCCTCAGGCATGAGATTAAACTGCAATGCACTTGCAAAAAACTGAAACCTAAGCCTCAGCTGCTGAATGTTCCGGATTTCGCCCAAATGTGAGAACAACCCAACCATTGCCCCAACCATAGAAGAAAATATTGAATACCAGATCTGCATGTCCATGAGGTACACCAGAACAACTGGAAGCCAGTACAGTCCAACGACAAACCTATTGGTGTTGTTAAAGAACTCGTGCCACTTGTACTCTATCTCATCATCTTTGAGGTCCAAAATGGCCTTTGTGGGCACAACCAAGGGCTTAATCTGCAGGAAATAACTGAAAGTGAACTTTGATACCAGAACCAAAATCCAGAACAACGAATACTTCACATTGTCTACCAGCCCCTCTCTAAGCCCACGACCTACAAATGTGCGGCTCTGAAACCACCAAGTCAATAAGTAGAATATCTTCCAATTTGTCTCCTCCAAAAAGTTACGGATCCATGGGATGATAAAGAGGGTCAACGCCAGCACTTCTGGGAGCACAAAGACAGCGGCGGCCTCAAGGAAGTAAACCACTCTTCTGTTGGGTTCCCCCGCCCACCCACCATCTGGGTTTTTCTGCTCCCAAATCCTTGCATAGAGAACACTAAATGCAACAATCCAAGCTATGGAGACAAGGCTCTTGAGAACCATCCTCACCCCAATCCATAGAGTCTCCCTGGAAACCAAACTATACTGAGTACCCGCATCAAGCAATGACTGAAGAAATCGAAGTGCTGCCCAAGTGATGAACACAGTGAGCACTCGCACCTGAACATCTCGGCTTTCCAATGCCTGCAAATGAAGAAATGGGTTCACTTAATCTGAACATAATTTATTACAAAAAGTTCATGTAATAGTTGTAAAGTCGAAAAAGTAAAGTGCATAAATAAATAAATTAAAAAGCCTAATGAAATCAAACATATGTAAAATATACAAAGATAGGAATGGACAAAAGGAAATTTTACCTGCCATGGATATGTTGAACCTTCCCAAGCAACTATGATGGCAGCCTGAAGAAACAAAATATGCAGAATCCAAAGACGATCAAAGCTTCTAAACAAGTTCCAAAACGACCTCTGCTCCACAAATCCTGTCTTCCCAACCCCCTTATGCTTATTTTTGGTCTCAAAAAAGTTACTCCCAACATCAATAGGCCACTTGAGTTTCTGAAAACACCTACGACTCCAGAAATACTCGTTTATATCATCGTAATTCCTCCAAGCAGAATGAGGAGCAGTCCCATTCCTGCTGTTCTCCATTTCTTGTTTGATAGTTTTGTAAATAGGTGTAACCACTTGATTCAAAAAAGCATTTTCACCAGAAATAGAAGGTATGACAGGCCTCCCAGTATTCTCATCAATATAATCTTCAAGTATTCTATTCAACTCCATAGCCATATGATGAAAAATATAACATAAACATTCCGGCACAAACCTGAGATTTGCTGATTCACCCCAAATGAGCAAATACAAAGAAATATACAAAAGTTCCCTTCGATGATCAGCAACAGAAGGATCCCTTCGATCTTGAATCCAAACATTAGACTTCCTACCCAAATAAGAACACCAAGAAGTATAATTGGAAAGCAATTTACGACGAAAACGACGAAGAACAGTTGAATCAAGTAAGTCAATGTTCTCAGGTGGAGGTTGAATTCGCATCTGAGCATTAGCAAGATGAAGAACAAGATGTTCCCTTTGATTTTTAACATTATCTAATTGAAAACCAAAGGAAATTCCAAGCCAGTCAAGTAAGTCCATTCCATCTCTCCAAACAACATATGGGGGTTTACGAAGATCTCCAACAGTTCTAAGTGCAGCAGTTGCAGCACGAACTTCTGGGTAACGAAGTGATGGATGATCAGCAAGTAAGTTATGAATTGGGATTATGTTGTATGGTTCTTCTTCCCTTTGTCGTGGTGGTGGTGGGTTTGAATTGTTGTAACCCACTCCATGCCCTCCTCGTGTAGGTAATGGTGGTGGTGGGCGTTGGCGTAAGCTCATTGCATCGAATTAGCTAGTTTCACTGTTTGCTTGTTTGCTTCTTCAACTTATCTCTTTCTTTGCCTGAAACAAAAAAAAAAATAGCAATAAGTACTTTGTGTAGACGAAATTGAAAGAAAAAAAGAAAGAAAGTGGGGTTATGTGCGTTACGATTAGATTGAAGATTAATTGATTTGTGTTTTGTTTGCTTGGTTGTTGAATGTTGATTTGAAGAAAGAAAAACCGAGTAATTGATGTGTTCGAGAAAAAGAGAATAAAGTTGAAGAGTTCGTTCTGGGGTGTTTCTGTTTCTGTAGTAGTGTTTTGTATTTCAAATCTGCAGTCTTAGACTATAAAGAGTCGATTAGTCCTCAGCACCCAGTATTTGTATTTATCTTTTATATTATTAAATAAAAAGGTTTTCAAAGAAAAGTCAATACTTTAGATCTATGAAATTTGAACTCTTTCTCTACTGTCTGAATGTTAAACAGAGAGGGGATATTATATTCAGGTCACAACTGTGGTTGAGATTGGGATTAAACTATTTAATTTGTAATCTACTTGGTCAATATAATGTCAACTTCGTTTGGAGAAAATTTCTTGACAGTAGTTTGTAGATATGGACATGTAGACACTTTTTTTCTTTGTTGCTTACCCATTTCACCATTTGTTTCTAACCTAAGTTTATGCCGTGTTATGAATTTTGTTTAATAAAGTAAGAGTATACTTCCAAGCAATTTAACCATCAATTAATATGCCAAATTGACCCTTCATTTCTAGTAGTTATCAGTCATCACATCAAGCACCAAAAGATTTTACAAATATTTCTGCACAAAGCCAAGAAGATAAGAATTAGATGCTTATTGTCTTTGTATGTACTTGATCTGATACTGCAACTTCAATTGATCCATATGATCTGTTCTATTCTACGAAACCCCACCCCACCCCACCGATGTCATGTGTGTGTTATGATTGATATAATTAGGAATGCCATTGATGAGCCCCAATTTGAACTGGTAGTTTGGTGCTGTAGTTGGCCCACTATCATAAAGCCCATTCTTAGCTAAGATGACGGTTTACAGTAAACCTTAGGGTTTAAAAGCCCATTAAACTAATAACAATGTGTGTGGGTCCTAGTATGATTCTCAAAGCCACGTGTAGTGTGATAACAGGAGTTTTTGCACTTGGGAATTCGAACCAGATTCCACCATTAATGAATGAAAGAAAGAAAAAGTGAAAAACAGAACATTTTGATTTTGATTTGATACCATCGAAGTTGAAATCAAACGACTAATGAACTGAAAACAGTACAGTAGTGAAATATTACCTTAGAACGTGTATAACTTTCTCTCTTTCTATAGATGGTAAGCAATCTCCATGATTTCAAAACCCTAAACAATGCAATTCGAATGCATCTCAGTTCAAAAGAAAAAGTATACAAAACGATACTCATTGATGATGCTACAACAAAAGTAAAAAAAAAAAACATTAAAAGTATCGGAGTAGTACTGACCCTAAAATATCGGAACTCGAATTAGTTGTTTTCGGAACTCTAGATCTTAGATAGATTAAGAGTTGAGACCATTATCTTTCGCATTCGAAGAAGAAATTAAGATTTGGTATATTTTTTTTCTGTAAAAACAGAATGTGGGTAAGTAAGCGTAGCTGATGGTTAATGAGGAAGTAAATAAAGAGATGAAGCGGCGTAAAGTTATGGGAATCAAAACGATTACAATCGTTGATCTTGTAAAGCGGACCATTTTAGCTGATGGTGGCATCGTGCGTGCACGAAACCGAGCAGCTGTTTCTGTTCCAGGATTATCTTTGTCTAAAAACTTGTCCAGAGTCCAAAAACAAACGTTTGTTTCGGCTTTAGGCCATCACTTATGTTTGTTTGGCCCAAGGACAAGGGTTTGTAGTTCAGTTTTATTGAAGTCCAATTATACGGAATAGTCATAGTTTCCAGGACAAAGTCACGTTTTATTAAGTCAATAAAATTATTATAATACCAAAACTTTCCAAACTTCCCAAACTTCAATATCTGCAATTAAAAAGATAATCTTTCCAATTAGTGATTCAAGTGATTCAATTGTTCCAGTTCTTGATGAATGGGTTTAACAAGACCATTGTTCAAGACTAGTAATTGTGAGGTATTTGAAGTAGAAGAAACTATATTTCTTCAATCCATAACAATCAAAACCATGATTGAAGATAATTTTGCTGATGGAGAAATCCCTTTAATGTCCATAATATATCAGAAAACACCATGAGATTAGTGATTGAGTATTGTAAGAAACGTGTTGGTGATGAAGTGTTCAATGTGAAAGAAGAAGAAGAAGAAGAAGAAAAAAAAAAAAAAAAAGAATGGGATAAGAAACATGTTTGGCTTTCAGAAAAAGTATACTGATCAGTTGATTACTATATTAATCAACTTTTTATATTCAAGAATATTGTTTTGAGAAGTTGATTAATAAGTTAATCAACTAAGGAATGTTGATTAATGTATTAATCACCATAGTTGTATTCAGGAAAGTTTATTGAACTGTTGATTAATATATTAATCAACTTTATTGTATTCGAGAAAATTGTTTTGAGAAGTTAATTAATGACAACATTAAGGTGTACTTAGGATTGCATTCCACTAGGGTTAACCATTCCCATTGGTTTAGAGGTTTAGAATGACAGCATTAACGGGTACTTATGACAGCATTCCACTAGGGTTCACCATTCTAATTAGGGTTTTAGAATGACAGCATTAAGGGGTACTTATGACAACATTCCACTAGGGTTCACTATTCCAATTAGGGTTTTAGAATGACAGCATTAAGGGGTACTTATGACAACATTCCACTAGGGTTCACCATTCCAATTAGGGTTTTAGAATGACAGCATTAAGGGGTACTTATGACAGCATTCCACTAGGGTTCACCATTCCAATTAGGGTTTTAGAATGACAACATTAAGGGGTACTTATGACAGCATTCCACTAGGGTTCACCATTCCAATTAGGGTTTTAGAATGATAGCATTAAGGGGTACTTATGACAGCATTCCACTAGGGTTCACCATTCCAATTAGGATTTTAGAATGACAGCATTAAGGGGTACTTATGACAGCATTAAGGGGTACTTATGACAGCATTCCACTAGGGTTCACCATTCCAATTAGGGTTTTAAAATGACAGCATTAAGTGGTACTTATGACAGGATTAAGGGGTACTTATGACAACATTCCACTAGGGTTCACCATTCCAATTAGGGTTTTAGAATGACAGCATTAAGAGGTACTTATGACAATATTAAGGGGTACTTATGACAGCATTCCACTAGGGTTCACCATTCCAATTAGGGTTTTAGAATGACAACATTAAGGGGTTATGGGTTTAGGATTTAGTTGATTCATTCATGAATTAATCAACTATAGTTTAGGTTGATTAATCTATTAATCAACTAATGAAAATAAGCAAATAACAATTCAATTAGGAATTTATGGTATAGGTTTAGGGTTTAGGGTTTTTAGGATTTAGGATATTTAAGATTTAAAATGTTTAGAGTATAGGATTTAGGGTATAGGATTTAGGGTATAGGTTTAGGGTTTAGGGTTTTTTAGAGTTTAAGGTTTAAAGGTTTAGGGTTTTTTAGGGTTTAGGGTTTAAGATTTTTTAGTGTTTAGGGTTTTTTAGGGTTTAGAGTTTAGGGTTTAGGTTTTAAGTTTTAGAAATTAATCAATTTTCTTTTATTCAGGAAAAATTTTCTGACATGTTGATTATTGTGTTAATCAACTAAGGGAATGTTGATTGATGTACTAATCAGTTAAAGCTTTGTTGATTAATGTACTAATCAACTGAACAAAAAGTAAAATATAATTATCACAGTTGATTAATGTAGTAATCAACTGATGTAGATTTAAGAAAGAGTTGATTAATTTATTAGAAGTTATGGAAGAGTTGACCAATGCATTCTTAGATCAACTATTATTCAAACACCATAATAGAAGCAAATAACAATACCATTTATATATCAACAACAAAATTACTGTTACAACGATTTTCTACTGCATCAATACTTCTTTGTTATCAACACAAAAAGTTACTATTTACAAAGATTTTCTACTGCTTCTACTCCATCAATAGTTGTTTGTTATCAACACAAAAAATTACTGTTTATCAATACCAAAAAAATATTTCGCACTTGAACCTATTTTATCTTTTCTTGCCCTGTTTGATTTTGCTTTGTCGCTTCCTCTGCAAGTTTCTTTTTTTCTTCTGCAACAGCCTTTATAATTTTTTTTTGTTGATCCCATACTTCCTTGTTGAAGCTATATATATCCTGGTTCACTCAACAAGTCACATGTATTGTTTGCCCTCATGCATGTTATCATTCCTTCTGTATAGTCAGCCTTTGATATTACTCTTCCAGAAACTATAGTGTCCATGAACTTGCATACAAACAATGCACAGTCCACCCTGAAAAATTAAATTAACCAAAAATTCAAATTGCAATTATGAAAATAAACTTGACAATTCAAGTTTATGAAACTTACGAAGAGCCTTGATGCGGAAGATCTTGTGGTTGCACTATAGGTCCACTTTCATAACGAACATCCCCACGTTTGATGAGCTTCTTGTTTAGCAATGGAGTGACATATTCAGTCTGTTTCAAATGTGACAATATTGAATAATTATATTAATTTATAAAACTAAAATAGTTTAAGAAATTTTACTCACAATGGCTTTACAATCTTTCAAAACACGTTTGTCGAAAGGTTTGTTTCCGGAAAGGGAGTTGTAAAGCATCCATCCTTCATTTTTTTCAAGCACAAGAAGGCTCCAGTGATACCCAGCCTTGTTTGTATCAGTTCTTGAAGTGTTGAATGGAAACAAGAAGAGCGACTCTTTTCTGGTGAATTTCTCAATTACATCACTTCAGTACTTGTTTTCTTTATTTTTATGGTCCTTCTTTCCTTTCTTCTAATTTTTAAAGTCTCTCAACCATGTCTGTATTTTGTTCAAGAAAAAATTCATGAGATTGAACTATTGATTAATTTACTAATCAACTAAACAGAAAAGAAAATAAGGTTGATTATTGTATCAATCAATTGATGTAAGAGTTGATTACTATACTAATCAACTAAACAGAAAAGAATACATGGTTAACCATTAGTTGATTACTATACTAATCAACTAAACAAAAAAGAATACATGGTTAACCATTAGTTGATTACTGTTAGGGGTGGGCAAAAAACCGGGAAACCGAATTAAAACCGGAACCGAACCGGGTCAAAAACCGGTCAAAACTGTGTTGACTAGGAACCGGTCAAACCGAACCGGAACCGGAACCGAACCGAGTATATACAATTCGGTTCCAATTTCTATTCTAATATTTCGGTTCAAACCGAACCGAACCGAATATATATTTATTAATATACATATATATATATATATATATATATATATATATATATACATACATATATATATATATACATACATATATATATATATACATACATATATATACATACATATATATATATATATATATATATATACATATATATATATATATATATATATATATATATATTTTTTTTTTTTTATTTATTTATTTATTTTTTTTTACTTATATTATATACACGTTATATATGATTTTTTTTTTGTTTTTTTTTTATTTTTTTTTTATAAATATTAGATTATATTCAAATATTCAAAAAATTACAAAAAAAAAATAAAAAAAATGAAGTTATTAAAGCCCAAAACACAAAAGCCCATAATAAAGCCCAAACCGAAAACCGAACCGAATCAAATCGGTTCGGTCCAACCCAGTTTTAATAATAATTTTCGGTTTTTGAAACCGAACCGAACCGAACCAGCTTGCACGGTTCGGTTTCAGTTTAGTGGGAAAATCGAACCGAACCGAACCGTGCCCACCCCTAATTACTGTACTAATCAATTAAACAGAAAAGAATACATGGTTGATTAATGTAGTAATCAACTAATGTAAGAAGAATATAAAACTGAATAATGTAGCAATGAAACAATGCAAGAGAAGAAACGTAATGGAAATTACATACCCATGGATAAGCTGAGAAGATGACAATATTTCTTTGATTGGGTTCTAGGACTGTTATTCTCTCATAGGTTTCTATAAGCTTTCTTGCATACCAATCGATAATCTTCATACATACACACAGATAAAAAAAACAAAAAAACCTGTTAGCATTACAAAATCTGGAGGGAGTTTATGGTTTAGAATAAAAATATAAAATAAAGAGAACCTGTTACCTGATAATCGATGTATTTTCCGGTCATAAGATCATTTAGTTGTGAAGCAGTTATCATCAAATCTGCATCTGGAGAAGACCATGCCATTGTGCTGCAATTATTAAGATGATTAGAACATTAATCAACAGTTGATTAATCTATTAATCAATGCGTTAAATAAATTAACATCAAAGATAATTTACAATTTACATTAAAAAAAGAAAAAAACAGTAATTGTGAAGTAAAATTAAGCGAGAACATGTTGATTAAAACTGAAGTAAAGATTGAAGTAGAATTTAACATCGAAGACAATTTAGATAAAAAATTAAAAATTGTGAAGTAATTAAGCAAGAACATGTGATGTAGAAGTTATTCAAGAAAAATATTTACATTAAAATTATAAATTGTAAAACCTAACTTACCTCAAAATCAGAAATTTCTTCTTCAAAATCAGAAATTTGTTCTTCAAAATCATCATCATCTTTTCGTTTTGTTGTATCACCATTCTTCCGTTTTCTCTTTGTTCCAGGATGATTTGTACTTCTTCAAAATTGTTTATTTCTTGCCATTGTAGATCTAGGTTTTCGATTCTAGAGAGAATCAGACTTCTAATCAACAAAATCCTAAGAAATTAAAGAAAATCCTAAGAAATCTTAAGAAATCAACTCGTAATCGTTATTGTTGTAAACTTGCAGTAGAGAAAGAGAGAAAAGGAGTTTTGTTCGAAAATAAAAAAAAAAGTCGTCCCCTTCAGACCCCAACATGTCTTGGCGGAAGCATACTACAACAAGATTAGTTCTGGTCTTGAGAGGGAATTTGAGTTGTCAGCTAGACAAAAAGCCGTGATCGGATGTGTACAGTCAGAACATGCCAAAGATTTTCTTCTTGCTATCCGGATGGAAGGGTTTGGACAACGCATGACGCCTGTAGAGTATCGTGCCATTCTTCGTTATCGATTGATGATCCCTCTATATTCAGATGGTGAGCTTTGTCCAGTGTGTAAGAAGAGTAGACTTGATGCTTTCGGGGACCATGCGGCCCATTGTAAGCATTACCCCGGCTTCAAGTACAGGCATGACCACGTTAGAGATATCTTGTGTGATGTGTTCTGGCGGGCTGGCGTACAGGTTAAGAAGGAGGCTCCTGTTAACTTTCTTACTGATCCTAAGGAAGGAAGATCGACACTACGTCCTGCTGATATTCTGGTCTACAACTGGTCAGAAGGTAAACATGCGTATGTTGATGTTACAGGGGCGTCTCCGATGGTTGGGCTGAGTGCTGGGATTTTTGAGGTGGGGCTAGCAGCTAGCAATGCAGCAGCGGTAAAAGTGGAGAAACATGACGGAGCTTGTAGGGCTAACCAACATAGTTTCATCCCTTTTGCATTTGACACATTTGGATTGCTAGGCTCAGAAGCAGTTGAGCTCCTCAGGAGAGTGCAGAAGATAATGGATAGCAACGTGATGACTGCAGGTTCGAACGAATATGTATTTAGAAGAATCGAGTTTGCTATCCAGAAAGGACTTGCCGCGCAGTTTGTAGCGCGTTTGTCCTCTACTTTTGTGTAATTTGTTGAGCTTATCAATAAAATTTTATTTTGGAAAAAAAAAAAAAAAAAAAAAAAACTTTCTCTCGATTCTAAAACACTAGCAGATTGTTACAACCGTCATAACGTAACCGTCCCACGTTGCTAGATTGTTACAGTTGTTAAAACACTAGCAGGGGTATATGCGTCATTATATAGGCTTGTCCTTGAGCCTAACAAAACGTTGCCCGTGTCTTTGGGCCTAATGAAACCTTATATTTTGTCCTCGGACCCAAAACACTGTATCTTTTATCTTTGTCCAATTCGACACATCCAATGGTTGGTTTGTCTGCCACGTGGAAATAAGACACAACAAAAATAAACAAAGCAATGCTCCAAAATACTTTTGGAATAAAAAAAGTTCATAGAGGCCAAAATGATATTTGCAAGGCTAAAGAGTGACCTTGATGTTTTAGGTTTCCTATCATATTCTATATAATCCATATAAATCAATACCTTCCTAAATCGTGTCTATGGAGAATCTAAAAAACTGGTTTATGGATGTGTTAGGATTATTTTGTTGGAGTTCAAAATGAAAACTGTAATACATCTCCCATGATATCCCAAGTTGAATCGGACCTGAATCGTGATCGCAGTGTTGTTCCGTCTTTAGTACAAAAACAACACAATGTACCCTAGTGTTTTGATGAAATATTTAAATTAACAACATTAATGTTGCAGACACCACAATGCCTAGCTCAATAACAGTCAAAATTTTGAATGAGATGCTTTGTAACTAGAATGCATTCCTTTGGACAAAACTCTTTCTTCTCAAAATACCAAACCTAGATAAGTCAATGACTTTTGAAGGCAGATTAGAGTGCTCCTAATGTCACTTTGCATATTTTAGATTATTAAAATTGAAACTTCAACTTAATGGCCTTAAAAGAAGAGTGACTTTTAGGGTTTTCCTTTTTCTTTATGCTTTATTTTTCTACTGCAGGACTCGTGATCTTGTTTAGTAAGGGTGTTTGATTGACCTGCAAAAGTAGCTAGTCCAAGCAAACAGGCAAAGTGCAAATCTTTACCCTTTTGTATAGGCTGGGGGGATGGGTGTAACTTGGGTGCTGATGGACTGCAAGAATAGGATTAACATGTTCAAGGAAAACAACTACTAGCAGAAGGATGCCAGATGAAGAAGAAAATTTAAACTATACAAACGAAAAGCTTCGAAATTTGCACTAGCATAAATGAAACATACATATGCACTTCCACAGTTCCACTAATTTAAGACGATCAGTATCCAGTAATCCAAGTTCTCTACTAATATGCAAAGAAGCATCACAAAAGAACACAAACCTATGCTGAAAGCTCCAATAATAAAACAGAAGAGTTTTTCAGTCTTTGGGGCTTGGAAAGCATCTAGCGTCCAAATACAGTATCCATCCAAGTGGGGCAAGGTTGGGATGAAATTACCAATATACAACTCTATAAACAAGTAACTTGGGAAAGATTATTTAACTTATTTGGAACCATGGAACAACTGAACATGTAGGCACTGCTCCAATCTGATAGATTGAACTCATGGCCCTAACCTGACCATGCTCTCTGAGATCCTCCAGAAGAATGCATATTCAACCTGTCAAGCAGAGAGTTAAAATCCATGGGTTGCCCACTCTCCTCCATATTTTGAATCACGTTTACAACAAAATCCCTCCCATAACCCATACCGACGGCTTTCTCGACAAGCTCATTGTATGGGTTGCTGCGCATCATTGGGGATGGGCTCAGATGACGGACAGGAACAGAACTTTGAAGAGAGGATACATGGGGAGGATAGGCAGCTTGTTGGAAGTGTGATTGCATTGGGTAGGAAGCCCTTCCCCCCTCCCCATCATACACCATGTACCCTTGTCTAGGAGCCTGAGGGGAGTGAGACCCACCAACTGGGTAGGTACTGTCAGTGAGAGGTGGTCCAAAAGAATTGTGGAGGGTCGGAGGTTGTTGTGGCCTTTGCAGGTTATGCTGTGATGGCTGCTGCTGCACTGCTGGTCTGTTGGACCCGCCATAACCATAGTTGACAGTCTCTGGCCTACCGACTCCTTGCTGAGTGATTCCAGACAAAGTGACTTGCATAGGCATGCTGCTTGAAAACGTTTCAGGGGATGGATTTACAGATTGAGTCGGTGGGTAAGGAGGATAAGCCGATGGTGTTTGAGGGACAACCTGGGCTGGAGATGATTGCTGGAGTTGTTGCTGCTGTTGTACTTGTTGAGGGTACTGTTGAGGCCATTGTTGTTGATATGGTGAGATTGCATGCACTGGCTGCACCTGACTTACATGAGACTGCAATTGTTGGGGTGCTGGTTGCGAGGTTTGCATCTGGGGTCTTTGATACTGGGGATCTACTTGCGAGTATCGGTCTTGTGGATGTTGTGCATGCAACGCTGGAGCTGGCAACTGGTTCTGCTGAGGATAGTAAGAGGGTTGTGCCTGCAGATGAACATTTTGAGATGAAACTTGAGGTGAGGGACCCATAGGTAGGTGTTGCTCCATGTTTCTGGGTGGCTGTGAGGTAGGGGGGTTTAGTTGGTGGGGTAACGCAAGAGCCAATTGCTGCTTCTGCACTTCAGGTGGGCTGTCGAGCTTTTTGAGGTCAGAAGCAGATGGTGTGACTACCTCTTCTTTTTGTGGTGACTGGCCTCCAGTTGAAGATTCTTTATGGACAAGATGAAGCTTGGCCAGTTCCTTCTGAGCATCAGCAAGCTCTTGCTTGTCTCTCAAGATCTGGATAGCCCTGTGGACCTGCATCATAAGCAAAAAAATCACAAACACTATATAAACCCCACCAAGTCAAACATAATTATATACATGATCCCAGAACGAGAATAAAGAGAATTAGCAGCACTGAAGTAGGATGCCTTACATTTTGTCTGTGGTAACTTTTAATATATTCTTTTCTATCTTATTTTGGCTATATCATACTGTTAGCTAGACAAGATGAAAGTTTATGGAGCTTATAACATTAGGCCATCCTCAGTTTTCTACTTTAAACAAATTTTGGTCAAACAAACTCACAAGTCAGAAATCAGAACCATAGCAATCATGGGAACACATGCTAGAATATAGAAATTAGAAACAATGAGCTAAAGTCATAAATGAGATGTGACAAGGGCAAACCTAAATCCGTGAAAGATTTATTGGACAGAAAAACTTATCGTGCATCCAATGAGCGGAGAAGAAGCTGGGCACCTATATACAGTACCACCTCATGCTATGCTAGTCGTATCATAATTTCGGAGAGGGTCGAAGTTAACCATGCAATGTGATGTGTCAAACATGGCCATTAACAATTTCTGGCAGCCCAACATAAATGCGAATATTTATTTTTACTACTTATCACCATAAGCGGAAACCATCGAAATACACGCACCAAATATGACGGAGTATATATGATACATACATTAACGAATACATGAAGAAATCACAACCAAGAAAAAGAAGATCCCAAAATCGAAATAGAACAATGATATTATTGGTTCATAGTAACATGTTAGTGCAACACATCAATGCAAGATATCTTTGATATGTTTTCCTCAATCCCATGGAGATGGAGAAACATACCAAATACCAATATTGCACATTTAAGCAAAAATTATATCCAACAAAAGGAATCATACAATACATATTTAATAGAGATATAAGCTTAAAGGAATCACACAATACACATTTTATAGAGATATAAGCTTACTTCTTGAAGATGCTTCTCAAGCGAACTAAGCTTAGAATCTGCCTCTCTGTTCTCCCGAAGCAAATCAGATCGCATTTCTCCTACAGATTTCTCAAGATTATAGCAATATAACTCCAATTGTGACAGACGTGAGCTAATTCCCTCAAGAAAGCGAAGAAGATTGTCAGCATATTTTTTCATAGTTTTCTCGACTGTTGAAATCAGCTCCTGGTGAGGCAAGTCTTCAGATTGATTATACGCAGGTAAATATGTTGATCTTCCCATTTTGCTTTCACGATAGTCCTGCCAACCATGTACCACGGTTATTGCGTTAAAAAAACTATACTAATAGTCTAATAGTTGATTGCTCGATCCACAAATAGTAACTACACATTATAGTTCTATTCAGCCAAGAATAACAGAACTGATGGAGAAGCTTTCAGTGAAAATGACTGACTACAGATAAAAAGATGGACAGAAATTCCTACCTCACAGGCTCACACCAAACCTCACAAATAACAAAGGAATGTCAAAAAGGGTAAAATGTCACATTTCAGTCTAAATCATTCATGGGATTGCATATTAAATATGAAGATATTAAGCTGACTTAAAGGCATTATGCTTCTGTTATTCCGGTGGATGATATATTATTAAAGGGAGTAAACATCAGTTGGCAGTGGAATTCCTTGTGCATCTCTGTTATTTTATTTGTTGCTAAATAATGCCAGCGGAGCATACATATTCTTTACAATGATTTGAATCAATATATGCTCAGACTAAATAAATAAGATGTTGTCGCCGCACTGAATTTTATCCTGTTGGCTTATTCATTTGTTTTTGTGCAAGAAAGCACGGACATGAATCAGCCAACAGGATAATAGGTTAGGTTTTGAAGTACTAACTCAATTACAGTATCGGCATTTTTACAGCGGTCATTTGTAAGTTGTTTTAATTGTCTGGTAAACAAATTTAACTTGAAAAACACTTACATTGTATTGGTTATGTATTTTACAAAAACTACCTTTGTATTGTTCATGGGCCAAGGCCATGTTTTTTACTATGCCAATGCATTCTTTCCACAGTTTCTTGCATTATTTTCATATGTTATCCACACGCACCAATCAGGTAGACCAGGATATAAATTCAACAAAAGACACCTTCTGGACTCAAATGTTCAATCCATATTAGTAAGTTTATGTTTTTCTTTAATTGGTTCCATAGAAAGAAAGTATGTGACACACACAATGGTAAAATAATATAAAATTCTGAATAGGGCAAACAAGGCTATATAAGATCCGCCAGTAGCTAAAATGTATAAAACAGATTTAGGTTAGAAGTCTAAGTTGTTATTTAGTGCAGAAAACATCACTTCGATCAAGAGCAAGATGTATAGATTCCTGATAATTTAATGGGAAACGATGGCAACATTATAATTATCCCCCTTGTTGAATGGAAATTGTTGTCTTCTACTCAATAAAAGGGACAGTATGTTGCAACTTGAAAGTATAAACATGCTATACATTAGATAGCATGTGGAGCTCGGGATATGATAAAGAATTGGATACCATTGGCTTAAGGCTTCCTTATCCCGCTTTTTCCGTATGTGACCATATGGAAAAGCATTAAAAGGAAAAACTGCTAAGTCCATTTCTCATCATTTGTGCCATGGACGACAAATTAGCTTTTGAAATGAAAATGTGTCAGTTAATACTTAATACCCCCAATACATATTTCCCCACAACAATACCTAAAAATCTTAAGTAGGTAAAGATTAAAGCACCACATCTAAGGACAAGTAGAAAACATCATAGGAATTTCAGTATAGCTTGGACTCTGAGAAAATAGCCATTGACTTGTCTAATAATTTTAGACTTCACAAACAAAAATAATAACCAAATCCAACACAAAAATCTCTTTAAGCTAAATTTTTTATTTTTTTTGGTCCGATCATCAAAATCATATGCATCAATCAAATAATTTACAGCAAAATATCAAAAAAGAATTGTAATTTCAATAATTTCAATTTGAATTTATGTTATACTAAAAATTAAAAAAACAATACCTTTCCAGAATTGATACCATCAACAACAGAATCAGTTTGTTTTCCATTAGATGCATTTTCTTGATTCCCAAAATCATCATAAGAGCATAGAACATCATCAGTATTGAAATCAAACCCTTTAGAACCACCACCACCACTTCTACCACCAGATGCCATTGAAGAAACAATAAAATTCTAATTCAATCAAAACAAACAATTGAAGGTTTTTAGAGAAGAAGAAATTGAAAGGAAATTTATGAGTGTTTTCGATCGGAGAAACAACAAAATAGAGAATTTTATATCGATTTTGCGGATAAAGTTGAAAGATTCCGGTTTTGCTTGTTTGTTTTTGTTAATACGTAGTATTTAAATACAAATATACAATACAGCTTTCTCCACAACTTAGGTTGACTTGACTGATTAAGTGATAAGCTAGTATATTAAGAACCAAATAATTGGGCCCAAAACAGGCCCAATAGAAATACTCCGATATGATCGTACAGATCTCACTCACTCACTCACTCACTCCATTGTCAATTATTACTATTTACTACTCTCTCTCTCTTTCTCTCTCTCTCTCTCTCTTTCTCTCTCCCGCCTTTTCGTCTGAGAAACAGAGGAGAAATGAATTCAATATCGACATGTTTGTCTTCATCATCATCATCTTCATCTGGAACAAACTCTAAAGCATTGATCGTACATGGATTACTTGCTACTGCAGCAATTGCAGGAGGTGCTTATGTTGCTATTTCACTTGGTCGTACAAGTAAATTTAGAAGTAGAGTTATTGGTATTATACCTGCTCGTTTTGCTTCCACTAGATTTGAAGGAAAACCTCTTGTTCCTATCCTCGGGAAACCCATGATCCAGGTATACAATTTGTTAATTAGCTTGAATTTGTGCGATTTAGATCAAATTATAGATCTGAAAGTTTTTTTTTTTTTTTTTTTTGTTTACAATGTGTTTGTTGAAATGTCCTTTTGATTTAATTATGTTAGGTTGGTAGTTATATTGACTGATGGTTAGTTCAATTAGTTGTTTTCTTAACTAGATGAATGTATTATTTAATTTTATGCTATAAGATGAATTCTTGAGAAGATGAACCTTGAGTTGTCATTCTTGGTCTGAATCGGGTAGATGTAATTACAATTCTTTTTGATCTGTTAATTCTAAATGATTATAAGTTTGATACTTTGATCCCTTGTCGAGTTGTGTAAGATCAGCACAAGGTGAAGTTGATTGATAAATTGGACGCCACTTATAGTTAAGATAATTATGATTTTGCAAACTAGAGAAAATATATACTATCAGAAATTTTGGTTTCCGAAAATAAAATGCCACTTGGAAATTGAATAATACACATTGAAATGAAAGGATAATTGTCTGTGGTGAAAATAATTTTTAGCTATCTGGGAAAAAAAAAAGTTACTAAAAGATAAATGATTAGGATTAATACTGAATTGTTTGGTTAATTTAGTTTGCTCCTAGTTGATTCTCATTATGTTCACAATCAACATGATGCTTAATAGAGAAACAGATTCAGTGTGATTGATGCAAAAATCATTTGTGGTGTTTGATTAAAATGATGGCACCATTTACTTATAACTCATGCTAAGTGGTACAATACATGAAACAAGACGACATGTTTTTATTCTTTGCCATATGACATTCATGAGAAAATTATAATTGAGATATCTGTTGATGAAGTCTGCCTCAACACTGTATTAAGCACTTGTGGAATTCGAAGCATAGATAAATACATTTAAGAAACACTCGCTCAACATCATTCCTAAACTGGAAACCATGGGGAGATTGTGGGTGTTTGCCTATTTGATTTGATTTGATTTGATTTTTTTTTTTTTTTTTTGTTGTTATCTCAGCCTACTGCCACTATTATTTAGTATAACTACCCATTTTATTAATTGCAAAAAGAATATACAAATAGTGTTCCTACCATAAATTATTTTCTTCAAAGAGTTGCCACTATTGTTTGGTGTAAAATGCTAATTGTACTCATCCATTATTTGACTGTTGGAGAACTAAACTCTTCTATCGAAATTAAGTATATGTGCAGAAACAAAGGTACCTCATCCCTTGGTACTTCCACTTGTCCTTTTATTAATATAATCTTATTGGTTACCTCCCAAAATACATCCAAAATAGTATATGCTTGCACTATATTATTTTTTGTCGTTTTGATTGGTAATAATGTAAGGAGTTTATTCTCATTAAAATCACGAGGTATAATAAGTTTTATTTTTTTCATATGCTAGCAATTTCATTCCTGGCTTCAAATTTCTTTATGTACTGCACATACAAAGATTCACAATTTGAAACCTTTAAGCTCACTCTTACCCTCATGGTTTGCAGAGAACATGGGAAAGGGCAAAGATGGCAACTACATTGGACCACATTGGTATGTATGCTCAAGTGAACAGTTGAAATTATAAACCTACCTTATGCATGAGATGGTTGCAATCAGAGATTGTTGCTAACATATTTTATTATAGAGTAAAGAACACATTTATAAGATTTAAACTGCAACCCTATATCCATAGATCAGACTTTTCATATTATGTTATTAGATGGCCTTCTAGTAGCTAAACTTAAGAATTTAATCTGTGAAGAGATGTCCTTACTCGTAGAAGGTTGATTGCGTGTTAGGGGTATCTGTGGATTCTCTTTTGAAATATTAATCATCTTTTTCTTCTTAGGGGAAGAAAAATGTAATTTTCAGTAATAAGATCTGCTTGAGGTGCAATGGAAATATTTATGGATCTTTTGTTTGTTATGTCTTTCAGATATTGTATTATCACAATTTGCGTGGAGTGTGTGTGTTTGTATTGTGAACTTCACATTTGAGTAGCTCAGTTATTAGCACCCCAATGAGAAAATTCATAGATTGAGAAAGGAATTATAGGACACAAGGTGGCTATGATAGAGAAACTCATACATTAAGCTTTGGGAAAAAGGAAATTACGTCAAGATTATCTTAGCCAACCATATATATATTACACTTAGAATGGTTATAGGGTATGTCTACACAGGAGAGCCCTTCTATCATGGTGAGATGTTGAGATTTATATCGGTCTAGGAATACCAAGATCTTGCCATTTTGTGAGAATTTCTATTATGCTCCAATGCAAATAGTGATGAACTAGAGGTTACGCCTGATCGCCTACAACCATATGGGTCATTATGTTTTCTTTGATCAGCCATGATGTTGAGAATGCTTATTACATCGTAAGGATAGCACTTTTTAATTTCGTGATATTTCCAGGCGTATATTGTATTCATGGGGAAGGCGGTATTCCATAAAACTGTTAAGAATGAATGACGTACTCAGCCACTACGGTTAACAATCCAGGCAGAAAATAGCAGCTGCTTTATTTTACTTTTTTCATGCTAAGATAGTCAGCAAATAACCTCCCATATCTTTAGCTAAGTGGCAAGCTTAATGTGTCAACGATGGTTTCTTTCCCTTTGCAGTTTGCACACAAAATCCACTTATCAAATACAGTATTATTTTCCTGTATTCTGCAAATTTGGCACTTGTTAGCAGTCTTTTTGGTTTCAGTATTTAAGGATGTTTAGGTCAAATCCTAATATTCTCACCCTTGTTAGTAGTGACCCATGGTGTACTATCTGGAACAAGTACCAAATTTGTACCTACCAATCCAGAAGCTAGAAGGTAGCAACACAAATGAATATTTCAAGAATGAGAGATAAAGGGAGAGGCCATTTCGTTGGGATCATCCCCACATTGTATTTTCTGCACAAGAAGTCAGTCTCTCTGTTCCCCACATTGAATCTGATTTCCTTGGTAAAACAGTTTCTGTGGGAAATTGTGCCATACAAGGGAAAGATCCAGGAATTTCTTAATTGTAGGAAACATCCTTTCATCATGGTTTGAGCCACTGGCTAAATAAACAATGACATGGGGTCGTGTGTCGGTGTCCGACACAGCACCTCAAAGCCATTTCGACAAGCAAACATGAGTTATGATGTATTTACATTCCATGCTTTAGACAGAGAAAATAATATCTCTCATTCTCACTTTTTGGTTTTATCTTTTCTTTAATTGTAGTTAGATGAAGGGTTAGATTCTTGTTCATCTCTCTCCCTGTTTCTCTTTATGTTTTCCTATTCCTTGTTACCATTGTAAAGCATTTTAAAGCCACTATTATCCTGAAGTCATATGGAGTGTCCATGTTACAAAAGGAAATAAGTTCTCAGTTACAATAATCAGTGTATACAGTTGTAACATAACATAGATATCAGTTCCTCTCGAAAAAAGAACTTGTGAAGCAAATCGAAAAAAAGATATTCCTCATCTGAGAAATTTCTAATATTAACACCATCAGTTAACGAAGTTATTAAAAAAAATTGATTAACTTGGGTGGTAAATATTGTAGAAAGAGAAATAGAGGGAGGGAGAAGTAGGGGAGGTAAAATGAAGGAAAGGTAGCAGGCAACACACGTTGGCACATGGAATACATCCTAAGGTCAAGTGTCAAGTGTGAGGCGAGATGGAAGAGTGAGTGAAGTAAGGAGATAAAATTGCATATTAGGTGGGCACTAAGAGGGTTCATAGTCCAAGGTCCAAATGATGTGAAGGGTTAAATTCTTTTATTTTCTTAAAAATCTTGGGTGGGGAAATTGCCCCTCCCCACTATAATGTGACTCTTTTGTATTCAACTTTTCCTTGATCCTTCCGGTCCATATATTTCCCTGATGTAATTTTGCCAGTGTGACTCTGCCATACCCATACATACCAAGTCCTTAATTGTTATTCAATACTATCCTATCTCGTAGTGGTAAGCTTAGGTTAAAAGTAGAATTAGTTAGATGAAATTCCTCTTTACATGTTAGTCTGTCATTTCTTCCATCATGATAAGATTTTAATTCATTGAGCAAGGTTTGCTAGATATAATACTTCTTGGCTGATCAATTTCTTAAATCACGTCTTGGCCTTTTTCACCATTGAAAATTTGAAATACTCCATATGTAAGAATTATCAGTGTATCAAATGTGCTGACACATCAACTCATCTTGTACTCATAATATGCTTCTTGTATTAGTTGTGGCAACGGATGATGAAAAGATTGCAGAATGCTGTCGAGGGTTCGGAGCAGATGTGATAATGACTTCGGAATCTTGCAGAAATGGTAGAAAATTTTGTTTAGTGCTGGAACTTATAATAATGTTCAAGACTTCTAGTCAGATGCAATTATAGATATTCATATTTGTTTGAATTTTAGGAACTGAGCGCTGCAATGAAGCACTTCTAAAACTGGAGAAGAAGTATGATGTTGTTGTCAATATACAGGGGGATGAGCCTCTTATTGAACCTGAGATAATAGATGGTATTGTGAAAGCTCTTCAGGTAGTAAATACATCCAATTCTGCATATTTTACTCATAAGCAGATATATCTTTGAAAATTCATCACCTAATAAGGCAAATTGTGTCCCTGCTTTCTATAACTCTTCATGGATGATGTTTGATAAAATACAGTAGTTTCAACTGTGCATTTGTTTTGGTTTTTAAGTTATGAAGAACTTGATATTTTTTCTAATAGCTATTGCGACATTGTGTGCATCCTAATTTTTTTTGGTCGATATTATGGTATAGACTATAGATAATGACTTGAATATGTGATAAGTTAATATTACAACTGTTACCAAAAAAAAAAAAAAAATTACAACGTTTTAGAGACTATGGTTGTGCTTGACTGCTTGTTGTCCTAGATTAAAAGGTTACCAAGGTTTTTTGCATTCCATCTGTTTGTTTAATTGATGGACTCTACAGGGAGCCCCTGATGCTGTATTCAGCACTGCTGTAACATCTTTGAAACCTGAAGATGGGCATGATCCAAATAGGGTGAAATGTGTGGTGGATAATCAGGGTTATGCAATCTATTTTTCCAGAGGACTAATCCCATTTAACAAGTGAGTTCTATAGCTCCGACCAGTTTAGTTTCAAGCAGGTAGTTCCTTTAGAGAGCTCTGCAATTTTTGATGTATTTGCCACGTCTTTAATCTTTGTAGGTCAGGACAAGTAAATCCAAAGTTCCCATATCTACTGCATTTAGGTATCCAGGTACTGTTTTTACAATGTTTTCACATGAAACATTGTGATAGCATTTCAGCACCGTGATTATCAGTTAACATTTTAGTGTAGTATGTTTCCTCCTAATGCTGTTTCATTTTCATCTGGACAGAGTTATGACACAAAATTTTTAAGGATATATCCAGACCTTCCACCCACTCCACTGCAACTAGAAGAAGATTTAGAACAGCTTAAAGTTCTTGAAAATGGGTATAAGATGAAGGTATTGGAATATATTTATCAATTTTCCTTTCAATTTGACCATTCTGCGCATTTCACATTAGTCAACATGGCACCCCTTTTTTCTGACAACAATCAAAAATAGTTTTTTTTTTAAGCATGTCTTTGTTCTCGTATCAAACTCTCCCTTTGTAAAAATTATGAATACTGCATATGTATGAGTCCCTTCTTATGGAGAATTAATAATCACCAGAACTGAATTGGTGAAGTTCTTGCTTTAAGTTCTACTGCGATGTTCACACAAATGGTGGTCTGAAGAAAAAAAATGATGTGGCCTTTTCACAGAAAGCAACATTATTCAGGATTTTACTGTAAAACGGAAAATGTTAATAATGTAATACTATCGGCGGAAGCAAACAATAATAAGAACACCAATTAAATAAATGGTTTGAACACCCAAAAACTAGGGTTCTTCACAAAAACGAATTTAATGTCTCAAGACATAAACAAATCTTCAATCTAACCTACTTAATAGGGTTTGCAATCCCCTATTTATAATAACCTAAACCTAATCCTAACTACACTAGAAAACTAAGTAAATAGAAACTACTACTAGGGATCTTCTAATCCATATAGGAATCTGCAGGAACTATGTGGCATGTGTCTTGCACATGCTATCTTTATGCATATGCATCAAATCCCCCCAACTTGAAAAAAACTCGTCCTCGAGTTTGTGTACTAACATCCTCCAAAGTTCAAAACGACTCTTGTACATCAACCTCAACCTTACGTTGGTGCAGAAAATCCGGCCATGAATCTTTCCCAGATAGTTGCTCGCAGAAAGAATGATGGACATTAATGTCATAGGTGTATTATTAGGACAACCCAATTGATTGGAACAATATAGCCGCATGTCAAGAAATAAAAATTGAAGGTGTTTTTCCCTCCATGGAGAAATCCATTCTCATCTTGGAATAGATAAGGATCAACATAACCACCAAACAAATTACCAATTACTTTTATGGGACGGAATTTGTGGGGATGATAAAAATCATCAATTTGTCGGTCAGAATCAATGGAATTCATCGATTCATGGGAGTGATGAGCGAAATTCCGAGAACGTTCATCCTCTTTACCATTGTCATGGACAACAACCAGGTTTCCTTGCTTGGGCAACAAATAGAACTTCTTATTTATCTCCTTTGCAGATTTTTCAATCAAATCTTCTATTTGAGCCACACATGCAACTTCCAACTCAAGAGACACAAAACTAAATGTATCATCACTATCATCACCAAATACGAAAAAGAAATCAACAATATTGTAACTTTGTAAACCACCAATTCGAGTACGAGTGACGTATTTTTCTTCTTCAAACATGTTGAGTAAGAAATTAATCTCCGCTTCTTTGTCAAGTCGTTTCTCTTCTTCAACAAATTCTTCCTTAAAAGACGCAAATTGACTTTTTAATTTAGTAAAGCAATTTAAAAGTTTCTTCAAATCTTTTTGTATGCTTGGTGACGTCATGGAGGCATCATCCGGATAATGAGGCTGCTGCAGCAGTAAAATCTGCTGGTTGTCGCTATTAGAAACTTGTGATGGGTGAACAACTGAGGTAGATGTGTAGAGGTTTGACGGTGCAAGGGCTGCAACCAAACTCTTGTTAGCGGGGGCATCACCAAACTCAAATTCTGCACTAGTTTCATCATCAGAATATTCAACACACAAAGAATCATTATCATCTGAATAATTATCTTCGTAATAACCTTCCCCGTCAGAAAACTCATTTTCTTCATAATCAATCATGGACTCATCGCTCTTAGAATCGATATCAGATTCAATATAGTGTGGGTATTCTCCATACGGAGTAACCTTAGAATTGCGACTACGAAGACCATCGTGATCATAAGTCTTTGGACGGTTTCCATTGGAATATTTAGCACCATAAGCAACATATTGTTGCTGAAAACCACATCGAGGAGGGTGTGTCCTGCTGGTGGTGGGAATAATATCCATCGTCATAATAACTATGACGTCGCCTGCGTGGGGGAGAAGGGGAACGAGAGGAAAAGGGAGGTTCATACCTTCTGGAAAGAGAAAAGCGGCGGCTAGGATCAAAGTTGGGAGCTTTATATTCAGAATCGGTATAACGCTTCGATTCTTGTAAACTCCAAAGATCCGACGGCAGCGAAAACTCTCTTTGACCTCTTCTACGATAACCCATCTTCAAATCACCAACATAAACGCGGCTCTTGTAAAAAAAATCAAGTTTTTATCTTCTAAACCCAGAAAAAACAAGCTTTTGATACCAATTTTGATGTAATACTATCGGCGGAAGCAAACAATAATAAGAACACCAATTAAATAAATGGTTTGAACACCCAAAAACTAGGGTTCTACACAAAAACGAATTTAATGTCTCAAGACATAAACAAATCTTTAATCTAACCTACTTAATAGGGTTTGCAATCCCCTATTTATAATAACCTAAACCTAATCCTAACTACACTAGAAAGCTAAGTAAATAGAAACTACTACTAGGGATGTTCTAATCCATATAGGAATTTGCAGGAACTATGAGGCATGTGTCTTGCACATGCTATCTTTATGCATATGCATCAGTTAAAGTCCGTGCCCTTCTTTGGTTTCAGGTGATCAAGGTTGATCATGATGCCCACGGTGTTGATACTCCTGAAGATGTTGAGAAGATAGAATCATTGATGCGTGAAAGAAATATATCATAATCCATGGCAACATACAAAATAACTGAGACGATATGTTCTCTTGAAATTGTCAGAATCCATGCTCCAAGCTCTAGTTTTCTGGGTGAATCTTGTACTATCTTCTGTAATTAAAAGTGAGACTCTTGGGCCAGTTTCTCTACATTAGTTTATTGATGAAATAACTTCACAGGATTGTATATTTTATTGTTAGTAATTCAATTTGTCAACTAGCTAGCTTGTGTATGTTTTCAGACAGTATGTAAAGTATGAGGACATATAAATTACAAGGGAAGAACTATGCTTCCATAGTTTGTTGCAATGTCTTGTTTAACATAATGTTGTTTAATGTAACAATTTAGAGCATGAATTCCAATTTTGTGTACCAAATTGTACTTCAGATGATGGAGCATGTCGTGAGCACTTCAACAAACATGTCATTTTGCTTAATTATGGCTGTCCTCTTCAAGTTAAAGCACACTGAGCTACTCTTTTTTTCCTTGATAAACTATTACTGATTCATGACAACATGTGGCATTGATCAGGTTGAATTTTGGGATGATCTGGTCTCCCCGGAGATCATAGCAAAATAATAAGACTGTTTCATCCGAACAAACAAAATTTATATATCAACTTCTGAAACATTATTTTAGAATTTAGACCGAAAATTATTCTCTTGTTTTTATTTTGGATTTTGCAAGGTGGTGAACTGTATGGTTAGAATGGGGCTAGCATTTTAAAGCTATGCAAGGGAAAAGACAAAACTGCAGAGTATTTGTTTGCGCAGTGGTGAAGTTTTTTTTTTTTTTTTTTTTTTTTGGGTTGGCAAGCGAGGTTGTGGGGACCCCTACCCCTTTTAAATTACGTGTGGAAACTTATATCAACAATCTGCTGTTGACGTGTTTCGAACCCACGACCTCTCTACTTTGTGAGAGGGGTGCTACCATTGAGCCACAGGCTCATTTGCAAAAAATGTTGTGGTAAGCCTGTTTTCAATGAGATCAGTAACTCGGTAATGCTGGCGGAAAAATGTTGTGGTAAGCCTGTTTTCAATGAGATCAGTAACTCGGTAATGCCGGGATTAAAAAACTAGTGGTGAAGTTCATATGGACAGATCAGAGAAATGCCATAAGATGCAATACCAGAGCCAGTGTTATTCTCCGAAGTGATTACAGATTAGTGTGTACTTGTCAACTCACTTGACCACAATTTAATATGCAATTCGCAAGCAAAGCCAGGGGCATACACAATTACACACAGACTGAGAAGTAATGCACAATTAGCAGGGAAGGAAACAGTGTTTAAGTGTATTACGCAAGGGATAAAGCCAGAAGATGACACAATATGGTTAAGACGGAAGGCTCTGTCAGTCTTAATTGATTTTAGTTTGATTTAATCGATTTTAGTTACAAAATTGGCAAAGGAAATTCAAGTAATTAATTCAACAGACTTTACCCAAAAAAAAAATAAATAGTAATTCAACATGTTAATAAATTTGATCTCACATGACACTGTTTCGTATATTTTTCATCTATATAGGTAGATACTAGATAGATACCTTTCAACTTGCTATCAAAACATAAAAACAAGTTTATAAACTGGAACAACTTAGGACATAATATAGTGATGTTTCAACTTCTCTCATACAATCCATAGCACTACACTAATGATGTTCTTACCCTACATCACATCATCCTACTTATAGTATATTCTAATTAGCAAGACAGAATTAAGTGAAGGATTAATATAAAATCCCACTTTAATTTACCAGTTCTTGCAATAAAGCACTTGATCTAAAAAAGAAGAGGATTGAGGACACTGTGGATTGAATGCAGTAGAACCATCATGTATATGACAACACCAACGATTCCGGCGATAACAGCTCCAGTGAGTTGGTTGCAGAAGTTAGGAACTTGGTCACAAATGGGGAGCCAACCTGCATGAGCATTTCCTTTCTTTCCAACATAAGCGATTGCCAAGGTCGCAGAAATGCTAGAAGTGAGTAACAACGTAACAATCTACAACAAACATTTCTCATGCAATTAGCATCATATACTTAGCACTTAAATAGGATTGATACTTGAAAATATGAAACAAAATAAGACTTACCACATCGAGAGCCACAACTATAAGCGGAAAAAGGCCGTTTGAAGGAAGAAATATAACAAGAAGGGTGTGTGCACTTGCGATTGCATTGGCAATAACAAAGAACCTATATACATAATTTTCAAACATTATTAAACAAGAATTTCGGGAACTGATCGATTGCAAAGATGGATACAAGAAACTTACACGAAAGTAGGTGAGTTATCATATTTTGCATCAAAGGTTAAGTTGAGGACAGTGGTGCTGTCTTCACTTGTTGCCATGACTATGGCTGCTGATAAGGTTGCACCCAAGGCTAGAAGCCTTAAGAAAATGATGCAGAGCTTCTTGTTCTTGCCCATGATTTCGAGTTTCTGTTGGGAGGTTATAAGTTTGGGTAAGGTTGAGTTTTAATACTGAAATGTAAGCCTTGTTTAAACTTTAGAAGGAATAATACATGTGATGTGTAATGTGTTAGGAGAACAGATATAGGTATAGGGGGGTGGTGCAATTTGTTTGTTCAACTTCTTTGTGTTGAGTGTAAATTTAATACTCCTTGTGTGTCACTTTCCTCTCCCAATGTGGATCAAATCTTTTAGGTTCATGAATATGATAAATAACCCAGCCCAATCCATTATTATTGGGCCTAAAATGAGTGCCACATGGCGAAACGCGAACATCCCTATATGTCAGAAGCATTGTGTGTTCTCTTAGTTGAGAAATCTCAACAGTCACCACCTATATTTTTCCAGTCTCTGCTTATAATTGGCAAAATGGCACCAATAGTCCAATTTCAAGCTACTAGATGATATCTCCCTTTCTTTGGATATTATGTAACAGCTGGTAGTGTATTTTGGTGAAGGAAATAAGGGGTGGTTAAAGGTCTATTTCCTTTGACAGGGACTTTAATTAAGCATCTTAATTAACAGCCTAATCTCTTTGACAATGTTATGAACTGCTCGTATTTGAAATTTGTCAGTCGGCAATTCTTTTTAATTTTCTTTTCCATAAATAATTTAGGCCTATCATTATATTATATCATCACAATCTGATCGATGACTATACAGTATATGGTTTTTCTGTGATTGGTCATTTTGTCAGGCAAGAAAAAAATTAGTACTACAGTTTGCGAAAACAAAAACATGTTTAAAGTTCGGTAAAACGTTCTATTTTCACTAATTATTCCAAAGAAAATGTAGCAAACAAATATAGGTTCTTTAAATTGGAAAGCATTTATAATTGCTTCACACCTTCGGTTTCGTGAAAAAGGAAGAAAAATCCATCTAAATTGATATGTGACATTAACAGACCAAATTCATAGGTTAGAAAGAGACACAGACAAGTAGAAGAAGAAAGGGAAGAAAAAGGCATCCCTACATATATTGGTCCATAAACTAGAACTAAAAATCACAATGGTTTGTAAATTGTAATATAATGATGTGGTCTTTTTTGGTAGATGCAGACAAATCTAATATGGTTAATGTCCACTATTGGCAAATGGCAACAACCTTTCACATAGGATTTATGAGTTATTTTCCAAGGGCCTGAACCTTAAAAGAAAAACTTATGCTACAGAGAACAACTTCAACGCTTAGGAGCAAACACACTCCTATGATATATACAAATTCCGAGGATTTGATATACTGTACTAATGGTGGGTGCTTAAGAATTAAGATGTAAGTCCATACATACCTTTTTTGATAATTCATCATTTTTCTTATTAATAAGGTACTAAACGGGAAGTACCTGTCCCGTGTACATCATATATAAGTTTTGTACATACAAAACGAGCTACAGTTCTGCATGAGTGACTTGAGTTCACATGGATGATCTCTCCTTGCTGCAGTGCGCAGGCTTGTTGCATAGCATGTTTAGCAAGTGCATCAGCAACACCATTTTGGCTTCTCTATAGTTATATTGCCAGTGGAACCTAAGATGTATGTCGAATACATCCCATGAGGTCCTTCGATATCTTGCCAAAGTGTGCACACTGCACACTAATGCAGTGGGTTGGTTAGCACTTGCTAACCAAGACTAAACATTGTAAAACTGCCAGGAGTCCAGGAGTCCCAATCTTTAATGCACAAAATTCTGCCAGTAGTGCAGAAGCAAAGGGGTTTGCCAGTAATTGCATTTATATAGTAACTTGGGAGGAAACAAGTGCACTAATGTGACTGTCTAGTGTCTACAGTCGTTAGAATTCCGAGAGAAAACCAAAAAAAAAAGTGTTAAATCATATATTCCTTTACTACTCCCTCTCAAATCAACTAAACTTAAACTAAGGTAGTGTTTGTTTCAACAAGTGTTCAAGTGATTTTTAAGTGGTGGATTAGGCTAATAATAAGTGAAAAGTGATTTTTATGTTCTTTGTTTAGAACCAGTGTTTAGAACATAATGGACTCTTTTCAGCCATTTTGAACCAGCACAAATCTCATGCTTAATTCATCTTCTTAATGCTCATTATAATTTTATGACAATTATACCCATGTATAATACCTTTCATTATACTTATGTCCATAGTCCACGTAGGATTCCTTCTTCTCTAATCTCATGAGAAGCCGACTTGCACTCTTGACCCTTCCATACTAACTGATTAATACATATTATATTTTATTATATAATTATAAATACATAATCTACTTATTGATCTTCATAAAATAATACCCTATCTGTTTGTAGATTGGATGAATGTGCACTATATAAGTCAATAATAGTCATTAGTCGTGAAAGATTCATTCACATGTGTTCTTTCTATGATAATCCATTAGTTATATCATATGCATTGGGTTTAATTATTATAAAAATAAAAATGATGTATATAAATGCAACATTTTTTAATATGTTTTTATTTTATTTGATTTTTTTAACCATATTTTTTATATAAGTATTTTTTAAATGTTCAATTATTATTTCGTGGTGTCATTTTATTCACAAAGAACTTCAGAGTCATGTTTTTCAAATTTAAAATTTCAGTTTTATTAAGATGCATCTAAAAACTAGATTAAAAGAAGATAAATTTTTCAAATTTAAAATAATCAATTATAAAACAAAAGTTTTGAAAACGACAAACAAACGACTTTTTCGGCAACCAATATCCAGCATTCAGCATTCAGCGACCAGTATCCAGCATTCAGGAACCAGTGTTCCATTTTAAACAAACACACCCTGAAACTAAAACCAAGACAAATAATCTATTTTGTTCAGAAGATGGAGATGGACATGGTGATGGAGATGGAATTGGACCCACCCGAATTGGACTCCACCACCGCTGCTGCCACCACCACCACCACCACCACCACGGCTTCTCCCTCATCACAATGCCACCCACTGTCTCCGGGCCCATCTGGTTGGGAATCCATAAAAGCTTCTACTACTCAAGAAGCTCCTCCTCCCGGATGGGAACCCACAAATTCTGAACCCTGCAAAGAATCAGAATCACCCCCGCCTCCTCCTGGATGGGAAACCACCACCACCACCACCACCACCACCACTGCTTCTTCTCCACCACCACCCCCTGGTTGGGGACCCACCAAAGAATCTTCTCCTCCGCCTCCTGGATGGGAAACCACCACTACCACTACCACCAACGAATCTTCTCCACCACCACCACCTCCTGGTTGGGGACCCACTTACACCACATCCCAACCTGCCATTGAATCTCCTCTGCAAGTGCCACCTCAACAGGAGTCCAAATCTCCGTCCCAATGCCGCCAACAATCTCCACATCAATTAGAGTCATCAACCTCTCCAACCTCTGGTGAATCTCTATTTTTCACTCTGTTGTTTGTGGCATTGTGATTTTAGCTTTGTTGGGTTTTTTTTTTTAGCTATTAATTGTTGCTGAAATTGTTGCTTAAGAGTAAGAAATTGATTGATAATAACCTAGCATTTTTTTGTTGAGTGTTGATTGTTTGATAATAATGTCTTTGTGGGATACTTCTATCGTTTGAGAGATCAATTGTTTTTGTCTTTGTACCAAATTAGTTCACTGTGTCTGTGCCCAGTGTAAAATTTGACAATAACCAGCTCTATAAAATGTATAAAATGTATTTGTATGAACTTTTCTATGTCACTGCAACAATTCTGAAATCGGTTTAAGAAACACCGCAACGATTTTATTGGAAAACAACCTGAAATTGAAATAGTGGAAGTTTATGTTCCTATCTAATCTTGGTCACTCTTCCTATTCACTATCACTATTTATGTTTCTTAATTATACTATCACCTTGGACTTCTACTTGCTATTGTACTGGCATCTCTGTACCGTAGTTATTTTTTGAGTAGTCCCATGTTGGACTCAAAGGATTAATTTAAACCTTTGGCAGTTTAGAGACTTGGTTGTGGCAAACTGTGAGCCTAATAGGATTATGGAAGATACAGACTCTTTGATGAATTATTTTGAGATTGGATTATATGGAATTAATAAAGAGGAGTTTGTTCTCATGCATCAGACAAATTTTTGAATGCTTTTTGGAGGAAGAACTGGCATATGGCCAATATTGGGTTGTGTCCTTGTTGACAGCGATTTTTCCAGTACTGAACAAGTGAGGAATTGCGTTTTCAAACGGTTGCTCGACCTGTAATGAGGTGGAGGATGTGGACCACTTGTTCATCCTTTGCCCTGTTGCTAGTATATTGTACGATCTCTTCTTCATGTCCTTTAACAGGCCATGGGAGCCCCCGGAGAATGTTAAGGAAGTTTCGGGGGTGAAGCTCATTATTCTCCCTCTTCCCATTAAAGTGAGGTGGTTAGTGGAGAATACTCTTGGAGCGATCATGTGGACTATATAGGAGCCCAACACTAGAATTTTTGAGAACACCACCAAGGAGATCCATCAAACCATCATCTACGATGCTTTCAAGGGATGAGTTGGTGTACTAAAGGAAGGTTTTATGTGTCAGACGTGGTCTCTTGTATTGGGTAGTTTACTTTGATCATGATGTGTATACTGTATAGTATGTGCAAGTGGCTTCCTGCTTTGCTATGTAACATCTACGATATGCACAAATTCTAACTTCTTACATTTGATAAATGGAAATCCATTAAGGATAAATATTTAAATAAGTTATTGTCTTGGGACCCTTGAGAGCATGTTTTGTGTAATTTCCTGGAAATATCTGAAGACCTGTATATGTCAGTATACCAACATTGTATTATAGTTTTGCCACCTGAAACAAGACCATACGGTATTTGAATGCCATCCAACTGATGTCCTTATAATGTTGCTTAGGGAACACTAACAGTAAGTACATTAACCCCAGAATATGTCCAAGTTTTTTTCCAAATGTTTTACCTTTTAGAGATGGTATACATATTTTAAGGGAATATGACCTTTCCTGGTGTTATCTGCTGCAATGCTACCTTTTCAATAATTTTTCATGTTAGATACTTAGATTTGTTATTTCATCTTTCTCTTTGAGAAGGTTGTCTTTTTTGGTGTTAATGTTGTTCTTTTTTTGTAACTTCAATCTAATTTTTATAGTTTTCTCATAGTCTGAACTGTGTATTTTCCATGCAGAATTGGGTCAATTGATCTGCGGAGTCTGTCGCAGTCTACTTTCTTATCCAAATGGAGCCATACATGTTAAGTGTGCTGGCTGTCGGACTGTCAATCATGTCCTACAAGGTTTGTTATCTTTATTTTCTCAACTAACGCCTAAGCTGTGACTTGTGAGGTTATCGATACTTTTATTGTTGTTACCTATTGGTAAGTTTCATTTTGTCCAAGAAACATTCTTGTTTGACATACTTTCCCCACCATTGGAGTTGTTATTTTTCTGAATAAAATTTGTTTGGTATGGATCTAAAGTATCATGTTTGCAGTAAGTTAAAACATATTTTTAAAATAATACATTAATACATTGCAGCATGTATTATGTTCGTAATCATATTGGTTTTATTGGTAGTTTCTATTTTACTGATATAGGAAAAAGCTAAATATATGACATAATTCTGGATTCCTGTATGCAGTCTCTACTAAAGCTGTACACTTATATCTTATTCTGGATTTTGCCTATAGATTCCATTTATTTTCCTTCCTTGACCATTGATGCTGTTTTGAGGTGATGAAATTGTATGTCTCACGTCTTGATTTAGATGTGTTTTTCAAAAGTAAAAATCGTTGAGCATCAGTCTTTTGTGCTATCTCATGTCATTTATCTTGTGTTTAGGAACCTGGATTACATACTGGTTGATTTAAACTTTAAAGCCCTAAGGGTGTGTTTGATACTGTGTTGCATGGGTACGGATGCATCGGAGGCCGAAACAAGTATGACTTGTCTGATCTGGCGACGTCAAATTAATAAGATCTGGGCTCGGCTGATATTATAATCATTAATTTCAGCTATATAATTATGTATATACATACTATATAGCCATAGTTATAAAGAAAATTATATGATATAAACCATTATGGGTTTATTATAAGTCATAACAAATCTAGGGCAACCCATATTGAGATGGCGACTGTGAAGGCAATTGCAATATGTTGGTTTGATCTTGTTTGATCATGTTCAGTTTTTTTGTTTTGTTTCCCTGCTTCTTCTTGGGTTGAATGTTGTTGCTTCTTGTTTGGTCATGTTCTTCTGTTGCTTTGTCTGTTAATTCTTCGTAGGTCGAGGTTTTTGTCATAATTTTCGTTTGAATGCTGCTTCTGCAACTTGTACTTGTTTGATCAAACTAAATCAAACCAACAATATCGCAATCTCCTTCACAGGCACCATCTTAGTATAAGGTTCCAGTATAGATGAATATGACATGACTGACAAAACCCTAGTGGCAATTTGTATCTCCTCCGCAGTTCATTTTTTCACGTTTCAAAGTGGAAAAACCTTGTGGCAACTCGTGTCCGTCTCCCCAGTTTATTTTCACGTTTCAAAGCGGGAAATGAGAAGCTGTTAAGCCATCCACATAGCTTGTGTTACACATTTTGTACATGCTTATATGGGGAAATTGGCTAAAGAATACCAGAAACAAACTTGTTTGCCAGCAGGATAAAGGTTTATAAATTACATCCTAATGCAAGCTTTATTCATTGCTCAGGGTGCTAAGTTTGGACTCTTCTGTGTTATGCCACTTTATGGTTTCATCACTCATTCAACAAATTTTTGATACGTCTTTTGGTCTGCACAACACCATGTATGATGGTTGTTGTTAGTGCTCAGCACTCACACGGATGTCCAACTATGTGATCTTGTTAGGCGTTATGTTCACAATTCAATTCTTTTGTGGGATGATAACATATTAACATTTGTAACGATTAACCTTGTAATTTTCTTTGAGGGGCTTTGGTGTGATACTCTCTATCACAACCTTAATAAAACTCCTTGTCTTACTGAAAAAAAAAGGATTTTGCTAGGCGTTATTCTTCACCATATGTGAGCTTTTTAGATGGAATTACTACTTTATTGGTTGCAATATTATTACTGTCTCTTTCTGTCTTCCCTATAGCACAGTTCAAAATTGGGGTAGAAAGAAAGAAGAACAAATATTCAAAACAAATTAATTATGAAAGTAAAGTAGCTTTAGGGAAGAGGGACGCATAAAGTATGAGCATACTACAAGGATGAAGGTTGCGAACAAATATTGTCTGGCAAATAATATAGATCATGCAAGAATCTTTTATTTTGACAACAGTTTGTCGTCTTTCATGTGTAGCATGTAAGCCATTTTTTTCCAGTGCCATTCTCTAGACTGTTGGTGGTTACAGGAGTTTTCTAAATGTAAACCGGATATTACTAAGTAGTTGTTCAATTGTTTTCTCATCCTTAAATTTGCTCAAAATGAAAACAAGTGGACATTTGTGTTCTAGTGACTCTTATGTAACCCAGTCACCCCGCTTTTAGGATCAAGTATATTTAACAGAAGACATAGGGTGAAACTGACTGTGCATCCCTTTACTGGGTAGTGTAACTGTTTGTTTAGTTTATTTTTATGTTAATAATCTATTTTTTTATTTCTTACCATGGGGTTGACCCCTAAAAGAAAGTTGAATTGAATGTCCTTAAATTAAGTAAATTTGGAAGTATTCGATTTGTTAAAAAATAAATCTACTTATCGATGCTAGTATCTAATCGTGCCTGTGCAGTAATATTGAAAATGAAGTGCTTGTCATACATTTTACGAAATTTCTAGACACCTACAGACTTTAGACTTTTATATGTCCTTGTTATAAGCAATTACATGTTATTTCTAGATGACTGAAAATTTTATTTTGTTATCTTTACTTCGTTTTTGCAGCTCATCAAGTTGGACTTGTTAAGTGTGGGAGTTGTTTCGTGTTATTGATGTATAAACTTGGATCTCCATCAGTTAAATGTTCATGTTGCCGTTTTGTGACTGAAATTGGAGTAAGTTATCCATATTTGATGTCTATCTAATTCTATCTGTTTGTATGATACTTCTCATAGATATTGAATAAGTATCACTGAGTTGGATGTGAAGAATGGGTGATGACATGCATAAGCGACAAAGATTATCACTAACAAAACTTGTTGGGGATTTTATATTGTGATCATTGTTTGTTTTATTATGGCCAAACTATCGAACTATACAACAAACTAGGGTTGAATTCCCATTCTATGCAATCAAGAAAATTAGGGCTTACAAAATCATCAAACTTTTAAATTTTTTCAATTTATACAATGTCATTATAAGACCCTTAACGGACGTTATTATTTACTGATTTGGAATTTTTTTTTCTATTTATTGCTGACTGTATAAATAATGATTGCTGACTGTATGTATGAAAACAGAGCACACACAGCACGTGATCGTCTTCCTTCTCTATAAAATTTCATCTTTTAATCAAATATTAAGGATACTGTTAATCAGATTCTTAACTTTCATGACGAGGGAAATATAAAAAAAAAAAAAAATTCTCTCGACACATGCTAATAATTCATCTCAGGTCTCTCATATTCCCCACCCCCCCCAAAAAAGGTCTCTCGTATTCATGAATGGATCTCTTTTGTTGTGCATCACAATGTTGAAAACAAAAGAACCACCACCACTGCCACCATAATCACCACCACCACCTTCACAACGACCACCACCACAGCCTCCATAGCCACCATCGTACAACTACCACCACCACTTTCACGACGGTCATACCCACCGCCGCCACCACCACCTCCTCCACTGTAACCACCACCGCCACCTCCACTGCGAGAACCACCACTTCCTCTGGATTGAGCCTCATTCACAGTGATGTTTCTTCCATCAAGCTCTTGTCTGTTCATGTTCTCAATAGCATCTTTCATTGACTTTTTGTTAGCAAAAGTCATAAAGCCAAATCCTCTAGATCTTCCAATCTCACGATCACTTATGATCTATAACAAACAACAAAACAAATTGATTTAGTAACATAAAGGCACAAAAAATAGATTTGATCTCTAAAAATTAATTGTGCTCTAAACAGACAGCAACCAAACATTACAAAGTCAGCAACAATTTAAAAAAAAAACTTACACATCAGTAAATAATAACGTCTGTTAGAAATAATTTAACGGGGTTGTATAAATTGGAAAAACTTAAAAGTTTGATGATTTAATAAGCCCTAATTTTGTTGATTGTATGAAATGGGAATTCGACCCTACTTTGTTGCATAGTTCGATAGTTTAGGAGAATAGCAGCTTGAGAAAAAAAAATGCCTAGTTCGATAGTTTAGCAGAATAGTTCGATAGTTTGCATAGTTTGATTGAAGTTTACGAATCTCATTCCCTTGGTCGATGAGCTTAGCAGAAGCTTGAGAAAAAAAAAAAAATGCCTGTTTGGGTTGAATAATTTTCAGTTAGAAAACTTTAGACTGACTGCATAAATTCGCATCCTTATATAAGTTGGATGTCCTAATTAAGATTCCTTGTTTACCTTGAGCATTGTATATTTATTAATTCTGGTAAATGTTTTGATTGTGTGGATAACCAGAAATACTTTGTATCTTTTCACTGTCATTAATAACAAACCTATTATGAGCCCCATTTCAGGTCGATACATTATCCTACTGTTCATTTTAAATATTTTGTTAGTAACCAGATTATACTTTCTTCTTAGCTCATCTTTTTTATTAGACTTGCAAACTATAACATTGACTTCATTATGGTTTCATGACTTTTTCCTTCTAGCAATTGCATTTATTTTTCTTTAGAATTATATGCTGATTATGCTCATTCTAAAATATAAATGTTGGTAGCCATAAATATTTAGGGTATCTGGCCTTCATGGCGATTTCACTTGAAATGGATATCTAGAAATAAGATACTTGACACACCAAAACTACTATTGCATGCATTCAGATATTTTGTTTTCGTTTTCTTTTAACTTTGTAAATTCTGTAGGTGGACAACAAACGGCCCCTGTTTCCCGTGGCGCAGGACCATTCTTCATCACCTCATATAGTGCTGTAGATGGAAGACATTTCTTCTTTTTGTTTGTGTATGAGCTCGGTACCTAGCCTGCAGTATCAGACTCGTGATGATTGCTCTCAGCAGTCAGCACCACTGCTTGGATGGGAGACTCGGTCCCAATGGAACCTTGTCTTTCTGAAGTCTAAGCTTCAGAAATATGATCTTACTGAATTCATTCATCAAGATCAGGAGTATGCTCTGACTACTTCATTCATCAATTTGCACAAAAGCTTTTTGTATCAGTTTCCATGTTATCAAGTACTTTAAAGTACTTGACGAAAAAGAAAACAGAAACAAGCTACAGTAGAATGTGCCTGGGTGCATTAATCTGTAATAACATCCAACTCTGACTAATCCTGTTCTGTAGCTTCTTTTATTTTTTTTCCTTTTCCTGGATAGTTGTATGTACATATGGTTCTGTCAAATTTGCACTATTCAAGGACAAGAAATTTCTTGCCCTTGTTGAAAGTTGCATGTCTATAGAAATTTTTGAATCAAGTTTATTGCTTATTGGAGGGGGAAGTTTGGAAATTTGTAAGTGGTCTTCAGAACCTATCATATGCTTGAGAACTTGTCAACACACTGTTTCTGAAAGGATAGTTGAGTTTCAGCAGACTTCTTGTGATATAATCTACTGTATCTATTCTACTGTTAACAATATATTACTATCAAACTCTCAAGTCATATCAACTCAAGATGTTACAGATATATCACAGAGACCAAACAGAGCCATATTGTACCCATGGCTCGATATATTTGCAGTTACCATTGTTATGTCGTCTCGCTTTTCTTATTCAAGAATCCATAGCAAATGACATATTGCGCACGTATCTAGATTGTCTTGAGCAGAATCCTTCCCTTTTGGCAGAAGCATTATTTGAGATGATGCTTCAGAGTTCAGAGTACTTGAAGTGGGAACTTCTATTTATATCAGCTGCACTTGTGAGTATAACATTTTGGTTCTTTCATCTGACATACATTAACCGGCAAGGAAATTGGTGGTGCCATGCATGTAGCATACACCAGCAAGTGATCTTGTTCATTACCTTATCGTATTCTTAGAGCATCCCTTTTGAGCTTGTTTTCAAAACTAAAATGGTGGATTGATCTGGATATTTAGACTATTTGTCGATTCTATATGAAGGTTAGATTTCATACATGAGCTCAAGCAAATGGCGAAGGGCTCTTATATATTTCAACGCAAAAAACATAAACTTATTCTAGATAATGGAGACCAAAACTAGTAGATTATCCTTAATCCATGACATCTTCCTTAATGCCTTAATGGCACTAGAGGATCTCTTATTTAATTATCTACTTCCATGCACACCAAGGTCATATATAGTTGTTGTAATTTGTAAACACCAAGATAATTTTTATCACAGAGAAGTTCTTTCTTAACTAGAAACAACTTGTACCTCATTCCAGGTCTAAGTTGCATTCATGTTGTGGCAGCAGTTTGTTTATACCATCTTGGGCTCTTGGCCGCATGCTCTCTGGTTTCGTGGTCATGGAGTTTGAAGAGCCAAAAGACATTATTTACAGTGATCAATGCATGTAAGAGATGCAGATGCCAGCTGTGCTCAGTTGGTAATACCTCTGGGCGATGATACCAGAGCTCAGGGGTTCAATCCCAGGCGGTGCATCTGACAGCTGCAACCATTAGATGGTATAGGTGTACGTAGTTACATATATAAATTAAGGGCAGTTTTGGCATAAAAAAAGGCCTCAAACACCAACCTGATATTCACCAGTTTATATTCTTTAGAAAACTTCCCAAAAGAGAAAATCAATTCCTATAAAAAAAAAAATCTTAAAAAGATTATTGTTTTCCATATGTAACAGTTTCTGAAGAGCATTATATTACATAATTCATGAACATTAAAAAGAAAAAGAAAACGTATCTCATAAAAACCTAATTCAGAAATGAAAATGTGGAACTGTTCTCTCTCTTTTTGTAACTCTGATTGAACACGAAGGAAGCCGGAGAAGAATTTGCAAAAGATTTCTCTCTTTAGAATTCACTTTTCCATAATCTTCAAAACAAAAACAAAAGGTAACAAAACTAGTACTCTCTTTTCCTTTTTTTTTTGGGGGGGTAGGCAAGACTCTCTCGTCTCTCTATCTCCTTCTTCTTCTATATATGAGATTTCTTTTTATTTTTTCTCAATTGGAATGGTTATAATTGTTTGAAAGAATGGTCTAAAACTAATACCTACAAACATAGAATCAAGAAAATGTTATTAAGTTTCCTTTAAATTCTAAATTTTAACCTTTACAATAATTTTAAATCATAACTGTGTCATGAAAGATCCATTCAATGTGTTCTTTCTATGATAATTCATTAGTTATATCATATGCATTGGGTTTAATTATTATAAAAATAAAAATGATGTGAATAAATGCAATTAATTGTCTCGATTTTTTAATATGTTTTTATTTTGTTTAATTTTTTTAACCATGTTTTCTATATAAGTATTTCTTAAATGTTCAATTATTATTTCGTGATGTCATTTTTTCGCAAAGAACTTCAGATTCATGTTTTTCAAATTTAAAATTTCAGTTTCATTAAGATGCATCCAAAGACTAGAATAAAAGAGGATAAATTTGTCAAATTTAAAATAATCAATTGTAAAACAGAAGTTTTGAAAAATGATAAACAAACAACTTTTTCAGCATTCAGTCTTCAGCAACCAGTATTCAACATTTCAAACAAACACACACTTAAATTAAAATTTGGTTTTATTGAAGGATGATAACAATACTATTATTTACGACAAATTAAAGGTACACAGTTATGATGACTTCTCCAAATAGGTATTTCGTTCCTGGTTTTTACCGAATAGGTACTTTGCAGAGGACATACGACTTTTGTTTAGTAACCGTTAGATTAATTCTTGGCTCACTTTTAACCGTTTGATAAATTATTGTTGATGCATTGTGGGGTTGATACGCGTCACCTAAGATAGCAAAAATAAATGTCCTCCACCTAGTTGAAAATTGCTTTAGGATGTCCTCCACCAAGTTTAATTTTTGTTTTATAATGTCTTCAACGTAGTTAAATATTGTTAAGACCTTAAGATCAATTCTTACTCTAAACCCTAATTTTGAAGTTTTATTCAAATTAAATCAAGTAAACTTATTCAAGTTAAGAAAATATAAAATTTTAGACTTTCAATATAACTTTTCAATTTTTCTAATATTTTTCAATATTAAGTTAGTATATACGCATTATATTTTAAAGCTATATTATGCTTTTCAAACTATATCGTTTTTGAAATTAAAAGATAATTTTCTTAAGTAAAACTATATTAAGTAATAACCTCTATATAGTAATAAATATCTTGGTCCCAAGAGTATGACTATAGAGAGATTTTAGTGTAACAAGAAAGCCTTAAACAAGATAATCTCATTATGGCGGCTACGAGCACCAACAATGTTTAATCATCCAAGCAGTCTTAAAAAGGAAAATCTAATAATTTTGCTAACGACCATGACAACGCATATATATCTCCATAATAACAATTTATAACATTAATGATGCATAACAATTTTTATACTGTAGTTGCAATACTACCAAGAACAAACATTATCATCCCATCGCAGCGGCTTGTAAAAGGGAAGACTTACGTTAAAATTTTTTGTTGTCGTCCGCACTGGCCCCACAGTCTTGACATCCATAAGTCCACCATTTTGAAGGTTCGTCATTGTGGACGATGTTGCGATGATCGCACAATTTTTCCTCATGTGGTCGATACATCTGACTGTCCAAAACAAATCTCATTCCAACATACGAATAACAGATTCAACTTCTTCAAGCTTAATATGGCAACAAAGGATGGTTTTCTAAACATCGGGGTGATCAATATTGTGCTTGCTTTGACCATACGCTTGAACCACTTAATTAACAAGCTCTTTGGCAAATTTGTGGTTGATGTCCAATCGCGAATACAGATGGTTTAGTTTATCAAATTCACCTTGCCCATATTCCCTTACTATACCTTTTCCAAATCAGGATTATAACAAAAATAAGATGGTTGGATCGCCAATGCGAGAGAGAATAAGTTGGACCCAAGTAGTTTCTCCAAAGATGGATGTGTTGTGTAACACTACATGATGCTAAAGAGTAGAGTAGTAGACAAAGATTTTTATAACAAAAGACAAATATGGATGTGAATAGAAACTGATGGGATATGTTTGTTATGACACATCTATTTATAAATGATTTGTAACAATATTTCACAGTATGTGAAAGGGTGGGTGCCTTTTGAAACAACTCGTTCAATTTCAATTACACCTATTCACAAAGAAAAAAAGGCCAACCCAGCCTTTCAAATGTTTTGAGCCTATTCGAAGTGTGAACTCTTTTGGTGCAATATTTTAAATGTAATTTGGTAAAAACCCATATTCAATATTCTTCATATAAAGGACATAACGAAGGTTAAAATACTATAAATTACCATCATAATTATGGTTAAAATACTTTATGAATTAATATTTTTATGGTAGCCCATTAACGTAATCAATTTTATAGCATTCTTCTAGCTTTTCAACGGCCATGTTCAATTTGGGAGTACACAGATAAACAACTTACTGAAAAAATTCATTAGTAACTACCAAATTGAAAATAAAAACTTATTTTTTTTCTGACGACATCTTCCATATTTTGATACATATTGGCATTTAATGCATAAAAGCCATGTAATGGTGGTGTAACTAGCTTCTGCAACTGCAAGTGGAAGTGGAAATGATTTTTATTGGCATTGAATATAAAAAACAAAAAAAATGAAAATACGAGGCTACAAAAATACACCACATACCTCATCTGCATGTTTTATAATTGGGTTTTGCATTTCCATAGGATCATGAGTTAGACACTCAACGACACGAACCTTACCCTTGGATTCATCTTGTCTTATATCTCGTTGGGACTTATGTTCTTTCGTGGGACCTATATTAATGTTGTCACAAAATTTTCTCAGTAAGTTGTTTATTTGTGTACTCCTAAATTGTTTATCATCATCAGAAGAAGAGCTAGAAGAAGAGCCATCCTTATCATCAGAATTCTCAGAAGAATCACTATTAGAATTCTCAGAATAATGACCACCAGCTTCGTCATTTTCATCTCCACATCTTCAGCTTGTTCAGGGTTCACTACTTCTTGAGCTTGCTCTCCGTAAAACAAGGTTTCTATCTCTAGCCATATTGAATCGTCCTAGTTTTGCTCAGTTTCAGAAGAAGTAGAAGAAAAAGGCATTTTTGTTTTGTTTTTAGATTTGTTTACTGGAAGTTATTGTGGTGACCAGATTAAATAAAAGAAAAGAAAATTCACATTGTAAACAAATCTGAAAACAAAACAAAAAATATCTTCTTATTCTTCTGAAACTACGCAAAACTGGTATGATGCAATGTGACTGGAGATGGAAACCTTACTTTACGACGAGGAAGCTTAAGAAGTGGTGAACCCTGAACAAGCTGAAGATGTGGAGATGGAAAATGACGAAGCTGGTGGTGATTCTTCTGAGAATTCTGATGATGATGATAAACAACTTGGGAGTACACAGATAAACAACTTACTGAGAAACTTCTGTGACAAGATGAATGTAGGTTCCATGAAAGAAACATAGATCCCAACGAGATATGACATGATGAATCTAAGGGTGGGTAAGGCTCGTGTCGTTGAGCGTCTAACTCCTGATTTAGTGGAATGCAAAACACAATTGTGTAATAGGTAGATGAGGCATGTGGTGTATTGTGGTAGCTTTGTTTTTTCATTTTTTTGTTTTTTTTTTATATGCAATGCCAATAAAAATCATTTCCACCACCTCTTGTAGTTGCAGAAGCTAGTTCCACCACCATTACCTAAATTTTCTGCATTAAATGCCAATATGTTTCAAAATACGTGTCATTCAGAAAGCAGTAAGTTTATTTTCAATTTTGTAGTTACCAAAGATTTTCTCAGTAAGTTGTTTATCTTTGTACTCCCAAATTGCACATGGCCGCTGAAAAGCTAGAGGAAGGCTACAAAAATGATTACGTTAATAGGCTACCAGAAAAATATTAATTCATAAAGTATTTTAACCTTAATTATGATAGTAATTAATAATATTTTAACTTTGGTCAAAAATTAATTCATGTGATAGGTGGTGCCAATGTTTGTTATATCCTTTATATGAAAAAAAATTGAATTTACGTTAATGGGGTTTTACCAAATTACACTTAAAACATTGTACCAATATGGTTCACACTTCGAATAGGTGCAAAACATTTGAAAGGTTTTTTTTATTTTTTTTTATTTTTTTTTTTTTCTGATTGGCAAGCGGGGTTGAGGGGACCCTTACCTCTATAAATTACATTTGGAAAGCTATATCAACAATCATCTGTTGACGTGTTTCGAACCCACAACCTCTCCACTTTGTGAGAGGCAGTGCTACCATTGAGCAACATGAACATTCACCATTTGAAAGGTTGCTTACTTTAACAATTGTTTTTTTTTTTTCTTTAAATAGGTGTAACTAAAACTGAATGACGATTGAACTTTTTTTTTCTTTGAATAGGTGGAACTGAAACTGAATGAGTTATTTCAAAAGGCACACACCCTTTAACATACTGTTGCAAATCATTTATAAATAGATGTACCATAACAAACATTTTCCATCAGTTTCTGTCTACATTCATATTTGTCTTTTGTTATAAAAATATTTGTCTATTACTCTACTCTTTAGTATTACGTCGTGTTACACAACATATCCATATTTGGATACTTGGATCAAACCTGCCCTTTCTCGCATTGGCGATCCAACGGTCTTATTTCGTTGGAATTTTGAATTGGAAAAAGGAAGTCACAGAATATGGGCAAGGTGAATTTGATAAACTAAACCATATGTGTTCGCGATTGAACATCAACCACAAACTTGCCCAAAAGCTAGTTAATAAAGTGACTCAAAGGTATGATTAAAACATACACAATATTGATCACCCTGATGTTTGAAAAACCATCATTCGTTGCCATATTAGACTTGAAAAAGCAGAACTGTTATTCATATGTTGGAATGGGATATTTTTTTTTTTTTGGGGCGGTGAAAGACGTGAAATAGTCGTTAGTTAGATCCCGTTTTTCAAAACCTGCTTTGACTAACTAAACGAGTATAGCTTTAAAAAACGGTTATATGAAGAAAAGAATATTATTTCTACTAATCTAAAGAATAAGGGGACACATATAATATTGCAAGGTATTAATGATTAACTATTATAAAAACAAGAATTAAACTTTAGAAATAACAAATATAATGAAACTTTAAGAGATCGAATCCACCAATCCAAACATGTAATAATTAATATATAGATTTATTAAAATTAATCTTTAGATAAATACTCATTACACACTAAGATAATTCGAAATGCATAATAGAAAGATATGACATTAAACACCCATTTTATCTACATTAGACTTTATCAATTCTACAAAATCAATGACAATTCTTATCATTAAAAATATGAGGACACAATGTATACCTATTATATTGGTGGCAAAAAAATGTACGTTTGTCTTTCAGACCGTTACTCAATGTGTCCCCAAATAGCTATAGCAAAGTGTATATTCCACCTATTAAGAGAACTTAAAGAACTAAGAAGAAAGTAAATGAGCACCATTATATTTTTCTTTTCACAAAAAAATCATTGCAATAACTTACCTTTAACCTTCTCTCGAAGCGTTAGATCTTTAACCTCTAGAATTACTCTAATGAATTAAAGTTTAACAAATCAAATACTAAAAACTACACAAAATGAAAATGTTTCATTTCTCCCTTGAAAAGGACAGATTAGCCTAGCATAATTTTAAGCTAAAAATATGAAATGAAATGAACATAAAGTAAACTAAAGAAAGATAACTTTATTAGATTGATACAAGAGTAGAGTTTTTGCTCTCACTTCGATGATGAATACAATGCATAGAGCTCTTTATTTATTGATCCATAGAAAGCCTAAGGGCCTGTTTGATTCGGGTGGGATTCTTTCTTGGTAAACTTTTAGGAGGGGTAGATTAGTAATTGTATAATATTTTATGAAGAAAGATCTTAATGCTTCGTGTCATTTCTTCTTCTTCCGTTCTTTAGGTTTTAGAAATACCACCATGTGTCCTCCATTTTCACCGGTAAATCAATTTACCACTTGAATCAAACAGACCCTAAAATAGAAAATTACAAAATATTGCATAATATTTGATTTGATTGATAATCAAATCAATTACTAAACATTTCTGGCAGACAATGTCATGAATAAAATCTTTGAAGGATTGTGGTGCAAGATCAATGAAAAACATCTGCTAAAAATCAAAATTTTGACACTATTTTAGGCAATTCTAGTCAAAATGCCACAAATGGTGGAATTCTAGAAGATGTTGACAATCTTCCTTGGCTGGCTGAGTTGTCTCATTATTTTCCATGTTTTACACATGCTAGAATCTTAAATATCAATCTTGAAGTGATTGTATGCTCCATCATTTATTTAGTAGTCTAAATTCACTTATCTCCTTAATGGGCTTTTCTTGGACTTAAACTTTGTAAATCATTTACGGGCTCATTTAAAGTGAATATAATCCATTAAGATTCATTCAAGGCTTTGACCATCTAGATCCATGACTTTGGGCTTTGGACTTGAATGAATCTTAGTGAATTAACTCTAAATGAGTCCGTAAATGATGTACAAAGCTTAAGTCCAAGAGAGGCCCATTAAGGAGATAAGTGAGCTAAGGCTACTAAATAAAAGAATGAGCAAAAAATTACTTCAAGATTGATATTTAAGATTCCAGCATATGTAAAACATTGAGAATGATGAGACAACTCAGCCAGCCAAGGAAGATTGTCAGCACATCTTCTAGAATGCCACCGTTTGTGACAGTTTTGATCAGAATTGCCAAAAATGGGGGCAACATTTGATTTTCAGCACATATTTCTCATTGACCTTGTACCATAATCTTTCAAAGATTTTATTCATGATATTGCCTGCAAGAAATGTTTAGTAATTGATTTGATTATTAATTAAATATAATATTACGCAATATTTTGTAATTTTCTCTTTTAGGCTCCCTATGGATCTATAAATATAGAGCTCTATGCATTGTATTCATCATCAAGAAGTGAGAGAAAAAACTCTACTCTTGTATCAATCTAATAAAGTTCTCTTTCTTTAGTTTAGTTTGTTTTTACTTTATGTTCATTTCATTTCATACTTTTAGCTTAGAATTATGCTATGCTAATCTCCCTTTTTAAGGGAGAAATAAAGCCTTTTCACTTTGTGTAGTAGTTACTATTTGATTTGTTAAACTTTAATCCATTAGAGTAATTTCGGAGGTTAAGGCCCTAACGCTTCGACACAAGGTTAGAGGTAAGTGATTGCAATGATTTATTTGTGAAACGACAAAATATAACGGTGTTCATTTACTTTATTCTCAGCTCTTTAAATTCTCTTAGTAGGTGGAATATACACTTTGTTATAGCTATTCGGGGACACATTGAGTGACGGTTTGAAAGACGAACGTAATCTTTCTTGCCACCAATATAATACGTGTAAATTGTGTTGAAGTCATTCCTCACATTTTTAATGATAAAAAGTATCATTGATTTTCTAGAATTAATAAATTCTAATGTAGATAGAATGAGTGTTTAGTGTCATATATTTCCATTATGCATTTCAAATCATCCTAGTGTGTAATAAGTATCTATCTACGGATTACTCTTAATAAATCTATATATTAATTATTATATGTGTGAATTGGTGGATTCGATCTCTTAGCTTTCATCGTATTTGTTATTTTTAAAATTATTTCTTGCATTGTTAGTAGTTAATCATTAATACCTTGCAATTCCCTTATTCTTTAGATTTGTAAAAATGTATTTCTCTTCTTCATATAACTTTGTTCTCTCTTGGATGTGGATTTGATAATCCTTTCTTAAAGCTATACTCATTTTAGTTAGTCAAAGCAATGTTTTGAAAAGCGCGATCTAAATAACGAATATTTCGCGTCCTTTCAAATGTTTTTCTCTTTTTGCTCTTTTTGTATCATTTTGTAGGCTCTTTCTTTGATAAGGAGATGTTTAAGATATGATGTAAAACAAATTGAGTACATACCTTAGACAGTATGTTTGGCCTTAACATTAAAATCCCTACATCACTGTGAAGTTAGTTGGAAAGGGAAAAACTGTTTTGTAATTTTTTTTTTTTGCCAATTAAGCTGGGGTTAGGCAGACCCCCACTTGTATCTGTTTTGTAACTTGGTAAACTCTTAGCCACAATATTTTAATATATTGACTATTTGAAAAAAAAAATTAAAATCCCTCATTGTTTTTCTTAGAAAAGGTTTTATTTCTAAAATTTATCCCTTTTTAAAATAGGGCTAGTAAATTTTTTTTGTATATTGCTGACACAAAGTTTTATAATTGGTTCTATTTTGTTACAACTTAAGTTTGACTTTATAATGCAAACCAAATGAATCAATTTATCGGATATATCTTATAAATGGCTCTATTTTCTATAAAATTTCATATATTATTTTATAATTCCATCTAAATGAATTAATGTACATGATTAGCTTTTTTAAGTGCTTCAGTTCTCTATAACATTCTAAATATTACTTTGTAATGCAAACTAAATGAAGCAATTTACAAATATGCTTGATAAGTATGTGGCTCCATTCTTTGTAACATTTTACATAATACTTTATAATTCTAAATAAATGAATACATGTAAAAGATATGCTACATAAGTTGATCAATTTTCTATAAAATTCTTAAGAGATTCTTGGACATACCCCATTTGAAAGTCAAAATTTGAGATACCCCCATTTCAAGACAAAAGATATTTATAACCGTAGGTTAGTTTTATGATGGATGGCTAAGATAACACCACATCTTGAAATGAGGGTATCTCAAATTTCAACTTTTAAATGGGGTGGGGGGGTATGTCCAAAAAATCTCAATTCTTAATATTACTTTATAATGCCAACTAATTGAATCAAAGACAAGGACAATACTTAGGACCAATAAAAGTATAAAACCTTGAATGTTCACTTAAGGACCAATGAAAGTATAAAACCTTGGATGTTCACTTAAACCAGTCTAAACATAATTTATTGTAGAAAACATGGTGGTAAGCATATAGAGGTAAAGATTGTCATAGCCTTCCTTTCTACATTGTATTTGTCCTTAACTCTATAGGACTTTCCTATAGAAATCATCTATTAGTTCCCTACACTGTGAATGATTTGGTAAAAGTGCGTACATGTACCCAATTTTAGTATTATCATATGTTATAGATTAGAATATTCAATTAATCTGTCCAACTTGTTAGTAGTATACAAGTTAAAAATATTCAACTAATTGTTCTCGTTTTGTTCTTCCCCTTGTTTTCCCGTTCTGTTACTCTTTTTCTGAAGCCCTTATAGGTGCTCTAAATTTGGTGTGCCATCCAAAGGCTTAAGTTGTTTAAGTTTCTATGTACATAGATTGTCTTCTCATTTTGGTAACTAACAACATTTTCTGAAACATAATTTCACTAATGTAGAAAATTCTGATAAGAAAATAAATCAACGCCAAGTTGTAAAAAACAACTTCAAAGAGTCTACATTTAACAATTGGAGGTAATATCCTTTAAGTAACGACAAACAACAAATGTACCTAAAACTAGGGCTGGCAATGGACCGGGTTAGACCCGAAATCCGATCCGAACCGAACCGATAAGAGCGGGTTTGCTACTATAGTTTTATGTTTTGGTTCGGGTCTGGTTCCTAAAAATAAAACCCGATTCTTATTGATCCGTGTATGGAATTAATGGATACCGAACCGATATGGACCCGACATGAATTCTTTACTTATTTTGAATATTTAAAATTTATTAACACTACAAGTATGTCATAAAAATTATATATTTAAGAAACTTGACTTTTACAAATATAATTTCTAATACTAACTATTTTCCAAATATATATCAATTACCTTAAAAACATACAAATCAATACAAACATTTACCATATTTAGTTATTTACCAAATATATCTAGATTCTAACAAAGAAAAATATTTTTTCTAAGTTGGTGTACATATAAATTTAACAAATCAATTGTTAGCCAAAAAATCCGGATCCAATCTGGATCCAATCCGTTAAGGTTTGGTACGGGTATGGTTTTTCACTTTTGGACCCGATAGGGTCTGGATCCGGGTCCGGATCTATTAGGTTTCTTAATGGTTCGGTTCTGGTATTTCTAATACCCGGTCCGAACCGGTCCATTGCCAGCCCTACCTAAAACATAAATTCACTCGTAAAAGGAAATTCAATGAAGAAACAAAGTCAATGCCGTTAAAAAAAATGCGTGAAAGAGTCTACTCCTAATACAGTAAAACCTCTCTATAGTGATATTCTTGGGACCAAGAAAAATTCTTACTATAAAGAGGTTATAACTTAATAGAGTTGTACCTAAAAAAAATATAGTTACAAAAACTATTATAATTTTAAAGTACATTTAGTAATTTAGTGTTGGGAAGGATTAAAAATATGAAAAATCATATTAAAAGTCTAAAATTTTATATTTGCTTTAATAATTTTCTCTCTATGTAATATATTTTCTGTTAATACATAGTTAATTATTACTATATAGAGGCAAATTTCTTTAGATGAGACCAAGGAAAATTATAATTAACTTATTACAATATACAAATTATTCTTATTTATAATTGGCCCAAATTGGGACTGAAATTTTTTATGATTATGTAGAGGTTATTTCTATGGAAAGGTTTTATTGTGGTTGCATATTAGAATTGAGTGATTTATCTGGAATAGTTTCATTCATGTGGGGGATTGTTGAAGAAGAAGTCCATTATATGTGAATGAAACATAGAACTTAATATTCTATTGTCCCACAATGGGTTGTGGGTTTGTTTGGGTCTAAAACGTTATAGATAATTTTCACTCATGTGATGGGGGATTGTTGGAAATCTATTTTTGTAATAATATATTTTGTTATGAGTGAAAATTTGTATCCATTGGAAAATACATTTTCGGAATTGGTGTGACCAGGTTCGGTATTTTTTCATATTTCTTTCATGTGAAGACATGTCTTTTCCTTTACAATGTGCTTATTTGTGAAAAGATATTTTGAAACAACTTATCATCATTTTGTAAAAGGTGTATGTTTGTGAGAAGACACCTATGGAAAGACACTTATGTGACTAGTGTGCTAATTTGGCTAAATAGTATGCAATTAATTAGACAAAGTTTTCTTCATATTTTTGTACAATAATTCGAAGGGTTTTTCATATTCGTTCGTTAGTACTTTGCTATTATGTACACTGCAGTTTAGTAGAATGAAGAACTCTTGTATCTTGGGAGACCATTCGTTCAGAGACTGTTTGCACCATATACTAGAGACGTAATATTGTTTTAAGAAAATTGTTTCGGCAAGCCTCAGTATATTTTCTTCTCCAAATCTTATAAGAAAAATGTAGTAAGTGTTTATTTTTTATTGATTTTATTGAGTGTAAATTCATTTGAGTTTATTCTTTTATTAGAATTATTATTTTTGTAATGCGTATTACTTTTATTTTACCTTGTGTTATATTATGAGTTCATACATCGTTACCAACACACTATACGAATAAGTTAAACAATGCAAAAAACGCTTTGCATCCAATACATTAATCTTTATGTATCCTCTACCTTGACCACTATGCAACCAACACAAAATTACCGATTAGTTAAGAAATGCAAAGAACTCTATTCATATAATGCACTATCAAACCATCACAACATATGTTAAATGGTTCTAAGCCAAATCAACACTTTCCAAATAGTAAAGCGTAAAACCTTCTTGATTTTAGGGTTTATTGGGGTAGGGTGTAATTACAATGTAGGAGGATGATTTTTTTCTTGATGCGAAACTTTTACCAAAAAACTCCTCTTTAAACAAAACCAAACTTATCATCTCTAATGTCAATTCATTTAAAAGGTTATTAATGTAATTTCATTATAAATAAATAAACTTTATTTAAGTAGTTCTTATAAACCAGGAAACTAACTTTCCTTTACCTAAAAACAAGGAAATCAAATATAATACGTTTGTTAGACATGCATTTCACTTAGTATAAAGTAACGTAAGATTGCATTTAGAGTCACATAAAACATGTTTACTTCTAAGGTTTATTATGGTTAAGTACAGTTACAAGGACGTGTAAAACAACACTTAAAGATCGTGTAAAACTGTACTTAAGGTTGTGCAAGACCACACTTAGGGTTATGTAAAATCACATTAGGGGCGAGTAAGACGATTGGTTATAAGGTTCATTAAAGTATGGTCTATTTTCATTCAAAGAAAAACATGATTTTATTTGTCGAACGAACTTGAAATTATGTCAAGACTTGTTTGAAGGCTATGCCCAAATAAGTTGGCAAGGATATGAATTTTTTGCATTGGGATGGTGCCAAGAAGATGGGTTGGGAAGGCATGTAAAGAATTCATGGAATTTCTTTACATCAATCTACATATAAAACTATGCTAGAACTTTTTTGGAAGCTCTGCCAAATGAGCTCTTTGCATTTTAATTATGGTGCCAAGACGGTAGGCAATGTATGCAAGAGTTCATGGCAAATTTAATATATTTTTGTGAATGCGGCGCCCATTCCAGATAATCCCCGATTCAAAAAGCTATGGTAATATTAGTTAATTTAATAATGAGTTTTTTGTTTAATTAATTATTATAATTTGAGTTTTTAATCATGATGGTGATTTTATATTTCGAGATGGCAAAATGTCAACTAGCATAGATTTGGTTTGATTTTCAAGTTATTGATGGGGGTTTCAGCAAAACGGTAAGATTCTTCGAAATCAATGAAGTCAATGAGATTTGCTGATGAGGTCGAATAAATCTAGGGTTTATATGAGTGCCGAAGAGCTTTTCATGTGATAATTTTTGGGGATTTTAATGATCAACAGGAAATTTCTAGTGATTATCAGAACTAAAGGAGAAACTAATTATCTATGAAGATAGGAAATGTTGAATGGTGTTCTGGTGTTGACTTGTGAAGATGATGACGAACAGATGGGAAGGGAAGAAGAAATAAAACAACCAGATTTAAGAGATCACAACAAATTATCGACAAAACACATCTGAAGAAAAAAGAAGGGTATTACTGTCTATAAACACGTTTATAGCTATGAGGCCTTTTTTTTCAATCCATTCTTTAGCCGGGGCAATCGTGTATTCAAATGTCTTAAGAGGGCCCGGTTTTTTTTCCCGGGAATGTAATTTGATTTTCGTTTACACAAATGAAAAGAAAAAACATCCAAAACTTTTACAAGACTGTTGGCAGTTCAATCCACCCCATACACAAGCTATATCTCCAAATATGACATCCTTCACATGCACGACTAATCTACACTTTTCAAGACCATCATATCCACTTCCCATCATAGTAGCAACTGTAGGTAGTAGTAGAACCCATGTCCTGGCTTCCTGCCTTGTGCTGAGTTGCTGACTTCTAAAGCGGTCAAGCAAATACCTACTACCGGCCAGAGAGGAAATCAATTCAACAATGGTTCTGCTAGTAGTACCAGTTTAGGTCGTGGCAGTGTTTCTCATTCAAATTTATCACTGTGGTAGTAGCATCGTGCAATTCCTGGCCAGCAAAAAACAGAGAGATTTGTGACCACAAAATCTGGAAGTTGATTTTTACCAAGTCCAGAAAGTTTAGGAATTACAGATTTTCAAGTTTTGTTCTCACAGGTCTATTTTAAACTGGAGCATCTATCACTCCTTAAAGTGAAGTAGTGGATTTTTATTTATCAAAGTACAGGAGAGGTACAAATTGAAGCACTAAGACCATTTAAAGTCTAAACAAAAAAGTGTTGGATTATCAAACATGTTCACAGCCATGAAGATGATTAAGATGAGTGGGTGAAAACAAGGAAAGAATATAAGAGATGACTCACAGGGGGCAATTACTAGTAGTTCAAATCCAAGACTATCCTAAAAAATGACAGCTAATGTTTTGGGAAAGGCCATAGCAAGGCTGCAACACTAACCATCTCAATGTCAGCAGATATGTGTAACATTTGGCAATGTGATACCCATGGTTAGATAGAAAACTGCAGAATTGGGTGGTAAGAAATATCAGAGACGTGCCAAGCCATCAAAGAAAATTTAAAAGATTATCAAGGAAGAGAATAGGTTCTTGTCAATTCGAACAATTTGGTCAAACCTTATCATATCCTCCAAGTAAGACTAGGTATCAAGCATGTAAGGTCATTTCTTCCTCTGCTCTGCTTCTTGGATGTATAACATAAGCTACATGACAAAAATGAATTTTGGTACAATTACGATAGTGAGCACATCAGTCAAAGTCGCATGGAAAAGTAAAGACAAGTTGATGCATAACACAGTGCAGCGACTTACTTTTGTACCAACATAAAACGTAGTAAACATGCCCCCTAGAATGGGTAACCCTGCAGTTTGTTACAAGGTTGCATTAGCCTTGGCATTTTAACATCTGCAAGCAAAAGAATATTCATATATTGCTTATCCAAAAAAAAGAGGGGGATAGAATATACCCTCTTTTCGAAGAAATCGTGAAATCAACCAATTAATGCCTGATGGTCCAATTACATAACCTACAAGGTTGGCAACCTGTACATGCAATTTCTAACATTCAGTAACTACGAATAAACTGATTATGATGATACAACATTATAAAAGACTTTATCCTGAATTACTATCACACAATTATAGAAATGCAAATAAAAGCTTCATGGTTGTCATCAACTATCATTTTCACATAATTCTATTGGTCTTTAATTTGTGGAAAACCATAAAGTGCAGTAGGCATGGGTATGTGCATCTGCACATGCATGCATGTCTTTAGATGTGCATGTGAGTGGCTAGACCAGATGATCAGCTCTGTGTGTGCGCATGATTTAATACTTAATGCAGTAGGGACTGATCTTCCCACGATTATAGAAATCACATATAAGTCATAAGTAGAACATCAAAAGCATTTCATAGCAAATAACCATCCATAAAACCTTTATGGTGCTTCTCCCTAAGCACCCGGCTAATGTATTCCAATAATGGGTTTAATATTGAATATATCGATATGCAAAATTTATGCACTACGAGTCGTATGGTATCCATTTCACATATATAAGTGATCTGAAACCACGAGATCGGATTTAACAAGTGATTTTGACAAAAGAATATCATATATAAACCATATTGAAGATTTGAAACCAAAAGATCAGATTTAATTCTTATAATCCATTATGCAATAAATGTAGAATGATTCTTACACATAAGGAATCAAAACAAAAAGAATTGCAAAGTCTAACTTAAAAAGTAATAAATTTCTAGAATTTTTTTTGGGTATAGTCAACAACATAAAAAAAAAAGTCAGAGATCATTAAGGAAGTAGTCTAGTAGCCTAAGAAAAGCAAACAGTAACATGGTGCTAGTTGACAATATTGATGGACCTCTTTGCTTTTGATGAAGAAAGAGTTGATAGAGAAGACTTGACCTCTGAGACTTCCAACGAAGATGACTGCTTTCACTGCCTTAGTTTATAAATGGAAAATGGTAAAAAGAACTTTTGGGGAACAACCGGTCTTTGGAGAAAAAGCCCATCCCTTTATTTCTGTTAAACTTGGATTTCCGCATTTCTAGTTTTTTATTTTTATTCTTTACATAGGTTTTTGTATTTCTATTTTAACAGAAATTCAATCTGAAAAGCGGACAATCTCATATATATAACCAAATACGTTTAGGCAAAATAAATTTGATTAACTTCCCCGAATGAATTATGGGTCTCAAAATCATTTATAAAATGAATACCACATAGGCCCCAACAGAAAATGCAAGAAAAGCATAAACAACCAACTTTGACAGTTCAACATATATTGCAGGAGAACATACCATGAGGCATGTAATAGTGATGGCACCAGAAACAGCATAGAACTCACGAAGAATGAACTCCCCAAACACATTCTTAGCCTGGTCACACAATGGAAGTGAAGTTGTAATGCTAAAAACAAATAAATAACGCATGCAGCCAAAACATCTGTTATCACTTAATGATGAGAGATGAGAAAGAGTAAATACATATATATAAGAAAGCGTAAACTAAATGGAAGACAACTAAGTAAAAGAAAGAAGTATACCAATAATGAATAGAATTGACTACTTTGCTGGTTTATTACAGTTTCAATAAATGGAAGTTCATCATGTTCATGGGTTTGGATAACGTGTTATGAGAGTATATAGTGTATTACCAAGTCACCAACACTGCTATGTGAACTGAAGTTTCTCAAACTACATCCTTTTGTGAAAACAGATCTGTATCTTGATTGCGCTACTAGATAGTTTGAAAATTGGAAAAGCTATGACGTAGGGTGGCTTAAAGAAAGACCCTCTCCACCACAAATTTCTTTATCCTAGTTATGAAGGCTTTGAGCAGGATGATTAGGAAGGTGGTTAATGATATAAAATGTTAGTGACTTTACTTTGGTGACACAATTGGTACAGTATTAAATTGGTACATATTAAATTACTAATCTATCAGGATCTAAGTTGAATAGCACGGTTTGCTATTAGCAGTGGTACAGTAGGGTAGCTTGGTTTCACACTTTAATATCACTACTCTGTATTACACTTGTTTACTTTTAGATCTATTGCATAATCATCAAACCATGGGAGATATTGATCTCTATAAAATAAACTTGAGAAACATAATACAGAAGCTTGCTGTCAAAATACTTTTTTTCTAAGAAAATATAAAATGAATGAAAAATTAGTTATTTTTACCTTAAATGCAGTAACTGCAGATTTCACTAACAATTCGGGAATAAAGAATAAACATGTCAACCATGCCCATGAAAGAAGCTTCCTGTACAACACAAACTCAAAATTAAAAAAATTGGTACTCCCACAGTACAGCGAATTGGTATAATGAACAATATGAAAGAATTACCAAGGACGTCAAGTTCTGAAATTACCACTCTAGGTCATGCCATATTGCTACAAATGTAAACACAACCCACACATTGAGTAGCTTTCTCTGAGAACCCCCAAGGGGAATATACATATACCTAAGAAGAAACAAAAGCATCTGCAGTGTGATATACATGATATAATGGACCTCAGAAATCTGAGGATACATTTGCAAAAATGCATAAAACCATCACCTAACAAGCCACTTGTTGAAGGACGCATGCCAATTTTTCCAAAAGCTTTCTAAATTGTAGCAATTATTGATGCACTTTGGCATATTTTCAGGAGCCTCGATTCCTCCAATCTACAATGGTGAGTTGCAAAGAATGTAAACGTTTTTTAAAATAAAATAAAAATGAAGCAAGCTTTTAATAGTTTATAGTATATATGTATGACAATTTCACACACCCACAATCCTTGGAAAGCAACAGGTCAGTTTTGAAATTGGATTCAAGTGATGAATTCACACCCTCAGGATCCCAAGTGGTGAAGCTATATCACAACGCCTCAAGGTTTTAGGTTGATTTGGGAGGCTCTCTTCCTCAAGCCCTTCATCCAAGTTCCTTGAAACTTTGAGTATATCTTTAGATTAAAAATGTTTATTTTCACATCTTACCATTTAAAAACATCGGGTGCAGGGGGATTGGGGGAGCAAGCTGTACTGATGAAGCTACTGCCATTTTCCACTATTATTCTTCCATTATTTTTTACAATTGCCTAATAGTCATCTTGTGGGAGGGCTCGTGAAATGACCCCTGATAGTCTTACACTGGTAGTGCATTACTAGCGTAATGGGGAGATCTTAAGTACTTAAGTAAGGCCCAAGGAATTTAACAGTAATTTGAGTTGCAGATGAGTGAGGATCTGTGGTGTTAGAACTGATATCATAGCTGAGCCATGACCACTACCATTTTGGTGCTTGGTTAGTACTGTGTGTTGGCACTATTGTGTGGTGTAGAGAGTATCAGGTGTGATATCTGTCGTGGCAAGGATGCCAAAGATTAAACTATGGGAGTTCGTAATGTCCATTAAGTCTCCCATTGGATTGATTAAACTCAATGAAGAGATCTAGGGCACATAAGGCCCAAAGAACTCAAAAGTAGCTTGAGCTTGCACTTTTGAGTGCAAGCCCGTGGTGCTACGATTGGAGTGTCCTTTAGTTAACTGGTTACAAATTCACATGGATTAGGCATATGGTTTCGAACAAGAACCCTAGTTTCGTAGATTACCACAATTTCGTATGCAAAAGTTCCATATTATTTTCAATAATCAAAACAGAATTCAATTGGGGCCAGAGATGTTATTTATAATAAGATGTAATAACTAGTCAAGTAATCTTCAGAGACAACGAAACTGAAATTTAAAATATGTTAAGATCATTCATCATAATAAAAGAAAGAAACAAGAATGGCATATCCTAGGCCTCTCAGATCAGAGAGTGTGATAATTCTTTAGCATACCAATGACCAAAATCGAAAATACCGCCAGATCAGTAAGAATTTTAGCCACATGAAGTTCAGGACCTGCCAGAATGTGAAAGACAAAATTCTTTTCTCAATTAGATCAGAAATGTTAGTAATAATAACAAGTGATAAACCAGAGGTTGATCACTGAAAGATAACGAACACAATAAATAACGTCGTAGTATTGTATACTACAAAAAAAATTGAAGATCATATTTTAGAAACAACTAACAAATCATGAAATTTATTGTTACAAAATTAAAGCCTCTTCTACACAAATGATCAGAGTGCAGAATCAGCAGCAAAAAGTATTAGGAGATGGAATCAATCAACCATAAGAAGAAATCCAGTTAACACTACATGATATACCCTTCCAAGGACTAAGAATCTTAAGAGGATATTCATCCACAAACAGCCAAAACTTTTCTCTGTTACAAAGGAAGCATAATGCTCTCAACAATCATAGGTAGCAGTCCTAATACCAACTTATCGCACAAGAAACAATCACACCTCCCAAAATTGAGTGGAGTCACATGTCCAATTCGTTATAGTACCCAAAGTAAAGCACGTATTTAATTATGCAGAAATGGAAACCCATACATGAATAGACTAAGGGTGCATTCAGTGTGCTGTTCACATATACACACATACAACTAGGCTAACATACAATAGCTTTACTTGGAGCAATACATGACTTTCTATTGGGCTTTTAGGGATTGGTCTTGTGGGAAAGCACAAAGGCATATTCTTCAAGGCTGAAGTAAAGTTGAAGTCTCTGGCGTCAAATTAACACAAAATGGCCAACTTGGCGTCCATTCTTGTTTTCTAGGATTACTCTTTATATGCATTTTACTACTCATTTATTTTCTAAAACCTGGCTTAAATAATTACCAGAAAAGTGTGCACGAATTATCTTCTAGTATCCTAACGTATTAGGTTTCAATACAAAGGCCTTTGTTTGAGTGCACGGATTCATACATTCAAATGGATCACATATTCTATCCAAGCAACATTGTGATTGTAAGAACATAGAACCCTAAATGCATGATTTGCCTCCTCCTGACTTTGGTTTTTGTTTTGATCAATAGGCATTTAACGACTTTGGCTAGATAGAATCCACAAATACAAGTGACTAGATGAAACATCCCAGATACACTCTCAAGTCACTCACATGCGTGTCAAAACTTTAATCACACGGAAAGAATTTGACAAGGATCGTGGTGAACATGGGGATTCCTATCATGACAGTAAAATATACTAAAAATCGTATAAGGCAAGGTAAGTGTCCTATACTCAAAAGTGCATACGCTATCTATAAGTGCAATCTCGAGGAGATCAAATTCAAAGTAACCTAAACATCCTGGCAATGGCAATATAGAAAAATCCATGTTTCCAGTTGTAAAATTATCATGGGAACTTCATATTTTAAAGAGTAGAGGCACTACTTACCCCATATCCGATGATGAAGACCTCAAAAGGAGATAATTGTTGCCAAGAGTCACTGTTAAACAAAAAGATCTTGATTATGTTCTGGTTTTATAAGAAAAAAAAGTTAAATAGAAAGATCCAATAATATGCTCAATAATATAACTTAAAATAACAAACTTAATAACCTCTAGCCAACTTTATTGGGAACTCACCTAATGGCAAAGGCATTATAATGAAATAAATGAGTCATTAGTTCCATGAGAATTAAACAAAGGATCCATCTGGCCCCATACCAAGCCATTGCACACAGTGAATTATTTTTCTGTGGCACGTCTAACTGCAAGATCACAACAGTAAAGCAACTCAAAAGTGTTCTTAGAAAATCATTCTATGGATAAAAAACAAGCCTAAAAATAATACATCACAGCATTAAAGCACTTCAAGTTGAGCCTAACATCATACATACTAATTCAGCATATTGCACGTAAAAGAGACGTGGAAAACTACAATATGCAGCTCAATGTACTACATACACTGATTTAATTGCACTAAGAAAATTCAAGAGACGGTATGTAATGCACTAATGCCACAAAATTCTAAGGAAGTTAATCATAAGGACCTGCCATACCCAGTATGCTACACAATTTTGAAATTTCAAAGAATCAAAGAAAAATGAACCTGTGAAGCAAACGCATTGAAGCTGATTATTGGCCCAGCTATGTAAAGTGGCGCATATGTCAAATAACATAGATACGTACTGAATGAAAACTCGTGCAGCTGGATACTTCTCTCCTGACAATCCATCAAGAAATAAAAGACATGTGAAGAGATCAAACTTATTTACTTATACATTCCGAATTGGAGAATCCTGTTATCTTGCAAGTTTATATGAAACCAAAAGACACAAGAAAAATATCTTCAAAGGCAGATGTAGTTAGCAGATTCAGTTCAGTGAACATATATACAAGTCCTCCATAGGTGTCCAGAGGTTGGACCCAAGGCCTTGGGATCGAATCCCACCTACAAGGGAAAGGGGAATATATGTAACTACTACCAAAAATATATATAGTTCCAATTGGGATACGCAAGGCATGCAAATAAAATATAAGATCCTGGGCAACAGCACTCATTGCCAATTGATTTTGAATTGGAGCCCCCAGAAATTTAATAAAAGCCTTTACATGAAAAAAAAATTCAATACACAAAGTGATTGACATTTGGTCTAATAAAGAAGATTTATGGAGAGACACTCAACATTTTCTTTGTGTGATGTCTGCCGACAAGAAAAGATCAGTAGTGCTTTGGAGAAATCTCTTGAAGTTATCAAGAAAGTGTCCAGGTTATTTTTATAGATACCGATTATTTATTTTTTATTGTTAATAACTGAGTGAAATGAAATCGTACTGGAATCTTAAATCCAGGAAGTTTTGGTTGAATTGTGTGGGAGGTTTCATCGACCGTTCAGTGATTTGGAAAATATGTAAGTCCTAATGGAATAATGTTGAGTGTTTGTGAGCAAGAGTTATGCATTGTTTGCTTTTGTCTCTCAGATCTGTTTAATTATGAAATTGGTTAGGACTCATTGTTTTTCTTTGACCAAATTCTAGCTTAGGAAACAACAGTGTTTGGTATTTGATACATAATACAATGTTTGCAGTTATGAACAAGAGTCCCTTGCAAAGAAGAAAAGCGTTTACTGGATTTTGATATCCCTTTACATGACTAATTGAATTAAAATTTTCACTCTTTTTTTATTTCTTGTCAATACTAAATCAATCTGTATATCCAGATATTGTGGAAAACAAATCTATATAGCAAAAGATACTACTTGTGAAGAATGCAATTATGCCAGAAAATGTGCTACCTTCACATGTGCCTGGTGGTTATTTGCTGGTGAAATATCAATCCAGATTAAAAATGGTAGCGTCGGTCGCACTAACTAGACCTCAGAAAGATGAAAGCCTTCACTGTGTGATCCAACTCTTATCAATTCCATCCATAATGTGAAAATGTGACAATTTCTGAATATTTAATTTTGACCAATAACTCCAGGCAATTTGGTTGCAAATGCCAACCCAGGCACCCATGCCAACCCAGCAGATTGCATAATTTGGTAAAAGAGTGAAAACAATTTTAGTTTTGAAAAAAAAAAAAAATTATATAAAAAAATATTAGTGGTTATAATCGAGAGAATAACTCAATCATCCCAGAATTTCTTGGATTTAAAAAAAACAGTTGGCTAGTATTCTTCTTTATATCTACACTTCCTTAAACCCTATTTCAGTATTTCTATTGAAGACCTGAGGTGTTTTGTTCAGTTTGAACTTTCTTCCATCATCACAAAAGTTTCAATTCTTCACAGGTCAAAGTAGTGGTGATTTCTTCGATTTCTTTTTACCCGTCAATAAAAATGGGTATCTAGAAAAACTAAACTAAACGCTTTCTTGATAACTTCGACAGATTTCTCCAAAAGCATCTTCTACTGATATTTTCTTGTCGGTAGACATTAGAAAATCTGTAGAACACAAAAACATGGAGTGCCTCTCTATAAATCTTCTTTATATGACCATATTAAATAGTCATGTCAACAGTAAAATACCATTGATATAATAATTAAGAATATTTGTTCATTTACTAGTGTTTTTATGGAACTTAAGCCACTCCTATGAATTCTACCATTTGACAACATGGTTTGTCACTTGCACACTAATCCATCACGCACATATCACATAATTTTGGCACATGTTTTACCCTTTCTTGTATGTCAGCCATTTGTGGCTCATAACTGTTTAGTCCCACACAGCTTTAGATATAAAGTCTATGTGGCCTCTTTCTATATATAGAGAGTTAGCTTCTTTGTAAGTTTAACCTAATACATCAATAGTATCGTTCATCTTTTATATTTCTAGTTGGTATCACAGCCAAGTTAGGTCATGGTTTTCGGCCACCGGCGTCACTAATTCAGGTGCCGATGGCCAGATCTCCAACAAAGTTTTTTTTTGTCAAATTTGTATTTTTGTTTTCGCTCTTTTTCTGCGCCTTGTGCTGCTGGTTTTTTATCCAGAGTATACTATTCACGCTACTGTTCATTGGAGTATTGTTCACAGATCACTGTTCATCGAGATTTTTCTTCTATTTTTCAAAGTTCAAGTTTGTTGTTTCTGTTGTTGGTATGTGCCACTCTTGTCCAACCATTTCTAGGGTTTTGTTTGCGTTGTTGCTGTCATGTGCAGCTTGTCCAACCCTTTCTAGGGCCTTTTCTGCGCTGCCACCACTGAAGCTTTTGCGCCGCCATCCGTCTACAGCTTTGCTGATCCTGTCTAGCCCGTTCAATGGCCTTGTTACTTTAAATTAGTCTATTTTTGTCGTGGAGTAGCCTATCTTTGTCGATTAATTTCAGATGGTTTCTGGAAAGTAAACCCTAGACACCAAAAAGATCATGACCCTAGCAATCACCACCACTACCTCTAGCGTCTTTCTTGGTTGAGCAGTTGGTAATCCCTGCTCCTTTAACGTTGAAGCAGATGGACATCCCTGCTGACGGTTCTTCTCCTAGCTGGTCATCCCTGCCATTGAACATCTTTCCTAGTGTCGTTCTCAAGATACTTTGTGGGGGATGTAAGAGAACTTTGTATTTCAAGCTGAAATTCAGAGTTTGAAAGTTCAGCTTGAGGGGGAGTATTGGAAGTAAGGGTATTGTAGGCTTTTGGTGTGTAGTCCCACATAACTTAAATATAAAGTCTATGTGGTCTTTTCTCTCTCTATATATCTTTGTAAGTTTAACCTAATACATCAATATTATCGTCCATCTTTTATATTTCTAGTATAACCAATCTCAGTTTAAAGGTTCAAGGATAGCTTTTCAGGATATCAACTGTATGAAAAATAATTAATAGATGTTATGTTATGACAATTCTTTTTTTTTTTGGCTAATTTTTATTTATTTGTCGTACAGTCAAAAAGCCAAGTATGGTAGAGTGAGGGTAAACCTCACTCAAAAACCAAATGAAAATATAAAGTACAGTAAGAACAGAAAAGACACAAACACTGGTTATCCAACTGAAATACCACTAGACTATCCCACCGAATAACAAGTTCCTCAAACTGATGTTTCTTTCTCCTCTATACCTAACGTCCAAAAAAAGATGGTAGCTTTGACTTCCATGATCATTCGCAATACATTTTGCATTACTTCAAAGACAATTGATGTAACGACCCGCCTTTTCTTTAATTTAAATTTGGGTTTTATTTGATTAATTAAATAGGATAATTTGATTTAGGCTTCATGGGTATGTTTTTGGTTGAAAATGGGCACCCAATTTCTAGAGATTTAATTAGTGTTGGGCTTGTTTGTGTGGGCTTTATGATTTGTTAGAATTTGATAAAAGAATCTAATGGTTTACATGGAGGAAGTGTTAGGGCAATAGATATAAATATGTTTCTTTTGGTTAGATGTTTTTAGTTGTGCCGTCACAACAATAGGTGAAAAAAAAAGAATGAATTAGTAGAGAGAGAGAAGAAAAAGACAAGAGGAGAAAGGAGGAGAAAGAAAGTTGTGGAGCATGGGTTTCAAGAGGTGTTTGTTGACTTCCTTTCTGGTGGGGGCCAAGGTGAGTGGAGTTCACCAACTGTTAATGAAAGGAAGTCAACAAACACCTCTTGAAACCCGTGCTCCACAACTTTCTTTCTCCTCTTGTTTTTTTCATCTCTCTAGTGATTCATTTTTTTTCACCTATTGATGTGACGGCACAACTAAAAGCATCTAACCAAAAGAAACATATTTATATCTATTGCCCTAACACCTCCTCCATGTAAACCATTAGATCTTTTTATCAAATCATAACGACTCATAAGGCCCACACAAACAAGCCCAACACCAATTAAATCTCTAGAACTTGGGTACCCATTTTCAACCCAAACATACCCATGAAGCCCAAATCAAATTATCCTTTTTAATTAATCAAATAATACCCAAATTTAAATTAAAGAAAAGGTGGGTTGTTACAATTGAAAACTCAGAAAAGTTTCAAGTACGGATGTCCCTCTATATTAGATGTACGCCAAATCTTTCTACTTTACATGTTGCTTCTAGCCTTCCCTGATCAAACTTTACTAAATAATATACTCATCACTAATTGTTAATTCCCCATATCGCTAAATTTTAACTGTACAAAAATTTCGTCATTTTCCATTCTAAACTATCCGGTTTGGTGTATGTGGTACTGGTACAAGTCTACATCCTTTGAGCATGTATTGGAATGCCGAAGACACTCCTCAAACAAGACAAAAGTATGATGTCAGGGGTGCTAAGTGAAGCGAGGCAACAAAATCTACGAAACACCTTGGGGTGGCTTGGCGACGTCTTGGACTGGCCAGAAGTTGTAGTTTTTTAAAGAATTTAAAAACATGTTTACTTGTATAAACACTGTAATATATGACATCAAAGTACATTATAAATAAAATATTACATATTCTACTCTTGCTTTAAGCAACGAAGAAATGAGCATCAAAATATTAGAGAGCATAAACCTTTTCCAGCCTTAATTTTTAACTAAAACGCCTTGCTACATTGGCGTCTTGACTAATGTGCTGCGCCACAACAACGCCTTGGCATTTCAAGCTGAAAAAGGCTAAATAAACATTGGGCAAGGCGGGTATTGCAAGATCTTTGGTGTCTTTTAGCGCCGCGGCAGTGCCTTTGACAGCATAGGACAAAAAGTGTCTAACCATCATGAAATGTCTTTGGGACACCTTGGTCACATGTCTTAGGCACAAAAAGATGATATCTTTCAGATTTGCTCTCTATTTTAGAATTTGGCGTAATTCACTGTTTTCATTTGGAAAGTCAAGTGCTGAACTTTCCCCAGATACAAACTTTATGGAAACTGAGTTATGGATCATAAGTCATAACAATTTGAGTTTATATTCAAAAGCCACCTCACACCTCCGCAACATGCATGTTACATTCGCTGCTATCATGCCAGCTGTGTTGCATGGGTACGGGTACACGTGTAGGAGTCTGACACGGGTACGGAGTGTCAAACTCTAAAAATTAAGATTCGGAGACTCGACATATTTTTTATAGTTTTTTCATAATTTTATTCCTACATATTCAAAATAATATAAACTAATATATTTGTGTAAGAGAAATATGGAATACTAGTACACTGCAGAATTATTAAATTGGTAATTAAAACTTTAATAAGAGACTATTATGCAATTACTTGCATGTTACTTAAGTCAGTGTAAGAATTAGGTGAATTGAAAATCCTAAGTCCACAAGTGGACAAAATAATACAGGTGGCTCAATTGGTCCACAAGTGTCGCAAAACAACACAGGTGGCATTTTTTTTGGTATGCCACAGGTGGCTTTATGATGGTGCCACATGTTAAAGTGTTTTCATTAACACAATACACTTGTAACTCTGTAAGTTCTAAGCTTATAACTAAAGAATTTATCTTTATATTCAATCGACGAATCTGTACTGCATCTAAGTCCGAATCCGTGTCTACACGTATCGACACGGGAATCGGCGCAAAAACTGCCGTACCCATGCAACACAGCATGCCATCCATACATTTTGTATTCGTACATCATGTGAATCTGTGAGAGAGTGGATCCCAACCCCAAGATCTATAATGATACTCTGCCCGATAAAATCCTCATCTTGTATAATCTTGGTTTGCACAATATTTTTTTCCTTTTTCCTTCCAAATGTATCATGTATTATATAGATTTATACATGGAAGTGGTTCTAGGCCCTCATTAAGCACCTATAAAACACAATTGGCCCAACTAAGGCCCGGTTTATAATATTAGCCCTCATTAAGCATTTGTAAAATAAGAAAAGACCCATTTAACGTTGATATTGTAAAAACGGCCCTTTCACTACCGATAATACCCTTCTAGTTTATGCAAACAAATGTTTGCATTTTATGGTATGTCATTATTTCGAGTATGCAAACAAGTTTTTGTATTTAATCTTTATGTGTTGTGACTGATGCAAACAAGTCTTTACATTTTCTAGTTTATCTTGTTGTCGTTTCGAGTATGCAAACAATTCTTTGCATTTAATGTTTATGGTTTATGTTGTTGTTTGCAAGTATGCAAACAAGTCTTTGCATTTTATATTTGTATTGTGACTGATATAAATAAGTATGTTTATATGTTTATGATATGCAAACAAGTCTTTGCATCAGTCGAAGGGTAAACTAGTCCATAAGACACGGAAATCAGCGGTTGGGCCTATTTTACCATTAGTTCCCTAACTGGTCCAATCTTATATTTCCACACCTTAAATGGGTCCGTTTTTTTTTCCCTGAGATTTATATTTATATATTCCAAGTATAACAAATAAAAAAAATTTGTCTTGTTTGATAAACTACAGCTAACCTGCAAAAGGTGGTAGCATATTTTTCCAGAAGAACAAATGGAGCAACGTTGAATATGCTTCTGTGAAAAGTAGCAAGAAGACCAACACATCAGATAAGAATAGACACTTAAGAATAATGGATAGTACAAGTTAAAAATATAAAAGTATATTCCAAGGTTAACGCAAACAAAAGACTAAATAGATCAATCAAAAAGAAATTTTTGCCATGAAATACGCTGGCACCCTTGCCATGAAAAATCATTCAAACATTCAAATTGATTGACTATTTTAGAAGAAACAGCTTTATTTGAAAAGGCAATGTCTTGATATTGCTTTATTACTGGTCTTCAAGTTCGACACATCAGGCAATGCAAACCATAAAATATTTGCGCTCTCTGAAAGCATTCTGGAAAAGGATACAATAACGGAATAACCCATTGACCAACACTACCGAAATGCAGAAAAGTTCTTGCATTACGAAGTTTCTCTGTAGATGAAACAAACCACCACACAACTCCTGTGAGGGTATAGGAATATGGTTCAAATGATATAACTTTAGATCATTTGTCTAAAGAAAATGTCTCTAATCTTTTGGCAAAGATTGTTCATCATCTTGCGGTAAATACCATAGGCGGTAAAGTAAAATTTCACTACTTCTTACCTGTTGCCTCTGTTGGAAGTAAGGGTATTGTAGGCTTTAGGTGTGTAGTTTAGTCCCACATAGCTTAGATATAAAGTCTATGTGGTTTCTCTCTCTGTATATAGAGAGTTAGCTTCTTTGTAAGTTTAACCTAATGTCCTAATTATTATCAATATAATTCATCTTTCTTATATTTCTAGTTGGTATCAGAGCCAAGTTAGGTGATCGTTTTCGGCCACCGGCGACACTAACTTAGGTGTCGGTGGCCGGAGCTCCGGCAAAGTCTTTTTGTCAAATTTGTGTCTTTGTTTCCGCAGTTTTTTCTGCGCCTTGTGCTACTGTTTTTTTCCTGAGTACTAATCACGGCTACTGCTCACAGATCACTGTTCATCGGGTACTGTTCATCAGATTTTTTTTAAGATCCAGGTTTGTTGTTTCTCTTGTTGGCATGCGCCATTCATGTCCAACCCTTTCTAGGGTTTTGTGTGCGTTGTTGATGTCATGCGCGACTTGTTCAGCCCTTTTTAGGGCCTTGTATGCGTTGTTGCCGTAGTGCGCCGCTCTTGTTCAACCTTTTCGAGGACCTTGTTTGCGTTGTTGATGTCATGCGCCATTCTTGTCATGCGCCGCCATCCCTCTACAGCTCTACCGTTCCCGTCAGCCCTTTCAACAGCCTTGTTACTTTGAATTAGTCTCTTTTGTCGTGAAGTAGCCTATATTGTCAATTAATTCAAGTTATATCAGATGCTTTGTGGAAAGTAAACCCTAGCCACCGAAACGAACATGACACCACTTCCTCTGGCGTCTTTCTTGGTTGAGCAGCTGGTAATCCCTGCTCCTTTATTGTCTCTGCAGCTAGACATCCCTGTAGACGGTTCTTCTTGCAGCTGGTCATCACTGTCATTGAACATCTTTCCCGGTGTCATTCTCAAGATACTTTATGGGGGATGTGAGAGAACTTCTTTGTATTTCAAGCTAATATTCAGAGTCTGAATGTTCAACTTGAGGGGGAGTGTTGGAAGTAAGGGTATTGTAGGCTTTAGGTGTGTAGTTTAGTCCCACATAGCTTAGATATAAAGTCTATGTGGTTTCTCTTTATATATAGAGAGAGTTAGCTTCTTTGTAAGTTTAACCTAATTATTATCAATATAATTCATCTTTTTTATATTTCTAGTGCCTCAAGTGCTAATGTGTGCATGGAAACTATGTTAAACAGACACATTACACAACTAGTATTTTGAAACCAACTTTCCTCCAAGTAAAAAAAAATTCGGTACAACAAAGATTTGCACATGTAACAATAAGACTCCTTCCAGATTTGAGAGTGGACATACTTTAACACATAGAAATTTGTTACTCCACTCAAAAAACCGCCTGGGGAACTTCCTTGCTGAGTTTATTTGCAGCCCAAAAGCTGTCCTGACAGCAGACGAATGCGTGATAATATATCCTTCAACGCAGTTTGGTGTTTTTATGCATTGGATTTCTATGAAAATGGTACACTTAGATCTGCCAGTGCGTTTTTATTCCATATTGATGTCACAACATGAACTGATCTCCGTTTAACAACCTTCACACAAAGAGAATCATCAAGCAACACAACCCTCTCCCCCTTTTTGTTCTCTCATCAAGGAGTTACCCCCTCCTAATCAAAGCCAAATGAAAGTGACCATCCATATTCATGTGACCAGCAGATCCTTCTTCAACAATCTCACACTCACAGAGATATTCTAGATTTATTTTCGTTTTTGTGTTATTCTAGATACCGAGGCCAAAACCTCTGGCCAGGAGATAAACTTAAGCAAATCAGGCATCCTTCGTTGTCGTCAATGTTCTTAAAAGGTAAAGGCATAATTGATGCATTTATTTACTTTAGACTTAGAGTGAGACTGAGACATACTCCGAGGTGTACGCCGCACAGTTTCAATAAAATGTGGTGAAAAATAACAAAGTATCAATAAGGTCACAAATGATCATCTTTTCATCAGAAGTAGTTCAGAACAAAAAGAACCCAATTGAACGACACATTACTAATGAACTAATGGAATTTCAACAAAAGAAAAATTAATGAGGCTCGTATCGAACCAAATACTGAATTATACATAACATTGTCCAGACAGCAAAGAAGAAGTTATGCAAATAAAATTAGTTTATAGTCACAAGAAGCTTCATTGATAAATGAGAAAACATAACAAATTTGAGACTTTTAAGCCTCACATGCATCAAGGTAATAGCACAACAGCTTAAGCCTCACTGCACATAAGTAGTAATTTTCAATTGAGACACTAAGAATCAATACCTTTTGATCATAACGAGGATTTTGATGTGCCCAGTAGTAATCATATCCAAAGCTTATCATGCGCAAAATAACTGTTTACACAAAATAAGTGAGATCCTTGAATAAGAGAATGCTAACATAATACTGTAAGTATAATGCAACTTCAAATTGAGACATGATACTAATGTTTATGTACTATATAAAAAAGCTCATGAAATATGTATATCATCTTTCAAATTATTTCCGTTCTATCTTCTGTAGTACTATCTTTGAAACTTACAACCTACAATTTCGCACCAGCAGTTTGCTAAACAAAATCTCAATAGAGAGAGGAATACCTGATAAATGGAAAAGCAGCTGGAAAGTCAAGGAAGCCCTAGCAACCAGCAAGGGTAGGAAACTAATAACACAAAGTGGGTTCCAAACATACGATGATAGAGAAAGGACTTCAAACACGCTAATGGTATACAGAAAGCTGAGAGGCTTTGAAGTTCAGGCTACTACAGTTTGTAAATCAAGAATTCTAGGTTAATCTACTAGATAACCAAGGGTGAGCAACCAAGCTATTTTGCTGGCTTTTCCAAATCTGTATTTCTTGCTTTTTAATTTTTATCAGCACTTATCCTGTTTCTTATCCTGTATTTCGCTGAAGTAGGTTTGCCACTACCAATGAGCAAGCATTGGAAGATGCTTAGAGGCTTCTTAAGTTCTCATTTAGTTTCTCAGTTGAAGTATGGATCATGGTCTCACCAGTTGCACATTTTTATCTCTGTGGTGGATATAAATTGATAATATTTTTATGGATTTTGTCTCCATGCTTGACTTATCCATCAACATGTTGTGCCTGGTGATTGATCTTTCTTCTTCTTCTTCTTCTTCTTCTTCTTTTATTTATTTTTTATTTTTTTTGGACTCTTTATTGCCCAATGGACAATGGTTCAGATAGATATTTAGATATTTCAACTCCTGAAAATCGATCTAAATGCATATGTTCCACTCAACAAAATACATTGAAATTTTGATAGAGAACCCATAAATGCAGATATAGTACTTTTAAGAAGGAAATAATACAGGCTTGATTAGTGCCTGAATTTTCAAACAGAGAAGATAAAACTGCTGATAAAGAGTAGTATACCGAAGTTAAAGCAAATATGCCATCTAAAGCTACCCCGGTAACTGTCCAAAACCTCTAAACGTTGCCTGTTGAAATTAAAGATACACAAACAAAGATGAGAAACATGACAATAGCATATATACAAATAGAAAAACTAACCAGATATTGGAGAAAAACTGATCAGAAAAGGCTAAAAAAACTAACCAGATGTTGGAGAACAAATACCCTTCATAAATACGGTTGCATAAAAGCCAAGATATGTTGATCATCCAAAGCACAAATAAGAAATACTTTGTATGAACAAGTGTCTGCACAAACTGGTAACTAATTAGTGGCAAAGAGAGCTGAAGGAAGGCATGTACTGCCACTCTTTTTAAGGGTTAAGCATGAGGTCCAATTTAAAACAAAACAGCTTCTTTACACAACAACTCAAAATTAAAACCAGAAACAGTTCATGTAACATAGAGCAGCATTTGCAAGAAAAATATATTAATTGCACCCTTTGTGAAAGAAAAGTGCACCTTTATTAGGAGGAAGTTGATCGAAGCAATTGAAACAACAAATAAGACACTGCCAGTTCAATTCAGGAATAACATCAATAAACCAAGCACAACAAAAGGTGATATTTTATAAATCACTAGACCAAACACATACCAAGCTTCATGTAGATATGACAAATAGCTGAGAGATATCAAGAGCCAAACAACTGACATCCCTTTCCCTTTTAAGCAATATTTTGCCCTTAAGGTATTTGCTATAAGTATGAACATTCCAAAGACAATGGTAAGAACAGGTAAGTTTCCACGGAAATTTCTCCACTGGGAATCGGATACATCCTACAAAAATTATAAAGTAGTTGATATAACAGCAAAAGTGATATGTGCATGAAGAGTTAAACATATGTTGTATTAGTGTTGATTATTGGCGAGTATGGTTACATAACTGCAAGGATAGATTTATACAAAGAATTGCAAGACAATATTTTCATCTATAGATACAAGTAAGAGCCATTACATTAACATGAATTGATTGCCGTAAGTTGCTGGAATCTGGATAAATATTGTTTCCCCAAAAATTACAAGATTCTTCAGTTAGAACAGGACTTTGGAAGCTAGATTAAAAAACTTGAAAATTATGTCTAGCAAATCAGTTATATGTATCAAACGATTAGGATATTTTCATTATTTGAAAAAAAAAGAAGTTAAAAGAGATTTGGCTATAATATAATAGTAAACCCTATAAATAGTATTATACATCTAAAGCAAAATAATAAGTTGTATGGATCAACGAATATATATATATAAAGAAAGAAAGAAAGAACGAAAGAAAGAAAGAAAGAAAGAAAGAGAGAATGATAGAAGATATTAGAGTGAGGTGGGGGAGAAAGAAGCATATATGATACTAATAAGAAACTGACTTTAAATTGTAAATGAGTTCCCAAGGCACGGTGCATGACTGCATGCTTAAAATAGACTAACTAAGTGAGAAGCAAGAAGTACTCACTGCATTATGTCACTTGAGTAGAACAAAAGGTGTATCAATCTTGGGTCTTGCCACTAGCAACATAACGTCTTGCCACTCCTAAGCCAAATTACCCAAACTCATATTGTGTACTAGTATCGTTAAGGGATAAAAAAACATATCAACTAGATCAAGAGTGTCGTATCATATTGCAATCGTTCGTATTCTACTCACATGGAACACTAGCAATATATTACAGTACCGATATTGTGCATTTTAAGGCCTGTGTTACACAATTAACACACTGCTAATGCCATGTCTGACTGCTTTAGTGTTTTGCAAGCGCTGAAGTAAATTAGCTCATAAATACTCATGGATACAACCACCAATTTGAAAACAACATTTCATCACCATCACAATCGCAAATTCCAACTTTCAGAAGAATTTAAGTGTCTTTAAGTTAAAATGATGAACTATTATATAATAAAAAAAAAAAAAAATTACAACGAAGATACATACATTTGACCAATCTGAAATCCATCCAGGTTGCAAACCGCGAAGTCTCCAAGAATAATCTATTAATTCATAAGATCAATTAGACAAAAAAAAAACCCAATGAAGGACTCATTAATAATGAATGAAAAATGAAAGAGAATACCATGGGAAAGTTGCAGAGATTGACGAATAACAATGATATAGAAACAAAGTGCGTAGATAATCAATATAACCAACTCTGATTTCTTCCACAAACTCAAACTCTTGTTGCTCTTATTCATTTCTTTCATCTTTCTAATTTCCAAGACAGAGAGAAAACAAGGAGAAGGGTTTTGGAGAAAGGAAATTGCTATTTACAGACCGGGTTTTTTACTTAGTGCAGCCCTCATTTTCTCTTTTAATGTCCAAAACCTCAAGTTCACTTCAAGCTATTCTATTACAGTAATGGCGGTTTCACTTCAATTCTCTTCAGTAACCAAAACCCTCAAAACAATTCCAAAAAGAAAGAATTTGTACTTAATTTCACAAACTTTTCCATCAAGATTCAATCTTAGTTTCAGTTCGAATCTCAAAACCCCTTTATCTAATCTTTTCTTCAATACCCTTAATTCAAAATCAACCCCAATTCAATCAATTTCTCGCAAATGCACTTATCGAAACTCAATCCAATGTTTATTTACTGGAATTGTTGAAGAATTAGGTGAAATTAAACAATTGGGTTATGCAGAAGATGGTGGATTTGAGATGAAAATATCAGCAAAAACTGTTCTTGAAGATGTTAAACTTGGTGATAGTATTGCTGTTAATGGAACTTGTCTTACTGTGACTGAATTTGATAATAAAGATTCCGACTTTTCAGTTGGTCTTGCACCAGAAACACTTAGGAAGACTTCATTGATTGAGCTTGTGCCAGGGTCACTTGTTAATTTAGAGAGAGCATTGCTACCCTCGACGCGAATGGGTGGGCATTTTGTCCAAGGGCATGTAGATGGGACTGGAGAGATTGTTTCAATGGAACGTGAAGGGGATTCATTATGGGTAAAAGTGAAGACTGCGCCAGAAGTGTTGAAGTTTATTGTGCCGAAAGGGTTTATAGCAGTGGATGGAACTAGTTTGACTGTAGTTAAGGTATTTGATGAAGAAGAGTGTTTTAATTTCATGTTGGTTGCTTACACTCAGCAGAATGTAGTCATTCCTTTGAAGAAAATTGGGCAGAAGGTGAATTTGGAAGTGGATATACTTGGAAAATATGTCGAGAGACTTCTCAGAAGCGGTTTTACCAATGTCGTTACTCCAACATGATACATGGTATTGAAAATTTCTTTTAGGTCGTTTTCCTTCTGTTGGATTCTGTTTATACTTGTTTTGTTCATTTGATGTCCAGCTAAACAATAATAATGGTGGAAAAAGTAAATGTGGTGATTTTAGAAAATTTGCATTTGTCGATTTTGGTACTAGATTAGAAAATATCATGTATTTGTATGACTATTTGAACACTTAACTTTCTTGTTATATTTGTTTTTTTTTCTCTTCTTTATTTACCTGTAATAGTATAGTACTCTCATTCTTCTTTATCAACGATTTTCACCTTTACGCGATAACATATTCAAACAGACAGATAAAACAAATTGCTGTTACGATCTTTCAGAATCCAAATGGTATTGTTAAAGACTAAAAAAAAGAGAGAAAATGATATTGGTATCGAAAATAAATAAATAAATAAATAAAATTGTGAGGAGAATGTTTATAATAAGGCAAGATTTTTTTGTTTTATTAGGGGTTAGTTGTGAGATTCTTAGTGGTTGCGAATGAGTAGTTCCTTTAGTATAGAAGCTATTTAGGTCATAGTTTAAAATTCCGAATCCGGACGAAATTTCGGATTCAGAAAAACGGTATATTCCGACATTCCGACCCTCGAAAGAAATATGCCACCTGAAATGTCGGGAATATTCTCGGATATTACCGGAATTTACAATGCCGATTCTCTAAAAACCGGCATATTCCGCCGAAATTTCGCGAAATATGTCGGCATTTTGAACTATGATTTAGATTGCTTGGGCTGTCTAGATATCTTGCCGCACCTTTTCAGGGAAGAAAGCAGCATTTGGATTGCTAGGGCAATCGTCACCAAAGGCAAACTAAAATAGAACTCGGATACCTCCTAAGCAATACTGTCTAGATTGTATCGAGGCCCTGTTTGATACGATGTTGAAGATGCTATTGGGCTAATGAGTTACAATGTATTCAGCTATAGTAACAATAGCTTAGAAGTTAGAAGGGAGGCATTATAAAGTATGGTGCTTGGACGTTGAGGTTGACACAGGAATATAATATCATGTAGTTTGACTATGAGAGGCCTGATATCTGGGGACAAGTGACCCTGTAATTAAGGATCTCTTTGCACTATAAGTGATCCAGTTCTTGTGGAAATAAAATTCATATTCTCGTTGCGTACGTGTAAGAAGTGATGGGGCATTACAGCTAAGGTAGGTAAGTCTGCCAAATGTGTGTTGAGTTGGAGTTATAGATCCCATCTAGAGAGTCCTGTTGGAAGATACTCCTATAGGACGCTTTTCACTTTCCCTTCCTTGTAAATTGGTCAGAATGACTGGGTCAGAGTCTGGAGATGGTACGTCCTCATTGCAGATATTCATTGGTTCCTAATGGATATTTTTAACATGATCAGGCCATGCTACAAGAAGTATGACAAGTAAAAGAAGCCTTGGTCTATTTCGTAAGATGATTAAATGAAGCGTGTAACTCTTCATTTAGACGCTTAATTTGTCCAACATCCAAGATCTCTGGGATATCTGTTCGTTGGACAACTTACTAAACATTGTTAAATGATAAGAAAGTTTCCCTTTGTGATCCTATCAGTTTGAATTAGTTAGTGGGGAGCACCTCTTAGTGGCTACGTTCCATGATGCTCACCTACCGGCGTAGGAGACTAGGAGGTCTCTTTGCCATAAAGGGTTTCGGGTTGATATCTGCAACAAAAATCTCACATTGGCGATATGTACAACTTCTTGTCATTACTAACAAAACATGACAGTTCACATTGGTCACTATCACACATTTGGGTCTTGTTGTTTACAAAAAGTTTCCTTTCATTTTTTTTCTTTTCAGTGTTTGGCAGATGGAGTGTGTTTAGAAGAGAAATACGAATTGGATTGGGGAATATGTTTCTTAGAATATTGTTTTGGTAGAAGGAAACTGCTTAGAATGGGAATTGCTTCAACAAAGTTTGTATTCAGGGTCAATTTTGATGCTCATGAGTATAGTAATTGTGTTTGTTGGGAGTTTGTTCATCATAACATATTTCCAATCCTGATAAAAATTGTATACTGAATTTCATCTGTATTATGTTGGCATCTACCGAAAGGATATTTAATGTTATTGGGGTGTAATGTCTTATGTCTATCTCTTACTTAATGGATAAAGTCTTCTTCATGTGTTAGTATGATTGTATGGTGTTATACTTGTTGAGGCTTTACAATTTACATGTAGTTTGGTGTCTTCTCTTACCTCTTACTAGGTAGCTCTTGTGGAAGTAAATTTTTTGGTTCAACTTTGTCAATGGATTATGCATTTTGTTTCTATGCTGTCTTACTGAAATACTGAGCCACAGTTTGAATCTACTTAATTGGGTTGGTTTGTTGGGTTGCAGGATGGTTGTCTTCACAGTGGTCGTCATCGCGTTGCTTTATGCTCCTGAAAAAAAAAACAAGCCTATTTTTACGTATAATTAATGATATTCTTCATGGACAACCCATTTATGTGGGAGATTTATATTATTGAATGTTTTACCTTGGTAGTAGAGTAAGGAAAGGGGAGTTGTAGATGATCTCGGATCCTACCGTTCGGCAATTTTCTGGAAATTCGTTTTTATGAATATGTTAATGAAGTATACTCTCCCTGTTATTTAAGCACTTCTCTACTACAGACAATAAGATTGTTGTCACTTGAGCAGCTGTGTTTCATTGTTTATTGCCTTGTGAGTTGTGACAAGAAGTCAAGAACTAAGGTTTTTATAGTTGGAATCTCTAAACATAAGAATTCACTCAAATCGGCAGCCTCTCCCTCTTTTGGACATCTTCTGTCCAAAGTTGTATCATTTGAACAGTAAGGTAAAACTGTAATGGCGGTTTCATTTCAATTGCCTTCAATTTATAAAACCCGGAAACCCTTTCCACCTAACATCTGCTACTCAAATTCCTTGAGATTTTCTAGAAAAACTAACTTAAGCTTCAGTTATAATCGCAAAACTGTTCACTTCTTCAGTAGCCACAGGCCAAAATTCCCAATGTGCCCCGTCCAGTTATCTCACCATAGCTCAATACAGTCTTGTTTCACTGGGGTCATTGAAGAATTAGGCGAAATCAAACAAATAAATTTAACTGAAGTTGGTGGATTTGAGATGACAATCTCAGCAGAAGCAGTTCTTGAAGATGTGAAGCTTGGAGACAGTATTGCCATTAATGGAACTTGCCTTACTGTCACCAATTTAAATCGCGAGGATTCTGAGTTTTCAGTTGGTCTTGCATCAGCAGCAGACACACTCAGGAAAACCTCATTGATGGACCTTGTACCAGGATCAAATGTTAATCTAGAGAGAAGGCTTCAACCATCAACACAGATTGACGGGCATTTTGTGCAGGGGCATGTTGATGGGACTGGTGAGATAGTTTCAATGGAACCCGAAGGTGATTCGTTGTGGGTAAAGGTGAAGACTTCACCGGAACTGTTGAAGTTCATTATCCCCAATGGGTTTATAGCAGTGGATGGAAGTAGTTTGACTGTAGCAAGTGTTTATGATAGAGAGGAATGCTTTAATTTTATGCTGGTTGCTTACACTCAGCAGAAAGTGGTGATCCCTTTGAAGAAGGTTGGGCAGAGAGTGAATTTAGAAGTAGATATACTTGGAAAGTATGTGGAGAGACTTCTCAAAAGCAGACGAACTGATGTTGCTGCTTCTGCTACCAAAGGATACTCGGTTGGGGGGCTTATTATTAGCTGCATCTTGTATGTCTTGTTTGATTTGGTTGCCGCTGCAATTATATTTTGTCTTGTTAAATTGTTTCACATAGCAAAATTAGTAATTTTGCGAAGTTAGATCTTTGTTTTTATCATAGAGATGTTTGTTTTTATCATATAACAACAATTGATATCGCTCGAGTGTTTGGAAAAGATTATACGCTTACTAATATCACTTTAATTCTAACGATATTTTGTTCCTTGATTATTTAAAATCGTTGTTATGATATATATACGCAATTGTATTTTATAATTAACAATCTCAACCAGTTTAGGATTGCAGGCAGACTAAGATGTTCTTCTTGGTTTAAATCACTGGCAGGCTGGGATGTAGTCTGATCTGTTAGACCATAGTTTTCAACTCATATTAAATGATTGGATCATTATACTACTGTACATGCTCATCTGGTCCCATGCAGGCTCAGCTCCCTGAAGTCATTGTGGGATATATATGGTCTCGGTATTTCATACTTTCTTTTCATAACAAGTAAAAATGACTGGGGAGTGGGGGTTCTAAATCAGGTGTTAGTAGAATGGTAGATTATGTGCCTTCAGTCCTAGCTACCAACCACAACACACATGCATTCGCCTTTACGTTAGGTGCACAAGGCATTCCCATATTTGCCTACATATAACAGCTAGAGCCATATATTTTAATATATACAACAGAACCTTATATATTGGTTTAAACAAATTACTAGATCCGAGTCAAGAAGATGGAAGCATGTTTTGGTAATAATGGATACCCTTTCTTGCTTGTTGTATATGTATACTTCTTTTGTAATATGAATATGATGATTGAAGTTAAATTTTTATTCATGTTCTGCTATCATGATCTGCTATTGTTAAACTAATAATTTCTCAGGTTAGAGTACTCTTAGAGGTGACTCAAATTACCCTTTATATAGTTTGATACTTTAGCATTATTATGGTCCAACATATTGCTATGCATCTATTTCGGTACAGGCGATTTAACTGATATTTTTCTAACATGAACACACTTCGATCTAAATATCTAATCGATAAAATAGGCGCCAATCTGTTCTTTTATATTTATATTTTCTAAGGGATTCATTAATTAGATTTAACCAGAAACTAAAGTACTGTACATGTTAAAGAGGAGTAACTGACCTTATTTAGATCCATGTGAAATAAACCTCAAGCTTGTACACTCGAGGAGGAATTAGTGTTTACCATGATACTAATACCTTTTAAATGAAGCTTTTTGTTGGAGATGCACACAAGTTTAATTAGATTCACATATAAGCTCTCTATCTGACCATAATCTGATATCTAATTTGTAGTCTTGCTGTACAATTATTTTTTCCTTCTGGCAGGAAAATGATACAGCAAGAGCAGAATCTAACACTATATATGGAACACTCATTTGAGCAAGAAATGATAACTATTTTAAGTAGCGAAAGGATGATGATGGGGAGGGCTGACAGCGCCACAACCTCGGACTTTCACCAATTTCTTAGGCTAACAGTTGCTCACTGTTACAATAAGGATTAACATGATCCATGCATTTCATCAAGAATGTTTTCTTCAAAGAGTTTCATTTGTGTGTCATTATTATTAATGTTGTTAAGAAAATATTATCATATAAGCATAATTAATATTATCAATAAACAATAAGGATCATGAATCACGTAATTAATCACTAACAAATATACATACCTTGTCCATAGCCATTGATGATTCGAGAAGCTGCACAAGATCTAGGTTTCACTCTCTTTGCCTCTTAAACCCTAATATGTGTTGTAATAGTAAGTGTATGAGGATGGAGATCATACACCAATTTATAGAGGTGGAGAGAGGACCTAAATTTACAAACCTAAGCCCATTAGATCTAGACCGTTCATCATAGTTAAGATCTACGATAGATATGACTTCCACATATATAACCTATTACTAATTAGCAATAAGAGCTAAATTAGTTTTCAAAATGGCTATCATAATTCCGTCATTAATTAAACTATTAATATGAGTCATGGCGGTTCCACATCTCATAAATGACATGGTTCCTTCTATGTACTACGACATCAACAATTTAATTAACTTGGTCTATAAGCTGAAGTAACAATAATGGTCCAATAATGTCTTCGTAAAAGACTATTTCTGATGTCAACAATTATCCATTCACATATATGTACATAAACAATGGAAAACGGAAATTTCAAAACTTAATCAATTATATGAGCTCAAAATAATGTCAAATAATAAGCACTAAGTAATCCACAAAATCATTAAGTTATGGGTTACATTCAAAACCCAACTTGTTAACATGATGCTAAAATATCATTATTTCTAGCTCTTAAGTTAATGGATTTACTAATACGTGGCAGGTGTCAGTTGGGCTCAACTGGTAAAACCTCTGGGTGATGATACCAGAGGTTTGGGGTTCGAATCCCGCCAGCATTATCGAGTTACTGATCTCATTAAAAACAGGCTTACCAAACCATTTTTTTTTAACATTTTTTTTGTGAATGAGCCTGTGGCTCAATGGTAGCACCCCTCTCACAAAGTGGAGAGGTCGTGGGTTCGAAACACGTCAACAACGGATTGTTGATATAAGTTTCCACACCTAATTTAAAAGGGGTAGGGGTCCCCACAACCTTGCTTGCCAACCAAAAAAAAAAAAGATTTACTAATACGTGTACTAATGTGTTCCATTGACACTCACTTGTTCTAAACTTAAGCCATAATCGATAGGTATTTTATATCATGTGCTAAACATTAGAATACCTATCATTCTTACAAAGGCATATAGTTACAACATTATTACAATAAAATTCAAACAACTTAGAAATCAATAACTCTAAATCATGTTATAAAATTTTGCAACTATACAACATTGCATGTAGCTTTACAACATTCTACAAATTCGGCTTCTATAGTGGGTGAAATAATAATGTTTTACCTTCTATCCACACACTCATTAAATTCTGAATTTGTATAACCAATCACCTCATGATGATTAGATTTCTTAAAATGTGAGCATCAAATTTCTCTTTCATTCGTTCTTGTTCCAATTCATTCGTAGGATCTTGATTTGATTCAATTAATCCTCCTCTGAATTGGAACATCATTACAATTATGCCTTAACACTTTGTTAATCAAATCTTTCTGAGACGTTCCAACAATTATTGTGATCACACGAAATATTTATATTTCTGACACATATGACACGTCACCATAAATTTCATTGCAAAGTGTTCGGACAGAAAAGAAAATGTTTACATAAACAAAAATCACTGTTGGGAAACAATAAATCATCAACATACATAACCAAAATAATAAACTTACTCCCACTGAACTTTGGGTATGTACATTAAACCCAAAGGTATGATACTATTAATCATTAGGTACCATTTTTGATAAGTTTTTTTTTTTTTTAAGTATGTATATTGACTTCTTTAACAATAGATTATGTGTTCTTGTCCTTCCTTTATGAAGTTGTGTGGCTAATTAAACCATGTAGACTTCATCCAAACTTTCATTCAAAATGTCATTTTCACATTTATTTGGTGTAACTCTAAATCGAAATAATGAGTCACCAATGCCATAATAATTCTAAGATAATCCTTCTTTAACACATGAGTGAAGGTTTCACGAGAAAGTAATGCTGCCATATTGAGTAAATTGTTTGGATACAAGTCTTGCTTTATGGCATTACATTCACGAGAAAGTAATGCCGCCATATTGAGTAAATTGTTTGGATACAAGTCTTGCTTTATGGCATTCAGTAGAACCTTTTGAGTCAATTCTACTAACCACAGACTTAGTTAAAATCCACACTTAATTTATCTCTTCATTCATGGCATTTTTTTTATTTTTATTTTTATTTTTATTTTTATTTTTATTTTTTTATCAGAATTACTATAAGTAATGGCTTGTGAAAATGTAACTGGATCATTAAATTCAAATTCTTGTAAATACAACACGTGGTCATCCAAAATAGTTGGTCGTGATGTTTAAGATATTTTTAATGCTACTTCTTGTGTGCATTTACATTCGATTCAATCGCAATAATCTCATTAAGTGGTTGAGGATCAACTTGTTGTTTACTATTATTAAGTGGTGCAACAACATGAGGAACAACAGAAGTAATAATAATATCATTACAAAATCGAGGTAACAAAATTGGTACCCTAATTTCTTTAATGATTACCTCTTTGATATGATCACTCCCACTTATTTTGTCATTCATAACGAATCAATAATTTCCAGTTTCAATAATTCTAGTGGCCGGTGTGGTTAGGATAGTAAAATCTATACCCTTTGGACTTTTCTGGATAAACCCTAAATGTGTAAATGTCTTGAACTAGGTTTCCAATTTTTTCACAGTTCAAAAAAAAGTGTCTTTGTAACTGTCTTACTAGGAACCTAATTCAATATATACACTATAGTTCATAAAGTATACATCCAAAATGATATAGGTAAGTTAGAATTACTCATCATGCTTCAAACCATATCCATAAGAGTTTGACTATGCCTTTGAGCTACACCATTCTGTCATGGAGAACCAGACATTGTGTATTAGGCCTAAATTCCTAACCGTTCTAGAAGTTTGGCAAAAGAACCGGGATGTTGTCCCGTGTCATCATACGTTTTCTAAGAAATTCACCACCTCTATTGGAACATATAATTTTCACCTTTGTATCTAATTGTCTCTTAACTTCAGGTATGTAAATTTAAACAACATTTACATGTGAGACTTATCATGCAATAGATAGTTATAGTAACAAGAAAAATCATCACTAAAGGTAATGAAATACCTTTCTCCACCAAAAGATGGAACATCAAAAGTCCACATATGTCTATTTGAATTATTTCAAGAAGTTTACTTCTTATGGCTCTTTTAGTGTGTTTGGTTTACTTAACTTAATGCAATCCACATACACCAAAATTAGTGAAGTCAAGATTCGGGAAAACCCTTTCTTTTACTAGTCTATTTTTCATCTAGATGTATAATCCAGTCTTTTATGCCACAAGAAAGATAAACATTAATCATAATCAATTCACTAAGTATTAGGAATACCAATTAAGTTTGATTGAAACATACTAAAACCAAAAGCTTACCTTTTATATCAAACAAACGCCATATTCACACAAATGGCATTGGCACACACATAGTGTATATCCAAACACAATTAGAGAATTGTTCATTCAACTCCTTGAAACATGAATTAAGCTTGAGTGACATGATTATTATGTTGTTTAAGCCTTGCCTATACTTGAACTAGTAGTCTCGCCATTTAATTCACATTCCACTTGTCTTTAATAGTATAATAGTGAAACTAAACATACTATGTAGACAAGAAATTTAGAACAAATTGGAGGACAAAGTAATCATCCACTAACATACATAAATTCTTTGATTTAACAACTAAATTGGGAAACTCAAGGATACAATCATGCATACTATGAGTACTATCAATAGTAATCAGTTCAACAATTAACTTTTCAGCTAGCAGTGCCAAAATGATTCTTAATATTACTCATCAACAATTATTCACATAAACATTGAGTTTAATTTGCATGTTCAATCGAGTTCATGCATGATGCATAATTTTCTCCTTTTACTGTTTTTATAAAAAATAACAGTAGATTCAACAATAAGGAAACATATGCCAAGATCTAGAACTCCCACTAAAATCAACTAGACTTATTCATTCTAGTTCATTACATTAGTCTTCTTAAGGATAAAAACATACAAAATATACGAAATATAAGAATAATAGAACGTGAAGAATAAACATGCTCACAACATTAGTCAACACATTAATTAAACAAATATGACTAAGATTTTATTTTTAGTAATACTATAAATGGGTGACATATCACATGATCAAAATAAGCATGGTATCTGTGGATATCCTACACTCATTTAATCACAAATACATGCAACCCCTTAATTTTATCAAATGTAACATATGTTTGATCTACCTGTGGGTAGCTCAATAATGCAAGTGGATAAATAGGCAATAAGGTACTTAGTCTAACATTCAACACAATATTTAGTTCACTGTGGTGGAAACCAAATCATAATATGAATATTCAAGGAAGTTTTAATATTCATTAAACATATTGGAATCACTGCGGTGGATACCGATAGAAAACTTGATATGAATATAAAACGGAAAACAATATCCATAATCGTAATTGGTTCACTGTGGTGATACCAAATCATGATGATATGAACGTTAAGGGAATAAACATGCAGCTGAATAAATGCCACAAGATCAAAATATCATAATGCTCCTTAATCATAAGACACTAAACAATCTAATAAATGTAATTATGGCACATGCATAAGATGCGTCTGAAAATCAAAGAGTCGTAATAAGGCATGCAAGTCTGAATTAGGCAGTGAAATAAATAACATTAACCTATTGTACATATGTGACTAATATTTGGCATATGCATGAAAGTAAAATGCATCACAATATAAACTAGCACAAAAATCTAACTGTTAGACCCAAACACATATAGACTGTAACTATTACCGTTATCTTTATGAAAATCTTGTTCAAAGAGTAATTGAAAATACCAAACAACCAAAACACAAATGGATAAAACGTTAAGTCCAAAACAATAATTGTTTGGTTGATTTTACTTTTTTGATATATTCATATAAGTCAATATCCATAAACATAATTGGTTTCACTATGGTGAATACCAATAAAAAAAATAAAAAATCTTAACATGAATATTGCACAAGAAATTAATTTTCATAACACTTATTTGGAATCACTGTGATGAGTACCAAAATAAATTGCCAAAATCATTATTACAGCCAGTAAAAATAGCTCATAAACAATGGCAAGTCAATTAGGCCATACATTATTTATACCATACATACAATATACAAAGGCATATCATAGATCGATAAAAGGAAATACCGTTTAATCTATTGTGGATCCGTTCTAGTCATTATTTAGTAAGATAAGCTTAATGGTACACAACAATTAATTGTGATACCCAAGACACTTCATAATGGGTTGAGAACTAAGGCCCATATCTTATCATCTTCCTCAGTAATACAAACGCAAACCATGACTAAACAATATTAATTACAAATCTTAGTGGACGAAGTAGGAAGTTAGAATTAATTGTTTGACAATATAGAGTATGCATGACTAGCGTCAAACGTTGACATTAATAATAACATTAATCATACATATGACATCGGAGGAAGGAACAACTATTAATTGGAAGTCATGATTGTTATTTGGGAGCCATCTTTAATACATGAACCAACATCAGAAAGTTTTCACTGATCTTCCTTTAAAAAAAGATACCATCATACAAACACAATATTATATGCCAATTGCTTCAATTAATCCTATATCATGTGCGGCGGTTTCGTGAATATCAATTGAGAATATGAAAGTCACAAATATTATTGCAAACAATTAGAAAGAAACACGTATTATAAAACCCATAGGCCCCCTTTTTTACATACACAGTTTATGTAATTTAACGTGTAACATAACAAATCGCGCCATAAAGTAAAAATAAAAACTGTTTCTTGATGCGGAACTATAATACAGAATTTGATTTTGCAGTAATTGTAGAATTAAAAAAATATGATTCATATTGGCGACTGATACCACATATAAGCATAATTAATATTATCAATAAACAATAAGGATCATGAATCACGTAATTAATCATTAACAAATACACATACCTTGTCCATAGCCATTGATGATCCGAGAAGCCGCACAAGATCTAGGTTTCACTCTCCTTCCCTCTTAAACCCTAATATGTGTTATAATAGTAAGTGTATGAGGATGGAGATCATACACCAATTTATAGAGGTGGAGAGAGGACATAAATCTACAAACCTAAGCCCATTATATCTAGACTGTCCATCATAGTTAAGATCTACAGTAGATATGACTTCCACATAACCTATTACTAATTAGCTTATTTCTATATTAAACCAAGGTTGAAGGTATATGGACCATATTTTGGGTTGGGCTTTATAGGTGGAAATTCCAACATATCAAATCTCAGAAAAACTGTACTTGATTTGGTTATTGTTTTATCCAACAATTTGATTTGAGAAAAAGATTATCAATTTCTCATTTGACATGTGAACCTTTTTTTTTTTTTTTTTTTTTTAAAAAAAAAAAGATTAAATTTTATTGATAAGCTCAACGAATTACACAAAAGTAGAGGACAAACGCGCTACAAACTGCGCGGCAAGTCCTTTCTGGATAGCAAACCCGATTCTCCTAAATACATATTCGTTCGAACCTGCAGTCATCACGTTGCTATCCATTATCTTCTGCACTTTCCTGAGGAGCTCAACTGCTTCTGAGCCTAGCAATCCAAATGTGTCAAATGCAAAAGGAATGAAACTATGTTGGTTAGCCCTACAAGCTCCGTCATGTTTCTCCACTTTTGCCGCTGGTGCATTGCTAGCTGCTAGCCCCACCTCAAAAATCCCAGCACTCAGCCCAACCATCGGAGACGCCCCTGTAACATCAACACACGCATGTTTACCTTCCGACCAGTTGTAGACCAGAATATCAGCAGGACGTAGTGTCGATCTTCCTTCCTTAGGATCAGTAAGAAAGTTAACAGGAGCCTCCTTCTTAACCTGTACGCCAGCCCGCCAGAACACATCACACAAGATATCTCTAACGTGGTCATGCCTGTACTTGAAGCCGGGGTAATGCTTACAATGGGCCGCATGGTCCCCGAAAGCATCAAGTCTACTCTTCTTACACACTGGACAAAGCTCACCATCTGAATATAGAGGGATCATCAATCGATAACGAAGAATGGCACGATACTCTACAGGCGTCATGCGTTGTCCAAGCCCTTCCATCGGGATAGCAAGAAGAAAATCTTTGGCATGTTCTGACTGTACACATCCAATCACGGCTTTTTGTCTAGCTGACAACTTAAATTCCCTCTCAAGACCAGAACTAATCTTGTTGTAGTATGCTTCCGCCAAGACATGTTGGGGTCTGAAGGGGACGGTAGCAGTTGGAGCAAGATTACTGAGATCAAAATCAGGTATAGAAAGATGTAAACTAGCAATGGCAGTATCGAAAACATTACCCATAGGTGGAGTGTCACAACCTCGAAGAATGTGGTCCTGGAGATCCTTGGTTTGCGTACGTGAAGCTACGAAAGCAAACTTCATAACATCAGTGGCACAATAGATACCAAGTCCACCCATACGCAATGGGAGGGTTGCCATACGCCACTGTAAATCGCCAAAACCAGGGCCATCGGAAACCACAATATTTTGAAGGGCTGCACGAAGCTTGTGGTCAAACCATTCGGCTGTTTCCTGAACATAATCAGGGGGGCAAGTACGGAGAGCAAAGGTGAGTTTGGATAATCCCATAGAAGAACGTAAAAGTGCCAACTCACACTGCGGATCCTTTAGCTGATGTAATAAGTCCATAAGTTGAAGTGTCTTATCCACTCGTTGACGAACATTACCCACAATAAATGATGCATCAGTACTTACAGCCCCTCCAAGCAACTTAACCCCTCGCTGAGGACATGATATACCAACCGAAAAGATATCTGGATAGGAGCAGTCAGGATCAACAGAAGGCCAGAACAACTCTGTCTTAGACACATTAAACACGAGCCCAAGAGATGGTCCTCTTTCCTTTTTTTAAATTCCTTTAAATCTAAAAGGGTATTCTTGCGATTAATATCTGAATATTTATGGGTTTTTTTTCCACAATGAATAAAGCAATCTAGAAGCTAGCTAGATTAATATATCTTACTATATAAGAAAAATCAAAATATAAATTATTACTCAGTGCCAAGTCACTGAATAAGTGAATCTTGATAGAATAAAGTACCAGACAAAGAAAGGGCTAGCAGTGCTAACCTAGCACCTTCAGGTAAGCATTGGTGTTCTATCAAGGGCTTGATCTCTTTGATTGTGTATATACCTTGTCAAGTGCAAAACAAGCTAAGATATGCAAAACTTGAAGCAGGAAAATGTGCAAAGGGAGCTGCAAAAACAGCACTAACAATAATTTGAATGTAACCTATTGCTTTTAAACGGGTTTAGTATTTCCAGATAATCAGGATGTACATCTCCCTTCTTAGCTCCTTGTTGAACTATATAATGTTATTGATGGAGAAGATAATTGTAATGGTTGAAGATGGAGTCTTGATACAAATTACTAGGCAAATATACTATTGAGTGTGGAATTAAATAATAGCAGTAAATAAGATAAATAAAACACAAGATCTCGAAGAAACTATTTTATTGAATATTATGAAGATTACAAGAATCTCTGCCTCACAATACTCTCTAGACAAGCTAAGCCCTACCTGCCTATGTTTTGGCCTTAGCCAAAACACCTTTTTATAGACATTGGACGACTTCGAATCATACAAGGAAACCTATTTCCTATTCACCTAGAATAAGAAAATTTATCTTTAGAACTCTCCAGAATCTCAAAGACCTTTCGGGGTGTTGCCCCGAACCCCAGCCAGGGCGTTACCCTTGGAACCCGCGAGCTGACCTGGCAGCTCGATCCCAGAACATTAATAACGATATTTTAGAGAATAAAATTGAATTAATAATCTGGTGAACTGTGTTATTAATTTGCTTTTTTGTAGGGATAACCTTTATTATTTTATTTTTATTTTTTTTTTTACTTTGGGGTACGTAATGATTTTATTTTATTGAAAATGTTTGATTAGTAAGAAATTGATGATGCACTTTTGAGGGGAGAGGTTTTTTTCAGACCCGTTACAAAAAAAATTGTTGTTTTTTACCAAAAATTTTGTTATTAATTGATGTGATCACTTTATCTAATTCTGTATAAAAAAACTTTTTATGGGCATTTTCTTGTATAATTTTGAGACTTATCTCAAAAAATGTAAGTTATTTTGTACTAAAATTAATAATATTTTGGAGAATAAAATTGAATTACTAATCTTGTGAAATCGAGTGAGATATGTAATAGATTTAGTTAATTACATGAGTTTTTTTTTTTATATCTTTGTTTAAATTTAATGGATTCTATAATACAGTGAAACTTGTCTAAATGCACCCTTTGTAAATGCACAACCTGTTTAATTGTACAAAAAATATTGGTCCCATAGTTGGGACAATGTATTTTGGGAATTTTTCCGCACACTGTGTAATGTGTATTTATTTACAGTCCTAACCCTAAAATTTTCCCTGTGTAATTGCACACTTAGTAAGAAACACCATAAATTTTTTGTTTATTATACTTACATATTGAAAGTATAAACTACACTTACGTTGAAATTGAAGTAAATTACTTTTAAATTTACATAGATTTAATATTTTATTTATTTTCTAATCTATATTAAATTATAAAAGTATATTATGGTAGGTATGGATTTTACAATCCGCATTGGGCAATCATTCACCTTTACTTTATGAGTGCACACCCTTTGTAAACACACATTAAATTTTGGTCCCATGGGCGTGCATTTAGACAGGCCGGTTTCACTGTATATGCTCTTCCTCAGTGTATACTATGACGACAAATTGTGAAACATAATTTTCCCGGTTATCATCCAGTGATCCCTTTGTCTCAACCATCTTCAAGATTACTTACATATCTCATTGCAATATTATTCATATATTGTTCTCTCATATATTTGAGGTACTGTACACCAAAAAATCATTTTGTCGACTAGATACCAACTGGCAGTATATAAATTGTGTTAAATTCTTAATAAAAATAAAATAATATAAAAGATATAATCTGGTGATATATAAATTATTTGAAAGAGACAGGGTGACAGTCTGTTGTAACTATTATATATACATGCCTATATGGTTCGTTCCATCTTCAATAGAGGTAATTCTAACCTTTTTAATCGCATAGAAACACTTTAACACATAATCTAAAGTCTAAAGCTATCAATCTATTAACGTTTTATATGCCTAAGCATGTAGCGTACATTAATAACTAGTTTTACGTTAATTAAAATGGTAAAGGTAGTCTAATATTATACTTCTATTGCAAAGGTTACCTAGTTTCATTGATTGAAAGATATTTGTGATTGATACAAGGGGGTATAACCAACCAGTCCACCAGATTTACAAAGGACGGTATCTCTGAAACAATATAGCACTAGGGAATAACGATGATTTCTGTTGTTACCTAGTTTAAATTGTGGTTATGTCTAAGATGGACTAATGTTCATGAGCATTTCACCATCTGACATGTATATGAGCTGAATTATTCTACATATCCATATAAACTGATGGTCAAAAGATAACTATCAGACTCCATTATTGTAAAATTAGGTGTCATAATTAAGTATTTTTCGCTAAAACCAATGCATGTCGTCTATATAAGTGAGGAATGGAAATGGAAGCAAATGAGCAATAAATATGTCTCTTCTGAGGATGTTTATTCATATTAAGGATGAAACGGCAAAAGGAATGAAGAAATCATTTTCTCAGGTATAAAATCATCATATTATGTAGTTCTCAATTATATATATATATATATATGAAGGTTTTGTATGTTGATGATAAGTTGGTTATTGACGACTCGTTGGTGTTCCTAACGTTGTTTGTTGGATGTCTAGTTGACTAAGATGAAGGAAACAAAATTCTTTACTTTGTATAACATCTTTGTTTTTCTATTCTTTCTTTTAAGAACAAAACTATACAATAGTTGGCGGAAAAAGAAGATTTATTTCCTCAATAAATTTCTATGTTGTAATCTATTAGATAAATCTAGGAAAATAAATCTAAAAGATAACATAATTTGGATTCTAAATTAATAGATTCCCTTTGTGGTTGACTCATTTGTTATTTATAATCATTTTTTATTAAAACAATATCTACAGACTATATAAAGGTGGGATTGTAGCAATAATATATAATTTTTGTTATAAAGTTATCCAAATTTCTTTGCGGTTAGAAGAAAACAGAGGGGGATGATGAAGAAGAAGAAAAAGAAGAAAAGGTAGTTTGAAAGTTTTTAAAGTTTTAAATTCTATATATCTATGTATTTTTGTGAAGCTAGGTAGTATGTTAGTCACTGAGGCATCAAACCTCATTATGAGTGGATTTTTTCCTAGTTGTGTATGATCTTATTTTTTGTTTCAATATTTTAATCTATTAAAATATTGCAGGAAAATGAATCGTTCCCCAAAAGCAAATGTACAACAGGATTAGTGATTTACCAAAATTACAAACTACTATGGGAAATCTAATTTCTATATGTGAGGGAAGGAAATAGGAATATGATATAATCATCATCTTCTTCCAAACTTTCGAAAGAAGTTTTCATCCCATGTAGTACGATTGCGTTTTATTAATGGAGAATATCGTCACAACACTTGCATGATCCCATATATACAGGAACATCAATCTGGTTGCACTTGTCGTTGATGATAACAAAATAATGCGCAATCTTGAAGTCAAACTATTGATGAAACTAGGAGGAGTCAATAATGGGCAAGAAGCTGTAAATCTACTTAATGATGGAACGACATTTAGTCTTACCAATTCTTATTCTTGATGATTTAGTTGATTGCTCTAATACTTCAAACTATAGTTTTGAGACAAATGTAATATTGAGGCCTACATATCCAAATCAACAAACGTGGAGTACCGAACCGGTATAAGGTAACATTGAGGCCTACATATCCAAATTTGCAAGGTAGGAGAAATGGAAAATGTATAAAGCTGAGCAATTGCGACAAATCTGGAAGAAAAACATGATTCACAAAACATATATAAGAGGGAATTGTATTTGTATCCATCAGTTTTCGAATTCCATTTCAACTAGTTATCAATTTAAATAAAATGCTTTTGTGGTTTTTGTTTTTCTTTTCTTATTAATGAAATGTGCTTGAAAATTTAATATTGTTTTGCTAGAAAGATAATGAAAAATGGATTGTGTGACAGCTGAAAGAACCCTTCTAGATTTTCAATACTCACGTTAACTAGAAACGCTGCGCTGAAAACTCAATAAAAATGAAGTTACACACAAGATTAAATGATATGAGTTTGATCTAAACATCGAAAGGTTTGTTTTTAATTGTATAATAAAAAACAAATTTGGTGAATAAAAAGAACTAGTCAAGAAATGAGGTTAGAGCTTCTATCTAAATTAAGTGAAGTCATGAGTTTCAATCTAAACTAAGTAAGCCTTGAGGCCTCATATATTTAATAAGAGTTATTTTTAAGGAACTTAATTAGATCATTGATAAGCATCCAAAAACGTAGTTTTTACCCCTAATTAGTATGATGTTAGAGCTCACTTTTGGACTTGAATTAAAGTAATATATATCCACAAGGAAAAAACCTAAAAAGGAATAAATCAAAGAAAAAGCCTACAAAATGATATAAAAAGAGCAAAAAAAGAAAAGTCAAGTATGAAGCCCAAAGTCATTGTTCCAAATGGTCAAAGCCTTGAATGAATCTTAGTGGATTAAATCTAAATGAGCCCATAAATTATCTACAAAGCTTAAGTCCAATTGAGGCCCATTAAGGAGATAAGTGAAGTGAGACTACTAAACAGAAGATGGAGCATGGAATCACTTTAAGGTTGATATTTAAGAATCTAGCATGTGTAAAATATGGAGAATATTGTGACAACTCAACCATCCAAGAAAGATTGTCAGTATCTTCTAGAATGTCACTATATATGGCAGCTTTATACAAAATTGGCAACAATGGTGGCAAGGATTTGATTTTCAACACATGTTTTTCATTGATCTTTGACCACAATCATTCAAAGATTTTATTCTTGACATTTTCTTCCACAAATGATTTGATTAGCAATCAAATCAAATATTATATAATATTTTGCAATTTTCCCCTTTTAGGCTCCCTATGGATCTATAAATAGGGAGCTCTATTCATTGTATTGATCATCAAGAGTTGAGAGCAAAACTCATTCTAATAAAGTTCTTTTCTTCCACTACACCAGAATATGTATTTTCTAATAGCAAAATGCCGTTACAATAATTTTTACTAACGGTATTTATGCGTTAGAAAATCGACGTTAGTAATTTCTAACAGGTCTTGTTGTAACGGTTTTATGCCGTTAGTAAATAAAAACTTCTAACAATTTACTACCGTTAGTATTTTCTAACGGCTGTTTAGTGTTAGTATTATTTGTTAGAAGTTAGTAACACAACCTAGTTACTAACAACATTTTGCTGTTACAATTTTTGGAATTGTATATAAAAAAAAATTATGCTTGTTCTCTTACATAATTCTTCTACAACCTACTCAAACATGCTCCTGATCAAACTTCTACATAATAACCAACAATTTCATGTACAATATATGATATAAATAATCTCATTACAACAAAACTTACAATCCATTTGCAATTAATATAAATAATCTTGTAGATTTCATAATTCCACCAAAAAAAAAAAAAAAATGGCATCTATTTTGATTTTTCAACTTTTATTCTGATGAACCCAAATCAAACCATATATGACTATCTAAAGAATACTGACTAGTAAGCTCATTGGCTAGTGAAGGTATTCTTGACGTCCTCTCTCACATCCTTGCAAAATAGTAATATAGTGAAGTAGGTGAATGACTTGTGCTCTTTGACCTACGATACAAAACAACAAATGTTAAGAGGAATCACGATACTAGTTTAAAGAAACCAATGCAGTTCCTTGAATAATAAACAAGATTAAGATTGAAAACTATCCAACAGAGAAATTCATTACCTTCTTTGTTAGTAACACCAATAATTGCAACATTTGTTTTTTATTCCAAAAAAATTTCAACTCTCGCAAAGGTTTCATATATCTGGACAGTTGCAAAAAATGGATTATACAATCTGGTGCCTCAATTCAACATTGATAAAATTGCACAGAAGAAAAACTTAGAAAATCCAATTAGGGTATATAATGAGATACACTGGTGCGGTCGCAGCTTATGGAATACTAGGCAATTTTCTGAGTTTCCATTATCTAATGAACCTATCACACGTTTAACACTAGCTGAAAAAAAAACTCTCACTCTGAACTAAAATACAAGATTCAATTAGATAGTGGCTTCTAAAAATAAGAGTTGCGTACCTTTATGCAACAATACTTAGCCTTGGTCAACTGTTTGTGTCCACTTGTTGTTGTCGTCACTAAAAGAAAAAGTAAATCATAAAAAGAAAGAAACAAAAAACTGAACACATGCGTTATGTGTTATAGGTTCTAGTTTTACAGGTGCAGATAACAGAATAGGCATAGGATACATACTAAGAAATGTTGTTGGACATTTTACAGGTGTTGGATCTTGCTCTAATTCAACAGGCACGTCTGATGCTGTAGAATCCACAAGCCTTCTGGAAGTCTGGGCAATCAACCAACATCTGACACATCAAGTTGGAAACTGATTTGAAAGGAGTGATAGACTTCCTTAATGGGATCGACACAAATATACCATGGCAGACTACTACTATTACAAACTCTGTTTTACTGTTATTTCCTAAGTTTGATGTATAAAGGTGAACTTTGCCAGTAGAAATAGGAAGCATGTGGCTCACTTACTTGCAAGGCATGCAAATGTAATCTCTCTGGTTCGTATCCACTCTGTGATCCATCAGACACTGAAGGACGATTCCTTGTTTTGTATTGTTGAACCTTAAACTTCTTCTATATATATATATATCAATAATTAAAAAAAACCAAAAGAAAAACAAACAAACAAATGGAACACAAGTAATTAGAGTTGAAGGCATGTTAGCTACTAGTCTACATATTAGGAAATAAAAACAAAGACTTACAGAGTCCATTCATAGTGTGAAGAGAGTTCACAAACCACTAAATATTATCCATCTACATATATAGTACAAGCGTCTGGAAACAACGCACTGCAATTTATAAATTACAAACCTCCCTTCATTGACCACATGTTTTCTGGTAGTTCAAGGAGAGTTTATTAAGATGTAGTAACAAGTCAACAAAATGTACAGTTTATTTAAGCAAGCCATGAGCTATTAAAGGGCCACCTCATCAGATAAAAAGGCAGCTGGTCATAGTCATTAAGGAAAGCAGACATTCCAGCTTAGGAAGGGGCAAGATAGCTATACCTTCACAGAATCCATCACGTGAAATTTGGATTGAAATTCACAAATGTATATTGCATGGTCTGCCAATTAGAAAATGCATTAGTTTAGGGAAGATATGAAAGGTTTGAGGAAGGACTACATCAGCACAATCATACTCTCGAAAGCGAAAATCAGTGCAAACAAAAACGATTATATTAACAACTCTAAATATTAGAGAATGGTGTAAAACAAAGCCATTGCTATTAAAAAAGAGCAAGATCGAGAATGTAAAATATGTATGATGCATGAATGTCATAAATTTTTTGGAGAATCACACTGTAATTTATATGTCCAAGATAAAATCTATGCAATAGAAGACTCTAATTTATAAACAACTAAATTGTAAATGTGGGGTACAAGTCCAGATCAGATATTGGCAAACTTAAAGGAATTAAATTCAGTTACAAGTCACAGACGAATGTTTCCAAACTAATTCAACAAAGGGATTTAACACAGACAGTAGATGAAGACTGAGAAGTTCTTTTTTTTTTATCTTAATTTTTACTTCTAGGATATTGATCAGAAAATATAAAATAAAATGGAATATTACTCTATCATAAAGGACTAAGGGCTCCAAAATATTGAGTGGCTCGATATGGGCATTTGGAAAATAAAGGCAATGCAAATAATGATTCTTACCACCTACCTTTATTTACAAAAACTGAAACTGGTCGAAAGGTTTTCATGAGCTTGTGTAATGCATTTTTCAATGCCATCAACAAGGGCGTAATCATTTAGTAAAACAGGAAAAGAAATTAACAATTCAAAGACGTACAAATCGGCTTAAGAAGTTTTACTATTGAAATACATACAATGGACTGTGGAAATCTCAAAAAGAAAAAAAAAATCTCCTAATAATGCACCAAACTGAGACACAACATATGATAGAGTTATTCTACTGAAGTTGTCCTTGTCTTACAAATCGGGAATGGCGCAGGAGATCATTAATCAATTAACATAACCCAATTACAATTAATTATATAGCTAGCTTGATCAATTAGAGCTTTATCAAAAAAATCAAATTCATGTAGGTGCAAATAAGATCTAATAATCTACTCAATATAATTAACTTGGGGGAGATTGAAGAAGCAAAAGAAAAAAAAAAGGATTCCTCGCAGGTTGAGGAAATTCAATAGCTATTTACCTTATTAAAAGTTTGGCAAGACGAATAAGAGAATAACAATTTTGTCCAAATCGAAAAATCAATCAATTTCTTTAGATTGCTTTTCTAGAGTTTTGCACAGTTCTTCAGGATTGTAATTTTGTAATTTTAAACCCACCCTCACAAAAAAAAAAAAAAAAAAAACAAGAACACTTTAATTTTGATGTAAACTAAGGAATTAGAAGAGAAACCAGAAAAAGAAAAAAAGAGAGAAAATCCCTAACTTTACAGAAACACCAACAATAAATTGCAAGATGCAACAATAAAAAAAAAAAAAAAAAAGGAAGATGTTTACCTTTAACTACTCGATCGATCTCTGCTACTTTCTCCAACCTTGTATATAACCCTTGATTTTGATATCAAATTAATGAGAAAGGGAGAGAGAGAAAGAGCAATTGAGAAGATGGTGTGGGGGAAGGATTTATAGAGTTGCAGATCGACGATGAGAGAGTTATTGGAGGAGGAGAGTTCTTTTCATGGTGGAAGAGGAAGAAGAGGGAGAGTTGGGATCGGGGAAGTTAATTCTTGAGGAAGTTTTAATTTTTTTACTAACACTTTCCTTTATCATGTGATAAGCACATGGAATAAAAAAATTATTTTCCTAAGTAACTACTTACATTATTAAGCTGTTAGTATATTTTTTCAATGCTGTTACTAAATAAAAAAAAAAAAAATTTAATTAATACTAACGAGTTTTAAGAAATACTAACATCATAACACCGTTACAAGCCTTCTAACAGCATTTTGCCGTTAGAAATTAAAAAAAGCCTGCGTTACTAAAACCCAGTTTTGGTGTAGTGTTCTTCTTCTTCTTTTTAGTTTAGTTAGTTTTTATTTTATGTCATTTCATTTAGAAGAGTTTAGTTTAGTATTACGCTAGGCTAATCTCTCTTTTTCAATGGAGATATGAAGCCTTTTCATTTTATGTAGTAGTTAATATATGAGTTATTAAGCTTTAATCCATTAGAGTAATTCTGGAGGTCAAGGATCTAGCGCTTCGAGAGAATGTTAGAGGTAAATAATTGCAATGATTTATTTGTGAAATGAAACATATTACGGTGTTTATTTACTTTCTTCTGAAAACTTTAAATTCTTTTAGTAGGTGGAATATACACTTTGCTATAACTATTTGGGGACACATTGAGTGACGGTCTGGAAGACGAACGTACTCTTTCTTGCCACCACCATAATAGTTGTACATTGTGTTGTAATCCTTTTCCTCACATTTTAATGATAAGAAGTATCTTTGATTCTCCAGAATTGATAGACTCTAATGTAGATAGAATAAATGTTTAATGTCATATCTTTCCATTATGCATTTCGAATCATCTTAGTGTGTAATGAGTATCTATCTACAGATTAATCTTGATAAATCTATATATTAATTAGTTATTATATATTTGAATTGGTGGATTCAATCTCTTGAAATTCCCATCATATTTATCTTCCTATAATTATTTCTTACACTATTAGTAGTTAATAACCAATACCTTGCAAAATTATTTTTCCCTTACTCTTTAGATTAGTAAAAATGATTTTTTTTTTCTTCATTTAACTTGGTTCTCTCTTAGACGTGGATTCGATAACCCTTTCTTCAAGCTATACTCATTTTAGGTAGTCAAAGCAAGGTTTTGAAAAGCATGATCTAATTAACGACTATTTCGCGCCCTTTCAATCATACCCGGGTCTATTTCAAATTCCTTTTAGTATACTTTACATTTAATTAGTTTCAAAATAATGGAATCCGTGTTACATATTTCTCTTACTATGACGCTAACAGATTGTGAAACATTTATTTTTCAATAATCATCCAGTGATCCCTTCTTTTCCATAATCTTCAAGAGTACTTACATAGCTCACTACAGTTTGATGACATTTGATTCTTATATCACTCTCTCATTTATTTGAGGTATATTAAAAAAAATAAAAAAAATTTAGTCGACTAGATCCCAACATGCAATATATAATGTTTTTGTTGGTAACAATTTTCAGATTAACCGATTTATTGTATTAAATTCTTTAAAAACTAAAGTATAAGACATAATCTATTGATAAATAAATTGTCTGAAAGCTAAAGCAGACTGTGAATGGTTTCAAAAGAACTATTGTAAACATTATACATGCCTATATGATTTGTTTCATCTTCAATATGATGATATCACACTATACCTGGCTGGTACTAATCTCTTTAATTGTATATAAATGTTTAACACCTGATCTAAAGTCTAAACGCTATCAATATAATATTAATATTTTGCATGCCTAAGCATGTAGCATGTGATAGTAGTTTTACGTTCATTAAACTAGTACAAACATGCTAAACTTGTACTTCTATTGGAAGGGATACATATTTTCAATGTTGGAAAGAAATCAATGATTGATACAAGGGAGTATAACCAACTAGTCGACCAGATCAATTTATAAACGACAATATCTCTTAAACATTATATGTCACTAAGGATGATTTGTGTTAATACCTAATTTAATTTGTGTTTATCTCTAAGATAGACTCATGTTCATGAATATTCACCATTTAACATGTATACGAGTTGGATTATTTTACCTAACCATATAAACTGGTGGTTAAGAGATAACCATCAAATTCCATTATGGTAAAATTAGGTGTTATAATTAAATAATTTCCATTAAAACTAATGCATGTAGTTTATATAAGATGAGAATGGAAATGGAAGCAAACGAGCAAAATATATATATATATATATATATATATATATATATATATATATATATAGAGAGAGAGAGAGAGAGAGAGAGAGAGAGAGAGAGAGAGAGAGAGAGAGAGAGAGAAAAGCTCATCTTTCTGAGAATGGTTCATATATATGAAGGAAAAGGCAGAAGGAACGCAGAAATCATTTTCTAAGGTATATCAAACTTTTATATTATTTTTCTTGATTTTACATATATTTTAATGAGTTAAGACTTTATATCATGATGATATAAGTTGGTTGATAAGTCCTCAAAAGTGTATATTTATCCCCCAAATAACACCTTGTTTGTATATCACTTAGCTTATATTATTGTGTTATATCTATTAATTAGTGCTTTCTTGTCATTTGTGTAGGTTTCATGAGCCAAAATGCGAATATTGTGTTAAAGCCCGCCAAAAGTCAAGAAAAGCCACCAAAAAGGTGTTATTTGCACAAGAGGAGGAGAATTGATATTTGTACCCACAGATCTGCTAAGGGCACCCCACAATTGGTCCTATTGACTTGACTTTATGTCAAAGTGGGACTGTCCAAATCTCAGCCCAAATCGGGTCCTATTGAAGCCCACAAGTCAGAATTTTTATTTTAGGCCTTATTTAAAGTCCAATCATAAAAAAACTCTACAAAGAGATCCAGAAGTCTGATTTGGGCCCATGAGTTATCAAACTGAAGGTCTTGGTCCAGGGTACAACTTAAGCCCAAAATAATTAGGTTTTACTAAAAACCTAATGCCTCTAGAAGACCAACAGTAGCAGCCACGAATTTGACCTAATTTGGAAGTCTTTGTATGCAAGTATTATGCTTTGTATTTCCTATATAAGAGAAGTAGTAAATAGGGTTTAGGATAGTCAATGCTTGAGAGGCAAAAGTTCATATTCTTTTTCTTTTGTATTGAACTCAATTATTATCAATATCAATCCATTAACTTTTCCCTTATGATGTTTTGTTATTTATTTATTTATTCCATGGTGTCATCATCAAGGATGAGTAGCTAAATGCCTAAATCTCCTTAGGGGGATGCTTGAAGCACTCTAGATAATGCAAAAGCACCATGTTTGTTCTTAATGTTCATTGTGATTCAAAGTACTTAATGGTTATTTACTTCTATCTACAGTAGGAGGTAAGTATGATTATTTGCATGTTATTGTTATCCATGTTGTTAAAATACTATTGTTAGGGTCTAGGGAGACCTAGCTTTGATGGTTGTGTTTATATTGATTGAAGATGTGTAGTGAAATAGCTGAGAGGTGGTTATTACATATCTGCAGTTAGTATCTTTTATTGGAACCCTTTTGTAATTAAATCAAATAGCTGAGAGGTGATGATTTAGTTATGAATTAATATGTTGAGTTAATTAAATTGAATAGCTAAGAGGTGACAATTTGATTAATGATACATATTCAATAGCATGCATAAGAGAATCTCGTTTTAATTAGTTGGAATCTATGCTGTCAGGGGCGGCGCTATTTTAGAAAGGGGTCGCTTCGCTGCAGCAAAATAGCGCCTAAAACGCTTCGATCAGCCTGGGCGGCGCCTAGGCGCAGCGCTCTGCTCAGGGCGGTCAACACAGAGGCGCTCAAGCGGCCCAAAATAAGAAAAGCCCATGGATGAGTCCAGAATTAAGGCTGCTGCTGTCCTCTTCTCCGCTGCTGCTGCCTGCTGCTTCTTCTCTCTTCTCTCTACTCCGGCTGCTGTCTGTAACTTTGTAAATTCTTCTTCTTCTAAATTTGTTTCACTTCTAATTTTCTAAATTTCTTACATGCCCTAATTCTTAAATCAAACCCAAACCTAATCAAATTCAATTTTTTCTTTAAATTTTTTAATTTTGATGTTAGGATTTTAATTTTCGATTTGATGTTGGAATTTTAATTTTCAATTGTATTTTTAATTTTTGTATTATGTCAAGGTTAATTTTTGGATTGTATTTTTAATTTTTTAATTAGAGTATTGTTGGCAACAGTAGACAGTATGCTGTATTGCTTTGCTGTCAGGGGTCTGATCAGGGCGCCGCCTGGGCGGTCGAGGCGGTGAGGCAGAAACCGAGCGCCTGGCGCTCCGCTCCGCCCCTGACAGCATAGGTTGGAATAGCTAAGAGGTGACTAATTAATTGTTATAGATTGAACATGAAAGAATAATATGTTATGTTTGCATGATTTAGTTTGTGGATATCAACTCTTCCTCCTATGTCATCATAAGATCTTCTTTTCATCTCTACCATATTCTTAAGTTAGGTTATTTACAGTTTATTATTATTGCCTGTAGGAAGTAGAATTACATCTCTCTTATTTGTGATTCATAGTGGTGTTACTTAATTATTGTTTTCAATTGTGTTTGAGCTAAGACCTTCACCTTGGAGGTGGGTACGACCCTTGCTTGTTACTTGTCTACTTTGATAATCAATATATACAGGCACAAGAAGGAACTTCAATAAAAATATAATTTTTTGATAGGTGGAGACACCAATTTCCATTTATCATTGGTCATTGACTCACTAGTGTTGCTAAGTGCTAACCTAGTATGGATGTCCAGTTGACCAAGATAAAGCAAACAAAGTCCTTTACTTTGTATCTATAACTTTTTTTTTTCTTGTAAGATCAAAACTGTAGTTGGTGAAAATAAAGATTTTTTCCTCCTTAAATTTTTATGTTGTAATCAATCAAATAAATGTAGGAAAACAAATCTAAAATAAAACATATTATGGATCATAAATTAATATAGATTCCCTTTATGGTAAAATTAGTTGTTATTAGTAAATAATATTCATTATTTTTTTTTTCTTTTGTATAGATATTCAAATTTCTTTGTGGTTAGAAGAAAAGAACCATTTATTTTATTGATAAAGTCAAGAAAATGATTTTTCTTTGTTGACAAGAAATAAGTTAGTCACTGGGGCAGCCAACGTCATTGTAATTATTAGATTTTTTTATTTTTCAATAAAATAAAACATTTTATTGATTAAAGTCAAGAAATCACACAAAAGTAAAGGAGTGGTACAAACAACACTGCAAATTCTTTCTGGATAACAAACCCGATTCATTTAAATACATTTTCGTTAGATGTTTTAATCTATTAAAATATTATAAAAAACGACTCGTTCCGTAAAAGAAAAACTACTGCAAGATTGGTGATTTACCAGAATTACAAATTGCTATGAGAAATCTAATTTCTATATGCGAGGGAAGGAAGCCTTAGGGGCAGTATCTGGAGCAACAACAGATCAAGTGCCAGATCGAGCCGTCCAATTCTACCAGAAGAAAGATTCTTGAAAGACAATCCCAGGGAATATCGGGGAATGGGTATGATATATTTATCATCTTCTTCTAAACTTTTGAAATAAATGACAACTATTGTAAATCTGTGATGGAAAAAGAGAGGACAAAGAGAGACATAAAATTGATTTTAAACTGATTTTATTAGATAACAAAAAGTTATTTTACACAAGAACTACATACCTTATATAATAGAGGTTTTTGGACATACCCCCATAAGTCGAAATTTGAGATACCCCTATTTGAAAAAAATTTGAGATACCCCAATTCAAGATGTGGTGTTATCTTAGCCGTCCATCATAATCCATCATAAAACTCACCTACGGCTGTGAAGCTCTTCTGTCTTGAATTGGGGTATCTCAAATTCTTTTTCAAATGGGGGTATCTCAAATTTCGACTTTCAAATGGGGGTATGTCCAAAAATCTCTATATAATAACCGAAACTAACACAGGATAGTCCTAAAGTACCCTTAACATCCACCCTCATACAAACAATGTCGACATTGGGAGTTTGCTATGAACATAAACAAGAGACACGTAAACGACCCATAACTACTGTTAATACCAAACATCAATACTAATTAATATAAAGAAATCCGACTGCAAGGTGGGTGTCGGTTGCCAAGGGGCCCGATAAACTTCTGCCAATGCCAATGCGAAGAAATCCAACAACATGAGGGGGAGAAGGTCAGTTGCAAGGCTGAGATACCATATGCCAATGCCTACCATAAAATGCTACTGCCATACATATACACTGCCAAATACTACTGCCAACTGCTAATATAATGCCATTCAAACATTTCTACAAGCACTTCAAATACCATGAACCATCTTCAAATTAAACTAAGTGCACAAACCCACAATGTCTACAATTAATCAAACACATTTGAAGATGAACTTCAACCTAGTTTCAATTAAACCATCAATGTTAAACCAGCTACTTCAAAGACAAGAATTCCATTCAGGAATTTCATCAAATAGTTTATAAGCAAACTTCTTAACCAATTTCCAATCTAAATAACAACCCACATCACTACTTTGTGAAACCAATTTTACAAAAACCGAAACCAAATTAAACCTTCTACAAAACAAGAAGGCAACCATACCTAGCAGATCGGACCTACAAACCAACAAAACCACATCACAAAAACTAGCTTGTCACCAACAACACCTAAAACAAACAAATATAATGAAGACTCAAAATACAACCTGGGATTTTTTAGGCTCTGATACCATGCATGATAACTACTTTAAATTCGTGATGCAGAAATACACAAAATAGATAAAGAAAAGAGAGAACAAAAAAAGACAAAGAACTGATTCAGTATGGTTCAACTTCTACAACAGCTGGAGCAGATGCAGTAACTACAACCGGTTCTTTGCCTTTTCGACTTCTCTTCTTTGGTGCAGTCGACATTTCTAATACTGGGAATATACTGTTTTATAAAATTTGGGAATCCCTAAAATCTGGTCATTTTAAGAGATAAAAAATAGTCGAAATTCCATGACAATTGTACACAAAAACATTTCAAGTAGCGCATACAAAAAATAGGAGTACTTACACACATTTTAATAGATAAAATAGTCGGAATTGAGAAAATTGTATGAATACTTCAACATAATACCTATGAATATGGAAAGTACTTCAAAACCATAAAACAAGAAACAAGGAAAATTAAAGATCATCATCAGAATCATCGTGAAATTCCTGGTATGCATTCCACATCTGCACACGTAACTGATCCCTCCAATTGGTCCAACTTGTCGAGGAATGCATATTTAAACCAGGGCCATCGTTCCACTGAGCTTGTTCAACACCTTCTTCCCCATCCTCTTCATTGTCTGAATCGGATGGTGGACCATCAGGATCAAACTCATCATCGGGGTCTACGTCTTTCAGGAAATTATGCAAAGCAACACAGGCTAATATAATCTTTGAATGAACGCGGATGTTATGGTGTGGGGAGTTTCTAAGGTACGCGAACCGCATTTTCAATACTCCGATAGCCCTTTCTACAACATTCCGCAAAGATGAATGTCGGAAGTTGTAAAGTTCAACGCTATTTTGAGCGACATTTCTGCCAACCTCTTTCAGGTGATATCGTGCATTACGGTAAGGGGTAAGGAACCCTGGCACTAAACCGAATCCGGCATCTCCAAGATAATATTTACCAGGGGGTATTTCAAGCCTATGACCACGTCGGCTAACAGCACATCGTAACAAACGACCATCGTGAGCGGAACCTTCCCAACCAGTTAGAACGTAAGTGAACTTCATACTAAAAGTGCACGCAACCAAGACATTTTGTGTAAGCTCCCCCTTTCGGTTACGATACCTAGCCTGATTTCTTAAAGCAACATTTACCTTGAAATGTGTCCCATCAATTGCACCCACAGCATCCTAGAGAAAAATCAATTTTTTAGATTTTAAGTTTTTTGAAATGTATGTATTATAAAAAACAATTATTTGTTTTGTCGAAAACATTAATTAGATTGCTTAACCTTAAAATAATGGTGCCAGTTGTGGTATGTTCCATTATCTGCAAGAGGGGAGTTCTCTGCCGTCGCATTGGTCACAACCTCTGTGTATAAGCGAAGGACCGCCTTGAGAACCAAATGGAAGAAACGATTAACAGTTTCTGTAGATCGATAAAATGAATGTGCCGTTCTTCGATTCCGCTCATCATGCCCTACTGTTATAAGGAAGATGGCTACTTGTTCCTCAACTTTGAGATATCTGGAAGACCTTAAACCGAGTGTACGTAGTCTACGACACAATGAATGGAATGCAAACCGATTCATTCTAAGCTGGTGGTGACAGACCCTATCATTCTGCATGTAAAAACTTTCCAAAATCTGTCTCCGCAAACCAGTTCGATTAATACGAGGTGCTCTAGGGGGTCTATAATTGTTCACTACCATTGTACACCACCATTGGTATGCCATAACCATATATGCAATAACAAGGACAACTACAGCTATCAATATCCTACGTTCTTCCTCGTTCGGCATTCTACAAAACCCCAAGACTATTACAGTTCGATGAATACGAGGAAAGATTGTATATCCCATATAAACCAGATAATATATTATATATAGAAAATCATAATGTTATTACATAAATTAAAACCGTAATCATTCGACATGTCCTAAATTCGATTACATTTGCAAAAACTTCACATAACGAACAACAACTTGACCAACACAGCAATCACAACCATCAACAACAGGACAACCAACTTCTTCACCAACCACCAACTGTCATTGACAACAATTGTATCATCTAGGTTGGGGATACACGTTATAGCCGAAGTTGATGACCCACATGACATTGTACATGTACTGTGATGGGGTAATGCTTGGGAACAAGCAAGCTGTACCTCTTCATCCAAGCTTTTATAATACGCCCAGAGACGTCGAGCTTGTTCAAAGGAAGTACACCCCTCCCAAACTGCCCCTGGATATTGATCCACCTGGCTACTACATTGTCCCCAGGTGGTATAAATGCCAGGATTTCGTCCATAACGAACTAGGTAACAAGCATACTTTCTAGGCATGTTTGGTCTGTAATCATGCATGTATACCAAAAATTACAATACAATAACCATTTTACGATATCCAGGGGATTAAAGACAAACACAATGTATATTATAAATGCAGCACAAGACAAACACAATTTGTAGGCTTAACAAAAATTTTGTGACAGTGGAGATCGTACATGATTGAATTACAATATAACATGAAACACGATAATAGTCCAGTACTACATGATTGTATTAGTATATGCAGATATCAAAGTGTAAGATGAGAAATGATAATATATGCAGATATTAAAAGTAAACATACGAGACAAATACGAGACAAATATGCTTTGATTGTAAAAAATATCAAAATAGGTCAACTAAAAAGAAAAAGTACCTTCAGCAAAAACAGCAAAACCAAGCTTAGACAATAGATACTTCTTCGCCAACGAACAACAAACTGTTAACAATAACAATAAAGAAAAATATAAAGACTGTCCTAACATACAACTGGAATATTGAGAAGGAAGACGAAACATTTACCCCGATTGTTTATCAACTTCTGCAATAAGCGATTTCCCCAGGTACCAACGCAACCACGTGCAAAAAATCGATAACATAAACCCAAAAAAAAAACACACATTATTATTCATCCATGACACATGCGCAATAAAAATATTGAATCTATTCTCATTTCAGTAATTTTTTTAGCATCCTAATATACATTATTTCAGTAAAGTAAAATCCCCAATTTATTTCAGAATTTTTTTTTTATAAATTTGCAATACAAATTCATACTACCACATGGAATATTATTAAACAGCAGATAAGTAAACATCAAAATTAATGTCAGGAATTTCACTTTGCCTTTGTAGATTTACAGATGGGTTTATGTGACTAAACATAAAAATTTACATATAGACAGACAAATATAATTGTCAACTTTACCAAGCACAACAACGTCATTTAAAGCAGCCATAAACTTAGGAATGCCATGTACAAGCAGTATCGATTTGTAGTAATAAAAACAGCAGAATCCCCAAATCTAAAAATAAACCATAAACAATTGAGAATCTATCAAGATTGATTAGAAAAATCCCCAAATCTAAAAGTTTAAACCCTAAAAATTAAAAATTTATGAGCAAAATCCCCAAATCTAAAAGTTTAAACCCTAAAAATTGGAAATTTATGAGCAAAATCCCCAAATCTAAAACCCTAGGTCAAGAATCAAGCGAAATTCCCATAAAATTAAATAACCCTAACAATATTCGAACTTGATTTTAAACCCATTATCTATTTCTCTACAGACTGTATGAAGATAAGAAGAAGAAGTACAGATCGAAGAAGAAAGGAAGAGAAGAAGTACAGATCGAAGAAGAAAGGAAGAGAAGAAGTACAGATCGAAGAAGAAAGGAAGAGAAGAAGTACAGATCGAAAAAGAAGAAGGAAAGATCGAAGAAAAGATCGAAAAGAAGGAAAGGAAGAGAAGAAGGAAAGATCGAAAAAGAATAAAACAAGAAGAAGAAGGAAAGATAGAAGAGAAAGGAAGAACAAATTACCTGAGAAGAAAAACTTGTGCGCCGTCAGTTCACCATTTTCGTCGCTCTGCTCTAGGGTTCTTTGTTGCTATTTCTGTTTTATGACAAAAAAAAACAGATAGAAAGTATGTTTTATACGTCGGAAAAGAACCGAGAAAATCAACCCTGGAAAACAAGATCCACCCCCCCCCTGGAGATCGTTTTCTCGGTTCATCCGCGTAAATTTGCTCACGTGCGCGTAAATTGGCAAAATGGTTCCGGGTAATTTTTGGGTTATCAAACACCGGCAAAAGGCCTTTGAACCGAGTAAAACCCATTTGCCGGTTATCAAACAGACCCTTAGATAACAACAAGTTACATTACACAAGAGCTGCATACCTTATATACTAACCTAAACTAACATAGAAAACTCCTAAACTACCCTTAACAAGAAGATTTCATCCATATGTAGTGCGATTGTTTTTTTTCTTAACGGAGACAGTTGTGACAAGACTCGAGAAACGGAACAATGACATAATATCTATGAATGTTGCTTCAATCACTTAATATTGTGAAGTTGGAAGAATTTTCATGTTCTTCATTTGAAGTGGGATTCACTAGATACATACTAGAGGATGATCATTGAAAAACATACCAAACAACAAAATTTAGGATTTAAAGGAGCATCGCCGCTTACAAAAATCGATATATCAAAAACTAAAAACGAGTTTACTGTAGTTTCGGCCTGACTCCTGAGCATGAACACCAAGATATATATTTTTATTATATTGAGAGAATAAACTTAAGGGTAATGACTTGGGCACTGGGTAAATACATTATTAAGAATGGGAAAGAGTCCATGTTCTTTTGTTAATATTAAAACAATTTGAATTTTGTGCTTGGATAGGAAATCATCACCCTTGTTGCGGATCAAGCTTGTACAATTGGAATATAGCCGATTTTTTTTTTTTTTTTTGTAGTTCCACTTACTAGAAAAGTGTAATCCTTCGCAATTTGCAAAGCAAGAGACGAGAAGTGGAATGTATAAAGTTTAGCAATTGTGACAAATCTGAAAAGAAAGCATGATTTGCAAAACAAATATAAGTTGGAATTGTAGTTGTATCCATCAGACTTTAGATTCCATTTCAACTTCAACTTATGTATTTCAAGATGCATTTGTGATTTTTGCTTTTCTTTTCTTATTAATGATCTGCGATTGAACAGTTTAATATTTACAAGAAAGTTAATGAACGTTATGACAGATAAAAAAACCATACTTATGTTTTAGTACTCCTCACTGTCAACCGGAATAATTAGCGCCAAAAACTTAATAAGATACACAAGATTAAATGAGATGAGATTCATAAATGATTGGTTTAGTCTATGATTATATAATGTAAACCAAATTTGGTGAAATAAAAGAACTAGTATCGAAATGAGGTTAGCTTCAATCTAAACAAAGTTTGAGGTCTTGATTGATTCACACACTTATGTGAATTGGCAAACTAACGAATCATGAGCATATGCTTCCTTCTCTAGCTACAAACTGACTTCGATACTCAATTTGGGCGTCAGTTCAAGTTCGTAACAGTACAATGTCCTTCCAAATTTCATGTGATAATTGCGATTAGGTTTTGCATGCTCCCACGGAGATTGCATTAAATAAGATGTTTCTATACACTAATACGCCCCAACCAGAGTTAGTAATTTTGCCATATATATAATTCACGTTAATATCATTGATCAATCAAGCAACTGACTACGAATTGATATCATATCTTCTTCCTGCTGCAAGTATATTCATGTAAATAATGTCAGTTTCATTTTTTTTAAATCATCTCATGTGCATTAGTAATGTTTACAACCATAAGTTTCTTCGACCTAAAATTACTACACTACTACCCTGGTACGAGTGTGTGTATTACACGAAAGCAGGTTCCTTAGACGGTTAATTTGGTTAACTTTTATATTTTGGGCTTTAAGTGAGTGTGATCATGTGTAATTGTTAGTGGATTTGGATGTCTAGTGATGTAAAACCATGTATACAGATTATTTTAATTTTCATTTGCGAAAACTAGGACCGATGTTTCCTTGCATGTATAATTTTCAATGTTCCGTCTATCTAAAAATGCGGGAAAATGAATCATATACTGTTGGGAAACATATTACAAGGTAAGTGATTTACTAGATTTACAAAGCACCAAAGAAGTTTAATTTTAGCTAAACTATGAGTTATGCAACAAAGTAGGGTCAAATTCCCAACTTATGCAACCAATTAAATTAGGTTTAAAATAATCAACAAACTTTTAAGTTTTTGCAATTTATGCAATGTCGTTAACAATCCTTAACAGATGTTAGGTTTTGCTGACTGTATTCTATTTTAAATTTTTTTTATTGATGACTGTGTAATAATTTATAGTTGACAATATTATTTTTTAATTTTTTTTTTTTTTTAAGATTTTAAGTTCAATTTGACGAATCCAATAGATTGAGAATTAGAAAAAATGAAAATTGAGGTTTAGAAACCAAAGACATACCTTCTTTTGAGATAAACTAATTTTATTTTTATTTTTATTTTAATTTTATAAATTTAAATTTTATGGATAAGCTCAACGAATTACACAAAAGTAGAGGACAAACGCGCTATAAACTGCGCGACAAGTTCTTTCTGGATAGCAAACCCGATTCTCGTAAATACATATTCGTTCGAACCCGCAGTCATCACTTTGCTATCCATTACCTTTGCACTCTCCTGAGGAGTTCAACTGCTTCTGAGCCTAGCAATCCAAACGTGTCAAATGCAAAGGGGATGAAACTATGTTGGTTAGTCCTACAAGCTCCGTCATGTTTCTCCACTTTTGCTGCTGCTACATTGCTAGCTGCTAGCCCCACCTCAAAAATCTCAACACCCAGCCCAACCATCGGAGACGCCCCTGTAACATCAACACACGCATGTTTACCTTCAGACCAGTTGTAGACCAGAATATCAGCAGGACGTAATGTCGATCTTCCTTCCTTAGGATCAGTAAGAAAGTTAACAGGAGCCTCATTCTTAACCTGTACTCCAGCCCGCCAGAACACATCACACAAGATATCTCTAACGTGGTCATGCATGTACTTGAAGCCAGGGTAATGCTTACAATGGGCCACATGGTCCCTGAAAGCATCAAGTCTGTTCTTTTTTGCACACTGGACAAAGTTCACCATCTGAATATAGAGGGATCATCAATCGATAACGAAGAATGACACGATATTCTACAGGCGTCATGCGTTGTCCAAGCCCTTCCATCGAGATAGCAAGGAGAAAATCTTTGGCATGTTCTGACTGCACACATCCAATCACGGCTTTTTGTCTAGCTGACAACTCAAATTCCCTCTCAAGACTAGAACTAATCTTGTTGTAGTATGCTTCCGCCAAGACAAGTTGGGGTCTGAAGGGGACGGTAGTAGTTGAAGCAAGATTACTGAGATCAAAATCAGGTATAGAAAGATGTAAACTAGCAATGGCAGTATCGAAAATATTACCCATAGGTGCAGCCGCACAACCTCAAAGAATGTGGTCTTGGAGATCTTTGGTTTGCGTACGTGAAGCTACGAAAGCAAACTTCATAACATCAGTAGCACAATAAATACCAAGTCCACCCATATGTAATGGGAAGGTTGCCATACGCCACTGTAGATCGCCAAAACCAGGTCCATCAGAAACCACAATATTCTGAAGGGCTGCACGAAGCTTGTGGTCAAACCATTCGGCTGTTTCCTGAACATAATCAGGGGGGCAAGTACGGAGAGCAAAGGTGAGTTTAGATATTCCCATACAAGAACGTAAAAGTGCCAGCTCACATTGCGGATCTTTTAGCTGTGGTAATAAATCCATAAGCTGAAGTGTTTTATCCACTCGTTGACGAACATTACCCATAATAAAGGATACATCAATACTTACAGCCCCTTCAAGCAACTTAACCCCTCGCCGAGGACATGATATACCAACCGGAAAGATATCTGGATAGGAGCAGTCAGGATCAACAGAAGGCCAGAACAACTCTGTCTTAGACACATTAAGCACGAGCCCAAGAGATGGTCCTCATTCCTGAATGATACGAATAGCTCTAGCCACATGTTTTGTACTACCAACCAGAGTACCATCATCTAAGTACCATGCCTACAACTCCAAGTGGCATTCTGACTGAATGCGGTGTATCAATGGATGTAAGACCAAAGCAAATAGAAGAGGCCTCAAAGGGTCCCCCTGCTGTATCCCAGCTGCTGACCAAATATGAGTAGACCCTAGATACAATCAAGCAGGTTGGCAATAGAGGTATTCGACCCATAGAGCAATAGATGGACAATGACTGCGTACCTCCCGTAGCATAGTAGATCGATCAACAAGGTTGAAGGCATTCTGAAAGTCCACAAGCAGCATAGAAAGCGATATGTCATCCTTGTTGGCATAAACCAACCGATTAATAGCATGCAAAATTGCCTCTGCTACACCAGGCACACCAACCCCAAATTGAAAATCCTCTAGATATTGGACAATATCCTTAAAAACTCCTCTCATGGCAATCTTTGACACCAGGCGACGCCAAACCATACCCACAGCTATAAGGCGAATGTCGTTACCTGGCTTAAGAAGTGGGGTGAGAGGCGCACTAGCTACGAATTCTGCCAAGACCCGTGGGCATCGACCTTGTAGCCATAAGTTCACAACCAGTGTCATAGCCTCTATAAGATCTGTGACTACAGCGGATGCAGTCCCACTCATAGCATCCAATAGGTGTTGGGCCCGGAGACCATCTCTCCCACAAGACGTCCCTTTGGGGAAGGACCCGATGCATGATAATATCACATCCCTCTCAACTGACAGAGGCGACTCAAGTAAAGGAATGTCGGGGACAGATGGTGGTGGATGCTTCGGGTGTTTATCCTCTAAAGCCCGCTGCATCTCTGGAGTGTTCGGAGCAACCCCTGATGATGCCAACACCTTCACGACTGCTGCAAAGTGCCCGTCTGCAACCTTTATTTTTATTATTTTTTTAAAAAAAGAAAATTTTTATTGATAAGCTCAACGAATTACACAAAAGTAGAGGACAAACGCGCTACAAACTGCGTGGTAAGTCTTTTTCTGGATAGCAAACCCGATTGTCCTAAATACATATTCGTTCGAACCCGCAATCATCACGTTGCTATCCATTACCTTCTGCAATCTCCTGAGGAGCTCAACTGCTTCTGAGCCTAGCAATCCAAATGTGTCAAATGCAAAGGGGATGCAACTATGTTGGTTAGCCCTACAAGCTCCTTCATATTTCTCCACTTTTGCTGATGCTGCAGTGCTAGTTGCTAGCCCCACCTCAAAAATCCCAGCACCCAGCCCAACCATCGGAGACGCCCCTTTTGCAAAGTGCCCGTCTGCAACCTTTTGCAAAGTGCCCGTCTGCAACCTTTATTTTTATTATTTTTTTAAAAAAAGAAAATTTTTATTGATAAGCTCAACGAATTACACAAAAGTAGAGAACAAACGCGCTACAAACTGCGTGGTAAGTCTTTTTCTGGATAGCAAACCCGATTGTCCTAAATACATATTCGTTCGAACCCGCAATCATCACGTTGCTATCCATTACCTTCTGCAATCTCCTGAGGAGCTCAACTGCTTCTGAGCCTAGCAATCCAAATGTGTCAAATGCAAAGGGGATGCAACTATGTTGGTTAGCCCTACAAGCTCCTTCATGTTTCACCACTTTTGCTGATGCTGCAGTGCTAGTTGCTAGCCCCACCTCAAAAATCCCAGCACCCAGCCCAACCATCGGAGACGCCCCTGTAACATCAACACACGCATGTTTACTTTCAGACCAGTTGTAGACCAGAATATCAGCAGGACGTAATGTCGATCTTCCTTCCTTAGGATCAGTAAGAAAGTTAACAAGAGCCTCCTTCTTAACCTGTACTCCAGCCCGCCAGAACACATCACACAAGATATCTCTAACGTGGTCATGCCTGTACTTGAAGCCGGGGTAATGCTTACAATGGACCGCATGGTCCCCGAAAGCATCAAGTCTGCTCTTCTTGCACACTGGACAAAACTCACCATCTAAATATAGGGGGATCATCAATCGATAACGAAGAATGACACGGTATTCCACAGGCATCTTGTGTTGTCCAAGCCTTTCCATCGGGATAGCAAGGAGAAAATCTTTGGCATGTTTTGACTGCACACATCCAATCACGGCTTTTTGTCTAGCTGACAACTCAAATTCCCTCTCAAGCCAGGACTAATCTTTTTATTTTTATTTTTATTTAAAAAAATATTTTTTAATATTAAAAATTATCCAGTCAGCAAAAAAACTAACGTCTGTTAGATTTCAGTTGACGGCGTTGCATAAATTGGGAAAACATAAAAGTTTGCTGATGATTTTAAACCTAATTTAGTTTGTTGCATAAGTTGGGAATTCGACCCTACTTTGCTACATAACTTGACAGTTTAACATTTAATTTTTATTTTTTAGCTGAAAGATTTGGTAGCATACACTGTTTTTTTTTTTTTTTTTGATAGAAACTAAGATTTATTGATTGATAACCCTTTCATACATAAGTCCTCTACAATCATTATCTAGAAATTTACAAAGAAACTGTGGTGGTCGGTTCCACCAAGCTGACATAGAGCTTGAGAGACACGACTCCATGTGATTGGGCCAATTGCATCTCTGATATTCTGGCTGGTTCCACCAATTTCGATCAGCTGCTTGTTTCGATGCCCAATTTGCTAATGCATCTGCGCAAAAATTACCTTCCCTGTAGGTCCAAACCACTTTCACATCTTCAAATTGTTGCATGATCACCTGGGTATCACGAATCACATGAACAATATCTTCATTAGGCTCTTCAATCTCATTTGACAAAGCTCTTTGAACAAGTTGTGAATCAGTCTCCACTATTATTTTGTTTCTCCCCATCTTGTGTAGAACTTTGAGGCCATTTAAAACTGCTAAAGCTTCAACCAGATTGTTAGAGGCAAACATTACAGGAGCAGCAATACCAAACATAAAATCACCATCAGCAGACCTAGCAACACAACCCCACCCAGCAGGTCCTGGGTTATCAATAGCAGAGCCATCAGTATTAAGCTTAATCCAGCCCCAAGGAGGGCGCAACCATCTGATTTGAATGATTTTCTTCCTGGCCACTTTAGGATGTACTACCATTTCTTCAGGTTCAACATTCATGTCGAAGATCATATAAACTGCCCTTGTATGACTTCGTACAGGCTCAGCCTTACCACCGCGAAAAACTGATTCATTCCTTGCAAGCCAAATAAACCACATACATGCTCCAAACTTCATAAGACCTTCTTCAGCATTATTCAAATTATGCAAGGCGCACAACAGTTTCCTTACCGAGCTTTTAAACTCAAGATTCAAACTAACCACGTGATCGATAATATCTTGACAACCACACAAAAGCCATACAGCTCTAGCAAAGCTGCATTTGAAGAATAAATGAATTTGTGTTTCAGGTTGATCATGGCAGAGCACACAACAATCAATTATTTGAAGGTTAAGAGATGCCAAAAACTCCACCGAAGGGACGACACCTTGCAGACATTGCCATACAAAACAACGAACTTTGTATGGTAAATTTAACCTCCAAGCAATTTTGAATGCTTTTTCATCATCATCAGAACAAGTAACTTGAGAATAAATAGAGCTCCATGCACCCACATAAGTCGACTTGACAGTAAATCTTCCAGTCTTGCTCCAACACCAAATTCTGTCATCATTCTTAAAGAAAGATGGAATTGTAATTGAAGTGATCTTTCTAGCAATGTCCTCTGGCCAAAGTGATTTTATCAACTCCCAATTCCATTCTTTATTGCTTGTAGTGAAGAGTTGAGCAACCCACGTAAGTTTAAGATTATCAATCTGTGCTTTGTTAACCTTGTCTCTAACATCTGTCATACACACTGTTGGAACCCAATTGTCTTCAAGAATTCGAGTGTTTAAACCGTTACCTATTCTACATCTTGAACTTTGTAGGATCAAATCCTTGAACTTGAGCAATTGTCTCCACATTGGTGATGCTCCCTGCTTCAGTTGTGCATTGAAGAAATCAGAATTGGGAAAATAGTAGCATACACTGTTACATTGTCATCATTGCATTTGCAAATGGAGTTGTATGAATTTCCATGTCGATTGTATGCAGTTTTGGAAAAGTAAGGGATATAAAGTGGACTGGATATGTATAAATTGATGGTAAAAAGGATTAATGTTTTTTTTTTTATTAATGGTTGTGCATGAAAAAGCTCACTGCTATTAATATTCCGTAAAAAAGAAGATATAAAATGGATTATATAGAAGATTAATGGGCTATTCAGCGGCTCAAAGAACATGACTCCACTACAACAAGCAAGGGATGAGCGCCTGACGCGCGAAAGCCCCTTAGTATATGATATAAAGGCTAACGCGCATACGTTTTCTTGCTGGCCCTAAGTATGCTTTTTCTCATTACGTGTCTAGGTTGCTTTGTTTGTTATGCTTTTTTTCCACCAAAGAACAATTGGACATTTTTATGCACAGTTGCAGTTTTTGTAAAGTTATATCATGGTCATGGAAGTTAAAAGAACCCTTTTAAGATTTGAGCACTCAATGTTAGTACGAAGCATTAGTGTTAGTTGAGGCTTGGAGATTCGAGAACAAGACGTACTCTGCAGTTTCAAGTCTTGATTCACACTCATATAAGATATTTAACAAGTGCCGATGGTTTCTTAGCTAGATATATATGTAGATCATATCATAGCTATATATGCTTCAGAGATATCATATTCTTACTTCAGGTGGGTGGAGATATTGTTCTGTTTTCCTTGTCCCATTCCTTTAATACCAATAACTTCGATTATTGGCCCAATGGTTACGCTCATTGGATAAAAACAGGTTTTTTTCTTTTCTCTCTTATGATCTTGCTCCACTATCAACTTCACAAAATATATCCAGACCAGTCCATGTATTTGAAACTTGAAATTTTGCTTTTAGGAATAAAAGTTTTGTTTTGTGTTTCATGTAATTAGTTAATTTCATATTTAGAACTTAAAATACTCATTTGGTTATGAACTCGCAGTTCTACCATTTGATCTTGAACATGAAGCTCTATATTTCGATTCTATCCAGAAGTTATAGACTTGAAGTTCTTATCCAAAAACTTAGACCAGAAATTTTATCTATAAGCAACACATATGAACCCAACGAATCATAACTCGAAGTTTCAGATTACTTGGCTAGAATTAGTATTTCTCTCTCCATATTGTTATACTTGTGTTTAAACACTTGTATGTTGGTAATTTTTGAGTTTTATCTTGTTCTTACACTTCGATATACGTTCGAATGAAGAATATTAAATAATATGTGGACAAATATTTACAAGTCTAGATTCTTGGTAGAACCATAAATTTCTTAACGAACCCGATGTCTCTAAATATTTGATTTCGACAAAGAACATGAAGTTCTTACTTTAGTACTTGACTATGAGCTTGAAGTATCATATCTTTTATTATGATTTTAAGTTTGAATGTATTGGTTAGGAACCCACTGTTCTAACTTTAATTTGGTTTCGACTTGTATACTTTACTTGAAGTTTGTCCCATATATAATGTATAACAACCACTTGAAATTTGTCATTTCATAAAGAGTTTGTATATAGAGAACGTCGGGTCACCAAATATTCTGCCTTAATTTCTTGTCTTCTTGTTGCCGAAGAAAATAATGAGCTTTATTTTTACAAAATCATGAATCTCGTCCAACTGAAGTGAATGCGTCCTCCTTTAATGGTCGAGGATGAGGCTGTGGTCGTAGTCATGATCGTGGTCGTGGTTAAAATTCTTATAATGATCATGAGGTCACAATAATTCTATTTGGCGAGAACTGCACCACACCATTACATAGGCAAAAATGTTAGTGGTTATGGTCGTGGTCAAAATTCTTATAATGATCATGTTGGTCACAATAATTATACTTGGTATAGAACTGCACCATACCATCACAAAAAAGAAAAAAAAAAAAAAAAAAGCTAAGCCAAACCAAGACGAAGGGAAAGGTGTACAAAATACACCTCCACCCAACTATGAATGATATATATTAATTGAAAAACAGAATTTTTTGAGATATCATATTCTTACTTCAGGTGGATATACGTAGATCATATCATAGCTATATATGCTTCAGAGATATCATATTCTTACTTCAGGTGGGTGGAGATATTGTTCTGTTTTCCTTGTCCCATTCCTTTAATACCACACAATCTTGGGAAAATTGGCGATAACCCCCCACATTATGGTCACTCTTGGCAAAAATCCCCTCTTTTGTCCATTTTTGGCGTTAACCGTACCCCCCAACCTAGGATTTTTTAGGAGGAGGAGGAAGAAGAAGAAGAAGAAGAAGAAGAAGAAGAAGAAGAAGAAGAAGAAGAAGGAGGAGGAGGAGGAAGAAGAAGAAGAAGAAGAAGGAGGAGGAGGAGGAAGAAGAAGGAGGAGGAAGAAGGAGGAGGAGGAGGAGGAAGAAGAAGAAGAAGGAGGAAGAAGGAGGAGGAGGAGGAGGAAGAAGAAGAAGAAGGAGGAGGAGGAGGAGGAGGAGGAAGAAGAAGAAGGTGGATGGGCGACACGTGGATTGGTGGTGAAGTAAAATTTTTAATTTTGGTTTTCAATTTCGGGGGGGGGGGGGGGGGGGATGTTTATGCAAATAAGAATTGGTGTAAACGGAGTTAACATCTGTTAGTTAACTTATGTTGACGTTAAATTAGGGGGTTTACTCAAATAGGAGGGGTCAGGGGTAAACTGGGCAACATAAGGTCTAATTTTGGGGGTTGGGGGGTTAACGCCAAAAATGGACAAAAGAGGGGGTTTTTGCCAAGAGTGACCATAATGTGGGGGGTTATCGCCAATTTTCCCCACAATCTTGGTTTTATCTTTCGCTTGAGACTTGAGTCATCCTTAATAATACTTTGGAGCTCCTGGCTGATGGGAGAAAAGTACATAGGCCATATTCATTCAACTGTAAAAAGCTGTTGAAGAACCGGTCGTGTTGTTAGTTTCTATTAAAACATAAAGATCTAACTGCAACACTGGATCCTACAATGTTTCAATAAGACCGCTATGCAGTTTATTGCTTGTACTGCCCTTAACAAATATTTTGCAGCACGAATTAATTATCTTCATTCAATTCCAAGCCTTTCAATATAGTACTTTGCAATTTCTGAAATAGGACATATGGTAATAAAGCATTACCATTAGAGTTACCGAGCGGTCCACTATAACCAGGAGCAACATTTCTGAGGACTGGCCGGCTAGCAGAATGGAAGTTGGGACAGCCATGTATTTCGCTCGACTGTGGCAGATGTGTCTTTTGCTTGCCTATGATATATGAAGGTGTACGTCTGTACTGTATCCCATATGTATACTTATTTTCTCCTACCTTTAACTCTTCAGATCTACTTGAAACCGGCACAAAGTGGTTTGACATCAATTTTGTGACATTGGTCGTCCTTGGTTATTTCGCCTTGAGTTCATTGTTAAGAAAACCTTGTTGTACGCGCGTCGTCCCGTGTCCTTGTTTTCGCGTTGTGTGTCTCAAGTATGGTGTTTGGTTCAGGACGTACGTACCTTTTCAGGACGTACGTACGTATGGTATGTCAGCAGAAAGTTTGTTTGGTCTGGACGTACGTACCTTCTTAGGACGTTCGTACTTCCAAGTAGTCAGCAGGTTTATGTCGGTTTGAGACGTACGAACCTCATATCGACGTACGTACGTCCAATGTGGTTTTTCACTATTTCGGCCCATTTTATATGTTTTCCAACCCTAAGTATAAATTGGGTTTCTCTTCCAAAGAAGAAGTCAGTTCTTTGGCCGTCCAATTGAAGTCTTCTTCTTGGAGTTTGTTTAGGTTTTGGTTTAGGTGGCTTTGGTGATTGAACTCATCTTCTTCTTCCCCATTCATCTTCTTCTTCATTATTGTTTATATTGATTTAGCTTCGAGTCTTCTTGTGTGTTCATCAAGAAGTCGAGTATCCTTGTGTGTTCATCAAGGAACTCTGGTGTAAGCTTGTTTCATAGTTCGGCTTCGAGTCTTCTTGTGTGTTCATCAAGAAGTCGAGTGTCTTGTGCGTACATCAAGGTGCTCTGGTGAAGTCAAGGTGTTAGAGATAACCAATAGTGTCAACTCGCAGTGATTGCAGGTAGTTGATAGGTTTGTACATCTCTTTTCATTTAGTGGATTTATTTGTTGTCGCGAGGACAACCGTGGACGTTTCCCATATTGGGTTTTACCACGTTAAAAAATATCGTGTGTTCTTTATTTGTTTATTGCTTCATTGTTTGCTTTACTATTGTTATATTGCACATATATTGGGTTCTCAATTGGTATCAGGAGCAGGGCGCTTGTTAAGGAGCGTAAAGGCTCACGCGTAGATCCTTAGTGCAATTTTAATGGATTCTGATAAATTTGGAACACTAATTTGTCCTCTTAAATTTGATGGAACTAATTTTCCCTATTGGAAAGTTCGTATGGCTGCGTATTTGCAGGCTATGAGTGAGGATGTGTGGATCGCTGTGGAAGATGGTTGGTCACCACCGAGAGTTACTACAGGTAATACAGATGAGGTTGTTACAAGTCTAAAGCCACGAAACACATGGAGTGTGAAAGACAAAGTTGCTTCTACTAACAACCAAAGAGGGCTTAATGCTATATTTATGGCTTTGGATGCTAGTGAATTTCGGAGAGTTCATGGTTGTATAACATCCAAAGAGGCTTGGGATAGGTTGGTAAGAACTCATGAGGGTGACATTGCTGTCAAAGAGAGTAAGCTTGAACTTCTTATTACTCAATTTGAAACTATGAAAATGGATAATAATGAATCTTTTGATGAATTCTTTATTCGTTTGCAGGATATTATCAACACTAGTGCATCTTTAGGTTTAGTGTACACCGATACTCAAATAGTACGTAAAGTTCTTCGGTCTTTGCCATCTAGATTCCGTTCTAGGAAAGATGCCATTCAAGAAAGCAATGACTTAAAGACCATGTCCATAGAGACCTTAGTAGGAAAATTGAGAACTTATGAACTTGAGGTTCAACTTGAACAACCTCAAAATAAATCCTTTGCTTTTAAAGCTGGAACTTTTGAGGATGTACAAGATGAAAAAATTAATCATGATAAGTCTCTTGACACTAAGCAACATCTAAGTATCATTTATCGTTATCTTAAACATATTTTTAAGACTATGAAATATAATGGTTTAACTAACCATGGTTTTGACGAGTGTAAGCTTCCCAAGAAATTTGATGCACAAGGGATAGAACAACAAAAAATCAAGTTATCTACCACTTGGGAGGAAGATGAAAGCGATGATGATGATGATGTAGCGGAAGACCATGCTACACATTGTGTTGCCTATGGAGCATCTTTGAATGAGAATGTGGATTGTCAGGTAACCGATATTGTCGATCATGAATTCGATGATTCTATTTTGGTAAGTCCTGGTGAGTTAAGGGAATTACATATGTCATCTGTTAAACAATGTCAATCCTTGCGTAAGACTAATCAGATTTTAAATGATATGGTTGAGTCTCTTGTAAAAGAGAAAAATGTACTTGCAGGTGATATGAATGCCTTATCTGAGGAGTTTTCCCAAGAAAAGCTAGATTTACAATCTAGAATTATTTCGTTGGAAATAGCCAATCGTGAGATAGAAGATAAGTATAGTTCTTTGTTGTTTGAGCATGAAGCTGTGAAAAAGGATTTATTTGCTTCTACTAAGCGATTGCAAGGGTTTGAGAAAGCTTCAGTTGATCTAGACACCCTTATTAAAAGTGGAAAGTTTTCTTCAGATATGACTATGTTGGAGCTTCCTCCAGTTGTGTCCCTCCTACTACTTCTTTTGTGAGGCCATCATTGCCTCCTTTGTTACCAAATCCTCATATTCCTACTCCGCCTCCACCTATCAAGGCTTTTGAATCTAAGCCAAATGTGATGACCAAGAACAAGACAAGTCCTAAATATAGACATTTTAAGTGTTTTACTTGTGGTCGGTTAGGTCATAATTCAGCTTTCTGTTGGGATAAAAATTCCATGGTTCCATATTTTTCTTCTTATGGTAATAATTATTGGAACTCACATTGGTCTTTTCCTGTACAGGCTCATCATTCCTCTTGGCCTCCTTTTATGCGAAGAAGTGGCCCTAAAAAACCACAACACTTCAACAATAGAAAGAGGGTTGTGCAAAAGATCATCAAACCACCCCACATATGGGATAGAAGCATCGATGCTGCCAAATGTAGTCTAGAGAATGAGAGGTTAAGGATTGGAAAGTCTACTATCAGGGATAATATTCAAAGATCCTCCATATCAGGGTCCAACTTGCAGAATATCTCTCAAGTATGGGTACGAAAGGATGACTTGAACGTTCTTTTTTGACTTCTTATAGTCAGATTGAATATCATCTTCATATTTTTATTTATTTTTGTTTGTTTTCTAGCCTTGTGTTATTTTAATTGCATATTTTTCTAACCATATAGGCTATTTGTTTGGTGTGTTTTGTCTTTTTGTTTATGCATGCTTTGTTTGTTTGGGTTGAATATCATAAAAAAAAAATAGTTTACTTTGTTATGGGTGTTTGGGATACACATACTATGTATATGCATGTGGTTAGACTGGTCTATTACTTTCAATCATTCCTGTATGCTTAATATTCATGGATATAACTATTTTATTACATTTAGCATACGCTTGTGCTTTCATGTTTAGATTTTAGACCAACATTTATCTAGTTGTGTCTCATGCATATATCCTTGCTTGTTTACACTATGCACAACTAGGTGACACTTTGAGAGTTTGTTTGCATATCTTTTTCCATCCTTTGAACATGATGAACTTCTAGGATAATCATTAGTTGGAAATATACGTATGTATGCCTTCTTATGTTATCTTGATTATTAGTATGAAGGCGGTGTGGTAGTGGTCAACAATTCACAAAATCCCCAGCCTTTTGATCTTCTTGAGAAAGAAATCATTTGGTATACATACCCGTTGGGGCCGTGAGGGTCATGCAATGACGGATGCACTCAAGAGATGTTAGTTCTTGTGTTGCACGTTACCATGATGTTGCACTACTTTGAAAAGGGGAAGTAATTTGAAAAGATGTAGGCTACACCCTACCACATGTTGCAAAAGATGAAGGTAAAAATCCCTTTCACATGTTAATTTATGCACAGTAAAAAAAAAAAAAACAGGTTATAAGAGCATTTCCCCGTGTCTGTTTAGGCGTTTGTGAAGTGAAATCCTTCTAATGGTGAATACTAGTTGTTTTGAGTGTTCTTATGGTTTGTGAGTGAGGTGTGGAAATGACTCTCTTTGTGTTTTCTTTAGCTTTCCCACACACCAAGGATGTTTGTATGATGCATTTCTAGTAGATGTTTGGTTTCATATCTCAATCTTTGATTGATGCGTACTTTGTTTAATGAAACCAAGTTTATTCATCTTTACTAAGTATCTTGTTTTAATTGAGCTTGCATATACTCTCTTCTACCCTTGTATGCATGGTTCTTTGTGTGTTTCAAATATCCTTATTTGGTTTGTTTGTTCTAGGAGCATCTTTCGCATATGCATTGCATTTAGGTGGAGTTTTTGTTTAGGGGGAGAATTCTTTGTATTTACACCGTGTTAACAAGTGTTTATTTTATGGCTTCCGTTGCATATCCTTTTTGTTGTTAACATGATTGTTCTTTTTTTTTTCTTCTTTAATCTTATTTGTTATGGTTTGATATTTTTCTTTTCTCTTTCTTTTGTTACCTTGCTTCATTTGTGACAAAAAGGGGGAGATTTATGACTCTAATACTAACACCTTTCTTCTTCTTTGTTAGTGTATTTTTGGGTCATGTTTCAGGTATGCTACACGTATGGGGGAGTGAACGTGTTAATGTTTAGAGGTTGTACAGTTTTGGGTCATGTTTCAGGTATACTACATGTATGGGGGAGTGAACATGTATGGGGGAGTGAAAGTGATGATGATCACAAAGTGCATGTACAGTTTTGGGTAAGCTCGAGTATTAAACCTTGGAGCTCATGAAGTATGGGGGAGTTGTTCGAGGAACTTTCGTTTGCTCTTTGATTGTTTCCGAATTTCTTGTTGCTTCTTTTTGGTCTCTGATGGTTAAAGCGTCTTGCTCAAGCTGGATATCAAGAATTGGTGACTCGGTATGTGTTCTACCTTGAGTGTTTTTGTAGGCATGTTTTATAAATGCCATGGTTTGGGTTTGTAAGCACGTTTTATAAGTGCTATTAGAGTCATAGGTTTTTGTCACAAAATCAATGTCAAAGGGGGAGATTGAAACCGGCACGAAGTGGTTTGACATCAATTTTGTGACATTGGTCGTCCTTGGTTATTTCGCCTTGAGTTCATTGTTAAGAAAACCTTGTTGTACGCGCGTCGTCCCGTGTCCTTGTCTTCGCGTCGTGTGTCTCAAGTATGGTGTTTGGTTCAGGACGTACGTACCTCTTCAGGACGTACGTACGTATGGTATGTCAGCAGAAAGTTTGTTTGGTCTGGACGTACGTACCTTCTTAGGACGTTCGTACGTCCAAGTAGTCAGCAGGTTTATGTCGGTTTGAGACGTACGAACGTCATATCGACGTACGTACGTCCAATGTGGCTTTTCACTATTTCGGCCCATTTTATGTGTTTTCCAACCCTAAGTATAAATAGGGTTTCTCTTCCAAAGAAGAAGTCAGTTCTTTGGCCGTCCAATTGAAGTCTTCTTCTTGGAGTTTGTTTAGGTTTTGGTTTAGGTGGCTTTGGTGATTGAACTCATCTTCTTCTTCCCCATTCATCTTCTTCTTCATTATTGTTTATATTGATTTAGCTTCGAGTCTTCTTGTGTGTTCATCAAGAAGTCGAGTATCCTTGTGTGTTCATCAAGGAACTCTGGTGTAAGCTTGTTTCATAGTTCGGCTTCGAGTCTTCTTGTGTGTTCATCAAGAAGTCGAGTGTCTTGTGCGTACATCAAGGTGCTCTGGTGAAGTCAAGGTGTTAGAGATAACCAGTAGTGTCAACTCGCAGTGATTGCAGGTAGTTGATAGGTTTGTACATCTCTTTTCATTTAGTGGATTTATTTGTTGTCGCGAGGACAACCGTGGACGTTTCCCATATTGGGTTTTACCACGTTAAAAAATATTGTGTGTTCTTTATTTGTTTATTGCTTTATTGTTTGCTTTACTATTGTTATATTGCACATATATTGGGTTCTCACTACTCCTAGCGAATATATGGACATGCTGATCCAAGTGATAGGCCTGCGCTTGTGATAGTGAAAGAACCTAACGAGGAGGCGAGGAGCACAGAGCTTTAAGTGTGGCTATGTAAACTGTGCCATTTGATGCAATATAATAAAAAACTCAAGAGACAGAGTAGCCGCAATTCAAATTTAAAATCAAGTCTATGTACAAAGTGGCCTCAAAACCCGAATCGAGCTGAGCATCAAGTTCTTGCCAGTAGGTACAATGTCTTGTACAAAATTAGTCCATAAGAGGTGTGGAATGGTTTCATTAATGAGCCCGCCTGGAGGGACCTGTTTTGCCATGTGTATTAGGTTATTTGCAGTAAGCGTTCTCCCTAACGGTAGTGACCAGAAGAATAACTCAACCTCAAATCTCTTTAGCACTCAATATAAGGTGCATCTTCTAGGCATTGTTTTCACCTTCCCTATTATACAAATCTGCAATAGTACACTTATCTGCCAGATTGTAGAGTACTGTAGGAAATTGCTCACGTAACAGCCTAGAGCCCTAGATCCCAGCTAAGTACATCCAAAACGGATTCTGGCACCACCTTCTAGCTGGCAAGTAACACCTTGTTTAAAAACTGAGTAATTTTCCATGATACCCACCATAAACTCACACAAAGTGTATGTGATGATGCTGGTATCTGCACAATATTGTAGTCTTATGGACATGCACGAGCACAGGAAATGACTCTGGTTTCCATGGAGGGTGGAGCATAATAAGTCATTCTCTTATTGTGGCAGAATTTTATTTTTTAATGTCGAAATGAACTCTCTTTTTTTCTGTACAAATCATCTATAAGAAAATGGCAAGAATATTATTATTGAAAATTCCTCCAAAACAACAAGCAAGGCCGAGGCCTGAGATGGGAAGACACTCTAGTAAAATACTTTAATTAAGTAACCACCCAACCTAAATATGGAATTATGGATAATGAATCCATTGAAGAAAGTAATGAAGGTATTCAAGGGCATGAACCACAAGATAACCTGCAGGTTTTCCATCATTAAGGTTGATAGTTGGTGGTATATATATGTATTACGGATATGAGTGTTATATATGTCGAATCCAGTATGAAAATGGTTCCTTACTTCTTCAACTAAAATTAATATTAACATGATCGATAGGGCAGTAAAGCATCCAACAAGAGTAGCAATTGAGACTTCAAATATTTGCATTCATGCGGCATATAATAGCCTTACAAACTTCATACTATTTTCCCCTTCCCCTCGAATCCTACGTACAACAAGATCTTGCCAGTATTGGCAAATGGCAAATTACAGATTAATTAAGGGATATTGAAATTATATCTTCCGCACAACCTCAAAAAACTCTAATAATATTCTAAAGCTTATGACTGTCTAACTGAGTACTAATAGAAAACCCAACTCAGAGACAGGCGGCCATGAGATCACAAAGAAAAGTTTTAACTTGCCATTTAGTTGATAGGACGTCATGGCATAATGGTGCTTGATGCAGGAATCAGTAGCAACTGTCTTAAGCATGCATAATAAGCTGCACCTGCACGAGCTGTTTATTTTTCTTTTCCTAGTATCCTACACCACATCATGCATTGCTAGCTAAACATCTCAACACTAGCAATTCTGTGAGATACAATGTGCACTATATATCTCAATACTAGCAATTATCATGTGAAAGTTGATGTAGGATACACGACTCGTGATTAGAGTACGGTTATTTTTTAAAGGAAAAAAAAAAGCGCAGAAATACAATAAACTCATCACAACATCATATCATGATTTCGGTAGCTTTTCACTTCTTTCTTCCTTGGGAATCTCTACATTTTCTTTCAATCACAACATCATATCATGAGAAATACAATAAACTCAACAAAAAACGCAGAAAAGTTTTCAAGAAAATGAATCTTTCTTTTATTGATCAATCTTCCCATAGGGAAAATATAAGTTACATAAGAAAGAACTTTATTCTAGAGTATAGCACTTCCTTGAATACAAGGTATTAAAAATTATCCGCATTCACAATGGCCATCCACAGGTCCACCTATACAATAGGGAATTGGACCTTGGTAGCCACAGTTGTAATGCCTACAGTCTTTATCACTTCTACATTTCATAGCTGTTGCAGTTATAACCATGGATAACACATACAGAAGACACACTATAAACATCAACTTGATAGAAGCCTTCTTCATGCCTCTTATTGGGGTTTTGTAAGCTAAAATAATGTTTTGATGAGTTTAGACACAGAGTTGATTGCTATTTATACGACAATTAGAGCATCTTTTTGGGATTTTCTAATAATTTTTGTAGATTACTTAGAAGATTACATTTTAACTGAGATACATAATGCATTAATATACAGTTAAGAATTAACTATTAAGCATGCTTAGTCTAATCTTGTGTTGTTACTGTTAATTTTTTGTGTGTGCACAAGCAGTGTAATTTCCTCGTATCCTTACACCGCAGCATCATTCAGACACAGTGCTGAATAGAAAGCACGATAAAATAAATATGAGGAATGCTAGCGAGCTGCTGCTTTGAGAATTGGGTATACTACTAGAGAAATGATATTTCTTGACATTTTTTAAAATAAAAGTTTGATGGTTCTTTTAAAAAATGTCAAAGGATGTAATTTTTTGAATAATTATGACGGTTTTTGTAAATACTATCAAAGGGTTTCTATTTAAAAATAATATATTGTGGGTTTTTATAAAACTGTCATAAGATTATAAAAACTTAATGGTGGTTTTAAAGTAATTGTCAACGGGTGTAGATTTAACTCTTGATAGCTATAATTAAAACTGTCAAAGGGTGTAAGAGCATGATAGTTCTTTAGAACCGTCATTACATTTAATTAAACTCTTGATGGTTTTATAAGAGTGTGTCATTGTAGTAAAAGCCCATGACGTTTTTTGTATTCTTGGAGAAAAAATTTGAGTTATTTAAAAACCGTCATCAAGTAAAACCCAAAATATACCAAACCTTAATAAAAATACCCGCGTTCTGATTTTCTTTTCCCTTTCAAACTCTACTGTTGGCCGAGAAAAGAGGCAAACAACCGTCTCTCCCCTCTACTTGTATTCTCTCTCTTCGCTCTTCTCTCTCACTAAAAACTTGAAATCGCAGTAGCAACATTAGATTTTTAAGCTCTCTACGTTTCAAGCATCAATTTTTGATCAGCACAACACCTTTTTTCTCCTTTTCTCAGAGCAGCAAGGTTAGATTTTTAAGCTTTTCTCCTTTTCTCACTCTATTTTTTGTTTGTATTGTGATTGTTTGATTTTTTTCTTTTTTCTTTTTTGTCATCTTTAACACGACCCTAGTTAACTAGATAATCCTAAATTCTACCTATACGATAGCGATTTAATTACTTCAATTGTTGAATTCAACGATAATCTATTGGGAATTTTGTCAAACATTTGATGGTCATACATAATTTTAGTAATCATCGACTTAAAGGGGATGATATTAATCCATAGTTTGAAGAGATGTCAATTCAGAGAAGGGAATAGATGTTCCCCAATAAGTACTAGATGGTGTGTTTTCTGGAAAAAAAGAACAAAAAACTCACAACAATTTTGAGAACACTTGTACACATAGATTGAACCTGATTGACAAACTTAAGTACGTGAACTCTCCTGAATCCATCAATAAACTCTTTCTTATAAAATTAGGGGTTTCAATAAATTAGTTGTATTGTAGTTGTGTTTGTGCCACCTCACGACACCATTGGTCCTTTCGACGTTGAGCAATTTTGTTGCGTACGTGAAGGAGCTCTTGAGACAAAGAAGTGTTCCTTTCAAATCTTCACTCAACTCTGCTAGACCATGAGAGTGTTTCCGAAGAGTTGGGATTATGACTTGGATGCAAGCTGAAGCAAACTGTAAGCATTTCCCTTGATAGTAAAAAATAGGACAGATTGTAATGGCATCAACAATGAACTTGAGAACTTCAGTGACCATTTTAACCATATTTAGAAAAGACTTTTTATCACAGGAACAGGACTCTGCAAGAAGGAAAGTACACTTAATCAACTCATTAGGCAGTTAACAATAAATTTCTTAGACAATCCCAAATAATACAACAGAATATCAAGTAAAGATCATTCAAACAGACTTATTTTGTTCAGGAAGTTGTCCAGGATGAACATTTCTTCTATTTAAGCTGGAGTGATGGCTCATCCTGCTAACTACGGCTCAGATTACTTCCAAGCATCACAATACTTCTAATATCTTTATTTACAAGTCATTGCACTATAGCCAAATCCATTGAAGCCTAATTAACAATCGCATATTCCCAACACCCCCACCGATTGCTAAATGAACATCAGCAAATTAAAGGATATGGATAATCTGTTTGCATTGTCATTGAACCATAGTGGGTGATCATCACTCGGACATGTACTTGCATGCCACTTTATTTTTAATCTTGTATTCATTAACCCATTGTTCCCATATCTTTTGATGGTTTATTGATTCTGATGGTGTCATACTTATCTTTACAATTAATTCAGGGAACCTGTACGTGCTCGTGTTGCTCAAACCAGTTCCAGTATTAGGACATTTATGGAAGTTCGCATTTGTGGTGAATAATTTTTGTGAGTCTCCTAATTTTGTTGAATCTAAAAATATTCCTACAAACTTGCATGAAACACATGGGTCCCTTTTCCTTCTCTTTCATTTGTTCCTTTTGAATTGCATAGACTCAGATGAAAATTTTTGCTTTACCTTTTTTCAACTCAATCGATAATGTGTCTATATGGACCCTGTGAATGTACAAGGAGGAAATTAGTGATAGAAATGCAGCCGATAATTTAGAAGAAAGACATTGCTTTCCATTTAGCTTGTTTTGATACAATTTTAGTGAAAGTAAGTCTTTGCATTAGGACTTTTAACACTTAATTTTAGTTTATGCACTTTCTACTTACAAATTTACGTCCCCTCCCTGCTCTCCCATGTAAATTAAATTGCTTTGCCGTCTACGAATTGGCCAGGTGTCCATCATGGATTGTAGTATGATACAAGTATCTTCAAGAATTCAGCTTACATGGCATTACCCTAAGGTAAATAAATAATTATTTAACAACTTCCTATTAATATTATTGGTGAATGTGTATGATATTTTCTCTTTTTTTGTATGTAGGGTCCGAAACAAGTTGGGGATTTTGAATGTGGATATTTTGTAATGCGGTTCATGAGACATTTCATGAAAGATCCTTCTAAATCCCTAGAGGAGAAGGTGACTAATATTTTATCATTTTTTTCGTTCCATATATTTCTAGGTTAATTTAAATTAAACTATTGTTCATTTTCTTTCCCATTGACTTGTTTAGATGACAGAGCTAAAAATGAAGGCGACATACACCAAAGCTGAACTGAATGAAGTTCGTCTTGAGTTTATCGGTTACATTGAACGATTTCTATAATGTTAAAGGTATGTTGATTAATATTACCTATACATTACACCATTAACATCATCACTTATAATGTTGACGAATACTACTTATTGACCAATGTGCAAGCATTGAATGATTGAGTTGGTTGATTAGTAGAATATAATTTTTTTTTGTATAGAATCAATTTTGTTTCATTACTCTATCAAATTGTTTGCTTGAGCTTGAGCAATTACAGATTCCTCCCTAAAATTGCCTCCCTGCTCATCTTATTTTCACGGTTTTAGAGAGTAAAAACACAACCAAAAGAAAACCCATATACAAGTTGTAGTACCCTTACCATGTGAAACTATGGATCTGCTGACCTGGAGCTTTTAGGACCAACACCACACTGTACAATATCAATCCAATAGAGCCCTAACTAGCTAACAACAGTACATCATTGCTCAATGATCACCTAAGCAGTCTGACAGCCCCTACACAATAGTATATTAGTCCTAACCACCTGTGCAAGATCAGAAATATTCTAGTACTGTTTCAATTGTGCACCATTGGAAGTAATACCCAGCCTTGACTATATCAAACACTCACATTTCTTGTGACTAGTAGAATATAATATTTGGGATACATATTATTAGATACTAATTAAGTGGGTAAGAATTGGTTTGGATTATTACTGTGGTTGTTATTCCATTTTGAAACAAGGTTGAGATGGTCTATGTTGTATTTTTTGGTTTTTTCTCTTAGCTGCACAAATAAAGTAAATTATGCTGAAATTTTTATTAACTTTTTTTTTGGATTGCGTGTGATTTGTGTTTGATGTGTGTCATCTCCTTATCTGCCTAGAACATTATATGCCGAACTATGAATTGTGTTGTACTAATTAATCTATATGTTTAGATACTCCTATATATATATATATATATATATATATATATATATATATATAGATATATATCTTAATTATTCTTTTATTCTGATTTTCTTACAGATAATTTCTTGTTGAGATATGGAGTATTCTTACAGATCGAGGTGTTGTTAGGCTCAATATGATTACATGGATGACATTATGACATAACATTGTTTTTCACAAGAACGAGAAGACATTTTTTGCATAATTTCTTCAATGTTGTTATGATGAGATGGTGGTGATCGAACCATTGGCTGTTATAAATCAATTGATGTTTCTTTTTTTTGGGAAATAGTTGTTTAGTGATGAATGATTGTCACTTGAAGTGAATAGTTTGGAAGAATTTCATTTGAAATATTGAATTTTTTGTTATTGTAATATTTCATTTATTAATTAATTTTTTAAAAACAAAAAATCTGATTTAGCTTGACAGTTTTAACCTGTCATAATACATAATTTTTGACGGTTTTATAACATCAGATGACGGTTTTATAACATCAGATGACGGTTTTATATCATCAGATGACGGTTTTAGATTGATCAGATGACGGTTTTTTAACTTCACATGACGGTTTTAGATTGATCATATGACGATTTTGCAATATCAGTTGACGGTTTTTAATCCAAAGTTGACGATTTTTAATTAAACTGTCATCCAAAATGATAAAATTATGACGGTTTTTTGTCACTAAAATGATGGTTTTCTTGCTTAAACTGTCAAGAGTGCTTAGTAACTCTTGACATTTATTGTTATAACTGTCAAGCATACTCTGAAACTCTTGACAGTTTATTGAAAATTTCTTGACAGTACATATCTTGACGGTTTTTAAGAAACTCGAAAACCGTCATAATCAACGTTTTATGACAGTTTTTAACCGTCAAAAAATTGCTTTTTTCTAGTAGTTAATAATGGAACTTGCCTACCGTCAATATAGCCTGCCTTACATTGTTGAGGTGATTTTAGCGAGGTTGGTACGCATAAAAATGTTTCCTTGCATGTTGACGTAAAATATTGACATACGCAGATTGATCTAGTGCAGTAAACCATCCAACAGAAGAGTAAAAGTAATGACTTTCAATATTGGCATTAATTGACACGACAAATGCAAGGTTAAAGACTTCATACATGAAATGATGAATTATGCCTATTGCCTTCCTCTTGAATACTACAACAAGATCCGCCAGCCAGTACTCCCAAATCGCGCCAATTAGTTACACTATGTTGGTATGAAACAGCAGAATATGATTGGTTGGCAGAATGCGATTCAGAAAAGCCATTGACCATAGAATTATATAGTCGAATGGTCTGCTTGGTGCAGAATTTTGTGCAATCTGTCAAATTTCCTATTGGAAGCTTGTGTAGTACTACCAAGTATTGTCAGGATAACAGGGACGGTGAAAATGCGAAAGTATCTTGTATTCTTGTCATCTTTGCATCCCAACTGTCAGATTTATCATGCAGGTTATCTGCACCAATTAGTTACATTATGTTGGTATGACACAGCAGCTTGTAAGAAGAGGATTCGCACAATCCAGTATTACACTGAATCTATCTGCATCTAAACTTGAAATGAGTCTCTTACTGGGCTGTTATCAAAATATTTTATGTGAAATGTTAAAACAGCAATGATGTTAGGTAATGATAACTCAGATCTGAATGCTGTAAATGGGGTTATTCTCTCTAAGTACTGCTGTTGTCAAAGTATTTTACGTCTAGGAATCTCACTGCTGACCGGCTTTTGTGGGCACCGGACACCATCACACTAGTGAATTCTGTAAAAAGAAAGTGCTTACGAGGCCCCAACCAGATAGTCTTCTCCAGCATAATGATATCCCCTTGTCATAGGAAAATCGGATGGATCCAAAGGACTGCGTTTCAGATACAGGCCAATAATTCTCAACTGATCCAGTATAAACATTTTGGCCATGAGACGCAAAGTTACATGCTCAAGTGCTTATCCACTTATAAACCCTGGGAGCAGATGCAATCTCCATAACCCTGATCGCACTTCCAGTCCAGGTGCATTAGTTAGTACACTGATCATTAACCTGTAAAAAGCATAGGACCCAGAACTTAACCTCAAGTCTGACCACTGATGTTTTCCAATTGAAGATCAACGATAAAATGTTCATTTTGGTCATTATACTTTGCACGTTTTTGCAGTTTGGTCACAACACTTTTTTTTCTGTCAGTTTGGTCATGAAAGTTACATTCAACTCAGTTCAGTCAGTTTGGTCAAAAAAGTTGCTCTTAACGACAATTTAACTTGTGACTGAACTGATAACAAAATGTAAGTTTTATGACCTAACTGACAGAAAATAACTTTTATGACCAAACTGCAAAAAGGTGCAAAGTACAATGACCAAAATGAACATTTTATCGAAGATCAACTTATCCCTGTTCACCCAGGTTCATACAACAGATTTTCAACATAAGGCTGGTGCATCAAGGCAACCGGCAACCCATATCATTGAACAAAACTCAATCCAAGCAGTGCTAACTGATATAGTTGAACGCTATCAGTCTTCATATAACCTTAAGGAACCTCATACTTCCAAATCACACTTTTTTAGCTAGAATAATACACTGATGCTTCTAGGATAACTTCTACATATATAGAACCTCGCACTTTGCATCAACACTTGTAACTGCTCCTGCATATACTTATTACATCCTATCTAACTGAATGTTTTGAATCATAACGAAAAGTCAACCTTTCTTAAATATCATCTGATTCTAACCAGAAATTGGGTAAGAATACATTAGCTTTGGAACATAGTACACAATCAAATATTTACATACAGAAGATCCATTACTGCTATGAATACAAAAAACATATCTTCTGCCATATAAACTTCAAGCACGGCGCTTACTCAATCTCCAAGAGTTTGGCTCGTGATACCTATCATACAGTGGCTCAACCCTTTCTTGTCGCTTTCGCTTGCTCATTTTTGTTGGATCTGCTTCCTTGAAAAATCTTGGAGCTAATTCGACAAGCCATTTTGGATCAATGGCTGTCACCTCACGCATGTATTCTTTTGTGGTCATCACCAACTCATGATAGAGAACCCAGTCTGGTTGTCTTTGGAAAAGAGCGCTGCTAGGATGAATGTAAACTGGTTGGTTTTCAACTATGGTTTTGTAACCCTCCTGTGGGTCCTTTCTAGCTGCATGGAAGAAGAATCCTGCAGCAATCGCCTGCCTTATCTTCGTGAAGTTTTTTCCAGCAGTCAAAACATCCAATTTATACCTGTAAAGACAATTGATTCAGAAAAATGTCTAACATGTATACGGATTGTAGCACAAGGTTGGAATTTTCATAACACAGCCAAGAACATCAACAACTGATTCACTCTATCAGTAAAGCTTCATAGCAGGAACTGCAATAAGATATTGTGGTTTGTGCTAAACTAATTTATTAATGCAAAAAACTAAATTCAAACTTGTTGAGTCAATTTATGTTTGATTCTTCGTACTTTTATTTGGTAGTCGGATCCAACATGTATAGTATTTACATTTCTTCATCATAGCAAAGTGGGAATTTTGAATTGGTATTAATATCATATTACATTTCAATGGCCTCAAAATAGCAATTGACAGGCAACTTTTTTTCTTTGTTTACTTGAGCCTTAGGCATTTTTACGCTGGGTAATATGCACAAGTACAAAAAACACCAAATCCTTTGAGACTGTTATTTCATTTCAGAAGTTCAACATGAGGATTTAATTACATAATCCGGAATAATCAACCAAAATTTTCAAGCAGTCTGGACACAAAGGTCCTCATTTTTCAAGTACCGTAAATTGTTTACATAATAGTGTATGTGTATACATAATTTTTTACATTCATTTTCATAGAAGCAGTATTGATCGTGAATGAAGAAAATGACACTAAGTGATTCCAATAATCTTAATATAAATATTCATCTTAGAAGGCCACTACAAAGATAGGTTACAATCGATATGCATAATGATTAGAAACAACAAAACACATTATGCTGTGAGTATACAAATTACGGACAAGATTCTGGTTTCACTTGAAACATCTCCATATGTATTTCTGAACGTAATAATGTGGCAAAGTTTTATATGGAACACCTATATTTCACTCAGAGAATATTTCAAAATAGACCCCTAAAATGTGTATAAATCATACTAAAGGTGTTTATATGACCTAACCTAAGTGAAATTTCCAAAGAAAGCCGAGACTAGGAAAGACATTCTATGTAATAACCAGAAATAAGCTGCAATATATCAGCATACCTGTCCATGATGGTAAGAAGTTGTTTTCTAACATCTTGCGCCCTCCTCAAGGACCGAGACTGAACAAAGTTTTCAAAACACCATGGACCAGAAAAGTTTTGAGCCTTCCAGGCTTCATAAACAGCAAGTAACGTGAGATGGTCCCCTTCAGGCTGGAAGAACTTGGCCCTCTTTTGATCTGCCATAGCTTGTTTCTCTCTGGGCCTGTAGAATATGTTTCCTGTTTGAATCATTGCAATAATGGTTAAAATTTCATCACTGCATCCAAGGTCCACACTAGCCAGAAGCATTTTAGACAGCGGGGGATCTAATGGAAATTCAGCCATTTTGCGACCCAGTTTAGTTAGAAGCCCCTCATCATCCAGAGCTCCTAAACTATAGAGCTGTTCCATAGCAGTGATGAGAGCTTGAGGAGAAGGAGGATCCATAAAATCAAATGAAAGAAGGTCGTTTATTCCCATGGCCTTCATTTGAAGTGTGGTCGCTCCAAGATTTATTCTCTGAATTTCTGGGACAGAGGTTGGAGACATCTCATTACGATAAGCACTCTCAGTATAGAGGCGATAGCATTTCCCAGGTCCTGTACGCCCAGCACGCCCAGCTCTCTGTTTTGCTGATGCTTGTGAAATTGGAGTGATGACTAACGAATCCAGCCCTTGCTTTGGGTTATACACATTCTGCTTAGCAAAGCCAGGGTCAATGACATAGAAAATTCCATCAATAGTCAAAGAAGCCTCTGCAATATTGGTAGCCACAACCACCTTCCTCTTCCCAGGAGGTGCAGGGTCAAAAATCCTTGACTGCATTTCACTGGGAAGAGCACTGTAGACAGGTAAAATAATCAATTCCGGCACATTCTTCCCTAGCCCTTTCATTCTTTCATAAAGTGACTGACATGCATGATCAATTTCCTCTTGACCAGTTAAAAAGACAAGAATGTCTCCTTCGGGTTCTGTCAAGTGAATCTGCAAGACCGTGATCAGAGCTGCATCAAGATAGTCACTTTCTGGCTGTTTTGTGTAGAGGATCTCAACTGGAAAGGTTCTGCCAGGAATTGTAAAGATATTACAGTTAAAGAAATAGCCAGAAAACTTTTCTGCATCAAGTGTAGCAGAAGTAACAATTAAACGAAGCTCTGGTCGCCTTTGAACAAGTTGCTTCAGTAATCCAAAAAGAACATCAGTATGGATTGTCCTCTCGTGAGCTTCATCCAACATGATAACAGAATACTGAGAAAGGTTCTCATCAATCAAAATCTCCCTAAGAAGCATACCATCAGTCATATACTTGATAACAGTTTCGGGTCCTGTGCAATCCTCAAACCGAATAGCATACCCAACTTCCTCCCCTAAACGACAACCAAACTCTTCAGCAACTCTCTTTGCCACAGACATTGCTGCCACCCTACGAGGCTGAGTACAACCAATCTTACCCTTAGTAGTGTAGCCTGCTTCAGCCAAGTACTGTGTTACCTGTGTCGTCTTACCTGAACCTGTCTCTCCAATCACAACCAACACTTGATTATCATGAACAGCCTGAACAAGTTCTTTCTTCAATTTGCAAATGGGAAGACTCTGCCTCTGTTCCTGGATGGATAGTTTAGACCTCTGCCCAAACGTAAGTGCTTTTCCATATGCATCCTTCTTCCATTCAGGCATATCATAGGCTGACAAACCTACACCTCTCAGCTCTTGTGCGAGATGCCTTTCACCGGTCTCGGGCATTGGGTCCTCCCATGGACGATTGAGATCCTTTGGAATGGAGTCCAGCATTGTTCTCTGCTGCTGCTCTCGTACCTCCCTTCGTTCCTTTATAAGAGCAGACTGAAGTGCTGCTGCTCGACTCAGGGATCCCTCCGGATTCTTGAATATCTTAACAGGTGACATATCAATAGAGTATCGTGTCTGACCTTGCAAAAAAGCTGGTTCGTCCTCATTCAACTCAATCTCAAGTTCCTCCTCAGCACCCTCTTCCTGATAGAGCAACCCATCCTCATCTTCATCATACATAGGGTGATCCTTAAGATCCATAACACCGGCAGCAATTAGTTGCTTTGCTTCCCATTTCTCAGGTGAGCTCATCCGCTTCAAAGGACGCCTTGATGAGGAAGGGCCATCATCATCTGTAATTCTAATGCCTGAAAGACCTGTCCTAGTAGTAGGACCCTGATTCGAACTCTGAGGATTTACCCTTGAAGTGTCTTCCTCTGACCTCTTCTTCATCGGAAGAAGATCTTTACCTGTATTCTGGTCAACATCCCTCATTGAGAGGCTCATCTTCTGACCTGTCATTGAAATTATCTTCACATAAACTTCTTGACCTCGCTTCACAACATCCATTGCGTTCGGAATTCTCCGACTAGCCATTTGAGAAACATGCACTAAACCTTCTTTCCCTCTAAAATCATTCAACTCGACAAAACATCCATGCTCCTTAACTCTTGTAACCCTACCAGCATAAACTGTAAGCAATTCAGGTTCGGTTGGGCGAGAGTTATTATTCACCCGCTTGTCAGTGTCTCTTCTATCCTCCTCCTCCTCAACAATTTCTCTTCCATCTCTACTATCATAATCATCACCCCTCTTATCTCTACCATGACGATCCCTATGTCTTCCCCTACTTCTAGAATCATTCCTATCATCTTCATCTCTACCTCTGTATCTTTCACCTTTATATCTCTCTCTTTCATAATCATCATCTCTACCCCTGTATCTTTCCCCTCTGTTGTCAGTACTCTTGTCATCTTTATAATATCTGTCCCTCTCCCTGTCCCTGTCCCTGTCCCTCTCATAATCATCATCTCTACCTCTTCGTCTACCACCTACATCATCCCTCTCCCTATGTCTATTATCCCTTCTACTACTATCTTTCTCCTTCTCCCTCTCTCCAGCTTCTCGTTCCCTTAACTCCCTAGCTTCTCTTTCAATTTCTTTCTCCAATTCCCTAACTCTCTCTTTTCCATCAGCAATAGTTAAACCTTTAAACGAAGTTCCTTCACCACCATTATTAAAATCTCCACCTTTATTAGCATCTTTAGATTTAGGTGGTAAAATAGCATGAATAATAGTAAACAAAGTACGAACAAAGTAATCAGGCATCTCAGCACCATTTTGTTTCAATTTTGAATCAAAATCATCAACACTATCTGAATTTCTACCCATATCTGTTATAAATTCAGCTAATGTTTTATCTTCAAACCCTAAATGTGATTCAAGTTCGGTACATACCTTTGATACAAGTGATAGATATTCTAGTTTCTTCAAACCCTCGTTCTCTTCTTCAATCACCATTCTTCTTTCGTTTACAGAGAAATTGAAAAAAAAAAATTAGGGGAGAGAGAGAGAGAAAATAACCACAACGTAGATCGGAAAAATGATTTATGAGGTAGATCGAGGAGAGGCTGGAGTTAGATAGAGTTGGTTGGGAAGGCAGGAACTCAAATCCTTCACTTAGGGCAATAGCAGGGAAAGAGAGAAGTTTCAATTTCACGCTCTTCAACTAAGAAGTAAAAATAAGGAAGAAAGACGAGCAGTAGCAGATGGGTTGAGTTTGGCAGCGAGAGTAGAAGATGAAGTAGATGGATCAATTCATTCCTTTACAATTTCATCAAAACAAACGAGTCCTAAACTCAAGTGGGCCTTAGACAATTTTTGTAGTGTGAACAGCCCAAACCCAAATTGAGATGGTTCCCTCCGTAGTAGCCTGGTTGGTGGTAGGGGGAGAAAAAATTTGCTCCTGATATTATTTGCTCTTTGCCTCGAATTAAAAAATGACATGTGGCAAGTAGTTATTCTAATCTAAGGGTGTGTTTGATAATGGTTTTGCCATGGAAAATCAGGTCTTTGCCGCTATTTGCTGGGTTTTGCCCTTGTTTGAAAACAGTTTCGGTAAAAAGGCAAAAAAAAAATAGTTTTGCCAAAAACTAGTCACGTGACCCATATTTGTCCAAATTCCATGGCAAATCCGAAAAAAATATCTCCACCTCCAGAGGTGGAACTTTTGGCAAATCTGATTTGCCATGAATATTTGCCAAAATATTTTCCTCCTATATCACCGTAACAAAAAAAAGAAAAAAGAAAACAGAAAACCATAAACCCTAGGGCCTGTTTACTTGGGGAAAACTGTTTTCAGTTTTCCATTTCCATTTTCTTTTCTATCTCTGGTTTTCTTTTTCTAATGAAAATTTTGGAAAATTAGAAAACGTGTTCACTTGATTTTAAAAATTAGAAAACTGTTTTCTGTTTTCTATTTTTTTTAACAACTTTTTTTTTCTCAAAATAATAACTTTTATTGATAAACTCAAAGAAAGACACAAGCTTGAACGTAAAAGACATATAACAAGCTTGAGCGAGATTCCATTAAATAAATTGTACAAATCATTTTTTCAAACCAAAACAACAATATAAACATAATAAAAAGAACATATTTAATAATATACATGTCCTCCACGAAATAGGTTGTAACAAACTACAATTCACCGTATTACAAATTCAACATCCTGTAGTACATAAATATGTTGTAACAAACTACAATTCATCGTATTACAAATTCAACATCCTGTAGTAGATAAATAGGTTGTAACAAACTACAATTCATCGTATTACAAATTCAACATCCTGTAGTACATAAAAAGGTTGTAACAAACTACAATTCATCGTATTACAAATTCAACATCCTGTAGTACATAAAAAAATCAACGACGATTGTAGTCATCCCATATCTCATTTGCAATAACATCTCTTACTGCAGCCATCTAGTTTTGTTGGGACATATCCACTTCAATACCTTATTGTACCACATCAAAACCTAACTCATCCTCAACAACTAATCGTTCCCTTTCATACATGGTAAACAATGTATCAGATCTATCCTCCATCCTAATAAAATTATGTAGAGTACAACATGCTATTGGAATTAACTTTTGTCGTCTAAGAGGGTAATTAGGTATTGATTTTAAAATGGGAAATCTTGCTTTCAATGCACCAAAAACCCTTTCTATCACATTGCGCAAGGTCGAATGTCGATGGTTGAATAACTCACGCTTTCTTGTGATTTGTTGTTGCATTTGGTCATCATGGAAGTGATACCGCTCGCCATGGTAGGGGGTTAAAAATCCAGGTATGTTTGGATAGCCAGCATCTACAACATAGTAAGAACCTACAATTCAAAATTGTAAACTTAGTATATACCAAAGACATCCATAACTTCCAAGTAACTAAATAGTCAACTGGAACACCACCATAAAGCAGTTACATAAAATTTCATGAACTGAAGTTTTTGATAAAATAAACTACAAATTTGATATTAATTGGGTTCTTAATTTAATAATTTATTAATTATGCTCTAACTTACGACAAAATAAGAGCAAGTGTATATTCAGAAATTTCATCTTAGACAGCAAGATCCATATACAACTAAGATACGATTATAAGCAACACTTAGCAAAAAAAAAGAATAAATCTCTTACCTTCAGGAGGAAGTGGAAAATTATTTTCTTGTCTAGTCAATGGATCAAGAAGTAGACTTCACAACCATCAATCATACTTTGCTGATGCAGTTAGATAACTGAACAAACATCCTCAATAATTTGAAAACTTTTATTTGAATACAGGTTGGATAGTTCTAAGATAGTATAAACTGGTTCGTGAAAATAAACTGGGGCATTTTGTTGGTAAAAAGATAGTTATGTAAAAAATGGTTACTCCATATGTGAAGCCTGAAGAATAGTTGGCTGACATCTTTACTAAAGCTCTAGGGATAATATCATATGTGCCACATTATCTATGTGGAAGCTTGAGGGGGAGTTGAGAGTGCGTTGTGTTGTACTTTCAGTCTCTGCGGAATAAAAATGCTCTACGGACTAAGGTGTTAAACAAGCACAACCTATCCGAATTTCTCAGTGTGAATGGACAATGATTGACTCTAAGATGGAAAATGAAGCTCTGCTGCTGCCTTTTAACCTCGGTTGTTCAATTATCTTTTTATTACATGGAATCATGGATGATAGAGAGTAGGAGGTGTTGAACTGTTGGAGAATAAGGCGGGCAAATGGAGGAAAGACGACGGCAAAACGATTAAGGTAAAAGAAAAAGAACTGAATTGAAAAACAAAAAAAAAACCATTTTTTGATGCAAATATCAGTGCCCTCAGTACTGCATTATTTTTGTGCAAGAAAAAAATACAAGATAACTAAAAACACGAAACATCGTGTGCTAGTTTTGAAGTTAAGTGAAACAACCAAAATTGGAACCATTCCTTGAAATCAAATACAACTTGAAAGGGTGGACAAGTAATTATCGAGATTGTTCAAATATCACAGGAATCATATAGACTTACTAAATCTGATTTAATTCAACTCACCAAGAACAAGTACAAACATGCATCCAAACTATAACTATACAAGAAAAGTTTAAAATCCCACAATCCAAATTCTAGTTTCTCAAATCATATTCAATAAATGCCCACCTGAGTTAAGTACTTGCAATAAGCTTGATACTGACATTATAACAAACACAGAGACTGCATCAGATCTTACATTTTTATAACTTTCAATATCACAAACATCATAACTACCCATGCTCGCAAAATCCCAAACATCGTAAACTTAGAAGAAAATAAATACCCATGCTCCCAAAAATGTGCAAAATTTCAGAAAATAAAAACCCATGCTCGCAAAATCCCAATGAAAATTCCCATGCTCGCAAAATCCCAGAAAATACACTAGTTCAAAAGCTATGCTAAATTCAGCCAAACCCCCAAATTCCATAGAAGAAAACCCCAAATTTTAATACTATTTGTTGATAATAACAATTGTGAAATTAGGAAATTGTACCTTTCTCTAATTGATTGTTGACTGAAGAAGAAAGCTCCAAACTGTAATGTAATCACTTGTAACAAAAGGTTGAAAACCTAAGAAGATAAATGTCAAAATTAGAGATTGAGCAGAAATTATTCTTAGATCTAATACTTATATCCATAATTGATTGAATAGAAACATGAAGAATTAATAAAAAATCAATTACCTTTTCGACGATGAAAGTAGTCAGTGATGTTGTTTTGTGAAGAGGAAAGAGAGAGAAGAACAAGAGGAAGAAAATTATGATGAAGAGAAGAGAGATATGGAGAGAGATGAAGAGGAGAAGGAAGGAGAAGAAGAAATCGATGAACCTTCAACCCTTCTCCATGATTTCTTTTTTTTTTTTTTTTTCGTGAGTTCTTTTCTTCTTCTTTGTTCGTGTTTTTGGTGTCGCGATGTTGTTTTCTAAAACTATAAAAACATCTCAAGTAAACACGTTTTCTAATTTTCATTTTCTTTGGAGATAGTTTCTTGGAAAACTAGAAAAGTTTCCCACAAGATTCATGGAGGCATGGATGAAAAATTTGCTTTAATACGTGGTAACCGGTAAGTTTCATCTGCTTCTCTTCTTCTTCTCTTTTTCGACTCTCTTTCTTCTTCTTCTTCTCTATTAAAACGATCGAAATACACAAAGAGAATAGTGGTTGGCTGAAATCTCGATTCTCTTTGAGTGCCATATGATATAGAGTGAAGAAGAAAAGCATAGTGTGTAAGGTATAAAGAGAAATTGAAATTGGAAAGAAAAGACAGGTACCATTTAGTTTGGTTATGGGCAAGTATGTGGACTGCCTTGCTGCTCCAATGAAGATCATTCCACGCATCGACATTGTCGTCATAATGGAAAAGCATTATGGAGCAATTTGTAGAGAGAAACTGAACTAGAGAAATGAAAAAGGAAAATTAGTACTCTGGTATTAAAGATAGGGGTAGTAGAAGAAAATATAATGTAGTTAATTACAGGTCGTATTATATAGAGTATGATGATGTTGGATAGTGGATACACATGTACCTTGTTGACCATGTGGTCGACATTAGTCTTTTGCTTAAGGCCAACAGGGATTGCCAAAGGGTTCCAAAACTTATTATCAGGGAAGGATGTTCATTATGACTACATAGCTTTTAAGCCGAATGGATGAGAGCAGTAGAGTTAATGGTGGCACTCTGTAATAAGAAACAAGTATATATATAATATATGACATGAACTGAAGTTGAAGTTGTTAATAAAATGGTTGAAATGAATGAAGTGCCTATATTGAATTGAATGACAGATCATATCGATCATACGGCACTCAAAGAGAATCGAGATTTCAATTTCTCTTTCTTTCTTCTCCTTCTTTATTGATAATGACAATTTGCCATCATTTGCCGAAGCGATTATCAAACAAAAACTTTTTGGCAAAAGTATTTTGCCACTTTTTGCCAAACAATTATCAATCATTGACAAAAAGGCAAATAGAGGCAAAACTGTTTGGCAAAATGGCAAATAAGTAATATAACAATTTAGCCAAAAATTATGGCAAACCGGCAAAAGTTTATCAAACAAACCCTCAGGGTCTGTTTGAAAACGAATTCCCGCTTTGTTAGGCATTCAGACAAACCGGGCAAAATTGCGGCAAAAGACACATTTGCCGGTTCCTGGCAAATGGTTTATCCGCTTAAATCAGTTTGCCATCGTTTGATAAAACATTCTAAAAAAGCGGACAAAACGCAATTTAACGGTTAAAACGCATTTGATAACACTTTGGCAAATATGATAACTCATATTTGCCGTTTATATTGATTTTGATAACAGATTTTATTTTGGTAAAACCTAATAGGGTTAAGTGGCAAAGTTGAAGGTCCATTGGGCTGGGTCCAAAAAAACAAGTCCAAACTTGATTGGGCTGTGCAAAAGTGACCACATATCACCCAAAAGCTATGATAGAGTCACCCTGGTAACTCAATAACATTTCGCTATCAAAAAAAAAACTCAATAATAACATTTGTTATCATTGCATACGTACATGTATAAAAAAACACCCAAATTAACGAATTCGAAAAACAAAAAAAATTACTCAACAATAACACACATAATATAATTAACGAAATTATATACATTGATAAAACATAGTTATAGGTTTATGTAAACATAATAATAAAGTTCTTAAAAATGTCATCAACACGGCCCCCCATAGTCAGACAAAACAAAACAAACAATCAACTTTCCTGGTGAACACCCAACTAGACAACATATGGTGAAGCTAGAGTACCCGAACCTTCCTCTTCTTGTTCTTCCTCTTCTGGTTCGGTCTGGTCTCTAGCTCGACCTGATTGGGCTCTCTCAAACCCAGTAGGCCAAGTCCTTGTCGCCGGTGCCGGTATACGCCCGAAGAAAAGCCTTGGTGGTCGCCCATCGCAGTGATAAACCTGTACTCTGATCCTCCCTAGGTCGTGTGTGCGACAAAGACCCCAACACTCAAACAAGATTGTGTCGCCTTCCTTGAGTCCCACTGAATCGATGAAACACTTCCACCCATTGTACCAGAAGTACAAAGAAGCGTGGTGATCATTGGCAATGTCAACAGCGAAACTTTGTTCACCAGGCAAGATCAGCACAACTCGGTTGCAGTGTGCGAACAAATACTTGTTCGCAACGGGGATTTTCTGTCATATACCAACAATATATATCAACATTACTAGGCATGGTTATATAAAATTTCTGCCATGAATCCAAACAGTTCTGTCAAACAATTCCATATATCAACAATATATATAAAATTTCTGCCATATATCAACATTACTAGCCACATATCAAATAGTTCTGTCGAACAATTATTCCATATATGAACAGTATATATCAAACAGTTTTCTGCACATGTAGCAGCCCATATATATGTGCACATTTCTTGCCATATATATCAACATTACTAGCCATCACTATGAGGCCCAACTAACAGCCCAAAGCCCATCATTTTATCTATATCCATACATAATTAGGAATTTGCTTACCATTACGCAGCCCTTGGTGACGTGGCCCTTTGTAACTTGCTTCACCCAGAATGGGCTATCTCTCATGATTGGCCTTAGGTTGGGCGCCATTGCTTGGTTCTCTATAACACATATTGCAATACCCATGAGTTTACAAATGTATTACTCAACATATGTAAATAATGTTACACATGATGAGCAACAATTTGTTCAAATTAGACTAGCAATGTTCCATACAAAGTATAAGCAACCATTTGTTACACGACAATGTTAATCCGCAACGTCGTAAGTTATACAATATGTTCCATACACAAGATAATTAATACAGAGCACTTTACGACCATTACATGATAAGGAATACAAAGCACTTTACGACCATTACATGATTCATATCAAAACAAAAGTTACAATACTATTTTAAAATGTGTGTTACATATAACATAATAAATGAAAATGTGTCTTACATATAACATAAATGTCTAGTCACGACTACAACAATCACAATAATTGGCACAATCCCACGTACATGGGTTGCCTAAGCAGTGCAAACAAACACCATCATCAGGTGGTGGTAAAGAAATGTGCTTCCAATAGTTTGCGCAATCACCATGACAAGGGTTTTGAAGACATTTTGCACAAATCATCTCAAGGTCTCCTCCAGATGGTGGCGATACATGAAATGGATACAAAAATATAATTCCTGGGCATGCTTGATTAGCGCATTTTGCAAAGCATACCCATTGCTTGTCATTGTTTCCCATTCCCTTGTGCATTTTCATCAAACCATCGCACCCAAGGTTGTCACAATGCATGAATGGTTCGATTATTGGCAAACAAGGGAGGAATTCAAACCGCCCGTATTGGTTAATTTTGTATAAATTGCACGCTTCTCGGATCCTTTCATTTTCGTCAGTGATAATAGTTCGTTTTAGGCGGATGAAGTCTATTAAACTAACCAAAAGTTCTGTGCACTCCTAAATGTCTTGAAATCGACTAGCTAAGTGGCCTAGTTCCTTTCTTTCAACAACTCCCTCCATCTCGTGAAAACGAGCCGAAATATCTGTCCAATAACTTGTACCGACATCATTAACCGGAGGACAAGTGTGTATCGATACCCATGCAAAACACAAGTCTCGTCTTCTTTAGGAGTCCACCACACCATTATCTGAGTTTGATTCTAGACCTAATATTGGCAATCCAAAGATAATAAAAATTATAATATTACCAAGATATTATACGAACAACACCCTAGTAAATCCACCCACTCATAGATAATTAACAAAGACAATTACCACCTACATATTTAAGAAAGAGTTGCATAAATCACTTTTTAAACCTCACAAAAACACTCGTTGCCTACAAACGATACTTTGCTGATAGTTCCAAGTACACCGGCTACGCTGGAACATACATGTTTCTAATGTGTGTGTAATACTCGGGTATCTCTTCCTCAAGGGCAATCCAGTCATCGTCCGTTGCAATCACCGTACTTCTTTCATTGTCCCAATGAAATCCTGGATGCTCTTCACACAACTCAGTGATAAGTTTAGCCAAACGTTTCAAATAACGCAAATGAACCCAGATGTTTTCAACACACAAATCCAGCCTAATGTGCTGATCTAAAACATCACAAGCATTTACCATTCCGGACCTAAGACGGACCATAAGTGGGCCTGGTGTATCATCTGCCAGCATAGCAGTGCACATCGTGTGGTCCGTAGCTGAGGTCCACGCGAACAAACGACATCCTAGACGGGGATTTTTTGGGGTGTGAATAATTCACACCATTCCCACTGACTGAAATAATTCAGCGCAGTCAGTTTACATTACACAAGATATATATATTCTGAACAAGACACAACTCGACAACTCGACAACACATTGTAACAAGACTTAACCATGCCCAGAAAAATTGCTAACACAAACAAAAGTATGACAGAAAAATCCAAGAAAACTGTTCCCACTGACTGAAACAATTTTGATCAGTCAGAAAAAATTACACACATGCGACAGATAATACATAAACTAGAGACATTCAGATAAAACCAATTGTACATAAACAATTCAATATCAACTGTTTCAAACTAGGACAAGATTAACATAAAGTTAACATAAAGTAAACATTCCAATTGTACTACTGTTTCGAAACATAAAGTTAACATAAAGTTAACATAACTGAAATGTACTATTGTTTGAACCCCCAATCACTAAACCTGAAACATATTAACTAACAAACTGAACTGAAACAAGACACTACTCCCCAGCCCACTCGTCCCCATTGAAAGGCTTAACATAGTTAAGCTTATCAACCAACTAATCAGCCCTCAGATCAGCGTCCATCCCAAGAAATATCTTTGCCTGCTTGTCTCAACGCCAAGAAAGTCAAGACCCTTCAGATACAAGACTCTGTCCCCATTGCTCACCTCATTGATTGCATCATACAGCTCATCGCTGTTAGGACCAGCGAATGCCACTGCCAAGGTCTTAACAGCTTCCATGATGCCTGCAGCATAATCAGAGTTACTTGGATCTGATGGTCCCAAACGTGACTTCTTGCGCTTATTCTGAATGGGTTGCACTGGGGGTGGGATTGGGTGCGCACAAGGGGCAGATTCATTGCAGTTGCTAGAGCTCTCATTGTTTGTTCCAGCTGTTTCAGTAGCAGACGCAGATGTTTTAGACAATCCAATACCAACACCAACATCATCCCCTAATTCAGTATACGAATCAGCCCCAACTGCATCTGTTCATTGTGTATATTCTGTGAGTGAGTGTATAGGTTTGAACCGAAAGCTTTTGAAAATACGTTTTTAAAGGATTATAGCTTACCGACTACTCCAGGAGACCCCTCAACTTGTTCTTCATCAACTTCATCACCAGCGCATGCCCCTTCACCATTTGCATAGTCATTACCGATGATGAGGCTCAATTGTTCAAAATATGGAAAATGCTTGCCACGAAGGTTACGGGCTTCAGGATGAGCCTGTTAACCACCCAAAAAATCGTTACCATCCTATAGCACATCATTTTACTAGCTAATTGATCAAACTGATAAAAGTGCGTGCCTTACCAGAAAGTATCTCTCCCATACATCCTCTTCGGCAGCAACAACAGTCTTGTTATCAAAATCAAAGGTAAATCCAAACCCCGACAAATCAAGAAGTTCCTTACACAACTTGTAGTCCTTCCTAAGTGTCTTGAGCCTAGTCCGCACATGTTCAGAAGTGACACTCATGCGGAGGGTTGTATTGAGACTCTCTGCAGCTGCTTTCAAGGATTCAGTCCTTATTCCATTATCAGCTCTCTTGCCATTCCTTAACACCTCTTCGTACAAGGTGTTTAGCATGACCTCTTCCATCTTTTTTGACCATCTTATATGGGATTTGGTAGCTGGAGTTGGTTTGTCAGATGGAAAGTATTCCGGTGCCGGTGCAGCATTGCCTTTCTTGCTCTTTCTAAGCTTCCTAAATTGTCCGCTCGACATGGTTGTACCTGATGATATCCAAATTCACAACTATTACATACACAAAACAACCATTTAATCCGAAAACATATTAGCTTTAACAACATACATACATCCAAATTATCATCTTCAAACATCCATACATAACCTTATTCAAACATCAAAGACAAATTATTCCAACTTATTACAACCCAATAAAATTATTCCAAACAACTTCTCAAGTTGACAAATACAACACCACCAAGCTCACTCAGCAACTCTTTCATTGTAATTAACATAGTTACTCCACATCTCCTTTTTTAGGTTATCACGCCATTTACTCCAAGCCCGTGATGCAGCAATGAGTATGCCTCCACCTTGTTCATTAGCACCCTCGTTCGCCTCAGGCGGAATCGGTTCTTCTGGTTCCTCCAAGTCTGGCTGTATTTCATCGGTTGCATCATGACCTTTGAGGAAGTTGTGGATCGCACAACACGCCAACACTATCTTTGTGTGGGTCTTCACATCATGGAACGGTGTTTTCCTCAAATAAGCGAATCGCTTCTTCAACACCCCTATGATCCTCTCAACAACATTACGTAGCATGGAATGCCGACAGTTGTACAACTCTTCCTCAGTTTCTACGGCGCGATGTCCTTGTTCTTTGACATGGTATCGGACGCCACGATAAGGTGTGAGGAAGCCAGGACTTAATGCGAAGCCCGCATCCGCAAGGTAATACTTACCCTTGGGCAAGGTTAACCGTCTTCCATGGCGAGTAACCGCACATCTCAACAACCGACCATCATGCGCCGAGCCTTCCCATCCAGCCAGAACATAAGTGAATCTCATGTCGAACGTACGCGCGACTAGAACATTTTGAGAAATCACTCCCTTACGGTTACGATACCTTGGCTGATCATCGATGGGCACTAAGGTGGGGAAGTGGGTACCATCGATTGCACCGACAGCGTCCTAATGAAGGTATGACCTAGTTAGTAATCGAATAATTTGATTCTAGGGTGATAAAACACACGATGATTTTTCTAACCTTGAAATACTGATGCCAAAAGACATTGCCAGCACCATCAGCGAGGGGTGAGTTCTGATCAGTAGCATTGACAACCACTTGCCTGTACAACTCTACGCAAGCATTCAAGACCAAGTGGAAGTAATGACTCACAGTTTGACCAGAACGCCTAAACTCGTGACGTGTTCTTCTACACCGATTGTCGTGACCAACTATAAGCAAGAACATTGCAACTTGTTCTTCAACCGACACGTACCGAGAGTCGGTTAAACCTATAGTCTTCAACCTGAAACCGGCATAAAGTGGTTTGACATCAATTTTGTGACAAAGTGTCTTTGGTTATCTCGCCTTGAATTCATTGTTAGGAAAACCAAGATGTACGCATGGTCGTCTCGTGTCCTTGTGTCTCTTAGGTCTGTCTAGGGAAAGTTATTGGGTTCTGGACGTACGTACCGAGTTAGGACGTACGTACGTTCACTGAAGCAGCGAACTTATTTTGGTCAGGACGTACGTACTCAGTTAGGACGTTCGTACGTCCAGGTAGTCAGCAGTCATGTTTTCGTATGGAGACGTACGTACCTGTTTAGAGCGTTCGTACGTCATGTTAGGCAGCAGGCTTATTTTTGTGTGGCGACGTTCGAACGTCATATCGACGTACGAACGTCCAAAGTCGGTTTGCACAGTTTCGGCCCATTTTTCTAGGTTTTCAACCCTAAGTATAAATAGGGTTTCTCTTCTACAGAACAAGGCAGTTCTTTGGCCGTCCATCCTTCTTCTTGTTTATGTGTTTTGGTTAGGTTTTTGGTATTAAACTTGTTTGTGGCTATTGAACTCAATTTCCTTTCTTCCCCCTTTTTCCCAATTCATATCTTTGTGATCTTCAAGAGTTATTGTGAATTCGGCTTCGAGTCTTCTTGTGTGTTCATCAAGAAGTCGAGTGTCTTGTGCGTACATCAAGGTGCTCTGGTGAAGTCAAGGTGTTAGAGATAACCAGGAGTATCAACTCGCAGTGAGTGCAGGTAGTTGATAGGTTTGTACATCTCTTTTCATCTAGTGGATTATTTTGTTGTCGCGAGGACAACCGTGGACGTTTCCCAGTTTGGGTTTTACCACGTTAAAAAATTCTGTGTGTTATTTACTTTCTGCGTATTGTTTGTTTGTTTGTTTGAATTCACATTTGTTATACTAGCACTATTTGTAGTTTCTCAATTGGTATCAGTCGCTGGGGGCTGGTTAAGGAGCGTAAAGGCTCACGCTAACGATCAATAGTGCTTTATGGAATCTCACAAGTCTGCTACTTCAAGTCTTCCTCCACAATTCAGTGGAAAGGACTTTGGTCATTGGAAAGTACGTATGCGAGCTTATCTCCAAGCTTTAGGAGAAGAAGTCTGGCTTTCTGTTGTCACAGGGTGGAAAGAACCTCTGACTACTACAGGTACTGATGATACTGCTGTTACATCACTGACGCCACGTGAAAAGTGGACGCCTGAACAGAAGTTGTTGGCAAATTATAACAACAAGGCACTCAATGCTATTTTCATGGCATTAAATGCTAGTGAGTTTCGTAGGGTGCAGGGCTGTGAAGAGGCTAAAGATGCATGGAACAGGCTTATCTGTACACATGAAGGTGACGAAACAGTCAAAGAAAGTAAGCTGGAACTGTTAACATCTCAGTTTGAGAATCTACGGATGGATAATTCTGAGACCTTTGATGATTTCTTTATTCGTCTCCAAGACATCATCAACTGCAGTGCGGCTATTGGTCATGCATATACTGACACACAGGTGGTCTGTAAAATATTGCGTGCTTTGCCTCCTCGGTTTCGTTCACGAAAGAATGCCATCACTGAAAGTAATGTGATTAAGAACATGTCCATCGAGACACTTGCTGGCAAACTAAGGACATGTGAGATGGAACAGGCTTTGGAAGAACCTTTGAAGAACAAATCTGTTGCATTCAAAGCTACATCGTCTAAAGAACCTTCCACAGGACCTTCTGATGATGAAGAACAGGATGTGGATGATAACTATGCGTTTCTGTCACGTAGCTTTCAGAAGATTCTGAAATATCAACAGAATCGAGATCCTCGAAAGCGATTTCCTGATTCCTCAAATGCTCCTAGAAGTCGTGGTTTTGAGCGGTTCTCTGTGGATGGGAGGAGAGCTCGGGTTGACCGGAAAGATGTCCAATGTTACAAGTGTCGTGATTATGGACACTTTGCAAATGAATGTGATAAGAAGGTCGATCGCAAACCTGGTGATAATTCCAAAGCGAATCTCACAGTCACATGGGATGATTCAGATGAAGATGATGATGGGAATCTCTCAAATGTTGTCTCTAATTATGTGGTCTTCAGTGCATCCCTGGATGAACATCCAGGAGGTATTGTATCTTCTTCTGCTGATATTAATGTTTCTGATTCTGGTGTTCATGCTACTACTAGTGAATTATGTGACATGTATAAGTTTTCTATGCAACAAGTAAAGTTGCTTGAAAAAACTAACACCGTCTTGCAGGATCAGGTAGAGAGTCTTGGACAGGATATATGCACTCTTACAGGTGATTCCAACATGTTGAAGGAAGAATTTGTGAAGGAAAAGGAGGATTTCCAAGTGCGTATTGTCACTCTAGAAAAACTGAATAATGATCTGGAAACACGGTATCGATCCCTTGTACTGGAGCATGAGAGAGTAAAGGCTGAATTGTTTGCTGCTAACAAACAATTGGTTGGGTTTGGTAAAGCAAGTGCTAATTTAAACTCTCTGTTGGGAATCGGTAAATCCCATTCAGATAAATCTGGGTTAGGTTATGACACTTCTGTTCCCCTTGCTACTACTAGTACTTCCCGCACTACCTTTGTGCGACCAACTAGTATCACTATTCCTGCTCCTGTGCAGGTGCCTAGTGTGGTATCACCACCCAAGGTTACTCATGTGAAGCAAGTTCGGAAAAAGAACTCTAGACACAAAGGCTTTAAATGTCTAACATGTGGTCGCATGGGTCACACTTCTGCCTTTTGTTGGAATAATTTGTATCCTGCTCATCATCCTTCTTTTGCAGGTAACTCATATTGGAACAAGTCTTCCACCTTCTCCATGCAGGCTCCATATATGTGGAATGGTTATGCTCCGTGGGGTTTACCCAGAACTTCTCCTTATGGAAACCGTCCTCAAGCAACACCGATGCCTACTCCACCACCACATTTCTGGGATAGGAGTATGGATGCATCCAGGACAATGGTGTCTCACACGGCTCGTTTGGTTGAACCATTGCCTTCATCATGGTATCTTGACAGCGGTTGTTCGCGTCATATGACAGGTGATAAGGATCTCATTGATAACCTGACTCTTGGTTATGGAGGTAAGGTTAGGTTTGGTAATGGTAAACTGCTTCCAGTTGAAGGTAAAGGTCACTTTTCTGAGGTTGAATCGCTCAATAGTCATGAGCTTCTTTTTGTTAAGGGACTTAGGTCAAATTTGTTGAGTATTAGTCAGTTGTGTGATGCTAAATTTAAGGTTGTGTTTGAGGATAATAGGTGTGATGTTTTTGATTCCAATAATATCTTGGTGTTATCTGGTAGTCGCTCCTCTGATAACTGCTTCATTGTCACTACACCTCTTTTGCATTCATTTGTGTAATGTGTTCATTGGAACTGTCTGTGTTTAGGATGTTTAGGGTTGGTCATTTATTGTTGTTATGGGTATTGAGGACATACTACATTCTCTATTGTGTGGATTTCATTTTACAAATGTTTCTAGTTTGGCGTTCTCAACTGTCTTTGTGTCATGCAGAGGTGTAGGGTTACATTATACTCTCTTCTTATTGGTAGTTTCTTGCATGATGCATTTCAATGTGGTCGGCTTGATTTTTTCAATACATGTTTCACTCCAGTCTCCCATGGTTAATTTTTCATGATCGTTGTTCTTTGTTTTCTTTATTCTCTCACCTCTTGTAAGTGGTCAATGACTCACAAAATCCCCAGCCATTTGAATGTCTTGAGAGCATACTCATTTGGCTAAGAACCCGTTGGGGCTGTGAGGGTCATGCTCTGACGGATGCACTCAAGAGATGTTAGTTCTTGTGTTGCACGTTATCATGGTATTGCACTTCTTGAGTGTGTTTTTGCCAAAAAGATGTAGGCTACACCCTACCCTCGTGTTCTGGTAAAAGATGGAGATATTTCATACTCCCACACGGGAATGGCATCTATTTTAATGGTTTACAAAAAAAAAAAAAAAAAAAAAAAAATGAATGACTCGTGGCTTTCGCATTTGTCTAGTTGAAGGGCAAACAGAAAAACAATAGTGTGTGTTTTTGGTTAGTTGCAAGTGACCTTCAATATTCTCTATGATCATGTCTTTAGTTTGTTTTTCGGAGGTTGGTATTGGTCTATCAGGTTCTTCAACATACTTGCATCATTCTAGTAACTACCTTGTCATGGTGTATGATGTCGTTCTTCGATTTTGCATTCTCTTGTGGTTGAGGATTGTTTAAACTATATCCGGTTGTATTTGGAATTCGTATGATACGTAGAAGTGTTTTCTTGTGATGTCTCTCAATATCTGTTTTTCTAGTTATGTGGTTTATTTTCATAAAAAAAAAAAAAAAAAAAAAAAAAAAGGGGTTCGTACGTACGCTTTAAAGACGTTCGTACGTGGAGGGGGACAGATCTTTTTGCAACGTACGAACGTTCATAGGACGTACGAACGTGTTGTGTGACAGATGTTTTTTTTTTTTTTGGTCCCGACGTTCGAACGTACTTAGGACGTACGAACGTCCCTGATACAGTCCGGCCCATTTGCTGTTTAAATTCAAATTTTGTTTAAACAAATGGCCTATTGTTATATCGATCGTGCTTCTTCTTCTCTTGCACGTACACTTGGTATTCTCCACTCCCATTCAACCGTTTTGGTCTCTCTTCTCCTTCTAGCATTGTCTTTTTCCTCCTCTTTCTTGGAGGTTGTTTGTTGCTTAACTTCTAGAAGTTTCTCTGTCTAGTGCATACTCTGTTTTTCACTCTAGTAAGTAAACTCTACTTTTTCCCATATTCTTCTTCCTTTATTCTTCTTCTTATTCTTCTCTTCTCCTTCCCCTCTTGGTATTGATTGGATTGCATGGTTAGTTTTCGTTTTTTTTTTCTTTGAAATATGTGTTTGTTTTATTTGTCTTATTGGTTAGTATTTTCATTCAATTTCTTGAAATTGTTGGACGAATTGGCTATCTCTATTTCTTGTTATTGCTTCTTTACTGTTGGGATTGATTTGTGATATGTTTGGGTGCTCACCATTGCTATCTTGTTGTCGATAACATGTGTATTGTTTCTGCACATCAAGTGTTTGATTAAATGTCACAATGACTTTGCTGTTTTTATTTGTCATTGTTTCTTACATTTTTGGTTTGTTTGATGTTGTGATTGTGTAGGCAATGGCTTCCAAGCGCGCACGCACCACTTCCTCCAACGCGGCATCCTCGTCTCGCGCTCCGAGGGGTCGTGGTTCCACTCCGGGTTTGTCTCATCCATCATCCCTTGGCGCTCATCCTCGAGCCAAGGCCATTGTTCCCGAGCGGTTCTTCGACTTGGGAGACATTGCTGCCACACCTCTAGGGGCATCTCAACTTGGCAATATCGCGTTGTTCTTTGAGACTCGGAATTGGCTAAGGGTGGCTCAACCAATCACCAAGTACTCGGTTGAGCATACGATAGCTTTCTATGAGACAAAGACACCCTCGCAAAATCGATCGAGTTTTTCGGTTTTGATTGAAGGTCGGCGATACACCATTTCTCCTAAGGTGATACGCGAGGCGTTGGGTATTGATGGTGACTTTGTTCCTGAGGATGCTGTCTCTGTTAGATGGCCTGTTCCGGAGTCCATTCAAATTGACTTTGTCAATCAAGTTCAGCAGATGTTTATTGATGGTGTCACGGAAAGGTATCATGCCAAGCACTACAGCGCCATCCTCCTGCACATGGTTGCTCACTCCAACATCTACCCCACCAAGGGCAACAAGATAATTATGACCGACGACATGGTCAAATTGGTGGTTTGTATGTCGGTGCACCATATTCATCTCTCTGAGGTCATCTACAATCGGATGCTTCAAATTGATGCAGCTAAGGGTACTCTTCCTTTCCCTAGCTTTATTATGACAATTCTCAGGCACTTGGGTTTTCAGGGACAGTATTTGGGGGTGAGCCCTCCAAAGTTTGTTGGCCACGACTGGGTCAACGCTATTAAAAAGGGCTGTCAGTCTCGAAGGTTGGCTTTCGAGTCCGTGGGTGCGCGTCTGACGAACCACCTCATTTGGGGAGGCAGGACACTTGTGCGTAATGATGATTTCGATCGGGCCTTGACCACTGGACGCCCCATCCCTGCTTCTGCTAGGGGAAATCGGGCTGTTGCAGCCATTGATGCTCGGGTTTCCTCTCTCCGCCGTCATCAGGACCATATGGATGCTCGGTTGGATCGTTTCGGGGCCATTCTCTCTCGTCATGATGTCATGATCAGTGATATTCATGCGATGAATGTTGCTCAGATGCGGCATCTGCAGCTGGACTTCACTCCCACAGACTTGCCTCCGTTTCCGGAAGAGGTGCCTCCAGTTCAAGGTGCGAGTGATGGTGATGCCTCAGAGAGTGAGGACGAGGGTGATGGTGAACCGAGTGATGGTGACTCGGACTCCGAGTAGTGGTTTTTCTGGTTTACTCTCCACATTTTTGTACTTAAATTTTTTTTTTTTTTTTTTTTGCTATATCGGTTTGTTTCTATTTTTTAGTATTGTACATGTTCTTGGATATTGCTATTTTCATATTAGTTCAAGTTGGTTTCCTTGTTTTGCAGTAAATTTTTCTGAGGTAATGGACCTTTCTTTTTGGGTCCATGATATGTTTACTCCTATTCTTCTTATAAATAGGGAGTCTTCTTCTCTTTCACTCCTATTGTGTCTTCTTCCCTCTTGCTAATTCTCTCTTTGTTCTTCAGAATTCTCTATGGCAGAATATGAACTTCATGGAATTTTTGTTCCGAATGTTGGTTATGTGTCGTTCATGGTAATGGAGTACAAGAACAATGCTAAGGTTTGTCGTTTGTGTCGCGTTCCCCATGGATATGACTATATTCATCGTCCTTTCCTTAATCCTTGTTTGGTTCGTGTCAATCATTGGGAGAGATTACCGGGACATCTTCAAAATCACATATTGGAGTTAGTTGGTTATCCGAAGGTTCGAGGTCTTGCTGCTCCACTTACCGACTGTGGCTTGGACAGCAGAATTGAGGAGTTGTTTTGTACGAGTGAATGGTTGGAGGATTATGATGATCATGTGATTGCTCGGTGGAATCGACCTTCGGCTCGTGCGGAGGCTTACTTCTCTAAGCTTCCTCTAGGTCATTGGGAAAGGGTTTTTCGAATTCGTTAATTCGAGCTTTCTTCTTTTATCGTTTTTGGTTTTTCTCTTTATGGATTTCTCTGTTTGGTTATTAGTTGACTTTCTGAACTTTTAACAAGTTGGGTTCGTTTTATATTTTATATGTTTTGTATTCTTTGTTTGGTTTTGATTTCTTTTTCTTGGTTATTGGTTTATTATTGTTCTTTTCCTTTGATGGTTGGTTATTTTGATCACTTATTGTGACAAAAAGGGGGAGATTTATGACTCTAATTACTAACAATCGTCTTCTTGTTGTTAGGTTATTTTTGGGTCATGTTTCAGGTATGCTACACGTATGGGGGAGTTGCTCATGAAGTTTGGAGCTCATGAAGTTTGGAGCTCATGAAGTATGGGGGAGTTGCTCGAAGGAACTTCTGTTGAATCTTTGATTGCTTCCGTTCGATCTCTGATGGTTAAAGCATCTTCCTAAAACTGGATAACAAGAATTGGTGACTTGTTATGTGTTTCTATCTTGAGTGATTTTGTAGGCATGTCTTATAAATGCCATGGTTTGGGATTGTAAGCACGTTTTATAAGTGCTATTAGAGTCATAGGTTTTTGTCACAAAATCAATGTCAAAGGGGGAGATTGAAACCGGCATAAAGTGGTTTGACATCAATTTTGTGACAAAGTGTCTTTGGTTATCTCGCCTTGAATTCATTGTTAGGAAAACCAAGATGTACGCATGGTCGTCTCGTGTCCTTGTGTCTCTTAGGTCTGTCTAGGGAAAGTTATTGGGTTCTGGACGTACGTACCGAGTTAGGACGTACGTACGTTCACTGAAGCAGCGAACTTATTTTGGTCAGGACGTACGTACTCAGTTAGGACGTTCGTACGTCCAGGTAGTCAGCAGTCATGTTTTCGTATGGAGACGTACGTACCTGTTTAGAGCGTTCGTACGTCATGTTAGGCAGCAGGCTTATTTTTGTGTGGCGACGTTCGAACGTCATATCGACGTACGAACGTCCAAAGTCGGTTTGCACAGTTTCGGCCCATTTTTCTAGGTTTTCAACCCTAAGTATAAATAGGGTTTCTCTTCTACAGAACAAGGCAGTTCTTTGGCCGTCCATCCTTCTTCTTGTTTATGTGTTTTGGTTAGGTTTTTGGTATTAAACTTGTTTGTGGCTATTGAACTCAATTTCCTTTCTTCCCCCTTTTTCCCAATTCATATCTTTGTGATCTTCAAGAGTTATTGTGAATTCGGCTTCGAGTCTTCTTGTGTGTTCATCAAGAAGTCGAGTGTCTTGTGCGTACATCAAGGTGCTCTGGTGAAGTCAAGGTGTTAGAGATAACCAGGAGTATCAACTCGCAGTGAGTGCAGGTAGTTGATAGGTTTGTACATCTCTTTTCATCTAGTGGATTATTTTGTTGTCGCGAGGACAACCGTGGACGTTTCCCAGTTTGGGTTTTACCACGTTAAAAAATTCTGTGTGTTATTTACTTTCTGCGTATTGTTTGTTTGTTTGTTTGAATTCACATTTGTTATACTAGCACTATTTGTAGTTTCTCACAACCTAGCACATAAGCGATGGAATGCAAAACGCCTCATCCTCAATTGGTCATGGCAATCATTGTCATTATCGGTATAGAAACGAGCTAAAGTTGCGCCACGCGCTGAATCCCTATTGTAGGTATAGGGAGCCCTAGGAACTCTAGGAACACGGTTACGTCTTGCGTTCGAGGCAATATATTGCAATAACCAGTCCACAGCTACGATTACAACAGTAGCTGTAACCAAACGTTGATCCTCACTCGACATTCTACATAACAAGCGGTCGGTAAGTATAATAATAAGGTTAATCATATAACTAGTTAGGAGAAGGTTAGTCGTTAATCGTTAATCATTTTTAGAGTGCTTAGTAGTATCAATTCGTAAATGGTTATAATTGTTAATAATGCCTTTTTAATCAAACATTATAATAAATGGTTATTTTTACATCTTCAAATTTAACAAATTGTTGACATAGAATATCATAGTACGAATAACAACTTAATCAACAGTGCAATTACAACAACTAGCATCACCAACACCAACTTCTTGACAAACCACCAAAAGTCGTCCACCACCACAACATTGTTTGTTCCACCAATGTTTAAGGGTTGACAACCGACTAGTGGAGGTACAGGTACCTGAGATTGAGCGACAGATTGGTATGATTGACCAGATTGCTCGGGCAGTTGTGGCGCATGAATAAAAGGCTGGGACAAAAGATGTTGGGGATCACATAAAGAACGAGATGATTGACAGAATCCATTCGTAAGTTGTTGCTGAAGCAAATATCTTGCTTCGGCAATAGTATAAGCACCACGCCAATCAACGTTACTAATTTCGTCTGTCTGTGCCTTACACTCTTCCTAAGTAGTGTAGATACCCGGACAAAACCCACGGCGCACAACGTAATAACAATACTTACCCATTATCTGAAAATTATTAATTCAAATGTTTTTAACATGATGGGTTATCAGATTTCAATTTATGAGTTCATATTTCATTTTGTTTTTTAATTATTAGAATATAAAAGAGGTTTATTTTCGGGTATAGTTGTCGATAGTACATTGTATATATGATTGCAAACAGTTCTAATAAATAGTGTGACTATAAACAGTTTTAAATAGTGTGATTCTAAACAGTTCTAATTAGTATGATTCTAAACCAATTAAAAATAACCATGGCAACAATATATTTGTCTATAGAATTGATACCAAAAACATAGCAGCAATATATTGTCTACATAATTGATACTAAAAACATGGCAGCAATATGTAGTTAACATTTATATGATTCTAAACCAATTAAAAATAACCATGGCAACAATATATTTGTCTATAGAATTGATACAAAAAACATGGCAGCAATATATTGTCTACATAATTGATACTAAAAACATGGCAGCAATATGTAGTTAACATTTATATGTTAAAATAATTACAATATAACAAGAAAAAAATATATTAGCCTAAGTATTGATACTTAAAAACATGGCAGAAATATATAGTTAGCATTTATATGCTAAAACAATTACAATCTAACAAAGAAATGTGACAATATGTCGGCATTTATTACATGAGAACGAAGAAACAACAAACCTTGAGCAGCTAAGCTAGACAGTAAGCGAGACAGCAAATTACGAGAGAAAGCGAGACTGAAAGGATGAGAGTGAGGTAAGAACTAATATGCATTACTAAACATATTCGATCAAAACATTTTATAAAGATAAAGTCATACCTGGTAGTGAGAGTGAGGTAGTGAGAGTGAGGTACAAGAAAATGGAAGTCTGCAAAAATTAAAAACGATATATCAATCGTCGTTGTACAACAATGTAATTTGAAAAAACAACATTCAAAAATAAATATAATAGTGTCAAGAAAATAGAACCAACCTGACACAAACGAAACTCGTCTGCAAAATAAAAACAAGTATCAACAAGCCATTACAGTAATGGAATCCAAAGTAATGTACTCAAGAAATTATTTTTTAAAAATAGTTCTGGCAACAATTCAAACATTACCAATAACATATTTTAAAACAGATCAGCAAAAAAGTTGCAATTCCATCCACCATTTACACTCGCCGGACATTCACACTAGCCGGACAGTTACAGACTTACGACAGTGCATCTTGAACAGCCACCTTTGGCCAATTGGCCGGGAAGAATTATATAGAATGAGAACAGATTTCAATGTGATGCTACGTCAAACAGAATACTATCAAGAACTAACATAAAATCCTAGCATGATGATTCTAGTATATTGAGCATCATATATTCATAAGGAACAGCCTGAATATATCATATATCATCATATGATTCATATATCATATATCATATATCATCATATGATTCATAAGGAACAACATCATATGATTCATAAGGAACAGCATATATTCAAAATCAAGAACTAATATTTAATATATATCATATATTCAAAATCAAGAACTAATATATCATATGATTCATAAGGAACAACATCATATATCATATATTCAAAATCAAGAACTATAATAAATTGAGCATCATATATTCATAAGGAACTTGAGTAGAAACAGCCTGATTTGTAAAGCAACTTGTAAAGTGAAAATGCTTACAGTATGAGTTTAAGCAAGTATGAGTAAAGCAACTTACAGTATGAGTTTAAGCAGACACATGGATACAAATTTTTGAACAAGTAGAAGATCTACACAGATCTATTTTAAACAAGTAGAAGATCTACACAGATCTACACAGATTTTTGAACAAGTAGAAGATCTACACAGATCTATTTTAAACAAGTAGAAGATCTACACAGATCTACAAATTTTTGAACAAGTAGAAGATCTACACAGATCTATTTTAAACAAGTAGAAGAAGAAAAAATTTTGGTGTTTTTTCTGGGCGCAACAACAACAACAAGAAGAAGAAGAAGAAGAAGAAAAAGTGAAAAATCAACCTTTTCGCCTTCAAAATCGCCCTCGTCGCGCCGCCATGAAAGAGTTTTGAAGGTGTGGGTTTTTTCTTGTTAGAATAGGGTTTTTTTTTGGGCAAAAATATTATTTATACCTGGCAAATTTTACCGGGTTAAGTGGCAAAGCAAATTTTGCCTGGGGTTGAGTCAAGCAAAATTTGTCCGTCTTTAAGCGGGAATTGGGGCAAATTTTCGGTCACGTGAGGGCTTAGCGGCAAACTTTGCCGAATCATCCAATTACGTTATCAAACGATGGCAAACACAACAAATGCGGGAAAATAGGAATTTGCCGCAGGAAAAGGGCGTTATTAAACACCACCTTAGATTATTTTTAACTGGAAGGGAAAGAAAAAGAATTTAACGGAGAAAAATAAGGAATTGTGATACGTGATATTTTTGGAGGTGATTTAGGTTTTGGCCACTGGAAGTTAGTACTAATTAGGTTTTGGAGCTCTTTTCTTTTGAAATTAGGCTTTAGCCATCAACCAGCCCCTAAACCCATCAAGATTCCAATAAGGCAAAATACCCCTATCTAAAACTCACGTGAAAGACACGAGTCCTACTTTCTCCACATTAGCAAAGACACGTTGCACGCATTGAACGGTCTAATCTATTTCAGCAAAATCCGTTCGTCCACCACACCATCTACCCAGATCTCGATGAATATTTAGCACGAAACCTCGGTATACCCCCAAACACCACCAACCCAACCCCTTTATTCCTATCTTCTTCTCTGCAAACAAACACTTAGGGTCTGTTTGATAACCGGTGAATAAGGGCTTTCACCCGGGTGAAAGGGTTTTGCTCGGTTTGACCAGACAATCGCCGGTGTTTGATAATCAAAATTTGCTCCGGATGTTTTTTGCCGAAAACAAGCACGTGACCCCATTTACCCGGATTTCATCTGGGTGAATTGGTTCCGGGAGGGGGTTGGGTAAAATTCCCCAAAGCTATTTACCCGGTTTGATTTGCATAGGTATAAAAGCCAACAAATTTTTTTTTTCTTTACAAATTTTGACCAAATCTGTTTTAAAAAAATGAGAAACAGCGATGGCGATAGCAAATCATCGATGGCGATGGCGATGGCGAGTACTATCTAGTAAAGCTTGATTTCACCACTATTTAGGAAAGGTAATCTCCTACTTTTACTTCTTTTCTATTTCTCTACACTTTCACTTCTTTTCCTTTACAAAAATCGCAACATCCATTTCTGTTTTTCGCGATGTCGATTTCTCTTTTGATGTATACAAATTTTGAAATGTTTTGTTGCTTTAAACAATTTTTCACAAATTGAAGTTTATTTAAAGCTAGGGTTATTCGATTTTTTTTCAAATTTTGTAATTAGGGTTTTCAAAAATTTGGGGGGTTGTATAAATTATGTAAATTTAGGGTTGTGTTGATGAAATTATCCTTGAATAAGCATGACTACTACTCCAATTTCATGGAATTATGAAATTTAGGGTTAGGGTTTCTCTGTTGATGAAATTAAAAAATGGGGGTTTTTTCTATAATTGAAATTAGGTTACTGTATTTTCTGTTGATGTATTTTCTGTTGATGAAATTAGGTTACTGTATTTTCAATGTACAATCTGCAAAAGCCGATTGTTCCATTAATAACATGTATATCATGGTTTATACCATTATAGGTAGTGTACAGTTGATAGTTTTGGAAGCACATTGCGGAAAATTTTAAATTTTGCATTGTTTCATTCACTTTACATTTTCGTAGAGTAAAGTTCATGTTAAGGTATCTTCAGCGAATTATTTAACTGTTGCTATAGGAATCACCACATTGGGGATTTTGTTTCAAGTTTGCAGTTTTGTATAATTGGATTAGGGTTTTTGTATAAATGGATTGGGGATTAGGGTTTTTGTAATAATAAAAAACTTATTACATGGAAAAAGACATTAATCTAAACAAAGCCGATTATTAGTATAAAGTATAACTGTGCAGCTGAGAGATAGAGAATGGCAATGATGATGATGGAGCTGAAAAATGGTTTGAAGATGCCGATTATTGGTTTAGGAGTATGGAGAATGGAAGGCAAATCCATTAGGGACCTTATTCTCAACGTTATTAAAATCGGTTATCGTCATTTCGATTGTGCTGGTAACTGATAACTACACCATAATCTATACTTTCTTTTAAGATGTTTGATGTTAATCCCAAAAGAAAATATATATATATCAAAGTTGTGGTTGTTAATTTTCATTTGCTTACTTTGATTTTGATCAATTGGAAGTTCATCAATTTTTTGGATAATAATTCTACTGATGAGTTTGTAAATTTAAGATCAAATATTTCAGGAGTGTTCCTCATAATTATTACAACTAATTGACCGATATAAATTTATATTATTCGGTAGATGATATTTTCTTGTAAGTAATAATCATAACAAAATCAGTTTCTGAATTTTGGTCATATTTTGTATTCTCATTGTAGGTTACTTGTATTCACCCTTTTATTTGAACAAGAGGCATATTTGGATTACAATCTGTTTGTGATAAGAAGAAACAATGAATTTTATTTAAATGTAATCTGAGCTATTTATATAGTAAAATAAATAACAAACCCAAAAAATTCCAAATGAGGGCCGTGTAATGAGGATTTGGTGAAAGACTAATTGGGTTCACATCCATATAGGCCAGTTAGAATGACATAGGCTCATTTCCATGTGTTTGGTTTTGAGCTGACCAAGGAGGACATGGAGTTGATCAAGGGTGTGGACCGCAAACTCCGAACTAATCAGCCAGCCAAATTTTGGGGAATAGATCTGTATGCATAAGTCGTCTCGTCATAGACAAAAGGTGGTAATTGGAAGTCAAACGATCTCCTCTTTCTTTATTTTCAGTCTATCTGTTCATTCTTGGAGCTCATTCCTATGAGTGTTCTTCACTTCATGATGATGATCAGGTCCGAGACCTTGTACCATTAAACAGAAATGAAATATGTACCCATGAACTTAACGAAATTTGATTAAGAGAACATGTCCATGATTTCTGACCTCTATTTCTATTTAAATTCCAGTAATTTCCCTTTTGAAATCAAATTTACAGTGTTCCCACTGAGTGATGTTCTTATGGAAAGTCATAGCATTATTATCCATTTATCCGTTAGGTGTTGGAAGATAGATTCTTCCTCTTTTTTTCTCTCTAACATTACAATGTTCTTGCTGAATGTAGTATGGAGCATGTATATACCTTGGCGATACGTAAACATATGTATTGGTTTAGGCACCGAGCTACTTACCTTTGTAGTATTTACTTGTGTGTTTGCTTACCTTGTAGTATTTAAGTGTGTGTTTGCATGCTTGTAATGAAAAACGAATAATGGACCTGACCATCTAGATAGCCTTGTCTATTACTTGACATATTACAGCTCCCTTGGATGCCACATTGAGAATTATTGTAAAAGACGACTCCAGTGGAAGGGACACGGAAGTGTGTAAAGTCCCCATTAATACTACAGAGTGGGGTCTGCAAAACCCAAGGCCAAGCAGATTTTGGATTTCCTTCCTTGTGAATACCGCATGCTCTTTTCACCTCTTTTCTTTTTACCTTGCTACACATTCCGAGTTTCCCACAGGGAAGTGGACTACATCAGGACTCATACAGACCTCTCAGACGGCAAAATGACTTGATGAGGGATAATATACACTAAACATTTATTATTATTACAAAAACCCTAGACATTTGTTCAAAAATCAAATACTATATTTATATTTTTATTATCGAAAATCAAATTATTAATACATTTGTTGAAGTATGGATAATATACATTTGTAATGACCCATATCAAATCCAAAGAGTCCGTGGCCCATAATTATGCTTCATATGTTACCAGAATAGCCTTTTATCGTACTTGGCCTATAGCCCAATATGAATGGATAATGACCCATATCACAATCAAAGAGTCCATGGCCCATAGTTATTTGTGATTCACCAGGTATGCGAAACGTTATCAAACACCGGTTAATTCGGCGAATTATGCTACCTAACATTTACCTAAGATGTTAACAAACACAGGTGAATCCGGCATATAATTTTTTACCTGGTTGACCATTCCCCAAACCCTGCTTTTACCCGGTTGACCAAATTTACCGGTAAATCGTCCCAAAATATTCACCGGTTATCAAACAGACCCTTAGGGGTTTTTTTTTCTTTCTTCCAAACAACTCAAACCAAATCTTTTACTGATGATCTACTCAAATGGTGTGAGTGAGAGAGTTTGTTGTTGATTATTCATAAAAATTGTTTGTTTAAAACTTCATTGTTTTTGTAAAAAAGAGGTTGCTGAAGAAGGGTTGCTTGAAGAAGTCTTCGATCAAGATCAGGTAATTAAAACTTCATCTTTCTCAACTTATTATCTCACTCTCATCATCATCTCACTATAATTTACTTACATTTTAATTCTAAACGTTTTTTTTCGATTTTTTTTTTTTTTTTTTTTTTTTTTTTGGTTAAACCCTTAGATGGTAAAAAAGTTGGGATTTTTGTTGGGGTTTATTGTTGATCTGACTTTATTAACACAAATATGTGTTTGCATGTTTGAAAGATTTAATTTTTTTCTAGAATCTATAAATAAAAATTAAAGCTTCGATTTTTTTGAAAAAAAACTTAAGGGTTTTTCGTTGGGTTTAAAGGGTGAATAATTGAATTGGAGATTTGGTAAAAAAAAAAAAATTCAGATTTGGTGAAATCTTTTGAAATTAGGTTAAAAAAATTCAGATTAGATGAAGAAATTGTAGCTTTTATGTTGTTTAATTTGTAGAATAGGTGAATAAATGCACAAACTTTGTTCATTGTTGCTCTATGTACTCGGTTCTGTATATTCTTTTGTGATTCTACATTTATACTGTATTGATTTATATCTACTATATAATTTTTCCTGAATTGTTTGTCATTTGAATTAATACTTGGAATCAAATGAGAAATAGTTTGATTTATTATGTTACATTGATACATTTCTTACATCAATACACAAGTGATTATAGAAAAAAAATTCTATATACTCACAATATAATCCCAAATCAACTTATGCATATGTTTTTTTAGTTAGTGATTCTACACTCAAATGTACATTGCTTTATTTACCTTTCAATGTACATTATTATAAACCTTGTGTATATTTATCATTGTACATTACCATTGCTCTTGTTTATATTTATATTGTTATGTACATTACTCAATTTATTTTAATGTAAATTTACTGAATCATGTCTATTTTGTTTTGACGATGTTTCAGTGAAATGGCCTTAGATACTAAGAAAGTGGTGATGCATCATGGTGGAATGTGGGGTCTTGTTATACCAGGAAAAGTGCACTTAAAGGATTACAAAGGTGGACAACAGGTTGTGTGGACTATTAAGGGTGATATACTAATGTGGCTTGATTTTAGCAAAGACATAAAGAAGTTGATTCAAAGACCCGAGATTGATGATAAAGAACTGTATGTTACCTATATTCTGGATGGTGAAAGGTTTCAGGTTTCTCCAGATGTCCATCTCATGAAAATGTGGTAGTCCATGAAGAAGCTGACTGATAAAAAGTATCATATATTTGTGTCAACTATTATTCCTGCAATTGCAAGAACAAGTCTTGGTCTAGTGAGGAGGTCACCAAGGATTAGTAGAATTCCTAAACCTAAAGTGATGGATCCCAAGGCCAAGAAGGTAATCTTTGATATTGATGATGATGAAGTTGGTACCCTTTTACCACCTAGTCCCAAGTCAAACACTGTCATCTTGCAACCTAGTCCCAAGTCAAACATTGTGATCAGTGATGAGCTTGAGGGGTTAAATCAATTACCAAATACACCAAAGTCTATCTTTCTTGCCTCACCTAGAAGGTCACCTAGGTTTGTAAGTTCTAACTCAAATCTTGTTGCTTTAAATAGTATATCATCATGGGAGGGAAGTAGTGAGGCACCTCAGAGTCAGTTTCTAGAACAAAATCCATCTCAATTCAACTTTCAATCACAAATTCCTTCCAAACATGTGTCTCAAACTAGTTTTGTATCTGGTTCTGCAATTGAAGGAGATTTTGATGGTAGTGGGGACAATGATATGGACACTACTTTTGCAGAAATTAGAAAAGAAGCTAGGAATCAATTGCTAGAAGAAGACCTCATTGACAGACCAGAGTATTGTCATGGTCATCCTTTGTTTGGCAGGACTATAGATGATGATGATGGATCAGATCATGTTTCTACAGATGGTGAAGAAGATTATATTCCCAATGAGAGTGTTTTTTCTACCAGTGATAGTGACATGTCTGAGGATGACTTGGAAGATGAACCAGGATTGTTATGTGAAGAAGAAAATAGTTTCAAAATGAAAGTGGTGATGCAGAATGAGAATATGTTTGAAATGAAGACAATGATAAGACTAAGGACACTACAATAAAGAAAGGTATTCCTGATTTGAGTAAAGGTATGTGTTGGGTTAATATGACAGAGTGTAGAAAGTATTTCAAAAGGTTGGCTATTGAAAAGCATTTTGAATTCAAGCAAGAAAGCAATGACACCAAGAGGTAGATTGAAATGCAAGAATAAGGACTACAAATGGAAGGCTTGTTGTAGAAAGATTGGGGATAATGACTGCACAGTTCTGTTAAAGTCTTTTAATGCAAAGCATACATGTTCAAGTCTTAGGGAGAGTAAAAACTGTCATGCCAAAGCTCCTATTGTGGTACATGAGCTGCTAGAGTATTTCAGAACCCATCAATTGTCAACTCCCAAAAACATTAAGAGTGAAATGTATAAGGAGACTGGAAGCAAGATAAGCTATTGGACTGCATGGGTAGCTAAGAATATGATGATGGAAAAAATTCATGAAAATTTTGAAGATAGTTTTGCATTATGTTCAGAGTTGGTGAAGCAAATTTAGAAAAGTAATCCAGGTTCAATTGTAAAGTGTTATGTTGATGAAGAAAACCAATTTGAAGGGTTCTTTGTTGCTTACAAGGCTTGTTTGGATGGTTGGACCAATGAATGTAGGCTAATTGTAGGTCTTGATGGATGTCATCTAAAGGAAAAATATGAGGGAGTATGTCTTAGTGTCGTTGCGTTGGATGGAAACAATGGTTTATATCCTCTTGCCATCTACATCACCAGGAAAGAAACATATGAAAGTTGGTACCATTTCTTGTGTTTATTAGAGAAACCATTGAAGCAAATGACTCTAGATCATGATGGAGATATCTTAACTTTTATGTCTGATAGGCAAAAAGGCATAGTAAAGGCTGTATATGAGGTGTTTGGAATGGTTTATCACAGATTTTGCTTTAGACACATGATTGCCAACTAGGGGTGAGCAAAAAAACCGGTAAACGGAGAAACCGAACCGAACCGAACCGGCACATGCGGTTCGGTTTTCAATGGTTTTTGGAAGTGTCGGTTCGGTTTACGGTTTTAAAAATTATAGAACCGGTATTTACGGTTCGGTTTACGGTTTCTTTCTACAAAATTTTCGGTTAACCGAACCGAACCGAAAATAGTAGTTAATATGTTAATATATGTTGGCCCAATGGATTTTTTGGATTTAATATTAAATAAAGTTCGAAAGCCCACAATATATTAAGGTTGTAAGCCCAAAATCTTAAAAAGCCCAAACCGTAGAACCGAATCGAACCGAACCGTTAAAATCGGTTCGGTTTATGACCGGTTCCTAAATTGTACAGTTCGGTTTCGGTTCTAAAAAATTAAAAACCGTGTTCCACGGTTCGGTTTCCGGTTTCACCTAAATGTGACCGGTTCCGAACCGAACTCACCCCTATTGCCAACTACAAGTCTAATGGCTTTAAGGGTGAACACTTAGTAAACCTTGCGTGGGCTGCAGCAAAGGCATTTAAGGAAACTGATCATGAAAAGGTCATGGAGATGTTGAAAAATGAGAATATAAAAGCTAAGGAGTATTTGGAGAAAGAGCCAGTCCAGTCATGGGCAAGATGTTTTTTTGACAAAACATGTAAGTGTGAGTACAGTAATAACAATTACTCAGAATCATTTAACAAGTGGATGTTGGATGTAAGACACCTGCCTATAGTCAAATTGGTAGACCAGTACACAAATATGTTATCCAAGCAGTTTTATGATAGAAAGATATGTGGTATGGATTTGTGTGGAGAAACCTTGGTACCTAGAGTCATTGACGGTTATTGAGAATCTGGAAAAGAAGTTATGTAAGTTTGAAGTGCAAGGTGTTAGTTTGGACATTTTTTCAGTGAAAAGTACATAAGAAGAAGTTTGAAGTGAACATTACAAAGCATTAGTGTAGTTGTATTGAATGGCAGATGTCAGGGGTGCCATGTGTGCATGCCATTGTTGTGGTGAAAGATAGAAGAGAAGGTTGGCTGAAGTAAGTAAAATTCTTACAATTTCATTTAAATGTTTTATAATATTTATTTTATGAAGTAAGTATGTTTTTTTATTTTTATTTTTTTTTGCAGATGGTGTAGTCCTTACTTTACTATTGTTGCATATAGAAGAGCATATGAAGGATATATTACCCCTATTATTGATGTTGAAGATTGGGGACAAGTAAGTAGTGTGCAAATAGTGAAATTATAAACTGTTTATAGTATGAAAATTTGAATTCATATGTTTTTTTTTTGTAAAGTCTGACAGGTTGGTACTTCCCCCACCAAAGCAAAAGGCTCCTGGTAGACCAAAGACACAAAGGATCAGGGGTGAAGATGAACCAATAAAAAGAAAAAAGAAAATAATGATCTGCAACAAGTGCAAAGTTAAAGGCCACAATAAGAGGACATGTGATGCAAGAAAGGATACAACAACAATCTACAAAAGGAAGGGTAAGTAATCTGGAATTATGATGGATCAGTGGGCAGACATCAGCAGTGTGCCCTTCACATCTGCATAATTGACACTCAGCCTGCAGTAAGATAAAAAAAAATTAATAGTTTAGGTTTTAATCATTTCTAAATATGTAGTAATTAGGGTTTGGAGACCATTTCAGGCATTAAAGAGCTTCAGATAAGAATAATACTTACCCATAGGTTGCATACTGTAACACCCATGAGTTGGTGTTAGTCCCACATTGCCAAGGAAGTGGTTGTATTGGTAGTATATAGAGCTTAACCATACTCTAACTAATGTCAAGGCCTTTTGGGGTAAGCCACATGGGTGGGCCCTGATCCAAAACCCTCTACTGCTGGATATCCGCAGTGACTAAAGGGGGATAATATTGACATTAGCGAGCGGTATGGTGCTCGACGCACCGGGATGAGCGAGGACGAAATCCTGGGGCGTTACAGTTGGTATCAGAGCCGACGACGTGTCGCCTGTTGTAGGTGGGAAAGTACGCTGGAAAGGCGCAGGGAGCGCCAGGTACTTGTCTCACTTGGCAGGGAACGTCGGAGATTTTGGGACTGTACTGAGTGTACTGCAGAGCCGAGGACGGCTCTATTTCTAAAGTGGTGAGATTGTAACACCCATGAGTTGGTGTTAGTCCCACATTGCCAAGGAAGTGGTTGTATTGGTAGTATATAGAGCTTAACCATACTCTAACTAATGTCAAGGCCTTTTGAGGTAAGCCACATGGGTGGGCCCTGATCCAAAACCCTCTACTGCTGGATATCCGCAGTGACTAAAGGGGGACAATATTGACATTAGCGAGCGGTATGGTGCTCGACGCACCGGGATGAGCGAGGACGAAATCTTGGGGCGTTACAGCATACTCCCATAGTTTTTTGTTAGTTTTTATGCTTGATTGCTTGCTCTATTGATTGCTTCTATTGCAGGTACTAAGCAGCTTCAAGAAAGATGTTTGTTTATATAGATTTGAAGTGGGGAAGATAACCAACGGCTAGTATAACGACTCTTTTGTTATAGCCGTTAGATCATCTTGGTTGCTTAAGATTATAACACCTGTCCATACAGTTTATGATATATCACGTGCAGGTCATGTGTGTTTTAAGTCATGTTTGAATTTTCGAATTTTAAGTTCTCACGCCGGGGCAATTTATGGTATTTAGAAAATATTTCTGGCTCAACCGGGTTTTTTTGGACTTCGGTTCAAAAAAGATGGCGAAAGCCTAATTTCAAAAGAAAAGAGCTCCAAAACCTAATTAGTACTAACTTCCAGTGGCCAAAACCTAAATCACCCTATTTTTGGAGAGAGAATATATAAATATATAGAAAAAATAACAAAAATAAAAAATATTCTCATTGAAAGATTCTCGCATGTCGCATGAGAGATTTAGTAAAAAATAAAAATAAAAAATTGTGGGAATGAACTTTAGAAAACAAGTGAATTTCTTGTCTCTTTATCACTCTATATCATTCTCTATGCACTTTAATATTAAATGCAACTTTTTGTCCAGAACATGAGGAGATGACCATACTGTATAAAACGAGCTATCTACTATTATGGTAGTGACATTCAATTAGTATAAGTAAATGGGGATGCAACAATTAAAAGGTCAGAAGGGAGACTGCCATTCAACATATAACATACAACACGTACATCATGGAAACACCTAATACTAAGCTTTTGAAAAATCCAGCCTGTGAACTAGAATTTGTTGATAAGAGTCTATAGTGATCACCTATAAATATATACACATATTCAAATGTTGTCAATATGGAAGCAAAAATATACTCTAATTTTGTACATTACGTAAATAGACTTTACCTTTGAAGGATGATTGTTGTTTGCATTGTGTCCGCTTGTATTCCCCATGGGATGAATTAGCTGCTACATGGGTTAGGAATTCTTAAAAATAGTTAGGACACATACCTATGATTGATTAGTGTTAAGCAACAAACCTGTCTATAAGAATTTTGACGACTGTGTTGATGTTGTATCATTGACATATCCATTGGAACTCCGACTTGAATAGGTTGTTCTTCCACTTGGCATGTATCCAAACCATACGATGATTGGCTTAACAAGCTATTTGCCTCCTGAGAAGTTCAAAGGTATATACTATTTAAAAAAAATATATTCTTGAATAGGTTTGATGGTGCAGTCATCAAACCATTTGCGTGAAAGAAGACCGGTGAGTTAGAGTGCACAATTGTAGGTATACCGCGACCACAGCTTATGCATGTTGATAATTCACCCGCACTTCTAGCAGGAGGGGACACTGGTATCGATACTCATCTTTCTATTGTTGCACCTTCTTTAGATGAGATATTACTAAATCATATTTTTTGTAGACCTTTTCGCACAGTGAAAAGTATTTCACGTCCTTGTCGATTAACATTTTCATATGGATTGAAGTCAGTCCTGTATGAGGTTACTGCAGATCCCATGTCGACAGGGCCATGGGTTAGATTGCTCTTGCTTCCATATTGTAACGACCCGACCTATACGGCTGCCAAGACCCATAGGCATCGACCTTGTAGCCATAAGTTCACAACCGGTGGGCAAGGCATCCATAAGATCTGTGGCTCTTACCCCACTCCTTAAGCCAGGTAACGACATCCGCCTAATAGTTGTGGGTATGGTTTGCCGTCGCTTGGTGTCTAAGATAGCCATGAGAGGGGTTTCTAAGGATATTGTCCCATGCCTAGAGGATTTTCAGTTTGGGGTTGGTGTGCCTAGTGGAGCAGAGGCAATTTTGGATGATGTTAATCGGTTGGTTCATACCAACAAGGATGACACATCCCTCGATATGCTGCTTGTGGACTTTCAAAATGCCTTCAACCTTTGTTGATCGTTCTGTTATGCTACGGGAAGTACGCAGTCATTGTCAGTCTATTGCTCTATGGGTCGAATATATATCTCTATTGCCAACCTGCTCGATTGTATTTAGGGTCTACTCATATTGGTTAGCAGTTGGGATACAGTCAGAATGACACTTGGAGTTCCAGGAATGGTACCTTGATGATGGGACTCTGATTGGTAGTACTAAACATTTGGCTACAGTTATTCGTATCATTCAGGAAAGAGGACTATCTCTTAAGCTCGTTCTTAATTACTACTAGGAAAAGAGGATAACTTGACCGTTTTTGTATTAATATCATGACGGTTAGAGTAGAAACTGTCAACAGTATAAATATTATGACAGTTTTTGTAAATATTGTCATAGGGTTTTATTTAAAAGATTATAAATTGTGGGTTTTCATAAAACTGTCATTATAGTGTAGAGACTTCTTGACAGTTTTAACGATTACGGGTTAACGGGATTTCTTTCAATGAATTAGGATGTCAGCTTATCTAGAAGTGTCATCATATGCCAAGTCTTGGATGACGGTTATTTAAATGATAAAATAGTAATGGATGATAAAATCAAAACGGTCATGAAATTGGTACCAAATTTGTCAACCAAAACTTAAAACAATTTGGAATCCCGCTTTTTGTTTTTTCCTTTCAAAATTCAAACTCTAAGCTCTAGCTTTTAACTTAGGGTTATAAACTTATAACAAAACCGTCTCCCACCTTTAATATCACCAGTCTCCTTAATATTTTATCTTCTCTCTTCTTCTCTCTCTATATCTCTTCCAAGCAGCTACACAAATAACAATGTCGTCCATCTCTGTCTCTCTCTTTGAGTTACAAAGGTGAGTACTCTCTCTCTCTGTTCTGCAAGTGTTTTACTTTTTTTTCTTCTCTATTATCTTGGACACATCTTAGATTAATAAGATAAATTACAAATTATAGTCAGAAATTAATATTGTACTGTTGAATTAAGTGAGGAATTTTGTTAAATTGTTGATTGGATACATTGTAATCCGAATTGAGTGAGTGGAGGAGAGATTATTTTTCTTGCAGGTGAAGTGTTTTTGTAAAAGGCGATGAAGAAGCTCATGCGTGGTTTTGAGATTAGAATATATACCGGTAATGCTTTGGTCGCAAGTAAAGCGTTTGATGAATTGTGCTATAGAGAACCCTGAATCAAGTTAGGGTCTTAAGCCGCTGAGATTAGAATAAATAAGTTCATTTATTCAGTGGCATTTTTTTTTTTTTAAATTTAACATGTGGGTTACAATTCCTATTAAAAGCTTGATTCTGGTCATTTGCTATTGATCTGTTCTCTATAGGATTAAAGTTGCAATATGATGGAGAAATCTGGTTATGAAGTCTGGAAGGGGCTCTCTTGGGGCATGGTAAGTGATACTCTTGCTTAGGTTGTAATAATTGGATTCTATCTGGTGATCAAAATTTGAAATTGACATGACTTAATTTCAGTTCCCTACACTTAATGCACATTTCCTAATAGCGTATACTAACACTACAACATTTCAACAATTTAATTCTCTTATTTAGTTTCACAATGGACTAATGGATACCCATTTTACACTGTTTGTTATGTGTTTTACATTTCTATTTTCATGGATGGTGTTTGATAGTATCTAGATTTTGTATGGATGTCTATACAGGACTCGCGACTCGGGCATTAATATCATCATGTTTAGATAAAAAGGAAGAGATGGACAGGGGATCACATTTGTAGTCGGACAGGTGGTCACATAACTCAATTGTGATGTTTATGTTGGACTCTTGTATTAACCTGTTTTCAGATTAATGCATTCACAAGGTCAGATCGTTGTTGGACTGACCAAAGGGGGGGAGTTCAAGATCGGGGTGGCTGCACCTCGATGAGATCGAGATTACCTACGTACTCTAGTTCGAGGGAATGGAACTTAGAGATCAAGCCATCGTAGTTCTATTCTTATAGAAGGTGAAGGGGCGAAGATCATGGGATCTTGCAGATTCTCCGACATCTTTATGATTGCGTAATATCCTCCAATGATTGTGTAACAGCTGCAATGATTGTGTAACAGCTGGAGATATTCTTTGTGCATTGATTTAGGGCACGTGCGTATAAAGGGATCGCCAATGGTCATGTAGGCGAGCTGCTCTAGTCGGTCTTCGGTTAGGTCGAGTGGTGGACGACCTGTTGGAATGATGGGTAGGCCACGTATCGTGTTTTGATTGGCTGGAGCATATAGTACCTCTACATAAGCCCCATTTTTTTAGGTCGATAAGGAAATCGGGCTGAAAAGACGTTTTGAACTCTGATCGATATTGTTGATTTGAAGTTTGCTTTTTTGAATTTCAGACTTGAACACGTGGCTGCCATGCATTCCTGTTTCGTACCATCATTACGGTTTACGGGGAAGTGGAGAAGTTTCCTCGAGCAGTTACCCCGTAAAGTTTTGGCAACTGAAGCACTCCTTGATTGATGGTCCTTTGTTGGACACGTGGATTGATCCAACGGTGTGTGATCCTGCCCGTTGATTTGAATTGAATCGATGGCTGGGATCTCTTCTCTATTGATATTTAAGCTGTAGCTTCCGATCGAAGTTTCTTACTTTCTTCATTTGCTCTCTCGAACTGTTGCTGCCTTCTCGTTGCGACCTGAAGATCTTGAGAGTTCTTGAGGTGAGTTCCTTCTGCTTTATTCTTTACTTCATTGCTTTGTTTCATTTTCCTTCATTTGCTTCCATATTGAGAGATGTCGGACGGTAGCGACTCTCAAAATGACCATTTGAGTGGAGATGGTATTGGTGAGTACGAGTCTGAAGATGAACGGACTCATTCTGGTGATGATGCTTGCTCCCCTAAGAGAGAGGAGGAGTGTTTACATGAAGGTAGCCCTGGAAGTAGTGGTCCTCATGGGGAGGATTCTTCTGATGACGAGATGGTGGAAGGCGAGGATAACTCGTTTTGCCGTGTAGTTAACCTATCTTATGTGAAGAGGCACATCGCTTTTAGGTTGAGATATGGGTTGGATTCCATTAGGCATCTTGAAATTAGGTTTTTGGGAGACCGTTTACTCTCAGAGGAGTATCGACCTAATAACCTGTTTTCCACTGTTTTCACTTTGGGCCAGTTCCGAGCTGGGCTTAGGTTACCCCTTTCTTGTTTGGTAGTCGACCTCTTGAATGCTATCAGACGAGCTCCTTGCCAGATGAACGATAATTTCTGGAGGAACATGAAGGTTATAGATGACCTTAACATATTGCATAGGTGGAATGTTACCGTAAAGGATGTGTTGGGTCACTTCTGTTTCAAGCGATCTGTGAAGCTGGAGGTGGGGGGTTATAATATGCAGGTCAGGCCAGATCGCCTGCCCTTGATTTACCCCGTGAGTAGTGAGCCATGGTGGAAGGAGCCCATGTTGCTTACTGGTCAGATAACTGAAGGGAATCTTCGTTTATCTCATGTTACCAGGAATGTGAATGATAATCGTAAGCTCCTGGTCGTTGGTCTTTAGATCGTTGTTGCGTGATCTATTTGCCTTTGTTTATTTATGGTCGTTGACTTGCTTTGTTTATTTTGCAGCGATCAGGGACGACCATCTTGTCAAGAAAAACGACCTGAAATCTTCCTTGAACGTTTTTGGGTATTGGGCTGACGAGCGAAAGATAACGTTTCTTCCTCATCTGAAAGATTATTTTATTCCCAAGGGTGGTCCCAAGACTGTTGCGGACGAGCTGGAGAGCAGGAGAGTGTTGAAGAAAAACTTCATGAGTTCAGTGCAGAAAGCTAGCTTGAGTGAGAAGTCTCGATCTGGTACCAGCTCGAGGCAGAATGATCCAATTGCCCCCCAGATCGTTTCCCCTCCGACCTCTCTACCCAAGCTAACTTCCGGCTCGAGCAGGAAGAGGTCGTTCTCTGGGAACCTGAAGTTGATGGAGCCGCCACCAAGCATACCTTCCCCTGTTCCTCTGAAAGCCTTGCGAGCTCCTGACCCTACTCCCTTATCTAGGAAGACTGTTGTTCGTCACTCGAGCAAGGGCAAAGGGGTTTCATCTGAATTCTGACCTGGCCCTTTTGACTATCTGGACGGCCAGGGAGGTAAGCATGTTGTCTATGACAATGATAGTGCTATAGATGACCCCTGTGTTGCCCGAGCTGTTAACGAGGGTATTGTTCTTGATGCTGACACTCGCATGGTGAAGTCGCAGAGTCTTCTTGTGACTTGCTCCAAGATAAATTCTGTTCTTTCTCTGGTAAACTGAGTTTAGATTCATGTTTGAGACTAACTTTGGAAATTGTATCCTTTAACCATTCTTTTGTGCAGCTCAACGCTAGCTTCCAGGAGGTACGTCTGGTCCCTGAGGTTGGCGCGAGGGCTGAGATCGAGCTGAAGCAACTGGATGAGAAGCCCGAGCAGAGTAAGAACATTGTTGTTGTTGCTGAGACGAAGGTGAGGGACAGGGATGGGGAGGTTGTAGCGCTGAAGGAGATGATAGAGGGTCTTAGAGGTGAGGTTACTGATGCTAAGGACTCTGCGGCGTACTGGGAGGGCGCGTGTCGAAAGAATGGTGCTGAATGGCAGGCGTACTGTGATTATCTCAAGAAGCAACTGCTGGGGTCACCCGAAAGAGAGGAGACGCTAGTTGGTGACGAGGTCGCTCTAATCCCAACGCAGGACGCCTCGATGGGCCCTAAAGATGGGGTAGAAGGACCCCAGAACGAGCTGGTCGAGCCAGAGGAGCGGACTTCGCAGCAGTGACCTTCTCTCTGTCTTCAGTGATTCCTGGTGTTTTCTTGTTCTTGTATGCATTCCTCACTGCTGGACAGTACATCTCATTCTTCTTCTCACGTTCAGTCTTCATCTTCTTCTCACGTTCAGTCTTCAGCTCGAGTGGTTGTGAGGTTTAGCTAGATGGTCTTGAATGCTATTTTGATGGGTTATAGTCATAAACACTAGTGATCGATCTGCTTCGGCAGGTCGATTGCGCCTTTATTTTCTGCATTTATATTCCTTGTTGTGGATAATGTAAACTGTCTCATTTGGGGGACTAGTTTCCAGGGAGTCCTGGTAGCTCGTTCAGAAGGCAGGTAGACGAGATGAATGGCTGCAAGTAGGGCGGACTAGTTAAATGAATTTGTTTTTTTTCTTCTCGTCGTTGTAGTTTGCCTTGGTTTTGCAGGTAGCTTCTCTCTTGCGAGCTGGATATGTGGAATGTTGGCACAGCCCCCAAGTAGTTTAGGTCGATGTAATAGATCGCTCTTCCTGTAATAGTTAGGCTTTTAGAGTAAATAAATAAAATGAAATTTCATTTGTTTACCTTGCTCGCCTTTATTTTATTTGCATTGTCTGCTTGTATTGATTCGCAAACACCAAATAGTAAGTCAAAAACTCGACCTGTTCTAGGATTTGGTCGGTTGAGTATGACCTCGACTTTACTTAGGCCGTGGGATAGTTATGACCTAAGTAAGGAGTGTTAGTTGGATTACAGATGTCAACTTAACACTTAAAAATTATCAAAGGGACTTGAGGATTGATAATTTGAAGGTCTGGGAATTGAGTTAGACCTATTCAAGCCATTCATGTTTGAACTGAAATGAAGGCAACATTGAGCTCGTTTATTGAAATATGAGAATGCATGCTTACATTTTACTGGTAAAACTTCTTCATATGATAAGTATTGCTTTGGATCTTTGTGATGATGTAAGGACCTTCCCAGTTGGCGTTGAGCTTTCCAACATTTGCCTTTCTTTTGTTGTGGAACATTTTTCTTAATACGAGCTCGCCTGGTTGAAAAGATCGAGGTCGGACGTCTTTGTTATAAGCTCGTTTAAGCCTTTGTTGGTATTGCTCGAGCTTAATGGTGGCGTGGTTCCTCCTTTCTTCAGCCAGATTTATTCCGAACCACCAGACTTGGTTATTGAGCTCGGTATCGACCAGTAGTGACTTGGTCGTGCCAAATGTCAGCTCGGTTGGAATAACAGCTTCTACTCCATAGCAAATGCTAAATGGAGACATTCCTATTGATGTTCGAGGAGTTGTTCTGTAGGCCCAAAGGATGTTTTCTAGCTGCTGTGGCCATTGGTCTTCCTGATCTTCAAGTTTTTTCTTCAAGTTAGATAGAATTTGCCTGTTCGCAGCTTCGACCTGACCATTGCTTTGTGGATATCGAGGCGTCCATCTAGAGTGCTCGATTTTCCATAGTGCATAGAAAGCCTTAATGTTTTTTCCCACGAACTGGGTTCCATTGTCAGTAATTATTCTCTTGGGTAAACCAAATCTTGTGATTATGTTTTCCCACAGAAATCGTTGCACGTCTGTTTGAGTAATGTTGGTGAGTATTTAAGTGTGTGTTTGCATGCTTGTAATGAAAAACGAATAATGGACCTGACCATCTAGATAGCCTTGTCTATTACTTGACATATTACAGCTCCCTTGGATGCCACATTGAGAATTATTGTAAAAGACGACTCCAGTGGAAGGGACACGGAAGTGTGTAAAGTCCCCATTAATACTACAGAGTGGGGTCTGCAAAACCCAAGGCCAAGCAGATTTTGGATTTCCTTCCTTGTGAATACCGCATGCTCTTTTCACCTCTTTTCTTTTTACCTTGCTACACATTCCGAGTTTCCCACAGGGAAGTGGACTACATCAGGACTCATACAGACCTCTCAGACGGCAAAATGACTTGATGAGGGATAATATACACTAAACATTTATTATTATTACAAAAACCCTAGACATTTGTTCAAAAATCAAATACTATATTTATATTTTTATTATCGAAAATCAAATTATTAATACATTTGTTGAAGTATGGATAATATACATTTGTAATGACCCATATCAAATCCAAAGAGTCCGTGGCCCATAATTATGCTTCATATGTTACCAGAATAGCCTTTTATCGTACTTGGCCTATAGCCCAATATGAATGGATAATGACCCATATCACAATCAAAGAGTCCATGGCCCATAGTTATTTGTGATTCACCAGGTATGCGAAACGTTATCAAACACCGGTTAATTCGGCGAATTATGCTACCTAACATTTACCTAAGATGTTAACAAACACAGGTGAATCCGGCATATAATTTTTTACCTGGTTGACCATTCCCCAAACCCTGCTTTTACCCGGTTGACCAAATTTACCGGTAAATCGTCCCAAAATATTCACCGGTTATCAAACAGACCCTTAGGGGTTTTTTTTTCTTTCTTCCAAACAACTCAAACCAAATCTTTTACTGATGATCTACTCAAATGGTGTGAGTGAGAGAGTTTGTTGTTGATTATTCATAAAAATTGTTTGTTTAAAACTTCATTGTTTTTGTAAAAAAGAGGTTGCTGAAGAAGGGTTGCTTGAAGAAGTCTTCGATCAAGATCAGGTAATTAAAACTTCATCTTTCTCAACTTATTATCTCACTCTCATCATCATCTCACTATAATTTACTTACATTTTAATTCTAAACGTTTTTTTTCGATTTTTTTTTTTTTTTTTTTTTTTTTTTTGGTTAAACCCTTAGATGGTAAAAAAGTTGGGATTTTTGTTGGGGTTTATTGTTGATCTGACTTTATTAACACAAATATGTGTTTGCATGTTTGAAAGATTTAATTTTTTTCTAGAATCTATAAATAAAAATTAAAGCTTCGATTTTTTTGAAAAAAAACTTAAGGGTTTTTCGTTGGGTTTAAAGGGTGAATAATTGAATTGGAGATTTGGTAAAAAAAAAAAAATTCAGATTTGGTGAAATCTTTTGAAATTAGGTTAAAAAAATTCAGATTAGATGAAGAAATTGTAGCTTTTATGTTGTTTAATTTGTAGAATAGGTGAATAAATGCACAAACTTTGTTCATTGTTGCTCTATGTACTCGGTTCTGTATATTCTTTTGTGATTCTACATTTATACTGTATTGATTTATATCTACTATATAATTTTTCCTGAATTGTTTGTCATTTGAATTAATACTTGGAATCAAATGAGAAATAGTTTGATTTATTATGTTACATTGATACATTTCTTACATCAATACACAAGTGATTATAGAAAAAAAATTCTATATACTCACAATATAATCCCAAATCAACTTATGCATATGTTTTTTTAGTTAGTGATTCTACACTCAAATGTACATTGCTTTATTTACCTTTCAATGTACATTATTATAAACCTTGTGTATATTTATCATTGTACATTACCATTGCTCTTGTTTATATTTATATTGTTATGTACATTACTCAATTTATTTTAATGTAAATTTACTGAATCATGTCTATTTTGTTTTGACGATGTTTCAGTGAAATGGCCTTAGATACTAAGAAAGTGGTGATGCATCATGGTGGAATGTGGGGTCTTGTTATACCAGGAAAAGTGCACTTAAAGGATTACAAAGGTGGACAACAGGTTGTGTGGACTATTAAGGGTGATATACTAATGTGGCTTGATTTTAGCAAAGACATAAAGAAGTTGATTCAAAGACCCGAGATTGATGATAAAGAACTGTATGTTACCTATATTCTGGATGGTGAAAGGTTTCAGGTTTCTCCAGATGTCCATCTCATGAAAATGTGGTAGTCCATGAAGAAGCTGACTGATAAAAAGTATCATATATTTGTGTCAACTATTATTCCTGCAATTGCAAGAACAAGTCTTGGTCTAGTGAGGAGGTCACCAAGGATTAGTAGAATTCCTAAACCTAAAGTGATGGATCCCAAGGCCAAGAAGGTAATCTTTGATATTGATGATGATGAAGTTGGTACCCTTTTACCACCTAGTCCCAAGTCAAACACTGTCATCTTGCAACCTAGTCCCAAGTCAAACATTGTGATCAGTGATGAGCTTGAGGGGTTAAATCAATTACCAAATACACCAAAGTCTATCTTTCTTGCCTCACCTAGAAGGTCACCTAGGTTTGTAAGTTCTAACTCAAATCTTGTTGCTTTAAATAGTATATCATCATGGGAGGGAAGTAGTGAGGCACCTCAGAGTCAGTTTCTAGAACAAAATCCATCTCAATTCAACTTTCAATCACAAATTCCTTCCAAACATGTGTCTCAAACTAGTTTTGTATCTGGTTCTGCAATTGAAGGAGATTTTGATGGTAGTGGGGACAATGATATGGACACTACTTTTGCAGAAATTAGAAAAGAAGCTAGGAATCAATTGCTAGAAGAAGACCTCATTGACAGACCAGAGTATTGTCATGGTCATCCTTTGTTTGGCAGGACTATAGATGATGATGATGGATCAGATCATGTTTCTACAGATGGTGAAGAAGATTATATTCCCAATGAGAGTGTTTTTTCTACCAGTGATAGTGACATGTCTGAGGATGACTTGGAAGATGAACCAGGATTGTTATGTGAAGAAGAAAATAGTTTCAAAATGAAAGTGGTGATGCAGAATGAGAATATGTTTGAAATGAAGACAATGATAAGACTAAGGACACTACAATAAAGAAAGGTATTCCTGATTTGAGTAAAGGTATGTGTTGGGTTAATATGACAGAGTGTAGAAAGTATTTCAAAAGGTTGGCTATTGAAAAGCATTTTGAATTCAAGCAAGAAAGCAATGACACCAAGAGGTAGATTGAAATGCAAGAATAAGGACTACAAATGGAAGGCTTGTTGTAGAAAGATTGGGGATAATGACTGCACAGTTCTGTTAAAGTCTTTTAATGCAAAGCATACATGTTCAAGTCTTAGGGAGAGTAAAAACTGTCATGCCAAAGCTCCTATTGTGGTACATGAGCTGCTAGAGTATTTCAGAACCCATCAATTGTCAACTCCCAAAAACATTAAGAGTGAAATGTATAAGGAGACTGGAAGCAAGATAAGCTATTGGACTGCATGGGTAGCTAAGAATATGATGATGGAAAAAATTCATGAAAATTTGGAAGATAGTTTTGCATTATGTTCAGAGTTGGTGAAGCAAATTTAGAAAAGTAATCCAGGTTCAATTGTAAAGTGTTATGTTGATGAAGAAAACCAATTTGAAGGGTTTTTTGTTGCTTACAAGGCTTGTTTGGATGGTTGGACCAATGAATGTAGGCTAATTGTAGGTCTTGATGGATGTCATCTAAAGGAAAAATATGAGGGAGTATGTCTTAGTGTCGTTGCGTTGGATGGAAACAATGGTTTATATCCTCTTGCCATCTACATCACCAGGAAAGAAACATATGAAAGTTGGTACCATTTCTTGTGTTTATTAGAGAAACCATTGAAGCAAATGACTCTAGATCATGATGGAGATATCTTAACTTTTATGTCTGATAGGCAAAAAGGCATAGTAAAGGCTGTATATGAGGTGTTTGGAATGGTTTATCACAGATTTTGCTTTAGACACATGATTGCCAACTAGGGGTGAGCAAAAAAACCGGTAAACGGAGAAACCGAACCGAACCGGCACATGCGGTTCGGTTTTCAATGGTTTTTGGAAGTGTCAGTTCGGTTTACGGTTTTAAAAATTATAGAACCGGTATTTACGGTTCGGTTTACGGTTTCTTTCTACAAAATTTTCGGTTAACCGAACCGAACCGAAAATAGTAGTTAATATGTTAATATATGTTGGCCCAATGGATTTTTTGGATTTAATATTAAATAAAGTTCGAAAGCCCACAATATATTAAGGTTGTAAGCCCAAAATCTTAAAAAGCCCAAACCGTAGAACCGAATCGAACCGAACCGTGAAAATCGGTTCGGTTTATGACCGGTTCCTAAATTGTACAGTTCGGTTTCGGTTCTAAAAAATTAAAAACCGTGTTCCACGGTTCGGTTTCCGGTTTCACCTAAATGTGACCGGTTCCGATCCGAACTCACCCCTATTGCCAACTACAAGTCTAATGGCTTTAAGGGTGAACACTTAGTAAACCTTGCGTGGGCTGCAGCAAAGACATTTAAGGAAACTGATCATGAAAAGGTCATGGAGATGTTGAAAAATGAGAATATAAAAGCTAAGGAGTATTTGGAGAAAGAGCCAGTCCAGTCATGGGCAAGATGTTTTTTTGACAAAACATGTAAGTGTGAGTACAGTAATAACAATTACTCAGAATCGTTTAACAAGTGGATGTTGGATGTAAGACACCTGCCTATAGTCAAATTGGTAGACCAGTACACAAATATGTTATCCAAGCAGTTTTATGATAGAAAGATATGTGGTATGGATTTGTGTGGAGAAACCTTGGTACCTAGAGTCATTGACGGTTATTGAGAATCTGGAAAAGAAGTTATGTAAGTTTGAAGTGCAAGGTGTTAGTTTGGACATTTTTTCAGTGAAAAGTACATAAGAAGAAGTTTGAAGTGAACATTACAAAGCATTAGTGTAGTTGTATTGAATGGCAGATGTCAGGGGTGCCATGTGTGCATGCCATTGTTGTGGTGAAAGATAGAAGAGAAGGTTGGCTGAAGTAAGTAAAATTCTTACAATTTCATTTAAATGTTTTATAATATTTATTTTATGAAGTAAGTATGTTTTTTTATTTTTATTTTTTTTTGCAGATGGTGTAGTCCTTACTTTACTATTGTTGCATATAGAAGAGCATATGAAGGATATATTACCCCTATTATTGATGTTGAAGATTGGGGACAAGTAAGTAGTGTGCAAATAGTGAAATTATAAACTGTTTATAGTATGAAAATTTGAATTCATATGTTTTTTTTTTGTAAAGTCTGACAGGTTGGTACTTCCCCCACCAAAGCAAAAGGCTCCTGGTAGACCAAAGACACAAAGGATCAGGGGTGAAGATGAACCAATAAAAAGAAAAAAGAAAATAATGATCTGCAACAAGTGCAAAGTTAAAGGCCACAATAAGAGGACATGTGATGCAAGAAAGGATACAACAACAATCTACAAAAGGAAGGGTAAGTAATCTGGAATTATGATGGATCAGTGGGCAGACATCAGCAGTGTGCCCTTCACATCTGCATAATTGACACTCAGCCTGCAGTAAGATAAAAAAAAATTAATAGTTTAGGTTTTAATCATTTCTAAATATGTAGTAATTAGGGTTTGGAGACCATTTCAGGCATTAAAGAGCTTCAGATAAGAATAATACTTACCCATAGGTTGCATACTGTAACACCCATGAGTTGGTGTTAGTCCCACATTGCCAAGGAAGTGGTTGTATTGGTAGTATATAGAGCTTAACCATACTCTAACTAATGTCAAGGCCTTTTGGGGTAAGCCACATGGGTGGGCCCTGATCCAAAACCCTCTACTGCTGGATATCCGCAGTGACTAAAGGGGGATAATATTGACATTAGCGAGCGGTATGGTGCTCGACGCACCGGGATGAGCGAGGACGAAATCCTGGGGCGTTACAGTTGGTATCAGAGCCGACGACGTGTCGCCTGTTGTAGGTGGGAAAGTACGCTGGAAAGGCGCAGGGAGCGCCAGGTACTTGTCTCACTTGGCAGGGAACGTCGGAGATTTTGGGACTGTACTGAGTGTACTGCAGAGCCGAGGACGGCTCTATTTCTAAAGTGGTGAGATTGTAACACCCATGAGTTGGTGTTAGTCCCACATTGCCAAGGAAGTGGTTGTATTGGTAGTATATAGAGCTTAACCATACTCTAACTAATGTCAAGGCCTTTTGAGGTAAGCCACATGGGTGGGCCCTGATCCAAAACCCTCTACTGCTGGATATCCGCAGTGACTAAAGGGGGACAATATTGACATTAGCGAGCGGTATGGTGCTCGACGCACCGGGATGAGCGAGGACGAAATCTTGGGGCGTTACAGCATACTCCCATAGTTTTTTGTTAGTTTTTATGCTTGATTGCTTGCTCTATTGATTGCTTCTATTGCAGGTACTAAGCAGCTTCAAGAAAGATGTTTGTTTATATAGATTTGAAGTGGGGAAGATAACCAACGGCTAGTATAACGACTCTTTTGTTATAGCCGTTAGATCATCTTGGTTGCTTAAGATTATAACACCTGTCCATACAGTTTATGATATATCACGTGCAGGTCATGTGTGTTTTAAGTCATGTTTGAATTTTCGAATTTTAAGTTCTCACGCCGGGGCAATTTATGGTATTTAGAAAATATTTCTGGCTCAACCGGGTTTTTTTGGACTTCGGTTCAAAAAAGATGGCGAAAGCCTAATTTCAAAAGAAAAGAGCTCCAAAACCTAATTAGTACTAACTTCCAGTGGCCAAAACCTAAATCACCCTATTTTTGGAGAGAGAATATATAAATATATAGAAAAAATAACAAAAATAAAAAATATTCTCATTGAAAGATTCTCGCATGTCGCATGAGAGATTTAGTAAAAAATAAAAATAAAAAATTGTGGGAATGAACTTTAGAAAACAAGTGAATTTCTTGTCTCTTTATCACTCTATATCATTCTCTATGCACTTTAATATTAAATGCAACTTTTTGTCCAGAACATGAGGAGATGACCATACTGTATAAAACGAGCTATCTACTATTATGGTAGTGACATTCAATTAGTATAAGTAAATGGGGATGCAACAATTAAAAGGTCAGAAGGGAGACTGCCATTCAACATATAACATACAACACGTACATCATGGAAACACCTAATACTAAGCTTTTGAAAAATCCAGCCTGTGAACTAGAATTTGTTGATAAGAGTCTATAGTGATCACCTATAAATATATACACATATTCAAATGTTGTCAATATGGAAGCAAAAATATACTCTAATTTTGTACATTACGTAAATAGACTTTACCTTTGAAGGATGATTGTTGTTTGCATTGTGTCCGCTTGTATTCCCCATGGGATGAATTAGCTGCTACATGGGTTAGGAATTCTTAAAAATAGTTAGGACACATACCTATGATTGATTAGTGTTAAGCAACAAACCTGTCTATAAGAATTTTGACGACTGTGTTGATGTTGTATCATTGACATATCCATTGGAACTCCGACTTGAATAGGTTGTTCTTCCACTTGGCATGTATCCAAACCATACGATGATTGGCTTAACAAGCTATTTGCCTCCTGAGAAGTTCAAAGGTATATACTATTTAAAAAAAATATATTCTTGAATAGGTTTGATGGTGCAGTCATCAAACCATTTGCGTGAAAGAAGACCGGTGAGTTAGAGTGCACAATTGTAGGTATACCGCGACCACAGCTTATGCATGTTGATAATTCACCCGCACTTCTAGCAGGAGGGGACACTGGTATCGATACTCATCTTTCTATTGTTGCACCTTCTTTAGATGAGATATTACTAAATCATATTTTTTGTAGACCTTTTCGCACAGTGAAAAGTATTTCACGTCCTTGTCGATTAACATTTTCATATGGATTGAAGTCAGTCCTGTATGAGGTTACTGCAGATCCCATGTCGACAGGGCCATGGGTTAGATTGCTCTTGCTTCCATATTGTAACGACCCGACCTATACGGCTGCCAAGACCCATAGGCATCGACCTTGTAGCCATAAGTTCACAACCGGTGGGCAAGGCATCCATAAGATCTGTGGCTCTTACCCCACTCCTTAAGCCAGGTAACGACATCCGCCTAATAGTTGTGGGTATGGTTTGCCGTCGCTTGGTGTCTAAGATAGCCATGAGAGGGGTTTCTAAGGATATTGTCCCATGCCTAGAGGATTTTCAGTTTGGGGTTGGTGTGCCTAGTGGAGCAGAGGCAATTTTGGATGATGTTAATCGGTTGGTTCATACCAACAAGGATGACACATCCCTCGATATGCTGCTTGTGGACTTTCAAAATGCCTTCAACCTTTGTTGATCGTTCTGTTATGCTACGGGAAGTACGCAGTCATTGTCAGTCTATTGCTCTATGGGTCGAATATATATCTCTATTGCCAACCTGCTCGATTGTATTTAGGGTCTACTCATATTGGTTAGCAGTTGGGATACAGTCAGAATGACACTTGGAGTTCCAGGAATGGTACCTTGATGATGGGACTCTGATTGGTAGTACTAAACATTTGGCTACAGTTATTCGTATCATTCAGGAAAGAGGACTATCTCTTAAGCTCGTTCTTAATTACTACTAGGAAAAGAGGATAACTTGACCGTTTTTGTATTAATATCATGACGGTTAGAGTAGAAACTGTCAACAGTATAAATATTATGACAGTTTTTGTAAATATTGTCATAGGGTTTTATTTAAAAGATTATAAATTGTGGGTTTTCATAAAACTGTCATTATAGTGTAGAGACTTCTTGACAGTTTTAACGATTACGGGTTAACGGGATTTCTTTCAATGAATTAGGATGTCAGCTTATCTAGAAGTGTCATCATATGCCAAGTCTTGGATGACGGTTATTTAAATGATAAAATAGTAATGGATGATAAAATCAAAACGGTCATGAAATTGGTACCAAATTTGTCAACCAAAACTTAAAACAATTTGGAATCCCGCTTTTTGTTTTTTCCTTTCAAAATTCAAACTCTAAGCTCTAGCTTTTAACTTAGGGTTATAAACTTATAACAAAACCGTCTCCCACCTTTAATATCACCAGTCTCCTTAATATTTTATCTTCTCTCTTCTTCTCTCTCTATATCTCTTCCAAGCAGCTACACAAATAACAATGTCGTCCATCTCTGTCTCTCTCTTTGAGTTACAAAGGTGAGTACTCTCTCTCTCTGTTCTGCAAGTGTTTTACTTTTTTTTCTTCTCTATTATCTTGGACACATCTTAGATTAATAAGATAAATTACAAATTATAGTCAGAAATTAATATTGTACTGTTGAATTAAGTGAGGAATTTTGTTAAATTGTTGATTGGATACATTGTAATCCGAATTGAGTGAGTGGAGGAGAGATTATTTTTCTTGCAGGTGAAGTGTTTTTGTAAAAGGCGATGAAGAAGCTCATGCGTGGTTTTGAGATTAGAATATATACCGGTAATGCTTTGGTCGCAAGTAAAGCGTTTGATGAATTGTGCTATAGAGAACCCTGAATCAAGTTAGGGTCTTAAGCCGCTGAGATTAGAATAAATAAGTTCATTTATTCAGTGGCATTTTTTTTTTTTTAAATTTAACATGTGGGTTACAATTCCTATTAAAAGCTTGATTCTGGTCATTTGCTATTGATCTGTTCTCTATAGGATTAAAGTTGCAATATGATGGAGAAATCTGGTTATGAAGTCTGGAAGGGGCTCTCTTGGGGCATGGTAAGTGATACTCTTGCTTAGGTTGTAATAATTGGATTCTATCTGGTGATCAAAATTTGAAATTGACATGACTTAATTTCAGTTCCCTACACTTAATGCACATTTCCTAATAGCGTATACTAACACTACAACATTTCAACAATTTAATTCTCTTATTTAGTTTCACAATGGACTAATGGATACCCATTTTACACTGTTTGTTATGTGTTTTACATTTCTATTTTCATGGATGGTGTTTGATAGTATCTAGATTTTGTATGGATGTCTATACAGGACTCGCGACTCGGGCATTAATATCATCATGTTTAGATAAAAAGGAAGAGATGGACAGGGGATCACATTTGTAGTCGGACAGGTGGTCACATAACTCAATTGTGATGTTTATGTTGGACTCTTGTATTAACCTGTTTTCAGATTAATGCATTCACAAGGTCAGATCGTTGTTGGACTGACCAAAGGGGGGGAGTTCAAGATCGGGGTGGCTGCACCTCGATGAGATCGAGATTACCTACGTACTCTAGTTCGAGGGAATGGAACTTAGAGATCAAGCCATCGTAGTTCTATTCTTATAGAAGGTGAAGGGGCGAAGATCATGGGATCTTGCAGATTCTCCGACATCTTTATGATTGCGTAATATCCTCCAATGATTGTGTAACAGCTGCAATGATTGTGTAACAGCTGGAGATATTCTTTGTGCATTGATTTAGGGCACGTGCGTATAAAGGGATCGCCAATGGTCATGTAGGCGAGCTGCTCTAGTCGGTCTTCGGTTAGGTCGAGTGGTGGACGACCTGTTGGAATGATGGGTAGGCCACGTATCGTGTTTTGATTGGCTGGAGCATATAGTACCTCTACATAAGCCCCATTTTTTTAGGTCGATAAGGAAATCGGGCTGAAAAGACGTTTTGAACTCTGATCGATATTGTTGATTTGAAGTTTGCTTTTTTGAATTTCAGACTTGAACACGTGGCTGCCATGCATTCCTGTTTCGTACCATCATTACGGTTTACGGGGAAGTGGAGAAGTTTCCTCGAGCAGTTACCCCGTAAAGTTTTGGCAACTGAAGCACTCCTTGATTGATGGTCCTTTGTTGGACACGTGGATTGATCCAACGGTGTGTGATCCTGCCCGTTGATTTGAATTGAATCGATGGCTGGGATCTCTTCTCTATTGATATTTAAGCTGTAGCTTCCGATCGAAGTTTCTTACTTTCTTCATTTGCTCTCTCGAACTGTTGCTGCCTTCTCGTTGCGACCTGAAGATCTTGAGAGTTCTTGAGGTGAGTTCCTTCTGCTTTATTCTTTACTTCATTGCTTTGTTTCATTTTCCTTCATTTGCTTCCATATTGAGAGATGTCGGACGGTAGCGACTCTCAAAATGACCATTTGAGTGGAGATGGTATTGGTGAGTACGAGTCTGAAGATGAACGGACTCATTCTGGTGATGATGCTTGCTCCCCTAAGAGAGAGGAGGAGTGTTTACATGAAGGTAGCCCTGGAAGTAGTGGTCCTCATGGGGAGGATTCTTCTGATGACGAGATGGTGGAAGGCGAGGATAACTCGTTTTGCCGTGTAGTTAACCTATCTTATGTGAAGAGGCACATCGCTTTTAGGTTGAGATATGGGTTGGATTCCATTAGGCATCTTGAAATTAGGTTTTTGGGAGACCGTTTACTCTCAGAGGAGTATCGACCTAATAACCTGTTTTCCACTGTTTTCACTTTGGGCCAGTTCCGAGCTGGGCTTAGGTTACCCCTTTCTTGTTTGGTAGTCGACCTCTTGAATGCTATCAGACGAGCTCCTTGCCAGATGAACGATAATTTCTGGAGGAACATGAAGGTTATAGATGACCTTAACATATTGCATAGGTGGAATGTTACCGTAAAGGATGTGTTGGGTCACTTCTGTTTCAAGCGATCTGTGAAGCTGGAGGTGGGGGGTTATAATATGCAGGTCAGGCCAGATCGCCTGCCCTTGATTTACCCCGTGAGTAGTGAGCCATGGTGGAAGGAGCCCATGTTGCTTACTGGTCAGATAACTGAAGGGAATCTTCGTTTATCTCATGTTACCAGGAATGTGAATGATAATCGTAAGCTCCTGGTCGTTGGTCTTTAGATCGTTGTTGCGTGATCTATTTGCCTTTGTTTATTTATGGTCGTTGACTTGCTTTGTTTATTTTGCAGCGATCAGGGACGACCATCTTGTCAAGAAAAACGACCTGAAATCTTCCTTGAACGTTTTTGGGTATTGGGCTGACGAGCGAAAGATAACGTTTCTTCCTCATCTGAAAGATTATTTTATTCCCAAGGGTGGTCCCAAGACTGTTGCGGACGAGCTGGAGAGCAGGAGAGTGTTGAAGAAAAACTTCATGAGTTCAGTGCAGAAAGCTAGCTTGAGTGAGAAGTCTCGATCTGGTACCAGCTCGAGGCAGAATGATCCAATTGCCCCCCAGATCGTTTCCCCTCCGACCTCTCTACCCAAGCTAACTTCCGGCTCGAGCAGGAAGAGGTCGTTCTCTGGGAACCTGAAGTTGATGGAGCCGCCACCAAGCATACCTTCCCCTGTTCCTCTGAAAGCCTTGCGAGCTCCTGACCCTACTCCCTTATCTAGGAAGACTGTTGTTCGTCACTCGAGCAAGGGCAAAGGGGTTTCATCTGAATTCTGACCTGGCCCTTTTGACTATCTGGACGGCCAGGGAGGTAAGCATGTTGTCTATGACAATGATAGTGCTATAGATGACCCCTGTGTTGCCCGAGCTGTTAACGAGGGTATTGTTCTTGATGCTGACACTCGCATGGTGAAGTCGCAGAGTCTTCTTGTGACTTGCTCCAAGATAAATTCTGTTCTTTCTCTGGTAAACTGAGTTTAGATTCATGTTTGAGACTAACTTTGGAAATTGTATCCTTTAACCATTCTTTTGTGCAGCTCAACGCTAGCTTCCAGGAGGTACGTCTGGTCCCTGAGGTTGGCGCGAGGGCTGAGATCGAGCTGAAGCAACTGGATGAGAAGCCCGAGCAGAGTAAGAACATTGTTGTTGTTGCTGAGACGAAGGTGAGGGACAGGGATGGGGAGGTTGTAGCGCTGAAGGAGATGATAGAGGGTCTTAGAGGTGAGGTTACTGATGCTAAGGACTCTGCGGCGTACTGGGAGGGCGCGTGTCGAAAGAATGGTGCTGAATGGCAGGCGTACTGTGATTATCTCAAGAAGCAACTGCTGGGGTCACCCGAAAGAGAGGAGACGCTAGTTGGTGACGAGGTCGCTCTAATCCCAACGCAGGACGCCTCGATGGGCCCTAAAGATGGGGTAGAAGGACCCCAGAACGAGCTGGTCGAGCCAGAGGAGCGGACTTCGCAGCAGTGACCTTCTCTCTGTCTTCAGTGATTCCTGGTGTTTTCTTGTTCTTGTATGCATTCCTCACTGCTGGACAGTACATCTCATTCTTCTTCTCACGTTCAGTCTTCATCTTCTTCTCACGTTCAGTCTTCAGCTCGAGTGGTTGTGAGGTTTAGCTAGATGGTCTTGAATGCTATTTTGATGGGTTATAGTCATAAACACTAGTGATCGATCTGCTTCGGCAGGTCGATTGCGCCTTTATTTTCTGCATTTATATTCCTTGTTGTGGATAATGTAAACTGTCTCATTTGGGGGACTAGTTTCCAGGGAGTCCTGGTAGCTCGTTCAGAAGGCAGGTAGACGAGATGAATGGCTGCAAGTAGGGCGGACTAGTTAAATGAATTTGTTTTTTTTCTTCTCGTCGTTGTAGTTTGCCTTGGTTTTGCAGGTAGCTTCTCTCTTGCGAGCTGGATATGTGGAATGTTGGCACAGCCCCCAAGTAGTTTAGGTCGATGTAATAGATCGCTCTTCCTGTAATAGTTAGGCTTTTAGAGTAAATAAATAAAATGAATTTCATTTGTTTACCTTGCTCGCCTTTATTTTATTTGCATTGTCTGCTTGTATTGATTCGCAAACACCAAATAGTAAGTCAAAAACTCGACCTGTTCTAGGATTTGGTCGGTTGAGTATGACCTCGACTTTACTTAGGCCGTGGGATAGTTATGACCTAAGTAAGGAGTGTTAGTTGGATTACAGATGTCAACTTAACACTTAAAAATTATCAAAGGGACTTGAGGATTGATAATTTGAAGGTCTGGGAATTGAGTTAGACCTATTCAAGCCATTCATGTTTGAACTGAAATGAAGGCAACATTGAGCTCGTTTATTGAAATATGAGAATGCATGCTTACATTTTACTGGTAAAACTTCTTCATATGATAAGTATTGCTTTGGATCTTTGTGATGATGTAAGGACCTTCCCAGTTGGCGTTGAGCTTTCCAACATTTGCCTTTCTTTTGTTGTGGAACATTTTTCTTAATACGAGCTCGCCTGGTTGAAAAGATCGAGGTCGGACGTCTTTGTTATAAGCTCGTTTAAGCCTTTGTTGGTATTGCTCGAGCTTAATGGTGGCGTGGTTCCTCCTTTCTTCAGCCAGATTTATTCCGAACCACCAGACTTGGTTATTGAGCTCGGTATCGACCAGTAGTGACTTGGTCGTGCCAAATGTCAGCTCGGTTGGAATAACAGCTTCTACTCCATAGCAAATGCTAAATGGAGACATTCCTATTGATGTTCGAGGAGTTGTTCTGTAGGCCCAAAGGATGTTTTCTAGCTGCTGTGGCCATTGGTCTTCCTGATCTTCAAGTTTTTTCTTCAAGTTAGATAGAATTTGCCTGTTCGCAGCTTCGACCTGACCATTGCTTTGTGGATATCGAGGCGTCCATCTAGAGTGCTCGATTTTCCATAGTGCATAGAAAGCCTTAATGTTTTTTCCCACGAACTGGGTTCCGTTGTTAGTAATTATTCTCTTGGGTAAACCAAATCTTGTGATTATGTTTTCCCACAGAAATCGTTGCACGTCTGTTTGAGTAATGTTGGTGAGTGCGACGGCCTCTACCCATTTGGTGAAGTAATCAACCGCGACTAGAACATATCTTTTCTCAGATTTCTTTTCTTTGATTAATGGGCCCATTATGTTGAGCCCCCACATGTGAAATGGCCAGGGAGCAGTGATGTTGATGAGGTCGTTGGGATGCTGATGCGCGTGGTCGGCAAAACGTTGACACTCCTTGCGAGATCGCTTTATGAGCAAGTGTGCGACCTCCTGAGTGATTTCCACATTCTCCCTCATGAATCTCCTGGAAGATGATTTGCCCATGCTTGGGAATTAGACATCTTAGGAGCAGGCCAGTTGCAGATTTTCTAAATAACTTTCCCTCATGTAGCCTGTACATAGTGACCTTATGTAATAACTGGCTGGCCTCCTTCTTGTTTGGTGGGAGCTCGCCAGTTTGCAAGTAATTGATGAAGGCTTCCATCCAGGTTCCCTTGATATCTTTTGAGGTCGTGGCGAGTAGGTCACTTATTTGGTTGACCACTTCCTCCTTTAGTAGATACGCAGGCAGCATACTTACTGCTATGGTTAGAGCTCGAGGTCGATCTGACTCAACCTTGGATGCTAAGAATGCTAGTGAGTCAGCATGTCTGTTATCATCGCTTCGTATGTGGTCGATGGTAAAGAAACTGAATTTGCTGATTAGCTCTTTTACCTTGCTTGCATATCTTATCAAATTGACTTCATGTATTTGGTAGTTGTTTGTAATCTGATTTACTACCAGTTACGAATCGCTGAACGCTTTGAGTCGAACTGCTTGTAGGTCGATTGCCATTTGTAGACCTTGGATTAGAGCTTCATATTCGGCTTCATTGTTAAAGGTCGAGAAGTCTAACCGAGTTGACCTTTCGAGTTGTGAGCCCTCAGGTGAAATGAGTACGGCACCGATGCCACTTCCATTCGAGTTGTGTGAACCATCAACGTAGAGTTGCCAAGTGTCTGGTGGATCGACTTGGATTTGTCTGGTTTTTAGTTCTAGTTCCCAGCTGAAATCTTCGGCAGGGTAGTCTGCTAAGAAATCAGCTACGACCTGGCCCTTGACGGCCTGGCGAGGTACGAACTCAAATGTGTAATCACCGAGCTCAGCTGCCCATCGAGCCATACGACCTGTTTTGTTCTTCCTCTTTAGTATGTGTCGTAGTGGTTGATCGGTGATTACTTTAACGATGTGTACTTGGAAATAAGGTCTAAACTTGCATGCAGCATAAAGAAGAGCTAATGTTAACTTTTCTAGAGGTGTGTACCTTATTTCAGCTTGTTGCAACACCTTGCTTGTGAAGTAGATTGGTCGCTCGACCTGATTTTCTTCCTTGAACAATACTGCGCTGATCGCAAAATCTGAAGTGGCGAAGTAAATTCCGAGCACATCTCCATCATTAGGCTTCGTGAGAACTGGTGGAGTGGATAAGTATGCCTTCAGCTCGGCAAAGGCTTTTTCGCATTCTTCTGTCCGTTGATATGCAACCCCTTTTCTAAGAATATGAAGCATTGATCGACACTTATCGGATGCTCTAGAAATGAATCTATTAAGAGCTGATACCATGCCGTTAAGATTTTTGGATTTGCTTCTTTGTCTTCGGGCTGGGCATATCGACCAGGGATCTGATCTGGTCGGGGTTTGCTTCAATACCCCTCTTTGTAACTAGGTAACCAAGAAATTTCCCTGATGCTACTCCGAATAGACATTTTTCTGGGTTAAGTCTCATCCTAAATTGCCTTAACCTTTGAAATGCTTGATCGAGATTGGCCAAATGATCTTGGTCGAGACTGCTTTTTACCAACATGTCGTCAATGTAGACCTTCATTGTCCGACCTAGTAGATCGTGGAACATTTTTGTGACGAGTCGTTGGTAGGTTGCTCCAGCGTTTCTTAGGCCAAAAGGCATAACCTTGTAACAAAAGATTCCTTGCTCCGTTGTGAATGAAGTATTTTCTTGATCTGGTTCATACATTGGGATCTGGTTGTAGCCTGAGTACGCGTCCATGAATGATAGTAGCTCGAAACCACAGGTTTGATCAACTAACCTATCGATTCGTGGGAGTGGGAATGAATCTTTAGGGCAAGCTTTATTCAAGCTTGTTAAGTGGATGCAGACTCTTGTTTTCCCGTTCCTCTTTAAAACTGGAACTATGTTGGCCAACCAATCTGGTTTTCATCATTGACTGTTTGATGAAAGTTTGGGGCGAGTCTTCTTGGTTTTTGCTTGACGGGTCGATAATTTGGATTTACTCGTAGTTTATGGCATGCTATTGATGGGTCTATTCCAGGCATATCAATGTACGACCAAGCAAAAACACATCTTTATTTAGAGAAAGAAAGCTTACAAAGTCGTTATACTTATTTTCCCCTAATTTCGAGCCCACATAAACATATTTCGGGTCGTCCTCTGACCCTAGATTTACTCGCACTCCTAGATCTGTGCTTCCAAGTGATAGTTGGGGGGAGCTCGTTTGCTCCTGCTCTAGTTGCTATTTGGCTGCTTCAGCCTCCTTTGACGGGCTCTTTGCTTGCTTCACGACCTCTTTGGCTTCTGAGGTCGGTGGACTCTTTACCTGCTTCTCAGCATCCTTGGTTCCTGAGGTGGATGGCCTATCAGACGCCACAACTTCAATAATTCCATGGCACTCTTGAGCAGCGTTCTGATTGCCCCTAAGCTCCATTATCCCATTGGGGCCTGGATAACGGAACACTTGATGGTACGTTGATGGTACACCTCGCATGGCATGGATCCACTTGCGACCAAGTATCGCATTATACTTACTTGCGATGTTTAGGACGCCGAACTTTGCTGTTACAACAACCTTATCTTCTTTCCTGCCCACATTGACGGGCAACAGTATTTCTCCCTTTGGGTCCTCTCTCAAGCTGTTGAAGCCCAAGATTGGAGTGAAATCAGGAATGAGGACTGAATCGGGAAGCCTCATATCCTTGAAAGTCATGTACATCAGTATGTTACAGGATGCACCTGGGTCAATGAGGACCCTCTTGACAATGTAGTCAGCAATTCTTAACTCGACGACCATGGCGTCGTTGTGTGGTGTAACGACCTTGTTTAGGTCATCCTCAGTGAAGCTCAGATATGTTTCCTGCCGGGATGGAGTGTTAGTTCGAGCTGCTCGGCCTGTGATGGAGTAGACATGATGGAGGTGTTCTACTCGCCTTTTCTTCTCTCGAGATACTGAAGTGGAGTTGGACTCTTAGATCATGTATACGACATGACTCTCTGTTTCACTGTCATCATATATCTTGTCTGTGACCTGCTTTTTGATTTGGTCGCGTAGGTCGCCTGTTGGACCTAGTCTTTTTGAGAGGCTACGCCCTCTGCTGCGTGCTGGACTTGTGGAGGCCGTTCTGGCCTTGCTCTGAGATCGTTTTTCAGAACGTGTGAGTGTTCTAGATCTCTTCTTCATTCTCTTCTCATTGGACCCTTCTTGCCTGCCGTAGATCCAGTTATTGAGCCTTTTCTCATCGGCCCATGTCTGAAGAGCTCGCTTCAGTATACGACAATCATCCGTTTGATGGCATCTGACTTTGTGGACCTTGCAATATGGACGACCAGATGTGTCCTCCAATTGTGTGAAGTCTGGAATCTTGCACCAATGGTTGTACTTGATGCGCTCATAGATATACCTTGCTGGTTTTGTGAATCGGTGGTACTCACGTTGCTCTGTGGGCAACACCTTAGCTTTGAACCTTTTGTTGTCTGATCGAGGTCTTTTAGTGGAGCCTCCTTCCACGTTTGAAATGACATGAGTTTTTTCCCTACCTACTAGGGTTTCTTCTAACTTGATGTAACGATCTACCTTGAGGTAGAGCTCGTCTAGAGATGTTGGCCGCTTCATGGCCAAAGACTTGTGGAGATCTGATCCCTGGATCAGACCGTGAGAGAACGCGATTGTTGCGAAGGGCTCATGCTCCTTTGCAAAATCTTGAATGGAGTGCAGTTCTGTTTTGAAGCGAGCAAAGAAATTGCGTCGATGGTGACTGGACGCTTTTTGTTGTGGATGTAGAATATAACGAACTGCTTTTCTAGATCGACAAACGAGCTGATTGAGCCTGGCTTCAAGCGGTGGAACCAATCAAGAGCCGGTCCGGTGAGGCTGGACTGGAATAGTAAGTAGAGCAGATGATCTTCCTTGATGAGTGGAAGTGATTTACGGAAACCCTTGATATGGTCTGTTGGATCTCCAACTTCTGTGTACTGATCGAACTTTGGAGCGTTGAGTTTGTTAGGCAACTCCTGCTCGAGGATCTCCTTCGTGAAAGGAGATTCTTGGAAATGCTGTAGAGATTGAACAAGAAGTTGTTCGGCTATGTGTCCTTTACTTAACTGTATAGCGACCTGAGAAGCTTTGAACTCAGTGAGCTGTTGGCTGAGTTCTTCATACTTTCGATTGTTGTCGTCAGCGACGACAACCCCTTGTTCTGGGTTTGTTTCTGCAACTTGTGCAGCTTTTAACCAAGCGTTTTCCTCCTGGAGACGGTTGAGTTGGTCTCTTAATTCCTGGATTGTTACTTCTTGCGCAGCCATTTGAAAGAATGGTGTGGTTGGAATGACTTTAAGTTGGGTGGGAGGGTTGGTTTTTTCGATATAATCGATTCCTTACAGTCGGCGCCAAATGTATTAACCTGCTTCCAAATTAATGCATTCACAAGGTCAGATCGTTGTTGGACTGACCAAAAGGGGGGGGGGGGGGGGGGGGGTTCGAGATCGGGGTGGCTGCACCTCGATGAGATCGAGATTACCTACGTACTCTAGTTCGATGGAATGGAACTTAGAGATCAAGCCATCGTAGTTCTATTCTTATAGAAGGTGAAGGGGCGAAGATCATGGGATCTTGCAGATTCTCCAACATCTTTATGATTGCGTAATATCCTCCAATGATTGTGTAACAGCTGCAATGATTGTGTAATAGCTGGAGATATTCTTTGTGCATTGATTTAGGGCACGTGCGTATGAAGGGATCGCCAATGGTCATGTAGTCGAGCTGCTCTGGTCGGTCTTCGGTTAGGTCGAGTGGTGGACGACCTGTTGGAATGATGGGTAGGCCACATGTCGTGTTTTGATTGGCTGGAGCATATAGTACCCCTACAACTCTTCGTAGTGGTGGGAACTCTCTAGCACTTAGGTGCACAAAGGAAATCGCTGGGTGCTTAGATTACTGGCAGCTTTGTTCTTGTTTACATTAGTTGTATTCTTTGCTACTGACTACAACAGAAGTGGGAAAAACTCTGATGTTTTTGTAAGTATTAATTGTACTGCTGCCTTAATTTCTATTAGTTTTGGATTATTAAGTTGTGAGCATATAGTGTCTTTATTCAGGTTTTGGCTTCTTTTCTTATTTGGCTTTGTAGTGGTCATGGATCACTTGGAAACTATCCACATTACTGGAACTTATATATCTATTCAGCAATGAGTTTTGGTGGTGTTGTCAATGTAGACCTATATATAACAATAAAAAGATATGGGATGACCATGTAAGGACTTTATTTTCTCTTATAAGGTTTCTTAGTGTTTAATTTTTTTTTTTTTTTTTTTTTTGATAGTAATGTTCTTTCTCTAGTTTAGTGTTTCTTTGTGCGACGCTCGTCCTTCTGGGAGCAAAGTTTTGTTCACTTGGCAGCAATTGGAGTTATTTTTGTCTGAGAGTCCATACCGAAAATCAAATAATTTTTTTATTTTTGTTTGCACCAGATTGACTTTTTTATTGTATTGTGTACACTATAATTTGGGTATCAACTGCAGGTAACTTGCTTTCTTAATCAATGCAGCTAATTGAAGCAAACAATTGATTCCAAGGGATCCACATTGAATAGCACAAGGTAATTCTCCAATTTAGTTCATCCACTGTACTCAGTTTTGTCCTTGCCTGTTCCTCTCATTTCCGATCATTTATTTATTTTGTAAAATCAAGGATATTATATTGGGCAGTATATTTGGTAGATCATGAAGAATTGAACAGGGGCAATGCACGTGAAAATAAAGTGGTGATGGTCAGCCTCTAAATGGACTTACCATGAAACCAAAATCTTTGAAGGGAGTTTATTGATGCTATAACTGGTATGTATGCATTATTTTGCATTTTAAACATAAAAGTTATAAAAGTTGTTAGAAATGGGCAATTCTCATCACATTTTATTAATTTAAATTGAATAAGCTTTGTTAGCTTTTAGCTAACATATATAAAGGCCAGCCTATTTTTTTTTCTAGTACTTTTTTTTTTCAACAAATCATTATAATTTTTTTCTTGGTGTATCGATTAGATATCTTAACTAGATAAGGTTCATGGATCTATAAGCTCAAAATGGCAAGAGCGCTCATTAATTGAGAGGTTGATGGTTCAAATCCATCTAGATCCAATTTAATATTATTTTTAAAAAGAATGAACCTAGATTTTCTTGACAGTTTTGGTAATAAACCACATCTAAATGTAAACTTCTTGACAGTTTTAACACCTTAGATGACGGTTAATGAATGGGATGACGGTTTTAAAGATATTAGATGACGGTTGTACTGAATGGGATGACGGTTTTAAAGATATAAGATGACGGTTTTAGCATATAAGATGACAGTTTTAACATATAGATGACGGTTTTTATGACTAAATTTTTTTTATCCCAAATCACTTTATGATGACGATTAATGTTAAAATTGTCAAGAATAATAGAAATTTCTTGACAGTTATTTGAACATTTCTTGACATTGCATAAGAGGACGATTTTCTAAAATCTCCAAAACCGTCATATTTACCATTTGATGACAGATTTTAACCGTCAAGATATAGCTTTTTTTCTAGTAGTATAATGTGTCTAAAAAAGAGTTGTTCTAGCCATATGTTGATCTTGGTTGCTCTTATCCAGATATTTTTCTGGCTGGTATATCATGTCCTCAACAAGGGGTTAAGTTGCTTGGAGGGTGTAGCGACCCGACCTATATCACCACCGATATTGTCCCCACTTAGCCACTGCGGCCATCCGACAGTGTGGGGTTTTATTGGGCAGCAGCCTGCTTCCCAGGAGGTCACCCATCCTGAGATTACTCCCACCCGAGCACGCTTAACTCCGGAGTTCTATCGAACTCTGGAGCCAAGTGAGCCCAAAAGGCCTCGGTGATAATATATTGCGGATCTATACCTATATTCCAATGTCATGACATCCTCCTCTCACGTGCCGTAGGACACACCCCTCGGCAAACCACATGTCGACCCGGGGTGTTACAATCCCACCACCTTAGAGGAGAGTCGTCCTAGGCTCTGGAATATACAGTCCCAGATCTCCGACGTTCCCTGCCCCTCGTGAGACGAGTACTTGGCGCAACCATCACCCCTTCATGGGCTAGGCGCCTTTCCAGCATACTCTCCCACCCTCGACAGGTGAACCGTCGTCGGCTCTGATACCATTTGTAGCGACCCGACCTATATCACCACCGATATTGCCCCCACTTAGCCACTGCGGACATCCGACAGTGTGGGATTTTATTGGGCAGCAGCCTGCTTCCCAGGAGGTCACCCATCCTAAGATTACTCCCACCCGAGCACGCTTAACTCCGGAGTTCTTTCGAACTCTGGAGCCAAGTGAGCCCAAAAGGCTTCGGTGATAATATATTGCGGATCTATACCTATATTCCAATGTCAGGACATCCTCCTCTCACGTGTCATAAGACACACCCTTCGGCAAACCACCTGTCGACCCGGGGTGTTACAGAGGGGTAGTAAGTATTGATGCATCATTTATTGTGGGTAATGTTCGTCAGCGAGTGGATAAGACACTTTAGCTTATGAATCTATTACCAGTTTACCACAGCTAAAGGATCCGCAATGTGAGTTGGCACTTTTGCATTCTTGTATGGGATTATCTAAACTCACTTTTGCTCTTCGTACTTGCCCCCCAAATTGTATTCAGTTTACAGCTGAATGGTTTGACCACATGTTTCATGCAACCCTTCAGAATATTGTGGTACGATTTCTAATGGGTATACTTGTGGAGATCTACAATGGTGTATGGCAACCCTTCCATTACGTCTCGCTAGACTTGGTATCTACTGTGCCACTGATGTTATGAAGTTTGTTTTTGTAGCTTCACGTATTTAAACCAAGGATCTTCAAGACCACAATCTTTGAGGTTGTGAGACTGTACCTATGGCCTGGGTGATATTTTTAATAATGCCATTTCTAGTTTACATCTTTCTATTCCTGATTTTAATCTCAGTAATTTTGCTCCAACTGCTACCGTCCCCTTCAGACCCCCGACATGTCTTGGCGGAAACATACACTACAACAAGATTAGTTTTGGTCTTGAGAGAGAATTTGAGTTGTCAACTAGACAGAAAGTCGTAACTAGATGTGTGCAGTCAGAACATGCCAAAGATTTTCTCCTTGCTATCCCGATGGAAGGGCTTGGACAACGCATGACGCCTGTCGAATATCGTGTCATTCTTCGTTATCGGTTGATGATCCCTCTATATACAGATAGTGAGCTTTGTCCGGTGTGCAAGAAGCCAGTGTGCAAGAAGAGCAGACTTGATGCTTTCGGGGACCATACAGCTCATTGTAAGTAATACCCCGGCTTTAAGTATAGGCATGACCACGTTAGAGATATATATCTTATGTGATGTGTTCTGGCGAGCTGGAGTACAGGTTAAGAAAGAAGTTCTTGTTAACTTTCGTACTGATCCTAAGGAAGGAATATCGACATTACGTCCTGCTGATATTCTGGTATACAACTTGTCTGAAGGCAAACACACGTGTGTTGAGGCATTTCCGATGGTCGGGCAGGGTGCTGGGATTTTTGAGGTGGGGCTAGCAGCTAGCAATGCAGCAACAGTAAAAGTGGAGAAACATGATGAAGCTTGTAAGGCTAACCAACATACTTTCATCCCTTTTGCATTGGACACATTTAGATTGCTAGGCTCAGAAGCACTTGAACTCCTCAAGAGAGTGCATAAGGTAATGCATTATAGCATGATGACTGTGGGTTCGAACGAATATATATTTAAGAGAATCGGGTTTGCTATTCAGATATTTAAGAGAATCGGGTTTGCTATTCAGAAAGGACTTGTAGTGCAGTTTGTAGCGCGTTTGTCCTCTACTTTTGTGTGATTCTTTGAGTTTATTAATAAAATATTTTTCTTCTAAAAAGTATTTTGTTGTGACCTTTACTTTGTTTGCTAAAAGTGCATAAGTTGGACTATATTTCCATGTGCTTTTAAGAACTTTGTAACAACATATTTCCCAATATCCTCTAATCAAACGAGGATTGCTTGACATCTAGTACGTGTATCTGCTTTTTTTTTTTTTTTATTGGAGTATTATTTTTTTTTATTGTACTCTCCTTGAGATGAACAAGTCAATTCCCTTCTTAAAATTGTATCATTTTTTTGTTTTTGTTGACCTGATTCTTCGTAATATTGAATCCAATAGTTCGGGCATACAAATTATAAAATTCATACACTTCTTCATCCGTATCAAAACTCAACCCTATCATAGATTTTTGTTTCAAATCATGCAAATTTTTTGAAAATCGTTCGTTTTCCATATGTAAAATTTGATCAATTCATAGTTACATATAAACATTAATTATCTAAACAAATAAGTTGATGGAGAATACTAATTGAGTATTGTAGAATCCACCCACATACATTTAGATATAAAAATGAATAATAAATCTTAGAAATCATGAATTAATAAATCGATCAAAGAAAAAAATTGAGCAAACTAATCAATTACACAATATATTAAATGAGAAAAATATGTTGCCCAGCTAAAAAAGAAATTAATATTAGATGAGAAGAGAACCTACTTTTCTCCGTGGTCGTGTCTTCAATTCATGAACTTCCTAGTTGTCAAACAATTTGTTCTTTTTTTTTCCTTTTTCTTTTCTCCACGATAGACCAAAAACGGAGAAAGAATCGTAATCATTCCCGCAATTGTTTTTTGCTAAATCTCTCCCACGAGAATCTTTTAGTTATTATTTGAGAATATTTATTATTTTTGTTATTTTTTCTACAGAGAATTTATGTGTAGCCTACTTCTATGTGGGTGTGTACACCCAATCACAAAACTCCATATGGCAAAAATAATATAACCTATGTATGGGTTTAATTAACCCTAGTGGGCTTGATCGGTTACCCAACCACTTTATAGACACGTGGCGTCATATGATTGGGTGTACAGACCCACATACAAGTAGGTTACACATATAAAAAAATTTGTTTTTTCTATATATTTTTATATTCTCTCTCCAAAAATATCACGTATCACAATTCTTTTTATTTTCCTCCATTAAATTCTCTTTCTCTCTCTTCCAGTTAAGAGTAGTCTTATATTAGAATAACTACTTGTCACGTGTCATTTTCAATTTAGCAATGAGGCAAGGAGCAAATAATGTTAGGAGCATTTTTTCTGCTTAGAGCATCTCTAATGCAACGTGTAGTGGATCCTAGGTGATTGTTTTCACTAGACATTGTGGTTCTTATGTAATCTTATATTGTGGGATTATGGATTTTATGTGACATTTTTTTTTTTTTAAAAAAGAAAGTAATTAATGATGTGGTAAACTAGAGATTGGACTTCAAGTAACGGGGCTCAATAGATCTTTTGACTTGTGGACTTCAATATAACTTGTATTAAATTGGGATTTGGACCACCCATCTTGGACATAAAGTCAAGTCCATATGACCCGTTCAAGGGGTGTCCTCAGTAATGCACGGGTGCAAATAATAATTTCCCTTCTTTGTGCAAATAACGCTCTTTTAACGGATTTTCTTGGTTTTTGGCAAGTTTTAGCACAATATTTGACTTTTGACCCATGAAATTATCATATAGAATATCTACTTCACAATGTCTACTATTCTTACTATATATGATTCACAATATCTATCCACAATTGCATTGGAAAAATATTTTTTCTCTTATTGTCCATAAATCCTACATGGCATTTAATTTTCTACTATTCCACATTTGCATTGAAAATACTCTTAGGTGGACAAAAGCGACGTAGAATAACCATTTTTTTTATTGGCAAGTGCGGTTGATGGGACCCCTACCTTTTAAATTACGTGTAGGCACTTGTATCAACAATCAGTTGATTACGTGTTTCAAACCGGCCACTACTTTTCTGCTTTGTGAGAGGTGTGGTACTATTAAGCCACAGTTGATTACGAGTTTCAAACCGGCCACTACTTTTCTGCTTTGTGAGAGGTGTGGTACTATTAAGCCACAGTTGATTACGAGTTTCAAACCGGCCACTACTTTTCTGCTTTGTGAGAGGTGTGGTACTATTAAGCCACAAGCTCATTCGCTAGAATGACCATTTTAATGTCATAGAAACAGAGATGCTTAGGTGGTAACGATATTAACTATTAACGATGTTGCTTAGGTGGTAACGATATTAGCTGTTTTGATTGCTATTGGTTTTCTTACTGGTGTGGATCCTTTTCCTATTAATCATAATCATCATAAGATACAAATAAGGCTAGCCCTACTTTGGAAGTTTTATAATAGCCATAGCTTTTGTGGCCAAAAAAACAAAAATAATTATAAGATTCCATTGTGATTTAGACTTATATGTCAATATACGTGTATATATAAAGAGATTTGGTTGGTTTTGGAGAAATTCAAGGAAGATATATGGAAGGACATCTTTCACATGAATTAGAGGTGAATGTGCCTGCTAATGAGGTCTGGGAAGTTTATAGAGGTCTAGAACTTGGGAGGCTTGTGACTGAATTGCTTCCTAATTTAATTGAAAAAGTTGAACTTGTTGAAGGTGATGGAGGGGTTGGTACTATTTTGAATGTGGTCTTTCCAATTCCACCAGGTATGTATTGTTTATCTACTTCAAAAAAATGCACAAATATTTTTTTCGCATTAATTTAATAGTGGTGTATTTGTTTTGGTAGAAACACCAGCAATATTCACATCTTGGAAAGAAAAATTCACAAAGATTGATGATGAGAAGCGTCTTAAAGAGGCAGAAGTTATAGAAGGAGCTTTTTTACAACTTGGGTTCAGCTTATATCGAGTGACCTTTGTGATTAACGAAAAAGATGCAAACTCATGCATTATCAAATCAATGGTTGATTATAAACTTGATACTGAGTCTGCGGCTAATGCTTCTCTTGTTTCTACACAAGCTCTAGAGTTGATTGCTCAAGCTATTGGGAAGTATCTCACTGACAAGAAAAACTAGCTTAGTCCAGAAAAACTAAGAATTGTTCCAATGGTGTTTGTTTTACAGATAAGAAAGGAATTGAAAGCTTAGGTTGTAGTTGATTTGTTCATGTTAGGCATGTCAATGGATCGGTTCGGCTCTGTTTTTGACAGATCCGAAACTGATCCGATGTATTATTGATCTGAACCGATCTGATCCAATTGAGATTGGATAATAATGATTGTGATCCAATCCAATCGGATCGAATTGAGATTGGACAATAATGATCCAATCCGATCCATTTAATATTAATGGATATCCGATCCGAAAATTTGCACTTCTTAATTTTTTTTCTCTGTTTTAACTTTTAACAAATTTTTCTCCCTTTTAAATGAAAAATCAATTTTTTTCTTTTTTTAAAAATAAAAAATATTTTTTTTAATTGTGTAAAAATTTGAATCCTTGAAGTGGAGAGATTTAGCCAAAATTGAAGAAGACTTTACATTCTTGGAATAACATTAAGCCAAAACTGAATGAATGAGTAGCACTCAGTATTTGAATTCGTAAGAGAGAGAGAGAGAGTTGTTTTTTGTGATGGCGCAACCATTACACACTTTCAAAAAAGCAGACTTTTTCTTTCTCTTCTTCTTCTCTGTTCTTCTGTCCATAAGCAGTAGTAGTGTTTGAAATTGAAACCAATTAACACGTTCAATCTTCATCTTAAGAACTAAATAATGGAAATTTGTTTTTACGATTGAAATTTAACTAAAAATCTCGAATTGGGGTTTTTTGATGTGATCAAAATTCTTGCGAGTTGAGAAGCTAAAGCTTAGGAAGAGAGATCGATTAAAATTTGGAGAATTCGAAGAGAATAGAATTGTGGGTTTTGGATAGATCTATAAACTTTTTTTTTTTTTGATTGTATCGGTCTTTTCTTTGTAATTATCTGAACCAATCCAAAAACATAATGGATATCTAAAAACCATTTCGAATGATCCAATAATCCAAATGGATATCCAAAATAAAAAAATAATGGTTTGGATCGGTTTTAGATCGGTTTGGATAGTTGACAGGCCTAGTTCATGCAAGGGTAGTTTTAAATAATGAAATGGATCTTTCTGGTTATTCTACTTAGACCTGTCAACGGATCGGTTTGGTTTGGTTTTCCACTAATCCAAAACCGATCCAAAATATTTATAATACAAACCGATCCGATCCAATATAGAATGGATCATACTCTTTGATAGTGAACCGATCCATTTCATATTATTGGATATACGATCCGAACCGATCTGAACCAAAAATCTCTCTCTGTATTTTTTTTTTTTTTTTTTTTAGTATAAAATTCTTTTACTCTAATTTTGTTAAAAATTTGAATTCTTTCAATTAGTGTATTAGAAGGTTCAATTCTATCTGTCTGCTGCTAAGTCGTCATTTGTAACTTTTACAATAACTATATAGGACAGAGGGACCAGTGCAAAATTGCACATTACCATGTTCTAAACGAGGGAAGATGATACCAATGAAGGAAGGAAAGTATTCTTTGCAAATTTAATGGGCATCCACATGAAAAACATTTAGAAATTATTCTACAAAGATAAAAAGAAAAGAAGGGAAACAGAAGAGGAAAATTTTAGCTTAAGAAGAAACAAAAGGTCTATGCAAGACAACACTGAAGACTAGCTCTTTCTAATGGTTTGGTCCTATAAAGCCTCATGTATACCAAAAGCAATGCAACCATGGTATATGAACACATTGGAGAGTGGAGACGCACTTAGCCACTCATAAGAATTGATGGAAAATTATCATGGCCTAGTCCAACGTTCAAGGTAAGATCAAACACACTAAATCTTTTTAACTGGGGCCTTAATATAATCATTTTAGTCATGGCAGTCCTGTCTCTGTAAGCCATTTCTTCACAATTGAACAAATTTTAAAATTGATTTATACTGATATCATAATCCAAAATCAAACTGTATAAGTTAAGCTTCAATTTCAATTGAAACTATGCAATCCACTTTTATACAAAAGATTTCTTCCAATTGAATTAAAAGTAACAATTACTACTCCATCTCTCCAAGATTGATTGATGAATAACGAAAAAAATTACTGGTTAATTGATGAATATCGAAGACAAATCGACGATGGAGAGTTTTGGCAAAGAAACACAGAGAGTCAGAGACCATCGATAGAGGAGAGTTTTCAATTTTCACAAAGTGTTTTGGATCGGTCTTATGTTTGAAATTATCCAAACCAAACCGAAATCAAAATATCCAAACCAAACCATTTTAAGTGATCCGAAATCCAAATGGATATCCAAAACTAAAAACTAATGGATTAGATCGGTTTGGATCACGGATCGGTTTCGGATAGTTGATACTTGATAGGCCTATTAATACTCGTGTTAAGCTATGGTTTTATGAAAAGAATCCCTTCCCTTCCCTCCTGGGCATAAATGGGATCTCAACTGAAATAAAAACCTACGGCTTAAGCTAATTGTTATTCCACGAAAAACTAGAGTATGAAAACATGCATGTCACATTGTAAGCAATATAATTGTATGGTTACCAGTTCCCTTACCCTCAAGTGAATCACTCAACAATGGGCGCTCTGCTGCTGCAACTTAACCTAGGTTACTCACGAGTAACTTACTGCTCCCCCCTTTCCTTATCGAGTTAATTTTTTCTCTTTCCTCCTTCAACCTTATCCTCTCATGCTTCTTTTCTTTCCTTTTTTAGCAAATTGCTCCTTAGACTCCATTAATAACCTTCATACACATCCTTTACCTTGTACTCATGGCCTCCTCCACATCTCAAACCAACACCCCAATCTCTCCTAAGCAACAAAAACTCACCCATCCATGACCTCTCATCCCCGCAGCAGTCACAAACTGGTACCTCCCAGCCAGATCTACAACCTTTGAACCCTAAGGACTCTAATTCAAGCCAAATTCCACCACAAGAACCCAATCGTTTATGGTCTACCCTCCTTTAAGTCATTACCTCCATCTGCTGGAATTTGTTGACCCAATCTTTAAAGATGGGTACTTACAGATCCCTGAAGAAGTATATGAAGAAGGTGCTAAGCTTTGGGAAGATCGAATTGTTGGCTTTTTCTTAGACAAGAAAATGCCATTCAACTATGTCAAATCTGCAGTCACTAAACGATGGAGTATGTTTGGTGAATTTGTCATGGCTTTAGATGGAGAACTATTCTATTTCAAATTTTCAAACTTTGAAGACAGATCTAAAGTGTTAGAAGAAGGATCTTTTCACTTGGCTGGGAAATTATTCGTTGTCCGACCTTGGACAAGGGAAGTTGAACAATCTAGAGAGATGATTAAGACAGTCCCAGTCTGGGTGAAAATGGCAAAAGTGCCGAAAGATTTATGGAACCCAAAGGGCTTTGGGTAGCTAGGAAGCACTATCGGAAAACCACTATTCATGGACAAGACAACAGAAAAAGGTAATATGCTATCCTATGCACGCATTTGTATTGAGATTGATGCAAGCAAGGAATTGCCGAACTCCATTCCTCTAGGGCCTAACAGAGCAGTTGAACTTGACTATCCCTGGAAACCGCTGATTTGCTGTAAATGCAAGGTATTTGGTCACCCCACTACAAAATGCTCTCCTCCTACTCCTACTCCTACTCCTACTCCTAAACCTGCAGCTACTTTTTGGCATCAAGCTGGTCCTAAAAACAAACATGAATAGGGCCCTTTTAGGTAAATGGATCTGGCGGTACGGAAACGAAAGGCACGCCCTATGGAGACAAGTTATTGTGGCAAAATACGGCTTAGGACCCAATGGCTGGTGGCCTAGACAGGTTACTGGTTCCCATGGTATTAGTTTATGGAAAGAGATCATGATAATGTTGGACAGAGTTAAGTTAGGGATTGAATGCAACTTGGGGAATGGACAACAAATTGAATTCTGGAAAGATATTTGATGCCAAGAGGCACCTCTCAGGGACATGTATCCTCGTTTGTTTGCGCTCTCACCCAATCAGGAAGGCATGGTGTAACGCCCCTGAAATCCGATCCTAGCTGGCCAGGCCAAAATCGGGCAACAGAGTCCTAATGATCTCCATATGTCCTCCATGGACCGTAGGGTCACACTACTGTCACGTGATATCACACCTCTAGACCACAGAAGAACATAATAAAATAAACAACAAATACTAAATTAACAGCGGAAGACTAAACAAAATACAAATTATATAAATATAAATATACATCAGAGTCATGCCCGAAGGTTACAACTCATCAAACTCCAACTAGACCTATGAGCAACTCAAGACAACCTCCACCAAGCTCTTATCGAATACTTCATCTCTAAAACACTTGTATCCTGAAAAGGGAAAAGGGAAGACGTTAAACGCCACCAAGTTACAGAACTTGAGGTTCGATCTTAATTCCCAGAAAAGGAATCCGCGCATCCTAAAGATGAACAATTATAAATAATAATTAATTTATTTTAACATTTAACACAGTGATCAATAAATCAACAAGATCATTCTCTGGTAATCCGCAATATCAATCATATTTCCGGTTCCAATAATCAAATAATCAAAATCTATTTCAATTAATCAATCAATCAATCAATCAATTAATCTGTCTGCAATATCAGATCAAGTCCTTATCCAGTAATTCCAATCCATCATATTATATCAATCCAAATCCATCAATTTTAATCCATGAAATTCATATATAAAGTTGTGCAGTAGCACCGAGTCGTACGCATCATCGCCATACACTCACATGAAATTCATATATAAAGTTGTGCAGTAGCACCGAGTCGTACGCTTCACGCCATACACTCACATGAAATTCAAATATAAAGTTGTGCAGTAGCACCGAGTCGTACGCTTCACGCCATACACTCATTGAGTCATGTTATGTGACAACACTCCGGGACGTCTCCCCATCATACAGGTCCGGTGTTATTTTGTTTAACACACCCAAATCTAATCCAACACATGGTTCAATCCAACCATTCTATTCCAATCATTGTCCATATAAATATATATATGACGAAACAACAAAAACGTGTATGATGTCAAGTTCAGGAATTTCTAAAGTAAGAAAGTCCATAATCAATGGGTTCAATCAAACATTACAATACCAAGTCAAATATTCAAATCCAATAATAACATATTTTAAAATATAAATTTCAGCAATATTAATAACTAAATATTAACAAGTTTGCATATTTATCAAATTCTAATTATTAAAACATGTATTTTTATGGAAATCAATTATAATTCTATTTTCTAAACATGCTAACCAAACTAACACTTCAACCTAATCGGAAAATTAAGAGAAAACATCAAGTAATATAACTTGCCTCATAAGAAGACCACCAAACACCAAATATACGAAGAACACAACTCAAAACCACCATACTGCAATCCAGTCACAGATTTTCTGACCTCCAAAGAATCAGTTATATAGGTCACGTCCAAAAGATTCACATACTCTACTTTATATGCTCAGATGCGTATTTTCAATAGGGTTCTAATGACGTAAGATTCATGTCATTCCGAGTTCTGTAGAGAGAGTTATGGCCGAAATACTAACAGGGTGTTATCAAAAACGGGAATCCATATATTTCTCTTCAAGTTTGAGATCTAGGGTTTTTCTTTTTGATTTAATAACTAAGAATATTATATATACTAATATTTATTTATGTGGACCTAAAGATGAGTTTAAAATAAAGCCCAAAGGCATAATACTAATCTCATATATAAAACCTATTTATATAGTCAAAGAAGTCCAAATTGAAATCCAATTTCTATTAAGCACAAGCCTATCAAAATACCGGGTATTACATAGGGTGGCGGACTTTGTGGTGCAGGAAGGTCAGGAGCAGCATTGGGTTTTTCATTTTAGAAGACTGCCTCATGAGAGAGAAGAATCTGCAGTGAATAGTTTGATGAATTGTGTGAGGAATCAGGTTTTCTCTAATGAGGAGGACCAATGGATTTGGAAGTGGGGGAAGCAGGGCAGGTTTACAGTTCGAAGCTTATTTGAAGAGATCACTAGAAGGGCATACCAGGAGACTGTTGAGGGAGTGAGATATAAACTGGTGTGGAGGGCTCCAATCACAATGAAGGTAAAGTTTTTCTTTTGGTGTCTGTTAAAGCAAAGGGTGCAGACAAAGAGTAGATTATGTGATTTGGGGATGAATATTAGCAACCTCTGTCCGATGTGTGAGAAGAATAGTACAAAATATCGTTATCGACTAATGTATCGATCTCCAAAAAATAGATATATCGGGATATATTGGAATCTATCGGTGGATATTTTACATGGAATGTATCGACTAATATATCAATTTGTTATACAAAATATATATAAAATCAAATTTGGAAGTATATTTTCATAGTATTTACCTAAAAAACATCATATCTACTAAAAATAGAATAAACAAATTATTTCCAAAAAAAAAATTTTGAAAAAAAATAATATTTCCAGAAAATATCGGAAAATATCGGAATATATCGAAAAATATCGACCGATATTTTACAGATACTTTAAGGCGAAAATTTCGGGAATATATCGTATCGTTTTCTTTGAAAACCGATATATCGCGATATTTTGTACTATGGTGAGAAGGAGATAGAGACCGAGAAGCATTTATTCCTTAATTGTGAATGGGTTACAGAATTATGGGGAGACATTTGCTTTCCATTAGGAGCTCATTGTCGGGATCCAAATTCAGCAGCGTCGGTGGAGAAATGGTTGTACGAGTGGCCAAGAGCTCATGGTACTCCTCTAAGGAAAATTTTATGGCGATCGACACCTTACGCTGTGTGTAACGCCCCGGGATTTCGTCCTCGCTCATCCCAGTGCGTCGAGCACCATACCGCTCGCTAATGTCAATATTGTCCCCCTTTAGTCACTGCGGATATCCAGCAGTAGAGGGTTTTGGATCAATACTACCAATACAACCACTTCCTTAGCAATGTGGGACTAACACCAACTCATGGGTGTTACACTGTGATATGGATGACTTGGATGGCAAGAAATGAGAGGGTTTTCAGGAATTACAACAAGACAACAACACAAGCAAGGTTGGAGGTTTTTGGTCTGATCTGGCATTGGGCTTCAAATAGAGAAGAAAGGGTAGGGTCTTCTTAGAGCATTCCCAATGCAAGGTGGATTTTGGGGTGGGGTGGATAAATCCACCTTGAAACCTAAAACAATGTCCCAAGGGGAGGTGGATTTTGAAAAGTGGCTGCCCACAGGTGGATTTGAAGGTGGGAGAAACCACCTTGAAATCCACCTGTGGGTGGTAGAATCGGACGACATGTGACATGTTGTCCGTTTTTTTTTTAAGTTTAAGTAGTGTTTTAAAGCTTTTGGACTCTCGGACGACATGTGACATGTCGTCTGCCTATTTTTTTGCAAAAAAAAATGGGACGGCATGTGACATGCCATCCGGATTTTTAAAAAAATCCACTTTCTATACCAAAGAGTCCACTCTGCGTTGGGAGACTACCACCCAGGTGCAAATACACCTCTCTCTTTGAGGTGGATTTTGCCTAAGTGGACCTACGTGGCGCCTACGTGGAGGTGGATTTATCCACCTTGCATTGGGAATGCTCTTACAGAAATATTTTATTGGGGTGGGAAAACCTGATCGAACCAGGTCTTCTTACAGATATTTTATTGGGGTGGGAAAACCTGATCGAACCAGATTGAGTTTTGGTTTCCTTTTCAATCATAGGGGTCTGGTTTTTCTTTGTTGGGATTTTCATGTACTTGTAGGCTCAACTTTGGTTGAGCAGCTGTTGTTTTTCTTTTTAGTCTATCAATAAAGCGAAATCTTATCAAAAAAAAAAAGACTAAGTATTGTAACTGCCTGCAAGTAAAGCTCCCCAATGCTCTAACATCTCTTGATAAGTGAACTGTCGTCTCCCCACCCAGATTCCAAACCAATACCACACAGTAGCTTTGGCTTCTCTGATCATCCTTTCTACATAAACTTCTTTATTTCTAAATTTCTTTGCCTTCCTGTTTTTCCAAAGGCTCCAAATGGTGGTGTACAGCAGGAGAGACGAGGTCAACTGAGAGAATTCTTGGTCATTTCTCTTTGGCCAGGCCACCAGCCATTCCTTCCTAGGCTCCCTAATGAAAATTGATCCGTATGCCCCATGTTCGGTTGAAAGAGGATCATGGTATATGCATGGGGTATACCCCATGGTTAAAATAACAAATGAGAAGATATCTACAACGAGTGAAGGAAATAACAAATACTCCTTTGCCTTTAAAGCACTAGTTAAAGATGCACAGAGTTGAAGTTTGCAACCTAAATTGCCTATTCAATATTCATACATGGTCCAAGCCTTTACAGGGAGTAAGTAAATTGAACTGTGATGGGGCAGTGATTGCAGGGGGGAAGTGGTTATGGTGGAATCTTAAGAAACTGTGAAGGTGAGGTCATGTGTGCTTTTACAAGCAGGGATACCTCAACATCAATGTATGCGCACAAAGTTTACTTGAACTTAATACACTCCACAAAGGAATCCAAGTGGCATTACTGCAAGGGATAACTAATTAAACTTGAGGTAGCTTCAGATTCCTTGATAATGATTAGGACAATAAATATGGAGGAGCCAAGCCACCGTAGGGCTGCCAAGACCAAGTTAGAAAGGTTGGGGAGATTGCTACTATGTATGCAGAAATCAGATTCTACCATAAGGAAGCAACTGATTATTTTGCAGGGAAGGGAGTGGAACAACCTAATACTTTTTTTTCTCCAGTTTTAGTAAAGAGCTTTGAAATGTTTAGATGAACATAGAAACAGCAAAAGTGTACATGAGAAGGATCAATCAATACCGGAGAGGCGAGAGGGTCTGCCTAACCCTACTAACCTTTATGCTTAAGCCAGTCACAACTCACAAGCTCAACATTAATTAAGCTTTGAGCGAGCTACTGGTTCGTTAGATAGGTCATCATGCTTTTTATATCATAAGCAGTTGAGCAGCACCATATAAAAACCTACCATGTTTGTTTTGAGGACTCAACCACAGTGAAAAAGAGAAGATGAAACTTGAAAAACCTTTCTGTTAAGCTACAGAGCAGCACAAGCACACACTGCAAAGTTATGTGAATTGTTTTAGTTTTCCTTCAACATCCCCACAGCCAAGTCTGAATCATCAACTTTGTCAAACATAATCAGTATGAGTTATGCAAACTAAACCATCAGCAACTAAGGCAGAGTAATTTCAACTTCAGTCCCAATTGGCACCCTAGCCCATCAGCAAAACTCAATCAAACATTCATATACTCATCATGTCACCACATATAACGTCCAATAGCAACCAGTAAAATTAACCTTCAAAACAATTAAGTACAGACCTAAAATGAAATGTGACCTAAATACACAATTCCCTGCTAAAGTCACACGTTCTGTGCATTAAAAAACACTTCACTTTTGAGTTTTGTTAAGCATACACGTTCTATGCATTAAATTCAGACTCTCCTATTCCAACTGGCATGACTTCGATCTTATGATGTAGCTGGACCATCAGCAGGTTTGGTTTCTTCAGCCTTTGGCAAAGAGGATGGAGAGCTCTCCACCCCCATCTCAGTTCTAAGATCGTTAATGCTCTGTTCTAGCTCATCGATTCGACTGCCCATATCATCTAGTGCATTGCAGTTAAGGAAACCAAAAAAACATTTCATGCATATACGATTATAAATGCAAGTAAAATTAAATAAAAACAAAAGGCAATTCAGCTTTAAAATTCATCCCAAGTACTTAAAACAAAGCTGGCATACAACGAAGAAACTAGACAAGTAACACACAATCGTGCACAGCCAGGAAGTCTCAGTAAAATGTCCTTGCATCCCTAACAGAGATGGTTACTAAGGCATCTGCCTGACTTTGGCCTCAGAAATAAATGCATGTCATGTGTCTCATTTTGTGCATTATGGTAGACAATAAAATTTAAGACTAAAATGTTGAAAAGGATATTCTTCGAAACAATGGATTCCGACATCGTTTGAAACCTAGATTGCTGCAAAATACTTATATTTCAGAAAAACAAACACTGCACATATGATAGATAATCTTAATTGCCAAATGCAATTTATTCCCATTCAGTATGCACAAAAGGAAACTCACCATCTGCTGAAGAAGGTTTTGTACCTGAAAAAGTATTTGGATAAATCAGTCAGGGGTAGACTTTTATAAACATAGTACAATTGTACATGGTTAAGTGCACTGTCAATAACGTATGAGATGATGACTTTTATGTTCTTCATTAACTTTTTACTAACAGCTGTATATAAACAGCTGACATAACAGTTTAATGGTACATATAGATGCATATAAAGCAAGGAATCCAGGTATACAAAAAGTTAAAACCCAAAACAATTTACAAAACAAAATCATTTTGAGTATGTATTTTGATTGAATACAAACATGCACAAGCTATTGAGATATGCCATTCCTATGCCATTGAAAAGCATTAAAGATTGATAGTTTTGATCAGGAAGATAGGAAGGAACTCACAAAAACAGTCATATCAGCAGCACCTTGTTGTGGATCTTCTGAATTATGTCCATCCTGCAAGAAGGTTTTCTTAGACACTTCAATATGAATATCAACAGAAACCACTACAGCACTATATAATACAGTGTAAACAGTTAAATTTTTTTACTTTCAACCAAGAGGCAAATCCTAATTCAAGTGAAAGGGGTCATACCACAATTATATCATCCCAATATAAATAATAAAAACTACAACTAATATTTCAATTAACTCAAGCAAGAAAAGAGTAATACACATGGCTTGCACTTTAAACTCAGCCAGTTTTCCATAACTTCAGTCAAACAAAACTATTTTCTGCTTTGGATATTTAAGGCTGCCGCAGCATCTGCCACATTCACATTTGACTAACCCACTTCAATTTCTAAAAAGATGCATGCAACTGGACCATAATATCAAGAACCTGAAAACAAAAAATGGTGGAAAATTGGAAAAAAAAAGATTAGCCAACTTGTACTACCCTTCTCCACATGTAATTATTGCTTTCCCTTACCTACCAACAAATGCCAATTATTAATATTTGTATCTTCAACACTTTGTCCGCTCAGCATTGTGCTCTCCTTCAGCAAATTTACATGATCATCAAGTGCATTCCCATGCCTAGCAACGATTCTAGAGCTAGCAACTTTCAGACAAACCTCAACCAACATATTAACCACAGTATGACACTCCACTTCATTACTATTTACCAATGCATTCGGCAACCCAATCTAGTTAGATTTCCATGTCCATTGGGACTTCCATGGAATGTCTGTCTAAACAAACTCCAAAAATCATTTGTCATGTCCGGCACACTCAACTCCATTATATCTTTAAATTATTTCAAATGCGAACTTTGAGGGGATATGTCCAAAAACACAATGGACAAATATTTGTCTAAATATAGCTCATAAACACATTGCTTGTCCCAAAACACCAGTCCACCCTACAAATGCTTTTAGAAAGTAATTAACCTCTTCGACATATGTGCAACTCTTATAACTGTCTCCATCTCTCATTCATACGGCCCATCTATTTGACGGAGCATATGACTTCACCATTTTAAAGCATAGAAGAAAATTGTACAAAGACTAGAATGCTCCAACATATATCATGCTATCCAATAAAATTTGATCACCGACACTCTTAAATAATTCCATGCAACCAACTTCAGAGCCTTTGTCAAAACCTAAACAACCCAAGCGTAGAGCGGATGCGGGAGCGAATACGAAAGCAAGAACGTTAGAGTAGGGGTGGCAAATATTGACACAACCCGCAAACCCGACCCGCAAAAACTGACACGAACACGACCCGCTACCTGGTTCGTGTCACATATGGATTAACCCAAAAAACCCACTACATAAATGGGTCGTGTTTGGATTTAACACGTACATCCGATCTAACCCGATAACAACCCATCTTCACAACCCATACTCATTTATCAATTAAAGAAGGAAAGATTTCCATGACGTTTTTCTGGCCAGAAGAACTTCTAAATCAAGATCTACATTAACATTAGATCTTCAAAACCCATAATTTTTGGTATCTCTACTTCTTCCTCCTTCACTAAACTCGAAAAAAAAAAAACACGGATTTATTAACAAAATCATCAATTGTTTGGTACTTTTTCAACAAACCCAACTTTTTTCTGAACTTCCAAGTCTTTATTAATCAATTCCACTTCTTTAACAACATACCCATCATCAAGTCATTAATATCTTCATCTTCTTCCTTTGATTTTTTAGACAAAATCATAACCCCATCATTATTTCTCTGTTTTTCTGTTGTTTATAAGGCTTTTGGGAAGACTTTGATAATTGGGTGAAGAGCAGAGAAATGAATAGGAAGAAGAAGAAAGAAAGATTCGAAAGGAACATCAACTAAGTACGAAAAATTAGCGTCCCAACCGTGTCGGGCGTGTAACCTGCTAAACAAACAGGGTCATGTTCGGTTTGACCTGTTTAGTAACCAGGTCTCTTTCAGGTTGATCTGTTTTGACCCACAACCCGGCACTGACCCGACACAACCCATTTGCCACCCCTACGTTAGAGCGTCTATACTAAAAAATTGAAATGATTCCCACAGTGTACTTACAGTAATAATTTATATGCACATTTTGGTATAAAATTATGGTAAAATTTGACAACTTAGATTTTAGTTTTAGACTTTTAGTGTTCAATAAAGGTCATGGAGGATTGTATTGATAACATTCATTCATAGTTTTAATGATCTTAAAATTTATGTTAATTCTATTTTCAACAGGATTAAATTTATATTATAGAGAAGCATTATTAATCATGCGACCTTATCTCATGTGTGTATGTGTCATGGTGTTGAAGCTAATGAGCCAAGAGCTTTTTGCTTTTCGTTGTCATAGCTGTCATAAAAGCAAATGTAGCTACACATTTTAACATTCTTTGAGAAGGTTATTGAATATTGACTTTGGACAAAACGAAATAAAGTGTTTACTGCCACACAGTTTTGTACCACACAGAAGTACCAAAAAAGTTCAAAATTTCTTGGCAACACTTTCACAGAATGCAGAGCGTGAAATTCAGAATCGGAAAGCACGGATTGTAGACGTTTTCAGAAATAGAGCAACAAAGTGTGATTTTGAGAACGAGAGCAGAACCCCATGTAGGCGTTTTAGGTTGCTAAGGTCAATACTACCTCTCAAATCAAGTTTACTTGTCCTTATCCTTGTTCATATATAAACCTAACCTTATTGCAAATCAGAATTAGTAAAAAAAAAAAAATTCATCAAAATTGCCCTCATGTAATCAATTTGGACTGAGAACTCCATCAGAACACAACTACTCACACTCTGAATTTCCTCAAATGTAGTCATATTATGTGTCTTATTCTTGAAATTGATAAACTTAAAAAAAAAAAGGTGTTTATTCATCAAATCAGATAGTTAAATCAAGCAATTCTATAACTTGAGATCCAAACATCAGAAAATAAAAAAACCTAACAAAATTTCATATATTTCGATCAATTTCATAAAGTTACAAAATAAAACCCTAGAAATCAAACTCGATTAAGTTATTGCTTATGAAACAAAATGTGAAGAAGAAGAAGAAGAGTGTTCGTACCATATTGTTGTTGGATTTGTTCTTCGTAATTAGTCTGTAAAACGTTTAAATCTTCTTCTTCTTCTTCTTCTTCTTCTTCTTCGTTTTCGTTGTTGCTGGTTTTCAGTGAAAGAAAAAAATGTGAAAGAAAACAAACTGTTCAGCATTTGGTTTTTATTAAAAGCACCCACCCAGCTATTCGTACCTCGTCACGTGGAATAAACAAGATATACTGAGCTGAGCTGAGCTGACTTCTCAGTTCTCAGTCAAAATTAACCCAACGGCACGGCAGGGAAGATTGATAGTAGATAGGTCAAGAAAATTTGACCAAAAAATGAGTGAGGGAACCTTTACATTGTGATGAAGTTCTTGTCAGAAATAAATAGTCATGTTATTGACAACGTAAGCAGGGACTGCGAATATGTTTATAGGATACAAGTAGGGGCTGAGGGTATACAGAATTACAGACTACTGCAATGCGCAACATTTTCTATGAATAATGAGAATTCGAATAGATGTTACAATGTCTCAACAACTGCAGCTATGTCACTCCAAAGCAATTGCCACCTGGTAACATCAAAAGAGATTGAACACTACGGAAGCAGGCATAAGCCAACTGCAAAATTAACAGACTGCAACCAGGCTACCACCAAAACAAAATCTGAAGAGGTAATCTGTAACAAGAGTTTTGTCCATCTATGGCATGAGACTATGATAGTCATCTTGTCAATCCATTCCGTCTCCTCAAATGCTATTGCATGAGACTATGATAGTCATCTTGTCAATTCATTCCGTCTCCTCAAATGCTACACGTAAATGATTGGCCATCTTATCACTCAATACAACTGGGAGTTAACTGAAATTGAATAGATTGAGGAAAATCTCCTTTTAGTGTCTGATGAGAAATTGGTCCCTGACAACATGTTATAAACACTGACAAGCTATTGTGCCAAACATCTGCACCTCAGGTCTTAAACAATAACATTCTCAAATCTCACTTATATGTGAATTTTTTTAACATCAAAGTACGCAAAATGTAAAATCTCTAGGAATACAATGCCAGCAATCAAGACTCATTTCTCAGGAATACAACATACTATCAAAATACACAACAATTACAAATCTCAACAATCTTTAATATTTTAATCGCACAAAGCTGAAAGAGTTAACAAGCGTATACTTGATCTATCATACGATTGCATGTAGGGAAGTAAAGTTAGAGGTTTCTGACTTGCAGTTATGTCTACCACAGCAAGTTGGGCTTGAGATGCCAAATTGAGAAAATAATTGTACGTATCCACATTGCGAATTACAGTAGCAATGTAAGCTATAGGAAAACCTGGAGAAATAGTGCACAATTTATCAGTATCCTCTGCTCTGCTTGCACAGCCACTAAATCCATTACCATTACAATCACCTTCACGTTGTCTCAAACAACACTCAGTGACAGTTGTTTTTTTATCATCATCAATTAGATTGTCAACAAAGCTATTATGAGTTGGTAAACCCATAGAGCCGCCTTTTCTTTGATGATCTTTGGAGTTCTTAGGCTTAAGAAGAATGGAGAGCACTCGAACAAGAGGAGGAAAGCATGAGGGGTCATACATCACATCTGCACCCAACCTGTAGAAAACAAGTGAGAGATCACTATAGTTGCTATAGTGAGTAGTGGAGAAGCTAGAACCAACAAATATTTTCATACAACAGCAATTTATAGTATTCCATTAAGGATAAATAAATCAACACTCACACTATATCTGGTGTGTAGCCCTGGAGCTCACATTCTGATGTTGATTCCCATGACAGATATTTACAAGCCACCTGAAATTTTAGCAGCATTTTCATTACTGAAAAAGAAGTTTATAGGTAAAAGTTGCTTGCATACTACATAACTGTGTGAGCAAATCCATAAGCAATGAGAATAGAAAGAAAGAAGGACATCCTCAATTCGACTCACCATATTGGTATCTTGTATTCCTCCTTGTGACATCTCTCTTTCACTCACTTGGTTTAGTTCCAAATTCAGCTTTAGGGTCGCTAGTGTCGACATGTCCCCGTCGGTCAGTATAACCTAGACCAAAAAATTCTCAGTAAATTTATCTGCTATGCTTCTCTATGTGAAGTTTTATGTCTAGTCCTGATTAAGCTCTATGATAATAATGAAAATTTAGGAATATGATGTGTAGAAAAAGACTCGAGATTGAGCAATGAAGAACTATTACATGAGATATAAATCGGGATGCTAAAACATGATAGTACATCATAGAGGCCATATATTTACACATGTAACTGTAACTTGAAATGATTAAGTTAAAACATGAAAGGGAACATTTCAGCTTTGCCACATATGCTTAACCGTCCGCAAATTACATTGCCATCTTCCAGGACAACGATCACACCTGAACTTCTTCTTCTTCCAGGACTCTTTGTGGATCCACCAACATTCTTGAATCTCTCCTCTTAGCAACATTGTTGTTGTTGTTGTTGTTGTTGTTGTTGTTGTTGCTGAAGAAGATGTAGAAGGAAGGGAATTAGGTAGAAGGAAGTGGTAAAGTGGTAAACAGACGGAAGATCTTGTTTCCGGTTACCCTTAATACATGATACTTCAGCTCAAAGACTGCCATATGCTGTTTGCAAAGAATGAGAGCTACGGTAAGATGGCGGAAAATCATGTCCTCCCTAAACATTCTTTCTAAATGGCAACTGTCCGCACGTGCTCCTCCTATTTAGGATAGACTGGTCCATAAGGTAAGTAATTTCCATATCATTTGTGTCCTTTTTGTCATGCTGCAAGGGAAAACTCCAGACATCTTTCCTTTGAATGCAGCTATAGAAACCATTTGGAGGGATGTCAAAAAAATTCTCAGCATGAATATCCATTCCTCCAATGCTAATAGTGATTGCCTAACCATACTCAGGCTGTGTATAAGTAACAACCCAGAGAAAAAAACACTAAAGTCTACATATGCGATACTAAAAGTCTACAACATGGTATCAACGCGGTCCGGTCTTGCGAGGTCACGGGTTCGAGTCTTTTCAGCAACATTTAAAAATAAATATGTTGCTGAGGGGGAGTGTTGGTAGATACATCAACAACATAATGTGTTGTTCTTTCGATAAGTATGAAGTGAGAAACATTCCAGACATTTCAAAAATATGTGCAAGCTTTGGATGGGATATTGAACAGCAGTCTTACGACACAAAAACATAAATTCAACTGAAAGTACATCAAATAAAGGACTCTCATCAGGCAAGAGTACTTAGTCAAGACTGGGTACTGAGATGCCTTTCAGAGCTAAGGCACCAGTGCAATGTGTGTGGATCAAACCACCTGATGGATACATGAAGCTGAAAACAGACAGTTCTCTAGAGGAACCAAGAAAAGGTGGTGAGGGTCTAGCTACAGATCACCAAGGTAACGTAATACACCACTGGCAGACATTGGAGGTGGAGCTAGAAAGTCGGTTATATACCAAGAACGTCTGTGGCTTATAGTCTCCTCAGATCCTCTTCTTGCTGTTCAAGCAATAACAAACTGCATAAATCACCTTCGTATTTTTGAGAATCTAACTGCTTCTATCCATCAACTCGCAACACACAGTTTCTCAACATAGTCTTCTTTCATGTCTAAAGAAATACATCACGCGGATGACTATCTGGCAAGCTTACATTCTAGTTTTATTTTAAGCTCATCGCCTCATTTTTTTTTATTTTTTTTTATTGGCAAGCGGGGTTGAGGGGACCCCTACCCCTTTAAATTACGTGTGGAAACTTATATCAAAAATCAGCTGTTGACGTGTTTCGACCCACAACCTCTCCTCTTTATGAGAGGGGTGCTACCATTGAGCGGGGGTGGCAATCGTGTCGGGTTGTGTCACGTTCGTGTCGGGTCTTAACGGGTTGATGTCTTTTTTTCCTAAACCCGAACCTGACCTGTTAACCTGTTTCGTCTTTTTTTCTAAACCCGAACCTGACCCGCTAATTAAACAGGTCGGGTTCGGGTTGACCTGTTTAAATCCGCTTTAGATTTATTTACTATTTTTCTCTATCGCAACTACTGTTATTAATAATTAATATAAATTAATCAACTTAATTTCATCAAAAATTAAAACTATTAGTAAAAGACAAAATTCAAAAAAAAAATCTTGAAAAACAAGGGTACAATGAAACAAACAATTACCATAAAGAGCACAGAGATGAAAAGTGTTACATTAAAGCCAATTATAAACATGATTAGGAGCATCAGCCTGAATACTAAAAATAAAAAAACACCAATTTGGTTTCAATTGATTAATTAAGACATTATGGTCCTTAAACCCAAAACAAACCAATTGAAAAACAAGAAAAATATTTACACAATCTCTAACTTCGATATAGAAAAAGAACAACCACCAGCAAACAAGTTTTTATTAATCAATTCATTACTACTATATATTTTCCGTAGTTAAAGAAGGAGAAAGAAAACGATTGTTGAAAAGAGATGAAAAAAGAGGGATGGAGAGGTGATTTCAAAACTGAAAATAAGAAAATATTAATTTTAAATGGGTTTCGGGTTGACCCGACCTGTTAGTGGTCAAACCTGAACCTGACCTGTTTATAAATGGGTCTAACAGGTTCGGGTCCAAATGACCCGAAAACCCAATAAGACTAAACCCAAACTTGTTTATCTCGGGTCAGGTTCGTGTCGAGTTAACGGGTTGCGGGTCATTTTGCCACCTGTAATTGAGCCACAGGCTCATCGCCTTATTGTATTCCTGATTCCACTAGATGTTAGTAACTTAATACTAGAGGATCTTAATGGTACCATTTATGTAAGATATTAGTTTATGAATACAGATTCGGGTCCCCCTAACCCAATCACTATTAACAAAAAGTAAGAAAGAAGTTGAACTATTTCCCAGCAGTCCATTCTCACCGTCAGTGTAAAAGGACATCAATCCAATTGGATCAATCTCACTTGAGTCAATAAGAACACTGTAGAAACCTGGATGAAAACTTGTTCGGGAGAGGGGGAAAGTAGTATGGTTCAGAGCTCTGATCACCTAATTTGATCAGACAAAAAGGCTTGCTAAATAGCTCAATCCCCTCCGCTTCAAATTATATATAAAGCTATTTTCATTCAGTAGTTCAATATCAGATAGTTGAGGTTTTGTGCAACCATGCATTTACAACAAGCAGAAAAATGCTCAGTCCATCTATATAGCAATAAAATCAATGAGAATGTCAATGTAAAGAGCACAAAACCTCAATCCAGGAAAGGAAAAAGAAATTGAATTTTAATTTTATCATGACTTTCCTCTAAATTAGTGCTTCTTAATAGAGTTTCCTTATTCTTGTGAAAGAATTTCTAACTGCATACCTTGGAAGCTTTTGCAATTGTCAGACAGATGCCAACTAATCCCACACCAGAGCCAACCTATATTCCAGCAAAATGAGCACAAAGAATCACAATCATTGATCAAGTTGTATACATTAGGTGTATTATTGTAATAAAGGACGCAAAAGGAGAACATCCTTGGTCTCATTCAAAACACTTTTATGAAGCAATAATCATTGTTTCAGAAAAAAAAAAAAAAAAAAAGACTACAATTCTCAGTCTTTAACAGTGGTTTTACCTCAAGACAATATTTCGTAGTGAATATCTCTGGATAGGACAGAATAAATTCTGACAAGTACAGACTAGAGGGCCAAATCCAACATCTGTACAAATCAAGTCATCGAGATTTAAGTTTGATAGGTTTGATAGTTATATGATCAAAGAGGGTAAAAATAGAAGAGTTGTTTGAAAAGATAACATCATGCTGTGACATATTATGCACAGAAGCAAAGTCTTAACAGCAATATTTTCTCAAAAATTAAACATAACTAAATTAGTGCAACATGCAAAATTTCACGGAGACAAATCAAGTGAGGTGTATTTAAGATCTAATGGAATCTTAAAGCAGGTTGTTAAAGAGTTAACTTATGAAGGATTCAAACATTGAGTGTAGGGCTATCCTTACTGAAGCAAAGTGGGCAGTTAAACAAGGTTTTTCTTTGGTTTGGCTGGAATCTGACAGTGCAGCTGCTGTTCATGATTTTGGCCAAAATAAAGTTCCATGGGAAATGGAGAAATTGGGTTCAGATGCAAGACAGGAGTTCTTGGGAAGACCACATTTCATTCAGAAAGTGGAGGATCCAATGGCTACCTATTTTAGATTCAAGGAAGCTTAGCTGCTCTCCTTCACTCTCTTTTCTGTTTTTCCTGTTTTTTCTTTTCGTGTGGTCCCTGTAATTCTTTTCTTTCCTATCAATAAAATTGAAACTTACCCAGGGAAAAAAATAAACTGAAACAGCAGCTAAGAAGGGACACAATTGCACAACGACTTAAACACCTATGGAAGACGTGCCTCCAAAGGTACACGTCAGATGAATCTCCCAAAAGGCATATTCATTCTTATAAATCAACTCTCAATTGTTGGTGAGTTTCTACGATTAAATCAAAAGTTCTTAACATCGATGATGATGCAATCAAAATCACAAAATTAATAGTCCACATGTAAAGTCGGGACATGCAGTTGAGACAGTTGGAAGTCAAATGAGACTGACTGATGAAACTTGTCAGGCCTGTATAACATGACTATTCCATAATAAGCACTTTATACTGATAATTATATGGGCACACAATGCCGTGAGAGCAAGAGGCTAAATTTACAGTGTTACTTGAAGTATACACTGTTGGCAATTTGGACGTAACTACTTGACATATGGCAATGCAGTTACACTCAACTTGGCCAGTAACCTGTGTTGATTAGTAGTAACACATGACTTTTTTTACTTCCTGTCTAAAGGTAAAACAACTGCTGAAGACTAAGGAAGAAGTTTGTTTGAAAAATATGTTCGAGCTTCCCTCTAGGTCTAGAGTCCTCATTTCCTAACTTATGCTGATGACAAAAATCATTCTTAAACCACAAAAATCATTATTAAATGATGCAAATGCAAAAATAAGCTTTTTGGTTGTTTGGGTTTTCTAAGTCAGTCAAACCAACACATGATGCTATCAACAAATATTAGCAACTAATACTCTAATAGCAATAAAATATAGTAACATGAACACTTTTAGAACTTCAATGTCTCTTTTCTAATTGGTTTGTTTTATCAGAAAGTACACACTGTTAGGTGCCTACAAGATTTGTGCCTACAATTACCAAATTTTTTTCAACTAAGCAGGAATTTTTGTCCAGTATGAGAAAGGTGCAATCAGTTGGGTAATTTAGCCTTCATATGCTACTCGCTATAATTTTCTTGACAAAAGAAATATTTCCTCCATTTAATCTGATACATTTTAAGAATTTCTTTGCATAACATATGTCACACACGACAATACAACGATATAAGCTAGGTGCTTTCTAATTGTATTTGGTACATCTATTGGAGATGACCAACCAACCTTGTGAGTACCAACTACTGGATCGTCTCTTTCATTGAGTGTGTTTCATTCATAAAGAAGAAAAACTGGTTTCTTTAAACCATTTTAATAACAAAGAAAACTACACGATAAATTTAGCTCTCAAAGGCAAAGAGTACGGCTGGGTAAATAGGTGGACAGAGGCTGTGGAGTTAAGATAACATTTTTTCTTGGGAAGGAAAAACCTACCATTCGGTGAATTAAGTGAGTATGTCAATGACTGAGCTAGAATCTACATAGTAGAATGCATCTACATAATTAGGTCGTGCAGGTATTAGTAAAGAACAAATTCAATGAATCATACCCAGTACCTCCATCAAGCATGTTGAGCGAACACTGGACTGGAATTTTGAGTGCCATTGATTTCGGACAACTTGGAAGTTCATCACAATCTACATTCGGATAAAACAGTAGGTAGAACACAAATTAAAGAAACTAAGATGAAGCGAAAAGGTAAAAAAAAATTAATAAATTATCCAAATGCACACATAATTCATGAATCATATTTACCTTGAGGAAAGAGAAAGGAAAATGTCTTGCAGACCTTAGTGTTGTCCTCTGCCAAAACATCATCCTAGCAAGAAAAATCAAAATCCCATCACCCCATTAAATTTTGAATTTCATTAACACTAGTAAAATTAAATAAATAATAATTCCGTACTGCTCATATTTTGTGTGGTACTTCTTACATTAACTGATGTAATGTAATGTGCAAATCGATCATACAACCCATTCAACACTTCATCACCACTCGATTCAACTTCTGCAATAACTTTCTTCAAGAAATTCTTCACATATAAATTACTTGGCGCATTGTCATTACTTATCTGCATCCATAAATAAATTATACATATTCAACATCATCCACATAATATAAATCTTGTTCACAATAACTAAATCAAATTAAGCTTTTGCAATAGTAGTGTGCTCAATCCAAATTCCTTTATTTGAAAAAAATGAAATTGTCAATCCAAACAGTCCATATTGGTTTAGGGAGTAGGAAGGAATTACCGTTTTGTTAATACAGTGCTCCAAAATCAATTTCTGAACTCCATTTGTGATGGACCTTCCTCCACATTCTCTGTTAATAAAAATAAATTAAACTATTTTGCTAACATAAGCCGAGAGAGAGAGAGAGAGAGAGAGAGAGAGAACCTGGCTAAAGAGATTAAGCAAGCATTGGGTTCCATAGCAAAGAAAGCTGAGATTAAGTGAAGACATGGAGATGATGATGGATTCAGCACTTGGACGTCTTCTTCTTCTTCTTCTTCCATGACTGCTTGCTTGAATGCTTTCAAAATCTCAACTTTTTTTGGGTTTTATTCTTTAAACCTTGTTAACTTGCCATGGCGGGAGTGATTAGGGCTAAAACCATTTGTCACTCATTTGGGTCAATTTGCCAATACACCCCTGTTTTTGTCTCAGGTTTGGGCAATACATCCCATTAGTCCAAAAATTGTTTTTTCCACCTCTTTAACGGTTTGACTCTGTTAATAGAAACAGTCTAACTCTTTTTACCCAGTCAAACCCGCTGAAATTATATATTTACCCTCATACTTCAAAACACTAAATTCTCTGATTTGATAACCATCAATCTACTATTTGTTTGTAAATTTATTATAAATAGTTGATTCTTGTTAATTAAAAGATACCGGATGAAAGATTAAGTAGAATAAAGATTATGTAAAATAAAGGAATCGATTAATACTAATTATTATTAAACCGTGAAAAATAAAATAGAACACCACGTCACCAACATTTTGATTTCTTCTTAACATTTTTCTTCTTCTAATAAGATTAGCTTTGTATTAACAGCTTGAGAAGAAAACAAATTACCCATACCTAAAACCTTGAAGAAGCTAATGCAAATTCCAGATGCCCATTATTCTGACACAAATTGCTTTCAAAGGGATGAATTATGGCTTCAATTGATCTTTTTTTTCATATGATAGTAGAGTTTGTACAGATAGGTGGAGAAGAATACCCTATGAGATTAACGCTTAAATGGGTGTTTAATTCGATGAAATGATCATACATTTGACCAAGATCTACAACAATTTCATCTGTTATTAGCTTGTATTATAATCAATTTAGTGGAAAGAAAGTAAATTTCACTGTCATTGACGAAGTAACTTCACTTGGTTCAACTTCTCTTCTAATTAAATGATGTGTTAGAATTGAAAAAAGAGAAAAAAGAAATCTTTATAGAAGATGACGGACTCATGGGAGTATGGGGACTCACAAAACTTCAATTTGGATTCCCCCATTGCAAGCAAGAATAGTTATAATTTGTGATCTTGGGATGAAAGAAGAACTTTAATAAGGTTTTATAAAAAGGAAGAAGACTACAAAATAAACGGCTAAGATTAAATCTACAAGAAAAGATTGAATTAACAGTTTAGATTAAATTAGGGGTAACTTAGGTATTTAAAGAGATCTACTCGAGTCAAAGTAAGCTGATTGTTTTCTTTCACATAGTCAAGCAGTTAAAGAGGTGAAAAAAACAATTTTTGTACTAATGGGATGTATTGGCCAAACGTGAGACAAAAAGGGGGTGTATCGGCAAATTACTGTAAGTAGACCGTAGACGAGACTCGATAGTGGGTACTTTTCGGGTTAAACTGAAACCGTCCACCGACCCGTTAAATATTTATTGGGCCTTCTGGCAGTTGGGTTAAGTTGTTGGTAATTAGGGTTGTGTTTTGGCATTTAGGCTGTGCTTGTTTCGCTGCAAATTTTATGGAAACAGTTGGAGGAAACAAGACACGTCAGATTTCCTAAAAGTTTGTATTATTCCTGCTGCTTAGTGATGTTAATTACAAATGGTCCCCACAGGGATTTTTTGTTAAAATGATAAACCAGCTCAACATTTCTTACTGTTTTATAAATCTCAGATATAAAAGGAAACAGTTGGTGGCTCTCTTTCTCTCTCCTATCCTATGCTGTCAGGGGCGGAGCGAAGCGCCAGGCGCTCGGTATCTGCCTCACCGCCTCGACCGCCTAGGCGGCGCCCTGATCAGCACCCTTAACAGCATTACAGCAATCAGCATCACAGCATTACAGCAATCAGCATCACACTCTCTCCTTTTACTTCTATAGGTAATAGCTTCTCTCTCTCTCTCTGTTCTCGGTTTCTACATGTTTAAAACTTTTGAGTTGAAAAATTACACTTGTTTGGTCGATTTTGTGAACTTTCAGGAATACCCAAGTTGAAAATATATCAAAAGACAAGGTATTTTGGGGTTTTGTGTGACAAAATGGCTTTGGATTCAAAAAGAAGCAAGTTGGGATTAGAAATGAAGAACAAAGTAGTTCTTCCAACAACAGAAGCATATGCTGATGAAGGCATGAAGCAATCAAAGCATTTAAAGAAGGGAAAGTTATTGCTGTGCCAACTGATACCCTTTATGGATTTGCAAAGTTACAGTGTTACAGCAGCAGCAGCAGCGAAGACAGCAGGCAGTGTTTAGAAAAGGACATGGGCTTTTTCATTTTGGGCCGCTTGAGCGCCTCTATATCAACCGCCCTGAGCAGAGCGCTGCGCCTAGGCGCCGCCCAGGCGCCTCGAAGCGTTTTAGGCGCTACTTTACCCAAGCGAAGCGGCCCCTTTCCAAAATAGCGCCTAGGCGCCGCCCCTGACAGCATAGCTCCTATCTAATTTGTGGTCCCCCCCTTTTCCTTTCTCTCCACATCTTTTCCCCCTTTTCTATCTTAAATGTTATCAAGCACCGGTTGCTTAAAAAAAAACTGGAAAGTTTTTTTAAAAAAAAATTAGAAAAATTATGTAAACCTGTGTAAGTTTTTGCTTTGCAGGTAAACAAACACAGCCTTAATTAAGTCGTGTAAGCAAAACCGTCATGCTACAAGCACCTACCGAATTTCTAACAGCGGGCCCTAGAAAACCTGGTCTATATGATATTAGATAGCACATGGTTTTCTAAAGCCAGACTCCATAACATACCTGCAGATTCTGCTTTCTATTTGGGTGATATTAAACCGCACACGGTTTTCTAACAACAGACCCCAAAAAACTGGGTTAATATGATATTAAACCACACACGGTTTTGTAAAGGCACCTTATATCTTACTTACACATTCCAGTTTCTATTTTTAATTTTAATTTTTTTTAATTAAAGCAGAAATATGCCAATATCTTTAAAAGTATTGGTGGAACAACACCGAAAATATTCATTATATTGGTGCGAATCTACCGAAAGTGGTTAGGTTCACGGTAGCAATTTGCAGTTATTTATTTATTTTTTATGTACAATCTTACCGAAATTTAATCAAATAACGGTATCATTTTGTCGTTAAATATTCATTTTGTTGGTAGCAAAATACCGTTTTTAAACTACTTTTTAGTGTAGGTTTGCCATTATTTTTAATCACTCAATTTTACAATTATAACCCCTTAAATTAGAAATCCCCAATTTCACCTACAATTATATGTATTACAATAATTGACTAATTAACCTTTGAAAACTCTAAAATTGGAACTTTATAATTTAATCCAAGATAATATGTGTTATAGTGAACATATTTTATCACTCAATTTTACAATTATAACCCCTTAAATTTAAAATCCCCAATTTCACCTAAATTTATATGTATTACATTAATTGATTAATTAACCTTTGAAAACCCCAAAATTGGATATTCATAATTTTACCTAAAATAAACATGTGTTATATTGGAACATTTTTAATCACTCAATTTGATGTACAATTACAACCACTTAAATTAGAAATTCCCAATTTCACCTAAAATTATGTGTATTTGACTAATTAATCTTTGAAAACCACCAAATTAGATAAGTTTAACAACAGTTTGCCGAAGAAATAAAGTTATACACTTCTACCAAAAATTTATTGTATATTCAACATGCATTCATCGAAACTGTGTTGTTTGTCGGCAGAACGCCACTGATATAATTAAATAGTTTCGTCAATACGCAGCCGAGTTGAAGAATGTATTTTGTTTAACCACATTTATTTTTTCGATGGTTCAATAGATATAATGTTAACAAAATCAATCAAATCTTTTTCGAAAAAAAAAATTAAAAAAAAATCAGTCACACTGATTTAATATTCGGTACATTTCTGCCAAAATAATATGATATATTCGGCAAACTTATACCGACGATATGTTTATTATCGATAGAACCAGGTCGAATTATCTTTAATAAATTAGACTATAGAATTTCGAGTTTTAGTGATTATTTTTGCTCATTAGATGTTGTTTCTTAATAACATGGGTGATTTAGAGATACCCCCCAAAATAATAGGAACTCTTTGAGATACCCCCCAGATTTAAAAATCATTAGAGATACCCCCCAGATTTTTATTTCAAGCCGGTCAACCGAGCCATTGACCTATGTTTGACCCATCTTTATGTTCTTTAGACAAAAATACCCTTCTTTTATTTGAACCTTAATCCTAGTCATCTACTTGTATGCCATGTCAGCAAAACCTTTAACATAAACAAATTTTACTCACATCCAACACCCATACCCCATTAAATCATAACCGTCCATCTCATGTAATTTAAACCCATTGATCCTAACCACACCCATACCCCATTAATCCAAGAACTTTAATAGTGGTGGTGGAGGAATTGGTGGTTGTGGTGGTGGTGGTGGTTGTGGTTGTGGTTGTATGGGGTGATTTATGAGTAGAAGAGGAGAGAGAAGATTTAGTAGTTTGGTGGAGGAATTGGTGGTTTTAATAGTGGTGGTGGAGGAATTGGTGGTTGTGGTGGTGGTGGTGGTTGTGGTTGTATGGGGTGATTTATGAGTAGAAGAGGAGAGAGAAGATTTAGTAGTTTGGTGGAGGAATTGGTGGTTTTAATAGTGGTGGTGGAGGAATTGGTGGTTGAGAAGAAGGAAGAAGAGTTGAAGAAAAAAAAATTGGTTTCTAACCATAGGATTAGATTTGAGGGTTTTATCTTATTGAATAGTTAGGATTAGATCTAAGTTTACATGATATGGCATACATGGTAATTAGATTAGATGACTAGGATATAACTTCAATTGAGAAGGGTATTTTTGTCAATATAAAAGTTATATTGGTCAATGGCTTGGTTGACCGGCTTAAAATGAAAATCTGGGGGGTATCTCTAATGATTTTTAAATCTGGGGGGTATCTCAAAGGGTTCCTATTATTTTGGGGGTATCTCTAAATCCCCCTAATAACATTGAAAAATGCTAAGCTTTTAGTTATTATTTTTTTTTTTTTTTTTTGAGACTTATACCGAGGTATTTATCTAAAAAAAATATTTACTTCTTTTACAAAATATTTTTCTTCCCCATCACTCATTTCTCCATAAATTGTTGAATTGTCTTCTTCAAAATCTATTACTTTCTTAAAATCTATAGGTTCATTATCACCCATTTTTCCAAAGAATCGATTTAGAGGAAAAAATTATAATAAGAAAGAGAGTGTAAAGAAAAAGACAAAAAAAGAAAGAATGAAGGGTTATAGAAGGTTTCCAACAGGTAACATTTGGAGAGGTGTATTTAAGATAACTGGGTTTTTGTCTTTAATTTTTAAAAACCGTTTTTTTCAAAATGGGGTCTGCTTTTAGAAAATGGGGTTTGCCTGTAGAATTTGCCTTCTATTTTTAATTTTATTTAATTAATGCAGAAACATTCTAATATTTATAATAGTATCGGTGGAACAACGCTGCCGAAGATATTTATTATATTGGTGCGAATATGTTGAAAGTAGTTAATTTCATGGTAGCAGTTTGCCGTAATTTATTTTTATGTACTACCTTACCGAAATTTAATCAAATGACGGTATCTTTTTGACGTTAAATAATCATTTTGTTGATAACAAAATACCGTTTCTGGACTACTTTTCAATGGGGTTTTGGCATTATTCTTCATTTTGATCGTAGTAACGTACATATCAATTTAATGATTACATATTACATTAATCCCCAAAATCCCAAACTTATCCAAAAAAATAAATAAAAAATTATTAATCACCAAAATCCCCAATTTTGCCTATACACATATATTAGATTAATCGACCAATTAACCTCAAATTGGAACGTCATCATTTCACTTAAGATGATAAATATTATATGAGCTATTTAGATATACCCCCAAAAAGTTAGCACTCTTTGAGATACTCCCAGATTTAAAAATAATTAGAGATACCCCATAATTCTATTTGAAGCCGTCAAACCAAGCCATTGACCAGTATTCGACCAAACTTTATGTATCTTAGACAAAAATACCCTTCCATCATTTAAACCTTAATCCTAATCAGCTACCCATACGCCATGTAAGCACCCTTAACATAATTAAATGTTATTCACCCAATAAAACGTCTTAACTGTCTATCCAATCTAATCAAAATCTAAGAAGGATCAAATCATTCTACATAACAAGTGAAGATGAAGAAGAAACAGAATCTATTCAAATTCAAAACAATAACAAAAAAAACCAAAAAAAAACCCAATTGATTTGATTGATGATCTATCAATCAATTTTTCCTTTAACTGTATTCTTCTTCTTCTTCTCTCTCTCTCTCTCTGATTTTCTTCCTCTCAATAGTGGTGGTGGAACTGATTTTGTCGCCGGAGAAGATGGTGGTGCAGTTGATTTTGTTAATGGGAGGTGGTGGTAGTTATGGAGGTCGTAGCTATGGTGGTGGTTATGAAGGTCGGGAGGTGGTGGTAGTTATGGTGGAACCGTTGGTGGTTAACTGGTTATGGTGAAAAAAATGGTGGTGGTAGAGGTGTGGTTCTTAAGCAACAATAACAACAAATTCATCTAAATTAAATCATTACCCCCATCCACTCCATCCAATTTCACTTCAAATTCAAATCACTTTCAACCCATCAACCCATGGAGTTTGGGTAATTAGGGATTCTTTATTTGGTATCTTGAATTGAAATAAAGAAAAGTAGTAGAAGAAATTTGGAATTTCTAATTTGAGAAAGGTTGAAGAAGAAGAAGTTGTTTCCAGCCATAGGATTATATTTAAGATTTAGATCTTGATGAACAGTGAGGATTAGATCTAGGGATTAAACGATGTTGCACATATGGTGTATATATCGAATGATTAGGATAGAAGTTAAATTGAGTGAAGGGTATTTTGGCCAATATCAAAGTTAGACCGATCAATGGCTTGGTCTGACGACTTCAAATGAAAATATGGGGGTATCTTGAAGAGTGCTAACTTTTCCAGGGGCTATCTCTAAATCGCTCATATTATATTGAACATTTTGAATCGATCAATTTGATAATCAAACCCCTTTAAATTGAAAATCCCTAAACTTCTCAATTTTGCCTAATGTTAGGGATATTACATTAATCGACCAATTAACCCCAAATTAAAACCTCATAATTTTACCTAAGATGATAAATATTATATTGAACATTTTGACCCAATCAATTTGATAATTAAACCCCTATAAATTGAAAATATCCAAAATCCTCAATTTCACTTAAAATTATATGTATTATATTAATCGACTAATTAACCTTCGAAAACCCCTAAATTGAACTTCATAATTTCACATGAGATGATATATATTATATTGAACATTTTGAACTGATCGATTTGATAATTAAACCTCTTCTAAATTGGAAATCCCTAATTTCTTTTATAATTATATGTTACATTCATCGACTAATTAATCTTTGAAAACTCCTAATTTGGAACTTCAAAATTTTACCCAAGATTATAAATATTATATTGAATATTTTGAACTGATCAATTTAATAATTGAACCCCTCTAAATAGGAAATTCCCAAAATTTCTAATTTTGCCTAATGTTACGTATATTAGATTAATCGACCAATTAACCATAAATTAGAACTTCATATTTTTATTTAAGATGAGATATATTATATTGAACATTTTGAACTAATCAATTTGATAAATAAACCCCTCTAAATTAGAAATCCTCAAATTCTCAATTATGCCTAAGGTTTTGTATATTATTACATTAATCAACTAATTTACCTTTTAAACCCTCAAATTAAAACTTCATAATTTCACCTAAGATGATATATATTATATTGAACATTTTGAACTGTTCAATTTGATAATTAAACCTTTTTAATTTGGGTATCCCCAAAATCTCCATTTTGCCTAAGATTTTGTATATTATTACATTGATCGACTAATTAACCTTTGAAAAACCCTAATTGGAACTTCATAATTTCACTTGAGATGATAAATATTATATTGAACATTTTGAACCGATCAATTTGATAATTAAACCCCTTTAAATTGAAAATCCACAAAATTCCTAATTTCACTTAAAATTATATGTATTACATTAATCGACTAATTAACCTTTAAAAACCCTTAAATTGGAACCTTTGATATATATTATACTGAACGTTTTGAAATGTTCAACTTAATAATTAAACCCTTTTAATTTGGAAATTCTCCAAATCTCCAATTTGCCGAAGAAATATGTAACGACCTGACCTATATCACCATCGATATTGTCCCTATTTAACCACTACAGTCCTCTGACAGTGTGGGGTTTTACGAGCAGCAACCTGCTTCCCAGAGGTCACTCATCCTGAGACTACTTCCAACCGAACACGGTTAACTCTGAAGTTCTATCAAACACTGGAGCCAAGTGAACTCAAAATGCCTCGGTGATAATATATGACGAATCTATACCTATTCTAATTTCAGAACACCATCCCCCTCTCTTGTGTCGTAGGACTCACCCCCTCGGCAAACCACCTGCCAACCCGGGTGTTACAAAATATAAAAAAACTCATTACATTTTTGTCAAAAAGTTATTGTATATTCAACAGGCATCCATCGAAACTGTGTTGTTTGTCGGCAGAACGCCACCAATATAATTAAGAAGTGGGTTAGTTTGTATTTGATCCCTCTGGAAGATGGGTAATTAGATTAAGGGGACCGACTGCCATGCACTCTGATCCATTATAGGTTGGAAGGAGCTTGGGTTTCTAACTTTCCATAAAGGGACTGGGAAATAAACCCAGCGCACACATAGTGGTCAAATACTCAAACAAGAAAGGCAGCCCAATCAGGTGGGCCAACGGACTTTGATAAAAACAAACTGTGGACCAGAAATAAGAGCTCCTGAAGTCCTGCAAAAAAAAAATCAAAATAAAACAAGGGTATCTTTGCAACACAAAATATACTGCCCTATATTCTAATTATAGTACACAATTCTTAAACTTTGCAAAAATTTCAAAAACTATTAGATTCACCTGATTACAAGTTCTTACTCTAGCTCAAACATGGAACCAAAGAAACATAGTTTGGGATTTCATCATACCTCATGAGTGCAACAACTAAGGTGGTCTCAGTCTGAAAGTAGAGATCCAATTAAACAAGTGAACCCACCAATTGGATCTCCAATAATAGAAGATATAATGAGTTAATGACCTTTAGTACTATTTTGCAATACTCCAATACTTGCTGATATTTACTTTACCAGAACTTGCACCACTTTGTGATGTAAGTTGGAGACAATGAACTTGAGTGATCTCCATATACTTACACTGGCTGTGTTTGGTTCACAGGAAAACGAGGGAAAGTGACAAAAAATAAAAATATAACCTAATTTTAGTGAGATACAGAGAAGTCGGTGTCATGAAGGGGTAGAAGGCGGAGGAAAAAAGATTCCATTCATCCTTAATTATAGAGAAATCTTCAGAATACGGTTTCTGGTTTGAGAAAAAAAAATCTGTTTTCTTATTTCACTCCTAATTTTATGGAGAGTTTTATTTTGAAGCATCTTCTATTCTCTTTCTCTTTTGTTTCGGCCCGTTACATACCTCTTTTCCTCTTCTTTCACTCTTAAGTAACCCGATACTTGTTTTCCTCCATTTTCCGTTGTTTTCCGGTGAACCAAACACAACCACTATTCAACTCAGTTCCACCAAAGTACTCCTGCTCCCACTTCTTAACAACCATGTCTTTCACACAAGAAACATGAAAATGGTACTCTTTGCAAGTAGATCTGTATGACCATGCCAGCCCCTGACCCCATTTTTGGGTCCTTTACTCTTACACTTATAACACTTTGACGACAAGTTCTCACGGAGGTGTAGTTCTACTCCCTCACCTTCCAAAACATGCGGAGGACTAGCACAGGAAACATGAAAATGGTACTCTTTGCAAGTAGATATGTATGACAATGCCAGCCCCTGACCCCATTTTTGGGTCCTTTACTCTTACACTTATAGCACTTTGACGACAAGTTCTCACGGAGGTGTAGTTCCACTCCCTCGCCTTCTAAAACATGCGGGGGACTAACACAGGAAACATGAAAATGGTACTCTTTGCAAGTAGATATGTATGACCATGCCAGCCCCTGACCCCATTTTTGGGTCCTTTACTCTTACACTTATAGCACTTTGACGACAAGTTCTCATAGAGGTGTAGTTCTACTCCCTCGCCTCCTAAAACATGCGGGGGATTAACACAGGAAGGATGCAAAATCATACCCGCAATTGTGGCAATGATATACACATCCATGCACGGCTCTGCCACATCTATTGCAACTCCGCTCATGCCAGTCAGGTACAGTTTCGAGGAATTTTAAGGAGCATTTTTCATAAAAGGGGTGGAAAATAGTGGAAGGTGCTAATGCACCATCTTTGTGGAGATCATGAAAGAATGAAATTATACCAAATGAAAGAAATAAAATCTAACACTTAACTTAGATAAATAAAATGTCAAGGATCAAATATATGCATATAAGGTATTGATCATAAAATAAAACAAATAAACTAGCTAACATACCTTATAACTTCTACATCAACAAAACATAGTTTGACTTCTCTAAATTTCTCCTTAAATCTACCTAGGTGATGGTCCCTATAATGTAGAGAATGAGCATTGAGGGAAGCTATGGAAGCTTATATTTATAGTCTTCTAGACCTTTAGGTTTCTTATATTAAATAAATTTACCAATAAGTGGAGACATAAATCACTATAACTCAAATTGTAATGTGAAAAGCCAAAAGACTTGTATTTGAATATGAAAAGCCAAATGATTATTGGGCCATAATTCTAACATATCATAGTTGCAATGTTGGGATATGAACCTTGGCCCCAGCCTATTTCCTTGCACCCATCACATGTGAAAGGTGTTTTGTTGCGTTCTAGCTTAAGGTTATACTCATGGCTAAAATGTTTCGTACCTGTATAAATCATGTTTTTTGTTGGATCAGGGTCTAAAGGTGAAATGTGTATGATTTAATGATGACACGAACAAAATTGATGACAATTCAATTCGCTTGGATTTGATCACAGTTTCCTGCAAAAGACATTCAAATAACAAAAATAATTCATGCTTTATTAAGTACGTACTTCAAGACATGCATCATGGATTCAGGGACAACTATTTCACACACACAAGGGAAAAAAAATTAATAAAGCGCTATAGATAAGTTGCAGTAAAGATCACAACCTTTCAATACTCCCTCCGTCCCGTTTTTATATGCTGATTTGCCATATTTTTCTGTCCCATTATATAATTCATTTCACACAGTTCAAAACAGTCAATAAGGCAAGTGACGAATTTACCCCTTATTAATTAATTAAGCCCTTTTATCGATGCTATTAAATATGCAAATAAACCATTTTCCATCATTTTTGAAAATAATATTCCAATTAAATGCAAATAAACCATTTTCACCATTTTCTTAAATATGCGTGAAAAAGCCAATTAGCCTATAGAAACGGGACGGAGGGAGTATATATGTTCTGACTTCTGAGTAAAGGGAGTATATATGTTCTGACTTTTGACTTTTGTTTGAGCTTTTTGAACAAATGAGTTGCAACAGAGAACATGTATATAACAGATAAATGGTTGCATCTATTATCTATTATACTCTATTAAAGCAGTAAATACCCCTAAGAATTGATAGCCTAATTGAAGAGAATTTTGATTAAGTTTGGGTATATTTGTAATTACGCAAAAGTGGACCACCATCGTAGATATAATCAAACCCAATTAGACCAAATCATGGGCATAATTAAACCCAAAAAAAAAAAGTATACCCAATCCCAAGTATAATCAAGTCCAGCCCGTACCCAGTTGGACCAAATCACAAGCATAATTAAGCCTAGTAAAAAAAAAATTAAAAGTATATCCAATCTTAAGTAGAATAAAATACAGTAAAACTTCGATAAATTAATAGTCTTGGGAGTAGAGAAGTTATTAATTAAACGAGATATTAATTTATCGATTAATTAATAAACTATTAATTTACATAATTAACAGTATATTTTTATGTATATCTTTTTTTTTGGGGGGCTAACATGATGAAGCTGGACATTCGTTTTATTCTAGAACTCGTTCCACGAAAAGAAGCACTAAAATCGATAATGATATTGGAATAATTTCTTCTTGCAATATAAAATACAACACCAGATCAACTTATCACACTACAAAAATTTAGAGAAGAGGTTCAAACCAAAATCAATTTTAAGAAAAAAAAAACATCAATTGACTTTTATTATAAAAAAATATAAAATATATTTGTATATCAAAAAAATATTAATTTATATATTAGTTGGGCCTTCAAGGATTTTTCTAAAATGTATTATCTAATAAATTTAGCAAAATATTAATTTATCAACCTATGCCCAAGTTGGGACCAGCCAAAAATATTATTTAAAGGAGACAATTAATTTATCGAGTATTATCTTATCGAGGTTTTACTGTATCTCTTCAATTAGGCTGAAATTGATAACCTAATTGAAGATAAATTCATTCAATTTTGGGTATTTTTGTAACTACACAAAATAAATAAAAATGAGTCAATATGTAATTTCACATCTTAAATACAACCACTTTCATAAGTAACCCTAAATCGAATTCTTTATAGATAGTAAACCAAATTATCACCACTGGATTTAATACCAGTAATTGAATACTATTGATAAAATGCCTTAACTCAAATTTCTTTCAATTCAACAATTTTAACTTCAATAAGTTTACCAGTAATCGTTTTTGAATAAGTAGCTAAATAATTATCTGATGGAAGTAGTGATTTACAAGTATCTCCAAGATTTACATTGAAATCATCAGATGATTTACTACGTTTGTAAAACTTCTCCATCTTCCTCTTCACTCAAAGTCTATGTTTGCTTATATGCTTATATTTGATCCATGTATATATTGATGTTTGTTGAAGATCTCTCGACGACACAGAAATCAAAACTCACCAGTATTCTAAGTCAAATGGGCAGGTATGTAAGTTTATTAATAAGATCATTAATTATATTAATATGATATTATTGTGGACACACATCAAACATGTTTGTGATGGCCATTTTCAAGTACATTCCCAACTTGACAAAAAATATATTTTGGAGGAATATAGAGAACCAGTAATCTATTTCCTTTCCTTGCACTTAGTAAACATTGACAAAAAGTAAATGAAAATAGAAAATAGAATCCAATAAAGATGATAATATACTCTTCAATACATTTCAATGGTGGGGATATGAAAGGGGACCCAAGTAGCAGTAAAACCTATTTACTGCAATTTCATGAAATTTGAGTTTCCCTTAATTTGTGATCTAATGTATGTAAATGTGTTGCAGATGGGACTATATCAAAAAAGGTCGCAAGATTCACACAGAGATGAATCGTATGGTTGCCTTTCAGAAATGCTTAACTACATGGGCCTAGGGGATCTCTCCATCACATTATAAGTAAATCATCTTTATTATCATAATAGTTTGCTAAATATTTTGAATTTTTAGGATGGTAACTGTTACAAGCCAATTAAGAGACGCTCGACTGCGAATGAACTACTGTGAAAAGATTGTTTCCCAAAGTGATAAAGCTTTAACAACCGAGCCAGACCAAATTCTAATTGAGACTTTGAAAATTGAGAGTGCTCCAAAATTCCACTCTCCTGGATATCTTCAACTGCTTTGGGTTTAATTTCCATGTATATATAATAATCATTCAATTTCAATACTCAAAGATTTATAATAATTCTAAATGAAATCATACCAGATTATAGACTTTTGAAACGTGCTAAAAACAATATTACAAACCGAAACCAACATAAAACCCCCCCAAAAAACTATAAAATAATCAGATTTGCCCGTGCATTGCAAGGGCCCAAGGACTAGTTCTCTATTTAAATATAAAAATAACTAGCAAAAAATTTGGTGGGTAATTTCAATGCTCCATAGAGCCGTGAAGAATAGTCTAACAAGCGCGTACATGCAAAGAGAACACGGCAAATTTCTGATTTCACCAAATTTTCATCAAAATGGCCATTTTAACACACAACCTTAAGAATATAATTAATCACTGTATTATGTGGTATTGAAGTTAGAAGTTAGTTAAATTTTGTAAGATAAACTAGCTTTGATCAATAATGTTTAGATTAAATATCGTAAATAAACTTGTGAAATTTATGTAGTATCAAGTACTATCAACTCAATCAAACTGTAAACTAATAAATAAATCAGTTTTTCCAGCAAAAAAAATCTCAATCAAATTGTATTTCTAGGTAATTTACCATTCACACAAAGAAATTTCCTCCTACCTTCGTATACTCGTTTACAACGCAGTTTGTAGCGCGTTTGTCCTCTAGCTTTATGTAATTCTTCTTTTATCAATAAAATATTTTTTTTTATTTCGGCCTTATCTGTTCTTGACTTCTCAGGGTCCATGAGATCAAATCATTTGTACATCAAATCCAATATTCCCATTTTAGCAATATCTGTTTACTCGATCTGTTGGTGGTGGTTTTTTTTTTTTTTTTTTGATAATTACTTTGTTGGTGGTTGGGGACAAGAGCGTAAGAGTATTCCCAATAGTGCTTTTAAAGTACTTTTATTAAAGCCAATGGTACTCTTAAACACACTTTTAGAGAAAAAAACTTTTAAGAGCTTGGCAAATTTGTCAAGAAGTTAAGAGTTTTAGAGGTGCCACATAAGATTGTTTAATAATTAAAAACTAAATTGCATTAAATGATTGTCACATTTGTGTTATTTTTATCTTTCATTCAAAAACAACCATTGGCAACTCTAAAAGTAAAAAAAACACTTTTAGCATAGTTTAATCCTAAAACCTTTACCCTCTCTCCTACGTGGCACCTCTAAAACCATTTTACCATGGGAATGCTCTAAGGCTCATTTTGGTCTGGACCAATAGTGTAATACAAAATGCAATCTAGACCTAAGCAGAATCAATGTTTAAGGCCAAGAGCCCTTGTAGGAAAGAAGCAAACCAGCCAGTCATGAACTCGTGTTCAAATGAACAAAAACTATGGAGAATGAACTTAAAGTCGATTTAATAATTAAACACTGAATTTATAAATTTATTCACAAAATTGTCTGTCTGCACATTGATTATTTACAAAAAAGAGTACATGTACTTTATAAGTAGAATCATACTCCCATATCACACATAATATATCAATCCCATACATACTCCCAAATCACACATAATGTAGCAATCCCTTTGTACATCGACTGGAACTATTTACAGATAATACTATGTTTTACCATCAGGGTTGTGGCCTGCTTTATTGTGAAAATAAAGATCCAATTAAACATGCAGTTATACCAGTTGGATCGCCTGTAAGGATAGAGAATAGGACACTAACAACCACTTTTGCAATCTTCCAACACTTGCTAATCATCCCTTTACTTGAACTTCAACCACGTATGTTTGTAAGTTGGAAATTCATGGGGACGTTAGCAATTTCAATTGCTAAGTCGTTCGTCTCAGCTTCACCAAAGTAACTCTTTGCCCAGTTCTCGACTGCTATTTTTTTCACACATGATACATGAAATTCATAGCCTGTGGATTTATATGACCAGCCTCTGACGTTCCCCCAAAGTGTTCTAGTGCGACACTTACCTCACTTCGATCATAATTTGTCATGCAGACGCAGTTCTACCCCCATAGCTTGTAAGGTGCAGGGTAGATTAGCGCAAAGGGGATGCAAATCATGACCAGTAGCATAGCAATGATACACATATCCTAGGATGTCCCTTCCACATGCATTGCAGTATCTGTTATTGGTAATTGGGCTTTCCAGAAATTTGAAAGATCGGTTTTTGTAGAAAGGGTGAGACATAGATGAAGAATACAATGCACACTCTTTGTGGAGATCGTAGTTACATTCTTCACATCTGTATCTAGGCCCCCAACCTGGTTCTTTGCAACCGTCACACCTATAAGGTGTTTTGTCATACAATAGTTTAAGATTGTGGTCGTGGCTAAAGCTTTTTATATCCGTGTAAATCATGCTTGTTTCTCAGACTAGAATTATATTTTTGCTCAAAACCTAATACAAAATTCGGCTTGACGGTAAACTTCTTTACTGATCAGAACCACCCTGCGATAAAAAAACATAGTGGTTCATCGATCAATTTTACCAAATGAAGTAATCACACACATACTAATACAAAACCATGTACATTATTTCATGATGTCTTTGGACGATATATATGTTGAGACTGAGAACATGCATAACTAAGGAAGTAATAAACAATTAAACAACATATTGACAAGTTTTAGAATTAGATAGAGATTAACCAATAAATAATTTGATGGTTTGATCCAAGCACAAATGTACTGTACAACTTTTTGTGAACAAACAGTACTAGCTAGCTTTTAACACAATTGATTTGAACCCCACTCCAACGAAGAAACCTTGCTAGTTATGGATTGATCAAGTTTTGGACAAAATTAGGTTAGGGACCAGAGGCAATAAGGTGATTCTATTCATAAAAAGCAGGATCTTGTTTGCAATTAGCTAACTGATAGATAAATGAACAATTAATAATATTTGAGTGTTTGTAGTTGGAGCTAAGGTTTCATTGGTATGACTATAGATATGATGCAATAGAGCTAGTATTTATAATATGCTCCAACATAGTTGACATGTTACATGTAGAACTTTCCTAGAGGCTTCTTAACATTGCGTGAAAATTAAACCTAGTGTCCGCCGATCATTTGTAAGAGTAGTAGCAGGAATATTCAGTTGCATGACTATTTAGTTTCTTAATCATATCAACTAGAAGACGACACTGATTTTCTTTTACTTGTTATTACGTAGAACCATATATGGTATAAACTATAGAAGTCAGTCGTCTTAAACTCTTAATTGCATTGAGATTTCATGTATGAAATGTGATTTGTGCAAAAAAATTTATATGTGTAGCTTACTTGTACGTGGGTGTGTACACCCAATCATATGATGCCACGTGTCTATAAAATGGTTGGGTAACTGATAAATCTACTGGGGTTAACTAAACCCATACATAGGTTATATTATTATTGTCACATGGCGTTTTGTGATTGGGTGTACACACCCACATGCAAGTAGGCTACACATATAAAATTCTCTGGTGATTTGTGTATATTATTAGTACTAGTAATACCCGTGGCGCTGCCACGATTGTCAATTAATTGTATACTGCATAGTAAATTTTAATTTAGATGAATAAATTTTGTTTGTCCGATTAAAAGTTGATGATCATATTTAATAATTTTTATAGAATTAAATTTAGATAATAGTTTTATTGTTTTTATTTTAGTGTTATCTAGTGGTGCCAATGATTTATTAGTTACTCCCTCCGTCCCAAATTATAAGTACCTTTTGGAATATTCTATTTATTAAGGAAACATTATTTATTGTTTGTCTACTATTTAATTCTATTTTCTAATTTACCTCTATTTAATACTAATTACAATGTCTAACTTTTCATTAGAATAATTACTCTAATCTCAAAGCAAGGGTAGTATGGACAAATGAATCATTTAACTTAATTAATATGTGTTGAAAAGTCAAAAATGACATATATTTTGGGATAATCTAAAATGGAATAAGGTACTTATAATTTGGGACAAAGGGAGTATATTATAAAGGTAGTTAGATTTAAACATGGTTGCTAGTACTATATTTTTATATGATAATAGAACATCAAAAGAATCAAACTGTGTTGGTAATCTGTGACTCGTTGTATGAATAATTTCAAAATATTGCAATTCTACATTGTTTGATACTTCATTGTTAATAAATCTAAGTCATTGTGATCCTAATTTATTGGTGTAAAGTTATAAGCTACCAAGAATAAAAGTGACATAAAAGAAAAATTAAACCATACGATCTTAACTCCAATAAAATATTTAGCCAACCATATAACTCAACTAAATCTTCATTAATTGGGGATTTGGGGTTTATTCTGGAAAATAAATGAGCAAAATCTTTTTGTTCGATATGGATACAGTTGCGACAATTTCACTTGTGAAGTTTATACACAATTATATATAAGTAATTTGAAAAGTTTTGTAGAGGATGTGGTTGGAGAAAAAAAGATATGAGTTTTAGTGATTGAATTATATTTTAATTTTTTAAGTTAAAAAACCATCAAACCATGAATAATTGGTAACCCAATAGTATTATTTATAGTTATCCAATGTAACCATACTACAGTTTAAGTAGGTTCGTAAGAAGCATACACTAAAATTTACTTGGCTCTTCAAACCGATTATGTTCAGTCAAATTATGGACATCTCCATAAATAAAAAAGTATTGACCCCAAGTTAATTTTGAACTTGAAGTTCCAAGCAATAATCTAGCTCTTCATGGGAACCGATTATGTTCAGTCAAATCTTTAAAACTGTCTATGGACCATGTGTCTTGTATTTCATTGGTCTCATGTGATTGAAAGAACTCACAATCAGTCATGTTGTTTGCATTTTCATACCAACAATTAATTTTTCAGATAACCGTACCAGTTACAGTGATTCCCATACCCAACAACTAATTTTTCAGATATAGTCAAACATACCAGTCAAAGTCATGTTTCGGTTGGTGAGGATGTTTTATATCTTGAAATCACTCTAACTGAGTATAGGTTCAATTGGAGATAACTTATTGATGAAACCAAAACATATTGCAGGCATTTTAGTTGGATTGTATATTTTTCAGAAACGATAGATTTCATTTGATACACAGCATATTCCAAGTATTGGATAGTTCTGAACTGGATGGAAAGAGGTATGTTTGGTAATAGTTTTCTGTCAGAATGCAGCTCAAGAGAGCACACCCAAACAAAAACCTGCACTTTTAACACATTTTCACATATCACACCGGATGAGAGTGGAAAGCAAACCTTTTGACATTATCCTTTCAAGTTTATATATGTTTGAACTTGAAGTTTGAAGCAACAATCTGGGCACTATTGATCTTGAATTTTTCAAGTATAAGGGTGATTTAGGTTTTGGTCACCACTTTTTAGTATAAATTAGGTTTTGGAGCTGGTTTTTTTCTTTATTAGGGTTTAGAGCTCATTTTCGAACAAACAACTAAAAAAACCCGGTTGAACCGAAAATATTTTCAAAATACCTAAGTTTACCCCTGAAACTCACGTGATCTGCACGTGATCACTAACCCTAATATAGTTTTGATCAGGGGTATTTTGGCCATTATAAACAATTACTTGGGTCAATTGTCGGTTCAGCTCTAAACCCTAATAAAGAAAAAAACCGGCTCCAAACCCTAATTTATACTAAAAAGTGGTGACCAAAACCTAAATCACCCCAAGTATAACAGTAATTTAAGTCGGTCATAAGTGCCTTGAAAATATAAACAAAAATAAGGAATAACAATAAATAAAGAGAAAATTTCATAAACATTTCCACTATATTCATGAATGAAAAAAACATAACTGCAGACAGATCTGAAGTTGCAAATTCTGCTTAGAAATACATTAACAAATATAATTGCAAATGTCAATGAACTTAGCATATATTAAAATCAAAGTACTTCTTCACCAATTGTAGCAAAAACACCACGGGATCATATGCGAAGTTCTTACTGGTGGTTACACCTACCTTAGTTATCGTTCTTGAACTTATTAATAACTATTCCTCCTCTCTCTTCGAATTGGATGAAACTTGATGATGCTCTGACAATCAAACAAATAATTTTTTTTCCAAAGTTAAGAAGTATCTGATGACATGAAGACTACATATCAAATTTCGAATTCATTGGCATCGACCTATCACTTCTCTAAAACTCATCTCTTTACAATTACAACATCAAAGTAGTGTAATGATTATAAATCCAAGTACTGGTCTTTACATAATTGACTTGAATATTTATCACATAAGTCTTTAATGCACAATCTAATGCATAATCAGGGTTGTGCAAAATTGTTGTGTAAAAAAGCTTATAGGTTTCAGTTGTTGCTACCAAACAAATACAATTAAGGTTTGCAATAAGAAAATATTCATAACTTTGATTCAATAAGAAGATTAAGAGAACTAAAGAAGGGATAGAGAGATTACCAGTAGGGGAGAGTTGTACCGTATTCAGCAAATTGAAGATTAGAGAGCGAGTTTTTCAAGGTGGTTTGTGAGAAGGAAGTGAAGAAACAGATATAGGTTTTGGAGATATAACACATCACGGAAACTGAAAAATGAGATAACCTAATTGTTATTAAGGTTTAGTGAAAAGATAACCTAATTTTTTGTATTGATTAAGGTTTAGTGAAGAGAGAAATTAGACAAAAGAAAGAAGAAAGGTTTAGTGAAGAGGAATTAGTCCTTAACTAAGCAATTGATTAAGCTTTGCATTAATGATTCCTATGACATGTCATAATTTGGACATCAAGTGGTAGAAAGTCTTTGATTATAAGCTTAAACCAATCTGGTAACTGAAATATTACTTGCCAACAAAAAAAAAAAAAAACTGAAATATTACTTCCTTACACCTCGGTAAAACTTATATCCAATAGAGATAAACAGTCTGTAGTCACAAATAAAAATTATGAGCATGGCATATTCTTGTCCAAATAATGATAAAGTGTGATATGAAAATGATAAAACTAACTGAATACACTATATTTATTGATAGTTAATTACAGAATATGTAAGATAAATTTAGCGTATAAGAAGCCATGAATGTTAGATAGTAAAATTAAGAGAACCCTTGAACTGACATGAATTTGTGAATTCGTGATACCAGACATGCAACATAGATATCTCAAGTGTAGTTTGGTTGAGTGAAATATAAGCTTTTTGATTGGTCAGGATACATTACTCAAAGTCATTTTTCAGAAAGAAGACACCTCAAAAGCGTTTTATACTGTACTTATTATCTTGAGTTCATAGAATGGCCAAAGAGTGTATAAGTCAAATTTTAATAGCATTCAGAAAATTGATTTATTGATACTCTATTGCTAATCTAGCTTCTCCCATTACAGTCAACCAGTAAAATGCACTATGGCTATATACTTTAACAAAATTTGCAAAAATCTCCCATTGGCAATTGTTCTATATTAGTGTATTTTTTTTTATAGTCCGCCGTTCTGCTAATCTACTAAACGTGCATTTTTCTAAGATCGACAACTGATGGATAGAAACTGTTCTTTATACAGAAAATAATATGGTAAAAGTAACATGATGAACATAAAAATGCTATGTACATATGGTGTATCGTCAGCTTTATAAGCTAACAACAATACAAATTAGCGCACCATAGTGACAGTGTCTCATGTCCCATTTTTTTATGCCAAATGACAATTTTCAGCAAAATTAAGCAATAGAATATATAAGTCGGATCTAAATCTAAAAGATCAATGTTCCACAATCTAATCCAAAAATCTTGCTCAGCTCTCCACGTATTCTACCAAGCTCAAGTCTGATCCAATCTATGATTGCCGGTGTACTAACATTGTCACCTTTGCAGGCGACATATGTACCAGTCATGCGCCTAATACTCATCGATACATGACCACATTCAGCCATCTCTTGGTCTAACTCGTCCATAATCTGCTCTTAATCTTCTCAATAGTTTGTACAATTCAATGCTTGAAGACCATGCAACTATGTATAGCAGTCTCTACAAACTCCAGATTGATCATCGAACGTTAAACCTTAGTAATACAATTTTGAAGACAAATACAAATCTTTCAAGCTTGGTTTCAGTATGGATATTTGTCATGGATTATAAATGGACTGAAAACTCAACGTACAAAATGATTTAAAACAAATCAAACAAAACATCTTTACTACTTATAAAGACAGGAGGTAAAGTCTACAGTGAAATAATACTATTTTTATGTCACTGCGTCACCAGAAACAAAAGTTATGACACGTGTTTTTTTTTTTTTTCTTTTTAATAACCGTACTGTGTGTATATATACCTGTAAATCAGGCGCAGAGTGCGTGCAGTTACATAGTGATAAATAAATGGACTTTTTGTGTAGTATTAGTGATAATGTGAGAGAGGAGTACAACATTGAGTGAATAAGAATGTACAACAGTATATTGAAAAGGAGAGAGCCCGGAGTTGCAACTTTAATGTGTTGCATAAATAAATAAATAAAAAGATGTGCATGGTAGTAACTTAGGTGGGGCAGACATCCATATTTATATTGATCGGGATGAAGATGGATTAGGAATGGAGAAGGAGAACTCACACATGAAAGCAGTGGCATGGGCGGTAAACCTGATACCTCAAAGCATGTACTAACAATTTTAGTACAAATTTTAACCACCCATTAGGAAAAACACTCATTAAGGTTTCATTTGGGAAATGCTCTTAACTAAGCCTAGTGTTATCGTTGAGCACGACATAAATGTCTCATAGAAGCCTAAACTAATAGTCATTAACCCAAACTACTAACCAGAGCGATTTTGCATGTGGTACATCAATCAGTTCACACTCTTTTCAGTCTCCATGTCGACACACATAATTCCACTAAACTAACAATTTATGTTTTCAACAGTGTGTTGTGGGTGTTCTTCAAGAATGGGTATATGACTTTGAATCCTGGTTTGTTCATCCTTGTACTATACACTAATGTACGGTGGGAATGCTACTTCATTCTGAGCCTCAAATGTGGGATTTCTCAGAAAGCTGAAATATAATTTGGGCATCAATGGTAAAAAATACCTGATTATTAGCTTAAACCAATCTGACAAACTGAAATATCACTTCCTTACACCTTGGTAAAAACTTATATCCAATAGAGCTAAACAGTCTGCAGTCACAAATAAAAATTATGAGGATGGCATATTCTTATCCAAATAATGATGAAAATGATAAGACTAACTTAATTCATTGTATTAATTGAGTCTACTGATTAATTAGAAATGGCCATTTAACAAAAAAAAAAAAAAAGTTTTTTGTCGATAATCTTGGCAGGTACTACATAGAACAGCAATCAGTATGTGAGGGGTTTTATTGGTACGATTGTCGAGCTACCTTCTCGTTCAAGCAACAAAATCAATTATGAATGCTCAAAATAAGATTCAGAAAACACCTCAGTCCCTTTCGTTAAATTCTAAATAATTTAGATCATGTCAGTTCAGAGACCTTGTAAAATATCTCAACAAACAATTAAGTGTTTTGAATGACACTTCAAGATATGAAAATTTTAAAGAGGCCATATGTTTGCTTGATTCCCTTTTGCAAGTTTAGCCAGTTTTCAATGTTAATATGTATAAAGCGCAACAATTTTAAAATTTAATAATTAAAATACATGGAACAACAATCAATATTGATGTTGTATTGTTTAGCAAAGAAGAAGGAATTACTCCTACCAAAAGTGTTAATTACTCCTACCAAAAGTGCAAGGCAAGATGAAGGTTATATATGATGGGGAGTAGTTTATCACGGAAATTTCAAGCTTTGATATTAATACTGTATTGCTTAGGAAAGAAGAAGGAATTCATTCACCCAATTCCGGCAAACCTTCTAATAAGTTTTATTGGTTCCTTTCTCCCTTCCTCCTCTAAAATGTAAAACAAAGTTCAAAATCCAAATAAAAAAACAACTTGATTGGGGACACTAATTTATTCCTAGTCATACTAATTATTAATCCCAGTCACACTAATTATTAATCTTAGTCATATTAATTTAATCCTAGTCGTACTAAATCGTACTGTAGTGCTCAGTAAAATTATAAACGATAAGTTTGCGACCTCTATATCAGCAAGCCCAAATTATCAGGACAGAAAAATAAGAAGGTATAAAACAATTAAAAGGTTTATATCCTGGCTAGCCTGCTCTTATTCTGAATGTTAAGGGTCAATTGCAAGTTTCAAGAATCCACCACCATGTCTTTGCCTTAATTCTCTATTTAAAAGCTTAAACTTACTGGCCAGGATAAATGTGAGGGGTATCTCTAAAGTTTCATTAAGTGAATTCCGTATATATAGTTTATTAACTTGACTCATAAAGTATTTATATGAGTTACTCCAACCAAGCTCATTCCTAGCTTGTTGTCACTCCAACCTTTTGTTTACACTCTTCTTCTTCTTCACTATACCAACCCTCGCAAATTTACAAACTTTTCTTTATAAAAAATGTAACATCCGTTAATCACAATAAATATTGTTTGTGAAGATTAAGAATAATTATACTTAACCATAAAAGTAAAAAAATTAGAATTAAAATTAAAACAAACTAACCTAAGAATTAGCCTTTGTCTCCTTGAGCAATAACTAAATCTCGATTTTCCATTTCGGGCTTCTGTGAGGAATGAATTGCCTGCTCCAATCCAATATGGTAAAAACATGTTCATTATACACATGATAGAAGCCTTTCAGATTTTGATAAAAGTGGTGAAATAAGCGAAATATAAAAATGGAAAATTAGGCATCTAATGGATTTCGACATTCAAAGAGCACCCTACATGAACATGGAGCTTGGAAGGGTTGGACATGATTGCTGAAGAATAAAAAAAAAAGAATGATTAGATCAGTATAGTTATGATCTTTAAGTACATGTATATTGTACATGTACTTAAAGATTGATTTGGTGATTGATTGAAGTCAAGGAAGAAGGAGATTGATTTGGGTTTGGATCGGTTAAGGAAGAATAAGAAGAAGATTGTTGAAGGTGGTAATTGATTGAAGTCGAGGAAGAAAGAGATTGATATGGGTTTGGATAGTTTGAGATGGAGGAGAAGAAACAGAGAAATTTTAGAGAAATAGCACGGCTTGTCATTGATTAAGGTTTAGTAAAGAAGAAATTATAATTAATCCTAGTCATACATAGCTTATTAATCCTAGTCACCCTAAATATTAGTCCTAGTCAATTTATATATTATTCCTAGTCACACTAATTTAATCCTAGTCACACTAAATATTGGTCCTAGTCAAATTATGCACCCTTTGTAGATTATAATTTAGATTAGATGATTAATATGAAAATATCAGGATTGGATTTTTTTTTTTTTTTAGGATTTTTTCAAGCGGCCTGCAGCACTCTATTCGGAGAATAAACAATTAACTGTCAACTTACATTAAGGAATTCTGTCAAAGACGGCATTGATATTATAGAAAGTTGAGATACTGTCATCACACATGAGAACCAAAACTAAAACAAGATTACTAAAAAACATAACTAAAAATAAAACAAATCGTATCATCAAATCCATCACATAATTAAGCATATACAGTATCGTACTTTGTCTACATTTTGTCAACAAACACCTCATTCTGCCACATCACCACCTCATTTTTCTTGTACGAATACATTTACCTGAAAAATTTTAGTTTGTTTTTTTTAAGCAGTCAATATGTGTTATATACGTAAACATTTTAAATAACAACTCAACAAGGTTTAATTTCCTTTTTCATCACTCAGATATTCTAGAAAATGAATGTTTGTACCAAATGATTAAAGTAATCAACCGACCTTTTGAATTTGTGTGATTGGGAGAATGTGACTGTATGTGTGTGTGTGTGTCTTCTTCAACTATCAAAGACGACCAAGCTAACGAATGGCATGCCATATCCCAACCAACTGCATGACTGATGACACATACCACAATCAATCACACTCATTGCAAACTTGGGTCACAAGACTCAACAACCCAGATTTTAGCCCAAGGGCAAAATAGGCCCAACGGCTTCCTTTAATCCACTTGATACATGTAGTAAGATTAGGGAGATCTTATTCCCACCCAAATAGTTAGTCGAAAACCCAATGTTTGAAAATTTGTCAAAAACCCAAATAAAATTATCTATTCTACCTTTTTATCTAAAAACCACGTTCACAAATCACAAGTGCTCTGTTTCACATCTCTGGTTTTTTCCATGGAAGTGGTTCTAGGCCCTCATTAAGCACCTATAAAACACAATTGGCCCAACTAAGGCCCGGTTTATAATATTGGCCCTCATTAAGCATTTGTAAAATAAGAAAAGACCCATTTAACGTTGATATTGTAAAAACGACCATTTCACTACCGATAATACCCTTCTAGTTTATGCAAACAAATGTTTGCATTTTATGGTATGTCATTGTTTCGAGTATGCAAACAAGTTTTTGTATTTAATCTTTATGTGTTGTGACCGATGCAAACAAGTCTTTACATTTTCTAGTTTATCTTGTTGTCGTTTCGAGTATGCAAACAATTCTTTGCATTTAATGTTTATGGTTTATGTTGTTGTTTGCATATGCAAACAAGTCTTTGCATTTTATATTTGTATTGTGATTGATATAAATAAGTATGTTTATATGTTTATGATATGCAAACAAGTCTTTGCATCAGTCGAAGGGTAAACTAGTCCATAAGACACGGAAATCAGCGGTTGGGCCTATTTTACCATTAGTTCCCTAACTGGTCCAATCTTATATTTCCACACCTTAAATGGGTCCGGTTTTTTTTTTCCCTGGGTTTTTCCTTGCATTTTTTATCTACCTCAAGAACGGCCAAAATCAAAAAGAAAAAATTCGACCACCAATCCAATGAATTCTTTTTTATATGTAGTGGATAATAAATCATACTCAACTATCCAAAACTACTTGAATTTCAGCAAACCAAATCTAGTTTTGTATAGAGAATGAATTTAAGGTTAAGCTAGAACAAATTCTAAGCTCTTGTAATGGTTGATTAGAAAGGTTAAAAATAATATCTATATTTTAGTTTTAACAAAAAAATAACAAGTTCAGTCTTAATCAAATCTTTGTAGGGCAATAGGGATTTCACAGAAAAACTTCCAAAGATTCAATGCAAACCAAACCCATTGATGTCATTGACTTTCAAAGACATCTGTTGAGATAACAATAGAGATGACGAACAGATGAATTAAAACAATGAAGATGAAGAAGACCAATGCAAATTAGACGATGGAAGAAAAAGAAAAAACGAACAGCGATGTAATAATACGGCAGGTGTGGTTTAGCCGTTTAGGTAACCGCTGACGGCTGATTTGAAATTATAGAGGGTATTTCCATAATTTTACTGTGGGTAAGGGTTGGGTTTTTGACGAATCTGAAATACTTTGGATTTTGGACAACTACTGTGGGTGGCAATAAGATTTCCCTAAGATTATAAGAATACCCATGCATTTACACAAGAGGTGTAAACAGAGAAGAATGAATCAAAAGTTTGGGGGAGGAAAGCGACCAACGGGCACGCCATCACTCGGGTGGTCATGCGTGGTGGTGATTGTATCTCTTCTCACTGGTGCTTCTGTAGTTCACAACATCTTCAAACCCGATCTAGTAGGTTTTTACTTCTTTACTTCATTACTTCTTATTTTTCTTAATGCATGCCATATGTTTGATGAAATGTCTCTATGAGCTCTTACTTTCAAAACATCTTTACTTTGAATTGCTTGCGTTTTATTAATTGAATTGTTTCTGTTGACAGACATTGCCACCAGTGGAATGTGTTGGAACTAAGAGTGATCAACAAGAGAAACAATGAGCTTGATTAGTGGGTTTAATAAGAATCACGTTTATAACTCCAAGGTTGCTTTTTGTGAACAATGTGCTTAATTGTAATGAACATTGTTGTTTGGGAATCATGTAAAAGTATATATATTTGAATTGGCATTATTTGATGAGTTGATAAGGAAACAGTTAACTCAAAGAAAAATCGTGACCAAATTCTAATAAATGTCTTTTTTATGACCAAAGCCTAATTAACCTTATTAACCTATGACCAAAGTCTAAAACCCCTAAATTGTAGGCTTTGTAATGCGCATAGTTTCAAACCCAAAAATTGGTTTGCTCCAGTCCAGGGTCTCAGCACCTCATAGAAAGTGGAGCATCTTATATATAATACTAGTCTCTACACAAATTTGTTGGGGAATCATGCCTAGTGCAATTTTAAGTTCTAGGTAACAACATAGTAAAGCTACTTACAGTATTACTTATATATAATATAATCATTGTAGAAATTTTCATACCATATGGTGTATAGGAAGGAGACTATCATGATTGTTAGCACTGAAAAAGATATGACAAGTTAAACACTTAAGCAGTTAAACCATTAATGTAGTCCCATGGTGTCCCTCAAGCAAATCATTTACACAATGTGATTCCACATCATCCTCTTTGAATGTGAAGGATTCCACATCATCCTCTTTGATTTGGATTTTGCATATGAAGAACAAGAACTGACAGTATAGTGAATTGGAATAAGGAGAATGCTGCTGCTGTTCTTGTGTACCTGTGTTCTGGAGATCAACAATACCTAGCAGATGCTCAGGGACTTGGTGTCATGGGTCCATTATTTGACATGGCACAGATAGGGGTAAACAGAAAGCTGGTCAACTGCTTGAGCGTATAAGCAGGTTTATTGAGCATGGAAACAGGTTCAGGTGCAAGTCGAGACACATCCACCATCTCATACCCTGCAAACACACACACACACCATCCTCAGGAAGCAGTGGACATAGGTGACATCTTTTCTTTTTCTCGTTTGTTTTCTTTCTCATTGAGAAATGAGGAAGCGATTTGCTTCATTAAAATGGATGATGGAAGATCACCTGCCCAATTGTTTATTTATGCTCATTTTCATGTCGGAAATTTACTTGAAGCTGAAATTATAGAGAAAGGAGCTGCCCAAAAGAAAAAGAAAAAAAAAAGAGAGCCCTGATTGAGATTTACCAATGTATCATTGCACTTTCTACGATTGTCAACTTCCTCAATTTTTATGAAGGAAATGTCTTTTGTATCTGCAAATTGTTTTGTCAATAAATACTGCATTTGAAATTCGTCATACTAACAGAATTTTCAATTCGCCACACATATCTCTTAGCATTGTGTAAAATAGGAAATGGATATTGTATTGTTGTATACTTGTATTAATTGTTTAAAATTCTTAATAGGAAATGGAAAGTCCATGCCTCATAGCATTAATAAATAATTCTAATTCTGATGAAGAAGAAATGTTTACATTTTTACTTTCTGTGTTAAGAAGAAGATAAATACGTAAATGGTTAATGATTGGTAATTTTTTTTTTTTATAGAATTTAATTCAAATTCCAATCTTTAAGTGAAGAAAAAAAGATAATGAAGTCATTAATAAGATTGAAAAAGTGATTGTTGGACTGGGCCAATCTGGGCATAGTGGACTAGTAGAGTCACCCGTCTTGTTGTCCTTCCACTGTCGAGAGAGGGAGGTTTTCGCTGCTCTGTGAAACCAGCCTGACAAGATGCCCTCCTCTCTAGGAGCCACGTGGAATGGGCCTTCGCCTATACCACATAGCAATGGATTTAGTTAGAAAGGGCTACATTTATTACAGAAACTTGCCTTCTTTTATCATTGTGGGACTAAAGTAGCTCATTCTTTCTGCAAGATTCAGTACAAACTCAAGCATCCTGTGTTCCAACTTCCATCCCCACCCCCTTCGAATGCAAATATCTCCATTAAAATTTTATTCTGGAGTCTTAATGTGAGTGGATGTGGTAACTGGGTCGATTCGAAGCATCAGACAAGAGGATGGGAGGATGAAATTGCAGTTAGTTTTACTATTGATTGAATCCTATACTTGTTTGAAAAAATGCTATATATTGTCTTCATGATTTTGGAATGTTCAAAATTTGCACTGAAGACCCTAATATAAAGTGAATAGAGTTTAGGATGAATTGGATTTAGCAAACATATCATTAATTTGCAATATCAGCTTTTTCCTGTGTCAAAGTCCGAACTCGTCCGGACACAAAATGTCATTGTCATAAACAATGATCAATTTCTATTATACTACAAGCAAGTTTCTTGTTTGCTAAATGTTCGACTAACAGCAAGACTTGCTCATTGGTTGTTAATTATGTCGTCCTCATCATAAATTATAATTACAATATCCATCTCTAGTTGGATTGTTGTTTTGTTGTACTGGTATTAGTCTCTGCCTTTTCTTTCATTGGCCACCTCTGGCTTTTTTAGGTTCCTTGTTTGCGACAATATATATTGAGAACCCAATATATGTGCAATATAACAATAGTAATGCAAACAATAAAGCAATAAACAAATAAAGAACACACGATATTTTTAACGTGGTAAAACTCAATATGGGAAACGTCCACGGTTGTCCTCGTGACAACAAATAAATCCAGTAGATGAAAAGAGATGTACAAACCTATCAACTACCTGCAATCACTGCGAGTTGACACTACTGGTTATCTCTAACACCTTGACTTCACCGGAGCACCTTGATGTACGCACAAGACACTCGACTTCTTGATGAACACACAAGAAGACTCAAAGCCGATCTATGAAGCAAGCTTACACCAGAGTTCCTTGATGAACACACAAGAATACTCGACTTCTTGATGAACACACAAGAAGACTCGAAGCTAAATCGCTATTCAATAATGAAGAAGAAGATGAATGGAGAAGAAAGAAGAAGAAGATTAATGGGGAAGAAGAAGATGAGTTCAATCACCAAAACAACCTAAAACCAAAACCAAAACAAACTCCAAGACTAGAGATGAATTGGACGGCCAAAGAACTAACTTATTCTTTGGAAGAGAAATCCTATTTATACTTAGGGTTGGAGAACACAAGAATTGGGCCGAAATAGAACGAAATCCATGTTGGACGTACGTACGTCTCCACACAATAAACGCTTGCTGACTACTTGGACGTACGAACGCCCTAACTAGGTACGTACGTCCAGAACCAAAACTTTCCTGCTGCCTAACCTGACGTACGTACGCCCTAACTCGGTACGTACGTTCAACACGATTGAAAGTTTGCTGACCTGTGGGACGTACGTACGTCCTGAACCAAAAACACACTTTTGACACACTAGACGCGAAGACAAAGAGTCGGGATGACGCGCGTACAACAAGGTTTTCCTAACAATGAACTCAAGGCGAGATAACCATGGACATCCAATGTCACAAAATTAATGTCAAACAACCTAGTGCCGGTTTCAATCTCCCCCTTTGACATTGATTTTGTGACAAAAACCTATGACTCTAATAGCACTTATAAAACGTGCTTACAAACCCAAACCATGGCATTTATAAAACATGCCTACAAAAACACTCAAGGTAGAACACATACCGAGTCACCAATTCTTGATATCCAGCTTGAGTAAGACACTTTAACCATCAGAGACCGAACGGAAGCAACAACAATCAAAGAGCCAACGGAAGTTCCTCGAACAACTCCCCCATACTTCATGAGCTCCAAGGTTTAATACTCGAGCTTACCCAAAACTGTATATGCACTTTGTGATCATCATCACTTTCACTCACCCATACATGTTCACTCCCCCGTACATGTAGTATACTTGAAACATGACCCAAAACTGTACAACCTCTAAACATCAACACGTTCATTCCCCCATACGTGTAGCATACCTGAAACATGACCCAAAAATACACTAACAAAGAAGAAGAAGGTGTTAGTATTAGAGTCATAAATCTCCCCCTTTTTATCACAAATGAAGCAAGGGAGCAAAAGGAAGAGAAAAGAAAAATACCAAACCATAACAAATAACATTAAAGAAGAAAAGAAAGAGAACAATCATGTTAACAACAAAAAGGATATGCAACGGAAGCCATAAAATAAACACTTGTTAACACGATGTCAATACAAAGAATTCTCCCCCTAAACAAAAGCTCCACTTAAATGCAATGCATATGAGAAACATGCCCCTAGAACAAACAAACCAAATAAGGATATTTGAAACACACAAAGAACCATGCATACAAGGGTAGAAGAGAGTATATGCAAGCTCAATTAAAACAAGATACTTAGTAAAGATGAATAAACTTGGTTTCATTAAACAAAGTACGCACCAATCAAAGATTAAGATATGAAACCAAACATCTACTAGAAATGCATCATACAAACATCCTTGGTGTGTGGATGCAATGCAATGCATAAAAAGAGAGAAAGTTCACCACTAGAACACACCCTTTGAAGACCTAGAATATAGAACCATCAACAAGAGACATACGATTAGTAAGTGAGCTTAGAAGAAACAAACTTCAACCCCCTTTGAAACAAACATTATGAGTAGAAGACAAACGAATATAAATATGATCTTTCAATTGAAAAACCAAGGCATCCAAAAGGCAAATGAATATAAACTTTGTATGCCTTATATAAAAGCAATGAACATGCGCTTGGATTTTTATTTTGCTGCATGTGGTGGAGTTTAGTCTACATCACTCTAATGCCATTCCCGCGTGGGAGGAATTTTTGCCTCCATCTTTTACCAAAACACGAGGGTAGGGTGTAGCCTACATCTTTTTGGCAAAACACACTCAAGAAGTGCAACACCATGGTAACGTGCAACACAAGAACTAACATCTCTTGAGTGCATCCGTCAGAGCATGACCCTCACAACCCCAACGGGTTCTTAGCCAACTGATATTGCTTTAAAGACAATCAAATGGCTGGGGATAAAGTGAGTCATTGACCACTAACAAGAGTTGTAAGAGGAAGACAAGAATGCTCAATAACACGAACAACAAGATGAACATTAACCAAAACAAAGGAAAGATAACTCAAAATAACATAAATACTCGAGAGATAGAGAAGTTCTATGAGCTCAAAGAATATGTAAGTGGTTTCCAAAAACTCCCATCATGCAAGCATGTCGTGCACTGTGCAAACAAGCGAGGAAAAATGCATGATACATACCAAAACATACTTAAGAGTTCAGAAAGAGAAAACACCCAAACATATTGCAACTTATTTAAGACAATTGAATTAAACCAATATCTCAGAAAAGATGCATCCAACAACACATACATAGAATAAAAAAAATAGAAGGAATAACCAACAACCCTTTTTTTTTTATTAACAACGTATTCAGACATGCATCATGATCTGCAAGCTAGACAACCAAAGCATAAAAAATAGAAGCACCAAACAAACAGCCTATGTGGTTAGAGAAATATGCAATTTAAAGAACACAAGGCTAGAAACAAACTACATCATCCCAAATGTGGGACACCACCAGACCTTTGCAAGTCCAGAAAAACCTTCAACTTATCCTTTCTTACCCATACTTGTTTAACACTAGGCGTGCACACCTTGGGAATTGAAAAGATATGAGATCTCCCCTTAACAAGCTTTGCAATAGACTTGTCCTTAACTAATTCCACCTTAGTCTTTGACTTCCTTTTGTTGGAGTATCTGTTTCTCTTAAACCTATGACAATAAACATTAGAATTCCAAGGTCTAGAAAACGCACAAGAAGGAACATAAGAATCAACAAGATTATAATTATAAGGAACATGAGAATAACATTTAACATGTTGATTAAAATCCCAACAAAAGATATCCAAATGACCATCTCTACCACAATAAGAACAATGAAAATTATTAGATTTTCTCAAACAAGTCTTATAAGAAAATGCAGTAGTGGTGGATAAACCATGTATGTCACTATTTGGTTTATGACATTGTCCCTTAACAAAACCCATACCTCCCCTATTAGAACAAGATGGCTTACCAACAAAAGCAACCTTATCATTAGCCTTAGACTTAAACTTTGTGCGAGAAACATGCTGAAAACTATTAGTATTAAGTCTAGTCTCAATAGGCGGGGTAGGCAAAAGGGCAGGCAAACTATATTTTACAGGAGTAATCACACTAGATGAACTAGTAGAATTAGCAATAGGAGAGTCAAATCTAGTTTTGTCCAAAACCTGCAATTGGAGTTGAATAGACGTTAAATCGTTCTTTGTTACCTTATACTCCACCAATAGAGATTTGTATTTCTCATCGACCTCCTGATTGGCCTTCTCTAAAGCTGCAATTTTACATAACAAGTCAAGTTTATCTTTTTTAAATAATTGAGAAATAGAAAGTGCAGCATCTGCAGCATAAGAAATTTGTTTTTCAAGAGTCTCAACTTTATCCTGCAAAGAAAGATTAGCCTTTTCCAAATTTTCAATTTTGGATTCATAAACTTCCCCTTGAAGCATATAGTCTTCTGCACAATGTCTGAGTCGTTGTTCTAGAGAATCAACCTTATTCTGCAAAGCACCATTATCTTCAAAACAAAAATTATCAGAAGTAGTAGACAAATTACAATTAGCTTTATTGTGTTTTTCCTGCAAATCAATATTAGTTTTTTGTAACCTTTTACATTCTTTTGTAGAAAGTCTATAAAGAAGAGCCCAATTACTATTGCTAACAACATACAAATTATCATCCTTTTCAAAATCAGATTTTGGTTTTGTAGATTTAGACGATTTAGCAATAAAATTATTATAACCAGACTCATGAACCATTATTGCACTCATAGGATCTACGCGTGAGCCATTACACTCCATAACAAGCGCCCTGCGACTGATACAAATTGAGAACCCAATATATGTGCAAAATAACAATAGTAATGCAAACAATAAAGCAATAAACAAATAAAGAACACACGATATTTTTAACGTGGTAAAACCCAATATGGGAAACGTCCACGGTTGTCCTCGCGACAACAAATAAATCCACTAGATGAAAAGAGATGTACAAACCTATCAACTACCTGCAATCACTGCGAGTTGACACTACTGGTTATCTCTAACACCTTGACTTCACCAGAGCACCTTGATGTACGCACAAGACACTCGGCTTCTTGATGAACACACAAGAAGACTCGAAGCCGATCTATGAAGCAAGCTTACACCAGAGTTCCTTGATGAACACACAAGGATACTCGACTTCTTGATGAACACACAAGAAGACTCGAAGCTAAATCACTATTCAATAATGAAGAAGAAGATGAATGGGGAAGAAAGAAGAAGAAGATTAATGGGAAAGAAGAAGATGAGTTCAATCACCAAAACAACCTAAAACCAAAACCTAAACAAACTCCAAGACTAGAGATGAATTGGACGACCAAAGAACTAACTTATTCTTTGGAAGAGAAACCCTATTTATACTTAGGGTTGGAGAACACAAGAATTGTGCCGAAATAGAACGAAATCCATGTTGGACGTACGTACGTCGAAACGACGTTCGTACGTCTCCACACAATAATCGCTTCCTGACTACTTGGACGTACGAACGCCCTAACTAGGTACGTACGTCCAGAACCAAAACTTTCCTGCTGCCTAACCTGACGTACGTACGCCCTAACTCGGTACGTACGTTCAACACGATTGAAAGTTTGCTGACCTGTGGGACGTACGTACGTCCTAACTAGGTACGTACGTCCTGAACCAAAAACACACTTTTGACACACTAGACGCGAAGACAAAGAGTCGGGATGACGCGCGTACAACAAGGTTTTCCTAACAATGAACTCAAGGCGAGATAACCATGGACATCCAATGTCACAAAATTACTGTCAAACAACCTAGTGCCGGTTTCATATATCTTTTTGTTTCACAGTTGAAATTTCATCAACAATATATAAATACGTGGTGCTTCTCTTTCAACAATCATCAAAAGGTGCAGAGTATCAGCAAAAGAGGAGGGTTTTGTAGTTGTTGAGATTGTTTTGGTAATGGTATTGATTTTATCTTTGTCCAAGCAAACCCCATTTTCAGAAACTTCGGTCATGTGTGTAGGGGTACTACATACTCCAGCCAATCAAAAGCAGCCACATGGCACAGTCATCCAGTTACCAGGTCGCTACAGCAACGACATCCTAGTAGCTCGTTCACAGCGACCCGATCATACCACGAGCAACGACCTGCCATACACACGTGCTCTCATTCAATGCACAAAATATTCTCATCAGTTACACAATTAATTCACAGGGATAATCTGCGCGCGTTACTCATTTAATCCTCATTATGATGGCGGAGAATCTGCAAGATCCACGATCCACGATCCACGCCCTTCTATCTTCTATATAAACAGAACTACGATGGCTTGATCTCTAAGTTCAATTCCCCCGAGCTAGAGTACGTAGGCAATCTCGATCTCAACGAGGTGCAGCCACCCCGATCTCAAACATCCCCACTTGGTCAAGTCTCCCTAGCGACCTGACCCAGCAGTGCATTAATCTAGAAATAGGTTAATACATTTGGCACCGACTGCAAGGAATTCGTATTAATCGAAAACCCAAACCCTCCCACCCAAAATCAAAAATCACCTGTTCAAATGACTACCACAGAATTAACTATCAGCGATCTGCATGCTCAAATCACAGCTTTGCAGGAAGAAAATGCACCCCTCAAAGCTGCACAAACCAACCCCCAGCAGGGTGAAAATAGCGGACTTGGAGTCATTCCTGCCGATGACTCCAACCAAAAGTACGAGCAACTCAGCCAGCAGTTGGCGGAGTTCAAAGCATCGCAGGCTCTCCTTCACCGGTCCAAGAGCCACACTGCAGAGCAACTTGCTGTGCAGTCCCTTCAACAATTCCAGGAGTCTCCTTTCTCCAACGAGATCCTGGAACACGATCTGCCGAACAAGCTGAATGCACCCAAGTTCGACCAGTATGCAGGAGTCGGAGATCCAACCGACCATGTCAAGGGATTCCGGAAGTCCCTTCCTCTGATCAAGGAGGATCATCTTTTGTGTTTGCTGTTTCAGTCCAGTCTCACCGGACCAGCTCTCGACTGGTTTCATCGATTGAAGCCAGGATCCATCAGCTCGTTTGCAGAGCTTGAGAAACAATTCGTCATCTTCTACATCCACAATAAGAAGCGCCCTGTTACCATTGACTCCATCTTCAAAGTCAAGCAGAAAGATGGTGAGTCACTTAGCGTTTTCTTTGTTCGTTTTAAGTCTGAATTACATTCCATTCAGGACTTCGCAAAGGAGCACGAGACCTTTGCAACTATTGCTTTCTCTCACGGACTGATCCAAGGGTCCGACCTTCACAAGTCTCTGGCAATGAAGAGACCTTCATCACTTGACGAGCTCTACCTAAAGGTAGATCGTTATATAAAGCTAGAAGAAACCCTCACTGGGAGGGAGAAGAACCATGTAGTCAGCAACATTGAGGCTGGCTCAAACAAACGACCTCGATCAGATGGAAAGAGGTTCAAAGCTAAGTCGCTGCCTACCGAGCAGCGAGAGTATCACCGGTTTACGCGACCAGCCGGTTATATCTATGAAAGGGTCAAGCACAACCATTGGTGCAAGATTCCTGCCTTCACACAGTTGGAGGATACATCTGGTCGCCCGTACTGCAAAGTCCATAAAGTACGGTGTCATCAGACTGATGATTGTCGCGTCCTGAAGCGCGCACTTCAAACCTGGGCCGATGAGAAAAGGCTCAACAATTGGATCCTCGGAAGGAATGAGGAATCCACAGGCAAGCGGGTAAGGAAGGAGTCCAGAACGCCTTCCCGATCCCCAAAAAGAAATCACAGCAAGGCCAGAACGGCCTCAGCAAGTCCAGCACGCAGCAGAGGGCGTAGCCTCTCCCAACGCTTAGGTCCAACAGGCGACCTACGCGACCACATTAACAAGAAGGTCGCCAACAAGGTTGACAGCGACAGCGAGTCGGACAGTCATGTGGTCTACATGATTGACGAATCTCATCACACCCCTGTCTCTCGGGACAAAAAGAGACAAGTGGAACATCTCCACCATGTCTACTCTATCACCGGCCGAGCAGCTCGTATCAACATCCTTGCCCGCCAAGAGACTGACATCACCTTCACTGAAGACGATCTCAACAAGGTCGTTACTCCACACAACGACGCCCTAGTCGTTGAACTCAGAATAGCGGACTACACAATCAAGAGGGTATTCATTGACCCTGGGGCATCATGCAACATTCTAATGTACAGAACCTTCAAGGACATGAGGCTGCCTGACTCAATGCTCATCCCAGACTTCACACCGATCCTTGGCTTCAATAGTTCAAGGGAAGACCCTAAGGGGGAGATCCTTCTGCCCGTCACTATAGGCAGAAGGGAAGACAAGGTCGTTGTAACCAGCAAGTTCAGCGTCCTAAATATCGCAAGCAAATACAATGCGATTCTGGGTCGAAAGTGGATCCATGCTATGAGAGGTGTGCCGTCAACTTACCATCAGGTATTCCGCTATCCCGGCCCTTATGGGATAATGGAACTCTGCGGCAATCAGAACACCGCACAGGAATGCCACGGTATTATTGAAGCTGTCCCATCGTCAAAGCCATCCACCTCTGGAGTCAACGATGGTGATGTCAAAGCAAAGAGCCTAGTCACAACAGAGGCTCAGAAGGGGAACAACAAGTCAAAGAGCCCGTCCAAAGAAAAGGCTGAACCTGCTAAATAGCAATTACAGAAGGAGCAAGCGAGCTCCCCCAAGCTTAGTCTCGGAAGCACTGATCCAGGCGTACGCGTTAACATTGGGTCAGATGAGGACCCAAGGTATGTCTATGTAGGTTCAGAAATGGAAGAAGATAAGTTCGCTAATTTTGTAAATTTTCTTTCAATGAATAAAGATGTTTTTGCTTGGTCGTATATCGATATGCCCGGAATAGATCCATCAGTTGCATGCCATAGGCTAAGGGTCAATCCCAATTATCGACCTGTCAAGCAGAAACCAAAGAGACTTGCTCCCAAATTCCACGAAGCCGTCAATGAAGAGATCAATAGACTCAAGCAGGTCGGCTTCATCAGAGAAGTCGATACTCCAGACTGGCTAGCCAACATAGTCCCAGTCCTAAAGAAGAATGGAAAAACAAGGGTTTGCATCGACTTCACAAGCTTGAATAAAGCTTGTCCTAAAGATTCATTCCCACTGCCACGAATCGATAGGCTAGTCGATCAGACATGCGGTTTTGAGTTACTATCATTCATGGACGCATACTCAGGGTATAACCAGATACCGATGTACGAGCCTGATCAAGAAAAGACCTCTTTTACAACTGAGCAAGGTATTTTCTGTTACAAAGTCATGCCATTCGGCCTAAGGAATGCAGGGGCGACCTACCAAAGACTGGTCACCAGAATGTTCGACGACCTCCTAGGTCGAACAATGGAGGTCTACATTGATGACATGCTAGTGAAGAGCGACAAAGAACGAGATCATTTGTACAACCTCGACCAGGCATTCCAAAGATTAAGGCAATACAGAATGCGTCTTAATCCAGAAAAGTGTCTGTTCGGGGTCGCATCAGGAAAATTCCTAGGCTACCTAGTCACCAGACGAGGCATTGAAGCAAATCCTGACCAAATCAGAGCCCTGGTCGACATGCCAAATCCAAAAACAAAGAAACAAATCCAAAAACTCAACGGCATGGTGTCAGCTCTGAACAGGTTCATCTCAAGAGCATCAGATAAGTGTAGACCAATGCTTCATATCCTAAAGAAGGGGGCTACATATGAGTGGACAGAAGAATGCGAGAAGGCCTTCAATGATCTCAAGGCATATCTGTCTACTCCACCAGTACTAACAGGGCCCAACGATGGAGATGTACTCGGCGTTTACCTCGCAACATCGGATTTCGCGATCATCGCAGTACTCTTTAAAGAAGATAACCAGGTCGAGCGACCTATCTATTTCACAAGCAAAGTCTTACAGCAGGCCGAAATAAGGTACACACCTCTAGAGAAGTTAGCATTAGCACTACTCTACGCTGCATGCAAATTCAAGCCTTATTTCCAAGCACACACTGTAAAAGTAATCACCGATCAGCCATTACGCCACATACTGGAAAAGAAAAACAAAACAGGTCGTATGGCTCGATGGGCAGCCGAGCTGGGTGATTACACTTTCGAGTTCGTTTCACGACAGGCCGTCAAGGGCCAGGTCGTCGCAGACTTTTTGGTAGATTATCCAGCAGAGGATATCAATTGGGAACCAGAGCCTGAAACAAGGCAAGTCCAAGACAACCCCCCAGATACTTGGCAGCTGTATGTAGATGGTTCCCACAACTCCAATGGAAGTGGAATTGGTAGTGTGCTAATCTCTCCTGAAGGATCACAGCTCGAAAGAGCAACTCGTCTGGACTTTTCGACCTCAAACAACGAGGCCGAATACGAAGCACTCATACAGGGCCTAAAAATGGCCATCGACTTGCAAGCAGTTCGTCTCAAGGTGTACAGCGATTCACAACTGGTAGTCAATCAGATTACTAACAATTACCAAATCAATGGGATCAACCTAATCAGGTATGCCAGCAAAGCGAAGGAGCTCATCAGCAAGCTCAGCTATTTCACAATTGAACACATACCCAGAGATGACAACAGACATGTTGATTCACTGGCGTTTCTAGCATCTAAGATCGAGTCAGACAGACCGCGGGCCCTAACTATAGCAATAAACTCACAGCCCGCATATCTCTTCAAGGAAGAGGATATTCATCAAATCTCCGATCTACTAGAAACAACTCCAGTAGACATCCAGGGGACTTGGATGGAGCCTTTCATGGTTTATCTACAAACTGGTGCCCTACCATCCGACAAAAAGGAAGCCAGTCGATTGCTGCATAAAGTCACAATGTACAAAATCCATGAGGGCAAACTCTTCAGGAAATCAGCAACTGGATTGTTATTACGATGCTTGGTCCAAAGCAATGTCAGATGATATTTCAAGAAATCCATGAAGGTGAATGTGGAAACCATTCCGGTGGACGTACCTTAGCCCATAAAGCAATCTCCCAGGGATAATTCTGGCCAAGAATGAAGGAAGATGCAAAGAAATTTGTCTTGAAGTGCAAAGAATGCCAGCGATTTGCTGATAAGCAACACCAGCATCCAAATGATCTCATCAACATCACTGCACCATGGCCATTCCACATGTGGGGGCTTGATATCATGGGCCCCCTCATCAAGGAAAAGAAGTCTGAGAAGAGGTTCGTTCTAGTAGCCGTCGACTATTTCACTAAATGGGTGGAAGCTGTTGCATTAACCAACGTAACACAGGCAGATGTCCAAAGGTTTATGTGGGAAAATATCATCACAAGGTTCGGACTACCTAAACGGGTAGTCACAGACAATGGCACTCAGTTCGTTGGCAAAAATATAAGAAAATTCTACGACCTGTGGAAAATCGAGCATTCGAGGTCAACTCCTAGATACCCGCAAGCCAACGGCCAGGTCGAAGCTGCAAATCGACAGATTCTAAACAATTTGAAGAAGAAGCTCGAAGACCAGCATGATCAATGGCCACAACAGTTGGAGAACATCCTGTGGGCTTATAGGACAACTCCTCGCACATCCACAGGGATGTCACCATTCAGTCTTTGCTATGGAGTTGAGGCCGTTATTCCCACTGAATTAACATTTGGAACGACCAAGTCTCTTCTGGTCGACACGGAGCTCAACAATCAGATCTGGTCGTTTGTCGTCGACCTCCTCGAAGAGCGACGTAACCACGCCACTATAAAGCTCGAGCAATACCAACAGAGACTCAAGCGAGCTTATAACAAAGGCGTGCGACCAAGAACTTTCCAGCCAGGGGAACTAGTCTTAAGAAGAATGTTCAGTAACAAAAGAAAGGACACTATCGGCAAACTCAACGCCAATTGGGAAGGTCCTTACATTATCACGAAAGTCCAGAGCAACGGTTCTTATCGTCTTCAGACACCAGAAGGGGAGATCGTTAAGAACCCGTGGAATGCTTTTCACTTAAATAAATTTTATCAATGAAATGTAAGCATCCATTTCAAGCTCTCAAGCTCTCAAAGTTACAAGGGGGCTCTCAAGAATAAGCTCTGGAAGACATACTGCAACAACAACGAGTGCAAGAAGCAAACTTCGCACGAGGTTACCCAATACAAGAAAGGGAAACCAACGTTATCCAATACAAGAAAGGGAAACCAACGTTACCCAATACAAGAAAGGGAAAACAAGGTTACCCAATACAAGAAAGGGAAACCAAGGCTAGCTCATTGCTGCACAGACTGGTCGCCTGAAGTATCAACTTCAATAAGGGCTCCAGCGACCTGGTCACTAGAGCCCATCGAGGTGTCCTGAGCTGGCGCCGAAGTATCTCCAACACCACCTCGCGTCTCCTCTCCTTCGGGCGACCCCATCAAAGCTTTCTGCAGCTGCTCACAGTAGGCCTTCCACGCCGCTTCATTCTCCTGACATACCCTCTGCCAGTACTCAACAGAAGATTGAGAAGCAGCGTTGCGTTCCTTTAACTGCTCCACCGTCTCCTTCAGAGCTGCGAGCTGGGCATCCCTGTCCTTAACCTTGCACTCAGCAACAACAGCAATGTTCTTCGCCTGCTCGAGCTTCTCGTTGAGCGCCTTCAACTCAATTTCAGCTTGAGCACCAATCTCAGCAACCAGACGCACCTCCTGGAAGCTGGCATTGAGCTGCAACCAACAACAGAATTTAGACCGAATATCAAAGCATAAGCACGACCAATAAGAATTATGATCACACTCACCAAAGACAGCGCCGCATTTATCTTCGAGCAGGTCACCAACAAAGGCTGTGACTTCACTGCTCGGGCATCAGCGTCCAGGACGATACCCTCATTCACGGCCCGGGCAACACAAGGGTCATCGATAGCACTGTCATTATCGTAAACGACATGCTTCTCTCCTTGACCATCCAAATAATCAAATGGCCCAGGGCGGAATTCAGACAAAGTACCTTTGCCTTTCTGCAAAGGCCGAGGAGCAGTCTTCCTGGACAAAGCCGACATCCCAGGAGACGTCAAAGGCATTGAAGAGATAGGAGCTGGCATAGCTGGGATTTCCGTCAGCTTAAGGTTCCCTGCGAAAGACCTCTTCTTCCCAGCCAAGGCACCTACCTTAGGAAGCGAGGCGGGAGGACCGGAGACTGGGGGGCTCGCCATTGCTTCAACCTGGCGAGAACTACCAGCAGAACGCTCCCTTTCCACAGGAACATCTCTCTCCACAGATCGTTCCTGCAACAAAGGTCGCTCCTTCTCAACAGGTCGCCCCTTTTCCGACCTCCTAGGAGCACCAACAGAACGCTCTCTCTCTCCCTGCCTCGAGCCACCACTAGCCCGTTCACTGTCATCAGCTCGCGAACTGCTACCAGATCGCCCACCTCCAGCTTTGTGAACAGCAGACATGTATGCTTTCTTCAAAGCTTTCCTCCTCTCGAGCTCCTCCCAAACAGTTTTTGGACCACCTTTAGGAATAAAATGCTCCTTTAGGTGGGGAAGAAACGATATCTTCCGCTTGTCGCTCAACTTACCAAAGCAGTTCAAAGCAGATTTCAGATCGTTTTTTCTCAAATGTTTGTCCCGGATCGCTACAACAAAAAATAAAAATACGTCAAGTTCAGAAACAAAAAGGCAAATCAACAATCCTAGTACTACAGACAACAAACTTACGATCGTCATGCCTAATCGTATGACGCAACTGAATATCCCCTTCAACAATCGACCCAGTAATCAGCATGGGATCTTTCCACCATGGCTCGCTACTTACTGGATAGATTAATGGCAAACGGTCCGGCCTAACTTGCATGTTATAGCCCGAGATTTCAACCTTCGACGACCGTTTAAAGCTAAAGTGGTTCATTACATCTTCCACTGAAATGTTCCACCTGTGCAACTTGTTGAGGTCGTCAATTACCCTCATGTTCCGCCAGAAATTACCATTCATCTGACACGGAGCTCGCCTAATGGCATTCAACAGGTCGACCACCAATCGAGACAATGGCAACCTCAACCCAGCACGGAATTGGGGCAGAGTAAAGACAGTTGAGAAAGGGTTATTAGGTCGGTAATCAGGGGATAGTAAACGGTCTCCTAGAAACCTAATCTCCAAATGCCTAATCGACCTAAACCCATACATTTTCCTAACTACGATGTGCCTGTTTACATAATTCATATTTACAACCCTACACATTTCACCGCCGTCTCCCTCCACCAATTCATCATCTGAAGAGTCTGCCCCATGAGAACCACTACTCTGGGGGCTATCTACCTCATCATCAAAAACGGGAGACGGAGGGTCAGAATGAGTATCCTCAGACTGATACTCCTCAACCCCACCATCACTCAAGTGATCATTTTGCGAATCACTACCCTCAGACATTACTCCCAAACAATACAGACGACAACAGAAGAAGAAAACAAAAGAAAGTAAACAATCAAGGAAAAGAAAACAAACCTCACGAGCTCTCAAAGTTCTTCAGATCGCAATGCAAAAGCGGCAGCAATTCAAATAAAGGCAAGATAGGCAAACCCTTCTCAAGTTAACTACAGTTTATATACTATAGCTCAAGCATTTCCAGCCATCGATTCAAAACAGACGAACGGCTGAGATCGACCAAAGGATCAATATGCAATGCAGTTATTCTCCACTCACAAAACTGTTCGTATCCACCGTTGGATCAGTCCACGTGCAAAACAGATATTCAATCAAGCAATACGTGCGTCAGTTGCCATAAATACACGGCGAACTGTCCAAGGAAACTCCTCCACTTCCCCGTAATAGCGCCATGATTACCACAAACAGCGCTGCATGACTGCCACGTCACCAAATTCAAAAAGTGAACATCATATCAACATCGAATGGTGCATTAAGTCTTTTCAGCCCGCCTTCACCAGCCGACCTAAAAAGAGGGGGCTTATGTAGGGGTACTACATACTCCAGCCAATCAAAAGCAGCCACGTGGCACAGTCATCCAGTTACCAGGTCGCTACAGCAACGACATCCTAGTAGCTCGTTCACAGCGACCCGATCATACCACGAGCAGCGACCTGCCATACACACGTGCTCTCATTCAATGCACAAAATATTCTCATCAGTTACACAATTAATTCACAGGGATGATCCGCGCGCGTTACTCATTTAATCCTCATTATGATGGCGGAGAATCTGCAAGATCCACGATCCAAGATCCACGCCCTTCTATCTTCTATATAAACAGAACTACGATGGCTTGATCTCTAAGTTCAATTCCCCCGAGCTAGAGTACATAGGCAATCTCGATCTCAACGAGGTGCAGCCACCCCGATCTCAAACATCCCCACTTGGTCAAGTCTCCCTAGCGACCTGACCCAGCAATGCATTAATCTAGAAATAGGTTAATACAATGTGTGACCGTGATAAGTCTTTGGTCTTCCTACCTCTTGCCCACCTCCTGTTTTAATGCAATAGACAATAGCAACGAGCAACGACTCTTGCTTCTCTCGAGAATGGCCTCCACCATTACCTTATTTATAACCAACTCATTGCTTAATCCTGCCTCTATCTTCTCACTCTAATAGCGGTAATCATTGATATATATATATATATATGGTAATGGTATTCATGCAAACTAAGAGAATCACTGGTTATTAATACTCAACTTTTATCTTCTTATTATGAATTTGTAAATTTGAAAGTTACATTAATTGCAGAACTTGCATGGTGTATACGTCAACCACAAAAACAAACAACAGGCTTACATGCATTGTTGATTTCATAGGCTCCCCTGTTTGCAAACAACTTTTACCAGAAATCCACACATCACAAACACTGGGTGGGAATGTCGATAATTTGATGTAAATGTAAATACACAGCTTAATTAAGATCGATCTTGTGTCTAAAATTGATCCATTTTTTTTTTTTTTTTCCGATAAAGGTACTGAAAGTCTAAAATTGGTCTAAACCAAATACTTTAGATTCATCTGCCATGCATATTTCAGTTCAGTATCTAACTATAAACTTATCGTCATTCACATTTTTATAGTAACAATGCAAGCTAGGCATTTTTTTTTCCATGCAACAAAACCACTGGTAATTGTCTTTCTTTTTTATTAGTGGGCCATTCTATATGGGCTGAGACTGAGGCCCACTTTTACTTGTGAGCCCAATCCAACCGTCTAATCAGCCGTATGGCAGCTGGATTTTGGAGGAGTATACCTTGAATACTCCTAATCCAAATAATAAACAAGAATTAGCAGTGTGTATGATGCATAGGGGAAGGATCATTAAGATGAGTGAAAATAAATACAATAATGATCAGTTCATGAACAACATGCCATGCAGCAAAAAACGTACAAGATTTGTGAATAAGTCTTAACCTGCAGGATCAACAAAGATGTTGAAACAAACCAAAGTGTCAGTACCTGCGGCATCAACACCACAACCACCACTAGTAATAGAGAAACAACCAATGTTGGCACCATATGGTGGTTTGATTTTTCCAACTTTTGAAGGAACAACAGCAGAACTAACCTTTGATCTGGATTTAACGCAGCAAGATCATCATGATAACTGCTTATGGATGTTGCATCAAGAGTCTCAGCCTCAGCCCCCGTCTCAGCCATGCATTACTGATAGCTACGATAGCTTGTTGCAACAAGAGTGGGCACAACCATCATGGCCACCAGCAATACTGAAACACAACTATGATTGTGTACTGACATCAACACCAGTAGTACAAGAGAAGGCAACTGTCCAGTCAAGCGTCAGCAGACCTGATAACAATTACTCATGTATGTCTGCCACATTGGAGCGGGAAAGGACTACTTCGACAACTAAGTACAATATGGGAGGAACTACTATAAACTCTCCAATTCAAACTGACGATAATCACCCTCAACCTGATCAGGGAGTTCCTGCAGCTTGCCCTCAACCAGATGCTAATCAACGTTATGGAGTTCAAACTCAATCTTATGACCAGCCTCAGCCTGATAATGTTTCTGCTGCTCGGTCTCAACCAGACATGGATCAATGTGCTTATGGAGTGGAAGTATTGGTGGATCCACCCCCATGTTTGGTTAGGACTATGGACCTAACTCTGTGTGCGGCCCGTGACCCAGTTGGGAGAGTGGCAAAGTCCACCTTCGTGTTTGGTTAAGTATGTGCCTACCAGTTTATCCGGTATTCCGGTTGATATACATTGTGGTAAGAGAAACTGGTTTACAACAGGAAGATTTAAATTATTTAGATACCCTTGAGTTCTGGAGTGAATGTGCTGATTTCGTAGGTGATAATGTTGATGCCATGCAGGAAGAAGATGATTTGTATAAATTATTTGGGAACTTTCCCGATATTTAATATGCACAGTGATGAGTCATCTCTGTTTATGCTTGTCTATATACTATATAATAGTGGAGCCTAACAAGTGCCACATGGCGTGTTCTCAACAACTTGAGAATAGAACTTAAGTCCAACTTTAAGCCCAATTGAAGCCCAGTTGTAGACATCAAATGCCACATGACACTTTACTAGAGATTTGCTTAACTTTGGTGAGAGCCCAAATTAAAAAGGAAATCCACCTTCCATGTCAACAAAGATTTATAGAAACCTTAAAACCCTTTAGAACTTAATTGTAAATCTTTTTTTCCTACTAAATTCTTCGTCTATTTAAAATCCTTAATTCTTATATAAAAATCATACTAAATACAAAAAATATTAATTATAAATCTCTACAAATTTAGGTTAAGAAGGGCCCTAAAAAAAACTCGGTTCAACAAGTCACTTATAAAGTCATTATAAACTCTCTACAAATTTAGGTTGAGAAGGGTATTAAAAAAAGTTTGGTGATTTTCCATTTTACTGAATAACACAAATCCCGGTGCGTAGCACGGGTTCAACAACTTGTAAGTTGTAACAGTGACTGCTGTACTCTAGTTTTCGGGATTCATGGAAATGGTTCCAGGCCCCATTAAGAGCCCGATAAGCAACATTTCCCCACTTAAATCTAAAAAGAAATTACGGCCTTGAAAATCTCCCAACTAAGATAAAAAATGAAAAAAAAGGCCCCACTCTCATATAAGCCCGCGAAAGATCTGGGATCACAATATATTTTTGGTCAAAAATACCCTCGTTTGGAAAAAAATCTTCTTCTTCATTTTTCTTCGATCTTCTCTCCATTCTTCATCATTCTTCTTCGATCTTCTCTATTATCTTCCTCCCTCCCTTGCTAGTTACAGTCGTTGATCAAAGCAATTTGTCATTCAAATGATTGGGTTTAAAATCATTGTTTAATTTAAAAAGATTTATCATTCATAACGATTGGGTTTGAAATCATTGTTTGAGGTATGTTTATAACGATTTTTCTTTTTTCATGTTTCTATTATATGTTTTCATTATTTGATTTTTGTGTTATTAGAGATTGTGAACCTTTTTGGATTTAGTAATTTGATTTTGTTTGGATGGTTTGGAGTATTGGAATAAATTGCAATGGACTCATGGTGCAAATTTTTTTCTGCTTTTGTTTTGTGTTTCAGCCATGGATAAGCCAAGTGTTCTAGTCGTTGTTTCGTTTAATGGTGAATCTATTGGTTTTCGTGTTGATGTGAACTACAACCTTTTGAAGTTCAAAGAAGAAATATATAAGACATGACCGACATTGAGGCATATGGATTATGAGTTGTTGTACAAATTGGATGGGAATGATGCTGTTTTTGATAGTGATATGAGCATTCAATCTTTGGCATGTTTATGCTTCTATAAAAAAATTAGCAAGGTCGATGTTGATATTTCAGTTGTTAAAATTGTTGGTCGTGTTAGTAGTGAGTTGTCAGCGGTTAGTGATTCTGGTGGTAGTGATTTGTCGTCTATTACAAGTACGTCTTCTAAATTAACAATTGGTTCATCTCACGAAGTTCGAAAATCCTTAACTTGGGGTATCGCTATAACGGGTAAAGGACAAAGATTTTTAGGTAAAAAAGAATTTGTCAGTGCATTGTTGAGATATAGCCTCCATCATGGTTTCAAGTATAGAACGATTAATAATGAAAGAACATGGTTTACTGCTTGTTGTTCCCTTAAAGAATCAGATGATTGTAAATGGTATATCCGGGCTTCGGCTATTCAAGGTATTGACAATTTTTTTGTTGTAAAGAAGTTTCACTCCGAGCATACTTGTGGAAGACTACTGAAAGACAATTATAAACCCAGAATGAGCAGAGATCTAGTAATGACCTCAATCATTAGACATGTGCAGGACAGTGAAGTCATTGATGAAATACAAAGAGACTACGGAGTTCCAGTGAATTATTATTATGCAAGGACTGGGAAAAAGCTTGCGGTTAAGAAGATTTACGGGGATGAAGCTTGTTCTTATTCACAATTAACATTTTACATGAATACCTTGAAAGAAAGAGATCCCGGTGGACGCTTTATTTTGGAAACACACCAGGAAACTAAAAAGTTTAATAGGCTTTTTATCTCATTTGAAGCTTGTATACATGGATTCCAATACTGCAGGCCGTTGTTGTTTCTAGATGCATGTCATCTCAAAACAAAGTATAAAGGTTGTTTGATGGCTGCAATAGGGAAAAATGCTGACAACGGATTTTATCCTTTGGCATATGTTGTGTTCTCGACTGAGAATGACGACAACTGGGAGTGGATTCTATGTAACTTAAAATCTGTGGTTTCAATAGAACGCCCTATCACCTTTATTACAGATAGAAATAATAGTTTGCTCAAGTTTGTTCAACATGTATTTCCCAATTCTTTCCATGGATATTGTTTGTGGCACTTACGGTGTAATCTGCATGCTTCGATCAAAGGCCCTAGTCGTAACCGGTTATTCATCGATGAGTTATTTAAGGTTGTTGCTTATGCTTTTACACCCTTAGAGTTTTCTGCGAAGCTCAATGATCTCTTAGATGGTAGCAAGAAAAACAAACAAGATGTTATTGAATTTTTGTCAATTGTTCCCTATGAGCATTGGGCAAATGCATTCTTCCCTGGTCAGAGGTATGGGGACATGTGTTCAAGCATTGCGGAGAGCTTCAACTCATGGGTTGGTGAAGAAAGATTTCTGCCTATTACATCTATGTTAGATCACATTCGGAGGAGGTTAACAGATCAATTTTCGGAGAGGCGGGACTGCAGCAATGGGTGGAGTTCAATCATCTGTCCAGCAATATAAAACAAGTTGAAAGAAAGAATTGATGCTAGCAAAACATGGACTCGTCCTGTTAAGTCGAGTGAGGCATTATTTGAAGTTCACAGCATTAGAACTAATATTGTCAACCTGGAACAGCGCACATGTTCTTGTAGACGTTGGACCGTTGAAGGCATTCCTTGTGCTCATGCGTTGCATTGTATTATATCTGATCGACGCGAAGTTGAGGATTTTGTTGATCCAATGTTTCGTGTCTTTGCCTACCGTCAAAGTTATGCTCATCATATTCCTCCAATTATTGTGAATCTGGATCATATTGTCGTAGGTGAAGATGATGTCATCAAGCCACCTGATCTTAGTAAGCAGCGGGGTAGACCGAAGACAAAAAGGATACCAAATGTTGGTTCCTTTAAAAAGGGGCGTTTCAGATCCAAAATTTGTATGGATTCATTTGAATGGTCAAACTTGGTTAATCGTTTTGATTCCTAGTGATCGATCATATTTGCAATTTGAACTATTTCACAAAAGAGTTTATTTAACTCTATTAATTGATAGTATTTGTCATATAATTCTCTTATTTGCAATATCTTTTATCATTTTGTGTTGTTGTGATTATGCCAATTGGTCTTTGTGTTTTCTGCCAAGAGGTTTATGCATCGTATGAAAAGGGTTCCTGGATATATCTCTTATTTGCAATTTTTTTTTGTGCTGTTGTGATTATGCCAATTGGTCTTTGTGTTTTCTGCCAAGAGGTTTATGCATCGTATGAAAAGGGTTCCTGGATATATCTCTTATTTGCAATTTTTTTTTGTGCTGTTGTGATTATGCGAATTGGTCTTTGTGTTTTCTGCCAAGAGGTTCATGCATCGTATGAAAAGGGTTCCTGGATATATGTTCCAACACTTGCTGGCATGGTTCAAGATAGTTTTTGCATGATGATTGTGTTATAATGTGTGTTTGTTACAGCATATATCAATGGTGTAACAACATCATGCCCCAGAAGTAGAACTTTTAATTTATCAAATATTACAGCTTGAAGATGAAACAAGTGAAAATAATATTTGAGACATTAAACTGAAGGACTAGAAGACTGAACAACTAGAAAACTTTGACAGTACTGATTTTGTATTAACAAAATGATTGTTGTTAACAATTCTATGCCTAACTACTCCAGCTTGCTTTACATTAGTTTTTACAGCAAAAACAACAAACAGACCCTTCCCATATGTTCACCCAAGTTCTTCCACTAAGTTGTCACACTACATAATCGCATCTTCTAACCTCCATCTTTTCTCTTTATCTGCTAAGATCGAGTGCGCCAACGGAGGCTTCAATTCATCAATGTCTTTCTTGAAATCAATTGCTTTCTTCATCTTCGTTTCTTGGCTAAATAGTTCCATGAATTTGCAGACATACAATCCACAATCAACCCTGAAAAATAAAATCATGTGATCAATTAATTCCTGAACTATAAACTTATGTATGTACTCAATGGTTTCGGATACTTACGTGTCACCTTGCTGGGGGCAGTACGGTTGGGTAATTGGTTCGGTCAGACTACTCCACTTTTTGGAGTCAATCTTCATTTTGTTAAGAATCTTGACAACTTCATCTCTCTACAAAAAATTAAAAAATGTCAGCATTCCTTTTTCCCCTCGTCTCGAGCGTATGAATATATTCAGTTTTACATACCATTATGTTTGCATCATCAAAATATTTATCAACTCCTTTTCTTCCCCTCATACTGTTGTAGTGTTGAAATTTCTTTGTCTTGCCATTCAACACTAACAAACTCCAATAGTGACCTTTGTATATACCCATTAACTCGACGTGAGCCTATTTTTACTCGAGCTCACTCGACGTAACCCAATTTTACTCGACCTTACTCGACGTAACACTACTTTTACTCGAGCTCACTTTGTGAATTCTATTCGACCTTACTCGACGTAACACTACTTTTACTCGAGCTCACTTCGTGACCACAAATACAAATCCAATTCGACCTTAAAAGACCTTCATTTGGCATAAGCCTATTTTTATCCGAGCTCACCCGACGTGGAGCTACTATCATTCGACCTACATCGTCTTCATTCAAACACTATACGTTTTGATCCTCTTCAGTTACAATATATTTCCAGATCCAAAATATCCGCCCATTAATTGACCACACCGTTGGGCAATTAATGAGCTATCCGTTGTCCCAATCACCTATATATATGAACTACGTGGGCTTGATTCTGGGACTTGGTCACTCTCAGATACGTAGGCAACTATCTAGATCAGATAGCTCAGCCATTTTCATAACTTCAACTCCTCCCCCTCAATTTTCCGATCATCTTCTCCGACCAACCTATACCCAAATTTACCTACATTTACATTGGCGCCGACTGATTCGTGAACGAATAATAACCTGACATCCGACCATGGCAACAATCACCAATGAGCAGTTTGAGCAACTCCAGAAGCAAATGGCCGATCAGCAAGAGCAGATCAACAGACTGGTGGCTGAAAACATCCACCTTAAAAGCACCACCACCACCACTAATGGCACACCGCTCAACAGAGTTGCTACCAATATGCCCAACAATGAAGAAGTCACAACAACTGTCAACAACCCTGCCCTACCCACCTCCAGTAACACCGCCGCCCCAACCATGGCTGACCTTCAAGCTGCTCATGACAGAATCCTCCAACTGTCAGAGAAACTAGACAAAAATCACCAAGACTCACTCAAGGCTAATACAGCACAAAAGGTAGCATCAACAACACTTGAACGGTACAAAATCGAACCTCTTCATGAAGACCTACTGTAACAGGAGCCACCACCAAACTTCATACCTCCAAAGTTCACCAATTACGACGGAAGCGGAGACCCAATGGACCACGTCCTACAGTTCAAGACAAGTATGGCCCTATGGCCAAAGTACAAGGATATTTTCTGCCGATTATTTTCCGCATCACTCCGTGGGAGTGCAATAGACTGGTATCATCGACTGCCTGAAAGATCCATTACCTCGTATGACCAACTGGAGTCACTTTTCGTCACCCAATATATCCACAACAAGAGGAGAAGAATCGAGGTTACTGCCCTTTTTCGTATCAAGCAGGACGAAACTGAGACAACAAAGAAATTTATGTCAAGATTCAAAAAGGAATGCCTGCGAGCTGAGAATCCAGATGAATACTCATGTCTCTTGGTATTCATATCCGCTGTCAACCCCAATACGGCACTAGGAAAGAATATTATCCTAGACGCCCCTGCAACGTTGGAAGACTTGTATGTACGCGCTGACAAGTACATCAAACTGGAAGAAGCCCTCACAAAATCCAAAGAAAGAGTGGTTGTTGTCCAAACAACAGAGTCCACTTACTCCAAACCAAAGACGAATCGATCAGAATACAAAGGAAAGGCCACATCCAATGCCAAATCCAAATTCCCGAATCCCTTCAAGTGCTCATACAATCAACTCTTTGACCTCATCAAAGATGAGGATTACTTCCAGCCTCAAGTTCACGACCTCGAACCGATTGAAGGAAAACCATACTGTAAGTTACATAAGTGTCGCCACCATCTCACTGAAGATTGCCGTATTCTACGAGCTTACTGTCACCTCGAACAATACAAATTGACATACATTCAACTCCGGCATATGAGGCACATGTACATCAGGTAAATGAAGTTTCAGACTTCATAGACATCCCACCAAGTGATATAGAAAATTCGTGGATGGGACCAATCATCAATTACTTAAAGGGAACATACCCAGATGATGATTTCGAACTACGTAAACTCGAACGAAAAGCTAAAAGCTACATCTTACTCGACAAAAGACTCTACCGAAAGTCAACTCGAGGGCCATATCTGCGGTGCCTCCCACCAAAACAAGCGCACACAATTCTTGCTGAGATCCACCATGGAGAATGTGGAAACCATGCAGGGGCTAGGTCTTTAGCCCAAAAAGCAAGAAATCAAGGTTACTTTTGGCCTTACATGCAGTCAGATTCAGACAAGTTTGTCCAACACTGTGACAAGTGCCAAAGATTTGCACCATTAATCCACCAGCCAGCTCGAGAACTCAAAACAATCTCAAGCCCATGGCCTTTTGCAATTGGGGGGCTCGATATTGTGGGCCCTATCTTGAAAGATAAATCCAAAAAACGATTCTTACTTGTGGCAACCGACTACTTCACCAAATGGGTCGAAGCAATACCCCTAAGACGCATACGCCAACAAGATGTTAAAAACTTCATCTGGAAATTCATTATCACCAGATTCGGACTACCACATACTCTAGTCACTGACAATGGTCAACAATTCTGTGGAACTTTAATCGAGGAATTCTACCTTGATTGGAGAATCAACCACGCACTCTCAACACCTCGCTACGCCCAAAGCAACGGTCAGGCTGAAGCCACCAACAAGACCATCATGAATAATCTGAAGAAAAAACTTAAAGCACATAAAGAAAAATGGGTAGAGGAACTCGATCGGGTCCTATGGGCTTACAGAACGACACCGCGCACATCTACAGGAATGTCCCCGTTTGCCTTGTGTTATGGCACAGAAGCTATCATACCAACTGAGCTAAACTTCCTCACTACTCGATCCGAGCTCGTACAATCTAAGGAAAATGAAGATTTATGGGCCCACGAAGTCGACATGCTCGAAGAAAAACGAGACCAAACCATAATTACCACTGCTCGTTACCAACAAGTTTTAAAAAGGAGCTACAACCAAAAGGTCCGATCAAGGGAATTTCAAAGTGGAGACCTCGTCCTCAGACAAGTTTTTTCCAATACTAAGAAGCCTGGGGACGAAAAGCTAAATCCTAATTGGGAAGGACCATACGTTGTCAAAAACAACTTAGGAAATGGCGCATACACACTCATTGATGCCGAAGGGGAACATGTGCCTTGACCTTGGAACTCTAAATTTCTAAAAATCTATCTACCCTGATCACCTTCAAAGGTCGTCATCTTCCAATTTCCTCGCAGCAAGGTTGACCAATAAAACCACAAGGGATTTATACTATAAAACAATCTATTTTGAGCTAGATTGAGCAACAAATTGTAATGGCAGCCAAGCATTTTCAATTCAGCATACATTTCTTCCAAGGTAAAGTCAAAATAGTTGGATTACAAAATATCACGGACGTAGGGCCAACCGAAGTCGGAATTCCCTACTTATGTTTTCAAACACCAAAAGAAACCTCACCACTTTCAACAGAATTACAAAGGAAACAACAACTATCAAGTTTGCCCCTCAGGGAGATCTTGACTCGTTGCACCAGCATTCTCTTCAGCTCGGGGAGAGGGTTCGTTGTCAGCCTCCACATTCGCAGGAGCAGCTTCGGCATTATTCTCCTCTTCCATGTCGTGACGAAAACGCTTAAGAGCGGAAATTTTGATGGCCTCCCTATCTGCAGAGGCATCAAAGTTTTCTACTAATGACGCAAGCTGAGACTCACGACGAAGACACCTCTCCTCCCAGGCATAAGATATCTGCCGCCACCCCGTGATACTCTCGATAGACTTCTGTGCATCAGCTTCCCAGCTCGCATTCACCCCAGCAAGCTGACCTTGAAGAGTTATGACAAACCTTTGGGCCTCATCCAAATTGGCACCATATTCGGCACACTCTTTCTGGGAAGCATCGAGTTTGACCTTCAGACTCTGGACTTCAGCTTGCAATGCCTTGTTCTCGACATTGGCCTTTTGCAGAGCTTCAGCCTTCTTCCTTGCATTCTCGAGCTTCGTAATCCACTTGTTATGGATCACATTCATCTGACATACAGGAAGGGAAAAATCAAAAAACCAAGCAAATGACAGGTAGAAGGATAAACCAAACCATAACTGGGTAAGTAAAACTCACCCTATACGCGCAAGACGCAAATTCCTGGGAATCCTCCACAAGAGACCGGGGCTGAATCTTCTTCGCATCCTCAAAGAGAAAACAGTTCTCCATCAACGAAAGGCTCATCTCTTTATCATCCCAAGCCGAGTCATCGGCCTTCACATAAGCCTCACGGCAAGGAAACACCGGCGAAAACCGATTCGCCTCACCGGCTGAAAAATCTTCACTCACGTCGATAGCCGAAGGCTTAGTCGACTTCGAGGAAGGGACTTGGGCTTTTCCTTTCCCCTTATCCTGAACTGGTTTATCGACCTTCGATGTGGTCACAGGCTCAGATGCCCTAGCTGGGGCTTTCCTCTTCTTAGACTGAGCAGGATCGATCGACCTCGAGCCGAAAAAGTCACTCAGATTCGGCGCATTTGGAACCTTACTCGCCAGAGGAGTAGATCCACCAGTTAAGGGAAATTCAACGGACTTCTTTGGTGGGGCCATAGGCAAAACAGCCACAACCTCGATCGGTAAATCTCCTGGTCGAGCTGAGACCAACTCCGCAACTGGCAGGGCTACAGTGAGCTCCCCTATCTTTTGCCTGACTCTCTTCGGCGCTGGAGCACTGGAGGTACCGACTTCCACTTCGGTACCTTTAGTAAATTTAACTCGGGGCTCACGAAAGAAACATGCCAGATGGGGTAGCAATTTCCTCTTCTCTGCCCACGATTTCTCAGCAAAGTCGATTATATTACTTGGGTGCAGGCGTCCGTCGATTGGCTCGTTGTAATCCTTAGTCTGACCTGCGAGAGTAAATCAAACAAGTCAATAATCGGGTCGATTCGGCAAATAAACAAGAAAATTATAAACACACGTTCACCTATGCTGGGAATGGCATATCGTGCTAAGAATGCACTGGGTTGTACAAATTGACCACGGATTCTATACACCGGCGAATTCTTCCAAGCGTCATTCGACGTGGGTGGGTTAAACAGCTTAGCTGGACCACAATTTCGTCTTCTATTTAGGGAACAGACATAATCCCTACTACGACCGGTGACACAGGTAAAGTACGCTACGACGTCAGCCTTACAGATATCGTAATTATGTAACCTGTTCAGTTCCTCAAAGATCAGCATCGAGGTCCAGAAACTAGTGGGCATCATGATAGGGGCTACGTCGTAGTGATTCAAGATATCACATACGAACTTACTGAATGGAAGACGCATACCACCCCTAAGCTGGGCAAGACAAATCAAAGTGGATGTCGTGTCCCCACACAAGTCAAATATCCTATCACTGACTCTATACATTTCGAGGTCAGAGATCCTAATATTAAACTCCTCTCGAATCTCGGGAAACGACCTCCGAGCTTCATCTACAGTAAGCACCCTACTGCTACTAATTTCTAGATCATCAACCCCAAGACGATTACCACTAACACTAGCTTCACCTCCCTCGTCAAACCGAACCTCTTCCTCGTTCTCACTAATGCTTTCAGACTCTCTATCACTCATCTTAACAAATTACTTTCTAAACAAACCCCCGATAACAAATCACAAGGTGATATCAAACCAATTTTCGGTAAGGATAAAGAGCAGACAAAAAAGCAAAAGCTTCAGAAACTCAACAATGGCGGAAATACTCAAGAGCAGCACCCAAACAACAGAAATTTCGACAGATAAACAAAGAAATCGAACAGGTACAAAAGAAAATGAAATAACTCAAACACCAAGTGAAGAAAAGGAGACAAACAAGCATAAACAATGAAGAACAACAATGGGAATACGCAAGAGAGGAAAAGAGGAAGAAGAACAAGACAAAAACAACAAGTTACCTTGCGCTGAGCAGATGCAGAAGTCTTAAATCCCAAGCAAAAGAAACTCTTGGTCTTCTAAACTCGCGGTTAGGTTTTAAAAAACCCAACCACTTCATCGTAACCGTCCAAACAAACTTCAATCAAAGGCCAGATTTGGTGCGAGAAATCCAACCGCCGAAACCCTTGGTTTCCCTCCCATTTCGGTTACTTTCTAAAAATCAAAATTCAAACTACATTTCCACGTGGCAATATCAGCACACTTACCACTGCTACAATCATTCACTTTCCTCAAAAACCTAAAACCATTTAATGCAGCACACAAAGGAATCTTTGCTAGCTTCAAAGACCAAGAAAACACACACCAGCAAGGCAATATATGCCCTCCCCAACAATGACTTCATTGGTTTTTATTTCGATCGACGCAATGACTTATCACCAAACTCAATTCATTTCACTTCGACCAAAATAAAAAGGGGCTATGTATATACCCATTAACTCGACGTGAGCCTATTTTTACTCGAGCTCACTCGACGTAACCCAATTTTACTCGACGTAACACTACTTTTACTCGAGCTCACTTTGTGAATTCTATTCGACCTTACTCGACGTAACACTACTTTTACTCGAGCTCACTTCGTGACCACAAATACAAATCCAATTCGACCTTAAAAGACCTTCATTCGGCATAAGCCTATTTTTATCCGAGCTCACCCGACGTGGAGCTACTATCATTCGACCTACATCGTCTTCATTCAAACACTATACGTTTTGATCCTCTTCAGTTACAATATATTTCCAGAACCAAAATATCCGCCCATTAATTGACCACACCGTTGGGCAATTAATGAGCTATCCGTTGTCCCAATCACCTATATATATGAACTACGTGGGCTTGATTCTGGGACTTGGTCACTCTCAGATACGTAGGCAACTATCTAGATCAGATAGCTCAGCCATTTTCATAACTTCAACTCCTCCCCCTCAATTTTCCGATCATCTTCTCCGACCAACCTATACCCAAATTTACCTACATTTACAACCTTCATGTGGGAAGGCACTCTTTGAACTATTAATGGGGAAGAAAACAAACTTGACATCATTTGTAAATTCATTTTTCAAGACCTTGTCCAATAAGCCTTCTTTACTTCTATGTTGTCCAGCCTTCAAATGAGTCTATATTGAAATCATATGTTTAGATATCACATTACAAAATAAAACTTGACTAAAACTTAACGAAAACAAATGAAATTAATTGTGGTTACCCATGCATAAGCTGAGACATATATGCATTTGATGTCTTCATTCTTCTTCAACCATTTAGAATAGAAATTGATGACCTTTAAGAAAAACAATAATTCATATACATCAGATATGATTGTGTTGATACTTTTGTAATCTTAGCAACTAAGACCAACTTCTTCGCGATAATTACTAATCTACTATACAAACACTTCTTAACAGTCTAAATAATACTGGAAACAATGATCTGGATGACATCATCCCTTAAACCCTTTAAAAATACAAGTAATGGAAATTATAACAGATCAATGATTTCTTGGCATCTGGAGCTATGGAAACAATGATCTCTCAACATTTTAGACCACGCAACACTTCCAAAAGCTTGAAAATCAATGTATTCAAACATAATCCACATTTATGACCAGATCTAACATTTCAAATAAGAGTTTAATCCACATACCTCGGCATCCGTGAAGTTGTCGAACATCAAATCCTCAACTGCTTTCCCTTTTACTACACAAGTATCATCTTCATATGCATTTGTCCTATATTAGGAAGGAAATTTTAATCACTTTTACTCATTTAAGATCATATTTCATAGAACTATTATAAAATGTAAAAAAAATTTGGTAACTTACTGTGTATTTGCAAGTGAGAAGAATTTCAGCAATCTTGTCTGTTCTTCTTTCTCCAGGTAGTTGTAGTGAAGGCTATCTCTTACATTTTTCAAGGGTGTCAGATCAACAACATTCTTGCTATCATCGAGGACCAAATCATCCACATCAACTATTCCTTCGATGTCATCAACTTTCTTCTTTTTTGAGCATTTCTTTGGTTTTTTATTATTTTATTTGTCTTCATCAACCCTTTCAGTTGCCCTTGCCCTTGTATAATGTTTCGTGGCCTTCTCCATTTGAACAGGTTCTGCTGATGTTTGTATTCTTTTCAACTGCAGCTTGTTGTTGTTGGTTTTTAGTTCTTCAACTGGAGCTTGCTTTGCAATTTCTTCAATTGGAGCTTGCTTTGGAATTTCTTCAACCTGAACTTGCTTTGCAATTTCTTCAACCTGAACTTGCTTTGGAATTTCTTCAACCCGAGCTTGCTTTGGATTTTCTTCAACTTGAGCTTGCTTTGGAATATTTTCAACAATTTCTTGATCTTTCACTTGCATTTGGATGGGCAAATTCGGAACTTCATCTGATTTTTCTGGAATTTCAGCATTTTCATCCCTGCCATTATCTTTATCGTCAGGTCTACTTGCTTGTTTAAGCTCTTCTATTATCTTCCGTAGTTTCATATTTTCATCCTTCAACTTCAAGTTCTCTTGAAAAAGTTCGTCATAATCTATCATGAAGTACGATCTCCTGAATCTTCCTCATTATTTTCTGATATGAAAAGTTCCTTCTCCTCATCTGTGACATCTTTGAAATCGCCTCTTATCTTTAAGAACACAAAAAAATATATATATATTACTTTCTATCGTTTCAAAACAGCATGCAGTATTTGAAAATAAAATAGAATAAATGCAAAGAAATCATTGCAAATAACTTCACCATTTCCAGGAGCTATTGGCAAGCACTATACATACATATTTGAATGATTTTCTTAGAGTTAAAAAACTACGAAGGACAACCAAAGCAAAGAACAATAGATCTATATGTGTTCATTGTATACCTATCGTCTTAATGATCAATAGCTGTGAGCATATCTTTTCTTCAGCGCCATGTATAGTATGTGACCACTGACCATGAGAGCAGAGCACCTTACCTTCTCCCCCTTTGTAATACCTTAATTTGAGATATGATCTCCAGTATATGAAATATTAGTTTTGTTTGCCAGCTTGTGGCATTAGGCTATCCCATCTATATAGATTGCTGTGAGCAGTAATATTGACAGTTACTGCACTGCTCTTGTACTCATTTCATTCGACAAGACTGACAGTAGTACATAAACATACACTTAAGTTTCTGTTACAGAATGTTGTTGTTCTGCCCCATTACTATCATTTTAGAGCTAGTTTGGTGTACAATATGTTTCAGACCTTAGGAGGTGCAGTCTGAAGCCTAGAGACCGCACTTAATTGGCCAAGACGGGCGTTGGATTGGGATCCACTCCATGATTTCAACTTGTTATTTTTATGCTTTCTCTTCCATATAAGTTTTGAGTATATTTTGATGGTTAAGGCATCGAAGCAGGAAAGTCGCACTGTAAAAGAGAAACTTGATGCCAATGAGATATTCCTGATTCTTCATTTGCAATGCCATTCAGTTTTGCGTAACAAGTTTATGTTTCTTGCTTTAAGAAATAAACCATATAGGGCATTTAACCATTTGGGCTCGGATCTGTTGGGTGAACTTCATGGCGCATACGTGGTGATCCCACAACTTCATGGCGTAACAAATTTATATTTTCTGCTTTAAGTCTTGTTGTTCGGTCGAAATCTTACTTAGGTAGACATGTTGACCAATTTCTATTATACTACAAGCAAGTTTCTTGTTGTGAATTAATTATTTTGTACTACTAAGCTTGAAGGACAAACTATCGAGTTATGCAACAAATTAGGGTCGAATTTCCAACTTATGCAACCAACAAAATTAGGTTTAAAATCATCAGCAAATTTTTATGTTTTCCCAATTTATGCAATACCGTTAACAAACTGTTGCACACATTAGATTTTGCTGAATGTATTTTTTTTATTGCTGATTGTGTAATAATTTTATTGCTAACTGTGTAAAGTAAGCAACAAAATGATTTTAAAAGCAAAACCCAAAGTTTGACAATAAATTCATGATAAAATAGATTAAAAAACACAACAATAAATTAATATTTTAAATTAGATTTGATCAATCCAAGAGATTGAGAAGTAGAAAATTGAAAATTGGGGACTAACCTTCTTTTGAGATAAAAACAATTTTTTTTTTTTTTTTTTTTTTTTTTTTAAAATAGAAATCAAATTTTATTGATAAGCTCAACGAATTACACAAAAGTAGAGGACAAACGCGCTACAAACTGCGCGGCAAGTCCTTTCTGGATAACAAACCCGATTCTCCTAAATACATATTCGTTCGAACCTGCAGTCATCACGTTGCTATCCATTATCTTTTGCACTTTCCTGAGGAGCTCAACTGCTTCTGAGCCTAGCAATCCAAATGTGTCAAATGCAAAAGGGATGAAACTATGTTGGTTAGCCCTACAAGCTCCGTCATGTTTCTCCACTTTTGCCGCTGCTGCATTGCTAGCTACTAGCCCCACCTCAAAAATCCCAGCACTCAGCCCAACCATCGGAGACGCCCCTGTAACATCAACACACGCATGTTTACCTTCCGACCAGTTGTAGACCAGAATATCAACAGGACGTAGTGTCGATCTTCCTTCCTTAGGATCAGTAAGAAAGTTAACAGGAGCCTCCTTCTTAACCTGTACGCCAGCCGCCAGAACACATCACACAAAATATCTCTAACGTGGTCATGCCTGTACTTGAAGCCGGGGTAATGCTTACAATGGGCCGCATGGTCCCCGAAAGCATCTAGTCTACTCTTCTTACACACTGGACAAAGCTCACCATCTGAATATAGAGGGATCATCAATTGATAACGAAGAATGACACGATACTCTACAGGCGTCATGCATTGTCCAAGCCCTTCCATTGGGATAGCAAGAAGAAAATCTTTGGCATGTTCTGACTGTACACATCCAATCACGGCTTTTTGTCTAGCTGACAACTCAAATTCCCTCTCAAGACCAGAACTAATCTTGTTGTAGTATGCTTCCGCCAAGACATGTTGGGGTCTGAAGGGGACGGTAGCAGTTGGAGCAAGATTACTGAGATCAAAATCAGGTATAGAAAGATGTAAACTAGCAATGGCAGTATCGAAAACATTACCCATAGGTGGAGTGTCACAACCTCGAAGAATGTGGTCCTGGAGATCCTTGGTTTGCGTACGTGAAGCTACGAAAGCAAACTTCATAACATCAGTGGCACAATAGATACCAAGTCCACCCATACGCAATGAGAGGGTTGCCATACGCCACTGTAGATCGCCAAAACCAGGGCCATCGGAAACCACAATATTTTGAAGGGCTGCACGAAGCTTGTGGTCAAACCATTCGGCTGTTTCCTGAACATAATCAGGGGGGCAAGTACGGAGAGCAAAGGTGAGTTTGGATAATCCCATACAAGAACGTAAAAGTGCCAACTCACACTGCAGATCCTTTAGCTGTGGTAATAAGTCCATAAGTTGAAGTGTCTTATCCATAGGTGAAAAAATCGTTTAGGGGCGGATATCCGATCTGCCAAAAAACGGAAAATATCGCGGATATTCGACCTCTTGTATCGGATTTTTGAGGTTTGGCAAATTCAAAAAACCTTCATCATCTGAAACTTTCTTCAATTGCTGAAAAACTGCTCTAGCCGATCGAAGAGTCCGCATAACAGCACACAATTCTCTTACACTCCTTATTTCACCAGAAACGGAAGAATTCACAATTCCCCTAATATCTTCAATACCCGAGAAATCCAATGGTTGTGGTAGAAGTATAGCTGCTGTAGTTTGATTCAAAAACTTCTGACTAATTTCTTCTCTAGTTTGACCAATAGGAAGATTTCCATTACGAGTAATAGAAAGACCCATTGAAGTAGAAGTAAATGAAGAAACTTGTGAACACACTGAATTCCATTCAAGAATTTCAAATGTTTCTTTCTCAATGTTGTCAGTTTCAAAAGAAATACAAGATGATTTCAAACATTTAACATATGTATGTACAATTGAGCAGGAAAAAAATGGCGGGTTTTTAATTGAAAAGAAACTACTGCATAGTTCCATTAGAAGAAGAAGAAGTAATCTCTTTAATTGGTTTTGTTGATAGTTTATCTTATCTTGAAAATAACTGATATATCCGAAATATATAGAAAATAATTAGTTTTGTTAATTTCCAGAAACAAAAACAGAGTAATTTTGTTTTCTTATCTTCAAAATATAATTATTTTTCTCTTAACCCACCACCAAAGTATCTAAAAGCTTCTAATAAAGTTGATGTGGAAGTTGTTTCCGATGATGGAAAGAAGAAAAGGGAAGAAAAAGAGGATGATTTTGAAGTTATGGATGAAGAAGAGAGAAGGGAATGGAGGAAAAAGATTAGAGAAGTAATTGATAAAAACTCTGATGTTGATGAAGTAACTGATCCAATTGAAAGAAAGAAGAAGATGGAACAGCTTCTTTCAGAATACCCACTTGTTGTTAATGAAAAAGATCCAAATTGGCCTGAAAATGCAGATGGATGGGGGTTTAATTTCATAAATTTCGATAAATATCGTTTTTTGCCGAATTATGCCGCGAATATCCGATAAATGCCGACCGGCATGGGGTGTTTTAATATCCGTTTATATGCCGTATGCCGTACCGTGCCGATCTCCAAAAAAACAGAAAATATCGCGAATATCCGGTCGGCAAGAACGATTTTTTCATCTATGGTCTTATCCACTCGTTGACGAACATTACCTACAATAAATGATGCATCAGTACTTACAGCCCCTCCAAGCAACTTAACCCCTCGCTGAGGACATGATATACCAACCGGAAATATATCTGGATAGGAGCAGTCAGGATCAACAGAAGGCCAGAACAACTCTGTCTTAGACACATTAAGCACGAGCCCAAGAGATGGTCCTCTTTCATGAATGATACGAATAGCTCTAGCCACATGTTCTGTACTATAAATTTAGAAAATTTTATTGATAAAAGATGAATTACACAAAGCTAGAGGAAAAAAGCGCTGCAAGCCCTTTTTTTTAATTTTTTTTTGAAAAAAATATTTTTTAACATTAAAAAACATCCAGTCAACAAAACATAATGTATGTTAGATTTTAGTTGACGACATTGTATAAATTGGGAAAACTTAAAAGTTTGGTGATGATTTTAAACCTAATTTAGTTTGTTGCATAAGTTGGGAATTCAACCCTACTTTGTTGCACAACTCGACAGTTTATCCAAGCTTGGAAGATGAACACGAGCCAAACAAAACTCAATGTCTGCCTCCACGACAAGCTAAAAAACACCTTGTAGCATCGAACAAGGTATGGACAAAACTCTATGTGGTAGTGCGCCCAAATGCTTAGAGCATCTGTTTCTCTCTTGATTTTTCAGTCTTCTTGATTGGTTCATAAGTGTAACACCCATGAGTTGGGGTTAGTCCCACATCGTCTAGAAAGTGGTTGTATTGGTAGTATATAGAGTTTAACCATACTCTAACTAATGTCAAGGCCTTTTGGGGTAAACCACATGGGTGAGCCCTGATCCAAAACCCTCTACTACTGGATATCCGCAGTGACTAAAGGGGGACAATATTGATGTTAGTGAGCGGTATGGTGCTCAACACACGGGATGAGCGAGGACGAAATCCCGGGGCGTTAGAATAAGTTAGCTAAACTTGTGAATATAAACAAGCTTTGCTCATAATGTTTTGGATTAATGACTATTAAATTCACATCTTAATATTTCTGAAATGTTAACTCAATCAAACTGTATTTCTTGGTAATTTGCCATTCACTTTCCTTTTCTCCTTCTTGTTGTTTGGTTTTGGGGTTTGTACCCGTTAACACGGTTCATAGAGAAATTCTTTGCTCCATAGCATGGTTCAAAGTAATTGAGTCCCCTATTCTGTTCTTGTGGTCCAGAATATTCCGAGAACATTTTCATTTTAGAAAGTACGCAAAAACATTCATTATACCAATTAATTTATATAAATTTATTCACAAAAATGTGTGTCTGCAGTCTGCACAATGATAGAAAAAAATGTACATGCATGTATAAAGAGGATCATACTCCCAAATCACACATATTATCAAAATAACTTTGTACATCAAGCATGTGTCAGTTGGGCTCAACTGGTAAAATCTTTGGGTGATGATATCAGAGCTTTAGGGTTCAAACCCTGCCAGCATTACCGAGTTATACTGATCTCATTAAAAACAGGCTTACCACAACATTTTTTGCGAATGAGCCTGTGGCTCAATGGTAGCACCCCCAATTAAACATGTAGTTAGTAGTTACACCAACTGGATCTCCAGTAAGGATAGAGATAGGAGACTAATGACTACTTTGCCAGTGAAGCATAATTGAACAACTAATTTGCCAGTGACTTGCATAACATAATCATGTTTCTGGAGCTTGGCCAATTAAAAGGCCCAAGACGCCCGATATCTTAATCCATATTAAAGCTAGCCATGCGACAAAGTTGGAACTTAGGGCTCGTTCGGCAAATTAGGAGAAGTTCGGAAGGAGTTTCCGGGAAAGTAGCAGTTTAAGAAATGAGAAAGGAGAAAGAAGAAAGCTAATAAAGAAAACTTCTTTAAAAATTCCTTTCCCAACTTATGGAAAGTACTTTCTATATGGAGTAGAATTTTTTGTATGTAATACCTATGAGTTGGTGTTAGTCCCACATTGCCAAGGAAGTGGTTGTATTAGTAATATATAGAGCTTAACCAAACTCTAACTAATGTCAAGGCCTTTTGGGGTAAACCACATGGGTGGGCCCTAATCCAAAACCTTCTACTGCTGGATATCCGCAGTGACTAAAGGGGGACAATATTGACATTAGCAAGCGGTATGGTGCTCGACGCACCGGGATGAGCGAGGACGAAATCCCGGGGCGTTACAGTTGGTATCAGAGCCGACGACGGGTCGCCTGTTGCAGGTGGGAAGTACGCTGGAAAGGCCCAGGGAGCGCCAGGTACTTGTCTCACTTGGCAGGAAACGTCGGAGATTTTGGGACTGTACTGAGTGTACTGCAGAGCAGAGGACGGCTCTATTTCTAAGGTGGTGAGATTGTAACACCCATGAGTTGGTGTTAGTCCCACATTGCCAAGGAAGTGGTTGTATTGGTAGTATATAGAGTTTAACCATACTCTAACTAATGTCAAGGCCTTTTGGGGTAAACCACATGGGTGGGCCCTAATCCAAAACCCTCTACTGTTGGATATCCGCAGTGACTAAAGGGGGACAATATTGACATTAGCGAGCGGTATGGTGCTCGACGCACCGGGATGAGCGAGGATGAAATCCTGGGGCGTTAGATCTCATCAAGTTTCTTTGAAACAAGCACTAAAGTTTTTTGTTTTTTTTTTTCGCATTCATAGTTGACGGTTATTATTTTTTTTATTTTATTAATATGATAAGCTCAACGAATTACACAAAAGTAGAGGACAAACGTGCTACAAACTGCGCGGCAAGTCCTTTCTGGATAGCAAACCCGATTCTCCTAAATACATATTCGTTCGAACCTGCAGTCATCACGTTGCTATTCATAGTTTTTTTTTTTTTTTTTTTTTTTGCTGCAATTAGCAAGGGGTTAGGCAGACCCCTACCAGTTTATAGAAAAAATAATAAAAAGAAATGTTTACAGATCCACTACAGACATCACTATCTTCATAGTTGTTCTTATTTGTTGTTATCGAGGTTTTGATCAGATCATGTCGACCAAGAAGATAACACTTAAGAGCTCAGATGGTGAAGCCTTTGATGTTGAAGAGGCAGTTATTCTTGAATCTCAAACTATCAAACACATGATTGAAGATGCAATGCGCTGATAACGGCATCCCTTTGCCTAACGTGACATCAAATATCTTGGCTAAAGTGATCGAGTACTGCAAGAAGCACGTTGAGGGTGGTCAGTCGTCTACAGAAGAACTCAAGAGTTGGGATGCTGATTTTGTTAAAGTTCATCAAACAACTCTTTTTGATTTTATATTAGCTGCAAACTATTTGAATATCAAGAGCCTCTTGGATCTTACTTGCCAAACTGTTGCTGACATGATCAAGGAAAAAACCCCAGAGGAAATTCGCAAGATTTTTAATATTAAGAACGATTTTACTCCTGAGGAAGAAGAAGAAGTTCGCAGAGAGAATCAATGGGCCTTTGAGTGATGATCGTACTTTATTAGTTTAACCTATAGTTTAGTCATGGTTGTTTGTTAGGGGTAGGGTTTAAAGTTTTCTAAATTCTAATTACATTAGAGTTTATAGTTTTTTGTTGGTCGTTTATAATTTACATACATGCAAATTTCAATGAGTTGTAAAGTATATAAATTGCCATATGGAAAAAATTTCATCAAATTAGTCCATTCAATTAATTTGTTTATACCTGCAGATTTCATGAATTTGTTTATCTTGATAATTAATTTGTGGAGTGGATTCACTGGCGCGAGCTGATGAGCATGCTGGTCTTATAATTTTTATTTGGCTTTGCAACTTGACAGTGCACCACAAGGTGCATGGTGATCGGTGTATGTAACTGAACCATTTTTACCTTGTAAAAAATAAGGGTTTTATGGGTTTTGTTAGAACTGACAGTGCACCACAGAGAACATGTGAATGTAAAGGTTTTCATGGTTTTTTTTTTTTTTTTTTTCCGCTAAATGGGTTGGTTTTGTTAGAACTTTAAAACATAACTACAAACATCCATTAGGATTCCAGAGACAGACTGTCATGTTGCCTTGTGCAATCTCCTGCATCCTCGTTATACTTTGCTTATATTCCAGCTGTATTATCTTTACTACTTTATAAGCGGCCTGTAGTTAGCTACAGTAAAAGCCCTTGTAATATCCCACTAATTTATTTAGAGCAATCCCAATGGGAGGACATTTTAGAAGGGCAGTACTATGAAATGCCCTCTCAGCCAAAAATCCTTTGCCAATGGAACGATGGGTCAAACATACAACGGTCGTTAGAAGTTCTAATGGCATTTGAGAGGGAAATAGAGTGCCATCCAAAATGCCATGTTAATGGCATAAGACGGAAGACAGTGTTTCGGTTCAACACTTTTTCGGAACTGTGTGTTCCGTCTTATACACTTTATCCTCATTTTGAACTTGAAGTTCCGTCTTATAAACTAAACTTGTATTAAAAAACCGGAAACCACAGCTCTGTTTTATAAAAACCGGAAACCATTGGTAAAATTACCGAAACTTTAAGTTTTGTCTTATATTTGATAATTACCGGAACTTTGAGTTCCGTCTTATAAACCATTTAATTGTCATAAACTGACATTTCCAAAATTTTCCATTGGCAGAACGTCGCAGGGGTTTCTAACTACCATGGGTAGAAGGTGATTTTAAATATGGTTTTGCTTATGTGGCACCTACGTGGAAGGCACCAACCTGCCCTCCATTGGGATTGCTCTTAGGGATATGTTGGAGATAGGAATGAGTTATGGCACGTGCATATTTAAAATCATCAAGAACCCCTTTGAATTCAATTAAAATAACCCTCTTTGAATTCAATTAAAAAAAACCTTTTGATCTTGTTTGTAGTTTTTCTTCCGACAAGCTAATGATAAAGTCATTATCTTAGGAGGAATTCCAATCGAACCACTTTAGCTGTGAATGATCAATTCCTAAATTACCCACATAAGTTTCTTCATTCTCTCCATCGTCGACGAACACTGGCAACCGAATTGGCAATCCTAATTCCATCATCTCTGAACAATCTACAACCTTGATTCCATCATCTCTGAACTAATCACATTCTCTACCAACAACAAATGGAAATTTGCGTAAATAAAATTCCAATATACTTACCCCAAACTCCAAATATCACCATCACAACCATCATATACTCCATGATTCAAATCATTATTAATTCTTTCTAGACTCGTAAGCAATTGTACCAACATATGAATTACATGGATCCGTTGTTTGTGCAAGAATTCTACTTATCCCAAAATCATCAATCTTAACTTGTTTTCTTGAATGGTCTCGATGAACAATCTTACAACGATGAAGATAATGAATACCACATAAGATCTGATGAGCTAGATCGGTAAGTGATGGTTCATGATGTATATGAGTTCCTTCAAGCTATATATCCATTATCCATATGTTCTAAATAGAACTTGAATTTCCCCTTATCAAACATACCACGACACTTTACAGTATTAGGAAAATCAACGGTTCGAAGGATTTCGATTTTTCTGCAGGACAACGTACAAAATCCTCGTGATTAAATTTTAATTTTTCTACAGATCGAGATCCTCAATTACCGTATTATACATGTGGCGCAATATTAAACCTTCGATTTAATCGACCACTAAATTATTGACACGTGGAATGATAATTTCTCGTTTTTTGAGTTTTAAATATTTTCCTATGAAAGGTTAGTTTGGTCATTAAAAACTATGGATGTCTTGACTTTGGTCAACTGGTTGACTGACAGTCAAGTGACGAAAAATGGACAATTTACTAATAAATGATAAAGATTGGACAATTACATATCTTCTAGAGAGACCAAATACAAAATAACCCTTAAATAGTTTCCTCGATACGAAGTCGGGTTCAAGAATCTATTTTTTTAACCACATCTATTTTTTCGATTGTTCAATAGATAAATGTTAACAAAATAAATCAAATCTTTTCAAAAAATAAAAAATAAAATCAGTCACACTGATTTAATATTTTTGGTATATGGTATATTTGGCAGACTTATACCAAGGAAATCTTTTATACTCTATTAAAGCAGAAAATACCCCTAAGAAAATATCTCTTTAATTAGGCTATCAATTAAATTAAAATTGATAGCCTAATTGAAGAGAATTTTGATTAAGTTTGAGTATATTTCTAATTACGCAAAAGTGGACCACCATCACAGATATAATTAATCAAGCCCAATTAGACCAAATCATGGGCATAATTAAGTCCAATAAAAAAAAATTAAAAAGTATACGCAATCCCAATTATAATCAAGTCCAGCCCGTACCCAGTTGGACTATATCACAAGCATAATTAAGCCCAGTCAAAAATATTAAAAGTATACCCAATCCCAAATATAATCAAGTCTAGCCCGTACCCCTAAGAAAATACAGTAAAACCTCGATAAATTAATAGCCTTGGGACTGGAGAAAATTATTAATTAAACGAGATATTAATTCATCGATTAATTAATAAACTTAATTTACATAATTAACAGTATATTTTCATGTATATCTTTTTTTTTTGGGGGGGGGGGGGGGGGGGGCTAACATGATGAAGCTGGACAATCGTTCTATTCTAGAACCCGTTCCACGAAAAGAAGTAGTAAAATCGATAATGATATTAAAATAATTTCTTCTTGCAATACAAAATACAACACCAGATCAACTCATCACACTATAAAAATTCAGAGACGAGGTTCACACCAAAATCAATTTTGAGAAAAAAAACAAACAACAATTGACTTTTATTATCAAAAAAATATAAAATATATTTATATATCAAAAAAATATTAATATATATATAAGTTGGGCCTTCAAGGATTTTTCTAAAATGTATTATCTAATAAATTTAGCGAAATATTAATTTATCAACCTATGCCCAAGTTGGGACCAGCCAGAAATATTATTTAAAGGAGATAATTAATTTATCGGGTATTATCTTATCGAGGTTTTACTATATCTCTTCAATTAGGCTGAAATTGATAACCTAATTGAAGAGAAATTCATTCAATTTTGGGTATTTTCGTAACTACATAAAATAAATAAAAATGGGTCAATATGTAATTTCACATCTTAAATACAACCACTTTCATAAGTAACCCTAACTCGAATTCTTTATAGGCAGTAAACCAAATTATCACTACTAGATCCATACCAGTAATTGACTACCATTGATAAAATGCCCTAACTCGAATTTCTATCAATTCAACAATTTTAACTTCAATAGGTTTACCAGTAATCTTTTTTGAATAAGTAGTTAAATAATTATCTAGTGGAAGTAGTGATTTACAAGTATCTCCAAGATTTACATTGAAATCATCAGATGATTTACTACGTTTGTACAACTTCTCCATCTTCCTCTTGACTCAAAGTCTATGTCTGCTTATATGCTTATATTTGATCCATGTATATTTGATGCTCGTTGAAGATCTCTCAACGACACAAATCAAAACTCACCAATATTTTAAGTCAAATGTGCAGGTATGCAATTAAGTTTATTAATAAGATCATTAATATTATTAATATAATATTATTGTGGACACACATCAAACATGTTTGTGATGGTCATTTTCAAGTACATTCTCAACTTGACAAAAAGTATATTTTGTAGGAATATGGAGAACCAGTAATCTATTTCCTTTCCTTGCACGTAGTAGACATTAACAAAAACTAAATGAAAATCGAAAATAACCTCCAGTAAAGATGATATAATCTTCAATACATTTCAATGGTGGGGATATGAAGGGGACCCAAGTAGCAGTAAGACCTGCAATATCATGAAATTTGAGTTTTCCTTAATTTGTGATCTAATGTATGTAAATGTGTTGCAGATGGGACTATATCAAAAAATATCGCAAGATTCACACAGACATGGATCGTATGGTTGCCTTCCGGAAAGGCTTAATTACATGGGCCAAAGGGGATCTCTTCACATTACAAATAAGCCATCTTTATTATCATAATAGTTTACTAAATATTTCGAATTTTCAGGATGTTAACTGTTACAAGCAATTAAGAGACGCTCGACTAGTAATGGACTACTGTGAAAAGATTGTTTCCCAAAGTGAAGTCTCAACAACCGAGCCAGACCAAATTCTAATTGAAACTTTGAGAATTGAGAGTGCTGCAAAATCCCACTCAATCTCTTAGATATTTTCAACTATTTTGGGTTTAATTTTTCATGTATATATAATAATCATTCAATTTCAATACTCAAAGATTTATAATAATTCTAAATGAAATCATAGCAGATCATAGACTTTTGAAACGGGCTAAACAAAATATTACAAGTTACAAACCAAAAGCAACATAAAACCCCAAAAATAAACTCAAACAATCAGATTCGCCCGTGCATTGCATGGGCCTAAGGACTAGTCTTTATTATTTGTAAAACCAGGTCAAATTATCTTTAATAAATTGTATTTAGAATTTCGAGTTTTAATGAGTATTTTTGCTCATCAGATGTTGTTTCTTAATAACATTGAAAAATGCTATGCTTTTTTTTTAGACTTGGGAGTTGTTGGGTCTTCTTTTTCAACATTTACTTCTTCTACAAAATATATTTCTTCCCCATCACTCATTTCTCCATGAATTGTTGTATTATCTTCTTCAAAATGCATTTCTTTTTAAAAACTATTACTTTCCTAAAATCTATAGGTTCATTATCACCTATTTTTTCAAAGAATCGACATGGAGGGAAAAATTATAATAAGAAAAAGTGTGTAAAGGAAAAGACAAAAATAGAAAGAATGAAGGGCTATAGAAGGTTATCAACATTTAACATTTGGGGAGGTGTATTTAAGAAAACCAGATTTTTATCTTTAATTTTTTTAAAATCGATTTTTCAAAATGGGGTCTGTTTTTAGAAAATGGGGTCTGCCAATAGAATTTGCCAACTGTAAACAGAGCGGAGGTAAAGATTGTTGGTGATTACGGCTATGTTTTTCAATCTTTCTTAAATGCATTCGGCAGCAGCATGCACAACTTGTATTAACCTCTCTTAAATTCTACCTTCACCCACCCTATACAACATATATATCTTCTTCTTCTGGTAAGATCTATATGAGGGGGGCATCTCAAATGGTTCGGCTAAAATAGAACGTCCAACTTAGCTTTTACACCTTCAAACCATACATTTTACAAGTTCTTATTATACAAGCTCAAACATAACCCAAATGGTGTGGTGTAAAAATTAGGGGTGGCAACCAATTCAGGCTCGGTCAATCAGGTTGGCGGGTCGGTAACCCAAGACCTGAACCTGACCTGTTAAAATATTTAGGTTGAAACTCTAAACCCGAACCTGACCTGTTAGGTTAGCAGGTCGACCTGAACCCGACCTGATTTAAACTTTTTCTTCGGTTTAAAATCTTATTCAGTAATTCACTTCTTCTCTATCAAAACCCTAAGAGAGAAAGAAGAGAAGACAGAGAAACAAAGACGAAAATATTACTTCACTAGAATATTGATACATCATCCATTTAGGCCACTTTACTTTTTGATATTGAGATTTGGAGGTTGATATTGATTTATGATTTTTCAAGCAACTTTACTTTTTGATGGTTTATAACAATTAGAGTTTTTTTTCAAGCAATTAGATGATTTACCTTGCTTTATAACAAGGTTGACTAATCTGTTGAACCTTCTTCTAGAATGAATAACTCTTTTTAGTTGCAAAGCTTTTATATTATGCTTCAATGTCTCTAGATCCTCAAGTGTTGCACTAATATTTTTTTAATTTTCAATCTTTCTCCGATTCTCTATAAAAAGAATTACTTGTCTTTGGTTCATGAAAGAAATCTTGAGAATCAAAGAAGTTCTGTCATTCTTGTTGTGACTTCCATGACTGATCCTATTTGAAAATATTTTCCATCAATGTCAAGATTGAAGCAAATCTCAGGAGCTAAATTGTGAAGACCTTCTTTAATGGTTCATGAATACTAGAATTCGGCAAAGCTAAATGTTTATGAACAAAAGTGGTCAAGCAAGATCTCACAAAATAAAGTTTAGGAATTCAAGTATCTCTTCTTCTTTGTTTCTTTCTTTCTAGATAGTAACTGGTGATGAATAAAAATAAATAAAAATAAATGGGTTTCGGGTTGACCTGACAGGTCTATGACTAAAACCTGAACTTGACCTAATATAGAAACAGGTCAATCAGGTTGACCTGATACAAACCGAAAATCCAAAACTACTTGACCCAAACCAGGTCGGGTTTCAGATCAGCAGGTCAGATTGCCACCCCTAGTAAAAATAAAGTAAATTTTTGCATCGTACATCATGAAGCCCAAACCCAAACCACAAATAAGTTGTGGCCTGTCGGTTGAAATTTAAAAATAAAACCACAAAAGAGTTGCGGTCCGCAAGAGAGTTGGATTTGGTAAATTGGGCTTGGGCTTTCGTCGTACAGCAAGAAAGTTGCGGTCCGGTTAAAATTTAAATTGAAACTGATACAAATTACTAGGCAAATATACTATTGAATGCGGAATTAAACAATAGCAATAAATAAAGATGAACAAAAACACAAGATCTCGAAAAAAACTATCTTCTTTACTGAATATTATAAAGATTACAAGAATCTCTGCCTCACAACACTCTCTAGACAAACTAAACCTTAGTTGTCTCAATATTTCTAAACACACTAAACCTTATTGGTTTCTCTAAACAACTAAATAAGTTGTTTCACTATGTTTTGGTTTATGCCAAAACAGCAATCTAAACAAACTAAACACTAGCTTGTTTATCTATCTTGAAATAAGTAAGCACTACATGTTTCTCTCTCTATCTTTTGGTTTATGCCAAAACATATATTTATAGGCCTTGGACAATTTCTAGTTGGCCAAGGATTTTCTTTTTCCTGAAATTCCCTCCTTTATGGAACAAAGAAACATATTTAAGGTTTTCTTTTCCTTGTCCTACAAGGAAAAGAACTACTAAGTTTCTAAGTAGGATACACCTGTATCATGGCTCCCCCCTTTACGAACTTAAACTCTCGTTTAAGCTAGAAACGGAGATAGGAGAACTCAAGAGCTCCCTGGACTTTACTGAATCATCCAACTTTGCTTGGAACTTGACCTGCACGCCCAATACGAAACACTGTTTGTTTTCTACTTCGTGTCCTAGTCATCTTGCCCTCCAATATGCAATCTTCTTTGAATGGCTCCTCTCGATCACCATCATTATCTTCTTGATTAGAAAACAAACTTTTTTGTTTCTGCTTCGGGTTGACTTGATACTGCGAAGTGGATGTCACCACCTCAGATTTCTTTGATTCTGTTTCTGTCATCTTTTTTGTTTTTATCTTCTTAGAATCTTCTAATTGAAACCGGCACGAAGTGGTTTGACATCAATTTTGTGACAAAGTGTCTTTGGTTATCTCGCCTTGAATTCATTGTTAGGAAAATCAAGATGTACGCACATTCGTCTCGTGTCCGTGTCTCTATGTCGTTTGTCTTAGTCTGTTTTGGGTACTGGACGTACGTACCTAGTTAGGACGTTCGTACGTCCATTGAGGCAGCAAGCTTCCTTTTGGTCAGGACGTACGTACGCTGTTAGGACGTTCGTACGTCCAAGCAGACAGCAAACATGTTTTCGTCAGGACGTACGTACCTCTTTAGGGCGTTCGTACGTCCAAGCAGGCAGCGAACGTTCACAATGTGGATTTCATCAATTCCGGCCCATTTTGTGTGTGTTCCAACCCTAAGTATAAATAGGGTTTCTATTCCAAAGGACAAGTTAGTTCTTTGGCCGTCCAATTCATCTCTAGTCTTGGAGTTTGTTTAGGTTTTGGTTTAGGTTGTTTTGGTGATTGAACTCATCTTCTTCTTCCCCATTCATCTTCTTCTTCCTTCTTCCCTATTCATCTTCTTCTTCATTGTTGAATAGTGATTTAGCTTCGAGTCTTCTTGTGTGTTCATCAAGAAGTCGAGTATCCTTGTGTGTCCATCAAGGAACTCTGGTGTAAGCTTGTTTCATAGTTCGGCTTCGAGTCTTCTTGTTAGTTCATCAAGAAGTCGAGTGTCTTGTGCGTACATCAAGGTGCTCTGGTGAAGTCAAGGTGTTAGAGATAACCAGGAGTGTCAACTCGCAGTGATTGCAGGTAGTTGATAGGTTTGTACATCTCTTTTCATCTAGTGGATTATTTGTTGTCGAGAGGACAACCGTGGACGTTTCCCTTATTGGGTTTTACCACGTTAAAAATTTCTGTGTGTTATTTACTTTCTGCATATTGTTTGATTTGTTTTGAATATTCAACTGTTATATTAGCACTATTTGTAGTTTCTCAATTGGTATCAGAGCTTGCAGATCATGTTGCATGTCTGAATATATTGTTAATAAAAAAAAAGGGGGTTGTTGGTTATTCCTTCTATTTTTTTTGTTTTATTTATTTACTCCATGTATGTGTTGTTGGATGCATCTTTTCTGAGATATTGGTTTAAATTCAATTGTCTTAAATAAGTTGCAATATGTTTGGGTGTTTTCTCCTTCTGAACCCTTAAGTATGTTTTGGTATGTATCATGCATTTTTCCTCGCTTGTTTGCACAGTGCACGGCATGCTTGCATAATGGGAGTTTTTGGAAACCACTTACATATTCCTTGAGCTCATAGAACTTCTCTATCTCTCGAGTATTTATGTGATCTTGAGCTATCTCTCCTTTGTTTTGGTTAATGTTCATCTTGTTGTTAGTGTTATTGAACATTCTTATCTTCCTTTTACAACTCTTGTTAGTGGTCAATGACTCACTTTATCCCCAGCCATTTGATTGTCTTTGAAGAAATATCAGTTGGCTAAGAACCCGTTGGGGTTGTGAGGGTCATGCTCTGACGGATGCACTCAAGAGATGTTAGTTCTTGTGTTGCACGTTATCATGGTATTGCACTTCTTGAGTTTGTGTTTGTCAAAAAGATGTAGGCTACACCCTACCCTCGTGTATTTGAAAAGATGGAGGCAAAAATCCCTCCCACGCGGGAATGACATTAGAGTGATGTAGACTAAACTCCACCACATGCGGCAAAATAAAAATCCAAGCGCATATTCATTGTTTTTTTTTTATGTAAGGCATACAAAGTTTATATTCCTTTGCCTTTTTAATGTCTTGGTTTTCATTTGAAAGATCATATTTATATATTTATATTCGTTTGCCTTCTACTCATAACGTTTGTTTCAAAGGGGGTTGAAGTTTGTTTCTTCTATGCTCACTTACTAATCTAATCGTATGTCTCTTGTTGATGGTTCTACATTCTAGGTCTTCAAAGGGTGTGTTCTAGTGGTGAACTTTCTCTCTCTTTATGCATTGCATTGCATCTACACACACCGAGGTTTAGTTTATGATGCACTTCAATTCTCTTATTTGTTCAATCTTTTGCTTATCACCATATATTGCCTCTTATTTTTGTACGGATTGGGATTGGCTACTGTTTTTGGTAGTTCATGATGTATTCCTCTTCACTTCTATGGTACATCGGTTCTTTTCCTTTTATCTTCTTATTATGGTTTGTGTTGTTAGTTATTAGGTTTGTCTTTCTGCTATTAAAGTTAGTCCTTAAGGTTAGTCTTCACATGGTTGGATATGGGTTGTTAGTTTTGTCGTTAAAATTGATTCTTAGATATGGTGCAGCCTCTATTTGCTATTGTTTGTGTTTGGTTCTTCATTATCCTAGTCTAACAAGTTTAGTGCGATTCTCATTGCTTGGTTGTTATCGTGTGCACACTTCATGATTCTGCACACCATGTGTTCGATAAAATGTCTACATGGGTATTCTCACATTTCTTGTGCTAGGTTCGCCATTTCTCTTACATTTGTTAGTTTGGTTAATGTTGTGTTTATGCAGGACATGCCTCCTAAGCGCGCTCGGACTACTCCCACCAAAGAAACACCCGGTTCCAAGGGTGCTTCGTCATCGGGCACACGTCCTCCTCGTGCTTGAAGGAGTAGAGGCGCCATTCCTTTGGATTCTTGTAGATGTTCTTGCTGAAAGTGTTTATGGCTTACTCTATTTTGGTTCTATTCCTTGGTAATTCTTTTCAGTCGGTGTTTCATTGACATACTAAGGTAATAGTTCTCAATTTGTTTTAAGAAGGCTACAAGGTATGCATAAGCATATTTTGGTGATGAAATCATGTTATTGGTGTATTCGGTTGTCATGATTTATATTGATTCATGTTTTCTCATAGGTTCTCATCATACTTTTCTATGTTGGGCTAATATTCTTGAATTACCTTGTTGGCTAGCTGGTGTTTAATTAAATGCTTATGAGACTTGCCTATCCTCTTATTGTTGCTTCTTGTGCCTGGTTGATCCTATTTTTTTTCTGCAATAGGTTTGATTAGATGTGTTCTTGGTAGTCTTCTGCAATAATCCTCATGCAATGGTTTTGGGCCACCACTGTTCTACTTTGGGATGCATATGCTCAGTTTGGTCATCTATTGTTAGCAATTCTCTTCTATTGACTCTCTAATCTTTCTGACAATGTGTGGCATGTCATCGGAGTCTTAGTGTTTTGGCAGGAAATTTACTCTGAAGTTGGATTGTTGCTTTGTGACTTGGTGACATCGATAATCCTTGCTCATTCTTCAGTTAAAGTTTTTTTTTTGAGCTTGATGATTGTCTATCTTGTTTGGCATATGTTGGACTAATTTTTTGGTTTCACTAGGGGTGGGCTTACAGGTTTATTCCTTTTATGTCTCTATTCCATTGTGTTTGGGATAATATTTTCTTATCCTTGTTTATAAGATTCTCTAATTCTTTTTTGTGGTTGGATGAGTTGTCTCAGGAACATCTACAGATTGGATTTCCCCATGGATTCTCAATGGATTTTCTTATACTTTACGTATCTTTTTCTGCAGATACTCATATTCCTGTAGTTTTGTCATGGGATATTGTTGGATGTGTCTAATATGCATGGTTTCCCTATTCTCTTTCATATCTCCTACTAACTATTGTTTATCTCTTCTTCTTTCTCTTTTCGCATATTCTTTTCTTGCACATTTCTCCCAGGTTTGACTATTTGGTTCTTGGTCTTTATTGTACCTTCCCAATTTCATCAGGTATGGTATTTCTTCCTTTTTGTTTGTTTCCTCTTTTTCTCTAGATATCTTGCTACTATGAAGTCGTTTCTCTGGAATCTATCTCAGGTGGTTATGGTCGGTTGTTTAAAGTGATATTCTAGTGAATCATTTGTTCCGATTGTTGGTGTCTGACTCTTTCTTCTATGTATAGGATTCTCTTGGTTTCTATCAGGGATTCATGTTATGTTTTCTTTTCTTCCCTCTGTTACCTATATAAGTATTCAGTGTCTTGTGTCTGTGTTGGTACTCTTTCTTCTTCATTTATAAGCCTAGATTTCTCTCATGTTTTTTAAGTTTTGTGTGTCATGGATTCTAGATTTATGGTATGGTTTTCTCTTTACTCTCTTCTACCCTTGTATGATTGGTTCTTTGTGTGCTTCAAATATCCTTATTTGGTTAGTTTGTTCTAGGTGCATCTTTCTCATATGCATTGCATTTAGGTGACGCTTTTGTTTAGGGGGAGAATTCTTTGTATTGACGTCGTGTTAACAAGTGTTTATTTTATGACTTCCGTTGCATATCTTTTTTGTTGTTAACATGATTGTTCTCTTACTTTTCTTCTTTAATCTTATTTGTTATGGTTTGGTATTTATCTTTTCTCTTTCTTTTGTTACCTTGCTTCATTTGTGACAAAAAGGGGGAGATTTATGACTCTAATTACTAACAATCGTCTTCTTGTTGTTAGGTTATTTTTGGGTCATGTTTCAGGTATGCTACACGTATGGGGGAGTTGCTCATGAAGTTTGGAGCTCATGAAGTATGGGGGAGTTGCTCGAAGGAACTTCTGTTGAATCATTGATTGCTTCCGTTCGATCTCTGATGGTTAAAGCATCTTCCTAAAACTGGATAACAAGAATTGGTGACTTGTTATGTGTTTCTATCTTGAGTGATTTTGTAGGCATGTTTTATAAATGCCATGGTTTGGGATTGTAAGCACGTTTTATAAGTGCTATTAGAGTCATAGGTTTTTGTCACAAAAGTCAATGTCAAAGGGGGAGATTGAAACCGGCACGAAGTGGTTTGACATCAATTTTGTGACAAAGTGTCTTTGGTTATCTCGCCTTGAATTCATTGTTAGGAAAATCAAGATGTACGCACATTCGTCTCGTGTCTGTGTCTCTATGTCGTTTGTCTTAGTCTGTTTTGGGTACTGGACGTACGTACCTAGTTAGGACGTTCGTACGTCCATTGAGGCAGCAAGCTTCCTTTTGGTCAGGACGTACGTACGCTGTTAGGACGTTCGTACGTCCAAGCAGACAGCAAACATGTTTTCGTCAGGACGTACGTACCTCTTTAGGGCGTTCGTACGTCCAAGCAGGCAGCGGACGTTCACAATGTGGATTTCATCAATTCCGGCCCATTTTGTGTGTGTTCCAACCCTAAGTATAAATAGGGTTTCTATTCCAAAGGACAAGTTAGTTCTTTGGCCGTCCAATTCATCTCTAGTCTTGGAGTTTGTTTAGGTTTTGGTTTAGGTTGTTTTGGTGATTGAACTCATCTTCTTCTTCCCCATTCATCTTCTTCTTCCTTCTTCCCTATTCATCTTCTTCTTCATTGTTGAATAGTGATTTAGCTTCGAGTCTTCTTGTGTGTTCATCAAGAAGTCGAGTATCCTTGTGTGTCCATCAAGGAACTCTGGTGTAAGCTTGTTTCATAGTTCGGCTTCGAGTCTTCTTGTTAGTTCATCAAGAAGTCGAGTGTCTTGTGCGTACATCAAGGTGCTCTGGTGAAGTCAAGGTGTTAGAGATAACCAGGAGTGTCAACTCGCAGTGATTGCAGGTAGTTGATAGGTTTGTACATCTCTTTTCATCTAGTGGATTATTTGTTGTCGAGAGGACAACCGTGGACGTTTCCCTTATTGGGTTTTACCACGTTAAAAATTTCTGTGTGTTATTTACTTTCTGCATATTGTTTGATTTGTTTTGAATATTCAACTGTTATATTAGCACTATTTGTAGTTTTACACTAATTCAAGGACACAAGAACTTTACCTAGCTTTCTGTACTGCGAATGAGTTAAGACCATAACCACTGAAAACTCCACCAAGGAATCGAACTTTGCTCTTGATACCAACATGATACAAATTACTAGTCAAATATACTATTGAATGCGGAATTAAACAATAGCAATAAATAAATATGAACAAAAATACAAGATCTCGAAGAAAATTATCTTCTTTACTGAATATTATAAAGATTACAAGAATCTCTGCCTCACAACACTCTCTAGACAAACTAAACCCTAGTTGTCTCAATATTTCTAAACACACTAAACCTTAGTGGTTTATCTAAACAACTAAATAAGTTGTTTCACTATGTTTTGGTTTATGCCAAAACATCAATCTAAACAAACTAAACACTAGCTTGTTTATCTATCTTAAAACAAGTAAGCACTACATGTTTCTCTCTCTATCTTTTGGTTTATGCCAAAACATATATTTATAGGCCTTGGACAATTTCTAGTTGGCCAAGGATTTTCTTTTTCCTGAAATTCCCTCCCTTATGGAACAAAGAAACCTATTTAAGGTTTTCTTTTCCTTGTCCTACAAGGAAAAGAACTACTAAGTTCCTAAGTAGGATACACATGTATTAGAAACTGCAATAGAGTTGCGATCTAAAGCATTTATTCACGATACCACAATAGAGTTGCAGTACGGTGGGTAACTCACCATTGGGGAGCAAAAAGTGTAAACCAAATGCTATTATACATTTAGCCCAACCATTGGAGATGCCCTAAGATGGTTATCTTCTCAAGTTAACAACTCTATTCAAAGCCTCCATGTTTTTCTCTTCCACATATGGTTTCAAAGCTAGTGTACGTTGAAAGGGAATAAAAATAATCCCAATGAAAATACAGAGTTTTAATCCCAATCAAAATACAGAGAGTTTTCTAGCGAGACTTGATAGCATACAAGTTGTGGTTGGTATTGGTGTGGATGAAAAACAATACAATTTTGTTGAGAAAGATATCTATTTGATCACTGTCGATCACCATAGTCAATAAAGATGAGCTCGTTACAACATTTGGTACACTTTACCATATTCATATTATGAGGATCAAATGGCTCTCTTGATGACAATGAGTATATATATAACAATTAAAAAAGGCCTAAGGTAAGTGTTTTTCTTTTTCTTTTTCTCTGCATTTTGATTAATTAAGAATTTGAGATAAATAGATTTCTTAACATATATATATATGCAGACCACCCTGCCTTTATGCAGACCACCCTGCCTTTCATACCAAGTCATCACCATACTCGGTTTTCCGATCTAAGGAGGCCCAAAGCAATTGCTTATGCTCAGAGCTGGCAGTTGACAAACTTCCTAGTTTACTAGGATTGCGTATTCAATACAAATTCCTAATTTAAGTTTTGGTCTGTACTGTTAGCCTCACCTTAATATATAATATATATATATATAAAGGAAATACTTTTGTGAATACTAGGTTTTAAATGGTTGTTCCATCTCTCTCTACATTGCTTGCCTATCCTACTTCCACCATATTGCGAGAGATTTTTTTTTTTTAACAATAAATATTTTATTGATAAACTCAAAGAATTACACAAAAGTAGATGACAAACGTGCTACAAACTGTGCTGCAAGTCCATTCTGAATAGCAAACCCGATTCTCCTAAATACATATTCGTTTGAACCCACAATCATCACGTTGTTATCCATTACAACATGATGGATAGAAATACTGCGAGAAATTGTTGCCTAGTTCACCAACCTGATTAATTCCCTACAAAATCCGGCTACTTGAATGATTATATAGAATGATGAAGGATAAACCAAGTGCAAAAATGTCACATCAAGATAGCATTAGGGATTTACAGTTCCATAACAAAACTACCAAATAAGTAACCATAATATGTGTTGGCCATGTCCTTCGCTTGCCACTTGGCTTTACCCCTCTTGTATGTCATTAAAAACTAAGAAAATCGTTAACAACATGAATTAGATTTACCTATCTTCTTCGTCACTTCACGGTCCTTTAACTCCAATAGGGATGTGCCGTTTTTCTAAGTTTGTCACACTTTTCCGAGGAATTGTTTGTTTGTAGTTATGCATGGATAATATTGTTGGAGAAATTTAGAAACATGCATTTGAGTCTGATCTTGCGTTATTGCCTTATTTTCAGTACTTTGCAGAGAATTCGAGTAACTTTCATTTGAAATGCATCCATGTCGCCTTTTCTGACAACTAATATTGAACCAACTACATCACAGTTAGAATTTCCTTACACGAATATATTGAATAAAACAAAAGATGAAACTGATATAACATAATCAAAATTCGATATTACCATTTAAATGATACTGATCAAAGTATCGAAAAGTCTTGAGCGATTACTCTTTGAAACGACTCATTTTCATTGAAAAAAACTTGCCACCAACCATGTATTGGGATCAGACCTGTGACCTTAGTGTTTTGAAGTAAAATGTTGCACAACCATCTTCATCTATCGAAAGAGAGATAACTCATAAGAAATAGAAAATGAATCTTTCACTATAATAAATATGTATATATATCGCAAGAATACAAGTAAAATAGTAATTAATACATAAATAAAGATAATTTTAAGACTGGTGACCAAATTGATACAATAAAAACTACCAAATTATCGCACTTTACTTTAAAGCCAAACAAACATGGCAAGTGAAAATGGTTAAGAATAATATAGCAAAGTGACTTTAGTATTAAATATTAATAGTTCTACAAATTACCTCTTCCGTTTTCGGTTGGTGCTGCATATTCGTTCTTGTAGTCCTGCTCCACTATGTATTTTTTTTTTTCCATCGTCATCTACAATTCATTGCCCCATTTAAAGACGATTACGAATGGTTTTGCATTAAATCTATTTTTTATTTACTTTTCAGATCTCTTGTTGATTATTTGATAATCTCGTGTTATGGTGCTCACTTCAATATTCTGTTATGGCGTATTTGAATGGAGAATAATAGATAAATCTCAAATTCAAATAAATATAGGTGACTAAGAATATAAAATAAAATGTATTTGACTAAAGAAAAAAAACAATAAATATTAGAATTCGATGATACCAAGTCTATTTATTATATTTGAGAAGATATATATATATATATATATATATATATATAGTATAAATTTTTTTTTTTTTTTTTTTTTGGTTGTTGGTTCCATTGCTCTGGATCAGAGTACAGTCTATTCCACAAAAGTTTAACTCATGCAAGGTTTGTATACTTTTTATTCCATACCAAGTTAAAAAATTCCCCTTAAACTTGTATGCGAACGTCAAAAATTCTCTTTAAACTGTTATGCGAACATAGTTATTTAGTATATGGTAGCTAGAAAAACCATTCTTTAGGTTATAGAAAATTATGTTAAAGTTGATTGCTTGAACGACACATAGCTATTGTTGCAACTTGTAAGACTAATAAGTAGCATAATTATGCCAATAGTTTTTTTATCATAACTTAAGTAACTGAAGTCTGAGTATTAGAGCATCTCTAATGGGTCTCCTAAAACCTATAATTTAGGTTTTCCTAAAAAATCAGCACCCTAACGCGTCGTCTATAATTTTAGCAGCCGGCTATCCACGTAGGATGTGGTGGGCCGGTCTGCTAAAACTTCGTCTAAAATCGAACCAAAGATAGGATTATAGGAATGGGTAAAATAAAATGTTCCACGCTGGTTCGACCAGCGTGGAACTTTTTTTTTATTATTTTTTTAATTCCACGCTGGTCAAACCGGCGTGGAACTTTTTTTTTTTTTTTCCCTATTCCACGCAGGTCAAACCAGCGTGGAACATTGTTTTTTTTTTTTTTAAATTCCACGCATGTCTAACCAGCGTGGAACCCTAATTTTCAACGGCCATATCCTCCGAACGGCTAAATTTCCAAACGGCTATAAATCACACCAATATATACATGTTCTTCGTTTCGATATATACTTCATTTCTACTTCTTCATTCTTCATTTTTTCATTTGAGTTTGATACTTTTTGTTATATAATTATGGGAGATGGTTCTGTCAAACACTTTTCGGCGCGCATTGAAGATTCGAAAGATGAAAAACGTGAAGAAATGGAGAAAAAAATCATCGAAGAAGAAAAACCATTAACACCCGAAGAACAAAAGCGTATCGATGATGAATTTAATCAACTTATTAACGAGTATGAAGATGAAATTCATGTGCTTCCCAAAAATTGTAATCATGATTCGTTTGATTTTGATTATGTATTGGGTAAAATGTTTTGTTCAACTTGTGGTGAAGAGTATGAAAATTAAAATATATCGAAGGTTAAAATGTTTTATTTAATTATGTATTGAATTTTAATTTGATTAATGTATTACTATTTTGATTAATATATTTTTATTACTATTTTAAACGAATAATAAATAAATCATTACGAAATAACCATAAATTTATCTTCTATGGTGGTTCAACAGAAACAACCCTAATATCAAGCAATAGTATACAGTTAACAAACACTCAAACCCACCCTAATATCAAGCACTCACAACACTCAAGGTGCACTCCCCTGACTACTCTCCCCACTTCGGCCCCGTCCACCTCGTCCCCGTCCACGGCGTCTAGTGTGCCCTTGCAACTCCTATAATCAAATATAAATACAATTACAATTTAATAACTAAAATTAATAAATTTTAGGGTTTAACTGTAATAGTAATTAATAATTACTTACCAAGGCCTCTAATGTGCTTGTCAGCTCAGCAACCCTAGAAGCACTTGCTGCGAGTTCTTCTTCAGCCCTTGTTGTGGCAGTCATTTGCTCTTGCAACCAACCATAATATCTCGCAGAAGAATCAAAATGCTGCATGCCGCATCCCTTGACCAAGCATTACAGCATCTGCTAAGCGTGACCAGAGAGCAGCCTGTATTCACAAGAGTTCCCTTAGTTATAAATATACAAGATTTAACTAACAAATATAAAATTATAAATACAATTGTAAATAAAAAAAATAAACATACCTCGTCTAAGGTATCAAAATCAGGTACATGCTGTGTAACTAAGTCACGGTCGAGAAAGGGAACCGGTACAGTCCATGTCATACCTTGTGATCCCATCAACCTAAGGCTATATTCACCAGCCTGTTCTGCATACTGTATTTGTCTCAAAGGGTACTCTTGCTGAGTAGTAGTAGGGTCTGCTGGGAAAGGAATCTGATACTCTGGTCGTATGCCTCGCCATGACACATAATCTACGTTACCCTCACGAGAGACGGGGGAAATAGCTAATGTGCCCCGAGAAACAGTATTCCAATATAACTGGTACTCCATAGCCGTAACAAACTTACAAAAAGCTGTACTAATTGGCCAGTCAAAGGATCATCTACGAGCACGGATCTGCTCCAAAGGAAGACTCACTGGAGCCATATCAGGTGGTGGAGGATGAGGAATAGCTATCATACCAGTCGTATGTCGTAAACATCTATCCCCTAAAAACCAAACACTAATCTCTGGAGTAACTAAAAGCACTCTCGTCTGAGATATGATTCTAGAGCTGTCAATATGTGGGACACTGTTTGATGGTAACCCAGCCCAAGGCATCCACCTAATACTATCCCAAGTTTTCTGTTCGATCGAGGCCCTTGCTTGTCTAAAGTTACTCGTTACAAGTCCCATCATTTCAGCTCGGTTTTCAAGGGCCCAAATAAGAATACGAGGGAACACTTGTGGTCTACAGTCTAACAAAATCGGATTACACGTGCCCAGATACTCATACCACCAAAACTACATAATAAAAATTTCGTAATTAAAAAAATTATACAAAAATAAAAAAATCATTCATGCTTTTATGCTTTAGATTAATTAAAAATTAAAAATAATATAAAAACCATAACTAACCTGTAGAATCCAAATGAACCCACCGATGTTGTGTAATTTCTTGCCACTCATAGAAAAATAATCCATCTGATAATACATGTGTGCCATCACTGCACCGCCCCAATCGTAGTCTCCAATCTTGCTTGTATCAAGCAACGCTCCACACCAACCCAACTTCACACAACTGTGTCCAGTAGAAAACAAAACCCCGGACACAAAGTATAACAAAAAAGCTAACACATACTCATCCTCTTCAACTGAATTGGGCTCTAACACCCAATCATCATCAGCAACAGTACGCAGCATGTATATATTCTCAAAAAAACCATACTGTAAACCTGTTTGTTTGTCATCATCCTTCCAAGCCTCCTCATATTCACTTAGAGTTGGGAATAATATAGTAGCCTCACACTCATTATTATCATAAGATGAAATATATGGCACAATCTCTCCCACCCCGACACGCAAACCCGTAAGCATAGTAAAATCAAGAGGAGTAAAAGCAAGCTCACCGAGAGGCAAATGAAATGTATGTGTCGTCGGCCACCATCGCTCAAGCAACGCGAATATAAATTGACGATCAGTTCGAAATGGTGTCAAAGAAACGAGAGGCCCAAATGGCGTCGCTTGTATTCGGTCTCGTACATGAGCAAAATCATTTCCTCTCTCCACCATATATGACCACCAAGTCATTACGTTATTCATTTTGCCTCTATATGTCAAATTTTTCATCCTCTACATTAAACGAACAATTTACCAATTAAAAACTAAAAAAAATTTAATTAAAAAACTAATAAAAAATTAATTAAAAAACTAATAAAATTAATTAAAAAATAATGAAATATTAATTAAAAAATAATGAAATATTACTTAAAAATTAAATATATTAAAAATTAAATCAAATACTTACATCGACGGAATACTGGTTATCACTAAGATGCGATCCAGTACATGGAGCGAGCTCTCTCGGTGTATAATCTCGAACTTCGCGAAAATGTGGAAAATCAATGTCGACAACTTCGACTTCCATATTATCTAAAGATTGATTTTCCATAGTACTACTAGTTCCTTGATACACCTTTTGAACGATTTTACCGCACAATCTTCTTTTTGGAGCCATAATTTGTGATTTACCAAAAATTTAAAATTTTGAGTTAAAACTAATAAAAAGAGGGCTAAATATAGAAAATAACAAAAGATGTTGGGTAATTTGGCAGTAGGAAGAAGTAGAAGTAGCAAAATCGAGATGAAAGAAGTTGAAAATGGCGGAAGAGGAAGAAGAATGGCGGCGGAAAGATGGAGAAGATGGTGTAAACTGGTTGCTGTTTCGTTAAAAAAAAAAACTTCATTAAAGTTCCACGCTGGTTGAACCAGCGTGGAACATCTTACAGATCCTGTAGCCAAAGCCCACTGCCCCAAGCCCAGCCCAGCTACTGCCCCCAAGCCCAACCACGCGAAGCCCAAGTCCTCCACGCTGGTTGGACCAGCGTGGAACAGAAAAACATTTCCACGCTGGTGCAACCAGCGTGGAAGATAAAGATTTGGCAAAAAAAATAGGAAACGCGTTAGGGATACCCCTGATATAGGTATGGAAGACCTGCTAAAAAAAGTGATGGGAAAGAAGCTGGCACCTACGTGGAGGCTAAATCGTCCCATGTGTAGGCTAAATATGGGAGACCTATTAGAGATGCTCTTAGTGTTGGTAGCAATAAATTATATTTCCTCATGAGTTCAAAATGGAGTTTATACATACGCTTTTAAGAGGATAAATTGTGTAGGCTGCCAACAATAGAATTGTTTTTGTTGTACGTTGTATACAAACAATAATCTTCAATCTAAAAAAGTCTGAAATGTGTGTATGTATATTTTCGAAAAAAAAATACATAACTATTAAACTTAAGCTTTCAATGAATCAGTCCAAAGTGTATAAAAATCAAATAAGTTAAACACACTATTGCATAAATTGTCTGAATATCATAAATAGCTTGACTTCTATTTTGTCTATTTTCTGGTTCTTTACAGAACATCCAACAGTTCAAAACCATCTTTGTACCAAATATATTCATGGAGACACTTTCTGAGTCAATCTTGGGTAACTCCACGAGTCAATGGCATATTAATGTTGGCACCATAGATGGCCGAAGGCATTTGTCTACACGAAAAAAAATATTCAAGATTGCATACACAATTACCTTTACATATATATAGATGCAATTAAGGGCAAGAAGAATGTAATACCAATCAAGAATATGCAAGAGCTCACTCTGATTTGCAAGACAAAAATACTATGTGACTTAGCCAAAAAAGACAAAGACCTTCAACTTTTTTTGGATAGAAATAACCTTTATCATTTAGGTCCAATCTTATACTACATCACACTAAAATCAACACAATTATACCCTACACCAATAGTGTAGTTAACCCTAATTTGAAGGGCTAAAATTGGAATTACAACACAATCCAACTATATTATCAGAGGTATGATCATAAAAATTTGTCCTTCCTCACAAAGTCAACAAAAGCAGCATATCTTTTTGACAATTCTCAGGTGGGGACTGTCATTTTGTTATATATACTCAAAAATATTTATCCTAGAAACTATGAAAACCTCAAAAATTATTCTGCAGAATAGTTACTTGCAATCAAAATTTGATTAGTTCCAGTCATCGGGAAGCACAACAATCCAATTTTACCAATTAGGGGAATTTCTTTAATAACCTAATGGTCTTAAGAAGAGAGGTTGCAGAGGAAAAAGGAACACAAATTATGGTGTAAGAGTAAGCTACCAACACCACCCTTATCACTCCTAATTTGTCAGTCCAAACCTACAGGCATGTCACCCTTATCATTACTAAAAATGTTATATCAAAAGACCTAATGCAAGTTAATGCTAAATATAAAAAAGTATTTTAAGAAAAATTTCCACTCATTTTTTGTTTTAAAGGTTCCCTGACTGAAGTCAGACGTCTTTTACGATCGCATTATATAAATACCATGCACGTTTGGCATAGAAACTTAGTGCATTTAATTTGACAATTAGTTTGAAGATTTACCAAGAAAGTACCTTGGATGATTATGTCCCAATGAATTAATTTAATGAAGTTTATTTTATTGTCAGCTTCTTCCTTACCTCTGTAGTAGTAATAGATTCCTAGATGAAGATTAATAACCGAAGAGAAAAAGGTGATCGAATATGATAACTTGTATCTTATATGTCATTGTGGAATTTTGGTGTAATACCCGGTATTTTGATAGGCTTGTGCTTAATAGAAATTGGATTTCAATTTGGACTCCTTTGACTATATAAATAGGTTTTATATATGAGATTAGTATTATGCCTTTGGGCTTTATTTTAAACTCATCTTTAGGTCCATATAAATAAATATTAGTATATATAATATTCTTAGTTATTAGATCAAGAAAGAAAAACCCTAGATCTTAAACTTGAAGAGAAATATATGTATTCCCGTTTTTGTTAACACCCTGTTAGTATTTCGGCCATAACTCTCTCTACAGAACTCGGAATGATATGAATCTTACGTCATTAGAACCCTATTGAAAATACGCATCTGAGCATATAAAGTAGAGTATGTAAATCTTCCGGACGTGACCTGTACAACTGATTCTTTGGAGGTCAGAAAATCTGTGACTGGATTGCAGTATGGTGGTTTTGAGTTGTGTTCTTCGTATATTTGATGTTTGGTGGTCTTCTTATGAGGCAAGTTATATTACTTGATGTTTTCTCTTAATTTTCAGATTAGGTTGAAGTGTTAGTTTGGTTAGCATGTTTAGAAAATAGAATTATAATTGATTCCCATAAAAATACATGTTTTAATAATTAGAATTTGATAAATATGCAAACTTGTTAATATTTAGTTATTAATATTGCTGAAATTTATATTTTAAAATATGTTATTATTGGATTTGAATATTTGACTTGATATTGTAATGTTTGATTGAACCCATTGGTTATGGACTTTCTTACTTTAGAAATTCCTGAACTTGACATCATACACGTTTTTGTTGTTTCGTCATATATATATTTATATAGACAATGATTGGAATAGAATGATTGGATTGAACCATGTGTTGGATTAGATTTGGGCGTGTTAAACAAATTAACACCGGACCCGTATGATGGGGAGACGTCCCGGAGTGTTGTCACATGACATAACTCAATGAGTGTATGGCGTGAAGCGTACGACTCGGTGCTACTGCACAACTTTGTATTTGAATTTCATGTGAGTGTATGGCGTGAAGCGTACGACTCGGTGCTACTGCACAACTTTATATATGAATTTCATGTGAGTGTATGGCGATGATGCGTACGACTCGGTGCTACTGCACAACTTTATATATGAATTTCATGGATTGAAATTGATGGATTTGGATTGATATAATATGATGGATTGGAATTACTGGATAAGGACTTGATCTGATATTGCAGACTGATTAATTGATTGATTGATTGATTAATTGAAATAGATTTTGATTATTTGATTATTGGAACCGGAAATATGATTGACATTGCGGATTACCAGAGAATGATCTTGTTGAATTATTGATCACTGTGTTAAATGTTAAAATAAATTAATTATTATTTATAATTGTTCATCTTTAGGATGCGCGGATTCCTTTTCTAGGAATTAAGATCGAACCTCAAGTTCTGTAACTTGCTGGCGTTTAACGTCTTCCCTTTTCCCTTTTCAGGATACAAGTGTTTTAGAGATGAAGTATTCGATAAGAGCTTGGTGGAGGTTGTCTTGAGTTGCTCATAGGTCTAGTTGGAGTTTGATGAGTTGTAACCTTCGGGCATGACTCTGATGTATATTTATATTTATATAGTTTGTATTTTGTTTAGTCTTCCACTGTTAATTTGGTATTTGTTGTTTATTTTATTATGTTCTTCTGTGGTCTAGAGGTGTAATATCACGTGACAGTAGTGTGACCCTACGGTCCATAGAGGACATATGGAGATCATTATGACTCTGTTGCCCGATTTTGGCATGGCCAGCTAGGATCGGATTTCAGGGGCGTTAGATTTGGTGTGATATTCTCTATTACAACCATTAATAAAATCTATTGGTTTATCAATAAAAAATAAATAAATAAATAAATCTTATGTAATATCTATCTGAAGGTTCTTTTCTTCTACTATTTCTAATTTCTTAATCTACAAAGGAATCACTGAATTAAAGATCATTACTTCTGTGTGTAAAGAACAAACCTTACCTCTATTGTTTCTAATTTCTTCTTCTATTTCTAAGTTTTTATTCTACGAAGAATTTATTATATTATATCTAGGGCTGCAATCTGAGCCGAGCGGCTCGGGCTCGGCTCTGGCTCGGCTCAATAAAAGCTCGGCTCGGCTCGCTCATTTATCTAAACGAGCCGAGTTCGAGCCGGTTTTTGAGCTCTTCACGAGCCCGAGCTGAGCTCGAGCTCTAAACGAGCCGAGCCGAGCAGCTCGTTAACTATGGGCTTGGGAGTTGGGCCTTGGGCTTTATGCACCTTACTCCCATCTATATCTCTGTAACCAAAACTGTTTCCATCATACCCAACAGGTGCCTGCAAGTCGCCTTTCTCCATTGACCAACCAAGCCTAGTATGCCCACTCTCCCCAAGCTTTGAAACCTTAATTTCAAAATACCATGCCCCTTCTACAACCCCTCTAGTCGCCCTCACCATTCGGTACCCCTTGGAACTCCGTGCCAACAATCGATCATCACTTAACTCAACTTTCTCAGCTTTATACACCTTAGAAAGACAGATTTTCATGTCAGGTGAATCATCACTCCTATCAGGAAACTTACTAATAGGGGTAATCAAAACAGATTCTTCTTTAGCAATGCCATTGTTATTATTCAATTTGCTCTTCTTCTTACCCTTTCGCGACTTTGGTTTAGTCCAAACATTGTTGTTTTTCTTTTGGGGTTTCTTCAATGTAGCTACTGTAGTTGGTGTTGCTTGCATTGTCCCCAATGACCCAACTAAATCCACTTCCATAACTTTAGTTTCCACTTGAGATGTAAACAAAGAAAGAGGCTTTTGCTTCTTGTTTGGAGATTCTTCATTTTCTTTTTCAGAACAAATAATGGGTTTTGGTTCTAATTCATCTTCCTCTTCTTCTTCTTCATCTTCATCATCATCTTCTTCAGAAACATCTCCTTCAGACATTTCATCAAACACTTCATGTTCACCATTTATTTGCTCGATTTGTGGGTTTTCAGAAGGGATAGAGATAATGGGTATGATTGTTTCAGTAATGGGAATGTTATTGTTGTCGTTAATGGGTATGTTGATGATGTTTTCTTCACTAGCTTCGTCTATGTTAGTATCTGTCAGAGACTCCATTGTAGGTCGAGTAGAATCTTGTTAATCAAACGAGCCAAACGAGCCAGCGAGCCAAACGAGCCGAAACGAGCCGAGCTCGAGTTTTACTGTTGGCTCGCGAGCCGAGCTCGAGCTCATAGTTCAGCTCGATCTTAATTTTGAGCTCGGCTCGAGCTCGGCTCGGTTAGTAACGAGCCGAGTTCGAGCATATCTTAGCTCAGCTCGAGCGGCTCGAATAGCACCCCTAATTATATCTCCTTACTTCTTTACGTAAAGAAACAAAATACTTACTCTAAGATTTCAGTTTTGCAAATGATATGTTAGTCAACCACATTGACAATTAGGGTTATTCCTAATTTTTAGCTATCGGAAGGTTTATTTTATAATTTACTACTTCTATACATATAGAAACAAAATTCTTACTTCGAGATATCAGTTCGACATATGGTCCTCTACAATAATGACAACCATCACATGCAGAATTTAAAATAGCCAAATATAAAAAACCATCGCACCACTGCATCTCTATCCTTAGGGTACATGCTTATCTGACAAAGACGTCAAAAACATAAATACAAGGACAAACTGTCGACTTATGCAACAAACTAGGGTCAAATTCCCAACTTATGCAACAAAGAAAATTAGGTTTAAAATTATCATCAAACTATTAAGTTATACCAACTTATGCAATTCCGTCAACGGAGTTCTAACAGACGTTAATATTTGCTGACTGTATTAATTATTTTTTTTCCTGACTGTGTATATTTGTTTGCTGACTAGGTCATGTCTATAGCACGTGAGGAGCACGTGATTATCTTACACTCTCTCAGGCACGTGATGGCTCGACCTATATAAACAACACCCAAATCCCAAATCATCACTCTTATAACTTAATATTTGAGAAGGATCTTTTTTTTTTTTTTTGGTAGAAGGCTAAATTTATTTATTTATAGCTCTAAAGGTTGTGACGCCTCTCAGATCTTTTACAAAACTATCAGACAGAAAAGAAGGTACATTATGCCACCATCCGGAACTATTAACATCTAAAGCATCTATTAACTCCATAGGCCAGTTGACTCTAGTTGTTGGTCGTGTCCTACACCAGTCTTCATTGGCAGCCATCTGTGATCCCAATTTAGCCAATGTGTCTGCACAGCCGTTGGATTCCCTGTAGTTCCATACTATTTCCACCTCCGAAAATGATTGAATGATATTAAGAATATCATCCAAAATGTCTTGCAACTCCCAATGAACACCAACAATTTTCTTGATTGTTGCCCCATGAAGCAGTTGCGAATCAGTTTCAATTTGCACTTTGGTGAAGTTAAGCTTCTGAAGCACTTTAAGACCTTGAAGCATTGCTAGGAATTCAGCATAATTATTTGTTGCATGTAGAATAGGACATGATTGTGCAAACAAACAATTACCGAACTCATCTCTAACAATAGAGCCTGCCCCAGCTGGTCCTGGATTTCCATAAGAAGAGCCATCAGAATTAAGTTTTACCCATGAAGCAGGTGGTGGGATCCATGATAGGTGTATGACTATATTTCTTGCTGCATCAACCTGTTTATTATTCTCCCCATCCATTAACTGGTGCATCTTCTTGACCTTCGTAGCACAAACCAGAGGGTTAACTTTCGTACTATTGAACACCGCTTCATTTCTTGCAAGCCATATGAACCAAAGAACAACACCAATTTTTGAACCATTAACATTGAGGTTATTTGAATTCAAAGCCATACCAATCAGAGCGTGAACACACTCAGAGAAATTATCAGAGAGCAATGCAGTCTGTTCAATTGTGAAGTGAAGATCAACAGCAAACCAAATCGCCCTTGCAAAAGCACATTTCAAAAATAAATGATGCTGAGTTTCCACATGTGAATTGCAAAGCGCACAAAAACCATCAACTTGGATATGGTGAGATGCCAAAAAGTCCATGGAAGGAACGACACCTTTCAAGCATTGCCATACAAAGAATTTAACTTTGTATGGAAGCTCCAGTCTCCAAGAGTGTTTAAACACCTTTCTTCTATCATTATTCAAACTTTGAGTAACATAACAATTTTTCCACCATCCTTGATACGCACTTTTCACTGTATAGCTGCCTGACTTATGCCAAATCCAAACAAGTTTATCACATGAAGAAGAAGATGATAAATGTGTAGCACAAATCTTTCTGGTGATGTCTAAATTCCAAATCTGACTTATGAGATCATAATTCCAACTTCTAGCACCAGTCGAGCCATTTGTAGTAATCAATTGTGATACCTTCATTAAGCTAGTAATTTCGATAGAAACATTCTCATTCATACCAGCTAGCATGTCATCCCCATTAAGTCCTTCAATCCAGTTATCACTCCATATTTTAACCTTCTCTCCGGTTGCAATATTCCATCTCAACCCTTGTGACAGTATGTTGCGCATACTACAAAGTTGTTTCCACATCAAAGACGCACCAGATTTTACCTTAGCATTCAGAAAACCAGAGTTGTGAAAATATCTATCCTGCATCTGTGTTGCCCACAGGGACGAGGGATTGACCAATTCCCAAGCTTTTTTAGCAAATAAGGCATAATTCTGCAATTGTAACTGCCTAATTCCTAACCCTCCATCATTTTTTGGTGTGCAAGCAAGCTCCCATTTGAAATAATGAAGCTTTTTTCCTTGGCTATCATGACCCCAGAAGAAAGCTCTTCTAATAGAATCAAGTTTGTCTATAATTTTTGCAGGAAGCAAGGAACAGGACATCAAATGTGAAGGTAGAGCTGTGAGAACAGAGTTAACAAGCGTCAATCGACCTCCTCTAGATAATAGTCGACATTTCCAGCCATCCAGTCTTGAATGGAATCTCTTGATGAGAAAACTTAAATGATGAACTCTTCTTTTCCCAAACAAAGGTGGGGCACCTAGATAGATGTTGAGTGAAAAACAAGCCGACATGTGGAAAGTTCTTTTGAGAAACATGATAATTCTTCTATGGAGTTTTGGGTGATGAATGATGTTTGATTTCTCCCTATTTATCACTTGACCAGAAGCTTCACAGTACAGGTTTAATAGGGAATTAATGTGGGCTTGCTCCTCCAAACCACATTTTCCAAAGACAAGAAGGTCATCCGCATACATTAAATGTGACACTGGCGAACAATGTCTTCCAAGTTTGATACCATGTATGTTCCTTTGATTTTGAAGAACATTGAAATTGAGAGAAAGAATTTCTGAACACAAAATGAACAGATAAGGAGACAAGGGGTCTCCTTGTCTGAGACCCCTTTCAGGACTGAAATTTCCAAAGGCAGACCCATTTAACAAAATTGAATATGACACATTTTTGACACAGAAAAGAATTTTTTGGATCCAACAAGTGGGGAAGCCAAACTTGATTAAAACATGTTCAAGAAAGGACCATTCAAGTTTGTCATATGCTTTTTGCATATCAATTTTCAAACCAAAAAATTTTGATTTGCGATTCCCATGGCCTCTAATCTTATTCATGAATTCATTAGCCAACAAAATGTTGTCATGGATGCTTCTTTTGGGGAGGAAAGCTGATTGGAAAGGTCCAATTAGATTTTTAAGAATTGGTCGCATCCTATTCACCATGATTTTTGAAATGAGCTTATACACAGTATTTGCAGGGAAAAAAAAAACGGACCCAATTAAGGTGTGGAAATATAAGATTGGACCAGTTAGGGAACTAATGGTAAAATAGGCCCAACCGCTGATTTCCGTGTCTTATGGACTAGTTTACCCTTCGACTAATGCAAAGACTTGTTTGCATATCATAAACATATAAACATACTTATTTATATCAGTCACAATACAAATATAAAATGCAAAGACTTGTTTGCATACTTGCAAACAACAACATAAACCATAAAATGTAAATGCAAAGAATTGTTTGCATACTCGAAACGACGACAAGATAAACTAGAAAATGTAAAGACTTGTTTGCATCAGTGACAACACATAAAGATTAAATGCAAAAACTTGTTTGCATACTCGAAACAATGACATACCATAAAATGCAAACATTTGTTTGCATAAACCAGAAGGGTATTATCGGTAGTGAAAGGGCCGTTTTTACAATATCAACGTTAAATGGGTCTTTTCTTATTTTACAAATGCTTAATGAGGGCCAATTTTACAAACCGGGCCTTAGTTGGGCCAATTGTGTTTTATAGGTGCTTAATGAGGGCCTAGAACCATTTCCATGCAGTATTTGTCAGACTAATGGGTCTAAACTGGTCAGGAGTGAGAGGTGATGAGCACTTAGGAATTAGAACAAGAAAAGTATGATTTAATTTAAGAGAGAAGGTACCAGTTCGAAAAAAACTGATAACAGCATCACACACCTGATCACCAACAGTATGCCAATATTTCTGGAAGAAGATTGCCTGAAATCCATCAGGTCCAGGTGCCTTTATGGGTTTCATTTGCTTCAGAGCCTTATGTATTTCATCTAAGGTGACTTCACGAAGTAGGCTTCTCACTTCATCTTGATTAACTGTCGGAGTATCAATCTGACAGAGTCGGTTTATTGACATCGGAGAGGGATTTGAAGTCTCCATTATGTTTTGAAAATATTGTATCAAGCAATTCCCTATTGCATTTCTTTCCATGAGACTGTCTCCTTGCTCATTCTTTATCAAAAGAATGGAATTTTGCTGTCTTCTTTGAAGTACCATGGAATGAAAAAATTTTGTATCAATGTCACCGAACCTATACCATTCAATTGTGCTTTTTTGTCTCCAAATGGTTGTTTGCTCCATAAGAATCTCATTGTATTGATTGAGAAGGTGTTCCTCATTCTCAAATAAATGTAGATTCTGATTTTTTGCTTCATCATCCAGTGTTACCAGTTTCTCTTGGAGTTCTTTCAATTCTTGTTTAATGTCCTGCAACCTGGTTTCAACTCTGCCAAACACCCTTTTATTCCAAATCCGTAGTCTTTTTTGACAATGAACTAATTTTTCACATAGAACATATGAAGGAGATCCTATATATTCAGATAGAAAAGCTTGCTCCACCTCATCTTTACATGTCTCATCTCTGAGCCAAACCTCTTCAAATCTAAATGGTCTAGGATGTCGAGTTCTGTGAATTGACTTAAGAATCAGCATTTTGTGATCTGAATTAACAGTTGTTTCGTGAAAAATTCTCATATCTGGAAAAAGAAGTTTCCATCTCATGTTTGATAATCCTCGATCGATTCTTTCCCAAATACGTTTCAGGCCAAATTGCTTGTTGTGCCATGTATAGAAGCTTCCAATATATCCCAGATCACAAAATTCACACCAATTCATCATATCAATAAAAGATTGAGCTTGATTGATATAAAAAGGTCGACCTCCCACTTTTTCATCTTGGCAACACACTTCATTATAGTCTCCAATAGACATCCATGGTACATCATAAGTTGGTTTGAGATTCATGAATAACTCCCATTGTTGTTTTCTAATGTGGGGTTTTGCACTTCCATAGACAAAAGACAGCAACATAATCCCATTATCATAACTTGAGTCTAAGCTGTCAGTATACTTGTAACCAGAACAGTCATCAATTACTTCCTGTATCTTGACCTTACAGTGAATGAGCCAACAATCTTCAAAACAAATATTGACTTCTACATCTTTTCTCCACAATAACCAAAGGCCACCAGATAAACCAACACTAGGGACAATATGATATTTAAAATCAGCAAAAGTTCTTAATAGCCTAATAGACTTATTCATAGTACTTTTAGTTTCCATAACAAAAATAAACAAAGGTCTCTCAACTGCTACTTTCCGATTCAATTCTTCCATTGTCGAGTCGAGACCAGCGCCTCGACAATTCCAGCTGATAATTTTCATGATTTACCATGGGGTTGTTTGCGGCCATAACCCTTTACCGACTGATAATTTCTTTTACGCCTATCAGCATGCGCCCTTGAATTCCCAACAGAATCATGCATGTGAGTATCTCTTGTATGACTTGAAGATTTCCTTCTAAGTTCTCTGTCATGAAAACCCCTTTCAATTGCTTCCTCTCGAGTGTAGCTTCTTTGTCGAACAGACAGTATTGATGAACTTCGACGGATATTATTGTTTTCGTCATCAACCCAATTTTCTCCTGCATTGTCTTCTTGTATCTGCAATGAGGAATCAATATCAATGAATTGATATGGTTTTGGAAGAGGAACAAGTGAGGATCCTGCAACATTTGAGCTGGGTCCTAAAGGTATTTGAGAATTGAGCCCTACAACACCAATATTTTGATTTTCAATCTGGAAAACTGGATTGTATCCCATGCGCCAATCGTCTCCTGCAAATGACCCCATTTGTACTCTCTGTTCATCAGTTGAGGTGATTTCTTCAATCATCGGGCCATGACCAGTATTGAGGAAACCAGAACTCATATTTAACCCCAAATTAACACCCCTATTTTCAGCAGAAATATGTTCATGACCCAAAAAAATATTATTTCCTCCGGCTGCTGTAAAAATCCCTTCTTGCATGAAAGAATTGGTAAAAGTTGGATCATGGTCACTTAACGGTGCAAGGGATGCTGCAAAAACTGGATTTGCTGCAAATGGTTTGGGGAAGAAACGAGTTTTGGCATTGTACGATTCATTTGTTGCTGGGTTATGGCCTAAAATTTGAAGAGGTGGTTCATCAGTAGGGTTTAGCAAAGACTGAGGACACGAGAGTTGTTGATGACCAAAACACCCACATAAAAAACAAAAAACGGGAAGACACTCATAAGCAAATTGTACCCACTCTTCTTGTTCACAAAATTCTGGAAGATTGAAACCTGGTGGAATAGGATCAGAATAGTTGAGTTGAACCTTGACCCGAACAAAAGGTGTTTGATCTACAGTTTTGGGATAAACTTCCATGAAGTTCAACTGAGAAGGAGAGAAATAGCCAGATTGTAAAAGACTTGGTTGAACAATATCCATATCAAAGAACTCTTCTGGAAAATTCAAAAGATGCATCCAGACCCAAAACTTATCAAAAGTTGGTTGCTTCCCTTCTTCAACATCAATCCAAGGCACCAGCTGAATAATATGTGTTGCAACAACCCAGGGTTGTCTCCTTAAAATCACATCAAGTTGATGTTGTGATTCTAGCCATATGCGAACCACATTATTACTGATTTTTGTTTTTACAAATTTGAAAGGGGTCCAAGCTTTTTCTAACCCATTCAAAATGGAACCAGGACTTAGTTTATCATCAAGAGACTTAGCATAAACACTGAAACGATTTTTCTCAATCACTCGTTCTTTCATTTTACTTGACCCACTGATAGTTGGAATCAGAAGAGGAAATTTTAGTTTTTGACCAAAATCAGAAGACAAATTATCAATCGGATTTGAGGACTCAGTCATGGGAGCTTTCCCTTTTGAAGAAGACATGATGAGATGTTGAAAGGTTGTAAGAAGGATCTTGAAAAGTGAGCAAATGAATAATTTGACCAAAGAAATGCAAGTAAACAACAAGTGCAGTTCCATGAGCAGCAGCAGCAATTGATCCAAGAATCATAAGAATCCAATCAAAAGTATCAGCACAAGCAAATAATCTAGAAAATGGTACAGCAGCAGGTGGTGGTTCCATTTCTTGAAAATCTTCATTATCTTCATCATCAATATCATCTAAATGTTGTTGTACTGGTTCAACACTTGTTTCAAAGTAAGGTAATGGAGATTCAGGTGGTTCAGATACCTCTGAAACTGGTGTTAATGGTTGTATATGTGGTGGTGACCACCCAAATAAACCTCGAGATACCATCTATCAATCTATTAACTCTGTTTCTATTCTTCTTTTTCTTCTTCTTCAATTATTTGTTTTATAAACCCTAACTGATCAAATTGGGGGTTTTGAATAGTTGATTTGAATCAATAAATTGAAAGAATGAAGAAGAGAGCATCATGGTCAAAGTGGGCGGAGAGAGAGAGAAAGACTGATGAAAGTGAGAGAGAGAGAAAGAAAGAAGTCGAGAAATTGACAGATAGGTAGAGAGAAAGACAGGTAGACAAAAATTCGTCTTCTTCTTCTCTCTCTCTAGAATTTTATTCATTTTTTTTTTATTCATTTTCAGAAAGTTTAATGGTCTTGGCTGCGGGGATTTTTATTTTTATTTTTAGCAGTAGCAGCTTAATATCTGTGTGGGGAGATTATTTGGACTACACACATTTGTATCTAAAACTTTTGATTTGGGTCTCATATTCACATTTGATTAAGTTAATTACCATCGTTCATCTCAAATCATCACTCTTATAACAAATATACACAGTCAGGAAAAAAAATAATTAATACAGTCAGCAAATATTAACGTCTGTTAGAACTCCGTTGACAGAATTGCATAAATTGGTATAACTTAATAGTTTGATGATAATTTTAAACCTAATTTTCTTTGTTGCATAAGTTGGGAATTTGACCCTAGTTTGTTGCATAAGTCGACAGTTTGTCCTAAATACAAAGATGATCATGACTCAAAAATACTACAGAAGATGGAAAAATTAATGTAAGCATACCTACAGTAACGTAGATAACTTTTAAATATAAAGAATCAGAAATAAACATGATTGTTAATGAGTTTTATTTGTATCAAGGGTATATAGTTTTGGCAGTCTCATTTCAATTTAGGATCACAACCATAGTTTAAAATACCGAATCCGGGTAAAATTTCGGATTCAGAAAAAATGGTATATTCCGACATTCCGACCCTCGAAACAAATATGTCACCTGAAATATCGGGAATATTCTCGGTTATTCTTAAAATTTAAAATGCCAATTCTTTAAAAACCGATATATTCCGCCGAAATTTCGCGAAATATGTCGGCATTTTTAACCATGATCACAACTACAATCTGATCAACACATACATCTGCTCCATGCAAAATCTGTGTTCTTCTACATGAAAATTTGACCATGTTGCCTTCATATTGGACCCAATTATAAATATCCAACTATCGAGCTTTTTTTATAGGGCATGTAGGAACTGGGCTATAATGATGTGTCGAGGAAATGCCCCTTTTTATGATTGACAATATCACTGAATACTGAATTTAACATGTCATTGAGTCTAGACCACATGCACAATTATAATCGAGCATCCCTTTTGTTCCAGTTTGGATTACAATTAAATCATCTTTATGGTTGTATATGTACTTGACTATGCAATGCACAACAAAATCAGTTTGCTTACTGATCAATGCAAGATGTGCACTTCAATTAAATTTCATATTGTTTCAAATACAAGTGAACTTTTGGTAAAAATAAATATTATAGAAGCCACTTAGCTAGGCAAAACAAATTGAGAGGTCAAGACAGAGAACATACCTAAACTTAGGGCTGGCAAAATGACCCGTGACCTGTTAACCCGACACGAACCCGATCCGAGATAAACAGGTTTGGGTTAAGTCTTATCAGGTTGGCGGGTCATTTTGACCCGAACCTGTTAACCTGTTTAATATACAGGTCGGGTTCAGGTCTGACTATTAGCAGGTCGGGTCAAACCCGAAACCCGTGAAGCAAACCCTAAATTGTGGCCTATATATAAAATACCCGATTCTTTTCACTCTTCTTTGTTCCTTTTTGGCCGTAACAACTAAAAGATTGAATCTCTGTTTGGTTCTCTTCCTTCTTCTTCATTGTTTTGATCTTTTATTCTACTAAGCAAGCAGTAATCTCTCTCAAGTTTCAAATATTGATCTCAATTTTGTCTAAAGAAGACTTTAGATGAGTTACTCTTCATAGTCGATTTTGATTTTAAATCTTAGTTCTACTAAACCCCAGTTCGAAATTTCATCATCATAGATATTTAACTAGTATTTTTATTTTTATACAAATATAAATAATTGTTATAAAGGGATCTTTCCCCCTCCAGTTCTATTTATAATTAAATTTCATCATCATCGATTCATCTAGTGTTTGATTTGCTTTATTTTAAAACCCCATTTTAAACAATCTTCTTTTCTATGTAAAAGTCCAATGTACTGATGTGTAATAGTATTGTGTTTAGTATTCGTTTTTTTTACATGGCAAAGTCCATTTCTGAACTTCCCTACAATGAATGCCTTCTAGAGACACTTCTTGATTACAATGAAGCAAGTCCATGCTCTGGTGTTACTTTTATTAATGTTGTTCCTGGTTTTTCAATTTGGCAGGTTATACTAGAGCTACCAACAAGTAGTACTTAGTGCAAAGGGTCGACAAATTGGTGAACTATCTTGAAGACATGGACATATGGGAAAATGTTCTTGGGAAGTGTATGGATGATTGCTTGTAGCGTCATAACGTGTTCAGTTGTGTTCATTGCTTGTTGTTTGGTTTCCTATTTTACGAACTTTGTATTATGTCTTAAACTTTTTGTTGTGATTTATTAGGCTTTTGTTGTATTAAACTTTGTGTTGCTAAACTGTTGTACCAGATTTAAATGAATGGAAGGCATGTTGTCAACGAAAATCATATTAACTTAGTTTAACAGGTTAAACATGTTACAGGTTTGATGGGTTTAAACATGTTTGGAATTCACTTGTTTTAGAAACAGGTTTAAACAGGTTGACCTGTACCCGACCTGTTTAATTAGCAGGTCGGGTTTGGGTTTAGCAAAAATAGTTAAACATGTTAACAGGTCAGGTTTGGGTTAAGGTAAAAAACACCTCGACCTGTTAAGACCCGACACGTTTGCCACCCCTACCTAAACTTAATAAATCCAAAACTGATGGGAGATATCGAGATAAGAGCTCAATGGCAGATCAACAATAAAACAGATATTAGATTGGTTCAGAAACATGATTTGCACAGATTTGTCTGATCTTTTAAGAAGGAAGTGAATTTGTACTCATTATGCATACAAGTTAAAAATTGTACAAATTTCCCTAAATGTAAAGATTTCCCAAAAGAAATACAAATTAACAATTCCTACTATTTCAAATTGCTAGAACCTTCTTTGTAGAAATTCCCTAAAAAAATCTTGACAAAAAAGAAACAAATACATCAATACAAACAAACAGAGATATGTGTGTGGGTATAAGAGTAGAGATATTTACATAGGGTTTAATTAAAAAGCACCTTTTTTTGTTTAATTAATCGCATATTGACTTTCTTTAAAGCCTTGTGTATGTTGAGTTAGTGCAAATGCCATTGAAAATCATTCATATTCCTATAAAATCAAACCGGCTCATTAGATCATGTGTTTCATTAGTGTTTAAAATGGCAAGGTCAATTTATGGGTCCTAATCAGTCTATATTTGCTAATCATCTTATTTAGAATTAATAAGTTAGGTTATACTATACATGTATTAACTTTTAACTAGTGTATTAGCCGGTGAGACGCGTCGGTTAATAAATTAGCATTTGTGTCCACCTGCAGGCTGCAGTATTATGATATCAGAAAGAAGTGTGAAGGCAACCTCTGCTTTGATTTCCCAAACATGGAGAAATTCTTGAATCAAGATTCAGTTAGAGAAGGTCTTGGAGTTGGGATTTATGAATAATATAGACTTTGTCAATGCAGTACTATTGCTTATGATGCAATGCAGATAGGTTGGGTGAAAATTTAGAAGTTGGCATCCTTCTAGTCCTTCACTTCTCACAATGGAATCAGATCACTCATATATAGAATACGACATGATATCCAATTAGATCGGTAAGATTTTATATTCTTCTGTTTAATCTCATGTGTTCTATTAAATATGATATCAAAGTCAATTTGGGTTTAACGAATGACTACAAAGCAAGTTGAAACCGTATGTATTTTTTTGGGAAAATCTTACATTTAGGAAACTTGTACAATTTTTAACTTGGATGCAATAAAATTGAGGATTGTCATTCTTCAACTACGAAATAAACAAACGCTTCTTGTCTATAAGATCTTTGTGAAGTCTAATAACCTAAACAAATCACGAGCAAAAATCCTCCCAACTTACTAAAAAGAAAATTTATATAATTCAAAATAAATTTTATTGATAAAAATTTGAGAAATTATACAAAGTTGGAGGACAGGCGCACTACAAAACTGCAATGCAAACCTGTTTTGAATAGCAAAACCAATTCTACAAAATACATATTCATCGGAACCCGCCATCATCACATTGTTATTCATCACTTTTTGTACCCTCCTGAGAAGTTTAACTACTTCTAATGCTAGAAACCCAAAAATGTCAAAAACAAAAGGAATGAAACAATATTAGTTCATTACACATACTCCCTTGTGTTTTTGTACCTTAGTTGCAGCTGCATGAATGATTGTTTGACCTACTTCGAAATTTCTATTACCAAACCCTATCATCGGAGATGCCCCTGTGATTTCAAACTTTTTTTTTATTTATTGTTTGTAAACCTTGATCTCATTTATGTATCAGTTTTCATGCCAAATGCTTCTTTGGTACTCTGAAATGCCTTGGACAAGTTAGAAATGAACCAACTTGTGTTTCATTAAGTCTTAATGATTTTTTTCTTTATTTGGGCATAGGTATACAATTACAGTCTTGGTGAGTAACCACTAACTAATGCCACCTTAATTCTAATCTGTCATGTAATCTATTAAGATACTGAAACTTCATACATCTTTGTTGAGTACCAACTAAAATTCCTCAAAGATACCAACAAGATGGTGAAGTAAACTGGTTACTTACTCAAAGCAGCTGCAGGACCTTAAATGCAGTTATCTTTACACACAAACACTACTTCATCAAGACATCATTACTCACTAGTCACCTCACCTAAGAAAAATATAATCACCTAATTAAGGTTGTCAAACATAACCATAACACAGAGATGAAAAGGAGAAAGTTCTGAGCAAATTAATGTACTGAGCACATAATCATGTACAAATGCAATACTTTGGATAACAATCTAACATACAACATCAATGTGATATATCTTCCTAGCGATACAACATCAATGTGATATATCTTCCAGCTAGGATCGTTTTCACTAAAAATTCATAGCTGGAAGTTACCTACTATGGATGGAATTGCATACTAATAATTCAATATGATGTATCTTCTAAGATCTTTTCCACTCAATTCATGGCTGGAAGTTACCTTCAGGATGGAAATCAACTTTTTGGCTCATAGCTAGGTTGTTTGTTTCTTGACTTTCTTCCAAGTATAAATAGAAGTTAGCTTTTAAACTGAACTTGCAATACAAACATACCTCACCAAACTTTCCTTTTAAAGAAATTCCATTCAGTATTTGGTACTTAAGTGGGGCAAACAAGATCTTTTCCTATAGCACTCTTACCAGCCATGGCTCTCAAGAACATCTCATACCTCCAAATTCTCTCCTTCATCTATTTGTTCTCGCCACTAGTTGAGAGTATTGATTTTAAATATCCGGCAGTATTCAACTTTGGTGACTCAAATTCCGACACAGGGGAGCTAACTGCGGGGCTTGGTATTCGTCTCGAGCCACCAAATGGGCAGTCTTACTTTCATAAGCCCTCAGGGCGGTTCTGTGATGGGCGTCTACTAGTTGATTTACTAAGTAATTCTCTACTTGCATTTAGCTATTTAGTTTCGCATAAAATGGTCTAAGATCACAGCACAAGCATATAGGGCTCATTATCATACAGGAAGCTAGAGTCTAAATGTAAGACATTTCCTAGGTAATTATTTGCCTTCGAGACCAAGATATAGAAATATAATTTGCAAGTACAAACTGTTCATGATCAAAACTAGATATACTGTATGCTTGGAAAGGAAGGATTATATGTGGTCTTAATCCTACTTAAAAACTTGAGCTATCAAAATTTTACAACAATTCTTACCCAAATGCGAGACATAATTTCAATTCCTTACACTCCTTAACAGATAGCAAGAAAGTAACTAAAATTGCTAGGATTGTGTATTATTTTAGAATACTATGCTCCAATATTTTTCTCATTTTTTTTGTAACAAAAAAAAAATATATTTTTTCTGATTACAACTTAAACGAATCCTTATGACTAAAGTTTATGTCACTCTGCAGTGGATGCTATGGACCTGCCATTTCTAAATGCTTACTTGGACTCCATTGGCGCGCCTATTTTACAAGAAGGGTGTAATTTTGCAGCAGCAGGGTCTACTATACTTCCAGCAACTGCATCATCTGTCAGCCCATTTTCCTTTGGGATTCAGGTGGCTCAGTTTCTATATTTCAAAGATGAGGTTCTCGAACTGCTTTCGAAAGGTAAAGTGTTATTTCTAAATACACTCATCTAGTCATTCATTTCCATGTAACTCTTGTTAAATACCATTAAATCCCAAGTTCATAGTAACTGTTTTGTGAAATCCACAAGATAAATATATCAACAGCAATGTGTTTTGTTCTATACTTACAGGTTAGTACTGTAAGGTGATTCTAGACTCTGGTTGGTGACAGGTACCAAGCCCTATATCTCAACAGTACTATTTTCTAGGGCTCATCCTTTGTAACACAAACTGAAATAGTCTTGGCAGCCAGAAAAAGGAACCCAGTTGAACTGTGCTACACAGCCATCATCATCAAATTACACCGAGGACCTTAGTACCTTACCCTTCTTGTAATAAAATTGAAACCTAAAAGCTGATACTAAATTCCAATGTTGTTTCTTCAGGTAGAAAATTCAGTAAATACATCCCTGCAAAAGGTTATTTTGATCAGGGACTCTACATGATCGATATAGGTCAGAACGACATTGCTGGTGCTTTTTATTCCAGATCGGAGGACCAAGTACTAGCTTCGATTCCAACAATACTGTCAGAAATTGAAACTGGAATCAAGGTAAGGTGAAGTTCAGACTTTAAGAGGGAGAATAACACCCTTCCTTTCAATTACTTATAGTAATAGAGGGAATCAGAAACCTAACATATAATCCTCCAACTGGAAGTAGAAAACACTATAGATCTAAGAAGAACATCTAAATTGAGATGTCAATAATATATGAACTTACAATTTCAGAGATTGTATGACCAAGGAGGAGCAAGAAAGTTTTGGATTCACAACACTGGGCCTCTGGGGTGCTTACCTCAGAACATAGCGGCTTTTGGGAAAGACCCATCTAAGCTTGATGAGTTAGGATGTGTAAGCTCGCATAATCGTGTTGCTAAGCTTTACAATTTGCAGTTTCATGCTCTATGTACAAAGTTGCAAGGCCAATTTTCAGACGCAAACATCACCTACGTTGACCTATTCTCGATAAAATATAACCTCATTTCGAATTATTCTCAAAACGGTAAGTGAACATCCTGTATTCTTTCAAATTCAAATAGTCTCATTTCAAATTTTTATTTATTTATTTTCAGCAGCTTAGATTTGTCTGCTGGTGCAAAAGAGGCTCAATACTTCATGAAAAAATTACAGGATTTCAACAACCTATAATGGCTTGCTGTGGATATGGGGGTCCACCACTGAATTATGACAGTCGAATATCCTGTGGACAAACGAAGATTTTGAATGGAAGCTCTGTTACAGCTAAAGGATGTGATGATAGTAGTAAATACATAAGTTGGGATGGAATACACTACACCGAGGCTGCAAATCAGTATGTTCTCTCACAAATACTCACCGGAAAATATTCAGACCCACCTCTCTCTGACATAATGAAATCTCCTCCAAAGTTCGATCTCTAAGATCAGGACACATTTAATCTAAGAAACTAACCGTTACTCAGTTGTTTATCAACTAATTTAGTATTTCTATCCATCTGAAATTAGTTCCTGTTTCATAATGCCATAATAAAACACTTGAATCTATCGTTCTCAACTTGCTTTGTACAAAAGAACAAAATGGCTGTTATTTTTATTTTTATTTTTTTGTGCAAGTACTCTAGAATCAAGCTTGGGGTCAGAACTGGCAAGCAGTTTATAGTTTACGTATTACCTCAGCAGTACACCGTACACTTATATTTGGGACCAAATCATTTATAATCTTTCCATTCGTCAGTTAAAATCATTTTCTCTTCCTTCTAAATGTCTTCATTCAATTTCCTTCTATGAACATGGCTAACCCATTTCAAAGATTCCATGTAAACAAACTAATAAAATGCTAGTTGATATAACATTATAACATTAACGTTGCTTTTACATAACGAATTTTCATAGCATCTCCCAACACTAGTCTATTCAATCACACTAACTAAGGTAAACAAGTAGTTCGTACCAATGGTTTAGATAACTTAAGAAATAACCAATAGTTAAAACTGTGCAATCAACTCATTATATTATGTACTAAGGCCATTCATTTATGTAGAATTCGATGGATTATTCTACCTCAAATTGTTGATCTAGCATTACCTAATACGAAAAACATCCCTACTCTTACACTTGCATATTCACCCAAATGATGGAAAGAGAAAAATAAATAAGAAAACCCTTACAACCCCTCGGGAAGAACAACTTATCCTGACTTCTCTTCACTGACTTCAGAAGTAAGGTCCTTGAGCTTATCCTTTAACTCTCCAGTCTGCAAAGATGAATCAGAAAATAAGAGATTGTTTACTTCTATATCTAATCAATAGAAATGAACCTATATCACACAAATTACCAATTTCAAAAACCAAAAAGCACCTAATTCATACTAAAAAGAACTTGCTATATAACTTTTACCTGATGCATGTTGAGAATAATATCCGATCCTCCAATAAACTCCCCTTTAATAAAAATTTGTGGAAATGTGGGCCAGTTACTGCACACAAAAATTTCACCATATAGGAATAATTATTAGAATACAAAACAATAGCCTATACAGAATACGAACGATGGTAGTGATGGCTAATCTACCTGAAGCTTTTTACAGCATTTTTCAGCTCAGGGCTTTCTAAAATGTTTCTGGCATTCAAGGGAACCTCTGGAAGGCAATTCATCAACACCATATACCCATTAGACAAAAATACCAAAAAAAATCACTTTCAAGTCATCTAATAGAACTTTAAAAGGTGGCCACATGAAACTTGTAAGAATTACAAACATGAATTTCTCTGATGGTCCAATAAAAACACAGGCAGCTGAAAACTTATGACATAAACATTGCACGAATAGTTCTCCCTCACACAAATTCCAACTGGCTTTGTACAACTTACATTTATGTGTACAAGTTATACTATCCAAAAACATCAGGGTAGCTATTCCATATAAAAGTGCCATACTAATTTGAATTGACATGAGAAGCAATAGATTGAGAGACAAGAATTTATTTCATGTGTATGTGTGATCATCTTGGCAAGTCCTACAATTTGTGTTATTTGACTTAAATCATAACTGTTTCCAAAGCATCAGCAATCTTAATATGAAGCTAGATAGACACTTACGATACAAACTCAACACTCTTACTGCCAGAGCGCTGAACCCACATTGAGGTTGAGCTAGAACTCCCTTCATATAAATCATCACAGGGTTTTCCTTCACATCCTATATCAAGAAATTCAGTATAATTAATAGGCCAGAAACGGCAAATATAAGAAACATTCTTGGTTAATTCAGGTAAAAAATTAAAATACAATGCTAGACTATGAACTGGCAATATGAAAATTCTGCTGATTCTCAGATATGAAAACTCTGTAGAATTCAGAAGTTTAAATTATGTACCTTCTCAACAACATCCGTCGCAGTAGTTCCCGAACTGGCAAGCTTGTCAGTCGGTTTAAAATCATCATGTGTGTCGGAATCACTGGTCACAGTTGTTGAAAATCTCAAACCATAATGGTAAGCGGATCCAGACACCTGCTCCCAAAAGCCAAGTCAGCCAACAATGATCATCGTTGTGCTCCACTCAGTGTGTTATGTGTACACGATGGGATTTCATTGACAATAAGTAATTTTGTTCATTGGTCTGAGACTCAGAGCAGACAAATCTCCATGAGATCTTATGGAGTAATGAATAAAAAATAGCAACTTCAGTTTCTCAAACAAAGCAGAGAAACTATAGTACTTTCAATAAGTGGCGGATGTTGTGGGCACAGACCGTCGTACATCACCCATCTAGAAGAACCTTGTAGGATTAATTTCAGATTCAAGTAAAGAATATGTACTTAGAGCTGGAATCTATAATCCAACCCTAGAACAAATTTTAATTACATTGTAATTGGTTCTCCTATTATTAATAAAGCTTACTTTCGCAAAAACAAAACAAAAAAAAATTCAATAAGTGGCTGTACTAACCAATAAGACCACCAAAAAAACCAATGACACCACAAATAATAGGGACTCCGAAATCTGATTTTAGCGATTGGAATCAGTATAAAAAGGGATCTAAATTACTGAGATTTCTGTTCTACCATGTCAATTGTGTAGATACTCGAAATTACAATACAAGCTTTATCACAGTTCCTACATATGATCCTTTTCCACTCAAGCAAAACCAAGTAGTTTCAACATACTATTGGATGTTATTCAATATTCCTGGCAAGCAAAAACATTTTTCATAGAATAACTACATAGTCGATATGGAAAAAGGGTTTATTTTTTTTCCTTCCCGTCAAGAAAGTTACAAAATGACATCATAGGTTGTAGTGAATAAACTTTTAAATACAAGTAATTGACATTGTAGGTTTTAGAGAATAAATTGTAAGAGTTAATTCTTGGGGGCAAGGACAGAATGTCTTGAATCGCAACTCGCAAGCAAGTTACAATAAGACTAGAGGGTGCTTGCAAGTAGGTTACCCCTCAGAGAAGCTTAAGGGTACGAGACTACAGGGATCTCACTCTGAACACGGTAAAACCCAGTCTACCTTCAGATGAATTAGACCAAAAAGTGTCATCAAGTCAATACGACTGATGGGTTTTTCCCAGTACAGAATATATTGGGTTCATTTCGCATATTATGGTTCCTGACTGAAATTAAAGAATTAAACTATAGTAATTAGCAACTGTATCTTCATATTTGTACCTAGATCTTGATATTAATGTAAGTTTGTGTACGTAAAGTATGATCTCACAAGTTTCTGATCATACCGTAGGTCTCAAGGAATAAGTAGCTGGTAAACGTGCAATACCCTTCAAGAGTGCATTTGATAATGAGCTCGCCATGATATTACAGACAGACACGTGCCACAGCCTTTGTACTTGGAAATTTCAGAATATAATTTGACTATATTAAGCTGCACAAAAAAAAAAATTAATGAAATCATATATCCAAGTTCTCAAACAAAGTCTACAGAAGCAAATCATCAATTCAAGAAAAAGAACTTAAATCAAACAATTGTGCTTTTTTTCAAACTGCATAATGGTACTTTTTTTAATACTAAAAAAATGTTTGATTCAACCCAATTTCAGATGTAAGCCTTGGGAAATTGTGATGTAGTCTTCGGGCCTTGGAATTTAATTGGAAAAAAAAAAATCATCTCTATGTAAGAAAATTTCCATAATTCTGAAGCACAATTGAATCTACCTCATTGTTTTGACTATAGAGCAACCAACCAAATTATAAGACTATAATTCACACAAAAAAAATGAAACCCATCCCGACACATTTGATTCATCAAGTTAAAAGCTTTAACGAGATTGGTATTTCGCTCACAAATCCCAGTTAATAATTATAAATAAAATGGGGTTAAATTATGTTTATTAATATACAACCGTGACACGGTGGGGACCAACATTTAGTTTGTTTGTGTTATTAAGAAAATTCTGTTTTAAGCAACACTGTATTAGAGTCAATATATTATGCGGAATCGAAAACACTCAGATAATAAACACTTGTGCACTGATCATTCCATACAAATCTAGTTTGATTAACATTAGACTTTCTTTTAAAACATATTATTATAAAAGAAATCAAATAAAAGTTCTACTTCCTCTATCATGTTAGCAATGCATAAGAATACTCATCAAAATTACTTTTCTCATATCAATCAAAGTATCGAGAACTAAACCAATTTATTAATATAGTTTTAAAACTAGGTCCACTCACAGGTTACTTCTTCTTCTTCATTCAAAAAATTATATATCCAAAACATCTGATTGCTGCTGCTCTCTTTCTCAATTTTTCTTTATGGAAAACACTCCAAAAACTAAACCCACCTATCCCATATATATCTTAATTAATAGGAGGGTCGTGGACTGTTGATGTTGCAATTTAAGTTCATACCCCAACAATCATCAATTACAATTATTATTTTTTTTTTTTTTTTTTGCTAGCACATCAATCATCAATTACAATTAAAACCGCAAATTAACAAAAAAGAAAAAAAAAATTATCACGAATTAAACTATTAATTTTTTGTATTTACACAAGCGATGTGTGCGTGTGAGAGAGAGAAATACCTGTTAGTTGAATCAATTCACTTGAACAGAAAAATAAAAAGGGAAGATAGAGAAGAGGAAACAACGCAAGGTATGAAAGAAATTGGACGCTGGACATCAATTTATGGGCCCACCTGACACTAAATGGACCTCCTCCTAAACGTTTGTTCGATTAAAAGCCCAAATAAAGAATCCAATTATTTGTTGCACGTGCGCTTTGCGCATGATCTCAACCCCTCATATAAATACCAAATTATTCGTGATAATTTGAGTCAAAAATCTCGGATGAACACTGAATCGGGGTTTCAACCGTTTGAATAATTTTGCCCACTCTTCAATTTCTATAAATTAAATCAACTTTTCTAATGATAAAAAAAAATGAAATCAAACAACTTACCAGATCTAAAATCCCTTTAAAAAGGAATTTAATTCAAAGAATGAAATTTTTGTACAAACCACATGTGAATCTCTTCAAAAAATAAGATAAGAGAGAAGAAATAGTTCCATTGATCTGGTTCTCTTGAATAATTTGAGGGATGAAGAACTTTATGGGTTCTGGAATACAACAACAACAATGAAGGAAGATAGAAGATAAATTTGAGAATTGATATAGTAGTCTTATATTCTATTTGTATGCAGAGTGCACCAGAGACTACTGAATAATTTTCAAATTTCTCTTAAATCGCTCATCAAAGAACCGGCTAAGTCATTAACTTTCTGCTTTAATAGAGTAAAAGTCAATATAAACATTGGAGTTGAAATCATTCGAATGTGTTTTTTTATTAATTAATTTATTAACATAAATTAATTAATTATGTTAATATATTTATGAAATCATATAGTGTTCTATAAAATGTTAATATTAATTTTTGTGATTCGTCACAATAATTTTTGTTGTTCCTCATAAAATTATTTAGTATCAATTAATTATTTGTGAATTATACAATCAATTTATGTTATTTTGGATAAAGAGATTTTTTATGGGAATTTTTTTGTATAATTTTGAGACATGTTATTAAAAACTTAAAGGATTTTATAGAATAAAATTGAATTACTAATCTTGTGAACTATGTTACCAAATTATGCTTTTTTGAGGGCAAAATATTTTTATGAGTGTCTTTTTTGTATAATATTTGAGACCCCTCAAGAAAAAAAATATTGTAAAATTGAATTACTAGTTTTCTGAACTATATTACAATTTATGCTCTTTGAGTGGAGAATTTTTTTATGGGTGTTTTGTATAATTTTTTAGACCTGTTATAAATTTTATTTTGTTGTTTTATTACAAAAATATTTGTTATTAATTATTATTTTTGAATAATCTTGTTTTTGAAAAATAATCTTATTGGCATTTTCTTGTATAATTTTGAGATCTGTTATTAAAAACGTATGTGATTTTGTACAAAAATTTTGGAGAATAAAATATTAAAATTGAATTAAAAATCTCTTTGGAATGAAAAGCCTTTTGATGGGGTTTTTTTTTAAAAAGTTTCGTCACACATTTTTTTGTTGAAAATGTTTGATTAGTAAGAAGTGGATGATGCTCTTTTGAGGGGAGAGTTTTTTTTATAGGTGTTTTTATGTAATTTTTTTAGACTTGTTACCATTTAATTTTTTTTTGTTTTATTATTAACTATTGTGATCATTATATCTTATTTTGGAGAAAAACAATTATGGTCATTTTCTTGTGTTATTTTGAGACATGTCTCCAAAAATATAAGTGGTTTTGTACAAAATTTAATGATATTTTAAATAATAAATTTAAACAATTAATCTTGTGGAATATGTTACCAGTTTAAACTCTTCTGAAAAAGTAGCTTTTTTATGGGTGTTTAGAGACTCGTTACAAAAAAATTTGTTGAAAATAATTAATTAGTAAGAGGTGAATGATGCTCTTTTGGGGGGAGAGGTTCTTTAAGGGCGTTCTTATGTAAAATTTTAGAGACCCGTCACAAAAATTTGTTGTTTTTTTACCAAATATTTGTTATTAATTATTGTGATCACTTTATCTTGTTTTTTGGAAAGAAATTTGTTATGGGTATTTCTGAAAATGGAGCTTTTTGATGGTTGTTTTATTTATATTTATAGACACGTTACAAAATAAATTATTGAAAATGTTTGATTATATTAATAAGAGGTGGATGATGCTTTTTTAAGGGCAGAGATTTTTTATGGGCGTTCTTATGTATAATTTTTTAGACCCCTCATAAAAATATTTATTATTTTCTTACCAAAATATTTGTTATTGATTATTGTGATCACTTTATCTTGTTTTTTAGAAAGAGATTTTTTCAGGGCATTTTTTGTATAATTTTGAGACTTGGGACAAAAAATGTAAGTGATTTTGTATAAAAATAAATGATATTTTGGAGAATAAAATTGAATTAATAATCTTGTGAAATATGTTATCAATTTGAATTGCTATTTTTGCGAATTATACTATGCTATTTTGGAAAGATATTTTTTATGGATGTTTTCTTGTATAAGTAAGGAAAAAATAGTTGATACCCGCTATTGAACTTTTAAGACACATTATAAAAAATTTAGTTGATTTTGGCGAGTATGATAATTTAAGAGAATAATATGTATATTCAAAAAAAATGATAAAACAATACAAATAATGTGTATTTTTTTATTTATTTATTAGTTTGTTTTACCAATAATCAAATGTTTAATCAGATATATAAAATTATAGGTGGGATATTAATATTAGAGTGTGAAATTACATTGAAGGCCCACTTAAATGAACTCGTTGAATTACTGATCTATTCAAATTGAATTGGAATTCTTGTCAATCAGGCTATCAATTTTAGCCAATTAGGTGAGAAAATATTTTTCTTTGGGAAGGTTCTTGTATAGTATAGAACAAGTCATTTGGCCCGTGCAATGTATAGATTATTTTTTGATATATATATATATATATATTAGGGTTGTAATTAACACTAATCTATCATTTTTTTTATTTCGTGTTTTATAATTATAATTGACTTAGTTTACTTATATAATATTGCAGAATTTAATATATTATTTGTTTGAATGACCTAAGTGGAAGTGGACTACTTGGTTTGGATGAGTTAAAAGATAGTATTCCACTATTGAGTCTTCAAAAGAGAGGCATATGCACCCAGATTTGTACTAGTGCAAATAAATTTATCATAAAACCAAAGTCCATTTGATTGTGTAATAGTTTGTTTATTATTCTTGCAAAACCTCATTTTGATAAGCCAAACGAATTAGAAGTTGTTTCTTTGTCATTTTGGTAAGGGAAATAAATAGGTGATGTAGTCAAGGATATGGTGGGTATAAACACTACCTTACCTGCCTTGTCTCCTGTATCTAATAGAATTATGTGCACAACATGTCACCATCAACAGAGTTCTATTGTGAATGCCATAAATATGTGCAAAATTTTCTAGCATAATTAAACTATATTATCAATTTATGCTCTTTTGTAGGAAGAGAAAAGAGCCTTTGGATATGGTTTTTTATTGTATTTTAATGTTAGTCACAATTTTTTTGTTAAAAATATTTTATTAGTAAGAAGTGGATGATGCTCTTTTGAAGGGAGAGCTTTTTATGTGTAATTTTTTAGGCCCGTCACAAATTTTTTGTTGTTGTTTTTTACCCCAAAAAATTGTTATTAATTATTGTGATCACTTTATCTTATTTTGGAGAAATAAATTTTTTATAGGCATTTTCTTGTATTATTTTGATATTTGTCACCAAAAAATTTAAGTGATTTTGTATAAAAGGATTTGAGACCCGTTAAAAAATTATCCAAATTGGATAACAATGGTTGTAAATTCAACTATCAATTTATATTATTTTGGAGAAAGACAAATCAGGTTACAAATTCTTTTAATCTGGGCTATATTATGCATGTGGAGAAAGCAAAATAAAATTGCAATTCTTGTGGATTATGCCATATTAGAGATATTTCTCTCTTATATAATAAAAAGAAAGATTTGAGACCCGTGTTTTAGAGATTAGAATTGAGAAATAATTCTTGTGACGTATACTCTCAATCCTATTTTGAAGAGAAGGATTTGACAGCCATTTTTTAAGACTCGTTATAAAATTTATCAAACTTGAATTGCAATGTATATAATTTAGGCGTTCAACCTATGTTATTTTGGATTGAGCAAAATTGAACTGCAATTCTTGTGATATAACAATTTACGTTATTTTACAGATAAAATTTAAATTATAATATCTATTTTTATTATTTCGGAGAGAGAGTTTTTCTTAAGTATGATTCGTTATACAGTAAAGAAGAACGATTGGAGACCCGTTTAAAAATTATCTAAATTCGGATAACAATGCTTATAAATTCGACTATCAGTGTATATTATTTTTTAGAAAGAGAAATCAAATTACAAATTGTTACGATCTGGGTTATCAAGTATGCAATTGTGAAGAGAGGAAAATTAAATTGCAATTCTTGTGAAGACATCCTAGGCTATTGAAAGTCGTTAAATTTTTTTCTCAAATAGATAAAAATGTTTATAAAGGTTATCAATTTAAGTTATTTTGGAGATGGACAAATTATTGCCAATATTCTTATGAATTGGGCTACTATCAGTTATGTTATTTTGAATTACTATTCTTGCAAGTTATATTAATAATTTACGTTATTAGAGAGAGATTTTTTAAGGAATTTTTTAGTATAGGTAAAGAAAAGATAATTAAAACCTCCTATAGAACTTTCGAGACACGTTATAAAAAATTTAGTTGATTTTGGCAAGAATGATAATTTAGAAGAATGAGGTGTGATGAAACAATACAAATGATATGTATTTTTATTTTTTTTATATAAGTTGTTTTACCAATAGCCCAAGTGTTTAATTATATACAAATGAATAATGATAAGTGAGATAATTAGAGTGTTAAATTTTATTGAAGGCCTATTTAAATTAAATGAACTCGTAAAATTAAATCTATCCAAATTAAATTGAAATGCTTATCAATTAGGCTATCAATTTTACTTAATTAGGTGAGAGAATATTTTCTTATGGGTAGGTTCTTGTATAGTAGAGAATAAAGATAAAGATAATAGATTTTTACCTTTGTCGAAAAAGAATAAAAAAAGGTGAGAGGGTTATTAGGGACATAGAGTGCCAACTCGCCAAGTATATGAATTCATATTACATTTATATATGAATTCTAAGTTTAATTTAAACTATTTCATTCTGATTATTATCCTACTCCTTCACTTGATGATGGGCATATGGGTTGATACAGGTGTATCCTATTTGGGAACTTAGCAGTTCTATTACAAGGAAGGGAAAACCTTAAAATAGGTTTCATTGTTCCATAAGGAGTAGAAATTGAGGGAAAAGGAAATATTTTTCCTTGGCCAACTAGTTGTCCAAAGCCTATATATATATATATGTTTTGGTATAAACCAAAACATATAGAAAGAAACATGTAGTCTTTACTTGTTTCAAGAGAAACCACTAAGGTTTAGTGGTTTAGTGATGTTTTGGCATAACCCAAATATAAACCAAACATAACCCACCAAGATTTAGTGTGTTTAGATAAGAGAGGCAACTAGGGCTTAGCTTGTATAGAGAGTATTGTGAGGCAGAGATTCTTGTAATCTTCATAATATTCAATAAAAAAGATATTTTCTTCGAGATCTTGTGTTTCTTCATCTTATTTACTGTTATTGTTTAATTCGGCATTCAATAGTTTATTTGCCTAGTAATTTGTATCAAGTTGGTATCAAGAGCAAAGTTCGATTCCCTGGTGGAGTGTTCTGTGGTTTATGGTCTTAACTCGTTCGCAGTACAGAATGCTGGTAAAGTTCATGTGTCTTTAGAAGATTCTAAAAAGACAAGAACAAAGAAGATGACAAAAACAAAAAAATCAAAGAAATCCGAGGTGGAGACATGTACTTCGCAGGATAAAGGTAGTATCGATGAGACAATGGTTTTGTTTTAGAAAAACATGGAGTTGATGAATTCTACTCCATTGAAGCTAACCAATTTCATCATAAAATAAAACGCAGAAAACCAAGCCGAAGTAGAAGCAGAGGAGTTCAACTCATGAAAAGTTTATCTTGGTGACATGCCATTGGGTTGATCAAGAGGAGTCATTCAAAGAAGATTGCACATTGGAGCGCAAGATGTTTAAGACACGAAGTGAGAAATAGACAGTGTTTCGTATCGGGCGTGCAGGTCAAGTTCCAAGCAAAGTAGAATGGTTCAGCAAAGTCCAGAAAGCTTTCGAGTTTTCTAATCTCCGTTTCCAACTTAAACGGGAGTTTAAGTTCCTAAAGTGGGGAGCCATGATACAGGTGTATCCTATTTGGGAACTTAGCAGTTTTATTCCTTATAGGACAAGGAAGGGAAAACCTTAAAATAGGTTTCCTTGTTCCATAAGGAGTAGAAATTGAGGGAAAAGGAAATACTTTTTTTTTTTTTGCCAACTAAAAGTTATCTAAAACATATAAATATATGTTTTGACATAAACCAAACTATATAGAGAGAAACATGTAGTCTTTACTTGTTTCAAGAGAAACCACTAAGGTTTAGTGGTTTAGTGATGTTTTGGAATGACCCAAAACATATACCAAACATAACCCACCAAGATTTAGTGTGTTTAGATAAGAGAGGAAGCTAAGGCTTAGCTTGTCTAGAGAGTATTGTGAGGCAGAGATTCTTGTAATCTTCATAATATTCAATAAAGAAGATAGTTTCTTCGAGATCTTGTGTTTTGTTCATCTTATTTATTGCTATTGTTTAATTCCGCATTCAATAGTTTATTTGCATAGTAATTTGTATCATGGGTAGATGTCTAGTTTAAGTTTCTACTGATAACAGTTATGATCAATTCTAGAAGTTGCACGAATTATTTTATTTCTGTTTTGTATGGATTAAGACAATGGTGTTATGTTGATCTTCATCAGTTTGTGTCAAACAAAGAAGTACCTTTTTTTTTATCAAGGTAAGTTCTAATATTATTATTACTGTATATTTACAAGTCGAGCCTTCGTTAGGCCTAGTGTATCATACAAGATCGAATTGATTACATAAAAAATAAGGTGGAATTAATAAACCACCAAAAAGAGGTCCAACGTCCCAGCAACACTTGCAGCTCCTCAGGATAAGTTTGTTAGTGTACATGAATTCGCAGTCCCATACATAATTGTTGTGCCTGTGATGTAGCATATTTAGCTCCAGAATTTGCAGCTTCATTTCTTTATTTAAACACCCATTGTACTTGGAAGTGTTATTCCTAATCTTTACATCTGTCACATTTGAATCTAACTTCCACCAAAACTTGTTTCAAATTTAGCGCCTAAAGCTCGAAGACCCAAACGAAGTGCAGTACACCTTGCTAAAAAAAACTGAACCATGACGAAGAGGTTGAGCTATGGCCAATATAAATTGACCTTGTCCATCTGTATAACACTGTAGCAGCATCAGCTCGTCCAGGGTTTGGAAAAGCAGAGCCATCCATGTTTAGCTAAAATTTATGATGGACAGGAGGTTGTGTTAAGTATTGAAATTTTATTGATGAACTGGAACCTTTGTCTTCCAAATCAAGAGGTGTGTTCTCTAATGACTTCACTATCCTTTTCACCCAAAAAATGGGATGAGATTTTAAATCTTGAAATCTACTTCGATTAAGTGCACACCAAATCTGCTACAAACCTGCCACCAATTTTTGAAGCCAATTTTTTTCTATGTCCAAGATGAATCAGCTTACTACCATCTTATATTGCCAGCTTTGAGCACTTGTTGAATACATGTATCCAACCATGTAACCTTGGTTCAAACCACAGCTCGAGCATAAGACAAAACAAAATAAATATAAAGATAATTATAGGACTCTCTCAAGTCAGGAAAAGATAGTTCATGAATTATAACATGTAAAAGCTTAGTTCAGGACAAGATAGTAATTGGAATGAGAAAATAAAAAACGCAAATGTGTTTCCAAAAACGTACATCTGTCCTCCAAAATAAAGATGAAGTAACAAGTTATAGAACTCTTTCAAGTCATGTAATTGTGTGCTTCAATCCAAATTGGGATAGGCCAAAACAACTGTGAGTAACTTGAATAATTTTCTAGCTTGCCCAAACTATGATCTTCCTATTATATACTCCTATTATATGATTAAATTCTTGTCAGAGTTCAAGAAACGTGAATCTCTCATAAACTTGGGTTGTGAAAATAAAACATAGTTCCCTTTACACCCAGGAAATTTTTTTACGGCTGAGATAGAAAACGAACATCTCTTACCTACGAAAAAAATATGATCCCCCAAGTTTTCTATATGGATCCAGTCTTGCTTTTCTTCATTTAACTTAAACACCACATCCAGCTGGCAAAAGTTGATCACGAGCTCTTTCCAATCGGAGGAAGCACTTGGGAAGGTCATCATGTTGTGGTACAATTGTGTTTCATAGGATTGATCGAGTTCCAAAAGGCCTACATGAATAACAACAAGAAACAACTGCTCATATCATTCAACAAAATATTTATTTGCAAGACGGATCGAACCACTAAAGAGTTTAGTATTCGCTACTTAAGTAACTTTTAACGTACACGGATCAGCAACCCATGCATTTCCTTCAAGATCAACTGTGTAAATTTGTCCTTTGTAGTTTATCAAGTCAGAGAAAATACCAACTTCTTGAATTATATTCCAATCATCATCATCTCCGGACCTAAAGAAGATCAAACTCACCCAACTGATTGCCATTATATATAAATCATCATTGGTTGAATTGGAAGATAATATAAGCTTGCTAATATAAAAGCTCTCCATATCCAAGAGCCTTATTACCTCATCTTCCAACTCGATAAATGATTCAGTTTGCTCAAGATAATATTCTTTGCAAAGCGCAATAATCTTATACTTGTTCTCCATAGTAAGCGTGTTCAACATTGTGGAAATAATTTAGGTAAACGCAGGATAGGGATACCTGAGAGTGGATTTAAGATTTGAAGAACATTGGGTTTTGATTCATTCACTTTGATTAACCAACATTTGGGTCTACATTGAGAGTCTTCATGATCATGAGGTTGGATAGAATAAATGGTGCTCTCTATAATAGTGCAGTGACCAAAAGGTAGTTCTAATTATTCTGAATCATATATAAAAGGGTAAGGAAGTAGTGTAGTTAAAAGGGGGAAATGGAAATGCACATTGAAAGAGCGTGAAATGGTCGTTAATTAGATCGCGTTTTTCAAAACCTTGTTTTGACTACCTAAAACGAGTATAGCTTCAAGAAAGAGTTATCGAATCCACATCTAAGAGAGAACCAAGTTAAATAAAGAAAAGAAATTCATTTTTACTAATCTAGAGAATAAAAGGAAAATAATTTTGCAAGGTGTTGGTGATTAACTACCACTAATGGAAGAAATAATTGTACGAAAATAAATATGGTGAGAATTTCAAGAGATTGAATCCACCAATTCAAATATGTAATAATTAATATATAGATTTATCAAGATTAATCTGTAGATAGATACTCATTACACACTAAGATGATTCGAAATGCATAATGGAAAGGTACGACATTAAACACTTATTCTATCTACATTAGAGTCTATCAATTCTTGAAATCAACGATACTTCTTATCATTAAAATGTGAGGAAAGACTACAACACAATGCACAACTATTATGTTGGTGGCAAGAACGAGTACGTTCGTCTTTCAGACCGTCACTCAATTTGTCCCCAAATAGTTATAGCAAAGTGTATATTCCACCTACTAAAAGAATGTAAAGAACTAAGAAGAAAGTAAATAAACATCGTTATATGTTTCATTTCACAAATAAATCATTGCAATTACTTACCTCTAACCTTCTCTCGTAGCGTTAGATCCTTGATCTCTAGAATTACTCTAATGGATTAAATTCTTAATAAATCATATATTAACTACTACATAAAATGAAAAGGCTTCATCTCTCCCTTGAAAATGGGAGATTAGCCTAGCATAATAATACTAAACTAAAATCTATTAAATGAAATGACATAAAATAAAAACTAACTAAACTACAAAAAAAAAAAAAAAAAGAACTTTTATTTGAATGAGTTTTTGCTCTCAACTCTTGATGATGAATACAATGAATAGAGCTCCCTATTTATAGATCCATAGGGAGCCTAAAAGGGAAAAAATACAAAATATTACATAATATTTGATTTGATTGATAATCAAATCAATTACTAAACATTTGTGAAAAAAAATGTGAAGAATAAAATCTTTGAATGATTGTGGTCAAAGATTAATGAAAAACATGTGTTGAAAATCAAATCCTTGCTACCATTGTTGTCAATTCTGTATAAAACTACCATATATAGTGTCATTCTAGAATATGTTAGCAATCTTTTTTGGATGGCTGAGTTGTCTCAATATTCTCCATATTTTACAGATGCTAGAATCTTAAATATCAACCTTGAAGTGATTTCATGCTCTATCTTCTATTTAGTAGTCTCACTTCACTTATCTCTTTAATGGGCCTCTCTTGGACTTAAACTTTGTAGATAATTCACGGGCTCATTTATATTTAATCCACTAAGATTCATTCAAGGCTTTGACCATTTGGGTCCATGACTTTGGGCTTCACACTTGACTTTTCTCTTTTTGCTATTTTTATATCATTTTGTAGGTTTTTTCTTTGATTTATTCTTTTCTAGGTTCTTTCCTACAAAAATAATAGAAATTACTTTAATTCAAGTCCAAAAGTGAGTTCTAACATCATACTAATTAGGGGTAAAAACTACGTTTTTGGATACTTATCACACATCTCCAAGAATGACAAACAGAATGAAATTGAAGGTATTCAAGATTGTTATTAAGATGTATGGTTATGTTTTTCTAATATCTCTTGGGGTAATCGAGACCAATCATGATGAACAACCATGGGTTTTCCTTTATCTTCTTCAGATTAAAATACCACATGCATTTTAAATTGAACAGAAAGTCGGAAACTACTTACCTGATGATAAATAATTGCTTTCTCAAAATTCCAAAAAGCTTCAGAAAATCTTACAAATTGAAACCCTTGATGAAAATACTGACTACTGCACATTCCCTCAAAACCCTAAAATGCTTTAAAAAAAAATGGCTACATGAACATGTATGCAGGAAATTTCATTTTTAAGTAATGTGGGACTAAGTTTTGTCTACTAAATTTGTATGAAAGATTGTGCTAGTAGCTTCTCTATAGTAGTTGTAACACCCATGAGTTGGTGTTAGTCCCACATTACCAAGGAAGTGGTTGTATTGGTAGTATATAGAGCTTAACCATACTCTAACTAATGTCAAGGCCTTTTGGGGTAAGCCACATGGGTGGGCCCTAATCCAAAACCCTCTACTGCTGGATATCCGCAGTGACTAAAGGGGGACAATATTGACATGAGCGAGGACGAAATCCCGGGGCGTTACAGATGGTATCAGAGTCGACGACGGGTCGCCTGTTGCAGGTGGGAAGTACGCTGGAAGGGCCGGAGGAGCGCCAGGTACTTGTCTCACTTGGCATGGAACGTCGGAGATTTTGGGACTGTACTGAGCGTACTGCAGAGCCGAGGACGGCTCTATTTCTAAGGTGGTGAGATTGTAACACCCATGAGTTGGTGTTAGTCCCACATTACCAAGGAAGTGGTTGTATTGGTAGTATATAGAGCTTAACCATACTCTAACTAATATCAAGGCCTTTTGGGGTAAACCACATGGGTGGGCCCTGATCCAAAACCCTCTACGGCTGGATATCCGCAGTGACTAAAGGGGGACAATATTGACATTAGCGAGCGGTATGGTGCTCAACGCACTGGGATGAGCGAGGACGAAATCCCGGGGCGTTACAGTAGTTCCATTCTATTTTGTAGCATGTTGAGCAATATCCTCATTTAAATTCTATGCTTGAAAGATGTATTAACCTGTTTTCAGATTAATGCATTAATTAGGTCAGGTCGTTGTTTGCCTGACCAAGATGGGAGATTGAGATCGAGGGTGGCTGCACCTCGATGAGGTCGAGATTGCCTACGTACTCTACCTCGGAGGGGGGGGGACTTAGAGATCAAGCCATTGTAGTTCTGTTCTTATAGAAGGTGGAAGGGCGCCAATCATGGGATCATGCGGAGTCTCCGACATCTATTGATTTTGTGATATCTGGCATTAAATGTGTAACGGACCAAGATATTCTCTGAGCATTGATTAAGGGCACGTGTATGTAATGAGGTCGCCAACGGTAATATGGTCGAGCTGCACTGGTCGGACCGGACGAGGTCGTTGTCTGGTTGACTTGGTGAATTACTAGATCATCCCACGTGTCGTGTTTTGATTGGGTGTTGTATGTAATACCCCTACAAAATATATTGAATAAGTTAATTTTTAAAAGTTGTGACGGCTTGCAATCCAACATAATTACATAAACCTACTACCAAATGATGTTCTTAACTTGAACCAACTACAACCAACAACAACAGCATTTGAGTTTGCAAGCTTGCAGTCATGGTACTGTACAACTCCTTTGAATGAAAAATAGGATTAGTTTTTATTGCTTCAAATCTTATCTTTCATAATCATTCAATTAAAAATCTCCCAACCCAAAAACTACATTAGATATCCATGTGGTGAACACCTACCCGAGCTGGCTCATGAAGAAACAAGCTTCCAACGTAGTGTTACTTTTACATGGCTTATATGGAAGGGCAGATGTGAAAAAAAAAAAAAAAGCATGTGAGAGTAAACATTTGATCCAGCTCGAGTAGATACAGAGTGACAATGCAAGGAAATATCGTCATCTCAATACAACAACGCAGGAAAATCACCAAAATGCATGTTAACTTGAAAGGGGGGGGGGGGGTACTACCCAAGAATCTGCACAGACATTCAAAGGTAGAAGGAGGTTCAGTCGGTTGAACCAAATGGGTCGAACCGATCCGTTTCCTCTTTTTTTACCCGTTTTACGGTTTTGACCCGTTTTCATGTTATAAAAACCAGATCTAATTTTCAGCACGAATTTTCTTATTAAAAATCAATTAAGAAGCTTAAGAAGAAGAAGAAAAACCTTCTAAAACCTAGGGTTTTGATTGGGTGTTGCTAGCTTACATTGTTTTAGTTAATTGGTGGCTTGGAATTGGTTTTTCTTTCTTGTTTGTGCATCTTCGTTGTTTTCATCTTCAAAGGTAAGTTATATTACTTGATGTTTTCTCTTACTTTTTAGATTAGGTTGAAGTAACCCCTTGTTAACATGTTTAATTCGTTTATTATAATTGAATTACATGATAAAGTATGATTTAGTAAGTAGAACTCAATAAAGTTATGATCTTGTTGATATTTAACTTTGTATTAATGCTGAAATTTAACTTTAAAAACAAATTAATGTAGGAATTGGTGATTTAAAGTAATGTTAATTCAATGTCCCAAAGCAAAATAGATGATTATATTGCTTAATTTGTACTTTGTATGATGAATGAAACATGATTATATTGAATTTACTAATGCTGAAATTTATATTTTAAATATGTTATTATTGGATTTGAAGATTTGACTTAGTATTGTAGTGTTTGATTGAACCCATTGGTTATAAACTTTCTTACTTTAGAATTTCCTGAACTTGATATCATAATTGTTTATGTTGTTTGTTATATATATTTATATGGACAATGAATGGAATAGAATGGTTGGATTGAAACATGTGTTGGATTAGATTTGGGCGTGTTAAATAAATTAACACAGGACCCGTATGATTGGGAGACATCCCGGAGCGTTGTCACATGACATAGCTCGATGAGTGTATAGCTATGATGCGTACGACTCGATGCTACTGCACAACTTAGTATATGAATTTCATGGATTGAAATTGATGGATTTGGATGGACTTGATGATTTGATTTGAGATTGAAATTGATGGACTTTGATAGATTGTATGATTTGGTTTGAGATTGAAAAATTATGATGCAGACTTTAGAAGATTTATAAAGTTGGATTAGATTAGTATTTTGTCATGTTATTTTATTAATTTTATCTTATGTTTAGTTAACCCCTTCGGTGCGCGGATTCTTTTTCTAGGAATTAAGATCAAAACTCAAGTCTTATAACTTGCAGTCGTTTAATCGACCTCCCCTTACAGGAAACATGTGAGGTTAATTATGGAGAGTCTGATGAGGATGGAAAGGCTGTTAGAGTTGGAGATAGTAGTTAGAGTTGCTCTTAGTCTAGATATTTCTTTCAGTTATCATTTGTAGTCTTCGTACCATTTGCTTATTCATTTATCAATTTTCAGATATTTCAGATACTTTTATTTCATCATTTGATTCTTTATATAGAAATTTGATTAGTAGACTTTCGCTGTTGTTTATTTATTGTTATTCCATATGTTCTGCATGGATATAAGAATTCAGCTTAGATGACACGTGACAGTGATGGAATCCTAGGGTCCATGGTGGACATATAGTGCATATCACGACTTTGGTGTCTGTGCTTGGTCTGATCAACTAGGTATGGATTTCAGGGGCGTTACAGTTGGTATCAGAGCTTAGAGTTCAAGTGTCATAGTGAGATGTTCCTTGAGTCTTTAGGAGTAAGAGCAATATAGGGTTGAGTCCGTACCATAGTATAGGTTGAGTGAGGACGTTGCGTTTATCGTTTTATTTTCTGTTTCACTTTGCATTCATTGTCATCTTTTTGTTATTGTTTCTTATATGTTTCCTGCTTGTGTTACTACAGTGACTAATGGCAGGATCTGAGGAACAGACAGAGAGTGGACAGGGTGCGCGTGGGGCTGGAAATGAGGTACCAGCGTGGTTGCAGCCGTTGATGCAAACGATGACTACTATTGCTGCTGAGTTTGCAGCCGCCAGGACGCAGGCTCCTCAAGCACCACTTCCACAGGTCGATAGGGAACCTTAGCCAGTTGCACCAATGGCTTTGACAGAGGACCAGTTAGCAGAGATTCGACATGAGACATGGTTTACAATACGTGGACAAAATAGGAGGGGGGCATTTATTCAATATACGTGGATAAAATAGGAGGGGGCATTTATTCAATATACGTAGATCTCTTCTCCTTATTAAATGGCGCACAATAACGAAAAAAGTTGCTCAAGTGAGGTCAGCTCTAACAGGTTTACAAAAATCCACATAAACAATTGAAGGTTGGGCCTATAAAGCAACTTTTTAATTTGTTTAGTTAATATCCTGACATGTTCCCTAATTATTATGTCCAGATATTATCTCATGCACCACCTCCCAATTTTGTTCTAATTATAACAAAAACAAAATTCCATTCTCCTATCCTCTAATAATTTTTTTCTTTTCCGATAATTTGTAGTAATAACCAAATTAATAAAAAGTACACATAAACCTGCATGAACCATTTTTATTTTATTTTTCACAATTACCATATATGTATAAAACCTAAATTTTAAATTATTTTTTCATAAAAATCATGGCTCAAAATATTTTTCTTTTTCAATATTTTGTCGTAATAATCAAATCAATAAAAAAATACTAATTAAAAAAAATACACTAATAAAACTTGCACGATGTATTTTACGTTTTCTTTCACAATTACAATATTATGTGTACAAAATCTAAATTTTAAATTAATATTTTCATAAACATCATGGCTCGAAAATTTGATTTTTTTTTTTTTCCCTTCTTTTTCAAACCCCTTCTTTATAATGGTTGTGCTTGTTTCACAGGAAAGTAGAGTAAAACAACTTTTCCGGTGAGAGGAAGCAAAAAATTGAACAGATTAGTTGTTTGGTGAGAGGAAGCAAAAAATTAGGAAACCATAAAGAGAAAGGGACGGAGAGAAATGAGAAGCGAGAGACTTGAGATGAGAAAACTTATCCGGGAGTTTCAAACCCGTATAAATTGCTTAAGTGTTTAGCAATTTAAAAAAAAAAAAAAAATCTCACTGTTTTAGCTACCAACCAAGCACCTAAAAAACGGAAAAGTTTAGAAAAGTTTTACTTTCCTGAGACTTTTCAGGTAAACAAGCACAACCAATATAAACATCTTTGTAATACGTCCAAAGAACGTGCATTCCACTCGTGTATTGGTAGTGTTTATATGGCACCAACGTGGAGATCCCTGCATTGGGAAGGCTCTTGCTAGCCAGAACCCAGAATAACTAGACTTTGGGTTGGGAAATGGAGGCTACTGAATACCCCTCATTTTCATATAACTTACCACAAAATGACGTTATTCCATTAAGTTCACAAAATGACGTTATTCCATTAAGTTGTTAGAGCATTCCCAATGGTAAACCACTTTTAGTGGTGCCACATAGGATGGTTTTAAGGAATTTTGGGGTTTTCAATGGTTTTAGCGAAAAAAAGGTTTTAGTGTTTCCAATGGTGGATTATTGAAACCGCAATCTATGTGGGGTATGGATCCATACCGCACTCATTGTGGCGGATGGATCTTCTTTTAGACGAGTCCATACCGCACTAATTGTGGGGTATGGATCCATACCGCACTTATTGTGGCGGATGGATTCCTACGTGGCACTTTTAACTCCTTGGCAAAATTTGCCAAGGAGTTAAAAGTGTTTTGCTTGAAAAGTGTGTTAAAAGCTCCCATTGGCAAGTGTTTTCACTAAAAGTTAACTAAAAGTGTGCTAAAACCTACCATTGGCAATGCTCTAACTCTAAAAATAAAAAACACTTTTAGCATAGTTTAATCCTAAAACCTTTACCCTCTCTCTTACGTGTCACCTCTAAAACCATTTTATCATTGGAATCCTCTTAGAGCATTCCCAATAGTAAAAGGGTTTTAAGGGTGCCACGTAGGAGAGAGAGAGAAGGTTTTAGCATAAAATTTATGTTAAAAGTGATTAGCACTTTTAGAGTTACCAATGGTTGGTTTTAAAACAACGGTTAAAATTTAAGGTTTCACTTTTCCCAAAAAATATTGTGTACATTGTGATGAAATCTAATTTTTAATTAATAAAATGGTCCTATGTGGCACTTTTAACTCCTTGGCAAATTTGGCAAATTTGTCAAGGAGATAAAAGTGTTTTGCTTGAAAAGTGTGTTAAAACCCACTATTGGTAAGAGTTTTTTACTAAAAGTTGCTAAAAGTGATTTAAAACCTGCCATTGGGAATGCTCTTAGCGTATAATTTACTCAAAAACGAATTTCAGTTATATTCACGGACATACATACGCACTTCGAACAATCCACGTTGAAGCAGCAAAACAAAACCAATAATAATTTGACACGTATGTAAAAGCAGATTCTCCACTGTCCGATTATCCACGCTGGCAAAATCAAGCGTAATCCCAGCGGTTTAGTTTGAAATCATATTGACTCCACCCGGTCGCCCGTTTATAATAAAAAAAAAACCCGAAAGAAATACAGTACTACTTCATTTCATTTATAAAAATCTCCTCAGTTCAGTCTCTCTAGTCTCTTCTTCATCACTCTCTCAATCGATCTCTTTTCTATTCTCTCTCTAAGAAGGAAAGAAAGAAAATGAGGAAGTGGACGATTCCTTCCACTTTGCTTCTTTTACTTCTTCTCTCACAACTTCCAGATCAAGGTAAGGTTTGTTTAGTAGTGTTAATGTTATTTCTTCAGATAGTTTCGATTTCATTGATTTGATTTATAAAGAAACCAACTAATTGCGTTGTTTTTGTTATTTAAATCGATCGATGTTAATGTTAATGTAATATGTAATGTTTTTAAATGAGAGTGAAGAAGCTTTAGAAGTTGTTTAGATAGATCTGGTGGAGATTTTGTTTATAAATTCTTTGTTTATTATTTTTAATTAGGTCGTAAAATTCATGCTAATGCTGAGAAGGAGAGTGAATCAGAAGAGTTAGTAGATTCACCTAAGGTTGAAGAAAAGTTTGGTGCTATACCTAGTGGTCTATCTACTGATTCTGATGTCGCCAAGAGGTATAGCGTATAGCTTTCTTCTCCTTGTTTGATTGCATTTTTTTTTCCTTCTTTCTTAATTGCTCCTCTTGTTCGTTCGTTCGTAATCATTTTTGGTTTTGTATTCAGAGAGGCAGAATCGATATCTAGGAAATCTCTGCGTAGTTCTGCAGAGAAGTTTGAATTCCAGGCTGAAGTTTCTCGTCTTATGGATATCATTATTAACTCTTTGTATAGTAATAAAGACATCTTCTTAAGGGAGTTGATTTCCAATGCTTCTGACGTAAGTCAAGTCAACACCACACACTCACACACACACTATCTCTGTATAATGGCTTGATAGTGAGTGATGGAGTTTCACTTTCATTCATGATTGTTTTCTCAGGCATTGGATAAGATTAGGTTCCTTTCTCTCACAGATAAGGAGGTTCTTGGTGAAGGTGATGATGCTAAGCTTGAGATTCAGGTAATTCATGGGCTTCGTAATAGTATTATGTAATTTAGTAATACATGTCTGTTTCATTTATTAGTTTTCATTTTACGAAATGTTTAATATTATTTTTCAGATCAAATTGGACAAGGAAAATAAAATTCTTTCAATTCGTGACCGCGGTATTGGAATGACAAAGGAGGATCTCATCAAGAACTTGGGAACAATTGCCAAATCTGGAACTTCAGGTTAATAAAACCTACTCATCTCTTTCTCATTTCCATATGAATACAATTGAATTGACAATGAATGACCTTTGGTAATACATCTTTTCTACAGCCTTTGTAGAAAAAATGCAGACTGGAGGTGATCTTAATCTCATTGGACAATTTGGAGTTGGATTTTACTCTGTATATTTGGTTGCCGACTATGTTGAAGTTATCAGCAAGCACAATGATGACAAACAGTAGGTTTTCTTTGTAAAATTTACTCAAGTTATGACTGGAGTTTGTTGCCTTTTCTTTTGTTCTATATAAATGGTTTAATTATGTATTGGCTTTTAGGTATGTATGGGAATCAAAGGCTGATGGAGCATTTGCAATTTCTGAGGATGTTTGGAATGAACCACTAGGACGTGGAACGGAGATCAGATTACATCTTCGAGAAGAAGCTGGGGAGTACTTGGAGGAAGATAAATTAAAAGTGAGTACCAGTTTGGCTCTATTAATTATATATTGCTTCTTAAAGTTTTCGCCTTCTAGATAAATTACGGCAACTTTGCTGCATTTTCTTCTATCATTTCTCTATATTATTTTTGTTGTCCAATTTCTTGGGTGTTAATTTTTATTTCTTTTTTACAATTTATGTCTAATCTATTGACTATAATATTCAAGTGTCACTAAAACTTTAATGAATTTCACATTCCCTTATGTAAAATGATAAATAGTTTGTTACTATCATTCATATTTCATACCATCATGCAAACTCACTAAAATCCAAATTAAGATACGTAGGTTTGGATACTTCAAATATTCAAGTTTCACTAAATTTTATTGAATTACCGATTCCCTTATATAAAATGATAAATAGCTTGTTACTATCATTCGTATCATGCGAACTCACTAACATCCAAATTAAGATACATAGGTTTGGGTACTTTGCTTTTATTACTTTCGATGAATCATCCATTAAGATGCAGTGATAAAGTTTAAAAAAATTGCCGGTCAACATCACAAAATATGAGTCACCTTAAAATGAACAAGAACTTTGCATGACCTCAGTAATAAGCAAAACTATAAAAGTGACCAACGAATTGGACACATGGTGTACACATGCCTTTCAGATGGCACGTTCAGACCATTTCACTATATAGATATTACATGGATGTTTCTTACATGCATTACACTACATTACTTTTGATTACATTAGAATCTTCACTTGCTGTAGTGTGGAAAGGGCTGAATTCAAACTGGCAGTTTTGAGATCTCTTAGAGTCGCCCTTAAGTTATCCCCAAGAATTCCAACCCTTATATTATAATATATTGTTCATACTTTGCGGGAGGTTGAAATCTTCAGATGCAGAGTTAAAAACTTTTTTCTCTTGAAGTTTGACTTTGATGCATAATTTCTTTGTGTTTTTCTCGTTTATCGCATTATATTCTTATCCACAACAAAATTCATATTTTTGACATTTATATCCACTGGGGTGAAATTAAAAGGGGGTAACAAGCTCATAAATATCTTGCTACAACTAGTTGATCAAAGTATCTTGCTACAACTAGTTGATCAAAGTATTTTCTGGAATATTGCAGCCCAACACTCCAACCTGACACTGGAGTGATAGGAACTTGTCAATGTCCGTGTGACATTGATTCAGTGACCTCTACTAAGTGCATGAATATGTGAGAGGCCTTTTAGTCAACTTAATTGAATGGATCATTAGGAATGGAGCCTGATGCTGTATTTGGACAACAAATTTAAATCTTGCCTTTCCTTATTAACAACAATAATTAACACCTTTCTGTGTAAACTTTTGTGTTTAATTCAATTTTTTATAGGAAATTTTTTAATTTTCCCAATTCAATAACAGTCCATACTTCTAATGCATGTTGTAAATATTGTGCTGGATTTAGAAATTGTACAATTGCACTTTAATTTGTTGGCTGGATGGTCAAATATTAAGTTGATTTTTTGTTGTTGCAGGAGCTCGTTAAGAGATATTCTGAATTCATCAACTTCCCCATATATATTTGGGCAACCAAGGAGGTGGATGTGGAAGTTCCTGCAGATGAAGATGAATCGGGTGAAGAAGAAACAAGTATGTATTTTGTTGTAGTTACCTTCTAATATTTTAATAGCAGTTGTACCTTAGTATTTATTCAAATACACATTATGTTGCAAACAGCTGAAAGCAGCCCTTCGGAAGAAGAAGAAGTAGATGAGGAAGAAAGTGAGAAAAAGCCTAAAACAAAAACAATCAAGGAAAAAACCAGTGAATGGGAAGTTTTAAATGATGTAAAGGCCATTTGGCTACGAAGTCCCAAGGAGGTGACAGATGAAGAGTATACAAAATTTTATCGTTCTCTCTCCAAGGTAGGTTGTAAAAATACTGTGACATTTTACTGTAAAATGTCACAGCTCCATAATATATGTTTTGTTTAGGTCTATTACGGTAATTAGTTGGTTCTTATTCTATGCACATGCTTTCTTCTTTCAGGATTTTAGTGAAGAGAAGCCTTTAGCTTGGAGTCACTTTTCTGCTGAGGGTGATGTGGAGTTCAAAGCAGTTCTGTATGTGCCTCCTAAGGCAGCACATGATCTTTATGAGAGTTACTATAACTCCAACAAGTCGAACTTGAAGCTATATGTTAGAAGGGTCTTCATCTCTGATGAGTTTGATGAGCTGTTGCCCAAATACCTTAACTTCTTGAAGGTAATTGAGGTTTCTGTTAATACTGGATTATCTTGAACAACATAATCATAATATTACGAACTGTGTTCTGTTTCTAAAAAACTTACAGCGCTCACAAAACTTTGGCTCTATTTTATGCAGGGTTTAGTTGATTCTGACACATTGCCACTCAATGTATCAAGAGAGATGCTTCAACAACACAGCAGTCTTAAAACAATTAAGAAGAAACTCATCCGTAAAGCTCTAGATATGATCAGACGGATTGCTGAAGAAGATCCAGATGAGTCCAATGACAAAGAAAATACAGGTATATATAAATTGTCAACTTTGTCAGTTGTTTTCATATGTTTGGGTCCGTTTTTTTATCAATGTGTTGTAGTTGTTTTAGCTTATATCAAAGAGCCAAACAATTCTCTTAATTACTTGTACATGGCTTCTTCTTTTCATCTGAAAGATATTTTTGGTCCTTTTCTGTTCTATTTTATTATAATTTGATGGGGAATATCATTGTGACTGTGAATTAGACATGGAGGCTAGTGACAACGATGAGAAGAAGGGTCAATACACCAAGTTCTGGAACGAGTTTGGCAAATCTATCAAACTTGGTATCATTGAGGATGCAGCTAACAGAAATCGCTTGGCAAAGCTTCTAAGATTTGAAAGGTATAATGTAAATAATATATTTTTTCTCAATTATTATCTTTGTTATCTCGCTTATGCGTATATCCATGTTTTGTGTGGATAGTCTTTTTACTCTTTGAGTGTGTACATTGCAGTACCAAGTCTGATGGTAAACTAGCCTCTTTAGATCAATACATCTCAAGAATGAAATCTGGGCAGAAGGACATCTTTTACTTAACTGGAACAAGCAAGGAACAATTGGAGAAATCTCCCTTCCTTGAAAGGCTTAAAAGGAAAAACTACGAGGTATTGATCGCTGATCTGAAGTTTTATATGTTAAAGTTTTCACACCTTCGTCTTGAGAAACTGTCTTCTTAATGTTGAAATTCTACTGTTGCCTTCAGTCGCTTGATTACTGACAACACCCTGTTTCCTCTTATTTGTGGCAGGTAATTTTCTTTACTGATCCAGTCGACGAGTATTTGATGCAATACCTGATGGAATATGAAGACAAGAAGTTCCAAAATGTGTCTAAAGAGGGTGTTAAACTTGGGAAGGACTCCAAGGAAAAAGAGCTGAAGGAGTCTTACAAGGATCTGAGCAAGTGGTGGAAAGATACTCTTGCCACTGAAAATGTTGATTCTGTAAAAGTAAGCAACCGTTTGGACCAGAGTCCCTGTGTCGTGGTGACTTCAAAGTATGGGTGGAGTGCAAATATGGAGAGGATCATGCAATCACAGACGCTGTCAGATGCCAATAAGCAAGCTTACATGCGTGGAAAGAGAGTGCTTGAGATAAATCCAAGGCATCCAATCATCAAGGAGCTGCGGGAGAGAGTTGTCAAGGACCCTGAGGTATTTTTTTGGATTTCTTATGGAAAAGCCTGATGGGTAAATATGCACGTTTGTCAAATTTTAGAATACCATCATGCACATGTTGTCATGTTCATCTTTTATTTCTGCACAGTGCATCTAAAAGATTTGACAGATGGACATATTTTTCTGACCTTGTATAATTTTGTGTAGTCTTATAGCATTTGTGACATCTAATCTAATGCTAACAGATGAATCATCAAATTACTTTAATGTGAATCTGAAGTCTCATTTTCATATGTTGGTGGTCTGATGAATTAGTATGCTATCTGTCCTCTGAGAGTCACTCATGAATTCATGATGCACTTGTATGTAGTCTGTACGAAGTGGTTCTTATTTATTTATTTATTTTGCTTGTGAGTCCTGCATAAACATTTCCATGGTTACATAACACATTCTGCTCAACGTTGCAGGACGGGAGTGTAAAGCAAACAGCACGTCTGATGTATCAAACAGCTCTTATGGAAAGTGGCTTTGTACTCAATGACCCTAAGGAATTTGCTTCCAGTATCTACAACTCTGTCAAGGCAAGCTTAAATGTTAGCCCTGATTCCCCAGTTGAGGAGGAAGAAGACACAGAAGAGGCTGAGGTTGAGAATGATCTGAAAGAAGCAGAAACCACCCCCAAGGGAGGTGATGAAGATGCTGCTGCTGAAGATGAAACTGCGTCATATAAGGATGAGTTGTAGGCTACATCTGAAGTGGTTGACCCTACTCGGGCAATATCTGTATTTTTGGCAATATAGCTCCATGCATGAGAATTTCGGAGAACGCATCCTGCCTTGCTCGTTTTGGACGAACCTAGATTTATTGTAAGAATAGTCAGTGAGAGTTTTGGTCCTTTCTTAGTAGTTGAGTCACAAATTAAAACAATTTGGAATCCAAAAGAGGAAATTAAACTTTAGAAATCTGAGTATGTTGTTCTAAGTTATAGCATGGACTGTAGTTTCATTTGGCTAACGGTAATTGTGAATTTGCGGTGATGCATAATAGAGTTTCCTTTCTGTGGTTTCATTCATCTTGTTTTGGTTTCAGTGCTCTTGCGAGATCGCTAACAGATTCTTAGCAGTGTCCTGGCTGACGGAATACAATGCACTGTGGTCGAATTTGGAATTGCCTTATTCCCTAATTTCTTATTCAACTCAACGTAAAGCGTTTTGGCTGTATGAACTATCTACTCGGAAAGAGAAATCCATACATACCAAGATCTTGCTCATTGGAGCTGCAGAACACATTTAAATATGTTCCTAAGGATCTGTCAGAAAAACTGTCAAACTACTGCTAAAACATTTCCACCAGCTTTTTTCTATTTGGGGACATCATCCCCCTTCTTTTCTCACTAAAAATCTCTTTCCATTGTCATCTAGTTAATGTGCAGTAGGTCTCTACCCAAGACCAAATTGCAAGGTTTGCAGTGGTTTCTACCCCTTCAGCTTGAAGGGAGGTATTAAACATATAGGCTGTGTTTAGTTCATGGAATTTAAATTTTAGGAAAGTGAAGGGTACTAATGTAATAATGAATGATGGGAGAGAGTGTGCGCAGAAAAGGGAGAGAAACAGAGACGGAGATTGATGGAATTTTTGTTAAAACGAAACGCTTGCTCACTTTGTCCTAACAATTATGGAAAATAGTTTTCTTTGTTTTTTTTATAAATAGAAACCATATTTTAATAAAATAGCTATGCCCAGATTCCGATCTCCTCCTCAAAATCTTCCCAGAAAACCAAATGTCTGCGAACCAAACACAGCCATAAACAGTTTTTCTCTAAGCAGTTGTAATTATTTTACTTTACTGGGTTTCAGTTAGTTGTTGAGAGAAACATCTATAATAATGGTGTCTGTAAAACTACTTTCGAGTTGCGAATCATTGTGTTATGACAGACAACTACTTCTGCCTTGAAGTTGCATTTAAGGGTCGTTCGGCAAACAGAGGAAAGTCAGGAATAAATTTCTTCGCGAGTATCTCTCTTAGAAAGTAGGAATTTAGAAGTAATAGGTAAATGACCGAAACTTATGAAATAATTCCCTTTCTAAATTATTAGGAATTCCTTTCAATTTTATTACTAACTTACCTCTTTCCTACTTTCGGAAAGACAGAAAATGCATTTCTGGGCTACTCCCGAACGGGCCCTTAGACAAGACAACTACTTCAGAAATGGTCTTGTAAAATCTTGAAGCTGCATTTAGGAGAAATGCTAGCGTTACTGCAGAGGTGACGCTGCAGGCTTACCTCCTCACCAGATTTTGCCACGTGTACCTGTTGAACTTTGTTAAGGTTTTAGCCGGTTTGCATAGAAATTTTAGGAGAGAGAAATAGTGGAGAAAAAATAAGAAAAAAAGTAATATCCTAATAATTAGAACAACCTTCTTTCCTTGTCTTCTCTTCCCAGGATTCTTTCTCTACTCTCAAATCTCAATCTCAATTTTACTAGAACATAAAACAATTGAAAAATCAGAAAATTTGTTACATATCTCATCTTTTTTTTATTAGTCTAGTACCAAAAAATCTATTATGAAAATAAAATAAAATCTTAGAATAAAAAGTGCTGCACAGCTGAATTGGCTATATTCATTTTTATGGGTTTTTTTTATACAATTAGAAGAATAATGAAACAAATCAGTTATCAATTGTTAGATTTTTTTGTCAAATGAAACAAGGAGAAGACAATGAGTCAGACTAAATAAGGAGGTTGTTATCGATTATTTGAAAAAAGAAGGTTGTTGTAATTATTAGGATTTTTTTTCTTATTTTTTTTCTATTTTTTCTCCACTATTTCTCTCTCCTAAAAACTCTTGTATAGTTGAATATATGCAAACCGGCTAAAACCTTAACCAAGTTCAACAATTACACATGGCGAGATTTGGTGAGGAGGTAAGCCTGGAGCGTTACCTCCGCAGTAACGCTAGCATTTCTCCTGCATTTAGATAGGCTTTTTACTTTGTTACCTTTTAGTTATTCGAATGCTTTGCTGGTTTTAGTTTTAAGGTGTAATTCCTGTCTCAGAGAAATCATTACAAGAATACTTATACTTGGACTTTACAATTAACTTAGATGCAATAATTACAGCTTCTAAGCATTATAATGATAACCGATAAGCAATGAGTGATATATATAATATATCAATGGTTTCGATTGGAATTTTTCTTAGCAGAAAAAGATATACCCGTTCAACACATGCCCAAGAACTCAAGAAGCATGTATGTTAAAGGCCTTTAAAAGAGACCAGGAAATGTTCTTAAAATGAAACAAATCATAGCCAATAGCTGTTAGACAACTTGATTAGTAAACTAGTAACATGGTACTAACACTGCATTTGTTTTAAATGGCCGCGCAAGGATGCCATTTTAAAGCACACAAAATCAATCTTAAAGTTAAACTGAAAAGAGGTTTGACTTGACATAGATAATACCAATCTTTATTCTCAAAACTTTCATGGTGGATGTCAATGAAATTTATTTTGTATTTTTGTGTTTTGAAATTTAGAAACATGATGATCTATTCTCTCAAATCCATTGTTTTGGTATATAGTTTTTGCCAGGAATTGTGTTATAATGATCTATTCTCTCAAATCCAACTTGCTAATTGAAAGATGTTCTGTCATTGCCTGGTAAGTAATATTCATATATCTATGTTGTTAATATATTTTGCAAACTCAAAGTTTTTACAACTGAAATCTTTCTAACAATATCTGCAAAGTAATACAAGTTTTTCTTGTTGAGTTTGTTTAGAAAAGTTTGTGTTAAGAAGGAAAATCCAATGATCATTTCGTTTGAAAACTTTGTTCCTAAAGTTTCTGGTGTTGCTTTGGCAGCGGAGGCCTAAGGGCATGCCCAAGAAGTTCTTGATTGGGGCCAACCAATTTTTTAAAGAAAAAGTGGCCACAAAATGTTTACTCAACCTATACATATTTATTTATATGGCACAATATTATCCTAAGATCAATTTTAAGTACTATTTTTTTAAGAATTATTTATTTTTATTTTTTTCACAAGAACTATTTTTTTATGTGTTTAGAAAAACGTAGCTACACATGTGGGCCATCTATGTTTGAATTGAATTGGGCCACCCAAAACTCAGGGCTGGCCCTGTTTATTCTAATAACTGCAAAACCTTCAGTCTTTTAGAAAGATCCATAAAACATACAAAAAAATTTATGTGTAGCCAACTTCTATGTGGGTGTGTACACTCAATCATATGATGCCACGTGTCTATAAAGTGGTTGGGAAACTGATCAAGCCCACTAGGGTTTGAGAAACTACAAATAGTGCTAATATAACAATTGAATATTCAAACAAATCAAACAATACGCAGAAAGTAAATAACACATAGAAATTTTTAACGTGGTAAAACCCAATACGGGAAACGTCCACGGTTGCCTTGATGACAACAAATAATCCACTAGATGAAAAGAGATGTACAAACCTATCAACTACCTGCACTCACTGCGAGTTGATACTCCTGGTTATCTCTAACACCTTGACTTCACCAGAGCACCTTGATGTACGCACAAGACACTCGACTTCTTGATGAACACACAAGAAGACTCGAAGCCGAATTTACCATGAAACTTGGAAGATAACAAATTTATGAATTGTAAGAAGGGGGAAGGAAGGGAATTGAGTTCAATAACCAAAAACACTTTCAACACAAAAACCTAAACCAAAACTCCAGAACCAGAGGAATACTGGACGGCCAAAGAACTAACTTATTCTTTGGAAGAGAAACCCTATTTATACTTAGGGTTGGAAAACACAGAAAATGGGCCGAAATAGAGAAAATCCACATTGGACGTACGTACGTCGATATGACGTTCGTACGTCTCCATCCGAAACAAACTTGCTGACTGCTTGGACGTACGAACGTCCTAACAAGGTACGTACGTCCAGAACAAAAACTTTCCTACTGACTAGCCATACGTACGTACGCCCTAACATGGTACGTATGTTTAACACGATGAAAGTTTTGCTGCCTAACCTGACGTACGTACGTCCTAACAAGGTACGTACGTCCTGAACCAAAACACATACTTTTGACACAAGACGCGAAGACAAAGACACGGGATGACGCGCGTACAACAAGATTTTCTTAACAATGAACTCAAGGCGAAATAACCATGGATGACCAATGTCACAAAATTGATGTCAAACAACTTAGAGCCGGTTTCAATCTCCCCCTTTGACATTGATTTTGTGACAAAAACCTATGACTCTAATAGCACTTATAAAACGTGCTTACAAACCCAAACCATGGCATTTATAAAACATGCCTACAAAAACACTCAAGGTAGAACACATACCGAGTCACCAATTCTTGATATCCAGCTTGAGCAAGACGCTTTAACCATCAGAGACCAAAAAGAAGCAACTAAGAATTTCCGAAGCAATCAAGGAATCAACAGAAGCTCCTTTGAGCAACTCCCCCATACTGCATGAGCTCCAAAGTTTAACACTTGAGCTCCCCCATACGTGTAGCATACCTGAAACATGACCCAAAAATATCCTAACAACAAAGAGACGATTGTTAGTAATTAGAGTCATAAATCTCCCCCTTTTTGTCACAACAAGTGAACAAGAGAACCAATAAACAAGAAACAAAAATAACCAAGTAAAGAAACCAACACCAAACAATCAAGACAAAACAGATAAAAAGAAATAAAACCTATCCGAACTCTTAAAGTTCACGAAAACAACTAATAACCAAACATAGGAATCCATAAACATAAGAAACATTAAAGACAAAACATAAAACTGAAGTTAACGAATTCAAAAAATTCGTTCCCAATGACCTAGAGGAAGCTTGGAGAAATAAGCTTCCGCACGAGCCGAAGATCTATTCCACCGAGCTATCACATGATCATCATAATCCTCCAGCCATTCACCTGTACAAAATAACTCCCCAATTCTACTGTCCAAGCCACAGTCGGTGAGAGGAGCAGCAAGTTTTGGAACCTTCGGGTATCCAACCAACTCCAAGATGTGATTTTTAAGATGTTCCGGTAGTCTCTCCCAATGATTGGCATGAACCATGCATGGATTAAGAAAAGGTGGATGAATATAGTCATACCCATGGGGAACACGACATAAGCGACAAACCTTTGCATTGTTTTTGTATTCTATCACCATAAACGACACATAACCAACAGCCGGAACAAATACCCCATGAAGGTCATATTCTGCCATTGAAACTTCTGAAGAACAAAGAGAGAACTAGAAGGAGGTAAGAAGACACAATATGAAGAAAAGAAGAGAAAAACTCTCCTATATATAGAAAAACAAAATAAACCTAACTTGGGACCAATAAGGAAGGTCCATTACCTAAGTAGCAGGAAGTTACTGCAAAACAGAAAGCAACTAGAACTAATATCAAAATAGAAATATCTAATAACATACTCAACATCTAAGTGTAGAAACAAATACGAGATAGCAAAAAAAAAAAAATAACTTTAAGTACAGAAATACAAAGAATAAACTAGATCAAGAACTACTCGGACTCCGAGTCACCATCACTATGGTCATCACCCGAAGTACCAACTAGACCATCTTCCTCACTCTCTCTATCAGAGTCAGCACCATCAATGTCACCTCGAACTGAAGGTACCTCTTCCAGAAATGGAGGCAAGTCGATGGGAGTGAAGTCTAGCTGAAGATGACGCATCTGGGCAACGTTCATCCTATGAAGATCACGGAGCATAGCATCATGCTGAGAGAGGATGACTCCAAAACGATCTTACCGAGCATCCATATGATCCTGATGACGGCGAAGAGAAGAAACCCGAGCATCAACTGCCGCAACTGCCCGATTGCTCCTAGCTGAGGCTGAGACAGGGCGTCCAGAGGTCAATGCCCGATCAAAATCATCATGGCGATCAAGAGCCCGGCCTCCCCAAATTAGGTGATGCGTCAGACGCGCTCCCACGGACTCAAAAGCAGACTTCCTAGACTGGCAGCCCTTCTTGATGGCATTGACCCACTCATGGCCAACAAACCTTGGAGGGCTCACCTCCATATATTGTCCCTGAAAAACCAAGTGCTTGAGTATTGTCATTATAAAGCTAGGGAAAGGAAGAGTACCCTTAGCTGCAACGATTTGAAGCATCCGTGTGTAGATGACCTCAGAGAGATGAAGATGATGCACCGACATACACACCACTAATTTGACCATGTCGTCGGTCATGATGATCTTGTTGCCCTTTGTAGGGTAGATGTTGGAATGGGCAACCATGTGCAAGAGGATGGCGTTATACGACTTGGCATGATATCTTTCCGTGACACCATCGATGAACATCCTCTGAACTTGATCGACAAAGTCAATTTGAATTGCATCCGGAATGGGCCACCTAACATGAACAACATCCTCTGAGAGACGATTATCATAAATCCCCAATGCCTCACGTATCACCTTCGGAGAGATAGTGTATCTCCGACCTTCAATCAAGACTGAGAAACCCTTAACCAATTCCGAGCGATTCTGTGAGGGTGTCTTCGTCTCATAGAAGGCAATCGTGTGCTCAACCGAGTACTTAGTGATTGGTTGAGCCACCCTTAACCAATTCCGAGCCTCAAAGAATGAGGATATGTTGCCGAGTTGGGTAGCCCCTAGAGGGGTGGCAGCAATGTCTTCCAAGTCGAAGAAGCGCTCAGGAACAATAGCGTTGGCTCGAGGATGAGCACCAAGAGGTGTGGGATGAGGTGACAAGTCCGGAGTGGGACCTCTACCCCGTTGAGCGCGGGAAGTGGATGCACCCGTAGAGCCAGGAGTGTCCTTAGCGAGTGTAGTGCGAGCACGCTTAGGAGGCATGTCCTGTACGCATACAACATAGTGAACACCTCACAAGTAAGTAAAACCAACAAAACACACAAGAAAAACTTAGGAAACTCCATTCAGGCATTTCACCAACCACTTGATGAGCAAGACAATACATATAGGCAAAAACACCACATGAGTAACCCAAAGTGATAGAAAACATGTCCAAGAAACCCACAACAATTCACAACCATAACAAGTTAAAACCCAACCATCACTTATTAAAACATCATAGAGAAAGGAAACAAGAAGATGGCAAAAAAAAAAAAAAAACTTTCTTGCAGGAAAGAGAACAAGGACAAGTACCACTATGGAAGAATAGCAACAAATGAAGAGAAGAAGGACAAGAATAAAGTCGTCGAAAACCAGTTTAGAGAGAAGAAGAAAAAAAAATAAAAATAAACTCCCTTATGTTCGTGCGAGAGAGAAGAGGGTGCACGATTTGAATGTAACAGATGGGCCAAAACTGTTAAACACATGAGCTTAAAAGTTATATATGGGCTGAGACTGTACCAGTGGCGTACGTTCGTCCTAATGACGTTCGTACGTCGAGCCCCAAAAAAAAAACTGCCTAAACATTCATTCGTACGTTCTATGAACGTTCGTACGTTGGAAAAGATCTACCCGCCTAAACGTACGAACGTCATGAAGGGCGTACGTACGAACCCTTTTTTTTTTTTTTTTTTTTTTTTAACAATGAAGAACCAACCTAAAAACCAGAAAACAAACCGAATAACGAACCAAAACAAATATTGAGAGACATCACAAAGAAACATTTCTACTTATTGTAAGGATTCTAATTATAGCAGAATTACAACTTAAACAAACCTCAACCACAAGAAAATGCAAAATCGAAGAACTACATCATACTCCAAGCCATGGTACTTACTAGAATGATGCAAGCATGCAGAAGAAATAGATAGACCTATACCAACATCCGGAAACAAACTAAAAACATGATCATTGAATATATTGAAAGTCACTTACAACTAGACAAAAGTGAAAGTGAACCGGATCACAACAAAACCAAGGAAACACCCTTTTTTTTTCATAAACCCATGTGAGACAGATGCCATTCCCGTGTGGGAGTATATAACATCTCCATCTTGTACCAAAACACGAGGGTAGGGTGTAGCCTACATCTTTTCAGCAAAACACACTCAAGAAGTGCAATACCATGGTAACGTGCAACACAAGAACTAACATCTCCTGAGTGCATCCGTCAGAGCATGACCCTCACAGCCCCAACGGGTTCTTAGCCAAATGAGTATGCTCTCGAGACATTCAAATGGCTGGGGATTTTGTGAGTCATTGACCACTTACAAGAGGTATATATATATAAAAAAAACGATGACCATGAAAGGAAACCATATAAGACTGGAGATATACAGGTATTCAAAATGACAATCCAACTACATGTAAATGCATCATGTAAGAAACTACCAAGACAAGAGAGTATGATGTAACCCTACAATTATGCATGACAAAAAACCACAGTTGAAGATGCCAAACTAGAAATATCTGTAAAATGGAATCCACACAATAAAGAAAGTAGTATGTCCTCAATACCAACAACAATTAAAAAAAATAACCGAACCTAAACATCCTAAACACAATCAGTTCCAATGGACTAATTAGGTATATAGATGCGGAAGGGGTGTAGTGACAATGAAACAGTTTTCAGGTGAGCGACTACCAGTTAACATCAAGACATGATTTGAATAAAAAACGTCACACTTGTCATCCTCAAACATAACCTTAAACTTAGCATCACATAACTGACTAATACTCAAGAGATTGGACTTAAGACCCTTAACAAAAAGAAGCTCATGACTATTGAGCGATCCAACCTCAGAAAAATTACCTTTACCTTCAACCGGAAGCATTTTACCATTTCCAAAGGTAACCTTACCTCCATAACCAAGAGTTAGATTATCAATTAGAGTCTCATCACCTGTCATATGACGCGAACAGCCGCTGTCAAGATACCATGATGAAGGCATTGGTTCAACCAAGCGAGTCATGTGAGATACCATTTTCCTGGACGCATCCATACTCCTATCCCAGAAATGTGGTGGTGGAGTAGGCATGGGTGTTGCTTGAGGGAGATTACCATAAGGAGAAGTTCTGGGTAAGCCCCATGGAGCATAGCCATTCCACATGTATGGAGCCTGCATGGAGAAGGTGGAAGACTTGTTCCAATATGAATTACCTGCAAAAGAAGAATGGTGAGCAGGATACAAATTTTTCCAACAAAAACAGAAATGTGACCCATGCGACCACAGGTTAGACATTTAAAGCCTCTGTGTCTAAGATTCTTTTTCGGGACATGCTTTACACGAGTAACCTTGGGTGGGGAAACCACACCAGACACCTGCACAGGAGCAGGAAAAACGACACCTGTTGGTCGGACAAAAGTAGTACGGGAGGTGCTAGCAGTAGAAAGAGGAACAGATGTGTCATAACCTAAGCCAGATTTGTCTGAATGGGATTTACCAATTCCCAGCAGAGAGTTTAGACTATCACTGGCTTTACCAAACCCAACCAATTGTTTGTTAGCAGCAAACAACTCAGCTTTTACTTTCTCATGTTCCAATACAAGGGATCGATACCGTGTCTCCAGATCATTATTCAGTTTTTCCAGAGTGGCAATACGCACTTGGAAATCCTCCTTTTCCTTCACAAATTCTTCCTTCAACATGTTGGAGTCACCTGCAAGGTTACATATATCCTGCCCAAGACTATCTACCTGTTCCTGCAAGACAGTGTTAGTTTTTTCAAGCAACTTTACTTGTTGCATGGAAAACTTATACATATCACATAATTCACTAGTAGTAGCATGAACACCAGAATCAGAAACATTAATATCATCAGTAGAGGATACAATACCTCCTGGACGCTCATCCAGGGATGCACTGAAGACCACATAGTTGGAGACAACATTTGAGGGATTGCCATCCTCATCTTCATCTGAATCATCCCACGTCACTGTCAGGTTCGCTTTGGAATTATCACCAGGTTTGCGATCCACCTTCTTTTCACATTCATTAGCAAAGTGTCCATATTCACGACACTTGTAACATTGGACATCTTTACGATCAACTCGAGCTCTTCTTCCATCCACAGAGAATCGCTCAAAACCACGACTCCTAGGAACATTTGAGGAGTCAGGAAATCGCTTTCGAGGGTCTCGATTCTGTTGATATTTCAGAATCTTCTGAAAGCTACGTGACAAAAACGCATAGTTATCATCCACAACCTGTTCTTCATCATCAGAGAGTCCTGTGGGAGTTTCTTTAGACGATGTAGCCTTGAATGCCACAGACTTGTTCTTCAAGGGTTCTTCCAAGGCTTGTTCCATCTCACACGTCCTTAGTTTCCCAGCAAGTGTCTCAATGGACATGTTCTTAATCACATTACTCTCAGTAATGGCATCCTTACGAGAACGAAACCGAGGAGGCAAAGCACGCAATATCTTACGTACCACTTGTGTGTCAGTATATGCATGACCAATAGCAGCACTGCAGTTTATAATGTCTTGGAGACGAATAAAGAAATCATCAAAAGTCTCAGAATTATCCATCCGTAGATTCTCAAACTGAGATGTTAACAGTTCCAGCTTGCTTTCTTTGACAGTTTCGTCACCTTCATGTGTACAGATAAGCCTGTTCCATGCATCTTTAGCCTCTTCACAGCCTTGCACACGACGAAACTCACTGGCATTTAATGCCATGAAAATAGCATTGAGTGCCTTGTTGTTATAATTTGCCAACAACTTCTGTTCAGATGTCCACTTTTCACGTGGCGTCAGTGATGTAACGGCAGTATCATCAGTACCTGTAGTAGTCAGGGGTTCTTTCCACCTTGTGACAACAGAAAGCCAGACTTCTTCTCCTAATGCTTGGAGATAAGCTCGCATCCGTACTTTCCAATGACCAAAGTCTTTTCCACTGAATTGTGGAGGAAGACTTGAAGTAGGAAACTTGTGAGGTTCCATAAAGCACTATTGATCGTTAGCGTGAGCCTTTACGCTCCTTAACCAGCCCCCAACGACTGATACCAATTGAGAAACTACAAATAGTGCTAATATAACAATTGAATATTCAAACAAATCAAACAATACGCAGAAAGTAAATAACACACAGAAATTTTTAACATGGTAAAACCCAATACGGGAAACGTCCACGGTTGCCTTGATGACAACAAATAATCCACTAGATGAAAAGAGATGTACAAACCTATCAACTACCTGCACTCACTGCGAGTTGATACTCCTGGTTATCTCTAACACCTTGACTTCACCAGAGCACCTTGATGTACGCACAAGACACTCGACTTCTTGATGAACACACAAGAAGACTCGAAGCCGAATTTACCATGAAACTTGGAAGATAACAAATTTATGAATTGAGAGAAGGGGGAAGGAAGGGAATTGAGTTCAATAACCAAAAACACTTTCAACACAAAAACCTAAACCAAAACTCCAGAACCAGAGGAATACTGGACGGCCAAAGAACTAACTTATTCTTTGGAAGAGAAACCCTATTTATACTTAGGGTTGGAAAACACAGAAAATGGGCCGAAATAGAGAAAATCCATCGACGTATCCATCCGAAACAAACTTGCTGACTGCTTGGACGTACGAACGTCCTAACAAGGTACGTACGTCCAGAACAAAAACTTTCCTGCTGACTAACCATACGTACGTACGCCCTAACATGGTACGTACGTTTAACACGATGAAAGTTTTGTTGCCTAACCTGACGTACGTACGTCCTAACAAGGTACGTACGTCCTGAACCAAAACACATACTTTTGACACAAGACGTGAAGACAAAGACACGGGATGACGCGCGTACAACAAGATTTTCTTAACAATGAACTCAAGGCAAAATAACCATGGACGACCAATGTCACAAAATTGATGTCAAACAACTTAGAGCCGGTTTCAGGGTTAACTAGACCCATACTAAGTTATATTATTATTGCCACATGGCATTTTGTGATTGGGTGTACACACCCACATACAAGTAAACTACACATATTAAATTCTCTGTAAAACATAAACTTTTTTTTTTTAACAAAATTTAGGGTTAGGCAGACCCTGACCTGTATTAATGTCTTAAGTAAATAGTTTCAACACTATAATCTCTTACAAGCATAGACATATTGCTATCCAAACGACTAACAAAGTAGTTCACTCTTATTACACTCTCAAGGCTGGCAAGATAGTGTGCCACCTTGTTTGACTCTCTCTATATACATGTTTATTTATAACATTATCCAAAATGCCTTCATAATATCTGACCTCTCCCACCATGCATGTTTTGGCAGTACCATGGTGGCTCCATCTTCTAGTGAAGAATATTGATAGCCATTCACGAATCAGCAGCAACAATAACTCTCCTCTGGTTTAACATATGACACCCCTTCAGAAGAGACAAGATGCCTCTTAGCTCTTGAATCAAGACAGACTTCTCCTTAGCAGCCCCAGTATAGGCCAGTAAGACTTTTCCATCTTTATCTCTAATGACACCACCAAAACCATTTCTCTCTTCCATTATTGAACCATCAGAGTTCAGTTTCACAAATCCTTTTTGGGGTTTAAACCAAGTGCAGAACACCGGTTTCTTATGCTTAAATTGAGCTGTAATACCCAGTCTTTGCAGCAGAATTCTTGCAGTCATTGTGTCTTGGACTGTAACAAGGGCATCTTGTAGATATAACTTCATTTCATTTCTGATTATGTCTCTAAGAATGCCCCATGGCCTGCTTTCACCTCCAAACCTTCTAAAATTACGCTCCTGCCATAAAAAGTATACCACTGCACTAATGTAGACTTTATAAATCTTAGCTGTAAGGTCCTTCTTATTGCACTGCTCGAACAACTTCATCCACTCCCAATTCACATTGTTAACCCCCAAATCAAGCCCTAGACTGCCTTTAATGGAATTCCATACTACCTTTGTATAGGGACAAGAGAAGAAAATGTGCTTGCAGTTTTCTCTTTCTCTCTTACAAAAACAACATTGAGAAGCCTGTAGAACTCTCCTTTGAATCAATCTGTCCTGAGTAGCAAGATTACCAGATAATAATAACCATGCTATGAAAGAATGCTTTGAAACTACATACTTTCCCCAGACCAAATTACACCATAGGACTTTCTGTCTTGTCAGTCTTAAAGCACTATATGCAGACTGTGTTGTGAACTTACCATGAGAGGTAGGAGTCCAAATTACTTTGTCAGCATCTAAATATCTTTGACCAAATTACTCACTTTGACAACGAACTTTGAAGTTGGTTGCAAAACTGACAACCAACTACAAATTTGACAATGAACTTTGAGTTAGCTTTCTTAACTAACATTGGGAACGGAATCCGGTAAATTTCGTCGGCGCACTTGCTGACGTGTAAAATATTTGGACACGTGGCGTTGACTGCTACACAGTGTCACTAACTATTGCGACGTTGGCACGATAAGAAGCTCATTATAGGCACGTGATTAGTTAAAAAGTTGATTACAATAAAATCTCTTTCAGACAACAATTAAAACTAATTTAATAAAATCAAAATAATTTAATCTTTCTTTCTTTACAAAAATCACTTTCACTGTGGTCCCTTTCCGGCAACTCCACTCAAAATCTGTTTTCGTCCTACCAACAAAGTGGTCCAAAAAGGGTATGTTTGTACTGTTAAAGCTTCAATTCTTGTCGGAATAGTGAAGAACATGGTGGGGCCGTATGACATTTTGAAGAAAGTTTGTAAGTTTTCTAATCTAGGTTTTCAATAAACTAGGGTTTTATTTTTGTTTGTTTGCAATCATATAATATTGGTAGTTTGTTTGTTTAGAAGCTTTGAAATTGGTAGTTTGTTTGTTTAGAAGCTTTGAAATTGATTTATTTATGCAATTTTGGGATTTTCCGAAATTAGGGTTTTTTAATTTGGGGATTTTCAAAAATTAGGGTTTTTAAATTTGGGGGTTTTGTGAATTAGGTTAATTTAATGTTATTGGTCTAAATTAAACATTGATTAATGGTGTAAAATATGTATATGTTACAAAGCAATAATACTTTCTCTACATTGTTACATTAGCATCTACATTGTTAGTTTATATTATGACTGTAAACTATATATTAGTATATTTAGCATCTACATTAGCATCTACATTGTTACATTAGCATCTACATTGTTAGTTTATATTAATGGTATATATTGTTAGTGATTTACATTAGTTTATATTGTTAGTTTATATGTTGTTTATATTATGATTAACAAATGTAAACTGTTAAGAACTAGTATTATTAGTTTACAATATACACTTTTATATTGTTAGTTTACGATATACATGTAAAATGAACTAGTATAAATTAGTTTATATTATGACTGTAAACTATATATTAGTATATTTAAAATTTGTTTATTTTTTTTCTTTTCTTATTTTGGTTGTGTAGTTCCTGAGGAGCCAGATGTTTCAATTGAACTCCATCATGGAGGTTATTTTGAATGGAAACCATATTGGTGGTATAGGGGTGGGAAGTTGAACTACTATTATAACATACCTAAGTCCCAACTGAACTATACCAACCTATTTGATACGATCAAAGAACTTGGATACAATAACATAGATAAGATTCATTTCAAGCAGTGTCATCAGTCTTTTGAGAATGGCCTTAGGTGCATTGTTAATGGTGACAATATTAAAGCAATGATAGAAGGGTCTAAGCATCATGGGATGGTGGAGGTTTATGTTGAACATGATCCTGAGTATGTTAGTGAAGGTAATGCTGGAGATGAGTGTGAAAAAGGGGATAATGAAAGTGAAGAAGAAAGTGAGTCAGAAGAAGAGAGTGAGGAAGAAGAAGAGGAAAGTGAGAATGAAGAAGAAAAAAGTGAGAATGAAAAAGAAGAGAGTGAAGTACCAAGTGCAGGAGAGAAAGAAGAAGAAGAAATTGCTGGTGCAGAAGATATTCACAATGAGCCAAGTCAGATACCTGGTATGGCTTTAGGTGAGGTTGCGAGGTTATACAAAGATTTTTCTTCTGACAGTGAAAGTGAGAGTGAGGTTCATAGTGTTAATAATATGAGTGGAGATGATGATGATGGACTTCAAACCATTAGGAAGGAGAAGAAGCTTTCCCACATTGAAAATGGAGACATTATTCCTGAAAATCTTCCTAATGCATCGATTGACCAGAAGGGAGAGGTTGATGAAAAATTTGAAGAGTATGAGGATCATGTGGACTATGACAGTCCCAAAGAAGGTGAAGAAAAGAGGAAAAAACTGACAAAACCTAAATGGGATTGCAACAAAGATAACATCATGGGTTATGAACCAGACATTGATCAGAAGTTTTTTACAGTTGAGCAACTACAACTGTGCTTAAAGGGTTATGCTGTGCAACATGGATATGACATTACTTGTCCAAGGAAAACCCCTCGTACTTTGCTTGCAGTTTGTAACAAAGGTGAATGCCCATGGAGACTTTGGGCTAGCAACTGTAAAGAGTTGAAATGCATAACGGTCAAAACTATTGAGACTAAACACACATGTAAGAAGTCATATAGTTGTAGAGCAATGAATTCTAAGTTTTTGTGTCATTTGTATCAACACAAGATCCTGAGTAACCCAGAATGGAAGATGGCTGACTTCAAAAAAGATGTGTTGGAGTATTATGAACAAAATGTAACTCTTTTAATGTGTTACAGAGCAAAGCTTAGAGCACTAGGAGAAGTTGAAAAAACTCTGATGGAGCATTATGGAAAAATTTAGAGTTATGGAGAAGAGTTAAGAGATAAGAATAAATGGAGTACATTTAAAATCACAACTCATAGGCTTGTGCCTAATGGTCCATTATACTTGAAGGGATTCTATATCTGTTTTGAAGCATGCAGAGAGGGATGGAAGAAGGGGTGTAGGCCAGTCATAGGCATTGATGGTTGTTTCTTCAAAGGTTTTGTAAAGGGTGAGTTGTTAACTGCCATAGGAAGGGATGCAAATAACCAGATGTTCCCTATTGCATGGGCAGTTGTTGATAAGGAAAATACTGAAATGTGGACATGGTTTATTAGGGAGTTGATAGTAGACTTGGACATTGCTGAAAGGGATGGAAATGGTTTGACTATCATATCCGACAAGCAAAAAGGATTAATCAAGGCAGTGAGGACTCTTTTACCCAACTCTGAGCATAGGCATTGTGCAAGACACATATATGCCAAGTTTAGAAAGACATGGAGTACTTATAGAATGAGGAGACTGTTTTGGCAAGCTGCAAAGAGTTACACTAAAAATGAGTTCTTGGCTACCATGGATGCTATTAAAGAAGAAGATGAGGAAGCATTCAATTTTCTGATGGAAGAACAAGATCCTGTAACATATGTCAGGGCTTTTCAGAGTAATAAGTTGTCCACGTGTGAAAATGTGGAGAACAATATGTGTGAAAGTTTCAATGGAGCTATTCTAAAAGCCAGGGCAAAACCTATAATATCATTGTTGGAAGATGTAAGGCAGTATGTGATGAAGAAAATGAATACGCAGAGAGAGGAAATGAAGAAATGGGGGGATGACTTGCTTACTCCTAAAGCCAGGGAAATATTGAACTTGAAGAAAGCAGATTGGAGGTATTGGAGTATAGTTTATGGTGGAAACCATAAATATGAAGTCCCAAAAGGTTCTCGGGGATTTGTAGTTGATATGTATCATCAAGACTGTACATGTAACTATTGGGAGTTGGTTGGGATTCCATGTACTCATGGAATTGCTGTGATATATCATTTGAAGATGGAACCTGATGATTTTGTTTCTAATTGGTACCATGTAAGTACTTTTAGAAAAACCTATGAGATGTATATTCATGGACTTAATGGACCAGACATGTGGCCAAGGACATACAATGATCTCATTCAGCCACCATTGAAAAGAAGAAAACCTGGTAGGCCAAAGAGAGCTAGGAGGAAGGAGATGCATGAGGATCAAGGTGGAACAAAGAATGTACTGCCAAAAACAGGGAAACAAATGACATGTACAAATTGTGGAATAGCTGGTCATAACAAGAGAGGTTGTAGAAATGCAGGTGTAAGTACTCTATCTATTATATGCATACTAACATTTCATTTTATGTATACTAACATTTATATATACTAACATTTATATGTTTTATGTCATAGCTTCCACCTAGTGCATCAACTGGTACTAATAAAAAGAAGAAGACAACTGCACCAACAAGTGCTCAACAGAAAGATGGTGCATCAACGAGTGGTACGAAATCCAAAAAAAACTGTAAGTACATAACATGTTTCATTGATAGTGAAAGTGTTTTTTTTTTTAAGTTATGTTGTTGTAAATGTTAGTTGGTACATAATTCCAGCAGGGGAATGCCAATGCTAAGGCCAAGACAACAAAGGACACTGTTCCTGAAAATGTAAATGAGAGTCCTATATTTAGTGATGTTGGACCAAGAGAGAGACCTGCAAAGTTACCAACTAGGAGGAAGGGAACAGCCAAGACATGTGAGAGTCTTGTAGTTGGTGATGGTGGACCAAGAGAGAGACCTGCAAAGTTACCAACTAGGAGGAATGGAACAACCAAGACAGATGAGAGTCTTGTAGTTGGTGATGCTGGACCAAGTGAGAGGCCTGCAACAAAACCAGTTAGAAAGGGAAGAAAGAACAAAAAAAATGAAGATAAGGACTTTGAAGTTGAGCATGAAGTAGCAGTACCATTTAAACCTGCAAAGAAAACAAATGTTAGGAGGAAGGGTATAAACAAAGCACCTGCTGGTATGGGAGTCCTTAATCTTCCTAATGGAGAGGTTTTTGTAAAGGTAAGTATCAACTGATTGTGTTATTATTTGTATTTGTGTATTACAATTAATTGGTATAATTTGTATATTTGTTATCTGACAGCTTGAAACAAAAAGAGGCAAATATATTCCACCAGATTATGTGAGTGATCATGGACCCTCACAAACTTCAGCATCAACTCCAGGTTCAACTCCACAAAATATTCCAAGTACACCACCACCTCCTCCAGTTAGGAGATCACCTAGGAAGCCAGCTGAGTCTCAAGTTGTATCTCCTAGAACTAGGTTTTCTTTGAGGAAGATGGCTGTTGATGCTTTCGTTCATCTTCAGAATGCACCACCTAGGAGGAGTCCAAGGAAAGGAAAAAAGGTTGCAGCAGCATCTACTGAAAAAACAAATGCTACCAAAACTCTGGGTGTAAAGAGAAAAAATGCTACTGCATTCAACAAAGGAGGGATTGTTATAAATTGATGTATTGCAGACTAATGAATGTGTATTTTGGTCCTTTGATGTACTGCAGACTAATGAATGTGTACTTTGGTCCTTTGATGTACTGCAGACTAATGGGAGTTTCTTTATGTAGTCTGTTTATGTAAATTGATGTACTGCAGACTATGTAGTATTGTAATGGAAACTTTGGTGTCCTTCAGATGTACTGCAGCCTATGTACTATTTTCAGCTTAATGAAAATCTTTTGGTCAGGTTTTATTTCTTCATTCCTATGTTGATATTGTGTTGTAGTATTTTCAGCTTAATGGAAATCTTTTGGTCAGGTTTTATTTGTTCATTCCTATGTAGTATTTTCAGCTTAATGAAAAGAATTGGTCAGGTTTTATTTTCAGCCTATGTTGATATTGTGTAGATTTTTTTTTTGAAGTTCAGAACTGCTACAAAAAATACACTGAATTCATCATTTTATTCAAAGATATAAAATAAAATAAAAACAACAACAACAATTACAACCAACATTAACATCCAATTCTTCCTTGCTATCTGCTTCTTCATTTCTTTGATCATGTTGTAATCTTCAAATTTTTTTTCAAGAGCAAGCTTTGATTTCTCTAATTTTGCATTCCTATTTTCCAAAATGCGATTTCTGTTTTCCAGCTCTTCAATTCGATTCATGAAGTATTCTTCTCTCTTCATCGTCTCCAATTGAGTTTTTAGCACAAGATTATCAACCCACACAAAGTAATTACATTCTCCCCTCACACAGTTGATGAATTTTCGATTTTTGTTGGTTTCCGTACCTGAAGCTCTAATTGGAGCAGAAATTCCACATTTGCAGGTGGCGAATGAGAAACTACAAATAGTGCTAATATAACAATTGAATATTCAACCAAACAATCAAACAATACGCAGAAAGTAAATAACACACAGAAATTTTTAACGTGGTAAAACCCGAAAAGGGAAACGTCCACGGTTGTCCTCGCGACAACAAATAATCCACTAGATGAAAAGAGATGTACAAACCTACCAACTACCTGCACTCACTGCGAGTTGATACTCCTGGTTATCTCTAACACCTTGACTTCACCAGAGCACCTTGATGTACGCACAAAACACTCGACTTCTTGATGAACACACAAGAAGACTCGAAGCCAAATTCACAATAAACTTTGGAAGATCACAGATTGATGAATTGAGAGAAGGGGGAAGGAAGGGAATTGAGTTCAATAGCCACAAACACTTTTAACACCAAAACCTAAACCAAAACTCAAGAACTAGAAGAATAATGGACGGCCAAAGAACTGACTTGTTCTTTGGAAGAGAAACCCTATTTATACTTAGGGTTGAAAACCAAGGAAAATGGGCCGAAATAGTGAAAACCGATTTTGGACGTACGTACGTCGATATGACGTTCGTACGTCTTCCACACGAAACGAGCTTGCTGATTACTTGGACGTACGAACGTCCTAACAAGGTACGTACGTCCAGACCACAAACTATCTTGCTGACATACCATACGTACGTACGTCCTTAAGAGGTACGTACGTCCTGAACCAAACACCATACTTGTGACACACGTCGCGAAGACAAGGACACGGGACGACGCGCGTACAACCAGGTTTTCTTAACAATGAACTCAAGGCGAAATAACCAAGGACACTTTGTCACAAAATTGATGTCAAACCACTTCGTGCCGGTTTCAGCGAATGCATTGGTATAAGACTTAGTGGAGCTTGAAGACATGGTTTTCATGAAATTTGGGGAAGAAAGAGTAAGAAGAGCTTTAATTAGATTTCTAGGGCTTCACTGGTATAAATAAACAAAGGAAGAAGATGATGTTTAAACAAGGGTTACCGTTATTGCTTTTTCTCACGTGCAAAGCACGCATGGACTTAACCGTTATTGCTTTTTCGGTTTTTATTATTTACTTACGTGTCATTAAATGGCAAGCCACGTCATACATATTCTTCCACGTCACACAGTTCAACGGAGAAAACTACTGGAGACTTTTTCAATGTTAGTCAAGAAAGTTGACTCGAAGTTCATTGTCAAATTTATAGTTGGTTGTTAGTTTTGCAACCAACTTCAAAGTTCGTTGTCAAAGTGAGTAATTTGGTCAAATATCTTTCAATTGGTGTTGCCAAAATGTGTTTCTTCAAGTTGCACTGCGGCATGCCTTGTACTAGAGTTCCCCATTCTCCAGTGTGGCTTCAGCAGATAAAGCAGACAATAAATTTTTGGCCTCTACATTGTCCCACAATACTTCTTTATTACACCAAGGATCAAACCAAATTGATGTTGATCTTCCGTTAGCAATAGAATAAAGAATGAAATTCTTTGCAGTCTCTCTCAGCTGTAATAGCTTCCTTCAAACCCAGGAACAATCTGCTAGAGCTTTCAAACGCCAAAAACCTTTATTTTTTATATTATGCAGCCAATTCCACTGAACCCAAAGATTCTCCTCCTTATAGGCTATCTTAAATATAAAGCCACAATATGCTGCCTTATTCTACAATTCCATATCCATAATGTTAAGTCCACCCTCCTTCTTTGTTAAAGCCAGAACCTCTCTACTACCATGGTGTAACTTTCTTTCCATTTGAGGACCACTCCAAATAAATTTCACACAAGCTTTACTTACTTGATCCAGGTCTGTAGTTGGGAGAACAAATGTTCTGGCCCAATAAATATGGAATGATTGTAGCACTGGGTCAACAAGTTCTAGTCTCCCAGCATAGGATAGGTACCTATTTTTCCAGTTGTGAATCCTCTTTGTGATCTTTTCAACCAAATGATAGCAGTCCTTGATACTCAGTCTGGTAGAAGTAAGGGGAAGCCCCAAATAAGTTATTGGAGGCTTTACCAATCTGACTCCCAAGGTAGCAGCAAAAGATTAGCGAACATGTGCACTCAGACCTCCAACAAGAAGACTAGTCTTCTGGTTATTTATCTTCAATCCTGTTACACTACCAAATGCGTTGAGAGTTGCTTGCACTGCTAGTAGAGACATCTCATCCCCTTTAAAGAAAATCATCAAGTCATCTGCAAAACATAAGTTAATCACTTTAGCTTTCTTGCATTTAGGATGATATTTAATATGACCACCTACCACTTGTTGTTTGAGGAGACAAGACACAATCTCCATAACAAGGACATACAGGTAAGGTGATATAGGTTCTCCCTGTCGCAGTCCTTTCTTCTCTTTAAAGTAGCCACATGGACTCCCATTGCTAAGGACTGAATAGTGCTTTGAGGAGTAGCACATCTTTATCCACCTAATGAACAGAATAGGGAACCCCAATCTAGAAAGCATGAGCTCCAGAGCAGACCAGACAATAGTATCATAAGCCTTACTGATGTCTATTTTAAGTGAACATCTTGGCGATTGTTGTTTCCTCCCATAGCTCCTTGACAACTCATGGGACAGAAGGATGTTATCTTGAATGGACCTCCTAGGTACAAAAGCAGCTTGGTTTGCATCAATGAGTCTTGAGATACTCAACTTCATCCTATTAGCCAATAGCTTTGAGATGGTTTTATAGGTTACATTGCAGCATGCAATGGGCCTATAATCTGACATTGCATTTGGATTGGGCACCTTTGGAATAAGGCACAAAAAGGCAAAATTCAGGCCCTTCGAAATCTGCTGAGAGTTGAAAACTGATCTGATGGCATTAACCACATCATCTCCTACTATACTAACATGTTTTATAGAACATTGCCTTGTACCCATCTGGACCAGGGGATTTGTAGTTATCAAGCCCAAACATACAAGTTTTAATATCCTCACTTGACATATCATTCAGTATCAGCAGTTTATCTTGTTCAGTTAATACATTTTGTACTTGAATCCCTTCAATAATATCTACATCCATATCATCATCAGGATCAGTCCCCAAAATATGTTCATAATGCTCAACAATGAGTTTTTGAACATCATGAGCATCAGTCACCTTAGATCCATTCATGTCAGTAATGGACCAAATCTTGTTCATGCCTTTTCTTTCTTTAAGAATACCATGGGAAAAAGCTGTACATCTTTCTGCTTTCAAGAGCCAGGTACAATGAGTTCTTTGTCTTAACTCTTCAAACTCCATTTCATGGATCTCTATATAAGATTTTTTGAGCTTCTTCTCTTCTTGAATTAAAGCTGTATCTTGAGCATTCAGATCCAAGCTCTTCTGGACATCTAGCAGTCTAGTTTTTGCTTCTTCAATCCTTACACTCATGTTTGAGAAATGTTCCTTAGCCCATGGCCTTAATACCCCTTTTAAACCCTTGAGTTTCTGTGTAAGAACCTACACTGGATTATCGTACATTGGATTCTGCCAAATATCTTTAACCAGACTCATAAATGATGGATGCAAGGTCCAAGCATTGTTGAATCGAAATGGACAAATCCCTTGATGCTCTGTGGTCCATGACAGCAGGATGGGTGAGTGATTAGAAATCAAGGGTGGCAAAAACTCAACAGTTGTTGTGGTAAAAGTAGAGCACCACTGCATATTGACTAAGCATCTATCCAACTTAGAACCTTTTCTCTTGTTACCCTTGGTCTTATTCCAGGTAAAGGACCAACCAGAAAACTGCATATCTTGGATGCCCACAACATTAGCACAATCAAAAATTCAACAATATCATTAGGGTGTACAGGTCCACAGCCATACCTCTCAGTAGAAGACAAAACACAGTTGAAATCCCCACAAACAGTCCATGCAGCAGTCTGGGGTGGTTGCAGTCTCTGTAGATCACTCCAGAGAACACTTCTCTCATTCTTGTGGTTACTAGCATACACAAGTGTAGCATACAAAGACTTCGACAATGGCAAAATATCAATGAGACGGTGTATGAACTGGGCACTAGCTTGAATCTTGGTAATCTTTAAGTAACAAGGATCCCAAGTCAACCAGATCCTACCATATACATTGTAAGTATCATGGCAGGTGGCGTGTACAGGATGTGAGGCATGACAGGGGAGAAAGAACCGAGAACTACCTAATAATAGCTTGGAACATTCTAGAGCGTCATGGATAAAACACGTGATGTCTGGCTGTCAAGCATTTGCCCCATAGCATGTGATGGAGAATGGAACACGTAGGAGATAGGAGGACTATAGGATGCAGAGAGAGATCCTACGGTCGAATGATAGCGGTGATTACCGTTATATAAGGAAAACATTAGGGTTCTCTGAAGGTAACTGTTCATTATTGCTAAAACCTATTTTCTAAACCTAGCCACTTACTGACTTGATCGTTGGAGCTTTATCCACCGGTCATTGTCCGGTGGTCATTGCAGGTACTAGCGGTGAAGCAGCCAAAGAACACAGCAAACTCAACCCTTTTGATCACAGCAAAGCTCATTAAGAAAAGGGCTTACATTTGGCGCTAGAAGAAGGGCCTCTTGAACCAGATCTAGGGTTGTGAGAAAAAGGTTGAAGGAAGCAAACAGAGAGCGATGGTGACACAAACTAGATCATCCACATATCCTGGAGGTGCGGCTGGTGGAGGAGTTCCTCAGGTTTGCCATCCTCAACCCCTCCAGGAAGGAGAAGATGAGACAAGCAGGTTGAGGGAAGAAAAGTTAAGGTTGAGGGAGCAACTAGGAAGAATGGAAGAGATGGAGCGTCAAAACCTCCAGGAGGGAGAGAACGAGGCAGTCAGAAATGAAAACCTATAGAGACCGATAGAAGGAGTAACACCAGGAGAAGGGGAAGGAGGAACAAGGCGTCGGATTCCAGGCCCAAGTGTGAATGAAGAAGAAGGGTCAGGTGAATCAGGGGTAAGAGCTCGTGAAGGGAATCGAAAGGAAGGGGTAAACGATGAAGAGATTCCGGCGGCTGACCCGTACACCAGACTTTTCGACATGATATGCAAGGTCCAAGAGGACATGAGGGCGCAGACTAAGGGAAAAAACATAGAGGTGACTCAAGACTTGGAGAGATTGGGCAAGAGGCCATTAGCTGAAGTATGTTACTGTCATGGGTTCCCAAGTAAGTTTCAACCCCCTAAGTTTAATGAGTATGATGGAACAACTGACCCTGTGCAGCATTTGAACAATTTCAAGCAAAAAATGGCAGCTTGGGAAGGTAGTCAGTATGACGGGATGTGGTGTCGATTATTTCCTAGCAGTTTGAAGGACAACGCTACAGACTGGTATCTCAGTTTATCACCAGGGAGTGTGTCAAGCTTTGCTTAGCTAAGTGAGATGTTTGTGAAACACTATATTCATCAGAAGAGGCAGGCTGCAGATATAGCATCATTGTTTGATTTGGAACAAGCTCCAGGTGAGTCTCTTAGGAAATTTGTTACTAACTTCAAAAATGAGATTTTGAGAACAGATGGCGGAGTAGATGAAAGAACAGCAGTGGTAGCATTTCAGAAAGGCATAAATAAGAAATCTCCGGCATATAACTCAATTGTGTCCTCACGGATGGCGACTCTAGATGAACTTTTTCAGAAGACAGAGAAGTATATCAGACTAGAAGACATAACATCACGGAGAGCTCCCAAGGTGTTGTCGGCTACCGTTAACACAATGGCAGAAAAAAGAAAGAAAGGAGATGCTAGCTCCCGAAGTGATACACCACCAAGAGATTCCGGCAGCAGAAGAAACAGAGATGGATCGAGAGGTCAGGACAAAAGAGAAAGGAGGGAGGATAGAGATACTTCGCCAAGAAAGCTGACACCACCGAAATCGCTACCACAACTCACCATGTCGTTGGACCAAATCTTGAAGAGGATAAGAGGAAGATAGGACTTCCAGGAGCCGTCGGTAAGATGCAGGACGGTCAGGGGAAAACCTTTCTGTGAGTATCATCAGACTTACAACCACCCTACTGGGGACTGCTATGAGTTCAAATCCTTGATCTGGAAATGGATTGAGGACGGCCATTTAAGAGAATTTATAGTGGAAAAGGACAGGGAAGAAGCCAAAACAAAAATACAGGTCAGAGGGACCATTAATATGATCTTAGAAGGAGCTAGAGAGTCCATGAACGAGGTCAGGAGGAAGATACGGAGAGTGATGCAGATAAGAGAAGACTTGCAAACGGTAGGAGCCATACCAGTCATGCGAAACGACATGCCAGTGCATCAGAATGATCTGATCGGGTTTTCAGAGGAAGACCTCAAAGGAGTAGTCACGCCACACAATGACCCATTGGTCATTTCCATACTCATTGGAAATTGGAATGTCACGAAAGTGTTAGTAGATTGTGAAAGTGAAGTAGATGTTTTGTTCACCAGGGGCTTGGATCAAATGAAACTAGAAAGAAGCAGCTTGACAAATTCACCCGGAGACATTTACGGATTCAATGGGGGAGCAGTGCAGCCAGTGGGAAAGATAGTTTTACCGGTTACAGAACACACCAGAACCGTCATGTCAAGGTTTGTGGTCATAGATGCGCCAACAGAGTACAATGCAATCTTGGGGAGAGAGTGGATTCATCTAATGAAGGCAATTCCGTCAAGTTACTACCAGAAAATCCGATTCCCGACTGAAGACGGGCAATACGAGATAAGGAGTAATCAACCTATGGCCAAGAATTTGAAGATAGCGACAGTCAAAAGCATGAGGCATGGCATAACAGGTGCTGGACCGTCATCTGTCCCTGCATAGCAACGACAAAAGGAGGGTGACGGGTTCTCACGTGAAGCTTTAAAGACAGAAGAACAAGAAGAACAAACGGAACCCGTCAACCTCAATGAAGTAGGGGATCAACAGATCACCTACATAGGAACAAGCTTGGATCCGAAGGTGAGACATGATCTTTTAGAGTTCTTGAAAGTTAATATAGATGTGTTTGCTTGGTCTATGAACGATATGACAGGAATCGATCCAGATATAGCATGTCACAAGTTAAACGTCAGTCCAAATTTCAAACCAGTTGCACAGAAAGTGAGAACTATGAAACCTACACTGGCAGAGGCAGTACAAAAGGAGATTGAAAAAATGGAGGTAGCTGGAATAGCAAGAGAAGTTCAGTATCCAGAATGGGTATCGAACATAGTAGCGGTACCTAAGAAGAATGGAAAGGTTCGGATCTGTATAGACTTCGCAAACTTAAACAAAGCATGCCCCAAAGATAGATATGTCATGCCAAGGGTAGATGAGCTCGTGGACAGGACAACAGGCTTTGGGTTACTGTCATTCATGGATGGCTATTCCGGTTACCACCAGATCCCACTTCATGGTCCAGATCAAGAGAAAACCGCTTTCTATACTGGTAAGAAAATATTATGTTATACCAAAATGTCATTCGGCTTGAAGAATGCAGGTGCCACTTACCAGAGGCTAGTAGAGATGATGTTTGAAAATCAGCTGAAGAAGACGGTAGAAGTATACATTGACGACATGTTGGTCAAGTCCAAGGAACCGGATGACCATCTAAAAGACCTGGGAGAAACCTTCCAAACATTGCGTCAATTTAACATGAAGCTCAATCCAGAAAAATGAACGTTCGGAGTACAGTCGGGAAAGTTCCTTGGTTACATTGTTACCAAGAGAGGAATAGAGGTTAGTCAGGAGCAGATCAGGGCACTCACAGAGATGGCGTCACCAAGGACACAGAAAGAAGTACAGGTGCTAGCTGGCCGAATTACGGCGTTGGGAAGATTCATATCAAGGTCCACAGATAAATGCAAGCCAATTCTGAAGCTCTTAAAAAAGAATTTATCCTTTACCTGGAACAATGAATGCAAAGAAGCTTTCCAGAAATTGAAAGAATACTTGAGTAGGCCACCAGTTCTATCAAAGCCATCACCAGGGGAGACACTCTACGTTTACCTAGCAGTATCTGACATTGCAATAAGTGCAGTTCTAACTAGAAGAGAAACCGCAAAGGAGAACCCGGTCTATTTCCTCAGCAAAAAGATGACTTCCCCCGAAACAAGGTACTCAAGAGTTGAAAAATATGCCCTCGCCTTACTCTTTGCGGCACAAAGGTTAAGACCTTATTTTGAAGCCTATAGTCTCACAGTGGTTACAAACCTCCCACTGAATCAAGTGATGCCTAAGATTGAGCGCTCTGGAAGAATGGAGAAATGGGCAGTTTCACTGAGTAAGTATCACATTCAGTATGAACCGAAGAAGGCAGAAAAATCCCAAGTACTGGCAGATTTCTTGGCAAATTTCCCAATGGAGGACGCAACTTGGGATACAGAAATGCAAGGGGAGGAGCAACTAGAGACTCTAGAGACTCAGGATACCGGTTGGAAAAACGTGAAGGGATGGAAGGTGTTCACAGATGGATCAGTAAATAAAGGAAGATCGGCAATCGGGATAGTAGTGGTAACTCCAGAGGACACCAAGATCGAGATCGCAGAAAACTTAGCTTTTTCGGCTACCAATAATGAGACAGAGTACGAGGCAGTACTGAAAGGCTTAGAAGTGTTGCTGAAGTTAGAGGCAAAGGAGGTAACGGTTTTCACGGACTCAAAGCTGGTGATGGAACAGTTCAATGGAACATATAGAGATCTAACTGGGAAGATGACGTTGTACTTGGAGGCATTGAAGAAGAGTGTGGCTAAATTCTCCAACAACCAAAATTCTAGTCTAAAACAAAGAAGAAAAGAGAGAAAAGGAAAGGTGAAAGAAAAAATACCTGAGATTGTGGAGAGGTGACCGGAAAGCAGTCCTTGGCTGAGCGGTGACGGAAGAGTAAGTCGGAAACCTTCAAGCAAACGAAAAGAACACAGAGAGTTTGGAGAGAGAAGAGAGTAGATAAAAACAAAATGGAGGAATAGGGGATAAGGAGTCTATTTAAAGGGAAGAAGAATGGAGAGGTAAAAAGGGGAGGAAAAAGTAGTTATGATAAGACAGGGGTGTGGGGAAGCGAAAGAGCAACAGTCATTGTCATAATTACGCCTAGGGGGAATCAGAAAGGCACGTGATAGAGGTTCAAAGCACGATGAACATGCGTAGATAGAGGTTCAAACCACGATGAGCACGCGTAATAAGTGGGCAGCTGGAAAATCAGAGATAGGACGTAACAGAGCACATGAAGAGCATGTGAGATGGCACAGGATAGGAAGGAAACATCCCGCTTCCATGAAGATTGACGGGAAAATTGCAAAAGTCTTGGTTCCTTTGATCCTCCATTTAGAAAATCTGGGTGGCGGTCAAAGGAGGGGCGATGTAAGTATCATGGCAGGTGGCGTGTACAGGATGTGAGGCATGACAAGGGAGAAAGAACCGAGAACTACCTGATAATAGCTTGGAACATTCTGGAGCGTCATGGATAAAACACGTGATGCCTGGCTGTCAAGCATTTGCCCCATAGCATGTGATGGAGAATGGAACACGTAGGAGATAGGAGGACCATAGGATGCAGAGAGAGATCCTACGGTCGAAGGATAGCGGTGATTATCGCTATATAAGGAAAACGTTAGGGTTCTCTGAAGGTAACTGTTCATTCTTGCTAAAACCTATTTTCTAAACCTAACCACTTACTGACTTGATCGTTGGAGCTTTATCCACCGATCATTGTCCGGTGGTCATTGCAGGTACTAGCGGTGAAGCAGCCAAAAAACACAGCAAACTCAACCCTTTTGATCACAGCAAAGCTCATTAAGAAAAGGGCTTACATACATCGTACTCATAATTATTCAATAAGGACTAATTCGGGCAACACGAATTCTTGATAAACTCTGTTTTTTCCTTCTTCACCTTAGTTTCTAAAAGTGCCAAGAGACACAACTTATTCATTACTCTAAAGGACTTTATTTCTTTTGATTTAGAGGGGTCATTGACCCCTCTAATATTCCATATTGTTGTCTTTAACATTTAAACAGAGTTGGAGTTGGCCCCCTTACTAGCAACCCTTGTTCTTCTACTCCCCCCGGCACTCTGTTGAGACTTCAATTGTATTTTCTCAATGACCTTCTTTGGTTTCTCCACAACTTCCTTACCTTTCTGATCAGCTTTAGCTTGAGAGGGCTTAGTAAGGTGGTCTTTAAAGATCTCAACTTTTTTAGCAGGTCCCACTTCAACAGTAAGTCCCTTCTCACATAATTGGTTGTAAACTTTCTTATCAACTATGTATTATTCAACTACTTCCTCTTCCACTTCAGGCTTCTGAGACTCTTCCATAACAGTACAAGGTACCACCTCTTCCTCACCTTCCAACACAACAAGAGTCGTATGTTGTGCTTCCCTATTCTGCACAATAAGTGTTAGTATGTATCTGTTACAAAAACATTACTCACGATTATAACCATTATAAAACAAATATTTACTAACATGTATAGTAACATTTAAATCCGTTAGTAAATTACTAACGTTTATATATGTTACTAATTTTTTAATTACTAACGGTTATAAACGTTAGTAATAATTTATAACGCCAAAAATGTAACGGTTATTGTCCGTTACAAAAAATAAACGTGACGTTTATAAATGTTAGTAATAGCCAGTTTTGGTGTAGTGCCCCTTCCACTTCTAAACCCTCAAATCTACTTGAGGTAGGTGCTGCTACTTGTAACGCAATAGGATTATCCACCAACACAATTTGATTTACTACTCTCTCTACTTCTCTCAGGGATGTATTTTGGTCTGGGACTGCAGTGTTTTGAGCTATCCCATCTCATTCTTTCTCTTTTTCAGCCCCAGTATCAACACTGCAGGTCCTAGTAGTATGACCAAATATATTACACTTCAAACACGCTGGAGGTTTTCAAGAATACTCCACACCAACTGTAGCTACCTTACCATCCCCAAGATTAAAATTCAAGGTGGGAGATACTTTGTATCAGCTGAAACTTCTACACAAAGTCGAGCAAAATCAAGTCTTTCTCTCTTCATTGTCACCTCATCACAACATTTTGGCTTCCCAATTTTGCTTCCAATCAAACTGAGACCTTCAGGAGTCCACATCTGCATTGGAACATCATAACACTTGACCCAAACTGGGATTGTTGATATTTGGTTCTTTTCATCATAAACCTCCTCAAACCAAGGTCTAATCCCAATAATTCTTCCAACAACAAACGTTGGTCCTCCTTCCAAAATATTTTTCCTATCATCTATATCTGTAAACCTAAAATAATAAAGCTTACCATCTGTAGATTTGTGGACTGAGCCTTTAAGCTTCCATTGTTTCTCAACTGTTCTTCTAACCAAGTGGTATGGCATCCTTCTACCAATAAAATACCCCACCCAAATGGTTTTTCCATACTTCCACACCTTGATCAAGCACTGATCTTGGAACCACGGTAACTTCACCTTCCGACTCAGTCTCCACCCATTTCAGTTGACAAGATGTTGTACTTTCGCTAGCTAAGAACAAATTTGACCACATCTTTGCCCCTTAGTTAACTCCAGACGAGGACGATGCAGTATCCGCAATCATATCACCCATTAAAGGAAAAATAGAAACATAAAATCTCTGATCGTACTAACGAGGAAAAAGAACCCTTGTGTTAAGCTTTGATCGCACTATGACGTGTAGGAAACCTTAAGAAGTTTAGAAGCCACATTAAGCAATAGTCTAAGGGAGTTTTGAGAGATTCAAAACTTGGAGATTTGAAACTTGGAGGCTTCGTGAAACTTAGGAGCAATCTTTATTGGGGATTTCTAGGTTTGTGTTCTTCTTATAAAGGTTGTAAGGTTGAGTTCTGTGAGTTTTCATCTTGTAATCCTTTTGGTGGAAGATAATAAAGTTCTTTGTTTTGTTGGTTGTGGTTTAATTTATTCCCCGTGAGGGTTCCACCACGTATATCTTGTGTATTGGCTTCATTTTTTTTTTATTATCATTACTTGTTTCTTCTAATCCTAGTTATTCCGCACTTTGGGTTATTGATTTATCAATTATTTTTCCCAACAGTTGGTGAGATACAAAATGAGTAGCCAATCTGATCTCCCAAACTGTTAACTCGAACCCATTTTTGCTCCACTTGATCTAACTTATACACTTTGCATCTAGTTGGCAAAAACTTGATCACGAACTTGAACATCATCCCAATTGAAATAAGCATGACCTTTATTTTGTGGATTTTCACGATTTGCAGTCAGTAGGAACAAATACTCACGAGCACAAATACAAACAAAAAACAACTCGCCATTTGATTCAAGAAAACATTTAGTTTCTACTTCACTACCATTGACTTCGAGTGTAGATTTTGTTACTTTTGTTAGGTTTAAAATATGGGGATCAATGATGATGTAGGTCACTCCATAGCAGTTTACTGTATAAAATTGTCCCTTGTAGTTCATTAAGTCGTGTAAAGAAGTAATTTTATGCTCAACTACAGTCCAATTGTCATCTCCTGACCTAAAGAATTAAACTTCCACTCCAACTGATTTCCATGATAACAAAATCATTAAAATGGTTGCATTCGAAGATAAAACCGCCTTTTTAATGTGGAAACAATCCCAACCTTGTTTGACTCAAGTTCTAATAAAAGAATTAAATGAATCTTTCCTTAACTCAGAATCCAAAAGATAAATTTCTTTACATAGACTAGAGATCTTGAACTCGTTACCTAATGTGATCAACATCTTTGGAAACGTTTCGGATACACAGATGATAGGGATACCTGAGAGTGGGTTTAACAATTTAAGCTCATTGGGTCTTGTTTGTTCGACTTTGATTAGATATCAATGGGATTGATAATGATGATGAGGCTGAAGAAGATAAATGGTATTCTCTATAAGAATGCAGAAACTACGCGTAAAAGTGTTAATGTTTTCTTCTTGAAAGAAGTTCCCAGATAATGGACCTCTTTTGATTAAACCCCCAAATATATAAAAAGTTTGACTTTGCACCCCACCTTCCAGTTTTCCATCCAAATTATATTCTTACTTCCTCAAATGTCCCTTGTTCTTTTATTAGCTAAAACCCTCATATATTAGAAAATGAGGGGCATTTAGGGAAGTAAAAAATATTGTTTGGATGAAAAACTTGACGGAAGCAAATGGTGGGGTGCAAAGTCAAACTTTTCATATATGTGGAGGTTTAATCAAAAGAGGTCCATTATCTGAGGGGTTAAGTCTAATTTTCCTGAAAGTTTAGTTGCAACTGCCTTTTCTTCCTATTATATGTAAAACGGTAAGACAATTTAGGGGTTAAAGGGGAAAATGGTAATGCACATCTCCAAGAATGACAAACAAAACGAAATTTAAGAAATTCAATGTTTTTGTTGAGAAATGTGGTTATTTTTTCTAACATATCTTGGGGTAATTAAGACCAATCACGATAACCAACCATAAGTTCAGTTCTCTTAATCTTCTTCTTCAATGTTCTATTCTAACGCCATGCGTTCAGTTCTCTCAAATTGCTTCTTCTTCTTCACAAAGAAACTCGTTTTCCATGTAGTCTCCAACTTCTTTTCAAGCTTCTCTAAAGCACCTTCAAGAAAGTACTGAAGTATGTAGGTGAATTCTACTAAAACCCAGAAATTGCATAAATGGGGTTTCATGATGGATCCTTTGTTGAAGTGGAAAGGTGCCCATGATGGATCCTTTGTTGAAGTGGAAAGGTGCCAAACCCAAAAGTTGAATTATTGGGCTAACGTCCGGAGTCTTGTTTGTAAAAAACTCATTTGGAGATGTTGATGTCTGATGGCAATAGTATTAATTGCAGCAATACAATACTACAATATAAGAGCATTCCCAATGATATAAAGGTTTTAGGGACGCCACATAGGAGAGAGGAGGGAGGTTTTAGCATATGGTTAATGTTAAAAGTGATTTTTACTTTTAGACTTGCCAATAGTTGATTTTAAAATAAGTTTTAAAAACTTAAGTTTCTCTTTTCCCAAAACCATGGGGTATAAAATATAATAAAATCTAACTTTATATTAATTAAGGGATCCTACATGGCATTTTTAAGTCTTGGCAAATTTGCAAAGGAGTTAAACGTGTAGCTTAAAAATTGTGTTAAAAGTTACCATTGGCAAGGGTTTTTAGCTAATAGTTTCTAAAAGGAATTTAAAACCTACCATTGGGAATGTTCTAAGAGCATCTCTAATGCACGGTCTAAAAATAGCTTTTGCTATAATTTTGTCCCTAATGCATATGTTATAACTCATGCTATAAATACATCTGCTATAACCATGGTTCATTTTGGAACAAAATATACAACCTTTTATCTCTAACAAATGATTTCTTTATTCTAACAAATGATTTTCTTATTATATTTTTTAGAAAGTGCATCAATAGTCTATTTCTTCCCCATTTGTTTTATACTTTTAACAGCAATAGAAGGTTGCAAAGTTTATGTGCATTAGTCTTAAAATAAAAGTTCTAAATTTAGAAGGTTGCAAAATCTTAGAAAATACTATAAATGCTGATGTGTCACCTATGTGGCATGCTAAATTTAGACCGTGCATTAGAGATGCTCTAAGGTTGCTTCAAGGTTTAAGGCTTCAAGCTATATCAACAATGTAAAGCAAGAACTTCTCCATGATTAAAAGACACTTGTAGAAACTGATTAATGACTCAATATAGTGTTGATTAATGGTTTAATAGATTGGCCACAACTTTCTAGTTACAGTAACTCCCTTCGTGGACATGCGTAACATGCATTTAAAACCAATTAGCCAAACCGTGTCGAAAACCTTATAAACACACATTGGCTAATTAGCATAATGATTTTCCGTGGGAAAAAGTCCTAGAAACTTATTTCAACTTTGAACCATTTTAGAAGCTAAAAACAAACACATCTACAATCTACATCCCTTGGTTGAATTTCTTGAAACAGCTAGAATAGCCAAATTGCTTGAATGCATGGAGGGTTTTTTCCCTGAACCATTGGGCTGGAAATGGAATTGTGGTTGTCAATGTCAGACTTCAAGTGATCTATACCTAGAACAAGTGAACAACAAGTGATGAGAATCTCATACAAAATTGCAGGGGCAATTATGGTAATAGATAAAAAGATTCAGAAGGTACAACCTCCTCCTCTACTTTATTACCCACTACACAGTCCACAACTCCCCCCAACCAAATCACATCAATTAATCCGTCATATTCATTTGGGTCCCACTAACTTAACACCACAATATCTGGCTAGTAAAACATGTGACACCTAGTCAATATTTGTGGCTACATCTTTACCATACACGTGGGTGTATATGATTTGTCTATTGTTGATATTGTATCTCAACCTTACACGTGGTGTTAAATGATTGAGCAGACTTAGAAAAAATCAGCCTTTTCAGTTTTCAGACTTGGTTTTTCAGAAGTCCTCATCGAAAAAATCAACTCCCGAGGTGCCGCGCTTTTTTCAAATTTACAACAATACCCTGCATTGTTTGTACCAAGTCACGTAATAGCACTTTGAAATTACTTAATGATCCCTCACTAGTAACTATGTTCCATTTAGTCCGAATTGAGAACTACAAACTCAAGCTTGGTAAATAACTAAATATTGTATAAATCAGACCACTTGTGTACAACTTGGCCAGTGATGAGGGGTTTGGTAAAAATTTTGCACCAAGAAAAAAAATCATCCTCATACTTTATATATATATATATATATATATGAAAAAATAGGGATTCTGCTATTCATCTTTCTCTGTTTGTCTCACTCTTAGTTTTACTGCACGAGGAGCTCCCCCACAACTCATAATTCTATTGTGTATTTTTCTTTAATTTTCATAATAGATGATACCATATAAACCCAATGCTCTTGGGCAACCGTCAAACTTATGAAATATATTCTTCCTAATATTACAAACTTTCATAGACAAAGTTGGCATTCAATGTTTCATAATCAACATAGATATTTCAGGTAAGTGTCTGTTTACTTTGGAACCTCTTGGCTCCACTAGTAGATGTGAACCCATATAATTTTAATTTTATGACTTTTAAACGTCTTTTTAAAAGAGTTACTTGTAAAAAAAAAAATGCTTTTAGAAATTTTTGGCCAACTAAATCAAGTTTTTAAACATGTGAGACACTAAAGATGAATATTTGGGCAGTTGCAAGAAGGATATTTTCGTCAGTTAAAAATCTCTGTTCTAGAAACTAGATAACTTCAACATAAAACAAGGGCACGAAGGTAAGTTCTTTCATAAATTTTCAGAAGTGGCAAATAATTGCCGCGTAAATATTCGAACTTATTTTCAACAATTTAAAGCAAAAAAAAAAAAAAAAAAAACCCTTTGGGGTCTCTCTCCCATTATAAAAACAGCAGCAAACTTACGCAACTAGTCACCCAACAGTTTCTTTCTTCTCAAGTAAAGTCTTGTCTTCTCTCTCTCAAAACTTTCAACCTAAAACCAATTCTTCTTCCTTTATAAGGGTTTCTTCAATCTTCTTAAAAACTTATGAAGAAATCAAGTGCTTTGATGGCTTCAATGGCTGCAGCATCTGCTACAACTGCAGTCTCTGTTTCTTCTTCTTCAGACTCCAAGAATCAAGCTTCCAAAGAGGTAAACATCTTGATTTGTTTTACTTTGAATGATTTGATTATTGAATCTTTCTCAGATTCAAGATTTGAAAGATTTCAGAAATTTCCCCTGTTTTCTTGGAAAACTAAAGAAGAGTTTTGTCTTATTGAATTAGCTTAATTAAAAGTGTTAAAACAAAAAAAAAACCATTAATCTCTTAATCTAATTTCTTTAATAATAAGTTAATCATTTGATTTAACAGGGTTGTGTTTCAAACCAAGATCGAAATGATTCATCTTCTTCTTCATCATCAAGGAGAACTACATCTTTGAAAGACAAATTTGCACCAAGATTTGATGGATTAAGATTCATTGAAACTCTCGTTACTGCCCACAGATGATAAAAACTCCAAAGTTATTATAAGGCTTGGTGAAGATTTTCTCTGATTAGATTAGAGAGAAAGAGAGATTCAATTTTGATGAAATTCAGAAGTTGATTTTTTTTCTTGGTTTTATATGTATTGTCAATTGGTTTTTTTTTCTTGATTGGCTCTGCAATTGGTGGGTTTGTGTCTTCTTCCTTACTATCTTTATTGTAATTCTTACCAATTTAATCTGAATTTCAATAACAATGATGACGTTTATCTGTTGGATTTAGTTTAAAACTTGTGACTACTATGTAACTGTACTTCTACAAGAATCTCTAATGACAAGAGCGAAGACAAGAAGATTCACAAATTTTTGTAATTTTGTACTTGGAATACCAGATAACATACAACCATTTTAAGCCAATGAATGGACCATAATATTGGAAACGTGATGGCACTCATGGTTGATATGTTACCAACTTGTTAAATGTTAATGTTACCCACACATTATTATAGAGACCATTGTTCTGTTTTAAGCTATCTACTATGCTACTTTATGCACATGTACAGCTTACAACAAACTCACAAGAAATGTTTTGAGGAATATTTTGTCAGCTCTCAACACTGAACACTCACAAGAAATGTTTTGGGAGAATATTTGGTTTGGTTAGCATAAGTATCTTATTTTGGTTAAACATCTCAGAGTAGCTGCAACCAACCATAAAGCTTGAATTAGACACTATGTAGGGTCACAAGATTGTGTGATCCACCGACCAATCAATATAGAAAGTATATTTATTGTATGGTCACTCATAGTGCAATTTCGTATTTCAGTGTTGACAATTATAGGGTATACTGTATCATGTTTATGCAACTCATAAAAATATTAGAAAAATAATAGAGGCAAAAAGAAGAATCGGATGCGCGTTTAAAAGTTTGGTGGAGATCCTAAATGCATTGCAATTCAAAAGTTGTATAACAGATTAGCATTGGGGCAATATTGTGTTGAGTATTGAGTTGTGATGTCATGGCGCAGCTCGCCCATATATATTTTTGTGAAATTTTACCAAGCTTTCGCAACTTTTCCTCGCGAATGGCTGGCCAATAGCACTATGAGTATGTTGTTATAATTGAGAGTTTGTTCCGTCACAGGGTGTAACAGCATAAGGTGTTAAAATTAAGATGGATTGTACTAATCACCTGTCATTTGCAAAACCAAGCATGTCTTGTCAATGTCATTGGTTAAACTTTTGTGTTTTTCTTGCTGTTTTAGAGTTTGTTTAACATTTCCACATGGCCACCGACAAGAGGAGGAATGCATGGAAATTGCATTATCATTTACCAAACGTGTTGTGTTTTGTAGGCCATATGAATCAAGTATTTCAATTATGAATAAGGATTAAATAAAATTAAAATGTGATTAGCGTAGATTACATGCTGTTTGAGGTACAGTAAGTACTTTATTAAAAAAATTTATTGATGATGCCATGGCCATTTTCAAACCTTAATTTAATCTTATAAAACATAAAAACGGTGGAGTGATGCCAACATGCATTCTAGTACAACAAATGTTGCCAACGCATTTGAAAAGGATTAATGAAAATATAATTAACTCTTGATCAAGAAATGTTCTACTTATTATTGATGAAGAACAATTAGGTCAGCTTGTTGGATTGAGTTGAGAGTTGAGTGTTGTGACTGTGTTACCACCAAAAGTCCAAAATTTTGTATGGCTAGACATTTCTTGTCGACTAACAACAATGACGTGTTATTAGCATATATAAATATACAAGTCCGATAGACTCAAGGTGGATTTATGTCCAAGTGATTTTACTAATTATGATTAAGCAGAAAAAAAAACAGAGGGTAGAACAGTATCCAATTTTCTAGCTTGACAATCAAGTGGTATCAGAATCTCAAACATAGATACAAAAGCATAGCATGGACATAGTGTATCACAGATATCTGATAAGTATGTTCATAGCAATCCAACACCATGAATGGACCAATTTTCATGTTCATGGTCTTTTGGAGACACTCATACAACAAGTGTGGAAAAGAAATGATTCATATTCAAATGTCTTCAAAGAAAATGATAAAAGTTTTCCTCATCCAGTTTATGTTCATCTTGATATGTTACACATATCTTTAGCAACTTGATGTCAAACAAAAAAAAAAACAAAAAAAAAAGGAAAAAGAAGTAAGAATGTACAACTTATCTAAAACAGCCCATGAGAGATGTCTTAAGGGAATATTTGTTCAGCATCAAGAATCTTAATTTGGTTAAGCAGTTGATAATTAGATGCAACCAACCAAAAAGCTTGAATTGGTGTATTTAAGTGTTGACCATTGTAGGGCCTATAGATGCACCACACCACTTAGTATAAAGAAAGATATATATGCGCCGTTGAAGTCACTATTTGCAAAAAGAAAAGTTTGAAATCCACTTGCCGACTTGTACTTTGGTAGGGTATTTCAAATTCAAGTAGCGTTCAGATATAAAAAGACATAAACAAGGGATTCTAATGAAATCCAAATCAAAAGTTGATAAAACAAACAAGATGATTCTGATGCATTGCATCATGATGCCAAAGAATCTGTTTGAGACATGCATGTTTGTTCTGAAATGATCTAAATTCTATTGTTTTATGTGTTGTGTGGTGTACTTGGTGCAAAAACTAGTAAGGTTTCACCAACTCTTGCAATAAGACAGCACAAGGGTGGGGAAATTATGCGAAGAAAGAGCTTGAATAAATGGTTATCATTTTCATTAGCAACAGGAAACTAGTTGTAGAACAATAGCACATGGGAACATGGGGTGGAAAAGTATTACACAAATGAGCATTGTAAGGCTGTAAGCCAATGTAGATAGTACTCCAAGTCTTCAGTTATTGTTGAGGATTAAACAAAAGTAAATGTGATTAGCGGGGAGTGCATGGATTTTGAGGAAGTATTCTAAGAAAGTTTGAAGTATTGACATCATTGCAATACATTACTATAAATTATTGCAAAACATTACTATAAATTATTCAGAGGTTAAACACGTTAGGCTAGAGTGATGCAGACATGCATATGGGAACATGGGGTGGAAAAGTATTTACACAAATGAGCATTGTAAGGCTGTAAGCCAATGTAGATAGTACTCCAAGTCTTCAGTTATTGTTGAGGATTAAACAAAAGTAAATGTGATTAGCGAAGAGTGCATGCATTTTGAGGAAGTATTCTAAGAAAGTTTGAAGTATTGACATCATTGCAATACATTACTATAAATTATTCAGAGGTTAAACACGCTAGGCTAGAGTGATGCAGACATGCATAGCAGACAAGAAATGTTGCAGAGCATTTTATGCATCGATGCTTTCGAAGAAAACAAAATGAAGCAGTATGATTATTCAAATAAAAGGTGTACTGACAGACTGCATTTCATGGAACGTGTACTTCGCTGGCGTAAGAACTCACAGCTCTTTTTGCATTGGTCGGCAAAGCCACAAACTTCCTACATCAAAATATATATTCTCGCTTCTAGCATACACAAAAAAATAGTGAAAATAAGAAGGCCAGTCAAAGCATAAAGTCATTAAATCATGGCCAATAATCAAGAAAGATAAACTAAAATCAGTAACTAATTTAAGCCCTGTCAGAACATGTTGAATGCCAAAGAAGGTTGGTTGTGTTCACCTGCTTCCAATATCTGACATAAACCTCTAATACGTACTCAATTTTCTCTCTCTGTCTACCAACAAAATTTAATCACTTTCGCCATACATATTTTCCTCTTCAGATGGAGAAAAAAAAACTTAGGCAGATCAATGCCATCAAATCTACAATCTTATGTTTTAACAAACATCGCCTTTGTGTCTTTCTCTGCGTGTGATGGACCTACCCATGCGTAGGCGACGAGATGTTAATGCTTCCAGTAAAGCATCCACGGAATCTTCCAGCATATCTGCTTGATTATCCAATCCATGTGAATTGAACGCAGGATGAAGGTGTAGTTCTGAAAGGAGACCAATGGCAGCGGCTGCTGTACAGGTACGGTCCCATGATGGTTGAGGCCTGTTTGGGGACATGTGTTAAAGAAAGAAAAACGATATGGATAGAGGCGATGAATGAAAAGTCCACAAGAGAAATACATAAACCAGTTCTTATGTCTCACCGAAGTCTATGCATTGAAGATGCTCCCAACGTGGTGAGAGAAATGCAAGGAAGGTCTTCCTCTCCCCATACTAATTGTGCACGTTCCTGCACACAATCAGCATTCTTGATTGAAGCTCTAAGCAGAATGAAAATTCAACTTTAACACGAGGTTTTGCTTACAACAAAATAATAATATAGATGTAAGAAACGTACCTGGATTAATAAACATCAGTTTGCTAATTGACACTATTACACTATCTATTATCTTGTCAGACTCAAATTTTTCTTTGATTAAAATCAATGTGTAAGATTTTTCAGATAATTAAAATACAGTGTACTTGGTAGCATAATTTCACTATGAACAATGCAATACACACGATTCATTCAAGCATCAGCTGTTTTCAATTTGAGAGTTTCTTCTATTTCAATTCTAAGGGGATAGCAGTCATCTTTCAGAACACTCTAACATTGCTTGAACAATCATTTCCATAAATCTATTACCCTGCAACTTTTGCTTATAGCAAGACGGAGACTTTAGCTAATGTACCTCGAGGAGCATAATTAATGTTCACAAATAAGTTAAAACCGGAGGAAATTGATCAACTGCATTATTGTGACAAAACAACAGAACTGGACAAAGTGTTTAGTTGTATAGAGAGTCTACTACCTTCAAACGCCTGAACATTGCAGCAGAATTATTCCACGTGCCATCAATCAAAATGAAGTTTAAAGGTTCAGCTCCATTTGTCTGTGCAGTAGAACCAACACCAAAATTACCACCTGACCAAACTGTTGAAGATATGAGGCAGTTCAAACAAAAACCATACAAAATATTTTGTTATTTCTTTCAAATGTCACATGTATAATTCTCTTTTTATTTTTATATTTTTCAAGATCTCACATTGTGCATCCCTCCAACAAGTGAAAATTTATGGGTTCAAAACTCTCTAGCAACGTCAAGGGTGTTTTACTCATGGAATACTTGGGAGTTTAATTAGTCCAAGGTGGCTAACATTAGGGCCTTGGTTCGTGGATAACCTAGCTTCATATCTCGGTTGGAAACCTTGATGTTCTTTGCATAGATTTAACTAATAAACTTCATTTCTTTGCATGAATCTCAAAATTTGATGAGGTCCAGCTCTAGAATTTGACAATGGCTTAAAAGAAGATACAGAGTTCATTTCGCTTCTTGCCAGCTTTTGGCAATACCGAAAAATTAATTGCATTTAGTGCAATGGTTAAGACATCAGGGATGGAGTCCCTATAAGAATATGATATATCTCTATTATAAGAATATGGAGTTATATATATATGTAACTTTAGCAATAAACTCCATGGTGTAAAGCCTATACGACTTTATCTATTGCGACATTCCATGATCATTACTCATTAGCATCATAGCACACTTTTACCCATTAAAAGTCTTATACAGAACATACACATGTATGTGTCAGTATGTTGATAAGCATCATATTCCAATAAATGGCATTCTACACCAGAGATACATGCGAATAATGCCGAATGGAAAGTCGAGACGTACCTTTGGTTGATGTGCATCGAAACCTTCAGGGTGAAATACAATATCCTGAACTGATTTGGTCAATGCATTCTTATTCGGATAGAGGCACCACACCATGTCTTTTCCTGAAACAGTAGTATTTGATTAAGAACATGCATCACATCAGCAAAAAAAATTGTTATGTTTAAGGGGATACATGATCATGTAAGCATTTTGGGGTGGCAAACTTTGTGTTGCAAATAAGGATGATGGTCCCTAGATCAGCTGATCAGTGAAATAGTTAATCAAGAGCAACTTAAGGTTTTATGAAAAAAAATATATGGGAACTAATCAATCATGAAATTGATAGTTAGGCCCTATATATAATTTAAGAAAAAGAGAGCAATATATCATACATATGAATTTATACACACGGTACACTTCTACATAACACGACCACAATAATCCACCATATAGATGCATGGAAATTACAAACATGGCCAACAGATGTGTTTTCTGCAAACTGGAAGAGCAGAGTATCCAACACCTTCCATTGAGTGTACTTTCGTCAGCCTAGCTGGGAGTGGTAACATGGGAGTAGCTTGGGTTGCTAGAAGCTTTGTTTGAGAAATGCTGGTGCAGTGGAAAGGGATGAATCCTAATATGACAGAGAGACAAATATGGAAAGTCCTTTTGCATATCATATGCTGGGAAGTGTGATTGGAGAGAAATCGCAGGATTTTACAACAAAAAGACAACACCAAGGAACAGGTCCTGGTTTTATCATCACCACTGTTTGGGACAATTTGCATGCCTGCACTGAACGGAATTGCTGGATGAACTCATCTGTAATAGGCTACGAACTGATTCACCTACATTTGTGTGTGTGCATGTGGTGGTGGTGGTGTGTGTGTGTGGGGGGGGGGGGGGGGGGGGAGGGGTGATTCCCTCAATCACACTGTTTTAATGAAATCTATTGTTTTATCAGTCAAAAAAAAAAAAAAGGTTTTGAGGACTTGAAAAGATATGGATGTCGTGCCTTCTCACACATCGAGAAAATAGTGGAAAAACATCACAAGATGTTACGAACTCAGCTCCTTCAAATGAATCACCTAGCAAACCAACAGGAAAAAGACCAGGCAGGCTATAATTTGAAGTCTTACCTCACCTTCATTTTGAACATTTCTCTAGATTTAAACATCTCAACGCCCTTCGGCCACTTATCTTTTGGTTTCTCATCTCATTTTCCTTCCACCTTTCATTTGTCCCATTGCCTGTAACTAACTAACTTTCCAACTCTATTTATACTGTCCCTCAACATGTATGGACTCTGTCATGGATTTTTGAATTCCTCTTAAAAGGACTGAAACAAAGATATTGAAAAACGTAATACCTGTTGACATGATAGATCACATGCTGACAACATAATGGAGTTCAATTCTTACACTCCTGAAACCTCTAACCCTACTGATTCCCTCCCTGCCAGCACCTGCCAAACTCTCATCATCTACCCCAGGACTGCTATCACTCAAATCATATTGCTAGCACCCCATTTAACACACTCAACTTCGCCTCTGCCCTACTAAGAATGGAATTTTTGCATCAAATGCTTATTCTTTGCAAACAGCTTCACTGTTACTAGGAAAGAGCTTTTTGTAGAAAATAAGTTAGTTGGGTTAGCGATTTCACAATGTTGCATACACAATTTTGAAATCAATTTCATCATTTTCACCTTATTTAGAGTGCTCTGAGCCACTTGCTCGGGCAAGTTTACCAATTCCTGGAATAGAAGTGGACTATCTTTCAGAGTTTAGGATAATACCGTTGGTAAGTTTCACTGTGATATTTCATCTCAACATTGGTAATAGATTTTTCATTATCTTTATCTTCAAAAGAATTTGAAAACCCAGCAAAGTTGCCAAATGTTGAGGTAAAGCTTGGATAAAATCCTAACGGAATCGAAGTTATTCACAAAAATGAAAATAAAGGCTTAGAGTGAACGGAAAGGGAGATAAGAGATCAGAGGAGAAATGAGCAAAGCAAAGTAGGGTGTTTGGATCAGGAGAAAGGATGTTAAAGCTAAACTAAGACTTGGAAACTAATTTATAGCATATGCGATTTTAGAAATATTCTCGAATTACTTGTAGTTTGTTAGGTTTTCCCTGGGCAAGCATGTGAAGTGACTAAGCCATGTGGCAGCTTGTGATGTTTTTTTCTCTGGTTCTAAGTGAGAGGCTAAGAGCACCTGAGATCCACTGCTGATTTCACATGCATGGATGCTCTAATCTCATATGGCTTCCAGACCTAGGTGTTGTGTGATCCCCTGTATTTTGTAATTCCCATGCACCCATATGTTGGATTTTTGTTGTTCTTGTGGCATACAAGCAGTCCAAAATCATTTTTCATCGTCAACCAAAATATGACAAGATAAAGAACATAAGATAAACACACACCCAATGCTGCATATCATCCTCTAATAAAGAGATGCTCACAAATGGTCCAAACATCTACGGATTCCTCGCACTAATTCCTATAGTTCGTTAAAGATGATGTTGTGTATCATATACATTCATACTTCATAGAGTGTTAATAAAGAAATTGTTCGAGTGATTTTAAAATTTCTCTTAAGTCTGGACTTGGGAACAGATCCGCGTCCAAAACAGTGTGCATGCCGTGTCCAATGGCATGCGGGACACACATGTGCCGTATCAGAACATGTCCAAGCCATGTCTGCGTCAGTGCAGTGTCCGACACCGACACAGTGAATTTCTACAAGTGTCTGTGTTCGTAGTTCTTCCGTGGTATCTCCAACAAGACAAGTTTTTCAAACTGAATTACTACTTTCACTTATTAGGCTGTTTATTTTTGTATTCTTATCTGTGTCTCAAATTTGTTTACTACAGTTCAATACCCAAGTTTCTTCGGTCCCATTGCGATGCCATCTTCATGCCCAACTTGACGGCATGTACTATCATTTGCCCATGATTAAGTTAAAATGGATCCAAGAAGCCATAGCTAATTTGCAACTCATAACCACATACTAATCAATATAACAGCGTTTAACATAACTCTTAAGCATAGGAGGATAGTAGGGGCTTGTGTATCTCTTAGTTTCTTGTTTTAAGGTTGTGAGGAGCTCCTCACATAACCTCCTTTTAGCTGTTTGTAAACTATCCAAAATCAATAAAAGTTTTATTCAGCTAAAAAAAAACATAACTCTTAAGCAAAAAGTTGTTAGAACCTTCAATTTAAACTCAATATATCTAGACTTCTAACGATCACAAAGGTCAGTTAGAATCCATATTAAAATTGATACTTGGTGTTAAAAATCAAAAGCAACATTGAAGCCATTCTTTTTCAATTCTATGGTATATTCTTGTTTGGGAATAAACAGCATAACATTGATATTGTCAAACCTGCATGCTCAAATGCATTCCACATTACTTCTTCATGCTCTGATATGCCATATATGCATAATGTTGCTGCTTGTACTCCAAATGTTTGCCACAGCAATTTTCCAGTATTGTTCTGCCGTAGAAAATCCTGCAGAAAATAGTACAATTTCTTAGATTGTGTTCCTAAAAAATGTCGCATTGATAGAAAAAGTACACGTTATGGATGGCAAGATGCAAACCTTTGGATGCATATACAACCAGAACCGCATACCATGCCATAGAGATGACGGTATGACTTTTGAGCACATACAATCCTCCAAAGCAAGCCAGCACTGGCATATAATGAATGGTAGGATATTAACATAAACACCTGAAACTTAATTCCACATAAACATCAAGAACAAGGAGCAGACAAGAGTACCTTTTGACAAAGGTAACCCTTACTTCCAAGCAAACGACATGCTATCTGTCGAGCTGAAAAGAATTGAAGCTTTTTTTCAGAATCATTTAGAGCTTGGTATGTTGCTCTATGCTTCTTATCCTCTTGAACTTTAAAGTTTCCCTGAGAATGAGAACATCTGAAATATATTATTCAATTATTATCTGGAATAAAATGACATTAACCAGGCACACAATAATGAAAAAGGCATTGTTATCTAAGAGATCAGAGAATATTATGTTCTTTCAAATAATAAATCCATAAGCACTTTTTTTCTAGAAGCAACCTATATTGTCATATAACTCCAAATTTTGGAAAGTGAACAAGCACCTATCCAGATAAATTCCCTCACTTGATTCTGAGTTTCATGCTAAGTTAATTAAAGCCACTCAAAGTGTCTTGGAACAGGGTTCTTCTAAGTACATGATCTTGGGTTAGTGACCAAGTTGGTTCATTAGGCTTATGCATGTTGATTAAGATAAGAACTTAAATTAATTAAGCTATGGTTCAATCTTATAAAGGTATTTATGTGCAATAAGATGTTCCAGATGTTGAACCAGTCATGTGTACTAATCTCAAGGATTCGTACTCATGAGAGGCAGTACTGATACACACAACTGTATGCCCTAAGCTAAATAACAGTACACAATCCAAGAGTTACGTGCAAAGAGTAACATCCAGAGCAGATACACAAAAAAGTTGGTATTTTCTTGTTAAACATAGTCTACCTCGTAGATCCTTGACACTACGAATTAACCTTACTTGATGGTTGTACGTGTGGTCTCTATGCAGGGACTATTCAAACATTATATTTTCAAAACCAACATCCAGTCAGTCTTACCACCAAGTGGCTAATCTGTCCCTTTTTCTAAGGGAGGTTAGAACCCTAATTAATTGCAGTCAGCTAGATGGAACGCTTGTAGTTTCTATTGGACAATACTATTATACTAGCTCTACCACACATCACCATTGCCCCACATTAAAACATACCTTGTTAGCAGTTTGACTAATGACTATGACACTTGTACATAAATGAGGGGTTCTTTCAAAGATTGGGCCGCTATCTTCCGTTATTTTTACTGATATAAAAACGTGTTTTCCGTTGAGTTTCTCCACAGAAGGTACTCTATAAGTTCTGGTAGCAAAGAAAACTGGTTTACAAGTGATGCAACAAAAGATATAGCCACTAACCAAGGTCCGATATATACATAACGGACAAGGTATCGGACTGCAAAAATACCTAAACATTGCATATATCACAATTAACTGGAAAACTCAATGATAATGCAGAACATTTGGAAAACAAAATAACATAGAAATTATGAGATATCAAAGTACATTGGAATCGGCAGCTCCAAAAACCGACATATCGATATGTTAAAGCTAATCCTTAGTGTAGACTAGCACATGTTATTTGTGTGTAATATTTCCTATATCAACTATATATGGCCTGTAACATATGCCAAATATATCATATATATTATTTGTAATATATATGGCATATATTACAGGCCATATATAATAGATATAGGAAATATTACACACAAATAACATGTGCTAAACATGGGCTAGTCTACATTAAAGATTAGCTTTAACACGATAGTTTAAGATATTTCAGACGCTGCCTTAAACAGCACTTTTGGCATAACCAATGGTAGACATCACACAAACAGGGAGAAAGTAATTGTGGTCTACCCACAAAGACAAATCTGTGGTTATGAATTTTCACTAGCGTAGATGTAAGGACACAGCCCTCAAGTATCACTTAGTGTGTTGGGAGAGTTTGTGTGGCAGGCATAAGAAAGGGCACTTGGTTACTGGGACATCCACATTAGGTGATTTGCACGAAACACAATATGTCAAGAAACCATATTTGTAAAATGTAATCATATTATCATAACAATAGGAAATATAAAGAGCATTAAGCATCTTCATTTTAAGCTTTCAGGTGAATGACTCTAGAGACCCGACAAAGATTGCAAAGTCCCCAGTGTCTAGTACTCTGGATTTGAATCCATTCTGCTTGGGTGGGAGATTTAGTTATGAAATCTACAAGTCCAAGATCTAGAAAGGCGTATCAAAGAAACCATTGAACTTATAATAAGAATAGGAATAATTCCCTCCTCTAGAAATGTAAAGATTTATGAGCTTGATGTGGGCGAAAATATGATAGCGACGCACTGTTATTGGAACTTGAAATGTAAATAAATCATCCTCGGTACTCCATTTTCCAAGCATCTAAAAGGAAGGCTCTCAAAACTATTCTTTTTGACATGGTGCTCCCTGGAGGGCATTTTTACTAATCAAAAGTCTTGGGGATAGGAATGAGACTTCTGCCAATGTTTGCTATCTTTATGTAGGATGATTGTAACAACTGCAGACCATAGAATCCCCCTTCTCGTGGAACTTTAGGTTCCCTCTATCACTAGGTAAAGTGAATTGGCATTTACACTAGATCTTTAATTTTTACTATACCTAAGAGACATAAGATACATCATCATGTTGTGTGTCATTCCCATTTTCTACTGGTTGATACCTAATTACTTTATCAACCAAATGAAATATCACTTCGTCAACCATTTCCTCTAAATTCAAAATTTAACCCACACCACAATATATACCAAACAATCACATTTAAACCCCAATAATTATTAAAACTTCCACCAATTAGTCCATTATTACCTCTTTACCAATCTACATTTTCGATAAAACTCCCTAATACCCATCTCAATTTTCATGATAAACATACTATTAAGAAACCATATATTTACACTAATGAACAAGTTCAATCTTCAAAATGGAAAAAGGGGGAGATGGTTTTTTTTACCTTAAGCTTCCCACCAATACCCCCAAAGTTCATTTGGGAATCCATATTTTTCTCTAAATCTTTCATGTCTTCAATAATATCCACAACCATTGAAGGTATTTGTGAAGTAGTGCCCCAACCTTGCCATTCTTGTAGACTGACAGTAGTAATAGTATCACCTTCTTTACTATCAACAAAGCAATCTTCTCTTGAGGGAGAAGAAGAAGAAGAAGACCTTGAATGGGGCAAACGAAAGGTGGTTCGCAAATCCATCTTGGTTTGATTACGAAAGGTTGAGGAAGAAGATGATGGAGATGAAGAAGTGCATTTGGTGATGAAGGTTCGAGTTGTGGAAGAAAGCATGTTTGGTTTTCTGTCTTGGGGTACGAGATTTCTTTAGTAGGCTTATGGGCCTATTGCTTTTGGTTTAATGGGCTGTATGGTGTTTTGGACCTTATCATGGAGGTCAACACATGGTGAGAATGTGAGAGAAAACCAGAGCATGAACATCTCTCCAATAAAATCGACATTCCAACTCACAATAGCATTGGAGATGCTCTTATCAAAGAGGTCAAACAGGTGAAAATATGTGAGAAAATGGAGATTTTGTGCGGAAGTTATGAACTTAAGATCGATGGCCTTGTATTTTCTGGCTCTAGTAAAATTTAACGGTTGAAATGGATTCCGATGATGGTGATAGAATAAGGTTTAAGTTCCGTTTGTTTGTGTTGGCATGTAAGAGCATCTCTAATGGGTCTTCTATATTAAAAATTATAGGAATTCGAAAAAAAAGTAGTCCTAATGCGTCGTCTAAAAAAATAGCAGTTGGCCATCCACGTAGGACGTGGTGGGCCGGTCTGCTAAAACTTTAGCTAAAATCGCTGAAGAGATAGGATTATAGAAAAATTCTAAAATTATTTGTTCCACGCTAGTTCGACTAGCGTGGAACCATTTTAACTAAATTTTTTTTGTTCCGCGCCAGTCTAACCAGCGTGGAACTATTTTAACTAAATTTTTTTGTTCTGCGCTGGTTGCACCAGCGTGGAAACATAATTTTCAAACGGCTATAATTTGTGTAACATATATATAACTTCATCTTTTTCATCATCTGTACATTACAAACTTCCATCTTCTTCATCTTCTGCTAATTTTTTTCTCAACTCGATTTATTCTCCATTTTTTTTAAATTATCATGGGAGATGGCTATATCAAACACTTTCCAAACAAAATTGAAGATTTGAAAGATGAAAAACGTGAAGAAGAAGATTCGAAAGAGCTAGAACAAAGAATAACAATGGCGGATGAAGAAGAAGATAAGATGAAATACTGGCTGGAAAAAAAAACTAGATTTATAGTTCCACGCAGGTTGAACCAGCGTGGAACGTACTTGGGCCTAAGTTAAAACAGATCCATAAGTTAAAACAGATTAATAAGTTAAACGTACTTGGGCTTGGTTAATTAATTAAGTCCAGCCCCCCCAAAAAAATACTTCCACGCTGGTTGAACCTGCGTGGAAGATAGAATTATAGCAAAAAAAAAATCAAGCGCGTTAGGGATGCCCCTGATATAGGTTTGAACGACGTGCTAAATTATTTTTGGGAAAACAACGTGGCACCTATGTGTCGTCCATAACTGTCTATGTGTCGTTCAAATATAAGAGACCCATTAGAGATGCTCTAATGTTGCAACAAAATTGGATACAAAGGATGGTATGAACAAGTTGATGATTAAGATGAACATATATTCGACTTGTTTTTGTTCGGTGATTTGAAAACAAACATATATAAAGGATTATTACATGTGTAAGAAAAATATTATCGAAAATAAATTTTAAAATTATAATGTGCCTAAGAGGCTAAGACCGTGTAACTAGTTAAGACCCAGGCAAAATGCTTAGTGTGGCGATTGACCTAACACTGTATTTGTATGACTCACCCACTTTGGTATAGAACTATAAATTTAAGAGCAATATTGATTTAAGAGCAATACCAGTGCAGGGTGGGGTGGATCTTTACACCCTGAAAGTCTAAAATGTCATTCCATTCGATGGCGTAAAACAAAAGGTGGAAACATGGGGTGTAAACGAGGGGTGCAGGGTGGGGTGGATCTTTACACCCTGAAAGTCTAAAATGTCATTCCATTCGATGGCGTAAAACAAAAGGTGGAAACATGGGGTGTAAACGAGGGTGTGACACCCTTTGACACACATAAAGCAAACAGAATTTGAAGTTCCATTTGACTTATTTTAAATGATGGAACAGAATTTGAAGTTCCATATGAACTTAAATTATGAAACAGAACCTGAAATACCATATCAGTTTAAATTGGTGAAACGAAACTTGAAGTTCTATATCAATTTAATTTGGTGAAACGGAACTTGAAGTTCCATATGAGATTTAACTTATGTGGGATGGAGGGAGGGGGATTTATATGACACCAATTAAAAGGCCCAAGCCCAAAACTATATTCACTTAAATGGAACTTCAATCTTTCCACCTTCTGGTCGGGAAATATCACACTTGTTTTGAAAAGGGTGTACAATTCTAGATGGAGGCATGGAGCCTAGGTGGCGCAGATGTGTTGGGTTTTACACTTGTTTTTACACCCTACATTTACGAGTGCGAATTTGTTCCACAGGTGGCTATATTAAAAACTAAAAATTTTGATTTTTTTTTTTTTTTTTTTAATATTAAGTAAAATTAATTAAAAAACTAAAATACTAAAATGGTGCTGTTAATCTTAGTAGGACCAGCTAAATTAAAAAAAAAAAAATTAGTAGAACTCTACATTTACACCCTGCATTGGTATTGGTTTTGGTATTGGTATTGGTATTGCTCTCAAGTATCGAGTAGTGGTGTAACCGTGTAATCCATGAGATGAGTCACGCACTTGGGTATAGATTGTAGTAAGGCCTAATCTATGACGTGTCACTGTTTAATAGGACAAATACAATATACTCATCTAGTCATCTACATCTGCTTAACAACAAAAGTTTCATCAATGGATCATGTTGCTTTCGAACAATTTGTTCTAAAACTCTATCTGTTCATAAACAAATAAAAGCCATTCAACTACAGACACTCTCTCTCTCGTTTTCTTCATCTTCACTCTTGCTTGAATATCATCAAATTATTTTTTTCTCTTTTCTAGGGTTTCAAAATCATCAAATTATTCATTTCATTAAAATTTGAAATGGCTACAGTATTAGAATCAGTGATAGTTCCACGTTGTTCAAGCTCAAGATCCACTTCATCACCATCTATCATTTCTTCAATCTCTACTTTAAAGACTCGATCTATACCACAATTTAATGGTTTGAAGATTCAATTGCAATCTTCAAATCATACATTCATGTCCTCCTTCACTTCGAGGAATACCCGCAAAGGATGTCGAATTGTGTGTGAAGCTCAAGATACTACTGCTACTGAAGGTTAGTTGTTTTACTCCTTTGATGTCTTTCAATTCGATTAGTTATGAATGTTTTGTGGGGTTTAATTTATTTTGATTTCTATGTATGTAAACCCCTTTTTTGTATGAGTTAATTTTTTTTTGTATGGAATATATGGATGGATTCCATTTCATTATATTTCTAGTATCAAATTTATGGCTGTACAGTTTTGGCAGCTTGTACTTCCTTGGTGTTTTCTTAGGGTTTTCATAATGTGTTTTGTATATTTCCGGTGGAGTTGGACTAATTATAGAATCAGTTTTAGTTTATATTCATTGAGTTATAACTATCTAAGGAGAGATACCCACCTTGAAAATGCCTCCGGTTCCGTTCTAACAAAATACCCCAAAGGATCCTGAATAGAACAACACCCCAAAGTCTCTTCTTCACGAGAGAGGTCGACCCAAATTAGTAAATTACACATTTTTGGTCATGACTCTTGGTACATCTACTAAATTGGTATGGGCTTATTTATGTGCAGAGAATAATTTCAGATTGTATATGATGAACTTATAGCATCTATGCGAAACACTATCTCTATTTCGTAATATCTCTTGTCTACATGTGAGAGAAAAATGTAAATTCTTTTCGAGGTGGAAGATAATATCTTCAGTACGTCTGAGAGACTATGTGGATTGGCTATGGAGGTGGAAAATAATATCTCTTGTGTACATGAGTACACACCAAACGCTAGAACCACAGAAGATAGGAAAATAGACATCAATAAAGATAAATGTAGAAAAACTAAAAGAGGATGTAGAAACAACATGTATGCTAATGTAGAACTTAGAAGAAAGAGATAAGAATCTCTCAAAGAAGATGAGAAGATAGGGTTAGGAACCTAGACGAACGAGAAGCTTGGAATCCACCAAGTAAAAAGAAGGAAAAGATGAATAATCTAGCAAGAAAACAAGGATAACTCAAGAAGCAATTCTTCAATTCAATTCAATAATAATCAACCTCTCTATTACAATAACCTAGAGCTTCTTTTATAGAGCAAGAACCTTGTTTAACAAGTAAAGGACTTCTAAACTAAAACGACTTCTAAAAATATACTAACTCCCAATATAATATGACTTAGACCTAAAATAGCATATTCTAGAACCTACTTGAAACTTAGAAATAAAATAGTAACTTCTAACATGTCCTACATCAGTCTCCTCTTCTTTAAAATAACTCGCCCTCGAGTTATGCATTGGAATCACAAGGGAGTCACTTCCTAAAGACGAGAGTATAATACTTCCATGATCCTCTGATTTCTTCTTTTGGCTTCGAGAAGGGAAATAAATCCAAGGATAGCATATCAATTTGAAGTGTGTGTCGCCAAACAAAGCTTTAACATTCCCTTTGTAATTAATGGATATCGAACAAAAACACTCAAAAGGGTCTTCATAAGAAGGAAAGGTAGAACATGCAATAAACTCCTCCTCTTTAAAGAAGTCGGCTAGGTTAAAATCAACATTCTCCTCTTGAGAAAAAGTCGAAATTGGTTGGATGGTGGAGGGAACCATAGGTGTAGAGGGAAGAGAGATGATGGTGGCTGGAATATTGGATGTAAATACGGGGATCTCTTCATCTATATTGTCTTTACCTTGAAGAAATTGAGAAATTTGGCGGGTGAGTTGATCAATAGAATCTTTCAATGAATCGTGTGAAGTTTTCAACTCTGTTTTCATGGTAGCTTGCATCAAAGTCTGACTTTCTTTAAGGGAATTGATGGCTGCATCAAAATCTTTCCTTGAAACAAAATCTTGTTGATTAGGTGCCATTGGATCTTAAGAAAAGTGTTGTTGCAGAGAAAAAAAAAAAACTGATTCGACACCTTGTAGTAAAACGTGTGTATCTCCCTGCTCAGAATTCCGAATTGCAAACCGTAGATTGGGTTAGAAAGAATACTCACAAATCTTTCCAACAAGCTATAGCACGTACACTGGTTCAAAGTATTCTGTCTTGGACAAGCCTGCAAAGATGACGAATTTCCTGAATCTGGATGGACGAAAACTGCTTGAACGGAAGGTGACGGACCGCTTTCTAGATAAGGATCTAGAAAGTGAGGCTCTTGATACCACTTAATGTAGAACTTAGAAGAAAGAGATAAGAATCTCTCAAAGAAGATGAGAAGATAGGGTTAGGAACCTAGACGAACGAGAAGCTTGGAATCCACCAAGTAAAAAGAAGGAAAAGATGAATAATCTAGCAAGAAAACAAGGATAACTCAAGAAGCAATTCTTCAATTCAATTCAATAATAATCAACCTCTCTATTACAATAACCTAGAGCTTCTTTTATAGAGCAAGAAGCTTGTTTAACAAGTAAAAGACTTCTAAACTAAAACGACTTCTAAAAATATACTAACTCCCAATATAATATGACTTAGACCTAAAATAGCATATTCTAGAACCTACTTGAAACTTAGAAATAAAATAGTAACTTCTAACATGTCCTACATCATATGCTTACCACTATGATAGAGCAATGACATTGGAAGTACGTAGATCAGGAAGATGTAGTTTGTGATTGTCAAATGCGGATAAAGGTTAGAACGTTAGATATGAAAACAAGTAAAGAGTAAAGACCTACAAAGGAAAAAGGAGAAAAGGTTAAAGTTTCAGAATAGAAAGACCGATTCTTCATATCGATGCAAGTGAGTTTCAGGATAGTGTGCCCGATACACACATACTTAAGGAAAGGAGACGGATATTATGGAATCTGTGGTTGACATCAGCTGAAAAGGACTAATGATTGAGTTTGCATTATAGGAGCCGAAAACAATTCTCTTACTATAATGCTACCTTATATGCCTAAGTAGACTTTTAGAAATACTTGGAAAAGATTTTTGTCTCATGGAAAGTGGCAGCCCCATTGGTAAAATTCATTTGATCTAGTTGCAACAGGAGATGATTATTCAAATTGCGTTATGCATGTTGGAATATTTTACACATGTAAAGAAATACCAATGTAATATCTTCTTGTTCCTGTTGATTAAATGTATTTGAGGATCGAGAAGAACTCAAGCACCGATTCTTAGCATGGGGGTAAGTTAGTTGAAGCTCTACGAGACTGAATTCATTACATGTCAAGAAAAAAAGAAACAGTGCAATAGCATCCCAGTTACTATGAATCTGGAATCCTGGAAGGAAAAGCATCCTTAATTGATTATATATCCTTATATCACTTAAAATTCAGGTTGCCTATATTGTGCTCCTCCGAAATTAAGCCTCTCATTTTTTTCTTTCCAGATGACCCAAAGAATCCCTGTGGGTGATCAAATATTCACTTTCTCTAATGCTAGGTTCAATGCCAAGTTTAGAAGCTGCCCTGCTTAACACGAAAAGACCTGCATGTATCAATCAATGCAACGTAACTGTTTTATCTAGGATTGGCATTATATAGTAATGCTGTTACAGAAGAAGTTATTTTATAAATGTGTTCAGTCCAAATTCATGAAGACAAAATCATTTAATAAATTAAGCTCTCCAAATATTAATTATGCTGTGTAATGCAATGGTCCGTGTTTCACACTTATATGTAAAGCCTTATAATTTCGGTATTGATTGTTCTGTGTTATGCATCAATTATCGATCTTGAGTTTCCTGTTATCGAAAAACACATTTTCAATATTAAGTAATTCTACTTATTTAAAACTTTTCAATCTGATATATAAAATCAAAATTAATTGCGATGCTAAACCAGAATTGATAAATTTTGCAAAGATTGCATGGCTTTGTTTGAATTGACATTTGTCAACAGAAGGCAACATACTTGAAAGTAATTTGTTTTTTTGGTAAATCACTTAATCAAAAATTGCCGATGGGAACACTGTGTTGGACTGTTTGTTCTCTAAACTCGGTTGTTGAAAACTAGGCTTTGATTAGTATTGTAATCTGGTCGATTGATACGCGTTTAGTATAAGCAAAATGGTTAAAGCAGTACTTTGCCGTATCAAGAAGATTTTGTAGTATAGTTATTGTTGTAAGCAGTATCATTGCCATCTGAAGATATAATAAAAGGTTTTGCAACATTTTCGTTGTCCTAAAGAATTGATTTGCAATCTCATCAAAATCCCACTACTTAAATATAGGCCGTTGGTGTGGAAAAATAAGAGTTGCATTAAAGAGAAAAGCTATGGACCATATTTTTTAAATAATATTTGCTTTTGCATGAATTTAAATGGTGAGCCCTGTATCTTCCATTAGAACCTGTTATGCACATCTGACATTTATTAAAACCATATATCGTAAGCAGTATAATTGATGTAGGACCACATTTGTTACAGTATCCAATAACTCATTGTATGATATGGATCTTCATGTTTTCCTTGTTTAACTTTATGCAGTGCCATCTGTTACTGATCAAACATGGGAGTCATTAGTTCTCAAGGCTGATCTTCCTGTGCTGGTTGAGTTCTGGGCTCCTTGGTGTGGACCCTGTCGTATGATGCATCCAGTAATAGGTGAGCTTTCAAAACTGTATGCGGGTAAACTTAATTGCTACAAACTTGACACCGATGAAAGTCCCAACACTGCCAGCCAATATGGGATTCGAAGTATTCCAACTGTCATGATCTTCAAGAATGGTGAGAAGAAAGATGCAGTTATTGGAGCTGTGCCTAAAACCACATTAATAACAAGCATTGATAAATTTGTCTAGAGCTATGTATCTATGTGGCTTAGCGGGACAGGGATTTTAGTGTGAAATGATTCTTTTACTTTGTTTATGTTATTATGGTATATGCTTCGGGGCTCTAAAGCAATGTGTAATGTGGAGGCTGTGATTTTCGAGTTCACGTGTAAGAACATAATTTTCCTTGTGTTTAGTACAAAGTTGAATATTTCAATCTGGCAGCCAGGAGTACTTTTTAGATTTGTATATTATCTTTTATGGTTACAACTTACAAGTACAGGTTATTTGTTCCGGTTGGGGTAGTGATATTCTGAGATGGGATTACTTGGCTTGAATCAATACAGTGAAAATGCCAAATTATTTTCCTGAAGAAATTCCAAAAGTTGCATGCCAACATTTTAAACCAGTCTTCATCACTCTTCTACGCTAGTTGCCTAGTTGAGTTTGGTATCTGAGGTAACAGATCAGACCACATTGCAGAAATGGAAACTATGCTCACAGTGTGATGCTGCTGCAGTATGATGTAGCAGTCACTGAAGACTGTTTCTGCTGTCTGGGTTCTGTTGCAGGCCTTTGCTGCTACTGTAAGGCACAGTCCAGAGGTGCTTTTACTTGATAAAATGGTCTGAAGTCTGAACAGTGGCTATGCTCTTATGGTGATGCTGCTGACCTGCCTATGTCCTGACTCATGTGGGCCGTCTTTACTGGTTTGCATTTGTGTAGCTCAGTTGGGGTTGAGGACTTGAGGCTCTCACTCACCCTTGTCTAATATCCTAAACCATAGTGCATTAGTGCTTACCGCTGACCCAGAGGATCAACCTCCAGTCTCTTCACAGCGCCCGAGAGTGGTATTCGTGGAGCTGACTATAGTGGGGACTGGGGATGATGAGATTGCGGCATAAACCAGGGAGGAAGGGATCTAAGACAGTCTTTGTAGTTTGTGTTGGGTTTTATATGCATAATTGAAGTTTTTGTACAATGCGCACAACGTGGTTAGGAACGTACGAACGGCTTTAGGGCGTTCGTACGTCCAATGTGGCAGACAACTTTTTCGGGACAGAACGTACGAACGTGGTTAGGACGTTCGAACGTCCCGTACGCCAGATCGTTGTTACGTGTTGTACACGTACGTCGAAGATTTCGACGTACGTACGTCCTTCTCCAGTTTTGTGCATATGGGCCTGTTTTGAGCCCAATTCGTGGCTATTGTAAGGCTATACTATAAAGCCAAATAGAATTTGACAAAACCAAAACTTTTCTAAGAGAGAGATTGTGAGAAGCCATTAGAGAGTTTGAGAGAACTTTTGTGAGGAAGAAGACTTCGGTTTCTTCGTGAGGGCTTGTACAATTGTCTTGTGAAGAAAAGCATCATCCTTTCTCCCCGTGGACGTAGGCATATTGCCGAACCACGTATATCTTGTGTCTTGTGTGTGGTTGCTTGTTTACTTTTGTCGTTTTCGTTTACTTTCATATATTAGTTCAATCATATTATTTGTGCATTAGTTTCCGCTGCGCACAACAAGTGGTATCAAAGCTTCGGTTAGAACTTGAGCGTCTAGAAGGTGTTTGTTGAAATTCCGGTGTGAATTTCAGATTCGGTTGGTGATTGATTAGTACATGAAAGTTGGTGGAAAGATGTCAAAAGAAGGGAGTTCGAAGAGTTCGAAGGGGGAAACCAAATCTGTGGTTTACCATCAAGCAAAAATTGATGTAGAGAAGTTTACTGGCACCAATAACTTTGGTATGTGGAGGTGTGAGGTAATGGATGCTCTATGTCAACAAGACCTAGAAGATGTTCTGGAGGATAAGCCAGAAGATGTGGAAGAGAAGGATTGGAAAAAGATGAACAAACGAGCTTGTGGAATCATAAGGTCGTGTTTGGCACAAGAAATCAAATATCTTGTGATGAATGATGTTTCTGCAAAGGAGATGTGGCAAAAATTGGAGGAGAAGTACATGACAAAGACTATCCACAATAAAAACTATCTACTTCGAAAGTTTTATCGAATAGATATGAGAAGAGGTATTTCCATGGCGGAGCATCTTAATGATTTTACCAAGTTAATTGCAGACTTGGCAAATCTAGGAGCAGATGTGAGTGATGAAAGCAAGGCGGTGTGTCTCCTCAATTCGTTACCGGACGAATATGAACACTTGGCTATCACACTCACATATGGGAAGGAGAAATTGGTGTATAGTGAGATTTCTGCAGCATTGTTAAATCATGCGTGTATGAAGAAGGACAAAGAAGAGTCCAAGGGCTCTACACCTGAGGTCTTGGTTACAAGAGGAAGGTCTAGTGACAGGAAAGGTCAAGGTGGTAGAGGGAAATCTCGGTCAAAGTCGAAAGGTCGAACTCTAGCAAAGGATGAATGCTCCTTTTGTCATGAGAAAGGGCATTGGAAGAAAGATTGTCCTAAAGCCAAGGCAAAGGACAAGAAGAAAGACTCTGAGGTAAACGTTGCATGTGATACTAAAGATGAGGATGTAGATTCTGATTATTCTTTATCTGTTTCATCAATGGCTTGTTATACTAGTGGTAATGAATGGATTTTAGATTGTGCTGCTTCTTATCATATATGTCCTATAAGGGAATGGTTTTCTGATTTTAAGAAGCAGGAGAGTGGTGTAGTGGTGATGGGGAATGATCAACCTTGTCACATAATGGGTATAGGCACCATTCGTCTGAAGATGTTTGATGGAATTATAAGGAAGCTGAAAAATGTTAGGTATGTTCCTGACATGAAGAAGAATCTTATCTCAGTTGGTACTTTAGAAGCCAATGGTTACAGGGTGGTACTTGAACATGGCGTTCTAAAGGTTGTGGCTGGTGCAATAGTTGTACTCAAGGGTGTTCGACAAAGGAACTTGTACTTCCTTCGAGGTAGTACAGTTACTGGTAATGTGGCCATGTCTGAGGCTACATCAAAGATTGCTAGAGAGACTACGCGGCTGTGGCATATGCGGTTGGCGCATACTGGTGAAAAATCCTTGCAAAGATTGATAAAGCAAGGGTTGTTAAAGGGTGCTATCACCTGTAAAGTAGAATTCTGTGAGCATTGTGTTCTGGGCAAGCAGACAAGAGTAAAGTTTGGCACGGCTATCCATAATACTAGTGGAGCTCTTGATTATGTTCACACGGATGTCTGGGGACCTACCAAGAACGCATCTTGGGGAGGTAAGCATTATTTTGTGTCTTTTGTTGATGATTTTTCTAGGCGTGTGTGGGTGTACACCATGAAGAGCAAGGATGAAGTCCTAGAAATTTTCATGAAATGGAAAAAGTTAGTTGAGACCCGAATTGGCAGAAAGATCAAGGTACTTCGCTCAGATAATGGAGGAGAGTACAAGAATGATCCATTCTTGCAAGTATGTCAGGATGAGGGTATTGAACGCCATTTCACTGTAAGAGAGACACCGCAGCAAAATGGGGTGGCAGAACGGATGAATCGAACTTTACTGGAGAGAGTTCCGTGTATGTTGTCTAATGCTGGGTTAGGCAAAGTGTTTTGGGCTGAGGCTATTATGTATGCCGGTCACCTTATTAACAGGTTGCCTTCGACTGCGATTGATGGCAAAACTCCTATGGAGGTTTGGTCTGGTAAGCCTGCTTCAGATTATTGTTTTCTTCATGTGTTTGGGTGTCCAGCTTACTATCATGTCCGAGAGAGTAAGTTAGATCCTCGTGCAAAGAAGTCTTTGTTTATGGGTCTACAGAATGGAGTCAAAGGTTATAAACTATGGGATCCAGAATTGAAGAAAATTATTCTAAGCAGAGATGTGACATTTGATGAGGCTTCTATGTTGAAGTCTAAGAGCTCTCAGCAGGTGGAGAGCAAGGCCAAAGAGGTTTTGCAGTGGGTGGAGACTGAAATATCTCCACGTGTTCCAGGTGGTTCTGTATCTTTGGAGACGTCTACTATAAGGGTTCCAAGTAAGGTTCCTGGTGTTACAGATTCTGATGACATGACAGATAATGAGGTTGATGATGAGACGGTTGATGATACAGTACATATGGACTCTGATGATGAGGGTCCAATTGCATCTAGATTATCCAAGAGAAATGCCGGTATTCCTAAACGGCTTACTGATGATATGGTAGCTTATGCACTTTCGGTTGTTGATGAGGGTATTCCAGAAACTTTTCGTGAAGAATTACAGAGTAGTGATTATGAAAGGTGGAAGACGGCCATGGATGAGGAGATGAAATCTCTTCATAAGAATGAAACTTGGGAACTCATGGAGTTGCCTAAGGGAAAGAAAGCAATCGGGTGCAAATGGGTTTACACTAAGAAAGATGGGTCTCCTGGTGAAAATGTACGCTTCAAAGCAAGATTGGTGGCAAAAGGCTATGCTCAGAAGGAGGGAATTGATTATAATGAAATCTTTTCTCCAGTTGTGAAACATTCCTCCATTCGCATCCTATTGGCCTTAGTAGCACAATTTGATTTGGAGTTAGCTCAACTTGATGTGAAAACTGCTTTTTTACATGGTGAGCTAGATGAGGAGATCTATATGACTCAGCCGAGTGGATATAAAGATGTGGGTAATGACAAGCTGGTGTGTAAATTGAAGAAATCGCTGTATGGGTTGAAGCAGTCTCCAAGGCAATGGTACAAGCGGTTTACTCGGTTTATGCTAGGGCAAGGGTACACAAGAAGTCCATATGATCCTTGTGTCTATTTTCGCAAGGTATGTGATGGTTCTTTTATCTATTTGCTTTTATATGTTGATGACATGCTCATAGCCTCTAAAAGCAATGTGGAGATAGACAAGTTGAAAAAGACTATGTCTATGGAGTTTGAGATGAAAGATCTTGGTGATGCGAGAAAGATACTTGGCATGGAAATTCAGAGGGATCGAGACAATGGAAGGTTGTGGTTATCTCAAAAGGCCTATCTACAGAAGGTGCTACAGAGATTTAGCCAGTATGAGATTGGTGAAGCTGTAAGTATACCTCTCTCAAAAGATTTTAAGTTGAATGCTTCCATGTCTCCTAATTCTGATAGAGGACGTGCTTATATGACACGTTATCCATACGCAAGTGCGGTTGGTAGCTTGATGTATGCGATGGTATGTACAAGGCCCGACATTGGGCATGCAGTTGGCACTGTAAGTAGGTACATGCATAATCCTGGTGAGAAACATTGGGAAGCTGTGAAATGGATCTTGCGCTACATTCAAGGTAGTGTGGAGGTTGGTTTACTATTCCAGAAGGGAAGGGATTTGACTCAGTTGTGTGTTGGTTATGTGGACGCTGATTATGATGGTCAGATAGAGAGACGTCGGTCTACTACTGGATATGTTTTTACATTGGCAGGTGGTCCTATTAGTTGGCGGTCTACATTACAATCTCTTGTTGCTTTGTCTTCGACAGAAGCAGAATATATGGCTGTGACTGAAGCCTTTAAGGAAGCCATTTGGTTACGAGGTATGTTGAAGAACTTGGGTATTGTGCAGGAAAAGCTTATGGTTCATTGTGACAATCAAAGTACCATAAATCTGGCAAAGAACTCAGTTTACCATGCTCGTACGAAGCACATTGATGTGCGACATCATTTTGTCAGAGATATTATTGAAGAGGGTGAGATCTTATTGAAGAAGATTCATACTAGCAATAATCCGGCTGACATGTTGACTAAAGTGGTTTTAGGGACTAAGTTCTATCATTGCTTAGATTTAGTCCATATCCTTCCTTTGTGTTGATAGTATAACATGAAGTGAACTACGACGGCTTGATCCCTTAGAAGAAGGGTACGTAGGCAACTATGAAGTGGTGCAGCCGAGGTGGTCCTTCGGGACATGTGTGGGAGTTTGTGATTTGTGTTTGTCGGCTTAGATTTATTGAATCTTCGCCGAGGTGGAGAATTGTTGGGTTTTATATGCATAATTGAAGTTTTTGTACAATGCGCACAACGTGGTTAGGAACGTACGAACGGCTTTAGGGCGTTCGTACGTCCAATGTGGCAGACAACTTTTTCGGGACAGAACGTACGAACGTGGTTAGGACGTTCGAACGTCCCGTACGCCAGATCGTTGTTACGTGTTGTACACGTACGTACGTGATTTCGACGTACGTACGTCCTTCTCCAGTTTTGTGCATATGGGCCTGTTTTGAGCCCAATTCGTGGCTATTGTAAGGCTATACTATAAAGCCAAATAGAATTTGACAAAACCAAAACTTTTCTAAGAGAGAGATTGTGAGAAGCCATTAGAGAGTTTGAGAGAACTTTTGTGAGGAAGAAGACTTCGGTTTCTTCGTGAGGGCTTGTACAATTGTCTTGTGAAGAAAAGCATCATCCTTTCTCCCCGTGGACGTAGGCATATTGCCGAACCACGTATATCTTGTGTCTTGTGTGTGGTTGCTTGTTTACTTTTGTCGTTTTCGTTTACTTTCATATATTAGTTCAATCATATTATTTGTGCATTAGTTTCCGCTGCGCACAACAGTTTGTACATTTGTTGGGCTATGTTGCTGCTACCTATGTAGTATGTACTCCATTTCTCTTGTTGATCAATGAAATATTTCTTTTCTTAAAGAAATAAATAAATAAAAATGAGAGGAGATAACCCCCTTGATTATTGACTACTCTATCTAACCAAGTAAACTAGAGAGAAACACGGGACAAATGGATACCAACCAAGTATCAACGCAAAAGTCAAATCAAGGGTCGTCTCATTTGTGTAATGTGTAATAGCTAAAAGGGAAGGGAAGCGCCATCTTTTGTTTTGTTTAGGAGAAGAAAGCTTAGTAATAAAAAGGAAGATTGGATTGAATATGAAATTATGAATTGAATCGAATCGAATCGAATCGAAGCTAGCTACTAATACAGTGAGTACTACTTATTCTTTAATTCTTTTAATCTTGAAAAGCAAGTGTATCCAACTTTTGCCTATTTTGTTATGTAAATCTTTGTTTATCTAGGCTCTAGCTTTTCATTAGCTCTCTCTCTGTTCATTTTTTTTATGATCTTGTTATCATTATTATTATTATGGTATTAAAATTATTGTTAGTGGTGGGGAAGAGAAGAAGTTCAGTTTGGATCCAATCAAAACTCATTGGAAGATTCTCAAACATTATGAAAGTCATGAAACACAAAGAGAAGAGATTGTGGGATTGTATTTTTTACTGGGCCTTAACCCAAGCCCATAACCTATATTAGCCCAAACTTTGTTACCTAAGTCCAAACTCCAAAGTAGTTGTTGTTGTTAACTGTTGACTAAATAGGAACTGAATGTATGGTTCAGGTGAATCACTAAATATAGATTCTCAGTTGGTTTCTTGCCAACTCTATCAAGTCAGATTTACTATGTTTTTTTCCCCTTATTATTTGGCTTTCTTTAAATAGAACAAATCTTCTTCTTTTCAATTTTTCTTGTTAATCTCCAGTATGAAACTGGAGAACAAAAAAGAGAGTTGAGTCAGAAAATGTTACAACTTTGAGGTACTACTACTTTATTAGTTTCTTTCTGCTTCACTACTTGTTTGCTGTTTTTGGAATAATAGGAATATTTACGCAATAACTGTAACTGTATATTACAATCAATCATGCACAAACAATAAATGAGTTTCATCATTTAGTCAGTTCTATTTGATCTGGACATGTTTCAAAAGTAGGACCCATTTCTTGATTCATTAATATATTGATGCATCACTACTTGGAAGAAAATAGATGCATGGTTGTCTTTTCTTTACAACTCTTGTATTAATACTTGGAATCATTTGGTAGTTGGTGACACCTTCATATTAAGTTGGGTTCGACTTCCTTCATGTTTGTTTTAATTGTGAAAACATAGTTTCTGTTACGTTGTTGACAACTCCTCTATATTATTCAAAAGAGTACATCCATCATCATTTTCAATATAAATGATTTTGTGTAGCATTGTTGAGAAGTATCTCTTATTGTTCTTTCAGATTGGTTATCTAAAAGAATGGAGTCTAGTGGGAGGAATGATGATTCCGGATACCAGTTTGGAAGGGATTCAAATAGAAATAACAATCTAGTATTTCCTCAAGATGTAGATGAGAGGAGTGCTTCTCAACTAAGTGTCAATAGAAACAACAACAACCACACCATCGACATTGGAATACAACGATTGTCTTCTGACCGTATGAGCAGTGTGGGTGGTTCGTCTAGGAGAAGGCACTCACTAAGTTTCCCACATCGGGTAGCCCCTGAGTTCTCTGATGATGAAATTGAAAGTGAAGTTGTTTCTCAGGCAGGGGATATAGGGGACCGACAACTAAATAGCAACAGGTATAGTGAAAGTGGCAGTCCACAGTCTTCTATAGAAAATTTTATGTCAGTAGGGGATGGTGTTGCACCAATTAATGAGATACCGAGCATTCAGACTTTTGGTTCTTGGTCCCGTGCTACCAATGCATTAAGTAAAACTCCTGCTCTGCCTCCTCTTCAATTGGAGATTGTATCATTGGATCCTGAACACACTACATCGAATATGAGAGACAAGGATCGAAGCAGATCACCGCTTACCTCAATCCAAAATTTCAAGGTCTCCTCAAACTTAATTTGAATCTGTAGTATCGATGATAATCATCATTCTCAAAATAAGTTATTTATAGCCATGCATGGTAAGACCATGGTTTTATTGAGCAAAGTTTGGCTGCACTATGTAGAATACAGAGTTGATATGTTGGTAGATGTTCCAGCTACTTTATGATGGCATGACGAGATAGATGTACAAAAGAATTTTACTAGTTGTGGGGCTTTCGTACCATCAGATAGGGGTTGGAGTAACCTGAGTGTACATTATAATAAAGAATGTGAATAACAATAATGTTATATTTATTGGTTTAGTACGTTAATGTTTATGTGCACATTTTTCTGCAGGAGCGCAAGAAGGAATTGTCTTGCATATTGGAGTATATATCATCCCTTCTACACCTAGCTGTGTTTGGAATTCTTGGGGTAATTCATAAAGCTCATCTACTAAGTCATAAAGTGTAATGATGTGGATATTGTGACTATCAGATCCTTCCTGTTTGGTGTGTTAATATGATTCCTATGATTTATTATATCAATTCAATTAATTATCCAATTTCACCAATGGATGGTTCCTACGAGGGAGCTCCCAAAGTGGAATGTAGATAACCATGTGTTGTTGTTTAATTAGTTGAGTTTTTTTTTTTTTTGGCTAAGTAGTTAAGATTTGACCTACATGTCATAATAGAATCAAATGCTTACTGTGTTCAGGGTGCGGCTTCATAACTACATGTCATGGTAGATGTGTTTAGTAACAGTGGAACTGGAATCTACTTTGATAAAGAAATCATAAGAAATGGTTATTAAAAGGAAACCGTTGTCATGATAGATGAATTACAACCTTGTGTTAGTAAATTGAATTTCAAAGAGTGTCTTCTATGTGTTTTCTTATCTTTAATTTTGTTCCTAGTCTTTTTTTTTTCAATTAATGACTGAAATCTGTTGTTCATTGGTATGCAATGAAACCTAATCCCTACCTGATATATGAACCAGGTTTTCACTCGTTATCTACTTCAAAAGCTATTTGGTCCTCAAGTTGCTGGTGTAACAAGCGATGAAACATTGTTGTACCTTGATCTCCCTTCTAATATGGTATATATCTCTTTCTCTCTCTGTAACTGACACACTGAAGTTAGAGAATTATAAGGGTCAGTATATGCCTGCTACCTCCATGTCATAATAATAAATCTGTAAAAGACTAAAAGAAGCTTACCAGAAATTTTTGCCAGACAAATAATTATGAATCTAGTGAAAATAAATGCTCCTGGTCTATGAATCTGTATCAAATGCTAGCTTGATGAGAATATGAGATGCCTGTTGATAATTCACCTCATGTAATCATCTCTTAAAATGACAGTGTATTTTCTTTCAGGTAGGCTCTTTCTTGATGGGGTGGTTAGGTGTTGTGTTCAAAGGAGACATATCTCGTATATCGGATCTTCTAGCAATTGGGTTGACGACAGGGTACTTAGGAAGCCTCACAACTTTCAGTGGTTGGAACCAGAAAATGCTTGACCTCAGTGTTAGAGGTCGGTGGGTACATGCTACCTTGGGGATAATCTTAGGTAAGCATAGTACATTTTTGTAGCATATATAATCTGAATTAACTGCTGCGTCCCAAGTTAATTTATTTTTCTTTTACCAATATTTAAAGAAACAAATACTGAAGCTATAAGTGTAACCTTACAATTAACATGGTGAAGGCATTATGCGAGTGCTTGCTGTATTTGCTTTTCACCGTGGACTTATTGTACAGTTTCTAACTAAACATGAAAACAATTTAAATTTATCGTACATAATGCAGTACAAGAGGTAATGGAGCATTAGAGGTTCCGTAAGCAGGCTAATGAGCAGCGCCCTCTGAGATATATTATTAGAGGGTCCCCAAAGCTGCATCATGACCCTGACATATTCTCACAATATAACAAAATATCTCAGTATAGTTTCATATTCTTGTGGAAGATTTGTCGCTTTAAGTACCAACATTCTGTGACATCAAAACTTTCATTTTGGAGATCATTGTATCCCATAGGTTCCTTGGCCATCACTATTATAGTAAATAGTAAGTACTTTTGGTATTTTTAAGAACATGGTCTCTTGCGTATTATGTCAAAAATGACTCAACAAATTAGATGAAGCCAAGTTCTTCACGCTGGTAGTAATGATCCATTTTCAGAGTTGTGCGGAATAATGGATTTTTAAGTTTCAGATCCAGGCTTTAGAATCTTGATTGGATGTAGTCCATATCTAGAATTGGAGTTGTATATATATTATATGGGGTCTTCTGTCCATAGGTGTAAATGATTTACGAGAAAGGTTATCTCTGGTATAATGATCGAATTACATCAGTATATTGTTGGTCCGCATCATTGCACATTTTGATTCGGTGTGGACAGTACTTTTTTGTCACTATTTTTTTTACAGAGGTAAATCCACAATTATCTGAATTAAAATTTTGTTCAAATGTGAGTCTTTCTTCATTGACAGAAAAACCAAATGTGAGTCTTTCCCTCTTGTAGGTGTTGTGGAGAGCTTCCTAGTTTTCCCTTCAGATTCATATTACATCATAACTACATTTTTACACTTAAGTGCACTAGGAAACTCATCCTGTTGTATGAAAATTGTATGTGTATACATATTTCCTAAATATCATATGCATATTAAACTGAACCGACCAATCCGTAATCTTTTCTTTTTATATTTTGTGAGAAGTTAAGGTGGGAGGCGGATCCCAGGTTTATTAAATGAGATAAAGCTCTTACACACGCTCTTTATGAGTGTTCATGACATTTATATTGAGGGTAGAACCACAGAAAGATTACATAGTAACATACAACCTTTACACCCTATTCCTACAAATAGCTCACAAGGACTAAATTAACACGACTATCTTAAAATCATCACACACCTATATTCTACACCAACTAATCTGGTCCTTTTGATTCGTGACAGGCCTAGGGCTTGCAGCTGGATCCATCCGTCTAGGCATTTTGACAGCGAAAGGTTTCAGGTGGCTTCTGAATCGATTTGCTTCAAGTTCGGAAAGTGAATCATCAAGTTCAAGAAGTAATTTTAGGATTAATACCTTGAGGCGGCATATTGTAGTTCTGGTTACATTGTTACTGATCCTAGGCTTATTATGGGTACGCAGTGGTAATTTACTTAGAAAATGGTTCAAGAGTGGCAACACCAATGGTCAGCTATGGTTGGCTTGCCTTGTTGGCCCCCCTGGTGTGTGGGCTAGGTGGTTCTTGGCTCGCCTCAATGGACGGGGGTTAGGAAGGAATGGATCAATGAAGTGGATTCCTTTCGGAACTGTAATTGCCAATGTTTCAGCAGCTTGTGTGATGGCGTCACTTGCAACAATGAAAAAAGTGGTAAGTATTGCAGTGTACTTAAAAGAGTATAACTCAGTTTTTCCCAGCGTCTCTTAGTCGTGTCTTTAGCAGGACATACCAATATAATTGAAAGCTATCCAGGTTATTTTAGTCTATGAGGAAGGCTACAAGTAACTCGTAGAAGGTTGTATTTATACTAATGCAATTTTTGACTTGGGAGGATGCTTCAAATTCATTTTATCTTTAAAAAACATTTATGTACGAGTTAAAGAAATATTTTCTGCTTTTTTTTTTTTTTTTTGGTTGGCAAGCGAGGTTGAGGGGACCCCTACCCCTTTTTTAAATTACGTGTGGAAACTTATATCAACAATCCGCTGTTGACGTGTTTCGAACCCACGACCTCTCCACTTTGTGAGAGGGGTGCTACCACTGAGCCACAGGCTCATTCGTAATATATATTTTCTGCTTTGCATTGAACTAAGACAGAAAAGGTATTTTTTTCTTAAGTCATTTACAAATTGGCTAGTGTCGTAGTTTAAATATTCTCTTGCTGTAAAAACTTCTTTCTAGATGTATTAGTCTTGCTTATGGAAAGAGTTTATAATGAAAAAAGTGCTGTTTTGTACTTGTTTGAAGTCGTATGCGTGATCGGAAAAACTGAGATTTTGTTTACTTTCAGGGAAAATAATGTAGTAATATATTATTCTGCTGCTCATTCCCACATACCTACAGAGTTCCATATATGTTTCATCTTAGATGAGGCAACTTGTTTTAAATCTGTACACATGGTCATTTGGCTTCTAACAAATCTTCTGTTTGGCTCAGGTGAACACTGAGAACTTTGAAACAATTGCAACAGGCATTCAATTTGGGTTTTTAGGATGTTTGAGTACTGTATCTACTTTCATTGCCGAGTTTCATGCTATGCTTGAGAGCAAGCACCCCTGGAGAGCTTTTGTGTATGCCGCAATCACTTTACTTCCCTCCTTCATTGTTGGTACTTTGATATATTCTGTACCAGTGTGGACAAAGGGTTATCAGTGACATATCCCAAGTTGACCGTTCTTCATTCTGGCAGAAAGCATGAATCAACATTCAACAACACCAGTATGAGTTCATGTGTGGTACTGAGATGAGAAAAGTCTAAGTCCGGAACTCCTGTTGGTGCAAAATTTCCAGTGTATTCTTCTTTGCTGATATGTACACCGGTGATTCTTTCAGTGCTCATATGTACAACAGCATATCCTTTAGTGTCATATGTACAAGTGCCTATAGTGATGCAAAAATGTCAATCTGAGCCAGCTTTGGTTAGAGCAGAGATCATCGCAGACTCGTTCTTTGGAAACTGAAGTCACCATGGGAAGTTTTGGGAACGACATTCTTCTCCCAAAATAGTGTCCCACTTCCTTCCTTGCTTTCTTCTCTGCATCCACAACTTCTTTAGGGATCTCAGCGACCCCATCTACCAGATTAGGAGCACAAAAAAGATAGCAGTCTACATCATGTTCACACAGACAAACAACCAAGGAGGGATAGTTGGGTTGGGAGATTGGGGAGAGGGATGGCTAGGAGGTCAAGTTACCATTGCAATTGCACTATGTTCTGCGGGGTATATTTTGTATGTTGGCTTTGGTACCTCACTCTGTTTAGTCCACTAATAAGGGCTTTACATTTTTCTATTCTATGTTTATTGGTAGTTTATTAAACATCAAATCATGCAATTCCTTTTTAATACTGCTTAGCATACTATTTTGAGCTGCATAGTTGAATATATGTGCAGTCTAAGTCGATTGTGTGGTCTGCTTTTAAACTGTTCTTTGTATTTTGCGATTGAGATGTCAAAAAAGCTGCTTAAGATATTAGTCAGTAATTTTTTAAGTGCTTAGTCTATTAGAGCAGTGTAGAGTCCAGAAGTCCACTACACTGTCATTGGTAATTGTTTTATTAATGTTTAAAAATCTGTGTACAGTCCAGGCTCTTAATAAGACATAACATTTGTGATAAACACATACTGTGAGCTGCACTGCAGACAGTGTACATTAAACAAAAATTTCTGGTGCCGCATTCTCTCGGTTGAATATCTCTTCCCATCTGAGCCTGCACATCCCTGAAGCTGTACCCATCCAGTAAGGTGAGGTCCCCTTTTGATTTCATTTCCTTCTGAACACATATTAATACAAAGTTGATGTTTCTAGTCTGCAAATCATATGAAAACTACATTGAATATGAGGGACGTGGATCCAGGCATATCGCCCCATACATCAAGCCAAAACGTCAAGGTCAGCTCAAACTTAATTTTTATCTTTGATATTGATTATCGTCATTGTGCAAATAAGTTATTTATAGCGAGGCGTGGTAACAGCATTGTTTTGTAGAGCAAATTTGGCTGAACTTTGTAGAATACAGAGTTCAGAAGGGGTTGGGTCCTGTGTTGTGTTGGTAGATGGTCCAACTACTTCATGATGGCATGATTTATACATGTCGTAAACAATTTATTTGTTGTGGGGCTTTCATACCATCATACAAGCAGACTCCCCAGTACTGCGGTAGTTTGAAGTGGTCGGAGTAACCTGTATTGTGCAATATAAAGGTACCTTGATTCGTATAGTTAGTTAATGTTTATGCTGCACATTTATCTGCGGATTGGAGTTTATATCATCCCTTCTATGCCTGGCTGTGTTTGGAATTCTTGGGGTAATCCATAAAAACTCTTTTATTAAGTCATAAAAATGTCAATTTATATATAATATGGATATCGTGATTTGAGATTGAGCAAAATATCTTCTGTTGAAATTGGAACAGTCCGATTTATTCAATCAAATGTCCACAATGTTCAGGCACCTTTGACCAGACCTTTCGAAAGGCTTGTTAACTACATGTCATAATTATTGTGTGTAATAACATGGACTTAGCTTATATAAAAAAGTCATGCAACTAGTTATTGAAAGGAAACTACTGGATGCAAAATTTTGCAGAATAGCTAGACTTACAAGATTAATTAGTACAATGAATCTCAAAGAGTACATCTTTATGAGTTCTTTAGAATACATGTCATTCGTATTTGAACTAATGACTGAAAAGAGGAACAGGTAGTTCTATGAATCTAAGAAGTATGTTATTCTATTCACCCACCTTGTAATTATCTATGGGTATGCGATGAAAACTAACCGTTACTGTAATATGAAGCAGGTGCTCACACGGTATCCACTTCAAAAGCTCTTTGATCCTCAAGGAGCTCGTTTAACAAGTGATGAAGCATTGCTTTACCTTGATCTCCCTTCTAATATGGTACCAAACTTCACCCTTGTCTGCTTGCCCAGAACACAATGTTCACAAAATTCTAGCTTGCAAGCCTTAGCACCTTTCAATAGTCCTTGTTTAAGCAGTGTATACAATGACTTTTCACCATGCGCCAAACGCATATGCCATAATCTAGTGGTAGCAGCCGCATCTGATTGACATATAGCTACATCTCCAGTAAATGTATTACCAATCAAATAATACAAATTATTTTGACGAACACCTTTCATCACAACTAAAGCACCACGCACAAGTTTTAGTATGCCATTTTCAATTGTTACTTTGTAACCTTTGGCTTCTAAGCTTCCAACTGAGATCAGATTCTTTGCTAAAGTGGGAACGAACCTTACATCTTTCAACTCTCTAACCATGCCATCATGTAGCTTGAGACGAATAGTACCTATCCCTTCCATTCGACAAGGTTGATCATTGCCCATATAAACGAAACCACAATAAACCTTCTTTAAACTGGTGAACCATTCCCTCACAAGACACATATGATAGCTAGCTCCACAATCCATAATCCATTCTCTATAGTCACTATAAAGTACTTTTGGTGAAATGCATAGAGAAAAATCAGAATCATTATCTTCAGTTTCGGTACCTTTGTGTTGTGCATTATTGGCTTCAAAAGATTTATTCTCATTGTTCTTCTTTTTAGCCTTTGGACAATCCTTCCTCCAATGCCCTTTCTCGTGACAGAATGCACATTCATCACGAGCCAAGCTACACCCTCTCGACTTAGATCGAGATCTGCCTTTACCACCAGATTTCTTTTGGTTATTAGTCCGACCTCTTGCCATCAACGCTTCAGAATTTGAGTCCCTGGATTCCTCTTTGTCTTTCCTTCTACATTCATGACTTATCAATGAGGCAGAAATCTCATTATAATTCATAGTCTCCTTACCATAAGTAATAAGTAAGGGTGGTAACCAAGTGCTCATATTCATCAGGAAGCGAATTTAACAAACAAATAGCCTTGGTTTGACCAGTTACAAATTCTCCTAAATTCGCCAAATCGGCAAGTAACTTGGTGAAATCATCGAGATGCTCTGACATAGACATACCTTTTCTCATATCTATTCGATATAGCTTTCGAAGTAGATAGTTGCGATTTTGGATAGTCTTCGTTAAGTACTTCTCTTCCAAAATTCGCCAGACCTCCTTTGCCGATGTTTCATTCATAACAAGTTATTTAATGTCTTGTGTGAGACATGACCTTATGGTTCCACAAGCCCTCTTGTTCATTTTCTGCCAGACTTTCTCCTCCACATCGTCTGGCCTATCTTCCAGAACGTCTTCTAAATCTTGCTGACATAAAGCGTCCATGACCTCGCAACGCCACATGCCAAAGTTATTCTTTCCAGTAAACTTCTCTACTTCTATTTTTGCTTGAACCGTGACCATTGTGTTGGTCTTCTGTTTTGAAGAATCCGTACCCTGTGATGGTTGCGGAACTTCATTATCGTTTGCCATCTTCTTCAAAACTTACACACCCTACAGCAGCAAGGGAAGGCCAAAACTTGGAGAAAAATAACAAAGTTTCTCCACTGCCTTCAACCAACGAAACCCAAAGTAAACCTTAAGCTCTTGATACCAGTTTGTTGTGCCAACGAAAGCGGAAAACACACAATCTGACAGTAAAGGTATGCAAGTAATAAGAAAAAAAAACAAACCAAGCAATCAAAGAAAGGTAGACACACATGATTTACGTGGTTCGGCAAAGCCTACTCCACGGGGCAGCAAGGAGATCGTCTTCCAATATAGAACCAAGAAAACCGAAGATTACAAACTCTCTTGGATCTCACAAGAACACTCTTGCGAAACCCTAGTTAAAACCTCACAGTTTTTTTTCTCTCTGTTTATTTTTTGTCTCTCACACACAATAAACATCTAATAGGGTTTATATTTATACCCTGTACAAATTATCATAGTGGTTTTCCCAAAACGACCTTCATAAGCACAGATCTATTCACGTTCACTTTACCAAGCGATATGACATCATAATTGTCGTCGCCGGGCTTCATCATGTAGCTCTCTGCGAGATGGTCGTGTTGATATTTAACACATCCAAAACGGAGCCCCGGTGAAGAAGTTATGACCGTCCAAAGCTGCCTGTGCATGCTGGTCACTACTGTTTGTGCAAAGCTGCCTGTGCATGCTGGTCAAGTCTGTGCGCACGCTCTGGTCGCAACTGCCTGTGCATGCTGGTCAAGCTTGTTTTCCAACAGTTCTTGGCTCGTCTCAATGGTCAAGGGTTAGGAAGGAATGGATCAATGAATTTGATTCCTTTTGGAACTTTGATTGCCAATATTTCAGCAGTTTGCGTGGTAGCAGCACTCGCAACAATGAAGAAATTCGTAAGATTGTACTGACTTAAAAGAGTGTAACTCAGTTTTTCCTTGTGTCTCTTAATCGTGTCTACAGAGAAGCAGGAAAATTTTAAAATGATTGAAAGCTATCCAGGTTATTTTTAGTCTATGAGGAAGGTCTTAAGTGAATCCTAAAAGTTAAATTATAATATTGTCGTTTGTTTCTTGGGACTTGGGACTTGGGAGGATGTTTTCAATTCACTAAAAGGAAAAAGAAACATTTATCTACCAGAGATTATAGAAATTTTTTATCTGCTTGCAGTGCACTAAACTGAAAAAAAGGGGATATTTATCTGTAATTATCCACAAATTTGCTAGTGTCGAAGTTTATATATTCACTTGCTTTGAAAACTTCATTGCTATATGTATTAGTCTTGCTTATGGAAAGTGTTTACATTGAATTAGTGCTGCTTCTTAGGTAGTTAGGTGTTCAAACATCAAAGTCACATGCCTTTGAATCTTTGATCATAGTAATGTGAAAAAACTGTGATTTTATTTTCCTTTGGGATATACAAATTTATCATATACTATTCTGATCCTCATTCCCACTTTGCTTTGCTAACAGAGTAATATATATGCTTCATCTTAGATTAGGCAACTTCTTCTTAATGAGCTATGCGCATAATAATTTGACTTCTAAGTAAACTTTTCTGTTTGGTTCAGGTGAACACAGAGAACTTTGACACAGTTGCAACAGGCATTCAATTTGGGTTTTTAGGATGCCTGAGTACTGTATCTACTTTTATGGCTGAGTGTTATTTTATGATTGCAGACGAGCACCCGCACCCCTGGAGAGTTATTGTATATGCCACAATCACTTTACTTCCCTCCTTCATCTTGGATTCTTGGGTACTTAAATATATTCTGTACCAGTGTGGACAAAGGGTTACCACTGACTGATCCCGAGTTGGCCATTATTCATCTCTGGTGGAGAGCATGGATCCATAGCACCAGTATGAGTTCATTTGTAGTACTGGGATGAGAAAAGTCAAGTCCAGAACTGCTGTTAGTATGGGTTTTCTGTGGTATCCTTCAATGTTCATGTATATGTACATCTATCGATGTATCTTTCAGTGCTCATATGTACAACAGTGTATCCTTCACAAATGCCTATAGTGGTGCAACGATGGCAATCTGACCAGGCCTTTGTTAGAGCAGATATCAGCGATTCAGCCCAGGCTTTTTCATTGATTGAAAACCAAAGTCATCATGCAACTTGTGGGAATCGACAAGTTCAAGCAGGTGTGTAATGTTGTGCGCAGCGGAAACTAATGCACAAATAATATGATTAAACTAATGTATGAAAGTAAAACAAAACGACAAAATCAAACAAGCAACCACACAAGACACAAGATATACGTGGTTCGGCAATATGCCTACGTCCACGAGGAGAAAGGATGATGTTTTTCTTATCGAGACAATTGTACAAGCCCTCACAAAGAAAACCGAAGTCTTCTTCCTCACAAAAGTTCTTAAACTCTCTAATGGCTTCTCTCAATCTCTCTCTTAGAAAACTTCATTAGGTTTTTCCACTTCTATTTGGCTTTATAACATAGCCTTACAATAGACAACGAATTGGGCTTAAACAGTCCCATATAGCACAAAGCAAATGAGGACGTACGTACGTCGAAATCACGTTCGTACGTCGAGTCACGGAGAAGTTATCTGACGTACGGGACGTACGAACGCCCTAACAACGTACGTACGTTCCTGAACTATACCATCAACGTACGTACGTCGAATACACGTTCGTACGTTCTTTGATACAAAAGTTATTTGTGATGCTGAACGTACGTACTCCCTAACTGCGTACGTACGTTCCTGAACAGAAATCTTCCCTTCGTCCTTTGTTTTCACAAAAAAACCCAACAATTCTCCACCTCGGCGAAGATTCAATAAATCTAAGCCGACACCAAGAATAACACAAGTCACAAACTTCCACACATGTCTCGAAAGACCACCTCGGCTGCACCACCTCATGGTTGCCTACGTACCCTTCTTCTAAGGGATCAAGCCATCGTAGTTCACTTCAAAATATACTATCAACTCGAAGGAAGGATATAGACCAATTCTAAGCAATAGAACTTACTCCCAAACACCACTTTAGCCACGGCAATATTCCAAACCTCTGTCAGAGACAAAGCAACCATAGAATGTAATGTAGACAACCTGCTGATAGATCTCACTACCAATGTAAACACATATCCAGGAGTAGACCAACGTCTATCAAAGTGACAATCATACTCAACATCCACATAACCAACACACCGCAGACTCAAAGTCCTTCCATGTTGAACTAACAAACCAACCTCCACACTACCTTGAATGTAGTGGAGCATCCATTTCACAGCTTCCCAATGTCTCACATCAGGATCATGCATGTATCTACCTACAATGCCCACTGCTCGTGAAATATATGGTTTGAAACACATCAACTCATCATACTTTGCAACTCCAAAACCACTAGGCTGAGACAAATAAATCTCCTCATCTAGCTCACCATGTAAAACAACCGTTTCCACATCAAACAGAGCTAATACCAAATCAGATCGCACTACCAAGGCCATAAGGATGCGAACATTTACCTTTAAGTGCACATCTTTACCTGGAGGTTTTTCTTCCTTTTTAGGTAATGTAGTTGCAATTGGACCCTCATTAATAGGATCACCATTTTCTGCATCTTCAACCGTCTCATCATCTGTCATGTCATCAGAATTTGAAACACCCAAAACCCTTACAAGAGTTTCCACATTAGATACAGAACCCACTGGAACATATGGAGATATACCAATCTCCACCCACTGCAAAACCTCTTTGGTCTTGTTCTCCACCTGCTGAGAACTCTCAAGCTCCAACATAGAAACCTCCATAAGAGTTTTACCACTAGTCACAATCAAATGCAACCTGTTAATAAGATGACATGTCTCAACCTGAAACACTTTGCCTAATCCAGCCATAGACAACATGTGTTCTGCCACCCTATTCTGTTGCAGTGTCTTTCTCACAGTGAAGTGACGCTCAATACCCTCAGTCTGACATACTTGCAAGACCGGATCATCTTTGTACTCTATGCTATTATCTAAACACAATACCATGATCTTTGTGTCAATTTGGGCCTCAACTAGCTTCTTCCACTTCAATATTTCTAGGACTTCATCCTTATGTTTCATGATGTACACCCACGCACGCCTAGAAAACTCATCAACTAAAGACACAAAATAAGACTTACCTCTCCAAGCTGTGTACTTGGTAGGTCTCCAGACATTCATGTGAACATAATCAAGAACTCCACTCATACAATGGATAGTTGTGCCAAACTTTGCTCTTATCTGTTTGCCCAGATCACAATGCTCACCGAACTCTAACTTGCAGGCGATAGCACCCATAAAAAACCTTTGCTCCGTCAATGTCTGCAAAGATTTTTCACATTCATGCGTCATCCGCATATGCCACAATTTGGTAGTCTCTCTAGCACACTTAATTGTAGCCTCTGACATGGCCACATCACATGTAACTGTACTAGCCTGCAAGAAGTACAAGTTACTTCGTCGAATACCCTTTAGTAATATCATTGCACCAACCATAACCTTTAGAACACCATTCTGAGCTACTACCTTGTAACCTTTAGCTTCTAAAGTACCAAGTGAAATAAGGTTCTTTTTCAAATCATGAACATATCTTACATTCCCCAGCTCTCTTATCTTTCCATCAAACATCTTCAATCGCATAGTACCTATCCCCAATACATGACAAGGTTGATCATTCCCCATCACTACTACACCATTATCTAGCCTTTTAAAGCTAGAAAACCATTTCCTTATGGGACACACATGATAAGTACCAGCCGAATCTAATATCCACTCATTAGCACTAGTGGAACAATCGATGGATGAAACACATAAAGAATAATCAGAACCATCATCTTCATCTCTATTAATATGTGCAATATTTACCTCAGAGTTATTTTTCTTGTCCTTTGCCTTGGCTTGAAGACAATCTTTCTTCCAATGTCCTCTCTCTTGACAAAAGGAACATTCATCTTTTGCTAGAAACCTCCTCTTCGGCTCCCTACGAGACTCACCCCTACTATTGTAGCTTCCCCTTGCCACTAAGACATCTGGTGTTGAGCTTTTGGACTATTCTTTGTCCTTCTTCATACACGCATGATTTAACAATGCTGCAGAAATCTCACTATACACCAGCTTGTCTTTTCCATATGTAAGTGTGATAGCCAAGTGTTCATATTCGTCCGGTAACGAATTGAGGAGACACACTGCCTTGCTTTCATCACTTACATCTGCTCCAAGATTCACCAAGTCGGCAATTACCTTGGTAAAATCATTAAGATGCTCCGCCATTGAAATACCTCTTCTCATATCTATTCGATAAAACTTCCGAAGTAGATAGTTTTGATTGTGGATAGTCTTTGTCATGTACTTCTCCTCCAATTTTCGCCACATCTCCTTTGCAGAAGCATCATTCATCACAAGGTATTTAATGTCTTGAGCCAAACACGATCTTATGATTCCACAAGCTCGTTTGTTCATCTTCTTCCAATCCTTCTCTTCCACACCTTCTGGCTTATTCTCCAGAACATCTTCTAGGTCTTGTTGACATAGAGCATCCATTACCTCACACCTCCACATACCAAAGTTATTGGTGCCGGTAAACTTCTCTACATCAATCTTTGCTTGATGAAAAACCACTTTCTTGATTTCCCCCTTCGAATCCTTCGAATTCAATTCTTTTACCATCTTTCCACCAACTTTCATGCACTAAACAATCACCAAACGAAAGTAAACAAATCTGAAATTCACACCGGAATTTCAACAAACACCTTCTATGCAACCCACGAACAAAAGGTAGAACCTTGGACTTGAAACACAATTAAGAAACTCACTGCGGAATTTCTTCAAACACCTTCAAGACGCTCAAGATCTAACCGAAGCTCTGATGCCACTTGTTGTGCGCAGCGGAAACTAATGCACAAATAATATGATTAAACTAATGTATGAAAGTAAAACAAAACGACAAAATCAAACAAGCAACCACACAAGACACAAGATATACGTGGTTCGGCAATATGCCTACGTCCACGGGGAGAAAGGATGATGCTTTTCTTATCGAGACAATTGTACAAGCCCTCACAAAGAAAACCGAAGTCTTCTTCCTCACAAAAGTTCTTAAACTCTTTAATGGCTTCTCTCAATCTCTCTCTTAAAAAACTTCATTAGGTTTTCCCACTTCTATTTGGCTTTATAACATAGCCTTACAATAGACAACAAATTGGGCTTAAACAGGCCCATATAGCACAAAGCAAAGGAGGACGTACGTACGTCGAAATCACGTTCGTACGTCGAGACACGGAGAAGTTATCTGACGTACGGGACGTACGTACGCCCTAACAACGTACGTACGTTCCTAAACTATACCATCAACGTACGTACGTCGAATACACGTTCGTACGTTCTTTGATACAAAAGTTATCTGTGATGCTGAACGTACGTACGCCCTAACTGCGTACGTACGTTCCTGAACAGAAATCTTCCCTTCGTCCTTTGTTTTCACAAAAAAAACCAACATGTAAGCCCTTTTCAAGCGCAATTTATTTTTCTGTCATTTTCAGGTAACACACCCTTTTAAGGGCTGTAAATGGATATACAAGTTGAATCCAATAAGAGGTAAAATCATTATTGGATTACTTTAATTTACACGTACAAACCACATTTCTCTATATGTGTTTTTTAGACATAAATACTTCCCTACAAGCCCTTCCGTGTAAGAATATTAACGAGTTCAGATATAATCGATCATTCATGTTTTGAGTTATGGAATTTTTGGCATAGATACTGTAATTGCAAACTCTTATCAGAAAGGGCCACTCAGCATACTTGGTGCATGATATGATGCCAATTGTTTAAGTTGTTTTGTGGAAATGTCGGATGAAATTTCAGTGAAGAAAGATCCAGGAGAGTCATAAGTGGCCGCCATAAGAAGTCATTTGCTTTCCTTGAATGAAAATTGATCCGAGTAACTCATCCTATGATAGTACACAAGGAGATTGGTATTATGGAAGAACAAGCTGGATGTGCTGTTAGGAGAAGATTCTCCACGACACTGTTGTGTCCTGTTCCTATGCTATGCAAAGGTTCTATAGTTTAAAATTTCGATTTTGAGCGAAATTTTGATTCTCAAAATAACGGCATATGCCGAAATTCCAACACTGGAAATCACTTTCCAAACAGAGTTTCGTGAAATTTCGTGATTTCGAATTCTTGGTATATTCCGTCAAAATGTAACAAAATTTTAAACTATGCTAGGAAGAAGCTTCTCATTGGAGTGCTTCAGTCTCTTGTTTCTAATTATGTGCTTTCATTGTTGGTAAGAACCTCCTACCCTGCATGCCTAAGTATTATGCCGAGCCAAGGTTTATTCACTTCATGTAGTGCGTCTGCAGGAGTGTGGTGTATGAGTTATATATAATACTAATGAATCCTTAATATACTAGTTAAATACATAGGGATTGGACTTTTAAAAGTTCCCTGAAGGTGTTGTGCGCAGCGGAAGCTTATGCACCAATACCCAAGATTGAAATAGTGTGTGAATCAAACAAAGCAAAACAAAACAAACACAAAACACAAGATTTACGTGGTTCGGCTAATATTGCCTACGTCCACGACCAAAACAACAATCTTCCAAATAGAGACGATTATACAAGCCCTCACAAAGAAACCAAAGTGTTCTTCCTCACAAGAGTTCTCTCAAACTCACCAATGGCTTCTCACAATCTCTCTCTCACATGAAGATTAGGTTTTCCAACCTTCTCAATTGGCTTTATAACATAGCCATACAAACACACACGAAATGGGCTTAAACCGGCCCACATACACAAAACCAAGAGAGGACGTACGTACGTCGAAATCACGTACGTACGTTCAGCTTCAAAAATCAACATCTGTGCTACAGGACGTACGTACGCCCTAACTACGTACGTACGTTCCTTCCCACCAAAGTTATCTGTCGAATGGAACGTACGAACGTCCTAACTGCGTACGTACGTTCCTGAACAAAAAAGTTCCCTCCTCCAAAAAATCCAACAATTCTCCACCTCGGCGAAGATTCAATAAATCTAAGCCGACACCAAGTCCCAAACTCCCATACTTGTCCCGAAGGACCAAAGCGGTTGCACCACCTCATGGTTGCCTACGTACCCTTCTTCTAAGGGATCAAACCACCGTAGTTCACTCCAATGGCATCTATGTGATGCCCACCATACCCCGAAGGGTCAAATTCCCACAAGGGGCCAAATCAAAACAAATGCCCACCAATGCCGGGGCCAAATCAAAGACAAATGCTCACCAATGCCCGTAGAGGGCCAACAAACAACTTCAACACAATGGGGTCCAAGCTACCAAATACCATCTCCACCTCAACAAAGTTCTCCATCGAAGATGATCCAATGCCCCGAAAAACTAACCTCTCAAGAGTTTTTCCTATGAAGTTCAACCAAGTGGGGTACAACTTCAAATCACTATGCATAGATTTACCAAATACGTCTTCCTTACTAAGCGCCAAACAAACATCACATGAGAGATTACCAACAATAGGAAGTACGTACACAAAACCCCCAAACAAAGGTTTCACGGCTTCATAAGGTTCTTGGGCGATAACCTTGCTACTAACAATGGTGGCTTCAACTTTCTTCTTTGTCGTGTCACCTAACAAACCAATCAAATGTGGAGCGACATCAATCTCCACCCGAACAAATGACGCTTCAACAAAATGCCTACCAACTATGCATGCCTTGCCACCCGCAAACAAATCTGTCTTCACTTGCATAGTACGATCAACGACATGCCCCATATTACTATGCAATTCCTTGGTAGAATCGACAGACAAATCAACAACTGAACTATGCAAACCACATGTAATTGTACTTCCTTTCAAGTAGTACAACTTACCCTTTCTAATGCCTTTCATAACAACTCGTGCACCTACAACAACTTTTAGAGCTCCACCAATACATGTAATTTTTATACCATCGGACTCTAAAACACCCAATGAGATTTGATTCGTAGTCAACTCTGGTACATACCAAACATCTTCTAACTTTCGAGTGCATCCATCTTCCAACTTCAATCGAACTGTACCTATCCCAAAAGTTTTGCAAGTATGATCATTACCAAGCAAAACACAAGCATCTAGCTACTGAAAGCTATCAAACAACTCCCTATTGGGACACATATGATAGGAACAACCCGAATCCAAAATCCACTCATTAGTAGAATGACTAACTGAAGATGAAGCCAACAACGAAACACCAACACATGAATCCTCATCTCTTCGATGTACACGAACAATCTTCTTCTGCAACTTTGGACAATTAATTTTCCAATGTCCCCAACAATGACAATAGGCACATTCATTCTTTGCAAGAGTTCTTCGACTTCTCAATTTACATTGAGAACCAACCAATCTACCAATACTATCATCAACCACATAGAGCCGGTCCTCTGTATTTTTCAAAGTGTACTTGTCTTCCAACTTGGACAACATAACCATTACAATGGTTTCCAATTTGACAATGTACCACAAATCTTCTACCAAACAATACCGGACAAATTCACAAGCCTTTAAATTTAGAGTTAACCATTCATCATCATTCATATTTCTCGATTTATCATCAAGAACATCCACATAGCCATTAATGGCTAACCAATCTTGTACCTCCGTCTTCCACATAGCAAAGTCGAGGTTACCATCAAATCTATGAATGTCAACATCTAACAACAAGGTTTGATCAAACAAACTATCAACCTCCTTTCCAAATTCACTCGAATCCGAAATATGATCCGACATGATACCAATCAATTTTATACACCAAACAATCACCAAACGAAGGTAAACAAATTTGAAAATTCACACAGGAATTTCAACAAACACCTTCTTGACAACCCACGGATACAAGATAGAACTTTTGCCTTAAACCACAAATAAGAAACTCACCTGCAGAAATTTCTTCAAACACCTTCAAGGCTCTCAAGATCTAGCCTGCAGCTCTGATGCCACTTGTTGTGCGCAGCGGAAGCTTATGCACCAATACCCAAGATTGAAATAGTGTGTGAATCAAACAAAGCAAAACAAAACAAACACAAAACACAAGATTTACGTGGTTCGGCTAATATTGCCTACGTCCACGACCAAAACAACAATCTTCCAAATAGAGACGATTATACAAGCCCTCACAAAGAAACCAAAGTGTTCTTCCTCACAAGAGTTCTCCCAAACTCACCAATGGCTTCTCACAATCTCTCTCTCACATGAAGATTAGGTTTTCCAACCTTCTCAATTGGCTTTATAACATAGCCATACAAACACACACGAAATGGGCTTAAACCGGCCCATATACACAAAACCAAGAGAGGACGTACGTACGTCGAAATCACGTACGTACGTTCAGCTTCAAAAATCAACATCTGTGCTACAGGACGTACGTACGCCCTAACTACGTACGTACGTTCCTTCCCACCAAAGTTATCTGTCGAATGGAACGTACGAACGTCCTAACTGCGTACGTACGTTCCTGAACAAAAAAGTTCCCTCCTCCAAAAAATCCAACAGAAGGGGTAACGACTAACTAACGAATGAGTATATTGAAGGAGAAATGGTTTACAGTAGATCTTTCTTTTTACAGTAGTTGCTAACCAACACCCAATTCAATGGTTAATAGGTACCTCGTCAAGTGGTCATGGATCTTATCTTCTCTTTTAAATAATGTCAATAATCAAAGGGACTATATTATTTTATTTTTTTTGGTTGACAAGCGAGGTTGAGGGGACCCCTACTCCTTTTAAATTACGTGTGGAAACTTATATCAACAATCCGTTGTTGACGTATTACGAACCCACGACCTCTCCACTTTGTGAGAGGGGTGCTACCACTGAGCCACAGGCTCATTCGCAGGGACTATATTATTGTATTAAGCTAAAGCTTCACTAGATTAAACAAGCTACATGATTAGTCACAAATTCATAATAGAGATACTGCTGATATTGTAAGTTGTAACCCATGGACCATGGTGATAGGGGTGTTATTCGAGCCGAGCGAGCCGAGCTTTGAATGTTCATACTCGGCTCGTTTCAATACGAGTCGAGCCCGAGCCGAGTCCAATTTATGAATCGAGCCTTGTTTTATGTTCAAGCTCGGCTCGCGAGCTATTTATCAAGCTCGAGCTCGAGCTCGTTTCAATGTTCTTGTTTTTCGCCTGGATGAGCATACGAACATTCTGTCCAATCATGTGAACGACCTCTTGCATACCTGCGAACTTTAAATTCACTCATCACATGAATATGCATCAATTGGTATATTAGATTCACGATAACCAAATATATCTGTATCAGAATCAACTTCATTTGATGTAAAGCAGTTAATGCTTCTGCTAATAAAAATGGAGAATAATCACCACCACCACCACCATCACTAATTACATCATTATTATTAGCAACAGCAGAAGAAGAAACTACACCACTAACAGGAAATCGTAGTGGTGATGTTGATATCATATCAACCATTGGATCATCGCAAACTGACCATGATGGAATACTAACCGTTGGATTTGCTCGGTTTCCTTCTCCGACCATCAACATTTCTTGAACACTTAATTATTTTTCTGTCTGGATATGCTTCACTCTCTGATATAAAGAGACAGACTTTTCAATAACTTAACTACAGTTAAGTTAAATTTTAACTGGAGTCAAGTAAAAAAAATATTCAACAAAGGACTCTTTATCTATTTACACCTGGTTGTCTTGTACGTGTAAATTAAATATATTTTTATTAATCCGAGGCGGTGGAAAATATCAACAAAGAACTGAAATCCTGCAACTGAAGCCACGCGTGAATGTATAAATCCGAGCTACTCGGCTCGGCTCGAGCTCGAGACGAGCCTAAAATCTGCTCAAACTCGGCTCGTTTTACAAGATGAGCGAGCCCGAGCCGAGCTTTAATCGAGCCGAACACGAGCCGAGCTCGAGCTGCTCAGCTCACATAACACCCCTACATGGTGATGCATTTTGCTAAAACATGATCTAAAAAGTATAGAGTGCGTGCATTGATGTTGCTATGGTGAGAAAATAATTGTTTGATGGACGTCTAATGTTTTAGGCCATGCATTTTGGGGTCAGGCAGCTTGAAGCATATGCATATTTCTTTTTAATGTATAATATTCTTATTTTCATTTTTATGAATCAAGTAGTAGTGAATAGTGATAGTTTGATACTAAGAGATAAGGGGTATTGTTTGTTTCTTTGGTCTTTTATATATATATATCAATAAGATTCAATGAACTTTTAGTTTTCTACTTTGGAATTAATGATGGACACGGGACCCCATCTCTCGAATATGTCCTATACTGTATGTACAAATTTTGTAGAAAATTGAGGAAATTATTTTGTAACTGGTCCCAAAATCCCAATAGCATTAAAACTGACCAACCATATCAAAATCAAATAAATTTTTTTTTTTTTTCTTTCTAATATTATTAAGGCCAGTATTATTTCCATCTTAAGTTATATAGAGTAATAAGTACCTTTAAGGGAACATCATTTATTGTTTTCGTCTATTGATTACCCTTGTTAATTATAAATAAAGTCATTTGGCTCGACTAACCAACCTCTGAATGGGCTGAAACAATATTGTGTCTGATGGGGTCAGTCGGTGGCGTAAAAGTGGAGCCTATTTACGTAATCCACGATCACAATCCGTTGTGGGTAAAATATAGATAAAAAGTCCAATCCATAAAAAAGTCCTTTACCACGTCACCAAATGTCTCTCTTTCTCTTTTTCTCTCTTCCTACTGTTGTTCTTATTATCAGGTAAGTTGAGTTTATCAATTTAAAATTATCCTTTAAACTTCTTCTTTTTCCGGTCTATAAATATACACGAATTGCTCATTTCTATTCTATCTCCTTCTTCTTATAACTCCTACCATTTCCATCTTAATAAGATTCTTTTTCTTTATCAAAGCTCTCTGTTTCTATAGAAAAAAGGTGAGAAATCTTTCAATCTAATTCCATTTTTGCATCTTTCTCTTCTCTCTGTACGATCTGATTCATCTTTTTAAATTTAGTTATATATTGATTTTAGAATATCTGAAATCCTTTTTGAAGAAGAAACTAGCTATGATCTTATGAATTCATAAAATCTTGATTTGATAAGAGTAGTTTTTCTTCTATTATTGATTGCTTCTTTTTGTCGTTTGTTTGATCAATTTGATAAATAAATATATATAATTGATACAATTCCTTCTCTGTCTTATACTTATTTGTTTATTAATTAAAATAAAAGAGTTTTTATTTTTCAAGAAAGATAAATGATTCTTGGTATTTGTCTTCATCTCTAAAACTTTCTCTGACAGATTTGTGTATTCTTCCATTTTCAGGAACAAGAATAGAATAAGCCCAGTTGTTTCTTGTCTTTGTTTCTTCCTTGTTATCATCTTAAAAGGGACGACAAGTTAGCTCAGAGTATTGTTTAGGAACCAACATTCATGTGAGTGAACTTTGCCTCTTTCTACTTTTAAACAAATATATATGTATGCTATGAATATTACAACACAAAGTTCAAAAAGTTTTCTTCTCATGTATACTAAGAAATGTTTGTTGTTTATGATTAAGAATAAGTTAAATTATAAGGCTTTTTAAAACAGCAAATTGTTAAACTTATAATCTAATAAATGAACGGCAATAAGGATAATGCAGCGGTGCAACCTACCACCATGTGATAAAGGAAAGTGGTTGTTCAGAAGAGAGAGCTTTGATTAGGTGATATGGCATTTCATTAGAAGCAACGACACTGGTTGGGACGTTCTTTCTTTCCCTAATAAATAGTTGGAAGTAAAAGTGGAATAAGATTGAAATTTTTGAGGGAATTTAATACAAATCATAGCCAAAATTGAAATAGGAAAAGGAGGAATTTCTAAATCTAAACTGGAAAAGATTAAAATATTCCTGAAATCTGAATTAGGCTTTGGCCACATTCCATTCAATTTTTAGGCTAAACAGCAACTACTAGTTTTTACCTTTTATAAGGAATGAAATCTAGGCCATTGCCATGCGTCCAATGTCCGTACCATGACTAATCTTGCAGTTATGTGTATTGAATTTTAAACTATTCGGTGTTTGGTTCACTCCAATCTGTATCTAAAACAATGTAGTGAACCAAATACAGTCATTGCTTCTATGGATGTTAACTTTCTTAAGAAATATAAAATCTAGCAGTTCACATCACACTCATCTCAAAGAAATTATATATAAAAGCACCGAGTTGATCACTTAATAAATAATAGGCCTTATGTTTTGGTGTATGAGGCTAATATATAACGTTATCTCTCCAATTTAAGAATGGTACGAGTATAATATCTTCCATCATCCATTCTTATCTTGTTGAGTAAGGTATTCTATCCAGAATGTATCAAAGCGAACCGTTTATCACATGGAAACTTTGTTTAATAAGGTTTTTGAAGCATTGTCGCTAGATCTGGCCCTACTAAATAACCTCATTGATGCGCTTATATACTGTCCATTACTTTGCCTGGCCAATTCTGAATAGATTGGTGCTCAATAAAACGGTAAAAGGATAAAAAAAAAAGTGTATGGGGCCACCCGGCCTAACATCTATCTTCCATCTGTTTGTCAGTGAAGGGTGTGAAGTTATATTTGAGAAGTCTTTTAAGGCAGCAAAAACTGATTATTTTTAAATATACATATTCAAGACATTTTTGTTGTAATTAAATATACCTAAAAAGTTAAAAGGACAGTTCCTCCTGCTGAATCAATAAATCTTGATCATTGTATGATCGATTATGCTAACCTATATATGTAAGGTAACTTTTAGGACCATGAATTACTGGACTAAGGGTTCTGTCCTTGGAAGTTTGCTAACACTAGTGGCCATTGTTGGCAAATGATTAGAGAACATGTTCTTGGAAGATAACCCCTTTAATTGTTTTAAACCACCAAATGTTTCAAGCACATTATTAATACAAGTAAACATTGCAAAGTAAACATAATTTGCAATAAGTCTCTTATTAATATTGCAAAGTAAACATAATTGACCTGATTAATTTAGTACCCTCATCAGAAGTCTGACCTTTCTTTCCATTTCGTTACCTTTTGTTTCTCAGATTGAAACACTACTCTTTTCATACACATCAGAAAACAGAGTGTTTGATGATGGAGCACTACTTCCAGCATGGTGTGGCAAACCACAAGGGAAAAGATGGATCACCTGCACAGAAATCTGTTACATCTTCTGCAGCATCCTCTGACGACATCAATGGTTGCTTTGACTGTAATATATGTCTTGAGAATGCCCACGATCCAGTTGTCACACTTTGTGGCCACCTTTACTGCTGGCCATGTATATACAAGTGGCTCCATTTCCAAGGCACTTCAGTTAAACCAGAAGAGCAGCAACAGTGCCCTGTATGTAAGGCCGGTATTTCCCAAACCACATTGGTACCACTTTATGGCAGAGGCCAATCCTCACAAAATGAACTCAAAGACAATGGACCACTGCAAAGCTTAGACATACCAACTAGACCACGGGCTTGTGGGGTTGATGCTTTAATCCCTACAAGTACATCCACATCTCAGCCAAATCATAATGTTCAACGCAATCCATACCGATCCCAACCACAGACCCAATCACCACGGCGTCAATATCAGCTTCCAAACAGTTTTGGCACTCCCTCCAATATATCGACTACCTTACATCCTATGATTGGAATGTTTGGGGAGATGGTACATACGAGAGTATTTGGTAATTCACCAGCAGGTAGTTTGTATTGGTATCCCAATTCACTGCACCACATAGGAACTACTAGTCCTAGGATGAGAAGGCAAGAGATGCAAGCAGAGAAGTCTCTCAACAGAGTTTCAATTTTCCTCTTTTGTTGCCTTGTTTTATGTCTTCTTTTGTTCTGAAAATATATTTGATCTTTTTATTCCTGCTGTATATATGTATAATAGTTCTGAGCACATATTATCGAACAATGCACAGTGTAAGTCATGGAATATACAAGTACAGAATGTTGGAAATTTCAAATCAAGTGAAGTTGGCTACAATCTGCTCCTTCTGATGATATTGATCACTTAGCAGGGAAACTAGCTTTTTTTTTGGATGTATGGTTATACACTTATACAGAACGCACCAGTAACTGCTTCCCAGTGAATTGAACTGTTGAAGACTTCAAGTTTGCCGTCGTAGGTCCCTCGATGTGAAATTACTGTACATGCTATAGATAACTTGATATTCTTCCGAATGAATGATGCATATGGATAAGATGCTTTTGGTTTTGGCAATTGTGGATGACTTCAGGATCATCAGGTAGAAGTGGGCATTAATCAACTAAATTCTATCCATTTCATTTCATATATGGAGTATGGACGACTAGAACCAAGCACATTGAAAGCGAAGGTGATCCTTACCTGTCATTGGGTCTAGTCTATCCAAATCACCTTGTACAGTAAAACCTCAATAAATGCATACTCTTGGGACTGAAAAAATATATTACTTAAACGAGATTATTTATTTATCGATAAATAAATAATATATTAATTTATCAATAAATTAATATTTATTAGTTTAGATGAAAATTTTCAATCTATGTATGTAGTCAAAGAAAAAAAAAATTAGAAGACTACAAGTATGTGGTCATACACCAAATGATGATGAACATAATCCTAATTCAAATGATACTTCGGTCATGCCAAATGTTTGGTCAAAAGAAGTATTTCAAGAAATAATCACATTATATAACTATTTGCTACAATATGAGCAAAATATTCCGGAAGTTGTGTATGCTCTACAAAAAGTTAAGGATGGGGTTAAATTTGGTTTGGGTACAAAGAAAAAACCAACAACGTTAGATGCATATTTTTAGAAAAAATAAATTTATAAATAAAAATTCAAGAGTATGTAGATTATATACATAAATTTTTGTATGGAATTTACTAATTATTAATTTATATTTTTGTTGGGCCTTTAAGGAGTATTACCTAATGCATTTAGAGAGGTTATTACTTTAGTACAGATGCTTAAGTTGGGACTGGAAGAAATTATTATCTAAGCGAGGTTATTACTTTATCGAACATTCATTTATTGAGGTTTTATTGTATCTGGCTAAGATTAGTCTGCTGCATCACTTGTTTTGCTCGGTAGAAGTGCCTTGATTTTTGGTTTTGCCAAGGAGTAAAAGTGCCATGTAGGATCACTTTAATTTAAAGTTAAATTTTATCGTATCATTCATATATAAGGATCATTCAGTCATTCACATCTTGGAAAAGTGAAATTTTAAACTTTTAATATTTATTTTAAAATCAACTATTGGCAACTCTAAAATTACAAATCATTATATATTATTAAAACCCCCTCTCTCCTACATGGCACCCGGATGTTCTTAATAGTCGGTAAATTTTGGATTCTTCGAATAAAACTACCTGAAAAACAAGGGTAATTTCCCGAATAAGCACAGGTTTATAACGTTTCTTCCCAAATCAGCACATTTGACTGCAATCTTCCCCAACAAGCACAATTCTCGGTTTGACTTTTCAATTGGACATTTCTACCCTTATGTCAGCTTTAAGCCGTCACATCATATCTGTTGTTTGTCTGATTTTTCTCTCTCCTCATTCAATTCAGCAAACTAAACTCTCGCCGTTAGATGAAAAAACATCTTTGATTACCACCGTTGGATGAAATAACACAGAAACCAGCATTCTCAATCCTCCACAACACACTACTCTATCCTCCACCCAGAAAAGACAAAAACAACTGTCTTACCTTAAAAGAGAAGTTAACCAAAACTACTTTCTCTGTTCTTCTTCTTCTTCACCTTTTTTGTTCATCGCAGAGAATGAACAAGAAGATAACCTCTTTTCATCAGATCACAATCTCTTTGTCGTAAAGCTTCGATTTTTTTTTTGACGTTGGGGTTTTCATCGGTAATATGTTCATCATGGGAAAAAAAGGAAACAATAAGGGCAAGCAAGTTATGAACGTTCAGATTCCTGGTAAGTTTTGAGGTTTGAAGGTTGTTCATTTATAATGGTAATGGGGGGTTTGATTTCAGTGGCATCAATACCAATCATTGGTATTAAAGTTGTCTGTTTTAGGTTTCAATCTCAGTGGTATTAAAGTATTCACTCACACACACACACCCACCAGCTTAAATGCAAGCATTCAATTGTGGGTGGGGTTTCAACTCTAGTTGATGTTTGGGTTGGGGGTATGAAAACCATAGAATTTGGTTTATGGGTTTCTAATATGTTGTTGTCAAGCTTTAAATCACTAGTGTCTACCGTGTATGGCTCTTTGTCTCTGTTTTTATGGGGGGTTTTGAAGTTTTTTATCTAATGATTAGAAGATCTAAAAGTGGGTTTATCATGTGGTACTGATTATCACTTTGACATACATTCTTAAATTTATAGACGATAAACTGTCATCTGTAACCGTTAAAACTGATATTGTAGCCGAAACCTTCAGTACACTCGTTTATAGAGATGTGATATTAAACCCCTTTTAATTGATGTTATGCAGAGAACACATTTAATATCATATTCCAACATGGTGGGCAATTGGTTGTTACAGTTGAAGAAGTTGAGATTGCATATGTACATGGTGAGTCAAAAATAAGGATCGCTAATAACAAGACATCCTACGGAGACTTCTTGGAATTGGTTGAATCCTTATGTAAGGCACCAAGAACAACTTGGTCATTGCGAGCTGTAATCAACAATAATCCAACTAAGGTTGAATGCGAAGATCATTACATGGCAATGATTACATACATTACAAATTCAGCTGCAATGGTGATTTCTATTTGGGTGGTTGATCATTTAACACCAGTTATGATACAGTCAGAGACTAATGAATCCTCAAGCCAAGTGAGTGAGATACCAAGAGAGCTGCCCAAGGGGGATTCCAAAACTAGTCAATCTTTGAAGAGAAAACTTTTCCCTGAACCTGTTGTCAATCCCAAAACTAGTCAATCTTTGAAGAGAAAACTTTTCCCTGAACCTGTTGTCAATAATCTAGGCTTGGGTAGGAAACCAGACTACTCTTCTTTTTGTACACCAACAAAACCTTTCCATGTTCCTGATGAATATAGATTGAAAACTCCTTCTCAAGACCCAGAAGTGACTGTAAAGGGAAAGGGGCACTCAAATGACCATTTATTCTTGGAAACCCCTCCCCCTAATGTTCAAGTGAGAGATGATGTTTACATTCCTCAACCTCCAATGAACTTGACTCCCTTATCGGCTAGAACAGCAACTGGATCGCCTATATGTGTACCAAAATCGGCTAGATTTGATAATCTTGAAGACATAGCAGGGATTCTATCTGATATGCGTAGGGATAATGGTTTTGGGGATTCAGATGAATTGGAAAGTGTAGAAAAAAAATTAGATCCAGAGATAGAGAGAAGCCAAGAAGAAGTACTGGATGATGACAGTGAGGGTGAATGTGAGGAAGGCCAATGGGATACAGAAGAGGATTTGTTCGACTCAAATAGTGATTACTCTTATAATTCATTCGATAGACTTGAAGATGAGTTTGAATCTGAGATGTATACTGACAGCCAGCCAATGTTTGGTCCTACACCACCTCCTCCATCTCATAATGAAGATGATGGTGTCATCCAATCTTCATCTGAAGGCATTGGTGAGATGAAAACACCAATTCTTGACACCCAAGATCAAGAATTTGAGAACGAAATGTACAATGACAGCTACCCAATGTTCGGTGATCTATCGACACAAGAAACCGTGCATAGCGAAGATGTGGTAACGGATAGAAATGCTAATGCAGGGGATATACGGTGCAATCTAGAGGATCGTTTCGCTCGAGTAGGGGATTACATCAACAATCAACCACAACATAACACTGCGCCGCTACAAGACAACCCTCCAACTCCTACCACTGTGCCACTTCAAGACAACCCTCCAGCTCCGACCACTGTACCTCCTGATACAGATGTACCATTTCCCAACAATGTGCCACTCCAGAAGAATGTAAGAGTTACGGAAAACCGCGATAACGATGAAGTGAAACGTGAATTAGACAAAATCTTTTCTGCGTACATTGCAAAATCTAGGGTAAATGTTGGTTGTGCTCCCCATACAGAGCCTTCTCACAATGATTATGTTAGACCTGCATGTGGAATAGTATATTTAAGTCGAGATGATCTTGAAAGGGACCTCCAAACCTACGCGATTAAGACTGAAAAAGATATACACAAGCAAAGCACCAACACAAAAAGGTTGATTTGGAAATGTAAAGCAGATGGTTGTCCATGGAGAGTCTACGCAACACGAAATATGGATAACACTTGGAAGATTTCTAGAATGAATGATGACCACTCTTGTGGTAATTTTAGAGTTGGAGGAACAAATCCCCAAGCAAATAGTGATTGGGTTTCTAGAGTATTAATGAGAAAGTTAAGTGATAACCCAAACTTAAAGCCTAAAGCACTTGTAAAGATGGTCAAGGAAGACTATGAGACCACAGTTTCATACAAAGTTGCATGGTTTGCTAAAGAGAAAGCACTGATGAAGGTATATCATCTTCTACTTTGTTTCTGTAGTCGCTACCATAGGCACTAGTATCGGCTAGATTGTTTTCTGTGTAGAGTATAGTTTTTCACATCTATTCTTTGTTGCAGATAAGAGGAAGCTACAGCTACTCATATCAGTTGCTTGAGACATATAGTCATGAGCTCATGAGTGTTGATCCAGATGCTGTGACTGATATTCTAACTGGACCAGGTGATCGTTTTGAATGTTTCTTTTGGACATATGGTATATCAGTTAGGTCTACAAGAAGAACTTGCGTCCTGTAGTCATTGTTGATGGAACTTTCCTTAAAGGGAGGTACCCTGGAACAATTCTAAGTGCTATTGCAGTCGATGGCAACAACCATGTGTTCCCCCTCGCTTTCGCAGTTGTAATGAAAGAGAAAAATGATTCTTGGGATTGGTTTTTTACCAAACTAAGGGACCATGTGGTTGGTGTAGATCACCAGTTCATTTTGTTATCTGATAGACACAAAAGCATCATCCAAGGTGTTCCTAAAATTCTGCCAAATGCTGTCCATATGTACTGTTCCTATCACATGAGTGGCAAGTTTGGTCACAAGAAAATCAAGTTCTTGGTGCAAGAATCAGCAAAAACCCTCAACCAACAAGAATTTTGGGGAAATATGCTAGGAATATGGGTTCTATCCTCCAAAGCACATGAAAAACTTATGGATGTTGGGCCTTTAGAAAAGTGGGCAAGTGCTTTCCAAGAGAAATCCAGGTAGGTTTGCTAACATATTTCTGTGTACGCTACAATACAACTCCTATCCGGTACTATAAGGTTTCTATCCTTTACATTGATTTTGCAGATATGGAATTGTGACAACAAATCATGTGGAGAGCTGGAACAAAATGATCATTGGAGAAAGAATGATGCCAGTTACTACCATTGTTTCAATGATACGAGATAATGTAATTAGGCATTATCGAGATTATCGCAATGATTCTTTGAAGTTCAATTCACCTGTCACAACATGGTGTCAAGAGCAAATAGTACACAATGCCGCAGTTGCAAGAAAGTGCACACTTGAAAGAGCTTCAGCAGGTATTTGGTCTGTTAGAGGGCTTAAAAGGTCATGTGTGGTTGACCTCAACAAAAGAACATGTACATGCAAATGGTTTCAAACCATGGGGATACCATGTGAGCATGCCATGGCAGCTATAAAGGAAGTTGGATTTGATCCATACAAATTTGTTGAGGTGTACTACTTGAAGGAAACATACATAGAAACTTATAGAGAAGAATGGACACCCACAAGAGGGAAGGAAGAATGGCCAACCGACAGACAAAGAAGAAAAATTCTTCCACCACTAAAAACTTCAAAGGCAGGGCGTCCTAAAACAGCCAGGAAGAGAGGTAAAGCTGAGGGTGTCCCTGTCCAGAGTAGGCGATGTTCAATGTGTAGAGTCAGAGGTCATAACAAATCAACTTGTCTTGAATGTATAGATGACTATCAACTCTTCAGTCACACCCTATTTGGTGAAGGGCCACCACTTAGCCCTGTTCCAGCTACAATCTAAGTACTGAAATGGGTTTTGTACTTTTTTGGGAATGTATCTTCCACATACATGTTTAGATCCTCTACATATTGCCTGTTATCCGTTGACTTTATTTTGTATTGATTTTCATGTTATATAAGGGTAGGGGCTTCAAATCCAACCTATTTTTGACAGGAAAACACTATTGTTATCGTATGTTTTATCAGTGACACTTAAGTGTTACCTTATTTGGTTGTTAGGTTTTTTGCATAGATTGTCTACTGTGCATTGCAGTGATGTCCTCTATGTTTGTACTACCTAACGGCTACCATATATTTGTATATCCTCTACAATTCAAACATAAAGAACAGGAACAATATAGGTTCACCTATAAACCAAATAAGAACAGAATGTATCATTCACAACCATGAACATAGATTCATAAACAACCACATAAAAAACATTGGGTTCATAAACAACCATATAAACATGTCTTCAAAAAACCAAATAAAATGTATAGCATACAATACAAACAACAAATAACTAAACTTTGCTCTTGTTTTTGGAGGAGGGAGGTTCCCCTATATCAATTAGGTCTCTGGCAATACGATAGCGCATCTGAAGAGGATCTGCATCGAACTGAGGTGGTATTCCTCGAAGCACGCATTCGACGAAGGCAAGGAGGAATAATCCACAGCTACAACCATTTGGTTGTTCAGCACACTTAACATACTCACGCTTCCACTTCATATCCAATTTGAGTTGAACCTGTGATGGATCAGCAGCAAAAACAACATATGGCAAAAACTTTTCCATATTTCTCAATTCAGGTATACCCCTTGTCATTCCCAATGAATCATAGATTCTAACAATTTTCTCACTAAAATTGAAAGAAAGCAGAATCCAGTGGTTCTCATTCACCTACAAATAACACATATATACATATCAATAGTGGCAAATAGAAACAATAAAATAGAGGATAAATTATGACATGTAGAGGTAGAAATATACCTGTAATGGGATGAGAAGTGCCTTTGCTTTCACATGGTGAACTTGATTTTTGAGACCTACGCAGGGATCAACAATTGAAGTACAGCCTGATGAAATTTGGAAACGCCCAGATTTCACTCTTTCCTGAGGATTCATTTTGGCAAAACTCTTATCTTTCATCAGTTTGTCGTATTCAGGCATCACATCACACTTGATTTTGGTCTACAAAAAGGAAAAATAATTCTTCAAACAGCTCAGAATTGAAGGTTATAATTACTAGGTAGAATAAGGGAACAAGGTACTTACATGTAGATATACTGTTGAAACAATAGCATATTGATCTTCATCCCTAAAGTAATATGGCCTCATGGTACCATACCAACGAATGAGCAGCCTGAGATAGATGTCAATAATCTCATCATTAAGCCAATTACCTTTGTAGAGTGTGTTGTAGGCACTCACTGAGCATGAAGCCAGAAAACCATAACTTCTCATGGGGACTCTACTCCACTTTGGGTCAGAAGCCAAACTCCAAAAGTAGTGACAAAGTTTTGTATCATCCTCTTCCACTTGTCTACTGAAGAATGGTTCTTTCATTATCTCTGACATCCTTGCATTACACCTAAGGCCCAAAGAAAGTTCACCAGCCTCCATGTTTTGATAAGTTTTGGCTTCCCTTTCCCTCTTTGCCACTCTTAATGCTTGCAGGTCAAATTTTGTATCCTTCTCATCATCATCAGATTCCTCTACACCAAGAATGAGAACACTCTTCCTGCCTGATGACTCCTCAATATCTGATGCAGTAGGTGTTTCAAGTCTATACTGTTGAGGTACATCTTCTCTATTAACCACCACATCAGTATGATGATCACATCCACCATTGTCATCATCATCATCATTCTTATCATCATTCTTCTTATCATCATCCTCCCTACCATCATCTTTTTCATCCTCATCCTGCTTATCATCGTCCTCCTTACCATCATCTTCTTTATCATCATCAGAATCATCATCTTGCTTATCATCATCTTCTTCTTCACTATCAGCAGATTCAACAGTTGTAGAAGATGCCCCAATGCTTTTAGCCTTCGAACCAGACAATGTAGCGGATGAAACCTCAGTTGTAGCCGTATCGGTTTCACCTGTTGTTACCTTTGTCGGTGTAGCGGATGGATCCTCCTTTCTAGCAGACAATGTATCTTCTGTAGCGGATACAGAAGGATCGCCATCCTTCGTACTTGAATCATTAGGTTTACCTTCTTCATTCACTTCAGCTTTCTCTCCCATCAGTACAGAAAGACCTTGAATTTTTGACATTGCCTTGGCAAGAGGATCAGGTACACCTCTCAGGTTATTCAATACATCCACAATGGACTCCTGGTCATCTGATGAATGATCATCACTCCAGAAAGACAACTTTCTTACTTTTTTACTGCTGGGGATTTCATCATCATCTGACTGTATCTTCCTTGCCTTTTTTTCCTTCAGCTTCTTTGCCTCCCTTCTCTTTCTTAATTCTTTCCTCCAACTAAGATCAAAGGCATCACCTTTAACCTTCCTTTCAGGTTGATGCCTTCTAATAGGAAACAACATCTCTGCTCTCTTCCTTTTTTTCTCTTCTTTCTCTATCTGTTTCTCTCCAGCCTGTTGGTCATTTTGTTCTTCAAGATTAAAATCAAACACGGGAAAATGTCGGTCTAATGGTAACATGTCATCATCACTCCCCCCTACTGTATTTTTACCCTCTTCTATCTCATCATTCTGTGGAGCTGCCTTATCTTCATCCTGCTTCCCCATATCCACAATGGACATCTTCTTTTTACGCTTCTCCACTTTTTCAGATTCCCCCTTCTTTGAATTTTTCTTCTTCTTCTTGTTATCCTTCTCCCCCTCCTCTGATCTTTTCCTCTTTATCCCCTTATCCCCTTCAGATTTTGGTGGTTGAGGTTCCCTTCTTTTTACCTCATAATTAGAAGACAAAGAGCTTTTACTCCTGGTGGTTCTAACTGTTGTCTGTGCTGGTATAGGCTCTTCCTCCATCTTCTTATAATCAATAATTTTGGGTTGTGGGGAATCACTCACTGTTGTGGCTTGAGGGGGTTTCTGCTTGGGAGGTATCTTCACCCTCCCAATAGGTTTGGGGGGAGCACTAACTTTCTTGGTTGGTACAATGGGTTTCTTGGGTGAAACATTGGTTTTCTTGGATGGAATTGTTTGTTTCCTTGTTGAAACTGTTGGTGAAACTTGGGATACAGTACTTGATCTGGTTGCCCTTTTTGGAGGACTTGGCAAAGGATTGGTCTTTTTGACTGATTTGGGTTTGAGAGTTGGCTTTGAGGGGGAACTTATTTTCTTCTTACTTTTACTTGTCTTCTTTGATTCCCCTTTACCAATCTGTGCAAACACACCTTTAACAGCCACATCAGCATCACTGATTTTGTCAGAAACCATCCCTGCCTCACGACCCTTCAAAAATAATGCAATAAGATTGTAGAGGATAAACCCAACATTATAGAAAACATCATTCAAATATTTAAAGGATATATTATGTTAACATTCAAATTATAGAGGTTTCAAGGTTTCAACATTTCAAGGTTTAAAGTTTTTGTATATGACTTCATTCAAATTCAACAACATGTAAAGTTTAAAGAGTATATTATGTTAACAAATTATAAAGAGTATACAGAAACAAGGTAACGGATAGAACTGTATAACATAGAGGAAAATAATATCAATGTAGACGATATACCAAAACATATTAATAATGATCAACTAGAGGTTTTAGAATATATGTATTCAATGTAATAAGTAAGAAACCTATAAAGAAGATAAGTTATTCATGGTTTCAGATAGAATTTCAAAGTAGTAGTAACAACATACCATTTCAAAGACTCCTTTGAGAATTGCCTCAAGGGCATTTCTTTCAAGTGTAATAAAATTTCCAGAACTTGTTGTTGCAGATGAGTGCTGAGATGGACGAACTAATCTAGAAACTGGCCTAGAAGAAGCAGACTCTTCATATTCTGCTTGTGAAAGAGCCTGAAACTGGAATTAAAATGTAACGGATAAGTATATATCGGTAGAGGAAAAAGAAAACAAAGTAGAGGATATTGAAAATACAACAACATAAAGATGACTTACTTCTTCAACCACTTGTAAATTTGCTGCAGCTCTTTCTTGCAGAGTGATATCCAGTGGATAGGCCACATTAATGAATCCTTTCTTGGGGTGAAATTTCTCAGAAAGTTTGTCCCTTGATTTGTTCCTAGTGGGCAAATCATACCATTCTAACATCCTTGGAAAAGGAGAGTTGGGAATCTTTCTGGGACCAAGATCTGGGAGATGCAAATATGCCCAAATAATGAATGCAAACACACATCCATTGATACAATAGTTTTGTACACCATCAACAATTTTGGTATACACATCTTCTAAATTGCTCTCAAGCAATTTGAATGCAGCAGTACCCCATGGAAAATCATCAAAATCGACCAAATTTTCAGCAAGATCGACATACCTTACATCAATTGTTTTTGATGAGTCAACAAGCAGAAAAATTGCAAGAAAATACAACCTGTTCAACCTATTGACATCATCTGGATGAGCATCTTCGGCTTCTCTTGCTTCCTTAATTGCATCAAGGATATGAGAATCTCTGATGTGTAGGTTATTCTGGAAGTATTTCGATCTGAAAGCACTATATTCACTTTGCTTCCTAACAACAAAATCAACAGGTAAATGCCCAAATTTCAAAGGCCCCAAAATCAAAGCAAGATCTGTCATTTTGAACTCAATCACTCTACCCCCAATTGAATACTTCAATCGACCAACCCTATTTGAAACAATTTCTGTAACTACTGAAGTGATCATGGCGATTTTTTCTTGTCCCTCCAAACTCAAAAACTGCCCAAAAGGGGAATTTTTAAAAGATTCTAACTCATTGGGGGGCAATCTTTCGTTTGGGTTTAGATAGTGGGCTTCAAACTTAGATGGTGAGCATCTCACAGTGATGCTAAATTTTCTGCTGAATTCATCGCCTTCAATCTTTTTCGGCATGATTATGTAGAAATTAGAATGGAAGATGGAAAATTAGAAGATGATTGTGTAGAAATGGAAGATGGGAAAGAAATTAGAAGAGTTATGAGCAGTTTAATGGAAGAAGAATCGGTTTAAGAAGAAGAGAGAGTGGGTGGTTGTGGATTCTGAATCGGTGTGAAAACCCTAGGTTAAGTATCACTCTACCTGTTCCCGCTCGATTTTCCCGCCCAATTAAAACCCAACGGTTAATGACACGTGGCGCTGAGTGGCTGTTGTTTACTGTAGCAGATACTTGTTTAAAATTACAAATTGTAGAGGAAATAACATCACTTGTGGAGGATAGGAATTAGCAAATTATATCCAACGGCTGTAACTTATTATCATGATCCAATGGTTGTAATCTACTGTCATGTCATTATCTCAGATGTCACATCTACTGAAAACCTATTAAAACAAATAATTATAGGCTATAGGGTATAATAGGAAACAAAATATACTAAAAGACAAAAATTTAGCAAGTCAAACCGAGAATTGTGCTTGTTGGGGAAGATTGCAGTCAAATGTGCTGATTTGGGAAGAAACGTTATAAACCTGTGTTTATTCGGGAAATTACCCGAAAAACAATGGTCAGTTGGGACATAATCAACCTCCATTAATGTAGTCTCAAGTTCTCAACTGACTTATGTATCACCAGACACAATTCCCATCACCTTATCTATCCTCGTGTCTAATCATTACCATTGGCTTATCCATACAAGAAAAACAATTCCTTTCACTAGTAAACTTGCCAACTTGGAAAAACTTGTCATGGAAATTCTGAAGTACTGTACTTTGGTCAAAACAATCTAATCTGGCATATTTTGTTGGGCCTTGATATTTGGGCAGAGATACTAATATGGTATTGGACTGATGCTACTTCAACATGCAAAATGCAGGTCCTTTTGCAATTTTGTTTCGAGCCAAGGTGAGTGGTAAGGTGCTCGGTGCACCTTTGCTTTGGTTCACCATGGGAAAAAAATGTTCTAAATTAAGTAGTCTTCCTAAACCTCCCTCATATGAGAAGTGCAGTATCATTTCTTTCATCCTTTGCGCTTCCTTGCCAGTAACATACATTGTAGCTTTTTCTTGCATGATATCTCGACACCATACTCCATAGTCAGTCATATTTTTGGTAATTGGTATGATGAGGTGGATATATAATTTGATGAAACATATCAACAATATGCGCAATAATCTATGTAAGTGTGAAACCAGGCAGGGAAAAAAAAAAACGGACCCATTTAAGGTGTGGAAATATAAGATTGGACCAGTTAAGGAACTAATGGTAAAATAGGCCCAACCGTTGATTTTCGTGTCTTATGGACTAGTTTACCCTTCGACTGATGCAAAGACTTGTTTGCATATCATAAACATATAAACATATTTATTTATATCAGTCACAATACAAATATAAAATGCAAAGACTTGTTTGCATACTTGCAAATAACAACATAAACCATAAACATTAAATGCAAAGAATTGTTTGCATACTCGAAACGACAACAAGATAAACTAGAAAATGTAAAGACTTGTTTGCATCAGTCACAACATATAAAGATTAAATACAAAAACTTGTTTGCATACTCGAAACAATGACATACCATAAAATGCAAACATTTGTTTGCATAAACTAGAAGGGTATTATCGGTAGTGAAAGGGCCGTTTTTACAATATCAACGTTAAATGGGTTTTTTCTTATTTTACAAATGCTTAATGAGGGCCAATATTATAAACCGGGCCTTAGTTGGGCAAATTGTGTTTTATAGGTGCTTAATGAGGGCCTAGAACCACTTCCATGGAAAACCGGTCTCATTAATTCCACCGGCACAGATGAAACTTCGTAGAATTTGAGGAAAGCCAGAAAATAAAGCATCAGGTAGACAGGTACCATTTCTTCTACGGGCTTGTTTCCCCTCAAGGAACCCAAACATGTGAAATAAATATTTCTAAACTGCTCAAACCAAGCCTTTATTTGTAACATGGCTTACAGACATGCAGCACTGATTGTGCTCATTCCATCACTGCCAAAGAAAACTACGTACCAATACTGCAATTATTTGATCTGTAAGCAAGGAAGAGAGGACCTCCTAAGAAGCTGATTCAAATTAATCTTCAATTGTTGCTTCTTCACTTTTGTTTTGCATACAGTCCATGTAGACTGCAGTAGTAGTAATCATAATTATGCCGATTTTTTAGGATTTGGATACACGAATAGTTGGCCTTCATGGTGATTTCTAGTGTCAAAATCTAGGTAAAATCTGTTTTTTCAGAATCCGAAATTTCACTCGAAATCGGAATTTTAAACTATGGTAGCAAACATATCACATTTTGGAAAGTTATTTGATTGCAAATCAAAAGTTGATTGGCATGTGAGAATGATAGAATAGACAATTGTAGTACATTCCCATATGAATGTGCACCAGCTAACCGTACACAAAATCAATCATCCGTACCAGATTATAGGACATGAAACAACGCGTTTTTATTAAAATTTCAAACTGATTTAATTTAATTTATCAATTCACCGAAACGCGTTTCGTAAGACATTATATATGTAGACTTGTGGGGGTCCCCTAAAAATATTGAACTAACAACGATCAAGTTTACTTTCTTCTTCGATCATTTTATTATTAAGGAAACAAAAGCTAGAAGAAGGAAAAAGAAAATGGTGGCCCTTCAAGTTGTTTGGTTGTTTCTCTTTTGTTGTGTTTTTCTTGTTATTAAAGGAACTAATGCTTGGTTTAATGGCCATGCAACATATTATGGTGCTTCTGAGAACCCTGCCACCCTTGGTACGATTACAGATTTGCATGTAAAATCGAAGTGCAGCAATTTAATTTGCATGTAGTGGTGTTAAAAACTTATATGCATTAGAGTCTTGTGCTCTTTGAAATCATATACTTTTCTATTGTTTGATCAAAGAGCATGCTGACTTGTGTTCTTGTTCTATTTTAGGAGGTGCATGTGGTTATGAAAACACTTTTCATGCTGGATTTGGCATAAACACTGCAGCATTAAGTGGTGCACTCTTCAGAAGTGGTGAAGCCTGTGGTGCATGCTATCAGCTCAGGTGTGACGCACGGCAAGACCCAAAATGGTGCCTTCGAAGTGGGACTGTAACCATCACTGCCACCAACTTCTGTCCATCAAACAATAATGGAGGATGGTGTAATGCTCCTCGTCAGCATTTTGACATGTCTGCACCTGCTTTCTTTCGCATTGCTCGCCAGGGTAATGAAGGCATAATTCCTGTTATCTACAGAAGGTATTAATTGAAAATATCACATATCAAATCCTCAGTTTAATTTTCCTAGTTATACTGTATATAGCATTTAAGAATTTCGTTTTAATTTTCTCTGAAGGGTGCCATGCAAAAGAAGAGGTGGAGTTCGATTCACACTGAAGGGACAGTCAAATTTCAATATGGTGATGATCACTAACATAGGCGGGAGCGGAGATGTTAAGGCTGCATGGATTAAAGGATCAAAGACAAGACAATGGGTACAAATGCATAGGAACTGGGGAGCAAACTGGCAAAGCAGCATTGATGTTAGTAGCCAAAGACTGTCTTTCAGAATCACTTTAGTCGACGGGAAAACACTACTTTTCTCCAATGTTGTCCCTCCAACATGGAAGTTTGGACAAACTTTTGCTTCCCAATTGCAGTTTGCTTAATAACAAGAACTACATATACAAGCACCACAGAAATAACTATGAAAAGTTCATCCAATTACTTACAGTTCATATAGTTTCCAACAAATTGTGAATTCTATACATAACATAAAGTTGTGTTGGATTCTTTTGTTCATCATGTTTGTATTTTCATGTTACAAATTGCATTTGTAATCTTCAGATTTTGAAATATACTTCACCTACAAACTGAAAGCTAGTCTTCTTGATAGAAATAAGATACTGGTTTTTATGTTAACTAAGAATTATGAAGCGATTTCGATCCAATTGTTAATTGAATTCTGTAAATCAATGATGATTTGAGCATTCATTGCAAACAGAAATATTTTTAGCCAGAGGATTCACACAAACAAATATTTTTTCCTTCATAAAAAAAAAAAAAACACTACATTTTCCCCTAGTTATGTTGGGAGAAAAGTCAGAATTTAATTATGTACCAGGGTACGTTGTAATGTTTAATAACCTCCATATCACATCTAGCAAATCTAGCTATAAAATGAATCCAGTTGGAAGTACAACCATCACATTTCAAATTTCAGTAATCCGATAGGTGTTCCCTCTATAATGTCTTGTACCAATTTGTAGGGCCTGGTTGGTACTGCTTGGAATCCCATTCAATCCATAGGTCCAGCAGTCCAGCTTCTACTGATTGCCACGCTTCACAACAGCACACAATCTGAGATGAATTAGATGCACTGTAATAGAGTTAACGGCAAATACAATAATCCCATTCAAATACCTGTCTTAAACTACAATAAGCTACAATCCGTAAAACCCACCCACATTCATTAGCTTCTCGAAAATCACTCCTTGTATCCACTCTTAAACTTAATCTGTCCCCCACCAGATGTGGTAAACACATTTACGAGTTCTTTAGCAAAGTTGGTCAGCGCAGCGCAGCTAGTCTGTTCCTCCAACACATTCTCAGATGTAATAGTTTTAACAAGATGTTTTAAACTCTGTAGGGAAGACACTGACTTCTGGTAATGCCAGGATGCTCCATTTTGTTTAGAGCATACAGTCTCTGTGCCAACTCTGATCTTTCTTGGGTGTTATGCAATCTCCGGTCCCTAGTGTACAGACTTTGTAGTCTTTCCACTTGTGGAGTGTGTTCAATTTGTAGTTCGTCTTTATGATTTCTGATGATACCTCCAAACCTTCCATGATTGGAGTGTGTTCACCTTCAGCTGGTTTCTATTATTTGCAGAATATGGCATCTATAAGAACCCGAACCTTGACTCTTACTCTACGCCAACTGTCCTGAACATTAGTTCTGAGTCTCTGCATATGGTTTTAGATATCCAAGGAGTCCTAGATGAGTTTTGGAAGTACAGCCTCGTGTCTTTAATGAGCACACACTTCCCTATCTGAAAAGGATTGTGAGGTATTCTCCAATCTTAAAAAGGAACCTCTGTCCAAAGACAACGAACCACACTACTATTAGTTCAGTCGTCTAAGAGCATTTTAAATGGAGGACTGTAGTGTTTCTCATAACTATGCATATTCTAATTTTTCAAAAATAATGTAATGCACAATTTTGGCATTAAAAGATCTCATGTAATATGGCGAAGTTAATAAAAAAATTAATTTCACCAGACAGGGATAATGTTATAACTCGAACCACTAAGCACAGAATTGTTAGCAGATGTGAACCAGTGGACACCAAAATGCAGGTAAGAGGCATTCATACAAACTCAAGGTGTCATCTATTCAACAACTTGACGGGAAATGTGAGACAGTAAGGTACCTTTGGCAATGAATTAATAATGTTTTTGGCTTTGCTAAACCATTCCTTGAACTTGGGAAAAGCTAGGCAGATATCAAGGGTATGGGTGGAAGCATAGAAGATTGGAAGGTCAGGAATTCAATGTTTTTCGACAGCAAGGACCTAACTATAAACTATACAAAGAAGAACATCTTATGGGTAAGAATGGCAGACAGGCTATCTAAAGAGAGGCAGGTATCTTAATGAGTACTGATAAAGAAAAAAGTTACCTTAATGAGTTGCTTATTCTGCAGAAGCTACAAGTCCAAACTAATTGCGCAGAGCACCAAAAGCTCTAAACTGGAAGTGGTTCTCACCCTCTTGGTAGTTTGTGAAAGCTAACATCGAGAACACAACAAGGAACCTAGGCCTGCTGCATTAGGGGGAGTCTTCAGAAACCGCAACACTCCAGTACAGTCCAACCTAGCAGTGTGGAAAGGATTGGATCCCACAGAAACTTTCTAGCTGAGTCCAAAGCTGTAATTACGCTATTGAATGGGTTATTTAAGAGATTCAAGATTTGATCCATCATTTGAGAATTCTATTCCAGTAGAGACCCAACCTAGCAGTCATGTTACCAACTTCATCACTTTATGAATCTGAACTTTCTTGCAATAGCAAGTGTGTTTCTTCATCAACAGAGAAACCGTCTGCTTTCATTAGATCAAGCACAGGAGAGACTGGTTTATTGGCTGCAATATAAATTCTTAGCAACCAATGGTAAACTTCTTTAGTCAAAAGACCCGAGGCACCAAGCAACTCAACAAAATCCTCCGCTTCTTGTACATCTCTCTGAACTTTGAAATACTCTAGACAGGAAGCAATAGTAACAGGATTTGGCTTCCACCCTCGCCTTCCAAGCAAAAATGCATTCTTCAACATTTGGACTCCCTTAATCATCTGTTTATTTGATATATATCCCATTGCTATAATGTTCCAGGTACTTGGATAAGGTGATCTTCCACTATCTGCACCCTTCTGCACAGAGTTTTGAACAAGCATCTCTGCCTTCTCAAAAAGTCCCCTTTTGCAGTATGCAGAAACAAGTTGATTCAAAACCCGAAAATCATAACTGCTGTGAGACTCCCACTCCTCTAAAATCTTCTCAGCACCTTCAAGGTCATCGAGTTTCTCAAGAGATTTTATCATATGTGCATAAGATGAATTCTCTATGGTCCCTTTCGACTTGTACAAATTCCAAATTCTGTATACATCATCCTTCTTTCCTGCACTCGTATAGAAGGTCAGAAGATAGTTATATAACGAAATTGATCTATCTTTTACCCTCATTTCCTCAATTCTTTTTAGCATTTCCAAACCTTTGTCAATTAACCCTAGTTTCAGATAACCTTTTGCAGCAACAGTATAAGCGTGCCAATCAACACAAATACTTGGATCCTCCATCTGCTTGAGAATTTTTTCCATCCCTTCAATGTCAGACACAGCTATACAACTGCTCAAGCAGTTGGTGAGTGTGTACTTGTCCTGAGGAATGCCCTTTTTTACCATTTCTGCAAGCAGGACGCCTATCTTCTCTTGATGTCCTGTCTGAGCATAAAGATTTATTAACCAGTTGTATGGAAAGGGTGATGATGCAAAACCCATCATCTTCATTTCCTGCATAATGGCCTCTGCTTTATCAACAACTTTCTCCTTCACATAACAATCCAGAAGAGTCCCATATGTTTGGACAACTTTAAAATCTTTTGATATATTGCCAAAGTACTTCTCTGTATGTTCTAGGCCATGAACACGATAAATTAACTTCAACCTAACTGTTACATCATTTGATGTCAGATCAAAATACCTTCTATCTGTCATCCATTCAGAAATCTGTAATGTGTAAACAGAAAAACAAATGACAACCAGCATACCACTAAACAATAATTCAGAGTAGATATGCATTATGTACCAGCACACATGCAAAACAAACTATAAAAGGCTAAAACTGTAAACACGAGGAATTCTAAATCTAATAATTTAAGAAATAAACTCATAATAGACCTGATCAAATGCAGAATTCACAACATGAGCATGCTAATCGGGTACCACTACATCAGATGACTTGGTGAGGCCAACAGAGTCCTCACGGTGAACGATTATAATAAAATAATAAACAATGGCAAATGTATATTCAAATCAACATCAAAAAGAAAACCCTTTAGGGAGCAGTTTTCACAAGGAAGCATTCCAAGATGATTTCCCAACCAGCCAAAACTCAGGATATGGAATTGAACTCAACTCGCTCCACAAACTATTTGCATTAAAAATTGGTATCCTGACCTACTTTGGTTTCTGTCTTAAATGATGGGCAAGCTAATGAGATTATAAGGATGAAAAAAAAAATTTGTTCGATCAGCATAACTCTCCTGGACTCTCACAGTATCATGCCCAAAACGGGGGAAGCAAAAGCCTGAGAGCTTGTATATGAATCTAGAAGGAGAGTAATCTCGTATATGAATATGGATGGACAGGTAGAGCTGGTGTGATGATTACAGTTAACTGTTAGAGCTTCTTGTTGGTATGGGCTCCTCGGGAATGTTTCTGTCCTCGTAGAGTTCAAGGGGCTGACAAGAATAGTATTACCTTTATAAGTTTTAGAAAACAAAGCAATTACATAAACTTCAGTCAACAAAAATCCAAGATGTCTAATTCACACCCTACCCATTGCTAAAATTGGAGTTTACCTCTCAGTGAAAGCGGGGTAGGGCTAGAAGTTTTGAAGATACATGCATTGTTTTTTCTATTTGGTAAATCTGAATTGCATTTTGGAAGAACATAGACCGTCAGAGTCCTACTTTAAAGTCACAGACACGTATTTGGGATAGGATAGGTCATTATTTGTCATGTCACCAGCATCTCAAACCCAGTTTTATTCTTGCTGATTCATTTAAGCAAGTCAGCCTTACGATGTAACTCTTTTGTGTTTTTTTTTTTTTTTTTGATTGGCCAGCGGGGTTGTACGTGTGGAAACTTGTATCAACAATTAGATGTTGACATGTTTTGAAGCCACAACATCTCCACTTCGTGAGAGAGGTGCTACCATTGAGCCACAGGCTCATTCGAAACTCTTTTGTGTTTATTGAACCTTGAACTCTTAATCTCTCATAGTCTCATACACACTCCTCAACCAGAAGAGGAATGTTTTCAAACCTCGTTTGTCCAAAATAGGAGCTATTAAGACCGTTTTGTAGTTTATCTCTACAAGAACAGCCGTTGGCCTCCTGACATTTTCGAGGTATTTCAATATAATCTTATATTTGCAAATTTACTTTCTTCCTGCTTGTAAAACTCTTTCTAAAATCAACAAAAAGCTATCCGTTATCATTATAAAAACATATTGCTAGCAAGACTATCCAACTAGGTAACCACACCATAAGCCAACTATCATTTGTCCCACCTCATACAACAACCTGGCGAAAAACTAAGACCATCTCTAAGGATAGCAGTGAAGTTTTGCTATTCTCTTATTTGCATTTGCAATTTTGCATATATTCCAAATTGAACTGCAAAGAATCCTTTATAAAAAAAAAGAACTCCGCAGGATTTTTTTCATTTTATGCAGGATGGAGACAAAATAGGATGTAAAGTTGCTGCCACCTACATACCTGATTAGGATGAAAAGTGGAATGTGGGTAGTAAGTTGTCGGTATAATAGGCAATAAGTGAAAAAAACCCTCTTTTAACTCAAGTGTGATCCGCCTTTCCCCAGATTTTCATGAAAGGCTGTTTATGTGATCCGCCATTTTGCAATAGCGGATGAACCACCATCTGACATATTTCTATTTTCTCATTTTCTCCAAAAGACTTTCACAAATGAAAATGGAAGTAGCAAAATTGCATTATGCAAATGAGAGTATGAAATTTTTTAAATGGGTTAGAGGCTAAAATTGATGAACAGTAGCTGAATTATGAGAAATTGCAAATGGGTTGGAGATGGTCTAACTGTCTAAGGATACCTATATATGATATGATTGACCAAGACAGACACTCAAAAAATCAAATCCCTTGAAAGAAAAGGCCCGTAAATCCAAGATAGAAAAGCCACTCATTAGTTTGAAATACATTCTGCATAACATCCCTCTCATGTTTAAGTTCTGAACACTATGATGCTTTTGCTGATAAGGGTTGGAAAAAAACTTTCGTAACAACTTACCCCAACACATTGCAGCAGTATGCCACCAATAGACAATAAAATCCACAAACATGGACTCAGAGAATAGGCTTATATTAATTTTCAGCCAACACAATGCTCTTTGAAAACATCTACTCTATAAGTGATTATGGTATCTTATGTCCTTAAGGTACCATTTACACTCCCCTTGTGTTGGGCAGTAATCCAAAATAAATTACTGTGCCAAAGGTTTCCTGCTTTGCCAATCTCCAATGCATTAAGAAAACGAGGCATTTTTTGTTTTTCTAATGCACTTGAAAATCCTATTGTCGATAAAAAGGACATATTCTAGCCCGTTTAAAGCGGTAATGAGCTTTTCAACTGTGGTGGCAATTTCTATGGGATCATTATGCAGGTGCCTATACTAGTGAGAGAACTGAGATCACTTTCCTACCCTTGGAAACACCTTGATTTTCTATCCCACTACTCTATAGGAAATTTTAATGAGCGTCCCATTCATATGGCCTTTCTTACAGTCTGAACTCAGATAGGAAGACGAATTAGTATCAATGCCATAATTCAAGCATACCACTACTTGATGGAGACTAGAAAGATCTTAAGTCCTAACTCTATAAACTTGGACTCCTTCAATGCAATACCATTTCAAACCACAGAAATAGTTAGTTTTTTTGGCATTGCTGAAAGATGGAGAGGGGAAAACATAGCATCATCCACAATAAAAAATGAAACATAGCCATAAATCTCCTAGTAGACGAAGCCTTGAAACCTTCCAATGTTATCTTACCAAAAGCCTCCACTACAATAAAATAAGCTAAAAAGCCTCCACTACATTGAGGAACAAATTATGAATCAAGAATAAAAAAAATACCTAAGATAATGCTTACGCTTGCTTTAGCCGTCCAGTACTATTTTTGAAAGATATGAACACTTGACCTCAAATATTTTCCTTTTCTTGCCTTTAACTTAATTATAAAACTGATTCATTGACATAATTTGAGATTACATTAAGAAGCATTCGAAAACAAAAGGAACTAGTTAAAAACTAAATTCTTTGTGGCATCCAGAAATTGTATATTCACCTAGTCTTATGGCTTCGTGGTACTAACTTCCTATTACCAGCTCAGAAATTTCCTTCTAAACAGGTTTAGCTTTTGTAGCAAAAGGTTGCACCAGAATCTCGAGTGATATACATCTAATTGTGGAAGGATTCTTCACAAATATTTCATACTTTGCGACCCCAACAATACCATTAAAATAATTGATCAAATATTATTCATTCCAACAACATCCTACTAAACTCTGCTTATTCTCCATAAGGTTCAGTATTAGTGTACATACAAAACGTCGTGGACAAATAATTTTTCTTTTTTCCAATAATATTAACATCTCTTTTTTTCTAAATAATCAATTAAACATAGAAAAAAAATACAAATAAATGCATACTATCACATTTTAGAGTGGACAAACACATAAACAAAACAAGTAAGATAGATACACGTACTTGAAGTGCATGATGAAACCTGTTAATCTTTGTTAAGGTATGTATGTATGATACAAGTTTTGATTGGATGACAGTTTTGCCCTCGTCAACCCATTTCTGAAGAACTGGTTCAATTGAAGCTTTAGGATCATTTATGCTTAAAACCCTTTGACGAAGTGAAGGTGACAATGAACAAGAACAAGATGATTGTTTTCTTGGTGGTATTGTTGACTTCTTTAGGGTTTTTCTTCTGAACAATGAACTCAACTTCATCGAGACTCTCTTCACATTCTCTCTCTCTCTTCACACAGGTAGACCTTTTTGTTGGGCTTTTGTTCATTACTTAACTATGCCCAATGGGCCTATTTAGTATAATTCAAGCCCATATAATGATGCATGACTCAGTTTTGTTATATCTTGATGAAAAATGAAAATGAAAATGAACATGAACATTTTTTTATTGAAATTTGAAACACTATATATTGTGTTAATAATATGCACAATCAAAAGAAATCACATTAATTGTTTTGACACTGCAAATCTGCAATGCTGCGAAAACTACTATAGAATGTGGTACTGTCAATCTAGCAAGCTAGCGCTAGCTTGTCAGAAAAAGCCATTGTTAGGAGCATTGTCCGATGGCGCAACTGAGTTTGATCCAGTACTTGGTCCAGATGGCGGCACATCCATGTCTTTCGAAAGCATTGCTTTGAATGTTTCAAAGTCTCGATCGAATGACCCATGGTACTTAGTTCTTGTAGGAACATATGTTCCGTATAGTATCCGAGCTTCAGCTGAGCTAAGTACAAGACAGAGAAGCATGACAACAACTTTGAAGAAGGAGAAATAACTATTTTTCAGACAAAAATCTCTCATATTTTAGTTGGTGCACAATGTCGAGAAGCTTGAAATATTGATTTGTGTTTTTTAGTGAGTAATGCATGCATCCTTTTATAGTGATCGATGCACTAGTTATTTTGAGATGTATTATAGATGGTTCGGCTAGTTGATTCTCATGCTAGCTATTTTTACCCATTTTAAATGAAAAAAATCACTGTCAAATGAAGTGTATCATGCGTTATACCTGTAATTGGAGTAGAATTTGAACCTCTCTCAATTTGAAGTGCATATTTTATGGTCAGTGACTTTTAATTAGATAATTAACCTGCCGGCATTTTATATCACTAAGTTGACATTTAAAAGCCGGCCACTGTGGTGCTCGACTTTTTGATATTTTATATATGATCATGGAAAGACATTTTCAGGAATGCCCTTACTATTGGGCCAGTAAATGTCTTTTAGTGGGGCTGTATAATTGATTAATTGAAGCTTTTTAAGAGTCGCGCGCTAATTTGCATATTTGTTGCCACACTGAAAGATCATTGCATATGTTTTGGAAGTCCAACATGTTCGGCAGTAGATGTAGCAGCCACAGGGTCATGATTTTAAATTTAATCAAGCATGCAAACGCATGTCGCGTTCTATAAAAATGAATTGTTTGTTACCATAGTACAAAATATTGGTATCGACTAATGTATCGATCTCCAAAAAATAGATATATCGGGATATATTGGAATCTATCGGTGGATATTTTACATCGAATGTATAAAAACATATATTATCGGTTATACAAAATATATATAAAATCAAATTTGTTATACAAAATGTATAATGTATCGACTAATATATCAATTTGTTATACAAAATATATATAAAATCAAATTTGGAAGTATATTATCGTAGTATTTACCTAAAAAACATCACATCTACTAAAAATGGAATAAACAAATTATTTCCCAAAAAAAAAAAAATTGCAAAAAAATAATATTTCCAAAAAATATCGGTAAATATCAGAAAATATCGATAAATATCATAAATATCGGGAATATATCGGCCGATATTTTATAGAAACATTAAAGAATAAATATCGGGAATATATCGTATCATTTTCTTGAAAAACCGATATATATCGCGATATTTTGTACTATGTTCCTTACTTATTAAGGAGGTCTAGAAGTGATCTATCCTTCTAGGGTTTGTTACATTTGTACTGTCTTATCCAATTTTAAACCTACATCCCAATTTCACTGGTGAAGGAAGAGTGCAGATCATCAAGGTCTTCAATTATTTTCTTCATCTCCATAACAAATATTTCCATGGCAGGTGCTGGCAAATTAATTGTTACAACAGTGCCATCTTCGCCTTTGTTGTTCCTCGACAATATAAAGAAGCTAAGTTCTGTGGGAGCCAAGCCTGATGGTCCTCCATATAGCGCTTCTCCCCAACCAAAATTGATGTTCCTAAATCCCATACGTGTTATGTCAGAGACAATGTAGGTCTTCTCTACTGTCCAGTGAGGCCTACCATTTTTCACCAAGAAATCTATTGATGATCTAATGTACTCCTCAGTCACGGTATATTTAACTTTGTTGACTAAATCCAATGCGTATGATAATGGATTTTGACATAGTTCTCCGGCAGTTGACAGAGTTCCTGGTAATCCTAGAACATTACCATAGAATCCAACTGGCATAGGTGGGTTAAACTTTTGACGTACATTTACAAAGTATCCCAGACAGACCTCATCATCAGGGTTTAGACTGAGTGCAATTGTGCGACATCGCCAAAGGCATGCAATGAGTATCTCAAACCTTGAACACTTGCGAAGGTGAGGTGGAAGTTGACTTCTTAAGGTTTCCATACCTTGTTTACTGAAAAAGAAAGAGCGCTGGACTTGCACAATTTTGTTTCTAACTACTGTTTCTTTGGTGTCGTCATGCAATTCATTATACAAGTGATGTACACACGACACAGATGGTGGATCTCGTGCACTAAGAAGGTTTCGATTCCATACTGGTTGGATAGCATGCGCCACGTGCTATTTCAGCTACGGCATTCAGGAATTGCACAAGGCCAGTTGCATCAACCATTGTGTGGTTCATACGAATAACAAAGCCAAATCCACCACATAGAAATCGTGTGACCTGTGGGCAAAAGAATAATTCATCAGCAGCAGGCTCTGGTAATAAGCCTTGGTATCCTTATATAGTGGGATATTTAATAACTTTATTTGTGAGGAGGCGATAATTCACATAGCATTTTGCTAAGATTAAACTATTTAAAAAAAACTTTGGTTCAAATTAAAGAACAAGTTTCCCACTTGACCCTAAACAGTTCAGAATGATTTATGTTTGAAGATGTTGGAAAAACAGGTATAATTAATTCGAAAGATTACAATAACCAGAAGATAAGATTACTGTTAATACTTAATACATACTAGTCCTTAGGCCCGTGCAATGCACGGGCATATCTGATTGTTTTAGAGTTTTTTTTGGGTTTTATGTTGCTTTTGGTTTTTAACTTGTAATATTTTATTTAGCCCGTTTTAAAAGTCTATGATCTGGTATGATTTCATTTGGAATTATTATAAATCTTTGGTATTGAAATTGAATGATTATTATATATACATGGAAATTAAACCCAAAGTAGTTGAAGATATTCAGGAGAGTGAAATTTGCAGCACTCTCAATTCTCAAAGTCTCAATTAGAATTTGGTCTGGCTCGGTTGTTGAGGCTTCATTACTTTGGGAAACAATCTTTTCACAGCAGTTGAGCGTCTCTTAATTGGATTGTAACAGTTAACATCCTGAAAATTCAAAATATTTAGCAAACTATTATGATGATAAAAACTATTCAAAATATTATGTGACGGAGAGGTCCCCTTAGGTCCATGTAGTTAAGCCTTTCCGGAAAACAACCATACAATCCATGTCTGTGTGAATCTTGCGACCTTTTTTGATATAGTCCCATCTACAACACATTTACATACATTAGATCATAAATGAATGGAAACTGAAATTGTAGTAAATAGGTCTTACTGCTACTTGGGTCCCCTTTCATATCCCCACCATTGAAATGTATTGAAGATTATATCATCATTTTTATTGGAGTCTATTTTCTATTTTCATTTACTTTTTGTCAATGTCTACTAAGTGCAAAGAAAGGACATAGGTTATTGGTTCTCCATATTCCTGCAAAGTATACTTTTTGTCAAGTTGAGAATGTACTTGAAAATGGCCATCACAAATATGTTTGATGTGTGTCCATAATAATATCATATTAATATTATTAATGATCGTATTAATAAACTTCCATACCTGCCCATTTGACTTAGAATACTGGTGAGTTTTGATTTCTGTGTCGTCGAAAGATCTTCAACAAACATCAAATATACATGGATCAAATATAAGCATATAAACAGATATAGACTTTGAGTGAAGAGGAAGACGGAGAAGTTGTACAAACGTAGTAAATCATCTGGTGATTTCAATGTAAATCTTGGAGATATTTGTAAATCACTACTTCCACCAGATAATTATTTAATTAGCTATTTATTCAAAAAAGATTACTGGTAAACTTATTGAAGTTAAAATTGTTAAATTCAAAGAAATTCGAGTTATGGCATTTTATCAATGGTAGTTTATTACTGGTATTAGATATAGTGGTGATAATTTGTTTTACTACCTATAAAGAATTCGAGTTAGGGTTACTATGAAAATGGTTGTATTTAAAATGTGAAATTACATATTGACCTATTTTTATTTATTTTGTGTAGTTACAAAAATACCCAAAAATGAATGAATTTCTCTTCAATTAGGTTATCAATTTCAGCATAATTGAAGAGATACAGTAAAACCTCGATAAGATAATACTCGATAAATTAATTATCTCCTTTAAATAATATTTTTGGTTGGTCCCAACTTGGGCATAGGTCGATAAATTAATATTTCACTAAATTTATTAGATAATACATTTTAGAAAAATCCTTGAAGGCCCAACTAATATATAAATTAATATTTTTTTGATATATAAAAATATTTTATATTTTTTTATAATAAAAATCAATTGTTGCTTGTTTTTTCTCAAAATTGATTTTGGTTTGAATCTCGTCTCTGAATTTTTGTAGTGTGATAAGTTGATCTGTTGTTGTATTTTGTATTGCAAGAAGAAATTATTCCAATATCATTATCGAAATTAATGGTTTTGGTTCTCCATATTCTTGCAAAGTATACTTTTTGTTAAGTTGAGAATGTACTTGAAAATGGCCATCACAAATATGTTTGATGTGTGTCCACAATAATATCATATTAATATTATTAATGATCGTATTAATAAACTTGCATACCTTCCCATTTGACTTAGAATACTGGTGAGTTTTGATTTCTGTGTCGTCGAGAGATTTTCAGCAAACATCAAATATACATGGATCAAATATAAGCATATAAGCAGATATAGACTTTGAGTGAAGATGAAGATGGAGAAGTTGTACAAACGTAGTAAATCATCTGATGATTTCAATGTAAATCTTGGAGATACTTGTAAATCACTACTTCCACCAGATAATTATTTAATTAGCTATTTATTCAAAAAAGATTACTGGTAAACTTATTGAAGTTAAAATTGTTAAATTCAAAGAAATTCGAGTTATGGCATTTTATCAATGGTAGTTTATTACTGGTATTAGATATAGTGGTGATAATTTGTTTTACTACCTATAAAGAATTCGAGTTAGGGTTACTATGAAAATGGTTGTATTTAAAATGTGAAATTACATATTGACCTATTTTTATTTATTTTGTGTAGTTACAAAAATACCCAAAAATGAATGAATTTCTCTTCAATTAGGTTATCAATTTCAGCATAATTGAAGAGATACAGTAAAACCTCGATAAGATAATACTCGATAAATTAATTATCTCCTTTAAATAATATTTTTGGTTGGTCCCAACTTGGGCATAGGTCGATAAATTAATATTTCACTAAATTTATTAGATAATACATTTTAGAAAAATCCTTGAAGGCCCAACTAATATATAAATTAATATTTTTTTGATATACAAAAATATTTTATATTTTTTTATAATAAAAGTCAATTGTTGCTTGTTTTTTCTCAAAATTGATTTTGGTTTGAACCTCGTCTCTGAATTTTTGTAGTGTGATAAGTTGATCTGCTGTTGTATTTTGTATTGCAAGAAGAAATTATTCCAATATCATCGATTTTAGTGTTAATCATAAGTAACAATTGACTTATAGGTAGTAAACCAAATTATTTATAAGTAACCCCAAAAATTAATATTGTCATTATCTCATTTAATTAATAATTTTCTCTAGTCCCAAAGCTATTAATTTATCGAGGTTTTACTGTATTTTCTTCTACTTAGGATTGGGTATACTTTTAATAAAATGATTGTCCAGTTTCATCATGTTAGCCCCCAAAAAGAAAGATATACATGAAAATATATTATTTATGTAAATTAATAGTTTATTAATTAATCGATGAATTAATATCTTATTTAATTAATAATTTTCTCTAGTCCCAAGGCTATTAATTTATCGAGGTTTTACTATATTTTATTCTACTTGGGATTGGGTATATTTTAATTTTTTTACCGGACTTAATTATGCTTATGATTTGGTCCAACTGGGTACGGGCTGGACTTGATTATACTTGGTATTGGGTATATTTTTTATTTTTATTTTTGGGCTTAATTATGCCCATAATTTGGTCTAATTGGACTTGATTATATCTGTGATGGTGGTCCACTTTTGCGTAATTACAAATATACCCAAACTTAATGAAAATTATCTTCAATTAGACTATTAATTTCAATCTAATTGATAGCCTAATTGAAGAGATATTTTTTTAGGGGTATTTTCTGCTTTAATATAGTATAATAGATTTGCCTGCATATAATCATAATATATAAGGAAAGAAACAAATTGGTAACATGCACCTCTGAAAACAGAAAGTTCTGTTTTTATCAGTAGCAGATGGCATAAATTAATGTAGAAGATCATCTTCTTAACAAAAATTCTTTTTTAAGGATTGAGTGGTTCATTAAAAAGAATGATAAGAAACAGTTTAGCACAAGAAAATGTGGAAATAAAAAGGATGATATATGATTGGCAAATTGGAGAAAACTGGAAACTCTAGGATTTGTCATGAAATGAATTGTTTTTTTGAGGCGTCCATGCATTTGCTCAATTAATGCAGGCTGTGAGCTAAGCCAGACTTTTCTTATTAGTTACCTGTATCAACAATAATGGGCAACCAAGGATACTACTGGAGCCTGGGACATCATGAAGAAGGTCCTCAAAACGTGGGAAAGGTGGTTGTATCGTATCACCAGACTGATCTAGTAAACTCATATCTGCATCTGCCTCAATGAACAATACACCTTCACCAGTGCATTCAACCATAAGTTTATCTTTTGGTCCTTCACGAAGCATACCTGCAAAAGGATAGTAATAAACAAGTGCATTAGCAATGGCTTCTTTAATGACTTTTACTGGATCTTTCTTCTCCATTCTGTCCTTGTTTCGATAAAATTGTACAAGTGAAAGTTGGAACCGAAGATTCACCCCTTTTTACTGTGAATAAAGATCGTGAAATGATCTTCCAGCTTAGGGAAGGATTCTCAAAACTCTGTGTCCATCGAGAAAAGAACAGAGTTTTCCCATATTTGGACCGGAGTAACAAGGAAGACAATGCCATTGGCGATATCAAATAACTAAAGAATTAATACAGGCTTCTGTGCTTGCTTGCATCTTATCTTAGTTATTTATAGGGCGCCAGTTGACCAATCAATTACGTTTTAAGTTTTAACTACTAATTTTGTATTCGGTCCCTCTAGAAGATTGGTAATTAGCATATGGTCTAAATTTTATCGTTTATTAATAAATGGTTCTAAAAGTTACTTGACTGTTAGTCAACCCAGTTGACAAGAGAGTCTTCCATATTTTTTAATGACCAGACTACCCTTTCACGTGTCTAGCATGTGACACAACCTAAAAATCACAAACCAATTTTTTTTTTTGATAAATCCGAGCTTTATTGATAAGAGAGAACTCAGAAATACAAAAAACAAATATTCCCCACAGTGATTGAGATATTCACAATGGGATCAACTTTGAGGATCTGAAAACCAAACCCTAGAACCTAGAAACAATAAAAACCCCAAAGCTTACAAAAGCGGCAGCCGAGGATTAAATCCAAGGTCTAGTATTGTGCCACTTGTATAATACAGTAATCGAGGTTCTAAATTAGTTGCCACGTGTCAATGATTCACTAGTTGAATTACATCCAAGGTTTAATGTTTTGCAACGTGTATAATACTACAATCGAGGCTAGATTCGATAAAGATGTCCTAAAAAGGGACTAAGTGGCAAAAACCCTAAATTATCTCTATTTTTCTTACCCTAACTTAAACACATGAACCACCAACACAACCACCACCTTCAGCAACTCCATTATCAATCTTCAATGTCACTCCATCATCATCTAAATCCCATCATAAACACTTCTTTCTCTTTGTTTTTTCACTCTCAACCTTCATTATTCTCAGAATGACTTTTTTTGTTGAATACATATGTCAAGTTCAGATCTTGAGTACTAAAACATTATTGAAAAGACCATTGTTGCGCTTTTTTAAACTATTGTTGTTGAAAAGAGGAATGATCTTAGTTGCACATTAAGCATCTTTACCTTTTTTGTTGTTTATTGTATTTATCGTTCCATGTACTTGTCTTCTTCTCATCATTTCACAAGTCATTTGATCCATGCAATGCACAGATATTCTTGTCTATTGTGTAGGTTTTATGAGCCGAAATGCGAATATTGTGTTAAAGCCGGCAAAAAGTCAAGAAAAGCAAGCAAAAATGTGTTATTTGCACAAGAGAAAGAGAATTGATATTTGCACCCATAGATCTACTGAGTGCACCCCATGGTCAGACCAGTTGACTTGACTTTATGTCAAAGTGGGGCGGTCCAAATCTCAGCCCAAACCGGGTCCTATTAGAGCCCACAAGTCAGAATTTCCATTTAGGGCTTTATTTAAAGTCCAAACTTAAAAAGGCTCTACAAGGAGATCCAGAAATTTGATTTGGGCCCATGAACTATTAAACTGAAGGTCTTGGTCCAAGCTACAACTTAAGCCCAAGAGAATTAGGTTTTGCTGAAGACCTAATGCCTCTACAAGACCAACTGTAGGAGCAACAAATTTGACCTAATTTGGAAGTCTTTGCATACAAGTATTCTACTTTGTATTTTCTATATAAGAGAAGTAGTAGCTAAGGTTTAGGTAGTTTTTCATAGAGAGAGGAAAGTGAATATTTGTGAGAGAAATTTCATCTTCTTCTTCTTTGTATCAAACTCAATTCATATCAATCAAATCAAATCACTTTACTTTATGATGTTTTGTTATTTATTTATTTATTTATTCCATGGTGTCATCATCAAGGATGAGTAGCTAAATTTCCTTAGGGGGATGGTAAATGATGCAAAAGCACCATGTTTGTTCTTATTGTTCATAGTTCTTAATGCTTATGTACTTCTAATTCGCGATATGAGGTAAGTATGATTATTTGCATGTTATTGTTATCCATGTTGTTAAAATACTATTGTTAGGGTTTAGGGAGACCTAGCTTTAATGGTTTTATTTATATTGATTAAAAATGTGTAGTGAAATAGCTGAGGGGTGATTATTACATATCTGCAGTTGATATCTTTTATTGGAACCCTTTTGTAATTAAGTCAAATAGGTGAGAGGTGATGATTTAGTTATGAATAATAAGTTGAGTTAATTAAATTGAATAGCTGAGAGGTGGCGGTTTGATTAATAAGACATTCAATAGCATGCATAAGAGAATCCCGTTTTAATTGAGTGGAATAGCTGAGAGGTGACTACTTGATTATTATAGGTATTAATTATTAGTTGGAATAACCGAGAGGTGACTAACTAATTGTTATAGATTGAACATGAGGGAACAACATGTTATGTTTGCATGATTTAGTTTGTAGATACCAATTCTTCCCCATTTATCATCATAAATCTTCTTTACATCTCTACCATATTCTTAAGTTAGGGTTTATTTAATTATTGCCTTTAGGAAGTTAGAATCAATCTCAAAACTTGTTTTTTGATTCTCTTGGTGTTTCTTAACCATTGTTTTCTATTGTGTTTGAGCTAAGATCTCCCCCTCTGAGGTGGGTAGGACCCTTGCTTGTTACTTGTCTACTTTGATATCCAATTTATACAGGCACAAGAAGGAACTTCAAGTTAAAAATATAATCTTTTGATTAGAGGTTAGAGATTAACACCATTGGCCTCTATCAATGTACATATACAAATAGCTCATGGCATCATGAGTTTGCGATTTCAAACAAAATTCTAACTTTTTTCACCATTTCCAGATTCAAATCACAACAAGCAACAAGTTAACCAAAAATTGAATACCCATTACGTCAAAACATAAAATTAATTTAAAAAATGAATACACATCCCAACAGAATATCAAAATAGTAAGAGCTTTACAATCAAACTAATTCAACATGCAAGTAGCATGCTTTACTTCCAGATATTCATCTTGTGCGTACTTCTTAGAAAAGTATACTCTTAAAGGTTCTTGATTATCGATGTTAATGAAATCTAAACGCGTATTGACTAAACTTAAAGTAGTAGTTATTGGCGTTGCGACGATGCTACTTGATGTTCATTCAATAAAATCTTCAGCTGGGCTTATTAAGGTAAAGAGCTAATGGAATTGGTAACTAAACAAGCAAAAAAAGCAAAATTTGAAGTTGAACCAGATGATGAAAAGGTCATGGTTGACTTCAGTTTTAAATAACTTTCGGAACAAATTTGCTCTGAATCCAATTGATTTGAATTTGGCTAAACATCATCTTGCACAAAATTGCTCTAAATACAATTCAATTGAAATGAGTTGAAATAGATTAAGCGTCATCTTGAGATTAATGACTGTAATAAGGAGATTAAACTCTCAAATAAAGAAATACGGTTGACGATAGATTGAGATCAGAGAGAAGATAGAGGGGAGGAGAGATTACGAGGGGAATATTGGTCCAAAACACACGGAATCAGCGTGGGGGCCTTTTTTGTAAGTGACTCCCTAACTGGACCAATCGTGTATTTTTACACCTAAATAGGGTCCGTTCTTTTATTCCCTGGTTATTGTTATCCATGTTGATTAAATACAATTATTAGAGTATAGGGAGACCTAGTTTTAATGGTTGTATTAGATTAATTAGAGATATATGATGGAATAGCTGAGAGGTGATTATCATATATCTAGAAGTAATCTCTTTTATTGGACCCCTTTTGTAATCAAATTGAATAACTGAGAGGTGACAGTTTATTTATTAATTAATATGTTGAATTAATTGAATTCAATAGCTGAGAGGTGATTGTTTAATTAATGAAGCATATTCAATAACACATATAAAATAATCTCGTTTTAATTAAGTGGAATAGCTGAGAGATGACTAATTAATTGCTATAGATTGAACATGAATGAATGACATGTATGTTTGCATTATTTAGTTTGTGGATACCAATTCTTCCCCCCTATTCATCATAAGATATTCTTTCCATCTCTTTCCATATTCTATTATTATTTTAAGTATTAGTTTAATTATTTAATTACCTGTAGGAAGTAGAATTAATGTCAAAGATATTAATTGGTTCATGTGGTGTTCTTAAGTTATTGTTTTTTTATTGTGTTTGAGCTAAGAATTCCCCCTTCGAGGTGGGTACGACCATTGCTTGTTGCTTGTTACTTGTTACTTGTTCTACATTAATAATCAATATTTACATGCACAAGATGGAAAATAAACATATAAATCTATCTTTTGAATAGTGGATACACAAAAAGTCAACTATTAGTTACCATTGGTGTCATCCCAATTTGAGCATATACGTACCCAGAACAATTCCTCTTTAGTAGCCTCAGATGTTGTGGTCAAAGCTTGGACTGCAACTTCTTCTTGTGATGTATTTGCCATCCTTTTGGAAACCATTCTTGCAAGTTTGACACTAGGTTCAGATGATCCTCCTATCATTCCATCTTCAACACAAACATTCGGCAATTTTTGCTTCTTAATTATCCTTCCACCAATAAGGTATTAATTCAGGATGTAACATCCAACATCCCTCCTTTAAGTGACGATCTGTCTTACAATTATAACAATATTTCTTACTCTTGTTTGCCACCACATAATTTTTCTCTATAGAATTCCCCATAATAAATTCTGATATGTTCATTCTAAAAGGTCGATTCTCCATCTCAATGTACATGGCTTTCTTATAAGCATCATCAATGTCAACAACTGTAAATAGAAAGAGCTCTGTTCCTAAAGAATAAAATACTCCATCCTTGTTGTGGGTGCAAAAATTTGATCCACAAACTCGAGATTTGTATTGATTAATCGAAAGGTTAGAATGAAAGCGTTTTTACAGACTGAGATGAAATGGGGGTATACAATGAGACTGGACCTGATAGGATCAGGCTGCCTACGTATCCAAGGTGATGAACTTGCAATCAAGTCTCTGTTTCCACCAAGCTCTAATGGAGTTTGCTTAGTGAAAGACTCGTAGTTCAGGAGGTTGAGAACTCCTGCATTTATAGTGGACCGAAGGAGGCTGGCTCAACCGCTCCTCCGGTTTCGACTCCATGAACTCAGGCAGTTCAATTGTGAAGATGCTCCCGCAGAGATAGCGCACATGTTACTTGGCGGTTATCCCTCAGTTTGAATTCCCTTTGACCAGGGCGACTGCCGCGTGGCATTCTCTGATAGGCTCTGGTTCAACCTAGTGAAAGAACGCGAAATAGTCGTTAATTAGATCGCGCTTTTCAAAACCTTGCTTTGACTACCTAAAATGAGTATAGCTTCAAGAAAGGGTTATCGAATCCACGTCTAAGAGAGAACCAAGTTTAATGAAGAAAAGAATTTTATTTTTACTAATCTAGAGAATAAGGGGAAAATAATTTTGCAAGGTATTGGTGATTAACTACTAATAATGTAAGAAATAATTATAGGAAGCTAAATATGATGAGAATTTCAAGGGATTGAATCCACCAATTCAATTATGTAATAATATATAGATTTATCAAGATTAATCCATACATAGATACTCATTATACACTAAGATGATTCGAAATGCATAATGTGATTTGTATGACATTAAACACTCATTCTATCTACATTAGAGTCTATCAATTCTGGAAAATCAATGATACTTCTTATCCTTAAAATGTGAGGAAAGACTATAACACAATGTACAACTATTATGTTGGTGGCAAGAAAGAGTACGTTCGTCTTTCAGACCGTCACTCAATGTGTCCCCCAAATAGCTATAGCAAAGTGTATATTTCACCTACTAAAAGAATTTAAAGAACTAATAAGAAAGTAAATAAACACCATTATATGTTTCATTTCACAAATAAATCATTGCAATTACTTACCTCTTACCTTCTCTCGAAGCGCTAGATCCTTGACCTCCAGAATTACTCTAATGGATTAAAGCTTAATAAATCATATATTAACTACTACATAGAATGAAAAGGTTTCATCTCTCCCTTGAAAAGGGGAGATTAGCCTAGCATAATACTAAACTAAAATCTATTAAATGAAATGACATAAAATAAAAACTAACTAAACTAAAAGAAGAAGAAGAAAATAACTTTTATTAGAATGAGTTTTTTCTCTCAACTCTTGATGATGAATACAATAAATAGAGCTCCTTATTTATACATCCATAGGAAGCCTAAAAGGGGAAAATTGCAAAATATTACATAATATTTGATTTGATTGATAATCAAATCAATTACTAAACATTTGAGGAGAAAAATGTGAAGAATAAAATCTTTGAATGATTGTGGTCAAAGATTAATGAAAAACATATGTTGAAAATCAAATCCTTGCCACCATTGTTGCCAATTCTGTATAAAACTGCCATATATAGTGTCATCCTAGAATATGTTGGCAATCTTTCTTGGATGACTGAGTTCTCTCAATATGCTAGAATCTTAAATATCAACCTTGAAGTGATTTCATGCTCCATCTTCTATTTAGTAGTCTCACTTCACTTATCTCCTTAATAGGCCTCTCTTGGACTTAAGCTTTGTAGATAATTTACGGGCTCATTTAGATTTAATCCACTAAGATTCATTAAAGGCTTTGACCAGTTGGATCCATAACTTTGGGCTTCACACTTGACTCTTCTCTTTTTGCTCTTTTTATATCATTTTGTAGGTTTTTTCTTTGATTTATTCTTTTCTAGGTTCTTTCCTACAAAAATACAAAAATAATAGAAATTACTCTAATTCAAGTCAAAAAGTGAGTTCTAACCATAGATAAAATTTTTGAATAAATCCGAATATCCGACCCTGGAAAAATCGATATATTCCGCGAATATCCGGACCCCAATGTCGGAATTGGGAGGTTTGGCAAAACATGGTTCTCACAAAATATTTCGCGGATATTCACAAAAAATTCAAAAAATTGGGAGGTTTTCTGCTATTGTCATATTTTTCTTCTGGTTTCAATGTATAAACTTATAATTAAAAGAAAAACATACATTGCAAATTAAACACGCGACAAATCATACAAGGAAGCTAAGACGGAACTATTACACAAGGTGATAGTTTTACTCATAGGTGAAATATTCGAAAATATCGGGCGGATATTCACGAAACTTTTATTTGTTTCTAATATAAGAACTAAACACAAACAACCTCATAACAACTCAACCCATAGTTTTATTTTAATAATCAAAATAAAAGACATGCTAAGCCGAGAATGATAGACGCCCCAAGTCAAATCGATGAGCTTCGAGTCGCATACGTGTGGGGACGAACTCAGTACAGTAATATTCCCATGACATTGTTTGCTCGTACGACCTGAATTGGTCAATATGCATATCATATGCATCTTGATCCATACAATACGGAGCAATGATTCAAAGATAGGAAATCCCGAGTATTGTTGAACCAGCATTAATGTATCGGCTGACTGCACGTCTGACCCACTTGTCATTGGGGCCAACCAACTCCCTATATTAGGAAACCAAGAACCACCATAATCTGGTTGGGTTTGGTAGGATGGTACACTGGAATCATCACTTTGGGAGGTAAAAATCAAAACTTTCGTAAATTTCGTATTTTGCCGAATATTCGTAAAAATCCGATCGGCATGGGGAGATTTATATTTCGGTTATTATTCGTATGTGGTACCGCTCCGAATTCCAAAAAAAACGGCAAAATTCGTAAATATCCGCCCGATATTTTCGATTTTTTCACCTATGGTTCTAACATCATACTAATTGGGGGTAAAAACTACGTTTTTGGATACTTTTCACCTGGGTCTTCCTTTATCTTCTCCAACGGGCTAGAACATTGGATTTTGTTGGCCTGGAATCTTGTTGGACTTATCCAGTCAGTTGGGACTTGGATTTGACCAACTTTGAAAGCAAAAACTTGGGCTAGACTCCTCAGACGGGAGGCCCAATCTACATTGCATACACCCTGGCCAGGTCTTTTGGACTTCTATGATAAGCCTTTGGACGATCCTTCGTCGCTGCTGGACTTCAATGGCCCAGACCTGGCTTACTTGATTGAGACGGGCCTGGTCAATGTATGAGATCCCACGGTTCAACTTCTTATACAGTAACCGGGGCTCCACACATTGGTCGTGGACCATCCGGTCCACAGAGCGTATGTGGACCCCTTGAGACCGGGTTGGGCCCTACCCGATAGTCCAGGTTTTGCTGGCTAATGCTCAGGTGCTCCCGGTTTGGCTTCTTATACAGCCACCGATGACACCTATCGGGTATTTACTTAGGGTACACACATCGCCCTCTCTTTGTCAAGTAGTAAAAAATCTGCTTGAGAAAGATCTTCAAAATATCTTCCCCGGCTGTTGAGATTCGGAGGATTCCTTCCTTGATACGACTCTTTGATGACGATTCCAAATCCTTTGGATCAAGGAATAGGGTTTGCTTCTTCCTCTTATAAATAAGGAACCGGAGGCGTAGAAGGATATCCACTTCCTCTCCTCCGGTCTTCGTTACTATTGTGTTGCTGCTGCTTTTGCCGAAGAATGGGTGATGACCGGAACACCATCAAGAAGTACATTCTAGATATGCGGGCGAAGATGACTCTGGAGGTCGAGGACCGGGGGCGCCGTATGGAGTTGATGACGAATGTCTGTCTGGAGGACATCCGCCAAGTGCGCTTGAGCCTGTTTGCCTTGAACGGACAGCTTGTCGATAAGAGCCGGAGGCTTGAAGCTGCCATTCAACGGATCTGGGTTCTTCAGAGTGAACTGGCCACCGCATATGTTTTGTTGGAGAAACTGGGGTATCATCCGGTCAAGGAAGAAAAGAATCTTTGAAATGTTTTCCCCCGGCTTTCCGGTCTATGTAGACGAATAGTGCCCTCGAGTAAGACGAATTAATGAAAAAATTTCTTTATTCCATTTTTGTCTTTTTTCCAAATGGTGAATCACCAACTCGTTAGTCTTTTGAGGACAAAGGTGTCCTTGCGAGTGACACCAGTCCTTTGTAAAATGTCACCTTCTTAGAGTGGCTTGTGACTTCCTTTCTTCTAAGCAAAGCAGTCTCCCAAGGATCCAGCTTTCCTTCTTTCTGCGGCTTTAACAATGGCGGATTCCAGATCACCCTCCAGCGCAGTAAGTGGCAACCAGTCTGAGATCATTCGGAAACTGTCTCGTTAGGTGGTTGACCTCAGGAGAAGGATTGACGAGCTTCAGGAGGGGCAATTTCTTCATGAAGATATGCATGATACCCGGATGGCGGGTATGAAGGAGACTATGAAATACTACCAGGATAAGCTGGAGGGGAAGGTGGTCGAGCTGGCAGAGGCCAAGGAGCGAGCAGATTTCACTGTTGCTTCATCTTGGAGGGTCGAGTATGCGGGTGCCAAGATCAAGTATGATCTTCCTGACTCACCGGAGGGGTCTAGTCCAGATCCTCCGTCTCCCCCACTGATGTAACCTTGTTCCGGTCGCACTATGTAGGGGACTTGGTGCACCCCGTATCAAGCTTTTTGTAATAAAATAATATTTCCTCTTTATCACTGTCTTGACCTCCTCCGGTAGATAACCCCGGTCGTTTTCTTCTTTGCTGTAATAAGTGAGGAAACATGTGTTGGTCAACCAACCTTTGACCGTGGTGATATGGATCGGGGTCCACATGTCGCTGACATGGACCATGTGGGCCCTATCCGTATGTGCTGAATGGATACCGCTGACTGTATTAAGTAGGTCCCAACTAATTGTATTAAGTGGGCCCCATTTTATTTTCTCTGAATCCTCTTTTGTTGGCGGGAAGATGTACAACTTACAACTTCCAGAGAAAGTTTGTGACCTTTCGTTGATCGAGCCATTAACTCAATGTTATTGAATTAATGGAGAATCCATTAATGGGACTTGGAAGACCATTAGCCGGTGGACCTTGGTCTCCACTTATAAAAGAAAGAATTTGGAGAAGGGAAGGATAACTCCCTTTCACTCTCTCTTTCTCTTTCTTCTTCATTTCTTCTTCTCAGTGTCGCCGAAACCCTAGGTTCTAATCTCTTTCGATCCCAATCTTTGGGCTTCCCAATCACTACGGGAACTGGTTCGAGCCTTGCTATCGGGTGTCAGGGTGGTCGTCTGACCGCAGCATCCAGGTGCCGCGGGATTTCATAGGTAAGCACGTATCCGACCTTACTTTTATTCTTTTGCCCTCATGTTTTGCGTGCTTGCTGAGCTCCGGCTCAAGAACAGCTTTTGCCTTTGTTTGCAAGGAAACGCTAGCTCCAAGTGTCACTGCCGACGGGCGTAGGCTCTTCTGCGGCCGAAGGCAATATTGAGTGCTTCTTCGGCCTGCTTGCGGACTTGCGGGACCTGAAGTTCCCAGATCAGATCGTGGTACAATTCTGTTTCCCGGCCAGACTTGCGGCTCTGCCAGTTCCTCCACAAGTCGTGGAGGTTGACTCTAGCTCCGGTGAGGGTGCTGCCCCCGCGAAGTGCGGTTCCCAGAGATGAGGAGGAGCCTCCGGTCGAGAGTGCAGTTGTTGACCTCAGGGGGGAGATGGACAACTGGCCCGACGGGGCTGTTCCAGTTGGGGGCAACTCTCCTCCTGATGAGCTTATACCGGATGCTCCACCGGAAGTCATCCCAACTGTCGGGGATGTTCAGGTATCTGACGCTTGCTCTGTTTGTAATTCAAACCCTCCCTTGGGTCGCCGGAGGAGACCACATGTTTTCTATAGGTCTTTTGACTCCTCCGGTGACCCAAGCCTGATCTTGAGGGACAGTGGACTTCTGTTTCCACGCTGGTCCGGTGAATCAGCTACTGAAAGATTCTTTCCTGCCCTAGTGCAGGTACATGCTGAAGTGGACAACCTAGCCCAACCGGAGAGGGTGGGAGGTGTGTCCGAGGAGACCGTGGTTGCCTCCGTTGTTGAGGGAGGTGACCCAATTGTAGTTTTGGGGGGTCCACCGGATGAAGTGGACGCCCCCAGTGAGGTAGATTCTGGTGTTGAGGCCTCGATGGAGGTAAGAACTTCTCAGCCTCCTGTTGTTGAAATTGTTTCTGTTCAGACCCATGCCCCGGTTGATAGTAACTTGGTAGTAGACTAGTAAGTCAATGATTGTTACACTGGTAAAGAAGACTTTAGTTCTAGTAAGTTTTCAATATAAACTCTCCAGATTGTTACACTGGTAAAGAAGACTTATTCAAACTTTCTATGTGGCAGGAATTGTTTCAAACTTTCAAACCTTGTAGTGGGTAGAGATACGTAGCTTGCATTAATGGAAATGAGAGGGAAATGAAGGACTGGGGTGTAGATAGGCTGATTATCTGACAAGGAAGCAGGTGTTGCAAATGGGGTGAGTAGAGTTGCTGAAGATCTCGGCTGGTATATGAGTCTGGGTCTGTATGTACTGAAGGGTGTCTCTATGGACGTACTGAGCCATGTGTGGGCAACAGTCATAGACAAGTCTTACTAGTGTCTGTACTGTAGGTGTTTGATGGTATCTGAACCTGAGGATGTTAGATAACTTATATTACTTGGAGATAAAGAATATATGGCACCGGTTTGTGTACTTTTTTGTAAAAGGACAGTTAAAAATTCATGATCTTCTGCTTTAAAGAACCCCTCAAAATTATAAATTTATAACTTAGCTTTAGCAAAGTGGAAGTGCTAAAACATGCTTTAGCAAAGTGGAACTGCAACTGCTTAAACATAAATGGTAATTTCCCAAATAAGCACAGTTTTATGTTGTTTCTTCTCAAATAAGCACACTTGAGGGTAATCTTCCCAAACAAGCATAAGTTTGACTTTGAATTTTGTGTTTTTGTCATTTAGCTTATTTTCTTTCCTATTATACCCTTTAGCCTATAATCATTACTTTTAATAAGTTTTCAGTAGATGTAACATCTTAGATAACGACATGATAACATATTACAACCATTGGATCATGATAACAAGATATAACTGTTGGATATAATTTATTAATTGCTATCCTCCACAAGTAGATGTTGTTTCCTCTACAATTTAAAATTTTAAAAACATATCTGCTGCACTAAACAACAGCCACGACAACAGCCACGTCAACGCCACGTGTCACTAATCGTTTGGGTTTTAAATGGGCGGGATAATCGAGCAGGAACAGGTAAAGGTTATCAAACTAGGGTTTTTAGATCTCATTACACCGTTTCAGAATCCCTAACCACCTCACTTTCTTCTCCTTTTAAATACCCATTCATCTTCCATTAAACTGCTCACAACCCTTCATAATTTCTCTCCCATCTTCCAATTTCTACACAATCATCTTCCATCCAATTTCTACATCTTTATCTACCATTCTTCTCAATTTTTCACAAATTCAAACCATGCCGAAGAAAAAGGTTGAAGGTGGTGAACGGAATAGAAAATTTAGCATCACTGTGAGATGTTCAATATCTAAGTTTGATGCCCACTATCTAAACCCAAAAGAACCCCCCCCCCCCCCCCCAATGAGTTAGAATCTTTTAAAAATTTCCCCTTTGGGCATTTTTTGAATTTGGAGGGAGAACAAAAAATCTGCATGATAACTTCTATAGTTACAGAAATTATTTCAATAAGGGTTGGTCGATTGAAGTATTCAATTGGGGGTAGAGTGCTTGAGTTCAAAATGACAAATTTTACTTTAATTTTGGGGCCTTTGAAATTTGGGCATTTACTGTTGATTTTGTTGTTAGGAAGCAAAATGAGTATAGTGCATTCAGATCCAAATACTTCCAGACTACAAAAACCAAGTTCACCATGTGAAAGCAAAGGCAGTTCTCATCCCATTACAGGTATATTTCATACTTTCCTCCATATACCCCTACATGTCATACATTATCCCCCATTTTATCCTTTCTATTTTTCACTAGTGATATGTATATGTGTGTTATTTGTAAGTGAATGATAACCACTGGATTCTATTTTCATTCAATTTTAATGAGAAAATTGTTAGAATTTATGATTCTTTGGGAATGACAAGGGGTACATCTGAATTGACAAACATGGAAAAGTTTTTGCCATATGTTGTTTTTGTTGCTGATCCATCATAGGTTCAACTCAAACTGGATATGAAATGGAAGCGTGAGTATGTTAAGTGTGTTGAACAACCAGATAGTTGTAGTTGCGGATTATTCCTTCTTGCCTTCGTAGAATGCATGCTTCGAGGAATACCACCTCAGTTCGATGCAGATCCTCTTCAGATGCGCTATCGTATTGCTAGAGACCTAATTGATATAGGGGAATCGCCCTCTTCCAAAAACAAGAGCAAAGTTTAGTTATTTGGTTGTTTGAAGACATGTTTTATTTCGTTGTTTGTGAACCTATATTAATGGTTGTGAATGATTGTCGTTGTTCTTGTTAATTTATGTTTGATTTGGTTGTTTGTGAACCTATATTGTTCTTGTTCTTTATGTCTAAATTGTAGAGGATAAGAAAACATATTTCAGCCGATATTTAGTAACAACATTGCGAATAACACTGAAATGCACGACAGACAATCTAGCCACAACTCCTAACACAAGAAGATAACACTGAAGTGTCACTGATAACACATACGATAAAAAGAGTGTTTGCATGTCAAAAACATATTGGATAACAATGAGATTTTAAGCCCCTACCTTCATATAACATGGAAATCAATACAATATAAACACAACAGATAATAGGCTATATCTAGAGGATAGGATCAAGTATGTGGAAGATATATCTCCAAAAAACATTACAAAACCCCTTTCAGTACTTAGATTGTAGCTGGGAGAGGGCTTAGAGGTGGCCCTTCACCAAATAGGGTGTGACTAAATAGTTGATAGTCATCTACACATTCAAGACATGTTGATTTGTTGTGACCTCTGACTCTACACATTGAACATCGCCTACTCTGGACAGAGACACCCTCAGCTTTACCTCTCTTCCTGGCTGTTTTAGCCTTTGAAATTTTTAGTGGTGGAAGAATTCTTCTTCTTTGCAGCCCTGCCTTGAAATTTTCAGTCTCTGACTTTATCATAACTGGTGTTAAATGATCAACCAACCAAATAGAAATCACCATTGCAGCTGAATTGGTAATGTATGCAATCATTGCCATATAATGATCTTCGCATTCAACCCTAGTTAGATTATTATTGATTACAGCTCGCAGTGACCAAGTTGTTCTTGGTGCCTTACATAAGGATTCAACCAATTCCAAGAAGTCTCCATAGGATGTCTTGTTATTAGGGATCCTTATTTTTGACTCACCATGTACATATGCAATCTCAACTCTTTCAACTGTAACAACCAATTGCCCACCATATTGGAATATGATATTAAAGGTGTTCTCTGCATAACATCAATTAAAAGGGGTTTAATATCACATCTCTATAAACAAGTGTACTGACGTTATTTGCTACAATATCAGTATTTACGGCTACAATTGAAAGTTTATCATCTAGAAATTTAAGAATGTATGTCAAAGTAATAATCAGTACCACATGATAAACCCCACTTTTAGATCTTATAATCATTAGAGAAAAAACTTCAAAACCCCCATCAAAACAGAGACAAAGACCACTAGACACTAGTGATTTAAAGCTTGAAAACCACATACTAGAAACCCATAAACCAAATTTTGGGGTTTTCATACCCCCAACCCAACAATCAACTAGGGTTGAAACCCCACCCACAATTGAATACTTGCATTTAAGCTGGTGGGTGTGTGTGAATACTTTAATGCCACTGAAATTGAAACCCTAAAAAAGACAACTTTAATACCAATGATTGGTATTGATGCCACTGAAATCAAAACCTCATTATCATTATACATGAATATTAAAACCTTTAAACCCTAAAATTTACTAGGAATCTGAAAAACGTTCATAACTTGTTTGCCCTTATTGCTTCCTTTTTTTCTCATGATGAAAGAATGGCCGATGAAAACCCCAACGCCCAAAAAATAAATCGAAGTTTTACGACAAAGAGAATGTGATATGATGAAAAGAGTTTAAGGTTTTATCTCTTTGTTCATTCTCTGTGATGAACAAAGAAGATGAAGATGAACTGAGAAAAGTTTGCTTTAATTCTCTCTTAAGGTAAGATAGCTATTTTTGTCTTTTATGAATGGAGGATAGAGCAATGTAATGTGGAGGATTGCTAATGCAGGTTTTTGTGTTATTTCATCCAACGGTAACAATCAAAGATGTTTTTTCATTTAAAGGTGGGGGTTTACTTTGCTGAATTTAATGATGAAAGAGAAAATAAATCAAACAAAAGATATGATGTTGATGGCTTAAAGTTGTCATAAGGGTAGAAATGTCCAATTAATTATTCAAAGTCAAACTTGTGCTTGTTTGGGAAGATTACCCTCAAGTGTGCTTATTTGGGAAGAAACAGCATAAAGCTGTGCTTATTCGGGAAATTACCCAAACATAAATGTGTTGGTATTATGTGGATTGCTATCTTATACGGAGAATTTCAACTGATATCATCTTGGACCAGTCAACAGCCATTAAGGGACTGTGGTTGAAAATGAAGCCATATGAAAACTGACAATTTACGCACTTACATGGATTCCTAAACTAGGGTTTTGAGCTACACCACTAATTGTCAATTGGTTTGAACTGAACCCACCCAATCAGTTCAATCTGGTATAATCGCTAAGTTTTAGCATCTCAGAACCCTATTAAGCAGAAGAGGAAGAACATGATGGTGACTCGTTAAGGTATTTAATTTGAAATACCAAACCACTTTAGGCCTGCCAAATCATGATGTGAAAACGATACCAGTGATTAACACACTGAACAAAAGCATCTGTGTTGTTCAGTCCTCTCTTGGTAGCCAAACTGCACATGCATCTGTTGTGCTACTTGGAGTTGGGAGTCGTCTCATTAAAAGGATTTGTTGTAGATATAGCTTTAGGAGAGGACAGAGTTAGGTGATAGGCAGTCAAAAATTATATATTCTTCTGTAAAAATAAAACGCAACACGTCAGCCATATCTCAGTAATAACTGCATTTCAAACAAAAAGTAGTAACTACCGGCTTTCTCAATTCTCACTAATGTGGTGGCATATATGAAACAGACTGTTATAAACATCAAACAACCTGATCTGATCACCGAGCTAATCCTTGTTCTTACCAAAGAAAGCTTAGAAGCGCACATAAACTGGAGTCCCTCTCTCTTTGGTGTTAAAAACGGTCTATGATCCAGAGGCTGGCAACACAAACACATCGACTTAGACTGTTGGGACCGATAGTCCTGATTGCCGTTTGTCCAGACTTGATGTGTGTGGTGGGCCAAAGAGACTCACACAGTCACGCTACAGACCTAATGTGGGTTTCTAGCTAAACAAGTTAGAGGGCCTGTGGGAGACTTGACAATTGCAAAGGATGAGTATAATTGCTCTAAACTAGGATAAAAACAGCTGGAGCTGAAGTGGTTGAATCAACCAATTAAGCCTCCACTAATCTCCACTTTGTCATTAGGTCAAATATTTTACCAAAAAAAAAAAAAGGTCTCAAGACATCCAAGCAATTGCACCAGTTTTATTCCTGCAAAAATCATATAAACCTGAAAAACATACTACCTACAACTGTTTGAATGAGAGTCCACCAACCATCAAATTAAAGCACACTCCCACCAAGATTACAAATTTAAGCCCTGATGTAGTTTCACACAAAAAAAAAGTTTCTATATTGCATGCAAGAAACAGAATGCAACCAAAGTATTTAGTCATATTCTCTCAACCCCAAATTTGAAGTTGAATAAGGACAACAACAGAACATAAGAGGGAGAAGAATGTGTACCAAAATTGGTGTGGATTGTCGTGAAATCAGCGCGAATGGAGTTCTAGTATTCATTTTTCTCTACCGACTAAGAATCGATCATCAATGATCAAATTCCTTCTCCTTGAGTTCCCTCGCTGGTCACTGTAGAATAGTTATACTGGTGTACCTACAACATGTTGACAGTTTTCCATATTTGACGGCATTTTTGTATAGGGCAAGGTAGTCACCACGTTATCATAATTCGTAAACCACTGGGCACATTTCAACTGGGTCTGTGAGCTGTCAGATCAGGTATACCACTGGGTTAAACCCTGAAGCAGCAGCTCTTCTTCACTTTGCTGTTCATTGTGAACTTTTTATGCAGTTGTCACAAGGAGAAGGGCCATGCATACAACCATTTCGATCAAAAGACTCTCCGAAGTGCATGAGAAGAGTTTGCCTTCGACAGTCAGCCTGAAATTAACCAAATATACAATTAAAAGAACACTTATCGATAGAAGTATATGGCATTCTGGTTCAAATGAAAAATGGGGAAGTAAAGTGGTCGAAGGCTTAAAGCTAGGGATGCCTTTTGGTATTTCTAAGTGAAGTTAGGTTGAATCCGAAGGATTTCCTGGACGTTTGTTGAAGATATATTAATATATATCAACATACACATGCAATTATGAAATGAGAGATTGATGGAGTCAATGAGAATAAAATGTATTTCGGTATTCAATTTATGTTACGGTCATGCAGAACCAGGAAAATGGCCTAAGGGAAGATAGAGAGGAAACTGAATACCTTTAGTTCACAATACTGCTGCATTTTACGTGCTTGATCCATACCAGTTTTGAAGCTTCGACTTTTACATCCTTGTCCACTGCGTAACATACACACAACCCGACTGAAGTCTTTCTTCTGATAGAAAACGATGCATACAGCCGGAAGACTATCTCTGCCTGCTCTACCTGATTCTTGGTAATAGCTTTCGATTGACTTGGACAAGGTGTTGTGGATGACAAAACGCTGAAAACGTTATCAAACGGTAATAAGTATAAACATTAGAATCACACCTCATTAAGATTACAGCTTAGAAGTGAGTAATATTATTGGTCAACCAAACAGCTCATATAGTTATTACTCACAACATCAGATTTGTCTATTCCCATTCCAAACGCAATCGTAGCACATACAACATGCACCTCTCCTGTGTGCCATTTCTTTTGAACTGCAACTCTTTGTCGAGCAGATAAACCAGCATGGTAATATGATGTCTTTAACTTACATTTCTCTTTCAAATAAGTGGAGACTTCCACACATTCGCTTTTCGAAAGACAGTAAACAATTCCACACATATTGTGAAAACGGTCTTTGATTAGCTGACCAAGCTGCTTTAATGGATCCTTGGTTTTTTCTGTTACTTCATACTTCAAATTTGGTCTATCAAAGCTTGTCTCAAGAACTAGAGCATGGGGAATCCTTAAAGCACTTAAAATGTCCTGCAACAAATGGGAAAAACTTAAGAAAATTTAATGTGGCACATAGAACGCACACGTTAGTCTGTGCAGATAACATTACTACCTTCCGAACTGACTGCGTAGCGGTTGCAGTTAATGCCATCACTGGAATATCGGGGAAATTCTGTTTTAGACATCCTAATGCTCGATAGTCTGGACGAAAATCATGACCCCATTGACTAGAAGACATAAAAGATCGTTTGAGGATGCTTACATAATATAAGGTCATGCCAGGTTACCTAATAAAAATGTATACAACAGAATGTAATCTTGGGAATTATTTTTGTCATTCAACAATATTCTTTATACAGTGTGCTCTGTCCGTCTCACGACTCAGAATACCTAGGGCATCTGTAGTTCTGTACACGGCATACATCGGGACTAATTACCGGGATCCTCATATTCTGAAATAATGAGGAGCAGATTTGCAAGAGAGTTGACAGCGGTATATTTATTAACTCAAGCATGGTTGAAAGCATAGAAAAAACAACTGTTATCGAGAAATACCCAAGGGTGAAAACCAGTACTTTCGAAAATCCCAACAGTATGCTTGGTGGAAAGAACACAAATTTTCTTAAGAAATTTCAACAACTGTCAATCCCGCTTTTTTAGATTGATAATAGTTTTGAAATTCCTTTACACATTGATACCAGTTGGCTCCAAACCCAGTAAATATAGCAAAATTCAGCAGAATATCAACACAGTTTTTCCACGGTCGATCAAATGTGTCTGATCGATCCAAATTCAATCATATTATTCAAGAAGTGGTCAAATAGACCAATGGGTACGTGAATGCATCAGTGATCTTATCTTACAAATGCTATAGAAAAAAAAAAAAACTAACCCAATAAATCAGCAGTGTTTCATTACATACAGCAAGATCATACCTTACACAATGCGCTTCATCAATGACAAATCCCCCAAGCTTTCCCTGTCATCAATAACATTTAGAGTTTAGACCACCTCTACAAGCACGAATGCCAAAACCGCAAAACTTATAATAGCAAAATGGAGATCATCTACATTCAGTTATGAACTAAGGAACTCACCCTCTGATACAAGGACCTTAGGATTTCCATAAATGATTGGTTTCCTGCAATTCTTTCAGGAGTAACATAAAGGAGCTTGCATGATGGTTCATGTTTCCTAGGGTATAGGACAAATCAGTAATAATGGTTAGGATAGCTACGTGTGAAAGAGTAATTAGGCAACGTACATATGCTTCAGGCAATTGATAAGAAACATCAAAAAGATTCCCATTTATATTTTTATTGTATCCTCAAGAAGAATTTCATTGAGGAAAACAGAATAAATAACTAAAGAAATAACCTTGCCTCAGCTCTCGAAAGACTGATGCTGCCTGAGAAGTCGTTTGTTGAGAATTTAAAAAAGTTGCGGGTATTCCAAACTTGACATTCAGTGCAATGATCTGATCTTGAATAAGAGAGAGAAGGGGGCTTACAACGACTGTCACACCTGGATGCAGAGTTGCTGGGAGCTGCGTATAAAAAAAAACATATAACATTATAGCACAGTGTATAAAAACAAATGAACCAGTACTCAATAAAATTTTCCAAACTTGGTTTATCTTCATCGATGTTTTGACACAAATCTCTGAGGTACTTATAAGTTATAACATTAAGGACAATAATCCTTTTAAAAAACAGGAGTTTTGAACTATAATGATTCTAATAATAACAGGAATAAACATCTCTAATAATTAACAGAAATTAGGCAAATTATTCTAGTGATACGCAATTAGGAATGCAAGTACAATTTGAAAAAGTGTTTGTCTTGGTCGGATCATCTTTAGTGGCCAATCAAGGAATTGGGTATCTCAGGTCTTGTCAATGTGAGCTCCAAGCTTACAGCTTCCAAATTTTATGCTTTTTGTTGAGCTAATTAATCTTTATAAACATGGTAAATTGTGTGTTTATGTATGCTTAATGTGTGTATGTAAGCATGTAGATATTATGTATGTACATATGTTATGTATCTTGTAACTTGACAGATTATCAGGTTATGGATAAACAATATAACTATCATCGCATTTACAACAGAATATTATATACCTCACCACATTTGCAATAAAAAATACATCTTTCCTCTTCCAATATATAACCAGTAAACAAGAGAAGGTGACTTACTTGGTAGCATAGACTTTTTCCACCTCCTGTTGGCATAAGAATGAAGCAATCTTTCCTTTTCACAACTGCTTTACAAGCCTGATGCTGCAGAGTTCGAAATGTTCTATTACCAAATATGACAACATTTGCCAATTCCATATCGTCCAATGCCTGTAAATCTTCATATCCTAGAGTTTCGTGTTCATGATTCAATATTTCAGGGGATATCCTCTTGTTGGATTTTGTCGATTTGGAGTTTTGAATGATGCTGCTTTTACATGCCTACAAGGTACTAAAACATTTTAGTACGAAAAGTGAATAATAAAAAGAAATAGAGCTTCCAAATATGGAATCAAATTGTTACAAGATAGACTTAATAGATTGATAGGTGTCCTAACTTGATAGAATAATAAAGTTTTGCAATCAAGTCATTTCTACATGCACATATGAGGTGATAGTGTTTTTTGTTCCCATTGGCTAAAGCACTGAGGGGATATAATTCTCAGCCAAATTGGAATTCCATATTGCGTTTTTAGACTGAATTAAGATAGCCATAGTATTAATGTGTAATCTCAGAGAGAAAATATTATTAGTTTGGTTTCCCTCTTTTCCTTTTCAATAGGGAGTACTTTTGTCAAAATTTGTCCTCTAAGCAATGTTACCAAAAGAAGATTTGGACACAGAATTTATCACAATGTTAACGATCAAGTTTTAAGTTTTATTGCAGTACTCTCAAATAAATTAATCTAATAACAAAGTCACAAAAAATCAGACCAGCACACAACTGCAACCACATTATTCGATTGTAAACTGCCAGCACATTCAAAATGAGGAAACATAACTTGACTATATCTATATAAAAATTACTTACAGTCGATCTTGAGGAATGTTTACTCGCACTGTCTACAGACATGTTGCTGTCCTGTCTATCAAGACAATCAAAGGGGCTAAATCCATTCTCCATTTTGTTTGGGGTATTAAAATCTGAATCAAAATCATCATCGCTAGACATATCACCCTTCATCAAATTCTCCTGATTCTGAAGGTCTTGATAATCTTCATTAATAACATCGAAATTATCCTCATTTGTAATCTCACAATCATCTGAAGGTTCTTTCTTAAACATATTACATAAAGTACCACAAGCTTCAGCTTCCATGGCTTGTAAATCATCCCAATCTTCACTATCTTGCATATTATCAGCCAATGTAGCAAGATAATCATCTCCACAATGCTCCACACTAACAAATTCTTTTCCATCTTCACCTAAACCCCACCAAAAAAAAAAAAATTAAAATTTAACCTAATTTACAATCAGTTTTACAGTAAAATTCCAAACAATTTGTTCACATTTATTGAATTTTTTTGCAACATTTATCAAGTGAGATTCTAAACAAAAACAATCAAAAAGATCATAACTTTGCTTACCATAGAGTTGAATCAAGCGATCCAAGCAGTTTGTAGCAGTTTCTTCATCAAACCCAAACTCCAATGCTAAGTTCAACAGCCGACCTTTCTCTACCTCCAACGACATCTCTATCTCTCTATCTATCTCCCGCTCTCTTTTGTACTGGGCGAATTGGACTAAGGACAAGATTCTAATACGATTAAGTGATCAGGAAAGGCCCAATTTTAGCATTAGTATGCAGGACATAGGCTGCCCAAATAAATGGCCCAAGAATTTATTCTTGTTTAGTTTGGCCAAAAGGACGAACTTTGAAGAATGGTTATTAAAAGGATATACGCACGTTAATAATTTATCAGAAGGATAAATTTAGATTTTGACTTTGTCAAAAGGACAAACGTCTATGATTAGACGTGTAATCATATAGTCACACTTTTTAACAGTTTTATTTTTACCTTCGTATACATGTGATTGTCATTATGATTATAAACGTACTTGTGATCATAAAATGTTTATATGTGATTTAGGACTATGGTCATAACAAATAATTTTTTTATAATCTTTATTAAGAAGGAGAAAATCCTAAACTGTTAAATAAAAGTACATTAGAAATAAAAGGTGGGGGTGTTAACCACCAAAATGAAGACCATAGAGGGCATAAAACTGTTGAGTCCTTCAGAAAATGTCGGTTTATGTATCGTAATCATCTTACGTTGCGAATTTGCGAACACCGCCATAGCATCAACAACACCATTAACTAATTCGCCGCCATAGCATCAACAACACCATTAGCTTCCCTATAATTCCAAAAGATTTTGAACATAGAAATTTTTTGTAACAATTGTAGTAAATCCTCTTTCGGGTCTAGTAAATTCCACAGCACTTTGGAATAATTTTTGAGCGAAGAAAATAACACCCAATGAATCCACTTGAATGTGAACCTTAGAAAAAATTATAGCAATATCAGCTTCAAGACCAAGCCTTAGTCCAGTGAACTCTGCCAAAATGTAGAGGTTTCCAACAGAGGTTGAGCTATTCCCATGATGAATTGACCATTGTAATCTCTAATAACAGCAATAGCACCACCTGTGCCATTAGATTCAGCAGCAGAATCATCATAATTAATTTTAAACCAGTTAGTAGGAGGAATCCATTTCACATCTTTACGAGGTGATGAGTGGCCGGGGGTGAGATACACACAAATCATTCGCAGTAGGCTTGGAGAGCATAATATTCATCGCTCTTCTAGCTGCATGAAAAGCCTGGTGAGGGTTTAAACAAACATTTTCAAAAAGCTTTTTGTTATGAACAATCCAAATTTGCGAAAGTATCATTGCATAAAAATAGGGATAAAATCATCTTTTTCCCTAGTGTGAAGAGAAGACACTATAGAAAGGAGAAACATCTTCATAAAAGATTGATCAACATGTTCAACTTGATCAGCCAAGTCAGTAGTAAACCATAACGCTTTAGAGAATTCACATATAAAGGAAAAGGTGAATTAAAAATTCTAAAGAAGAATCGCATAAAGGGCACCCATTAGGCAACTGCATGCCTCGATCATTAAGAAGATCTCTAGTAGGAACCACTTCATGAGAAAGTTGCCCTACATTTATATGGGATATTAATTTTCCATAGATTTTTGAACCAAGATTGAGAAGAAATATACTCTACTGAAATCTAGTGTAATATGGCTCTAGAAGCTGATTTAATTAAATAATTATCATTTTTGCCGAGAGACTATACCAGTGAATCTGGTTTAGAAAACACAAATAAAGGAATACACAAAATATTAGGCACTAAAGGATTAGGCCAGCGAGATTTCACATTGTCTACTATCCAACATCTAGTAACAAGGTCGATGAAATCAGCTACTCTATCAAAAGTATAGTCTGGAGGCATAAGGGGTGTACGGGTATAGTAATGGACAAAGGGTCACCAGGGATCCAGGGGTCTTTCCATGCATTTACGCTAAAGTTATCCCCAAATTTCCAACGAATGCCAAGCTTCATTAAAGATCTAAGGCCAATAAGTGATTTCTGTTGGGTTTTTTTGTGAAAACAAAGGACCAAGGGAAGATTTCTGTTCAGGAACGTACGTATGCAGTTAGGGCGTACGTACGTTCAGCATCACAGATAACTTGTGGATCAAAGAACGTACGAACGTGTATTTGACGTACGTACGTTGATGGTATAGTTCAGGAACGTACGTACATAGTTAGGGCGTACGTACGTCCCGTATCACAGAAAACTTCTTCGTGGTTTGACGTACGAACGTTCGTTAGACGTACGTACGTCCTCCTTTGCTTTTGTGCTATATGGGCATGTTCAAGCCCAATTCGTGGTCTATTGTAAGGCTATGTTATAAAACCAAATAGAAGTGGAAAAAACCTAAGTTTTCTAGGAGAGAGATTGTGAGAAGCCATTAGAGAGTTTGAGAACTTTTGTGAGGAAGAAGACTTCGGTTTTCTTTGTGAAGGCTTGTACAATTATCTCGATAAGAAAAGCATCATCCTTTCTCCCCGTGGACGTAGGCATATTGCCGAACCACGTATATCTTGTGTCTTGTGTGGTTGCTTGTTTGATTTTGTCGTTTTGTTTTACTTTCATACATTAGTTCAATCATGTTATTTGTGCATTAGTTTCTGCTGCGCACAACAAGTGGTATCAGAGCTTCGGTTAGATCTTGAGCGTCTTGAAGGTGTTTGAAGAAATTCCGCAGTGAGTTTCTTAATTGTGTTTCAAGTCCAAGGTTCTACCTTTTAGGGTTGCATAGAAGGTGTTTGTTGAAATTCCGGTGTGAATTTCAGATTTGTTTACCTTCGTTTGGTGATTGTTTAGTGCATGAAAGTTGGTGGAAAGATGGCAAAAGAATTGAATTCGAAGGATTCGAAAGGGGAAATCAAGACAATGGTTTTCCATCAAGCAAAGATTGATGTAGAGAAGTTTACCGGCACCAATAACTTTGGTATGTGGAGGTGTGAGGTAATGGATGCTCTATGTCAACAAGACCTAGAAGATGTTCTGGAGGATAAGCCAGAAGGTGTGGAAGAGAAGGATTGGAAGAAGATGAACAAACGAGCTTGTGGAATCATAAGATCGTGTTTGGCTCAAGACATTAAATACCTTGTGATGAATGATGCTTCTGCAAAGGAGATGTGGCGAAAATTGGGGGAGAAGTACATGACAAAGACTATCCACAATAAAAACTATCTACTTCGAAAGTTTTATCGAATAGATATGAGAAGAGGTATTTCAATGGCGGAGCATCTTAATGATTTTACCAAGGTAATTGCCGACTTGGTGAATCTTGGAGCAGATGTAAGTGATGAAAGCAAGGCAGTGTGTCTCCTCAATTCGTTACCGGACGATTATGAACACTTGGCTATCACACTTACATATGGAAAAGACAAACTGGTGTATAGTGAGATTTCTGCAGCATTGTTAAATCATGCGTGTATGAAGAAGGACAAAGAAGAGTCCAAAAGCTCAACACCAGAGGTCTTAGTGGCAAGGGGAAGCTACAATAGTAGGGGTGAGTCTCGTAGGGAGCCAAAGAGGGGGTTTCTAACAAAAGATGAATGTTCCTTTTGTCATGAGAAAGGGCATTGGAAGAAAGATTGTCTTCAAGCCAAGGCAAAGGACAAGAAGAATAACTCTGAGGTAAATATTGCACATATTAATAGAGATGAAGATGATGGTTCTGATTATTCTTTATGTGTTTCATCTATCGATTGTTCCACTAGTGCTAAAGAGTGGATATTAGATTCGGCTGGTACTTATCATGTGTGTCCCATAAGGGAATGGTTTTCTAGCTTTAAAAGGTTAGATAATGGTGTAGTAGTGATGGGGAATGATCAACCTTGTCATGTATTGGGGATAGGTACTATTCGATTGAAGATGTTTGATGGAAAAATAAGAGAGCTGAGGAATGTAAGATATGTTCCTGATTTGAAAAAGAACCTTATGTCACTTGGTACTTTAGAAGCTAAAGGTTACAAGGTAGTAGCTCAGAATGGTGTTCTAAAGGTTATAGTTGGTGCAATGATATTACTAAAGGGTATTCGACGAAGTAACTTGTACGTCTTGCAGGGTAGTACAGTTACATGTGATGTGGCCATGTCAGAAGCTAGAATTAAGTGTGCTAGAGAGACTACCAAATTGTGGAATATGCGGTTGACGCATAAATGTGAAAAATCTTTGCAGGCAATGACGGAGCAAAGGTTTTGTATGGGTGCTATCGCCTGCAAGTTAGAGTTCGGTGAGCATTGTGATCTGGGCAAGCAGACAAGAGCAAAGTTTGGCACAACTATCCATTGTATGAGTGGAGTTCTTGATTATGTTCACATGAATGTCTAGAGACCTACCAAGTACACAGCTTGGAGAGGTAAGTCTTATTTTGTGTCTTTAGTTGATGAGTTTTCTAGGCGTGCGTGGGTGTACATCATGAAGCATAAGGATGAAGTCCTAGAAATATTGAAGTGGAAGAAGCTAGTTGAGGCCCAAATTGACACAAAGATCATGGTATTGTGCTTAGATAATAGCATAGAGTACAAAGATGATCCGGTCTTGCAAGTATTTCAGACTGAGGGTATTGAGCGTCACTTCACTGTGAGAAAGACATTGCAACAGAATAGGGTTGCAGAACACATGTTGTCTATGGCTGGATTAGGCAAAGTGTTTCAGGTTGAGACATGTCATCTTATTAACAGGTTGCCTTTGATTGTGATAAGTGGTAAAACTCTTATGGAGTTTTCTATGTTGAAGCCTGAGAGTTCTCAGCAGGTGGAGAACAAGACCAAAGGGGTTTTGCAGTGGGTGGAGATTTGCATATCTCCATATGTTCCAGTGGGTTCTATATCTAATGTGGAAACTCTTGTAAGGGTTTTGGGTGTTTCAAATTCTGATGACATGACAGATGATGAGACGGTTGAAGATGCAGAAAATGGTGATCCTATTGATGAGGGTCCAATTGCAACTAGATTACCTAAGAAGGAAGAAAAATCTCCAGGTAAAGATGTGCACTTGAAGGTAAACGTTTGCATCCTTATGGCCTTGGTAGTGCGATCTGATTTTGTATGAGCTCTGTTTGATGTGAAAACGGTTGTTTTACATGGTGAGGTAGATGAGGAGATCTATATGTCTCAGCCTAGTGGTTTTGGAGTTGCAAAGTATGATGAGTTGGTGTGTTTCAAACCATATATTTCACGAGTAGTGGGCATTGTAGGTAGATACATTCATGATCCTGATGTGAGACATTGGGAAGCTGTGAAATGGATGTTCCACTACATTCAAGTAGTGTGGAGGTTGGTTTGTTAGTTCAACATGGAAGGACTTTGAGTCTGCGGTGTGTTGGTTATGTGGATGTTGAGTATGATTGTCACTTTGATAGATGTTGGTCTACTCCTGGATATGTGTTTACATTGACAGTGAGATCTATCAGCATGTTGTCTACATTACATTCTATGGTAGCATTGTCTCCGACAGAAGCTTGGAATATTACCGTGACTAAAGTGGTGTATGGGACTAAGTTCTATTGCTTAGAATTGGTCCATATCCTTCCTTCGAGTTGATAGTATATCTTGGAGTGAACTACGATGGCTTGATCCCTTAGGAGAAGGGTACGTAGGCAACCATGAGGTGGTGCAGGCGAGGTGGTCTTTCGGGACATGTGTGGGATTTTGTGACTTGTGTTATTCTTGGTGTCGGCTTAGATTTATTGAATCTTCGCCGAGGTGGAGAATTGTTGGGTTTTTTGTGAAAACAAAGGACGAAGGGAAGATTTCTGTTCAGGAACGTACGTACGCAGTTAGGGCGTACGTACGTTCAGCATCACAGATAACTTGTGGATCAAAGAACGTACGAACGTGTATTCGACGTACGTACGTTGATGGTATAGTTCAGGAACGTACGTACATAGTTAGGGCGTACGTACGTCCCGTATCACAGAAAACTTCTTCGTGGTTTGACGTACGAACATTCGTTAGACGTACGTACGTCCTCCTTTGCTTTTGTGCTATATGGGCATGTTCAAGCCCAATTCGTGGTCTATTGTAAGGCTATGTTATAAAGCCAAATAGAAGTGGAAAAAACCTAAGTTTTCTAGGAGAGAGATTGTGAGAAGCCATTAGAGAGTTTGAGAACTTTTGTGAGGAAGAAGACTTCGGTTTTCTTTGTGAAGGCTTGTACAATTATCTCGATAAGAAAAGCATCATCCTTTCTCCCCGTGGACGTAGGCATATTGCCGAACCACGTATATCTTGTGTCTTGTGTGGTTGCTTGTTTGATTTTGTCGTTTTGTTTTACTTTCATACATTAGTTCAATCATCTTATTTGTGCATTAGTTTTCGCTGCGCACAACAATTTCCATAATTTAGAAATGGACTGGGGACATTTAGCTTTCATAAAAGTCATATATAAAATATTTAAATTTCATATGTGATGCCCAAAGAGATGTAGGGTTCACAAGTTCCCACACCTTATCCCCAAAGAGAGTATAATTTTGAATTTGGAGGTCTTTGACTCCTAAACCCCAAGCTGAAAGTAGGGGTAGGAGCTAGATCCCAAGAAAAATAGTGTAAACGTTTCTCACCAATTTTATGCCCCCACAAGAAAGCCCGCCTAAATTTATCAATAGTGTCAATATATAACAGATAAAGGAAGTTTAACGCACGACATCACATAAATAGGCATCCCTGAAAGAACTGAATTTACAAGGGTAAACCTCCTTGTTTTAAACAACAAAGCCGATTTCCATGAAGCCAACATGTCATAAAATCTTTGAATGAGGGGATAAAATATGTCCTCACTTGCGCGCCCTAACAAAGATGGAACACCTAAATAATTTAGAAATTTAGAAGTACAAGGTGTTTTAAAAATGTGGAAAAATAACTTTGAAAATCGAGGATAGAGCTTATCATGGTGAATCAATTGGGACTCGTGAAAATTTACTACTTGGCGTGAGGCCGAAAAGTACTCAATAAGGATATCTTTAAGAGCACGAGCTTCCTTAAGATTGCCTCTACTAAATAGAAAAAGATCGTCACGTAAGCTAGATGAGTTAACCTTGGATTATGTCTAAAGAATTGTATCCTCCTAATATTTTCCTGCTGTAGGTTATGATGTAGTGATAATGAAAGAACTTCAGCAAAAAGAATAAAAAGGTATGGAGTGATGCAAATTACTAGGTAAATATACTATTGAGTGCGGAATTAAATAATAACAGTAAATAAGATAAACAAAACACAAGATTACAAGAATCTCTGCCTCACAATACTCTTTAACAAGCAAAGCCCTAGCTGCCACTCTTATAATACACTAAACCTTAGTGGTTTCTCTAAACAACTAAATAAGTTGTTTATCTAAACAAGTTAAAATACGCTATGTTTGGTCTATGTTTTGGGTTATTCCAAAACATCACTGTGGGTGCAAAATAATAACAGTAAATAAGATAAACAAAACACAAGATTACAAGAATCTCTGCCCCACAATACTCTTTAACAAGCAAAGCCCTAGCTGCCACTCTTATAATACACTAAACCTTAGTGGTTTCTCTAAACAACTAAATAAGTTGTTTATCTAAACAAGTTAAAATACGCTACGTTTGATCCACAAACTCGAGATATGTGTTGATTAATCGAACAGTTACAATGAAAGTCTTGTATAGACAGAGATTAGATGGGGGTATACAATGAGACTGGACCTGACGAAGATCAGACTGCCTACGTATCCAAGAAGATGAACTTGGAATCAAGTCTCTGCCTCCACTAAGCTCTAATGGAGTTGCTCAGTGAAAGACTCATAGTTCAGGAGGTTAGGAACTCATGTATTTGTAGTAGACCGAAGGAGGCTGGCTCAACCACCCCTTCGGTTTTGACTCCATGAACTCAGGTAGTTCAATTGTGAAGATGTTTTCCGCAGAGATAGCTTGCATGCAGCCGAGCAGTTATCCCTTTGGTTTGAATTCCCTTTGACCAGGATGAGTGCCACATGACATCCTCTGATAGGCTTTGGTTCAACCTGGGTCTTCCTTTATCTTCTCCAATAAGCTAGAATAATGGGTTCTGTTAGCCTGAAATCTTGTTGGACTTATCCAGTTGGTTGGGACTTGGAATTGACCAAGTCCGGAAGCACAAACTTGGGCTTGACTCCTCTGACCGGAGGCCCAATGTTCATTGCATACACCGTGGCCAGGTCCTTTGGGCTTCTTTGCTAAGCCTTTGGATGAACATTTGTCGCTGCTGGATTTTACTGGGCCGGACCTGGCCTGGCCTACTTGACTGAGGTGGGTCTGGTTGATGTATGGGAGCCCACGGTTCAACTTCTTATACAGTAACCGGGGCTCTACCCATCGATCATGGACCATCCAGTGGGTAAAGGTCCACAAAGCGTATGTGGACTCCTTGAGATCGGGTTGGACCCAAACCGATAGCCCAGGCCTGGCTGGCTAATGCTCAAGTTCTCCCGGTTTAGCTTCTTATACAGCCATCGGTGACACCTGTCGGGTTTTTTTAATGCTCAGGTGCTCCCGGTTTAACTTCCAATGAAAGCTTGTGATTCTTCGTTGATCGAGTCATTAAACCAGTTGATTTAATGATCTTAATAGAGAGTCCATTAAAGATACTTGGAATACCATTAGCCGGTGTACCATGGGTTATGCCTTATAAAAGGAAGGCTCGAAAGAGAGAGGAGCATTCCCTTCGCTCTCTTTCTCTTTCTTCTTCTTCAACTCCATTTCGCTTTCTGCTGGAACCCTAGGTTCTGAATTCTTCGAATTCCGATGATTTTTGTGCGAATTTCGTTCCAAAGATGAGGAGAACTCTAGTACTGAGCTTTAGCAGCGATGTGGAGCCTCAGAATTTGGCTCCCTGTCCCGCTGCTGATGAGGGCGGAACAAGTAACATTCCGGCAACTGGACCTCCTTCGCCTGCTGGTGTGGCGGAAGTAGCTCCTTTAGATACTGCTGATCCTTCGACGGAAAGGCCCAAGAGGAGGTGGCAAGCTTCCTCCAACCTCCCCTGGAACCCTGAACTCGAGCGGATGAGCGCAGCAGAGGTTCGGGAGCATCTTGGTTGGAAGGCGGTTCGGTTCGGTTCCCACCCCTCCATTTCTGATGGTTGCTCCGACAACCTAATCGCGGTGAGTCTCTACCAACTTCTGTATGGTATGCAGCTCCCGCTGCATTCTTCAATTCTGAGACTACTGTCGTGTGGGGGATCCCTCCCGGTCAGATGCATGTGTCCTTTTGGATAATCGTGCGCCGGATCGGGCTGATTGCCATCCACTTCCAGGTTCCCTTTGGCCCGGTCGAGATGTTCCTGCTCATGAAGCCGGTTGCCCGGGAGGCCAAAGAGCGCTGCTTCTACGCCATCTCTTGGCGTACTGCCCGGAGGCTGTCTAGGGTTCCCAATCACTATGGGAACTGGTTCGAGCCCTACTACTGGGTGTCAGGGTGGTCGTCTGACCGCAGCATCCAGGTGTCGCGGGACTTCATAGGTAAACACGTATCTTATCTTGCTTTCATTTTTGTCCTTAAGCCTTGCGTGCTTGCTGAACTCCGGCTTAGGAACAGTTCCATGCTTGTGTTTGTAGGGAAACATCAGCTTCAAGTGTCTTTGTCAGTGGGGGTGGACTCCTCTGTGGTTGAAGGTAACATTGAGCGCTTCTTCAGTCTGCCCGTAGACCTGCGGGACCAAACACTTCCTGATCAGATTGTGACGCACATCTGCTTCCCGGCCAGGCTTGCAGCACTGCCGGCTCCTCCGCTAGTTGTGGAGGTCGAGCCCAGCTCTGGTGAGGGTGCCGCCACTGCAGAGAGCACGGTCCCCAGTGCAAGGGAGGAGCCTCCGGTTGAGAGTGAGGTTGTTGATCTGCGGGGGGTGGGGTGGGGGGGAGATGGAGACTGGCCCGATGAGGCTCTTCCAGTCAGGGGAAGATCTCCTCCTGACGAGCTCATGTCGGACGCCCTACCGGAAGTCATCCCAATTGTCGGGGATGTCCAAGTCAGTGATGCTAGCTCCGTTTGTAAATCAAACCCTCCATTGGGTCGCCGGAGGAGACCACATATTTTTTATTGTTCATCTAACTCCTCCACTGACCCAAGCCTGATGTCGAGGGATAGCGGACTTCTGCTTCCCCGTGGATCTGGTGAATCAGCTACTGAGGGATTCTTTCCTACCCCGGTGCAGGTACATGTTGAGGTGGACAACCTGGCCCAGCCGGAGATGGTGGGGGTGTGTCCGAGGAGACGGTGGTCGCCTCTGTTGTTGAGGGAGGTGAGCCAGCCGTGATCTCAGGGGGTCCACCGGACGAAGTGGACGCCCCCAGTACTGGAGACGCTGGAGTTGAGGCCTCAGTGGAGGTAAGACCTTCCCAGCCTCTTGCTGTTGAAGTTGTTTCTGTACCGTCCCCTGCCCCGGTTGATCCGAGGGGCAAGCCTGTTGTAGATGAGTCTACTAGGGGCTCGAGAGCTGCTTTTGCCTCCCCTACTGACCAGGGGGAGGTTGTGCGCCTGAGAAGGGAGGATGCCATCCCCCGGGTGCTGAGGGGACCGGTGATGGGGACTACCCGAATTGGTAGTGGCTCTTGTGTCCCTGTTGAGGATGCACTGCTGATGATGAAGCCCCGATTTTTGGGTGGGGTGACCAGGTCCCATACACTGACCTGCCCACTGGCCCAACTGTGCAACTGGGCTCCGAACCGGGTGAGTACCAGCCCGAGGCTACCCCGGAGTTTCCACTACCGACGTTTACCTTTCATCCTGCATTTCTGAATGGGGAGCCGATGTCGATTGTGGACTCCGACATCATGAACATCCACACTGCCTTTGACTACATCTTCCAGAATCTGCTCCCGGGGGACCAGGCATACTACAGCCGCCTTTCTCGCGACCAGGCGATGAGGGTAGCGACTCAGAATCTGATTGCGGTATGATTTCCTGCCTTGAACTCTGGCTTTAGATTTGCAGATGCCTATATGCTCATTCATGACTCTTGCTTCTCTTGTCTATTAGATGCAAGCTGCCATGACCCGGGTCTTTGAGCTAAGTGTCAGACCTCGGCCTTCTGCCTTGGAGGATCTGGAGCGCCTACGAGCTGAGAATCGTCAGCTCGAGAAAGACCTGGCGGCGGCAAACAGCGACCGGTGGGCTCTGGAGGAGGACAAGCGGTTTATGGCAGCGGATTACCACAACCTGGACTTCACCCTGACCGCTGCTCTTCAGAGAGAGGAGGATGCCAAGACTTCCCTGGCAGAGCTGGAGGCCACTTGCGAGAAGCTGACCCGAGAGAAGCTGGAGCTGGACCGACATCTCTCCCTCAAGGAGGTGGTGTATGACCGAGCTGCTGAAGAACTTCAGCTAGCGAAGGCTGCCTACCAGCAGGTCCTTGACCATCTGGAGAAGGAGAAGGCGAAGAAGGGCGGTGATGGCTCCGGTCCTTCTTCCCAACCTTAGCTCGGTCTAATTTTTGTCAAAAGGCTCTTGTCCAGGTTGTCGGGGGACTCCCTCTTGTATACCTTCTTTTCTGAAAAAGAAATACAAAATTTTGTTGTGCAAAAATATTTTGTCAGATATCTTTACCTTAGTTCCAGCAGTTATTACAACTGTCTATCTCCCTCACCCCCTTATCGTTTTAAGAAGTTTTCCTTGGGACGATAACAGTTCTTTTTCTTGCGGGCTTCATGGCGATCCATGGTTTGATGCTCAAAGAGGATTCATCCCTGTATTGCAAGCTTTGACCCGGGGGCAGGCTAGCTTGCCTAACAGCACTGGATTTTAAGAGTGGATGGCCTCGCTCTTAAAACTGGTTTCCAAGACCGGAAGCTAGGTCCAGGCGTCTCGGGCCTAAAGGGAGCGTAACCCTGCATTTAAGATTTAGCTAGGATCGGAAGCTAGGTTCGGGAATCCTAGGTTGGATGGGGTTTTGATCCCTGTCATCCTTGATTTCCAAGACCGGAACCTAGCTCCGTGCATCTTGGGCCTAAAAAGAGCATAACTCTGCATTCAGGACTTAGCAGGATCAGAAGCTAGGTCTGGGCATCCTGGGTTGGATGGGGTTTTGATCCCTGTCATCCTTGATTTCAAAGACCTGAAGCTAGGTCGGGCGTCTTGGGCTTATAAGGAGCATAACTCTGCATTTAGGACTTAACCAGGATCGGAAGCTAGGTCCGGGCACCCTGGACCTTAGTGGAGACTTGATCTTGCACTAGGATTTTCAGCAGTAAATAATACAAAGTACTCAAATTCTTGCGGGAAAGAATTTTTATTGAAATCATCAAATGGAGTACATTACTTGTAGAATTTCTTGAGGTGGAAAGCGTTCCATGGCCTGGAAAAGAGGTCGCCGGATAGAGTTCTGAGGAAGTATGAGTCTTTCGCAGCATGTCTATCTATAATGTAAGGTCCTTCCCAGTTTTCTCTAAGCTTTCCGGCGGTTGTATCCTCAGTCATGACTTTGACTTTCCTCATGACCCAGTCGCCCGGATTGAATCTCCTCTCTACGACTCGCTTGTCATACCCTCTCTTGATAATTTCCTGGTACCGGAGGAGGTGTTGCAGGGCTTGTTCTCTCTTGTCGTCAAGAACAGTTTTTTCTCTTGCTAAAATTCCCTCATTCTCTCCGGTAAGGAATACATCAGTACGAGTTGTCGGAGCTAGCAGTTCTGTTGGCATTACTGCTTCTGCTCCAAAGGTGAGTTGAAAGGGTGTCATACCGGTGGACCTCCTTGCGGTGGTCCGGTATGCCCATAAGATCCCTGGTAGTTGCATTACCCAGTTGCCTTTTGCTTTATCCAGTCGCTTCTTGAGTGTGTCCAAGATAGCCCAGTTGGATGCTTCTGCTTGCCCATTCCCCTGGGGGTAGTATGGGGCTGAGAAGTTGTGTTTGATTCCCAAGGACTTGGAGAACAGCCAGATGTTATCGCAGTCGAACTGTTTTCCGTTATCTGACACTAGCTCTTGGGGAATTCCAAACTTGCAGATTATATCTTTCCACAAAAATCTTCTGACGTCAGAGGCGCATACCTGTGCCAATATAATGCTACGACTTCAACCCATTTGGTGAAATAATCTATAGCGACAAGTAGGAACCTGACTGAGTGTGGAGCTTTTGGGAGTGGTCCCATGATATCTAGTCCCCACTTGGCGAAAGGCCATGCGCTCAGAATGGGGTGTAGTTCATTTGCCGGGGCATGACCGACCGAGGCATGCTTCTGACAGGGGAGGCATGCCTGGGTTAACTTCTTCGTGTCTGTCATCATGTGCGGCCACCAGTATCCTTGGATCATTATCTTCTGTACTAGGTTACTGCTCCCGGAATGGTTGTTGCAGATCCCAGCATGAATTTCCTTTAGTATGATCAGGCCTTGTTCTGGGGTGAGACACCTGAACAAGACCCCAGAGGATGACAGTGAACTTCCACGCATCCCTCCTAACTTTGGTTGATAGCTTGGAATCTTTGGGAAGCAGATGGTGGATGATGAAGTTGATGTACGACCTCCTCCAGTCTTGATCGTTGTTGGACTGCAATTCGGCGTCAATTCTGTCTACTTCAGAATTTATATTGTCTGAAATTTCTTCGATTGGTTCCTCCGGTGGGAGCTCCAAATCAATGTGAACGTGTGAGAGCGGTGGCTCTGACGGGTCCGGTTTGTCCGGCTCCGTCGAAGGTGGCATTGCTTCTGTCCGGCCTCTGGTGAGGCAAGGATTCCAGTCTTCAAGTTGTGATTCTGGTGGGTCCTGTCCATGACCCTGAGATGGAGGACTTGGTTCGCTTTGTGTGCTCAGCCCGGTGCTGGGCTGTGAAGCTTCTTCATCTCTCTTCCTTTTCTGTCCTCTGGTGGTTAGCATAAGAACTTCTTTCCAATGTCCTGATTCCAGAAGGTAAACCTCCGGCAATTACATGTCATGATCTTTGGGCCCGATACTTGGCTCTTCCTGGTATCCGATTGATAACTGCCAGGGCTATGTAGTGCTGATAGAAGGGGAAAGATATGCCAGGGCATCTGTATGCCTGACGTCTATCCTTGGTCGTTCCTCGACCGTGATGAATTCGAACTTTCCTGCCATGGAGTGGACGATATCAAGGTACTTTGCCATCCGGTCGTCCTTGGCTTAGAAGGACCCGGTGAATTGGTTCGCCACTAGCTTTGAATCTGTTTTAATCATGATTCTCCGCGCCCCCAGTTGGAGCGCTGTCAGGAGGCCATATAAGAGAGCTTCATATTCGGCTTCGTTGTTCGAGGCCGAGAATCCCAGTCTGACAGATTTCTCTATCTTTGTCCATCTGGGCTAATCAGGAGACAACCTATGCCGGATCATGTACAGTTACTGGTCCGTTCAGTGTAGATTGTCCATGTTTCGCTATCTCCTTTTGTCGGAGACTCCTGTGACCGGGGGGTATCGTTCACCCCCAGTGTTAGGGGTGCTGATTGGGGCAGAGCAGGACGGGGCGGGGCCAAATAATCACCGTTCTTAGGCGGGGCGGGGCGGGGAACAGGGGCTTAAGAAAGTTCACCCCCATCCCTGCCCTGTACAGGTCGGGGGACTCTTTATCAAATTCAGTAAGAATAGGTTCAGAAAGATACCTTTGTAGCTCATTCGATGCACTCCCACTAACATTGTTGATTTGAGTTTGTAAAAAAACCCATGCACTGTTGTAACCACTTGTACTTGATGTAGCAACATTATTTGCACTACTAGTAGGTGTATCGACAACATTATTTTGGGAAATCACAACATATTCATCATAAAGCCTAAATATTTCATTATGAACAGATTCACTAGTATCTACGCATTTTGTACCAGAAATACTACTTTGAAAGTTATCAGAAATATTCTTTAACATAATGTCCAATGCAGCATATTTAGCTCTAGGATCAAGAATATATGCAATACTAAATAATGTGGGAGTTTTTCCCCAATATTTCAGAAATTTTATCTCCATTGATCTAACAAGACCCATAAACTCTTGAACATGTCGATACCTTTGAAATATCACACTAATTGCAAACAAATGATTTATAACAGAATTTGAAGTTGTATAATAAACTCCAGAAAAATATTCCGTGGCTTCAACAAAAACATGCAAGAAATCTCTTAACATATTAGCTAGTAACCAATCAGAATCAAGTACTACTTCAGGGCATGCTTTATCCTTAAGATAAGATTTAATAATATTATAATAAGGAAGTGCTTCATTTAACATTTCATAAGTAGAATTCCATCTATGTTTGACATCAACAGGTAGTCTTTTAGGTGGTAAACCAGCATTAGTGCATGCATCTCTAAAATGTTGATATCTTTGTGTTGAACCAAAAATAAAACCAAGATTTTCTTTAATATGATGGATTGGTTCTTTGAACCCAAAAGGAAGGCCAGGTAAAATTGTCTTCAAAAAACTAAATGCTACAGTATTAGAACTAGCATTATCTAATGAAATCGAAAATATTTTTTCAAAGATACCTAGTTTTTTAAGTTTGTCAATAATAAAAGTAGAAATAGCATCACCAGTATGTGGAGAATCTATATTACAAAATGAAACAATTCGTTTTTGTAATTTCCAATATTTATCAACATAATGAGCAGTAATTGAACAATATCCAAGGTTTTGGTTAGAAGTCCACAAATCGGATGTTAAACATATTTTTCCGTCAAAAGCAAGTAAAACTTCTTTTAGTTTAGTTTTTTCTTCTTTGAAAACTTTAACTATATCACTTCTAACCGTATGTCGTGAAAATGCAACAAATTGAGGACAAAATGATTCTTTAATCATTGATGCAAACTCAGGTTCCTCAATAACATTAAAAGGCAACTCTCTTTTTATAATCCATTTAATAAGTCTTCTACGAGCAACAGATTGACTATATGTAAAAGCAAGAATATTTCCACTACCATCTTGAGACAAGGTTCGTTGACCTAAGTCTCTCCTACGCTTTTTAGCACAACTTGTAACATGGTCAGCAAGATGGGTTGTGCCATCTTTTGGCGAAGCCCCTAAAGAAGTTTGACATACATTACAAACACATCTAAGCACACGTGCACCAGTTCTAGGATGAGGACCATAAAATGTAGTATAATGTTGCCAAACATCAGATTTTCTACTCGATGATAATTTTCTAAGATGTGCTTCCTCTTCAGGAGTATGATTATGAATATTAGTAGCACTAGTAGCAGGGGGTGGTATATAATCTGATTCATAAGTAGGCTCACTAGACTCTCCAATTCCAGACATTATCAATGAGACAATAACAACAAATTGAGAAAAAAAAGCAAAGAATCAAACCAATTTATCGATCATCGCAAGTCGCAACAAGTAAGCACCAACAACAACAGCTTCAAGGTTCAAACCTTCAATAACAAAACAATAAGATATTACTTAATTGTTAATAATCAAATGGTAATATGCTGTGAGCTTTAGTTTGGATTTTATCAACTAAAAAAAATGAAAGACTAATATCCATAACTGGAAGAACAATTCTACTCAAATGACCATAAATTCCAGCAGTAACATACTGAATTGTATACATATGCAATATCGACAAAATCGAGTTTCAAGAATTCATTTAAATTATTCCATAAGATCTAAACATTGCAAATTGATTACTGAGTTGAAATAAACTCGCATATCAATGCGTAAACAACTAAACATACAGGATTAGAAACTGAAACTTGTATAATCTATATCAATGTGTAAACAGGATTGCAATATAGACAAAATAGAGGCCAAAATGATAGTAGAAGAAAATAGAATATAGCCATTGAATTTCTAACTAATTACTGATTAAAAACTTAAAATAGAAAATAGCCATTGTATAATCGATCATAGAAAATAGAAAATAGAACATAGCCATTGTATAATCGATCAAAAACTTTCTAACTAACTATTGATTAAATTTCACGCAACCATACACTTTTCATGGAGCATAGAACATAGCCATTGAAAATTAAGGAAATAAAGATAATTGAAAAATATATTCCACACAAATATGAATAATTAAACCAACCTTAAAAGATGAAAAATTGATAAATTGTTAGTAGCAGCCAGCAGCAGCAAAAGATTGGGGAAGATTAATAAACTGTTAGCAGCAAATTGGGGAAGATTAATCAACAAATTGGTAGCAGCAACAATAAATTGTTGGTAATTAGTAGAGATTGGTAGTAGAGAAAGATTGAGGAAGATGATAGGAATTTAGTGAAAATAAAAGATTGGTAGTAGAGAAAGATTGGGGAAGATGATGAAAGAATCGATTCAATTTATAGATTTCATAGATAGAGAGCCGTTGTGAGTTGAGGCAGCAAAGTACAGAGAGCCGTTGTGATTTGAGAGAGAGAGAGAGAGAGAGAGAGAGAGAGAGAGAGAGAGAGAGAGAGAGAGAGAGAGAGGCCTAAATGCTTGATGTTGTTTAGCTGTTAGGGATTTGGATAGGGATACGGGGCGGGAACTGGGCAGGGAGACGGGGCGGGGAACTGGGCGGGGCACTGGGCGGGACACGGGGCGGGGATACGGGGTGGGGTTTCAATCTATACAATGAAACCCATCCCTGCCCTGCTACCCATTGGGCGGATACGGGGCGGGACAAATATTGGGGCGGGGCGGGGCGGGGAGATAAAAAACGGGGTGGGTCCGGGTCACGGGGCAAGTTGAGCACCCCTACCCAGTGTATCTTCTTCTAGATCTGGATTGACCGGGATATCCTCGATGGGAAAGTTTGCCATCAAAGAGGCTACTGCATGCCCTTTCTCCGCAGTTTTGGGTTCATACCGGATGTGGTATGCACTGAGGTAGCTGGACCATTCGATCAGTCGATTAGATTCTTCCTGCTTTCCAAGAGCTTTCCTGAGCGGGAATTCTGTGTAGACCTTGACTGCCCTCCCTTGGAAATATGGTTTTAGCCTCCTGGCTGCATGTACCAAGACTAAGGCGATCTTTTCAATTTTCCGAATACCTTGTCTCGGCTCCCTGCAAAACTTTGCTGATGAAGTATACTGGCTTTTCCTCCGGCTCTTCCACAAATATGACCGCGCTAACTGCTATATCAGACACGGCCAGGTAGATGCCGACTGGCTGCCCAGTTTGTGGTGTTGTAAGGACCAGAGGTTGAGTAAGATATGCCTTGACTTTGTCAAAGGCTTGCTGACAAGTAGGATTCCATTCCGCATTAGCTTTGATTGCGTTGAAGAATGGCTTGCATTGGTCTGAGTACCGGGAGATGATCCAGTTGAGAGAGTCTAACCTCCCAGTTAGTCTCTGGAATTCTTTTACTGTCTTCGAGGCGGGCATCTCCAAGACTGCTCGGATTTGATCTGGATTGGCTTATATGCCCTGGTTGTTCATAAGGAAGCCAAGGAACTTGCCAGAAGAAAGACCGAAAGAACATTTGGCTGGATTCAGCTTCATGTTGTACCGTGTCAGGATATCGAATGTTTGCTGCAGATCTCACAAATGATTGTCTTTCTACTTGGTTTTGACCACCATGTCGTCTATGTAGACTTCCATGGTCTGGCCTATGAGCTCGTTGAAGATGGTGTTGACCAGCTTCTGGTATGTTGCTCCGGCATTCTTCAGACTGAATGGCATCACCCGGTAGCAGTAAAGCCCCCGGTCGGTGATGAATGCGGTATGTTCCTGATCTTCTTCGTGAAGTAGAATCTGGTTGTATCCAGAGTAGGAGTCCATGAAGGACAATATTTGATAACCAGTGGTGGCGTCCACCATGTCTGTGATCTTGGGGAGTGGATATGGGTGCACAAGACATGCTTTATTAAGATTAGTAAAATCGATGCAAACTCGGATCTTACCGTTCTTCTTTGGGATAACCACGATGTTGGATACCTAGGTAGGGTAGATAACTGGTTTGATGAAGTTGACTGAAAGTAGCCGATCGACTTCTTCGTTGACCGCCAGCCATCGATCTGGCGCCATTCGCCTTGGTTTGTGCTTGATCGGCTTGTACTTAGGATCGATGTCCAGTTTATGGTAGGCGAGCGAAGGTTCAATTCCTGGCATCTCGCTGACACTCCATGCGAAGACGTGGTGATACTGCCGGAGCAGAGTAATCATGAGATCCTTCTCAACCCTTCGTAAGCCGGAAGAGATGTAAGTTGTCTTGTGGGACTCCAATCCCACTATAACTTCTTCCAGTTTGTCGAGCGCTGGTGATATCCCGGTTCTTGTGTTTGGCTTCCCCTTTACAGACTTGCTGGGAGCTGGTTGCTATTAATGGGAGTCTGTCAGGAAGATAGTGTTCCCCTTGGTCTCGAAGATGGACTTTCCTTTGACAGCATCGAGATGGCATAATGTCATCCCTTGATCTCCCTTGACCCTGCAAATTCCGTTGGGAGTTGGGAATTTGAGGCTTTGGTGGAAGGTGGATACGATAGCTTTCATCTGATGAATCCAATCCCTTCCCAAGATGACGTTGTAGCAGGAGGGGGAGTCAACCAGCAAGAACATGACGCTGGAGGACCCGCCCAGAGGACTGTGTTGGCTCCCTATTGAACCCATAGATAGGAGTCTCATCAGATTTGATGAGACCCTTAGATAGCTCTATAGCTTTGTAAGCACATGAGAACATGACGCTGGAGGTGCTACCGGCGTCGACCATGACTCGCCAGACCCGGTAGACGCCAATCCATGCTATGATGACCAGGGCGTCATTGTGTGGATAATGCACACCCCTTTCATCTTCTTCAGTGAATGTCAAACCTCCGGGAACAATGGACTCAGTGTTCGTCCCTTCATTGAAGTTGAGCTGTCCAACTTCATCGACATGTCCTATCCACCAGAGTTTTTCTCGAGCGCAATTCTTCCTTTCTGTCTTGGAAGAACCGGGCGTCTATACGTGGCAGACATATACAATTCGATCTTCGGTCTTTATCTGTTCAACCTCTCCAGTCTGCACCATGTCAGGGATGAGGCCGTCTTTGCATTTCATACTTCAATGACCTGCAGTTCTTCAGCTCGTAACCGTAATCATTGTGGTGATCACATTTCTTTGACTTATCTTTCCTGCCCTCTGGGTCTACCGGGAGAGGGGTAGGTTTGTTGAGTAGCCCTCTGTTCTTGATCTTTTTGAATACTTCCTCGATCGGAAACCTCAGGGGTATGAATTCCCTTTTTTTGCGTTCGCCTTCGGTAGACTTTTCTGACCGGCGGTCGGGCTGCCGGGTTGGCGTTTTCTCCTTCCTGTCTTTGTTTCTGTCAGGGGCATTTTCCTCTTTGCAATCCCTGATAGAGCTTTCTTCCTTTGCCTTCTGCGGAGTCTCTTTCTCCTAGCTTTCAGGTCGTCCTCTTCCTGAGCATACCTTTCGACTTTTTTGAGCAAAGCCGAAACAGAGGATGGAGGCTTCCTTGCCAGCGACCGCTACAATTCTTCATGGTTGTTGTTTAGGGCATTCTTGAAAGCTTGAATGATGACGCTATCAGATGTGTCCTACACTTCTAACAATAGGGTTCGAAACCTTCAGGCCAAATTCCTGAGTGTTTCGCTCCGGTCCATCTGCAGGGAGAACAAGACTTCAGCTCCCTTCTTAGTCTTCACATTGAACCGGTATTTTTCTTCGAACAACTCAGACAGTTGTACGAATGTGTGGATGGATGCGGGTGGCAGATTGTGATACCACGTTTGTGCTTAGCCTTTGAGCGAAGCAACAAACATTTTCGCAAGTAACTTGTCATCATGGTCCGAGATAGCCATGGTGCTCTTGTAGCTCATAACGTGTTGAACTGGACAGCCGCTTGTCTCGTCATACTGTTTGAAGGGCGGCTGCTTGAAGCTGACCGGGACTATATGATTCCTGACTTCTTCTGCCAAAGGTGACACGGCTAACCTTGAGAGAGTAAGCTTTCTGATTCGTTCGTCCCGGTTGGCTTTATTGGAAACAGCCAAGTCGATCATCTCTTGCAGCTTGAGTTGATTCATTTGTTCCACATCCAGCTCCGGTTGTTTCTGAAGGGTGCGGGCCCTTTGGGGACTCCTTCCCCTCTAACCGTGGCGTGCCGGGGGAGTGCTCTGGTGCCTCCTCCGACGCATTCCTTCTAGTGGAGTGACTTCATCAACGGACCTGCTGCGGGTAATCCTGCGACCACGCCGTGGTCCAGGAGTTCTCACAAGTTTGCGACGATGTTTCTGAACTGGAGAGATGTTATCCCTCCCCGATGCTAGCCTGTCCCAAACAGGGCGGGGATCATGGCTATGGGGGGTAAGGCTCTGGTCGCTTCCTAACTGTGGCCTTATCTTCTTCTGAGGGGATGGACTTGAAGACAGGGCTGAAGATGATTGGCTATCTCTGGCCCTGGTTCTCTTCTTCTTTCTCAATTCTGCATTTTCCCTGGTCAGCCGCTTGATGATTGCAGTTGGGGACTCGACCGCTGGGCCCTTCCCCTCCTGATGCTCGGTGTAACCTCCTCCCGTGGCCAGGGGAAAGGTTCTCTGTGTCTCTTCTTGCAGCGGCTGCTCTGGATGGTTTAGGATCTTGTGATGCTGGTATTCTGACGGTCGGTTGACTGCATTCAGATTACCAGGATCATTAGTGATTTGTACCACTAAGTTTTCTGCCTCCGGCTGTCCACTTTCAGAGTGTTGTGAGCCCTGATCAAGGCCCTCACTCCCGAGAACTGATTCTTGATTCACGGGCTCTGTCGTTTCAGGGACCGGAGACAGAGGAAAAAGGTTTTCGGTTTGACTTTTAGGGACCGCAGCAACTCTGGTATGACTAGATTGAGATTCTTTGCAAGGCTCTGGAACTTATGGGAGATTCAGCCCCACGGTGCGCGCCAAAGAGTGTGGGTGCAAAAATTTGATCCACAAACTCGAGATATGTATTTTTTAATCGAACAGTTACAAATAAAGCCTTGTATAGACAAAGATTACATAGGGGTATACAATGAGACTGGACCTGACGAAGATCAGGCTGCCTACGTATCCAAGAAGATGAACTTGGAATCAAGTCTCTGCTTCCACTAAGTTCTAATGGAGTTTCTCAGTGAAAGACTCGTAGTTCAGGAGGTTAGGAACTTCTGTATTTGTAGTAGACCGGAGGAGGCTGGCTCAACCACCCCTCCGGTTTTGACTCCATGAACTCAGGTAGTTCAACTGCGAAGATGTTTTCCACGGAGATAGCTTGCATGCTGCCGAGCGGTTATCCCTTTGGTTTGAATTCCCTTTGACCAAGATGACTGCCACATGGCATCCTCCGATAGGCTCTGGTTCAACCTGGGTCTTCCTTTATCAATCTTCACTGCATACACCTTGGCCAGGTCCCCTGGGCTTCTTTGCTAAGCCTTTGGATGAGCCTTTGTCGCTGCTAGACTTTACTGGGCCGGACCTGGCCTACTTGACTGAGGTGGGTCTGGCTGATGTATGGGAGCCCACGGTTCAACTTCTTATACAGTAACCGGGGCTCCACCCATCGATCATGAACCATCTGGTGGGTCAAGGTCCACAGAGCATATGTGGACTCCTTGAGACCGGGTTGGACCCTACCCGATAGCCCAGGCCTGGCTGGCTAATGCTCAGGTGCTCTCGGTTTAGCTTTTTATACAGCCATCGGTGACACCTGTCGCGTTTTTTACCTAGGGTACACGCAATCACTAAACCACTAAACCTTAGTGGTTTCTCTTGAAACAAGTAAAGACTACATGTTTCTATCTATATATTTTGGTTTATGCCAAAACATATATTTATAAGCCTTGGACAACATCTAGTTGGCCAAGGATTTCCTTTTTCCTGAAATTCCCTCCCTTATGGAACAAGGAAACCTATTTAAGGCTTTCTTTTCCTTGTTAAAAGAACTACTAAGTTCCCAAGTAGGATACACCTGTATCATGGCTCCCCCCTTTAGGAACTTAAACTCCTGTTTAAGATAAAAACAGAGATTAGAGAACTCAAGAGCTCCCTGGACTTTGTTGAACCATCCAACTTTGCTTGGAACTTGACCTACACGCCCGATACGAAACACTGTTTGTTTCTTACTTCGTGTCTTAGTCATCTTGCGTTCCAATATGCAATCTTCCTTGAATGGCTCCTCTCGATCACCATCATCATCATCATCTTCTTGATTAGAAAACAAACTTTTCTGCTTCTGGTTCAGATTGGCTTTCTGCTGTGAAGTAGATATCTCCACCTCAAATTTCTTTGATTTTGTTTTTGTCATCTTCTTTGTTTTTGTCTTCTTAGAATCTTCCAAGAACATACGAACTTTACCTAGCTTTTTGTACTGCGAACAATTTAAGACCATAAACCACAAAAACCTGCACCAGGGAATCGAACTTTGCTCTAATACCAACTTGATACAAATTACTAGGTAAATATACTATTGAGTGCGGAATTAAACAATAGAAGTAAATAAGATAAACAAAACACAAGATCTCGAAGAAACTATCTTCTTTATTTAATATTATGAAGATTACAAGAATCTCTGCCTCACAATACTCTTTAGACAAGCTAAGCCCTAGCTGCCTCTCTTATAAACACACTAAACCTTAGTGGTTTCTCTAAACAACTATATAAGTTGTTTCTCTAAACAAGCTAAAATAAGCTATGTTTGGTGTATGTTTTAGGTTATGCCAAAACATCACTAAACCACTAAACCTTAGTGGTTTCTCTTGAAACAAGTAAAGACTACATTTTGTTTCAACCGGATTTCACACCAATGTGATGTAAGACCAAGAAGAAACCCCTAATGTTATGATCTAAGGTATTGGAGAAGATGAAGAGGAAGGAATAGGGTTTTGGTGATTGATACTGGCTGCCCTAAGTTGCTTCTTAGTTGCCTACGTATCCATAAGAGAGATGGAATCAAACTTTTTATAACGTAGTTCAAATGTAGAGTTTGATTAGGATTAGGATGTGATCCCATGATCCCTAATGTATTGTAGTATTGTAGTCCCATGTATTTGGACCATATAATGACAAGATAATGTACCTCATGTCCTTTTAGGAACATAAGTAGTAAGGATATTGGAATTGTAATTGGATTAAGAGTTGTAGAGATATTGGAGTTGTAGTTGGATTAGGTTAAAGAAATCCCTACAAAGATGTAGAATTACCATATTAACCTTATTGAATATAATGGACTTAAAATAGGTAAAACCCATGATTGATATTGAATGTAGTAACGGGTCTAAGCCTTATTACTAATTGAATTGGGTTTAGGCTCTTATTGATTAAAAGTCTTGGGCTTTGACTTTTAATTGACTTGGGCTGGTGCCCGTTAAGGGGGTCAACACACATGTTTCTCACTATATATTTTGGTTTATGCCAAAACATATATTTATAGGCTTTGGACAACTTCTAGTTGGCCAAGGATTTCCTTTTTCCTGAAATTCCCTTCCTTATGGAACAAGAAAACCTATTTAAGGTTTTCTTTTCCTTGTCCTACCAGGAAAAGAACTACTAAGTTCCCAAGAAGAATACACCTGTATCATGGAGACAAGGGGTCACCCTGTCGCAAACCTCTAGATGGGGAGAAGAAACCAAAAAATGAGCTATTTAAAAGGATAGAAAAAAAAATTTGAAGATACACAAAACATGATTTTAGCTATCAACCAAAGTAGTGTTAAAAGTTAAAACCAAATCTAACTAATACTTCCTTTAAAAAAATGTCATTCAATACGATCGTAAGCTTTTTTCATATCAAGTTTTAGAGCAAAAAGATTTAGATTTCAAATTTGATTTTTGTTTGATATGATGAAAAGTTTCATGCGCCAGAAGAACATTATCATGCAAAGATCTGGAAGGAAGAAAATCAGGTCCCATGAGCTTAGAGAGTAAATGTCTAATTCTATTTACCATAATTTCTAAAATTATTTTGTACACTGCATTAGATAAACTAATGGGGCGAAACTGGACAGGGGAATTGTCACTTTTACACTTTGGAATAAGGCATAAATGAGAAGTTCTATTGTTCTCTAGCTTGGAGCTCCTGATCGGCTTGGTTAGTAGTGCCCACGCATTATGTCTCACCCGCTTACCGGCCCGCTCTGAAGAATTCATGGGCGGCAGGCCATGCGGACGGGGATCGTCGAATAAGTGCCCCGACGTGCCGCAGGTCTAATCAGTGCTTCTTCCTAGCTGCTATTAAATCTGATCTTTCGTAAGAAAAGAGGAGTCTAAGGGAAAATCACCCAAGAAAGTTGTGAGCCAAAGAAGCAAGGAAAGGGTTGGTAGCACGCTTACGGTCTCATTCCAGTCATTCTGGACAAGACAGTCGGGAGGGAGCCAAAGGGTCGGCGTTTTTGCTCCTTTTTTTTAAAGAAGTAGCTGCTACTGTGATCATATCTGCTCTTCGCATATTCGCTCAAGCAAGCCTGTCCCAAGCCGGCCAAGCAGTTGCTTTGAAAAGGATGTGAGGGATGTAAGACCATTCCATTGTGGATCCACCATGATCTTTCTGCTAAGTGGTAACACGATGTATAGACTGACACCTGCCCGGTGTTGGAAGGTCGGAAGGAGAAGTGTTATAAGCTTTGAATGGAAACACTTTGGGGTGAACACCCATCTGAACAAGTAGGGTTTTTTAGAAAAAAAACCATTCGCAAATTTTTTTTGTACCAAACTAACAATTTGATCAGCAGAGACAGGGGCCAATAAAACATTTCATCAGGGCCATGGCTCTTATAAGAACCTATGGATTTTAGAACAACAAAAATTTCATCAGCAGAGACAGGGGACAATAAAACATCAGTGTCATCAGTCGACACTAAAGAAGGAATAAAATTCATCAAATCATTATTAATAAAGCCACTTTCAAAAGAAAATAATTCAGATAAATAGGATTGTAACTCTATTCCAATAGACTCCCTATGGGTCAAATCAGTACCATTCCAGCCGTGAAGAAAAGTAATAGCATTGGAATGTCTTCTCTTTTTCACAATAGTATGAAAAAATTTGGTATTTAGATTATTAAAACGGCGCCAATCAAAAGATGATTTTTGGCTCCAGTGTAAACGTTCTTTTTCTAATAAATTATCATACTCTACTAAAGTACTAATAAAGCATTTTTAGCATCTAAATCATCCAAATCAGATGTAGGGTTAGCTGCCATGATGGATTGAACAACTTATAATTGCTTGGCAATACTGCGGAGTTGAGATTTAAAGTTTCCAAAGCAGTTATGGTTCCATTTAATCAAAACGGATCTACAAAAACCCTGACTTTTACATAAAACATACAAAACTGAACCATAGACCCCTAAGTCGAAAGCATTATTAATAACACTTTCACAATATTTATCAAGTGTCCACATTACTTTGAAACGGAAAAGGTCTTTTTAAATTAGGTAAGGGTGGAAACAAAGTGAGTAAAAGAGGTATATCATCTAAATATATTGTAGGTAAATAAGTAACAAAAGCATCAAAAATTTTAAGTCTCCATTCTACATTACAAAGAGCACAACTAATTTTTAAAGATCTTTTTGAAACGTTCTTGTCCATTTCCAGGTGAACTTTGGGCCTCTAAAACCCATATCCATTAAGTTAGATTCCTGTATAAGGTTAGTAAGAGGAATTAACTTTTAAGGTTTAACAACCTTACCCCTAAACTTTTTATCTACACTACTAATCTCATTTAAATCTCCAATAACCATCCAAGGGGTGGAAATTGGTGGTTGATAAACAATAAGTTCATACCATTGAGATTGTCTTGGAAAAACTTTTGCATTAGCATAAACACATGACAAAAACCAACTAGAATTATTATCATTAATACTTGCATGGATAATCCAGTACTCTGAATACAAAATAGTTACATCCACATCTGGTTTCCACATTAAAACTAAACCACCACAAAGGCTTTTGGCCGGCATAATATATATACTTCAATCTTAAAAAACACCTAAGAATATTTTTAGTAGTATTAAAACTAGACATAGTTTCTGCAAGAAAAACTAGACCAGTTTTATTAACAGCAAAAAAAATCATTTAAACCTCTAATTGTCGAGTCGATACCTAGACCTCGACAATTCCATGAGATGTAATTCATTTAAACTTGAGCGACTCCTTACGGCGAGCCACTTTAACCTCCCTTCGAGAGCTAGACACCTGACTATCTCCCTTAAGGCTTTCTTCCTCATTAGTAGCCATACTACCACCAACAATAAAATTCTTTGAATCATTATTTCCACCAAAAATAATATTTCTAGCAACCCCACTAATTTTATTGCCTCCTTGCTCAGTTTTAATATCAACAAGGGAGGTTTTTCTCCTGCGATCAGTATCGGTGTTGGATTCCTCATCTTTGTTAGCACTTCTAAACTTGTTATCAATCTCCATTATCTTATGGTATCCTTCGATATGCGGTTTCTTTGCTAATGGAGTAACAAAATCCTGCCCATATGTGGGTAATGGGGGGATAAAATTTGGATCAAAGCCCACAATCTGCTTAATATCAATATTATCCAATAGAAATTTTGAAGGTCCAACACCTCCTGAATCCACAACATGTGTCATGAGAGATGGGGTTTGGGCTAATAAGCCCTTTGACCCATTTGAAGACACATACCTAATAAACTAGTATTTATGAGGTGACAGGTGGTTGCATCACTAGCGAACACCTGTTGAAAAAAGTAAGGTGTCACCATGGGTGAGTTGAATTAAGTCATAGGAGTCACAATCGATCCCAAGGAGTGAGTCGAAAAAGGTTGAGCTTGAATCGGTTGTGGATTTTGAAGAAAACGATGGGTGCCATTGAAATAGCTTTCAAGCCAAGGATGATCTTCGATCAGAATAGTTAAAATCCAATTTTTCGCAGCATACATATCCTTAACTTCAACATCTTCGGAAAAGAAAACCTTTTTGTGATGCCCAATAGCACTACATCTCCATTTGGATAGAGGGAGAAATTCATAAGTGAGTAAGATCCATTTTGAGCTTGTATTTGGAAGTTCAAGATTTAAACCAGGAGGAACAGGTGCTCGCATATCAAGTTGAGTTTTCACTCTTGCAAGATCTTGACCAGGAACCAAACTCTTATAAATTTCTAAAACTTTCAATTGGTCATCTTAGAAGAAAGGGCTCTGAAAGAGAATTTATTCTATAAATTCATCATGATCAATTAAGATTTAGGAAAGTTTACCAATCTCAACCATGTCTAGAACTTATTGAAACAACCGAATTAATCATTTTCGTATTCCTTGTAAGGAACAACTTGAAGAATAAGCTTTTGAATAATCCAATGTTGACCCTTAAGAACATACTCAACCTGATTCATATCCCCCAAACAAACTTGAAAAACATATTTTCTTACTTCAACCATGGATTTCACAAAACAAGGAGCCCATAACTTAGTGATACTTTGCTTGATGGTATCCTCAAAGAGATGGTTTTCGAGAATTTTAACAACTACACAAGCACTATAGTCATTATAAATTCTAGCTTGCATCTTTTCAGAAACGGGGCAGTATATTTGGCTTTGAAAGGAATAAAAATCTTAGAATTTAAAGCAGTGGAGAGAGATTCAATGAAAGTAGGAGAGGATGAAATTTGTCATTTACCTTTAGAAAGACTAATTTTGACAACACAAGATAAAAAGGAATGGTAAGTTTGTGGATCTAAATCCCTAAAACTACTGTTTAAATTGGTATTCAGGAACACAAAACAATATGCATGTTCAATATTCATCATGAACTACCCAAAATATAGCCAATCCCAGAGAAGGAAACCATCAATTAAGCATCGATCTACGAAATCCAACTGTAAATACCTCTTTTCTATTGAAAATCTTAGCAAATTACTTAGTCGTCTTAAGAAAATCCCAATAATTAAACTTCCCAGCCATTAATAGGCGAGAGAAACCAAACATAAACTTTCAACCACCATCTTTTTGCAGTTGTTCGAATTTCGAAATAAACTTTTTAAAGATAAACCAATCACAGAAAGCATCTTCTAAAAAGCATCCAGACCACTTCATAGGTACTTTACTCAAGGGATGAGATCAAAAGGCAAACCAAACACCCAAATTTTTATTCAATCGGTCATGACTTAGTTAAGACACACACAGTGGTTCTGCCATGAATGAGTTAAGAGAAAGATACACAAAAAGGAAACTTGTTCATAATTTGTAATTGTGGTATTATGGAAATCCAAAAATAATATGTTAGACGTGAATAAGATAATAACTAATAAATTTTATTCATCGTCACATTCCATTAAAAGTTCTCTCTCTGACCAATTCCTTCGCATGGAAGGTTTCAAATCCTTGCATATTTCTTGTTCCTTGTATATAACAAATAAATTGTATTATAAGTTTGATCATAAAAAAAAAGAGCTTCTCAGCGATTCACCCCCCCCCCCCCCCCCCCGGGGTTTGAAATGTAAAATTAGGACACCTCCTATGACGAATAAGTTTTGTGAAACCCCCTCAATTTTTGTTCCGTCCAAAATATGATGTGAACTACCAAAACTGCCCTCATATCAGGTTAGACTTTTTTATGGTAGTTTAGAAGTAAAACCACTTTCACACATCAACCCAAAAGTTGTTTTCACCATGATATTCGATTTTTCGATCGACGGCTCAAATAAGATCTAAAGATAAACTAAGTAATCTAATCGTTGTTCTTTCGACATATGGATTTGACCATTGAAGTATACCTTCTTCTCTTTTGTTCTTCTTCTATTCATCCCCATTACATGAATGAAAAATAGCAATCAAATCTATGAATAGAGAACTTATTTAGCTAAAGAACTTACTCATAATCGAATAATTTTATCCTCACCTTCCTCATTATTTCTTTTGCACTACAAATTCCTAGTTCACCTTCCATATAAAACCCTAGTTTCTCTCAACTCAATGTTCTTAATTTTTGGGTAAAATGAAGGTAAAATCTTCAAATATATCACATTATAAGCTTGAATCTCATTTTAATAAGATAGATATACATTGTTTTCCTCGGATTTTGTATTCTTGTGAAAATTTATATGTAACACTAAACTAATAACCAAATGTGGGGGTATCACAATACTTTTCAAAAGTGTATTTTACTTCAAAACCACCATCAGAAGCATTCTGGGTAGTTCATGTTATTTTTTTTACCAGAAATAAAAAATTAGGGGGAATCACCAATCTTTTTTGAAATGGGGGGGGGGGGGGGGGGGGGGGGGTCCTAACTATGCATTTCAAACCAGGGGGGGTATCGCTAATTATCTCTAAAAAATGTGATTATAAGTGGGTCTGCCATGAATAAGTTGGGAGAAAGATACAAAAAAAGGAATTTGTTCATAATTTGTAATTACGGTAATATAGGAAATCCAAAAATAATATGTCAGACGTCAATAACATAATAACTACCTAACTTGACCACCCAATTAATATGGAAATTGTATTCATCGTCGCATTCCATGAAAAGTTCTCTCTCCGACTAATTCTTTCGCATGGAAGGTTTCAAATCCTTGTGTATTTCTTGTTCCTTATATATAATAAATAAATTTGATTATAGGTTTGATTATAAAAAAAAAATGTGATTATAAGTGGGTCAGCCATGAATGAGTGGGGAGGAAGATACAAAAAGAGAATGTTCATAATTTGTAATTGCGGTGTTATGGCAAATCCAAAAATAATATGCCAGACGTGAATAACATAATAACTACCTAACTTGACCACCCAATTAATATGAAAATTGTATTCATCGTCGCATTTTATGAAAAGTTCTCTCTCTGACCAATTCCTTCGCATGGAAGGTTTCAAATCCTTGGGTAGTTTTTGTTCCTTGTATATAACAAATAAATTTGATGTGATTATAAGTGGGTCTACCATGAATGAGTTGGGAGAAAGATATAAAAAGGGAATTTATTCATAATTTGTAATTGTTGTATTATGGCAAATCCAAAAATAATATGCCAGACGTGAATAACATAATAACTACCTAACCTGACCACCCAATTAATATGAAAATTGTATTCATCATCGCATTCCATGAAAAGTTCTCTCTCCGACCAATTCCTTCGCATGGAAGGCTTGAAATCATTCCGTATTTCTTGTTCCTTATATATAACAAATAAATCTGATTATAGATTTGATCATAAAAAATAAATGTGATTATAAGTGTAATCATACATACTTGTGTTGTGATTTATGTTTAATCAAACTTGTGATCATAACAAATAAATGTGATTACAGGTTTGATCATAACAAATACTGTTATATATCGCGTAAGATCGAATTCCAAGTGGGGTTCATCAAGGTGGGGTATAGTTTTATTGCATTTAGTGTTATATAGTATATGATTAGACATATGATCATATGATTATACGTCTGATCATAAGGTTGCGTAAGATCACATTCCAACTTGGGTTGATTGGGGTAGGGTATACTTTAATTACATTTAGTGTTATGTAGTATATGATTAGATCTGTGAGTGAATTGTTATGATCAAACTCATGATCGTAAAAATGTTGTCTTTTTAACTAAGTAGAATCTTGTAGTGTCATTTTGGCCCAACTATTTGGGAACCGTGTCCTTGAGCCCAACCAAAAAGACTGAATACTTATTGTTGTATTAAGCATTGCCACGATTCAATCATTTTATCACTAATTTGAACTTGATAACATTATGTTATAATTTTTTTTATTTTAGGCCATTGGTAGCCCGAGAAAACTTTACAATGCAAAATTTTGTCTCCGAAGATTTTTGCATTCCTAAATAAATATTTACAAAAAGTTTCTATGTACTTGGTGATATACTTGAAAAATTTGCTAACTAAAATTTTGCAAACTTTACATGTGCTTGGTAAATGGCAACTATGCAATTTTTTACCAAAAATTAAAAACAATACCAAGTACATTAATAATACATTTTCGGAACAAATTCTAATAAAAGTTTAACAAAGTAATGAATTACATTCTCAAATATGAAACAAAGGAACAATAATCATCTTAAGTACATCAATCATCAATTTCTCAGAACAAACTATAAAAAAAAAATAACCAACTGCGTTTTTAAACACAAAACAAGTAACAAGATGATTGACCCACACTAATTACACCACAAGATATTGTTGTCTCATTAGTTCCTTATCCTCACACACAAATCATTGAAAGTATGTCTCGTTCCTTCCTCATTGGTTAACACAAAAATTTGTGCCTCTACCGAATATTTCATTAAGATATCTAAAAGCCGCATTCAAAAACCTTACTAAGACCATAAACTTCCTAACCGCTTTTGGTCCCAAAGATTCGGGCTTGCTATTTCCGTTGGTTACATCTCTTAATATTATATGTGCCAGTGGCCAGTTTATGGATGAGTGCTCTTCGAGTAGTCGCTCTGAACCAGCAAACTCCACCTTAAAAGCAGCAAACGACTACGCAAACTACGGATGTTGACGGAACTACATGAGAAGAAGCATACTTCAAGTTAGCAACCGTCAGGTTTCATTCTTTATAATTCTGTCAAGGCGCAAGTTCTAAAAGATCTACACTTTGATGCAATTGTTTTCCAAAGTTAAAAGGGTATACTGTATCTGTAAGTTTATCAAGGTGGTCATAAGCTCCTTCCAAAATTAAAAGGGTATACTGTATCTCTAAGTTTATCAAGGTGGTCATAAACTCCTTCAAATATACCATTCATCATCTCTTCCATAAACCGAGCTTTTTTCGATGTTGTCTTTTCACAGATGGACCATGTCTTTTGTTTTTTTTTTGTGCTGACAGAAGACATATTTTCTTCAACTTCATCTACCTGTATCACAGGCTGCCCCCCTCTTGAACATTCTTTTTTCCATCATCCAAACCATTGAGTGAGTATGAACCTGCATTATTCAAATATGACTTAAGAAGAACATACAACCAAAAAGTGTAATCATAATAGTGGGCACACCAAATATAAAAACTAAATAGCCACACATATTCCTAAACATACAACAACAAAATATAGACGACTGAAGTTTCCTTTATTTTGGTCACTTTGCATCCCAAGTCAATATTCAATAACGACACAAATTAGCAATGTTAGATGGTGAATGAATGCTATCTTTGTTTAGGAATGAATGCTCTCTTTATTCATGAAATAGTACACTAACTTACCATAATACCACAATCAATCGTTAGGATTGAGAAATCAGATATGAAAATAAACTCACATGTTGCATGAGAATTGGCTATGACAATGACCAACTTATCGAAGTCCCATTTTATTCCTCTCTCTCGGAATTAGATTTATCAGACCCGGCTCGACCCGATGGATTGACCCAGAAAACCGGTGACCCGGTGCCTTAACCGGGCTGGGTTAGTTGGTGGATCGTTGTTACAAACAACCCAGTGCTAAACCACTAAAACCGGTCGGGTTTTACCAGTTTTTATGAAACCCCATGACCCATAACTGGTTTAACTATAAATTTAATGAAAAAATACATCATTAAGAATTGAACCTACGACCTAAGAAGACAAACAATGTTTTTATACCAATATACTCATAATAATTGATGATAAAATATGTATAATTTAATACAAATTGTTTTCTAATTTGAAACAATAAACAAACAAGAATTAACAATATACTCTATTAATGGTTGACTGGTCCGACCAGTTGACCCAGTGGTTGAACCACTAACTCAGTGACCCAGTGCCTTCACCAGGTTGGTGTTCGGGTTGGTTTTGATAACAATGCTCGAAATGCCTTAAATTTTTTTTTTTTTACCTTTCTGTATTTAAAAATGAACAATCAATGAAATTTCTTCACCAAGTCAAACAAGTTAAAAGTGAACAAGTTAATCCAAAACTTACCGAGAGCTTAAGCAAGTCATCCCAAAACTCATCTGACATATTAACATATTGTTTGATCGAATCATAAGCTACACCACTCATTTCTTTTAACTCAATGAAATTCCTATATTATTCTGTCTTCATTTGGCGCATAAGATAATGTGAAAGAACTCAAGAAAGATATCATGAACAAAAAGGATGATGAGAGAAGCAGACATAAAACCACAAAATTGGATGGTAGTGGAAAACTTCATCAACACAAAGTAATCAGAACAACCCTACTTTTCATTTAATTATACTTTTAACCATTCATCTCTGAGTTGGAAAATCAACTAGCTAATTACATCACTACCATAGACATAAAGATCCTTTCAACATCAAACTAGAAAAACAACAAACACTTTGAGGAATGAAGAATATCCTAGATTTGTCCCAGAACTGGTGAACTTAGTTTCAACTTTGGTGCCATCAGAGATAGCATAATCCCAAGCCAATTTCTCGAGATGTCGTTGATGTCACCCAAAAATGTCTACTACAATGAGATATTTCTAAGATTTTTGAAGTCATCATACATCTTTCGTGCAATTTCATCCCTACGCTGAATCCATTCTTTTTTATGACTCAATTGGGACATACTCGATATATTCGATGCATCATCAAGACTATGTGTGTTGTTTTCTTTTCTTTGTCATAATCTTTCACAAATGAATCATTAGGATCAACCTCCGTGATGTGGTTATGTAGAATAAAGCATGCCATTACTATTTTAACTTGTATTTCATACGAATAATAGAATTTCATAGTCAAAATTGGCCACCGTTGTTACAACACCCCAAATGCCCTTTTAATTGTACTCCTGAGATGTGCATGTCATAAGTTGAGTAATTCCTTCTCATCGCTTGGTTTTCGACCTTCATGCTCTTGAAGATGGTAAATAATAGGATGATATGGTCCAAGAAAATTAGGTTGATGAGTATAGCCGGCATCCACAAGGTAGTATCTCCAAATAAATAAAATACTAATCAATATATATTATCGACTCTATCAACTTGAGATTCTAAATACAAACTTGAGATAATTAAATTAACCTGGAGGGACAACAAGTTGGTTAGATCGTTCAAGAGCATTATCTAGTACTTTTTAATCATGTGTAGTTCTTTCCCAACCAATAAGAAGATAGGTAAATTTTAAATCAAATGCACAAGCAACTAAAACATTTTGAGTGGTTATTGATTTTCTCCATCAAAATTTATCTCGTTATTCTCTAGGTAGCGAAACAACAATGTGTGTCTTATCCGGTGTTCCAACGCAATCCTTAAATAATTTGCAAATAGTGGATCATTAACAATTTTAGGGGGTGTTCCTCCACCGTGCACAACTTGTAAATTATCGGCTACTAAACATCTACATAACTTCATAACACAATCTAATATTTCATTAAATTGTCGGCTGACTATTTCACGAGATCGCAAAAATCGGCTTTCCATCACCTTATGTCTACGACCAAGTAAAGGCAGAAATCGCATCACCACCTCCTCCAACGTACAATTTTGTCTCTTAAAATATTTTGGTGTCTGATTAACCCACACAATTGATGAAAGACATCTACTCCCATCTGAAGCTTAGCACGACACTTATCCTCATTTGTCAATATTGACTTCATATAAGATTCTCTTTCTACATCTCTGTTGATGTATGGCTTTCTCAGGATATTTAACAATGCATAACTTGTTGCCATAACATTTGCTACAACTACTTGAGCGACAACGACTACAACAAACTTCATTTTTTCATGAACTCTCATCATCTTTCATCTATAAGAAAAATAAATGAAAGGAAAAAAAATGTATAACTAAAACTCGGTCATATTAACTAAAACTTTTATATGAAAGCAAACAATTTTTTTATATTGGGTTCATATAAGATTCAAAATGATGAGAATGATAGATTATTACTATAAAAAAGTCCATGAATAGTTGTACTCCCCACACAGGTTTGAACAATTTGGTTGACAATTACCATTCGTGTCAAAGACAAATATGTATATGTTGTTTCAATGATTTATTTTATGAGCATTGTTGATATTGAGTAGAATGAGCATGCCAAGTTTCATGTAATATAAATATATAATGGCCACTACTCTAAGTAAATTCTTAAACAAGTTTCAAATGCAACAAGCCAGAAAGGGAATTCATATAATTATTCATAGTATATTGTAGAGATATTATGCGTTCTATTATTCTTATGGCTTATCTACCACGTTCACAATGCAATGCGGAAGACCAGTTGGTTTCAAAAAGATTAATAGTTTATAGAGCTTTGTTAAATCCAAAAGTGACATTAGAATTGGGTCTCGTATGTTGCTACCATATCAATTTTTTTTACAAAGGTTAAATGGTCTCAACTTTTCACAACAACAACACTAAAAAAAACTCAACTCATCAGTTGAACAGTACAATACTATGGCAAGGTAAACAAGGGTGAACGCTCATTTCGAAAAAAAAAATACTTTAGAAAACCACCTATGTTCTTCTCTCCACCTTTACAATCAAAACCCAAGTATCGCAACAACTGATTTCAATTCATAAAACCTAAATCAACCCGATCAAGTAATTTAACAAAATTGGGTTCATTCAAAACTAAGAAAATTGACAAAATGAAGAATAATATAGCAGTTAAAATTTTAACAACAGTTAACAAATCAAAATTTATTAAAATAAAGATTATTTATTGATCTAAACATATTAACTTAGAATTCAAATTGCGAATGAGCCCGTGGCTCAATGGTAGCACCCCTCTCACAAAGTGGAGAGGTTGTGGGTTCGAAACACGTCAACAACTGATTGTTGATATAAGTTACACGTCAATAGCTGATTGTTGATATAAGTTTTCACATGTAATCTAAAGGGGGTAGGGGTCCCCTCAACCCTGCTTGCCAATCAAAAAAAAAAAAAAAAAAAAAAAAAAAAAACTTAGGATTCAAATTTCACAACAATTTTCTCTACCAAACAAAAATCAACTCAAAAGAAGGTATAAATTATAACCAAACAATTAGATGATTGAAATCGAAAAAGCATACCTTAGAAGATCTGCAGACTAGTGGAGAGGGATCGATTGAAGAGTGAATAACTCGAGAGGTGAGAGTGAGAGAAGAGCTTGAAAGCTTGGCATAGAAAAATTCGATCAAAGATGAAGAAAATGGAGATGGTAGATGATCGAAATTGAAGAGAAAAACATCAAAACAAAAACTGTGAAAGTTTTCTCGTCATTTTTAGACGGGAAAGTTCTCTGGCTTGTTTAATCTCTTTAGTAAAATATTTACAGTGGGCCCTACCGAAAGAAAACCCACCAAACACCTGTAAAATTATATGGACTGCAAACCTTTTTCAAAACAATTTTCTCTAGCCCAAAGAAGTAGAGCATTACTTGTAAGAAAATTGAAGGTGATAACATCATGTTACGAGAACCCACTATATAATCACAGAGTTAATGAAGAAAGTTGTTAAATATGTTATAACTTTTTTTATTTTACTTGTAAGAAAATTGAAGGCGATAACATCATGTTAGGAGACCCCACTACATAATCACAAAGTTAACGAAGAGAAGTTGCTAAATAGAGTTTTAGTTGGTAGACATAATTAGGCCTTCCATGATAAAAGTAAACCAGATGCTAGAAGGAGTTGTTGAATTGTCTATGCCTCTAGACCCTTCCTCCTTCATTAGCTCTTTTGGTTAAAATCAATACCATTTTAATAAATTGGGGTTGTTCTTCCATAAAATCGTAAGTTTATATGCACATGTCATGTTGTTTCCTAGCTCTCACAATCTAAAGAAATTCCATGAGACAACCATATAATAAGTTGTTTTTGCAAGTTTGCAAGTAGAACGAATTGGACATTCACAAAATCACTCTGGAATCTCACAATTGCAAGTTTACATATCATATACAACCAGTAATTATTATCCCAAGTCTTCCCTAACATCTTGAATATGTAAGAGAATACAAAACAATAAGCAAATCCTACGTAAGTCAATTATAGGATTAAAATGGCGTTTTGTGAGATGAGTAGTTATAAGCAAAACTTATGTACAATATTATTTTTGAATAAACTTTATAGAATATTTAGGGTGTGTTTGATTGGTGGGAATAATTACTAGTGGGAATTTTTATAGTTAAAATATTTTCACTAATGGGTTGTTTGACTGGACATACAAAATAGGGGAAAATTTTATGTGGGAAAGATTTTGGTTTGTTCGATTAGACAAAAAAAAATATTACAAGTCTGAGAATTTTTTTTAGGGGTGGGTCAAGGAAAGATTCGTGAGAAATATTTTTATCATGGAATTTTTACGTGTCCCAACTTTACCAATCAAACTGGCATCTGAGAATTTTTACGCGTCCCAACTTTACCAATCAAACTGTTGTATATTAACAATAAATTAATAAAGAGTATATGTTAATTGTCATTAAATGTTCATAAACACTAAACATGAATCTAAATTGAACTAATTCCAACCAAAGCAAATTATACTTCCAATAAAAACTTATTTTACGCTCCTACTAAAAAGAAAAATACGTACTATGAACTAGTCACTCTGTGTGTGGTTTTTTCCTCCTTTGAATCTCTTGACACCTTTATTCTGGAGTAGAAGTTGATGTTCCTTGTTCTTGAGAAGGCAATGGAGATGTATGAGGTTGAACATAGGTATCATTTAACGAGCTATACTCCCGATCTTCAATGGCTTCAATATTATTCTTTAAATTGTCATCATTAACATAATCATCCCAATTTTTGTAAGCCACCTCATACTCATGTTTGTATCTTAATAGAAGTTGGTGACTGTAGTGGACGTAAACCAAAGCTTCATCACGATCATCATTAAAATTATTCATCTTGACACTGTGAATGTAACCACATGTGCTCCAAGTTCATTTTCTACATGATGTATTTACACTTTAAGACAAAACTTCAACTGCTAGGTGATAAAGCTCATTTGCTGTCACCCCATACATATTCCATCACGAAATAACAAACATTGACTCTTTATCTTCAATTGTTTGTTGACGTGCAAAAGGACCCTTATTACTCGTAAAATCACTTAGTTGTTGACGTATGTGAGCTTGCTCAATTGGATCTCTGACCATTCTTTCCACCACATCTAAGTAAACACTATTAACATATGGGTTTGTATGAGATTTTATACCATCATTGTTTCATTCATTTTGCTTTTGACACTTTTGGGTTTCTAGCACCAGAAGCAGTTGAGCTTCTCAAGAGGGTACAAAAGGTGATGAATAGCAATGTGATGACGGCGGGTTCCAATTAATATGTATTTCGTAGGATTGGTTTTGCTATTCAAAAAGGGCTTGCAGCGCAGTTTGTAGCGCGCTTGTCCTCTAGCTTTGTGTAATTCCTCTTTTATCAATAAAATTTATTTTTGATAATAATAATAATAATTAGTGTTTTCAGAAACATATATAAATTTAAATATTTTAAGAAAAATGTCAAATCTATAATAAACCCTATAAAAAAAATACATTTATTGTTCGTACCTGTTAATCAAGTGTGCGAATAATAAGGAGTGAACACATATGCAAAAGAGTGTAAAAGACAATTCATCTTTTCCCATCTATTTTGAAAAAGACCTTCCACAACAACACTTGTATTACATGATCAACTAATACCTCATTGATTTTGACAACATGTTATTCATTCTTTGATAAACCTCACCAATAACGCATTTTTTCTGATATATAGCACGGGTTTAAAAAAAACAGATTGCGCTTACTTGCTAATAATGAACGTGGATTTTAAGATAAATGTCTGACGTTTTTAATAATAAGGAAAGCGCATTTTTGTTGTACACAAATCGCGTTTTCTGCACCAATTTAGTACTCCCTCCGTCCCAAATTATAAGTACATTTTGGAATATTCTACTTATTAAAGAAACATCATTGTTTGTCTACTAACTCTACTTCCTAATTTACCCCTATTTAATACTAATTACAATGCCTAACTTTTATTAGAATAATTACTCTAATCACAAAGCAAGAGTAACATCGTAAATTAGCAATAGGTCTTCTACAACCATTAATTTTTGGGCTAATTATTTGGGCCTGATGGGCTGACTATTTTTATTTTTCGGCTAGGCCTTGGGGTCTCAATTTGGGCAGTCGGGTCAACCCAACCCAAAACCCATCGGGTTGAAGATTAAAATGGGTTGGGCTAAACCCGCCTATTTTGGTTATTTGGGCAGGTTAGGTTGGGTTAATAGAAGCTTCTCGGGTTGGGTTGGGCAGGTTCAAATGCTCAAGAATGGAACCCACACCCGCCCATAAACCTAACATTGGGCTAACGGGTTGGGTAAACGGCTTGAATAATGGGTTGGGTAATCGGGTTGGGTTAGATTTTAGACTAATGAGTCGGGATGCGGGTTATCTTATACAAGTGACAAGTTCGTTTTAGTTAAATGAAACAAGTTTTTATTTGTTGTCACTTGTCATCTCAATTAAATTAGAATTGCCATCATCTGTATTACATAAGTATAATTAAAATAAAATTATTATCTATCATCAGTATTCAACTATTAATATCAACATGAACTTTTGAATAAATCATTAATAGAAAGATAAAGGTTTTCGTACAGAGACTGGAAAGTCAATGATATAACTTGTAGGTTTTTATAACAAAGAAATATGGTTTTAAGAATGGTAATTAGGTGGGCGGGTCATGGGTGGACTAATATATGGGCAAGCGGGTCATAATATTATTGGGTATTTTTTTGAGTTAATGGACGGTTAACGGGTGGATTAACAGGTGGGCAAGCGGGTGAAAATATTATTGGGTATTTTTTGGGTTAATGGGTTTAATATATGTAACCCACACCCGCCCAATAATAGATTTGGGCAGGTTGGGTTGACCCGTTTTTAAAAATTGGGGCGGATTTGATAATTTTAATGGGCAGATAAATTGGATCATGGATCATAAAAGATTGAGACCCCTAGCTGGGCTTGTTGTGTCTTTCCTTTCTACTATAAACGAACTCACCTTCGTTCTATTAGTTCTGAGGAAAAAATGGCAAAAGATCGAAATGGAGAAGAACGACATCATCACGAAGAAGAAGAAGAAGAAGAAGAAGAAGGAAATGGAGATTTATCAGAAAATTCTTCGAAGAGAGAGAAAATAAAGAAATCGAAGAGAAAGAAAGAAAGGTATAGTGAGGACGAAGAAGAAGAAGAAGATTACTCGAGTGAAGATGAAGAAGAAGAAGATTTAAGTAATAAGAAACACAATAGAAGCAAGAAGAAGAATAAGAGAGAAGAAGAAACGAAGAAGAAGAAGAAGAGTAATAAGAAACATAGTAGGAGTTCGAAGAGAAGGAAGTATAGTGATGAAGATTCATCTTCTTCGGAAGAAGAGAGTTCAAATTCAGAAGAATCGGAATCGGAATCGGAATCGAAGAGTTGTGATTATTCTTTGAGAGAGAGTGATAGTGAAGAAGAACAGAGAAGAAGGAGAAAGAGGAGAGAGAAAAGGAAGAGGAGAAAGAAGGAAAGAGAGTATGAGAAAGAGAAGAGAAGAAAGAGGAAGGAAAAGGAGAAAGAGAAGAAGAGAAAAAACAAAGGTAAAGATGTGAAAGAGAAGAAGAGTAAGAAGAAGGAAGTGAAAAAAGGCGCTGTTACGAATTCATGGGGGAAGTATGGAATAATTAGGGAAATTGATATGTGGTAAGTGTTAGTAATTTCAGCTTTTCAGTTAGGGTTTATGATTATTTTGCATTATTTTCTTAGTTTCAATATATTCTGAGGAATTGATTGTGTTAGTTTGGTGCTGAATTTAATATTTGAATAAACATTGCTTTATTTAACTTCCTTCAGTTTCATATCTTTTTAGCTGGGAAATGAGGACAAATGAAATTGTGTCAAACTCCAAAATTTGTTCTAGCATCCATCAACACTTGACATTGATTTAAGTTTCAGATTTGGGGAAAGACTATGTCAATGTCATGGTGATTATGGTGTCCAAAACTTGGGCTGATGTCATAATCTTAACATTGTTAGTTACACGAATACTTTCAATAAATTTCAGAACGACGGACCTTATATTTGTACAAAATCTTTTTCATACATGATTTGAATAGGTCAGGAATTTAGCAATGGTTTGATTCTGGACACGATTTTTGTCATCATGACATGAAGAGACTTCCTTCTGCAATAGTCAAAACCTAATGGGCTAATTCTTGCCGCATTTGCGAACTATGGTTTACATGCTAATGTGTGTTTTGTTTATTTGTTTTCGTTGTTTTGCTGTAGTAAAACTTCCTGTTGTAGTGTCGATCTATCGTTTCATTTTATTCATACAATCGAGAAGATACCTCAAGCAAACTCCTCAATCTAATGAAATATATCAAATGCCCATCACTTACATTAGCTCTTCTTCCCGCCCACTTTCAAAGAAGTCTTGAACCTTTCCTTTAGCCTTATGCGGCATCTTCCAAAATGTTCCAAAGAAACAAAATACTGACTCTAATTTTCTTAAAACAGATAACGCTTTACCAGAATGACATAAAATGAATGAATGTACATTCCATGAATGAATGTACATTCCTTGAATATTTTGAAGGTTCTTGCTATTATCTTTTCATAAATTTACAGCCATCGAGTAATAGTATTACATAGTTATAAATGTACAGTTGCCTTTGGAGCTTACTCTGTAACACATTAGACTGTATAATTAATAGAAATAAATAAAATAAGTAAATTTCTTCAAGCTCATTATAGATCGTCAAATCATATCTCAACAGACATGGGTTAAACACGTCTTAAAAACAAAGATTTTCCCATAAAATTCCTTTCCTCCTTTTGCCCTATCAATTTATTTCCCAGACATAGCCTTAGTCCACGACAAGGGAGTTACCTGATATTGGACTCAGCTACTGCAAGTGTAATCTGACCGTGCACATTTTTTGTATATGCTTACTTTATGTGTTTGCAGTGTCATAAATCATCCATGAACATTCTTATTGGGATTCCCTTCAAGTACTGTCTGTTGACAAGTAGTCTTTTGCATACATATTGTGAGGATAATCTCATACACGATACCAAATTTCTCTGTTTTTTCTCATTCACATTGCTTGCGATCTTTTGCAGGAATAAACGGCCAGAATTCACTGCATGGTTAGCTGAAGTGAAACAGGTAAACTACATCTAACACTTATCAATAACTTTTGTCTGAAACTAAAACTGTGTTGTTATATGCACCTGAATACTAATATGCCAAAATGTATGATTGCTTCCTCGTCATTAGTAAGAAAATATTTAAATTACTACTGTGTTAGTCTTTGTTAATTTGGGTCTTTTTATAGATACAAAAAGGTCATTCATTAAAATCTTACATTGTTTCAAACCAAACAAAACTAAACTCGTAAGTAATGGCTGAGCCACTTGAACTTGTCCCTCATACATTATAAATTGCTAGGAAAAAAGAAAACACGTGAAGGAATACTTGCATCCATGCCCTTTATGTCTCTCTGACCGATTGTACTTTTCTATACCTGCATCTCATTGCAACATTATCTTGCTTGTTATCTAATATAAACTGTCTACACTATTTCGATAAGTACCAAAGGAATTTTCTCTGTATCACACCACATACATTTCATATAACTGAAGATTGTTGTACAGGTGAACCTGGAAAGTCTGCCCAACTGGGAAGAGAAGCAAATGTTTAAGGAGTAAGCCACATAAATCTGACTTTATGTCTTTACGAAGTTCATCATATCATCGTACACAGGTCTTTCATAGACATGTTTTGTAGGGTGGAAGTCGTTATGTTTTAATAAAATATTATTTCCCTTGCTTTGAACTGTTTGAAAGTATTTCTCATGAACATGAGCAATGCTTTATTATTATTATTATCACTATAAATTTATTGTTTTGCCGACCTCAAAAATAAATAAACTCTTTTCTTGACTAATGTTCTCTACTTTCCAGATTCATGGAGGATCATAACACAGCTACTTTCCCATCAAAAAAGTAAGGGGTTTTTCATCAATTTTGTATATTTGTTCACTCATTCCATATTCAGACTTTCTGGTATATGTTTGTGCACTGGGGTGGATATTGAGTTGCTTTTACAACTCTTTGTTGATGCCTCTTGATTGGATAATCACCTCATAAGAGAGGTCCTGAGAACTATACTTTAGAGGTCCGTGGGTCACCTTCTTTTCACATTGATTATATGCGTTTGAATCGTATAATGGGATGAAGTATCTTACCTTGATAAATTGTTTTCCTTCACATGTGCTTACCATTGTAAAAATATCATGTCTTTTTCAATCTTTATTTGAAGTATGATGAATTAGCTATTTAGCTATAGCCTCCTTAAATGGTACCACTTTTACGATGGCCTACTGTTTTGGAGTATCTAAAAGCAATGCCCCGTCTGATTTTTGTTTGGAACTAGTCAACAATCCAGCAAAATCACCTTGCATTCTATGATTTCCCAAAGTTCCCACAAAGGTGTGGAATCCCAAAGTTCCCACAAAGGTGTGTTTCTTTATGTGGGTTCTAACGTGGGGAAGAGTCCTGACAATTGACAACTTAAAGTAGAGGGGTATCCCAATTGTGAGTAGGTGTTCTCTATGTTGATCAGATGAAGAAACAGTTGATCACCTATTCAGAACTTGTCAGAATAGAAGATCAGTGTGGTCATTTTCATAAATGAGTTTAAGAGTGGAGTTGACAGCGCTGAAGGGTTGTCCCACATGTTATGCAACTGGAAGTGCTCTAATCTTTCTAGAGTGGGTCGGCTGATACGGAGAGTCCTCTTTCATGCAGTGTGTTGGGGTCTCTGAAGAGAAACGAATAACAGAGTGTTTGAAAGAGTGAGCAGGACTCAGGGGCAGCTTATATGTGACATCAAGAGTCAAGACCATTATTTGGAACTGGATCTTCTACAGACCTTGTATGAAGGACATTAGGCTAGACGACTACATGAGATGGAAGGATATTATTTTTCATTTACATTGAGTGATATATTACACTGTATTTTGGGCAGTGTGAACCTCTCACACTTTTTAATGATATATGTGTTTTACTGGTAAAAATAAAAAATAAAAAATACAGTGACTAGTGATTACACTACTTGAGTCAGTGGATGCCTTTGTGATGCCGGCAAGTGTGTGTTTAGTCTTTAGTACCCTGACACCTTACTTACAAAAATGCCATCATGTTGTGGTCCACTTCATGTAAGGCAGTGGACACCTTCTTCATCTGGATGACTCAAATGACAACAATTCAACTGCCAATTTAATCAATACAAGGTTGCATGCCATTATTAGCATTAATATTTAGTTGGACTGTTACTTTATTAATATTATGCCACTTGTTATACAGTTTTACATAATCTTATATAGTTGCTACTGTAGACATGTCATTATTAGCATTACAACATTACTTTTTGTAGGACTACTATTTTTATTAGTATTATGCTGCTTGTTATACACTGTTACATAATCATATAGTTGCTACGTTCAGACCTAAACAACATTTCTTTAGAACACATTGCCAGTGGTGGAACAAGTACACATGACCTGAATCAGAACTTTCATTTGGTCCAAACATAGTGCACAGCATGGTACAGTGATATCAATCTTGTGAGCTTTCCATTTAAACATCATTCATCTATTTTTCTTTTATCAGGACTTGGGATAGAGAGTGGCTTTTTACAAAGAATGTGTGTCATCAACTTGTGTATAACCATTTCTGTGCTGTGAAGTATTGTGATATTGTCAAATGTCATGTCCAAAACATTTTCACCCAAATCTTAGAAACTTTCCATGTTGTTGTTACATAGCCAGTATGTATAGCAGTATAGTTATATGGTTCTAGTTGTATCGGTTTTGCTTACTCTATGACAGTTATGGTTGTAAAAATAATTATGTGTTCGTATCTGTGATTGCAGATATTATAATATGGATGAGTATCACAGGCGTAAGATGGAGAAACAGATGAAAAAGGGTTCTAAGATTCTTGAAACAGAGCGCGTAATATTCAATGATGAAGAACAGAGAAGGTAGGTGTTGTGCATTTAATAATTTTCTGCACTAGAAGCATATATCATAATGCATCATACTTCTGAATATTTCAGCTGTTCGATACATGCCAATTTTATTATGAAATCAGACTTTGATTTAGATAGTATGGCCATTGTAGTTTACATGTGTTTTTTAATGTACACTTATCCTTATATGCTCTTATATCAAATGTTCTGAAAAGGATATTTGTTGTGGTTCATATTATTTATTTAGATAATTGAGTTGAAGGTCACGCATGTATGTCCATGGTACACTAAAAAAATTCACTGATAGAAGTAGAAGCACATATAAATAGCAAAATAGGAGCCATATCTGAACAGTTATGACTACTGAGATCGCATATATTCTATTTTTTCCAGTACCAATATAATGACTGTATCTGACAGCTTCCCACATTGATTTCTTACACTCGAATATAGTATGCATCTTTAAACCTAAAGGAAGTTGTTTTTGAAAGTATAAGCAAGGTTGGTGGTCCTCATTTTGATTTGACTATATGTTTACATTAATCATTATACCAAAACACTGATAGGAGTATATAGGACATAAATTAGCTTTTGAGATCAAGAACAGAACTCAAATGTCAGACAACGTAGTAAATTAATAAACACACAAATCTGCATAGGAACTTGGGTCTATGTATGGGTATGGGAATTTATGTGACCATAATTTTTTGGCTAATCTTCATAGCATTTTTTTTCTTTCAAGTAAGCAAAGAAAACTCAACTTACTGAAACTTCCATTAGTGCCAACAGGATTACGAGAGACTTGTAGCCCTCTTGTCCGTCAACCATTAGCAACACACTAATGGAAGGAAAGTATTACACATGGCTAACAAGTAGTGTCCTCCCTTTCATACAGCCAAAGCATCCCAGTTACATACAAAGTCATGAAATCCCATTCCTCTAAATAAAACATTCGATCCCATCCCAATTGTGTACAATAACTTATCCGAATTAACATAACGTTCATGAATGTTTATAAGTAAAAGTGAAGTTATGTCAGACATAATCATGTTATTGATACCTATAGGAGGAATACAGTCACAAACAAATGTTTTGGACAATGATGTTATTATTGTACTAGTATTATCAGTGACAGGCCATTACAGTGGTTGATTAGAGAGATGTTGACTGAGAGTGAGACAGAAGCTGGACATACTGTTGGTGTTTGCTATATCTGTTATGATTGGAGACTAGGAAGTTATAGACGTGCAGTTGCTTCATTGGATCCAAAGACCCTGACAGCTCTTGCATTCAGTCAATCAATTCTACAATCAACCTTCCAAAATATTGATGTCCATGAGATGGAAGCCTTGATCTGTCTCTGCTCTACATCCTTCCTGGATCTAAACCGCCATCTGTTTGGAGTGAGTCATGGTTGGGCTTTGGCAACAATAAATTGACATGACTCATATTTGAGTATAAAATTTATGTCAGGCTGTCAGCAGTAGTGATCCTTAAATAAAATTTGACCTGGATATACCATAGGTTACTTGATTTGTTTTGGCTTTCTCGAGCCCTTTTCTTGTGGTGATGGTTAGCGGTGGGCGTGTGTGTTTTATTTTGTTGGGGGTGGGTAGTCTGGTAGGTATTGGGAGGTGGTATGCATCTGCATTTGGCATAAGATGCAGTCCATTCCAGTGGTCAGTGGTGACCATTGCCTTGGTTATTAAATCTAGGAATGCCTTCTAGAGTTGAGACGTCTTTCTTGACCGAATGATAATTTAGGTTTGTATTGTTTTTACTAATCCCATCCAGAATTTGAAATTTACTTGATGTTCCTCTTATTGATCCCATCTAGAGTTTGGAACTCATTTGTAAATATTATCATATCATTCATTGTTTTTACGAAAGGATTACGAAACCATTTTAGCTTCTTGAGATGTTGATTGTAGTGTTTAGTGTTTGTGACATTGAACTTTTGAGCTGTGAAATTGTCAATTGCTACAATCTTCCTTTCTTTTTTATAAACGTCTACATCTCTATGTTCTGAAATGTTTAGTTGTTGTTTTCTTGCATTTAGGCTAGTGAGTGTTTGCATGCTACACAAAAATGCATCACAAGTTTTGTGGCTTCAAAAGTGACCTATGAGTGTGATCTTCTTTCTCGTGGTCGACACAAATCAAATCAATGAAGTCAATGTATAGAAAGTGGTTAACGAATAAAGACACCTGAATTAAAGGATTTCAAATCAATTAAGGTTCAAAATTAAGAAAACCCAAAAGAGAAAGAAAAATATCCATGTTTGCATGTGCAAATGCTATAAACATCAAAATTTCCTACAAGGTTTTGAGCTTTACTTTAACATTTGAGATTTTTCAGAAGGCCAAATGTTTTATATCTTTAAAATTTAAGACGTCAATAATTATGACCTCTTTTTGTTCCCTTCAATGTATAAATGCTCTGAAACGTTTGGGTATGTCAGTTTCACTAATATGACCATGGCAGAAGTGTAGTAAATAAAACTTCAACTTTTGTCCAGCAGCTCTATGTAGACCAAAAAATGTAGAGCTATGGGTCAAGATGTCTTATGGATGAAGTTACCAATAATATATTTTTGTACATTTAAACATGTTTCATTCTACTCTTCAGGCAAGAGTTGATGGTGGCACGTGAAAAGCAGAAAGAATCACAAGTGGAAGCTTTAAAGCGCTCTATGCAAAGTGGAATGGTAAATGTTCTGCCTATTCATCTTCCATTCATTTTTTTTTCCTATACTGAAGCGTCTTGAGATTTAGCTAATGTGTTTCTCTTTTCTTTCCCAGGCTCAAGCAATGAAAGAGCAAGCACAGCTTAGAGAGGAAATGGCCTACCAGTACAAGCTTGGAAATTTTGAGGTAAAGAAGCCTTTCACATGCACTCCACCCCTGCCCACTTTACTTTTATGTGCATATACTTAACATATACTACTGCTTTATGTCTCCAGGCTGCGGCTGCTATCCAGAGAAGATTGGATCCAGATGTTGCTATGTGAGAATTTGTGTTGCATGGTAACTTTTGCTGTATAATCAGTTATGAGTACTCGTTTACATGGTACACAAGGGTCTTGCATCTCAGTTTTGGAATTCAATGTTCTATCATTATAATATAATTACAAATTGACCCTAGTTCTAGGACCAAGTTTCCCTTCTGTTCTGTCTTAATATGTTGTCTTGTGTTCTTTTAAGATGTGTTATTTTGAGGGACTGGAAATAAATAATTTTGCCGCACCAAATACCAATCATTCAACTTTGGTTTTAAATTTTGTAAGATCTTTTGAGCTGAATAACAATTTTTAGTTGGGTATTGCCTGATACTGTATTTGATTAAAAGCTGGTTCTGTGCCCTGTGGTGGACAACTGGACATGTGATATACAGAATGATTGTTTAGAATGGTCAAGGATTGTGGTGGATGATGTAAGTATATCTGTTTTACAATTTACTAGATGTTTAAAACCATTCTAGTCAGCTTTCTAGTGGGAAAATGGTATCACTAGCTACCTACTTAGTTGTAACCGTCGACATACTCTTTGATTGAAAAGCTACTCTAACGTAGACGACACAGTATGGATCATGCAGTTAGATCTACAGGGTAGTGTATTCTTACTATTGTGTGTTCTGGAGCTAACACATGGTATGTCATTGACTGTTGCTACCCTTACATTTGTCCTCAGATGCAGTTTTAATTGACTGTTGTTACCCTGACGGCTATCTTTCTTATTCAGTTATTCTAAATCAATTCATTCAAAATTTGCGACATTCTATTAAGTATCACCTTCCCATATTCCCATTTACAATATTATCTTCTTTTAAAATATATGTTTTACACACATGCTCAAATCTAGAGTTCTTCCAAGTTGTTTGCAGTCAAATCAAGCCTGCACTTCCGAGTTCCATCCAACATAGGACCAAAAGATATAGTACCTGAAATTGGATAAATATGAGGGCCATAACTCCATAATTCTGAGTCATTTCTATTCACAGACCTATGAAATTCTAGAAAATGAGATTAATTAGTAAAATCAACTCAACTCAGTTTCATTTTACTCAAATAACAAGTAATTATTTAGCTATAAAATGCAATGCACCTTTTCAAAAATTTGTTATATGTTGGACGTCATTCAAGAATTCATACACCAACCCAATATAGTCTGATTTGGGTCAACCAAGCTGCGTATAAAAAAATAAAAATAGCACCACCTTTTATTTTATAGTAATGACTTTGCGGCTATTTTGTCCAGTTTCAATCCAATTGTTCAATATGTCCAAGAGAGTTCAGAGAATAAAATAAAAATGTGCATGTTGATAACAAGACATTCTTAAAAGAAAGAAGGAACTAGCTAAAGGAAAGAACAAGGTAGCTGCCATACTAGTTACTTCTCTTGAAAACTTTCTTATATAAAGTGTTTGAATTGCGGGCTAAAGAAACGTTTAGACATGAACAACATGGCTAGAGAGACATCAGAATTGAACTGGTCGATCTTAGATTCAAGAGCAAATCAAAGCATGAGGTGCCCAGCTCCATTTATATTGAAATTGTATGAAATTCTTGAAGAAGGACATGATCGCAATCAGATTGTGTCGTGGAATAAGGAAGGGACTGGTTTTGTTGTGTGGTCACCTGATGAGTTTTCAGAATTGTTGTTGCCTAGATACTTCAAGCATAACAACTTCTCTAGCTTCATTCGCCAACTTAATACCTATGTAAGTTTACATCAGTATTGTGTTATATATAGTTCAAGCAACCTTAGTTAGAAACACGCGCACCTTGTGCATTCTTTAGTAGTGGCTCACAAGGTGTGTTGTCCTCATACATAGTTTTGTAATTTGACTTGAAATATATACAATGCAGGGGTTCAAGAAATGTGCTACCAACAGATGGGAATTCCAGCATTGCAAGTTTCAAAATGGAAACAGACATCTACTTCAGGAGATAACAAGGAAGAAATGCGAGCCAAGCGTCTTCCCAGCCTTCCTCAAAGCTTCTAGTAGTGAACCAGTGGGTGGTGTAGTTGATGAAAGCAGTGACCTATTACTACAGGAAAATGAGAATCTAAGGAAAGAAAAGTTGGAACTGCAAATGCAGATAGATCAATACAAATCTCTTCAGATGAAGTTATCAGACAGTCTCTCGCAATACTTGGTTAACCAAAACCAATTCAGGAGGACTTGTTAGATTCTCAAAAATGTATGGAAAAGTGAATTACTTCAACGATTCTTTAGAAGTGTATTACTCCATTACATGTGAAATTAGAAGCCTTCAGTTTGATTAATAGTCTATTCAGCGCAGCCATTAAACTGATTATGATTAGCCCTCAAATTAGTCTACTGTACATAGCCTGATGACTACAATAAATATTTTTAAGTGAGGGCTAGAAACTGAATTATTTTGGAATCTTGGGTTGTATGACTTTTATCGACTGACTTTAGGAGGTCCTTTATACTTAGGGTGGAAAAAAACAGTGTCCGTCCATCCGCTTTCACAACGTACAACAACCTCTACGCTCTAGATTTTTTTTTATTTTTTATTTTTTTGCAAAAACAAAAGCTGGGGTTTTGGCAGACCCCGACCAGTTGAATTGAATAAAAAATGAGTTACATTCTAACATACACAGTGTTGTGCGCAGCGGAGACTAATGCACAAATATGATGATTGAACTAATATATGAAAGTAAAACGAAAACGACAAAATAAACAAGCAACCACACACAAGACACAAGATATACGTGGTTCGGCAATATGCCTACGTCCACGGGGAGAAAGGATGATGCTTTTCTTTAACAAGACAATTGTACAAGCCCTCACGAAGAAACCGAAGTCTTCTTCCTCACAAAAGTTCTCAAAACTCTCTAATGGCTTCTCACAATCTCTCTCTTAGAAAACATAATTAGGTTTTTCCACTTCTATTTGGCTTTATACCATAGCCTTACAATAGACCACGAATTGGGCTCAAAACAGGCCCAATTGCACAAAACAAGAGGAGGACGTACGTACGTCGAAATCACGTACGTACGGTACAACACGGAATCGTTATCTGGCATACGGGACGTTCGAACGCCCTAACTACGTACGTACGTCCCTGTACAAATAATACAACGTTCGTACGTCGATATCACGTACGTGCGTTTCTTCCCGAAACAGTTATCTGTCACATTGAACGTACGAACGTCCTAACAGCGTACGTACGTTCCTGAGTGAAAAACTTCCCTCCGTCTCTGATTTGCACATAAAACCCAACAATTCTCCACCTCGGCGAAGATTCAATAAATCTAAGCCGACAAACACAAGTCACAAACTCCCACACATGTCCCGAAGGACCACCTCGGCTGCACCACCTCATGGCTGCCTACGTACCCTCCTTCTAAGGGATCAAGCCATCGTAGTTCACTCCAAGATATACTATCAACTCGAAGGAATGATATGGACCAATTCTAACCAATAGAACTTAGTCCCATACACCACTTTAGTCACGGTAATATTCCAAGCTTCTGTCGGAGACAAAGCAACGATAGAATGTAATGTGGACAATCTGCTGATAGATCTCACTGCCAATGTAAACACATATCCAAGAGTAGACCAACGTCTATCAAAGTGACAATCATACTCAACATCCACATAACCACCACACCGCAGACTCAAAGTCCTTCCATGTTGAACTAACAAACCAACCTCCACACTACCTTGAATGTAGTGGAACATCCATTTCACAGCTTCCCAATGTCTCACATCAGGATCATGCATGTATCTACCTACAATGCCCACTGCTCGTGAAATATATGGTTTGAAACACACCAACTCATCATACTTTGCAACTCCAAAACCACTAGGCTGAGATATATATATCTCCTCATCTAGCTCACCATGTAAAACAACCGTTTTCACATCAAACAGAGCTAATACACAATCAGATCGCACTACCAAGGCCATAAGGATGCAAACGTTTACCTTCAAATGCACATCTTTACCTGGAGATTCTTCTTCCTTCTTAGGTAATCTAGTTGCAATTGGACCCTCATCAATAGGATCACCATTTTCTGCATCTCCAATCGTCTCATCATCTGTCATGTCATCAGAATTTGAAACACCCAAAACCCTTACAAGAGTTTCCACATTAGATACAGAACCCACTTGAACATATGAAGATATGCAAATCTCCACCCACTGCAAAACCTCTTTGGTCTTGTTCTCCACCTGCTGAGAACTCTCGGGCTTCAACATAGAAACCTCCATAAGAGTTTTACCACTTATCACAATCAAATGCAACCTGTTAATAAGATGACATGTCTCAAGCCGAAACACTTTGCCTAATCCAGCCATAGACAACATGTGTTCTGCCACCCTATTCTGTTGCAGTGTCTTTTTCACAGTGAAGTGACGCTCAATACCCTCAGTCTGACATACTTGCAAGACCGGATCATCTTTGTACTCTATGCTATTCTCTAAGCACAATACCATGATCTTTTTGTCAATTCGGGCCTCAACTAGCTTCTTCCACTTCAATATTTCTAGGACTTCATCCTAATGCTTCATGATGTACATCCACGCACGCCTAGAAAACTCATCAACTAAAGACACAAAATAAGACTTACCTCTCCAAGCTGTGTACTTGGTAGGTCTCCAGACATTCATGTGAACATAATCAAGAACTCCACTCATACAATGGATAGTTGTGCCAAACTTTGTTCTTGTCTGCTTGCCCAGATCACAATGCTCACCGAACTCTAACTTGCAGGCGATAGCACCCATAAAAAACCTTTGCTCCGTCATTGTCTGCAAAGATTTTTCACATATATGCGTCAACCGCATATGCCACAATTTGGTAGTCTCTCTAGCAAACTTCGTTGTAGCCTCTGACATAGCCACATCACATGTAACTATACTACCCTGCAAGAAGTACAGGTTACTTCGTCGAGTACCCTTTAGTAATACCATTGCACCAACCATAACCTTTAGAACACCATTCTGAGCTACTACCTTGTAACCTTTAGCTTCTAAAGTACCAAGTGAAATAAGGTTCTTCTTCAAATCAGGAACATATCTTACATTCCTCAACTCTCTTATCTTTCCATCAAACATCTTCAATCGAATAGTACCTATCCCCAATAAATGACAAGGTTGATCATTCCCCATCACTACTGCACCATTATCTAGCCTTTTAAAGCTAGAAAACCATTCCCTTATGGGACACACATGATAAGTACCAGCCGAATCTAATATCCATTCTTTAGCATTAGTGGAACAATCAATGGATGAAATAAATAAAGAGTAATCAGAACCATCATCTTCATCTCTATTTTTACGTGCAATATTTACCTCAGAGTTATTCTTCTTATCCTTTGCCTTGGCTTGAAGACAATCTTTCTTCCAATGCCCTTTCTCATGACAAAAGGAACATTCATCTTTTGCTAGAAACCCCCTCTTCGGCTCCCTACGAGACTCACCCCTACTATTGTAGCTTCCCCTTGCCATTAAGACCTCTGGTGTTGAGCTTTTGGACTCTTCTTTGTTCTTCTTCATACACGCATGATTTAACAATGCTGCAGAAATCTCACTATACACCAACTTGTCTTTTCCATATGTAAGTGTGATAGCCAAGTGTTCATATTCGTCCGGTAACGAATTGAGGAGACACACTGCCTTGCTTTCATCACTTACATCTACTCCAAGATTCAGCAAGTCGGCAATTACCTTGGTAAAATCATTAAGATGCTCCGCCATGGAAATACCTCTTCTCATATCTATTCGATAAAACTTTCGAAGTAGATAGTTTTTATTGTGGATAGTCTTTGTTATGTACTTCTCCTCCAATTTTCGCCACATCTCCTTTGCAGAAACATCATTCTTCACAAGATATTTAACGTCTTGTGCCAAACACGATCTTATGATTCCACAAGCTCGTTTGTTCATCTTTTTCCAATCCTTCTCTTCCACACCTTCTGGCTTATCCTCCAGAATATCTTCTAGGTCTTGTTGACATAGAGCATCCATTACCTCACACCTCCACATACCAAAGTTATTGGTGCCAGTAAACTTCTCTACATCAATTTTTGCTTGATGGTAAACCACTGTCTTGGTTTCCCCCTTCGAATCCTTCGAACTCGATTCTTTTGCCATCTTTCCACCAACTTTCATGCACTAAACAATCACCAGACGAATATGAAATTCACACCAGAATTTCAACAAACACCTTCTAGACGCTCAAGTTCTAAACTAAGCTCTGATACCACTTATTGTGTGCAGCGGAGACTAATGCACAAATATGATGATTGAACTAATATATGAAAGTAAAACGAAAACGACAAAATAAACAAGCAACCACACACAAGACACAAGATATACGTGGTTCGGCAATATGCCTACGTCCACGGGGAGAAAGGATGATGCTTTTCTTTAACAAGACAATTGTACAAGCCCTCACGAAGAAACCGAAGTCTTCTTCCTCACAAAAGTTCTCAAAACTCTCTAATGGTTTCTCACAATCTCTCTCTTAGAAAACATAATTAGGTTTTTCCACTTCTATTTGGCTTTATACCATAGCCTTACAATAGACCACGAATTGGGCTTAAAACAGGCCCAATTGCATAAAACAAGAGGAGGACGTACGTACGTCGAAATCACGTACGTACAGTACAACACGGAATCGTTATCTGGCATACGGGACGTTCGAACGCCCTAACTACGTACGTACGTCCCTGTACAAATAATACAACGTTCGTACGTCGATATCACGTACGTGCATTTCTTCCCGAAACAGTTATCTGTCACATTGAACGTACGAACGTCCTAACAGCGTACGTACGTTCCTGAGTGAAAAACTTCCCTCCGTCTCTGATTTGCACATAAAACCCAACACACAGTTCCTGCGGTATACCAGTTGCTCACTAAAAGGACCTGAAAAGACGCACAGAATTTCCTCAGTACATGGTAGTTTAGCTAACCAAACTGCACAGGTATTGGTTTCCTTGACAATATACTCTATCTCCACATGATGCTTGAGTCCTCCATGATGCTTGTATTGTCCCTTTGATGCTCTCCACAGTTTGCTTGTAATCACAATCAATGCAAACTCTTGTATAGCCTAGTTCCATTGGCAGTTCTAATCCAACAACCACTGCTTCAGTTTCTATGGCTGTGATAGTTTGTTGGTTTGTCCCTCATAAAATGCATAAGTAGGCTCCCCAGTGCAATATCTGAAGATGCCACCGTATTCATCTTTTTCTCCAGTTCTTGATCCATCTGTGTTTAGAGTGAACATACCTTGTGGAGGTTTCTTCCAGCTGTCCTGAGTAGGCATGGTGTTCTGTAGATTGACATGCATATGCAATTATTGTGCTGCATCCCTATTCATTGCATCATCTCCGTAGGCTGTGCTTCCCGGATTGATTCATAACTTGACAGTCTCCAGAATCTTGAAAATCACATTGTCTTCACTCTGCTGTACTTGTTCAAAAATTCTCAAGTTTCTTTCTCTCCAGATCCAATACAGTAGCACACAATGCCGATCTTTTTATGCTAGTGTGTAGGTCCTCCCCCTTGAAGTTGGCACTGTTGGAAGTAAGGGTATTGTAGGCTTTAAGTGTGTAGTTTAGTCCCACATAACTTAGATATAAAGTCTATGTGGTTTCTCTCTCTATATATAGAGAGAGTTAGCTTCTGTGTAAGTTAAAACCTAATATATATATCAATATTATCATTCATCTATCATATTTCTAGTTGGTATCAAAGCCAAGGTAGGTCTTGGTTTTCCGCCGCCGGCTAGGTGTCGGTGGCCAAAGTTTTGTCAAAGGTCAGATTTTTTTCTGCTTCTTGATAGAGGCCAAAGGTGGTTAATCTCTAACCTTTGGTCAAAAGATTATATTTTTGTTGATTTTTCTTCTTGTGCCTATATAAATTGGATATCAAAGTAGACAATAAGTAACAAGCAAGGGTCGTACCCACCTCAGAGGGGGAGATCTTAGCTCAAACACAATAGAAAACAATGGTTAAGAAACACAAAGGGAATCAACAAATAAGTTTTGAGATTGATTCTAACTTCCTACAGGCAATAATTAAATAAACCCTAACTTAAGAATATGATAGAGATGTAAAGAAGATTAATGATGACAAAGGGGGAAGAATTGGTATCCACAAACTAAATCATGCAAACATAACATGTTGTTCCTTCATGTTCAATCTATAACAATTAATTAGTCACCTCTCGGTTATTCCAACTAATCATTAATACCTATAATAATCAAGTAGTCACCTTTCAACTATTTCACTCAATTAAAACGGGATTCTCTTATGCATGCTATTGAATATGTCTTATTAATCAAACTGTCACCTCTCAGCTATTCAATTTAATTAACTCAACATATTATTCATAACTAAATCATCACCTCTCAGCTATTTGACTTTATTACAAAAGGGTTCCAATAAAAGATATCAACTGCAGATATGTAATAATCACCTCTCATCTATTTCACTACACATCCTTAATCAATATAAATAAAATCATTAAAGCTAGGTCTCCCTAAACTCTAACAATAATATTTTAAACAACATGGATAACAATAACATGCAAATAATCATACTTACCTCATATCGCGAATTAGAAGTAAATAAGCATTTAGAACTTTGAATCACAATGAACAATAAGAACAAACATGGTGCTTTTGCATCATCTAGAGTGCTTCAACCATCCCCCTAAGGAGATTTAACTACTCATCCTTGATGATGATGACACCATGGAATTGATATTGAGTTTGATACAAAAGAAGAAGATGAACTATTCTCTTCAATCTTCAATTCATAAAAAGCAACCTAAACCCTAGCTACTACTTCTCTTATATAGAAAATACAAAGTAGAATACTTGCATGCAAAGACTTCCAAATTAGGTCAAATTCGTGGCTGCTGCTGTTGGTCTTATAGAGGCATTAGGTCTTCAGCAAAACCTAATTCTCTTGAGCTTAAGTTGTAGCTTGGACCAAGACCTTCAGTTTGATAGCTCATGGGCCCAAATTAGACTTCTGGATCTCCTTGTAGAGCCTTTTTAAGATTGGACTTTAAATAAAGTCCTAAATAGAAATTCTGACTTGTGGGCTCCAATAGGACCCGGTTTGGGCTGAGATTTGGACCGCTCCACTTTGACATAAAGTCAAGTCAACAGGACTGACCGTGGGGTGCCCTCAACAGATCCATGGGTGCAAATATCAATTCTTCTTCCCTTGTACAAATAACACATTTTTGCTTGCTTTTCTTGACTTTTCGTGGGCTTTAACACAATATTCGCATTTCGGCTCATAAAACCTACAGAATAGACAAGAAAGCACTAATCAATAGATATAACACAATAATATAAGCTAAGTGCTAGACAAACAAGGTGTTATTCGGGGGATAAATATACACTTTTGAGGACTTATCAGGTTAAGCAAGTGAAAACATGAAATTTGAGACCATACTTAATACTTCATAATGAAGTAGATATTAGGTTTAATAATAGTGGAGTTTGGAATTATTTGTGGGTAATAGGGTATTTGATTTTATTTTTGTGAGGGAGTTAAAGATTGAAAGTCGCAATAATAAATGGTTATAAGAGCAGTGGCGAAGCCAGAGGGGGTTGAGGGTTAGCACTTGCGGACCCTCAACTTTTTGAAAACAGTACGTAATTATGTACTGCTTAGAAAAGAAGTAGTTCACTTTTTTTTTTTCACTTTTTTTTTTCTGAGTTTACTAATTTATCCTTGATAATCAACATCCTTGGTTCTTTACATGTAAGGTCCTCTTAGTCATTTTAGATTTTTGGTCACTTCATTGGCATACAAAGTGGCTAATAATATGGAAATCAAATCCACGTATAAATATTGGTTCACTTCAATTCCAATTTGCTATATCATACCCATCATCAATCTGATGTCCAGTGGTTCGCCACTAATATTTTGTGTAATGACATTATTTTTAATTTTTTACTTGTTAAATTATTAATATCTTTTTTTTTTTTTAAATTTGTGTGATACAATTTAAAATTTGTTTAGAAAATTTTAATATAGTATTTTTAATTAAAATTAATAATTTTGCAATCATGTTTTTCTGGTTTATTTTGTATACTGCAAAGTTTCGCAAAATATTGAATTAGAGTACTCCACTGCTCCCCTCACAAAAAATCCTGGCTACGCCACTGTATAAGAGGAATTATATTGCAAGTCTGCATCTTACCAGCTTTCCAAAGATCAGACAAAAAAGATAGGGATGATCTTCAGGTTCAAAGAGTGTTTACTGAGATAGATAGAAACGACGGAGTTGAATAAGAGAAGTGGAGAAGATGAGAAATAAAGGGATTCTTTTCATATTTTTTTCTTTCTTTGTTTAATGAGGTCAGCAAATTAATTAGTTATTGAGAGCTGTTACTTGAGATATGTAATAATCCAAAGGCTGTGGGTGTTCACTGTAAACGGTTAACTGCATTGTAGCCGTGCTCTTGTATTAGTCCACATGTCTCATTATTTTAAGACCTGAGCATGGCTCAATAGTTAGTCAATAATATGACAATTGGTGTCAGTTGTTGGGCAATATGCTAGTACAAGTATAAAACTAAGTGAAAACAGAATAAGTAAATTATGCAAACTAGAATAGAAAGCAAAGGACAGTATGATTTGATCGAGTCGAGAAATATCTCTGTCCTTAAGACATAATTTGCCCCAACAAGTGCTGTATGGGTTTTAAGCAAACTGTCTCCCAGGATACAACGATCAGTACCTTCGTCGTGTAGCAGCACTTCAAACAAAACGAAGACGGCGAACCAGTTTAGTGATGTAACTCTTTCAAGGACACACAGACACAATGAATGAAATGAGTATGAGGTTTTTCGAATGAATGAATGATGCAGACACTGAACACTTATTTATAGCAAGAAAAAGTTCAGTGAAACAGACACTTGTGCTGAACCAATTCATTGAACAAACACACCTAATGTTTCGAACCAGTTCAATGAATGGACACACCCATATGGGTCGAAAAGACACTTTGGGCTTGAAACAGTTTCATCAAGGGACACAACTATTAGGCCCGAAACAGTTTCATAAAAGGTCACACCTATTGGGCCGAACCAGTAGTAAACCGGTTGGGAATGGGTGTACACCTATTGGGATTTAAGTTCAATGAACCTTGCAACAAAAAGTTTATGTTGCAAACCCAGGTAGGGTTGGTCGATGCGCGCGTGTGTGTTTTTCAAACCTAAGCCCATGTAAGGTTCCGCCCAACGCGCGGAAACATTGTAACCCCAAGGGCCACACCTTTATTGTACATGAGTAGTTTATTAAGAGCAAACCTTATCTACATGGGTCAATTGTGGAACTATCACATTTTCCTTGCTTTGTCTCAAGTTGTACCACTTATATTGGTAACTTGGGACGCTAATTTCTCATTCAATATGAAACCGTTTTGGACGTATGAATACTCTACGAGCATCTACTCGGAATGATGATTCCATACATACCAAGGTCTAGCTCAACGGAGCTCTAGAACATATCAAAATGTTTTGCCAAAGACCTTGTCAGATTTTTTTCAGATTTCTGACAGAATCTGTTGAAACAGTTTCCAACATCAGTTTGCTCCAAATAAGATGTGGTAGAACATGACAAACCCTGTATATTCTCTCTTCTCTCCCTAAGACAACTCTCCTCTTCCTTGCTCAGCTCATTGTTTTGTGACGGCTCAACCCAAACACAAGCTAAGATAGGTTGTTTAACATCACTAATCATTATTAATTTAAATATTTTTAATGTACAATATATAGCATAGATTCACCAGATTTGAAACTGCATTCATCATCATGTGATTATAGAGACTGACTTTTGGTCATTCATCATCATAGCTTCCAATTGTTTTTAAGCAAATTGAGCAAAGGTTATCTATACCAAACTGATACCATTTGAAGAAGCTGATTGAGCTGTACTCACCTAACACTCTGCCAGCAGTATAATTAAACAAAACAAAAAGTTTATACTGTGGTACACAGCCATGAGCCCAACTCATGATGAGTGAGAAGTAAGTGACCCTAAAATCCAACCACTAGTGGAGTGGAATCTTGTTTTGTCTTTCACTCTTAAAACATGGAACTCAATTCTTTCCTTTTTGACAATTTTAATAATAATTAAACCAACTTTGTTGTTACTTTAAAAAATCCTAAACCCCTTCTTAGTTCACTTTTCACTCTTTCCAACTTCATCTACCTCCCACTTTAAGCTCAACTCTCTCTCTCTCTCTCTCTGAATGAATGAAATGGAGGCAGCAGACATAGAGAAAAACCCAAGAGATTTTGAGTCTCAAATCATAAAGCAAGAAAGGAAATGTAGAGATGTTGTGGTTTTAATCATCTTCATTGCTTTCTGGATAGCAATGATTGTGAATTCTAGCTTTGCCTTCAACAAAGGAAACCCATTAAGGTATAATTTCATTTCATACTTGCTCTATTTTTATTCATGTAAAGTGAAATTGACTACTGTTATGATACTATTTCAAGTGTGCCTCAATTTTGGAGTAATAAGCTTTGTTATGTTTGTGTTAATGGTTCTTTAACGGAAAGTTCTCACCTTTATGTTGAATTTGTTTGTATGCCTTTGTACTTGGAGAGTTGGAACAATTGCTTTCATTGTTTTCCTGTTTTCCTCAATTGGGTCTCTTAAATATTTTTTTTTTATATGCAAAAATGAAGTAGCATTGTGATGAATGCTACTTCATTCTGGGATCAGAACAATATGATTTGGCCCTTCAAGGAAATTAAGTGGGACATTCCTGTTTAACAACGGGATTGCCAACTGCCAACTGCCAACAAACAATGGATCCCTAATTGGAAGTCAGAGTGGTTTTCTTGAATTTCAATGAACATGACAAACCCTGGCAATGTTAATTTTAAAGCAGCTAGTCTTTGAACTATACTTTTTGTTGGTTTGTATCTCGATTTCAATGGGTTCAGGAAGCTAGGAACATCACTCTCTTGGCCTTTTAGGGATGTGTCAGTTGTATATGACCTACCAACAACTAGCTACTGTAGTGATTGAATACCCATGTTTTTCAAGAACCACAATGACAATAAGATAGAAAAAGATAGGCAAATTTTGCGGTTAGAGAACTAAGTAAGATAACATGTTCATGGGAACCCTGATTGCTGCTAAAATGTGATATTAGTTTGTCGAGCAGTGGTCAGGAACCTGAAAGCCACACATGGCATACTGTAGTGCAACCAAGTATACAACGATTACTGCGGTACACTATATTCATGGGGATGCAATGCAATTAGCACGAGAAGCGGGTATTTGGGTTCATGTATGTTTCCACAAAATTGAAGGAGGGAGTGGATAGATGGGCACCTACGTGGTGAACCAAACACTTGGTTTCATGATTTAAAGTGTTGCCAACAAAATTGGTAACTTCCAGATCAAACTTATCTTTAGGGAATCGTAGAGCTGTGGCTTGATCATCTAATCGCAGTGACAATTGTGTGTGTATCCGAATCCACTAGGTCATATAACACTTTTTATCGAATTCAATCTGGTGCCAGTCAGCGTAACTTGCTTGTTTCTGAAAAAAAAGGAAGAGAAAACAACAATTAAAAGCGTGTCATACAAAAGACAAGAAAATACAAGAAAAATATCTTTGTGTCAAGTGTTCAACTATAAATCTAGAACTGTATATGTGTTCAAATAGCTCTTCCTGATCATCCCAATATCTCTGAGCAGTTTGGTTTTTTCTTTCCATTTATTTTCTAAAAAATGCACTTTAATTTTTTTTTCCACCATATTTTCTATCCAGGAACATAATAACATATGGTTTATCTATGACAGGTTAACATATGGGCTGGACTACAAAGGGAATGTTTGTGGGAATAGACATGCAAATCCTGATCTTCGTGAATTGGAGCTCCAATATTGGTTAAATCCCAATCAAGTATACGAAAGTGGGCTAAAGCATAGCCAACTCAAGCTCGAGAATGCAAAGAGTATCTGCTTGATCGAATGTCCAATTCCATCTGATGATGCTCTCAATTGGGTGTGCGATTATCCAGAGGGTGATATTCGCCTCTCAGTGGATGACTGGATTGATAGGAATTTCGATTATTTTGAATTTCTGACACCAGATATGAGGAATAGCTCCCTTCAGCTTCAAGGTCCTTGTTATCCTGTCATTTTCCCAAGTGTGAATGGTAAGTAACATAGTTTTTCCTCAAGCGTAATATGCCTTGAAAATGAATTTACATGTTTTTCTTTTGGTAATGCTGTTTCTGAATGTGTTTGTTGATCAACGATCTACCTCGCAAGTCTCAATAGGAATAAAAATCTATCGAGATGTGTATACTAAAGTTGTGTCCTATACTATTTAAAAATGGCCACTTTCAATAATCTTCTTCTAATTATTGTATCATGTCCAAATTTCATCATGTATCGTAAATAGTTGAAATTCGCGATGCCTTCCAATATTAAAGACACTTAGCCTGCCTTAGGCATTTAGCAATATTTTCTTTTGTTTGTTGAAAAGTTGTTATTGATGAGTCATGTCATTCAAAAGATCTCACATTCTTTCCAACATATTTAAAAATCGTTATGCAGATTCAGAGCTATGATCTTGCTATGATCTTTTGTAGTTTTAAAACTGTACATGTGCGACATCCTTTGAAGTTATTTTCTCTCCTATCCAGTATTCTCTCATCATTTTGGTTGAAATCATAACACACTTTTATCCATTTAATACATTAACTTGTTGACCCAATCTTACCAACTTTTTGGCTTTCAAAACACAGTTATTATATACATTAGTATTCCATCTGTGGTTTCATCTTATGTTAAATTTTCAGTTTTTGATGATATATCTTTTTGTAACTGCCAGTTCATTGGAGCTGTCAATTTATTGCACGTGCATCAAACATGTCTTTGCAGCATTGGGAGCAGATGGGTGGAGTGCATATCATTGAGGACATCAGAATAGATAAATCTATTCATAGATCCATCAATTCCAGATCGGCTGTCTTAAAGGTTGCACTCTTCCTTTATTTGAGTTTCATTTAGAGACTTGACTTCCGTAGTTTCATTCATATTCCTCTTCTTTTTTCGCCTTATACATATGCTCATAGTACGTGTGACCATAAAGGAACTAAGGTCTCTCTTTCAGTCGTCGAAGATGATTATACATTTCATAGTTTCAAAATGTTGATTGTCTTGTGCAATAGAAGCACCTAAATCTATAGATTTCTTTTTTCAGAAAGAGGTAGACATATAAGTGAAAAAGACATAAGCAATAGAAGCACCTAAACCTATAGACTTACGCAAATCTCATGCTGAGAAGTTAAAACTTGGTAGCCAAGTAAGTGAATTACATGATAATGGTAGTAAGACTTTATAAAATGTATGAACGTGGCAGTTGATGGTGATGGGGCTGTTGCCATATGGTAGCATCTAAATGGAAGCACTCAACTTTACAAATAATCTTTTTCAAGTGAATTGCTGTATCAGTGAGGTATTTTGTTTCTTGTCCTACAGAGAAGTTTTGTAAACTAAAGAGCGTTACCCAAGAATTTGGTAGAAAATTGCTGAAGCGTGAATGTAGAGAGTGAGCGGCTGAGCGCTAGTATACTGGCTAAGTTCCCATCATGTGTGCTATTTCATTCAGATCTTGAGACAATTTTTCATCAATCTCTATAAATTCTTTGAAGTTTGAACCACCTCATAATATTTTTGCAAGACATTCACCTCATAATATTGACTTATGTCTATTTTATGTCTTGATATCACAGTCATGCTCCACCAAGAACACTTAACTTGAGTCTTGACCACTGCATTGTACCCAGCATTCCGGCATTACATTGTTGCATGGATCATGCTGTGCTCCTCTCTAGATCACGTCAGATAACAATTTTAGAGGCAAATGTTGATCATCTCGTGCAACCATACATTTGCAAGAATGTGTCCAGCAACAAACAAATAAACACAAGATATGCTCCACGAACAACAAGCAATTGAAATATTCCACTGTTGTGAATCCTGAGCAAACACATATATCACCCAAGTCCTAAAAAGGTTATGATGTCAACCCTTCTGAAATTTAGTGCACAATAGCAATAAATCACCATTTGTAGACCCATCTTCTATATGACAACATAACAGGACCATTGCTTATATTCCAAGCACATTCCTATTCCTGTACTGGATCATCATCCACTGGTATGGAAAACCAGAGAAATTGCCATATGACTGTACTGCTACAATACTTGCAGCCTTCCCGCGTTTCTAAAAGACATGCTGTATATATATATCAGGACTTGTAATTAATCAATTACTTATTGTTTGCAGAGGTACGTGGCCGATGTTGGGAAATCATGGCCAGTGTTGATTGTTTGCGGAGGGATCGTGCCACTATTTTTGTCAATTGTCTGGCTATTGCTGATTCGATACTTTGTTTCTGGAATGCAATGGATAACAATTATTATCTTCAATGTTCTCATTATCTCAACTACAATGTTTTACTACCTAAAAGGTCAGTCTATTATTTTAATATGTAATGTCTTTTTTCATCTTAATTGCTTACAACTTTGTAAATAATTTTGTTGTTGCAATTGTTCTTTTTTACTTACAGTATCATTATTTCAATGTGGTTTTCTTGTATAGTTGTATTTCAATTTGAGTTTCCTGTTAATTTAGAAATTCTTTATTCAGTTTTAGGTCATTTGAAACTTTCTGTGCGCAAATTTAAACAATAAACCAATTTTCACGAAGGGGACAAAAACACACTTGAGAAAAGAAAAGGAGCAAACAACTAGTAACAAAATACAAAAACAAGCTATCAGATCAATTTAGTTATGTCAACCACTACACCTTAGTGTTGGTGTTAAATTTCAAACCATCCAAATTATATCCAATATCACTGATTAAGGTGGCCACAGAATCTTATGTTGCAAGGATAAAATTATCCAATTGGGGACTTTATACCTCAACTCGCCCCCATATGTGTGCCTTGACTTGAGCCATACACATTCACTGATTTGATTGGATGGCATTGTACCATGTTGAATTGACCAAAACCTGGGATAAAATAATATATGGGTTGGATCAGATTCGCTCGCTTGTGAGAGCAGCCTGGGACTAAGCTAAACAGAAAGTAGAGATGATAAAATTTTCAATTACTTGGAAAGAATCCAACTTTTCTGCAGATAATTATGCAAGAAAAAGTACTATTTCCCCCTTTTCCCACTGCCTCTGGTGAAACCAAATGTAGCCTACTACATTCTACAAGTGCTGCAACCTGCAGGAACCTACCCTCAGCCTTGTACTGTAGTATTCTTTGGTGCTTCTTTTGATATTAATGCCTTACGGCCTTGGCAAACTTTGTCGAATTTTTCACTCTTGGGTGAAAAATTCAACAAAGTTTATGTGCCAAATCTTCTATATATTAATTAGATTTCTGCTTTACAAATTTTGACCCCAGTTTTGTCTAGAATTCATGTACTTAGCTCATAAGTTTTAATTCCGGGAGTGAGGGTCTGAATTTTAATCCAGTCTGGAGAATCTGCAACCAATTGCGGGAATTTGGATCTTATTTGGGAACACAAATTGGAGATCATATATGCAGATTTTTATCTATTTTCAAAATTTAGATCAATTGTGAAGCAACATATACTACAAAGTTGAATGCTAATGAAATATCATGATATGATGATCTTTTTCTTCTTGGCAAATATATCTTGAAAAACCAAGATATATCACAAATTTTTTTCTATGGTTTTCACGTTGTGGGATCGTTTTCTAGCGTCTTCCCGAGCTGTTGTGGGAAGACCTCCAACCCCCCCTTCACAGAATGTTTAGCTCACTTAAAGCAATTGATTTTTATTATCAACAGTACTATTATCTTTATTATGTGTATACTCATTTTAGTTCCATGACTTCACCTTCAGCTGGATGGATTGGAAACAATGCCATCACTCCCATAATTGGTGAGCATGATCGTTACATTCACATTTTTGGAAGGGTAAGTGCAAAGTTCTCTAGAAATGGTTTTTCTTATTTAGGAGTTCATGATAAAGATAATGTTTCTTAATTATCAATATTGGTTTCAGGAACAAAGTCACCTTCACGCTGTTGCAGTTCTTATGACAATTGTGATGATTGTTGCTGTTCTATCATCTATAGCAATTGCACGTCGGATCCTTATTGCAACATCTGTACTCAAGGCAAGTGGCTCCTTAAGGTGATCTGATTTAATTGATTTTGGATCATGAGATGTTATGTGTCAAAGGGTGGATGTTGGTTTAGAAGAGCTATGTGATCACTATTTGGTGGTATTGGTTTGTAAAATATGTGACAAGAGCTAAAGGAGGTTAAACCGCAGAGCAATACTATGCAAATGATGTGGACTTCATTTGTATGAAATTCGTATCATTGCCTATCTCTCATGCTCATGTGCCAAATATTTTTGTGTGTCCATTTTAGATAGAGAAGTATTCTGTTATGTCACTGTACGTCTACTTTGCAGTCCTCGTCCAACTTTACAATAATAGGTCATTATAAGTTCTGGAAATAAGTTGACCCTACTTGTTAAAGAGTAAGTTAACTTATACTAAATTCTGACTGTACTTGTTTAAATCTTCATGCAGGTTGCTGCAAAAGTCATAGGAGAAGTTCAGGCTCTAATAATTTTTCCTCTTATACCATATATTCTCCTAGCCATCATTTACATGTTTTGGTTTTCGGCAACTATGTATCTGTTCAGCTCAGGCCAGATCCTCCAAAATGATTGCAAGTCCAATTGTTGTGCTTATGACCTTGGCTCTAAGAGGGTAAATTGTGATACGTGCTGTGGTTACAGAATTCATTACACTCCTCATATATCAGTTTCCATCCTTTTCCACCTATTTGGGTGTTACTGGGCTACCCAGTTTTTTATTGCATGTTCTTCAACTGTGATTGCGGGATCTGTGGCCTCATACTACTGGGTTCGTGGTGAAACATCGGTAAGCGACATACTCAGATCTACATGTAGTCTTGAGTACTCAATTGAGGATTTCCAGTATTCACATTGCAGTTACTAATTTCCATCAGTCCTTGTCGATAGTAGGAGTCAAATGGTGTGTAGAGTATTTAGTTAAGAATGAAAACTTGCAAAAACTAATTTCCAATAAGTGAAGAACTGAAGAACCAGGTTCTAAAGACTAAGAAAGGTCATTCTTTATATTGTCCAGTTGTCCCTATTCCCTCACTCTTCAGGAGGTACCTGATTCGTGTATGTATGTTTGAAATGCCATTGGAAATAGTTCGAAATAAGTTACAAGGACCAGATGCAGTCATGCAACTGAAGTTCTGTTCAACTTTAGAATGGGAATACTTATCAGCTAGTTTTCTTAATTAGATTTTGCTTTAAATCAGTATAGACCAAGTTTGATGTCTTCTGACAAGAATCAGCTGAACCTACTTGGCATGTTATCCTAATTTATAATATAGTGATTAGCTTCCTGAGTTTAACACTTTAACTGCACAATTCCCCTGTCAAACTAAAATACAAAAAATTGCTAAAGGTCAAAATATTCCAGCACTGACTTAGCGTTTGGCTAGCTGTCCAATTCCTAATAGGCTTCGCAGTAGTCCATACCTCCTTCCCCTGGCCCTTGCCTTACACAATAAAAAGGAGTTCCCACAAAGTTATAGCAAGTAGTGGTGTCACTATATTTTTGATTAAATTCAGATTGACTATTCGTCTAAGAAGCCATAGTTTTGTCACATAACTCTCAGAACTCACATCCAAACTTTCACTTTTTTTCATACAATTATGGCAATTTTCATTTTCAAAATAAGCATTATAGATTTATAGGTGTGTTCTTTACAAGTGTTATCAACATATTTATACAATCATACTCCAGTGAAAACTTTATTCCAGAGAAAGGTCTTTGCAAAAGGACATTATACTTATGTTCATTTTTTGTCATCTTGTACTCCATGAATCTGATAAGCTTTTAAAACGTATAAAATACAGAAGGAAATTACATTTCTTCCAGTGATGTCATCGATGAATCAGCTCATGCGGTACAACCTCGGATCTGTGGCTCTTGGTTCCGTTATTGTACCGTTTGCCAAGTTCCTTCGCTCTCCACTCGAGTCAATTCGGCGCAGGCTGAAAGGTGCGAATATTACAACCGAAACTAAGATAGCAAAGTTGGCATCTGGTTCTTCTCGGTGTTGTCTTGGATGCATCGGTTGGATCATGAAATCTGCAAATCGCAATGCCTACATAATGGTAATTCTGCAGTCAGTCTGGCTATATATTTTTTTCATCTTGCACTAGTTACATATAGTGTTTGGCTCACAGCTGGGTAAAAGTGGTCGATCTTCGGCAGAGACACAAGCTTTCGTAATGTATTATCCAACATTTGGCGAATAATTCACCATATGAGATATTGAAGTACTCTTTCTTACTCCTTTCACATGAAAAGGACAACTAAAAGAGTACGAAAGATATTTCTCCAGCTATATATAAATGCAGAAAGATCTATCAGTTTTTTCTAACTGGAAAAACAGGATGGTTTGGTCCTTGTTGTCGTGTATGTTCTTTGAACAACATCGACGTAGATGATTTCTTCACATCCTTTCATCCTAATAAGTTGCAAATCGGGATGTTCTATTTAATAAATTTAAAAAAAAAAAAAAAAAAAAAAAAATCTTTTTACTGTTCTTCCTTCATTGGTCACTAGACCACTTCACTGAAGTTTCCTTCTTTTACTCTCAGATAGCCATAACAGGTGAGGGATTCTTTAGAGCTTCTGGGGCTGCGACAAGATTGATCATGAATAATATTCTTCGAATAAGAAGGGTAAATGTGATTGGAGATGTCATTCTCTTTCTTGGAAAATTGTGCATCAGCCTCTCCAGCGTTGTGTTTGCATTCCTAATGTTGGATAGTTATAGATATAGTTCTGCACATAACAAGATTTCCTCTCCGCTCTTGCCTGTTCTGGTACGTGTTTTCTTAGTACAAGTCAATGGAATTTTGCATGGAAATTGGAATCCTAATGATATTCAGCCGAGATCATGCAACAAAATCAAGTAATATACTAGATATATATAACGTCATGATGTTCTTTGAGATGTGAAGAAATATATTATCAAACTACTTTTCTTGCCTTGTCGTTTGGGCTAAGGAAACTGTTCTAATTAATTATTTGACAATGTATTACTCAACACTAAGGACGTCCTTGTCGAGACATTTATTGCACAATCAACAAAGATATGCTAGAGTATACCTGAGATTGATGAGCGTAAAGACTAAAAAGCGAAATCCTTGAGCAAGTGTCGTATGCATGTTGAAGATGTCGTGGTGGATAGTAGGAGTAGATTTTTCTTTACATATCTTTGACATATGATAATAGATATACTTATAATATCTATTTTCTCCTATAGTTGCATTTTTAGGGTCTTATCAAAATTTTGAAGTTGCATAATATAATTCGGTTTTACTTTCTTAAAAGCTAAGTTCTATGTGAACGGGCTTTGTGGATTGTCTTATTGTCTTGCTTTATGTCGTAGTTTGCATCAATTTATAGAGGAATTTGACAGTAACTAATCAAAATGAATATCTTTTGATATACCTGTACGCAGGTGTGTTGGGCGCTTGGTTATGTTGTAGCCACCCTTTTCTTTGCAGTAGTAGAGATGTCAATTGACACTATCATTCTCTCCTTTTGTCAAGACTCTGAAGAGCACCAAGGGACTGCACAATATGCTCCTACCCTTCTCATTGAAACTCTCGACGACCAAAATGATAAGCAGAGACTTATCCAAGGATCTTCCTAAAACAGTACCCTCATATTCTTTTTTCCGCATATTTGTTCAAATCAAAATCCAGAAGGATCAAGTCAGTTTCTCTTGTCAATTCCATTTACATTTTATTTACTTTGATCTCTTTTTTTTCAATGTACAGAGTAAGATGTATATTTCTAACGGTTTAAAAAAACAATTTTTAGAACTGAGGCAGTCTGCTGAAATAAGGCGAGGCGTATGCCTTAAAGCGCAATAAGGCGTAAGCCTCATATTTTCGTAGTAAATAAATCATTATAATAATATAAGAAATCTTAAAAATAAAAATATCATGTAAAGTATTTAAATAGCAAAACAAGTACCTTCCAAGCTTACTCTGATCAGTTTTATACTACCTAAATTATGGTAAAGTGGGGATTAGGGGATGTAGCTCAAATGGTAGAGCGCTCATTTTGCAAGTGCAAGCGAGAGGTCAGGGTTCAATCCCCAGCTTTCTAAGAGTTTTGATTTGGGAGCAAAAAAAGAGAAAAATAAAGGGAGTGAGATTTGAGAAACAGAGGAAGTAAAACGGAAAAATTACGAATGAGCCTGTGGCTCAATGGTAGCAACCCTCTCACAAAGTGGAGAGGTTGTGAGTTCGAAACATGTCAACAGTTGATTGTTGATATAAGTTTCAACACGTAATTTAAAGGGGTAGGGGTCCCTCAACCTTGCTTGCCAATAAAAAATAAAAAAAAAAACAGAAAAATTAAATAAAATATGTTTTCTTTTCTGGTGAAAGATTGTAGCTTCCTTGCTTGCCAATAAAAAATAAAAATAAAAACAGAAAAATTAAATAAAATATATTTTCTTTTCTGGTGAAAGATTGTAGCTTTGGTGGTTTTGTTGAAGATTGATATAGAGAAGGAGAAGAAGAAAACAAAGAACAAGAAGAAGTACAGAAGAAGAGAAAGATGGGAACAAGAATCCAGCTGTTCTTAAGAAAGAAGTCATAAACAGAGGTAAAAGTATGAATTTAGATAAAATATATAATTTTATATTAATTGGGATATGTATACGCGCGAAGCCAAGAATCCAGCTGTTATTTGCTGACAAAAACATAAGGCGCGCCTGAATTTTCGCCCAACTCGTATGCCTTATTATGCGCCTCAATTGAATGAAGCGTAAGCCTCAATCTCAACCTATAAAACGTAAGCCTCACTACGTTATTGGACCGCCTCGCCTTAACTCGCCTCAAAAATGCTTTTTTAAACCTTTAATTGATGTCATATACAAGTTTCTTAGGTTTCTTGTTCATTTTTTGGATTTAAGTGTTCTTAGTATGTTTTTCTTATAAAGTGTCACCTGGAGTAAGTTAGTGACTGTATATAACGTGGAAAAATTACAGTTTTAGACTAATCTGAAACACTGTGTCTATGATAAGAACTTAATCCCCTCCCCGGACACTTTCAGAAGGAGGAAAAACAACGACAAAGTAAAATCAGTTTCGAGTGTTCATCAGCCTAAATGAGTTCAATAAATTCAGGACATGTTAAATTATCCATAACGATATTCAGTAATAAGCTACTCACATAAACACTTGTTCTGGTTGAGTTGAAACAGTGGTTTGTACTGTAATAGCTAGACTTTGCTTACCTCTACAAATGGTCCCCAAGAAGTCAAATATGTGTATCTCCAAATAAAATTGTTCTGAAGGAAAGCAACCACTTTAGTATTTTTTATTAGGATAGTACAAAAAGGGATGAAGCGTGTCTAAAATTCTAAATCTGTGGGGTTGGAAAAGGAATTTATTGATTACAATAGTACAAACTGGTCAATTACCTAGTTCATAGTCCATAAAGGCAGTTTTCCAGTCATTATTGTCATTTTAAATATGAATCTTATCCAATATCCATAGAGTATATGCCATAATATGTGATAGTTATAAGACACCATCTTCATCTCCTATAACCAAAACACATTCAAAAGATGTCTGTTTCTTCTCATTTTCTTCCATTTTTTCTCTTTCTCACCTTATTCTTTGTATCTCAAGCCGTTGTTCCTCCCTCCCAGACATTCAAATATGTTATTAATGGCGAATTTGGAGAGTATATAACCGAGTACGATGCAAGCTACCGTCTCATTAATGTTCCAAACTTTGCCACTGGCAGATTGCCTTTCCAACTCTTTTTCTACAATACTACTCCAGATGCTTATGTCTTTGGTTTACGAATGGGTCGTCCTCGCTATGAGTCACAGTTACGTTGGGTTTGGGATGCTAACCGGGCGAACCCAGTTCGCGAAAATGGCACTCTAACATTTGCTGCTGATGGCAATCTAGTCCTGGCAGATGTGAATGGTCGCGTTGCTTGGCAAACTGGTACAAGCAACAAAGGTGTAGCTGGCATTGAACTTCTACGTAATGGAAATTTAGTCCTCAAGGATAAGCAGGGCCGTTTCGTGTGGCAGAGCTTTGAACACCCCACTGACACTCTTTTAGTGGGTTCTGCATTAACTCGAGGTGGTAGAAACAAGCTTGTTAGCCGAGTGTCAGATGTGGATGGATCTGATGGACCTTACAGCCTTGTTTTGGAAAGGGATCGACTCGCAATGTATCTCAAGAGTAAAAATTCTCCAAAGCCATTATTATATTACGTTACCCAACTTCAACCTAAATCCAATAGTCCAATTAGTCGTGTGGTGTTCAACAATAAGCCCTTGACAGAAGAAGCATATGAATATGAGCTAGAATATATTGTATACAACGTCAATTCATCCGATGGAAATACTCAGTTTATAGGTAGGCCTACCAAATTCAATAGTACATTATCAATACTTCGAGTGGGATTAGATGGTAGTCTTAAGGTCTATTCGTTTTACGATCGAGTACAACTAGGTGGATGGGAGGTCACCTTTAGTGCATTTGACAGAGATGATTTATATGGTGTAAGTGAGTGCAGATTGCCTACAAAATGTGGGTCACTAGGTGTTTGTGAGGATAATGAATGTGTTGCTTGTCCAACTCCAAAGGGCTTGTTGGGGTGGAGCAAGAACTGTGCACTACCAAAGCTTCCTTCTTGCAAACCTGGGTCTCAAGTGGTAAACTATTTTAAAGTTGTGGGTGTTGAACACTTCACTTATGAGTATACCCAAGGAGAAGGACCAATTAAACTAGCTGATTGTAGAGCAAAGTGCAGCAAGGATTGTGGATGCTTAGGTTTCTTTTACAGGGAAGAGTCATCAAAGTGCTTGGTAGTTCCTGAAGTTGGCACTCTGAGTAAAGTTTCCAACCAAACTCATGTGGCCTACATCAAGATGTCTAAGTAATTAGGTGTTGAGCAGAGCTGTTCTTTTGTTATCTGTAATGTCAATAAAATGTTTTGCTAAGAATAACAAGTGTTGTACACATGTGAATGACCACCTAATGGTGAGTTATGTATGTAAAGTGTAACTTTAGACCTTTGGGATACTGAGTTACTCTAGAGATACAAGATTAGAGAATAATTCACATGAGAATAATACTTCTCTTGAAGAATATTTATCTACTATTATACTGTTTTCTTTGCAATTTACTTTAGTTTTTACGTATTATCTCAAATTCTCAATACATACAATACAAAAAACAGATGCCGGTTTTTACTGTTGTCGAATACCTATGGCCCTTGACAGATTGCTTCACTTGTAAAGTGGTCATCACATGTTGGTAGGCGTTTATTCTAGAAAAGTTGGCATTATGAAATCAAAAATATGCAAGCAACAATGGAATTTTGTATTGTACTGAGGAGTGGCTCAGGACTCAGGAGCCTTGACGTTCTTCACTCCCCTTCACTACACTGTTTTGGCTTCATGCGCTCGATGTCAGCCGCTCAGCTATATGATGTAGGCGCATGAGTTCAATAGATATGCAGAGGTGGACTTCAGAGTATCGATTTGACTTCTGTTTATGTGCCAGCTCTTGAACTTGAATCACAGTTCTCTAAGATGTGAATAATACGAAATTTAGAAACACAATGTACTTGGCAATATTGAATCGTCTTCGGTTTTATAGACTTGAGATGTTTCCAAAGTTGCATCAGATATCGTTTTTGGATGATGATGAAGCAGTGCAGAGGGACTTAACTGATTGGAGGAATGATGTGCATGGAGAGGTGAATGCTGTTGTTGAGGCTTGCTTTGGGTTTTTTCATCTTTATGCTCAGTACATGAGCTCAATCACTGATTAGGCCTTACGTGCTCGATCTCGGCTATATGATATAGGAACACGAGTTTCATAGACATGAAGGGGAGGACAGATGAACAGCCTCAATTTGTGCTTCAACCAAGCGTAATCTACCAAAATGTTACTGTAGTGAAAAGGGTTGGACAAATGCAAATTTCTAAGGAACTTGTGAGTTGTGACTTGGTTACAAGTTTAATTACCCCTGACCATAAAACACCAATATAGGGATTTTGTTAAACAATATAGTAAATTTCCTAAAAATTTGAATCAGTACAAGATACATGTTAACAGCAACAGAGTGATCCCATCTGCCATATTTTTAGGAAATAGAGACACCAATATAGGGATTTCGTTAAACATTGAGGTCAGAAGGGAAGTAATACTGCTGCGAGTATCATACACCAGACTGCATTCAAAACTTGAAACCTCCAGAGACAAAACCCTTCTTCTCGCAAACTTGCCACCCTGTCCTAGGGGCAGAACTATGAGGTTCAACAAGTAAGCATTAGTAGGTAGATTTTGGATTCATTCCAGCCTTTATCGGCAGATTGGTATCTGAATGTAGAGTGGATTCATTCCAGGAAGATGCATCCAACCAAAAATTAGGTTTGCTAATTGGAATCACATGAGCTATTTCAATATGATTTACTTCTGAATAAGCCGAAAATCGTTTATAAATAATCCAACAATGATAACTGTTACATAATACAGTACAACAATGATAATGCAAAGTACCTTTATTAATAAAGTTTCCATCCCGCAATCAATATCCACAAACACCTCCAGGTCCTCCAAACAAAAATGAATAACCGTCACCAATCTTAGCATTTCCATGAACATTATAGCAATGAGGCTTGTCTGCAGACGTCGTAACAAAATATGGATCTGTAAATATATTGTCTGTTTTCTCTTCAACTAATTGAATATGGCTAAAAAAGCACGCCTTTCCATAACCTTCCTCTGCAAAATGGCCACTTCCCATTTGCGCTTTAAGAATTTCAGCAACTGGGCTATGTGTCGCACCACCCCAAGTTATTGATGTAGCATTGGATGAGAGACTATCGAACAAGGATGCAGGCCAATATCCTAGTGTATAACCACCAATTTTAAGCCACCAATCATTTGTCTCGTTGTTCTGATCACATCAGCAAATAGAAACATAGTAAATTACGTTCAAGTTAGAAGTCGCACTTCTACCAAAAAAGAAAAAAAGGTTACAAGTCGCACCTGGAAGATGCTAAATGCTAATTCATGTTGTTCTCCACCGTAGGTAGAAATTGGCCATATATGGTTATCCAACGGCATTTGGTAATTAGTTTGCACAAAGCCTGGACAGTTTGTGTTGTAGCAACCGGTGTTATTAGAACCCTGTTATAATTAAAAAGAAAAATGCAGATTAATATATATTAAAAAATCAAAATAATAGCTCAGACATCAAAATAAGTGAAGCAGTACTAGAAGATGCTTACACTCCATCGTGTAAACAACCGAGTCCTGTAGTCACCATAGAGAATTGGATTCACCTTCAGATAGTATCATTCAGGTTAGATATCAAGTTTTAATAACAATTTTTTTTTTTACTAATAATACCTAGTAGATTTCATTATCTGTGTCTACAATTTAGCTTGAAGCGTATCTAACAGATTAACAAGTGGAGTACTTCTCTGTGATTGAATTTCTTTTACTCTGGATCACAAACCATGCATATTCAAAGAACAAAAATGATTCTAATTTTATCATAAATGACGGAACATGTCACATATATCAATATGTACAGACAGTTTAGAGTATGGAATACAAGCAAGCCAGGCCATCATAACAATGAAATAGAATGATGGAACCAAAGCATCTCCGTTGGTGCTCAACCAGAATCGTGACACATAAACAGCTTAATGAAGGTTGCAGTCCTTGAACAGAAACTGCTATAGGCTGCACAGCAGCACAACTCATTCACGTCCTGATGCCTTCACACATCACAAGATAATTCCGGCTTTTGTTTTTGTAGGAGAATATGAATCACATGTTAATTGTGCATATCTTTGATTATACGATTATGTACTCCTTTCCGTATTTGTAATCTCCCCTATTAGAGATAAGCCTTTACACTGAATTTTTCTCTTAGAATAGTTTTAAAGAAAGGAGGGATACTAGACTAAAAGAGTTGTTGGATGCATAAAATCTTTATAGTTGCAGAACCTCTACAGAATACAGTCTGCGGAACTGAAAGCAGGTAGCCCACATAGTACAGTACTAAATATATAGACAAACTAATAAACCTCTGGGGGACATCAAATGGTGTTCTGGTTGCAGAACCTCTATAGTTATTATTATTTGTTAGGGTAGATAATTTTTAGCTCGCAACGATTTACGTTTTAGCAGTGCTGGAAATGTTTCAGACTAGCACACTCCCCAGAAGCTTGAGGTCTCCTCTTCAGACTCGAAGATGAGACCTCTAAGAAGCTGCAGGTGTACTCCAAGCTTGATGAGGTATATATATCTTGTTTACATAATGATTAGTCTGATATCCTACAAATATCAGATGATTTCTTTGACATTGTTATATATTCAATTCATTCTCTAAGAGCTAATCGGTTTGTGTATTCCTGATCATTTAGTACATAAAACATGATAATATGTAATGAGAAAACAGAGAAAAAAAAGTTTACTCACAGTCCACCCAACATCAATATAATTAAGTGGGGAGCCATTTGAAATGGATATCATGACTTCACTTGCTTGACTGTAGGAAACAGATGGGTTGTATACTCCAATATTTGCTCGAGCTCCATAGTATCCATCTCCAAAGGGCACAGTGTTGGTAGTGTTCGCGTACTAATTTAAAAGCAAAAATAACAAAAAAAATCATAAAAGAAATTTTTTTTGAACACAAACCAAGGTTGTTACCTAAATATCAGCTGAAAAATCTTAATATACATCAGGGAGGCTAAGTCTGTATGTATACAATCTGTAAATATGGTTTCTTCAACGCCCTCAACATGCGCACGCACGCACGCATAAATTAAACACACACACACACAAAAACCATGAAAAATAAAATGAAATAAGAGCCAGTTATGATTTACCATAGACTTTTTATAGACTTACATGTGAACCTCCACGATCTTGTGTTAATGGATGGATTCCCGACGAAGATTTAGTTCTTATTAGATCTTCTTTTGTAATCCTTTTAATTGGGACTGTTTCATTTGGACATCCGCCATCCTCAAGCTCTTCAAGATATGTTGATGTCAAGGTTGACGACTCATCATGTAGTTTTATCCCTTGAGGAAACGAAGTTGGTCTTATCTGCAAATGCCATTTCGCGATTGTTATAATAATTACTAAACACCATATGTATTTGATTGGCGTTAGGCTAACGTAATCATAAGAAACTATTTGGCTGTAATATCTTCTCATATTTTTCAATATTTGAATTTTTAAACTCGAAGTTACTCCATAATAAGATTCTAGTTTTGATTCTTAAAAATGTCAAACAGATTCCACTTACAAATCATAAATCAAAATGCATTAGTCGGAATCCAACTGAGAAGGATACGGAATCATTTTATGATTTGGGTCATATTTAGTACCAAATCAACAAAATAAGTAAGTTTTATGTTTAGTGATGAAATCAAAACCTGAATGACATGATTCTTGAGCTTTGGATGATCAAAAGCAGGTTGTTTGTTGATATACACACAGTCATAAATCCTTCCATCTTTCCTCTGCAAGATAAATGTTATTTTATCAAGTTGAATGGTTATTCAAGACGAATCTCTTTCTCCAAAATCAGATAAATTACCTGAATGCTTTTGACGAACGGCTTATTAAGTTGCTTCAATTGTTGTTCGAGCTCAAAATCTTCTGTTCTAGCAATGCTCTTTCCAACTATACCATGATTGAATGTAAAAAGAGAGAAAGCAAAAAATACAACAACCATAAGTCCCATGTTATTAGTGAAAGAAATCTATGCTAGCAAAAATCTTGAGGTCATATATATACACACACCAAACAATAAGTCTACAATTCAATTAGTTAATACATACATGCATGTATAGTATAATCAAAGGCAGGTATCACTTATGGTATTAGAGTTAATTAGTATTAATCACTTGTGGAAAGATCATCAATGCTCATAATCTTTTTTTCAGATCATTGGTATAAGTATATATGCAAATGTTTTCCAACTAATTATAGTTTCCTACAACATATGCGCTCATGAGTTCCTCTCCATGCTGGTTAAAGTGTTTCTCACCACTTAAACCTTGCTCTAGTGACCGAGATCTCATAAGATTTGATGAAAAGTTGTAATCATGAGATGACAACTGCAAAATGGAAAACTAAGAAAGTTAGGATGACAGAGAAAGAGAGAGCTGGCCCTGGCCTCCTCTCTCTACAGAGTATGGAGGTAAATGGGATAAAAGTAAGGGCATTGATGGAATTGGAAAAATAGCTTCACAAAAGGGTTCATTGTTACATGCATCTTCTCAAATGCTAAATGAACCTATCTACTTTTTGGATACAAAGACAGACAAAATAAAAAAGTGGTTAAAATAGGTTTACTAATTTTGCCAAAAACAACAATATATGCAATATAAAAAGTTGTAAGCAATAAATACAATTCTCACCCATTTCAAACTCCATCTTCCAAATCAACCTGAATCTTTTTGTGGAAGAAAATTTAATTCCTTTTCTATTCTTTAGGAAGAGATTTGGAGTACACTGTTGGAAACTGTTTGCAGAATCTGTCAGAATTCTGACAGATTTCTGACAAGATCTTTGGCAGAACATTTCTGTATGTTCTAAAGCTCCGTTGAGGGAGATCTTGACATGTAGGAATTCTTCGTTCCGAGTAGATGCTCGTAGAGTATCCGCACGTCCAAAATGGTTTCATATTGAATGAGATATTGGCGTCCCAAGTTGCCTATGTAAGTGGTATAACTTGAGACAAAGTAAGGAAAATGTGATAGTCCCACATTTAACCCATGTAGATAAGGTTTGTTATTAATAAACTACTTTGTACAATAAGAGTGTGGCCGTTTGGTTTTACAATATTTTCGCGTGTTGGGCCGAACCTCACATGGGCTTGGGCTTGAAAAACACTCGCGCGCCGTTAGACCGACCCCGACTCGGCTTGGGCTTAGGTCTTGGTGATCCAACATAATCTTTTTTGTTGGAACATTGAACTTATATCTCAATACGTGTACACCCATTCCCAACCGGTTTGCTACTGGTTTGGCCCAATAGGTGTGCTTGTCTTTACGACCCAAATGGGTGTGTCCGTTCATTGAACTGTTTCGATCAATTGGGTGTGTGTATTCAATGAACTGGTTCGGCCCAAGTGTATGTTCACTGAATTTTTCCTTGCTATAAATAAGTGGTCAGTGTCTGCATAATTCATTCATTCCAAAAACCTCATACTCATTTCATTCATTGTGTTTGTGTGTCCTTGAGATAGTTACATCACTGAACTGGTTTCGCCGTCTTCGTTTTGTTTGAAGTGCTGCTACACGACGAAGGTACTGATCGTTGTATCCTGGGAGACAGTTTGCATAAAACCCATACAACACCTGTTGGGGCAAATTATGTCTTAAAGACAGAGATATTTCTCGACTCGATCAATTCATACTGTCCTTTACTTTCCTTTCTAGTTTGCATAATTTATTTTATTCTGATTTACTCAGTTTTACACATGAGCAATAGCCTATTACTAGCATATTGCCTAACAATCTTAAGACATAATCTATATGTTAGTATTTTGTTATTTTGGTTTACTGTTACAACATTTTGAAACATGATATCTTAAATACTTGTTAAATTTCGAAAATTCTTATATTTTCAGAAATTTAAACCCTTTTTGTTTTATACTTTCTTACTGTCTATATCCGAAATTTTTGTTTTCGGAATTCTGTTGTTACTGTTTAACAAAATTATTTGCAGATTGAGTTTATTTTCGATATAGTTTTCGAAAATTTTATACAATTTTCGTGTTGCAGACGCAACTACAGGATTTTTTTTTCTTGTTTGTTTAACTTGTTTGAATATTTCATTTCAGACAAATAGAAGAGTCACAGACTCATGTCCCCTTGAACAATGGAACCGTTAATGGGAGTTCAACGACCAATACTGTTCCTACTGTTCCTGTTGTTGTTCCTACTACCCTTCCAACAGTTCCTACCCATGTTACTATTGGGGAAAGGCCCGAGAGATTCAATGGAACAAATTTCAAGAGGTGGTAGCAAAAGATGTTGTTTTACCGTACAACTCTGAATCTCGCTAAGTTCATGTACGAACTACTTTCGAAGCAAGATGGAGGCGAATCTGATCGCCAAACTGTTGCTGCTATAAATGCATGGAAACATGGGGATTTCCTATGCCGGAACTATATTTTGAATGGACTGGGCAACACACTTTACAACGTGTACAGTCCATTCAAGACGTCCAAAGAACTCTGGGAATCTTTCGACAAAAAGTACAAAGCCGAGGATCCTCGTTCAAAGAAATTTATTGGTGGACTCCAAACCTGTAATCAATCAAGTCCAGGAACTCCAACTTATCGTGCATGAAATACATGCAAAAAACCTTACTCGTGGAAGGATTTTAAGAATTATCTTAAACACAAGCGTAAGGAGATGGGCTTGGAAGATTTGATTCTCCGGCTTCGCAGAAGAAAACCGTACTTCTGAAAAGAATATTGTCGTTGTTTCTGATGATGCCAAAGCCAATGTTGTGGAACATGAGAAGAAGAACAAGAAGCGCAAATCTTCTGACCAAGGTTCTAACAAGCAATCCACCAAGAAATTCATAGGAAAGTACTCCAACTGTTGCAAGTCTGGTCATCGCCAAAGTGACTCCCGAAACAAGAAGAAAGAAGATAAGAAAGAAAAGATGACCGCTTAAGCAAATTTGACTGAAGAAGACATGATGGCTGACATGGGCGAAATCAACCTTTGTGCTATGGTTTCAGAAGTGAACTTGGTTGACAATCCAAGGGAATGGTTCCTTGATAGTGGTGCAACCAAGCATATTTGCTCAGATAAGAGGATGTTCACTACTTATACTTTGAACCACCAGAATGACCATGCAACTCTATATGGGCAACTCATTTACATCCAAGGTAGAGGGTCAAGGAAATATTTTGCTGAAAATGACTTCTGGAAAGGAAGTTACCCTCAACAATGTATTGCATGTTCCTGACATTCGTAAGAATCTAATTTCTGGATCACTCTTGAGCAAGAATGGGTTCAAGATGGTGATTGAATCTGACAAGTTTGTACTCACTAAGGATGGGATGTATGTGGGTAAAAGGTATGTTAGCGATGGGCTATTCAAGCTCAATGTAATGGCTGCTATTCCAAAGATTAATAAGAATACTTCTTCTGCTTATATCGTTGAGTCTTTTAATGTTTGGCATGAATATCTAGGACATGTTAATTATAATACTTTGCATAGATTAATTAACATGGATATGATTCCAGATTGCAATCCAAAAACATGTGATAAATGCGAAATTTGTGTGGAAGCTAAGCTTACCAAAACCCTACATTATTCGGTCCAAAGAAGTACCGAACCTCTAGAATTAATTCACACTTACTTGTGTGATTTAAAATTCATGAAAACTAGAGGTGGCAAAAAGTATTTTATTATTTTTATTGATGATTGCACAAAGTTTTGCTATGTTTATTTGCTAACAAGCAAAAATGAAGCCATAGAAAAGTTTCAACAGTATAAACTTGAGGTTGAAAATCAAAGAAAATCAAGATTGTAAGGAGCGATCGAGGAGGTGAATATGATAAACCATTTAATGACTTCTGTGCTGAAAAGGGAATCACACCAAACTATGGCCCCATACTCTCCTGAATCTAATGGTACTACTGAACGCAAGAACCGAACATTGAAAGAAATGATGAATGCTTTGTTGTTAAATTCAAGGTTACCCCAGAACATGTGGGGGGGAAGCCATTCTTACTGCGAGTTATATTCTCAATAGGATACCTCACAAGAAAACTGGCAAGCCACCATATGAATTATGGAAAGGTCAAACACCTTCCTATAAATCCATGAAAGTGTGGGGGTGTTTAGCTAAGGTTGCGGTTCCACCTCCTAAACAAGTGAAGATTGGACCTAAAACTGTTGATTGCATTTTTATAGGCTATGCTCAAAATAGTAGTGCTTATTGATTTTAGTTCACAAATTTGATATTCCTGATGTTCAGGTTAATACTATTATGGAATCAAGAAATGCATATTTCTTTGAAACTGTGTTTCCTTGTCAAGATGCTAAGCATCGTAAGAGAACACGTGAAAATGCTCCAAGTGTTGAGCATGAAACTACAGATAATATTGTGCCAAGGGATGAACATCACAATGAGGATGAACTTAGGCGAAGTAAACATGCTAGACAAACAAAGGCATTTGGTCCTGATTTTTTAACATATCTTGTGGAGACATATGGTCCTCAATTCATAACTTTTCTAGTGGACAATGATCCATTAACCTTTAAAGAGGCCATGTCTACTCAAGATACTCCCCAGTGGAAGGAAGCAATTAAAAGCAAAATTAATTAGATAATGCAAAAGCACACATAGGAGCTAACCAAACTTCCTCCTGGAATTAAATGTTTAGGTTCCAAATGGATCTTCAAAAAGAAAATGAGAACAGATGGTTCAATCACTACACCAAAAACAACGAACTGAGACGGTTTTAAACCGTCCCAAAGTCATTTTGGCACGGTCCTAAACGGATCCCAATAGCTATGCCCCTAAATATTTGGCACGGACCATAAACCGTGCCAAAAATAAGTCAAGGTCGTGCCAATTTATAATTCTGACTTGAATAAGATTTTGCCGCATGGAGAACTATCAGTGTGACATATGGATATTAAAGATGATGACACGTGTCTTATTTAAATCTCACAATATTTTGACAAGTGTTTTAGTTTTTAATTAAATCTTAGAACGACACGTGGCAGTATTATTAGCATTGTTTATAACCGTGCCAAAATTTTTAAAAAAATAAATCTGGGGCCCACTGTGCTGTATTTACACAAATTACCACTACACCTGTAAGTTTTCCAGATCCACCACTCTATACAAAACTGTATGCATAATAATAGTATCAAATGTCCAAGCACATGAAAATCACCAAGTGTATATCACCATTATTTAAACCTAAATACACCCAACCTCGTTGACATTCTCCATGAATTGTAAACAAACCATGAATGTGCATAATAAACATTCATATGGACTAAACAATCAAATTGAAATATTCAACAAATGAAGATTCAGTGCTTGTGACTGAAAAGAGTAGATGATTGAAAACATACTATGATAAGCTTCAATCAGTTCAAAAGCAGATCCCAACAGAACTCATGTTTCCAATCTTTCCTCTTACTTGTGATTGTACACCTACAGGATAACAGGCAAGTTCGTTCCTTTTTTTTTTTTTTTTTAATTTGCAGAGATGTGAAACAAGTTAATTCAGTAAACTAATAATGCACAATCCAGGAAACAAATGATGTGATTGCCGATTGGCCATTTTTATATGAGTGGAAACATATTACAGTATGCACATAGATCCTAAGTCCTAACCGTTGTTAAACATTGATCCTAACCATTAAAATTTGGGAAATTTTGTAACCACATGGATACAATGAAAGTGTCGATACTTTATTTGATTATAGTATGACCTTCGTGATACTTGGTCAGATCTTAGTTCACAATACTGTTTCATGGCATATATATTAGAGAAGAAAGAAAAACACGTACAATAACGTTGGCATGTGACTCGGTGGTAGCAGATCCTAATCGTTGGCATATGACTCTGTGGTAGGAGATCCTTAACCATATGAACAATAGTTGATATACTTGCATAGACCTGCGTGTTAAACCATAAATTAAAATGAGAACATATGTTAGGAAACTAGTACTATATTTCTATTTGACTTAGGCTAGGATTATTATTTATTTCTAAGTTGTTATTTATTTAATTAGGAAGTCTAGGTTAAGTAGGTTTCTTGCTTTCTCCTATATAAGGATTATTATTGTAATGAATTATTAAGCAAAGTAATATAATATTAAGGTTTAGGTAGTTCGGTCTCTAATCAAAAGATCAAGAAGGTGGTTTGATCTCTAATCAAAAGATCAATTTTAGGGTTCTTTATCAATCTTGGTATAGGGTCATATCATCTGGTATCAAAGCAGTTTCGATCCGAGGGCAATTTTTTTTTTTCTCATCCAAGTTGTTCGATCTTCAAACCATTATCATCACCGTTGGTAATAGTTTTCTTTAGATTAGTATTTGTTCTTTTTACCCACAATCCATTATGGTTACCGTTAAAGAAGTTAGTGATCGAGTTGATGCAATTGAAGCGAGTTTGAAGGAAACTAACAATCAAGTTGTTGAATTAAAAAAAATCACTTGACGAAGGCATCGCTGAATTGAAAAATCTTATTTTGTCGAATCTTCCAAACCAAAACGGTGTTGATCCAAATAACAATATGGCTCTGCGTGATCCTCCACTTCCAGAACAACCTCTTGGTCATGCTTTATTGCCTCCAGTTGTTCAACAACCAACCCAATTTGCTTCAATAAGGTCGAGTAGCACATCTTGGAGTACAGTTTCAAGGAAGGACACTTCGTATTGATTTTCCAAAATTTGAAGGTGTTGATCCAGAAGATTGGTTTTTTCGTGCAGAACAATATCAGGTATTGCATGGTATTTCTGATCAACAATTGGTTTCTGTTGCATCTATTCACTTAACATGTGATGCTATTGCTTGGTACCGTCGGATTTGTCATTCTGTTGGTGTATTAAATTGGCAAAAATTTCTCGTGCTCTTTGTATTCGTTTTGGATCGCGTGAACATCGAGATCCTTGTGGCGCTTTTTCCAAACTTTAACAAACAGGTTTTGTTCGTGATTTTCAACGAGATTTTGAGCGACTTGCCAATCTGGTTCTTGGTCTTCCAGAAGCACATCTGATTAGTATGTTTATATCTGGGTTGCGTGATGATATTAAAACTGGTTTGTGTACTCTTCGACCTACTATGTTAACTGAGGCTTTTGATATGGCTCTTGCTAAAGAGGAGGAATTTAGTGCTATCCAAGAATTCTCAAAACAAAATTTTGTGAGTTCTTCGATTGTCAAATCTTCGAATAGCCCTCAAATACAAGCATCATCTACACCAAAGGTTCGTCATTTATCCTAGGATGAACAACAAGAGCGTCGCCGCAAAGGTTTATGTTTAAATTGTGATGAAGTTTTCAAGCCCGGGCCGGCACAAGTGCACATATTCTCAAGTTTTGATTTTGGAGGCTGAACCATCTACTTTGGTTGCTTCTTTTTCGGTTCGTTCAGAGGTTACATGAATTCTAGTTCGACTTGAGGACAAGCCGAATTTCAAGAGGGGTGGAATGTTAGGAAACTAGTACTATATTTCTATTTGACTTAGGCTAGGATTATTATTTATTACTAAGTTGTTATTTATTTAATTAGGAAGTCTAGGTTAAGTAGGTTTCTTGCTTTCTCCTATATAAGGATTATTATTGTAATTGAATTATTAAGCAAAGTAATATAATATTAAGGTTTAGGTAGTTCGGTTTCTAATCAAAAGATCAAGAAGGTGGTTTGATCTCCAATCAAAAGATCAATCTTAGGGTTATTTATCAATCTTGGTATAGGGTCCTATCAACATAATAAGAATAAACTGATTTACATCTAGGAAAAAACAAAGAAATATCAAATTACCAATTACAGCCATTACACTCAATCTAGTTAAAATCCCTAAAAAATCTAATTAACTATGATGAACAATTAGAATCAGAATCTTACTAGTTAAAAAAATTACAAAAAAATTTCGAGCACCAAATGGACAAGAAGCTAGATCCCAGATTTCATTCGGATGATAAAGAAAATCCTCGCAACAATGTTCAGTTCATATTAAGAAAGTCGGGTCAAATGAACCTGAGAAATTCAAAACTCCGTAGAGAAAGAGAGGGACCTTGTTTACTACTCATAGTTGAATAACACCTTCCTTACTGCTATCAGAGCTACAGTCTGCAAGATATGACAAGAAAATTTAAATGGATATACTTTACAACATTATTGATAATTTAAATATGGACCTGTATGGCTGTATATTTATATGAACCTTACCTCCAACATGAAACTGAACATCCCTTGACCTTCAGTGCTGAATATCATTTTCAAAGCAAAAGTTATTGCTGAATCTACAGCCACTTTGTGAACCAAACTGCCAACAAATAAAAAACATCAACTTGTTTGCAGAATGCCTACTTCAAAATAAATTATTGTTATGGCTTCTGTACTAGCTAGTACATACCCTTTACCATAGTTGTAGATTTCATGTTGACCAATTTGAAGAAGACCTCAGGTTGCAGAACATTTAAGGTGTGGGAATTCACAATTAACATAAGTTGATCGATGAGCCACCACAACCACCTGAATCCACATCACTTGCCATCGATGCAACAAAATTGCAGAATCCATCTTCTAGACAAAAATCCTGACACACTTTACGTAATTAAATTGACTTGCAACAAAGAAACACATTGACTAGCTAAATCAAAACATAACTATACCTATGTACTCCGTCAACTCCCAATAAACCATCGCATGAACACCTTGATCCCAATTTTCCCTGCTCCTTTTTTCGGGCTTGGGAGCGGCAATGAAAATTTAAATATTGCATTCACGGAGTTAAAAAATGGGTTAACCTACATGGAAGACAAAACCAAGAACTAGTTGTTAAGATAAACCATATATTTTAGCTTTCCAACAATGACTTGTATGACTATAAGCAACAACTTAGTAAACTCAAAAAAAAAAAAAAAAAAGTAATCAGTTATTTAGTTTAATAACTGAACTCTCAAAAAGATGTTGTTTATCACAACACGTCAATAATCATCCATTAAAGGAAGGAAGTCATCGTGCCAATATAGACAAGAGCCTATAGTCATCGTGCCAATATGTTGGAGTAGGTACGATCTTTTACTTGATCAATCAAACATTTTGCCTTTCTTGGTTGCAATACATGTCCGTTCACGACATGGTCACTGCCAACATGAATCTTGGTACCGTACGCAACAACAACTCCAGTATGAAAAAGAATTGTGCATATTGTAGGCTGAGGAGGAGAATAAGATGGAGAGCCAAAATCACTATTTCAGACATATTTTTGGAGAGCAAAATCACTATTTGAGACATTGTTGTTGTGTGACCAGGAATATAGTTGAACTTTCCACTTTTAAGACCTTCTACCATTTCATTCATTTGAACAATCATCTTCTCATTACTTGCTTTCAATGCTTTCATTTCGTCTCTCCATTCAACACGTTCTAAGTCTACCTCCTCCAACATTTCTCTTGCAAAAGATGAAGCTAACAAAGCTTTCCTTGATATGGTGGATCCTACACAATGAAAAAACCCTTTTTTGTCTGCTCCAAAAAAATCAAAGATAAGCTCACTATCCAATGTCTCCACCTCACCAGTTTAGTGCATTATCACCAACAACGCCTCAAATTTCCTCTGCACGTTATAGGGTACAAAACAATGTTTAACTAATTGCCAAAATGCAATTGAAAAAAAAAACATATAAACAACTCATGAAATAGATAAACATATTACCACTAATTCCTCGTCATGAGGAGCATAACCCCCTCCCTTTCTTTTGTGGGTATACAACCATAACTCCACACACATAGGCTTTCTCCCTCCATTTTCTTCTTTAAATGTCTCTTCTGTTCGAGCATACCCCAACTGACTAGTGTTGTGAGTGCTTCTTCTACTAAACTCATTTTTAAATTTTTTTGGTGAAGGTAAAACAATGGACCACCCATCAAGTTTGACATCTTCACAGTAAAATACCTGACGTGCTTAAGATGCAAGGATGAACGGCTCGTCATGGACGCCATTGGAAGGCATTATCTTTCTAAGGTTAACCATCACCAACTTTGATGTTGGGTCCACTTTAAAAGCGGTCTTGTCGTCCGAGTTCACCCAATCACAGTAAAATACAGTAATCCTACACACGCGATAGTCTAGATAAAAAATCCCTTGGACCACTCCATAGTAGGTTGTTAAAATACCATCACTATTATATGCCTTCATGGACACACCACTGTTTTGCACAAGCTTGTTTGTGTCTTATGCAATGGTCAGAAATGTATAGCCATTACATTGGAACTTGTTATAGCTAGCAACATTGAAATCTGGATCATTGGCTATGCGTATCATATGCAAGTCATTAACACCTTCCGCCTATAGGAAAAAAAACTATATAAATATGTGGCAGGAAGTGCTTCATATAATACAATAATCGATTTCTAATAATTAAATTACCTCTTCCTTCAACCAGATTATGAAATCATCAACTGTATACATCCATGAAGAGGCAGGAGTCTGATGACCAGTTCTATTATAATTTCTACAACAGATAAACTTCGAAGTGTGAGAATACAATTCACGTACGTGTAATCATCAGAATACGCTAGTACATGCTTACCTTCTCTACTCATCATAACGAGGTTGTTGCTGAATAACCCATTTGCGTGATTGCACAAATTGTGTAGTATTTAACATTATTTTTGTGACTTTACCCACATGTCGTTGCAAATGGTCTTCATCATCAAAGAAAGATTCACGATTTATTTTGTGCGTTCCTGCACTAGTAATAGAAATGTACTCCATCATATATTAAGAGGCTTCATGTAAGAGATAGGCCTCAACAATGTTCCCTTCAATATGGCTCCTATTGCGCGCCCACCTCTTGTATCTCTTCATCTCTCTTTCAAAGAGCCACATTGAATGAAACCTGGGGGGGGGGGGGGGGGGGGCTCTCGATTCATCGTCAAACGGAGGAAGGCCAAGAGCATGGGCGTCCAAGCCCCATTTGAGCTCCTCACAGCGTCATCGGAGAGCCTCAATCTCTGGAGAGACACTAACTGGCTGAAAGGATGCGATTGTTGTTCTCACAACTTTTAGTTCTTCCATCTATCTCTTCTCTTTGATGAATTCCACCATCCGCTCAAGGTTCGTCACTTTTGCTTGAATGAAGTCCAAAATCTCGCCATTCTCCTCGGAAAGCAGCGTGCTCCTCGTCGTAGGGTCAACCATGATTAAGAGGAAAATGAATTGAGTTATGATGGAGAAGAGACTTGAACCTATTTATACTCACATCCAGACCCTAGCAGGTCACCAAGTTAAGATTGGGGAACCGGGGCGACAAGTCAGTTCGGTTAGGAAAGTATTGTCCCCCATGAACAAATATCAGGATAAGCCATGCAAAGGGTTGTGTTGCAAGTCAAAAAGTACACAAAGGGAAAGACAAGTTATGGGGAACAAGCGAAATTTTATTGATTACAAAATCAAATAAGAGCACTACTCATCTACAGATTGCACTACAAGTTTAAGGGCAAGAGTCAACAACTTCTTCTGGAAACGCCACACCAATCTCAGATGGGACACCCGAATCCCTCCAGTCGGCGATCCCAATAGTGGTGTGCTCGTGAGCCCAATAAGTGCTTTTTTAGAATCTTGATTTCTTTCAAAGCTTCTTGCAGAAGACCTTCTTCCAACAGATAAATCTTTCGGCGGAGCTAGGCATTAGTTTCATCTTGTTCTTTCAAAGAGACCTAAAGGTTTCTGATAAGTCCTCAAAAGTGTATATTTATCCCCCGAATAGCACCTTGTTTGCATAACACTTAACTTATATTATTGTATTATATCTATTGATTAGTGCTTTCTTGTCATTTGTGTAGGTTTCATGAGCCAAAATGTAACGCCCCGGGATTTCGTCCTCGCTCATCCCGGTGCGTCGAGCACCATACCGCTCGCTAATGTAATCATAGATTCTTTATCTTGTACTAAAACTGTTATACACGTAGAAAATGCTAAATTTAAGAATAGCAGTAAGAAATATATAATATTTGAAACAAATATATATAGAAGCTACTATAAAACTTTCATTCAAAAATAATATTTACAAGGTGTCTGTTTGATCGCTCAAAGCATGATATATCACATCAATCGTTACTCATGGTGCATTACCTTAACTATTTATTATTTTAGAACTACTAATCCATTTAAGCTGAAATTTTGTCACAAGTAAGAGAACACATAGAGATAATTATCATAAAAGTTTCAAAGTAGAACAATAGAGGAAAATACATTTTACAATGTGTTGAACCTATATGTAGCAGTTTAGAAAAAAAACTGTAATAAAGGTGTACAAAATAATTTTGTTCTCTCTAACCAAACATCAGAATGGTTTAAAATTTTTATATAATCGACAATAGTCTACTTGAAGTATGTATTAAAATTTTCAAGAAATTACGATAATGGTAAGATTGATTTTTAACTCAATTTTTATATTAATTAAAAAGTCTCATAAAAACTCATATGTACAAAACAATTTCACCTTAAAAGTAGCATGCAAACGACTATAGTGATCTTTCATCAGGTAAGCATTATATCATATTAATTACGAACATTCAAACGACTCATTTTACCCACTACAACCATATATCTATAATAATTGCACATGATCTCAAAAGACAAGTTATATCTGCATAACAACAACAACAAACTCTACTACATATCAAGAAAAACTCTATAAAAAAAAGATAGAAATAGAATCTCAACTAACGATATATAGTGGGTATCAGAGCCGACGACGGGTCGCCTGTTGCAGGTGGGAAGTACGCTGGAAAGGCCCAGGGAGCGCCAGGTACTTGTCTCACTTGGCAGGGAACGTCGGAGATTTTGGGACTGAACTGAGTGTACTGCAGAGCTGAGGACGGCTCTAATTCTAAGGTGGTGAGATTGTAACACCCATGAGTTGGTGTTAGTCCCACATTGCCAAGGAAGTGGTTGTATTGGTAGTATATAGAGCTTAACCATACTCTAACTAATGTCAAGGCCTTTTGGGATAAACCACATGGGTGGGCCCTGATCCAAAACCCTCTACTGCTAGATATCCGCAGTGACTAAAGGGGGACAATATTGACATTAACGAGGGGTATGGTGCTCGACGCACCGGGATGAGCGAGGACGAAATCCCGGGGCGTTACACAAAATGCGAGTATTGTGTTGAAACCCGCCAAAAGCCAAGAAAAATCACCAAATTGATGTTATTTGCACAAGGAAGGAGAATTGATACTTGCACCCACAAAGTTGCTGAGGGAACCGCGCGGACTGGTCCTATGGACTTGACTTTATATCTAAGTTGGGTGGCCCAAATCTGACCCCAATCCTAGTTATAATGAAGCCCACAAGTCAGAAAATCTATTGAAGCTTTTATTAAAGCCCAATCTTAAAAAGGCTCTACACGAAGATCCAGAAGTCTAATTTTGGTCCATTAGTTTTCTATCTGAAGGTCTTGGTCCAAGATACAACTTAAGCCCAAGAGAATTAGGTTTTGCTGAAGTCCTAATGCTTCTAGAAGACCAACAACAGCAGCCACGAATTTGATCTAACTTGGAAGACTTTTTATGCAAGTAATATGCTTTGTATGTACTATATAAGAGAAGTAGTGGCTAGGGTTTAGGATAGTCAATGCTTGAGAATTCAATGTTCTAGTTCTTCTTTTGTATTGAACTTAATCTTCTTATTCCCATTATTAATCCAATCACTTTTCCTTTATGATGTTGTGTTCTTTATTTACTTATTCCATGGTGTCATTATCAAAGATGAGTAGCTAATTTCTCTTTAGGGGGAATGGTTGAAGCACTCTAGATAATGCAAAAAGCACCATGTTTGTTCTTTTATATTCATTGTGATTCAATTTCTTAATGCTTATTTATTTCAATTTTAGATAGAAGTAAGCATGATTATTTATGTGTTATTGTTATTCATGTTGATTAAATACTATTGTTAGAGTATAGGGAGACCTAGCTATAATGGTTGTATTAAATTAATTAGAGATATGTGATAGAATAGCTGAGAGGTGACTATCATATATCTAGAATTAATCTCTTTTATTGGACCCCTTTTGTAATCAAATTGAATAACTGAGAGGTGACAGTTTGATTATGAATTAATATGTTGAGTTAATCGAATTGAATAGCTGAGAGATGACGGTTTAATTAATGAGATATATTCAATAACACATATAAAGAATCCCGTTTTAATTGAGTGGAATACCTGAGAGGTGACTACTTGATTATTAAAGGCATTAGTGATTATTTGGAATAGCTGAGAGGTAACTAAGTAATTACTATAGATTGAATATGATTGAATGACATGTATGTTTTGCATTGTTTAGTTTGTGGATACCAATTCTTTCCCCTAATCATCATAAGATCTTCTTTCCATCTTCTATTATTACTATTAGTATTATTAGTATTTATTTATTACCAGTAGGAAGTATAATCAATCTCTCTCTTATTTGTGATTCACTTGGTGTTCTTTAACCATTGTTTTCTATTGTGTTTGAGCTAAGATCTTCACCTTTGAGGTGGGTACGACCCTTGCTTGTTACTTGTCTACATTGATAACCAATATTTACAGACAAGAAAGAAAATCAATACAAATCTATCTTTTGATATGAGGATACATCTTTAGGCTCTATCAGTTTCAGCCGAGTTATTGTTGCGCGTTATTTTCACGAGCCATGGCAAAACTGAACATGTTCTCCATTGAAGGTTGAATGCTCGATGAACAAGATCTACAACCTTGTCTTCAACCATTCTTCAGCAAGCAAACAACACAACAACAATATACCAACACCGGAGTCAGCAAGTACCATGCAAATACTTCAGCCCTCCCGTTAGGTATTTAAAGAAGGATCAGGAACCCCAATCCTTGATCTTAGGGATATAGAGTCATTGCTTACAAAGGAACCCTATCCAGCAGAAATCACCGTATGCACAAACTGACAGAGGTAAAGATATTTTGGAATATCATTGCTGAACAAACTTTACTACTTAACAAAATGGGGGGGGGGGGGGGGGGGGGGCAATGTGCGTATATACCTTAAGTGAAAATAATGTTAGGTGTCCTCAATAGCCGTATAAGAGGTCGCACCTGGGACATGGGATCATCTATACCAGTCTTATCTGGACCAGCAGGATAGGTTGGATATGATACCATGGGTCCCATCGGATTAGCTATGGGCCCATAGGTTACTGGATAATCCAACTTAGCCAGGTATTAGGGTACCGGTTGCTGTATAAGAAGTTGAATCGTGTGCACCAAGACATCACCAGGCCCACCTCGCTCAGGTAGGCTGGACCAGTCCACATGCCTAGCAGCAATAATGGACTTCTAGGACAGTCTAGCCCAATTGGTCTAGACGTAGTTATGGGCTAGCTAGGAGTATGCTATAAAGACTGGGCCCCTGTTAGAGGGAGGCAAGCCCAGGTCTACTACTTCCACAGCTTGGTCAACCAAGCACTAACTAATTGTATAAGTCCAGCACAATATCAAGCTAACAGAACCTAGGTTTCTAGCCCACTCATGATCATGGATAAAGCCTTACAAAACCAGGGGCCAATTTGATTCCACCACATGGCAACAGTGGTCAATGGGAATTCAAATAGGAGGATAACATCCATGCAACATGCAAGCTACTATCATGGGAGCATTTCCACAGATCAAGCTGGCCTAGGATCATGGAGCCGATACCAGAGGAGAAACCAATCTCCTGAACTACTAGTCTTTAACAGAGTAACTCATTACTATTTTGTGGAAGCGGAAACTTGATTCCAAGTTCATCTTCTTGTATACCAAAAATATTTTCTAAATACTTTTTAAAGCCGATCAAGACATGGAGAGAAATGCAATGCATGAATACTTACAATAATTCCACTTGATCTGAAGTTTGTGTGTTTTGATGATCTTCTTGATGAATGATGCTTCAAAATAGTTTTTTCCCCCATTAACTCAAAATATGAGAATCACATAGGTGAGTTGTCACAAGAAAAATGACAAACAAAGTTTAGTAACAATGAAGAGTGGATGTGCTCTATGGAAGTAGAGATGGCTGCAATTGAAATGAACAATACATGGGAGCTCGTCGATTTGCCACCAGAAAAAGCTGCAATTGGTGTCAAATGGATCTATAAGGTGAAGTATAATGCTAATGGAAGTGTTCAAAATCTAAAAGGAACGCTCGTCGCAAAGGGGTACGTGTAAAACCATGGTATTGACTACGAAGATACCTTCTCACATGCCAAGTGCTTGGTTTGAAACTGCTTGAATTGTCTTGGGATTAGCTACTCAAAACAATTGGCTATTTTAGTTGATGTTAAGTTTGCATTCCTGAATAGTTCTTTGCAAGTGGATGTTTATGTCAAGTAACCACAAGGGTTCACTGTTGAAGGGTAAGAAGAAAAAGTCTAGGAGTTGGATCGGAGAAGGTGTTTTATTTGCTCAAGCAAGAATCAAGAGCCTAGTATAACCACTTTGATTCTTATCTTCACATGATGGGTTCCATCGATGTGATAATTAGCCTAAATTGTATGTGAAGGTGAAAGGTATTGGCGATATTCTCGTTGTTGTAGATGATATTATATACACTGCATCTTTTAACACTCTCGTGAAGGAATTAAAGGACGACATAATGAAAGAGTTTAATATGTCAGATTTGGGTCTTCTCCATTTTTTTTTTTTGTCTTCAATTTCATTAATCAGATGATGGAATTTTCGTAAGTCAAGAAAAATACGCATTGTCTTGGACTTGCACAAAAGGTTCAATATATTGCAAGACCTCTTCAACTCCCATGAACATGAATGGGAAGTTATCATTAAATGATGGAACACCACAGGACAATGAGAAGTTTTTCAGGAGCATGTTGGCAGGCTGATATTTCTTACTCATTCACGTCCAGATATAATGTTTTTTGTCAGTTTGGTGTCAAGGTTTATGCACAATATTTATGCAGAATCATCTTGGATCCGCCAAACGCATTCTTCGATATCGGGCAACTAACAGCTATTATGGTTAAAAATATCAATGAGATCCGCAAAATTTTGGCAGAATATGCCGGGTTTTCAGGAATCGGATCGGTAAAAGAACCAGATTTGATTCGAACCATGTAACTCACCATTCCGACCCGGAACTTTGATATATTCGAGGATATCCGACAGCTACTGAATTTAACGGATATCCTCTTCTTTTTCGTTTCAAACAATAATGGATTTAACGGGGAAATAAATTTTGATCAAAACATTTTCGCCGGAATGAAGAATTAATGGATTTAACGGGGAAATAATGGATTCACCAATTCCTCTATCTCTCTCTCTCTCTCTCTCTCTCTCTCTCTCTCTCTCTCTCTCTCTCTCTCTCTCTCTCTCTCTCTCTCTCTCTCCGGAATATTTCACTGTGTTCCTCTCTCTTTCGCCGGAATATCTCTCTCTTTCACCGGAATCTGTTGTAAGTTCTTAAATTCTTAAATTTTGATTCCATACTTTTTTTTCTTGTATTTCATTCAATGAAATTCATTCAAATAATGAAAGGTGATTTCACCACTGACGGAATGTTAGTACTGCCGGAATTTCACTACTGCCGGAATCTGTTAGTACTTTTAATTTAAAAGTTTTAAAATTTTAATTATTTGATGATATTTTTAAAGTTTTAAATTTATCTTGATATTTTGCAAGGTAATTATTTGCTAATTATTATTAATTATTTTGTTAGAAATAAAATCTCAATTGTTAGTATCAAATTATAAATGTTTGTTAGTATTGAGGAATAAAATGTTTATTAGTATCAAAATTATCAATTTTTGTAAGTTCATAATCGATTAAAAATTAATATTAAATTATAAAATATTTGTTAGTCATAATAGATTAGAAACAACTTGTTACTATCAAATTATAAAATATTTCAAATTATCAATATTTTTAGTTTGTAATAGATTATAAATGAATAATAGATTAAAAATCAATCAATGTTTGTAAGGAACTAAGGATATAAATGATTAATTAAAAATTAATAACAGTTCATAATAAATTTTAATAATATTTTCAATGATTTATTAAGCTAAGTTAGTCTTTAGTATTACTATAACAGAAATAGAGACTCTTAGCCTCTCTGGAGATGCCAGGATCGACCCTTGTTTAAGCAAGCGCTTCCATGGTTCTGGGATAGTGTACTTTTGAACGATGCTAGTCTTAAGAATGTCTACGAAGAATACCAGTGGTAATAACATAAAGCACATTTTAAAATAAAAATATTATAAGCTTTGTATAATATACAAAATACAATATGCCTAAAGCTAGAGACATGACGTGGGAACATTGCACAAAAGTAGATGGGAACATATGCCTAAAGAGTGAGACATGGCGGGGTTTGTCTTGTTACTTAGTGTGTTGGTTTATCTTGGTATTTTGTGTGTTAGTTTGTCTTGTCTTGATGATCTTTGTGTGAAACCGGTATTTGCAAATTGTTGTACTTCTTAACAACATTATGAATAAAATTTGTTTTCTTAAGTTTAATGTTGTCTTACATTTATACTTGTATAAATTTTTATATTGTTAGGAGCCTAGAAGGATGGCTAAGAGGGACATTGGGTGGGAGTACGGGTTTATTGAGCCAGATGATGAGACTAGAATAGTTTGTGGTTTTTGGGAGAAGAAAATACGAGGTGGAGGGGTGACACGGTTCAAGGAGCACCAACCTGGAACTGGGAAGGATGTTACAAGTTGCACAAAGGTACTTTCTGATGTCAGATTATGTATTCAAGGTAATTTACAGGAACTTGTTGCATGACGAGTTGTTTCTGGGCATAGAGGACGAGGAAGACCACGACGATGAGTTGATGAGGTGGGACGACAGGAGCAGGAGGTGGGAGACGAGAGCAGATGACTAGTGGTGCTTCTTCACACCAAACTGAGATTCAGGAGGAGGACGATGAGGCAAGAGCGCAACGAGAGTTGGAGGAAGCATTGAGACGTTCGATATAGGACCATGATTACTTAGAGGAGCGGGACTTGGAGATGGCTATTGAAGCATCACGTAGGGAGCATCTTTCTTCATCTACCAAGGGAACATCATCTAGTCGAGCACCAGACTTCACTGATTATGATAGTGATCTTGGGTTTTAGTTTCTTTGTTTTTTATATAGAGTTACAATTTCGTATGATTGTACATTTTATTAATCTTAGTAAGGATTTAAGTTAATTATGTACGTATTATATAAGTTAAGAATTTTATTTATTATAAGTTAAACATTATAATTATGTTAATTATATTGATTTTTAAGTTAATTAAATAATTACAAATATTCACGAATATTCTCAAAATTTTGAAAAAAATACTCGAAATGTCGGATTTTCAAACCTCCCCATTCTGACATAGGCCATCGAAATTTCGACACATATACCGGTTTTTCATACTTCGAAATTTTTCCCGGATTCTGTATCTTGAACTATGGCAGCTATAGGATATGGTACAAGCCAGTTCAGAAAAAATTTCAGCTTAATTAGATTTACTGATAGTGATTGGGCAGGATTCGTAGATGACCGGAAGAGCACAAATGGATTTGTTTTTAGCATGGGATCAAGAGCTATATCTGGGTTGTCAAATAAGCAAGAAACGATAGCATTATCATCATCTAAAGCTGAGTATATGGCAACTTCTACAGCAGTGTGTCCAACCATTTGGATGCGAAGAGTTTTAGAAGACTTGCACTACATTCAAGGAGATTCAACGAAGGTTTACTGTAATAACAAAGCTACTATCTCAATGACGAAGAATCAGGTTTCTATGGAAGAACAAAGCTCGTTGAGCTTCGTTGTTGTTTTATCGTGATGTAGTTGTTGAAGAAACGATCGTTGTGAAGTATTGTTCAACAAATGATCAAGTTGCAAATAGATTTACCAAGGCATCCTCATATCCTAAGTTCGCAAAGTTTTGATCCTCACTCATTGTTACTAGTTTTACATGAAATGAGTGATAAAAGTTAATGTAAGTCTGGGTCATTAGTTTAAGTGTTAGTGTTGAGTTGTTGACAGAGTCTGTGTTAGTGTGTTAGTGTTTTACCAAATCAGGAGTGTGCTAGCTATTATCTAGGAGAAGTGGTAGTCTATCGAGTCATATTCATGTTGATTTAGTTGTCTACTTTTCGGTCACGTTGGTGGTGGTTTCTCTATTATTATTCAGTTCTCTACTTTGTTTATCCAACAACATAAGCATCTAAAGGATTCAAAAAGGGTGATTTGAGAACCAATTGATTCTCTCTCTCTCAAATAACCCTTTTTGAAATCTTTTTTGAACTTTTATATATATCTATATTATAAGTTGCATTGAGTCGGTCTGGCATTGTGTTTATGGACAAAGAGAGGTCAGGATTTAATTTGGATCTCCAGATCTATGGATGAGATCTTTCTGAAGTTCTGATGGGCTTAAGTTGTACTTAGTTCAAGGAATAGTTCCAGACCCAAATCCTGAGATCAAGCCGATCCAAATCCAGCGTACAAAATAGTCCACAAAAAATCCAGACCCAAATCAATACCGACTTTAAGCCGATCCAAATCCAAACCCAAATCAATTTCCTTCTTCTTCCTTGACTTCAATCAACACGACCTTTAACCATTTCCTTCTTCTTCCTAAACTTCAATTTCGAGAAATAGAAATTAATTTAAAATAGAAATCCAATATCGTTAGGAAGTAAAAAGTTTCAAAAATTGATTGATATATAACAGAAATCGATCTTTTTTTTTTTCCTTCACTTCAATCCTTAAGATTTTCTTCTTTCATTTCAAACCTTATGAATTTATCCCCCAAACCTTTTCCCGATTTTCTCTCTGTTGGATGGTAAGTGAAATTGTTTATCTTTCTCAATTTTTGAACTAATTGTATGAACTGTGGTTTGAAGAGTTTTGATTAGCTGGATAAATCTTATAGTTTAGAGTTTTGATTAGCTGGATAAATCTTATAGTTTGTTGTTATCACTGTTATTCTGAAATACTGTATATTTTATCTATGAAATAGATAAATAGTTTGCTAATAGTTTTAATTTTCACCATGATATAATAATTAATGTTTTTTTATTAAGAATTTTTTTATCAATGATGTTGGTGGTGTTCAGGTTGTATAAGTTGCTTTGTCTTCAAATATTTTTTTATTAAGAAATTTCTTATTAATATTGTTGGTGATATTCAGGTAGTATAAGTTGTTTTGTCCTGAAACATAAAAATCATTCAATAGACCAAGATAATTTTTTGTGCTTTCGTTTTCCATAATCTTAGGCAATATTTTGCTCCTTACTGTGTGTTGATGTTGGTGATTTCAACAAGTTCTAAAATAGATGTGTGGTTATCTCTCATCTATTGCGAGATGTCAGCTGCCTCGATCTAAAAATTTTAAGTTTTAATTTTTAATGTTTAACTTCATTCAAATAGGAACGAAGTTAGCATATTCAGTTGTGTTTTGCTTTTCACCGTATCTACTTTCTAAGACCTCCAATTTTTTTTCTTTTCTCATAACAGATAATGGAGCATCCATTGATTAATTTGCCTGAACCTGTTCTGCCGGATTGTCCAAACTCTGAAGTTATCGAACTTTCAATCCCAAATAAACGTCAAAAAGCACAACGTGAAAGGAGATTAAAAGAATCCATGTTGAAGGAGTCTACAACAAATAATTCATGTAAATGTGTTGTTGCAAAGCGTCCTATCTCTGAAGTTCTTCAAATTGGAGAAGATTTAACTCCAAATAAACGTCGAAAAGCACAAAAGGAGGTTAAGAGAATCCATGAAATCAGTAAACTTAAATTTCATAGAAAACCATCAAAAAACTCAAAAAAAAAATAGGTGAAAGTGAACCGACACAAAGAAATACAATCCATAAAGAAATAAGGTAAATTTTCATTTGTTTAATGAATCTGTTTTATGTACCTATTCAAATAAGTGTGTTAAAATAAAATCTACATAATATATGCCAAAACTATGTTCATAGCCATGAATTTTGTTTTATCAGATTATGACTCGTGGTTATTGAATTAACTGAGATATCATACTGGAATGAATTAATTATGCATTTTTGTATCTCCTATTGTCTAGAGTGTTTGCAATATTTAGTTCTAAAAAAAAGTATGTGTAAGCTTTCATTAATTTAGCTAGGATTTAGTTTAATAATACTTGAGATTGCTATATCTTAAAATAATTTATTGCATAAGTGATTCCCTGCTAAAGTCTGACTTATAAGATATTGCTATAGTTTGACTTTATTAACATTTTTTTTTAAGAAAAAAAAAATATGTATTCAGCCATATTTTTGTATAATATGTATCCAGATGTATTTGAAGAGTTGTATGACTGATTTATTGTTAAATTTATTCAGCTCAACTTTAGAATCAAATAACATTGAATTACTGTCTAAATACCAGCAAGGTCAACGTACACGAAGAAATAGAGAACAATCTGAAAAGAATGCATTGAACATTGATTTACCACCTAATAAAGTAGCTGAACCAATGTGAGTATATTTGCTTCAACCAGTCAAAAAGACAAAAAAAATCCAGTCAACAATAATTTGACACCTGCTGAAGGAGATAAAGGAATGTAAGTTTTTATTATTTATTTATTTTTGGCAAAAAACAAGAGTTATTTTTTTTTTTAATGCAAGTTATTTTGATATTATTATTGTTCCCTCGTTTTTTTTTTAGTCTAACATTTCACAATTTATACAGTCAAAGAATGCGTTCTCAGAAAAACAATAAACCAATTAATCAATTGGTTTATTGTTATACCATGGATGGTTTAAGGAATGCTTTATCAAATCAAGATACAAGAAAAGAGCATGTTCTGGAACCAGAAACTGCTATTTTCTTATGTGGTTCTTCATCAATGGGAGATTCAAGCTATGAAAATCAAATTATACCTCCATTACACTCAAAGTAAGTGATTATTACATATTAATATTTTTATTTCTACCTGAATAATTTTGTTTATTAAAATGTTTAGATTATTTCTACAAATCATAACCAAGTTGGAGTTATGTTATGTTACTGGTTTACATCTATTGGTTGAAGTCATAACTAAGTTGAAATAATTAATAGAGCATGAGCAAGAAAACGTGGTTGTTGCGCCTACCTCATGACAACACACACATTCTTGAACTTTATTTCCCCTGCCATTTTAAAACCAAAACCTTACAAGTTTAGGGGTTGATGAAACCCTAAACACATGGTACACTTTATGTAAGTATAGTTACGTTTTCAAATTCAAAATTTTTCTAATAGATTATAGTAGTTGTTATGACTCACTGTTAGAGTAATAATCTTAGCCGATGACAAATCTTCTGTGTTCTACCATAAATCCAGACTGAAAAACAAATAATCCAACACTCAAAATTCCACTCATAAACATGGTTGGTTTTAAACTCTTAGTTCATCACTTTAACACTAGATTTGGTGAATTTCTACAAAGATATTGGTTAGGAAAATGACTCTTTATGCTCATCAATAGCTATTGCATGAAAAATAAAATATTGTATATAGAACACAAATCTGACCAATGACCACATTGGATGGTCTGCCTAGGCTAGCTTGGTTCAGTTTTGGTTAAAGTAAAAAAACCAATTATGCTATCAAGCCTCACCACATCCATAAAAAGGAATGTGATAAAGTAATACATTGATGTTTGTTCACTGCAGTTCCCACGTACAAGTGGCTGCCAAAATGATTTTGAATCCCTAGGAAATAAAGATGTTCCGGACATTATTTTAAGAACGTCGCCCAACAAAAATACCAAAATTTAGTACATTATAGCATAATTGTATGCAGTTCAAAAATTTTATCAACTAGATGATCTGGCATTTAACAATTTATAAATGAAACTGTGTTGTACTGTATATCATGCATAGTTTGTTTATATTCACTGAATAAAGGCACAAATTATTTGGCTATACTTCCTGTAACTATTAATTTTAAGATTTTCATGTTAGATGGAAATGTTTTATCCTTGATTAGTAAGCAAAATTTGTTTATATATGTACAATCTTTTATATAATAGTTGTTCTAATATCAATTGGAAATATTTATTTTACTAATTAATTACTATTTTTGGTAAAATACAGTTTCGATGAGAATTCGACTAATACTTCCATTAATGTTTCTCCTACCAAAGATTCACATTATGATGATATATTTATGGATGAGATGGAGATACCTTCAAAAAAAAATAGAAGATATTCCTAAAGAACGTCATTATTTGGGAAAAATGGATATGATATGCCTACCATTGGTTTGATGAGAAGTTGGTTAATTCAAAAGTTGATGACCCTCTGTTTGGTATGTGTTGTCTACAAGGAAAAATCAAGTTGCCATTACTTAAACCATTGCCTCCTCCTTTGAAAGCATTATTTGAAAGTTCGGATAAATTGGCAAGATCTTTTAGGAAAAACATCAGATCATACAATGCTTCAAATGTGTTTTCAAGTCTTGGAGTTACAATGGATGATCGTATTCGAAATGCCAGAGGGCCAACTTTGTTTATCATACATGGAGAATTATGCCATAAGGTTGGTTCTCTTCTACCCGAATCTGGAAAATCTCCATCTTATGCTCAACTTTACATCTATGATCCTAATGAAGCATTGGAACATCGAAAGAATCGCAACTCACATTTGCTTCCATAAGTTCTAAAAATAATTCAAGAAACACTACTACAATCAAATGAAATGTGCAAACTGTACAAGCAAGCCTTTGAGATATTAAAAGATGCGAATGAAAAAGAAGACCATGATGTACCTGTAAGGTTAACATTTAAGGCTGGAACAGATTGTAGGTGATATAATCTTCCAACATCAAATGATATTGTTGTTATTCTACCTGGAGATGGTTCTAAAAAGGCAGAAAAAAGGGATATTGTATTACATCTAAAGAATCATCGTTTAGAAAGAATTAGTGAGTACCATCCCATGTATTTACCTTCACACTAGGTTCTACTATTTCCAAGAGGTGAGCTAGGTTGGTCAACTGAATTGAGACATTGGGATGTTAAGAACCAAGTATATAAGCCAGATGCTAAAATGAATAGACTCACACAATTGGAATATTTCTGTTATCGAATGTTCGAAAGACGTTTAAAGTATTCAGCTATATTACGAGGTGGTCCTTTGTTTCAACAGTTTGTAGTAGATGCATGGGCGGCATACGAGCAGAATAAACTATACTATCTTTGGACAAACCAACATGAACTTCGGGCTGAAGTTTACAGTGGCCTGACAGATATTGTTCACAACGGTGAAGACCCAAGTCAGCTTGGTAAAAGATTCATTCTACCATCACTCATCTAGGTAGTCCGAGGCATATGTATGAGATATATCAAGATTCTATGGCAATCACTAGATTTAACAAGCATCCTGATATCTTCTTGACAGCTACTGCAAATCCTAAATGGCCGGAAATAGTCAATGAACTGAAGCCATTCCAGAATACTCTAGATCGTCCTGATTTAGCTGCACGTGTTTTTGAACTTAATCGAAAGGCCATTATGCATGAAATAACTAATAGACAGTTATTTGGGAAGGTAGTTGGATATGTTTATACAATAGAATTTCAAAAGAGAGGACTTCCACACATGCATGCTTTGATTTTCCTTGCACATGAAGATAAGATTCGTACCATAGATCAGGTTGATAGAATTATCAGTGCAGAATTTTCAGATCCTGTAACACATCCAGCCTTATTTAAACGGTCAAGAAATGCATGGTCCACGGTCCATGTGGTACACGAAACTCTCTTTCTTCATGTAACGCCCCAAAACCATAACACGAATCCCAGACGACTCAATGTCAGATCTCGAGGCATTAGAATAACCCAACCCATGATAATAATATTATAATACAAGATTCTGAATGATATTTATCTATATAATTGGCTTTAAAAATACATAAAATAGTACAATACATAATAATATAAACTGTGATCACTTTTATACAAAAGAAACTACGTATACCTATCGCACGAATACCTATACCAATACCCATTGTAACCTCCACACAACCATATTTGTCGAATCGATCTATCCTCGAGCAACGATTTAACTGAAATGGGGTTAATGATAGGGTGAGCATTTCCACATGCTCAGTAGTGACTCACATTTCCAAAATACTATCTAATCATGCATGACGATTAACCATATGAAACAGTTGAAATAATGCAGGTTTTAACTATAATAATAAAATACATAAGTAATTTGATAAGTAAATACTTTTAAACCAAAACTTTTACCTTATATAGTAATCATACTAACCATGAATCCATACAATAAGTCGGGTAGCTGCATCTTATTAGAATGATGAGGTACGACCGCTATACCGCCCCGGTCGCAGGCAATCTCTTGGTTCAGTACTTACCAGTGTGAACCTACACCGTTATTTCCTGATTTCCGGTGGGGTGACTGTATTACCGTTGTTGTGTTCCCAGAACACTAAACCCGTCCATTTAGGCTCAGGTGGGCCTTTGACCACGATTCCTGATACGAGGAATCCCTGAATTACTGTGGTCAACCGTTCGACGACTGCAGACTACACAGGATCCTGACACACGTCCAGGAGTGGACTAACTCTCACCCCTTGCGTCTAAACCTCATCGAGGTAACATGTAGCCTCATCTGAACTAATATATCAACAACGTACCACTACATGAATGGTGGTCTGGTGGTGAAAAGGAATTCCCGGATACATCTCTAATCTATCTCTCTAGAAGGCGGCCCATTCACCTTCTAAAGGTGAACACCATAGATGTCATCCTAGAATGACTGCCGTCTCCGGAATATGACAACAACTCATTCATTATAGGAATTCACAGGTCCCTCTCCAAACGACCTCATTGTATATTAACTATATATACCATATATTTAAATGTGTTGCGAGTCCCCAGATTTAAACAATATCCATGGCTACCCTAACCGGGCCACAGCCATAAATAAATATGATCCGTACAGTTGGCTACCCTAACCGGGCCACAGCCATAATCGTGACAGCATACCAGATCAATATTTCCATTAATCTAGGGACCTCACACATCCCAGTTATACATTACAATCGGGTTTCCTTGCCCCGCATTACAAAACCAAATCTTTTCCACCATTGGAAAGAGATTTATCGAGAAGTCCATTTATAAAACCATTTCAATATTCATATACTGCTTTAATAACTCCAGTTTAAAACATGATATCTGTAACTAATCGCTTTAATAAAAACTATAATCGATAAACCACTAGTAATCTATATATACCAAACAAAACCATGCATGCGTTTTATCATCAGTAATATATCAATTAATTTCCAACATTAAAATATGACACACGAAAAGACAGTATAAAAGAAATGTAAGTCCCTACCTCTTGCTCGTTAGTTCCTTAACTTCCTTCTAAATTTGAAATACTCATTTAAGTATGTTGATATCCTAAGACTGCAGCTGTATGCAAGTAAATCTATATGAATTAATATTGTGCATCCAAATTAAGACCATTTTACAAGTTAAGGTGAAGTGTTTACCGGCTCCGCACTAGTGTAGCAGCTGGCTACCAACTTAATTAATCAATCCACACTAAACATCTCACCGAGCATTTGCTGAGGTTCATAAGCTCACACCCATCTATGTTCCGTCTACTATCTTAAGATTTGTACTTGGAAATTGGAATGCATTAATTACATGTCCCAAATAAAACTTACAAACACCTATATTTAACACCAAATGAATCATGGATACGTAGTTAATTCACGCCACCTTAGAATCAAATTCTAACTAGTCAGTTGTAGGTTACCATATCACCATATGAGGCAAATGAATTCACAGTCGTCCAACTTAAAGAGCTCCTAATTTCTGATCAATAAACATCACAGATTAATCTCTAACTAATTCTTTATTTTAGCCACCAAACACCGCCAAAACTTGAATACAATTAACATGTGATGAGGATGGGTTTTGGTTTCTTGTGTGTGAACGGCCTCCAAGCATGATCATAATCTTTATCTTAAATTCAGAGATGTATACTTCAACAACCAGAGAAGAAAAATCCATTGGAAATTGGATTGTGTTTGTAAATGTAAGTAAATTTGGGTATAGGTTGGTCGGAGAAGATGATCGGAAAATTGAAGGGGAGGAGTTGAAGTTATGAAAATGGCTGAGCTATCTGATCTAGATAGTTGCCTACGTATCTGAGAGTGACCAAGTCCCAGAATCAAGCCTACGTAGTTCGTATATATAGGTGATTGGGACAACAGATAGCTCATTAATTGCTTAACGGTGTGGTCAATTAATGAGCGGATATTTTGGATCTGAAAATATATTGTAACTAAAGAGGATCAAAACGTATGAAGTTTGAATAGGGACGATGGAGGTCGAGAAAAATGGCTTCACGTCGAGTGAGCTCGAGTAAAAAATGGGTTCACGTCGAGTGAGAGCATTTTAGGTCGGATGACATTTGGGAGTTGTGGTCATTGAGTAAGCTCGAGTAGAAATGGGTTACGTCGAGTGAGCTCGAGTAAAAATAGGCTCACGTCGAGTTAATGGGTATATACAGTGTTCACTTAATTAGATCGGTGAATAGCTAGAAAAGCTTTGGGGTTCTCATTCAAATTTTCTTTCTTTCTTTTAGTTGCTAGTGAGAACTGGTTGCTCCTAGATCCCCATCTCTTTAGTACTTGATTAGTCATAATAATAGGTGTCAAGCTCTCTGTAATCTAAATCCATACAAAGCAAGTCATTCTAGTGATCTTGTGAGCTACTTAATAAAGTTACCCACTTTAATCAAAATCTCGATTAGGTAATATATTTGTGTCCACTTCAACTTTTTTTTATACATTTGGACGCGCACTCTATCACCTATGAGTTGGTATTGGTGTCGAGGGTAGTCCTTATTAAACATCAAAATTAACTATTATATTTGTACGCGTCAGGTTTGCGAAAATATTCTGAAATGTGTTTTGAGATTCATCTCTTATTTATTCTAATTTAAATATGGGTTATTTTGTATTTGGTCCTTCTAGAAGATGGTTATTTAGAGCATGGTCCAGAGTTTTTCATTTATTAGCAAATAATCCTACTTCCGTCACTTGACTGTTAGTCAACTCAGTTAACTGAGGTCAAACCATCTATTTTTAATTAATACCCTAAACCACCCCTGCATGTGCTAGTCACGTATTATTACCAAAAGCCAAAACCACATCAATCTAATATTCCCAAATTTTCATGTAATAAGTATCAATAAAATAAAATTAAAAAGAACAAGAAAATAGTTGTGAAGATATGCCGGAGTCGGAGTCTGCCCCTGACTTAACCTTAAATCCCTAATCAAGTAATCGACCCAATTCAAACTCCAAAAATAATTAAGAAGAAGTAGACAACTCTCTCTCTCTGACTCTCTTTCTTCATAACTTCTTCAATTATCATTCAACAAACCAATTGAAACCAAGCTTGGCATGAATTCAACCCACATCCATAGATAGATCTGAAGAAGACGGAAGTTTTGAATACTTCACTAAATCAACAACAATCAACAAACCTTCTTCAGATGGGGACAAAAGTGATGTTATACAAGAAGTTGAGTATGTTAAACAAAGGATCCCAGATGTTCTTATGTATCGAATTAAGGCTTGGGTTGAGTAAAGAAGGGAAATCCAGATCCAACAACCCACCTAAGTACACCTAATCTTCTAATTTGAACCCTTGATCAACAGGCTGATGAAAATTGAAAAGATTCTTAAGCAATTACGAAGCATAAACCTTCAATTGTGCATCAATCTAGATGCCATTGCATCTTGTGGAGATACATTATGACAAAGGTATGCGATCACTGTCCAAGAATTCAATCACTATCCAAAACCAACCCAAATACTTCAATCAAGAGCAAGGACTCTAAATTGACAACACTATTGCTCAGAGTCTCCATCTCCGAAATTAAGTGAAAGAATTCCCTTAAATTTTCAATCAAAACTCAAAACTAATTCGAACCAACCAACAAAAATAACATCAAATAACATCGCCACCATGTAGCTTCAGTTTGCCGGAGAAAAATTCATTGAACAAGAATTATTGCAACTCAGAGTAAATCGATCGTGACTCAGTTCCACTCTTGTTCACTCAGTTTTTTGAGTTAGCATTTAGATAATCTTGAAATTTTAAATTAAATGGGTAAATAATATGTCGACACTGGTAAGAAATTTAGGGTAGTTTAGGTATTATAAAATAATTGATGTGTTGAAGTGAGTAAACACAGTTGACTAACAGTCAAGTAACAGAAATAGGACTATATGCTAATAAACAAAAAACTTTGGACCACATGCTAATTATCCATCTTCTAGAGGGACCAAATACAAAATAGCCCTTTAAATATTCTTCCTATTTCAAAATACTCCATTTTCTAAAAGCAATCCACCAAAGTTATAATTATTTTATCCTAATCGTAGATTATAAATAAAATTACTAAAATACCCCTAAAGTGAATACGGGTCGTTACACTTCATGTATGGTTAATGGTTTTTGCAAATCGAGGTATCGTAGACCACATGCAAATGAAACATTAATGGATGGTGATGGTTATCCAATTTATAGAAGGCGGAAAACAGGTGTTACGTATACTGTCAGAGGTTATGAAGTGGATAACAGAGATGTAGTTCCTTACAACCCTTATCTATCAGAAATGTTTGATTGCCACATCAATACTGAAGTTTGTGCTTCAGTACGTGCAGTCAAATACATTCACAAATATATATATACACAAAGGGCATGATAGGACGACAATGGTTGTGGGTGCAGCAAATGATAAGATTCAACAATACCTAGACTCTCGATATGTGGGTCCTGTAGAAACAGCATGGAGAATACTTGGAAATAGAATTCATGAGGAAAATCCAACTGTCACAAGATTAGCACTACATCTCAAAGGGGAGCACAAAATACAATACATACAGAGAAGCATGCCTTGCCCGTGGATTGCTAGAAGATGATAACGAATGGGATAAATGTATTGATGAAGCATGCAAAATTAGAACTGGAATTCAGGTATGTATTATTTAAAATATTTCTCATTTGATTTGCTTCTTTCCAAATTATATAAATATATGCGTAGTTATGTTACTTTAATATCATTGTTTTGGATTACCAACATGTTTAATTAATATGTTATACCACAATTCTCAACTGCCACGCTACCTCATATAATTACCCATTTGTAGTTCACTTTTGATTATTTAGAAGTTTATAGTAACAATAAAGCTATATTATTAGCATGTCAATTATATTAGTATTGAATCTTTATAGACACGACTTAGACACGATTTTAGTAACAGATCTGTTCCTAGGTCCTAACTATGAATATACAATGCATAAGTATGATAAGTAACCAAGCAAATTAATGAAAGACGATCGTTGGTAAAGTATTCAACGTGTATGTAGGAATTTGGTATTGTGCTTTAAAATTTAGAAAGTGGGTTGACAGAGGGAGGCAAAGTGAGTTATAAATACAAGATAGTATGCAAGGTGCTCCTAGGAATCTGTCTCTATCCAATATCCCTGTTGTTGGAACTCTGTTTAATCAAATTGATGTTTTTAGATAGTTTCTATACTTAAGAGATATACAGTTCTCTTTCAACCATTAAGCACATCAATAAAACCTGAAAGGGGGAAATCCTCCCTGAAATAATCAGATTAGTAGTTTGATCTTGAAGATATTAAAAAATGTTGTTATCTATGCGCGTGATCAAGGGTTGAGAGGAAGAGAGTAAAGTATGTTGTGTTCTGAATTCTGACTCAAGTAAGTTCCCCTAACCACGTGCACCCATCTCATACAGCTCAATGAATGGGCTACCATAACATATGCACCTTTCATCATCTTACTCACACCAACTCTCATTTTTAATCTCAAAGTCTTAGGCATTTTCTTTTTTAGCCTTTTAGGTACAATTAAGATTCAGCGGACTTATGTAAAATCAAACATATGTTAGCTGTGTAAAGCTTAACCTGTTTCTTATGAACCCTGAATACTTTGGTTAAGAGGTTGTAAACATAGGTAAAGGAAAAAAATAGTCACCTGTAACTGATCTAGCATAGTAGCAACAAATAACAGTTGGCACTCACCTACGGTTGAATTATAAGTGTAGTAATCCTAAAGAAATTCAGTTCAGTTGTCATTTAATTTGTAATTCAAGGAAGTAAACTTGGGTAGTATACATCCATTAATAGTAAATGTATTTATTATATTTGATTTAGTTTTAATGTCCTGACCATTTTTTTTGTTCATATATTTGATAATATATTACTATTGTCATGCGTTATTAATATCGGAGAATAACTGCTGCATATTACTATATGACTATTTGCTTATAATTCAAAATTTAATATTATTTTGTTACAGACACGGAAACTATTTTGTTTGATTCTTACTGATTGTAATCCATCGAGACCAGAACTTTTATGGAATACATATGCTTTGAAGCTGTGTGATGACCTACCCCACCAACTTAGAAGTAAATTTTGTATTTCAAAACCATCTGATGAAGACATTTGCGATTATGGTTTGTTCCTTTTGAATGAATACCTACTACAAAGTGGTAGAAAGTTGTCCGAATTTCCAAACATGCCTATGCCAGTTAAGGATTGGAATTTTGAAACTTCAAATCGACTACTTTGGGAACACCGAAAGCTAATGCATGATGGATTACAAGCAGAAGCAGAAAGAGATTTTTCAAAGCTAAATAGTGATCAAAAACATGCCTACGCAATATTATTGATTCAGTACTGAATGATACTGGGAAAGTATTTTTCTTGAATGGCCCAGATGGAATAGGAAAAACGTTTGTGTATAACACCATTGCAGCTAAAATTAGAAGTGAAGGACAAATTGTAGTGATGGTTGCATCTTCAGGGATTGCTTCTTTATTATTAACAGGTGGTAGAACAGCTCATTCTACCTTCAAAATACCATTTGATGTGATGGATGGCACTGTTTGTGGTTTTAAGAAGAATTCAAATCATGTCGAATTATTTCAAAAAACTAAATTTATTGTTTGGGACGAGGTACCAATGCAACATCGGTTTTGTATAGAAGCTGTTGATCGATCGCTACAAGATATAATGGAAAATAACAAACCATTTGGAGGAATTACTGTAGTTCTTGGTGGAGACTTCAAGCAAACACTTCCAGTTGTTCCTAAAGGAACTAGAGAACAAATTGTGGGCGCATCATTAAGAAATTCAAATTTGTGGAGCCAAGTTGAAGTTTTGTCGTTGGTAAAAAATATGCGACTGGATAGTAGTGACCCAGAAAATATCAAATTTGCTGAATACCTAATAAAGGTATGTTTTCTAATAAAGTCATTCATACAATTTGATTTTATTAATTTCTTTAATAAATTATATATTCTCATATTATATTTTCAGGTGGGCACAAATCCGGAAGAGAAAGTTCAAGTACCAGAAAATTTCACCAGGTGTAAGGACACCATGGAATTAATATCAAAAGTTTATCCAGACTTGAATGTCAAAGAAAAATTAACTCAACAATACCTGGAAGAACGTTCTATTCTTTCTACTCGGAACGACGATGTTAGTGCGCTTAATGGTTCAACAATAAATTTGTTTCCAGGTGAGTTGTATGAGTGTTTAGCTGCTGATAAAGTTATTGAAGAAGACATAGAAGTTGAAAATAAAGGAAATCAAATAGCAAGTGAAAACGTAAATTCACTTGATCCACCGAGTCTCCCACCTTTTAATCTCCAATTAAAAATAGGTTGCCCAATTATGTTACTACGCAACCTTCATCCACGGGATGGCCTCTACAATGGAACACGTCTTATGGTTGTTAGTTGTGGAACAAGAGTCATAGAAGCTAAAATTCTTAATGGCAGTCATGCTGGTGATTTGGTTTTCATACCTCGGATAAGTTTGATACCAACAGTTACTGAAACTCCTTTTCCTATGGCACGTCGTCAATTCCCTGTTCGTTTAGCATTTGCAATGACTATCAATAAATCTCAAGGCCAATCAGTTAGATACGTCGGTATAGATTTGCGAAATCCAGTTTTCAATCATGGACAACTTTACGTTGCTTTCTCCAGGTGTACTTCATCGGATAGAATCTCGGTATTACTTTCAAATGACAATGACAACACAACTACTAATGTTGTCTATCCTGAAGTGATTCTATGAATTGTGAAGTCAAAACAAAATCATTATGTCAAGTTATGTTATATAAATTTTATCTAATAGTTCAGTTTATTTAACTTAAACCATATTGTATGTATGTAATTATGATTTCTCTTATAGTTGTTTTTTATAGACAAAAAATGGTTTGGAGAAAAAAGGGCATGCTCATTAATTCCCAAGCAACTATTTACATTGTCCGTACGGGAAAATGTATGTTGATCAAAACATAGTTGCTCGAGAATTTGATTATCTGAATAATGATGAAATGAATGAAAAATATTAATGGAAGGAGTGATGAAGAGAATGAATTAAGGATTCTTATGCATTTGTGATTTTATTATTATATAGTTAATGTAGGGGTATTACATACAACATACATGTGGCACCATCTCTACCGTTCATCATGGTGCCACGTGTCAACATCTAATGGGCTCTCTCTTGATGACACAAGTTACAAAGTTAAAGCCAATTACTACAAAGATATTCTCTCATTATTACCCTAGTAAATGCTAAGAATGGAGTTACATTGTAGCCTATAAATATGAAGGCAAGCTACTCATTCTAGGCATGTTCTCATCTCTGCTCACATGGTCTGATAGCCGAATGCTCCCAACACGACCTCATGGTGAGGTCTCATGATCAACGACCTCCCCAATCTCTCAGGTCTCATCTCTCTTGAGCTCTCCTCATAATCGAGCTCCCATTTTGTATCACCACCACTACTATAATAAACTTCTTTCTCCCTCTCCGTGGATGTAGGCACAATTGCCGAACCACGTATACAATGGTGTTCATGTCTCTACTTTATTATTATTGTTCATATCATTTACACATCATCATTCATTAATGTATTGACCAACCTCACAAAAATGGTCAATACATTTGGCGCCGACTACAGGGACTTGGGATTTTCTCAAGCGAATTCCACCCACCAACCCCACCATTACACCATTGTTGTAAGGCTCTCAAAGTGGTGATTTCAAGTTCAAGAAATTTTATTTCGCAGAATTGCAATCACAATTTCCAAATTGGGGGTTTACTTTCGGTTACCATTACTGTATGTGAAACTCGACGAAAGCAAGATAAGTATCAATTCACTATGATCTTACTGTTCATTCTATTTTGTCTCACACAAATTGATTATTATATGCATCTATGTAACATATATTCTCATAACTCGATCATGATTATATATATCAGTTACATTCTTAATGGCCACATGTTCAGGTCTTGCAGAGACCTCCTCATATATTCAGGTCTCTAAGCCAACGACCTCTCAGGTCTCGACACGACCTAACTTCATTCAGGTCTCTAAGCCAACGACCTCTTAAGTCTCGTCACGACCTCACCAGGTCTTTCATGCCAAGTCCCTCATACCAGGTCCTTCATGCCAGGTCCTTCATCGCGACCTCACCAGGTCTATCAACGACCTCCTCAAATTACAGGTCCTTCAACGACCTCAAGAATATTTATGCCATACAGGGGCTATTCTCACTTTATCTAATGAAATTAACTTATTATTAGCACAATTAGCTATTAATGATATTTTTTGTAGCTCTCTCTATGTGCAGGTCACATGAACACGACCTCACTCACCATGAGCTATTTTTGCACAAATGTGCCACATTGCTTTCACTTAACTCTTTACAAGTGAAATGCTTGATATACAATACGGCCACCCTCATTGACTAGTGAGTCACTCGTATGCGGGACGACCTCAAACACAATTCTCTAGCCACACGCCTGGTCGAACGCATTCACTCTCAACGCAATGCAGACCCACAAAGGCCACATGCCTGAGAATTGTCAAACAGGTCTCCACGCTGCGACCATTCACTAGATCGGGCACCAAAAGGTTCCAAGTAACTCTCAAAACACTTGGTCAACCAATGCTCTTTCTCAAACGAGCTACATTGCACTCCAAAGTGCCATATCTATCGAAGTGTCCAGTCACAAGGCGACAAAGATAGTACATACAAGTCATAAGGAAGACGTACAATTCCATGTAAGTCTTTTATTGAATTTTATAATGTTTCACATGCTAACATTATCAGGTCTATGCAACTCGACCACAAAAAGGCGACCACCTTAAAGCATGACCGAGACCAACAACCCATGCATACAAGAAGACCCACTTCAGTACGACCTGCTTGCAGCTGTCCATCTCGTCTACATGCCTTCTGAACGAGCTACCAGGTCTCCCTGGAAGTAACTAGCTCGCTATACACAAATTCATGATCGAGTTGCCATTACCACAAGGGACCTTCATCGCGTCCTGTAAATCTCAATGATCAAGCTCATCAAAATTTGGGGCGGATCGACTTCGTTAAGGAACCCCATATTTCATTCATCTTGGGGGCTAGATCGGTTCGATTACTTCTTTTCAGCCCGAACTCCGTTCAACCTAAAAAGAGGGGGCTTATGTAGGGGTATTACATACAACATACATGTGGCACCATCTCTACCGTTCATCATGGTGCCACGTGTCAACATCTAATGGGCTCTCTCTTGATGACACAAGTTACAAAGTTAAAGCCAATTACTACAAAGATATTCTCTCATTATTACCCTAGTAAATGCTAAGAATGGAGTTACATTGTAGCCTATAAATATGAAGGCAAGCTACTCATTCTAGGCATGTTCTCATCTCTGCTCACATGGTCTGATAGCCGAATGCTCCCAACACGACCTCATGGTGAGGTCTCATGATCAACGACCTCCCCAATCTCTCAGGTCTCATCTCTCTTGAGCTCTCCTCATAATCGAGCTCCCATTTTGTATCACCACCACTACTATAATAAACTTCTTTCTCCCTCTCCGTGGATGTAGGCACAATTGTCGAACCACGTATACAATGGTGTTCATGTCTCTACTTTATTATTATTGTTCATATCATTTACACATCATCATTCATTAATGTATTGACCAACCTCACAAAAATGGTCAATACAGTTAAATTCTTAAATAGAAATTTTTGATCATTTATATTTAAATTTTGAATTATTGGTAGAATAAAACAAGTGAATGCAGAATTTCCTGTTGAGACCTAAATTAATCACCAATTACGATCGGTTTTCATATACAAATGACTTTTAGCATTGTCATGGTATTGATGCAGTGTTTAATACATGATTGGTCAATCTGTTTTTCATTTCTTGGGGATAGTAAATTTGAGGACATGAGTTTAAAATTGAACATACGACTCTAAGCATGCAAAGCTTATTCAATTTGAAAGAAAAGGATTTATTGGTTTGTGCTTTTAGCTTCACGATGATAAATGAAAACACTCCCAGCAATAGCACTTGGCCTAGAATAGTAATTGACAAATTTGCTCTATGGACAATCTAAGAGAACCCTTTCCAATTTGTCCGTGCCCGAACTCTCCTTTGAGTTAATTCTGTTGCTGGTATCAATGAAGCTCTCTATACTACCAGTTATTATTTCAAAAATCTCATACTATTTCTAATTTAATATTGAAATCTCATACTATTTTCTAAAATGTAACATATATTATTATGGAATAATTTTGTTAGTGTTGTTTTGTAATAGTCACAACCAATTTCTTTTATAAAAAGTCAGGACCAAATAAATATTACAAAATTCATAGCCACCATTATAAACAGGTCTAATCTATCTTACCTTTAGTGAAGAACTACCTCTTCTACATGTAAAATTAATATTTTAATACCAAAAAACCACTCTCAAAGTTGAAAAACTTAATGGTATTGGCCACAACCACAATAAAATAATTAGAAACAATAGCATTCACAAAGCTATCCCTATAACTTTTCCTCTATCTGAGAGGCTTAGCCATGCCTTTAGAACAATTCTTAAACATTACCATGACTCTAAACAACTTATATATGTTGGTTTTCAATTAAGTGGGTTAATAAAAATATTTAATTATGATTTTGTAGACCACTTTTTTAAATAATATACTAATTATTATGAAATAGAATTTAAAATTAATATAATAGTATTTACTTCAACTTAATAAATATATATTATTATTATTTTATTCCTTTTTGTTAAAGAATAAATGAATATGATCATCATAAATGTATAAATGTATAATGTCCAAAAATTTATTATAACATATGGATAAAACTAGCGTGGCAAAGCCACGGGTACAACTAGTATATATATATATATATATATATATATATATACAAGTTCAAAAAGGGTGGTTAATTGTATTACTTCGACACATACAAGTTTAAAACATCTGCCTTGTCATAATTTCCAACATAAACATAATATTGAGTTTCTAGTGTACACATATGTGCTCCCACTAATATTTAATAAAATGATTAATTAGTTTTATAAATTAGGTTACATTAATTCATGGCAGGACATATTCCTCCTCCACCCCCATAAAAAAAAGAATAGCCTCCTCCGGTAAGGTTAACAAATCCACTAGTTTTATAACAATTAAGGTAATCTGAGAATACATCAATCATGGAGCCATCAACATCATCATATCCAAATCCCTTGGTCTTAAGAGACCTGAGTTGAATTTGACGAAAATAACCTGCTTTTCCATACCCATCTTCTGGCCATCTCCCACTTCCTATATCTGGATAAGAATGTACCTTTCCTTTCATATATCCTGCCCCACCCCATACAATTTTATCAGCAAAGCTTGACAAACTAGTGAATATAGACTTCGGCCAATATCCAACAGTTTGGTGCTGACTTCCAACAACAAGCCACCAATTTCCTGTAACTTTGTCCTACAAAACAACCAAAGTAATAAAAAAATAAAGTTTATTATTGGGAAATAATATTGACACCCGGTGTTTTACAAAGAGTTATCCAACATTAGATGCATGCCACATAAATTTGTCACACAGAAGTTTATTTCTTAAAATAGTTGTGTTTGAACGTTTTAAGTTATTAAAATGTCAAAAACATGGGATTGGAATTATTTGGTTTAAACCTTAATTGTGTTTGAAATTGTTTAATATTTTTGTATTCTACAATAAAAATTAAATTAATTAGAAACCATAAAGATACCTACTAAGGTTATGTGCAACAATGAATATGGATTCTCACCATGTTTTTTGAATAAGAAATTTCTAAATCGTTGTTATCAAAAGAATCAAACAAAACCCCCACAAAATAATTTAGGTAAAAATTGGTTTCATGACACTTAATCTCATGCAATTCCATTATCAAGACATTTTGAATGCCTTCCCACCGGATTTAATTTTTATATATTGATAGAATTTAGGGGAATGAAGAAGAAAAATAATGTTCTAACCGTTAATAAATGGGTTGCACTTAACACTTAGGTGCCCATAATGTGGTTTACTTTTTGGGTGGAGTGAACTTAAAATAATGGATAGCTCTCGGTAAAAGACAGGTTTGAATATGATTTCTCTTATTTTATCTATATACAGTAAAACCTCTATATAATCGTATTAGTGGGACCTAATTAAATTATCACTATATAGAGGTTATCACTTAAGAGCATTCCCAATGGTAAAAGGGTTTTAAGGGTGCCACATAGGAGAGATGAGAGAGGTTTTAGCATCGAGTTAATGGTAAAAGTGATTTTTACTTTTAGACTTGCCAATAGTTGATTGTAAAATAAGTTTTAAAAGATTAAATTTCACTTTTCCCAAAATCATTGGTTATAAAATATGATAAAATTTAATTTTAAATTAATAAGTGATCCTAGATGGCACTTTTAAGTCCTTGGCAAATTTGCCAAGGAGTTAAAAGTGTTTAGCTTGAAAATTGTGTTAAAAGTAACCATTGGCAAGAGTTTTTAGTTAAAAGTTTCTAAAAGAGATTTAAAACCAACAATTGGGAATGCTCTAATAGAGCTTATAGTAGTGTATAACTTTAAAAATATAATAGTTTCATAAAATATTGTGCATATTTAGGTATTATTGTTGGAAAGTGTTATTAGAAGTATGAAAATAAAAAAGTTTCGAGGAAAAAGGTTTAAACATGTTTGAGAAGCTAGAAATATTATTACGTCAATAAGGTGTTCACACTGACAAGTTACTACGTACCGCAAACTCAAAGACGTTATAACACTAAAGATTAAATTATTGTCCCAAACGACTTCAAATAAATGTTAGACGTTATAACACTAAAGATTAAATTATTGTCCCAAACAACTTCAAATAAATGTTTTATTATATCTTAAACTTTTATTGTACACTAATACCTTTTATTGATCATCTCTATACAAATTTCAATTTGATTCTTAGAGATTTATTGGATCTGACCACTCATCGAGCATCTAGAGATCCTTTGTTGTGATGTTCAAACCTCTTGCTTGAAGGTCAACCCATTAAATTCGGGTTAGGAAGATGGGTCATATTTGATCTGTGAGAATGGATCCGTAGTGATCCATATGAAGTTGGGTCAGGTTTGGCCTTGAGTGTCTTAAGGCCTAGTATTGTGTATTGGCCCAATTAGTGAATGATAGTGCATAAGGACTGGGCTTTAAAATGTATATTTTTGAATCCTTGTATGTTAAGGCCAGTGAGTCTTTTTTATGTGTAATGTAACTCCCTCAAATGACTATCCTCTTTGAGAGGTAACCTGTTTGGTATGGTTAATTCACAGGTGGGGATCTAGCCTTAACCCCAGCTTAACTTTTTTTTTTTTTTAAAAAAAAAATATTACTATATGGAGGCAAATTTTTTTAGACTGGACCAAAAAAAGTTATAATTTTATTACAATATAAAACTATTTCTATTTATACTTGGCCCAAATTGAGACTAGAATTTTTTATGACTATACAGAGGTTATTCTTATATAGAGTATTATTGTAGATAGGTTTTACTGTATTTGTTAAAGATGCTATGTGAATGTGCAAGCATCACGCTATGCGTGCATATGGTTAAAAGTTGGGTTAAAAGTTGGGTTAAAGATTTAGGTTAAATTGGGTGTGGGTCTGTAGTAAACACATGCCTAAGAACCCAAACAGGGGGGGTCCATGTTATTTATAATGGAACAAACCGATATGGGTCTCGGACGCAGATGCCCAAAAACTATGGGTTTACACAGCGAATTTGAGTTTTTGTTTTTGTGGGCATATAAATTTGTTAAAAGTTGGACACATGGAAATATAGGTGTTTGACAGCAAAGACTTCCCATGCCTTTCCAAATGCCTTGAAGTGGAGGTACCTTATAAAGTAGTAGAGATTTGCCCTTAGCTAGAATAAAGTAACCACCTTACCTTCACAACACAGGATTGAAGTCTAATCTAAGAAACAAGGCCATTAACCAAGTATGGATAATTATGATCCTAAAGACACAAGAAAAACACATTTTAAACCGTACTAGAGGTTTTTGAACATACATCCCACATTTTAGAAGGATGCATAACTTTGAAGCCACTGACTCATGTGCACCTACCCTTGAAACTAGGGGTGTAAATTTTTGCCGATTTTTCAATTTTTGATCCGATTTTTTTCGAATTTGGAATGGATTATTGCAGTTCTGATTTTTTGATTGTTTCGATTGTTAATCCGATTTAATTTTCTGATAAATATTTCAAAATTTCTGATAATTTAAAGAGATTTAATTATTCTAATTTTTGAAAATATACATACATATAGACATAAAAATGATACACCAAGTTTAAAATTACATGTGGACTCAATAACAAATTATAGTTAGTCTCAAATTTTAATGTAATCAAATGTCAATGTATGATTCAACAAAAACAAAAAAAAAATGTAATAGTAAATTATTGGTTAGATTATATTTTCGATTGAAGGTCCATGTTTATTAGTTAAATTAATTCTTTTCTTGTTCATCCAATTATATTATTATATAATTCTTTTTAGTATAATTGTGTTTTATAAGGTGTTATACTCAAGAACTTTTATCCATCATTGGGGTGGTATGTTACTATGTTAAATAAAAACACTCCAATAAATAAATATAGTATCTCAACTCAGTATAAAGAGTGCAGGATTTTCAAGTGTCCAAAACGGATCACATTCACTATTATAATTCCAATCAATTTTGATATATTTTGAAGTTTGAATACCGATTTTTTTAATGTTGGAATTCTGATTGATCCAAATTTATTTTTTTCCGATATTCCGAACTTAAAATAAATTTTATTGTTCCGAAAAAAATTGGAATAGAATTGGAAGAAATTATTTGATTCCGATTTATTTTTTCCGAACATACCATTTCCAATCCGTTTCGTAACCCCTACTTGAAACCCATGGCTCAAAAAATGCATCCTCTCACGAATGAGAGAGGTTGTATGTGGTGGGTTCGACCCACTGTCAACAGCTGATTGCTTGACAATAAGTTTTCTTACATTAAGTTAAAGAGGTAGGGGTCCTTACAATTTTTCATGCTGGTGAAAAAAAAAGCTTATACCGTATGTTTTGCTCGATGATTAGGGTTGTATTAAACGATAGATTATAGTCCTTTCACCGTATGCTGGTGAAAGGACTTGCCGCGCAGTTTGTAGCGCGTTTATCCTCTACTTTTGTGTAATTTGTTGAGCTTATCAATAAAATTTTAAATTTATATTTCAATAAAAAAAAAATAAATAAATGTAAATAGATAATAGCTTTAGAGTACAAAGTACCTGGTAGACCTCTATTCCAATTTCATATTGAGGTCCAAAAGCAACCGAGACTGGTTCGAGAACAGTACCCAATGGTGTTGAAGGATCAATTTGAACAAATCCCGGACAGATCGTATTATAGCAACCTGTCCTCTGATAACCATCCTTCTGTTCCATATAAATTTGAACAATAATAATGTAAATTCATATAATAAGATACATGGTTCTAGGTTTGGCCAAAGCTGGCAGGTACATTCGAATGGATATAAAAACCCTCAAGTTATTCTTCTTTTCATTCATCTAGACTTTTGCATGCATCTACTTAGCAACTAGCATACATTAAGCAAAGTGTATGGAAACCTCAACTAAAGAGTGCAGGTTTTTGGTATTCAATTATAATTTATATATGTAGGGAAAGTCAGTGTACTGTGTAAGTATCCTTCTATGAAACTCTTTCTAATTTCTAAATAATGGATTCATTTTCGACCACCTAGAAAGGTCTTTGGCGTCAAAGTTTCTCTAGGCTATGTTTCACCATGTCAAAAGAAGGCTAAACTATCGAGTTATGCAACGAAGTAGGGTCGAATTCCCAACTTATGCAACCAACTAAATTAGGTTTAAAATAATCAGCAAACTTTTAAGTTTTTGCAATTTATGCAATGCCGTTAACAATCCTTAACAGATGTTAGGTTTTGCTGACTGTATTCTATTTTTAAATTTTTTTATTGCTGACTGTGTAATAATTTATAGTTGACTATATTTTTTTTTTATTTAGATTTTAAGTTCGATTTGATGAATCCAATAGATTGAGAATTATAAAATTGAAAATTGGGGTTTAGAAACCCAAGACTTACCTTCTTTTGAGATAAACCAATTTTATTTTTATTTTTATTTTTACTTTTACTTTTATATTTTTTTGAAAAAAAATATATTGTTTAATATTAAAAATTATCCGGTCAGCAAAAAAACTAACGCCTGTTAGATTTTAGTTGACGGCGTTGTATAAATTGGGAAAACATAAAAGTTTGCTGATGATTTTAAACCTAATTTAGTTTGTTGCATAATTTGGGAATTCGACCCTACTTTGCTGCATAACTCAACAGTTGTTGTATTGTGGATATTCATTTGTTAGCACTACATTCACATTTCTGCACATCTTAATATTGTTTAAGTTCATCGCACATGAAATTTTGATTGTTCTCCGCCAACTCGTTCTCAAGATTGATTTCAGAACTAAAAATGCAGGTGTTGAAATATTACTTACAGTCCAACGAGTAAAAAGTCGAGTCTTGTTGTCATTATAGAGTACTGGATTTACCTAAAAATCATAATCCATGACAAAAAATTAGGATTGCGGAATTGTGAAATCTAACTAATTAATATAAATATATCAAAATTTTAATGTAGGGAAATCAAATAACTTACAGTCCATCCAACATCAATACTGTTTAGTTCTTGTGGGGGACCATTCGAAATGCTAATCAAAGAATCAGTATGATGGTATTCAGAATAAACCATTGGATTGTATATGGCAATATATCCTCGAGCTCCATAGTAGGCATAATCTCCAATGGTTGAAATGTTCGCATACTAAACAAATAATTCAAAAATTGGGAAATAAATATAAATTCGATGTAGCAAGGATCATAAAATAGCCTATGTATGTGCTTTGTCTTGTTTTAGACATAATACTTTCATAAAAATTTCTTTTTAAATGTATATATGGGTACAGAAAAACTTCGTTCTATAGCACTTAGGAGCAAACACTCGCCTAAACATCTATCCACCATATAGAATACAAAAATCTTATTAGAACACTTTGCCTGTAATCATATCGTTATGGAGCCAAGTTTTTCTCATGGTAAACCCGTGTAACATAGGACTTGTAAATGCAAAAAAAAATATTGTAAGACTTACATGGGAGCCATTATCATCTACTGTAAATGGATGAATGTTTGAAAAAGATTCAGTTCTAATTAGATCTTCTTTTGTAATCCTTCTAATTGGAACGGTTCCATAGGGACATCCTCCACCTTGGAGCTTCTCAATTCTTACAGAATTCACCATTGATGGATCTCCATGGGACACTGGCCTTTTAGGAGTGAAAGTTGGTCTCATCTGCCATGATTAAAAGAAATTATTGTTCAAGTAAAACACAGCGCGCTAATTACCTATATAACTATATGATGAAAAATTGAAAATCAGTTTTTCCAAGTGGTCAAGACTCATATTCCCATAAGTTAAGAAATCAACTTTTTTAGAAAAAAAAAATGAAAAGCATATCCCTAAAATATACCTGAATTTTGTGATTCCTCAGATTAGGATGATCAAGAGCTGGTTGATTCTTAATATCAACACAATCATATATATCACCATCTCTCTTCTGCAAAGACACCAATGAGTCAATGACTAAGAATTTTAGAAAATCCAATATAAAATAGAAATAGAAATTTGATTTTTAGCGAGAATTTTAAGCTAAGACTAAACCTGAATGCTTTTGATTGATGGTTTATTCAGTAGCTTCAATTGTCTTTGTAACTTTATATCTTCCTTAGATAAACTCCTCCCTTCAACACCATGATTGAACCAAATAAGAAATAAAACTATACACATGAACATATTCAACATCGCCATCTTGTTAAAGATTATTATGACTATCTAAGGTTCTGTATGTATATTTATACCATTAGTCTTCTTTGTGTTTATATATGTAAACTTTTAAAAGTTTGAATCTAACTACATTTATCATGTAAGTTCAGGTGCAATGTTTTGAGAATAAGGTGTATATGATGCTTGAAAGTTGGAATGTGTTCAAATTATCTTTTAAAGAAAGTCATTAATCTTAAAGCTTTTTATGATTCATTTAAATTGTATTTGTAAATTTATTCAAACAAACTGTTTACTTTGTTACCAGAATCCCATTGTTATTTCGTTTCCAATTTAATAAGGTGTTAAATTCATTATTAAAAAAAGGGAAAAAATCCTCTACCTAAATGGGATTAGAATCAATTTGTGTCTAGATCAGCTCTGGTGATTACTTTGCATTAGGCATTCCGCATTCACTGCATGCTCTTAATGCTTCAAGAACTTCTTCACTACAGATTGACAAATAGACTTGCAGAAATTTGCTGAAAGGTGTCTAATATAATCATATATGCAAGGGAAAGAAGTATTCCATATGGACCTATTAATCCATAAAATTACATTGGATTATTGATTATTATTTATATCTTTAGCATTTTTACAACAACTTTCTCTGTATACTAAACTCTGATTTACAACTATTGTTCTGCTAATAATTTTTATTTTTTGTTGTTACAGTTTGCTTTTCTTTGTCATTGAAACATTATATGTAGGTGCCAACTGAGTTCAGATGAAAAAGCCTCTACCCGATGATACCAGCAGTCTGCGGTTCCATAGCCCTAGGCATTAACGAATACCGAGCTACTACTATCATTACAATCTAAGAAGAAAAGAGATGAAATTGCTATGGAGATTTTATTTGTATCCAAAGGTTAATTACTTATTACTCAGGGTAAATCGTACAGTTCCCTTTTCCTGAGAAGAACATGCAAAAGCTCTGGCAGACTGGCACACCAAAAATAGAATGACAATAAAAATGTGCTTTGTTGAGATGGGCAACTTATGTGTCAACTAACATTGCCCACGACACACACAATGATACAATATAGAAACAATATGATTAATAGCCACAGATGCCTCCAGGTCCTCCAAAGTAAAATAAATATTTTCCGTCCTCAAAATCAGTAATGCCACCAACACCATAGCAGTTAGGCTTGTCCGTAACTTGTTCTGTTTCTTGTGTGCCTCTTAGGTCCCTGAATACATATCCTTCATCTAGAGGTATAAGTTGAAGTTGTTTGAAAAAAGATGCTTTTCTAAAACCTTCACTAGGAAAATGACCACTTCCCATTTCAGGTTTATAGATAAGACCCACTGGGCTACGAGTTGCGCCACCCCATACTATTGTGGATGCAAAGCTATACAAACAAGTGAATATGGATCCTGGCCAATATCCTACTAAGTTGTCATCAACAGCAAACCACCAATTTCTTGTAGAGTTGTCTAGGAAGACACTAAATTTTGAACCAAACTGATGTCCATTGTAAGTAGAGGTTGGCCAAAAAGCGGCGTCTAAAGTAATATTTGAAGAAGTTTGCACAAAACCTGGGCACATCGTGTTGTAGCAACCTGTGTTTCGATAGCCATCGATCTGTTGAAACCAAAACTGAATATTAACACGAACAGAAACTTCTAATTGAATGATGTTGACAAAAACAAACGATATCATTTCCATCACAATCTCAACTCGTAACTTAAGATTAATAAAAAAATTATTTATCAGAAAAAATATGACTTTGACATAACACCATATGGATTTCGAGTCTGTGTTTGTCACGAGTAGGTGGAATATGCTACTACAATAATCTGCGTCATAGCCAAAATTTGCTGTGAATTTAAGTTATATAAGCTGAAAGTAAAAACAAAAATGATCAAACAATTTCGTCATGCATATACAGTATGTTATTTTTTTTCCTTCTCTTTAATGTTCATACAATGCCAATAACACTTAAAATTACTATCGCTTGTACAAAAATCTTACAGTCCAACGTGTATACAATCGAGTTCTGTTGTCGCCATAAAGTGTTGGATTCACCTAGAGTTTAACAAATTCAAAAGAAAAGTTAGTAATAAGCAAACTGTACCTTAGGATTCGGCATAGAGTGTTCATGACAACACTGTGTTGTTAATTGTTATATATGCAAATAAACTTGGACATTATTCTTTAATAAATATAATGAGCGGGGCAAAGTTTCTTACAGTCCACCCAACATCAATACTATTCAACTCATTTGGAACACCGTTTGAAACTGATATCATAGTTTCACTTGATTGGGTGTTTGAATGAAGGGTTGGATTGTTTGTTATAATAACTGCCTGAGCTCCAAAGTACGCAAAATCTCCGATTGTTGTAGTACTAGTGTTTGCATACTAAAACAAAAACAGTATCCAGCAATCAGGTTTGTCAGTTTGATAAAACAATAAAAATTTCAATCAAAACAATAAATGTCTTCCAGACAAAATAACACTCAAAAAGAAGTGGCTTACATGGGCACCAGGGCTTCCAACTGTAAGCGGATGAACATTCGAAAAAGATCTGGTTCTTATTAGATCTTCTTTCGTTGTCCTTTTGATTGGGACTGTTCCAATAGGACAACCCTTACCCTCAAGCTGCTCTATTTCAGAAGGTTTTACATGTGATGAACCTCCTGAAGATGTCGAAAACCCTTTTGGTAATGAAGTAGGTCTCATCTGCAAATTTAAGCAAGACGTGGTACGTATGTATATCACCTATCTAGTAAATATAATAGATAAATGTAATTCACTCATATACATTGTTTGTAGGATTTTTTGACAAATTCAGAATTGAATTGAAATCAAACAACGACATAATTGAAAATGAACCTGGATCTTGTGGTTCAATAGATTTGGATGATCAAGAGCAGTTTGTTTGTACAGATGCACACAATCATAAAACCTCCCATCTTTATTCTGTACACATACACACACATACAAAAGTAATTAGTCATCCTGCAATTCATCATCTTAATTAAAAGCAGAGTTATGTACCTGAATGCTTTTGATAAATGGTTTATTTAAATGATTCAGTTGTTGCTCTAACTCCAAACCTTCTTCCCTAGATACACTCTTTCCCTCCCCACCATGTTTGATTGCAAAAACAAATAAAAGAATGGTGGCAATATCTATCAATACCATCACTCTATACAATAAACCACTTGAACTTCCATAATATTTATAACTCAACATATATCATATATGTATGTCCACATGAATTGTTTTGGCACACACGTATGTAAAGTTTTACTATAATGGAAAGTAGATTTCATATATAGCATAAATGGTAGGATTATCAATTAAAATCATTTGATTTTCGATTCTGTAAATTTGTTGATTCTTATCATAACTTATCAATCCTACTGCTTCTTGGTAAACAATTAGAAATCATGGGAGATCTTATTGCCACCCAATAGATTTGTCAAAAACCCAATCAAACCAAATTACTTTGGAAAACCCAATCAGAGAATTATTTCATTACGAAAATGTCCTTGCACACCCAATTTGTTGACAACCCAAAATTAATAAAACTTTTTTTTTAATCTGATTTTTCTCCTAATAAATCGAATTAAAAAAAAATAAAATAAATAAGAGAAACTCAAACCGTTGCAGCACTTCTTTTCCATTTGTGTTTCCCTTTAATATATTAACTTGACCGATTAAAACCTTTTAATCATTCTCCAAATAATTTGGAGGATTGATATATATTCAAGCCTTCTTGAGAGATGCAAATTATCAGTAGCCTTATATTCTTGGTAGCTAGTACCACAGAATTTTTTCTGGGAAGTGGGGAGAACTTTCATTGAAGTAATCATATGTCAAATCGATGGTAGGATAGAGTTATCTATATAATATTATAACGCGGTCTCATAAACATAGCCGTTAGATGTCTATGGAGACAACCATAACCATTGGATGTACATTAAATCATATATTCGATGTAATAATAGCCCTTAAAAGTTCAAAATTCGATCTTAACCATTAGTTGTCTATTGAGACAATCGTAGCATATGATTAAGAGTATTAATTGCTAACATATTCAATTTCAGAAATATAACCTATGGATTAATTAATAATACTAAATAACTAATATTTATGAGACATGGACAACTAAAATCATTCTAAATTCATTTTAAAATAATAATAAAAATATTAAAACCAATGAATCTTGGGTGATTTAGGTTTTGGTCACCACTTTTTAGTATAAATTAGGTTTTGGAGCCGGTTTTTATCTTTATTAGGGTTTAGAGCTCATTTTCGAACCAACAACTAAAAAAACCCGGTTGAACCGAAAATATTTTCAAAATACCTAAGTTTACCCCTGAAACTCACGTGATCTGCACGTGATCACTAACCCTAATATAGTTTTGATCAGGGGTATTTTGGCCATTATAAACAATTACTTGGGTCAATTGTCGGTTCAGCTCTAAACCCTAATAAAGATAAAAACCGGCTCCAAAACCTAATTTATACTAAAAAGTGGTGACCAAAACCTAAATCACCCATGAATCTTTGGTGTATAAGCAAACCTATGGATTAATTAATAATACTAAATAACCAATATATATGAGACATGACAACTAAAATCATTCTAAATTCATTTTGAAATAATAATGAAAATATTGAAACCAATGAATCTTTGGTGTATAACAAATCAATCACAAATAGTTTTGTTCATTGTTGGCTGAGGCTTTAGTTGGAAAAACTCTTGAGAAGAAGATCTTAAAATTCCCTCACGAACTTCTCATTTTCTTGGTTAATAGTTGGTTTGATCATCTCAATATCACTTTAATTGTTCTACCAATGAATAATGTTTTCAGCTTAATGTTGAGAAATTATATGTTGTTTTCCGTTCATATATTATATAATTAATGGTTAGAGCATATAGAATAATTTTCTTCAACAAATTTTCTTAATTGGAAATTGTTTTTAAGCGCACATACTCCCTAATAAAAAAATTTTAGTTTGATTAAATATGAAATTGTAAACAAATTTTATCCCAACACAAAAACTCAAAAATGATTGTAGCGGTCAAGAATAATAATCGAACCATATTCACCTCATACAACTTTTTTTTTTATCATCCCGTACCTATTTAACTTTACTTTGAAGCCCAATCTCAACTTGAATGCGATTCTTCTTAGGAAAAAAAAATTCTTATTAAAAAAAAATATTTCTTCCCGGAAAGATATTTGTTTCATGAGTTTCCATCTGTATTATGTAGGAACAATTAGATACCTGAATATACCACAAACAATATAAATGGTCAATCATAGAATGGAGGATTGCGGTATTTACATCGTTGGTAATTAAACATTCAACTTCATGGACACAAACCTATTTCTTATTAGATAATGAAGGACACTTCTTAGATGTTTGATTAGTAGTGTGATTCTGTTCAGTAACTCAATTTTCTTGGCAGATAATTGAGAATCAATAGTTGAGTACTTATCAATTATGAGTTTAGTTTAAATACTTAGATCTCTCTACATTATTCAATTTATAAGTTTAACGAGAAATAACTATAATTTATAAATTAACAATATATTTAAATTATTGTTTTCGCTGGATGATCATATATTTGAGAGTTTGAGCACACATATTCAACTAAAGGGTATTTTTTCTATTGTTTATCTTTCTTACATGAATAACACTTTATATGTTCAATATTTAATTAACAATTATTTTCTATCTTCAAAAGAATTATATGTGTCAGTTGAGAAAGTATATTTTTATGCATGATTTTCTTTTGGCTCCTTTCATGCTGAACTCTGCATCAATACCAGTTTGGTCCCGACCTTTATGAAAACCCTTAATCAAAAGATGCAGGGTCACGTGTAAAAAACATTTTTGTTTAAGAAAGGATTCATCATCCAATTTGGAACCAATCAAAGGATGGTTTAAGGAACCTTTTTGAGCACCACAACAAGAGTATATATGACAAATCCAGTAAGTGTTGTTTTTACTAATGAAAGAGTAAAAATGTGAATGGCTTAGATTTCAGGTCTTAAGAGATCCTCATGTGGCAAGACAATTCTCCATTAATAATTTCATGTCTGGAGTCACAATTTCATCACTTGCCCAAGTGTGTATCTATCAAGGACTCCAAGTTATGAGGTTCCTTTGAAAATGGTTAATTTACTATGTGAATAAAACATTATGTTAAATATAAAATTCTTTGCCAACATCATTAGCATATCTAGCTTCAAATGACGTGATTAGTTTTCCTTTGAATGCAAGGTGTTATATACTCAACTTAGATTGAAATTTTTATATTTAGCAAGAAAAATATTGTAACATTCAACTATGAGAACAACCTGTTTCTTTCATGTAAAATACCAACAAACAAATCCATGATTTGTATTTTGGTTTTTGTTTCTGTAAATGTTAGGTGTTTTGATGTCGGAGAAGATGATCAGAGAATGGAGAATGGAGGAGAAGGAATTGGGAGTATGGAAGTGGCTGAGCTATCTAGCAAGATAGTTCCCTACGTATCTGAGGTTGACTAAGTCCCAAAATCAAGCCTACGTAGTTCAGTTTTATAGGTGATTGGGACAACAGATAACTCATTAATTGTACAACGGTGGGGTCAATTAATGAGCGGATATTTTGGGATCTAGAAAAGATATTGTAACTGAAGAGAATCAAAACGTATGTGGTTTGAACAAGGTCGATGAAGGTTGAGTGAGAAAGTGTTCACGTCGAGTGAGCTCGAATAAAAAGAGGTTCACGTCGAGTTAGGTCGATATTAAAAAGGATTGAGGTCGGGTCATGTATGAAAATGCTGAGGTCGAGTGAGCTCGAATAAAAAAAGGCTCACGTCGAGTTAGGTCGATATAGTTATAGGTTTGCGTGGTTGACGAGTTTGAATATAATGGTGTATACATAGTCATTTTTCATTCGAATTAAAGTGGGCAATTGAAATGTGTAGTATTACATGAGGTCATGTCGACTTTGGTTTGAATGAAAACGGTAGTTAACATGTTGAAAGGGGTAATGGGTTACCCTGAAGTAGGTGATTTCCTTGATTGAAAAGAAAGGCAAAGATTCCTTTGTGTGTTGTAATTAATACGAAGAGGTTTTCGAGGAAACATAATGATTTTATTTATGGTAACCGTGTTGTAATGGGGTACGTGGTAGTTTGCTTTTTGAATTTTGATTTGAGAAAAAAGAGGGAAATCGAAAGGTTTGTGCGGTCAGATTTGGCAGGTGAAATCTGATCGTAGATTTATGATTTGTTGAACTGCTGTGATCGAGCTATTAGTTTATATAAAATCTAACATGCGGTTTGGGATAACCAAGGGTTTTTGTTGTCTTGGTTTTTAAGGAATTTTTGGTCATTTGCTAAGGTATTCTTCTGCAATTGTTTTCTCTTCTTCTTCTTCATTGTTGTTGTTGTTGCTCTTTAGCCTTTTTGTTGTTGTTTTTTTCGCTTGAATTCTCTTGTTTGCGCTTGAAATCTTTACTTCCTTTTGATAACTACAATTGTTCTTTAGTTTTGCTTTGAAATTTGTCTCTTTTTTGTTGTTGTTGGAAGTATTCTGCCATTATTGAAGCTGTGAAGCTTTTTGTTCTTCATTTCTGCTTTCTTTCTCTTGTTTGTTGCTGTAATTTGGTTGTGCATCTCTTTGTGGTTAATTGCCGGAGTTTTGTTTAGAGAAAACTTGCAAAAATGAATGATAAGGAGTCTGAAAGTATTAGTGAGAATGAAGAAGAAGTTGGGCTCGATGAGGGGGTCGAGCTTAGTGTAAGTAATTCCCGTAGACAAAGGGACGAAGAGGAAATAACCAGTAGTAGGTCGCTTACACTACACCAAGCTCGAAGATCTTTTCCCGAGATTCGAGAGGAATTTAACATTAGGATCCCCGACCTTGAAATGTATAGAGTTAGTGATAGATTATTCGACTTGTGTGGGGATACGACGTCGTGCTTAATATGCCTTGCTCAACTAAAAGGTGGAATGCGTCTTCCATTTAGTAAGTTCGTATGTGATATTCTGAATCACTACGACGTAGCCCCTATCATGATGCCCACTAGCTTCTGGACGTCGATGTTAATTTTTGAGGAGCTGAATAGGTTACACGGCTATGATATTTGCAAGGCTGACGTCGTTGCTTATTTTAGTTGTGTTACTGGTCGCAGTAGGGATTATGTTTGCTACCTCAACAGAAAGAGGAGTTGTGGTAGGGCCAAACTTTTCAATCCCCCCACCTCGAATGATGGTTGGAAGAGCTCACATGTGTATAGAATTCGGAGTCAGTTTGTACAGCCCAGTGCATTTCTAGCTCGATATGCCATTCCCAGTATAGGTATACTTTTGTGTTAGTATCTGACTGAAATGCTTGTTGATCGAGCTTTGAGTTAACTTCATATGTTATGTGCAGGTCAGACGAAAGAATATAACGAGCCTATTGACGGTCGACTTCATCCTAGCAATATAATCGAGTTTGCTAAAAAGTCTTGGCAGAAAAGAGGGAGTTGTTGCCACATCTAGCTCAATTTTTTCGTGAGCCTCGAGTAAAGTTTGCAAAGGCACCCAGGGAGAAGCTGGTACGTCGAGTGTTGTAGCTCCCAAGAGAGGTAGGAAAAGAAAAGAGCTTGCGGTTGCTACTCTTGTTGCTGAATTAGTTTCAGCTCGACCTGGTGAGTTGCCAGTTAAAGCATTATCTGCCTTGCCTATGCTTCCAAAGAAGAATCCGAGCTTCCCTCTCAATGGTGGCGTTGTGGCCCCTACTAGTAAGATTCCGGATGGCCCTAGCCTCAGTGATTTTTTTGGCTCGAAGAGTATCGAGCCTGAAAATCCTCAGCGAAAGAAGAAAGCTGTTGGTAAGCCAACTGAGGTGACAGTTGCCTCCAAAAACGATAAAGGGAAGGGGAGGGAGGTCGATAGAAATCAGGCTCCTGCTTCCAAAATTGGGAAGGGAAAGGTTATCGACCTTCCCGGTGATCTTTTCGCAGGAGAGGCAAATCGTTTTGCCCCTGTCTTCCCTTGTCATGATGCCTATATAAAGGCTGATGACTCTGCAATCGATGATAAGGAGATGTCTCTATCCTTGATGGAGAACATAATTCTGTTTGAGGATGCGAAGAAGATTCGACCTCAATCCCTGGAAGATGACTCTATGGAGTTTGCTAATTGTGCTTACAAGGTAATTCTTTTTTTTTTTTACTAAATTGTTGCAAACTTCACAGATGAATTTGATTCACAACAAGTGGATTTGTAAACTCGAGCATGCCAGGAAGAAGGCTGAGTTGTTGCAGAAGGCTAACGCTGATAACACCTCCCTCCGAGCTCAGAATAAGGATCTGAAATTGAAGCTCGATGACTTCAAAAAAGAGAATGCCCAACTGAACAAGGACATTGATGAGGCTCAACAGGCATTCTTGAAGCTCGAGGGTCAAGTCACTTCTGTGACGTCGAGCTGGGAGTCTGATGCCCAGAAGTCCATTCAAGTGATATCTCAATGGCGTCAGATCTCGTATGTGTGGGAGGAGAGGTGCCTTCGACGTGAGGCTCATCTCGCATCCCTGGTTGAGGGTTTTGACCCTAGCGCTGATAAGGAGGCGATCAAGATATCTGCTCTTGAAAGATATGCTAGAGATGTGACCGGGGAAACAGGCAACACTAACTCAGCCGAGGCTAATGCTGAAGGTGATGTTAAGGTCGTTGAAGATGCTAACATCGATGCCTCGACCAACAATCCTGGCGATGGTGGCGACGTTGAGATGGATGATCAGCAACCTTCTCAGCATTAGACTTAGCTTGAGATTTGAAGTTTTTGTTTTGTGATCAGTTGTAAAAACAATAGTAGGGAATTTCGACTTTGGTCGGCCCTACGCTTTTTATTTTTATCTTTGGGCTGTATTCAAAATATTATTGAACATGTGTGAATGAATATATTGTAGCTCAATTTTTGAAGTAATGAATGTTTATTTTTACAAATTGTCTAAGGCATACGCCGGATTAGACTTTGATTGTAGCTTTTTGAATGTTTGTATGATGGTTTGGTAGCATAGATAAAAATGACTTTGTGAAAATTACCTTTTGCTTCCTGAATGTATGAATGGCGTAGCTCATAAAATATCTGGCTTATGCTTTGTGGCCCAATGTTTTGACTTAATTTTGAAAAGGAAAAAGGTTACTCGGGAAAGCAGTTAAGGGAGGTAAAGCCTTAAGAACTTTGAATTCCGAGGCCTAGGAACTTGCTCTCCCTCTGCGTCGATGAGTGCATATACACCATTTCCGAGGTCATTCTTTACAATGTATGGACCTTCCCAATTAGGGTTTAGTTTTCCATCTCCAGATTTCTTTATGTTGGAGAAAACCTGTCTGAGTACGAGGTCGCCAGTTTGAAATTTTCTTGATCTTACATTTTGGTTGTAGCTTCGTTTTAGGATTTGTTGATAACGAGCTGTTGTAATTGCAGCTTGATCTCTTTTTTCTTCGAGCATATCTATTTCGTGTGCCCATAAATCTTTGTTTTCTTCTGATTCGACGAGCTCCGACCTAGTTGTTAGGAAGTTTAGCTCGGTGGGTATGATAGCTTATGTGCCATAACATAATGCCAATGGTAAAATTCCTGTGGATGTGCGAGGTGTTGTTCTGTATGCCCATAAGACTCGATCGAGCTCCTCTATCCATTTTTCCTTGTGTTATTCGAGCTTTGTCCTCAAATTATTCATTATGGTCTTATTGGTGGCTTCAGCTTGACCATTGCTTTGAGCATAGCGAGGTGTGGAGAGTGCATGGTTGATTTTCCAATCCAGATAGAATTCTTCTATTGTGTTACCACAGAACTATTGACCATTGTCAGTAACTAGAGTATGTGGTAGTCCAAATCGAGTGATGATGAACTTCCATATGAAATTTTTTACATCTTGTTGTCTTATACGTCGTAGGGGTATTGTTTCGACCCATTTAGTGAAGTAGTCTGTTGCTACTAGTAGAAATCTTTTCTTGGTCTTATCCTCTAAGATGGGTCCTACAATGTCGAGTCCCCAAATTGCCAATTGCCAAGGACTTGAGATTGTCTTGAGCTCTCGAGATGGTAGGTGTATGAATGGCGAGAACCTTCGGCACTTGTCACAATGTTGGACAAATTTTTCTGAGTCCGATTGCATATAAGGCCAAAAGTAGCCTTGGTTTCGTGTTTTTGGGACTAGGATCTAGCCCCTGCGTGATTTTCACATTCGCCATGATGAATTTCAGCTAGAATTGTATGTGCTTGTTTTGGTGGGAGGCACCGTAGGTATAATCCTCTAGTTGACTTTCTGTATAGTTTATTTTCAAGCAGGATGTAGCTTTTAGCTTTTCTTTCGAGCTTGTGTAACTCGAAGTCCTCGTCTGGATATATTCCCTTTAAGTAGTTGATGATTGGGCCCATCCATGAGTCATCGATCTCGGTTTGGGGAATGTCGATGAAGTCAGAGATTTCGTTTATTTGGTAGATCGAAGTCTCATATGTTGGAGCTGATTGTATGTCGATTTGTACTGATCGAGGTGATTCCATGTCAATCTGCAAGGCTAGCTATGCTAAACTGTCGGCATGACGATTATCATCTCTTCAGATATGATGGATTTCCCATTTGTTGAAATGAGTTAGCAATTTCTTGGTATGCTTCAAGTATAGTTTTAGAGTCTTTTCTCTTGTTTCGTAGTCACCAAGAAGTTGCCTAACCACTAATTGTGAGTCACTTAGAATCTGTAACTCTTTTACCTGTAAGGTTCTGGCCATTTGTATGTCGGTAATTAATGCTTCATATTCTGCGTCGCTGTTGGACGAGGTGAAGTTTAACCGTACTGATTTTTCTAAGATGGCCTCTTCTGGTGAGATGAGTGTTGCACCAACACCTGAGCCATTAAGGTTTTTTGAGCCGTCGACGTAAAGTTTCCATATCGGGGCTTTGATGAGTGGTTGTTCATTAATTTCATTATCTGGTACCCACGTATTGTCATCAATGGCATAGTCGACCAGGAGGTCGGCCACTATTTGACTTTTTCTGCTGCTACGTGGGGTGAAGATGAGCTCATGATCTCCGAGTTCCTGAGCCCATTTTGCCATTCTCGTTGACTTGTTTTTATTTTCAAGCACTTGTCGAAGTGGTGCATCTGTGATGACTCTGATCTTGTGCGATTGGAAGTAGGGTTTTAACTTTCTTGACGCGAAGAGTAAGGTTAAACCTACTTTTTCGAGACTTGAATATCGAGCTTCAGAGTGCAAAACGTCTTGCTGATGAAGTATATTGGTCTTTCAACCACCTTCATCTCGGAATAATACTCCGCTGATTGCATGTTTTGAAGTTCTGAGGTAAAGCCCCAGTACGTCGCCTTCTTAAGGCACTGTGATGACAGGGGGAGTTGCAAGGTATAGTTAGAGTTCGTCGAATGCTTGTTGGCATTCTGGAGTCCAATTATATGTTGCTCCTTTCTTCAGTATTTGAAGTAGAGGGCGTTGTTTGTCTGATTCCCGAGCTATGAATTTGTTCAAGGCTGCTAACATGTCGTTAAGCTATTGAACTTGTTTCTTGGTTTATGGGCTTGGCATTTCTATTATAGTCTTGATCTTCTCTGGGTTTACCTCTATCCCTCGTTGTGTAATGAGGTATCCCAAGAATTTCTCGGAGGCAACACTGAATAAATATTTTTCTAGGTTGAGCTTCATATTGTATTCATGAAGTCGGTGAAATATTTTTCGAGGTCGGATACGTGAGATAATTTTTGTTTGCTTTTTACAATCATATCGTCGACGTATACCTCCATTGTGTTGCCAATCATGTCTTCGAACATTTTTGTTGCAAGTCGCTGATACATAGCCCCTGCATTTCTTAATCCGAATGGCATGACTGTATAGCAAAAGGTACCTTGTTCAGTAATGAACGCGGTTTTCTCTTGATCTTCATCTGCGAGCTAGATTTGATTGTAACCTGAATAGCCATCCATCAAGGAGATGAGCTCGTGACCTGTTGTTGAGTCAACGAGCTTGTCTATTCGAGGTAGAGGAAAGCTATCCTTTGGACAAGCTTTGTTGAGATCCGTGAAGTCGATGCATACCCTGACTTGACCATTTGGCTTTATGACTGCGACAATATTAGCAAGTCATTCGGGGTATGGGACTTCACAAATAAATTTGGCATCTTTTAATTTTTATATCTCTGCATTAGCGAGATGAGCTGCAAGTTTTCGAGCTTTTTGTTTAACAGGATTTTTGTTGGAATCAACATTTAACCTATGGCATGCAATGTTGGGATTTATCCCTGGCATATCGGTATAACAAAAGCAAAAACATTTTTATTCATCTTAAAAGTAGCAATAAGTTGCTCTTTTACAATGGGGTCCAAATTAGCCCCTACATAGACATATTTTGGATCGTCATCCGATCCTATGTTGACTTTTTCACCTTTTTCAATGACTGGTGAGTTGGATGGCTGAATGATAGCCTTTCCTTTGTCGGCCTGTGGGATCTCATCGACAGTGGGCTTAGATGTGCTTGCGCCTGTCTTGCTAGTTGCAGAGATCGCATTGACAGTGGGCTGAAGTGAGCTCGCAACTGTCTTGGATGTCTCCACCTTATTAGGAAGTGGGACGACCTCAGGTATTGCATGGCATCCATGTGCCTCAATCTGGTCACCTCGTAGCTCCATGATGCCTCGGGGGCCAAGAAACTTGATGATAAGTCGAAGGAACAGCTTTCATCCTATGGATCCATTTCCTTCCCAGGATTGCATTGAACTGGGTAGGAACATCAAGCACGAAAAATGTGTAATGAACAGTAACTTTGCCTTCATTTTCGCCAGTTGCCACAGGGAGGCAAATTTCACCCTTTGTTTCTGTTTCAGTGGAATTGAACGCAAAGAGGGTGAATTGTGGCTTGTTGAGAACTGAGCCAGGCATTTGCATTTGACTGAATACCTTGTTGAAGAGCACGTCGCATGAGCTACCTGGATCTATAAGTACTTTTTTTATCAGCCATCCACCAATGTTGATGTGGACGACGAGTGCGTCATTGTGTGGAAGACACACCTTCTTGAGGTCGAAATCTAAAAATATGAGGGCATTGTTGCCCCCGACCTGCTTAACCACAATTGCTTTGTGGGTTAGATGAAAGGTATGGTGGATGTGATGAATCTTTTGTTTCTTGGATCGAGCTGACCATTCTGGAGGTCGAGCATCCATTATCATGTTGATGGTTCCTTTTGGTTTTTTTACCCTTCTCTTCTGAAGTCTTTTGCCATTTTTTATTGAGTTTGTTGCGAATGGCTGGTTCGTTTTTCGAGAGGAAGTCATCAAGGTGTCCCTCCTGTTTGAGCTTGTGACAGTGAGCTCTCAAAATGGAACAATCTTCACTGAGATGATGCCGACACTTGTGGAGTTTGCAGTAGGGGTTCCCTTCAATAGGTTCAAGGTTGTGCACTTGAAGCTGGAAGTAAGGCTCATCTTTGATTAAGTCAAAGAGTTGGTTGTAGGAACATTTGAAGAGGTTTGGGAATTTGGATTTTGAAGTCGATTTTGGTTTACCTTTGTATTCCGACTTGGCCATATAGAATAAGTAGGCTGTGTAGTTTGAACCACAGCTACTCGTTCTTTTGACTTTCTTAAGGCTTCCTCGAGCTTGATGTACTTATCAGCTCGTACATAGAGGTCTTCTAGCATTGCAGGGGCATCTAGGATGATGTTCTTTCCTAGTGTCGTGTTGGGGTTGACAGCCGAGATGAAGGCCAAGAGGCATGAGTTCTCGTCTGGGTTTTCAGCTCGCAAGCATTCTTTCTTGAATCTTGCCATGAACTTTTTATTGGTTTTTGACTCATCTTGCTTGAGTCGAAACAGAGCAGTGACCTCGATTCGTCTTCGCTTGTTATGAATGTACTGGATGACAAAGAGAAACTCGAGCTGATCATATGAGGTTATGGACTTCTCTGGAAGTCGATGGTACCAATCGATGACACTCCCACGGAATGAGACTTGAAACAACCTACAAAATATGTCTTTATATTTTGGCCATAAGGCCATGCTAGTCTTAAATTGGAGGACGTGGTCCATTGGATCTCCACTTTCGTCGTAGGTGGTAAACTTTGGTGGCATGAAGTTCTAAGGTGGCTCTTGTTGGAGGAGGTCTTCATGAAGGGGTTCTGTCTTATAGCGTTCTAGGGTTGTGGATGCAACCTTTGAGCAGTGTTTGCTTTGAGGGAGTTTTGATGATTTCTGTCGAGTTTTTCAGAAAGTTGGAGTATTCGGTTATGAGCAGCCTGAAGGTCAGCCATGGTGGGGGCGGTGGTGTTGCTAGAAGTGGGTAAAACAGGGTTGTTGATGGTGGTGGTGTTGACTTCTTCAGTGGTTATCACATTTGTAGCAACTCCGTTGAGTGGTGTTCCATTGGTGGTGGTGGTGTTCTTGAGTTAAGCATTTTCGGCCACCAACTTGTTGATCTGTTCTTGCTTGTCTGCCATTTGCTTCTGGAGTTGATCAAACTGTTCAGCGGTGATGGTTGCCATGGTCGTTGTCTGGTTAATATTCGTTCACGAATCAGTCGGCGCCAATGTAAAGGTTAGGTGTTTTGATGTCGGAGAAGATGATCGAAGAATGGAGAATAGAGGAGAAGGAATTGTGAGTATGGAAGTGGCTGAGCTATCTAGCAAGATAGTTGCCTACGTATCTGAGGTTGACCAAGTCCCAGAATCAAGCCTACGTAGTTCAGTTTTATAGGTGATTGGGATAACGGATAGCTCATTAATTGTAGAACGGTGGGGTCAATTAATGAGCGGATATTTTGGGATCTAGAAAAGATATATTGTAACTGAAGATAATCAAAACGTATGTTGTTTGAACATGGTCGATGAAGGTCGAGTGAGAAAGTGTTCACGTCGAGTGAGCTCGAATAAAAAGAGGCTCACGTCGAGTTAGGTCGATATAGTTATAGGTTTGCGTGGTTGACGAGCTTGAATATAATGGTGTATACAGTTTCTATTTATGGGTGTTGTTTTTTTACGCCCATATCAAAACCATATTAACTTAACAAAAAATTTAGTTTTAATATTAGATCATGTTCTATTAGTTTCAATATTAGGTCTTGCTTTATTAGATATTTTATTATTAGGTTCTAATTTCTGAGTGAATAAATTCTAGAATTAGTAAAATACCATGATGTGAGTGTTCAATATATACTACTATTATGTCAAAATTTACGCAAAACATATGCTATTACTTTGCTCTCAATCTGAAAAATATAACTAAAATAAATATATTGAACACAAGAGTAGTTGTTACAAATAAAAATTATAAAATATACTATTTTGTCACGATTAAAATTTAATAATTAAAAAGTTCAACACATTGTGCCGAACACCCGAAAGATTTCTATCAAGTAAATATTTAGCAGTTGTTAGAGACGAAAAAAGGGATAAAAACAAAATTAAAATAATGATTAAAATAATCGTGCCGTAGGCATGGGTTATCACTAGTAAGATGTAATAATAGCTCTTAGATGTTCAAAATTCGATCTTAACCATTAATTGTCTATTGAGACAATCGTAGCCATAGGATTAAGAGTCTTAATTGCTAACACATTCAATTTCAAAAATATAACCTATGGACTAATTAATAATACTAAATAACTAATATTTATGAGACATGGACAACTAAAATAATTGTAAATTCATTTTGAAATAATAATGAAAAGAACACGGCTACAATGCAGTTAACCGTTTACGGTGATCACCCACAGCCTTCGGATTACAACAAATCTTGAGAAACAGCTGTTAATGACTAATTAAATTATTGATTTGTTAATTAAAAAAAAATATATATATATATATTATACTGTGAGGATTGGACAAACACAGTTTGTCTAGATAAAACAAAGAAAGGTCTGGATTGTCTAGATATCTGTGCTTGAGGGGAGATCTGTGGGTGAGATTAGATCAATGGTTGGGTCCAAATTTAAGTTGTGTTCAATGGTTAGGATCGTTTTGAGATGTGTTGATAACGATAGATCTGTGGGTGAGATTAAATTCGTGGTTGGGTCTAAAATTTAAGTTGTTTCAATGGTTAGGATCGTCTTGAGATCTGTGTGAGAGTAGATCTGTTGGTGAGATTAAATCAATGCTTGGGTCCAAACTTTAGTTGTGTTCAATGGTTAGGATTGCCTTGAGCTCATCTAGAGATGTGTTGATAATAATAGATGGGTGAGATTAAATCTGTGGTTGGGTCCAAACTTAAGTTGTGTTCAATGGTTAGGATCGTCTTGAGATCTATGTGAGAGTAGATCTGTGGGTGAGATTAAATCAATGCTTGGGTCCAAACTTAAGTTGTGTTCAATGGCTAGGATAGCCTTGAGATCCATATGTAAAATTTTGATAGGAGACTTAGATTAAAGAGATTTAACAAGGAAATTATGTGTATAAGTTTTTTATATTAAAACTTCTTTTTCTTCTTCTTCTTCCTTTGCTCCAATCTTCCTGCACTTCAAAGCCGACTCCTTTACAACTTCGAATCAATTACAACTTCAAATCAATTAGGGTGTGTTTGATTGCAGAGTGGAAAAAAAAAAGGAGTGGGAATTATTTCAGTGGGAATTCTAATTAATTTCCTACTATAGTGGGAATGACTTAAAAAAAATTCCCACTTCAATGTGAAAATATTTTTAAGTTTTTCCACTTGATCAAATAAGGGTGTTTGATTGACAATGAGAATTCTAATTATTTTTTCACATGTTTTGTTTGGTTACAATGAGAAATTAAAAAAGAATTGATGAAATAATCCACCAAAATCATAGATCCACCACCTAAACTTCGAAATGAACCTCCACAATCATAGATTTTGAAATCAAAATGTTAAATTTCCAAGTTTAAAACATGAAATTAACACCAATAATATATAATTCATCATTTAAATGATTAAATTTGGCTTAAACATCATGAAAATACACCAACCACCACCTCAAAAGTTTATCTCCACCACTAAAAACCCTAATACCCATATCTCAATGTTTGATTTCACCACCCAAAAGTTGAAACCAACCACCACCCAAAACTCCATATCTACCACCATCAAAGTTGAAAGCAACAATTTAAAACTTCAAATGTATAATCATAATGTAATCAATGGCTAGATATCCTTCAATATCAATCCAATGGTTTGTAGGAGGTGAGAAAATGCTTAAGTTATTTTCTCACTCAAGTGAGAAAATAAACTTTTTTCACCTTTTAAATTACTAGGGGGTAGATACAAATAAAAATAGAAATTGATTTATAATACAAATTGTACTTCTTATTTCTTCACTTAAAAGAAATAAGAAATTGATTTATAATGGAAATCGATCTACTTCTTTTTCCTTCACTTCTATATAATGGTTTTAACCCAATCAACAAACCTAATCAAAGCTTTTCGAATAAACACCAAATCAAACAAATCGATCTCAATCACAAAGACTTCTACAAAACTTTTGTCAGGTACAAATTTCTTATCTCAAATTTTTCAAATTTTGTCAGGTATATATTCATATCTTATATGTTGACAAAAACAAATTTCTTATGAAGATGTATAATTTTTTCTTAGATAGTCACCTATCCAATTTTTATGAGATTCCTAATTTTAACTTATTTTGGTGATCCGAGACCCCTGCAATTCTAGGTTTCCCCTGTACAATTCTTATGGGTAAAATGATCAAAAAATACAACGTACTTTCACTTTTTTTTCACTTTATACAATGTACAAAAAATCACGTCAAAACATCAATGTACTTTGAAATTTTTTCCACGTTATACAATCTGTCTAAAACATGCTAACGGACTGCAGACGTGGCGAATATTTATCTACGTGTATTTTTTCTTTTAAAATAAAGTTAGACAACATTTCCAACACATCAAAATGAGGCACATGTTTCTCATGTGACTGACTTCTTCTCTATTTTCACAATTCAATTCAACAAATCTGTAAATCCCTAATTAAAATCCCCAATTCTTCTCACTTTGAATTCTTCATCATCTTCAAATCTCTAATTCAAATCCCCAATTCTTCACCATCTTCTAGTGTTAATTCTTCTCGTTCTTGCAGTTGTGGAGCTCCTTCTCCTATTAAAATCGCGTGGACACCTGAAAATGCTGGGAAGCAGTTCATTGGTTGTGCTCTGTTCTACAATGGTATACCAAAGTGTAACTTCTTCAAATGGATGGAACCCATAAACAAACAAATATAGTTGCTTCTTTCAACACTTCTTTCCTTATTAACATTTATCGTTCCCCAAACACTACTGCTGGTGAAGGTTTTGCTTTCATTATAGCTCCAGATTTATCATCCCCTCCTATTGCTAGTGAAGCTCAATACTTGGGTCTTACAAATTCCACTCTTGATGGCCTTTCTTCTAACCAACTTGTTGCTCTTGAACTTGATACTGTTAAACAGGATTTTGACCCTGATGATAACCACATGGGTCTTGACCTTAATTCTATTCGATCCAATACTACTGTCTCCTTGTCCAATCACAACATCGAAATTGCACCTTTAGACCCCAAGAACTACACTGTCTGGATCCAATATGATGGCGTCGACAAAGTTTTTAAAGCTTACATGGCCTTGGAAGGTTTACCCAGACCTGCTGTACCACTTCTAGATATTCAGTTGAACCTCAGGGATTATGTCAATCAACAATCTTACTTTGGATTTGCAGCCTCTACTGGCAATTGGACTCAACTCAACTGTGTGCTCGGATGGAATCTCACTGTTCAGATTCTTCCACAAGAGAAAGACACCAAATGGATCAAAATTTTAGTGGGTGTTGGTGTTCCTGGACTGCTCCTATTGCTAGTAGCTATATTGGTTTTAATCTATTACTTGAAAAAGAGACGCATTCGTCTTGGGGGAAATGATACTAACATACTTGGGGCATTGAAGAGCTTGCCAGGGACACCTAGGGAGTTCAGGTTTAAGGATTTGAAAAGAGCCACCAACAATTTCGACGACAAGAACAAATTGGGGCAAGGGGGATTTGGTGTGGTGTACAAACGGGTGTTGCCTAAGGATAATATGGTTTAGATGTAAACATGTGTCGACATGATCTAATGACACGTTCTAAAGTAGATGGGCTGATTTCTGTATTTTACAACTCAGCGTTTTATTTTAAAAGAAAAAATACACGTAGATAAATATTCGCCACGTCTGCAGTCCGTTAGCATGTTTTAGACAGATTGTATAACGTGGAAAAAATTTCAAAGTACATTGATGTTTTGACGTGATTTTTTGTACATTGTATAAAGTGAAAAAAAAAGTGAAAGTACGTTGTATTTTTTGATCATTTTACTATTCTTATGAGATGTATACTTTTAACTATTTTAAGTGATCCAATCCAAGTACCCTGTGCAATTCTAGGAATGTGCCATGTGTTTACGACTGTACATGAAAATTCATGTACAATAGATCGATGTAAATCTCAAATTCTTTTATGTAGAATGGTTATTATACATATCTGGTGCTCATCGTTATAAATTTTCATATAACTTATATGAAGAAGCAATAATATTTCTTAAATTATTATATACAAATATATAATTGTATGTGCACTCTAATATTTTGAAAGAGAATAACGATTATATTGATAATTAAGAATTGATAATACAGACATATAATTTATATTACATTGTAATATAATATAATTAAATTGAAAGAGAGAGATGAAAAAAAATTATCAATAACGATTACATACATTTTTTTATTATATGTGCACTCTAATATTTCTTAAATTGTGTTTATCATTACAAACAATGCAATATACAACAAATTCTGAAGAATATAGTAGGAAACAAAGAGAACCAAAGAAAGCAAAAAATCTCACCATTACAGAAGAGTTGACTCCAAATAAACGTCAACAAGCCCAATGTAAAAAGAGACTAATAGAATCAATGAGCTAAAAAAATAATACAACATCAAAGAAACCCAAAAATAATGAAGTTTCTGAAGAGTTGGCTCCTAATAAACGCAAAATAGCGCAACGTGAAAAGAAAATAAGAGAAAAAGGACAAATATTGAAGAATACAAGCAATGATGGATTAAGGTTTGTTATTCTAAATGTTATTTTATATTTTTTATATATAATTGGCAGAAAATATTTTGTTACCATGTAGACCTAAGCAAGCCACAACGGGTTTTAGGATCTACTTGCAACAATCACACATTTAGTCAGCGACAATTTTACCAATTTAGGCGTCATATTAACTAATATAGATGAGACATTGTACTGCATCTACATTTAGTCATATTTTTTTAACTAATATACATTCAGTCAGCCACAGAATTGGTTTCATGTCTGACAAATAGATAACTGATGTTCACAATTTCATTTCAATTAGTTTCATTCATCCTTTTACAGTTTTCAGTTAATGGTCACACTATAATTGGTTGTTATCTCATATGTTTTTATGCATACTACATAGACTGCTGTATAGACATTGACTGAAGAATAAATAACTGATATTCTGTAGGCTAGTTCCATTTATATATTGGCTGATTCTTTTTAACTTAATTTTTTTTTTAAATATTTTTGCTTTTAAAATGTATGGTACAATAAATTGATATATCAATTTTCTCTATATTTATTAGTCAAATTGTTAAATCAAACAAATATCAAGAAGACCAACGTAAACGAAGAGAAAGAGAATTATCTGAAAGGAATGCATCCAACAATGTTGTAACTCAAAATAAAGAAGCCGAGCCAAAGTAATTAGTTCACCCACGGATAATGTTATTTCCACATTGCTTTAATTATTATACAGTTGAAATTTTCACAGATTTTCACACATTTCTTCTACAGGAAAATAAAGCGCTCTCGAAAAAATAAAAAATAAACTGATAGACTAGATTATTCTTGCTCAATGGATGATATAAACAATAGGATATCAGCTGCAGGTAAAGGAGAAAAAACAGTTGTCCTTCAAATTTTGATAATATCATTATAATGGTTCTTCAATGTTCAATCTTCATTTTTTACTTCTTCCCTAATATGGTAGCAATTTTTTTTTATTTTGTGTTTGTTGAAATTTATTCATTCATTTTGTTAATAACCCATTAGGTTTTAATTTATGGTTGGATGGTTTGGTACCATCAATTCCAGTGTGGTTAGATATTGTTCAACAGCTAAAGAATTAGAAGCACATCTTTTGTTGTTTTCACTGTTTAAAGTGATTGTTTATACCACGAAGAAACGACAAATCCCAACCACGGATATATATGGGCCATAACTGCTAAAGGCCTTCAAACCGGCTTAAGCATCTGGATAAAAATGATATTTGGAATTTATAAAATATATTAAAAAAAAATTTGATAATTTTGTAATTTCATTAAAAATACTATTTGTAATTTTTATTTATAATTTCATTGGCAATTTACAAAACCTAGAAATTATTAGTAAAATGAACGGTATAAACTAACGTGGCAAAGCCACGGGTACAACTAGTATATATATATATATATAAAAGAAAAGAAACATGAATGGCCTCCAAATTGTTGACCCACAACACTTTTTCTCCAATTCTCTTCTTCACCTCCGTCATCTGTATCTCGAGTTCTCAACATCTTCTTCTTCCTATTCTGAGTGTTTTCCGTTGAATTTCTAGAGGTTTTGTCTATACTTCGCTGCCACTCAATCTCTCAATTCCATTCCATTTTTATTTAGATTTGATGAGTACAAAGCAAATATGAGTCAAATATTTAACAAATTTTAGTTGTGGTGAAGAAATAATGATGAATTTAAAGATTGGGTTAAGAGTGAAAACATGGAATTTGAGACCATACTTCATAGCATAGGTGAAAATATCGTTTGAGGGTGGATATCCGACCTGTGAAAAAACGAAAAATATCGCGGATATCCGACCTCCTGTGTCGGATTTTTGAGGTTTGGCAAATTCGAAAAAACCGGAAAATATCGCGGATATTCGCGAATATTCGCGAAAAATTCGGCAAATTAGGAGGTTTTCTACACTTTCCGTGTTTTTTTGAATTTTTCGATATATAAACTTATAATTAAAAGAAAAACATACATTACAAATTAAACACACGACAAATCATACAAGGAAGCTAAGACGGAACTATTACACAAGATAGTTTTACTCATAGGTGAAAAAATCGTAAATATCGGGCGGATATTCATAGAAATTTTATATGTTTACAATACAAGAACTAAACACAAACAACCTTATTACAACTCAACCCATAGTTTTATTTTAATAATCAAAATAAAAGACATGCTAACCCCAGAATGATAGACGCCCCTTGTCAAACCGATGAGCTTCGAGTCGCATACGTGTGGGGACGAACTCAGTACAGTAATATTCCCATGACATTGTTTGCTCGTACGACCTGAATTGGTCAATATGCATATCATATGCATCTTGATTCACTTTGGCATGGGCGTGTTTTTTTTTCGTTTCTTTCTGATATATTGCTCTTGGAGGGCCATCAAGTTCGTCGCGAAAGTTTTCAAACGTCTAGTGCCTTTTGGACATTTTTTTGATAATCTCATCGAAAATTCTAGTTCGGGGGGATTAAAAATAAATGTGTTAATTTTAAAATCGAAAATTTCCAAAATTTCGATAAATATCGGTTTTTGCCGATTTATGCCGCGAATATCCAATAAATGCCGACCGGCATGGGGTGTTTTAATATCCGAATATATGACGTATGCCGTACCGTGCCGATCTCTGAAAAAACGGAAAATATCGCGAATATCCGACCGGCAAGAACGATATTTTCACCTATGCTTCATAGTTCATAATGAACCAAATATTAGGTTTAATAATAATTTACTGGTTTAATTGCATAATCTAGGTTTTATTTGTGCCAATTGCGTATTGCAAACTGTTGTTCTTAGTGGAGTTTGGAATTATTTGTGGGTAATAGGGTATTTGATTTTATTTTTGTGAGGGAGTTAAAAGATTGAAAGTCGCAATAATGAATGTTTATAAGAGGAATTGTATTGCAAGTCTGCATCTCACCAGTTTTCCAAAGATCAGACGAAAAAGATAGGGATGATCTTCAAGGAGTGTTTACTGAGATAGAGACGACGGAGTTGAATAAGAGAAGTGGAGAAGAAGAGAAATAAAAGGATTCTTTTCATATTTTTTACTTTCTTTGTTTAATGAGCAGGTCAGCAAATTAATTAGTTATTGACAGCTGTTGCTTGAGATCTGTAATAATCCAAAGGCTGTGGGTGTTCACCGTAAACGGTTAACTGCATTGTAGTCGTGTCCTAATGAAAACATTGAAACCAATGAATCTTTGGTGTATAAACAAACCAAATTAATGCATGGACGACTAAGACCATTGGATGTCATCCTTTCCATCAATATCTCCCCACCAGATTAGTCCATAGATATTATTATTAATATAATTGGATTTACTACCTTCCTAATGCTCTTATTTAATTTGAAACAGATGATTTTATTCCATTCCCTCAAACTCTCCCCACCAGATTAGTCCATAGATATTATTATTAATATTAATTGGATTTATTGCTTTCCTAATCCTCTCATTGAAAGGAGTGATTTATGTTGTATAAAAAGATCTATTCTTTATTCAATCTCTCCCCACCCACCAAAATCAGACAATTTTCACTAAGAACTTTACAGGTATTATGTTCCTTTGATAAATTTGTTCCTCATTCGTGTTTTTTTTTTTTTCTTCAGCCAAACGCAAGTTGGATCCCTTGCATGGTTGATGATCACATTATTGTTGCTCTTTCTTATCTCACGAAGAAGCTTAGTTTAATTGAACCCACTAAATTGCAAATGCTTACTTACAATGACAACTAAATACTGTGAAACTATTGTTGTAGGTTATTTGAACTTTCTTGCAACAATGGTGTTGATTAGACAAGATAAAATCCAACGATATCTGGATGCATGGTATAATGAATCACTGGAAGCGGCTTCGCGTTTAATTAGCCTAAACCCTAAACCCTAAAATATACTACCTATAAATAGACCAAAAGTGCAACGATTACATCTCCATCTAATTAGAATGTCGTCTTTGTTTTTAATCTTAATGAATCGAGGGAAGCTATTTTGAAAAGGGCTCAAAATAAGAAATCTACTCTAACTGTCTTTTTTTATTGTTGTGTTGTAGATGCTTATGCAAGGGAACTAACATATCAAGAGTTCCCTCAACATTATGTCTGGAACAATCAAGATTCTAAGTGGACAAAGAGGAAACATGGTTTTGCCATTGGTAGAATGTATTTTGCAAGTCCCAATTCAGACGAAAGATTTTATTTGCAGTTGCTGCTTACGATTATTAAAAGGGCCTTGCACTTTTAATGATCTTAAAATGTATGACAATTATTAATTTGATACATTTAAAGAAGTTTGTGTTGCACGTGGTCTGCTTGAGGATGATCAGGAATACGTAGAATGTTTAGAAGAGATTGCGGTTATGAAAACGTCGCAAGTTGAAATTTCCTCCCAATTACAAGAAAATAACACAAACATTCAACCTTAGGATTGCATAAGGAACGTATGAGGTCTAAGTCTCTACTGAGTACATTATGACACTATTTTCCATGAACTGTATGGTGGTTGGTAGTCAGACCATTGTCAAACTCTTAGTCACAAAAATTGGTTGTGAATGCAGCTGGAGTTGTTATATATTATCTCTTAGTAATGTTTGAATATTTGTCACATCTATGTTCCACTGTTTTAGTAACTAATTACTCAATATATTTCAATTAATCAATGGAAAGATACTATTGCTACAAAAAAATTCAATTATTCTACCTGTTAGCAGTGTTCCATGTTTTGCATTGTAATTCAAGCAATGGGTCCTGGGAGAGAAAATGACAACTGTAATCAATTTCAAAGTATTATGATTTGAGAAGAAATATTCAAAACATTTTCTTAAATGGTTACACACCATTCTCCACCTCTCCATATGTTCCTCTATATGTTAAGAACTCAGACCAAACAAAAAAAAAAATCACAACTACCATGGATGTTGCCTATAACTATTAAAAGAAAGAAAATGGCAAGAGAAAAATTCTCATATATTTTAATATTTGCCTACAATCAAAGGTGGGGTAAAATAAAGACAGATTTGAAGCAATTGAATGGCATTGGTAAAGTTCAATATATATACAATATATGCAACTACATATCCAAAAGCTAATTAGGGAAAAAAAGTACGGCGAAATATGCTATTGCTATTCCTGATGAAAGTAAAAGATATAACATAACTACTATAATAAACATAAAAGTTATTTAGTTGGATGCAACAAATAAAAAATATTAATTTATCAAAATTTAAAATAAATATTTAATAAAAATTATAGACAAAAAAAATTTAAATAAAATTTAAAATAATGATGATTAAAGTAATCGCGCCGTAAGCATGGGTTATAATTAGTCATATAAATTTTGATTCTTAGATAAAGGAATTGAGACGGTAAGTCATATCATAACTGAAGTCCTTCATATGAAGAGGCACCCGCACCAGCTCATTTTGTCCTTTGAACTCCTTCACAACCTTCTGTACTCCTTCTAAGGTGAGGTATATATCCAACAATAGACTTGGGCACCAATGCCAAGTAAGCGACACATTTAGCAAGGTTTACTTCACACACGAACACAGGTATGTCCAAAAAATGGCATGCCTGGTAGCAAGCTATAGCCACAGCTTGAGCCTTGAGGGAGTGCAGTATAATGTCAAACCTAACGAGCCTTTGAGCAACTCCTCTTTCCAACATTCTTACCATAGGTTATACTTTATTATAGTGCTCTTCTCCTGCTTGATCTCAATCAGAGGCAGAGTACAGTACTAACATTACAATCCAAAAGTTTGGGCCAAAAAAACGAAGTACGTAAACAAAACAAAAAAAAAAATGTTTTGGATTAAGAAGAAATTTGGGCCATGAGACCAAGATGTTAAAATTTCTGTTTTTGTGTGGACTCATAGCTAGTATTTGAAATGACTAGGGGTGCAAATTTCTGCAGATTTTCCGATTTTTTATCCGATTTTTTTCGAATTTGGAATGGATTATTGTAGTTCCGATTTCCGAATTTTCGATTTTCGATTTTTCCAAAAAAAAGATGAAATGAAATTGGAACTACTTCTGTGAATCCGATCTGATCCGATTTTTGATCTGATTTTTCCGATTGTTAATCCGATTTGATTTTCTGATAAATATTCCGAAATTTTCGATAATTTAAGAGATTTAATATTCTCATTTTTGAAAATATATGTACATATAGACATAAAAATAATACACCAAGTTTAAAATCACACGAGAACTCAATAACAAATTATAATTAGTCTCAAATCTTAATGTTATCAAATATCAATATATGGTTCAACAAAAAAAAAATATAATAGTAAATTATTGGTTAGTTTATACTTCCGATTGAAGGTCCATGCTTATTAGTCAGATTACTTATTTTCTTGTTCATACAATTATATTATTATATAAACTTTGTATTATAATTGTGTTTTATAAGGTGCTATACTCAAGAACTTTGATCCATCGTATTGGGGTGGTATGTTATTATGTTAGATAAAAACACCTCAGTGTGCAAATCAACTCAGTAGAAAGAGTGGATTTTCAAGTTTCTAAAAAACGAATCACGTCCACCATTTTCGATTTGGAATTCTAATCAATTTCGATATATTTTTAAGTTGGAATTCCGATTTTTTTATGTTGGAATTCCGATTGATCCGAATTTATTTTTTTTCGATATTCCGAATATTTCCGATATTCCGAAATTTGAATAAATTTTGTTGTTCCGAAAAAATATGGAATAGAATTGGAAGAAATTTTTTGATTCCGATTTTCAATTTATTTTTTCCGAACATACCATTTCCGATCCGTTCCGTCCAATTTCCACCCCGAGAAATGACTCCCTACTCTGCTAGTACTTGATGCTATGGAGAGTTGGAGACAAATTCATCTTAAATAATTCTATACCAACAAACGTTTCCTACCGAAAAAACATCCGGACTGACTTAGATGCTGATATGGTATATCCACGTTGCATTTATGGTTTGACTTTGACTATTTTTTAGTTTTCTCTCTCCTCTTTCAAAAAAAAAAAAACTTTTCTTTGTGTCCAACTTCTAAAGTATCAAAAGTTCGAAACTGACACAGTGACATTGATAATTTGATATCAAGTATTCAACTATCTCTTAATTAACCACTCTATATTTTGCGTCCCCAATTTGAAACAGATCACTAGTTTGAAAACCCAAATTTTTAGTCTTTCACAAATTGAAGAATGACTTCAATCCTTGGTTCCGAATCTTCAAACAATATTAGTTAAGTAAATAGCGAAATAACAAATAAGTTGGTTTTGTTCAGTGTGCGCAACACCACCATCGTGCATTAGTCAAGATCTCCAGTGTGTGCAACACCACCGTCGTGCAAAAATGGTACCTGGCTGCGACTTCTAGTGGAACATAGAATACAATGTTCAAGAAAAAAAATAACTGTTTTAGAGAATCTCCAATGTTTGTGCTATTTTAGCCATGCCACATAGGCAGAAAAAGTAAAAGTTTTATGATCCAGACCACATAGGTAGTCTAATGGTGGGTTTTAGTACTATATTTATGATCCAGACCACATTTGTAATGCGGTTTGGTTATCTATATACTATATAATAGTGGAGCCTAACAAGTGCCACATGGCGTAATCTCAACAATTTGAGAATAGAACTTAAGCCCAACTTTAAACTTAATTGAAGTCCAGTTGTAGTTAAAAAGGAAATCCACCTTCCATGTCAACAGAGATTTATAGAAACTTTAAAACCCTTTATAACTTGATTCTCTTTTTTTCGACTAAATTCTTCTTCTATTTAAAATCCTTAATTCATACATAATAGTGGAGCCTAACAAGTGCCACGTGGCGTGTTTATAGTAACTTGAAAATAAAGCTTAAGCCCAAATTGAAACCCAATTAAAGCCCAACTTAATGTTATATCAGCAGAGATCTATAGAAACCTGAAAAGCCCAATTTAGCAAAACCTTAATTACTGCTAAACCTTCTTCAGTTCTTCTTCCTCGCTTCTAAATCTTCTCTCTTTCCAGCCTTCTAAATCCCTTCACTAATCAGATTAAAAAATTGGATCCTGATATATTGCAGCTCTTCTAATCAGTAAGCAGTATGATCTGTTCCAGCCTATGACATGATTTCAGTTTAGCCTAGGAATTTGTTTGTATGATTTTTAAAGCTATTGGAGTGGAGACTATTATGTATAGAAGTAAAAGTGTGATAATCGGATTTACTCTGGTGTTTGTTTCTTATAAGGTATCGCACAACTTATTAATTAATCATTCACTTAGCGTAATGGTTTAACCTTAAGTTTAAAAAGAGGTTTTTTACCGTTTGATTGGGACAGAATTATTATTCTCCATCCAACACCATGCCCTCCATGTTCTCCAACCTGTTTCAACATTCATTTATAAAGGGCACACCTATTTACTTAGAATTGAATCCTAGATCAATTGTCTTCGTGCTTAAAATGCTTAGATTTTAGTTTATTGATTGCTATTATGCTTAGATCAATGCTAGAAAAATAGTGACACTGAAAGTAGAGCTACAACTAATTAAGATTACACAATCAAGAATTAAGATGAGCAGATTTCAGACTCTATAGGTGGGTTAAATTCCAGACAAAAGGAAAAGCCCCTACCCATAAAATAAGGCACATAAATATCACAGACTCTACAGCGACAATCTTGCCCACTTTAGAAGCTTGCACACCTACAGCAACACAATCATCCTTTCTCTGAAAGTCTATAGACGCTAGAATTACCAATCTTCAACCATCAAATACTCCCACCATATCACCAAGTCACCTAATATTTTACAGACTCTACAGCGACAGTCTTACCCACTTTAGAAGCTTGCACACCTGCAGCAACACAATCATCCTTCCTTTGACAGTCTACAGGGGCTATAATATATAAAGCTTATTTATGATATGTAGTGTACTATATTTGGTTTCACATCATTAGGTTTGTATTTTTCTTTTTTTTATCCGAATTCATTGTTTTCTATGAAATTGTCTATGGTTTTTATTTTGATTTTTTTGTTTTCTTCCATAGGAATAATTAACAATTGGGGTTCTCGGTCCAAATCCGATTAGTCATTCACATTGATTGCAAATTGTATGTTGTGCAGAGAATTGTCAATGAACTCAAATCTACACATAAAGTTGATTCTGGCTCTATTAATAAATCAATAACATAGGTGAGTCCTTTTTGAAACTTAATGTCTCTCTATTGAACGATATATATTTGTGTAAAAAAAGGGAAGAAAACTATGGTTATATATTGGTAATGCGTGCACCGTAGTTTCAAATTGGGGATTTATCATCTGACATGCATGCTGCAATGTAGCTTCATGGGTTGATAGGAAGTATAGTCATTATTGAAACTTGCACTTTCAAATTTTAATCAGAAAGCTTCAGGGAGAACAACTGATCTAGATTCGGATTCTACATGTATACTATATTACAGTCAAGTCCATACGGTTTCATTCCAAATTTGTTGAAAATCATAGTATTGATATTTTCCTTCTAAGATTCAAGAGCATTATAATTTACTGGTAGTTTTGTTGTTATATTCAAATGTTTATTTATCAGATTCATAAAATGTCCTTAGCATCAGATTCAGAATCATTTTCATCAAGAATAGTCAGAGTGTACGTAGTTTAGTGATGTAAGAAGAACATACAGTAACTTAATTATGTGCTTTTGGTCCCAGAAATATTTAGCTGACTGATGTTGCTAAGACAATTAGACAAATGGTGATGAGAATTCTTAACTCTTTCTGCTTCCTTGACATGGTAATGACAATACTTGCTTAGGACTAACAATGTTCTTTGCACCTATGGTAATCTGGTAATGTTTTCCTCTAGGCATTCTGAAATTTATCATGATTATTGTGTAATTAATTTTGATGAATTTTGTTTGTAAATGTTGCTGATCGATTTTGTTATTATATACTGTGTGTATATCTTTTAATTATTTTGTTGTGTGTTTGCTTATTAAATGGATTCAGCCTTTTTGTTGAATTGATTTCTTTAACATGACACTGCATGCTACTAAATACGCACTACACCATACTTGAACAATTGTCTATAAACACATAGCAGGTTCAATTTAATGGTTATCAATTGTAGTTTAAGGAAGAAAAAGCCGCAAAGCAGCAATAGAACTACACATACAGATGAGTTACTTACCATGGCAATGCTTTAGACTTAAGACATAAGAAAATATGGTTTGTTGGTATCACCTATATGCTAAACAAGTACTATCATTGCTTCTTGATTTTTTCTTTATACCTAGAATGTGAATTCCTCTCAGGGTATGCTTTTCATTTTACTAAACCCAAGGAAAATATTAAAAACACATAGACTTTTTTGTCAGAAGTGCTTATTAAAAGAAATGGGCTGGCAGCTTCCTAACAGGTGTGCTTTATGTAATCAACATGAGGAGAACACTGCCCATCTGTTCCTGGGGTGCTCAAAGTCCAAAGCATTGCATTATAAATAAGTGTTAGCACAAATCCCGGTGTGTAGCACGGGTTCAACAACTAGTTTTTACTAACATGCCACACTTTTAGTGCGGTATGGTGAATGGGCTTTGTGTTTGTTAATGGGCTTTTGATATGTTAATGGGCTTTGTGTGTATTAATGGGCTAATGTTAATGGGCTTTGTTTTTGTTAATAGACTCTTGATATTGTTATGGAAATCATACTGTCACCCCGACAGTTTACAAAGAGCTATCCCATTCTTTAAGCTCACCCCACCAAAATTAGTATCCTCTTAGGGCACCTATTCTACTATGAGCCACCCGACTAAAAAAACTCTCTCTCTCTCTCTTTTCCATTGACGAAGAACTAGCTACGATCAAATCAAGAAAGTGCCAAATATATTGGAAACCTTTAATTTTTATTTCAAATTCAAATTTATCAAAAATTCAAAAAAAAAAAAAATATATATATATATATAGATGAGGGAAGTGGGAAGACAATAATTTCAAGAAACTAATTAGGTTTTATTTGGTGTGGGCGGGTGGCTCTTAGCATAGTGTGTAGATAAGTTTTTATGTGTGTTTGTAATATGTGGGATAGCTCTTTATAAACTACCGGGATGGCAATATGATTTCTTTATTGTTAATGGGTTTTGTGTTTCTTAATGGACTTTGTGTTTGTTAATGAACTTTGTGTTTGTCGGGCCGTACATGTAATGCAGTATGGCGTGATTTATAATGAAACTGCACTTGTAATGCGGTCTGGTCATAAAACCGCACAAGTAATGTGGTCCGGTCTTTTTTTGTACCTTAACCAAGTTCTGCTAGCTTTCGGTTAAAAGTTTCGTTTTGTGTAAAAATAACACAACCACTGGGGTGAGCTTTTAGCATTTTTCTTAAAAAATGCTATTATAGCACTACGAGATGCCCTTTATTTCTTTAGACGAGTTACACTAATGCTTTGTACATCAACACATTTAAACACAAACTTAGTATGAATGGCCCACCAATAGGGTACCCATGGGCTATGGTTGAAGTAGTTCTACCATACTCCAAATGTGGCTAGAAGTAAAGGATCGCGAAGCAAGAAAGATAACGAAGATGAAATTGTTTTCTATCTTGTTAACTTGTGTTCTCACCGAAAAGTTTAGGTTGTGTTAGGTTGTGGCCCATTTTGTAGAGTGTGATTTTGTGGACATACACAAAAAGTGTGTCCACGGGACAGCAATGTTTTATTGGTCCACGTTGTAAAATAGTCCATGTAGACTTTTACGTAGTAGAAAATATAAATTAAAAAAAGAAAAAGCAAAAACATGAAAAAGAAAATAGGTTTTTCTTCAATCTTCTTCTTCCCTGTTTTTTATCCAAAAGGGTTTCTCTCTCCTCTTCTACCTCCATGGATATTAAAGGAAGAATTAGATTCTTGAATTTATACAGGTTTATTAATCAAGAAAAAACTATCCGCTACACATTTCTCAAGTCTCAATCAAAATCATAACTTGAAATTTTAAAAGAATTTCAAAAATTAAAACTTAAATGTTCCATCTGCACATGTTCAATCTTTTGGTGATCAAATTAACTTGGTGATAGGCTGATACTCTTTCACCCAAATCTAAAACTATCAAATAATAGTTTTTTCAATCAACCCATTGATGAATGGCAGATTTTCGATTATAATTAATGAAATGATATAAAAATCAAGAGCCTTGAAATTAGTTAGAGCTTCTTGTCAAATAGATTTAAATACTTGCAAAATACAAACCTGCAATTAAACACAGAAGGGAAAATGGGTCTAGAAGGGAACTTTTCTTTTCTGGTGCGGAAGGAAGAAAAAGTTAGTTCTCTAATATATTTTTTTTCTGTTTTTATTTTTATTTTTCTTAAATTATATTTTCTATTAATTAAAAGTCTATGTGGACTGTTTAGCGACGTGGACCAATGAAACAATGTTGTTCTGTGGACACTCTTTTTGTGTATGTCCACAAAATTGCATTACATTTTGTATGTGGCCATGAGGTGCCAATCAAAACATGACACGCGTTAGTTAAGTTACTAATTGAAGCCCACTAGGATTCACTGCACTTATACATAGGGAATATTTTAGTAAATAAACAAAACTTTAATAACACATTGTGTGTTGTTATTGGAGTCCTCATGACCACATACAAAATGGGGCCAAAGCCTAAATTTTCAGACTTGTCGTCTTTGTATAGACTTATTGCATCACTATTCACTCACAGCTGTTTACAACAGATTATATAACTGCTAATAACTCACTCATTATTGTTCTTTCTTCTGCTGATGAGGAGTTGTAAATGTGGAATTTCTCTGTAGGACATGATCAGAGTTGTTCAGACTTGTAAATGTGGAACTTTCTGTAGGACGTACATGAGAGTTACGTTGTTAAAAATTACACATCTGAAGTCTGAACTAAGAAACTAGAGCCGAAAATTACTTTCAATATTACTAAAAACAATAGCCGCCCTCTGCCATACTAAATTTGTAAAAAAAAATTCTTTTTACTATGTGGCGCACTTTTGGAGGATATTTTCTTCCAAACTGCCCTTCCTAAAATAAAAGGTTTATTGACTTTTTTTCTTTCTTCCTCTTTCTCTCTCCCTTGTTTCATCAAAATGTAAACTAAAGAAAGATTAAAAATACAAATGGAGGAAGATCAAAAGATATGGGTTACCAACCTATTAAAGATTGTTTTGTACTTTTTATAATTAACAACTATCAATTTCTTTTATGAATATGGTTTGAGAAAAAAAATTTATTACATCAATCAGTCAATCACCTCCTCACCATCATCAATCACCTCCTCCTTTGCCGGATTTGGTTTTTATTTCTCTACACCATTACTTTTAGATTCTCTATGGATTTTGATTTTAAGACCAACCCAACACTAGAAGAAATCTTTGGGTGATGATACTAGAGGTCTGGGGTTCAAATCCCGCCAGCATTACCGAGTTACTGATCTCATTAAAAACAGGCTTACCACAACATTTTTGCGAATGAGCCTGTGGCTCAGTGGTAGCACCCCTCTCACAAAGTGGAGAGGTCGTGGGTTCGAAACACGTCAACAGCGGATTGTTGATATAAGTTTCCACACGTAATTTAAAAAAATGGTAGGGGTCCCCTCAACCTCGCTTGCCAACCAAAAAAAAAAAAACACTAGAAGAAACCTTTTTTTTTTTAATCAATATACCATTACAAGAATTTTGACTATACCTATCATCAATTTTCTGATTTTCAAGTTAACGTACACCACCAAATACAAAATCACTTATGCAAGACATCACAAAGAAAAAAAAAAAGACTTTTTCCATTGTTATATATTCAGATCTAGTCTCACTGCAAATTAAATAGGTTATCACCATTCCAATTATCAATGGGTTATCATCATTTTTCCATTGTCAATGGGTATTGACGTATTGTCGTACTGAAGATGAGAGGAGAAAACTAGTTTTACTAAATTCAAAAAAAAAATTTCAATAATTGCGGAACAAATTAAGAAAAAAATTTAGCTTGAATTATGTATTTGATTGCGTTGAGTTTAAACAAATTAATGACACATACGGTAAAACACAAAAGAAAAAGAAGAAAGACACATTTAGTATTTTGTTTTTAGGATAAGGGTAGTGTGGGAAATATTCCTAAGTAGATAACTCATCGACAAACTTTGTAATGGGCCACGTAGTAATAAGAAATTAATTTGTGCAGACGTCTTTTTTTGGTAATTCAAGAGTTAGACCGCACTGAAAAGCAATTTTTGGTAATGACATAGTAATCTAAGATGTAATTCAATGATCACTGTAAGTCCAGCCAATCGAAAAGCAGTAAACTCAGCTACCAAGGCATTACCATGAGGAATACAGTACAGTAATCTCTGTGAAAGCTGTGAAAGCTCCCGTGCTATTTCTGGGCCATTGTCGATTTGTCTCCGTCTGGATTCAATTGACTTGAGCAATCATATCAGTGTTAATTTTGATCCAACCAACAGGTAATGGGGGGTCCAATGAATTTGAATTTATCGACCGCTCCTTGAAGCATGGTGTAGTGGCATATTGGTGCCAGTAGGCAGTATATATCTACAATAGGAGTGCCGACATGGCTGATCACCATCATTCTTTTACTAGCTAGCAATATAGGAAAAGGGTGCAACTGCTTATAATTACTGCAGAGATAATTCTTGAACAGAGTGAAGAGATTGATTCTTATAAAACTGCAGATTGCATTGTTTTTTTTTTGTTTTTTTTTTGATAGTTACAATTATTTCTCCTAAATCCCTTTCAACCCAAGGTGGGACTATCTCCCAATACCTTAGGCCCAACCTCCCACGCCTGATTGCATAAATGTTGTGAGAGATGTATGCTGGCCTTGTGCAATGAACAACCCCCATTGTACCTCAATAACATGATAAATTATGTAATCTCACATCAGGATATATTATCACTTTCAACCTACTGTACATCAAATAATCAATGCATAATTACTTGTCGACAAGAGCATCACTATCACATAGGCCATTAAGAATCCTTGCCCAACAAAATCATGTGTTCAATTGCCCTGCTTGTCCCGTAGGATTTTATTCTTTCATCCCCAAATTAAACTCGTTCGGATGGTTACAACTACCCCTTTTTGTTGTTTTAAAGTGATGTATAATTTTTTTTTTCTTTGTGGAGATGTATGATTATATAGGATCAATAGAGAATGACCAACTACAAACAAGATGTACACTTGCTGTCGCTCTTTGTTTGATTGATGGAGATGAAAGTTACTGAAGAAAGTTAATAAATGACTTACGAAACATAAGTGCAAGTGTAGGTAGAAGGTGGTTACTGGTTAGAAGTTCTGTGATGAAAGAATTCAATTAACCTCCAATTTTATTTTATTTGGAACAACAAAAAGCCCTACATACTGTACAAGAGAGAGCAAGAGAAGGTTTCAATGGCTTTCAGTTATAGTCAGGTAGACAAAACACGAACACAAGATGAAGAAACCTTAATCCCTATGAGCCCACATTCACAATGTCTCAATACTTCTATCATATCCTTAAACATTTTGTTCATAGTGGAGCTCCAAAACGTATTAGATGAGATTCATATAGCAAATTTTATAAGGAATATGTTTATACCTTCAAATGCACGTTTTTCTTCTGTTGTAGATGTCAATGAGAAAGGTGTACCTTGCTGGAAGAAGGTTGATGTTAAAGTCGAAGATCATATTATTGTCCCAACATTTGAAGAAGGTTTATCGAAAATGGATAATGATGAGAACTTAAGAGAATACCTATCGAAGATAGCAGGTGAACGGCTTTCATCCAATCGACCATTGTGGGAAATTCATGTAGTGAAGTATCCAACCTTCAATAGTGGGTCTGTTGTGTATAAAATTAGCCATGCAATTGGAGATGGATACTCACTCATTAGTACTGTGTATGCTATATTTAGAAAGGCTGATGACCCTTCTCTTCGACTTACATTGCCTAATATTTCACTGAGACCAAATGCATTAAGGAATAGAAGTTTGTTGAGTTTTTTCTCGAAGTGCAAGAATACTATATCTAATGCCACACTGAGTTTGTTGAAGGGTTCAGTGTTAGAAGATAGTAAAAGTGCAATTCGATCAGGAAAACTTGGTGTGGAATTCGATCCAATTGCTATCTCATCCATGTCTATACCTATGGAATCACTAAAACAGATCAAATCAAAGGTTGGAGGGGTAAGTTTTCCTAGTAACTTAATTACAATTCATTCATTTATTTCGTAAAAAAAAAACAACAACAAACAAACAAACACTCTAATTCTGATCTTTGTCAAGCAGACTCTCAATGATGTAGTCACTGGTGTAATATACTATATGATTCACTTGTATATGTTGAGGACAGGGGACATTTCAAGTCAGAAAAGTATGAATTTACTAGTAATGTTCAACATGAGAATGATAAAAGGGTATAAGAGCATTGAAGAGATGATGAATGCAAATATATGGGGCAACCATGTGTCTTCTTTAGTTGTACCAGTTCCCTGTATTAGTGGTGAACTACAAGTTGATCCTCTGCACTTTGTCACCAAAGCAAAGGACATCATGGAAAGAAAGAAGAATTCATTTCACACTTATCTGACAAATCCATTAATTAAAGTGTTGACGAGAATTAGAGGACCAAAGGTAAGATATCAGCTATGTCTTTTATACTTGCAATCAAATGGTTTCATGCACTCACAAGTCACAAGCAACTTTGGTGTGCAGGGTGTTGCTGAGTTTTTGCATAAAAATTTTAGGAATACAACCGCCTCGGTCACAAGTTTAATTGGTCCAAATGAGAAAATGGGCATGGCAGGTCATCCAGTTGACTCTTGTTACTTCATCGTGGCAGGCGTGCCCCAGGTAGAACTAAAATTTCACCATGAAATGTCAAGTTTTTTGGATGATAAGTAGAAAGCCAGAAACTGTGTTTCAGAATGAATATTCGAGCTATTTGACAATCAAGTGCAAATTATTTGTTGTATTTTAAAGCGTACGTAAATGATATGCAGAAGCTGTCTTTCTAAGATCATCTTCATTGTTTTTTTGGATGCAGAGTCTTACCTTCACTGTAGCGTCATGGATGGGACAATTAAGGCTAACAACAACAGTGGAAAAGAATTTCATTGATTCCCAACTTTTCAACGCATGCATGAAGGAAGCTTATGAAAACATATTTCAGGCAGCTTGTACTCGTGAGTGAAGTTCTTGAAAAGGGACCTCACGTCCTTACATATTCAGGCAGCTTATGATAACATATTTCAGGAACCTCACGTATTCAATGTGCAAGTAATTCTAAATTTCTTATCACAACAGTTCGGGGTTTTTATGATTTTATCTCAAGACAGTGTGAGAATCCTATTGCCCCACTGGCCCACTATAACTCTTATCAATGTAATAAAGAAAAATGAAACGTTGGCATGAATTCATTCACAAGGTCTGGGTGGTATGTCTCAGATTTTCCTGTGTTGATCGGAATCCTGGTTGTTGATCGTGTTGATCTATTCTGACAAATCACTTAGATATAAGCAATACACAGATACTATTATATGATACACAGTATATTATATATATTTTTTTTGTAGGCAAAAAATATTGTGGTAAGCCTGTTTTAATGAGATCAGTAACTCGTAATGCTAGCGGGATTTGAACCCCAAACCTCTGGTATCATCACCCAAAGGTTTTACCAGTTGAGCCCAGGCTCCTTAAAAAATGTTGTGGTAAGCCTGTTTTCAATGAGATCAGTAACTCGGTAATACTGGCGGGATTCGAACCCCAGACCTCAGGTATCATCACCCAAAGGTTTACCAATTTAGCCCAACTGGCACCTGCAACACAGTATATTATATGGTTGTTGAGATTTTTTTTTTTTTTTTCCTTGCATAAGAATTATATTTTGTTATTATATTTGTATTTAATTATTTTGTTTGGTGATTTTTAGACTTACCCAATTCTGAACCTGATAATTAAGGAAAATATATTCAACATTCAACCATAAATATTTTCAGTAATATTCCACATGAGGTAGGCAATGTACAGTGAACATCTCACTACTTAATCCAGGTATGTAAGCCTCTTGCCAAGAAAACTCTCTTCGAAAAAGGTTTAGATAGATTGTCCTTTGTCATGGACAATAAACCCTTTAAATCAACATCAATACCCTTTCTCGAAAAAGGTTTATAAGGTAAAATATAACATTGTTTTTTCCTTTTTTTTTAATTTGTTGATTGGCAAACGAGGTTAAGGGGACCCCTACCTACCCTCATTTAATTAGGTGAGGAAACTATTTATCCAACAATCAACTTGTGTTTCAAACCCACAACCTCTCCACTTTGTGAGAGGGATGCAATTGTTGAGCCACTGGCTCACGTGCCAATTTAAAAGCTATAGTTTCATAACCAAGTGATGATTCGCGAAAGTTTGGACATACACAAGCAAAAAACCTAAACAGAATAATATCAGCAAAACATATGAACATAAATACATAAAGGCCAACATCACCACATTGAAAGTTTGAAGCACCTAGAATCACTATATAAAACGTCAAACATCATATAGAGTAATTGTGGTCCTGTGCAGCACTTTTTACAGAATAGCTTTTCTGGTATATTCCTTTAATCCTTTCTATATTTTCCAACGTATACCTTCTCTGGTGTGTGACGCTCAGTCCTTTAGGATTTATATAGAAAAAATTGGTGTAAACGCCCACGCTTTTGTAGCCATTTTACACTTAACCCCCCTAACTTTTTTTATTTGAAATAACCCCCTGAACCGTCGGTTCAAACCTGCAGAGTGTTGTAATGGCAAAACTACTCTTAAGGTCTTGTGGGGTTTACATAGACTAAAAATCAAAAGTGGGGGGTTAAGTTTGGAAACAAAAATTTTCTCAGATTTGTTTATAAATTCCAAAAATTTGTTTCAACAGCCTAATTCTTTGTTTTTAGAATTAGGCTGCAAGGCCTTCTTCCAACTTTTTTTGGCCAAAAGGACAAACTTAGAATTGTGGCTATTAGAAAGGACAAATGCACGTTAATAATTTGTCAAAACGAAAAACCCGGATTTTGACTTTGTCAAAAGGGCAAATGTTTATGATCAGACTTGTAATCATATAGTCACACTTTTTTAAAATTCTATTTTTACCCTATATACATGTGATTGTCATTATGATTATACGTGTGATTATACACACTTGTGCCTTTGATTTATGTGATCACAACTGTAATCATACTCATGATCATAAGATGTTTTTATGTGATTAGGACTATGATCATAACAAATAAATGCGATTACAAGTCTGATCATCACAAATAAATGTGATTATAAGTGTGATCATACATACTCGTGTTGTGATTTATGTGTGATCATAACGAATAAATGTGATTATAGGTCTGATCATACCAAATAAATGTGATTGTAGGATCTGATCATATGGTTGCATAAGATCGCATTCCAACAAGGGTTCATTTGGGTAGGGTATAGTTTTACTGCATTTGGTGTTATGTAGTATATGATTAGACTACATGATAATAGGGTTGCATAAGATCCCATTGAAACTAGGGTTTATTAGGGTAGGGTATAGTTTTATTACATTTAGTGTTGTAGTATATGATTAGACCATGATGATATGATTATAGGCCCGATCATAAGGTTGCTTAAGATTGCATTCCAATTACAGTTCATTGGGGTAGGGTATTTCTGTCCAAGGGAGTGAATTGTTATGATCAAATTTGTGATCATAAAAACATTGTCCTTTTGACTAAGTGGAATTTTTTAATGTCCTTTGGCCTAACCGAATTGGAATTGTGTCCTTGGGCCCAACTCACTCATCAAAGAATTATTCTGTAAGGCCTTATTCTAACTTTGTTAAGCCAAAAGAACACGGGTAGAAATCCATTACTTAAAAGGACAATCGGGCAGATCTTATGAGAAGGACAATAAGATTTTTTGGCATAAGGACAATCAACCCGGTCTATTTGTTTTATTTTTTCTAAAATCCCATTTATACCATTTTTCTTCTTCTTCGATGAATTTATGGTTAATTTATTTACTCTCTCTCTCTCTCTCTCTCTCTCTCTCTCTCTCTCTCTCTCTCTCTCTCTCTCTCTCTCTCTCTCTCTCTATCTATCTATCTATCTATCTATCTATCTATCTATCTATCTATCTATCTATCTATCTATCTATTACTGAATTCCTTGTGATGTTACATCTAGTAATGAAGATGAGAATAATGAAGATGATCAAAGTTGAGTTTGATAGTGAATATGTAGATGAGTTCGATAATGAAGATCGACGACGCCGAAAATGACCCCAAATATTCAGATAAGTAGGTTCAGAGAGAGATGGGTGACTCAATTTATTGTTACAAGCTAAAGAAATTTGGGGGGGGGGGGGGGGTATTTATTTGATTTGCTACGTTCTATTAAAGATAAAAAAAAATTATTGAATCTTAATTGATGATTGGGAATTTGTCAAGTTTTGACTTTTCTTTTATTCTCTCTTTGTTTTAATGGATTAATTGATTATATAGTTAAAAAATCAAACAACCCCTTAATCCATTTGAGGTTTGTTTTGTGAAATCGTTTTTTATATTGATTATCATCAGATTATATAAAAGAAGAACTTACATTTGTAATCATTCACTTAACATTGTTTTAGATACTGATTGTAACATGACTATGATCAGAATTGTGATCATAATAAATAAATTTGAATATAACCATGATCATACACACTTGTGTCTGTGATTTATGTGATCACAACTATGATCATACTCATGACGATAAAATGTTTATGTGATTATGATTGTGATCATAATAAATAAATGTGATTACAAGCTCGGTCATAAGAAATGAATGTGATTACACACTTATGCATTTAGGGTTTAGGGTCATTAGGGGTAGGGTATAATTACATTGCATTAGGGTCTTGTAAGATCACATTCTGTATAATTAGGGTTCATTGGGGGTAAGTGTGATTATACATATGATCATATAAATGTGAATATAAGAGGACTGTGATCAGGAGTATAATGTGATTATAAGCATGATCATACACACTTGTACATGTGAATTATGTGATTGGGATTGTGATCATAACAAATGAATGTGATTACAGGCTTAATCATACACTTTTGTACGTACTTGTGATTTATGTGACTATGAGTGTGATCATAACAAATGAATGTGATTATACCCTGATCATACACACTTGAACATGTGATTTATGTGATCAAGAGTGTGATCATAACAAATGAATATGATTATACCCTGATCGTACACACTTACATGTGATTTATGTGATCAAGAGTGTGATCATAACAAATGAATGTGATTATAACCTGATCATATACACTTGTACATGTGATTTATGTGATTAAGAGAGTATGATCATAACAAATGAATGTGATTACAAGTCTGATCATACACTTTTATACTTGTGATTTATGTGATCAGAAGTGTGATCATAACAAATGAATGTGATTACAAGCCTGATCATACACTTTTATACTTGTGATTTATGTGATCAGAAGTGTGATCATAACAAATGAATGTGATTATACATCCTGATCATACACACTTGTACTTGTGATTTATGTGATCAAGAGTGTGATCCTAACAAAAAAATATGATTATACGTCTGATCATACACTTTTGTACCTGTAATTTATACGATCAGGAGTATGGTCATAGCAAATTAATGTGATTATAAGCTTGATCATACTGTACACACTTATACTTGTAATTTATGTAATTAGAAGTGTGGTCATAATAAATTAATATGATTATAAGTCTGATCATACGTGTATACATATGATGATACACACTTTAGGGTTTAGGGTGGTAGTTGACATGTTGCATTTAGGGTTCATTAGGGTAGGATATAGTTATGCAATGTATGATCCTAGTTGTTGTAATTTTTAATGTTATGTGAACTTTTTTTTTTTTTTTTGTAACCAATGTTATGTGAACTTGTTATGATCATAGTAGAAAATATGTGTGATTTTATTTATAATCATATGTGTCACCATACAAATTGGAGCGTACAAGTTAAAGTGTGGGGTTATTTTTGTCAAAAAACAAATACCGGTTTGGGCTAGAAAGAATGTCCTGCATACTAATGCAACTCTACCCATATCTTTTTGGCTCAACCAAATAGAAACTGTGTCCTTGGCCCAACTCGATCACCCTTTTTTTTATTGGGTGGGTTTGGGATTTTATATTAAAACTCGGGACGGGTTTTGGGTGAGATTGGGATTAAAAAGGCTAAGGCTAGAAGCACACGCCACTTTTCTAGAGGCACACACCTCGTGAAAAAATTAAGAGCACCCTTCTTAACCGGTTAAACCTGTTTCACTTAAATATATCTAGGCAAAGGGCACACCCCCTATTTTTCATTTTTTTTTCTTCCGTCCCGTCCACTTTCTTTCATACCTTGGTTTCTTCTTGCTCTTCCCTATTAGAAATCTCTTATTCTCTATCTTCCCTTTTTATTGGGTTTCTCTCCAAGTGAATTGATTCAACTATTTTGAGTTAGGTATCTCTCTCAATTTCAAATAACAGGTATTTCTCTTTATATATATATCTATCTCTCTCTCTCTCTTTATGGTAAAGATCTATCTATCTTTTTTTTGTTGTTGTTGTGTAAATACAACAACAGTAATTCGTGATTTTTGGTTTTAATTGTAATTGAGATTGTTGGGGTATGAACTTAATTGCAACATCAACAGTGACCCTCCTATTAATTAAGATATATATGGGATAGGTGGGTTTAGTTTTTGGAAATATTATTCTTTGCTTTCGATAAAGAAAAATTGAGAAAAAGAGCAGCAGCAATCAGTTGTTTTGGATATATAATAAAACTTAAGTTCAATATTTTATCTATGAAGTTGAGTGAAATAATAAAAACAATAGTCCCCATTAATTTTCTCATATGAATTTGTATGATTGTAATATTGCCTCGAAATCATCCAATTCCCCAAAATAGTGATGTTAGTAAGAGTGTTGTTGATGAGCGAGAGGATAATACTGTGGATAAAAATGCTAATGATAACAATGAACAAAATAATGATTTAATGGTTGAGCAAGTTCAACGGGATGAAGAACACGATGATGGGGAAGGGGAACAAAAAAGAGAAGAGAAAGAAAAAGACGAAGAGAAAGGAGAGGAAAAGAGCCATTAGAAAAAAATAGAGAGGAAAATATGGAAGGTGATTATGATGTTAGAGGTGAAAATATGGAAGGTGACAATGATGGTAGAGAGAAAAATATGGAAGAGGAGAACGAAAGTGGCAATGAAGAAAATATGGAAGAGGAGAACGAAAGTGGCGGTGAAAAAAATATGGATGAGGAGAGCGAAGGTCATGGAAATGGTTCTAGGCCCTCATTAAGCACCTATAAAACACAATTGGCCCAACTAAGGCCCGGTTTGTAAAATTGGCCCTCATTAAGCATTTGTAAAATAAGAAAAGACCCATTTAACGTTGATATTGTAAAAACGGCCCTTTCACTACCGATAATACCCTTCTGGTTTATGCAAACAAATGTTTGCATTTTATGGTATGTCATTGTTTCGAGTATGCAAACAAGTTTTTGCATTTAATCTTTATGTGTTGTCACTGATGCAAACAAGTCTTTACATTTTCTAGTTTATCTTGTCGTCGTTTCGAGTATGCAAACAATTCTTTGCATTTACATTTTATGGTTTATGTTGTTGTTTGCAAGTATGCAAACAAGTCTTTGCATTTTATATTTGTATTGTGACTGATATAAATAAGTATGTTTATATGTTTATGATATGCAAACAAGTCTTTGCATCAGTCGAAGGGTAAACTAGTCCATAAGACACGGAAATCAGTGGTTGGGCCTATTTTACCATTAGTTCCCTAACTGGTCCAATCTTATATTTCCACACCTTAATTGGGTCCATTTTTTTTTTCCCTGGAGCGAAGGTGGCGGTGAAGAAAATATGGAAGATGATAATAGTTTTCCTTTTCTTGGTGGTCCCATGGTGAATGATGTTTTGGTTGATTATAAAGAACATTTTGCGCATAGGGTGTGGCAAGGAGAGGTATACATGATAATATTGATTTAATTATTTTGTACAGAGGTCAATATTTGTAAAATTTTATTTTAGTAGTACCAGACATCACTAACCTATTAATTCTATATTTTGACCTTTATTCAGGAACGCGGTGTGCAGAGGTTTGTTTGCCACCTTACTCAGTTGAAAAAATGGCCCTTAGAGAAAGAGGATCCAAAGTTTGTAAACAAACTAAAGGAGACTGGATTGTATTGGGTAGCTGCTTTCCTTTATAAACACATGAATCCGACGTTGGTGTGTGCATTTGTCGAGCGTTGGTATCCAGAAACAAACACTTTCCACCTTCCTTTTAGAGAGATGACAATCGCACTTGATGACGTGGAACAACTACTTGGAATTCCTATTGTTGGTACCCCAATAGTTAGTGAGCAAAACAAACTTGATTTGAATAGGTAATGTACTTGACAAGATCTACTGTGTTATTAAGTACACTTTATTTACCATTATTTGATATATATATATATATATATATATTTATCTTAGCAGGGCTATATATAAAATTGCTCAAGAGAGGGCTTGGCGTCAACGATAAGGAAGCTGAATTAGAATTGAGTAAGCACAGTCAAACACATGTAAGCACTACCTGGTTGTGTAGCATCTTTCATAAAAAAGTGAAAACCCTGACAAGTCGCAGACACGTTGAACATGCAGTTAGAGCGTACTTAATGTTTCTCTTTGCATGTGTCATGTTCCCTGATAAAACTGGTACTGATGTAAATGTTTGTTACATTATACCTCTTATGACGTTTTCTAAGATCAAAGATTTTGCTTGGGGTGCGGCTGTTTTGGCCCATATTTATAGATCTCTTGGAAAAGCTTCGCGAGCAGAGTGTAAACAATTTTCTGGATTTATAACTTTAATTCAAGTAATACTTTTTAGTTGGTAATGTTTAGGCATGGATTTATGACCATTTCCCTAACTTTAGTGTTATTCCTAATCTGGATTATGTGGATACAATACCACGCATGATGAGGTGGTCTCCTTTTCCAGTCAGCTATTCTGACAATATGCAAGCTTTGAGGTGGCATAGAGAGACGATTGATCGTATGACAGCTATTGAGGTAAGTTTTTACAATGTTATTTGTAGTTTTTTTTTTTTTTTTTTTTTGTTTACCAAATATTTTTCTAAACTTGATCAGGTTCATTGGGATCCTTATTTTGAATTACGTGAAAGTACTCGTTGTTAGCATGAGATTTCTTTCTACCATGGTGTCATATATTTTTTTGATGTTACTGAGGCTTATCATGCCAATAAAGTTTTGCGTCAGTTAGGTCACTTACAAGGAATCCCACCTTCAATTATCATCCCATTTAAAAGTAGGAGAACTTCATCTACAATCAAGTATCATGTCATGCATGGTAGACAAGATGTCTATTTCTCACAATGGGAATCGCACAAACTAGATTCACAAGTGCGTGGAGATCGTTCTACTGTTGCTTGGGAGGTGTCTGCAGATTACTTGGAATGGTATTACAAAATTAGTCATCCTGTCATGACTTCCAAGGATAATGTATCTCTTCTTCATCGTGATCCTCCTATTAATTTGGTAAATAAAATATTTATTCTAGTTGTTTTCAATATATTGTTTGTTTTAAATATATTTTGTGAATTTGAAGCAATGTTATTAATATTAAATCTTATTGTTGGTGTGTTATTTATTGCAGCTTGCAATAATCGATGAGATTGCTCGTCACTTGAAGAATGGATTAGACTCAAGAATAGAGCAACTACCTGAAGATGTGTTGCACAATTTTGAGTTGGCATACAACATTTCCACTAATAAGTCAATCCTTCTGTGGGAGGAAGAAGAAGGAGATGAACAAAACTGAGCAATATTTTTTTATTAGTTTAAATTCGTAAAATTTGATATATTTTTTTTAAAATTATTTTTTAAAAATTTGCTTGTGGATGGTTCAAAAGTTTGATATAGTTTAAATTTGTAAAGTTTAATATTTTTTTGAATGGTATTCATTCAACTATTTTAACCAGTTTTATGTGACCATATCTGTTCTGATAAGAATGTATTATGCCTAATTCCTTATTAGTTTTCAGATATTGATTGATTCAAGCCTATAAAACTCGGTAGTTTGTCCCTCTTATCTATCCTACACCAAATATTACACCAGAATCACAAGTAGTATTGAGAGATAATAGCTGCAGCATGAAACTTTTTAAAGTTGATCTATTTCTTAGGGTTTTCGTGTTCGCTTCCTCTCTTGCTGATTATAGTAGCTTTTAGTGCTCGGTAATAATTTGATGATTATAGTGGATAGTGGTTGGCAGTCCATTGCTGGGATAATTAAATTTAGCCAGTACTACATTGCTACGTTTTTAAAAAAAAAATTCATGTCAAACGTACTTGGCAATAACTTGCTGATTATATTGAATAGTGGTTGACAGTCCCTTGCTGGGATAATTAAATTTGGCCAGCACTACATTGCTACGCTTTCAAAAAAAATAAAAATTCATGTCAAACGTACTTGGCAATAACTTGCTGATTATAGTGAATAATGGTTGGCAGTCCATTGTTGGGATAATTAAATTTGGCCAGCACTACATTGCTACGCTTTCAAAAAATAAAAATTCATGTCAAACGTACTTGGCAATAACTTGCTGATTATAGTGAATAATGGTTGGCAGTCCATTGTTGGGATAATTAAATTTGGCTAGCACTACATTGCTACGCTTTCAAAAAAAAAAAAAAAAAAAAACATGTCAAACGTACTTGGCAATAACTTACTGATTATAGTGAATAGTGGTCAACGGTCTACTGCTGGAAAGATTTAAGTTAGGCAGCACTATAATGCTACGCTATCAAAAAGAAAATTGTGTAATTTTATGTATAAAGTAGTCTAGGTCTGAGAAAATTAAATTTGGGCAACAAAAAAACCGCAAGCAAATAAAAACATTGTTCCTATTCAGCACGATAATCAAAATTCGAATTTGCTTCAAAACAATTTACAACTATGGAACATCTACTGGGACATTTTGGAAAATATGCCTGTCAACACTACTTAAACCGCCAATATTGAGCGCGTCAAAAGCTGTGATGCGGGGTTGCAGAACTGTTTTCCAACTATCAGCCAAATGACTAAGATTAAACTGTGGCCATAAATATGGCGCTGGTATTGGGCAACCTTCTTGTAGCTCATAATTGATGTAGTGATTGTGATGCACATGGCCGGTACAACACACTTGCCGACATTTTTCCAAATCCACATTGCTTCTCAGTGGTAGAAATGTGTAGTAACCTAATTTGGACAAGTGCACAAGAACACAATTAAACCTACATGCAAATAGATAACCTGTGTTTGGCATGCTCATCCACTTATCAGGAGGTGCCCAACCTTGATCATGCTGTAACCGTTCTCTCATATACGTAACTATATTCCTGCCAAATATTTTATAGTACTCACTATCATGCTCATTCAACTCGTTGAGCAACTCATTTCTCATCCAGGGCCATTCAGATTCACTTTTACCCAGGGACAAACATAAAGCTCTGAACCCACAGTTTCCATCTCCAAGGGGATTTCTGTAACCCAAAACAAATTGAAACATACATCAGGTATCCATTGTTTGTAATCATCATCAAGAGGCATGAACGAGTGATTACTGAAGTCAAGTTTCCTTTTAACACCCCTCTGAGATTTTTTAGATTTCTTTGGCAGTGAGGAATTATTTTGACCTTCAGAACGAGTATTTTTTTTCTTTGAGGGGTCCAAGGGTGTTCTAGGGCTCAAAAATTCCTTTTCAAATTCTTCGTGAGCTGCTCGAGAATGTTCAAAGGCTGAAGGATCTCTCTTAGATGAGTCAGGGTGATCCCCATCTTTAGTCTTCACACTACCTATTGGGCGACCTCTAGGTTTAGAAACTCCTGTTGGAGGCTCCAACCATGTAGCAGCTTCCTCAACTATTTCCAAGAGCCTCCTATTCATGAACCTTTTATAATCCTCCGAAACCAACTCAAATCGTTCAATATATAGTGAAATAGTCGGTCCACAAACAGTACTCTTTGTAAGCTCTTCAGCCGGCAAGGAAGATAGTCGTCTCCAAAATGTGTCCACTGCAATCAAAGGTATGGTGCGGTTTTCTGACTAATATTGTAAAAGCTCGTGGGCACAAGGCAAACCATATGCACTTCGCATCTCATGGAAGCACTTACTTTGATCAATTGCAACCTTTTCCATATTTTTCATCTCTAAACATATCAAATCTAGGGCCTTCTTAGACACTTGGCTCCTGAGATTATTAAAAAACGTACTTTTATGATTGTGTGCAGTGTAGATCAAACTACGCTCAAAAGACGCTCTGATTTCTCTGAGTTGGATGTCGGTTGGTTGCCGGATGTATCAAAGACCACATACCCAACAAATCATGTTGGCATGTATGCCCCAAGTCCTTCTTCAACTGAAAATGGGCACCTTCTACTCTATTTGTAGTGGTGCATCCGAAATGCAAATGACGATTGGTCAATGCAGCCACAAACATCTCTTTGTGAATCAACCATGTTTTCCGAAGATAACACACAAGACCAATCTCTTCCTGAACATCTTCTCTATTCGACTAAATCTTTTATCAAAGATTTCTGGTGTTGGTGACTTTACTGCATAATGCCAGAACAATTTCAAATTTTTTATGTCTTTATCCGTAGGTAGCACATCTGTTCCTTTCCTTAGCAGATTGGTAGCAACATGAAACCAACATAAATGTTTATCTGCATTGGGAAAAACTGATTGTGTTGCATTCATAAGAGCATAGTCTCTGTCAGTCACTATTATTGAAGGAGTTAAATCACCTAATAAAAGTTGAAACCTTTTTAACACCCAAGTGAAGTCAGCTTCTTTCTCCGAACACATCAAAACTTGACAGGCGGTGAATGTCTTATAAGTCGAAGTGACACCAACAATTTGAAGAAATGGCCAACGATACTTATTGGTTTTGTATGTCGCATCCATCATGAATACTTTAGGGAAACATTTACACAAATCGACTGAACCCGGATGTGCCCAAAATAACTCAGCAATTTCCTCAGGATTTTTAGCAATTTCTTCCAAGTTTTTAGTAGTTTCCTCAGAGATTTCAACATTTTCCTTAGACTTATTTGAATTTTCATGAGATTCATAGGGATCACTGTGTCTGCACAATCAATCAAATATCCCTCCTTAGCCAACTTATGTAATAAGTTTTGCATTTGAGTCAAGTCCCCCTTGTCGTTTGCCCTAACCTGCTGTCTTGCATTGTAAACTTGTTTAAGACTAGAAGTATTCAAAGGAAAACTTTCGCTGATAGACGCCATGACTTGTTTTGCCTTCACCCCGCTCTTTGTCAACTTTATAAGATGATCCATTTCTTCCTTTTTAAACCTTCCTGCGTAGGGATGGCCTTCTAAAGTTGAAGCCAATGGATGGTTGTGAGAACCACATACCACCTCTAACCTCCAGGAATCATGGCTTCCCAATACAAATTTTCCTTTTAATTCAAATGGACATTGTATTTTCTTAGTTCCAGACTGTCGATGAAATAGTTGTTGGTTGTCCGATTTTTTCTTGTGAGAGCGATACTTTCCACCACGGTCGCACATTAAGATCAACCTTGATGATTTAGTCCCACTCCTACCTTGGGACCTCTTGTGGTAATAACAACTTTGTGATTTTTTTCAGTATTTTGGACCCAAGTAATGAACTCACTCCGACTATTAAAAACCTCTTCGGTGGTAAAAAAACTCTGTCAAATCAACGACCGTCTGATTGCTACACCCATTATCATCATTAACGACATAGGGGGCAACATGTTCACTTGAAGTATTAGAAGCATTTCTTACATCTTCCTGCAAATTAAATAATGCTATTTGAGATATTTGTTTGTTATAAAAATGGAAAATATAGTAAAATTACTCCTTTATAACATTCAGACTTTTTCAAATTCATCGGGAGTAACTTCAAATTCATCGAGAGTGTTTGAATTGAGTTCATTAAGTACCTCGTCCCGCAATTGTTAAATAATAATAATAATAATAAAAAAAAATTAAAATTGTATATATTATTTTTCCAGTCTGAAAAGAAAAAAACAGTCTTGATGAAAAACAAATACGATGAGGAGTCATCCAAACCTCTTGAGATTGATTGAGAGTCGTTGGAAATTCATTATCAACAACAAAAATGGAATCACTTGAAATCTCATCCTACAATTTTCGTATTTACATAAAAATTAAAAAATACAAAATTAACAATAAAAAAAACACACACACATACACACTACAACTTGAGATAATAATACAAAAATATTCTAACCTCTTAAACTTCATCGAGACTTTTTGAATTGAAATTACTAGGAACTTCATCCTGCAATTACAAATAAATTATCCAAATGTATATTTACACCATAAAAAAAATATCGCAAAAATAAAATAAAAAAATAATATTGAACTTTATCAAGTCAGCACCCATATGCTGACGATTAAGTTTAGTAGTCAACATTGTCGTGATGACCATTGAGTACAATGGGCAGCACTCTACTGTTGGCTTAAAAGGGAGCACACCCCAATTAAATATGTCAACACACATATGCTGACCATTAAGTGTAGTCGTCAGCATTGTAGTGTTGTTCATTGAGTGCAGTGATCAGTATCATAGTGATGTCTTAAAGGGGCACACCCCAATTAAACGTGTTAATGCCCATATTCTGACCATTTAGTGTACTGGTCAGCATTGTAATGTTGATCCTTGAGTACTCTGATTAGCATCATGGTGCTGACCTAAAAATCGGACATTTTTCTTCGTTTTAATTGAAAATATCATTAAAATTACAGTTTACCTTTGATGATGGCGCAGGAGTTTTCCATGAATGTTTTTTTTATCAGATCAGGCTAATCTTCTTGTGGCGCGTACAAATCTAGTGGTCTCTTTAATATACCACTTTGTAATTCTTCCCAACTAATTTCTTCGTTATCAAGTCTAACAAATGGAACATCATCCGAATTTCCTAAAACCTTAATAAATGCATCAAAGACTTTATTTAATTTCTCGTGCTTCTTATAGAATTCATCATCATCACTGCTTTCATTAATGATAGCCATTAATGAACAAAGTAAAAAAAAAAATAGATGTTTAATGGTGGTTGTAAAAAGGCACAACCCTTTTTGAATGAAGAGTTTAATAGTGGGCACACACCTATTAGATAATATATATTAATAATGATAATAAGAGTTTGATGGTGGGCACACACCTATTAGAATGAGTGACCTGTTATAACAAGTTGTTCCAGGTAAAATTGGGGTGCATTTATTTTTTTTTTTTAATTAGGATATAAATGTCATTATTTTTTTGTTTTAGAGTGTGCCTCTAGTAAAATGGGGTGTGCCTTTAGCACAACCCGATTAAAAATTGTTAAATGGGATGGGAATGGGATTATTGAAACCCGTCCGGATCCGACCCATTGCCATCCCTAAACTAATATCAAGGCCTTTTGGGGAAAACCATATGGGTGAACCTGATCAACGTAACTATCTACTGTTGGATATCCGCAGTGATTAAATGGGGGTGATATTGATATTAGCGAGTAGTATAGTGGTCGACACTTCGGGATAAGCGAGGACGAAATCCCGAGGTGTTACAGTTGGTATCAAAGCCGACGACAGATCTCCTCGAGTGGGGAAGTACGCTAGACAGGCGCCTAGCTTATATAACGGTGAAAGTTGTGCTACGTACTTAACTCACTCGTTAGGGAACGTCGGAGATTTTGGGACTGCATTGTTGGATTAGTCCCACGTTACCAAGGAAGTGGTTGTATTGGTAGTATTTAGATCTTAACCATACTGTAAGTCTGTAACTAATGTCAAGGCCTATTGAGAAAACCAGATGGGTGCATCTTGATCCAAAATCCTCTACTGTTAGATATCTGCAGTGATTGAAGGGAGACAATATTAACATTATCAAATGGTATGGTACTCGACACTTCGGAATGAGTGAGGACAAAATCTTGGGGCGTTGCAGATTCTCATACTCGTATAATAGCACAATGCTAAAAAAGTGGTTTCACAATACAAATATGGGTACTTCCAACCTTCCCGAGGAGTCTGGATAGGCTACCCATTATCACCATATTTGTTTATATTGTGTTTTGATTTTTGTCTTTGGCTCTTCAGAAAAATGTCACCAATTGGGAGGTGCATGGAATCAAATTATCAAAACATGGTGAACCTATCATGCATCTCATATATGCTGATGATCTTTGATTTTTGGGAAAGGCCAACTCAATGAAGCACATGACACGTTGAAGCTGTATTGCAAACACTTAGGTCAGACGACCATCAATTCTACATTTCTACCAAATCCACTTTAATTCATGGGTTTTTTAGACTTAACCCCCCTCTTTTATGGTTACCTTTTGAGTACCCCCCACACACACACATTTGTCCAAGTTTGGACTTTGCCCCCCTCCGTCTGCTTCTGTCAAATTTAACACCTATTTTTATTTTTTTTTCCTAAAATACCCCTCCCTCATTTAAATAACGGTAAGTAAAATTGTTATGTTTTGTTAACTGAAATTTTTTTTTTGGGTGTTAAGTCTAAAATAGCAATCAATGGTATTTTAGGAAGTTGAAAAAAACTGACGTTAAATTTGACAGAAACCGACGAGAGGGGGTAAAGTCCAAACTTGAACAAATAGGGGGGTTTATTCAAATCGTGACCACAAAAGGTGGGGTTGAGTCTAAAAATCCCTTAATTCATCATCCCAAAATGCACCACCGATTTACTAAATTGTTGCATGACATTTTTATAGTCCCATGCACTCCAAAATTCCCTACCTACTTATCTTGATATCCCTCTTGTAGTTGGCCACAATAAATCAGCTTATTTTGAGCCTTTTTTCAAAATTTCACTCAAGGTTGGCAACATGGAAGGCTTCTTTACTTCACAAGGCAGGAAGACGTGGTTAGTGAATTCAGTTCTCTCTGCATTGCCTATATACATCATTTCTATTCTAAAGCTTCCTTGTAAGCTTATTGATAAATTGGATCAGATAATACGAAGGTTTTTCTAACTTCTAAGGTGAGGATCAAGGTAAGAAAAAATGTCATTATTTTTCATGGGATGAACCACGTCTCCCAACATAAGTAGGGCTTCGGAATTAAGGACTTGCAAATTCGGAATTCTGTGTTGTTAGGGGAAAAAGTTTTTCAGTTGATGGAACCAAAGTCCTTTTGGGCAGTAGAAATGAAGGCAAAGTACTTCTACAGAAATGATTTTATGACTGCCAAGTTAAAGTCCTCTGCTATAAAATCGTAAAAGGACATTCTGTCCTTCAGAGGTTTATTGTAGTTCGGCCTAAGATGGGATGTTGGTGATGGATTCGTTGTAAATGCTTGGAAAGACCAGACAAAGATCATCTGGGGCAAGCTCACAACGCCTAAACATTCTTTTATAGCTTGGCTTTCAGTTCAAGATGCACTCATGACACAAGACAAGTTGCTGAGATGGGGAAACTGCAGGTTGTGTAATCCTAGCTATGGAGTGCCACAAAGAACACAAAACTTGCCTAATGCTGGACTGCTGGTCAGAATCAGAATACCAATGGTGAGCTTCGTACCATTTGTTATCCTCCTCTTCCCATGACTTTCACAGTTCAGACTGGCCCTAGTACTAGTAGAACTCCTGCTCATGAAGACTCTTGGCACTTGTTCTTTAATTGCAAATATTTAAAGACCATATGGAAAACAGTGAAGAAATGGTGTGAGATGCCCACAACTGTAAAACCAGCACACTTGGAATGGAAATGGTTATGTTTACACCTGAAAGGCAACATGTTGGTTACACAAAGAAATAGCTCAAATTGCTATGTGTGCAACTACATAACATTGGCTATGGAGAGAGAGGAATAGCAGACTTTTGAAGATGTGGCCTGCTCGGAAGAAGTTTTAACTAAGAAGATATTTGAGGGATTAAGTTGAGGACTTAAGTCAAACCAGATACAGTCATAGACTCAAATCTTAACAGGCAGCTGGTCAATAAGTTCCATCTACAGGTGCAGCTCAAACAACACAACTACATCAATTGTATATGGGAACCCCCTGACCAAGGGCACTTATGCCTGAACACTGATATGATAGAGCTCTAAAGCCTGACAAGGCTGGATATTGAGGCATATTCAGAACACATGAAAGAAAAGCCATTTTGGGTTTTAGTAGTGGCACTCGTGACACTGCTATTACAAGCATTGAGATGGAAGATATCATAACAGGTCTTCAAATTGCTAAGGAAATGGAATTGTCAAGAAGTTGAAAGTGGTCTCTGATTCACTACAAGCTATTGAAAGTATCACTGGGAAGTTCAGAGTCACATGGAGAATCAAAAGACAAGTCTACAGGGTGAGAACTCTTATGACCTGGTTTGAAGATGTGCAGCTAGTCCACAGCTACAGAGAAACCAACCAAAGTGCTGACTATTTGGCTAGTTTAGGATCTAAGGATGATAAATTATGTATTTTTAAGGCTCCCATCCCGGAGCAACTGGAAAATCTTATGATCCAGGATGCTCGAGGAACTGTCTATCAATGAGTACTCAAGGTGATCGTAAACTTTGGAACCCTGAAAAGCATGGGAATTATACAGTCAAATTTGCCTATAATCGCTTGCATCTATCGACGAAGGTTTTGTAACTACTCAAAAGTGGTGTAAGCATATACGGGGAGTGAGTGTCCCTAAGGCCCTGCTTGTTTGGGCTGCAAAAAAGGCAAATCTTTACCCATCTATAGTTAGAGTGGTCCCTCCCAAGTTTACTCTTTGATTTGAATGGACCCCACCTATTTTAGTTTCAACCATATTGGTCCCAACTTAAATCTTACATAAACATGAGATAATCATAAATGGTCCCCTACTACTAGTTTATTAGAGAAAGGTGTAAAATTTTTGCACTTTTGAAATAGCACCAAAACTTTTGCATAAATTTTGTACATAAAACTAATTATCAAGAGTTTCAAGCATATTAAATTAGGCTAAATTTCATGCAAATTTTTGCGGGGTAACCAAGCAGGGCCAATAAATGCAAGTTTTTCCTTTGGCGAATCTATAAAGAGAAAGAATAATACATTCTCAGTGAAATCTTGCTATACGCTCTTGGCGGAGAATTCAAGGACAAGTAGGGAGGTTAGAAAGACCTTTCCATACAAGCTTACATGGAAGCCCAATGTGAAGTTCTTTGTGTGGACATATCATTGGGATCGCATCCTTATGGTGGACAAATTACAAAGGAGGGGCTTTCAAATCCCAAGTAAGTGTTTCCTATGCAAAAACGCCAAGGAAACCATTCCACACTTGCTCCTAATTCGCAGTGTTACGAGTATATGGCAGGAATTACTGGTGATCAGCACTACAGCTATGCATGCACTGTCCAGCTGGACTTCAGCCACAGAACTGCTAGAGAATTGGCCGCCTTCAGCAGCAGGGAAGTGGCAGCAGCCATATGGGATATACTTCTGTATGTGGTAATGTGGTGCACTTGGAAAACAAGGAATGAAGTCAACAATGGGAAAACAGAGGCTGTGTTTATCAAAGCCACGCAGAGGAAAAATGTGATGGAGATGAGGAAGAAGATAAGGTACACAGACATGCTATTGTTGGAGAGTAATTATGACAGTATTAATAACCAGCTCACACCAGTGACAATCAGCAAGCTGCAGCAGAGGTATGTGGAGCTAATACTTCTTTCAGTAACAGGGACTTGTGAAGGCAGCTAACTGGGGACTTGTATGTGGGCAATCTGTGTCCTTTCCTTTCCTGTTCTGCTATGTAAAAGGGGTAAGTAGCCGATATTTCAAAATGTAAATGACATTGCTCCAACCCGCAGTAACATGTTCTTGCCATTTGTATAAGTAGCCGAAACACATGAATAGAATATCCAAACTGAACCAAATTGCCCGAACAAATGGGCAACTATAGTCTCAATGTGTGAGGAACAGCATTCACATTCAAGTAAAAGTATATTAATCATGGGTAAAAAAAATTATACAAATCATGATCAGCGGACTTATAAAAGCCCCGTCATGTCAGAGACACCCACAGGGAAAGTAATGGAACAGCAGATGTTCTTGCACATCATGCAACGATCCAGGCAACAGACATCCAACAAGAAGGAAGGACAATTCAACCCCATTGCCAAGATCGTTTAGAAGAGCTATGTAATTTAATGTCTAAGTTTGGTGCCCTTTGGTGGTTAAAACCACCATCTTTTGTTTGTAATAATCTTGTATATAATGTATATGGCATAGGTACTAGCCGTTCAGTACCATATTAATAATAAGAACCTTCTATCAAAAATAAAAATAAAAGGTATCAACACTGTTTCATTCAAAATAAATTAAAACAATATATGGGTTAGCTACTTTCCCTTTGAAGTCAAAAGTAATCTATTTCATTTGGTACCCTTCTCCAAGATAATCTACTTTCCAAAAGCATAGACTACCTCAAGTTCAGGAGTTGACAACTTGGTTCAAGGCTGCCTTTTTTTTTTCCCTTCTATTTTTTCTTTTTCCCTAATATTTTTCTTTTTTCGTATTTCTGATTATGTCTTTCTTTGTCATAAAGGAAGTGTCCAAAACTTGTCAAAAGAATTAGAGATACCACTGGGAAGATACACTTTGTCAGTCTATTCCACTTTCTTTGCAAAACTCAGCTTGTCTGGATCTATTTCAGTCAGTAAGACGGTAAGCACCCCACCTTCTTCTGTCCACTTGATGGACTCCCGCTCTAGAAGCATCAACACCTGTTAGACAGTAATCGTATAGTAAATTTTGAAGTTCCTTTATTAATTTAGCAACAATCAAGATGTTATGCTAAAACTGGTGAATAAAGCATATAATATGTCCTAAACTGAAAATACAATATTAAATATTTGATCGGAAAGTAAAACAAATTTTAACCATCAGAATTGCTGTTTTGCGCCAGCAGTTATCGCACTGGACTGTGTTACATTACGAAAGCTTGTCAAATCAACAAAAAGGATTCAAACAACATTCTCCACAGTTATGTGTTTCCATGACCAATACCTAAATAAAAAGTTAAATTGGTCTATTGGTTTGAGTAATTTTGAGGAAAATGTAATGAAATATATATAGTTACTTAATCAGACTGAAAACCAAAGATAAAAGAGTTTTACGTCTTATGAAGCCTCAGATTCTAAGAAAACCCCCAAATCAGTCTAGTTTGGGGAATGTGAAATAAATTCCTCTTAAAAACAATAAGCTGATCACATATTATCAAATATGTATTACAATAACAACTATAATAATAACAATCATTAGTCTCACCCTGCGTCTTGTAGATCCTTTTTTGGGATTGTCGCTTTCAACCCCCACAATTACCTTAAGATCCTGAAGAGCTGATTAAGAAAATTGTTACAGTACTATGTATAGGTCAATCACTTTAAAAATAACTATAAGTGGACATTGAATACCAGATAGGGAAGTTAGGTGAAGTTTCAAAAGTCGTATTGCATCCTTCACATCATAATCACGCAAATCAAGAGTGACTTCATCCTCGTTCTTCTCATTGGAGGTAGTACTAAATTGAACATGAACAAATCAGATTTAAAATGCGAGAGGAAGTAATAAAAGAAATTGGAGTTAGGGAGGGAGGCGGAGAGTGAAAACTAACCTGGATTCCAAAATCTCTTGAGAAGATTTTTCATCAGCTTCTCGGGCCTTGTTGTTGAAAAAGTGCCCCTATATTCCAAATACAATTCTTTAGTACGAAAACAACACTGTAAATCTACTCATAACGATTATCCACAAGTTGAAAATTGCAACAGCAATCTTCATTAGATATACACATCTTAATACATCAAATCATAGGTGAAAAAATCCAAAATTTCGGGCGGATATTCACAATTTTTTCCGTTTTTGGGGAATTCGGAGCAGTACGGCATACGGATATAATACGAAACAAAAACCTCCCCATTCCGATCCGATAAATTCGGATATTAACGAAAAATTCGAAAAATACGAAATTTATGAAAAATTCGGAATCTATGGGTTGTCTTCCCCAAGTTTCAAGGTCTGCAAAAACCACCATATATTTTGTCTCCAAGTTTCAATGATTCTTAAAGTGTTTTATAACTTAGTTTTCTCTATATTTGCAATTTCGAATTTTAATTCCCAAATTCATCAATAAATGCATAAACCCATATAATAAAAAAGGGTCTGTTTAAATTAAAACGCATGCCTTTCTTTAGATGATAATGACCATATAATAGAAAAGGGGTGTGTTTATATATTCTATTGTTGAATTATAAGTTTATACATTGAAAAAAGAAGAAAAGCATGATATTAGCATAAAATCTCCCCATTCTGCCGAATTTTTCGGAATATTCGCGAATATTCGGGCAATATTTCGCGAGAAGCATATTTGCCAAACCTCCCTATTTCGACATTGGCTTTGGAATATTCTTGAAATAATCCGGTTTTTCAAGAATCGGATATTTGGGATAATTCGATATTTTCACCTATGCATCAAACTACCATGTCACTGACTTAAAACACCACCTTCATTTTTTCACATAAAAACTATTTATCAAGGTGTCCTAATTAGAGCTGGTCAAATTCACCACAACAGAGTTTCAATTCACACAGATCTTGAAATTTCATATCCCTGGGTTTGATCACTTGTAGCCAGTCCATAAAATTTCCTCATGATGACCATAATACAAATTATAGACGCCACTGGCATATAGTGTATATAATTTAGTGCGTATTATGATCATCATAATAATTCTTTTAGGACTCTATTAATATCAATTCTTATTCAAGTAAAACACATTGGCATAACGTTTAAATGCATCTCATAATTGGAGATCCCTAGTTGAACAGTTCTGGGAAGTGACCAGTAGAAAAAAAAACACACAAATAGCATGTAATGCAAGAATGTACAGAAACAGAATAATAAAAACCTTGTGAAACCCCCAGAACATAATGAAAAACAACAGCCTATATTACCCCTGCATATTGTATGAATGGAATGGATTGGGCATGCGTACTGTCGTACACCACCATCCACCCAACACCCGTTCCCACAGGCCACAACCAACCCCAAACAAAAACAATTATATATTAATAATCACACATCATCAGTAACTACTACCAAGAATCTAGTTTACAGTTGTTTTATTCTCTCTAAAGTCTAAACTAGAAAAAATCATTCTTAATGCTTGTTATCTTGGACTAACACTACATATTTTGTTCTCTTCCGTAAACATATATTTGCTACAGATGGGGCAAATTAAAACCTCAGACTTTTCCACATGTTGAGTATACACTTGTGGAGGAGAACAATTCTTCCATCTAGATGTCATTAAAGTTAATTATAATAAGAGCCTAAATTTGTCGTATTGCTTGAACATTCCCTTGAGTTCATCAGAGGAAATGCCTCACGAATCTCTCAAGGGCGTTGGCGACACTCATAGGCACCATGAAGAGCGACAAGAAGTATTATATAGGGAGAGAAGAGAAAGTAGTTTTAATGGAAAAGACTTTTGCACCTTTAGTCACGTGTTCCCTTATCTAAACAGTTTTTTAAGTTCAACTCCATGGTCCTATCCAACGAGTTTCTTCATAATTGTGTTTCTTACTAACTTCATGCATTAATTAATTATAATGGTTGTTAATAATAAATTTATAAATGTAAAAGCATATAAAATGGCTGAAAACTTTAAAAGAAATCTGAGTGAAGAACGAAACAAACAAAAAGGTTTGGTTTAGTATTCTACTTTAAATCATCAATCGTGCGGAAGCAAGGATGAACCAAGTTCACCAACACAAGATTATGATTACCAGACCTGTTGAAAAAGCTTTACCGCCTGAGTCTGGTCTCCTTTTACAAATGCATCTACAGCCTGTGGAGGTGGAATAAGCATCAATAATCACCATTCATATTCAATATCTATTTTGATCTCTTCTTTTTACAGGTATAAGGAAGGGAAAAAAATTAAAAAAGTGACTCACAGCTTTATAGTATGCCTTCATTGTAACCCAATGCTCCTTTGCATTTCTACGAAGGATCTCGTAATTATCCTCTTCTTCACCATCTATAAACAAGAGAACCAATGAGCGAAGCAGTTTAAGTCTATTCCGAACTCATAGTTTATTATTCCTAACCAGTAGTCTAAATACTTGTTAGCAATTCAGCATCCAGAGAAGACATTTTGCTTACTGGAATATTTATATTTTTACTTTTTTAAAGAAAGAAAGAAAAAAAGAAAAAAAAAAAAAAAAAAAAAACGTCAAATAGTAAGTGCAAATTGGCGAGGTCAAATAAAGTCACAATTTATTAGTTTCATCGCAAAATTTGGGAATCATAATCCCAAGATATATATTTGTGTACATCAATGTATATACTAGGAAGTCAACAAATAGAAATATAGATTGATAACAAGCAATTTTAGCAAGAGTTATCAGTTATTGCATCACTTTATGACATCAATTGTACTTTGTAGATGAGGTTTATTATAATCCTACGTTTTCGTCATTGCAAACCAGAATTATCCTTTGAACAATTGTATCTAGCAAGAAAACACATTTATAGTGTTGAATGACTTGTTGCAACGTTTTATATGCTTAATATAGCATATATAACCTGAAAACCAAAATTAAGAATTAAACCATTGCTAGAAAATCGTATAATTTGACCTTAATTTTAAGAAAATTACAAACAAGGGTCCAAATGTCTTCTCATAAAAAACATGTGATGATTATATTAAACATGGTGACAAAAGGGCATTCAATATTTAGCGCCTAGATCTTTACCTATACATAAAGAGGTGTCTAAACAATCAACTTCAAAAACTAAAGCTATTATCTCAAAACTCATCAGTACTAAATCCATTTACCTTTTTTAATATATATAATATAAGTTTTTCTCAAGGAGATTGTCAATCTCTTCCTTCATCGGTACATTAAAAGTTTCCGTTGAGGTCAAAAACATTAAAACTATGTCACAGCATTCCCTGTATCCTCCATTAGCAAGACAGTAATGGAAAAAAAACATTCCCCAATTACTCAACACCAATAAGTCTCAGTTTCACAAAAAATCATGAATGCCCACCCCTCTAATGAAACATTAGAGCCAATCAATGTCTAGAATGATCTTAAGCAAACCCTTCTCCTCTTGTTCAAAAAAAAAAACTTTTATTACATGCTATAGCCCAAATGATTGCTCGCCGAATATCTTCCTTAAGCTACTTAGCCTTGACCAAGTGTGGAAGAACAATCAAGTCCTCTGGGCGATAATACCAGAGGTCTGGGGTTTGATCACAGGCAGTGCATCTTTGAGTTACTGATCTCGTTTATAATTAGGTTTGCCAATCAAAAAAAAAAAAAAAGCCCTTTACCAATGCATCTTTCCACTGTGCGGCTACTCCCGCAGCTTGTTAAATGAGTAGATGAAAGTTTCCTACACATGTCTATATGGCACAACACTAAAAAGAGATCCACATCCACCTCTGTAATCTTGCATAAAAAAATATAGGTTCAGCAAATCCATCCCTCCATGATCCAATATTCCAAGGTTCAAATCATTTTCAAATATGCCCTCTTCTAAAAAAAAACAACACCACAGGGGCTGATTTTCTTCATATCCTTTAGAAGGAGAACTACTTGATGACTTCGGGCTCAAGAGAATCCAAGGCGCGATCCTTAGGTAAAACCGTGTAGTAAGCTTTAACCGAAAACAAATCCATCTCTTTGGTCCATACCCAACATCTTTGATCAACATCCCCCCCCCCCCCCCACACACACACACACAAAAAAAAACTCTCCCACAGGATAGATGGTTGCCAAAAGTAAGGCAAAGAGGTCAAGTTTTAAATAACTGAAAACCCTCCTCAAAGATACATTCCCCACCACCCAATTCACATATCTTTCCATATGATCTGCTCCCTTTGTATCTTTCCACACTGCTTTAAGTAGTAAGTGTGCTTTACCAACCAAAACATCAACCTAGAAAGAAATGGTCTTTCCACAACCAGGTTGAAACCCACACCTATCTCCCTCTTGGAAACTCTTCTCCACAAAGTTATTTCATATGCATTGTGTGGTTTCTAAATGTACCACTTGATTCTCCCCGCACCATGTTTCCCCTTGACATTAATGGGCCACAAATGCTCTTCCTCTTCTCCATACCTCCACAACCATTTGGCCACAAGAACCTCCATAACTTGACAACCCCTAGAATTAGATTTATCATTAATGAAATTTATAGTGTTTTTATTTTTATTTTATTTTTTAAGATTTATAACTTTAATTGATAGATGATTCAAAGGGTACAGAGAGTGATGAGGAGGTTCGCCCCGCCAGGAAACAAGAGTAAATAAACACCCTACGGCTTAGGACTACATGCTCAGTGTTCCAAATACATGCTAACTGTTCAAAACTTGTTCCCACTTAAAATTATGTACTAGTAGTAATTTGATAGAACGTTACATGCAGAACATCCAACGAAAGTTTCATAATGCAATAAAGCAACCCCCAATATGCAAAGCAACTCAAAAACAATACAAGTACACATATGTACTAGAGAGAGAGTTATAAAAATAACAAAGGAAACATCAAGTCTTAAAATTCTCAAAAAATCAAAGTCCTCACTCTCAGAAAGAGAGAGAAGACAAGTTTTATAAAACTAACAAGGGAAACATCAAGCCTTTAAATTCTCTAAAAATCAAAGTTCTCACCCTCATCTGTGTCTTTCGGTGGATCATTCACACTGTCCGTTGAGAGTTTTGGTGTTCTGTCTATTAGAGGTTCAGATACAACTTTTCCATACGATCTTGTTCTCTTTACTGCTCTTACCAGCAGGGGTTTTCTGGGTGGTTCCTCAGGTCTATCAGCATTGAACAATGAGGTCAACACTTCCCTTGACAGATCATGTTTCCCTTTTTCTTTCTCATCTACTTTTGTTTCATTTCTGTTTAAAACCTGTACCGCATCAGTATGTCGTGCATCTAATAGAATAAGAAAGACACAATCCTCCTATTATTACTGTAGAAACTATTGAATGATTTATTATGTCTCCACATTTTCTAAGAAGCTTTTAATGATAGCAAAATGGTCATACCTTTGAAAAGAATCTGTATTTACGCATCTCTCTTTACAAAAAGGATATTTTTGCTTTAGGTCTTTATCTGCAGACTATAAATAATTTTGTATGAGAACCAAAACAAACAAAGCACAGCTTTGGTAATAGTTAAGTAGTGAACATAAAACAAAACCAATAATAATGATATTAACTACACTAGAAACTAAAAGAGAAAAACGATACTGGATAAATTATGGACACACGCTTTTAGTTGTTGAGAAAAGGTACATCAAAAGATAAATTATGTCAACTTATGAATAAAAATATCATTATCCATCTTCTAATTTATCTATTTTACTACTTGTATTTGAATACTAATAACCTGTCAAAGTATTTGAATACTAATAACCCTGCAATTCTACACTCCAACATATTGTTTTTTCAAAGTTATAAAGTAAAAAATATAAGAACAGAGACAAATATAAGAAGATGAGAAGCCGACAGAGTTGCTAATTATCTGGCAGCTATTGGTGTGGGCAGAGAATTTTGTACTACTTTCTTCTGCCCTCCTATGGATGAAACAATCTGTAAACTTGTAAAGGAGGATGCAGATGGAACTGTGTATCCAAGATCTTAATTAATACAGGTCGGGGTCTACCTAACCCTTAACCATTTCAATATATATATATATATATATATATATATATATATATAACAGTACGTTTGGTTCGCCGAAATCCACTTTCCCCGAAAACTCAGGATATATTCCTTTAGTTAAGGAGAAGATCTCGAAAAGCAGGTTCCATTTCTTGAAGGAGAACAGCTATCTTAGAGAAATTCGGTTTCCTTCTTAAAGAAACAGAATCCTGTTTCTATTTCTGGTATGACAATTTCGTCGAGTCCTGATTTTTCTCTAGACTTCCTTCTCAATTCGTCTATGTTTCTCTCTCCATTGTGCTCTCTTTCTCTCTCCATATCTAACGATACCCTAAACTTTGCGGGAATTTGAATTCCGCGAAGCAAACGTACCTTTAAATGCTTTATGAATCATACAGGCTTAGTTTATGAACAAAATACAAATGAATGATGAGTTGATGACTCAACACCTCAGCACCTATGCTGAGTATACTTTGATATATGTATGCAACCCTCTCCAGAACATCATCTATGCTCGCCCCTGCATTTTCTTCACTCCAACCACACACCCCCCCCCCCTTCTCTCTCCTAATAAATTAAAACAGATCATGAACTATACACGTGTGTGCATGTGCAAGGATGTGGTGCACAACATTCCTAGCGACACCTCAAGTAAACATTAGATCCTTCATATTTTATACCCCCATCATAATTGGTATTGGTTTTAGTATTCTATGTAGGACAATTAAAGTCCGGTTCTTTGTTAGCCTCTAAAACTTTGCTTATACATATCGTAGTGGTAGATTCGATGTTGATAGGATCTAGGAACGATGTCACAAGTACACAATTCAGATCTCTCACATACAAAGTGCAGATGTTTGTGTGTTGGCTGTGTCAGTAAAAACAAAAGAAAAAATATCAAGATTGATTATTATACAAAATAAGGTAGATCATGGCCTGAACCTAAGATACTACAAGTTTTCAAGAGCTATAGTTTACCACGACACTTGTATGGATGTGACACTTCACTCTTTACTACAAAAGAAAGTAAACAAAATCAAAAAAAAAAAAAACTAGATCAGCCTAGATTTTTCTTCAATTTCAAATCACTTTAGGAGTAATATATAGATGACATTTGGGCCCTTCTGAACTTCAAATAAATCAAACTTACATGTCCTGCAAAGCCACCAACGATGTCATCACTTCGGGTCAATGTTGAAGCAGATAGATCTACTAATTTTTCTATGCTCTGCATTGCACACAAAAAAAAAACATAAAGTTTGTAGATGAATTTACCCAGCAAAGACATCACACAATAGTTCACAAACAATAAAACAACTCTGCAGTGAAGAAAAAAAAACCAAAAAAGTTTGTAGATGAATTTACCCAGCAAAGGCATCACACAAAAGTTCACAAACGATAAAACAACAGATGCAACTATTCAGGAAATGGACAACCGGAAAATGAGATTTCTACCAGACGCATTGCTGCAAAACAGGATCGTTTTGTGACCAATGGATGTGCATCTTGAGGGCAAGATAAACGTGTCTGAATGATGGCTCAATTGTCATCGATACAGACTCCAATTTTGTATATTTCACCAACTAAATTTCACAAAAAGATATGCATTCCCAATCAAGCAATTAGCATCATACATGGTCCACTTAAGTGTATTTCACTAGCTAGTCTTCGCGGAAGATATTCTTGCTGATAACCAAAGAAGTGAAAGCCTACAAGAGCCTATACATTTTGAAATATGGCAAAAGCTTTTATATATCGCGGAAATATTTTTCAACGATCTGTGATCGAACAAAGTTACTTCATGACAATATTTGAAATATTGGTTCTCAATTAATATTTTGAGCATACACAACAAAAGCTCATAACAATGCATCTTTTATATAGAATTTATTTGAATAACAAAAAGATAACAAGTAAACAATAGATCTATATGAATGACATAGGATATCTGAACTAAGTTGGCACACATCCCCCATTTTTAGTTCACTTATTTGCATAGCAGGGCAATATTAAAATGATCGGTTTCTTTAGAATATTATTCCACATTCAATATAATATTTACATTTGAATTATGGTTCCAATTTCAAAATATATAACTAACCAAAAAATATTAAGCACCAAATCAATTATAGGAGAAAAAAAAATGATTTAAATGCAAACAGAAGAAAGGTTACAGTCTCAGTGAAGAGAATAGTTACTGTACCTTGTTTGCGTCATAGCCGCACGAACCTGCAAAATCAATCCAGCAACTGATTACAACATTACCGAACAGGAAGAGTGATGAAACAAAATCATATGATGATTACGAATATTTTACTTTTTGCTAACGCTATCATTCAAGATAAAACTAAAGGTGAAGAACAATATGATGGTTAATAAAACATATAACATACAACATCCTGTAACAATCATTTGATGTGGATTGATTTCTCGCGTGGAAAGGAAGACAGACTAAATCTTATGTCGTGTTTGTAATCTCCCAAAGCAATAAAAAACTTGATTGTTAACAATCTCACTGAATTAGATACACTATAAATACAAAACAATAAACATGAGTGGATCAGTAGCCCAACTTTACCATCAGCAATTCAGTTTACAACTTGAAGACGAAATCATTTTAAACAAAAATGACCTCCAAATGGCACTCGAAATATTCGAGATAGAAAGGTGACAGTTATGAGAATCAGATCGAGTAGGAGCTCTATCTGAGCTTAAGTTCTACCATTGAGGTTTATACCTTCATTTCAACACTGTACTCAACTGAATATGAGTGTGTCCATCTACTGGATAGTTGCAAGCTCACCAATGGAGAGTTGTTTTTTCTTCCCTAGTCTGGTTATAAGCAGGTCTCTCAGATCTGTGTTTAGTTTTGACCAAAAGGTCATTTTGGGAATAAGGTTTTAAAACATTCTGCAAGATGCTACCATTTGCCAGAGGGTACCAAAAAAGGAGTGCTGGTGGGATATTATATACAAAACATGCTCTAAGGATGTATATACAACAAAAAGGCACTATCCCATGACTTGGTATACCAAGCCAACTTCATATGGCTTAGTATGAACTGTTATCTAAAGAAGATCTGTCCTCAATTAAAAGGCTGTCAAATTCGTAGAATTGACTTACTACACCAAATAAGTTGATATAAAACTTCTAATGGCTTTCCTAAATAAGACATTATACTAAATTGTTATCTCAGAAATAGGCCTAATGTTGGTTGATGAAAACTACAACAGCTTTCTGCTATATGAATTGTGGACAGTAATTTGTGAGGTGTATATCAAAACTAGAATAAAAGTACAAACTCTTTTACCATCAATAAGGCAACCATATAAGGGCTTAAGCGATAAGCAAGTTCATATAATTAGCAAAGAACGAAAATAGTAAGGAGTTAGAAGTCCTCTCAACGTACAATATGAAGTTATGGTGTTCATGATATTGATTTTTTTTTTTTTTTTTTTTTTTGTATTTGTGATTGTCAGCTCTTTCTAATAAAAAGGATTAAAATTAAAAATGCCAAAAAATGCACAATCAACCAATTAGTTAAGACTTAAGACAGTTGACACACTTTAAGAGACTAGAATTCATTTTTTAATCCGGTAGATCCCCCTTGTGTTTGGTAACATTTCTGGAGCCCCACAGAAGCATTGTGCCAGTACTCGGAAAATATACTATATTTTGGAGGTAAAATACAGTTTATAGTATCATCCGATATAGATAGATGTAAAGACAAAAATTCTACAGTATTTAGATATATATATATATATATATATATATATATATATATATATATTTATACCAAATCAATACCACTGAGAACCGGTTAAGACGAGCATCTTGCGACTGTTACAATATAGAACTATATAATAGGTTTAATTGCCTTTCAGGTAATAAGCGGGACCAGGAAGAAGGAAGAGAAATTAAATTACCCACAAAAGAAATGATGACAGAATGCGATTTCAGGAGAAACAATGCACAAAAAGTTCAATAAAAAACACAATTTCTACGGACTAAATGAGCAAAAACTGAAGTAATAAGAAACATTAATATACCAAGAACGTCCTGAATCACATCTGCGCCAAGTTGAAATCCCTCTCCAAGCATTTTAAACAAGAACTCCCCAAGATCACTGTTTATAGGGTCCTTGACTGTAGTAGAGTCCAATAACACGCCCTCCTCTTTAACCTCATTCAGCTGAAACTCACTCAGATTCACTTTCATTGGTTTGGCAGCTTGACATGGTCCATTTGACAATGTTCTGGGTTTAGAATACTCTTTTCCAATAACACTTGAAACAGTACCAATTGAAACAGAATGCTTTTTCGGTTTTAATGTTGTAAGATTCCTATCTGCAAATGTCTTGGATATATTCTCTGATAACAGTTCTGACAGAACAACAGCCCTCGGTCTATGACTGGTTACATGAGTAGGGGCAGCACTGGGCAAACATTCTTTTGGTTCAGATAAAATCTCAGCAGCCACTTCATAATTGCGACCAGCCTTACAAAAAGCTGCAGCTATCTCCCTCAGATCAAATGCACAACCAAAGATATCGAGTAACCCCTCCAAAGCTCTTGTTTCATCATCACGCTTTACATTGCATGAGCTTGATGCCTCCATTTCAATTATACTTCAAAGAAAAACAGCACAATTTTTTATTACAAATCAAAATTACAAGAACACATAAGATGATGAATGCATTTATTACAAAGTCATTAGATAATGCACTTATACAAAAATATTAACAATAGTTTTTGATATTTCACTGCTTTTGTGTATAAATCGAGAAAAGCATGGAAGTCATCCATATATATAAGTGGAGACGTATAAGGCTCTATAGTCTATAGCCATTGGTAATCTGTTTCTGAAACCGTTATCTCTATCACTTCCTCCTCTTTATAATTATGTGCTTATTTTGATCCTTTTGTCCTTCTGTGTAGTGTGAAAATTACAAGGTTGGATCTCGTCAATCAAGCTAAACCTTACCAAGTAATGAATCTATTGGCAGCCAAAGCAAGAGAAGATAACAAGAAAATAACATTGATAGACAAATTTGCTATGTTAACTCTTTCCTTGCAAGAACAGATAACCCAGAAATTGCCAATGAGTACAACGTATAATAATTAACGCTCCATGAACTTCCTTACATGATAAGATCTCCTGTATACAAAAACAACTTTAACTCTATTCTATACAAACACAGTTTCTGATGTGAACATCAATCATAGATATGATGAATACTCTCTTAACCATGAAAATAATTTGAAAAAAAAAAAAAATCAACAAAATCTCTCCTAAACCTTCAACATTAAATCTCAAACATACAAATAAACCATCTCATTCATTCAATAATAATTTCAACATAGATATATCACTATTTAATCTAAATAACTGGAAAGATATAGAGAATCAACTCAATTGAATGATTTTTTCAACGAAACTAAGAAGAAATCTCTACAAATCCAACAATGTTGATGTTCAATTCAAATTCATGGCATTAGGTTAAGAAAGTTAGGTAAATCGATGAACTTTTGGATCAAAATTAGGTCAATCTACGAATTACTGAAACAACTTCTTCAATTCAAATCGAAATAAAATCGAGAGAAAGGATAATGCTTACTCGAAGTAGGTTTTAGTCTCTAGAGCGCCAGATTGAAAGAAAACAATCGAGACGAAGAAACAATTCTCTCTCTCTCTCTTGCTTCTTCTGGAAGAAACTAATAGTAGACTAGAGAGAGTGAAATGCGAAATGAATGATGAAAAGTTGTTCTGGAATTTATAAAGTTGCTTTTTAGAGAGCGACGCGATAATCGCCACTTATAGCATAGCAAATTGACGAAGTACGTCTTCCTTAGATCTGAACCGTAGCAAAAATGTCGAGATCAATATCATAATGATTTGAGGACGACAATAAATTTTATTTGGCGCTCTTTCACCAATTTCTCTCTATAATTAAAATCCAAATTAAGTGCACGCTATTCGTGTTTCATTTTGTTAGTCCACGGTAGTTTAGTCATAGGTGAAAATATCGTGCGTGCCGGGCGGATATTCGCGATATTTTCCGGTTTTCCAGAGATCGGCACGGTACGGCACACGGAATATATTCGGATATTAAAACACCCCATGCCGGTCGGCATAAATCGGATATTCGCGGCATAAATCGGCAAAAACTGATATTTATCGAAATTTTGGAAATTTTCAATTTTAAAATTAACACATTTATTTTTAATCCCCCGAAGTAGAATTTTCGATGAGATTATCAAAAAAAGGTCCAAAAGGCCCTAGACGTTTGGAAACTTTCGCGACGAACTTGATGGCCCTCCAAGAGCAATATATCAGAAAGAAACGAAAAAAAAGCACGCCCATGCCAAAGTGAAGTTCTCTCTCACTTTTGGCAAACCAGTATACTGTTTGTATCCAAGGTTTGTTTTTGTGTAATGAATAATTGGTATCCAAGGTCGTACGAGCAAACAATGTCATGGGAATATTATTGTACTGAGTTCGTCCCCACACGTATGCGACTCGAAGCTCATCGGTTTGACAAGGGGCGTCTATCATTCTGGGGTTAGCATGTCTTTTATTTTGATTATTAAAATAAAACTATGGGTTGAGTTGTAATGAGGTTGTTTGTGTTTAGTTCTTGTATTGTAAACATATAAAATTTCTATGAATATCCGCCCGATATTTACGATTTTTTCACGTATGAGTAAAACTATCTTGTGTAATACTTCCGTCTTAGCTTCCTTGTATGATTTGTCGTGTGTTTAATTTGTAATGTATGTTTTTCTTTTAATTATATGTTTATATATCGAAAAATTCAAAAAATCACGGAAAGTGCAGAAAACCTCCCAATTTGCCGAATTTTTCGCGAATATTCGCGAATATCCGCGATATTTTCCGGTTTTTTGAATTTGCCAAACCTTTATAATCCGACACATGAGGTCGGATATCCGCGGAATTTTCCGTTTTTTTGAGGATCGGATATCCGCCCTTTACTGATATTTTCACCTATGGTTTAGTTTACTTATGTATTAACCTGATTCCAGATTAATGTCATTATTAAGTAGTTGTGTACTCAAGATGAAAATTTGAAATCGAGGGATGGCTGCATCTCGTGAGGTCGAGATTGTTTATGTACTCTATCTCGAGGGAGTGGAACTTCAAGATCAAGCCATCTTAGTTATGTTATTTTATAGAAAATAAAAAGGTGTAAATCATGGGATCAATTCTCCGACATCTACTAATTACATGATATTCGGTAATTAATGTGTAACGAAAGAGGATATTTATTAAGCATTGATTTAGCGCACATGTTTGTATTGAGGTCGTCAATGATCATATGCTTGAGCTGCTTTAGTCGGATTATAAGAGGTCGTGGCATGGGCAATCTAATTAATAGAAGTAGTATACCATGTGTCGTGTTGTAATTGGATTTGGTGAAGCTAAGCGCATGACCTGTTTGATTTTAAATACTTTGTGTCTTTATTTCCATGGTGTTATTATTGAAAATATATCTTCTATATAATATTATAAGGCGGTCTTATAAACACAGTCGTTAGATGTCTATGGAGACAACCATAACTATTGGATGTACATTAAATTATAAAATCGATGTAATAAGATGAAATAATAGCCCTTAGATGTTCAAAATTCGATCTTAACAATTAGTTGACTATTGAGACAATCGTAGTCATAGGATTAAGATAATTGCTAACACATTAAATTTCAAAAATATAACCTATAGATTAATTAATAATACTAAATAACCAATATTTATAAGACATGGAGAACTAAAACCATTGTAATAAATTCATTTTTGAAATAATAATGAAAATATTGAAACCAATGAATCTTTGGATTAATTAAGGCTCCAGATTTTGCCAAGGAAAAAAATGTTTTTGCCAATGAATAATTCTTGGTATTACATAATTGCCCTCAATTAGTTTAATTTAAAATTTGACTATTTACTATTCACCAAATCTTGGAGAAATCTATTAATGTTTTACCCATATAAGGATCATACAAAAATTTTATAATTAAATTTTTTATATTAAATCTCTAATTTTGGATTTATATTTATTTAAAATACTTAAAAAAATAGTTTTTATATAAAAGTTTAATAAATAGAAAATGAAAAAAGATTCACTTTCATTATTGATTGGTTTAATCAAAATTTTGATATGTAATTGGGAAGAGAAGAATCAAAATATTTTAGTGAATCAAGAGATTTGATTTAACAGATATTTTGATTTTTAAGAATCTAAATTCTAAAAAATTAAAAGTGGTTTTTGAACAACAATTGTCATATTTATGGTAAAACAATTGAGGGCAATTGTGTCATATCAAAAAATTATTTGTAATTAAATTTTTTATTTGAAATCTCCAATTTTGGATTTATATTTATTAAAATACTTAAAAATAGTTTTTGATGTAAAAGTTTAATAAATTAAAAATAAAAAAAAATTCACTTTCACTTTCATTATTCACGTGCTATTGTTATTTCTGATCAAAGTAAAAGATATATCAACTACAATAAACACAAAAGTATATTAGTTGGATGCAACAAATAAAAAATATTAAGTCAAAATTTAAAATAAATATTTAATAAAAAATATAGAAAAAAATAACTGGTCTACAACTGGTCTGAAGGTAAACGCGTAGTTTGTAGCGCGTTTGTCCTCTACTTTTGTGTAATTCGTTGAGCTTATCAATAAAATTTATTTAAAAAAAAAAAAAAAAAAAAAAAACTGACCTTGATAATGGTGAATAGAAAACTCAAAAAAAAATAAATTAAAATAATAATAATTAAAGTAATCGTGCCGTAGGCACAAGTTATAACTAGTATCACAATATCACACATCTTTTTTTTTTTGCCTAAACTATCGAGTTATGCAACAAAGTATGGTCGAATTTCCAACTTATGCAACCAACTAAATTAGGTTTAAAATCATCAACAAACTTTCAAGTTTTCCCAATTTATGCAACGTCGTCAAATGAAATCTAACGGATGTTAATTTTTTGCTGACCGGATAATTTTTAATATTAAAAAATACCTTCCCCCCAAAATATAAATAAATAAATAAAATAAAATTGGCTCTATCTCAAAAGAAGATAAGTCTTGGGTTTTCAAACCCCCCATTTTCAATTTTCTACTTCTCACTCTCTTGGATTCATCAAATCGAACTTAAAATCTTAGTTTATTAGTTTATGGTTGTTTTTAGGTCTAAAATAATCTCTTGTTTAATTTTGGGTTTAAAATCTTTTTTTTTTTTGCTTACTTTACACAGTAAGCAATAAATTATCTCACTACAATTAGCAATAAATTATTAGACAATCAACAATAAAAAAAAATGCAGTCAACAAAACCTAACGTTTGTTAAGGGATTGTTAACGACATTGCATAAATTACAAAAACTTAAAAGTTTATTGATGATTTTAAATATAATTTACTTGATTGTATAAGTTGAAAATTCGACCCTACTTTGTTGCATGACTCGATAGTTTAGCCTTTTTCTTTTGATAAAAGCAATATCACACTGTGGTTGTGCGTGGTGGCCTGCAGCAAAATGCCTCTGGAAAATTTCCAAACTCAGAGCATCTCTAATGGGTCTCCTATATTTAGCCTACACATGGGACGATTTAGCCTCCACGTAAGTGCCACCTCCTTTCCCATCACTTTTTTTAGCAGGTCTTCCATACCTATATCAGGGGTATCCCTAACGCGTTTCCTATTTTTTTTGCCAAATTTTTATCTTCCACGCTGGTTGCACCAGCGTGGAAATGTTTTTCTGTTCCACGCTGGTGCAACCAGCGTGGAAGACTTAGGCTTCGCGTGGTTGGGCTTGGGGCTGGGCTTGGGGGCAATAGCTGGGCTGGGCTTGGGGCAGTGGGCTTTGGCTACAGGATCTGTAAGATGTTCCACGCTGGTTCAACCAGCGTGGAACTTTAATGAAGTTTTTTTTTTTAACGAAACAGCAACTAGTTTACACCGTCTTCTCCATCTTTCCGCGGCCATTCTTCTTTCTCTTCCGCCATTTTCAACTTCTTTCATCTTGATTTTGCTACTTCTACTTCTTCCTACTCAAAAATTACACAACCATTTAGCCATCTTTTGTTATTTTCTACTTCTTCCCCTCCATTTCATTCATTCATTCTCTCCAATTCATTCATTCTCTCCAATGACTTCTTACGACCGACATCTTGAAATTTTGAACCAACAACGCCAATTGCTTATGGACTCATCTGATGATGAAGATCTTAGCACAAGGCATATCAATCGTCTGCTTCCAGCTATTTCGGCTTCTTTGGAAAAAGAAGAAAATGTAGAAAACATACCAAGATGGGGAGGTTCTAAATTTGGTCGAGCAGCTAACAGGCGTGACCATGTTCAATCACACAACATGCTTATCAACCATTATTTTGCAGCCCAACCTGTTTTTGGTGCAAAGCTTTTTCGACGTCGTTATCGTATGAGGCAGAATGTTTTTTTGAAGCTGTATGACGCAGTTGTTGAAAATAATGACTATTTTCACCAGAAATACGATGCTCTAGGTGTTCCTGGACCTTCTGGCCTAATTAAAGCGACATGTGCACTTCGCCTTCTCTGTTATGGGTGTCCAGCTGATTTTCTTGATGAGTCAATCAAAATAGGTGAGCAAACTGCACTCAATTCTCTGAAGCATTTTTCTCAAACTGTTGTCGACATTTTTGAGAACGAGTATTTGAGGACACCCACTCCAGCTGATGTCGAACGTCTGCTTGCTAAAGGAGCTCAACGAGGGTTTCCAGGTATGTTGGGATCCATTGATTGTATGCATTGGATTTGGAAGAACTGTCCTACAGCAGAACATGGGCAACATATGGGACACCATAAGAAAGCTATTGTTATTTTGGAAGTTGTTGCAGATCATGAGCTTTGGATATGGCACGCCTTTTTTGGAACGGCAGGTAGTTGTAACGATCTCAATGTCTTAGAAAACTCTCATCTTTTTGATGATATGGTAAATGGCAGATCGCCTCCTTGCAACTACCAGGTGAATGGGAATGATTATAATATGGGATACTATCTTTCTGATGGTATCTACCCACAGTGGGCTACTCTTATTCAAACAGAGAGATTTCCAGGGACGCGAAAGAAGAAAGTGTTTGCCAAAGCCCAAGAAGCTGTCAGAAAAGATGTTGAGCATGCATTTGGTGTTTTGCAGGCTAGATTTGCCATGGTTGCAAGACCAGCACGTACCTGGAACAAGGCACAGCTTGGTATATTTATGAAGGCATGTTTGATAATGCATAACATGATTATTGAAGATGAGAGGGATATTGTTCTTCCAAAGTGGAAGCCCCCTCGTGATGAGCCTCCATTACCTGTAATAGTGGAGTTACAATCAAACGATGTGGATGAGGTTAGAGACATGCTTCATCGCATTTGTGCTGTCAGAAGTGGTCCTGCACATGACTTATTAAAGCATGATTTGATCGAGCATATATGGCAACGTCATGGAGGCAATGAAGATTTGGACTGAATTGCTGTAGTAGTTTATGTTTGAGTTTGTGTTTGATTTTGAATTTGTGTTTAAGTTTTTGTTTGAGTCCATGTTAGTTTGTGTTTGAGTTTGTGTTTGAGTCCATGTTAGTTTCTTGTGTTGTGTTTGAAAAGATGAGCTTAATGTTATATTAAGAAATTTCATGTTTTATAATTGCTAATAGTACAAAACATATTAAACTAAGGCCCATACTAGTACAAAACATATAAAAACTAAGGCCCATAATAGTACAAAACATATAAAACTAAGGCCTATAACCTCCACTAGGCCCAAAACCTCCACTAGGCCCATTAGGCCCATTACCTCCACTAGGCCCATAAGGCCCATTAGTCATATTATTTTACCCATTCCTATAATCCTATCTTTGGTTCGATTTTGTACGAAGTTTTAGCAGACCGGCCCACCACATTCTACGTGGATAGCCGGCTGCTAAAATTATAGACGACGCGTTAGGGTGCTGTTTTTTTCGGAATTCCTATAATTTAGGTTTTAGGAGACCTATTAGAGATGCTCTCATGAGAAAAAAAGTTGTACTACTTATATTTTGGTTTTTATATTATTGATTGACTGATTGGGTTTGGGGCTTTGCCGCTGTGGGCATATTGAAACTTCATCCATGACCATTGATCCATTGTGAGAGCTGCACAGGCGCACAGTATGTTACTGTAGCTATTTCATTTGTGTTTGGGCCTAAAACGTTGGACCCTTTTTCATAGTCCATTCTAGAAAGTTTGACAAGATAAACCGCACCCGCACCCACACCCACCGTTTCCGGTTTACAAATCGTTCCAATTGGGTAACCAACCACTGACGCCCGTTATATTTCTCCCCTTTGTGTCTATATAAACAGAGAGGAGCAAAAACCCTAAATAAGAATAGCTCAGATGAGCTCCATGGTATTAGTGCCGCCGGGCGCTAGATGAAAACTTTATCTCTACATGTTTTGTATTGTATTGGCTTGTATAGTTGTTTCTTCATCTGTTCTTTTTCTGTTTTGGATCGATGATGTTGCATAAATTACTGCGTTATCTTTCTGATAATCCTTTGAGGAAAGCTTTAAGTACGCTGAGATCCAAAACGATTCATTTCTATTTGTTTTCGTTTTTTTTTTATTGCTTGATTGATTTATCATTTTCCTCAACATCAACAAATTTCAATTTCAATACTTAATCGTTGAGTGATCCAATTCCCAGATTTAAATCACATTCATTTATTAGAGTCTGTTAGATACTTAATTGGTTGCGGGAATTCTTTATATAGGGGTTTGCCATAAAATTTACTAAAATTTTGGAGATAAAAAGTTAGATGAGGATAGATAATAGATGCCACCTATTTGATTTCTAAATGCAATTCTAAATTTTATGTTAGCATGCCTGAGATCTGTATTGGTCTGCATCTAGATACCAAGTTATGTCATTGGTCTGCATCTAGATACCAAGTTATGTCATTGGTCTGCATCTCACTATAGCTCAGAGGTCTCTAGTTCCCAAATAGCAATGTTCAATACATTCTAGTTGTAGACCAGTTAGTAAACAAGTCCTCTTCTAGTAGGCATATTCTATGCCATTGCCATGGTTTCTTTACTGACTTCCAATGCTATGGCCTGGACCTTTTTGCAAGGATTAACACACTTTGTGTGGATAGGATTTTAACAGTTTCACACTGTCAGGCTTTCTATGTATTGTGCTGAGTTGAGTACAGTTCCACCACAGATTATAATCGAAGTACCATGATGCAAAATTTGTGTGAAAGGGCGAAGATCACAGTAGCTTGCACCCCTCAGATATGGAACTTTAAAGAATGTCTTGCAATCCCTAAATTTTCTTGCAAGAAAATAATTATTGTTAATGCACGTAGCCACGAACTAGTATTATCCATTTACATTGTTCTAGATATCTGGTTGGGGGTCTTATTTGAGAGAAAGAGAAAATATTGCCTGCTTGGATACTCAAAATGATAGTATTAAGTATTAACAACCACAACTATTGTTTTGCAGATACATTTCAACAAACAAATGTACATCAAACATGTGAATCAGTACAATTTTCAAATTCAAAAGTCTATGATCAACAACTAATCACTTCGACAAAGATTACCTACAGTTAAACGATTGTTGGCTTTGTTATACAGTTGAATTTGCACATTTTGCTGAGAACAAAGCGCACTCTTCAACTATCTACAACATGCATTTAAGGGTTACTGTTTCACTTTTGAGTATTCTGTTCTCTGGCTCGGTAGAAATGAATCAACTTCAAACCTGCAACTGTTTCCTGCGGACAATCAAAGGAAATATTTCATACTTGAACGAACAAATAGGGCAAAATAAGCTACAATACTCTTATACCCCTAACAAAACAAACCTGCACTCTTCCTTCAGACTGATTAGGAAATTTAAGGCCTACTGAACTTTTTTGTAAGATTTCAGGACTTTTCATCCATTGTCGTTGTCCATCTTTTAGTTTTAGCTTTTGATTGAACATCTGAAACACAAATTAACATACAAAAATCAAGGAGGATGTCATAGGAATTGGATTGGATAGTGTAAATCAAGGAGGATGTCATAGGAATTGGATTGGGTAGTGTAATATATGAACCTGAGAAAGACCGATAGATGGTTTCTCCAGCTGATCTTTTTCAACATGAATACCAGCTCCTTGACATTCTGGACAGAAAACAGAAGAGATGCTTTTCGGTTCATGTCTCATAATATCATCTTTTTGCTTTGCATTTCGCCTGGTACGAGTCTTGCTCCTTGTTTGGGGAGGAATTTCTTCAGCAGGCAACTTATTTGTCCATTTCTCAAACTCGCATAGAAGCATCCAGTGTATCAGGCAGGAGGAGTGGAATAAATGAAATGCCTAGTATAAGATAGAAGATGTAAAAGAGTTAAGATTTACAATACCATAGTAAACAAAGTGAATTATCTAAAAAGTTATTGGAATAATACCCCAGATGAGTTCCTACTGCTACAAGCAAGTCGGCCAGTCTTCATATTCAATAGACATGCAACATCCTTTCCTGGAAGAAGTTTAACGTAACAGATATCACACGTTCTTTCAGCTGCAAGACGTTCTCTCTCCCTCATTTCTTTTCTAATGCGTCTCCGCGTGGACCTTGAGGCTGATACCAATTCTGAAGAGGTACCATCCAGAAGCTGATAATCTTCCAATGAACCATCTCGTTCACTCATAGATGCACTAATATCCTCAGGATCAGAGTATGCTTTTCTCATTCTCTTGTTCTTGCCTACTATATTCACATCACCCAAGTATTTACTAGAAGCAGACAATCTTTCAAAATCACCCAAGACAGGTTCTCGTCCCAAATCATAATGATAAGAAAATATCACAACACCAAAATCATGCTTTGGTAATGGAAATGCAACATCCTCATCATTTTCATAATCATTTTTCCCCAACCAAGCACACCATATTCGACTAATGTCCTCAGGATCTTTTTCAAGAAGTCTTGCACCGATTTCACCAAACCCAATTAGCTTCACATTTACACTAGACTTTTGATCATTACATAAAACGCCAGGAATTACTAAATCACAATCCCCAACACCAGAATTCACATTACTATCGACAACAGTAGACATGGTATTGTTAGAAATCAAGAAGCTATCTTTGTAAGAACTTGAATGACTTTCTTGTTCATGGAAGAAAAAGGCTCCATCATTAAAAGGCCATGGATTTGGAAGCAAAAGAGTAAGTTTCGCAGTTGCAAACCTATCTCTGTGAATATGTCCTCTGAGATGATCAAACAAGGCTGTATCACTGTAACATGGAGAATGACAAAGAACACAAAAGAAGATATATCGCTTCCCATCTTGCCTTATCTCCACACATACATGCCCATCTTTGTGAACTTGGCTAAGTGTTAACTTGGCCGCCTTTTCTCTAAGACTAGCAGCAGTAATATTTGAAAAATCTTTTCTTCCCGCCATTGAAATCTTTCAAAATTTGTTCTTCAAACAACTACAGATCTAGTAATTCTACTTGCAACCCCCTAATAAAACTCAAAATCCTCTAAAACAAATCTCAGAAAACCCTAAATCTCTACTCGACTAAATTCTTCACAGAAATCAACAAATCGTACTTCAAAACACTTCAAATTACTCAAGAATCTTGAATTTCAGAGAAATTTTTTAACTGTTGATATTAGAAAATCAACGAAACCCTAGAAAATCTTTGAAATCCAAGAAAGCAAGAAAGAAAAGAGAAATTGTTTCGAGAAATTATTCAGTAAACACGAGGTAAAGAAGAAACACGAGGTATACTTATAGAAGTACCTTTAAAAGATCCACGAATTCTTCGTTCTTTTCCTGTAATTAGTTCATTAACACCAGAAAAAACAATTGAAGATCGAGAATCTGCCATAACCATTTCCATTAGTAATAAAGAAAGAAAAAAGAGATTTCGAGTTTAGAAGTTTCGAGAAGAGAGAGAGAGAGAAAGCAAGAAGAAGATGGAAAGAGGTTGAAGAGAAGAAGAAAAAGAAGAACAGAGAAAGCAGAACAAATGGTGAAGAAGGAGAAGAAAGAGAAAGAAAATGTAATGAGACAACCTTGTGTGAAATGACTTTTTAAGTAAGAGCGAGATTTGTGTGTAATATACAGGAGTTTGATATAATGGAGACAGATGTAACTTTATTTGGTAGAGTGATGGTTGATTTGTTTAAATCATTTAATGTTTAGGAATATAAACGGGTGTGGATTCTGTAGTAATTTATTCAAGTGGATAACAGATGTATGTTGTAAACGGAGATGCATAGAATATTCCGTATCTCGATGCTATGATTGAGTGGATAAAGATAAAGTATTAGCTTTTGGTTTGTTGACGTAATGACGTGTTAATTTGGGCTGTTATTAGGTAGCTGACAGTTATAGAGACGGCATTTGGAAGCAACTTAGAGCATTCCCAATGCAGGGTGGATAAATCCACCTCCACGTAGGTCCACCTAGGCAAAATCCACCTCAAAGAGAGAGGTGTATTTGCACCTGGGTGATAGTCTCCCAACGCAGAGTGGACTCTTTGGTAAGAGAAAGTGGATTTTTAGAAAAACCGGACGACATGTGACATGCCGTCCCATTTTTTTTTGCAAAAAAATAGGGAGACGGCATACTTAAAACACTACGTAATACTTAAAAAAAAAACAGACGGCATGTAACATGTCGTCCGGTTCTACCACCCACAGGTGGATTTGAAGGTGGATTCTCCTACCTCCAAATCCACCTGTGGGCAGCCACTTCTCAAAATCCACCTCCCCTTGGGACATTGTTTTAGGTTTCAAGGTGGATTTATCCACCCCACCCCCAAAATCCACCTTGCATTGGGAATGCTCTTACTGTACTTGTTTTTAATTTCAGAGGTTGGAGATTGACTGGACTCTTGTTAACTATCATTGATTGTGTTTTCTCTAAGGTAGTGTTTGATAACCGCGTTTTCCTACGGTAAATTGGGGTTTGCCTGTTATTTTTTGTGTTTGTCATCGTTTGATAATTTACTTGGGTGATCAGGCAGTATTTGCCCCAATACCCGCACGTGATCACAAATTTACCCTAATTTTCAGTTGAGTCCCCAAAGTTTACCTAACTTTGGTCCCCTAACTTTACCCAAATTTTCAGTTGAGTCCCCAAAGTTTAAATTGGTCAATTTGGTCCCAAATCTTTCGAAACGCAAAATGGTCTCATCGTTACCAAACATTTAACAATTCTTTTTTTTACAAAATAGGTTCTATTTTTACACAGTTTGGGTTTGTGTTCTATTTTTAAATAATATGATGTTGCGCGTGCCACTCACGTGCTCTGCTGACCTGGCAAAAAAATATATTAAAATTTGAATTTAAAATACCACGTGTGATAGTAAACTGTCTCTAGGCAACTTTGTTAGATGCTTGGTAACAGTGAGATCATTTTGCAAACGTTTTGAAAGATTTTGGACCAAATTGAGCAGTTTAAACTTTGAGGACTCAACTGAAAATTTGAGCAAAGTTAGGGGACCAAATAGCTAATTGTTCTGCTTCAAGGCGGACAAAATTTGCTTGACTCAACCCCAGGCAAAATTTGTTTTGCCACTTAAACTGGTAAAATTTGCTAGGTATAAATAGTATTTTTGCAGAGAAAAAATTCTATTCTTCTAAACAAGAACTCAAACTCTTTCATTGCAGCGCATCAAAGGCGATTGTGAAGGCGAAGGCGAAGACGATTGTGAAGGCGATTCACTTCAAAAAGGTCAGATTTCTTCTTCTTCTTCTTCATTTCACTTCTTCATTTTCTTTTCTACTTTTTTTTGCATAGAAAAAACCCTATTTCACTTCTTCTTCGTCTCTGTTTAGTTGCTACATTCTTGTTGTTGTTTATTTCACTTCGTGGTCTTTGTTTAGTTGCCTCACTATATTTGTTGTTGTTGTTTTCATTTTTTTTAGAAGTTGATTATGTTTAGGGTTTTTCAAATATACAATAATTTCGGTGTAATTTAAACATAAATTCACTTCAATTGCATTGAATTGTAATTTTTAGGTGCTGAACTGTTGAAATTTTAATTTTTTTTTTTTCAAACCCTAACCTTAGATTTTTAGGGTTTTTGAATATACAATAATTTCTATGTAATTTCAACATAAATTCACTTCAATTGCATCGAATTGTAATTTTTAGGTGTTGAACTGTTGAAATTAATTTTTTTTTCAAACCCTAACCCTTGATTTTTAGGGTTTTTTGAATATACAATAATTTTGGTATAATTTCAACATAAATTCACTTCAATTGCATTGAATTGAAATTTTTAGGTGCTGAATTGTTAAAATTTAATTTTTTTTTTCAAACCCTAACCCTAGATTTTAGGGTGTTTTTTTTATACAACATTGTTTCAATGTAATTTGAACACAAAGTCACTTCAATTGCATGTAATTGTAATTTTAAAAGTGTTGAATTGTTAAAATTAATTTTTTTTTTCAAACCCCAACCCTAGATTTTTAGGGTTTTTTGATACAACATTATTTCAATGTAATTTGAACACAAAGTCACTTCAATTGCACGTAATTGTAATTTTAAAAGTGCCGAATTGTTTAAATTTTAATTTTTTTTTTCAAGCCCTAACCCTAGATTTTAGGGGTTTTCTGATACAACATTGTTTGAATGTAATTTCAACACAAATTCTCTTCAATTGCATGTGATTGTAATTTTTAAGGGTGCTGAATTGTTAAAATTTTAATTTTTTTTTTCAAACCTTAACCCTAGATTTTTTTTTAGGGTTTTTGTTATATAACATTATTTCAATGTAATTTCAACATAAATTCACTGAAATGATGCATGGAATTGTAACTTTTTTACTGAACTGTTTAAAAATTTCTACTGATCAGAAATATTGCATTTCAAATTGATATGTTATTGGATCTGTTTGAAAAATTATATTTGGGGGGTTTTAATTATAATGCAATATATTAGTAATGTATTTTAAAAAAATGAGTATAATATTGCAAACTTAAAATTTAATACTTTTTTGAAACCCTATTGAATACATTACTTGGATTCCATTACTGTAATGATTTGTTGATACTTGTTTTTATTTTGCAGACGAGTTTCGTTTGTGTCAGGTTGGTTCTATTTGTTTGACACTATTTGTATTTATTTTTTGGATGTTGTTTTTCAAATTATATTTGTTGTACAACAACGATTGATATATCGTTTTTATTTTTTACAGACTTTCATTTTCATCTACCTCACTCTCAATACCAGGTATGCCTTTATTTTTAAAATGTTTTGAATATGGTTCTAAACAATGTATTTATTAGTAATGTATATATTTTTTGCTAGCTTTGCTCTCTCATCCTGTTAGTCTCTTACTTTATCTCGTCGTTCGTTGTCTCGCGTACTGTCTAGCTTAGCTGCTCTAGGTTAGTTGTTTTTCCGTTCTCACATATTTATTATGCTGACATGTCACAATTTTCTGTTGTTACTTTGTTATATTGTAATTGTTTTAGCATATAAATGCTAATTATATATTGCTGCGATGTTTTTAGTATCAATTCTTTAGACTAATATATTGCTGCCATGGTTATTTTATTTTTTTTTAGAATCACACTATTTAGAACGATTTAGAATCACACTATTTAGAACTGCTTAGAATCACACTATTTATAACTGTTTAGAATCACACTATTTATTAGAACTGTTCACAATCACACGGTATATGTGATTGTGACAACTATACCTGAAAATAAACCTCCTATATTCTAATTAAAAAACAAAATGAAATATGAATTCATAAATTGAAATCTGATAACTCATCCTGTTAAAAACTTTTTAATTAATAATTTTCAGATAATGGGTAAGTATTCTTATTACGTTGTGCTCCGTGGGTTTTGTCCGGGTATCTACACTACTTGGGAAGAGTGCAAGACACAAACAGACGGATTTAGAAACGCTGATTGGCGTGGTGCTTATACTGTTTCTGAAGCAAGACATTTGCTTCAACAACAACTTACAAATGGATTCTGTCAATCATCTCATCCTATGTGTGATCCCCAACAACTTTTGTCCCAACCTTTTATTCATGCGTCACAACTGTCCGAGCAATCTGGTCAATCTTACCAATCTATCGCTCAATCTCAGGCACATGTACTTCCACTAGTGGGTGGTCGACCCTTAAACATTGGTGGAACAAATAATGTTGTGGTGGTGGACGACTTTTGGTGGTTTGTCAAGAAGTTGGTGTTGGTGATGCTAGTTGTTGTAATTACACTGTTGATTAAGTTGTTATTCGTACTGTGAGTTTCTATGTAATGAATTTGTTAAATTTGATGATGTAAAAATTATTAACCATTTAATTAAAAATGCACTCTTATTAACACCTATGACCTTGTTAAATTATGAACCAGAATGTTCTAACCATTTATGAATTCATATAATTGCTCCTAACCACTTTAATGATTAACGATTAACGATTAACCTTCTCCTAACCACTAAATGATTAACCTTACCGACCGCTTGTTATGTAGAATGTCCAGTGAGGATCAACGTCTAGTTACAACCTATGCTGTCAGGGGCGCCGCCTGAGCGCCGCTCAGCGTCGCCTAGGCGCTATTTCTAAAGAAGGCCGCTCCGCTCAGCAAAATTAGCGCCTAAAACGCCTTGGGCCGCTTGGGCGGCGCTCAGGTCCAGTGCTCTGTTAAGAGCGGCCCATACAAAAGCGCTCAAAGCGGCCCAAATAAAAAAAAGCCCAAAACTTAAGCTAAAAAAAAAAAAACCTAAATCTTACGTTCTCTCTCTCTACCTCTGGTCTCTCTCTCACGTTCTCTCTCTACCTCTGGTTTCTGCAGCTGCTGCTACTTCTTCTCCGGCTCTGCTGCTGCTGCTAGTGTAAGTTCTAACTTCTAAATTCTAATCTTCTTCTAATTTCCTAAGTTTCTTCTAATCTTATTCTAATCTTCATTCTTCCTAAATCAAATCCAAATTGATTCTTCTTCTTCTTTACAGTGTTTACTGTTCATACTTAGTAAACAGTGTTTACAGTGTTTACTGTTCAGAAAATTTTAAGGGAAAGAAATACTGTTACTAAACTGTAAAGTGTCTACTGTGTGGTCTGATCGGAGCGCCGCCGGAGCGGTTGAGGCGGTCCCCAGAAATCTGAGCGCCTGGCGCTTCACTCCGCCCTTGACAACATAGGTTACAACTACTGTTGTAATTGTAGTTGTGGACTTGTTATTGCAATATCTTGTCTCGAACGCAAGACGTAATCGTGTTCCTAGAGTTCCTATGCCTCCCTATACCTACAATAGGGATTCAGCGCGAGGCACAACTTTAGCTCGTTTCTATACTGATAATGACAATGACTGCCATGACCAATTGAGGATGAGGCGTTTTGCATTCCATCGCTTATGTGCTAGGTTGAAGACTATAGGTTTAACCGACTCTCGGTACATGTTGGTTGAAGAACAAGTTGCAATGTTCTTGCTTATAGTTGGTCACGACAATCGGTGTAGAAGAACATGTTACGAGTTTAGGCGTTCTGGTCAAACTGTGAGTCATTACTTCCACTTGGTCTTAAATGCTTGCATAGAATTGTACAGGCAAGTGGTTGTCAATGCTACTGATCAGAACTCGCCCCCCGCTAATGGTGCTGGCAATGTATTTTGGCATCAGTATTTCAAGGTTATAAAAATTTTCGTGCCCATCGATGATCAACGAAGGTATCGTAACCAGAAGAGAGTGATTTCTTAAAATGTTCTAGTCGTGTGTACGTTCGACATGAGATTCACTTATGTTCTGGCTGGATGGGAAGGCTCGACGCATGATGGCCGGTTGTTGAGGTGTGCGGTTACTTGCCAAGGAAGACGGTTAACCTTGCCCAAGGGTAAGTATTACCTTGCGGATGCGGGCTTCGCATTAAGTCCTGGCTTCCTCACACCTTATCGTGGCGTCCGATACCATGTCAAAGAATAAGGACATCGTGCCGTATAAACTAATGAAGAGTTGTACAACTGTCGGCATTCCATGCTACGTAACGTTGTTGAGATGATCTATGCTGTCAGGGGCAGAGCGGAGCGCTAGGCGCTCGGTTTCTGTGAAACCGCCTCGACCGCCCAGGCGGCGCCCTGATCAGACCCCCACTTTGCTGTTTAAGTGTTTAACACAATAACACTTAACACTTCAACAGTAACCCCCCAGTTTGATGTCTACTGTACTGACTAATTTTCTGGACACTTTCAACAGTTAACCTTGACATAATTTTTTGGACATCCAAAAATACAATCCAAAATTTAAAAAATAACAAATTAACACTTAACAAAAATACAAAATAACAATAGGATCCAATCTTCCAACATCAAATCCAAAATTCCAACATCAAATCCGAATATCCAACATCAATTCAAACAAAAACAAGTTCAACACCAAAATAAAAAAACAATCCAACATAAAATTCAAAAACAATCCAAAATCAAAATAAAACAAAAGCAAATCAAAGATCATATGTCAATGTCCTCATCGGAGCCCGACTCAATCCCATCCTCATTTCCAATATCATCAACTTCGAAGTTGTTATTATCATCATAATCATCTTCTTCGGAAGAAGCTTCAATATAAGGTTGAGTACGTGAACTTGATGCTTGTGTTGTGTTGCGGCGACCACGAATGATAGGAACATCGCCATCATCAAGTCCATTTCCGGTATCCTCCAAATCTCCATAAGTTAATCCATCCATTCCTAACACAACATCATCCCTAGCATCTTGGGGTACTAACCACTCAACACACTCATCAAGAGACTTCAATTCTATTGGATCTATTCCTTTTCCGGAAATACGTTCTTCATAACGTTTGTTAAGCTTTCTATTGTATTTCACATAAACAAGAGCTTGTAAGCGTTCATGTTCCAAACAATTTCTTTTCTTTGAATGAATCTACAATGCAAAATAAGTACAACTAAATCACTTGAAAAAATTCAAAAATATACACATAGATAGTAGAAGAATAATATAAAAATTACAAAACAACTTACATTAGCAAAAGTACTCCAATTCCTTTCACAAGGAGAAGCGGAACAAGTAAGCCCAAGTATCCTTGTAGCAAACCTTTGCAAAGAGGGGACTTCACTTCCAAAAGTGACCCACCATTCAACTAAATCAAAATTCAAACAATAAGATAAAAATAATAATAATTTAAACTAGTAAGAAAATAAGAATAATAGTTAATAATTAAAATAAAGTACTAACCCGGATGCATTGTTTTCAAACAACTCATGACATTCTTCTTTCCTAGCTTCGTACCTCTAGAATGGTATACCGCAAGCTCACTTAAAATTTTGGTTTCTTGTTCCTCATCTTCGGCAAGTTTTTCAATGCATTGCAACAATCCCTCCATAATCACCGAATTAGCTTCAATCTCAATCGAGCTTTCAACACTAGCATAATAAACTTGTGGGTTAAGATAGTGAGCCGCACAATGCAAAGGTTTTTGAAGTAAATCACTCCATCTATTATCAACAATTTTTTCCATATTCCTCCACAAATCTCGATCTTCCAAAGTAGTTTCTCCAATATTTGCCTTTATCTTAACTTTACATATTTCCATAGCCGAATAAACATACGCCATAGAAGGTTTTTCTTTGGTATCCACCATTCAAAGAACATCCACTATAGGTGCCATGATTTTCAAGCAAGTATGCATGTTATTCCAAAGATTGCTACTCTTGATCTTCTTCACACTTTCTATTGCAATCTTATTCTTTGGCCACTTACTTCTCCTCCAATCATCTCTACGAATTATATCTCTCAATTGTTGGTGTTTCTCATACATACTTTGCAAGCATAGAAATGTGGTAGCAAATCGAGTAACCGATGGCCTAATAATTTCCCTCTTCTTTGTTTTCTTTCTCATCAAATGAAGAACATGCTTGTGGTTGTAAATAAAGATGGAAATATTTTGTGCATCCTTAACGGTTTCTTTCACTAAAGGTATCTTACCAACATCTCCAAGCATCAAGTTAAGACAATGTGCTGCACAAGGCATCCAATAGAGTGTCACCTTGCTTAAGTCGGAATAATGCGGTTACTTCGATTTTTTGCCGCTTGTTATGGATATATTGAGTGACAAAAAGTGCTTCGAGTTGGTCATACGACGTGATTGAGCGCTCAGGTAGTCGGTGGTACCAGTCGATAGCACTGCTTCAGAGCGAGGCTGAAAAAAGCCTGCAGAAAATGTCCTTATACTTGGGCCACAAGGCCATGCTGGTTTTGAACTGTAGGACATGGTCCATAGGATCACCAATTCCATCATAGGTTGCGAACTTGGGGGGAATGAAGTGTGGGGGTGGTTCCTGATGAAGAAGGTCATCATGTAGGGGTTCTGTTATGTATTTTTCAAGGGTGTTATTAGCAACCTTTTGGGCAGTATTGGCCTTAATTAACAGATTCTTGGTGACTCTTATCTAATTTGGCCGAGAGTTGCAGGAGGCGGTTGTGAGTTTCCTGCATTTCGGCCATGGTAGGGGCGGCGGTGTTGCTGGAAGTGGGGATAATGGGGTTGTTGGTGTTGATTTCATCAGTTATGTGACCGTTTGCCGGTGGAGTGGCGGAGCTTTTGAGCTGAGCATTTTTCGAAAGCAACTTGTTGATCTGTTCCTGTTGGTCGCTAAGTTGCTTTTGGATGGTTTCAAACTGTTCTTGTGTGACTCCAGCCATGGTCTCCTTCAGGTTTTATTCGTTCACAGTCAGTCGGCGCCAATGTAAATGTAGTGGGTTTTTAAGAACGGAAAAATGAGGAAGATGATCGGAAAGGAAGGATTTGGGTTTTAGGAAGTGGCTGAGCTATCAGAGCGATGATAGTTGCCTACGTATCTGGACCGAGGTCGATCCAGAATCAAGCCAAACGTAGTTCCTTTTTAAGTGGCTTTTGATGGGTTGTCATTGATTATCCAAGGATCGGATCATAAAAAGGAGCGAATATCTTGGGATCTTAATGGGAAAGATTTGTAACTGAAGTAAGATTTGAATTTGAAGTATTGAGCTCGGTATTTGAAATAAGGAAGCCCCAAGTCGGACGTGCTCGGATGTTTTTATGTTCGAGTGGGGTTTATGAGCTTAGGATTTAAAATAGGAATGTACAAGGTATGACCTCAATGTGGAGTCAGATGAAATAAGTGCAAAGTCGGTATTTGGTAATCCGAGTAAGAGGAAGCTCGATAATGCAAAGAAGAGCATATCAGATATAGCTTCTTTTGGGGTCGGATAAAATATGTGCGGAGTCGGTGTTTGGGGTACCGAGTAAAGGAGAAAGCTCGGTAGTGGGTATATACAATATTTATTTTTTAGTTCAAATTCGTTGTTGTTGGTTTGGATTTGTAGTGAGGTGAAAGAGATCTAGGTCTTTGTATTAACTTATTTCTAGATTAATGCACTACTAGGTCAGGTCGCTGGGAGACTTGACCAAAGGGGGGATGTTTGAGATCGGGGTGGCTGCACCTCGTTGAGATCGAGATTGCCTACGTACTCTCGCTCGAGGGAATTGAACTTAGAGATCAAGCCATCGTAGTTCTGTTCTTATAGAAGGTAGAAGGGCGTGGATCGTGGATCTTGCAGATTCTCCGTCATCATAATGAGGATTAAATGTGTAACGCGCGAGGATCATCCCTGTGAATTAATTATGTAACTGATGAGAATATTCTGTGCATTGAATGAGAGCACGTGTGTATAAGCAGGTCGCTGCTCGTTGCGTGGTCGGGTCGCTTCGGTCGAGCTGCTAGTAGGTAGAGATCGTGGCGACCTGATGGATGGATGACTGTGCCACGTGGCTGCTTTTGATTGGTCGGAGTATGTAGTACCCCTACATAAGCCCCCTATTTTTAGGTCGGCTGTAGTAGTCGGGCTGAAAAGACTAAGAACTCTGATCGATGCTGATTTGTAGTTTGCTTTTTGAATTTGCGGACGTGGCAGTCATGCAGGCCTGTCTGTACTAATCATGGCCCTTTTACGGGGAAGTGGAGGATTTTCCTCGAGCAGCTAGCTGTGCAGTTATGGCAACTGACGCACTTCTTGCCTGATATAGTCTTTGTGTGGCACGTGGATTGATCCGACGGTGGATGTGAACCATTTTGTGAGTGGAAAATAACTGCAATTGTTATGGTTGATGTGGTCTATCTCAGCCGTTTACCTGTTTCGAACCGATGGCTGGGATTGCTCGTGCTACTGTATTTAAACTGTAGCTCTCTTGAGAAGGGTTTACCTATCTCGTTTTCATTTGAATTGCTGCCGCTTTTCTTTTGCGATTTGAAGAACTTTGAGAGCTCGTGAGGTTAGTTTGCTTCTCTTTCTTTTCTTTCATCTTTTATTTTCTGTTGCTTGGTAGTAATGTCGGACGCTAGTGACTCTCAAAATGATAGCTTGAGTGGTGGCGGTGAGGAGTATGAGTCTGAAAGGAATCAATCTGAAACCTTGTCTCCCGTTCATGGTGGGGATTCTGATAGCCCCCAGAGTAGCGGCTCTCATGGGGCGGACTCGTCTGACGAGGAAATGGTTGAAGGAGACGATGGCTCAATGTGTAGAGTAGTGAACCATAAGTATGTAAGTAGGCATATTGCGTTTATGAAGCAGTATGGTCTTAGCTCGATTGAGCATTTGGAGATTAGATTTTTTAAGAGATCGTTTACTTTCTGCTGAGTATCGACCTAAAAATCCCTTCTCAACTGTCTTTACTTTGACCCAATTCCGAGCTGGGTTGAGGCTGCCATTGCCTTGTTTGGTGGTCGACCTGTTGAATGCTATTGGTCGAGCCCCCTGCCAGATGAATGGCAATTTCTGGAGAAATATGAGGGTAATTGACGACCTGAATAGGTTGCATAAGGGTAACATCACTGTGAAAGATGTGCTGGACCACTTTTCCTTCAAACGTTCTTCGAAGGCTGATATTTCCGGCTATAACATGCAAGTTAGGCCAGAACGTTTGCCTTTGATCTATCCTGTGAGTAGTGAGCCATGGTGGAAAGATCCCATGCTGATTACTGGGTCGATCGTTGAGGGGAGTATCCAGTTGCGTCATGTGACTAGGAATGATACTCGTAAGTTCCTAGTCGTTAGTCTTAGGACAGTAGATGGTTTTCCTTTTTTCTGGACTTGATTATGTTGTGTGTTTTTTGCAGCGATCAGGGACGATCACCTTGTGAGGAAGAACGATCTGCATTCCTTTTTGAACTGTTTTGGTTTGTTGGCTGACAAACGTAAGATACGGCTCTTGCCCCATCTGAAGGAGCATTTTACTCCCAAGGGTGGTCCGAAAACAGTTGAGGACGAGCTTCATAGGAGGAAGTCGCTGAGGAAGGCCCATATGTCTGCTGTTCATAAAGCTGGTGGTAGTTCGCGTGCTGGTGAGAAGGAGCGAGCTGGTGGTAGCTCGAGGCCTGCTGAGAAGGAACGAGCTGATGGTAGCTCGAGGCCTGCTGAGAGAGAGCGGTCAGGTGTCGCTGTTCGGAGGTCGGATAAGGAACGACCTGTGGAGAAGGAGATAGTTGGTGGTAGCTCCCGCCAGGTGGAGGCAGTGGCGAGCCCCCTAGTTGTGTCTCCTCCGCCCTCACTTCCCAAACTGCCTGCCCTATTTGGGCAGAAGAAGAGGTCCCATTCAGGGAACCTGAAGCTGTTGGAGCGGCCCATTGTGCCGACGCCTGCTCTTGCCCCGCCCGTTAGAGTTCCTGAGATGTCTGTTGTGTCCAGGAAGACTGCTGTTCGACCTTCTGACAAAGGCAAGGGTGTATCGTCTGTGTTTCGCCCTGGGCCGTTCGACTACTTGGACGGCCGTGGTGAGAGGCATGTCGTATATGATAACGACAGTGCTATTGACGACCCCTGCGTCGCCCGGGCTGTGAATGAGGGCATCGTTCTGGAAGCTGATGCTCGAGCGGTGAAGTCTCAGACTTTGTTGGTCACCTGCTCGAAGTTAAATGCGGCGCTGGTTTTGGTGAGTGTTGCCATTATTATTTTCTTTGTTTCTGCTTAGTCGTCGTTGCCTAATTCCGCTTGCACTTGCAGGTTAATGCGAGCTTCCAGGAAGTGCGTCTTGTCGCTGAAGTTGGTGCCTGAGCTGAGATTGAGCTGAAGGAGCTGAACGAGAAGCTTGAGCAGGCCAAGAACGTTGCTGCTGTTGCGGAGTGCAAGGTGAGGGACAGGGATGCTCAGGTCGCAGCGTTGAAGGAGACCAATGAGCAGTTGAAAGAAAATTTGGCTGCTGCTAAGGCTTCTGTTGAACACTGGCAGAACGTAAGCCAGGAGAATGGTGCGGCGTGGCAGGCCTACTGTGAGCAGCTGCAGAGAGCTATGATGGGGTCGCCCGAGGGAGAGGAGACGCGAGGTGGGGCCGAAGAGACTTTGGCGCCAGCTCAGGACGCCTTGATGGGCCCTAGTGACCAGGTCGCCAGTGGTTGTATTGACATTGATGGTTCCAGCAACCAGCCAGCGCAGTAATGAACTAGTCCGGGTACCAACTTTCTTGTATTGGGTAACCTTGTGCAAAGTTCGCTTCTTGCACTCCTTGTTCTTGCAGTACGTCTTCTTTGCCTTCCTCGAAGCAATCTTTTGAGTTTGTGAGCTTGAGTGAACAATCGTTTGTTTGAGTTGTAGTAAACAGAATTGAATTTGATGAGGTTGTACTTAAGCCGTTCTGATCAGCTAGTTTCCAGGGAGTCCTGGTAGCTCGTTCAGAAGGCAGGTAGACGAGATGAATGGCTGCAAGCAGGACGAATTGAAACAGTTCTTCTTGTATGCCTTAGTTTGACTTTGTTTTTACCTGTAATGGTTAGAATCTCCTTAAGTAGAAAGAAAATTCAATGATTTACCTTTTATTGTCATTCTTGCTACGTTGACTGCTTGTATGAGTTTTGCAAACAAGTGGTAACCATAGTGCTGGACCTGCTAGTGGATGAGGTCGTGTGTATAGTTGTTTGATTGTACAGAGGTCGTGGGAATGATATGACCAATGCATCAAGTTAAGTTGCAGATGTTTGAACTTAAATTAAAATCATCAAAGGGACTAGAGTTTTGATAATTTGTAGGTCGAGGGAGTAGACCTTTAGGAGCCATTCATGTTTGAGCTGAGATGAAGGCAACAATGTGTTTGTATATTGAAATGTAATGAATGGATGCTTACATTTCATTGATAAAACTTTTTCAAGTGATAAGCATTCCATGGGTTCTTAACGATCTCCCCTTCTGGTGTTTGAAGACGATAAGAACCATTGCTCTGAACCTTTGTGATAATGTAAGGGCCTTCCCAATTGGCATTGAGTTTGCCAATAATGTCTTTCCTTTTGTTGTGGAACATTTTCCTTAGGACTAGTTCTCCTGGTTGAAAAGATCTAGCTCGTACGCCTTTGTTATAAGCTCGTTTGAATCTCTGCTGGTATTGCTCGAGTTTTATAACGGTGTGATTCCGTCGTTCTTCGAGGAGATCGATTCCGAATGACCAGACCTGATCCGTAAGCTCTGTGTCGACCAGAAGGGACTTGGTCGTTCCAAATGTTAACTCTGTGGGAATAACGGCCTCAACTCCATAGTAAAGGCTGAATGGAGACATCCCTGTTGATGTGCGAGGGGTTGTTCTGTAAGCCCATAGGATGTTCTCCAACTGCTGTGGCCATTGATCATGCTGATCTTCGAGTTTCTTCTTCAGGTTGTTTAGAATTTGTCGATTTGCAGCTTCGACCTGGCCGTTGGCTTGTGGATATCTAGGCGTTGACCTTGAATGCTCGATTTTCCATAGGTTGTAGAAAGCCTTGATGTTTTTGCCAACGAACTGAGTGCCGTTGTCTGTGACTATCCGTTTTGGTAGGCCAAACCTTGTGATGATGTTTTCCCACATGAATCTTTGCACATCCGCTTGAGTAACGTTGGTTAGTGCAACAGCTTCCACCCATTTAGTAAAATAGTCGATGGCCACTAGAACGAATCTCTTTTCTGACTTCTTCTCTTTGATTAGGGGGCCCATGATATCAAGCCCCCACATGTGGAATGGCCATGGTGTAGTGACGTTGATGAGTTTATTGGGATGCTGATGTTGCTTATCAGCGAATCTTTGGCATTCAATACACTTCAGAACGAATTTCTTAGCATCTTCCTTCATTCTTGGCCAGAAGTATCCTTGGGAGATTGCTTTATGGGCTAAGGTTCGCCCTCCGGAGTGGTTTCCACATTCCCCTTCATGGATTTCTTGAAATATCATCTGGCCCTGTTTGGGGATTAGGCATCGTAATAACAAACCAGTTGCAGATTTTCTGAAAAGTTTACCCTCATGGAGTTTGTACATTGTGACTTTATGTAACAGCTGACTGGCTTCCTTTTTGTTTGATGGTAGGACACCTGTTTGAAGGTAAATAATGAAAGGCTCCATCCAAGTCCCTTGGATATCTGCTGGAGTTGTCTCTAGTAGATCAGAGATTTGATGAACATTTTCTTCCTTGAATAGATATGCGGGCTGTGTACTGATTGCTATAGTGAGGGCCCGTGGTCTGTCTGACTCGATCTTAGATGCCAAGAATGCCAATGAATCAGCATGCCTGTTGTCATCCCTTGGTATGTGCTCGATTGTGAAATAACTGAGCTTGTTGATGAGCTCCTTTGCTTTGCTAGCATACCTGATTAGGTTGACCCCATTGATCTGATAATTACTGGTAATCTGATTGACTACCAGTTGTGAATCACTGTACACCTTCAAACGAACTGCTTGTAGGTCGATGGCCATCTGTAAGCCCTGGATGAGTGCTTCGTATTCGGCCTCGTTGTTGGAGGTCACGAAGTCGAGACGAATTGATCTCTCGAGCTGTGAACCTTCAGGAGAAATTAATACAACACCTATGCCACTTCCGTTGGAGTTGTGGGAGCCATCTACATATAGCTGCCATGTGTCAGAAGGGCTGTATTGAACTTGCCTTGTTTCAGGTTCTGGTTCCCAATTGGTATCTTCTGCTGGGTAGTCTACCAAGAAATCTGCAACGACCTGGCCCTTGACGGCCTGCCGTGAAACGAACTCGAATGTGTAATCACCCAGTTCGGCTGCCCATCGAACCATACGACCTGTTTTGTTTTTCTTTTCCAGTATATATCGTAATGGCTAGTCGGTGATTACTTTGACAGTATGGGCTTGGAAATAAGGTTTGAATTTGCATGCAGCGTAAAGTAAAGCCAATGCTAACTTCTCTAGAGGTGTGTACCTTATTTCGGCCTGCTGTAAGACTTTGCTCGTGAAATAGATAGGTCGCTCGACCTGGTTTTCTTCTTTAAAAAGTACTGCACTGATCGCAAAATCTGATGTTGCGAGGTAAACGCCGAGTACATCTCCATCGTTGGGTCTTGTGAGAACTGGTGGAGTAGACAGATATGCCTTGAGATCATTGAAGGCCTTCTCGCATTCTTCTGTCCACTCATATGTAGCCCCCTTCTTTAGGATATGAAGCATTGGTCTGCACTTATCTGATGCTCTGGAGATGAATCTGTTCAGAGCTGACACCATGCCGTTGAGTTTCTGGATTTGTTTCTTTGTTTTTGGGCTTGGCATGTCGATCAGGGCTCTGATCTGGTCGGGATTTGCTTCAATGCCCCGTCTGGTGACTAGGTAGCCGAGGAATTTTCCTGATGCAACCCCGAACAGACACTTCTCTGGATTAAGACGCATTCTGTATTGTCTTAATCTTTGGAATGCCTGGTCGAGATTGTACAAATGATCTTGTTCTTTGTCACTCTTTACTAGCATGTCGTCAATGTAGACTTCCATTGTTCGACCTAGGAGGTCGTCGAACATTCTGGTGACCAGTCTTTGATAGGTCGCACCTGCATTCCTTAACCCGAATGGCATAACCTTGTAGCAGAAAATACCTTGCTCTGTTGTGAAAGAGGTCTTCTCTTGGTCAGGCTCGTACATTGGGATCTGGTTATACCCTGAGTATGCGTCCATGAATGACAGTAGCTCAAAACCGCATGTCTGATCGACTAGCCTATCGATTCGTGGCAATGGGAATGAATCTTTAGGACAAGCTTTGTTCAAACTTGTGAAGTCGATGCAGACCCTTGTTTTCCCATTCTTCTTTAAGACTGGTACGATGTTGGCTAGCCAGTCTGGAGTGTCGACCTCTCTGATGAAGTCGACCTGTTTAAGTCTGTTGATCTCTTCATTGACAGCTTCGTGAAATTTGGGAGCAAGCCTTCTTGGTTTTTGCTTTACAGGTCGATAATTGGGATTGACCCGCAGTTTATGACATGCAATTGATGGATCTATTCCGGGCATATCGATATACGACCAAGCAAAAACATCTTTATTAGTTGAAAGGAAATTTACAAAGTTTTTGAACTTATCTTCTTCCAACTCAGCACCTACATAGACATATCTTGGGTCCTCATCTGACCCAATATTCACTCGCACACCTGGATCAGTACTTCCGAGATTAAGCTTGGGGGAGCTCGCTTGCCCCTTCTGTAGTTGCTATTTGGCAGGTTCAGTCTTTTCTTTGGACGGGCTCTTTGACTTGTTGTTGCCCTCCTGAGCCTCTGTTGTTATTGGGCTTTTTCCTTTGTTGTCAGCATCTTTGCTTCCAGAGGTGGATGGATTTGAAGGTGGCACAGCTGCAATAATGCCGTGGCATTCCTGTGCGACGTTCTGGTTTCCACGAAGTTCCATTATCCCATGGGGACCAGGATAGCGGAATACTTGGTGGTATGTTGATGGCACACCTCTCATAGCGTGGATCCACTTTCGACCCAGAATCGCATTGTACTTACTTGCGATGTTTAAGATGCTGAACTTTGCCGTGACAACGACCTTGTCTTCTTTCCTGCCCACAGTGACGGGCAACAAAATTTCTCCCTTAGGATCTTCTCTGGAACTGTTGAAGCCTAAGATTGGGGTGAAATCTGGGATGAGAACTGAATCGAGCAATCTCATATCTTTGAAGGTCCTGTACATGAGAATGTTGCATGATGCCCCAGGGCCAATGAATACCCTCTTGATGGTGTAGTCCGCTATTCTGAGCTCAACGACTAGGGCGTCGTTGTGTGGAGTAACGACCTTGTTGAGATCGTCCAAGGTGAAAGTGATGTCGGACTCTTGGCGGGCAAGGATGTTAGAGCGAGCTGCTCGCCCAGTAATTGAGTAGACATGATGAAGATGTTCTACTCGTCTCTTTTTCTCTCTTGAAGTCGGGGTGTAGTTGGATTCATCAATCATGTAGACCACATGACTGTCCGCCTCGCTGTCGCTGTCAACTTTGTTTGCGACCTTCTTGTTGATGTGGTCGCGTAGGTCGCCTGTTGGACCTAAGCGTTGGGAGAGGCTACGCCCTCTGCTGCGTACTGGACTGATGGAGGCCGTTCTGGCCTTGCTGTGATGACGCTTTGGTGAGCGGGGAGGGGTTCTGGATCCCTTCCTCGCCCTCTTGCCTGTAGAATCCTCTTGTCTGCCGAGGATCCAATTGTTGAGCCTTTTCTCATCGGCCCAAGTTTGAAGTGCGCGTTTCAGAACGCGACAGTCATCTGTTTGATGACACCGTACCTTGTGGACTTTGCAGTACGGCCGACCAGATGTATCCTCCAACTGTGTGAAGGTGGGAATCTTGCACCAATGGTTGTGCTTGATTCTTTCGTAAATATAACCGGCTGGTCGTGTGAACCGGTGATATTCTCGCTGCTCAGTAGGCAACGACTTAGCTTTGAATCTCTTTCCATTCGATCGAGGTCGCTTGGTTGAGCCAGACTCGATGTTGCTGACTACATGGTTCTTTTCCCTCCCAGTGAGGGCTTCTTCCAGCTTTATATAACGGTCTACCTTCAGGTAGAGCTCGTCCAGTGATGAAGGTCTCTTCATTGCTAGAGACTTGTGGAGGTCGGACCCCTGGATCAAACCGTGAGAGAAAGCAATAGTTGCAAAGGCCTCATGCTCCTTTGCAAAATCCTGAATGGAATGCAATTCAGATTTAAAACGAGCAAAGAATGTGCTCAGAGACTCACCATCTTGCTGCTTGACTTTGAAGATGGAATCTATAGTGACAGGGCGCTTCTTGTTGTGGATGTAAAAGATGACAAATTGCTTCTCGAGCTCTGCGAACGAGCTGATAGATCCTGGCTTCAATCGGTGAAACCAGTCGAGAGCCGGTCCGGTGAGGCTGGATTGGAACAACAAACACAAAAGATGATCCTCTTTGATCAAAGGAAGGGATTTCCGGAATCCCTTGATGTGGTCGGTTGGATCTTCGACTCCGGCATACTGGTCGAACTTGGGGGCATTCAGCTTGTTCGGCAAATCATGTTCAAGGATCTCCTTGGAGAAAGGAGACTCCTGGAACTGTTGGAGGGACTGTACAACAAGTTGCTCCGCAGTGTGGCTCTTAGAATGGTGAAGGAGAGCCTGGGAGGCTTTGAACTCCGCCAGTTGTTGGCTGAGTTGTTCGTATTTCTGGTTGGAATCGTCAGCAGGAACGACTCCATGTCCGCTATTCTCACCTTGTTGGGGGTTGGTTTGTGCGGCTTTCAGGCGTGCATTTTCTTCCTGCAAAAGAGTGATTTGAACATGCAGATCATTGATAGTTAATTCTGGGGTAGTCATTTGAATAGATGACTTTGAGAAGGGTGGGAGGGTTTGGGCTTTTCGATTATATCGAATTCCTTGCAGTCGGCGCAAAATGTATTAACCTATTTCTAGATTAATGCACTACTAGGTCAGGTCGCTGGGAGACTTGACCAAAGGGGGGATGTTTGAGATCGGGGTGGCTGCACCTCGTTGAGATCGAGATTGCTTACGTACTCTAGCTCGAGGGAATTGAACTTAGAGATCAAGCCATCGTAGTTCTGTTCTTATAGAAGGTAGAAGGGCGTGGATCGTGGATCTTGCAGATTCTCCGTCATCATAATGAGGATTAAATGTGTAACGCGCGAGGATCATCCCTGTGAATTAATTATGTAACTGATGAGAATATTCTGTGCATTGAATGAGAGCACGTGTGTATAAGCAGGTCGCTGCTCGTTGCGTGGTCGGGTCGCTTCGGTCGAGCTGCTAGCAGGTAGAGATCGTGGCGACCTGATGGATGGATGACTGTGCCACGTGGCTGCTTTTGATTGGTCGGAGTATGTAGTACCCCTACAGTCTTTATGTTCATTGTGGAGAAGTTGATGAAGGCTTTGCTAGCCTTAAGTTGGAACTTTTCTTGGTCACAATTGGATTTGCATCATCTTTTGGGAGTCTAGAGAATTCTTGTTGATCTATTAAGTTTGGTAGTAGGATGGAATATATTGAGAAAAGAAATTTTGTTGGTGGTGGATTTATAGGTATTTTTGTCAAGTTACAAAAATTGCAAGACAAAGGGCATGAGTATATTTGGTAGAATTCATGGGATGTGAGGCCGGAATTGAGTGAGAGGTGATGGATTGTATGATGAGAGTAGATTGTTAAAACTCGGGGTAGTTTGGAGTAGATCGATGATGGTGATAAATGTTGGTGTGTTTAGATGAGATCTGGTGCTTTCAAGGCGGTCCACACGAATGAACTATGTGGATCTTGGTTTTTTAAGTTTTTATTCAATTGGAATAGCTACCCGGGCCAAATCTCTAAACTTCTTTCTTTGGTTGTTGAACAGACAAACCAATCTTTCTAAGCCTAACTTAGGAGTATCACCACAAGTCTATCTCCAGATTACTCTCTTCCAAGTTTATGTATAGATTCTGAAGATTTGGCTCTGGATACAATTAATGTTTGACAATTCCATTTTTTGTTGTTTATGTTTTTTTTTTTTTTTAATAAAATCATATATTTTAATGATAAGCTCAAAGAATTACATAAAAGTGGTGGACAAGCGTGCTACAAGTCCCTTTTTTCATTGTTTTTTCTTTAACGAATTGTGAAGGGCCTCTGTTATGGTGGATTTACAAGGTGGGGTGAGAAAATCTACCTCAAAATCACAAAATAGCACCCTAATGTAAGGTGGCTTTCAAGTTTCAAGGTGGGAGAATGAGAATCAACCTTGTGGAAAGAAACGACATGTCAGATGTCATCAATTTTTTTTTCTAAGATTTAGAAGAGTTTTAAAATTTGTGGACTCTTGGATGGCGGCCGACATGGCACATACTCACATGTCATCCTTTTTTTTTTTTCTCTAAGTTTTAGAAGTGTTGTAAAACTTTTGGATTCTCGACAAAAAAAAAAAAAAAAATGATGATATGTCACATGTTGATTGAATTTTGTAGAAAATCCACTTTAGGGTTCCTGGCATTAGGGGTGGCAATCAGACCTGGTGACCTGAACCCGACCTGAACTGGGTCAGGTTTGGGTTTGTATATTAGAGGTTTTGGGCCTGATCAGGTCGACCCGATTGACCTGACATGCAATCATGTCAGGTTCAGGTTTCCCTTTCAAACCTGTCGGGTCGACCCGAAACCTGACCAGATTAAACCTAATTTTAATTGTCTTCTATCTATTATCTAATTTCTATTCTCTCTCTCTAACCTAAAACCCTATTTCATTGTCGGCGATATTTTCTAATGAATGGAAGTAGATTGAAGAGCTATGTTAGAAGAGATTCATATCAATATATCATAGAGGTAAGTTGATGTAAGAGAAACTCTTTTCTAGCTATCAGTTTATCTACCAGTGTGATTTGATTCTCTTGATTTAATTCATAGATTTGAACTTTTGCATCATCAACTTCTTTGATTTCTTCGTCGTCGTTATTAAACTAACTGATGGATGAACCGACCAAATCCCTTTGGTGTCTACTTCCAAATGAAATTGTATGGTTAGAATTGAATTGATATAATGTATGCTTTTGTTTAATTGAAATGTTAGAATTGAATACAAACTTTTGTGTTTTGGATGAAGATGTTGTTGAAAAATTCTTTGTTTTAATTCATAAGTTTGAAACTTTTGCATCATTGCTTCGTTTAGACATTGAAATTGTTTGTTCTACGAAATTTGAACTCATTTAATAATAACAATGTTAAACAGAGTGAAACTGGCACGAAGTGGTTTGACATCAATTTTGTGACAAAGTGTCTTTGGTTATCTCGCCTTGAATTCATTGTTAGGAAAACCAAGATGTACGCATGGTCGTCTCGTGTCCTTGTGTCTCTTAGGTCTGTCTAGGGAAAGTTATTGGGTTCTGGACGTACGTACCGAGTTAGGACGTACGTACGTTCACTGAAGCAGAGAACTTCTTTTGGTCAGGACGTACGTACTCAGTTAGGACGTTCGTACGTCCAGGTAGTCAGCAGACGTGTTTTCGTATGGAGACGTACGTACCGGTTTAGAGCGTTCGTACGTCATGTTAGGCAGCAGGCTTATTTTTGTGTGGCGACGTTCGAACGTCATATCGACGTACGAACGTCCAAAGTCGGTTTGCACAGTTTCGGCCCATTTTCCTAGGTTTTCAACCCTAAGTATAAATAGGGTTTCTCTTCTACAGAACAAGATAGTTCTTTGGCCGTCCATCCCTCTTCTTGTTCATGTGTTTTGGTTAGGTTTTTGATATTAAACTTGTTTGTGGCTATTGAACTCAATTCCCTTTCTTCCCCCTTTTCTCAATTCATATCTGTGTGATCTTCAAGAGTTATTGTGAATTCGGCTTCGAGTCTTCTTGTGTGTTCATCAAGAAGTCGAGTGTCTTGTGCGTACATCAAGGTGCTCTGGTGAAGTCAAGGTGTTAGAGATAACCAGGAGTATCAACTCGCAGTGAGTGCAGGTAGTTGATAGGTTTGTACATCTCTTTTCATCTAGTGGATTATTTTGTTGTCGCGAGGACAACCGTGGACGTTTCCCAGTTTGGGTTTTACCACGTTAAAAACTTCTGTGTGTTATTTACTTTCCGCGTATTGTTTGTTTGCTTGTTTGAATTCACATTTGTTTGTTTGCTTGTTTGAATTCACATTTGTTATACTAGCACTCTTTGTAGTTTCTCAATTGGTATCAGTCGCTGGGGGCTGGTTAAGGAGCGTAAAGGCTCACGCCAACGATCAATAGTGCTATGGATTACTCTGGTAAGACACATGTCTCGGTTGTTGCTCGAATGTCTGATGAGCAGTCAACTGACAGTAAAGAATGCTCTAGTAATTGTGACAGGGATTTGATTCTGGTGGACAATAATGATTGGGCTACTCTATACCGGTTATCCAGAAAGGAATGCCTAAGGTTGGAAGCACAAAATTGTATTCTTCAGGACAGACTTGACTTATTGTCTTCTAGTTCCTCATCTATGTCAATCCTGGATAGGGAACCTGTATCATGGCAGGTTGATAAAGTGGCTTTACTGGGTAATCTTGCTGCTCTTGAGCATGACAAGGTCGAATGGGAAGCGGGGTATAAGATTGTGTCCTCAGAACTAGACAAGGTCAAAAAGGAGTTGATTCGCCTTCAGTTGCTCGAAAAGTGCAATGGGTTATCATCTTCTGAATTACCTCCACTGTTGCCCTATCCTCCTACCAAAAAGTCCGACATTCATCACTCTGTGGACACGGTTGGCATCCGGCGCAAGTGGAAACTGTTCAGGCGTGTTCCGCCTCAGGGAAGGAAACGTCAAATGCCGTGCTCACTATGCGGACAGTTTGGACATTGGGCTTCGCAGTGTGGTGTGGCTGCTCATGTTCCACAATCATGGAAGCGGTTCTCACAGCCGTCGTATGATTATCCATCTTATCCATATGCCTCTTACTCTTTTCGTTGTAATTTTGCAGGAAATGTTTCGAATGTGGCGATCACTGCTCTTCATGTCTCAAGTTCGGATACTGAGTGGTTACTTGATAGTGGTGCTTCAAAACATATGTCAGGTAATGCCAAACTTTTCTCCTCCGTTACTGCTATAGATGGTGGAAGTGTTACTTTTGGGAATGGTAAGAGCTCTCCTGTGATTGGTAAGGGATTTGTCGCTGGTATTGGTTTATCTCCGAATGATGTTTGTTTGTTAGTTGATGGTTTGCGTGTAAATTTGATCAGTATTAGCCAACTGTGTGATACTGACCATACTGTTAATTTTTCCAAAAATATATGTTCCGTGCTTGATAGTTCGGGTAAGTGTATCATGACAGGTAAACGAACATTGGATAATTGCTATGCCATTCAGCCGGTTGCATCTAGCATGAACTGCTTACCTAGCAAACTAAATGAAGGTCTATTGTGGCATCAACGACTAGGTCATGTCAACTTTGAACACCTGGACAATCTCACTCGGAATGAATATATTAAGGGAGTTCCTAGACTTGGAAGAAATCGAGACACTGTGTGTGGTGGGTGTCAACTAGGTAAACAGATACGTAGTCCACATTCCAAGAAAAAATCCATAACCACATCCTCTCCTTTAGAACTCATACACATGGATCTGATGGGTCCTACTCGTACTCCTAGTCTAGGAGGCAAACGATACATCTTGGTTATGGTTGATGATTACACTCGCTTTACCTGGGTATCATTCTTGCGTGAAAAATCTGATGCGTTTCTTGAGTTTCAGGGAATATGCCTTCGTATTCAGAACGAGAAAGACACTCAAATTAAATATATCAGAAGCGATAGAGGTGGTGAGTTCACAGCCACAGGTGTGATTGAGTATTGTATTGCAAATGGTACATGGCAAGAATTTTCGGCTCCATACACTCCGCAACAAAATGGAGTCGCTGAAAGGAAAAATCGTGTTATTCAGGAAATGGCTCGTGCTATGTTGCATGCAAAGGATGTTCCAACCAAGTTTTGGGCGGAAGCGGTTCATACTGCTTGTTACATAATGAACCGTGTATACCTAAGATCTGGTACCACACAAACTGCTTATGAGCTATGGTATGGTAAGAAGCCGAATCTCAAATATATGCGAGTTTTTGGTAGCTTGTGCTATGTGTGCAAGGACAGACAAAGTCTGTCCAAGTTTGATAGTCGAGGTGAAGTAGCTCTTTTACTTGGTTATTCTTCTAACAGTAGAGCCTTTCGAGTGTTTAACTACCCCACTCGCAAGGTCATGGAATCCTTTAATGTTGTTGTTGATGACACTATTACATCTGACTCTTCTGTTTCCACTGGTACACAGGATGTCACAGTTCTCTCACCCGTGTCAGACCCAGCTGACATGTCTTCCATATCGTTATCATCACCTGATAATGGCAATAGTGGTACTAAACCTTCTGATGCTGCAGAGGACGTGCCTAGTGGGACCGGTGTTGTGCTCACACCGGATGATGTAGTTCAATCACCAGATGTGATTGATGTGTCTTCAGATCTCTCCACTGTTCCTGCTGACCCTGAAAGTGTGTTTAATCTAGCCTCACCTCGTGTCAAACAATATCACTCCTTAGGAGATATCATTGGGGATATTAATGATCAGCGTCTGACTCGTCGGAGGGCCAAGGAGACAAATTGTGTTCATTATGTTTGTTATCTCTCTTCTCTTGAACCTAAAAATGTTACTGATGCTCTTATTGATGATGATTGGCTAGTTGCTATGCAGGAAGAACTCGGTCAGTTTAAGCGTAGTGATGTCTGGACGTTGGTTCCTAGACCTACTCACACTAATGTGGTTGGCACCAAGTGGATCTTTAAAAACAAATTGGATGAGTTCGGACAGATTGTGCGCAACAAGGCAAGGCTCGTGGCTCAGGGCTACAGTCAAATTGAAGGTATTGACTATGGAGAGACATTTGCTCCCGTGGCTAGGTTGGAATCTGTCAGGCTTCTTCTTGCTATGGCATGCCATTTGAATTTCAAGTTGTATCAAATGGATGTCAAAAGTGCATTTCTCAATGGTATTCTTAATGAGGAGGTCTATGTTGAACAACCTAAAGGGTTTGTGGATCACACTTTTCCGAATCATGTCTTCAAATTGCAAAAAGCACTGTATGGGTTAAAGCAGGCTCCTCGGGCTTGGTATGAACGTCTGACCTCCTTCTTACTGGGAAAAGGATTTGTTCGTGGCAGTGTTGATCGGACTCTGTTCATACTGCGAAAGAATACTGATGTTCTTCTCGCCCAAGTCTATGTGGATGATATAGTGTTTGGGTCAACGTGCCCAAGTCTTTCTGAATCTTTCTCTCAATTAATGAGCTCTGAATTTGAAATGAGTTTAATGGGAGAACTGAATTTCTTTCTTGGCTTACAGGTCAAACAGTTTGATCATGGAGCTTTCATTTCTCAAACAAAGTATGCTAAAGAATTGGTTAAAAAATTCGGTCTCAGCACTTCCAGTGGTCAAGATACTCCCATGGGTGAGAGGGTACGTCTTGGTAAGGATATTATGGGTAAGTCTGTTGATATTCGTGAATATCGGAGTATGATTGGTAGTCTCTTGTATCTCACTGCTAGTCGTCCAGATATTTCTTATAGTGTTGGGGTATGTGCAAGATTTCAGGCTAACCCTAAAGAATCTCATCTCATTGCGGTTAAGCGTATCATTCGGTATGTTGCTAGCACTCTTGACTATGGGTTATGGTTCACCAGAGATACGAATAGTGTTGTGGCAGGTTACTGTGATGCTGATTGGGGTGGTAATCTTGATGATCGTCATAGTACCAGTGGTGGCTGTTTCTATGTTGGGAATAATCTTGTTTCCTGGCATAGCAAGAAACAATCATCTGTATCCATCTCTTCATGTGAGGCTGAGTATATAGCTGCAGCTAGTGCCTGTACTCAACTTCTGTGGATGCGTCAGATGCTTCGGGATTATGGCATTCAACAGCAGGCGATGGACCTATTCTGTGATAACACCAGTACCATTAGCATTTCCAAGAATCCTGTTCAACACTCACGCACAAAGCATATTGACATTCGTCACCATTTCCTTCGTGAGGCGGTCGAAAAGGGTGATATAGTAATGGAGTTCATTCCTACTGAACATCAGCTAGCAGATATTCTTACAAAACCTCTTGATGCAAGCCGATTCCATTCCTTGCGTAAGTCTATTGGGGTTGTAACTCTTCCCTAATTGTTTTGTTACTTTCTGTTTCTTTCTGGTATTGTCATTGTGGTTAGGATGTTTAGATTCGGTGTTTTTGGTGTTTATTATTATTGTGGTTGTTTTTGAGGACATACTACATTCTCTATTGTGTGGATTTCATTTTACAAATGTTTCTAGTTTGGCGTTCTCAACTGTCTTTGTGTCATGCATAGGTGTAGGGTTACATTATACTCTCTTCGTATTGGTAGTTTCTTGCATGATGCATTTCAATGTGGTGGGCTTGACATTTTCAATACATGTTTAACTCCAGTCTTCCATGGGTGATTTTTCATGATCGTTGTTTCCTTTTATTTATTTATTTTTTTTTTTTCTCACCTCTTGTAAGTGGTCAATGACTCACAAAATCCCCAGCCATTTGAATGTCTTGAGAGCATACTCATTTGGCTAAGAACCCGTTGGGGCTGTGAGGGTCATGCTCTGACGGTTGCACTCAAGAGATGTTAGTTCTTGTGTTGCACGTTATCATGGTATTGCACTTCTTGAGTGTGTTTTGCCGAAAAGATGTAGGCTACACCCTACCCTCGTGTTCTGGTAAAAGATGGAGATATTTCATACTCCCACACGGGAATGGCATCTGTTTCAATGGTTTACAAAAAAAAAAAAAAAAAAAAAAAAAAAAAATGGCTAATGGCTTTCGCATTTGTCTAGTTGAAGGACAAGAAGAAAAACAATAGTGTGTGTTTTTGGGCTAGTTGCAAGTGACCTTCAATATTCTCTATGATCATGTCTTTAGTTTGTTTTTCGGAGGTTGGTATTGGTCTATCAGGTTCTTCTACATACTTGCATCATTCTAGTAACTACCATGTCATGGTGTATGATGTCGTTCTTCGATTTTGCATTCTCTTGAGGTTGAGGTTTGTTTAAACTATATTCGGTTGTAATTGGAATTCGTATGATTCGTAGAAGTGCTTTCTTGTGATGTCTCTCAATATCTGTTTTTCGGGTTATGTGGTTTATTTTTATAAAAAAAAAAAAAAAAAAAAAAGAAGGGGGTCGTACGAACATAGGAAGTCTTCACCTCTTCTCTCTTGCACGTACATAGGAAGTCTTCACCTTCTCTCAAGGTCTTTTCTTTGGTTTTTCTGTTCTTCGTCTTCTTTGGTGGTTGTTCATTGCTTCTCTCAAGCAGCGTGTTTCTATTTCTTTGGTATTGAGCATGTTCTTGGATATTGCTATTTTCATGTTAGTTCGACTTGGTTTCTTTGTTTTGCAGTATTTTTTTGGTAATGGATCTCTTATTGGGCCCATGATAGGTTTTCTCCTATAAATAGGGGAGTCTTCTCCTCTTTTACTCCTATTGTATCTTCTCATCTCTTGCTAGTTCCTTCTTTGTTCTTCAGTATTTTCTATGGCAGAATTTGCACTTCATGGAGTTTTTGTTCCGGGTGTTGGGTTTGTGTCTTTCATGGCGATGGAGTACAAGAACAATGCCAAGGTTTGTCGTTTATGTCGCGTTCCCCATGGATTTGACTATGATCATCGACCTTTACTTCCTTCATGCGTGGTTCTTGTCAATCATTGGGAAAGGCTACCGGGACATCTTCAGAATCACATCTTGGAGTTGGCTGGATACCCGAGGGTTTCAGGACTTGCTGCTCCTCTTACCGACTGTGGCTTGGACAGCAGAATTGGGGAGTTATTTTGTACGAGTGCTGATAGTCCTGTGCACACTCGGTGGAATAGCTATTCGGCTCGTGCGAAAGCTTTATGTCCTATCTTAAGCTTTATGTTCATATGATCGCTCGGTGGATCAGACTTCTACAAGCTTCCTCTAGGTCATTGGGAAAGGTTATTTTTGGGTCATGTTTCAGGTATGCTACACGTATGGGGGAGTTGCTCATGAAGTTTGGAGCTCATGAAGTATGGGGGAGTTGCTCGAAGGAACTTCTGTTGAATCTTTGATTGCTTCCGTTCGATCTCTGATGGTTAAAGCATCTTCCTAAAGCTGGATAACAAGAATTGGTGACTTGTTATGTGTTTCTATTTTGAGTGTTTTTGTAGGCATGTTTTATAAATGCCATGGTTTGGGATTGTAAGCACGTTTTATAAGTGCTATTAGAGTCATAGGTTTTTGTCACAAAATCAATGTCAAAGGGGGAGATTGAAACTGGCACGAAGTGGTTTGACATCAATTTTGTGACAAAGTGTCTTTGGTTATCTCGCCTTGAATTCATTGTTAGGAAAACCAAGATGTACGCATGGTCGTCTCGTGTCCTTGTGTCTCTTAGGTCTGTCTAGGGAAAGTTATTGGGTTCTGGACGTACGTACCGAGTTAGGACGTACGTACGTTCACTGAAGCAGAGAACTTCTTTTGGTCAGGACGTACGTACTCAGTTAGGACGTTCGTACGTCCAGGTAGTCAGCAGACGTGTTTTCGTATGGAGACGTACGTACCGGTTTAGAGCGTTCGTACGTCATGTTAGGCAGCAGGCTTATTTTTGTGTGGCGACGTTCGAACGTCATATCGACGTACGAACGTCCAAAGTCGGTTTGCACAGTTTCGGCCCATTTTCCTAGGTTTTCAACCCTAAGTATAAATAGGGTTTCTCTTCTACAGAACAAGATAGTTCTTTGGCCGTCCATCCCTCTTCTTGTTCATGTGTTTTGGTTAGGTTTTTGATATTAAACTTGTTTGTGGCTATTGAACTCAATTCCCTTTCTTCCCCCTTTTCTCAATTCATATCTGTGTGATCTTCAAGAGTTATTGTGAATTCGGCTTCGAGTCTTCTTGTGTGTTCATCAAGAAGTCGAGTGTCTTGTGCGTACATCAAGGTGCTCTGGTGAAGTCAAGGTGTTAGAGATAACCAGGAGTATCAACTCGCAGTGAGTGCAGGTAGTTGATAGGTTTGTACATCTCTTTTCATCTAGTGGATTATTTTGTTGTCGCGAGGACAACCGTGGACGTTTCCCAGTTTGGGTTTTACCACGTTAAAAACTTCTGTGTGTTATTTACTTTCCGCGTATTGTTTGTTTGCTTGTTTGAATTCACATTTGTTTGTTTGCTTGTTTGAATTCACATTTGTTATACTAGCACTATTTGTAGTTTCTCACAGAGAGGATATTCTGGTCACTGTGGATGTGCGGTTGGGATAAAGAACTTTGAAGATAATCTACTTGTCAATATAATAGCAACTTCATTTGGAGAAAATGTCTTGACAATAGATTGAAGATATAGACATGTCTCCACCTATACTTTTTTCAGTGATGGCATTTTCATGTTAGGCTAAACACTGAAATTCATTGGCAGCCCACCTATTTGTTAGTGAATTTCAAACATTCATTTTTACACTTTGTTGCTGGCATGCATGAACATTGAAATAGTAACGGACTAATCAAGTTCACACATAATAGGTGATATATGGTTCTATACATCCTCATGTGTTGATCTCTCTCTTCTTTTTCTTTTGATAGAGTGTAGCCGATGACAGATTGAATGCTCCAAAATAGATGGTTAGGGCTTGATGTTGATCAATCAAGCTAGGCTGAAAAGAAGTTTTTATTGACTGAATTTGCGTATGATCTTGATAGAAGCAATGCTTCGTACCTTTAGTGTAGAATCAAATTAAGGATTATGGTTCTTTAAGCTTTTTGTATTTATATATTTTTTTCTATTATATGTGTTGCATCAAATTAAGGGTTGTGAACCTATGATGAATTGATGGTGTTTATTTTGGTGATCCATTCAATTTTTTGGATAAGTTCTCGTTGTTTACATAACTTGATTAAATATTTAAGTCTTCATGTATTCTTTATATATATTAAAAAAAGAAGGTTTTCAGGTATTTAGGTCGACCTGAACCTGACCTGATAACCTGACGGGTCAGGTTCAGGTTTCATTTTTTGGAATTTTTTTTTCATCGGGTCAGGTTCAGGTTTGGGGTTTCAGACCCGACAACCCGACAGACCTGACCCGAACCTGACCCGACCCGACCTGATTGCCACCCCTACCTGGCATGGGGTATTTTTTTGGCATGCCTTGATGGCATGTCAAAGCTAAATGGCATGCCGTTTTTGCATGTCTTTTTCCATGTGTCATATATACAAGACTATTTTTGCGTTGTACCATATATATTGACTCTGATTTATATAACATTTGGTATATCTTTCATTTCCTTATATGTATGAAGTTGTAGAATAGCATTAGCATATATTTTGATTATTTTTATTAAGTTTTTACAATATATGTCTATATAAAACATAAAATATAGAGTAAAACTTAATTTTTTTTACCTAAATTGTATATTTAATATATATTTATTTCATTGCAAATAAATAATATAGAAAATAATGTATAATATATAACAAAAATTGTATATTAATAATCGCTAAAAAGATATGCCAATTATAAAAAAGGCATGCCTATGGCCTGCCATGTTTGGCATGCCTTTTTCAGTGTGCTAGGTTCCTAATCCACTTTCTCTCCCAAAGAGTCTATTTTGCCTTAAGAACTCTCCACCTTGTTCCATTTTGAGTCAACAAAGGTGTATTTATCTTATGAAGTGTATATGCGGTGCCTATGTGGAGATGACTAAATCCACCCTACATTGAGAATATTATAATAACGTAAGAATAATGTGATTGGGTAATGATATGAGGATAATATGAAAATCTTATCTTTTTGTGTTGTAGTAAGATAGAACAATATAGAAAAATGCGGGAGATCCATTCATTAATCATGCCATAACTTGTTGTACGAAGTATGCCCCAACCAACCATCAGACAATCTCTGACCCATCTCTTAAATTGTATAACATTACCAAATTTGCTATTTTGGCACATAACATTTGGCACGGTTCTGTGGTGAGCATAAGTTTTTGCACGGTTTGGTTGTATTAGGCGCAGTTGAAAACCGAGGCAAAGGTAAGCTCAATTTAAAACCGAGCCAAACTGTTAACACTACTCACATTTTTTGCACGTGGTATACCTGGTATAAAGGGCCTTAACTTTTGGTCAAAATAGATTGACCACACCCCACGATGTCTTCTCTATTCTCCCACTCTCTTCTCCTTCTCCGTTTGTGTTCTTCCCCAAATCCAGATCTCCAACCACACTTTGATCGTCTTTCATCTTATATCACTTACCTCTCCTTCTCTCTCTCTCCCTCTCTCCGCTTAAGTTTTGAGAAACCCTAAATCAAAATCAACCCCATATTCTTTTATATGCTTCCATTTCACTGTAGATTTTGAAATCATTGTCAAAGAACTTCGATTTAAGTATGGAATTCTGCAAAAGGTAAGATTGTTTTGTACTTTTTTTTTTTTTTTTTTTTACATACTTTTTTCTCTTTGTTGTTTCTCATCAAATTTGGTTATTCTTTCGGAAAGGAAGAAGAAAGATGAAGAAGATAGATGTTTTCATTTGTGATTTTGTTTTTGTTCAAATTTCAGAAATGCTTAAAACTACCGACAGATTGTTCGAATGGTTATTCAACTGCTTGTGTTCGAAGAGAATGTAAGTAATGCCTTAATATATACTAATAAACCATTTCCATTTAAAATTTCAAATTCCACTTGAGCTTTGCAATTTTACAATTTTTTGACCCCCTATCGTCCATGATATTCTTCCTTATTTTTGTTTTATCAGCACAAAATTTTTAGCTATACCATTATGCAATAACTAGATTAACAATTACATGATTTGAAGATACCAACAATTTGAATCGATGGTTCACTTGTTAAGACTGGAATTCAGGTTTTGGTTTACAGGTAAAATTGTTTGTATGATTATCTTAGTGAAAATGATAAAAGAAATAGAGTTGTTTTGCAAATTATTTTACGTATCACTTTCAAAATGCAGTGGAGATCAAGATTATTATGCCATTGACCAAAAGTAGGATACTGGTTCGATGTCTATCAAAAGAGTAAGGGTTAAACATTACTGCACCCTATAGAGTGTGGTTTGTTGTTAGCAGGTAACTTACAAGTGCTCATTTCTGTCTTTTTAATTGATTCGGTTAGGTAAGGGTTTAGTGTTCATCCCCCTTTCTCTTTTTTTTTTTTTGTAAAATGGGTGTTTGAAACGATAGCCTAAAGACTGATTTTGTTGTAGAAGCAAACATGTTATACTTGAAAACACCATTAGGAGTTGGCTTATCCTTTTGTACTGAAGTTTCTTCTATGGTTATGGGAGATAAGATAAAGGCAAGTTCATTTCTTTCAACATTCTTTATAAATCTTTTATCTTATGTTTCTTTCACAACCTTTTCTAAAGATACATAAACATATTTCATTTTAGTGCATTTTTCCACATTTGTTTACTGTGATTACTGAAACTTTCTTTGTCTTTGTGTTTTTAAGCTAGGGACAATCTTTGTGTTCTTGCAACGGCTCCTCCAATTTTCCCAATACAAACATTAGAACATGGAAGTTTGTTCTTCACTTGTTCAATACAAACACTACTCGGTCAACTGAAGCGTATATGTGACAATGATTATGAATTTTTCTTATCACCAGGTCACTATGTTCTGCAACTTGTCGAGTTCATTATTAAATTCAACAAGAAGCAAAAGTTGTTTTCTTCAGCTTGTAACTTTTCTTGGTATGTAAGTGAAGTATGATAGGAGCTATCTTTCCCGTGTTTGTTCAAAAGTGATGAGTCAAGTCAGCTGGAAAAAGGTAGATATGTTGATAACTATGATGTTACTATTGATGTTTGTATCTCTTCAGTGTTCTCTGAATCAAATATCCTTAGTCCCCAAGTGAGTTTAATCAACAAGTTCTATAATTCCTTAATCCCCTAGTGAACTATGACTAGGTACATTGTTTATCAACTTAATCAGATGTGCTGATTCTTACTTTGGTACTGCAGCAAATTCCTGAGTAGATAGATGAACACGTGGAGGATGAAACAATTAATAATCTAACTCAACCGGATGTGCATAAGGTAAGCATTTAAACTGAACCGCTGTTTTACTTTGTCTACTCGAATGCATGACTTTGTCTACTTAGAAAATTAAGTTTTTCTTGTACTGTCAACAATTCATGAAGACTTTCAATTCAACATGCAAATGGGAGTAGCAAACCATTGTTCGTAATTTGAACAGATGCTACATGGATTCTAAAGTTAATGTGTTAATATTTAGAAAAGTACAGTTTGCCTTTTATTTGTTTTGCAAGTGATTTTTAATGTTACATGATCATTTTTGTTTTCGTTGTCATTCATTCCCCACTATTTATGTGTAGTTTGTATATGTGCGAGTACTTTTTGAGAAAAAAACTATATACTTTAGTTTATCTTCAATGATGATGCCTGCTTGAGGATAACCCGTAGGATGCAGGGTTGTTGTTATAACGTAAAAAATGATGGCATTTGAACAATATTTACTTTTTTGACAATAGGAGTGCTTTATATTTCCATTTTTTGGGTTCATGTTTTTTTTTTGGTAAAGGGTTCGTGATTAAAAATTAGGAACTGTACTTCAATTAGCAATTCATATTTATTTCCATTGTTTATATTTTAAAATTCGTTTGTATTGGAATTGATTATTTAATCTCATGGATGCAGGTGTTAAAAAAAGTTAATGAGACTAAAGAGTCTTTTAAAAGAGCCTTTCATTTGATGGATTGATACATGGAGCCCCTGTAAATTTTGCTATGTACTTAAAAGATTTTTTAACAGATTGATGAATATATTCTATAAACATGTTACAGGTTTAGTGGCAATACTGTAAATTGAACAGTGAAATAAAATTAATTATAGTTTTTTTTAAATTTTTTTTTTTTGATTTGGCACGGTTTCAAATAGTGCTAAACATATGCCACGCGTTGTTTTATTAAGTCCTTGGCACGGTTATGACTTTTTTTAGGACGATTTTGGGTTTGTGCTAAAACATTAGCCACATGCAATTTTGGCATGTTTTAGAACCGTGCCAAACCAGTTTTGGCTCAGTTTAAAACCATGTCAAATTAGCCTTTCTGGTGTTGTAAAAATATCCCCCAACCAACAATCAAACAATCTCTGACCCATCTCATTTTCATACTATGTCATGTTTGAATAGAGGAAACATACACATGATACCACGTCAAACACTATAACCATGAGCTTGATTAACAAGGACGGAGCTACTTGGGCAATACATGGGGCACTGATTTTAGAAAAAAAAAAAATTAGTACATATGTATATGTTGACCCACTTTAGCCCACCTTTAGTACCCCACTAACTTCTGTTTTGGGTTTTGTACATCAAAATATATATTAGGCTTTTACACATAATTTACGAAAGAGCCCAATTTTTCTTTAAGGTAATCGAAAAAGTATTTGGTCAAATATTTCTTTCTTTAAAAAAATAGAAAGAGACAGAGTGAGAGATATCAAATATTTTTTCTTTCTCTTCAAAATTATAGAAACCTTAGCTTTATATTTCACCTCTTCTCAACCAAACTTATAAATTAAACAATTACAACTACTTATTAACACATTCCATCTCTAAAAATTGTATTTTGGATGTTTTTTCCCCAATTTCTCAATTGTCAATATCAAGACACAAGTTATTTTTTTTCATTCCAAGGCAGTAGTTTCTTATTTGTTTTAGAGAACAATTCTAATTTTTTTATTTTTTTAGCTATAAATTTATAAAGGTTATTGTGTGGCTAAATTTTTTAAGAAGTTGTGTATAAGTTTATTCGTAAAATATTATATTGTTGCATTTTTAGTTAAAACGATCGTACTTTTTATTAATTTGTGTAAACTATAACATGTAGAAAAGAAAAAATAAAAATTTTGGTTAATAATAATAAGAAAAAAATTCCCAATTCTAGAAGTGCCCTACTAAAAAATAATTTCTGGCTCCTTCCCTGTTGATTAACACATTTGTAAGGGATATATATATGTTAGGACTTTCGTATCATTTATAAACATTACTATAAGAACTGTTAATCCTACATTAAATATAGGGCTAATTTGACTTACCCCCTCAAAAAAGTTTGCATTCTTTGCAATACCCTTACATTTAACTTTTCTTTGAGATGCCCCCCACTTTTGCGATTCAAGTCAGTCAACTGAGCCATTGACCTTTAAAAGTTTTATATTAACAAAAATACCCATATCTTTATTTAGCTTCTATCTAGTCATCTCACCCAATCACCACATATGCCACATCATTTGAATCCAAGATTTAATCCTCACCCTTCACCCAAGATCTAACCCTTACATTCAATCCAACGGTTAAAATTAAGTAGCCAAAGCAACATCTTCTTCTCTAAGAGCATCTCTAATGGGTCTCCCATATTTAGCCTACACATGGGACGATTTAGCCTCCACGTAGGTGCCACCTCCTTTCCCATCACTTTTTTTAGCAGGTCTTCCATACCTATATCAGGGGTATCCGTAACGCGTTTCCTATTTTTTTGCCAAATTTTTATCTTCCACGCTGGTGCAACCAGCGTGGAAATGTTTTTCTGTTCCACGCTGGTCCAACCAGCGTGGAAGACTTGGGCTTCGCGTGGTTGGGCTTGGGGCTGGGCTTGGGGGCAGTAGCTGGGCTGGGCTTGGGGCAGTGGGTTTTGGCTGGTTCAACCAGCGTGGAACTTTAATGAAGTTTTTTTTTTTAACGAAACATCAACCAGTTTACACCGTCTTTTCCATCTTTCCGCCACCATTCTTCTTCCTCTTCCGCCATTTTCAACTTCTTTCATCTTGATTTTGTTACTTCTACTTCTTCCTACTAAAAAATTACACAACCATTTAGCCATCTTTTGTTATTTTCTACTTCTTCCCCTCCATTTCATTCATTCATTCTCTCCAATGACTTCTTACGACCGACATCTTGAAATTTTGAACCAACAACGCCAATTGCTTATGGACTCATCTGATGATGAAGATCTTAGCACAAGGCATATCAATCGTCTGCTTCCAGCTATTTCGGCTTCTTTGGAAGAAGAAGAAAATGTAGAAAACATACCAAGATGGGGAGGTTCTAAATTTGGTCGAGCAGCTAACAGGCGTGACCATGTTCAATCACACAACATGCTTATCAACCATTATTTTGCAGCCCAACCTGTTTTTGGTGCAAAGCTTTTTCGACGTCGTTATCGTATGAGGCAGAATGTTTTTTTGAAGCTGTATAACGCAGTTGTTGAAAATAATGACTATTTTCACCAGAAATACGATGCTCTAGGTGTTCCTGGACCTTCTGGCCTAATTAAAGTGACATGTGCACTTCGCCTTCTCTGTTATGGGTGTCCAGCTGATTCTCTTGATGAGTCAATCAAAATAGGTGAGCAAACTGCACTCAATTCTCTGAAGCATTTTTCTCAAACTGTTGTCGACATTTTTGAGAACGAGTATTTGAGGACACCCACTCCAGCTGATGTCGAACCTCTGCTTGCTAAAGGAGCTCAACGAGGGTTTCCAGGTATGTTGGGATCCATTGATTGTATGCATTGGATTTGGAAGAACTGTCCTACAGCAGAACATGGGCAACATATGGGACACCATAAGAAAGCTACTGTTATTTTGGAAGCTGTTGCAGATCATGAGCTTTGGATATGGCACGCCTTTTTTGGAACGGCAGGTAGTTGCAACGATCTCAATGTCTTAGAAAACTCTCATGTTTTTTATGATATGGTAAATGACAGATCGCCTCCTTGCAACTACCAGGTGAATGGGAATGATTATAATATGGGATACTATCTTTCTGATGGTATCTACCCACAGTGGGCTACTCTTATTCAAACAGAGAGATTTCCAGGGACGCGAAAGAAGAAAGTGTTTGCCAAAGCCCAAGAAGCTGTCAGAAAAGATGTTGAGCGTGCATTTGGTGTTTTGCAGGCTAGATTTGCCATGGTTGCAAGACCAGTACGTACCTGGAATAAGGCACAACTTGGTATATTTATGAAGGCATGTTTGATAATGCATAACATGATTATTGAAGATGAGAGGGATATTGTTCTTCCAAAGTGGAAGCCCCCTCGTGATGAGCCTCCATTACCTGTAATAGTGGAGTTACAATCAAACGATGTGGATGAGGTTAGAGACATGCTTCATCGCATTTGTGCTGTCAGAAGTGGTCCTGCACATGACTTATTGAAGCATGATTTGATCGAGCATATATGGCAACGTCATGGAGGCAATGAAGATTTGGACTGAATTGCTGTAGTAGTTTATGTTTGAGTTTGTGTTTGATTTTGAATTTGTGTTTGAGTTTTTGTTTGAGTCCATGTTAGTTTGTGTTTGAGTTTGTGTTTGAGTCCATGTTAGTTTCTTGTGTTGTGTTTGAAAAGATGAGCTTAATGTTATATTAAGAAATTTCATGTTTTATAATTGCTAATAGTACAAAACATATTAAACTAAGGCCCATACTAGTACAAAACATATAAAAACTAAAGCCCATAATAGTACAAAACATATAAAACTAAGGCCTATAACCTCCACTAGGCCCAAAATCTCCACTAGGCCCATAACCTCCACTAGGCCCATAAGGCCCATTAGGCCCATAGCCTCCACTAGGCCCAAAACCAGGTTGGGGCCCAAAACCTCCACTAGGCCCAAAATCATCTAGCCCATAAGGCCTATAACCAAAAGGTACAAAACCAGTAGGCCTACTTGGAATACCTTGCTGAAAAGAAGTAGGAGCAAATGGAGTACCCGTAAAATCATTCTGTGAGGAAGGCCCATTTGGAATGTCTGGGGATGCAGTCCACGTAGGAGAGAAGTCATTGATCTGTTTGTGACGCCTATCAAAGATTGCTTTCTGCATCTCTTCAAAGTATTGTTTGCGGATAAGGTTAGCAATTTTTTCTGTGTCTATCATCATGATATTGGATTCTCTTTCTACTCTTCTTTCTTCATTTAGTCGTGCATTTTCTTCTTCCATCTGCTAGTACATCTTCATCTTCAACTCTCAATTGGCTTGTTTTAGAGCCAACTCTTTGGACGTTGTTTCATTGACCTTTGTCAGTTGAGCTGTGTACTCGGCCCTAGAAGAACTAACATCTCCCCCTGAAGTAGATGATTGTCGTGCTAGCTTTCTTTTTTCTTTGGCAGCTTTTCTTCCAGTTGGTCGCGCTGGTGGTGGTACTGGACCATCCCCAATGTTGAGAAAAACATTTGGTGCAACCCCAACATTAGTTGTACCTTCTGGAAATTCATTTGGGGAGTCGTCATCACTGAGATGGATGTTCTGTTGGCTACGAGCATATGAAGCTGGAGTATCATCGCCCAGATTGATGTTCTGCATGTTTCGAATATTTGAAGTTGGCGTATCGTTTGAAGCACCAGTAAACTCCGAGTCTGTGTTTGATTTCTGCTTCTTAGATGCATTCTCTCTTTGAATAGTCGTAGGGGTTCTTGTTGAAGCATAATCCATCCACTTTGCAGAAGTGTGCAAATATTCATAGCAATGCCCAAATTTAAATGGTTCCCCTTCCACAGTTTGGTAGACTGAACGAGCAGTTGTCCACTAAAAAAATATAATTTAAAAAAACTAATTAAGAAATAAACTATTTATGAATTTAAAATATTAGAATTAAAAACATAGAACCCTAAAAATTAAAGCCAAAAATATACCTTGTCTTCCTGACTCGTTCCAGATCTATTGATGCGGACTTCTCGATTAATATGACATAAAATTTTTGTACAATCAGGACTTATTTTCGCCCATTTCGACATAATTGAGTCGAGCGACCTTTTTTTTGGATTTCCATTGGAGAGTAGAACAAATTCTTCCAAAATTTTATCCCAAAATGCCTGTTTGGGTTGACCAGCGCCGACGACAGCATCTTCAGAAATTTTTACCCAAGCTTTACATAACGCAATATCTTCTGCTTTAGTAAAGTTAGACGTTCGTGGCGCCATGCTTGAGAAAAGAGTTCTGTTGTTGTAGTTGAGTTTTGATGAAGTTTGAAGAAAAGAATTCCTATGAAAAAAAAGAGTTCTGATGAAGAAAAGAGTATCGATGCAGAGTTTATATAGACGTCGAAATTATATCCATTCGAGATTATAGCCGTTGATGGTAGCCGTTGATAGATTATAGCCGTTGATGGTAGCCGTTGTGATATATCCGTTCGTTCCACGCTGGTTAAACTGGCGTGTAACAAATAAATTTGTTTTGAAAAGGTTCCACACTGGTTTGACCTGCGTGGAATAAAAAAAAAAAAAAAAAAAGCGTGGAATTAAAAAAATAATAAAAAAAAAGTTCCACGCTGGTTGGAACATTTTATTTTACCCATTCCTATAATCCTATCTTTGGTTCGATTTTGGATGAAGTTTTAGCAGACCGGCCCACCACATCCTACGTGGATAGCCGGCTGCTAAAATTATAGACGACGCGTTAGGGTGCTGTTTTTTTTGGAATTCCTATAATTTAGGTTTTAGGAGACCCATTAGAGATGCTCTAAGTTTCACCACTGCCTCTACCTAACTAAATGACCAGATCCATCACCACTTCTATCACCATAACCACCACCACTTTCGCCACCACTACCACCTCCACCACAATTAAATCTAAAGACAAATTCAAAAAATGATACCACCACGTACTATCCCATCAACAACTTTATTTCTCAAGATTTCTTCTTTTGGTGTCACCAAAATTAAGAATTTCTGCCCCAAATTCCCAAGAAAAAACAAAATCAAGAAATCTCCATTAATCAAAACCAAATAACAAATTCACCAATTACCCAAAAATAACAAAGTTAGGAAAGAAGAAGAAGAAAGATGTATAGTGATAATTGAATGAACTTGGTTTCAAAATGGTGAGTTAAGAAGTGGTGGTGAATCAGTAGTGGTTGTGGGTGAAGAGAGAAATTTTATGATTTCGTAAAAAAACCCGTCAAATTCCATTGTTGAGATTGGTTGGAATAGGGAAGAGGAAAGATTAGGGGTGGCAAATGGGTCTTGTCGGGTCGTGTCTGTGTCGGGTCAATATCGGGTTACGTGTCAAAACAGGTCAACCCGGTTATAACCCGGTTATGAAACGGATCAACTCGTGTCGGGTCGTGTTCGTGTCGGGTCAGTTTCGGGTCATATGGCCTGACACGTTTAGACACGCAATTTATTTATTTATTTATTTTTTTTTAACTTGATATATTTTAATTTAAATATAGATTTGTGCTTTATTAATAAATTATCTATTCCAAAAATCCATTTATTGGCAGATCTAACCAGTTTGTGCTATACATTCATCTGTCCAACAGAATGGAACTTAGATAAATGGCTGCTCTGGTAACTAACGATACTGCACATTAATACAGCTGTATATACAAGTCTGTAGACAAAATTCTTATAGTTTAGTCTTATATACTGCTATATGCTAACAAGTATTTAGTCCACATATTCACGAATTTGGATGAGTGCTTGATTAACAGGTAGAACCAAATAGGAGATGGAAACAACATAACAAAATTTACCAACCAGATTAGTGGCATAGAGATGACAATGGCATAATCAAAGATGACAATTATCTACCTCCTATTAAAGAAGGGATCTCAATAAAAGTTATAACCATAGATACATCAAATACTTGAGATCATTCCAAGTTTGATAACATAAGTTTTATAAGATACACATTGTCCAGCAGAGTGTAATACAAGTTTGATCTTGTGACTCAATTATTAAACACTCATTTCTTCCCGCTTTTCTTCAGTCCTGCTCCACCGAATGACCCCTTCTGTGATGCCTTTGCCTTCAGCTCTTTTAGTGCCTGCGCATAACCAAATGTCAAGATCACATTCCAGAAGGAAAGACAACACTCTAGTTGTTGTAATAACAACATGGTTTGCTTAAACATTCTTATTAGAATCACATCTTAATTAGTCTAATTCAAAAAGAATGCAAAACAGATCAAATATGATAGATATACTGATATACAGATCACTTTGAGCAAAGCAGGGCTTGATAGTTGCTTATCAAATCAGTTGGATAAGAAGCAAGTAGATATTTTGAGGATAAGCTCATAAACACATCAAAAATTCTTGATATTAAAAAAAGTTAAATATGTCAAGTAGAATAGGCATATTCACTGAATACTGACAATGAATTCGAATATGGAATAAGATGTGGAATTCTAATTACTTTTAAGCAATTGTCCTATTTGAACAACGGTCCCAAGGTTTGTTTAGCATACCATACCACATATATATCCTCATGGGAATAAGATGATGGTCACCTTACTCTGATAGTCTATTTCACAAATCACTTTAATTTCAGAGCATGGTAACACACACACATATATACATACTAACACAAAGCTCACTATTTCAAGCATGCATGGTAAGGCTATAATACAGTAGTTCCATATGAATTGAACAGAAGTTACTTCAAAATATAACACAAACCTTAGTTTTCGCCGACTCGATCCACCATGGTACCATTACCATCTCCGATTTCATGGTTGTTTAAGCTTATAACGTCCTCACACAACTCATCCACATCAGGTTCCATATCATCTACATTAAAATAGTAATAAGAAAACAAAATCAAAACAATAATGCGTGCAATATAACAATATGAAAAATATGAACGTATGAACATACCTTTCTTGCCAAATATCCAATCACGCGTACAAACCAAAGCCTCAACATTTTCGGGCTTGAGTGCACTACGAAACTTGTCAATAACTCTGCCAACACTAAAAGCTGCTTCCAAAGCAACTGTGGATATGGGTATGGACAAAATATCACGAGTCATCAAAGAAAGTTCAGGGTATCGATACTGATTTCCTTTCCAAAAGTCAAGAACATCAAGTTCTATTTTTCTATCCAATCTTGGCTCTTCCAAGTACAATTCCAACTGAGTCTTCTTATTGGTCATTGAAAATTCTTCTGCATCAAAGGTATCAAAATCCTTAGCAATAACAAAAGAAAGAATGCTTGTTATATTACAAAATAATTAAAGATTTATAAACTAAAAAAATATGATCATAAAATAAAAATTTACCTCCAATACAACATCCATAGAGTTTTGAGAACTCAGAATATCAGAGGAAAGATCCGTGGCCTGATTCTTTAAAGTTCTACCAATAGACTCAGAAGAATTTTGTTTGTATTGGTCAAAGAGGGAAAACAACTTCTCGCGAACTTCTCTAAACTGAGCAGAATCCGTATAATAAAGTCTAGTGTAGCTCCACCTCACAAAATGCAATTTATATCGAGGATCAAAGACCACAACAATAGCAAGAGTAACAGAGTATGTGGACCAATATTTTTCAAATTTTATATTCATTTCCTCTGCCATCTCACGCATAATTGTATCTCTTTCTTGTAAGGCTTTGGTAATAGTATCTTGCACTAAAAACACTTGAGGAAAGTATAAATTTGAAGTTGGGTATTGACTTCCAGAAAATATACAAGTCACCTTGTAAAATGCACCCAAAAACTTGCAAATTTTTGTTACTGTTTTCCATTCAGTATCAGTAGGACAATGATTGTAATTCAAATCACTCCTCATTAATTGCATAAAAGCTCGACGATAGTAAAGTGCACTTTCAAGCATCATGAATGTCGAGTTTCAACGAGTAGGAACATCTTGTCTCAAAGCTCTCATCGGTAACAAAGAAACAAGGTTGATACACTCTCTAAATTTTTGCTTCCTATGTTGTGAACCTTTTAAGTACTTTACACTTTCTCTGATCTTAATAACTGAATCATCCACTTTTCTTAATCCGTCTTGAACAATCAGGTTAACTATGTGAGCACAACAACGAACATGAAAAAACATACCGTCACAAAGAAGAGCATTTTTCAAGTGAAGCTGATCTTTCAATAGATTAACACACACATCATTAGCATTTGCATTATCCAAAGTCAAAGAAAATAATTTCTCTTCAATTCCCCACTCATTCAACATATTGTAAACCTTTTCAGATAAAGCAATTCCTGTGTGTGGAGTGGGCATGAATGAAAAATTTAGGACAACCTTTCGAAGCTTCCAATCACAATCAACAAAGTGCGCAGTAAGTGAAATATATCCATCTGTGCTAATAGATGTCCATAAATCTGATGTTAAACTAATTCTTCCAGAAATAGTATGCAATAATTCCCTTATCCTCATTTTTTCCCTCTTGTATATCTTGAGAATATAATCTTTAGCAGTGTTTCTACTGACCAAAGTAGTACCTTCATGTATATATCTCAATGCATCTCTAATTCCCTTATACTCAACAAATTGAAAAGGTAAATCATGTCTAATGATTGCTAGCATTATCTTCTCTCGAAAAACACAAATATCAAAATTGGCTCTCATTGTCGATGGAGATTTAGATTGTGACAAAGAACATCTTTTCATGTGTCGAAGCATATTACCTGTACCATTGATAGCTTTACTTTGCAAAACCTTCCCACATCTACGACATTTTGCCCTTCGTATCTTATCCATTAGGGGTGGGCAAAAAAACCGAAAAACCGAAAACCGAACCGAAAAAACCGAGTCAAAACCGAGTTGACTAAAAACCGGTCAAGACCGGACCGAAACCGAACCGAACTATATAGCTATTGGTCCGGTCTCGGTTCTTGTTTTTATAGAACCGAGAGAACCGAACCGAAATAAATAAAAAAACATTTTTTTTTATTAGTAAATTACTAAACTAGACATAGGAATTAGGAAACCTATGGTGGATCCATGGTTGGTTCATTGGTTTTGGACCTTTTTCCTATTTAGTACTTGATTTGGTGTATGTCTTATTTTGTTTAAAGCCCAAAACTCAAGAAAAATCATCTAAATTGTAGTGGACTAAAGGCCCAATAAAAAAGCCCAGGACCGAGTTTCGGACCGAAACCGGACCGATTGTATTTGGTCCGGTTCGGTCCGGTTACATTCAAATAATTTCGGTCCATGGAACCGAAACCGAACCGATACTTTCAAGTCGGTTTGGTCCTGGTCCTATTACATTTTAGGACCGGACCGGACCGTGCCCACCCCTATTATCCATAGCAAGAGGTAATTCAAAAAATAAATCCCAAACTTTAGAATGTTTACGACTACACGCTATCTTTGAAGGATTAGAGCATTGAGTATCAACTTGTGTTGCTCGAGTTTCTCCAACGCTATAAGCAATTTCCATGCTTGATTCTTGTAGGTTATTTGTTTGATTCTTGTAGGTTATTTGGTTCCTCAACATCAACATCACAAGATTCCATCTGTAAAATGGAGAAATCAAATATTTCATCAATCTTATGGAAAAACAGAATTAACAAAGTCTTCAGTGATAAAGAGACTAATATAGAAAAATTGGAAAACTTCAAAAAAGTGATAGATGTGAAGCAAAATCTTCAACACTTCTAAAGTTGGACGTAATTAACTAACACTTAGTTAAGATTTGAATATCACTTCTAAAGTTTTGTTATTTTTACACTTCTAAAGTTTTAACACACCTTACATCATGACTGCTACCCGTATGAATTTCGACAATGTAGAAGTAATCCTCTAGATAACAGAAACCAAGTGGATTTTAAGCTCAGCTGACAACCATGAGATAAATCTCATACAAGCATAACTGGACTTAATAATATTAGCATACAAATCCCATTTTCACAATGGTAAAATTTCTCTGACATTTTTCTGTTTTAAATATTTACAATTTCTTTCACGAGCGAATTGGCTGCACAATCAAGCTGTGCTTTTAAATAAAATCTTTGTTGATCTTATATATAAAAAGAAGAAAACAGAAGTATATTTTAATTTGTCCCTATTTTTTATATCTACTATAAGTACTACGTAAAACCAAGGAGTGGCAAACCATTACAAAAACAAAACTGTTCATTAGCAAAATGTAAAGCTTTCCTTATACCTGACAACTGCTAGTGAATTATATGGACATTGGAAGACATCAAAGTGAAAGAATATGGAGTACATCCATATAAAACACCACCAAAGGAAAAAAATATACCGAAAACACGGAAGGGGAAATAATGAACTCAACCAAATTCACCACCACCTAACTGGCCTCCCTTACAACCAGATCTTGAACGCTACTACCAAACTCAACCAATAAATACCCTTTTCTTAACAGCATGTTGGACGCCAATAAAATAAGTGCATCTCTGATTGTAATTCATAATTTCATAGTAGCTTTAATTCACCATTAATTATTATAATCCTTGCAAAATCTTGTAAAGTTATAAGCTCGATGGATGTTATAACAAAAAATGTACAGTATTTCTCTATAAGACCATAATATGTCTTCGTGATTCTGAATGGATGTCTACAGTTATGGTGAAAGAATGGTAGGTGTGGCGTAGGAGGACTACGAAGATAGAGGAATGGTGGCTGGATAGTGTCGTTATACATTGTATTTTTTTCTTTGTGTAAAATCTGGCCTGGTTCAGAGAGATTGTTCTCTGGTTATTTATCTACCTGACGATGTACAAAAGTTACATCTCTGATTGTTATTACCATAACATTCCAAAACTGATAATCTAAATCAACAATGAACTGGGTGTTCAAAACCCCAAATTCAAACTGTTTACACCATAAACATCTAAATTAGGGGTGGCAAATGGGTCGTGTCTGTGTCGGGTCAATGTCGGGTTACGTCTTAAAACAAGTCAACCCGGTTATAACCCGGTTATGAAACAGATCAACTCGTGTCGGGTCGTGTTCGTGTCGGGTCAGTTCTGGGTCATATGGCCTGACACGTTTAGACACACAATTTATTTATTTTTTTATTTTCTTTAACTTGATATATTTTAATTTAAATATAGATTTGTGTTTTATTAATAAATTATCTATTCCAAAAATCCATTTATTGGCAGATCTAACCAGTTTGTGCTACACATTCATCTGTCCACAGAATGGAACTTAGATAAATGGCTGCTCTGGTAACTAACGATACTGCACATTAATACAGCTGTATATACAAGTCTGTAGACAAAATTCTTATAGTTTAGTCTTATATACTGCTATATGCTAACAAGTATTTAGTCCACATATTCACGAATTTGGATGAGTGCTTCATTAACAGGTAGAACCAAATAGGAGATGGAAACAACATGACAAAATTTACCAACCAGATTAGTGGCATAGAGATGACAATGGCATAATCAAAGACGACAATTATCTACCTCCTATTAAAGAAGGGATCTCAATAAAAGTTATAACCATAGATACATCAAATACTTGAGATCATTCCAAGTTTGATACATAAGTTTTATAAGATACACATTGTCCAGCAGAGTGTAATACAAGTTTGATCTTGTGACCGAAAGATGCTTTAAAGATTGATGAACAAACGAATCTTCACCACCATTACTTGGATTTATAAATTCAAATCCCTTTTGAGTATTAAACTACTTCATTTTTCCAATAAATCAATCAATCAATCAATCAATCAATCAATCTCTCTCTCTCTCTCTCTCTCTTTTTTTTTTTTTAAGTTATTAGATCGATTCCATTGATCGAAGTAATTAATATTTTCACAACAACCAGAGCTTGAAGAGAAAAAAATAGCTTTTATTAGATCCATTCAAATGAACGGTTGTAATCTTAGTGGGTGGGTTAGATTAAGGTGTTTTTGGTGAGGATAACATATGATTTAAGTTAAGGATTTTGATGACATGACATAAAATAGATGATTAGGATGTAGGTTTAAATAAAATAAGGGTATTTTTTTTCTAAAAGAAAGGGAATTTGGACAACTTACACACATACACACATGACACATGCCTGTAGAGCTTGGACAACTTACACACATGCCTGCAGAGCTACCAAAAGGCTAATATAATCTATAATATGATTGACACTGACTGTCATAATTATTGAAGATGAACAAAAAATCATTCCACGTGTTAGTTACAACATGTAAAGATAAACTATTACGGGATATACAAAATGTTAAATTTAAGGGTAATATCCCCCAAAAGCCCCATGTTTAGGTGCCTCTTCCCCAATAGGCCCTGACATGGGGTCATCTTCTCAAACAAGCTCTTACCCCACTTTCTTTTATTTTGTTTTACTAAAATACCCTTTTGTACTAAAGACAAAAGAGAAAAATTAGAATATAAGACAAATAAAAAAGAGACAAAAACATATTTTTTAATATTAATTAAATTTGTTTTTGCTATATTATTTGTAACTTGTATATCTTTTGACTAAGAAATTAAAAATTAATATGATATATATGGTTGGAAAGATCTCGACGAGATCTATCTAACAAGATCTCACATGGGTATGAAAAAAAAATATAATTTTTATTTTTTTCGATAATTTTTTCGCTATATACTGTAAAGGTCTTGTCCGCTAAAACATTGATTGTTGTTATCTAAACAATATAGCTTTATCCTCTAAACAAGCTATTGTATCCACTTAACATGCAATTTTACTAAATCACATTATATATTGAAAAGTGTTGAGAGGTGGATTAAAGCTGGTTATCAAAGTATATTGGTCATGCTTCCATACATATTACTTAGATTTTGTGGAAAAATAAGAATGCATGAGTGTTTAAACAAATGGAGATTATCAGTTTCAATGATGGTTAGAAAGTACATGAGTCTGTGGCTCAACGATTGCATCCATCTCACAAAGTGGAAAGGTCGTTGGTTCGAAACACGCCAGCAACTGATTGTTTAATATAAGTTTCCTCACGTAATTTAAAGAGGTAAGGGGTGCCTTCAACCCGTTTGCCAAAAAAAAAATGATGGTTAGAGATTTGAGATATTATATTGTTTTGGTGTGGGGGATGGGAAGGAAGAATGGAGGACATATTTAATGAACTTCGTGGCATTATACCAGGCAAAATGAGGAATTTATGTTTACACTGAGTTATGCTCTCCCTTGTTTCGTATGTTTTGGGCTGTAGCCTAAAAACAGTATATAGTCTTTTGTGAAATTAACTGTACATTAAACGTTTTTATGAACTTTCATGGGAATACAATTTTCTTTTTGTCTGTACTATAAGGGTTTTGTCCTCAGTCGAGACATTGAATTCATGCATCAAATTACAGACTACAATCCACATATATTAATAATATGGAATAGATACCATGCCTTTGTAATTTACAGAACAACAAGCAAAAATTTAGAGGATATTGCTTTGGTGTTAGAAGATAAGAAAACATTTGTTAGAGGACAAACGTAAAAATTGCTGAATTTTTTAGTAATATGTGATTTTTTTAGATTTTTAGAGTAATTTTGAAAACCATATGAAATCATACGGAGTTTTTTTTTTTTTTTTTTTTTTCGAAACCCAACTTCTCAGTAAAAAAATAGGAAATTTTAAATTTTTATGAATATTTGAATTTTTTTAAAATTTGATTTTTTTTTTTAAATTTAAAATTTTATAGTCATGTGGGATCTCGTTTAAAAGATCTCGTCGAGATCTTTCCAACCATATACACCATGTTGATTTTCGATTTCTAAATCACACATTATAAGATTTTTAAATGTTAAAACCAAAAAGTTACACACCAACTGTTTTTTTTGTCATCTTCTGTTTTTTGTCTTTTTCTGAGTTTTTGTCTTGTACTGACTTTTGAAGATAAAAAGTGGATTTTAGAGGATATAATACAAGGATAATTTTGACCGGCTAAAAATTATGAAATAGTCAAAGGGCTTGTTTGAGAAGATGACCCCATGTCAGGGCCTATTGGGGAAGAGACACCTAAACATGGGGTTTTTTTGGGGATATTACCCTAAATTTAAAGAACAAATAGTTAACTTTTTTCTTTAGCAAAAGAAAAAGAAAAGGAAATAAAAAATATCATACCATTGGTCATAATTAGAAAAATTGAGTAATCAATCGAAACTTAAAGCACTCAAGTGAAACGGTTAGTCGATATTTTATATTGTGTTAAAAATCATCCTTAGTATTCCCAACGAAACTCGTGAAACTAACTAACTCAAAAAATGAAGATACTTCACAAGATATTATCTCATCTTAGATTTTTTTTTTCTTCTCTTTCTAAAGGTAAGTAATACGATCACTCTCTTGTTAATTACCCAAGTACATTTTTGTTTTTAATTAATAATTACCAATGGTTTAAGTTAGGATTGTGTTAAAAGTATTTATGGCACTCATGTTTGTGTCAATGCTTTGGATAGTTATATATGTAATACGTTTCGTGGAAGAAAAGATAAAACCCATTTAAAACATTTTCGATAGTTTTTTTTTATCTTTAAGTTTACATATATGTCTTAGCTGGATGGGAAGGGAGCACTCACGATGCTCGTGTTCACGAAGATGCATTGAAACAACCTAATGGACCGGTAGTTGTTGAGGGGGGTGTATGATTTAAGATTTATTTATTATAAATATTATGTTGTCATTAGATGATATAACAACTTTGTATTTTACTTATTTTGTAAGTAAGTATTATTAGGTGGATGTTGGTTACACAAACTGTAAGAGATTCCTTGCTCCATTTCACAAAACTGGATACCACTTAACTAAATTTGATGATCAAATTACAGATTCAACAAGTCTTGCAGAGTTGTTCAATTAGCATTATTTTTCACTGAGGAACACTATTAAACGAACATTTGGAGTATTGAAGAACTTTCATGATGTGTCTAAGCTGAGTCTGGAACTTATGTTATGTTCCACAAGTCTTTGATAGGTGACTTATGTATTCTTCAATCTGAATGACATTTTGGTATAATAATATGTGTTCTTGTCGACGCAGAAAATAATTATGCATTGTTCAGGTATGAATATTGGTATTTGATTGTAATCGGAATATTTATCCATGAAAGAAAGAAGCTAGTACACTGTCATCATATCCATCAGCATATCGAGCCTCAACATGACTCAAATGCTCTTAGGCTTCAGGCAAGCTTTGTTCAAATTGGTGAAGTCAACGCAGATTTTTCACATTGCCATTCTTTTTGGTACGACCATGATGTTGGAAACCCATTTGGGGGACTGGATTTTGATTATATAGATTGGTTTCATCTTCATTTCCTCAATCTTTTTTTCTTCTTCTAATTCTAGATATTATAAGATAACGTTAATGATTAAACTGAACTTGTATTCCAATTATATTGCTTATCTATCATTTTGACATTAAGTATAAGACTTTTAATTAAAAAAGATAATTTTTTTTTTTCAAAAAATATTAAGTAAGAAGATCTTGAATGTAAAAGGTGCTTGTCTGTGCGTGTTTATGAATGTAGAAGCTACTGTATGCTTATATTAAGAATGTAAAAGGTATTGTATATTTTAATATGGTGTAAAACTTTATCTCATCTGGATTCAAACTCTTTGACATATCTGTAAGTTTGGTTCTGCAACTTTTTGGCGAATATTTTTTGTTAAGAAAAAAAAAATACTTAATGTTTGTGAACCTTTTAATGTGGTTGACTATCTATGTTGGCACAATATTCATATTCATATGCTTAACAACTTATTTTTTATTTTTTTGTGATGGATATATAATATACATTGATTTCGCTATATGATTTGGATGAAATTTTTATGGTTTTGGAATACATCTTCTTTGTGTTATAAGAATATTTGACATTTATCAAAAAAAGTATTTTTATATATGCAAATGTAGTTTTCGCTATTTGTTTTATCAATTTTTCACCCCCCGCCTCCCATTTTTTTTCTCTTGAAAAGGTTTTACCAGACAAAACCTTAAAAATATTCTTAATGTATCTAGGGAGATTAAAGATTTGTTGGAATTGATATTTTCTGCTTCTTTTCCTTTGATGAAAACCCTAACCATATTCAACGGTAGTTTTTCTAAGAAAAAAAAAAAATCCCTTGAAGGTGTTATATTTATTGAAAATCTTTCTGGTCACCGTGTCTTTGAATACATGTATCCTTACTTTTTCCCTAAAGCTAGAGGAATTGAACTTGAAGTTGAACCATCAAGAATTTCCAAGGAATTATAAGGCTGAAAAGACTCCTAGGCTGCATCTGAGGTTGGTTATGAAATATTACATACATGTCCTTTTAGGTGTGGTTCTAATATTTAGTAAAAAGGACAAATATAATATTAAATAATTTAATAAATATGAAGATCTGGACTTAGTAAGAAAAAATAAAAAGATTAGATACCCACGTAGAGATTGATGTATTTGGGCTTCGAAAATTGGTTTTGTCTGTTTATATAACTCGACTTCTTTACATCCAAAACGAAGTATAATAGTTTAACACAATAGCTAGTGTTTTTAGAGAAAAACTTGGTTGTCATTAAAGATCTTGGAAGATAAGAAAAGGAAGACGAGAAATCTAGAAGAGAGAAACAAAGGACAATAATCGGATTCGCTTGAAAAGTAGTGAGTAAACCTTTACTGTTTCTGTTTTTTTTTTTTTTTTTTTTGACTCCTAAGCTTCATCTCTCTTTCATCAAACTTTGTTTGCTCAATCAACTTTTGGTATGTTTTACATTTACACACTTTTTTTATAGCTATGGTAGGATTTTTATTATCAAAGACTAAAATGATTTACTTCATGAAACCTTTAAGAGTATTAACAACCTTTTTTTTTCATGCTTCCAAACTATTTATATCACCAAACCTATCAATCTAGAAGAAAACTTCTTCTCTGTAATAGAATCTTCTATCAACCCTAATGACAACTTGAGTGGAAAAAAATCCTACTTTTATTGAGGTAAAAATTGTTATGTTTATATGGGGGTCGACAACTCCAGGACCAGATGGTTTTTCTGCAATGTTTTATCATGAATACTAGAAAAGGGTGGGTGGTGATGTTTTTCAAATGGTGAACTATTTCTTCAATACTAGTGCTTTATCAACCCAACTAAATCACACAAATAGTCTTAATTCCAAAGGTAAAAAACCCAATAATACCAGGTGAGTTTAGGCCCGTTGGTGGATCCACCCCCCATGTTTAGTTAGGTGTGGGTTTAACCGTTTGTGCGGCTCGTGACCCAGTTGATAAAGTGGCAAAATCCACCTCTATGTTTGGTTAGGCATGTGCCTACCAATTTATTCGGTATTTCGATTTATATACATTGGGGTAGCTTCCCTCTACAAGTTCGAGCTTTTAGAGAAGTTGGTTGATAATAAGGCCAACTGGACTGTGTAATGTAGCGTACAAAGTCATCTCAATTTTTTATTTTTTTTTGTTAATTGACTCCGACCCGTTCTTTATAAACTCACAAGCCTCAATCAAAGTGCCTTCCTCCAGGATATGTGTATCCATGACAACATCCTCGTAGTAAATGAGCTTTACCATCACATCAAATCCAGGAGAGAAAAAAAAAATTAAAACAAACAAAAATGGGCTCTCAAACTTCTATCTCTTAAAAGACTAGGACCGATTAGAATAATAGAATGACCTTTCATAAAAAAATATTTAAGATAATTTTTTTTTTTTTGAAAAAAATGGAAACATGATTTTGTTTTGTATTTCTTATATGTCTTTCTCTGTGGTTATTATGGTAGTCTTATAGGTTTCATAGAAAAAAACTATAGAAGGGTCTCAATGTCTCCTTATATTGTCATTCTGTGTATGGAATCTATGTCCTCTAATTACAATAGAGCTCAACAAATAAAAATTATGTCAGGTATCTCAATAGCTAGGTAGAGGTGTGTCATCCATTACACACTGTGTTATGCTAATGATGTCAGAATCTTTGGTAATAATCCATTGCCAAAAATAAAAAATATCAAATCCACTTTGGATGCCTTTTGTCGAAACTCGGGTCAAGAAATCAATAGAAATAAATCTTCAATCATCTTTACTCCACACACCGACAATAGGTTTAGAGGAGTCATAAAAAGTACGATAGGAGTCACATGTTCTAGTCAAGCAGATATCTACCTTGGAGCACCACTTGTACATAGCAATTGCTTAGCAAATATTTTCAGTCTATTCAAAATAAACTTCAATCCAAACTCATAGCATGAAAAATGACAACTCTAACACAGCTGGAAGAATGGTGCTTATAAATGCTGTCACAACAAGTCTAACTTCTCACCAAATGCCTGTTCACAAAATTCCAAGAGGTGTGTGAGAGAAAATGAAAAAAATTAAGGAGTTTCTTTTGGGGGCATGAAGAGAAGGAGAAAATTTTGCATACTTTCTATTGGGAGAAATTACAAAAGTAAAAAAAGTGTGGAGGAATGAGGGTTAGGAGTTAACATAGCTTTTCTAGCTAAGAATATAGGTGGTCAAAAGAAAAAAAGAAAAAAAAGTCATTGTGTGTAAAGTTGATGAAACCGAAATATGTAAAAAGAAAAAGAGTCTGATAAAGTTAATTGTAAAAAAAAATTAGATTTTAGAGCGTGGAGAGACATAATGAAGAGGAGGGTGTTATTAAATAAAAGGTAGTGTTATAGTATATGGGATGAACATAAAGTAGATTGTCTCTTAGATAGTTGATACCTTATGGTGAGGTCTACGCAAAGATGTATTTCGATTTTGTTTTATCTCTACTATTTTATAGATGACGCCCCCTTTTCGAGGCGTTTGCGAAGCCTGACGTGTCACCATCACACACATACACGTTTCTGTTTTAATTAATATATGGGGGTCGATCCATCCACTCCCACTTATAGTCACTCCCCTTTCACTCCTTATCCATGCCGTCCATCTCACTTAATCTAATGACTAAGATTAAAACTTAAATTACTTATAATTAAATAACACAAAGAGGGGTATAATCGTTAATTACACCAAAATGGTTTTTTGTTTCCATTCACTCTCAATCTCTTTGTTGGGCTGAACGACTCTTTCGTTCTCCCAAGTCCATACCTTCTTCCTCTTCGTCTCTTTGCAATCAAACTACTGTCATACAACCTTTGGTTATAAAAAGCTTGAATTTTTTCTTTTTAAAATAAGATTAATTTTCCATTTATTGAAGCTAACATATGTTCAATTGTGATACTGGGGAATCCATTTACTGTAGCTTGAAGTTTTCTTCTTCTTATTAATGGAAATGATAATTCTTTCCTTCAATTTTTTATAAAACTTTTATCGACTGACTTTTAGGAGGTCCATTATACTTCGGGTGGGAATAAAAATAGTGTCCATCCGTCCACTTTTAATTTTTTTTTCCTCTCTTCTCCAATTCTCCTTCTTCTCTTTTCTTCGTCTTTCTTCTATCTTTTTCTTCTCGTCTCCTCTCTCTCAATTCTCCTACTTCTCTTTCTTCTATCTTCTTCTCGTCTCTTTTCTCTCTCTCAATTCTCCTACCTCTCCTTCTTCTTCTCTCTCTCAATTCTCCTTCTTCTCTTCGATGTCTCTTCCTAAAGTCAGTCCCCACCGTCTCACGGTTCTATATTTAGTATAAAGTGTTAGTCTCAGTATATGACATACAATACTTTATACTTGGTGGGGACATAACTGTAAGAACCCTTGAACAAAGGATTTGTTTCCCCATTGACTCTTAAGTCTTAATTAAGTAGCTTTGTGAAATTACCCTTGAGAATTCTCAACAGAATTCATCATATTCCCATTGCTGCAACTGTGTGCATATGTCGCGATTTTGAGAAAGAAAGGTAGAGATCGTCGTGGATGCTCTATTGATAATCTCTTTCTTTTTAAGATTCTCTAGCTCAAGTGCTTCTTTCCCTGCAAACCATGAGAGTAGTACACTAAAATTGTCTATGAATTGGATATAAAGATGTTCTCCTCCTCATCCACCATGGTATCTTTCGATGTTTATTACTTTGAATCAGATTGATGAAAAGCCATTTGCAAGAATATAAATACTTCACGGTTGTTTTCTTGATCATGTGATGGTCCTAATTAAAAGTTGAATATTTTATAACGAGCTAGAGGAGAAGTTGTTAGCACACTTCAATTAAATCAAAGAAGTTGATTGCAAAGAAAATGAAAAGGAAGAGGTCGGGAGAATTAAATATTTGTTCAACAAAGAAGACAGAGATCGATATCGAGAGTGAATGAAAAAAAAAACTTATGGGCTGTGCTTGTTTACCTGGAAAAATTGTGTAAATACAAGGTATGAAAAATTACTAAACAAAAGGTTCTAAAAATTTTACCTTTGTTTCAGTACTGGGTGCTTGATTAGACACAGTAATTAAACTAAAAACCAACAGGTGGAGACAAATAGAAGGATGGGGACCATAAGTTTAGACGAAAGAGTGGAGAGAGATAGTGCGGACCATGAGTTTCCACAAGATTCCGTTATTCTCAAAACCGGAACAATTGCTGATGTGGTTTACAGTTTTGTATAAAGTTTCACAGTAGAAACCACAAATATTGTGGCACCAAGCACTGTGCAAATCAGAAAAACTTTGCAAAATACAGTTTCCTTATTTTTTTTCCGGGCAATCAAGCACAACCATGGTGTAATTTTATGTTAAGTGACAATTGCACCCCTCTCTGTTTCATTTAATTTAAGTTTTGATCTCAGCCATTAGATTAAACGAAATGGACGACATGGATGAGGAGTGAGAATTAGTGGGAGTGGAATCGTGGATGAAACGCCCCCTTAATATATATAGATACTATCATAATTTCAGTTTTACCCTTATTTATAAGCAGGTTGTAAAAAAGCCCAGGCCCATACCCAATAATACCCCCACTTATGCAACATGCACAAGCGTGCATATTCACATAGTTTATATAAGTTTGTCTTTCAACACCCCATGGAAATGGTTCTAGGACCTCATTAAGCACCTATAAAACACAAATGGCCCAACTAAGGCCCGGTTTATAATATTGGCCCTTATTAAGCATTTGTAAAATAAGAAAAGACCCATTTAACGTTGATATTGTAAAAACAACCCTTTCACTACCGATAATACCCTTCTGGTTTATGCAAACAAATGTTTGCATTTTTATGGTATGTCTTTGTTTCGATATGCAAACAAGTTTTTGCATTTAATCTTTATGTGTTGTGACTGATGCAAACAAGTCTTTACATTTTCTAGTTTATCTTGTTGTCGTTTCGAGTATGCAAACAATTCTTTGCATTTAATGTTTATGTGTGTTGTAACTGATGCAAACAAATCTTTACATTTTATGGTTTATGTTGTTGTTTGCAAGTATGCAAACAAGTCTTTGCATTTTATATTTGTATTGTGACTGATATAAATAAGTATGTTTATATGTTTATGATATGCAAACAAGTCTTTGCATCAGTCAAAGGGTAAACTAGTCCATAAGACACGGAAATCAGCAGTTGGGCCTATTTTACCATTAGTTCCCTAACTGGTCCAATCTTATATTTAAACATCTTAAAGGGGTCCGTTTTTTTAATCCCTCTTCAACACCCCCGGTGCAAAAAAATAATAAAAAAATAAAAAAATAAATAAATACAGTCAAACCTTTTCATAGGAATAATCTATATAGGAATAACCTCAACATAGTCATAAAATTGGTCCCAATTTGGGCCACTTATAAATAGAAATAATTTTTATATTGTAATAAGTTATAATTTTTCTTGGTCCCATCTAAAGAAATTTACCTCTATATAGTAATAATTAACTATATATTAGCACAAAATATATTACACAGAGAGAAAATTATTAAAGAAAATATCAAATTTTAGACTTTTAATATGACTTTTCATATTTCTAACCTTTACCACCACTAAATTAGTATATGCACACTATATTTTCAAATTGTACTAGCTTTTGAAATTGTTATGAATAGGCTAGTAGGTGAATGATCACTTTACCAAGGTATGGTATGAATAGTATGTATGACCCTTGATTCAAGGACCATCACAACAATAGTCCTCTTTACTCTAATACCAAAGACTTAGTGGCATCACTTCTCGTATAAAAGGGTATGTTTAAGTGAATGAAAATACATCCGAGTAGAAGCTTTTTCTCTTTAATATTAATAGTTAAAAGTGCTTGATACCTAACAGAAAATATATTATTGTTGAATTATACAATAATTTTTCTAGGTACAACTCTATTATTAAGTTATAACCTCTTTATAATAATAGTTTTTCTTAGTCCCAAGAGTATGACTGTAGAGAGATTTTACTGTAGCAACATAGTCCTTAATATTCAATAATATAGTTGAAACCAAACCAAACATAGGTTTCCAAATTTCTGGAAACCATGGCTGTGCTTGTCATAGTACAAAATATCGTTATCGACTAATGTATCAATCTCAAAAAAATAGATATATCGGGATATATTGGAATCTATCGGTGGATATTTTACATGGAATGTATCGACTAATATATGAATTTGTTATACAAAATATATTTAAAATCAAATTTGGAAGTATATTTTCATAGTATTTACCTAAAAAACATCATATCTACTAAAAATAGAATAAAAAAATTATTTCAAAAAAAAAAAAATTTGAAAAAAAATAATATTTCCAGAAAATTTCGGAAAATATCAGTAAATATCGGAAAATGTCGAATATATCGGAATATATCGAAAAATATCGGCCGATATTTTACAGATACTTTAAGGAGAAAATTTCGGGAATATATCGTATCGTTTTTTTTGAAAACCGATAAATATCGCGATATATCGTGATATATCGCGATATTTTGTACTATGGTGCTTGTTTCCAAGGAAACTTTAGGGAAACAGAAGACACATCAGACTTTCCAGATTTTTTTGCTATTACAGGTGCTTGGTTGCTTATGGGGACCACAACAAAATTTTGTTTAGAGTAAAACACGTCAGCATTTTATACCGGTTTCAGAATACCGGAATACATTGGAAACTTGTGGTCCCCACTCTTTCTCTCCCATTGTTTGGTCAAAATGTGTGGTCCCTGCTTTTTATATATCTCCACGTGTCTGTTTCCACTATTATTATTCTACCTAAACAAGCACCCTATTACATAGTAAACGGAAAATCTTTAAAAACTTTTTTTGAGCAATTTTTCACATCTGAGTTTTTCCCCAACTTTTCCATGTAAACAAGCACAGCCCATTTTCTTTTTCCAAAAGTCAAACACAGCAAAATGAATTTACTGTCAAAGAAATTTAAGGAAAGTTAATTCTGGGAAAAGTGAATGTCTGACTTCTTAAGAAAATGATTTCCCTGGAATTTGAAATACCTTGAACATTTCCTGTAATTGTCTAATGCCATTTGGTTTTCTAGATAGAGATGAATCGAGTTATGCAGGCAGATCAGACGGTGTTGAGTATAAAGGTCTGGTGGTGGTGGTGGTGGTGGTGGTGGTTCTAGTTCATGGAGGTGTTCCACCCAATTCGTCTAATAAGGTAGGTTTGTTAAAAACCCCAATATAGTTTTAAATTTTGTAGAATAGAATATGTAATTATGTATGGTAGGATGAATGTCTTAATTCTCGGTGTACCTGCTGTAAATATGGACATAAAGTAGTCATTTGTACCACACTTTATTGATGAAAACAACCACAATACTGTATTGCAATGTAATTGATACACTTGTTAGAGGAAGTAGAATTCTTAAGTTTGTTGGGATTCAGTTGTATAACTTTTTTTCTCCTGTAATATGGTAACTTATCTGTTTGTTTTTGCGGATGTTTATCTATACATATTAATCTTGCTTTCGGATGGTTTATCACTAAACTAGGTAGTCATTAGCAGTTTTATTGGGTCACCCCGACCTTCCAATGAAGTCTATTTAAGATTCATAGTCAAATCAATGATCCATATAAGAAATCTAAATAAATGGACGACCATTGTATAGATTGCATCAAACGTTTATGTAGTTTATTTTATTTTCATTTCAATCGGAAAGGGCATCCCATCACTGAATTAGTGTGTTGGGCTGTTGGCAGATTGGGTCTTTTGTGAGTGGTGGGATATATTTTGGGATTAGGGATATCCGTTTATGCTTATAGATATCCGTTTGTCTAGTTTGGATAAGTTATGTCGACGTCCCACTTTGATTTGGTTTGAACAATACTCATTTTGGCAATAATATTCAATAATGCACGTCTTCATTGCATAACGCATGGAAATCATTATCCATTCATTTTTATTTATTTAGTCACAGATTAATCCAGCACTTCCTACAGTTGTAATTTGACGAGTCTCAAAAACTAGGGGGATTTAAGATAGGTTCTCATCATGATTTTACATGGCACAGAATGGTTTGATAGTTTCCAGTGTCTCACATTGAAATAAAACTAAATTCTGTCAAATTTGGCATTATGGAACATATAAGCTTTAAGACCTAACATTATCTGGGGATGGCCATCCAAAGATGTGCATTTTTTTTCTAATGTGAAGCTCAACTAATGTGTTCGCGTTGAGTAGTGAGTACTACTACGTTGTCTATACTTTCGTAACTCCCATAACAATCAAATCCATAACCACGAAGATGTGGCATTTTTTGAGTTCTTAGATTGCTGCCTAATGGTTCATTGTCCATCTCATCAGTCTTGCTTAAAAGATCAAATAAACCTAGGTCTAAAATGATTGACATTTACTTTTTAGAACCATTTCTGTAGGGTTTTTATTAGAGCAACATGTTCACCATTATATAAAAATTTCACATTCTTACCAAGCATCAAAACTTAGAAGGAAAAAGAAAAAGAAATTATGTCTATTTTCTTATTGCAATATATACTTTTACATTTGTGATATCTCAAGAATGCAAAATTTGAATTTCTATTGATGGTTTCTAGACATCCTAAGTTGACATTTGAATCGAAATCTTTACTTTGTTAGTTCTAATTTTGTTATGCCATTATAATGCTAATATCATATTAGTGGATCCTGCACATCTGGAACAGCTAAAGGAAAGGGTTATGCAGTTACAGGAGAAGTCGTAAGTTTCTTTTTGCTTTCAATTGAGGATTTGTATGTGTAACGTACTGTATTTATCTTGCAATGAATATTGTACCCAGATTGGAAGTTGGTCTTTTTAGTTTTTTATATATTTGAGAACAGTTTTAAATAGTTAAAGAAAACAACCTAAGTAATTCGCCACCTTGAAGCAAGACTGTTTAAAATCCGGGTTCCATTGATAGATAATCATATATTTCATTGTTTGATGCAATCTAGACAATGGTCTTCAATTTATTTTGATTTCTTATATGGATCATTGATTTCAGGGTGACCCAATAAGACTGTTAATGACTAGTAGTTGATTGAGATGATTATCAGAGCCTTCATCGTTAATGAACACAGTCAACTTGTTGAGTATTGCACACAAACAACTTGTGAAAAATTTACCTTATTATATGACTAGATCAAACCTTTGATACTTAAAGATGGATTCACTTACCATTTCTCTTGTTAGCGTGACTTATTCTAATTCCAACAATAAAAAAATCAATCCATTTTTTAATCGTAGTAATTAAAAGGCTTTGTTGCAATTGTGATTCCATAACCATGGCAAGTTTTAAGATCAACAGGTCAAGGTTTGGATATCTTGCTTTCATGATCACGTAACCTTGTCTTATTCTTTTTCCTATTTCCCGTTCTTGTGTTTTTCTAATGCCTCTTGGAGTTTATCTTTATTGGTTTTAATATAAGCCTTTATATGTCGAAAAGAAAACCCTGACAAGTCATCACACCGTCTCCTTGCCACAGAGTTATATGCAAGAGGAAGATGTATGTTTGGAGATGAAGATGTATGTTTGGAGACTACCCGAGCTAGATGTATGTATTTCCATCACAAATGATATCATTTATGTTTATAATTTTGACATTTTTTAAGCATATACAGTTGGGCTTTAATAAGAATCTGTAATTACAGTGACTAGTGTACTCAAAAGACACGAAGAACTAAAGGAACACCTTTCAAGGTACTATTTTGTCAAGGAAACAGTAGAAGTTATCTTTTTTTTTTTTTTTTTTTTTTTTGCAAAAGCAAGCTGGGGTTTAGGCAGACCCCTACCAGATTATATTAAGAAGAGATTACACTCTAATAAATTCCTTTCCCAAAGCGTCCTGACAAACAAGTTTCATCAGAGTTTTGGGCAAGGGTCCAAAAAAACAAATTAGGGGGTCCTCCCTATTACAAAGATTAGCCAAAAAATCGGCACTCTGATTAGATTCCCTAAAAGTGTGCTCTGCCTTGAAGTTGTCAAATCCCTTGGATAAGACCTTAATCTCATTAAGATACCTCTTCATCCTCCATGTAGGCTTGTTCTTCCCCTTGATACAGTCCACTGCATACTTTGAGTCAGATCCCACTTCTATGCTTTTAATACCCATACTACTTGCTATCTGTAACCCTACTTCAATTGCCTGTAACTCAATTGAAGCTATTGATAGGAAGTTATCTTCTTATAGTCAATCTCATCGCATTGGTCCATTGTTTTTTTTTTTTTCCAATTTGTAAGGTTTGTAGTGATTTCTATGTGTATAGTAAACAACCAATTCATTGATGATTTATAGAGGGGAAACATAGTACAATGGATACGTAAGGGGATCCAGATATGACAACAGAATAAAAAACAAAGAGAAGTTATAGCGAACAAAGTACAGCCCCAAGAAAATAGTTCTTGTAAAGGACTCAAAAGTGATATCCTTGTACTCATGCTGTCCCTTAAAAAAACAACATTTTAATGCCAAAAATTTGTCCGCGATATATTGCAGACCTTCGCCCTAGAAATGTCTCTGGGTACATTCCAACCAAATTCCTAATGGTTCTTCAAACAGAATGATGCTCTACAACCTTCTCTTAGCCTCTGTGCGCCCAGGTGGTGTTCATGTATTTTTTAAGTTTATTGTATCATTAGCATTGCATCCACGTAACAGAAAATAAAAAAGTGGATGGTGGTCAGAGGCGCTGTCTTTGTGAGGAAAGTATGGTGTGCCAACTTCCAATTGAGTTCTTTAATGGACTTTGGTATATATAAATATAAAAAGAGGGAGGGAGGAGGGAGGCAAAAAATCAGTTTCACAAAATTTCCATTTGGGGATACCCTGGAGGCAGTATGTGAAACAAAAATTATCTCTGAGTGGCTTTTGGACCTCTAAAATGCATACTTTAGCAGGAGGAAGTAGATACAACTGTGAGCGAGCACAGGTGAAGAGAAGACTTCAAAAAATTGCAAAATCAAATTATCCCAATCAACAACGAAGTCCCCACAGCTGCAACCTTTGGAGTACCTAAAGTTATGTAAACCATTTAGCAATAGTTTGTGTGGCAATATTGAGCTTCTCTCACTTTTGTTGTAATGTTTTTTAATGCATCATCACTTCTATTACATGGAGCTTTATTTATTTTTAATATTTTTTATACTAATCGGCATATATAGAGCTCAAAGTTCGCTTCCTTTTCTTTACTAGCTTACTGTAGACATTGATTCTAAGAGTGAGATTTATAACGTGTACTAACATTATAAGTAGGAACATAGGCTGCCTTACTTGCATATATACCATGGTCAATATTTTCCTACATACCACCTATCTGGTAACATATATTCTGTTTGGGGATTTGAACACAATTTGAAGTACTAACAGAAAGTAATATAATGAAGTACTAAAATAAAGTACTGTCAAGAATATTTCATCTAGGAAACAAGGTCGAAACCCAAATTTAGTAACGAGGGCTTTAGCTCACGTTTAGTGCATAGTCAGTGCGGTGCCTCTGACTGCATAGGCTGCCACCTGTATTTGCCGAAGAAATTTTGGTGTTCATGTTCTATTATAAAATTTCAAATCACCAAATCCTTTACTTGTAGAAAGGAAAGAAGTTTATTAATATCAGGACTACACTCAGGATAAAGCATAGGTGGTATACGTAAAAACAAAGGAGGAAGAATATTTTCAACACACCCTCAGGACACGTAAAACTCATGACCTGGAGAGACCCAAACCCATGACCTCTTGTAAACCAAAGCCGTGATGTCATATATGATTGTAAATTACTCTTGCTCCAACTTGTAGAAAGGGTGAAATTTGGGGCATAGAACATAGGGGGAACACATCTAAAAAGAGGGAGGAGTATTATTCTTGAGTCTTGACGTAAAAATCACTCAAAGTAATTGCGTCGAGGTCAAACTTGATCTGTTTTCTGTAGTATGGTAGGTTTTATTAATATTTTGATTGAGGTTGACGGCGAACTTGGGAACACCTACCAAAACACAAACAAACCCTCAAGAAATAAACTTTACGTCTTTACTGTTTCTACCAAGCACAAGCATCATTCATAGTGTTTGGCCTTCCTCAAAACGAAGCAAAAATTGTTTACTTAGCCAAAAAAAAGTGTCTTGCCTTCCTCAAGAATATGAAAAAGACTTGTCTGAGAGGTTTTAGTGAGACAGGAAATTGACTCTCATACCAAAACTAGGAAATCAAGATTTTAATGTTTTCCACAATTATGCGACACACCATCATTTTGTAATATAAAATGTTGCAACTTCATAATATTACTTTCTGTTGCATGATTGAATGAATTTATACCATGGCCCATCCTTTACTTGCATTTCTAACTGGGGTTTTTTCTTACGTCTTTTTCTGCAGAGATATATTTAGATGGTGAATAGATGAATGATGGCCTATTTGCTACAATTAGGGAGCGGGTATGCTTTTTTTATGCCATGAAGTAAGTAATGTCGTAGCTTGTGGCATGTCCTTTGCTGCAGCATACTGTAATATTTAGGATCTTTAAAACGATCGAGGTTTTAGTGACAAGAAGAGAAAAGCTGTGTACGTCTCCACGTGGTATTTTTGAATATTCCCATGACTTATTCTGTCCAAGCTGATAAAACTGGATGTGATCAAGCATAGTGTTCGGTTGAATTGATTGCGATCTTATAAATGATCAAATTTGGATTGGGGTAACTCATTCAAGCGTAATGTTGATTCGATTCAATTATTGTAATATGAAAAGGACAGTTCACACACGCATCCCACACACTTGCACAGTAAGGATAACCAGTGCCTTGTGGTACTTATGGTACACTAGTGCTATTTTCTCACGTTTTTTCTTTTGCCTTGGTCTTTTACTTGCATACCACTCTCATGTGGTTGATTCTTATCCAAGTATTGTGTATTTCCCTCTAGGGCACTTGTGGTCACTAGCTATCCATCTGTCTCTCCAAAACTAAGCAAAATTATAATATTTGTCAGATTTTCATTTCAAAACATGGTGAAGTATATTTGTGGACATTTCTTATATATATTGTTTTTATTTGAATTAGATGGACTTAGATTTGGTTCATCTAAACCTCTATCAGATCAGATTAAAGAAAGTATCAGTTCAGTTAGAGGGTCGAATCTCTCCAAACTTGATGACCTTGATGACTCAACAACTTTTTGTTTAATGTTAATCACGTGTTAGTTTCAATACAACTCTGATGTTGGTTATATACTTTTATGTATCAGGTCCCCAGGGAGGCTGATAGGAAAGCAATGTCGGGGGATATGAGCATTCTACCAGATCATCACTTTCATGGGTAAAGCATCTATAAAGTTGGCAACAATGTTCAGATACAACACGTCAACGACTATTATTTTGTTAATAGAATCCAATAGTAGCTATTATTGCCTGTGTAATAGTCAGTGACATGACAAAACGCAGACAATCAGATTTTCAGTGCATTCTATTTTAAATGTTTTTTATGGAAATTTTTCTTATATTTCTTGTTAATCTTTTGTTTGATTTTTATTTAGGATTGTTGTCAACTATTTCCTTTTTTTTGTGACCAGGTAATCTGTTGTTTGGAAGGTGCAAGGATTGACATACAATATGGGACATCTTTTCGTGGTAATATTCCTTGATACTAATTGAATCTAGGCAATTTTTGAACGTAACATTATCGCCTCCGCCGGTTCGTTGTTTAGGTCATTATCATGTTATTCTGATGTGAAAATGCTGGAAGCATAGTTATGTTTCTATGATGTATGTTGCTCAAAGGATATGCATCTTCTTTGTGAATCTCGTTATTTACTATTTTGAGACTTTGTGATAAATATTTTTGGTAGGAAACTTGTTACTGTTAATGTTTTTTTTTGTTTTTGTTTAAAGTGAGATAGGTAGCTGCTAATTTGTACCACTCACAGAGACTTTGTATGTTGTTTAGATCTTTTTCTCTATTATGATTTTAGGATGTCTTTTGGGAAGATTATGATGAGATTGCTCTGTGTTATCCAAGCCATATTACATTCTCTATAGTAATAGCTTTCCAAAACCCAGCTCTCTTTCTCCCTTGGTTCAATTTTTATTCTCTCCGTTGATAAGCAAACATCAATAGTCATCATTGTAACATAGTCGATATAGTTTAGAAAATAAACTGTACTTGTTTCTTATTTCTTGTCGTTATCGTCAGCATATGTGAAAGGCTGAAAGCTGATTGGATTTGCCCTTAATAGATTGAAATTTATATAGTTCACTGTATTTGGGATGGCCCAATGCTGTTTAAACTGAACTGATCTTATGCTTCTTCAGATGAACCTCGTGAATTGTGCCATTGTGTGCTTGAGAGCAGGTCATTTCTTGAAAAGATGACTGTTGCCAAACACACAGTTCCTTTCTTTCTACCGGTCCGAGAAGCGGAAAGTGATCTTCTCTCTTCCAATGCGATGATAAGGTAAATGTTGGAGTGCATTAAAAGTTTTACTTCTGCCTGGTTGAACTTTTGCACTACTCATGGATTTCATTATTTGATTGTAGTCTCAGTGATTCGTTGACTTTGCTGGAGAACTTGTTCATGTCTATGTAGATAGACGAGAGCAGGTAAATTCTTCGTGTTTACTGGTTACTATCTGCCCCCTCTTTCTGGAAGCCTATATTCTTAAGTTTCTGTATCTTGTTGGTTATATGTAAATGAAATATCAGGACGTGTGAGTATGAAGTTAGTGAGGCAACATATTCTTACTTAAGAGTCCTTCACTCGTTTGTAATAAGACGAAACCAAAGGTGGACGTGAGACATGTCTTACGTCCTATAGAGTCAAATGGCATGTGTAGTGGTCTGACCACCGTCTGTGCTGCTGTGGTTACAATTTGTATCACCTTATGAACATAGGCACACATGGCCTAGGCCTTGTAGTGAAGATGTAGCTTTAGGTGTGTTGTGTACTTTGTGTGATTTAAACTCTATGATCCAATTGTAAGATTAGTAACGTAGAGTGTATATATTGCAATGTAATTTTGTACAGTGTACACTCTATGAACACACCCATTAGTTTCTGTTTCCTTAACGGAAATTATCTATTTTGCAATTTATATCTCTCGACTTTTACATTGTTCAGCGGTTATAAGCTTTAACTTACTGCACCTCTCTTCCTATGTAGGTTTATTTAGGAGTTGTATGGTATTCAAATTGGAGAAATGTATCACAGCTTGCCACCTCATGTCATTGAATTTGTACTCGATGTTTATGATTGGTAAGTGTATTTTTTCACCACTTTCTAACATTGTCCGATATAGTTCTTTCTTCTCACTAAAGCTTTATTCTAAATATGTGTCTGGTTTTGAAAGTCTTGATCGCTTTGATCTCAACTAAAGTTGGCCTGTTATCTGGGTTTTGTTTTGATTTTTGTTTGACTTCGTCTAGTGAGGCTGGAATGTTTATAGAAGAAAAAAATTGTTGAGTGGAATTGCTGATTGTTAGGAAGATAGAATGTTCTTTAAGTCAGATTTAAAGAATCATAATAAGTTGATTCTGAAAAGATGGACACAGTGATTGAAAGAGTTGGCTGAGTATACAAATAACTAAGAATAGCTTAGGTGTACGCAATATGTTGTTCATGTGTCACCTCACGCGATGAAAATCATGTATGGAGAATGGTGTACTGACGTAGAGGAAGCGATTAAAATTTAAACCTTGAGTAACCCAAGGGAAGGATTGCCTTGAAACAAGGAAGAACTAAAACAAAACTAAAGAAAATAAATTGTAGAGACAAATCTTAATTGTATTGATTGAATAAATTGAATTGGTTTTACAAAGCATGACTCTTTATATAGACTAAAGACTTAGACCAACTAACACTAGGACTTCCTAAACAAAGAAATCAAAATACAAATCCTACTTTGAATTGTATTACTAATATCAACTTAATAGTAAACCAACTATTCTAGAACTTCTAGACTCTAAAATAGAAATCCTAAACTTATAATGACTTCTAAATAAACATTAACCCAAATAGGAAACCAATTGGTGTAGGTAGGATGTCCTACATCATGTACCCCTTACTAGTTTTGCTCACATTGAGTCTTAGAAGAGATTTTCTGAAAAAATAGAAAGGAAAACACCGAATCTTAGAAGAGAATATCATTTTAACTGTCACGAGCTGGAGATCATTGAAAGCATTTCCACACATGGAGGCAGGCGGCTGGGAAGCCTTAAGTTAGACTAAATGACAGACTTTTTTTTTTTTTTGTTTAGGCAAATCCGTCATGAGCATGGTCCCCAATATTATAGCCCATGACATGCATCCCTTCAAGGCTTCAATAATTGCAAATGTCACATGGTATTCGGATGGCTACTTGGAAAAGTTGGAGCATGACAACAGCCTGTCGGCTATAGTTAAATACAGTTGCGAAGGGAAAGTACCAAACAATGGAAAAGGTGATCTCCATAGTAAGCTGATTAGTGCGTTCTACTAAAGGTCCCCACGTCAAGCGATTGTCAAAGAAATGTGTAAAAAATGAAGTTTTATGTTATTAAGCTGATGAGCCATAAGAATGTAGATAAACACTAATATTCAAATACTGTCAATTTTTTGTAAGAAGTTGAATGATATTATGAAGATCTGAATTGTTCCAAAAAGATTTTTGAGAGAAAAAGTGGATTGCGAAGAGGGTGTTGTTTGTTGTAAAGAAAAGGAAATTTCTAATAAGATTGAGGAAATGTTTTAGATTTTCAAGAGTTCCTTTGTATGAAGTTATTTGGACGTGCATAAGAAATTAAATGACTGCCATTATTTTAGTTTATTAGAGATCAGTAATATGAAAATCCGTAAAAACTAAAGAAAGGGGGCACAAAGGATTACAATTACGAAAGTTCTTAGCTCCGGTCATCCGGTGTGCATGTGCTTAGGCTATCGTAGCCCTGATTTGACTTAAACCTATTTTGTACAATGTAGTGATGTACTGCAGTACAATTGGTCAAGGTGTAAATGTAAGCAAACTTTCATTTTCCCATCTTTTAAATCAAACAAGTCTTTTAGAGGAAGGCCATCACAAGTAGCTCTGACTATATGCTTAGTATATGGGTTCTAGTAGAATTCTTATCTTTTCTCATTGAAAATATTAGTGTGCATCTTTTACCAATCACCAATAAAAAGAAATAGAAGGTTCATATCTTCTGAGGCTCAAATATCTTATATAGATCCTTACATAAGGATATTTGTTTATGTCATGTTGTTGCTTGACATATTGCGGATTTCTTTCCTCTCTGTTTTTATATTATATCCACTTGAACCCGAGTTTTTGCCCGGCCAGTTCACTCTTCCAGGAGAAACATGACAAGTACCTTGAACAGGAACGTAGATGGGATGCCCCTAGTCCAGGCAGTTTCAACTCGTCTTGCTTATGCCGAAGATGCTTTGCGAAATATGAACTTGCCAGAAGGTTCAAATTTTTATTTTCATTTTATGATCGGAAGAAATAATCAATGAATTAAACTTGAAGAACCAAGGTGCCAAACAGGCCTCAAGGGATGTCAGTCATAGACATCATACTTTGCTGTGTATACTCTTTTGATTAAATGGCAAGTACAATAAATTTGTATTGCTTTAAGAATGAGGAGCCTTTCTTTTTTACTTGCCTTCTGTGATTTAATGATTTTGCAGCGTATGCAGCGATTGTGTTGAAGTTGCCGCAAGCTCTTGGAGAAATGTTTCACCATCTCAGTCCTGTTAGTTCCTCATAAATATTTGTACTGTATGTATATATATAGTCCTTAAAAGAGAAATTTAGCCAAGTCGCATCAGTCCCAGTGTTTCTGGTCATAATATGGGTCAAGGATCTTTCCTGTTAAGGTCTGCGAGCACTTGTGTTGACGATCTTTGTTTTGTGCATGACGACCTGACTGAAATTTTTTGGAGATCTTTTTGAGGTGCCCACCATAATTGCTAGTGATTCCTTCCTTGATGCTATTGGCCAATTTCATTTAACATTGACACACAGTGCTGTTGCTGCCTTGTAATGTAAAAGAATGGTAACTAGGAATACCTTCAAATGTCAATCAGGAAGATCTTAAATGCTACATAAATCATATTTTGCCAGACGCAGACCCCTGGGCTTCCAATTTGGTTGTCAGTTGTTCTAAGCCGTATTTTGAGATGTGTCCTGCTTGTATTTATTTGGTGTTCTTCAATGGTTGTGAATATTTAGAAAGACCTGATTCGTGAGCATTTTGGTCCATTATCTGTAACACGGCAACTATTCTGACCAAGTTGGTAAACTCTAATCCCTATCATTTTTTTTTTGTATCGTTATATCTAGTGAGATTTTGTGGTGTTTCAACTTTCAAGTAATGTGCAGAGAAAACCCATTCAACTTAGCTGTTATGCCCCATGTAAGCCTCTTCACAAGGTGGGCATTGATGTACTCTCTTATGCATACCTAATAATTTCTTAATTCATTGATAACTATTTTTTTTTTTTGGGTGGGGTGGGGGGTGGGGGTTTCTCTTATGAAGTCTTGTTTGATCGTAAGAATATCATTAAGGAGTAATCTGTGAGCTTGTTTTAACTTTTCCTGACTTGGCCCTTGGGTTAAATGTTTAATACAAACTAAGCTTATTTCCATATCAACGCTTCTTTAATTAGTCTGTATAAAAGTTAAAGCAACATTGTAGCAGCAGTAATATGTATAAATTGTATAACATGTGTGGACGGAACTGATCGGCGTGTGCAGGACAGCAAGACTCAGTTTCAACATGTGGGCATGTGGCAGTCACTCAAATAGTGTATGGAGCAATGGCCAACTTTGACTGGAGGGGAATTGGCAAAGAAGGTCTGGAATCTGCTGCCCTATGCAGTGGTCTGGGTCTGGTGCACCTGGTCAGTGAGAAATGAGGAAATATTTAGGGAGGCCACAACTTCAGCTGTGCAATTAGTCATGAGAATCAAAGCTGTTTTGTGGGCATGGTTGCATATGGATACAAAAGCGATGGAATTGAGGGAGAACACTTCTTTCTCAAAGCTGGCTGGCAATTGGCAGTCTTTTATGGTGGAAATCTGAAGGTAGCAGCACAGTTCTTTCTCATGATGATCAGAAAAATGCAAGGCATTTGGTTCAGGCTGGTTTCTTTTCCTTTCTGTCCTGTACGCTTTTCCTTCTCTTCTTCTTTTTTTATGCTGTTCTGTTTCAATTATATGGGTGGGAGAACAATGTGGGGATTGTATCTGTTTTCAATGTTTTTGGTAGAGGTATGTCTAATGTCTCTACTAGGTAGTCTCAAACCTGACGATACTAGTTGTATGCGGTTCAGGAATGTAATAGTGTGATCTGTGTTGTAATAATATTTCTGCCTGTTATAAATAATAATAATAATAATAAATTGTTAAAAAGGAACTTTATTATTAAAGATGTTTGAGTACATGATAAATATATAGATGCATAAAAACTCAATACAGAATGTGGAAGATCTAATTTGAATAAAGTGTTCTGCCTAGCCTTCATCGTCCCCAAAACTAGCAGAATAGTAACCAGCATTCTTTGAGGCAGATAGAAATCGCTTCTTCCTCATTTTCTGTGTTTTTTCTTTATTGAGTATGGAATTCTCAGAGACGCATACTCTGAAATAGTGAGGGTTTTTGAGTTCCAATACTGGCTGGAAGACATAGCGTATACCTGCACTCTCCTCCTCGCTGCTTGACGCATATAGCTCTGATTGATGTGGTGCCTCTGCCCTTGGTGCGAAGTCATAGAAATCCTGAATCAGTTTATTTTTCTTGACATGTTGAATGAATGAGCTTCCCAAAAACTGTTTCATGAAGTCTACTTGTATCAACTGTGACCACTTTGATATAGACAAGACATCTTGACCAATTAGTAGTGTTGTTTTTGGACAACCACCACTCTTTAGAAATGCTATAACATCCGAAGATGAGCTCTGATGACTTTTAGTAAGATCTTTTCTACTAGCGTTACTTCTACTCAGTTCGACTACAACACTCTTGACCTTATTCATCCAATTTTTCCTCATCTCCTCGCGCATAGATCCACCATTTTCTTTGCATGTCAGGAGTTTGCCGTTAAAATCCATAGCATCAACGGAGAACTTTTCTATAGCATCTATTTCAACAATATGAGCTATGGTTTCAGCAGCTTTGATGCGTAGAACAGATTGATCTGATTCTTCAAGTAGATTACTGAAATAGGAAAGTGACCCTTTCCAAAGTTTGGAACTGATTCTCCTGGTTCCAATACTTGCTAGTAGAAAAGACCATGCTGATATAGATGATATCATTACTTGAGTATCTGGTTTACATACCAGTTCTTCGTGAAGAAATCTCCATATGATCTGCATTGATCTTTCAGTGTCTTCAGGACCGTTTCCACCCACCAAAGTAATAATAGCCAAGGAATCCATCAAAGATGATATAGTAGAAGAATCGAAACCAGGTTTTAAACCTTGGTAAAATTTGGATATGGAATTTCCAAGTTTTTCAATTGAATCTTCGAATATCTCATGAGCTAGGCTATCATTCTCAATGCCTACATCTAGTTGCAACAATCCTATGATGCGGGATGCTAAATACGTTTCCTTGGTACACTTTCCGGTATTCAAATCAGATTTGATGCAGTTATGACATCCATGAAGTAAAGTAAGGGAGATACCTTTGGTGATGAACTCATCATGCTCAGAACTATTGGTAAATTTCTGCAAAATCAATTCCAGAACTTTCTCTCTTTTAGGTCCCTTCTTCTGGAACAACTCCTCTGCAAATTCACTCAATGGCTTTTCGAAAACCAGATCTTCAGAATTCTTAGAACGTTCTGTCTTCAATGTGGTATCTTCATCCCCTTGGAACTCGATTGGGGTGCGTGTTTTAAGTATTTGTTGTTGATGTTTGATCTTAACATAAAAAGAAGAACCTTTTGCCATTGCTTGATTGCTAGCTAGTAGCTCTTTGATCTTGTTTGTGAAAACCTAGAAGAAGAATTCTCTCTTTCTCTTTCTCTTTCTCTCTTGATCGATTTGACTGATAATCTACGTTGGTTTGTTTCTTCTGTTCTGTTGTTGCATGGTCCCCTATATATACTACTCAAGTAAGGAATTTAGGAAACCTTCTCCTAATCTATTACGTAATACTCTTAACTTATTTAGTAATCAATACAAAAACTTTTATTATCCAATAATACCCACCACTGGTCTACTGTAGAGTCTGTAGTCCTTCATCTCCTTATTCATAGCTCTACTCTCTCTGCCTTATTTTACTCATCATACGAAAATAATCGGTACATCTTCCCCCCAGGTTATCCCATTTGATCATCCTTGCTTTGTGTTTCCATATCATATCATTTTGCTCCAAATTAAAGCTTTTCTATCTGATCTTCTTGCTCCGTAGCTTGCTTTTGTAGGCTCACATGCATCATCAATATTTGCCTCTAGTCGCTGCTGTACATTATGCCCAAATACATATTTGTTCCAAAGTTTTAACTGTTGCTTTAGTCTCTTGAGTCTCTTAGCGTTTTTGTTAAGATACAAATGGGATTTCCAGTGGTTGCTTCTTCCCACTATGCTCAACCAACCAACTACAAAAAACACTGTCAAGAGTAGTCCATGCTTTCATCAGTCGTTCTCTACCATTACTACAGTTTCTGCACAGCTAATGCAGTTATTACACAACCACTGTCTCAGTGTCGAATCAATTGTTCGTCTTCGGCAAACTTTTGTGACAGTTCAGGGACACGTAGGCACTTCTTCCATCATTGCTTTGTTTGGGATAGTATTTTATTTTGTTTTTCTTGTTTTGTTTTAATTGTTGTCGTAATTCTTAGAGTATACAAGATAACCATTGTTTCTGGCAGGGGTGTGATGCTTCAGTTCTTTTCTTCACCTATAATAGCAATGCAGGTGAGAAGGACCATCCTGATGATATATCCCTTGCAGGTGATGGCATGGGTTCGACACTGTGGTCAATGCCAAGGCAGCAGTAGATACTAGATAGAGATTCTAAATGCAAGAACAAGGTTTCATGTGCTGATATATATATTGGCCTTAGCCACTAGAGAGGGAAAACTTTTAATCTTGTAATCTTAAGTCTTAACAAGCTAGAAAAATCAGATTTGTGAGTTTAAAATGCACAAATATCTTCAAAGTTGAAGTCCCATCCAATCATCTAGTATTAAAAATCATAAAAATAGTCGAATTAGCTATTGTATTCCAAAAAACACAATGGAAACTACGTAAATAAAACTACATAAACATCGAATTAATAGACATTCTGGATTTCCTTGTAGAATCATAAAAAGAACATAGACAATAAGATGATGACCCATAGATACCCGAAAGATCCATAACCTGAACAACTTGAAAAAGAAAAACCTGAAAAAGAAAAAGAAAAAAAAAATGTGAAACTATGATGATGTTAACGTGTTTACTGAATGGATGGGTTATGTTCATCTAACAAAGAGACTAGAGTACTAGACAATAGACATAAATAATTAAATATAAATTTCTTTTTATAAACAATTGAAGTGGGATTGTTTGTTTGAAGTTTGAAGTTTGAATATACTGTAATACTGTTTGAATATATATGAGGCCCTCAGTCATATATATTGAATTTATGAATAACCCATTAGCTACTGAGGCCTACCAGAATATGAAAAAAAAAAAAAAATGTACATGGAGGTGACAGTAATTGCTAGCTACCATTTGAGGGTCCTTCAAAACGGATGTAATCATACATAAGTCCTGCGAACGGGCTACCCGGAGTTGCTTGAGTGAGATATATGGTATTTTCTCCTTCGACGAGCCATTCGCTCTTTGCGTCAACATTAAACAGCCAGTATATCCCATGAATTCCATGTCTAGCAATTGCATTGTCTCTTCCTGTCATTCCTGTTCTGAAATGTGGATGGTGTATATTCAAGCTATTGAATCGTACCTTTAGCCAAAGATAAATAAAGGATTAGCATGTACGATAAAAATGGATAATAAAGGATAAAACCACAATTAATATTACTGCAGCATTACTAGTAATTCAGCTTGACTAGCAGCAGCAAACGCCAATCGCAGTTTATAAGTTGTGCTTTGGCCAACATTCGAAAGATTAAATTTAATCTGCCATGTGGTTGCTTCATAAAAATTTTGTTTTGTTTTCCTGCAATGTGAACAATGGTCATGGTTACTAGGTATTAACGGAACTTGCATGCCTTCTTGAGTAACAAGTACAACGAAAACCCTACCGCGTAGCATGTGCGAAGAACCAATCTTTTCTATAATCACTGGTGTGAATGGTGTAAACAAGATCTTCATTTGGATATATATTGCTATACATGTCCCACAAACCATATTGCCTAAACCTGTCCAATACAAAGTTACATGAATATTAGATGTCAGCTACAGTTCTGTTAAAAATTGCTTGTAATTTATGTTTGGTTAACAGGAACTAACCTGTCATGATATGTTAAGATGGGATTTAGATATTGAGAATCAGGATCCGGGATAAAGAATTCTGCGGCAGAACGATCTGGATATCCTATCTCCCACAAGGTCGGACCATTTCTTGGAGGAAAGTAAATTACATCTCCCAAATCAGTGTTCTCTCCTGGTCGGATTGTGATAATTTTATCAGATTTGTACTCTCCGATGAAACCAGGCACCGATGCATAAAGGTTATATATTCCAGGCCGGATATTGTTAATGGCAAAAACACCATTGGTACTGGACAAAGTCCAGAACTGGTAACCCTGAAATACAATAAAAACAATAAAATGAACTGGATACTTACGTTCCAATACAAATGCACATGAGCGACTAAAAGTAAAGAGAATTGCAGGTAGAGCAAACAACCTTGCCTTCAGTCTGCCAGGATCCAACCTCTCCTGGTGGAGCTAGCCCCACATAAGCAGAGCCTCCCGGCAGAAAATCTAATATATTGATATACCTGCAGAACAATGACACAGATATATCAATGTTAAGATATTATTTAATAAGCACAATCTAAGAGTCTATGCGAGGGAGAAAACTCGCGCCTCACTAGAGTTTTTTTATTTTTCATTGCCAATAAAGAAATAGGCATACTACTAGCACATTTAGGCCTTGAGGGTATCACACTATGGAGTATCCTTAATTATTGTAAGTTGAAAGAGGGAGAAAAACCTGTCCCGGACAAGTAGTCTGCCATAGACTGAACCCCTTTGCTTAGATTTAGGGAAATCATCTGAAACTGGAAAGCTATATGGCCAACTCTGCATTTCCTTCTTCATCTGCACGTGAACGGTGAACACGATCAAAGTGTGAGTCTTAGCATGGGCCAATAGACCCCGATTTTTTAAGATTACTTAGAAACACGTGAACATAATGAAGAACCAAATCAATAGAAAACCTGAATATTTGCGTCACTCCAGAGTGCGCTTGTATTTGTTCCGGTTGAACCTGAATTAAGATAGATGAAAACAGGGCCAAAAACCTTTTTCCAAGGTTCTCCATTCCTGAACTGGGGTGTTCTATCTCCCATATAGTGGCCACTGATAAACACCTGAAATACAAACAAATCCTCTGTTGTTATGAATGAAACAATACATTTAAGTTCCAACTATGGTCCATTAAACATATTGAGATGTTACATGAACTTATTAAGCATAACACCATGATGATACTGAGAAGGCCTTCGGATTTCGTTATATTGTAAGGGAATGAGATGTTTGAGATAGTTACCGAGAGGGAGGTAGGACCAACATGGGAGGTCAGTTGCTGCTTAACAGGTCCTCCTGACCGATACTCATGGCTAGGAGTAATTTGCCAAAAGCCTACTGATGGGTTGGTGCTCATCCACCCATGAACCTTTATGTCTTCACTATTGCATGAAAATTGGTACTTGTCGTCCACCTGCACAAATGCTATATTAGTGAGTAGTGACTGTACACCCCATTTAGAGAGATTGTTTCATCACTAGGACATTCACAAGGCTGATTAGGAACAAATGGTTAAGGGTATCCAACCACTGATGGCATTTCTCATAAAATCAAATTTTTTTGGAAGGAACTGCGTAACTGTACCTTTCCTCTAAATTCTTGTTCGATTGGATTTGTAAAACGAACGGCTTCTACATATGCTAGGGTTTCACTACGATCGGCCATACGATCATCTGGCAATGGCATGTGTCCTTGTCGTGTCTGATCTACAGCCATATTTTGGAACCTAGCTTGCATCAGAAACACCATATTATATATGCATGGCTTATATAGTATTGGATGAATAATTTAGAGTAAGATTTGGATTGAGCATTATAGCATTTAGCATGTAGGCTTACATGTCTTTCCTAAGCTTGAAGGCAATCCTGGTCTGGATGAGATCGAAATCTGGCCATCCTTGTAAATGCTCATAGATAGAGTATGTGTAAAAGCCATGAGACCCTTTAAGCATTATAAACCTGCAAAGTATCAATTAGTAAGATTACCCTAAATGCTTTACAGATGTAAACATTCATTGTCTTCTTCAATATTGCAAAATGGGAAATCGGAACACACCTTTTATCGATATTTAAGGGAACGGAGGAACCCCTTTGGGAGGGATCCCATGTACTTGTAAAGGAAAGCTCTACCTGATCTTCATTTTGCAAAATTACTCTAAACTTGGTTCCTTCTATTCTGATAGTCATAATCAAAGAGTTCGTACATAATATTCACCAATATATGAAGGTAAAAATAACTCAAGTTAAAATAGTACAATAGAGAAGGAAATATTTTACATCCGAAATTTTCCGGGGCGTCCTGGTTCACTCCAATTTAGATCCCAGTAGCTACAAAATAAACCAAAAATAAGTTGTACATTTTCATTCAACATATAAAAATGTCGAAAAAGTGAAATCCACCTACCCTCTTTGAGCTTCTGGATTATGTCTTTCGAGCAAATTATCGATCCCGTTATAACTTATTCCGGTGATATATCCCTCCGGATTCGATAGTGTAACTTGAGCCAAGCCATTATCCATTACCACCTTCAATATTCAAGCAAAATCATACAGTATGAGAGCAAAATCACACTTGAGAAATTCAAATGTTGCAAATTGGATAGCCCAACTGCCAAACCAATTTTATATTTCTCTAAACCCAAGCCCAAACGTTTGGGCCTACAAGTCAAACCCTAATTGAAGCCCATTTCGGATTAGGCTACCTTGTCTTTGACTCTTTGTTTGTGGTTTCTCTGTCCTCCAAGAACTTTTGACAATGCCATTGAATTGAAATCTCATTGTTAGAGAAGAGAGAGTACATATGATAAAAAGAAAAAATAGAAAAGAAAATCCTTTTTTTTTTTTTTTTTACATAGCAGTATATACGTGTATATGCACTACTTCTCCCTGATGAACTTGTTAAGTATACAGAATTGCTCAACCTTATTAGATCAATCATATCACTGTAACTAAAACTCTTTGGTTTGCAAATCTGACAAAGGCACGCAACATATATAGCAGCAAAATAAAACTTATTATTATATTTAGGGTTAAGAACTCGCAGAATTGATGCGTGCATACAATTAAGTGCATGCACAATATATTGATATATAGTTATATACATGATAACAAGATATATGCATGGTCTAATTAGGGTGAGAAGATTTACATATTTGTTCTGTACGTGCAGCTGAACTCCATCTCCAAAAGCACTCTGCACAATCAACAACAACAGTAACTGCACCACCCTAAGCTTAAGCATATTGATTCTTTGCTACAATACACGTAGAGGAGAGACAGAAGAAAGAAATACAGACAGAGAGAGTTTGATGCGTATCTTAAATATTCATTGTATTAGTTAGTTGTTGACCCAAGGACAACTAGCTAGCTTGTAGTATTTTTATACATATTGGATTCTGGGAATTGTACTTAATTAATGTGTCTTTCTTTAGAATAGAAACCATATAAGAGAGGATGTTTATTGGAAATTTTACGTGGAGAGAATATCATAAACCCCATAAACCCAATAGGATGTTATCATAAAGGTAACATGATATGGCCGGATTCATAAGTTTCATTGTTTAAAGAGTTAATTAGTGATTGCCCCCAGATTTGAAAGCCAAAGTTGTAAATGTCCCCAGATTTTTTTTTGTTTAGTGATGCCCCTAGATTTGCTTCCTTATTCTTTTAATACCAAAACTACCCTTTTATTTAGTTTAGCCTTTACCCCTAACTCCATAAAACCACTTTAACTACCATGTATGAAAGAAATTGGTGGTTTTTGTTTCCAACAATAGATCTAGATAAAAACAATCGCACACATCTTGAGGTTTATCCTACGATAATAAAACAAAAACAACCAATAACATGATGCCACATGTAAAGTGTTTTACTTTACTAAATTAAACCCACAAATCTCTACTAATTTAACATCTTCTCCACCCACAAGTCTGTAAAGTGTTTTACTTTATATTGTTTGTTGTTAGATTAACCTAGAGATGGATTTTAGATTTATAGTTGGAAATAAAACCATCAATTTCTTGCATACGTGGCAGTTAAGATAGTTTTTTAAAGTTGGAGCCAAAGGCTAAACAAAATAGAGGGGTAGTTTTGGTATTAAAAAAAAGGGAAGCAAATCTAGGGGCATCACTAAACAAAAAAAAACTGGGGGCATTCGCAACTTTGGCTTTCAAATCTAAGGGCAATCGCTAATTAACGATGTATGTTTGCAGGTTCTAGTGTTTCTAGGATCAAATTTAGAGTCTTTTTCTTGTAGTAGTTTTTCATATTAATGAAATGTTAGTTTATATATGAGCGTTGTATGTTAATGTTCATCCAAATATGATGGATATATATTACTCTCAGACATTTAGTTGAGTGTACCACTGTTTTTCTAGACTACGTTCACATCTCGATCAGAAGAGAAGAGCTGGATCGTGATGAAGTCTAGAAAACCGAGCCAGGTTTGGCCTAGATATATAATCCAACAATCAAGTCGATCAGTAATGAAAGACAAAGACCATAAGTGAAGAGAGTAGGGTCTTAGAGTATATAACATACCTCAAACGTATAGGGTTTATCTGTATATATTGTGTATTTACAGATTTACAGTTACCTGGCCTTATCTAGACCATCTGATATTCTGTGTGATCACACAGCTAAGATGGGAGACATGGCTAACTTGTTCTTTGCCTTTCTTTTTTCCAGCTGATTGAGTTGACTGATTTGTGGTGTGTACTGTTGTGCGCAACGGAAACTTATTGCACCAATACCCAAGATTGAAATAGTGTATGAATTAAACAAAACAAAATAGAGAAGATGAAACTCCTACTACTATCAAACAAACCCACACAAAACACAAGATTTACGTGGTTCGGCTAATATTGCCTACGTCCACGGACAAACAAATAGAACTTTTACTATTGGAGAAGATAGTATAAAGCTCTCAAACAAATGGAGAAACCCTAGGTTTCCTCCCTTCTCAAATCCTCACCAAATCTCTCAAAGAGACAATCACAAATTGAGGATACAAACTCTCTCTCACACTTGGATGGAGACGATTATACAAGCCCTCACGAAGAAACCAAAGTGTTCTTCCTCACAAAAGTTCTCTCAGACTCTCTAATGGCTTCTCACAATCTCTCTCACATCAAGATTAGGTTTTCCAACCTTCTCATGGGCTTTATAACATAACCTTACAATCAAACACAAAATGGGCTTAAACAGAGCCCATATGCAGCAAACACAATGAGGACGTACGTACGCCTTAACTACGTACGTACGTTCTATCTCATGAAAGTTATCTGTGATACAGGACGTACGTACGCCCTAACTACGTACGTACGTTCCTGAAAAAAAAACTTCCCTTCACCAAAAAAAACCAACAATTCTCCACCTCGGCGAAGATTCAATAAATCTAATCCGACACCAAGAATAAACCAAGTCCCAAACTCCCACATATGTCCCGAAGGACCACCTCAGCTGCACCACCTCATGGTTGCCTACGTACCCTTCTCCTAAGGGATCAAGCCATCGTAGTTCACTCCAATGACATCTATACGATGCCCACCATACCCCGAAGGGTCAAATTCCCACAAGGGGCCAAATAAAAAAAACCAAATGCCCACCAATGCCCTATAAGGCTCACAAACAACTTCAACACAATGGGGTCCAAGCTACCAAATACCATCTCCACCTCAACAAAGTTCTCCATCGAAGATAATCCAATGCCCCGAAAAACTAACCTCTCAAGAGTTTTTCCTATGAAGTTCAACCAAGTGGGGTACAAATTCAAATCACTATGCATAGATTTACCAAATACGTCTTCCTTACTAAGCGCCAAACAAACATCACATGAGAGATTACCAACAATAGGAAGTACGTACACAAAACCCCTAAACAAAGGTTTCATGGCTTCATAAGGTTCTTGGGCGATAACCTTGCTACTAACAATGGTGGCTTCAACTTTCTTCTTTGCCGTGTCACCTAACAAACCAATCAAATGTGGAGCGACATCAATCTCCACCCGAACAAATGACGCTTCAACAAAATGCCTACCAACTATGCATGCCTTGCCACCTGCAAACAAATCTGTCTTCACTTGCATAGTACCATCAACGGCATGCCCCATATTACTATGCAATTCCTTGGTAGAATCGACAGACAAATCAACAACTGAATGAAACCGGCACGAAGTGGTTTGACATCAATTTTGTGACAAAGTGTCCTTGGTTATCTCACCTTGAATTCATTGTTAGGAAAATCAAGATGTACGCATGGTCGTCTCGTGTCCTTCGTGTTTCTTAGATTCTGTCCAGGAAAAGTTATTGGGTTCTGGACGTACGTACCGAGTTAGGACGTACGTACGTCCACTGAAGCAGCAAACTTCTTTTGGTCAGGACGTACGTACGCAGTTAGGACGTTCGTACGTCCAAGTAGGCAGCAGACGAGTTTCGTATGAAGACGTACGTACCGAGAAAGAGCGTTCGTACGTCATGGTAGGCAGCAGGCTTATTTTTGTGTGGCGACGTTCGAACGTCATATCGACGTACGAACGTCCAAAGTCGGTTTGCCCTATTTCGGCCCATTTTCCTTGGTTTCCAACCCTAAGTATAAATAGGGTTTCTCTTCCATAGAACAAGTTAGTTCTTTGGCCGTCCATCCTTCTTCTAGTTCATGTGTTTTGGTTAGGTTTTTGATATTGAAATTGTTTGTGGCTATTGAACTCAATTCCCTTTCTTCCCCCTTTTCTCAATTCATATCCTTGTGATCTTTAAGAGTTATTGTGAATTCGGCTTCGAGTCTTCTTGTGTGTTCATCAAGAAGTCGAGTGTCTTGTGCGTACATCAAGGTGCTCTGGTGAAGTCAAGGTGTTAGAGATAACCAGGAGTATCAACTCGCAGTGAGTGCAGGTAGTTGATAGGTTTGTACATCTCTTTTCATCTAGTGGATTATTTTGTTGTCAAGAGGACAACCGTGGACGTTTCCCTGTTTGGGTTTTACCACGTTAAAAATCTCTGTGTGTTATTTACTTTCTACGTATTGTTTGATTGTTTGTTTGAATTTACAATTGTTATACTAGCACTATTTGTAGTTTCTCAATTGGTATCAGTCGCTGGGGGCTGGTTAAGAAGCGTAAAGGCTCACGCTAACGATCAATAGTGCTTTATGGAATCTCACAAGACTGCTACTTCAAGTCTTCCTCCACAATTCAGTGGAAAGGACTTTGGTCATTGGAAAGTACGTATGCGAGCTTATCTCCAAGCATTAGGAGAAGAAGTCTGGCTTTCTGTTGTCACAGGGTGGAAAGAACCTCTGACTACTACATGTACTGATGATACTGCTGTTACATCACTGACGCCACGTGAAAAGTGGACGCCTGAACAGAAATTGCTGGCAAATTATAACAACAAGGCACTCAATGCTATTTTCATGGCATTAAATGCTAGTGAGTTTCGTCGGGTGCAAGGCTGTGAAGAGGCTAAAAATGCATGGAACAGGCTTATCTGTACACATGAAGGTGACGAAACAGTCAAAGAAAGTAAGCTGGAACTGTTAACATCTCAGTTTGAGAATCTACGGATGGATAATTCTGAGACCTTTGATGATTTCTTTATTCGTCTCCAAGACATCATCAACTGCAGTGCGGCTATTGGTCATGCATATACTGACACACAAGTGGTACGTAAGATATTGCGTGCTTTGCCTCCTCGGTTTCGTTCACGTAAGGATGCCATCACTGAGAGCAATGTGATTAAAAACATGTCCATCGAGACACTTGCTGGGAAACTAAGGACATGTGAGATGGAACAGGCTTTGGAAGAACCCTTGAAGAACAAATCTGTAGCATTCAAAGCTACATCGTCTAAAGAACCTTCCACAGGACCTTCTGATGATGAAGAACAGGATGTGGATGATAACTATGCGTTTCTGTCACGTAGCTTTCAGAAGATTCTGAAATATCAACAGAATCGAGATCCTCGAAAGCGATTTCCTGATTCCTCAAATGCTCCTAGAAGTCGTGGTTTTGAGCGGTTCTCTGTGGATGGGAGAAGAGCTCGAGTTGATCGTAAAGATGTCCAATGTTACAAGTGTCGTGATTATGGACACTTTGCAAATGAATGTGACAAGAAGGTGGATCGCAAACCTGGTGATAATTCCAAAGCGAACCTCACAGTAACATGGGATGATTCAGATGAAGATGATGATGGGAATCTCTCAAATGTTGTCTCCAATTATGTGGTCTTCAGTGCATCCCTGGATGAACATCCAGGAGGTATTGTATCCTCTTCTGCTGATATTATTGTTTCTGATTCTGGTGTTCATGCTACTACTAGTGAACTATGTGATATGTATAAGTTTTCCATGCAACAAGTAAAGTTGCTTGAAAAAACTAACACTGTCTTGCAGGATCAGGTAGATAGTCTTGGACAGGATATATGCAATCTTACAGGTGATTCCAACATGTTAAAGGAAGAATTTGTGAAGGAAAAGGAGGATTTCCAAGTGCGTATTGTCACTCTGGAAAAGCTGAATATTGATCTGGAGACACGGTATCGATCCCTTGTACTGGAGCATGAGAAAGTAAAGGCTGAGTTGGTTGCTGCTAACAAACAATTGGTTGGGTTTGGTAAAGCAAGTGCTAATCTAAACTCTCTGTTGGGAATCGGTAAATCCCATTCAGATAAATCTGGTTTAGGTTATGATACATCTGTTCCCCTTGCTACTGCTAGCACTTCCCGCACTACCTTTGTGCGACCAACAAGTGTCGCTATTCCTGCTCCTGTGCAGGTGTCTAGTGTGGTATCACCACCCAAGGTTACTCATGTAAAGCATGTTCGGAAAAGGAACTCTAGACACAAAGGCTTTAAATGTCTAACATGTGGTCGCATGGGTCACACTTCTGCTTTTTGTTGGAATAATTTGTATCCTGCTCATCATCCTTCTTTTGCAGGTAACTCATATTGGAACAAGTCTTCTACCTTCTCCATGCAGGCTCCATACATGTGGAATGGCTATGCTCCGTGGGGTTTACCCAGAACTTCTCCTTATGGAAACCGTCCTCAAACAACACCCATGCCTATTCCACCATCACATTTCTGGGATAGAAGTATGGATGCATCCAAGAAAATAGTATCTCACATGGCTCGTTTGGTGGAACCAATGTCTTTATCATGGTATCTTGACAGCGGTTGTTCGCGCCATATGACAGGTGATAAGACTCTGATTGATAACCTGACTCTTGGTTATGGAGGTAAGGTTAGGTTTGGTAATGGTAAAATGCTTCCGGTTGAAGGTAAAGGAAATTTTTCTGAGGTTGGATCGCTCAATAGTCATGAGCTTCTTTTTGTTAAGGGTCTTAAGTCCAATCTATTAAGTATTAGTCAGTTATGTGATGCGAAGTTTAAGGTTGTGTTTGAGGATAACAGGTGTGATGTTTTTGATTCCAATCATATCTTGGTGTTAACGGGTAGTCGCTCATCTGACAACTGCTTCATTGTCACTACACCTCTTCCGCATTCATATACCTAATGTGTTCACTGGAACTGTCTGTGTTTAGGATGTTTAGGTTCAGTTATTTATTATTGTTGTTGGTATTGAGGACATACTACTTTCTCTATTGTGTGGATTCCATTTTACAGATGTTTCTAGTTTGGCGTCCTCAACTGTTTTTGTGTCATGCATAGTTGTAGGGTTACATCATACTCTCTTCGTCTTGGTAGTTTCTTACATGGTGCATCTACATGTAGTTGGATTGTCGTTTTACATACCTATATATCTCCACTCTTCTATGGTTTCCATTCATGATCATCGTCTTCCTTTATATGTATTTGCCTCTTGTAAGTGGTCAATGACTCACAAAATCCCCAGCCATTTGAATGTCTTGAGAGCATACTCATTTGGCTAAGAACCCGTTGGGGCTGTGAGGGTCATGCTCTGACGGATGCACTCAAGAGATGTTAGTTCTTGTGTTGCACGTTATCATGGTATTGCACTTCTTGAGTGTGTTTTGCCGAAAAGATGTAGGCTACACCCTACCCTCGTGTTCTGGTAAAAGATGGAGATATTACATACTCCCACACGAGAATGGCATCTGTTTCAATGGTTTTACAAAAAAAAAAAAAAAAAAAAAAAAAAAAATGAATAGTGGCTTTCGCATTTGTCTAGTTGAAAGACAAGAAGAAAAACAATAGTGTGTGTTTTCTTTGTTGTGTTGTGATCTGGTTCAGTTTCATTTTGGGCTAGTTGCAAGTGACTTTCAATATTCTCAATGATCATGTTTTTAGTTTGTTTCTGGAGGTTGGTATTGGTCTATCTGTTTCATCTACATGCTTGCATCGTCTAAGTAAGTACCATGCCTTTGTGTATGATGTCGTTCTTCGACTTTGCATTTTCTTATGGTTGAGGTTCGTTTACACTGTTTTCGGCTGTAATTGGAATCCTTATGATAAGTAGAAGTGTTTTTCTTGTGATGTCTCTCAATATTTGTTCTTGGTAGTTCTTTGGTTCATTTTCTAGCTGTTAGGGTGGTTCTTTAAATTTTTTTTTTTTTAAAAAAAAAAAAAAAAAAAAAGGGGTTCGTACGTACGTCTTCATGACGTTCGTACGTTTGGGCAGGCAGATCCTTTCGCAACGTACGAACGTTCTTAGGACGTACGAACGTGTTATCGGTCAGATGGTTTGTTCTTGAGGTCTCGACATACGAACGTCCTTAAAACGTACGTACGTTTCTCTCTGAGGTCATCTACACTCGAATGCTTCAGATCGATGCAGCTAAGGGTACTCTTCCTTTCCCTAGCTTTATAATGACTATACTCAAGCACTTGGGCTTTCAGGGACAGTATATGGGGGTGAGCCTTCCAAAGTTTGTTGGCCACGACTGGGTCAACGCTATCAAAAAGGGCTGTCAGTCTCGAAAGTTGGCCTTCGAGTCCGTGGGTGCGCGTCTGACGCATCACCTCATTTGGGGAGGCAGGGCTCTTGTTCGCCACGATGATTTTTGATCGGGCTTTGACCTCTGGACGCCCCATCCCAGCCTCTGCTAGGGGCAATCGGGCTGTTGCAGCAATTGATGCTCGGGTCTCCTCTCTCCGACGTCATCAGGATCATATGGATGCTCGGTTAGATCGTTTTGGGGTCATTCTCTCTCGTCATGATGTAATGATCAGTGATATTCATGTGATGAACGTTGCTCAGATGCGTCATCTACAGCTGGACTTCACTCCCACAGACTTGCCTCCGTTTCCGGAAGAGGTGCCTCCAGTTCCTGGTGAGAGTGATGGTGATGACTCAGAGAGTGAGGACGAGGGTGATGGTGAACCCAGTGATGGTGCCTCGGAGTCCGAGTAGTTGGTTTTATGGCTTCCTCTTCACATTTTTGTACTTAACTTTTTTTTTTTGCTATATTGGTTTGTTTCTATTTTTTTTGGTATTGTACATGTTCTTGGATATTGCTATTTTCATATTAGTTCAAGTTGGTTTCCTTGTTTTGCAGTAAATTTTTTCTGAGGTAATGGACCTCTCTTCTTGGGCCCATGATATGTTTACCCCTACTTTTCCTATAAATAGGGAGTCTTTTTCTCTTTCACTCCTATTGTGTCTTCTTACTTCTTGCTAGTTCTCTCTTTGTTCTTCAGAATCCTCTATGGCAGAATATGAACTTCATGGAATTTTTGTTCCGACTGTTGGTTATGTGTCGTTCATGGTGATGGAGTACAAGAACAATGCCAAGGTTTGTCGTTTATGTCGCGTTCCCCATGGATATGACTATATTCATCGACCTTTTCTTAATCCTTGTTTGGTTCGTGTCAATCATTGGGAGAGATTACCGGGACATCTTCAAAATCATATCTTGGAGTTGGTTGGTTATCCGAAGGTTCCGGGACTTGCTGCTCCACTTACCGACTGTGGCTTGGACAACAGAATTGAGGAGTTGTTTTGTACGAGTGAATGGCTGGAGGATTATGATGATCATGTGATTGCTCGGTGGAATAGACCTTCGGCTCGTGCGGAAGCTTACTTCTCCAAGCTTCCTCTCGGTCATTGGGAACGGGTTTTTCGAATTCGTTAATTCAAGCCTTCTGTTTTTGTCGTTTTGCTTTTTATGTTTATGGATTTCTCTGTTTGGTTATTAGTTGACTTTCTGAACTTTTAACAGTTGGATTAGCTTTATATTTCTATATGTTTTGTATTCTTTGTTTGGTATTGATTTCTTTTTCTTGGTTATTTGTTTATTGTTGGTTGGTTATTTTGTTCACTTGTTGTGACAAAAAGGGGGAGATTTATGACTCTAATTACTAACAATCGTCTTCTTGTTGTTAGGTTATTTTTGGGTCATGTTTCAGGTATGCTACACCTATGGGGGAGTGAACGTGTTGATGATTTTAGACGTTATATTGGTATGGGGGAGTTCGAGCGCTAAAAATATTTTGGAGCTCATGACGTATGGGGGAGCTGCTCGAAGGAACTTCTGTTGAATCCTTGATTGCTTCGGAAGTTCCTAGTTGCTTCCGTTCGATCTCTGATGGTTAAAGCGTTTTCCTAAAGCTGGTTAACAAGAATTGGTGACTTGTCATGTGTTTCTATTTTGAGTGATTTTGTAGGCATGTGTTATAAATGCCATGGTTTGGGATTGTAAGCACGTTTTATAAGTGCTATTAGAGTCATAGGTTTTTGTCACAAAATCAATGTCAAAGGGGGAGATTGAAACCGGCACGAAGTGGTTTGACATCAATTTTGTGACAAAGTGTCCTTGGTTATCTCGCCTTGAATTCATTGTTAGGAAAATCAAGATGTACGCATGGTCATCTCGTGTCCTTCGTGTTTCTTAGATTCTGTCCAGGAAAAGTTATTGGGTTCTGGACGTACGTACCGAGTTAGGACGTACGTACGTCCACTGAAGCAGCAAACTTCTTTTGGTCAGGACGTACGTACGCAGTTAGGACGTTCGTACGTCCAAGTAGGCAGCAGACGAGTTTCGTATGAAGACGTACGTACCGAGATAGAGCGTTCGTACGTCATGGTAGGCAGCAGGCTTATTTTTGTGTGGCGACGTTCGAACGTCATATCGACGTACGAACGTCCAAAGTCGGTTTGCCCTATTTCGGCCCATTTTCCTTGGTTTCCAACCCTAAGTATAAATAGGGTTTCTCTTCCATAGAACAAGTTAGTTCTTTGGCCGTCCATCCTTCTTCTAGTTCATGTGTTTTGGTTAGGTTTTTGATATTGAAATTGTTTGTGGCTATTGAACTCAATTCCCTTTCTTCCCCCTTTTCTCAATTCATATCCTTGTGATCTTTAAGAGTTATTGTGAATTCGGCTTCGAGTCTTCTTGTGTGTTCATCAAGAAGTCGAGTGTCTTGTGCGTACATCAAGGTGCTCTGGTGAAGTCAAGGTGTTAGAGATAACCAGGAGTATCAACTCGCAGTGAGTGCAGGTAGTTGATAGGTTTGTACATCTCTTTTCATCTAGTGGATTATTTTGTTGTCAAGAGGACAACCGTGGACGTTTCCCTGTTTGGGTTTTACCACGTTAAAAATCTCTGTGTGTTATTTACTTTCTACGTATTGTTTGATTGTTTGTTTGAATTTACAATTGTTATACTAGCACTATTTGTAGTTTCTCACTAAACTATGCAAACCACATGTAATTGCACTTCCTTTCAAGTAGTACAACTTACCCTTTCTAATGCCTTTCATAACAACTCGTGCACCTACAACAACTTTTAGAGCTCCACCAATACATATAATTTTCATACCATCGGACTTTAAAACACCCAATGAGATTTGATTCGTAGTCAACTCTGGTACATACCAAACATCTTCTAACTTTCGAGTGCATCCATCTTCTAACTTCAATCGAACTGTACCTATCCCAAAAATTTTGCAAGTATGATCATTACCAAGCAAAACACAAGCATCTAGCTCCTGAAAGCTATCAAACAACTCCCTATTGGGACACATATGATAGGAACAACCCGAATCTAAAATCCACTCATTAGTAGAATGACTAACTGAAGATGAAGCCAACAACGAAACATCAACACATGAATCCTCATCTCTTCGATGTACATGAACAATCTTCTTCTGGAACTTTGGACAATTAATTTTCCAATGTCCCCAACAATGACAATAGGCACATTCATTCTTTGCAAGAGTTCTTCGACTTCTCAATTTACATTGAGAACCAACCAATCTACCAATACTATCATCAACCACATAGAGCCGGTCCTCTGTATTTTTCAAAGCGTACTTGTCTTCCAACTTGGACAACATAACTATTACAATGGTTTCCAATTTTACAATGTACCACAAATCTTCTACCAAACAATACCGGACAAATTCACAAGCTTTTAAATTTAGAGTTAACCATTCATCATCATTCATATTTCTCGATTTATCATCAAGAATATCCACATAGCCATTAATGGCTAACCAATCTTGTAACTCCGTCTTCCACATAGCAAAGTCGAGGTTACCATCAAATCTATGAATGTCAACATCTAACAACAAGGTTTGATCAAACAAACTATCAACCTCCTTTCCAAATTCACTCGAATCCGAAATATGATCTGACATGATACCAATCAATTTCATACACCAAACAATCACCAAACGAAGGTAAACAAATTTGAAAATTCACACAGAAATTTCAACAAACACCTTCTTGACAACCCACGGATAAAAGGTAGAACTTTTGGCTTGAAACACAAATAAGAAACTCACTACGGAATTTCTTCAAACACCTTCAAGACGCTCAAGATCTAGCCTGCACCTCTGATGCCACTTGTTGTGCGCAGCGGAAACTTATTGCACCAATACCCAAGATTGAAATAGTGTATGAATTAAACAAAACAAAATAGAGAAGATGAAACTCCTACTACTATCAAACAAACCCACACAAAACACAAGATTTACGTGGTTCGGCTAATATTGCCTACGTCCACGGACAAACAAATAGAACTTTTACTATTGGAGAAGATAGTACAAAGCTCTCAAACAAATGGAGAAACCCTAGGTTTCCTCCCTTCTCCAATCCTCACCAAATCTCTCAAAGAGACAATCACAAATTGAGGATACAAACTCTCTCTCACACTTGGATGGAGACGATTATACAAGCCCTCACGAAGAAACCAAAGTGTTCTTCCTCACAAAAGTTCTCTCAAACTCTCTAATGGCTTCTCACAATCTCTCTCACATCAAGATTAGGTTTTCCAACCTTCTCATTGGCTTTATAACATAGCCTTACAATCAAACACGAAATAGGCTTAAACAACGCCCATATGCAGCAAACACAATGAGGACGTACGTACGCCTTAACTACGTACGTACGTTCTATCTCATGAAAGTTATCTGTGATACAGGACGTACATACGCCCTAACTACGTACGTACGTTCCTGAAAGAAAAACTTCCCTTCACCAAAAAAAACCAACATGTACCAACTGTCGTCAGGTTTTCTTCTCGTGCCGTGAATGGAGGCGGTGGGCATAGTGTTCAAACCTTTCAGAACCAAGCCAACATAGTTTATTATTGGTTCTGATGATAACGACTATGTCGTACCTGAAAGAGTGAAAGACTACCAATGATTTAGCTGTTACAAATTGATCGGGAGGTATTGAGAGTATTCTGGCTATAATGGTTATATTAGATTAATCATCAGATCCAAACATACATAGCCTGATGAGTGATGAGCATGCATACTCAATGCACAGGTTTCGCCCAGAGGGAAGACATTTCCACTTTGTACATACACATAGATCCCCATCCTCAGAGCCATAACATTACAATAGACGGTACTACAAAGGCATGCCAGTAAAACAGAATAAACATCATCATTAGCAGAGTCACTGAGTGTCTGTTTCAAACTGCATATGCACTTCATACAGCTATCAGTCTTGCTTGTCTGTAGATATACACATTTCTTCTCCACTATGGAGAATTGTGTTCATATTTCTTTGCAGTACTGTAGTGACAGAAGTCTTTACAAGTTAAGGTCAAGAGAAAACAAATGTCCAACTACCAAAATTTAGGACTAATAAGTCTGTAACTTCATGAAAGGATAAGAAATAATTGTCGCGCTACGTACCAATAATTACATACAGTAATGTGCTTATCAAACATGTTCACATTTCTTTGTCGTGTAGATATATATTCATGTGTGGTGGAAAATTCTTAAAGATCACGTACATACTTATGATTGTACTGTTGAACCGTGTTTCATGAAATTAAAATAATTTCAGCCCCTTTAATTCTAATGATTTGTACTGTGGAACCGTGTTTCATGAAATTAAAATCATTTCAGCCCCTTTATTAAACTACCTCTAGGCAACACACACTATGTGTTCTTCTTCTTTCATATTGAAGAATTGGTTCTTGTAATGTATTCCATGAGAACCTCATTTTCTGTTTTTCTTTTCGTCATCTCTCTCTTTTTCCACAGATCAGGTTTTTGCTTTGCACTAGAAAGCATTTCATCAAACAAACTCATAAGAGATTCGGATTCTATTACTTCATTGAATAAAACATTCAGATTAGGCTTTTTTAGTCCTGCTGATTCGAGTAATCGTTACGTTGGTATTTGGTATAACTCACTGCCAAGAGGGAAAAGAGTTGTTTGGGTTGCCAACAGAGATAATCCCTTGACTGATTCCTTAGGAATCTTGAGGATTATTGATGATGGTAATTTAGTTGTTTTAGATGGAAAACAAAATATTGTATGGTCAGCTAATGCAAATAGTTCGAGAGCGGAGCTGTTGGAATCTGGAAATCTTGTATTAACAGGAACTAGTGCTAATACCTTATGGCAGAGTTTTGATCACCCAACAGATACATTCTTACCAAACATGAGGTTTGGTGTTAATATAAATACAGGGATGAAACAAGAGCTAATACCATGGAAAAATGATTCTGATCCTTCCCAAGGAAGGTTCCGTTTGGAGCTTGAGCCTCTAAACATTGCTCAATTAGTTATATGGGAAGGATCTCTATGCCACTGGCGAAGTGGTCCCTGGGATGGTACAGTCTTCATTGGAGTGGAAGGAATGTATGCGGATGCTTCCAACGGCTTTGGTCTTGATCGAAATGAGGAAGGAGTATATCTGACTGTTTCTTATAGCAATAAGACTTTACATCCGAGGTATGCTCTGAATTCTCTAGGACAAATAAGCGAGAACTTTTATAACGAAACAGAAAACCGATGGGATCAATCCTGGTTCATGCCAAAGACTGAGTGTGATTTCTATGGTAAGTGTGGGTGTTTTGGGTTCTGTAACATTTTAAGTAAACCAATATGTAGTTGTTTGAAAGGGTATGAGCCTAGTTCAAGTGAAGAGTGGAATAAGGGAAATTGGTCTGGTGGATGTGTTAAGCGAAAGCCATTACAGTGTGAGCAAAATAATAGCAGCGGACAGCGGTGATGAGGTAAAAGAAGATGGATTTTTTAAGTATGAAAGGATGAAAGTTCCTGATCATATGGTAAATTTGGTGCGTGGTAAAGACTTTTTTGGTACAGACTTGGAAGACTGTAAACAAAGATGTTTAAGGAATTGTTCTTGCAGCGCTTATTCTTATGGACCTAAAGGTTGTATGTGGTGGGATGGAAATTTAATCGATGTGCAGAGGTTTTCAATGGATGGTGCGGATCTTTACATCCGTGTTGCACATTCGGAGCTTGGTAAGTATTTTTTTTTTTTTATATATGTGAATTCTATAGAATGGTAAGGAATTGAATGTTATTTCACTCTATTGATCTGCAGTACATTCAATGTGTATATATATACTTGTTCACCAGTTATTCTAGAGAATTCTACCAACTCTGTACACCAGGCTATTCTAGAGAATTCTATACAATGTCAAACAGGTGATTGTCTAGAGGATTCTATAAAACTCAGAAGTGTGACTTCTGGGCCAGGCTTATATTATGGGCTGTAATACTCCCCCGCAAACTCGACGGCACTGGTGCAACGAGTTTGGAACTGAGCAAGGAGAATCTTTGGCGCGAGAGTCCTTTAGTGAATATATCAGCAAGCTGATCAATAGAGGGGACAAACTGAATCTGATGATGGCCACAAGCTACGCGTTCTCGAACAAAGTGATAGTCAAGCTCAATGTGTTTAGTACGCGCATGAAAAATAGGATTGGCTGCCATATAGGTTGCACTTATATTATCACAGTAAAGTATGATGGGAGAAGACAGCAAAGTGCAAAGATCACGGAAAAGGTGTTGAATCCAAATTGTATCAGCACATGCAAGTGCTAAAGCTCGATATTCTGCCTCCGCACTGGAACGAGAAACAGTTGGTTGTTTCTTAGCACACCAAGATATAAGATTAGGGCCCAAAAATACACAATACCCAGATGTGGAGCGCCGACTATCTGGGCAACCAGCCCAATCAGCATCAGAAAATGCTATAAGTCTTGGAGGAGTATGAAAACGTTGAAGATGAAGTCCTTTACCAAGGGAACCCTTTAAATATCGAAGAATTCGTTTGACAGCAACCATGTGTGGTTCTCGGGGCTGACTCATGAATTGAGAAACATGATGTACGGCAAAGGCAATGTCAGGCCTTGTAAGAGTAAGATACTGAAGTGTACCAACAAGATGGCGATACTCTGTAGGATCAGTAATCAAGTCTCCTTCGTGATGAGAAAGAACAACACGTGAAGCAAGTGGCGTAGAACAAGGCTTGCAATCCACCATTTTACTGCGACGAAGAAGATCAATGGTGTATTTATTTTGGGTGAGATAAAGACCAGAAGGGTGATATGATACCTCAACGCCCAAAAAGTAATGTAAAGCTCCCAAGTCTTTGATCTCAAACTCAACTCCAAGCTTTTGAATAAATGAATGAAGCAAGGATGGTGTGTTGCCTGTAAGTATGATATCATCAACATAAACCAGCAAGATCATTACCTGAGAATGATGATGAAAGATAAACATAGAATGATCAGCACGACTCTGTTTAAACCCAAAAGATATGAGAAAAGAGGCAAAACGATGAAACCATGCCCGCGGAGCTTGTTTAAGACCATAAATAGCTTTGTGAAGTTTGCAAACATGAGTCGGGCGATCAGGATCAATGAACCCAGGAGGCTGTTGCATATAGACTTCTTCAGAAATATATCCTTGCAAGAAGGCATTCTTCACATCTAGTTGTTTAAGCTTCCAACCCTTAGATATGGCAATGCTAAGGACAACGCGTATAGTGGTTGGCCTGACAACCGGACTAAAAGTTTCTGCATAGTCAATGCCAGGTTGTTGATGAAAACCTTTGGCGACCAATCGAGCTTTATACCGTTCAATTGTACCATCTGAGTGTTTTTTAATTTTGAAAACCCACTTACAACCAACAATGTTTTGAGATGATTCAAAGGGTACCAGACTCCATGTATTATTCTTCAAAAGAGCATTAAACTCTTCGGTCATTGCATGGCGCCATTTTGGATAATGAACTGCTTGTGAGAAACAAGTAGGCTCAACATCAGTGGAAGTAGTTTGGGCGAGGAGTGCTTGCGGAATAGGATAGCGTGTCACAACATTTGCAAATTTTGGATTCGGCTTAAAAATTCCTGCTTGGGATCGTGTTACCATGCGATGAGTCGTTTGAATGGGTTGGGACTGTGTTGGAAAATCATTAGAAGGAGCAACAGTGGTGCTAGTGGAGGAAGGCGCATGAGGGCTATCAGAAGCAGTAGAGGAACTTGGCGTACTAGAAGAGGAGTCAACTTGCACAGATGGTGAAGCAGGTGCCAAATCTGAATCAGATGAGGGAGTCATTGAAGGCAATGAACCATCCAAATCAATAGGTGCACGCACAGAGGAAGAGTTTGGAGAAGTAATGATTGGAACAAACACCATATCTGAGTAATCTGAGATGGATCTTGCATCTGTTTGAGAGTACTTAGATGAAAATGGAAACCTTGTTTCATCAAAAAGTACATGTCGAGAAATATAGATGCGCCCTGTAGATGGATCCAAACACCTGTATCCTTTATGATGCAAGCTGTAACCTAGAAAAACACACTCCATAGATCTTGGTTGAAGCTTGTGAGTAACATAATCACCAAGAAAAGGATAACATGCACATCCAAAAGTTTTAAGTGCAGTGTAATCAGGTTTACGACCATATAAAATTTCAAAAGGTGAGCACCAGTCCAATATTAAAGTAGGCAGACGGTTAATCAAATATACTGCTGTACAAATAGCTTCAACCCACAATTTAAGTGGAAGATGAGCTGCAATAAGTAGAGTGCGACCCATTTCAGATATATGGCGGTGTTTGCGTTCAGCCACGCCATTTTGTTGTGGCGTGTGTGGGCATGAGAATCGGTGATGAATTCCCTTGTTTGTACACAAAGTACGAAAAGAACTATTATCATATTCTTTACCACCATCACTTTGAAAACATTTTATAGTGCATGAGAAATGGTTTTCAACAAAATTAAGAAAAGCAACAAAATGAGAAAAGACTTCAGATTTGTGTCGCATAGGAAAAATCCATGAAAAACGAGTGTAATCATCTGTAAATAGGACATAGTAGCGAAATCCAGAAACAGACAATACTGGTGACATCCAAACATCTGAGTGTATTAAATAGAAAGGTGCATGAGCACGAGTTTCACTAATTGAAAAAGGAAGTCGTGTGGACTTTCCTAATGCACAATCCTTACAAAAATTTGATGGAGTTTTAGTTAGAGATCCTAAACATTTAGTCGAAGCTAAGATTTGAAGGACTTTTGATGAAGGATGACCAAGCCTACGATGCCACAATGGTGAAACACTAGATGCAGAGAAGGCACAACGAATGGACTTGAATGGGTATAGTCCATTTTCACACGGACCCTGAAATAAGACAGCTCCAGATTTTAAATCTTTTATAATAAAGCACCAAGGAAAGAATTCACAAGAAACAGAGTTATCTTTAGTAAGTTGAGAGATAGAGACGAGTTTTGTATTCATAGAAGGGACATGGAGAACATCTAATAAACTAAATGTAGAAGAACTAGAAGAAAGAGAGTGTTTACCAGTTTGTGTGATAGGAAGAGAATCACCGTTGCCCAAGAATACTTGATCAGAACCACCATAATCTGATTTTTGAGTAAGAGAACGAGAATCGCCAGTCATGTGATGTGTCGCACCGGTATCCATATACCAATTTGGTTCAGTGGGTTGAGATGTTTGCAAGCCGGCAAACGCTGTAGGGAGTTGATCAATGTTTGAAGTAGAAGGCCGAGGGCGACTATTGGTGTATAAATAACATGTGTTTGCAGCATGACCAGGGCGATTGCAAAGTTGGCATGGTACTGGATGATTGTAATGATATGAAGGACCAGCTCCAAGAATTTCGTCAGCAAAATGAAAGGATGAAAAACCGCGACCACTATTGTAGCCACGCCCAGAACCACGATTAAAACCACTACGTCCTCCACGATAGGTACCGCGTCCTCCACGATTATTATAGCCACCACGGTTATTATTAAAACCACCGCGTCCAGCAGGAGAAGTAGTTGTGGTCTTTGATGAAATAAAGGCAGATGGAGAAGTTGTAGTGCTTGTTGTTGGCAGACCTGTATTTTGACTTTCAAAAGAGAGCAAGCGAGCTCGAAGATCAAAATATTGGGGAAGAGGAGGAAAATTTAGTAATGCAGTAACAATCATTGCATATTCCGGACCAAGACCACGAAGAATAGAAGTTACAAGATCATCATTGGAGACTGGTTGATTGATAGCAGCAAGAGCATCAGCAAGAGATTTTGCTTGTTGTAGATATTCGGAGATAGATTTGGTACCTTTTGACATAGACATAAGTTGGAAGCGAAGATGTGTAGCATTAGCAAGAGATTGTTGAGAAAAATTCTGTTGTAGACAGTTCCAAATATCACGAGAAGTAGAGAGGCCGACAACTTGAGAGAGAACTGGTTCTGAGAGTGTAGCATTAATTAAGCTAACCAGAGTCTGATCTGTTTGATACCAAGTAGTATATGCTGGATTAGGAGTGGACAACGAGCCATCAGTAGAAGGAAGAAGCGGAGGGGGGCAAGGATGGGAGCCATCAATGAATCGCCAATAATTCTGCCCAATTAAGAATGGCTTAATCTGACTTTGCCAAAGCAGATAGTTTGTTTCTGTCAATTTGACCGAAACTAAGGTAGAAATATTAGGAAAACTGAAAGTAGAAGGGCTGGAAAGGGATGATGAAGAGTCAGCCATTGTAGGGGCAATAGAAGAGGAAATTGAAGTGCTAGAAGAAGAAGAAGAAGAAGAAGTTGAAGAGGTAGTAGACATAAAGGGAAGAAATAGTCAATTAGTAATTGAAGAGGCCCGGATCGAAACTCGTTAGAGAAGAGAATCTGATACCATGTGAATTCTATAGAATGGTAAGGAATTGAATGTTATTTCACTCTATTGATCTGCAGTACATTCAATGTGTATATATATACTTGTTCACCAGTTATTCTAGAGAATTCTACCAACTCTGTACACCAGGCTATTCTAGAGAATTCTATACAATGTCAAACAGGTGATTGTCTAGAGGATTCTATAAAACTCAGAAGTGTGACTTCTGGGCCAGGCTTATATTATGGGCTGTAATAATATATATATATATATATATATATATATATATATATATATATATATATATATATATATATATATATATATATATATGGGAAAGTTGCTCATTACTAAGCCCTTATCTACAGTGCATATATATACTCTCTCTCTCTATATATGGATGTGTTTTGCTACATTTTTGCTAAGTTCTGCAACTCTAAAACACAGCTACACTTTGCTACTAGCTAGTCCCCACTCCACAGCAGGTATATTGCTTAGTAGAAATGTAATTTCTTAACCATGCGATTTTTTTTCTTTTTACCCTTGGTAATTTAATTTCGAAGTCTATTCTGGACTTGTTGCAGGAGACTTTTATTTTATGATTGAATTGACACATTGTGATGTTAACTTTGAACATGCAGACGAGAAGAAAAATATGGTGCATGCTTATATAATTATAGTCGTCATTGGGCTATCTGTTATCGCTTTCAGCATGTATATCCTTCGGAGGTGAGCAATGAAAAGTAAGATAAATGACTTCATTGCTTATAATGACAACATATATAGTTCTGTAGATTATTGTCCATCATTCATTTATATATGTTACCTTTTTATTCTGCTTGTTAGGAATATAAGATAGTCAATAGTCTTGGCTATACTGAAGATTTGTTCATCTGCTGTATGTAAAAAACAGAGAAGAGGATGGCACATAGGAGAGTTTTAGTGCTCGGCAAGAATGACTCTACCAAAGAACTCTTAGATACAGACAAACTTGATTCCGAACCATCAATTTTCAAATATGAGAAACTAGCAGTTTCCACAAATAACTTTGATCCAGCCAATAAGCTTGGGGAAGGTGGTTTTGGTTCGGTGTACATGGTAGTTATTCTCTCGAGAATTTAATTTCAGAGTAGTTCTTTACAATTTACAAACCATCATATATACTCGTGCAAATTGACATGCCTTGTACCCCAAAATCTTAGACTGATCTGTTTTTTCATGAGAATGTAACATATATTTACATGCACAAGTGTATGTAACATGACAATTTGCTTGGTTAGCTGTGTAGCTTAAGCATGACCTTTGGAGAATAAATTACTTCATGGTTTTAAAGTATCTAACCACTATGTCATGTTATTTGCCTCCAGGGCAAGTTGCCAAGTGGGAAAGAAATAGCTGTTAAAAGACTTTCGAAGAGTTCTGGACAAGGCACACAAGAATTCAAGAATGAAGTACTCATAATTTCAAAACTCCAACATAGAAATCTGGTTAGGCTTCTTGGCTGCTGCATTGAAGGTGAAGAAAAGATGTTGATCTACGAATACATGCCCAACAAAAGCTTAGATGCTTTTCTCTTTGGTAAGATGCATGTTTTCGACATTCACTTTTCTTCACAAAACTACTAAATGGAACATTCTTCAAATCCAAGTAACTTAATGCCTTTTCACAGTTATTTTCTATTTATCATTACTTTTAGGTCTGGGGTTCCTTTGATTATCTCCCTTCCATATCATGCTAATAAGTAATAAATCTGTCATTCCTGTATATTCATGACTAGTTGCCATATCTCCAACAATAAATGTATATTAGCCTAACTAATGATAATTGTTTCGTTGCTCTTCTAAATCAGATCCAAAGAAAAAGGCGCTCCTAGGTTGGAAAAAGTGCTTTCAGATTATTGAGGGGATTGGTCGAGGAATTCTTTATCTTCACAGAGATTCTAGATTAAGAGTGATTCATAGAGATCTAAAGCCGAGTAACATTTTACTGGATAAAGATCTAAATCCGAAAATTTCAGACTTTGGCATGGCAAGGATAGTTGGAGGGGATGAACTTCATGTTGTGCGCAGCGGAAACTTATGCACCAATACCCAAGATTGGAATAGTGTATGAATTAAACAAAACAAAAAGAGAAGATGAAACTCCTACTACTATCAAACAAACCCACACAAAACACAAGATTTACGTGGTTCGGCTAATATTGCCTACGTCCACGGACAAACAAATAGAACTTTTACTATTGGAGAAGATAGTACAAAATTCTCAAACAAATGGAGAAACCCTAGGTTTCCTCCCTTCTCAAATCCTCACCAAATCTCTCAAAGAGACAATCACAAATTGAGGATACAAACTCTCTCTCACATCCAAGATCCTCACAACTCTCACAAGGAGACAAACAACAAATATGGATTGAGGATACTAAACCAATCCCTAAGACCTTATATTTATAGCCTTTAGGGTGTACAAAACAAATTCCTAATAGGAATACCAAACTTAATCAAATTGGAAGTCATATTCCAATACCAAATTCTAAATCCTTAATATGGACTTAGAAATCCAAATATGAAACGGATTCCCTTATAGAATCGGTTTCCCAACAATTCTCCACCTCGGTGAAGATTTTCCAAATCTGAGCCGATCTTCAAAAAAAAACCGACGAACAACCAAACCAAACGGGCCGAACCATCAAGTGGCTGCCTACGTACCCTCCATGGGATCAAGCCATCGTAGTTCTTCCAAACGGACATCTTTCGATGCCCACAATGCCCCGAAAGGCCAAATCCCCCTAAGGGGCCAAATCAAAACCAAATGCCCACCAATGCCCTATAGGGCTCACAAACAACTTCAACACAATGGGGTCCAAGCTACCAAATACCATCTCCACCTCAACAAAGTTCTCCATCGAAGATGATCCAATGTCCCGAAAAACTAACCTCTCAAGAGTTTTTCCTATGAAGTTCAACCAAGTGGGGTACAAATTCAAATCACTATGCATAGATTTACCAAATACGTCTTCCTTACTAAGCGCCAAACAAACATCACATGAGAGATTACCAACAATAGGAAGTACGTACACAAAACCCCCAAACAAAGGTTTCACGGCTTCATAAGGTTCTTGGGCGATAACCTTGCTACTAACAATGGTGGCTTCAACTTTCTTCTTTGCCGTGTCACCTAACAAACCAATCAAATGTGGAGCGACATCAATCTCCACCCGAACAAATGACGCTTCAACAAAATGCCTACCAACTATGCATGCCTTGCCACCCGCAAACAAATCTGTCTTCACTTGCATAGTACCATCAACGGCATGCCCCAAATTTCTATGCAATTCCTTGGTAGAATCGACAGACAAATCAACAACTGAACTATGCAAACCACATGTAATTGCACTTCCTTTCAAGTAGTACAACTTACCCTTTCTAATGCCTTTCATAACAACTCGTGCACCTACAACAACTTTTAGAGCTCCACCAATACATGTAATTTTCATACCATCGGACTCTAAAACACCCAATGAGATTTGATTCATAGTCAACTCTGGTACATACCAAACATTTTCCAACTTTCGAGTGCATCCATCTTCCAACTTCAATCGAACTGTACCTATCCCAAAAGTTTTGCAAGTATGATCATTACCAAGCAAAACACAAGCATCTAGCTCCTGAAAGCTATCAAACAACTCCCTATTGGGACACATATGATAGGAACAACCCGAATCCAAAACCCACTCATTAGTAGAATGACTAACTGAAGATGAAGCCAACAACGAAACACCAACACATGAATCCTCATCTCTTCGATGTACACGAACAATCTTCTTCTGCAACTTTGGACAATTAATTTTCCAATGTCCCCAACAATGACAATAGGCACATTCATTCTTTGCAAGAGTTCTTCGACTTCTCAATTTACATTGAGAACCAACCAATCTACCAATACTGTCATCAACCACATAGAGCCGGTCCTCTGTATTTTTCAAAACGTACTTGTCTTCCAACTTGGACAACATAACCATTAAATTGGTTTCCAATTTGACAATGTACCACAAATCTTCTACCAAACAATACCGGACAAATTCACAAGCCTTTAAATTTAGAGTTAACCATTCATCATCATTCATATTTCTCGATTTATCATCAAGAACATCCACATAGCCATTAATGGCTAACCAATCTTGTACCTCCGTCTTCCACATAGCAAAGTCGAGGTTACCATCAAATTTATAAATGTCAACATCTAACAACAAGGTTTGATCAAACAAACTATCAACCTCCTTTCCAAATTCACTCGAATCCGAAATATGATCCGACATGATACCAATCAATTTCATACACCAGCAAACCAAACAAACAAACGAAACCAAAGAAGTTCACCAAGTACCACAAGAAAAATCCAAGATTGGATTTTTAACAAAATTGAGAAAACAAAACCGTCAACTTCAAAGAATTACTGGGAACAAAATACTTTGAAACAGAAAACGTACCATACACCGTTGGAAAGCCTGAAGAGTCTTCTTTCCAACCCAAAAAACGGATCAACGTTTCGATATCCGAGAACAAAGTTATGGCCGTTTTACCACAGAGTATCGAATCTGGACAGATTCCTCAAAACCCTTTAACCAATGTTCTGCAATCCCTCTTTAACCCAAGGAACTAACCTTCGGCTCTTGATACCACTTGTTGTGCGCAGCGGAAACTTATGCACCAATACCCAAGATTGGAATAGTGTATGAATTAAACAAAACAAAAAGAGAAGATGAAACTCCTACTACTATCAAACAAACCCACACAAAACACAAGATTTACGTGGTTCGGCTAATATTGCCTACGTCCACGGACAAACAAATAGAACTTTTACTATTGGAGAAGATAGTACAAAATTCTCAAACAAATGGAGAAACCCTAGGTTTCCTCCCTTCTCAAATCCTCACCAAATCTCTCAAAGAGACAATCACAAATTGAGGATACAAACTCTCTCTCACATCCAAGATCCTCACAACTCTCACAAGGAGACAAACAACAAATATGGATTGAGGATACTAAACCAATCCCTAAGACCTTATATTTATAGCCTTTAGGGTGTACAAAACAAATTCCTAATAGGAATACCAAACTTAATCAAATTGGAAGTCATATTCCAATACCAAATTCTAAATCCTTAATATGGACTTAGAAATCCAAATATGAAACGGATTCCCTTATAGAATCGGTTTCCCAACACTTCAAGCAAATACTAGAAGGGTTGTGGGGACATAGTAAGTAACTAAGTATTACTAAATCTTTTTTTTTTTTTGCTAGCACAATGATTAATTTGGCATATAGTTAAGAAGTAAGACTGTAATTGCACAACTGATTAAAACAATGCTAGCTGAAAGAAGTTAAGTTTGTGATCAGTGGCTCAATGCTATGGAAGGAGGCCCTCACAGGGAGATTCACAATAATATACATCACTTATTGTAGCACTTTGCTGCTAGCAATTTTCCATCCATTTTTCGTTAGGAAGATAACAATTATGTACAGATTACAATATTTTTTAACTAAGGGTGGATAATGTAACTACATAGTAATTTGGTAGATTGTTCTCATGGACAAAGGTATACACCAGGTCAGGAACCTGCCCTTTTAAAAACCAAGAGGGATTTCTTACATCAACGATAAAAGTTTTGAATTGAATTGTATGTGTTCTTCTTGAAGCTTGGCCTTGTGAGATGTTGATTTTTTCCTTCAATTCTTTAATCGAACCTCTTCTTAAGTTATTGGGTGAAAAGTGAATAGTCCATTAAATATTCGGTCAGTCAGGCGACTGTTCTATGTTGCGTATGATGTTAAATGGTATTTATCTTACATATTTTAACAAATGTCGAAATACAGTGGCTATATGTCCCCTGAGTATGCAATGGATGGACTTTTTTCTGAAAAGTCGGACGTCTACAGCTTTGGAGTATTGTTATTGGAAATCATCAGTGGAATGAAGAATACTGCTTTTTATTGTCACGAAGAATCTTTGAGCCTTATAAAACATGTATGTATATTCAACTTATGATGATCATGCATTAATGTACATGTATCAGCCTAGCTAATATGTAAGTTTGAATTCCTAATATGTTCTTGTTTCAGGCATGGAAACTATGGAACGAAGACAAGATACAAATGCTAATTGACCCTGCAATTATTGACTTGTCTTGTAAAGAAGAGATTATAAGATGCATCCACGTGGGACTTTTGTGTGTTCAAGACTTTGCGAAAGACAGACCCACCATGTCATCTACAATTCTGATTCTTACTAGCGAAATATCAAGCCTTCCTGCTCCAAAGCAACCTGCATTTTCAGAACGAGAGGTTACATGTTACTCAGGTTCATCTCATTGTATCAACAAAGTTTGTTCTACAAACAATGTCAGTATCACAACTCTTGATGGACGATAGGAACATCGACTGGGATTCATAGGGAGTTGAAATTTTTTGGACCCTTGTGCATAGTCGACCGACTTTTAGGAGGTCCATTATACTTCGGGTGGGAAAAAAAACAGTGTTCGTCCGTCCATTTTAAATTTTTTTTTTCTCTCTTCTCTAGTTCTCCTTTTTCTATTCGTCTGTCTTCTATCTTCTTCTTTTCATTTCCTCTCTCTCTCACTCTCGATTCTCTTACTTCTCTTTCTTATATCTTCTTCTTCTTCTCGTCTTCTTTCTCTCTCTCAATTCTTCTACTTCTCCTTCTTTTTTCTTCTATCTTCTTCTTCTTCTCTCTCTCAATTCTCCTTCTTCTCTTCGATTTCTCTTCCTAAAGTCGGTCCCCACCGTCTCAAGGTTCTATATTATGTTTTCCTATGGCCTTCGTGTTTGTGTTTTCTTTTGTCGTGTTTGTAAATAATTTGAACTCTCTTTTTTCGCAAACAAAAGAAAAGAGTTAGAACTGTACCTTTCTTTTTTTTTCACGAACAAAATATATGTTTATTAAATCTTGATTAAAGGTCTTACAGTGGTGGTTGAATTGCAAAAACATTTTTCGCGAAAGCAACTGGTTTGTACTAAGATGGACCTTCTTCTATCAATCATACTCATATAGTTATATATAGTGTAATACTAATATAAATTTCATTTGAGTAAAAATGCCTTAACGCCTACTTGGCAGATCCAATAACAAACAAAGAATTTGTTTTGATGCTTATTCATGGTCAGTACTAGAATGGGATAGATCAATCCAGTCATCAAATAATTAAAACCATTGTCAAGTACAGTAATAAACACTGTGTCACTGTTGTGTAAGTAAATGTAAAAACATTGAAACTATGCAGCACATTTAGCAATAAAATATATAAGTATAAGCAGATCATTCATTTTTCAAATTCAGATTGAAATTCCAATTTTTCCCAAACATAATGGAATTTTTATTGTATAACTTTGGATTATTTACCCTTCGATCTCAATCGTTCACCCGTGATGATCCAACCCAAGACAAAACTAGCCCTTTTTTTTTTGGAGGGAAATGAGAGTTTTGAAATGTATTATGTATATGAGTATTTTGAGTGATGGGTGAATAAATGGGCCTAACTAAATTCATTTACACCCAAAAGTCCAATAGAGCCTACTAATGCATACTCATAGCAGTTGCAGATGCATTTTGTTCAACATCTTCTAAACAATCTCACTCAAACAGTGAACATCTCTACCACGTTGACTTTTCTTTTTAATGGCGGAAGGAGTTGCTTTTGGCATTGCTGAGAAAATTATAACGGATTTGGGTTCTCTTGCTCTTGAAGAAATTGGATTCACAGTGGGTTTTAAAAAAGAACTAAAGAAGCTTGAAAACACTGCAATTACTATCAAAGCTGTACTTTCACATGCTGAAGAGTTACAGTTAAACAATCTTCAAGTGAGAACATGGCTTACAAGGGTTAAAGATGCATCTTATGAAGCAGATGACATTATTACTGACTTTGCCACTCATGCTTTGAAAAACAAATTTGTAAGCAATTTTTTCTCGCTTTCAAATTCAATTTTATTTCGTTATAAAATGGCTCAAAGAATTAAGGAAGTTAGAGGAAATTTCAATGATATTATAGCTGATAAGTCATTTCACTTATTAGATAATAGAGTTGAGAATTATACAAGAGTGTATGATGATAATGTTGAGAGGGAACATACCCATTCTTATGTCGTTGAATCAAAAATCTTTGGAAGAGATGTTGATAAACAAAATGTTGTAGAATTATTGTTAGACCTGAATCCGCAAGATAACCCATCTGTTATTCCCATTCAAGGTATGGGTGGTCTTGGAAAAACTACACTTGCTCAATTGCTCTACAATGATAGTAGAATTAAGGTGGCGTTTAAGCAAAAAATGTGGGTTTGCGTCTCTCAGGATTTTGGTGTTAAGAGAATAACGGAAAAGATTATAAAATCGATTACCAAGAAAGAATGCCCTAATTTGGAGATGGACCAGCTACAGGCATGTCTTCGAGAGCAACTTGAAGGGAAGAGATATTTACTAGTTTTAGATGATGTATGGAACGAAAATGCCGAGAAGTGGGAGAAGTTAAAAGATTTGTTAATCGGAGGTGCAAGGGGAAGCAAAATAATGGTAACTACAAGAAGTGAGAAGGTTGCATCAATCATGAGAACGGTGTCTACGTATCATTTGTCAGGATTGACGGATGATGACTGTTGGAAATTGTTTAAACATAGAGCATTTGAGACAGGACAAGAACAAGAGCATCAGAAACTTGCAGAAATCGGGAAAGATATTGTGAGAAAGTGTGGGGGAGTGCCTCTGGCAGCAAAGGCCCTAGGAAGCTTAATGCACTCTAAAACTGAGGAACATGAATGGGTGCGTGTCAAAGAGAATGATGTCTGGGGACTGTCTCAAGAAATCACTGGGATTTTACCCTCACTTATGTTAAGTTATAATCATTTGCCATTCTATTTGAGACAGTGCTTTGCATATTGCTCGATTTATCCAAAGGGTTATAGAATTGGGAAGGAAGATTTGATCCTATCATGGATTGCACAAGGGTTTGTTCACTCATCTGGAAGAAGCCAGTTCTTGGAAGATATTGGTTGTGAGTATGTCAAAGAATTGATGTGGAGATCGTTTTTCCAAGAACCACAAGTAGACTGCTTTGGAAATCTTGTAAGCTTTACAGTTCATGATCTTGTCCATAACGTTGCACAATTTGTGGCTGGAACAGAGTGTTTCATTGTGGAAGGCGAAACAAAAAATGACATTCCTGAAGGAGTTCGACATTTAAGCATCACTGAAGATAATTTGTCAATTGGAATTCTAAGTTCCTTCTCTGAAAAATCAAATTTACGGTCACTTTACTTGAACACAAAAGTTTTTATTGGTGGAATTCTTCCAAGATTTAGATGCTTACGTGCATTGAGTTTGCAGTTAGAGTCTTGCAATGTTCCAACTTCCATTGGTAAGTTGAAGCACCTAAGGTACCTTGAGATTTGTTCTGAAAGTATTGTGGTAATCCCCAATTCTTTTTGCAAGCTCCAAAGTTTAGAAACCTTGAGACTCTACTGTTCTAAACTAAGAGAATTGCCTCGGGAAATCAGGAAAATGACTAAACTCAGACATATTGATCTCGATGAGAGCTCTTCTTTGACGCACATGCCATCTGGCCTTGGTCACTTAACTTCTCTTCGTACACTGCCATTATTTGTTCCAGGGAAGAAGATTGGTTGCAAGTTGAATGAGTTGCATGCGCTAATACATATAGCAGGACGGTTGACTATTCAAAACCTTGAAAATGTGAATAATTTTAGAGACAGTGCTAAAGCAAACTTAAAGGGGAAAGAAAATCTTCAAATCTTGAAATTATTCTGGAACGAAATGGGCGATCAAGAAGTTGACAGAGAAGAAATTGCTTTTCATGTACTTGGGAATCTGGAGCCCTCCCAAAATATTAAAAGGTTAAAAATAAATGGTTATGGAAATCAAAGATTACCACGTTGGATGATGCAGCCACTGCTCCCGAATCTCATGAAGGTTACCCTTTCAGGATGTAGAAAATGCCAACATCTCCCTCCATTTGGTCAACTCCCATCTCTAAAGGTTCTTAAGTTGGAGAAAATGGATGCTCTTCAGTTCATTGAAGGTAGCCTGGTGGGAAGATCAATGGAATGCTTCTCCTCACTGGAAAGGGTGTTTCTTCGCTCAATTCCTAATTTGGAGAATTGGATACAAATAAAAGAAGAAGAAAAATCATTACTGTCACTACCACGCCTTGCTCAACTGGTAGTGTGGGACTGCCCAAAGTTGACATCAATGCCACTACTTCCATCTCTGGAAGAACTGAATGTAGGCAAATGTAGAGAGAAGCTGATACACTCATTGTTAAAAGTGATTACATGGGATAGCATAATTTCGTTGTGTAGTTATTCCCTTGCAAATTTAAAGCATTTGAAAATTGGAGAATGTGATGATCTAGTGTGTTGGCCAGAAGTAGGGTTACAAGGCTTGACTTCTCTTGAATCTTTGATGATTGCGTTCTGCCCTCGCATGACAAATTTACCAGAAGAAGGGTTGCGAGGGATGACATCTCTACAGCGTCTGACAATTTTGGATTGTGAGAGCTTGAATTCTCTATCTGGTATGCGATACCTCACGGCACTTCAAGATCTGTCTCTTGTTCGGTGTAAAGAGGTTCATATTTTGGATGACATGGATGACCTTGCTTCCCTTGATACGCTGCACATTGAAACAATTCCAAAGCTTGTGTCTCTTCCCGAGGGGCTACGAAATGCGACCTCAATGCAAACTATTGCAGTTGTTGACTGTGAGGATTTGATGGTTTTGCCGGACTGTCTGGGAAATTTCACGTCACTTCAACAACTTCAAGTTTCAAGGTGTCCTAAGTTGGAAGCCTTTCCTAACGAAATGTCATATCCTACCACACTGCAACATCTTGTAATTTCTTGTTGTGAGGGTTTGAAAATTTGGCCGAATGGGTTAGGAAACCTCAAATCACTTCAGGGTCTTGGCATCTCTTGTTCCTCGAGCCTGCCCTCTCTTCCGGAAGAAATGCAGCATCTTTCTACCTTGAGAACACTTTCCTTAGGTGGCTGTAAGGGTTTCACGACTTTGCCAGATTGGCTTATAAATTTCACTTCTCTTCAACAGCTGGAAATTTATGATTTCCCAGACTTGAAGTGCTTGCCGGAATGGATGCAGAGTTTTCCTGCATTACAAGAGTTGTATATATTTCAATGTGGTCACTTGACTTCTCGATGCCGCAAAGAAAAAGGAGAAGACTGGCCTAAGATAGCTGGCGTGCCGAAAATTGAACTCGATCAAAATAGGATACAATAAAGAGAGCTATATTTGCAGCCACTAAATTTCTACTGCCTCTCTCATCCTTGTCGACTTCTTCTTCAGGTGTGTATTTCTGCCATCTGCCTAATTAAACATCTATCTTCTTAAGAAATGATTGGCTTTATTTTCTGTCTGATGCGCTCTGGATACAATTTTAACCCCGTTATTATAGTACTTTAATTTTTACTGGTAGGTTATTCATGTTGGTAGACCCAAAATATCTCGGAATGATAGAAAATAAACGGCATGAGACTAACTAGCTATTTCAATAAATGGCATATATGAAAAAAAGGTTTAGTTAGTCTGTAGCAATTTCAAAAGATTGTCATAGGATGAGATGGCCTTATAGGCAGTAATCACAATCTTATTAATGGCAATTGAGACTGAGACAGAACTGACAGCTTTAAATCCCAATCACATATTATTTGAAATCGAACTTGTAATGTCCTTCACATGATTTCATTTGTAAATATCAGGAATGAAGTTGAAAATTGGTTTTACTTTTCACACAAAAGTTCAAGTCGCCATGCTTTTGTTAAACCTGACTGCAATAGTAATATCCTAAGCAGAAGATGGGAAAGAAATATAAAAAAGTTCAAGCAAAAACTAAAGATTTGTGAAACCTGACTTTCTATATCTTTTCTTGCAGTAGGTCGTATGAATTGGACCATATCCAGCCACTCATCTATGAAGTTCAGTCTGACAGATGGCATCAACTTTATCTTTTGCAATGTGGTAAGAGTGGGTACGAAAGATATTCTATTTCTTATAGTTATTTGTCAAAGCTGATTAGAAGCCATACGAAGGTCTAAACTCACTTTTTGTACGTTTCTTGAATGGTTGGTTTCATTGTTACAAGTATTGGTAAAGTTGTTTTCGAAAAATCATTACTGGTTGTGCACCAACATCTAAATTGGTTTGCAGTGACATGTAAACATGGGTTCTGACTTTCTCAACAACTTATACCCTGCTTGCACATAAAGAGATGTGCATTGTAATGGCTGGTCTTGGTGCTGTTGCTGTGAAGACAACCATGACAAACAAGTATGAGTATCGATAAAACTCTAGTTTGAATTCCAACATAGAATTTTTCTTTCGAAGATGTTACTATATCTGATTTCTTTGATTTTTCAGAGACCCTCAAACACAACACAGGCAATGCTATATATTCGATAGGAAGCTAGACATTTGACAGATAGATACAAAATTTCATTGTTAACATTATTAAATCGTTCAACTCTGATCGATGAATCTAAGACCCATTCTGTAGAATATACACATGTTCAAAGTTCAGGCATTGACTGTGTTGCTTCTGAGACAGGTTGTGGCTTCTGCGCAAGTTGTTTAACATTTAGAGGAACACATGAGTAGGTACCACTGAAGCAGTCATTTGCGGAAGCCTGGTTCACAACCTCAGTTGGGTGAAATGAGTCCAAAACTATAAATTTACTCCTATCTGGGCATGGTACAGAATTTGGAACACACATGCCATTGGTATTAACTGTACAACATGGAGTCTGTATAGCACTGAACCCTGTACATATAACAACATGTAATAAGTCCTAAACTATGACTTTATAAAGCTTTAAGAAGTTTTGAATTAAATCAATATCTAGAGAGATTAATTACCAGCCTGTGAAGAAGTTTTGTTCATAATGTAAGCGTCTCCACGAACAAAGGTCGAGCCACTGAGGATGCGTTGGAGGTATTTTAACATGCTAGGAAGTTTAGTATTGTACAATAATATCAAACTATGGACATTCTCTGCACATGGAGTGCGTTTATTATCTGTGTTTGCTATCGCTGGTATACATCCAACGCGGCCAATGTTGAACACCACAAACTTCCTAGCTCCAAAGCCATACAATTTCTGAGAAATATGGTAGAGTTTGTATATATGTCAGACTTCTAGGAATGCTGTACAGCAAGCAAGTGAAACAGTGGTTGGGTCTTACCATTAAACCTTGTTTGAGACCATTCGCCAGAAGAGTTGAGAATTGTTGTGGAGAATATATGTGGCTACTGTTGTACTTATCTTGTTGAAGATAGTTGTAAATATAGTCATTACTGCCTATTGAAATATGAAAGATGGAGTTTGACATGTGCTTCGAGCGTTCAGCTGGGGTTTTAAAGATCTTCTGGCCTAGTAGGGGGTCTTGGAAGTAATTGATTTGCTCCTCAAAGCTCAAGTTGTCCCCCTATACAAGAATCAGATCGATAATCAATATAACTTTATTTGTACTTCAAGCATGCACATTCCGAGTGATGATGCTAAAGATTATGTTCAGTACATATATTCAGCGCCACACTAGACCAGATTGCTTACATAAGTTGCACATTTGGATTCATCATATCCGTCTGCTTACTGATTCTGTCATACAAACTGGTATTCAAGAAATGTGATATTATAAAATTGAATACCAATATGCATAAGCATAATAATGAAGAACTTATGATAGAGTTTATGATGATCTTTCCTAGACTAGTTAAAAGCCTTTAAGGAATAAGGCTCTCAAGCTAGGTTATTATTTTCTTAATTTGAAATAAGGCTTTGAGCATGTCAGAATTCAGAGAGTATGGTGGGAATGGATTATGTCATATTACTATTGCAGTTCCAGTTTCAGGAAGAATTCCAGCCGATCCAGATGCGTAATTAACTCCTGTCGCAATTGTAGTCTTGTCTACATTTGAAAGGCTCAAATATGGTGGCGGAAATGGTAGACCCAAAGATTGAGCTGAATATAACAAGAACATGAAAAATCAGAATAAACTAAACCTTAAATGAAAATAGTCAGTAATAATGATAAAAATGTTACATACCGATAAAATCTACAAATGTTTTTCCATTAGTGAATCTCCCTGTAGCACCAGATGGAAAATCAACACCATATGGTTTGTAGTTTGCTTTCGATTGCGTTTGTAGAAAATTATTGTTGCCACTATCACTAAGAGAGTCTCCGAAAATGTATAATGCTGGTGCTAAAGGAGTTTGGGAATTAGATGACAAAATTTGAAGCAAAAAGGTGGTAAAGAGAAGAGCAAAAGAATAGTTGATCATAGCCATTTTGCTAGAGAGATGACAAAAGGTCCTGGAGGAGTAGTTCTTCGGCATTTGAATGAATTAGTCCACCAATTTGGGATCTTAATTTGGTTAATGAAACAGTAAAACACTCATCAGATCCTAAAAATTTTGAACATTATGGATCATCTAATCTAGACCGTCAGATTATGGCTTGCAGACAAAAGTAACCATATGGTTTTTGTAAGGTCCAAGAGTTATTAACATTTTATTGTTGTGCCATGCTGACCAAAATGATTGTTCCAAGGCCAAATCTAGCCATGGCGCCTTCTTCAGGGCGATATTGTTCTCTTGGGTGGCAAGGGTGTGAGCCGAAGGTATTTAAATCATAAATGACTAATTGCATGGCAATGGCATGACCCAATGCCGCAAAATTATTGAAATTATTGGTTATATCTTCTGAAAAATCACTTTCTATTAAGTGGGATTTAGGTTATACATATGTTGATAACAATGGAATATATTTCACAAATTTCAGAACTTGACCAATAGATCATCTCTTTAGATTTGGGTTTTTAATTTGACACTTCAGTCATAGATATTTATAATAATCTCAAGTAGAAAACACTAAAATGCCTATGATGACAGAGTACTCTGTACGCAAGAAGACAAAGAAAATCAGGTGAACACATTCATCATTATAAGCATATATCTCAAATCCACACAATTTTTAAGTGTGAACTACAATGAACTTATTGCTTCTCAGCGAGTTGTTTAATATTTATAGGTTTGCATGAGAAGCAACCATAAAAACAATCTTTCGCCGATGCCTGATTCACTACCTCAGTTGGGTGAAATGCATCATAAAGTAGGTATTTGCTGCTATCTGGGCATGGAAGTGAATCTGGAATACAGATACCATTGGCATTAACCTTACAACATGGAGTTTGCACTGAAGTGAAACCTGCAGGTATAACAATCATAAGTAACAAGGTTTAAACAGTTTCATGTTGCTTTTTCAAATGAAATAAATTTCATGATACATTACCAGCTTGAAAAGAAGTTTTATTCAAATTGTAAGCATCTCCAAGAACAAACGTTGAGCCAACAAGAATATGTTCGAGTTCTTTTATTGCACTAGGAAGCCTAGTATTGTATAACAAAACTAATTTATTGATTTCTTCAACACATGGAGTAGAGGGTTTGGGATTAGTGCGGTATACTGTTGCTGGTATACACCCGATACGGCTAATGTTGAATACCACAAACTTCCTGGCTCCCAAGCTGTACAATTTCTGAAATTGTAGAGTAGAAAGTTATAGTATTAATCTTGAAGAAATCCTATCTTAGGCAACAAAGACTTACTTTCATTTTGGTGTTCTGATGCTACTATATGATATCGAGCTTACCATTAAACCTCGCTTAAGACCATCTACCAGATGAGCTGCAAATTTGTGTGGAGTATATATCAGACTAGTCTTGAACATTGTTGGTTGAAGATAGTTGGCCATATAGTCATTGCTGCCTATTGAAATAAAAAATATGGACTTGGACAAGTGCTTCGAGTATTCTGCGTGTGTTTTATAGATCTTGAGGCCTAGTGTAGTGTCATGGAAGTACTTAATCTGCTTGCCGAAGCTCAAATTATCCCCCTATATAAACCACATCAGGTGAACAGATGGATCCGTAACATAAATATTAGATAAAATAAAAAAGGTCTCAAATGGTGTATATGTATGCATGGTTTAGTCTCTTATAACTATATATGTACCATTGCAGTTCCAGTTTCAGGGAGAATTCCAGCTGATCCAGATGCATAATTTACTCCTGTTGTAATTTTGGTCTTGTTTTCTGCCAATAGACCCAAATATGGTGGTGGGAATGGTAGCCGCAGCGATTGGGCTGAAATGACAAGAAACCAATAAAAATCAGCACTTTAAAATGCAACTAGGAGATAATACAAATTTTTAATTATACATACCGATAAAATCTACAAATGTTTTCCCATTAGTGAATCTCCCTGTGGCTCCAAATGGAAAATCAATACCATATGGTTTATAATTTACTTTGGCCACCGTTCGTAAGAAGTTATTGTTGCCGCTATCACTAAGAGAGTCACCAAAAACATATAATGCTGGTGCCATAGGAATATTGTGGCACTTTACTAACAAAATGTGAAGAAAAATACTGATAAACAGAAACTCCATGGAGTAATAATTCTTAGCCATTTTTCTTAAGAGAAAGGTATACCACATAGTGATTCTAAACTTCTAATCCATTCACATTTTATTAGTGCAGATACAATGAAAGAGTAAAACACTCAAGATCCTAAAACTTATGAACATCCTTATTATTTAAGTAAAAAGAAAAATCTCACTATCAACCTACTAAATCAAGCAAATAGACTTCTCTCATGGCAAGGGTATGACCAAAGTGCTGTTTCCAAGGCAGTATATGCTAGAAAGAATAACTCAGAAAGATGTATTGGTGAAAAGAAATCAAACTTAAGTGAATTCTATAGAATTAACATATGGATATAGCAAGCATATTCAGTGAGACAACTTAGATCATATTGGATTTTATGATTTCATTTGGTCCGTTTCGGCATTTCCAAATTATTCCAATGTTGGCATGATATGCTTATAAGCAAAACCATGTTCAATGATGGAATCCCAAACACAAAAGCTGGTTCTATGACTGATAAAATTCAGGCTGATCCATCAGACTGTGATCGTCATATATAATATATTCCAGTCCCTACATTGTACTTAATAAAAATGAATTAACATGTGAAAAGCGAGTTTCAGTGATGGCAACATATCAATCAGCTGAGAGATTCCTAAGGTCATATAGTCTTACTCCCTGAGGTGCAGCAGCAAGAATGTTTTCAAAATTCAACATTGCAGCTAACAAGGATACTCTGTCTCTACTCTCTAGCCTATGTTTGGACTAGACCCCAAAAGATAGGCCCAAGTTGAGAGAAGAATGAAAGTTATTATCACCAACTGAAACCAGTTATGTTCACACAATTATCATTTCTCCAGGATCTGAGACAAAATGAAGGAGATGCCTTTGGTGCTTATCAAACTATATCCATATTTTCATACAACTAGCTAGCTTTGTTTCACTACTCAAAGCTATCAACTCTTTTACTATAAATAGCCTACAAAACCTCCATATGTATCCATGCATGCAATACACAGTGCGCTGAATATGGCATCATTCAAATTAGTTTACTTGCTTTGCTTTATTTCAATAAGCTTATGGCTATGCTCTTCAGCTCATAGGGTCCTTGCAGACAATGAAGAACAAGGCCCTATAAAACCAGATAATTTCTTTGGCTTCGGGCCTATTTGGGGAAAGGGGAAAGATGGGATCTTCGGAGGAGGTGGTGGCGGTGGAGGAGGCAGTTCTAGCTATGGGACCGGATCAGGTTCTGGGTATGGCTCAGGTAGTGGAGGCAGTTCTAGCTATGGTATGGGATCAGGTTCTGGATATGGCTCAGGGTCTGGCTCAGGTTATGGCTCGGGTAGTGGAGGCAGTAGCTACGGGTATGGCTCAGGTAGCGGAGGGTCTGGCTCTGGATATGGCTCGGGTAGTGGAGGGTCTGGCTCTGGATATGGCTCAGGACAAGGTTCAGGATATGGTGGTGGCGGTGGTGGTGGTGGAAGTTCTGGGGATGGTTCTGGACATGGTTCAGGCTATGGTTCAGGATCTGGTGGGCCAGGCTATGGAGCTGGTCCTGGTGATGGTTGCGGTTATGGTTATGGTCCTGGAAATGGCATTGGTCGTGGTGTAGGCCACGGTTACGGTGGAGCACCAACACCAGGTTATGGAGGTGGTGGTGGGTATGGTTCCGGAGGTGGTGGCGGCGGTGGTGGTTATGGTATGCCACCATATGGACCAGGTTATGGTGGTGGATGGGTACCTGCAGGATTGTGTGAATTTTGCAACAAAGGTGGCTTTGTATATGGATTTCAAGGTGGACCCAGTTCATGCTATGTCATGAGTGGTGGACCTCACCCTACACCAACTCACCCACCAGCAGGACAGACTGAGCCGATAAATGAAATGAAATCGGATCCAAAGTCTACCCTAACTGTAAACCCCACACCAAATTCCCCACCAGCAGGTAACACAGAGCCCATAAACAATATCAAAGAGAAAATAAAGCCAGACCATGATAGCGGAAAGCCTAAACCAAGGTCATCTCAGTCCGTTCACCCCACATCAGATCATCCCAGTCCCTTCACACCACCAATAAGTCAGAGTCTGACTCCACCAACCGCGCCAGATTTGCACCCACACCCAATCCTTGGGAACTAAGATGCATTATGCACCATATCCATTCGCTTGTACTACCTAGTTGATGAAATAAGTTCATACTGAATGTTTTCGATATTTTCTTGATGATAATAAATTTTTATTTTTACAAAAATTCATCATTCAACGATAAAATCAACTGAAGGCAGAATTTTGCAATGGTACTCGATCTCCAAAATGAGAAACACAATCAAGAAAGCTGCAGCCTGAGGGATTTATTAAATATAGCCAACTAGTATAGTATAAGCTCTCCCTGATTCCTACTTGTTTATATAAGACCGACTCATCCTACACTACTGCCACTGTTTACATACATACTTTTTATTAGAAAATAAATTAACACTGGTATTCACTGTTGATATGCCCTGCTCCTGTTGTAAGTTCTATTCTCCTATCATTGCTGTATCAGCCCAATTTGCAGAGCTGCCTGTGCGTGGGATGCTGGGGATCCGAGTGTACAAATCAACTTTGAAAATAATAGCACTAATGTGACCATCATCGTCCTCATGTGCAACAGCTCTCACTTTGTTCAAGGGATGATCAAAGCTAACTAAACCATTCCCATTCTTGAAAAAACACCCTATATACCAAACAGCCGTGTTCCTTACTAAAAGGTATGGATCTGAAGAAATACATTTTGGTGAGTTACTCTTACCTGGAGGGAAAACTGCGCTAGACCTTCCACATGCTTCTGATATTATATTAGGATCATCGGAACAGACTAGAGATCCATCTGCCGACATTCCCAATTGAAAGTGCACGCTCCCATCACGGTCCTAGGTTTACACCGATAATGTTAATTCAGGAGGTCTAATTAAGATATTATAATATATTGGCAACCCTTTAATGTGAACAGAAGAAACATTTTCATGTCAAAAGGTAGTTAGACCTAAACAGTTGCATAGCCAAAAATGTATGATTCAAATACGCCAGATGCCCATATCTAACATGTGGCCACAAATAGCAGGGAAATCGGTAACCTAGTAGCCAACTGTGGATAAAATGTTCATTTTGGTCATTTTAATTTGCACGTTTTTGCAGTTTGGTCACAACACTTTTTTTTGTCAGTTTGGTCATGAAAGTTACATTCTGTTATCAGTTCAGTCAGTTTGGTTGACAGAGTTGCTCTTAACGACAACTTAAGTTGTGACTGAACTGATAACGAAATGTACGTTTTATGACCAAACTGACAGAAAATAGCTTTTATGACCAAACTGCAAAAATGTGTAAAGTACAATGACGGAAATGAACATTTTATCAGCCAACTGTGACACCTAATCTAATTGGAAATCACAGTAAAAATGAATGATGAAATGAATTGTGAGGGCAAAGCCCTAAAAAATCCTCTTAGAATAAATGTAGTAAAATGAAAAATACGTATTGGCAAGGAAACACTCACCCTGGCAGCAAAGAGAGTTCCATATTTGGCATCAAAGAGAATGAAGGCAAACTTTCCAACAAAATCCTTTATAACCTGATCAGAAGGATATGGTGCCCGGTCACGTAATACTTTATACACTTCTATCACAAGCATTGCTTCTGTTGTCAATCTACAAAGGCCATAATGACGTCGAAGATCACAAATGTTCTCTAAATTCCCAATGAAAATGGAAAAGACATCATCCATTACCACAATAGATCTGCAAAGAGGCATTGATACATGCATTTCTTTAGCTTATTTAAGACTTAAGCTTCATTATTCCTTCAAATTTCAAACTATTGAAGCATTATTTGATCAAGATTTCAGTCAGCATCAGACATCCCCTGCCCCAGCTGCCAATACTTGAAATGTAATACTGTTATAATAGCATGAAGTTTTATTTTGTTCATTAATATATTAATCAAAAGAGACCACAACTCCAGAAGCCTGTAGCCAGATGAACATGTTTACCACAATTGCTTAAAACTAATTGATCATTTGATGTTATAATATATTAGTGAATCAATAAACAAAATGGTCCCGTAGCTCAGTTGGTTAGAGCGTTGGTCTTATGAGCCGAAGGTCGCGGGTTCGAGCCCCGCCGGGACCATTTCAACTCATAAGACGAAAAGTGTTTTGTTTTTTTTCATTTTAATAACTCTATGCAAATTGCAAAGACAAGTTTTACAGGTGATTGTGATGACTTTTATGGAATTTAAAATTTATTAGCTTTATCTTCTATCTTAACAAAATGTAGAAATGCTTAGTAAAAAAAAAATAAATCTGTTTGATGTCACAATTACCTTGGGTGAAGAGGAGTTTCATTCTCATGAGATAGAGCCATGCAATTCCCATTTGAGAAATTATAGAATGTAGACTCCGGCCAAGATGATTGGAATTTCCTTGCAATTTCCTCTCTAGTTTTCGACGTTTGGGAATAGGTAGATGGAAGCCTCAACTCCTCAGGAGGCTTTCCAATGGAATTCTCAAACACTGCCAACATTTTTCAACCAAGTTTTGAATTCTAAGTGAACACTCAACCTAAGTACATCCCTTAAACAATGTTTGGATGATGATCATGAACTAGTTCACCATTGAAACAGAAAGTAATGGGAAAAGAAACTAACTAACGTGGCAGTAAGTTCATAGAGATATGTATGAGGTGGCAACTGTTCAGGTTGTTTGTATGATACGTGTGTAATGTTTTATGAAACCATGCAAAGAAGTCCATATCATCTGTTGTATTGTTTTAACTTCTTCAGAAATGACGACACAAAGGTCACTATAGGACAAAACCGAGTGATGCTAGCATTACTCTGCATCAATGAACAGAGTTACAGAGTAGCTATGGAAGTACTTGGATGTTCTACTGTCAAGAACTTCAAACTGCAGGACTGCAGGCACATATAACTAGCTTTTTCGCATTACATGTTAATCTTTAAGATAAAATGGTTGCCATCAATGTTGCTGCATTGTACAAAGAATGTAACAAAATTGAAGATCTTAAATTTCCAGACCAAGTATAAGAGCATCCAAGGATACACCCTATGATAAAGAGTTGTAGAAAATTCTCACTGGAAAAGTGAGCCACACCGAAAATACAAGAGCTTATAATGACTGCTTCCTGCCATTTCATTGTCGATGCCAGAGATGCCAATAAAAATCTTCTGTACACAATTTCTTCCAAAATGGGAGTCACAAAGCAATAGGTGAGGAAACATGCTACTTCAGAAATAGAGCCACTGGATATGATGTCTTTCAGTATGGAGTTGTTTACAACCTGCAGTTACAAAGTAACATCAGAGGTGTAATACATGGTACAATCACAAATTTAAACTTCATATATGCATTCCCTCTTAATGGAAGAAGACCAACACACAGATTATATTGCAATGTGTTTTACGATTTCAATAATGCCAAAGACACATAAATACAAGACAGACCAAATCAAGCGAGGAGACATGCTAAACATCCAAATAGTTCATACAGAGTAGTTAAACATTTTGATGCAAGCAATGAAAAGCTAAACAATATTTGCACTGTAGAACCTACCTTAGGTCCAACTAATCTATCAGCAAGGTAAGATGTAAGCAGAACTAACAAAGCAAGAACTGCAAACCCAACAGCTGAAGCCTGCACCCAGTTCCGTTCTTTGGATAAATTGCTGCCGAGGAGGAAGCTTGTGACCTTGGATTGTGTCTTTGTAGTATAATTTAACAGTGCCAAAGCCCCCAGAAGCTCTGCAGTTTGAATAAATAATATAGATAGTGCCTACACACAGTAAAGAAGTAAGATAATTTGATATAACTGATGCATTCTTAGTTACCAGACACAAATCCTTACACTCGAGAAAATTGAAGCTGCAACACAATGACATATATCGCAAGAACAAAAGAGATCTACTCCGCATCATATTTTTGAAAGCAGTCTACGTGAGTCTCTTCTCTCTATAAACCATTTAGTCCATTTTGCAAAAAAAAAAATCCATTTTCAATTCCAGACACAGATTACTTTCAAAGCACTATATAAACAAGCGGTGGATGTTTCCTAAAATGTATTGTTGGGTTCATAGTCGTGTCATGTATGTTTTTCTTTTCAATAACTTGGTTATTATATGGACCATATCTTTTCCTGATAAGTAAAAGGTATCCGTTGATACAATTGTGCAATATATCAAAAAATTTAAACACAGAATTAGCCAGCAGGCAGCAGCTAATTTAGCCAAGACATCTACCCCGAATACACGCACTGCTCATGCCCCTCTAATCTAAATTCTATAAGATAAAAGAAGGCCATTTCAACGGCTGACAGCTATTACCCCATGTTTCAGTTATGAATTATGAATAAAGATGACAGAAATCCTCAATCTTTTATACTGAGGATTAACCTGAGATCCTGTCTTGAACTGAACTTGGAGACAATCTTACACTTGAGACCACATACAGGACACATAGATTGTCCTTCACCTCCTTTACTGAATTCAAGATCATTCCAGACCCAAATGGATTATGTACTTATGTGGGTGAAAGCGCAGAGAGGTTGACATCCAAGTATAATTATTACTTATAAGGATCTTGCCATGCTTGCAGGTTTAAGTAAGGGTTTCACTGACATTTGGAGATTTAACGACGAATTGGCTTGGTAACTTCTTGGGTAATTTCCTGAAAAAGCACCGAATATAGGTGCATTGGACTGAATAGGCTCTCTGACAATGTACATTTAGCAAACCAGCACCCTGTCCCACCATATTTTACTTTTTCAGATTTTTAGTACACATTTTCTCCTTTCTACTATGTTCTCTAAAGCCACCAAAAGACAAAAAGAAGGAAAGAGACAAAAAACAAAAAAAAAAACATATTTCAAAATCTATAATTATTTTTATTTTAGTATTTGTAAATTCTATAACTTTTGATTGAGAAATAAAAAACGATCTTCGTTTACATACATCTCGTCAAGATCTTTCCAACCATATACATTAGATTCATTTTCGATATCTCAATCATAAGTAATAGAATTTACAAATTATAAAACAAAAAAAAGTTATAGATCGCAATTGTCTTTTCCTATTTATTGTCTTTCCTTTTTCTTATCTTTTTGTGGGCTTTAGAGGACATGGTACAAGGGGAAATTTGTCCACTTAAAACTATGAAGTGGGACAGGGTGCTTGTTGGAGAAAAATACTCATGATGGGTGCCTATTCAATAATCAATACAAATCACCTAATACTGGTGTTTTTATTGTCTAGGTCTAGCTCAGGAGGTAGTAGGGGCTTCATCGAGAAAGGAGGAAGGCTCTATAAAAATTCGATGAGTTTCAATAAACCTTTTCTATCTATAAAAATTCGATGGCTGGATCTCTAAACCTAGACACTCTTCCGCAAGAAACAGTGGCGTATTGAAGCTAGAGCTCAAACAAATCTAAAGTTCAAAATTCCCTACTACACTATTGACCTGAGTTATTCCCTGAGCTATAAAGCAAGTACTAATGACCCGAGTCTATGAAGCAAGGATAGCATTACCCAAGGCGTTTTCAATAAATTACCCAAACGTTTTTAATCTGAGAGAGTCTTAGGCACCAACTAAAATTATTTATGTTCGCATAAAAAGTTGGTATGAATGCAAGTTGTTATAATAAGGGTGTCAATGCCTTTTTCAATATATTTGTTGATAAAAGGACCAACCATAGGAAGTATGTGATTTAATACAACTAGACAAGCAAACATTATATAAAATAGTTCAAAGGGAATAAGATTAATACAACCTAATAAAGCAAGAATATCGTATTGTTAAAGTACTTAACTATTCAATCATGCAGGACATGTATACACTATACACTCAACAAAAACCTATGCCTAGTTTTTTCACCTATTTGAAAATGTGAAAACTTTTAAATCATGTGAAATGCTAAAAACATATGTTCGCATTGATATAAGAGTAATCCCCTCACAAATCACTATAAAAAAGATGGAGAAAAGGTGTTAAAGTGCTAACTTGTTTAGGGCAATGGATGGAGAAACGGCAAAACCAAGATAATAGCTCTCCAATATATTTGGAACAAGCATCCTTGTCAAAAATCTACATAGATATGGTTTTTTGTTATTTTGGGAATTTATTATGTCGAAACAAGACACCACAGTTGTGTAAGTCTTCAACAAGTAGATCTAAATGCATCAGATTGTTCATAATGTCTTCGTGAAGTTTCCATTGTCTTGAACAAATTTGCAGCTTTTATCCATGTCTTCGAAACGAATTGTGACCGGATCTCATGACTCATGCACTTCTAAACGAACATAAGCTAAATTTGATCTGCATTTCTAAAGCAACCTTGTGAACTCCTAGTACGTATATTTAGTTATGAATACCTGTATTCCACCGCACTGTGAACTGCTGTAAACTTAAATTACCATAACTCATCCTTTTGCCATCTCATTGGCTAATGTTTTGACATTTTCAAATTACAGAAGAAATTTTGCAGAGATGTGTATGCATGTCCCACATGCAGCAATAGCAAATTCTGTTCATCAAATTCCCCTCAAAGTAACTTCTTCATTGTCTTCCCCTACAAAACCACAGACTCCAAATTGGTCGTCTCGTCGACAAATTCATCAAAGAAAGCATTGACCTTCTAGCACTGCCACGTAAATTTCAGACCAGTATATTATGTATTAAGAATTTAAGATGGTCTACAGGTGGCAAAGTCTCTCTCATTAAAAAACCATAAGTGTAATACTCAATCAAAATCTTATATCAAATCTATCAGAAGTTAATCCCCAATCTTGAACATAATACAATTATTCATTCCCATCATAGACTTGGAGTTTTTGAAGTACTGGTAAAAGTGGGTTGACTTATATTTAGATTTCTCTTTTACATGTTAAGGGCAAATGTATCAGTGATATGTATTTGAAAAAACTTGACTAGAAGTTGTGCTCATGGCAGGATACAATATCATGCTTTTTGCATGTCATCCTCCAATTGCTTCAATCCAATTTAAATGTAAATTTTTATGTGTCCACTGATCCAGACCCTCTCAAAAATCAGAACATAAAGTTGTACACTTGTACTTCAGGAAGAAGATATTTATGTGTAAGAGAGAAAGGTGATGAAAGAGAATCCCTGACTAAGTGCAACATTGGGCATCACAATTTTGACCTTGGCACACAAGGAAAAAAAGGCTCAAATCAAAAGGCCATATTATATGTCTCACAAATACTTATTACTCGTATCATCTTTCTTAATTGTCAAGGCCAATCTTCGCATTTGTACTAGGAAAAAAAAAAGGCCTAATTGTAACATGATTGGTTTTTTTATCCCAACAAATTTCTCTGCATCTTCAGAAATCAAAAATATTGGTTTTTTCATCATGTAACAAGATTGTGACACATGGAATAATAGCAACTACTAGATGCATCTTTGGCACCAAGATATCCCACCAAATTTATATACATGTGGCATAATTTTGGCTGTTAGATCTATCATCGTCATAGGAATAAAACGTCAAGTGGTAAGGGCAAATTGGCCATTTACAAAATTATAACGAGTCAACTAACAGTCAATGTGGTCAGTAGATGGAAGTAGGACCAAAGCCTAAAAAACCAAACAGAATGGACCAAAGCCTAATTACCCTATTAAAAGTAGGACCAAAACCTAAATCACCCAAATATAATATTGCAGAAACTGCTGAACTGTTATAGTGAATGGTGGCTTGTCTATAGTATTCAAGAATTGAGTAGGGGACAACTGACATCTTGCTAACTCAAAATTAGGTAATGAAAAATCCATCAAGGTTGCTGCAATTGTAAAATTGCACAGTTTTGCTTGTTCTTGCCTCCAAGCCAATGCTTGAATGCCTTGCAAATGGGAGCAAACCTTTGCTCCTTAAGTATAACTGTTTAACCAAAAAAATAGGTGGCCCAAGGGTGATCTCAAGGCTATGGTTGCCTTTGTAGGTTGTTTGACCACTGAAATATATATGTAGGTGCTGCAAATACGTGTAACACTTTGCTCCGATTTCTAAATGGCATAATTATTTAAGAGAAATAATCAAAACTGCAGAATTTGAAGGTAGATAATCTATGCACTTTGAAGACCTTAAATCTTAAAATGTAACCCTTAAAACACCAGTCTTATTGTATTTCAATCAACATTGCTGCCCAACCTGTTGCCTCTTTGCAAGCAGGGACTATGATTTGTCATTACAAGCACGTGAGTTGTGTACTCTGTATGTAGCTTCACTTTTTAGCAAAATTAATTCAGAAATTAGTTCTTACCTCTGTTTGTGGATCAAGAATGGCCTGACGCATTATTTGAGCAATGATGGATAACCCTCCAAAACTCAAGGGTATATGCAAACTGAAGAGGTAAAGTCCCATTGTGCTCCATATACTCTCTTCTTCCCACGGAATATCCGATGAGAGCACTGAAAACTCCTGTTAATTGATGTTGCCAAAAAAATCAACAAATAATTTCATTTAAAGATGAAAAACCAAATAACAGACAAAAATCATATAAACAATACACTTGTGTACATGTATTAAGCAATGCATTATGAACTAAAACCTTTAATATTTATTATTCATTGTCAAAGTCTCTTCTATAAATAAAATCTAACACATTGAATTTTCACCAATTAGAATCCTCCTCCTAAATTCGCCACTCTTGCTGATATCATTTGGGCTAATGGATACACAAGAAAATTTTTAGTCCATTCAGTATAATTTAGAATGTAAGAGAATCCATTATGAACAGTACATCAACCTATTGGTCAAATAAACAGACAACAGACCCAAAGGCCGTAATTGGTTTATTCTCAGCCTAATCAGATTAGGAGTTCAAATAAACAGGTGCTCAACAGCTTAGGAGTTCAAAGATGTGTTAGAATCAGATTCAGTTTGCTGTAGGTGTTTGGAGTTTGGACAGGCGTTTGTTCTTATGCTTGGTATTTCAGAAATGTTGTAACAGATTGTAAAGTTTTGATGCTAAATATGTGTGTGGTGATACACCATGTATATAGAGAAGCTAATATGTCGGCAAGACTTCTTAGCTAAGAAGTCTTTTGAGTTGTGTAAATTCAGGTGGATGGTTTACCAGACCTGATCCTAAATTAGGTATGCTTTTGTACAATGACAACGCGGATACTGCTTATGAACGCATCTACTGCAAGTGGTTTGTAATCAGTATATATATATATATATAAAAAAAAAAAAAAAAAAAAAATGATGAAGGAAGGAGTCTTAAGAATCAATTTAAAGAAATGGGTATCTCTGAATTTCATCAAGGACTTGCTGTGCTTTCCAGAATACAATTTGGGAAAATCCATAGAAACAAAAAATCCAAAGTTGTAGTACTATATTATGCCAAACAAACAAACACATAAATTGAAATTGAATGTTTAAATGGAAATTAATAAGTACTAGAAACTAGTGAAGGAGATATGCTATCCTTACCTCAAAGAAATCATCATCAACAGTATTATTTTGCTTCTTTTTAGAGTAATTGCAGTTGAAGGGAACTTTTGAAATAGATTTGGGAGAAGAGAAAAGCAAGTAATCATTATCAGAGAAGAAAACATTTGAAGAAATTGGAATTGTATTTAGATTTTGGACATGTGTTGGTGGTGAAGGGAAACAACTAGGAACACAGAATAAAGAACATCTCGTCATCACCAACATATACTGTATGAGGCTATGAGAGTATGAGCTGAGCTCTCTGTAGGATTATTACAGGAGATAGATGAACATGATATCTATCCGTATCTCTAAATTTGGATCAATACATCTACATCTCTAGGAAATGGGGGTTTGGAATTGGCAGACCCCTACCAGTGTATTGGTAGCATCCTGGTTTACAAAAAGTTTGTACTACAAACTACAAAGTTCTCCTGGACCTAAACCATGCAGCTAGAAAATCAGCACATCTATTGGTTTCCTTATAGATGTGTTTCACAGTAATGTTGTCAAAATCATGCATCAGGTCTCTAGCTCTCCTCACATGTCTCCTTGATCTCCATTAATGATGTCTACACTCTACAGCTTGCTTTAAGTCTGAGCCAATGCGTAGTCTTGTGTATCCCCTTTCCTTCGCAATCTTTAATCCCATAACAATAGCTTCTGTCTCTATCGTAGTAATGTATGGCCCTTTAGCTGGACTGCAGTATGCCATTAAACACAGTGCCCTCATGGTCTCTGAAGATGCCTCCATATCCTGCATTCTTATCAGTAAGTGCCCCCATCAGTGTCTTGCTGTGGTCTCTCCCAGAACAAATTCTTGTATACTTTAGTTTTCATTACATTAATAAATAATTTCTGACTTTCAATATAGTACTCCACTCCACTGTATATATATATGGATATTACAAGAACATGATTATATTGATGTACAAGCCATCATCATTGAGACCTTCAACTATCTATAGGTTTCAATACGTACAGTATCTCTCTTCCATAAACTAATGCTAAAATATCTGCACTGTTGTATAAAAACTAAACTGCAGTTTCCAATTTATTCTTTTCTGGAGGGTACTGATGAAGATCTCAAAAATGCACTTTGAAATCCTGCGTTAGTTGTGGAAGAAAGAGATGCTGAGTTACGAAGAAGAGGTGTGCCATCCCTGCTTGAGGTTTCATTAGCCCCTGCAGCTGGAATGGTCCTAATAGTTAAGGGTGGGAGCTCAACTTCAGAGTGAGCACTGTAGTAAAGTTGGTCTTCCTCGTGTGAAAAGACTGATCTTGTATCGGTGCTTCTGGTTGAACCTTCACCAAATATACCACGCCTCCTCTTTCTTTTTGCTTCTTTATTCAATCCATGTAATGTCTCTCTAATTCTTTTCGGGATCAAGGCTGCCTTGTAGTTTGTTCCCATCTGAAAACCACGACAAATTTTGTAAAGAGGTATTATAAAAGGAATCTAATTATCTAAGGTATTCCTGAGACAAGAAATATTCATATATGTATGATGTATCGCAACTTTAAACATAGACAACACTTTTCCATGGTCAGCTCCATGGCTAGAAAGATCAAGGGCCAAGGACTACATGCCGAGTCATCAATATTCTACAATGTCCTAGTCGAGTCAGCATTTGCATGTGTGTAAAAGCTAAGAGTACTTATTCGTAAGCTCATGAGAATCATGGAGAATCTCATGATTCTATATCTGTTGGCACCAGCAAAAGAATTGACCTAAAAGCATGTTGTTTCTTGATCAATATAATAAAACAAATGTGTTGTCAGGCATGTGCCTTTTGTGCTAGACTCACAGCTCCCCATATACTGTCAACATATTATCCTTAACTGTTCACCCTATTGCAATAATTACTGAATACATGAGAAGCTACTGGCCAAGTAACCAGCCAAGTTAGTATCTATTGGCAGTTTCTTGTAGTTATCATTTCCTTGTGTTCTTTCCGAAGAAATCACAAGTAACAAAAAGGAATACCTGAGTAACAAGTGCATATAGGGGCAAGGTGCTGTAGCTGCAGAGAAACTGTCCAGCAAACCTGAAAAAAAAGCACTGAGTATTAGATGCTTATAATTGTTTAATGAAGATTATACAAGGTAATTCTTTACAAGACAAATATAAATATGACCATGAAAAATCAAATGTGTACCCCAAAATCAACCGTATGTACAGAAGGAAATGGTTGCTTATGAAGCAGGAGTTGTACCCAAACTGCCACTGTAGATAAACCAACCATGAAGGGTTAGCTAAACCAGGCATGTATTAAAAGATAGGACAAACATAACTGAGGACCAGAAAGTACCCAAAACCAAAAGAATGAAGCCAGTTCAAATGAATTCTGTGATTTCCCCCACCGCAAAGAAAAAAGAAATTGCATCAGTTTTATCGTTTGCAATAAAATATGATAACACACAAAATAAACTAGGCTTTATCAGATGATTATATTAACCAACCTGGAAAAGAACAAAATGAATCAAAGATAAGAATAATTCTGGTTTTTTGAACCAAAAGAGATCATCTCGAGGCCTTAACCTTGTCCCGGAGAAGAACCCAGTTATACCAGCGTTTTCCCATGCCAAGGTTGCAATAATATGCTGCAACTTGGTACCAACCACGAGAACAAGCTGCATATAACTTGCGTCATCAGAAAATAGAGAAAAGGAGTGGAAGGTAACAATATTTGTAGTCACCATTTAATCTTAAACTTCTCACATATAAAGGATTAATAATAAATAACATCACGATGCTATTACTACTTTGATGAAAATGTTGACACAATGCTTTCAACCACAAAAGATCAAGAATGCAAAAAACTTCAAATCAATCTCCTCCTTTATCTCACTGGTTCTTGAATAATGACACAACTCATTTGATTGATGCAATTAAAGATAAATCCTTTATGGCACTTCACAGCAATCATGGACACACAGAGATGAATCAATAAATTAATAAAATAGATAGTTGAGATTTTAATTATATTTGCAATCCGCATTTATGTAAGAAACTGACCGAATAGATCATTCTCACCAGAAATCAGACATACTGCATTTCAAGTCAACAGTCTCAAATATATGCACGTCAAGCTGACAACTATATACATAGTTTAGGTTTTCTTCTATAACTTATACTTTTTGACCTGCGTAGGGCACACATATGTATCTAAAATAATAAAATAAGTGGAATTGAATGATAACTTACAATAAGTGGAATAATGGCAATCCAGAAATAAAGATTAGACCCTGCAAAATAAATACATGCAAACCAGACGGTCACCATGACAAACAAGTACATGAAGCTTTCAACTGATCGGGTTGTTGGAAGGTTTTCATATTTTGCATATATTTAGAGAATGTAATAGGCTTGCTGATATACTTGCATCCACAGTTCCTACTCATACAAGCATCGATGTAATTCCCAGTTCTTTCTCGGAGGACATTAGGAAAATAGTGTATGAGGACTCTATAGGCACTATATCCGAATGTAACTAGCTCTTTTTACCTTAATGAAATGGGGTAAGGGACCTCTAAAACAACCCTGCTTATCTACCAAAAAAAAAAAAAAAAAAAAGTACATGAAGCTTACCAATAATATAAGCCAAAACGAAATATTGAAGAACCACATCATTAAAAAGTGCAACAGAACAAAGTGATATTTCAAGAGCAGGATTATTGGTTCGGGTAAAAAGAAATCAAAGATAAAAACAGAACACAATTTCTATCACAAATCTTATATTGTGTATCAGGAAAAGTAGAAGCAGAATTTGTGCAAGGATCAAGAAAAAGATCCGACGCGTCCATAACTAGAATCAGAACTAATAAAACAGAATGTTTTACCTTGTATGTTAAAAAGCATGAAAGCAACAACAAATCCCCAAAGTGGTGCACTGCATTAGATTCAGAACAATTAAATTTAGCACTTAGTGCAAACAAATTAAAATATAGATTGGACTTTGGAGAGACTCCAGTGTCACAAAAAATACGTGAAATTTTTTATGCTTGTGAATATCTATCTATCTTAAGAAAATTATCACACATCTAAGTACACAAGATGTAAATGATACAGACTAATATCCTTGCACTGTAATTACTGTAGCTAAAATTTTTAAGAAGTCAGTGCATTACCTCACACCTACTATCCTACGGAACTCTTCTTCCATAGAGCGAATCATATAGCTATGAAAGTCGTATTTGAATGAAAGATTGTGATTCTGCAAAGATACTACACATAAGCATACAAATTTTTAATTGTTTCATTGTGTGATTACATGAAAAAGCTTTAAGCTTCTTAGTTAATACAGAAAAGAAAGAGAAACAAAAAGAATCCATGACTTATAAATTGATAAATCTTATTAGAAAATCAAGGATATAAAAGTGAGATGGCTTTTCTGCATGGAAGCACACTTAAAGCTCTATAGAATTATGGAGGGGTGTACATTTACTAATATGAAATTGTAGATGTTCCATACCATGATGAAGCCCATACGAAGTGCAAGGTAGTCAACATGAACTACTGATTGACCAAATTGTCGGAAAAAACAAGCCTGTGCATTAAAAATACATATCAATTACAAGGAACCAAGATACCAAACCAATCAATGTAAAAGATAATTACAACATCCACAAAATCAACTTAAGTGAACACCAACATAACGATGCTAGTGAAATTAAAAATGAGGAACCATACGAAAATAGGAAATGCGTGATGTGGCCAAAACTGATGCAGATTCTCATATGTATGATCATTTGACATTCTCTTGTAGTAGACTAGCCATACACATTTTCATACTTCACATCCAATTAATTTACATCCATGCATTCTGGTTTCACGTGAACAAGCCATAAGAAAATATTTACTATTCCCAAACCAGACGACCCAACATGTCAAGATGATAGGAAAAAACATGACAACTGACTGGCATTCTAGTCTCAAATGGGACAAAAGGACATAAACTAAAAAAAATAAAAATAAAACATTGACTAGTCAAAACTTCACCTACTTGTAGTACAGAGATTGAGGTCTGGCCAAATACTTTGCAAGTTTGCATCATGTACCATTATGTTTGGCATAATAATAAATGCCCTCACAAATTCTCCAGCATCTGAAGATCACCTTTCCCACAACATTTTAAAACGTGATTGTTGATCTATTGGTTTCTTAGCCTGAACCGCGACACCTAAACGTAAAACAACTTCATATAATCTGTCTCACTCCCATCCCCATACCAATTTTCATGACATATCTCAGTTCATGAAATAGAACTTTTTAAGATCAACACCCCTAATCATTTTTAATATTTATATTATAAAACCTCCACAAGAAAGTCCTCACGGTAACATCTAACTTCTTCCTTATGCTCAAAGACACAAGGACAAGGGGTGTTATAAAAAAAGATGCGAAGGTTGGAAAAGGACTTCTGAATTACCTAGCTTCCTGTTTAACCTCAATGACAAGCTCATCAAGCCTCTGAATCAGTATGTTACACCTTATAAAGCCTATATAAGATGATGACCTGGTTGAGTGCATGCCCAGAACACGTGTCACAAAGCTTTCCATTGTCACGACCCACACAAAAGATTTTTCTCCAAGATAAATATATATTCCTAATGAAAATTGCTTCAGCCTTCAAGCACACTAGGAAACCCGTTAAACTCTTTGGGTATCTGACCTCTCTAGGAAGCCAATGATATGATATCATCAAAACTTGGAATAGTGATGTCCTGCCTTGCTCACTCTCACTCTTAGATGATTCCAACATCCTCGTTGTTGCTTGTCCTAGAAGCTTCTGAGAACTTACACCATTCACTGGTGTAGCGACATTAACAATCAGGCTTTGAATTTAAGAAAGGATATGCTAATGCCAAACAACACTGTAGGAGCAGTGACAGATCAACAACAGCTCCCACTGTACCACAAAACCGTCAGAATGTAGAATCTTCAAGGAAGCTCACATTACATCTCATAAAATAATATGTATCCACAATGGAATCCTTTCAAAATACTACTACTGACTAAGATCTTCAATCTACGTCTCCCTTTCATGATTGCTTCCATAGTATTTTCACTTAAAAGGTAAAAGTTGAACCTACAAAGGAATGGCCTACTAAAGCAAACACTGAAAGGAAGCTAGGTAACAGCTTGGATGAGCAAATTTTTCTTAGTTGCTTCACTATGCAAGATAGATTGCTACATGAGATCTACTTTTGGCACTCAACTACGCAAAATGCTAAGGATAGCTGCAATAATCAATCAACTGTAACATACTGACTTTTGATTAAGTTGATATGAATTTGACAGAGTAATGTATTGATTATCCATGATATCTTGTAGAAATGTTAGAAGCTTGAACGACATTTATATTTCCCGTACACCTCACAATCAAACAACAAAGTAAACCTTAGTATCCAAACAGTAAAAGAGGAAACCGACTATCAAGTGTTATGAAAACTTATGACTTGCCATGCTCAATGAAACTACAACCAACAACTAAAATATTTTGTCTACTAACCAGCCAAACAAGAAAGGTATTTTTTCCCATAGGATTTGACGTATGGAATTTCACGATCATTGATTGCCTTCTAGTTGACACTTCCCTCACAATATCTGTCGCAAAGCAACATGAGTTAGTTAATAATTTATGTTTGAAAAAATAAATAAGCAAACTGATAATAATAGAGGGATAAAAGTTCACCCCAGGAAGTACTGGTCAGATTCCAATCTTTCATTATCAATATTCAGATTCCAACCCTACATTATTATATAAATAGTTTTCTTTTTTTTTTTTTTTTTTTTTAAGATGTGAAGTATTGATATACAAACAAAAAGTGTGACTTACATAAAAGGGGATAACACACAAAAAGGAAACAACAAAAACAAACATCAAACGTCATTAACCCATGAGAGTGGTCCACTTTAGGTCCGTTTCAACTCTTCCCCTTTTGACAAAAGGATTGTGAGCTTTATAATCAATATGAGTAGGTACTCAAAAAAAAAAAACTGCTCCATCCTTAAGTGTCTCCAATCACATTTGAGCAGCCTACACGATAGCAACAGAAAAAGTGCACATACAATGACCCCTTAGAGAGATTCCTAACAACATAGTTCGCATACAATCTAGGGAAACCAGAACATAGGTTTCTCATCAAATTAAAATGATAACCCCCAAAATTTAATACTTTCCCTGTCCGCCACACTATACATAATGCTCCTCCGAAACTCCTCTAGGAAATGCATACCTGTGAAGATTAAGGTAGAGCAATCTACAAACTATTCTAGCAGACTGAAGTCCCAAAGCACAGCAACCACTTGCCAAGCAAGACAAGGTTAAACTATAAATTTGAAATGTTCACATCATGGCAATGAGAAAGGTCTAGACACAAAGGTCTCTCGACTTTTTCTCTTATTCATTTATAATCACCCATTCCCTGTTACTTATCCTTATAAAACATACGTATTTCATAAATGATAAGATGAAACTAAATACAACTTGCGAACGAGCCTGTGGCTCAATGGTAGCACCCCTCTCACAAAGTGGAGAGGTTGTGGGTTCGAAACACGTTAACAGCTGATTGTTGATAACTTGATATATAAGTATCCACACGTAATTTAAAGGGGTAGGGGTCCCCTCAACCCCGCTTGCCAATAATAATAAAAATAAAAAACTAAATACAACTTAGGGATCCACACTTTGAGTTGTTTGATAAGAAGGCATGTCCTCCAAGAAATGTTTCTCAAAGAAACACCCACCTTGCTAGCAACCCATTTAAAATATATGATGAGATAAGGAGTGCAGATGTCAGCAGAAACAATTTCTCCTTAATGTGTTGGCAGTCAACTTGAAATGTTCATCCTATCATGCTAGACCGGATTGTTCCAATAATCACAAAATAACATGCACCCTCTGCATGAATTATACCACAACCATATATATATTTCTTACTTTACTCAAAGATTACCCATCACCGCCTTACAGCAATAATTAGAACTCTTTTCACATCTATTTCTCTTCCTCTGGTTACTGGCATCATGGATCCTATTATGTACACTGAAATACCGAATGGTCTAGAAACTCACTTAATAGTGTGTGCTCCCAACATGGCCTCTAACACTGCACTCAAGCAAGAAACCACTAGACAGAATCCCTAGACAGTCCTTTATAACATGGATGGCACTCTCTCACAGCTTGAAGACTCTGGCTAGACAGTCCTTTATAACATGGGGGGTGGTGCAATCTGACCTCTGTGTACTATGCTGGCAAAGGGTAGAGACCGAGCAACACATTTTCTTCAACTGTAACTATGCCAGGAGTACATGGAATACTCTACTGCAAGCAGCTGGATTCCTGGATACAACAGGCAGCAATTTGGGACATGGGAACAAGAACTTAGCTGGGTCTTACAACACTCTACTGGCAAGGGGGTTGGACAGGATGCACTAAGACTGTTTTTCAATGGTTTCATTTATTGGATTTGGAAGCACAGGAAAGACTGCATTTTTAATAATGGAAACTGGACAGCAACTCAGTTGTCCAACATCATCATCAGGGAGGTGAAAACCAAACTTAACTCTATTGACTATAAAATGGAAGAAGGGCCAGAACGCACACGGTTGATGCAGCTATGGAATGTTCACATTTAAAGTCACTGTAAAGAAGTTATCTACTGTCAATGGGAACCACCTGACACAGGCCACTATACTCTCAACACCGATGGCACCTTACATAATGGAATGGGAGGATGGGAAGCAGTTTTAAGAGAACACAATGGAGTGGTCAAGGCAGCTAGCAAAGGCAGATCAGTACACAACAAGTCAACATCATCGCAGCTATAGAACTACAGGGTTTGGAACAAGGGCTAAAGCTAGCACAGAGGCACAACATACAACATCTCCGGGCACAAACTAATTCTACTAATGTTGTATCATTCTTGGGAAGCAAGGCCAGACCACCATGGGAGCTGAAGGCTACTATCAGAAGGATCAAGGACAACATTGGCAAGCTGGACAGTTTTCACCTCAAGCACATCTTTAGAGAGGCAAACAGCCTAGCTGACAAGGTAGCATCTAAGAGCATCTCTAATGGGTCTCCCATATTTAGCCTACACATGGGACGATTTAGCCTCCACGTAGGTGCCACCTCCTTTCCCATCACTTTTTTTAGCAGGTCTTCCATACCTATATCAGGGGTATCCCTAACGCGTTTCCTATTTTTTTTGCCAAATTTTTATCTTCCACGCTGGTGCAACCAGCGTGGAAATGTTTTTCTGTTCCACGCTGGTCCAACCAGCGTGGAAGACTTGGGCTTCGCGTGGTTGGGCTTGGGGCTGGGCTTGGGGGCAGTAGCTGGGCTGGGCTTTGGCTACAGGATCTGTAAGACTTGACCTGCGTGGAATAAAAAAAATTAAAAAAAAGGTTCCACGCCGGTTTGACCTACGTGGAATAAAAAAAAAAAAAAAAATGTTCCTATAATCCTATCTTTGGTTCGATTTTGGACGAAGTTTTAGCAGACCGGCCCACCACATCCTACGTGGATAGCCGGCTGCTAAAATTATAGACGACGCGTTAGGGTGCTGTTTTTTTCGGAATTCCTATAATTTAGGTTTTAGGAGACCCATTAGAGATGCTCTAATATACCTACAGCAGCCTGTATTGATGTAAATCCTAGGTCTTTTTCTGAGGACATTAGGAAGATTGTTTTTAATGACTCTGTAGGTCAAAAGTATCGATGAATGTAACCAGCTCATTTATTATTTATTATTAATGAAATGGGGTAATGGACCCCTGTAACAACTCTGCTTGCCTATCAAAAAAAAAATTACCAATAGCTGTTACTTAATCAGGAAAGAAACCAGATTGCCACCACATACAGTAACCAGCCTAATATGAATTAACACAAGCTTCCCAATTGGTTGATTGCATCAATTTCAATCAAGCAAAGGCTCCTCAACAGTCAATACTGTCACCCAACTTGTGATTGCCTCAATGGGAATATCATCCAAGACCTGCTTCTTGAAGCAGATCAAATACAAATTTTATAGCCTACTGACGTTTGCATTGAATGTTACAGCCAGACATGACATAGTAGTCCAATGGAGAACCCAAGCCTTTGAAACGCAAGACTATAGAACTAGCAGTGAAATTAAGTATAATCATCAGCATAATATATATAAACATATGACTGGTTCAATATTTTGTTTGGTGAGTTTATTCTTAATTTTGTAACTTTTAAATAGGGACCCTCTGGGTCTTAATGGTATTATCCTCTATAATATCTCCCTTGTTTCGATTTTGTACAGATATCAGATACATACAAATCCTACAACTACTCTTCGTGATACTCTAGCACTCCCTCCCTATTATCCTCTATAATATCTCCCTATTTCAGTTTTTCATAGTTTGTGAATGCGACATAGTCTGTTTAGTTAATAAGTAAACTAAACTTGAGTAGCCCTTTGGTTTGCTTGGCTCTTCAATTATGGAAAGCAGATGATCGATAACCACAGTACTATAGTAGGGGAAAATCCAGCTTAGGAAATTACAAATAAAAAGCTTCAGCCTCCTCATTTCAGTTGAAGCATAATCAGTGGCTTTAATAGTGTACTTTTCTTTGTGAGTTGTCTTTCTTTAGTTTCTAATTTCATATCAAGACTTACAAAAAGGGGCAGACAATCATCTTTACTTGATTCTAACAATGTTGTGGCTGGAGGTTGATACAAAAATTTACAGTAAATGTTTTCGATGATCTTTCTGACAATTCCAAAATTTCTACTTTCCTATTGAAAAATATCGAGAGCCATGAGAGACACCCATTGAGACCCTTCTAATCCTCAGTTACCTATATATCAGAACATTACACAAGGAACTCCTTTTGGAATCCCTTTGAACAAAGAAAACTATTTTCTTGAAACCCAGTGATAGGTAAATCCTAGACCAATATGTAAACAACTTGCACAAAGTTGGACATTAAATTTGATACTGTGAACTTATCCATAATGAAATTTGTATCTTTTAGTAGGTCCATGCATGTAAGATTTGCACCACCTGAATTATAGGTTTCACATGTTTCCATGGATCAATTCGTAAATTTCATAGTAAACCTCTTTTCTTTCTTAATTTCAATCTCACTGCCTATACGATGAAATTTTGTAAAAGGAAATATTGTAATAGTAGTGACTTGTCTAACACACTACTATTATTGTAATAGTAGTGACTTGTCTAACACACTACTAGTAGTGACTTGTCTAACACACTACTAGTAGTAGTGACTTGTCTAACACACTTCTTTCATTATTTCCACCCGAATATTCTACTTCTAGTATAATTCATCTTTTATACTTCTAGTTGGTATCAGAGCCAAGTGAGATCATGGTTTTCGGCCACCGGCGACACTAACTCAGGTGCCGGTGGCCGGATCTCCGACAAAGTCTTTTTGTCTAATTTGTGTTCTTGTTTCCGCTGTTTTTCTGCGCCTTGTGTGCTGCTGTTTTTTTTTTTTTTTTTCCTGAGTACTGTTCACGAGTATTGTTCATCAAGTACTGTTCACCGAAACGAACATGACCCTAACAATCACCACCACTACCTCCGATGTCTTTCTCGGTTGAGCAGCTGGTTATCCCTGCTCCTTTATTGTCTCTGCAGCTGGACATCCCTGCAGACGGTTCTTCTCGCAGCTGGTCATCCCTGCCATTGAACATCCTCTCACGAAATCAGTGGGTCCTACTGATCTTCAAATTTTTATTCGCAAGCTGGGTCTTCGCGATATCTTCGCACCAGCTTGAGGGGGAGTATTGTACTAGTAGTGACTTGTCTAACACACTACTAGTAGTGACTTGTCTAACACACTTCTTTCATTATATATACAAGTTATGTCTCACATTGAGATATATAGCTTTCCACCCGAATATTCTACTTCTAGTATAATTCATCTTTTATACTTCTAGTGGAAACAATCTGTACTTTTGACAAATAATCTAGAAAATTTAAATAAATATGTATATCAAGCTTCATTTGAAAAATCATTGAATTTGTCAATCTGGTGATACAATTTAACTCACTTTGACCACCCTAAAATTTGAACTAGAATGACCATCAGTATTCTGATTATAAAACGTTGGTTAGAGTCTTAGATAGACTGAAAAGGGAAAGAAGATGTTGGAATAGTGATAAAGAGCTTGAGTATATCAATCTGGAATGTGGATTTTGTGTTATTTTAAAAAAAATTATGCTGTAATAAGTATGAGTGTACGACTAGTTGACATCTATGTGAATATGTGATCACATAGTTCCAATGCTAGTTAAATCGCAGAAGATAGACGCTGTAACAGATCCTTCTTACCAGGGAATGCCTCATGCTTTTCCTTATGAGCCCCATCCTCCCATTGCCTCCATGTATGGACCTGTCAACAGTATTAGAAAGGATGGAGTAACCAATAAATACAGTAATAAACTGATATATATAAACCTTAGTTTAGCTCTCATATCTTCTATGAACACTATTAGGGATTAGTAAAATTATGATAATTTTGTCAGGTCACCCTAGGAAGAATAGAGCTTTATAATTCTGAATTTAGCTTCACTCTTGAACTCCAGGATTTCAGATTGAGGTGCTGTAGATTCTTTTCATTCGAACATATTGCAGATCATTCTTATTGCTAAAGTTCTACATCAAGTTACCTACACATGCTTCTGTTAAAACAGATTCCCTAGTTGTTAAAATAACACTTCTATCTTATAATCTAAAATTGTAATAGATTAAATCCTTGAAGCTACATGGAAATTGATGTGATAAGTGGGTGAAAATGGTAAGGTACAGCAAGATTAAAAAACTAATCTCTATTCTTCAATAATATACAAACACAGGAAGCACAAAGCTCACAGGATTGTTGAATCACTGGATACATATTGAAGACCAAGTTAATTTGCTTTTGATATTTCTTCGACAAAGATGTTCAGACCTTTAGAATTGCCAGCAACATTGTTAAGCAGCTGTAAGATATGTGTGTTATTGCCATGACAAAGATGAAACGATGCAGCTCTTCCAGACCCTCATATGAAACAAATGGCTCATAGCCCTGAATAACAAATGCAAGTAACAAATCAGTACAAATCTATTGAAGAATTTTTTTGAACGAAACAACTAGAGATAAAGACTGCTCCTTCAAAGAGCGACTCGTAAAAATGCCACAGTATATATAAAACATGAACAGGATGTTATTTACCTAGAAACTCAATCATTAATAGAAAGTAGAGTTGGTGAAAATATCTTAATACTTCAAATGCATCCCATTACGTACCTCTTTACAACTATTTCGATCTAAAGCAATCAAACGCCTCCTAAGGGAACGATGAGGCACAAAATGCGACAATAGTTTACGGTTCATTTCGGAACCAGCTTCAGCGTCTGCGGCTTCAATTTCAGACTTGGTGCATGGAGTGAAATTCCCAACATAGAATTTTGAATTAATGCAGATATTTGAAATTGTATTTGAGGTGGCTGTTAGAATGAGAGACATGAAACCCAATAGCATCAACTCTGCAGCACAGAGAAATCGGGATAGCAAACAAGAAGATGCATGTGATGTGAGATGAAAATACAGTAGCAAATTTCTGTTTAAATTCACAGTTGACATACTTTTTATTAATATATCATTAAAGATGTTCCAGAGCCTGTGTTCCAATATTAACATTACGTACCTTCTTTCATTTTCTCTAAAGCTTCGTACAATGGTTTACGATTAGTTTTCTGCAACCACTGAAACGTAAAATAATCACGTCAGACAAGATATATAGAAGAGGTAGTGATAGCAAGTTACTTAATAAAGAAAAAAAGAACTGTTTGATTTCCTCAATAAGTTCAAGAGATTATAGCATGTAAGTAAACTCCATTAATTGTTTTGTTCTTGCTTGGCGCCAAAACACTATTAAGTTCTGAAGAATAACTGAATTATACAACTCTTAATGCTGTCCAAGAGAAGAATGAACAGAGGATTGAGAACTTTTTGGAAGCTGAGGGAGAAGAAGTTTAAAATTTAAAAGAAACAGAACAGAGGCTACCGGAAACAACAGTCATATTTAAATGTAGAATTCTACCCTACTACGCACAATAAACCGGCAGCATTATTGAGCCAGTTACATCTCCCAAAAACTCACTTGGTCACCTACACTATCTGGAAATGCGAGCAAAAAAATATAATGCATTAACCTTTCAAGTTTCAATCTATAAACCATCCAACTCTTTTTGGCATTAAAAATAAGAATCGTAACTACTTAGAAAGCATATTAATAAAATAAGTAGCAATTCATTTCATAATTCATACCATTCAGAAGCAGTAAAAATGATTTAGACATAAAAATGACATTTTATAATAAGTAATTTGGAGACACTTACAGAACTTAAGCGATGGATAGAACGCTCTACAAGCAAAGAAACAGCAACAAACATTGTCAGTGCACAAGCAACAGACCATGTTGGGTCTAAGGCCAAAGACCTGTATTTTTCTGCAGCTTCTGCCATTTGTTCCTGAATTTACCAAAAAGAATGTTCCAACTGAATAAACCAGAAGTCAAAAATGCTCCCTTGTTCTAAAAAAACAACTGAAGTATTCTTCCCCTCTGGTTGCTTTAATTTTGCCAATTTTACTCATAGAAACCAAATTACAACCTCAAATAAGAAACTTGTATTTATCATGAAAACATCCACATTAAATGGCCAAGTAAAATGTGTGTGTGTGTGTGTGGGGGGGGGGGGGGGGGGATTTTTCTGCAATATAATCTAGGGTTTTGGTGACAAGAAAGAAAGGAATGAATATGAATGTGTCTCTCACCTAAGAGAAGGACATATTATTTTAATGAGTGAAAGACACTATTTGAATAATGGTTAATATGTGATTGTGTGATACTAGGAAATGAAAAAGAAAGATTTGTCCATAAAATTTTACACAAATAAACAAACAAGAGAGAGAGAGAGAGAGAGAGAGAGAGAGAGATACTTACCCCTCATTTGTCTCACATCTATGAACTCTGTCGCTCGTTCCATACTTTTTTGATTTCTTGTTGAAACTTTCAAACCTTGTTTGTATTTATAATGTTTCCAAACACATGCTCATTCCCATGCTCTCAGAGTATGTATGTAATATTAAGACACCAAATGCCATTTAATTTCCAAAGCTAGGCATCTTGAGATGCACATCTTCAACTCTTGTAAGGATCAGTTGCCATAACATGCACATCTTTGTCAACACTTGTCATTTCAAAATCAAACCTACTTACAATGTGATACTGCAGTATCCTGCAAATTTTCCATTTGATCAAATCATCGATAAACTGCTGGTGTACAGTTATAACCATGGAGCTAATATAATGTGGACTTGCATGCCATGGAGAGGAAGAAAAGACGATAACTACAACGGCGGGACAAAAAATACTAAAAAAAAATAGTGATAATGATGGATTTTCTTTTTCAGATAGGATCATTGTTGATGACATATATTACAGAACAAGGAACATTGCAATCAACAGAGATTGAATACTATTCAGCTGAATTATATTCACACGATAAATCCTGATGTCCTGATCGCATGGATCATCATCCTACCATCCAAATGAAAATTTTCAACAAAAGCTATGCATGCCTGATTTCCAATCTTTAAACCAATATTGGTTTTCATTTTATATAAGCAACTGTGCAACCATCGTTCATTGGACTTTCATCTTCAATCTTGGCAATACGTGGATGATTTTTTAATAACTCAAGAGCACGCTTTTTGAGAACACCAGTACCAATCCCATGAATAACAAAGAGAACTCCTTTAGACCTACTTGCTGAGATGGCCATGCTGAGCTGGTGAGATGCTTGCTCTACTCGCATTCCACGTAAATCCACTGTGTTCTTTGAGGTCTGCACAGCTGGTCCAAAAGGAGCATCTACACCGTTGTTAACATCAAAAGAATCCTTCAGTGCCTTTTTTTTACTTTGAGCCTGAAATGAGCACGATAAAAGACAATGAACAGTTTTAACAATTAAGAGACGTAATAAGGAATATTCGATCAGCTATTTATGCGGATATAACTTTTCATCTGGCAGGGAATTATTGGACAAGTATGCAAGATCAGGTTAAGTGGACTGCCTACAGCATGCACTAGTCCATCATTGTATTAAAGCAGGCACTAGCTCGTGTACATGTTGCAAAGAAAAAATTAAATGTATGAAGCAATGGAAAATGAAGATGCACAAACAATTAATTTGCTTGTGTATTGAGGACAGAATTAGTGGTTGTAGCTATAGAACAAGAATTGTCAAAGATGTGTATACCTTGGGAGCATGTCGGAATGTTCAGACATACATCATCTCCAATTAACAAAGTATTTAGAAATTATAGATGTATATGATACCAGATAAAAATTTGATGTATACAGAGATATAATGTTACGTTAGACATGAGAAGAGTAGCTATTTTATAACAGAAAATGTTTACACGCAGAGAGTGATTTCTAACAGACACTGTTTTTCTGCAGATGATTTTCATGATGATGCATGGAAGAGTACTTGTACAACCAAAAGAACTAGGAGAACTAAAAAGAATTCTGTATATACTGAGATATAAATGGTTTTTTTTTTCTTTTCAGAAGATAGAAAGATGAACGAAAATGAATTTTTCTTTTTCAGAAGTCTAGGTGATTCTCTATGGAGATCTTAAAAGAGCAGCATACTACAGATAGAAATTTTTCTAACCGCACTTAACTGATTAAAATATATATGTTTGGACGAGGATCATGCATAAAAGGGTGAAACTAAAAATGAATGCCAGTTAATATAAATTAAGGCACTGTCTCAAGGCACGGTGAAAGGTGGGATTTGATTGAAAGAATTTTTATCAAGATGAAGCCTCTTACAATTGAATTGACACATGCACGAGTAATGGAGGAAAGTATACTAAAAGAAAGCAACTTGACAACATAAAAAGGGCACAGGTTTGTGCATTGCATGTAAAATTTTGCAAGCTTTAATAAGAGAGCATGAGCAGTAGAACATGACATGTTACATTGCACAAATTTACTTGTAATAATTTGTAATGCCCAATACGACTGTTCATCTATTGTATGAATACAAAAACTTAAGACTATATAACAAGGTTCTCACAAATGGAATGTGTTATGTGAGAAGAGGTGTGTCCCTGTTTTAATTACGAAAACATATCAGCACGACAGCACCTATGGTCCAAGTCTTAACAAACATTCAGGCACCAAAGTAAGAAATAAACTTAATGTCTGTTACAACTAGACATACAGGTTCGACACTGCAGCTTTAACATGCATGGCAACACAATGAGCTCTGAAGTAAAGGTACCAAAAGGCACACTCATATGCAGACAAAGTTCGCATGCTTTAATTGATAAAACATGATGTTGACAGAAGTTGGTGTGCTAGACTGCTACAAAATTGTAAAGGGTACACCCCAGAGAAAACAATGACACAATATCTTCCGAGTTTATGGGCTAGCTGTTCTATATCTATCATTTTAGCAAGAAGAAGTTCCATCTCTATCATAACGTGAAGTATACCATAACGTGAAGCACATCAAATGGACCTGGGACTCGTCTAGAAATATGTTCATCAAGAGTTTGAGTTTATAGCCACACAAGTGAAATGATTTCAAAAATTTCAATGCTTACTTTCCTATATGCAACATGTACAACTATCAACAACTCAGCATCACCCTGTATCTTTTGGTTCAAGAAAGTCCCAATAGACTTGAGTGACTTCCATAGATCAACCTGACTTGCTAGTCCAACTCCAGCAAGTTCCTTTTTTTCTAAGTACTTATAGATAAAACATAAAAGCAAGTCGGAAACTGAAGTAAAGCTAAGAAGTAACAAGTCCTGGAAATGAATATCTCAAAACATACCAGTCCTTTCAGTCCTGGGATAGTTTCAGTATTTCTTTGATTCTTTGGAGTAGCTTTCAGAGTGTTCAGTCTGTTCTTGTTCACACGAACCTTAAGTTTCCCATATTGGATCAAAGCCATCCCATCATCTCCAGGCGCTTCAACAATAGTAGCCAACTTATTACCATATCCTTTTACAAGGACTTTCTCACCTACTTGTGGTACATACGAACTACTGACTCGTATATCAGAGGGGCGGATGGCTTCGACAATGGCTGCGATTGCAGCTTCTGCTTCCCTAGTTAGTGTATTGAACTGATCTGAATTCGCATTTTTGACTTGGTTTTCAAATTTCTGAATGATAACATCTATCTGTGCCTTTGCAGCTTTTAGTTCCTGCTTAACCTTTTGGGTTTCCTTTGCTTTTAGAGCTTCCTCGCGTCTGTCAAGATCTTCTGCTTCATCTTGGATCTTCATCAGAATAAGAAAACACAAAATTCCAGCATTAAGGACTGAACAAGTTCCATGTGATGAAGAAAGACTAGTTATCAACCTCTCTATGTCATTAATATAATATATAACAAGCAAAACAAGATGTTCGAAAATTGGAATTACTCCAAAATTCTCGACGAAAATTGGAACACTTATCACTTTGACAAACAGACAGTATGAATAATAATGTTGCTGACCCTTCAAAGGCATTAGACAGTGTGTATGTCGTGTAGTTAATTAGTTCTGGCCCTGGGACGTCAGTCATATAATTTTCAGAATTCATAAGAGTAGCTTTATGCAATATAGACAACTGAAAAATATCATGAAGCTTAAAGGAGAATACCATATCGTCATCATTATAAATTCAAGATGAAAGGAAAAAGTATTAGACAACTATATAGATAGTCACTATGTTGGATGGTGGATAGAAATCACTAAGGCTTTTCTAGAAACATTATTAACTGTAAAGTAGTAACAGATTATAGATAATGCAAGTCTTAAGTTATTGATACATACAACTACTTGAAAATGAACATATCTTAGGACTTGTAAGGCGCATAGCAAGCTGATGCATGCTTAAATGGAAAAAGGCTCAAATTTGGTGTCTCTGTTTTAAACTTTACAAATGAATCTCAATAATTATGCCACCAACCAGAACTGGCACCATTGTAAACTAGCACCAACATGACATATAAACTATGCAGTCAAAAGCGCACCTAGCCCGAGTGTGCCTGGAGTAGAACACTCCTAGGTAGCGCCGAAGAGTACCTAGGCTCAACCCTGGCGATAGGTCTGCCTAATGCCTGCCAGTCTCTGACTACATATCATCTGTATAATATGTCAGAATGTCCAACTGAACCCAGAAAAAGTTAGTTCATATCTATTTTTGAGTCAATGCAACTGAAAAGTCCTATGCCTGACATCAAAACATCCTATGGCCGAGTCAATGCAACTGAAAAGTACAGACTTAAACCAAATTGCACCAGATATGCACAAAAATAAGCAACTCCCAATGTTGAACAACAATTAAGCTACACAACCAGATGGAAGGGGACACTCCAGACCAACTAATACTTTCATAGGGGCACTTCACGATAAAGACATCAAACAACATAAATTCTCAATTAAATAAGTCAGAGGAATTACCTCACGATAGAGCTTCATAATTTCTGAATGAAGAGACCCAGCCTGTCTCGCTTGAGATTCTAACATGTTTCTTTCCTGCGTCAGTGACTGATACAGAATACCTTTCCTCTCTGTCTGCTTATCTGGCATTAGTTTCTCCACCCACTTGTGTGCACGATCAAGCACTTCGTTATCAAAGCCAATTGACTTGGCAATAGTCAAAGCATTGGAATTTCCAATGCATCCCCACAGTATGCGATATGTTGGTTGAAGAGTCTCAAGACTAAATTCCATTGCAGCATTCTCAAATCGAAAGTCCCTCTCTTTTAGACAACTTAAATCTGCATAATGGGTAGTCACTACAGCCAGATTCACTCGGTCCTTGAGATATTGCAAGATGCTGGCAGAAAGTGCCACTCCTTCTGAGGGGTCAGTCCCACTCCCGATTTCATCAATGAGAACAAGTGATTTGTTAGACCCCAGCTCCAAAATTTTACAGATACGTGAAATGTGCCCGCTAAAAGTGGAGAGATTTTGTTCCAAAGACTTCAATCCAAAAACAAAAGTTTTAGAGAAAAACCAAAAGGCTTCAGCAAAACACATTAGAGATTTCTTCTTCCATAAACAAGATAAGCTACTACCTGATGATCTCCAATATCTGCTAGAATAAGATCAAACCATGGAAGCTTTGGTGTGGCTTTTGCAGGTAGATACAGACCAGCCTTTGACATAAGAGATGCCAACCCCAGAGTCTTCATGGAAGCAGTTTTTCCACCAGTATTAGGTCCTGATATCACAACCACCTTGGTTGCACGACCAATTTTAATGTCTATTGGCACAGGAAAATCATACATACCTTCTGATAAGTTTCTAGAGTGCATAATACCATTCCCTCCATCCAGCTCCGACAATGGAGTGGATGAACTTCTAAGAGAAGACTCAAGGAACACAGGATGTCGTATACCTTCAATATCCACAGATAAGGAACTCTCCGATTTACTAGATTCAAGGCCCTCAAAGTTCTGATCTATAATTGGACAAACCCCATCAATCCATCGGGCATAAGCAGCTCTAGCTGAAACAAGATCCAATTCTAGAATTCTTTCCAGCAAATACAAGATCTCTGATTCTGATTCTGCTATTTCAGATGTAAGCATACTTAATACGGCTAACTCCTCAGCTTTCACAGAGTTTGAAAGTGTCACTTCCATATTGTTCAACTCTACTGCATCTCTGGGTTCCATGAAGTATGTAGCTCCAGAACTACTGGCATTTAAAACTATACCATCCGGGAGCAAAGATCTGTGGGAAGCCCTGATAGCAACACACATTCTTGATCGGCGGCTGGTAACCAAGGGACTATCAATACCTCCAGCCAGAAAAATCTGGGTAGATACTTTCTTCAATAAAGACTCCAGCATGTTCATGTTCCTTTTCCTTTCAGACCTAATAATTTCCAAATCTTCACTAGCTCGATCAAGAACAACTGAAAGATTACAATCTATGCAAAACTCAATCTTGTGCTCCAACTCAGTTAAAAAATCACAGTTCTGAAGTATATCAAGAAGAGATGAATACCTGTGCAAAGCAAAAATGGACTACATTAGAGCTACCGAAAAAAGGTACAGAAAATGAATATGCTATCTGACAATTCCCTAGTCAAACAGAATAATTAGGCTGAGAAAAGTAGAAAACCATTTTCTCTCAAATCTTTTCAAACATGAGAGATTCTTGTGATCATCTTTTTAAACTCTTACCCATTTCATTATAGATTAATACAATTACGATCTTTACCAAATCAGAGACGTGCAAAGCAAGGAATGTACAACATGCCATAGCCTACCCTACACCTTCTAGAGCATTTATAAGCTTGTTTGAACCACTATCACACAAGACTGCCTTTAGAATCTACCACAAAACTCCTGTAGAATCAATCTTCCAATCTTTCTGTCCTTCTAAATACATATTTAAATGAGAGGTCTTTAGCCTGATATCAACTTCTTTTGCCTCCAAAGTACATTCCGATAATTCCACACTAACACCCCTCTCATATCGTCAAGATGCCCTCACATTGAACTCGGGCATTTCTTTCAGATTTGGCATTACATAAAACTTGAAAGATGCTTCTTCACATACTAGTATACCACTATAATTGCAGCTCCAAGACTAGTTATTATCTTCTCAAGACAACTACAACTGTACATTCTAAAGGCTGCCTTACTTCACAAACTCTTACTTTCTAGTTCAACTCAAAGAGGTTTCCCGAACAAAGCGAAATTACCTCTCCAATAATTCGGAATCTCCTTAAATTATTTCCAAGGGAATGAAGTAATAACCTTCTCCGGAACTTTTGGCATAAGTAAAATGGAGAATAAATAAACTTTACATTTACATATTGTGAAATACATCATCGAATACTTAATACCCTATGCGGCTATGCCACTGGTATGAGTACAGAGGGTATGCCAGTACTGAATCAATTGGTACATTTTCTTCACCTGATCTTCTAACTCATTCCCTAGTATCTAAATTTTTTTTGGATATGCGATAACATGAACTACCATTGTCACTAAAAAATATGATTATGTAAGTGACAAAAACTAAGCAACTGCCTCTCTTTTATATAAGAAGCTAAAATTAAAAATCCAATAAACCGTAATTCAAACTACACAATACCTATCAGAAGAACCTTCATCATCTGAAACTTTCTTCAATTGCTGAAAAACAGCTCTAGCCGATCGAAGAGTCCGCATAACAGCACACAATTCTCTTACACTCCTTATTTCACCAGAAACGGAAGAATTCACAATTCCCCTAATATCTTCAATACCCGAGAAATCCAATGGTTGTGGTAGAAGTATAGCTGCTGTAGTTTGATTCAAAAACTTCTGACTTTCTTCTCTAGTTTGACCAATAGGAAGATTTCCATTACGAGTAATAGAAAGACCCATTGAAGTAGAAGTAAATGAAGAAACTTGTGAACACACTGAATTCCATTCAAGAATTTCAAATGTTTCTTTCTCAATGTTGTCAGTTTCAATAGAAATACAAGATGATTTCAAACATTTAACATATGTATGTACAATTGAGCGTGAAAAAAATGGCGGGTTTTTAATTGAAATGAAACTACTGCATAGTTCCATTAGAAGAAGAAGAAGAAGAAGTAATCTCTTTAATTGGTTTTGTTGATAGTTTATCTTATCTTGAAAATAACTGATATATCCGAAAATAACTGATATATCCGAAATATCAGTAGATACCACTAGCTGCCAAAGATTACCAGCTCACTTCACTAGTGTTAGGGATTTTTTATCTATAGAAGAAGAATTAGAAGAAGCTCAATAGAAATGGCAGTAAGAGTTACATCAACATGTCAGTGTTTCAAAGATAAGTTTAACAAATTCAAATCTTCTTCTTCTTCTTCTTCATTTTCAGAAATAATTAGTTTTGTTAATTTCCAGAAACAAAAACAGAGTAATTTTGTTTTCTTATCTTCAAAAATCAATTATTTTTCTCTTAACCCACCACCAAAGTATCTAAAAGCTTCTAATAAAGTTGATGTGGAAGTTGTTTCTGATGATGGAAAGAAGAAAAGGGAAGAAAAAGAGGATGATTTTGAAGTTATGGATGAAGAAGAGAGAAGGGAATGGAGGAAAAAGATTAGAGAAGTAATTGATAAAAACTCTGATGTTGATGAAGTAACTGACCCAATTGAAAGAAAGAAGAAGATGGAACAGCTTCTTTCAGAATACCCACTTGTTGTTAACGAAGAAGATCCAAATTGGCCTGAAAATGCAGATGGATGGGGGTTTAATTTAGGGCAGTTTTTCGATAAAATATCGATTAAGAATGTTAAGAAAGACGATGATGATGAGAATTATGATAGTGATAAGGAAATAGTTTGGCAAGATGATGATTATATTAGGCCTATTAAGGAGATTGCTACTAAAGAATGGGAAGAAACTGTGTTTAAAGATATTAGTCCTTTGGTTGTTTTTGTTCATAATCGTTATAAAAGACCGAAAGAGAATGAAATGGTTAGACAAGAATTGGAGAAAGTTGCGCATATTTTTTGGAATTGTGGATTGCCTTCACCTAGATGTGTTGCACTTGATGCTGTTGTTGAGGTTGATCTTGTTTCTGCTTTGAATGTTTCTGTTTTTCCTGAGGTTATATTTACGAAAGCTGGGAAGATTTTGTATCGTGAGAAAGGGTTTCGATCAGCTGATGATTTATCGAAAATAATGGGATTTTTCTACTATGGAGCTGCAAAACCTCCATGCTTGGGTGAAGTAGGAAATAGCAATGAAATGATTCCCTCTGTTCCAAACAACACTTGCTAGTAAGATGCAAATGGATTGAATTAGTGAAAGGATTTGAATGATTGTCTAAAAGAAGTGCAGCACTGCAGCTTGAAGACTCTGTGAGTCTTGAGAAATGATTGGTAAGAGTTTGTATCCTGATGTTGTATACTTGTATCTGATCTTTATCATATTAAACTAGTGATCGATTTTGTTACAAGGCTACAATACTTTAGAACAAATTCACTATTGCAAGGATTTTAGATATAAAACGAATCGTATTCCATTGATACAAGTAGTTCGACGACTTAAAAGGTGTCTCCCTTTAGTGTATATATTTCTTTTTTGTTGCCCTGCAGTGTAGGCTATCCCATCCTACAGATACTTAATGTATGTTATTGCCTGCATTGCGCTTAATGTATGTTATTGCTAGTACACCGCTAAAAAAACTCGAACACACACACACCCCATCCTACATTGTACTTAATAGTCTGCATTGTACTTAATGTAATGTCTAGTTGACTAGTTCGCCGCTAAAGAAAAAGTCACAGACACACAAACAGGCTGGCTCTGGCTCAAACAAATTTAGATAGGTTTGTCGTGTCCACATCTCATGCCTACAATGTTCGTACCTCTTTAGAAGATGATTGGGCTATTGAGAGGCGTTGGTTATTTAACAGGGATCCTTGGGCAAACCATGGTTTTACAGAGCTTGCGCACTTGATTGAGGGAATACATTAGATATCTATTAGAAGTTCGGGATCCTAATATAAGGCCTCTGACCATTATCATTGCAGTACTATGGCCCCTTAAACAGTTGCTATCAAGGTTATTCTCACGAGTCATGTCCAAGGTTCATATTAAACTAAAACGTATTGCAAAAGGCATTCTGGTCATCTGAAAATAAGAGAGGAAGCGGATTAAAAACAACTTCAGAGCAAGAAAGAGCCCTAAGACCTTCATGTCGAGCAATGTCGAGATAGTGGGGAGTTATCTCGGAAAGATTGATCATGTCATTTCAATCATTCAATTATGTATGGTGGCCTACTTGGTTAACAGTAACATTTTCTCAGACTTAGGTTGTGTCCTAATTCCAGATCATGTGTTGGTTCTTATTGGATTGAGTCATTTCTGTACAATCAAAAGGAAAATTTGATGAACTCTTATGGTTCCCTTTATGTATGGTTTTTAAACACTTGAGGTATCAAGGAAGTTGTGTTTAACGGCATGTTGAAGACGACTTCAGAGGACTAGAAGCTGAATTCAATTATCAAGATATGCAAAGATCTGTTGGCAATTGTCTTTGCTGTCCGATGGAATTTAAGTGTATTTTGGGAAGCAATTGAGGTAGCAGAGTCACTGGTGTCACACGCACGAAGGGTTGTCCTCGAGGAGTCTTTGCTTGTGTTATGTGTTAAACTTAACAGAATTATGTTTTGAGGATCATACTTGGTATAACTAACCATTATATCTGGACCTTATTATTCAAAGAATCAACAGTTCTTTTCTTTTCTCCAGTCCACCTTGTCTGAATTGATAAATGGGCACACCAAATATACAGTACTGGCAATGAGTGATATTTGAGTGAGGAACAATGAACATAATTTTGGATTGCTAAACAGAGGGATTTCTCGTTTAATATAAATATATTGGAGGCATAAATTAGTCAGCCTGTTCATGAAAAAAGTCAATTTTTCATTCTGTTTGGAGACGATAAATTATGTACAGACCCGTCAACCAGCTTCTCATGCCGAAGAATGAGCCTAAAGGACAATAAATATTTAGATGATGGGTGTCGACAACAAAAGCCTGATACGATGGGTAGCATTGGTGACATGACTTGCTCCATTGTTGCCAACAGTCAGTCGGCCACCTTATTGCACACCTGTTTAGGCCATAGAGAATATATTGATCAATAACTCAGCTAGGTCATGTTTACCAGATAAGCACTGAAGTAACATGTCCAGCTTCAACATTTTCAGTTCCTCGTTCGATCAATTCATTAAAATCAATTTTTTATTTATTGGAGAGATTGTTACCTGTTAAATTTGCGCTTATTTTGCAAGAATAGGAACACCACAGGCAGCAGGGGCATGCTCACCCTCTTTGTAGACAAGGTTTCCCCTCACAAAAGTTGCCAAAACTTTTCCTGATAGTCTTGTTCCCATATAAGCCGAGATACTCTACACAGAAAAGGAAGAAAAGATATACTGTTATATATAGTGTTATCACTTCAAGTTTATAAAAGTATCTGATGAGGAAGACACATCCCATTGTAGGATAATCATTAAGATATTAGACCAATACAAGTAACTAATGTCACTGTCAGTAACTTAAATCAGAATCATCCTTCAGAAGTACTATGGACTTTCAATTGAAGCAACCTATTACTGGAGATATTTTGACAAATGCAGCTACTGATGCCAGTTTATATCCATTTGACGCAGAAGGTTCTATGTTTCTTCTTTAGCTCTTCTTATTATTTTATTCATCCTATATTTTATCTGGAGGAGGATTTGAATTTAGTTGTTAGAACCTCAAGTATCAAGTTTTAACAGAGATATTTTAATGAAGACTGATTCAAACCCAGGAGAAATAACTTAAAGAGTGGAGTAAAACCTACAGGATTCTTATGATAAGCAGTATGGTTCTCATCAAGTTCAAACTCAGCATTAGGCTCCCACACGACTATGTCTGCATGATTTCCACTTACAATAGCTCCCTGCATGAAAATTAATACAAACTAATCACTTAATCATGGTACATGGTTGATGAAAAAAATAAAAGTTCATCTATATAAATATACAAACATGGTCAACAAACCTGTTAAGATATCGCAAAAATATTACCTTTAATTCCTGCCCTGCAAGTTTAGCAGGCCTTTCACTCCACCATGAAGCCAATTGGTTCAGAGTGATTCCATATTTTTTTCCGTAAGACCATGTCACTGGAAGAACATACTGCACAAAGCCAACCATAACAGTTAGGGTTCATGACCATTTCCTACATAAATACATGAAGAAGCATGAAATTCATCTCATTATATCAAATACAAATATGGATATGCAGAAGCTTAAAACCTTCACTTAAAGAAATATTATTTCTGGACGGCTGAACCGAACATTTAAATCCAATGGCAAACAAAATCAACTTTCGCTTAGAAAATACATATTCAACTTGCACAAGACTAAAGGCGACCCTTGGAAGAAACAAGATGCACACATGTTGACTTAAAATAAATTACTACTTGAAATCTTGTGAAATGGAGCACCTTTTTTTTCTCTGAACTACATTTGCATGATTTCTTCAAATCATTATTTTCTGAAATATGTCTCAGATAGCATGCTTCAAATAATTGAAAGTTAAAATTATGTTTATGTGTATTATATTTATTATTGAATAATCACATATTTGAGAGGAAATTTCCAGAAACTCAGGAGGGTAATAAGTAATACTGTAACTAATTCTTTCCTTTTCCTGTAGTACTCAGAAAATTATCTCAACCTATTCCATTTGTACCAAGAAAAGAAAGGGTGCCTATGTCAACCCAAACCTACAGTTTAAATCAGCAAAGGCCCATTTTGGGATGAGGGTGTGATCTCAATAATAAGAAATGTACCCCTTTAAGAAATCACATTAATAGAGTGCCATCTTATCTATATAGCATCTACTATTAAAATTAAAGCTAGGTTGTTCTTATACGAGACAGTTTGATTGGCTTGTTCTGACAACGCATTTGTGTGACCATGTGACCAAGAGAGTATACCTGCAAAGATGAAATGCCACCCCAAGCCTTCAAGAAGTTACCTTCTCCAAAAAGCTTAAGCTCTGGTATTGTTGGTGAATGATCAGAACTTAACATGTCAATTTGTCCTTCCTGTAATGAAATGCCATCAATAATATTAGAATTGCTATCCAAGGTTGTTAACACATTATGTAACATTTTTAAATTATAAGATACCATTAAAGCACCCCATAGATTTTCTCTGTTAGCTGCATCTCGAATGGGTGGAGAACACTTAAAACGAGTATCCCCATCTTGAATCTCTTCGGCTGAAAACGCCAAATAGTGTGGGCAAGTTTCAACAGTTATGCTATCACCCCTGCTTTTTGCTTCCTACACGGAGCATATAATGGACAAAAAAAATTTAGTGTCTATTCAGTAAGATCGTCTAAACACCTAATATCTTTTTATGGTGAATTTTGCCATATATGATATAGTAATCAATGCCTACTTAGCCAAAGCAACAAAAAGGTACCTTAAGCAACTTCAAGGATGCTCTTGAATCTGACAAATGAACGATGTGAAGATGAGACCCTTCTGCAGAGCCATTAGCCCTTGTGTGTTTTGTTACTTCTAATAGTTCTCTAATAGCTGCCTCTTCCCTGGTAATATAGAAGTTAAAGAGTGATGTGCTCAGTGATCTATGATATGACTTCAAATGAAAAGAGACACAATGAATCAAACACGCACATTGAAGGAGGCCTCGTCCTGAGATATGTTGAGTACAATCGAGCATCATTTATGTCATCATTTTCTTTTGGATAACCTTCAGAATCAAGTTGCATTTCTGCATGTACAAGTAAAGGTCTTTTGTACTTTGCTAATACATGCAATCCTTCCTACAGCAGTAGATATGTTTAGGAGCATCAGTATAAGGTGAAATGTAATCCCCATATGAATAGGAGATGCTATACATTTCAGGGTTAAATACGAACATTCAGATACTGCATGGACCAAGCCTACTTTAACCTTCAGACATGATCATGAACCATGTACCTCAAAGGATATAACAACCTATATAATATATGATCGAAAGTGTACCTATGGATTCTTGAAGTATAAAACATAAGGGCAAAGTCACAAACTAGTCATCTTGTCAGAGTGAACAATTACTTTTCTTTTGGATGTTACAACATAACACTAAACCCAAATTAAACCCTCAGACATGATCGTATATGGTGTATCTCAAAATATGTAATAGTACATGATAAGAAAGTGTGACTACGAATTCTCAAAGTATAAAGCATAAGGACAAAGGTACAAACTAGTCATCTTGTTTGAGTGAACAATTCATTATTTTCTGGATGATGCATCATAAAGTAACAATGCAGCCAAAAAAAACATGATTGGTAATTTCAAGAAAGTATAAAAGAAAGAAAGAAAGAAAGAAAGACATCATCACACCTTGATATGGCTACTATTTGTCATGGGGAAGTCGTTGATCCCTGATGGACACATAAAGGACTAGATAAACACAGATCAAAAGAAAGAAAACTTGTCAGATAAACAGGATCAACTATGAATCCAAAAGCAAAGTTAGATATAACAAGCAAGATGAATATCTCAGTATTAATGAATGAAGGGCGCATGAGAAGGATCTTATTTGATAATAAGAAGTAAACGGAGATAGTGTAATGTCGTAGAGGTAGTGTAATGTCTTTAATATGTGCAAGTGTTTGGTAGTGCATCAAAAAGACCAAATCTCAAGACACTTATGGTGAAGTTTTAATAACTGAACAGCTCTGGAAATAGGGAATACATTACTCATTATCATAGTAATACGGAAATATAACAATAATATCCTTTATCAAAAAAATATCATCCTTTGACTAAAATAGCTAATTAACTATGCAGATTGGGCAGATGGTGTACTAGCCAAATGCATACTCCATTTTTGTTTGTAAGATCTGATTCATATGGTTTGAATTCAATTACGGTTCAAATAAGGTAAGAAAATCGAGAACTGTTAGAGAAATATTTATATTTCTTACAGATCCATTCTTCTTAAGTTTTGGTAAAATTATTTCAGAGAAAGTACATATGCTGGTCAAAATTCAAATGTTGTTAGGTGGTTACAGGCAGTCTGCCAAAAAGTAAGCATACATAGAAATACGAACTTATGTGGTCTAAATCTAAATCTATGCTAAATTCAAGAAAGCGTTACTTAAGAAATAACTGAAGTTTTAAAATACACAACGGAATTCAATTTATCTATGTTCCTTTAAAAACACTGGCGTTAATTAAATCACACTTATGTCATCAAAGAAGAGTAGCTTTTTCATGAATAATACCAATTCAACACTTAAAATTGTTCCACACCTGGCCGAAAGACCAAGATATTCAAAGATGTGCAGCGGATATGCTAAAATATTATTAGCTAAGTAAAGATTAGAACATTAGCAAATATTACAGGATCAGATTGATAGACCACCTGACATAGTTACCTTCAATCCGAGAACACCAGCCTTTAAAAGACTGTCCAGAGCACTAACATTCAATGCATTTTCTGGAACCAGACCTCCCCAGAAACCTGGTTGCCAAATGAGCCATAGTTAAATATATTGAAATATTCACTTCGATACATTATATTTATTTCATCAAAGTGCATACCAACATCAACATAGATTTTCTCTTCTGCAGCCTCAACCTATCAGATGAATATGCAAAAAAAATGATATTAGCAATTACCATAAAATTTTACATGAGCTAGGAGAAGAAAACAACCACACATATAATTACGAATCAATAAAATCACAATAGGCACCCAAAAAACCCAAAAATCTATTGAATCAAAATGTATAAGGAAGATAGAGCAAGAATAGTGAACAAAAAGGGACTGAAGAATCAAACCTTTAGTTTTAAAGTTTCAACAGACACTGTCGAGGGTTCACTATTAAGAGGCATGTCAATCAATGTTGTTATACCACCTGTGAGAAAGTAGTTAACAGTTACTCAACTGTTGAGTATACTGACTGTATGAAATTAATGGGCAGAGCACACATGCCAGTCTGCAGAAAATTGTTACTTAAGCTTGGGGTCAGATGAGTGGAAGGTGTCAAAAGTTGCAACAAAAGTAAAGGATGACTGTAGATATGTCTACAGTAGTGTTCATCTCAGGGAATTAAAGAGACTAAACATCTGTTAAAACTAATCTGAAAGGGAACCTAATTGGTATTCTGTCCCACATTGTCGATATAAATGTGGGTGTTCATATAAAGTACACCTAATAGAAGCATACCGGCGGCTGCTGCTTTAGTCCCAGAGGAAAATCCTTCCCATTCAGTTCTTCCAGGATCATCAAGATGTGCATGTCTGTCATAGGTAAAATGAAATATCAATAAAGCTACTGGAAAATTGTTGTAAAATTAGGGGTTTTGATCAACTTGTGAGGCATTAGGAAATGTTACTTTCCCATTTGGCTATTCTAGTCTCATCAACATAAGATAGTGAGAGACGAAATTATGAAATTTCCTTTTGGATTTAGGCTAAACCTTTTTAATAAAGTGAATCCTATACTTAATATAGTATCCAAAGATAAAACTTTATTTAAGTTCCCCTGTGGACAGGACAGACAATTTGCTGCACTTACACATCAATCAATCCGGGCATGACAACCGCATTTCCATAATCAACAACATGTCCCTTGATGATTTCTCCATGTTGATAAATCCCTTTAACCACAGAGACAATGTTCCCTCCCTTCACCTCAACTGCCAAATTGACCACATTCAAGAAAATAAAAAATGCTAATTAGAATCCAACATCTTTTTCTCTTAAAACATGCATAAAATATTAATCGTGCATATATAGCAACTGAGCAAAATTTTGTCAAGAACTCACAAACTAGTCAATTTTGTTAGACAAAGCTAACCTGCACCCGAAATAACTCCTTGTGGAGTAACAATTTGTCTACTGGCTATCCAATATCTATCATGGGGAAGAAGGGTGCACAAACTGTTTGATGGCTGCAACAACATCAACATGAAAGTAGACATGATTGGGCATGGAGTAAACAAATTGAAACTTGTAATAGAATTTTATAGTGCATGAATATGCATGCATACTGATACAATCATACATACACAAATACTTACTTGAATACATAGAGAGAGCTATAGATTTTGAGAAATACAACTACAAATCTAGCATAAAGAAGAAATAATAACAATTGTACTAATAAATTAAGAATAATAATTTACTGGTAACATTCTTCAAGCAGTAAAAGACATTCTAATTACTAATTAACAAAATGAATAACAGAGTCAAACAGAGCAAATCAGTAAGAAAATCAAAGAATCTTTTAAGAACATCAAAAGAACATATAAATGCTGCAAAAATCAAGGAATGAATAATTAAAAAAAAAAATCAACAAGAGACCTTGGAGGAAGTTTTGATGTAGAAGAGCAAGAAAGAGATGACAAGTGAAAATAGAGGAAAGACTCTCCATCCCAGAATCTCCATACCCTTCTCCTCCTCTGCTCACTCTCTCTTTCTTCTAATTCTTGTGTCTCCTGCTATTGAGTTTCAGTCTCTTGATTATTCTGATGATCTTGATTTTCTCTCTCTTCCCACTTCCCAGATGTAGATTCATTCCACGGTAAAGCAGCCAATAACTAGCCAGAATTTGGATGGAATCCTAGTGGGATATTTTTCCTTTCTAAAATAATAAAAAAAAAAAAAAAAAAAACGTCCTCCCACTTGTGCTCGTGGAATCTTCGAAACTGCACATGCATTTTAGATACACTGCACACTGGTATATGTGACGTGGGTCAGTCTAAGAGTGGAGTCCATGCTATGAAGAACCACCCACCACAAATCTCCATTTCCAACGATATGGTAGTGTTGTCACTGGTTACGTGATAACAGCAAACAACACCACCACCTTCACTTAATTTCTGGTGAAGTGAATGAATCTTATTAATGGAATTTGGATTCTTTCACAGCACTATATTGGTCTAATGTGCCACCACTACTCCCACTAACTATCCATTTTAGTGTCTCAGAAAAGAAGATTTAATTTGGAAAAATTTAAGAACACACAAAGCATGTCATGTACTTCCTCTAGTAGTCTTGTGAATTCTAGTAATTCTTCAAATTAAAGCAGTATCATTTATATAGGTGTCTGAGTAATTTTCAGATGCACCAACATCAAAGATGAATAACATTATCATAATGCATTGTTACAAATAAAGATGCAAGATTGTCTACAATGAAGGTCGGCTAAATAAAGCTTAATTTTGTTGTCTGTATTTTGTTTTCATTCAGAGTCTTGAGCAATAGAAATTCTCTTCTCTTTTAATTCTCTTCTCTTTCTTTTTCAATTGTAATTGAGATTCAATTGATGCTCGACAATTAAACAGTAGTTTTGAATCATATTATTCTCATGATTCTCTGTTTTTATTTCCTTGATGATATGCTGAACAGTCCCTATAACTTAATTTTGTCGTCTGTATTTTGTTTTCATTCAGAGTCTTGAGCAATAGGAATCCAACAAACTCTCATCCATACCAAACAAGGTACTGTACATACTCCATTCATACTCCATATTAATGGTTGTAACTTTGGTCAATAGAGCTATGCTAATAAAAGTTGTACCCCTGGTTTCACTATGTTCAGTTACACCTGGTTTTATCTTTTATTTCGAATTGTTCTGTAAATTTCTCATCAAAGTTTAATATTTTTACATATTAGCATATTACATTTTAGCTACATATAGATATTTTCTATCTACATATTAGCTAGCTATTTTACATATTAACATGTCAATTAGTTGTAAGCTGTGTTCTCCTCTGTTTTTTTTCCAATTTTTGAAGAGAAGAATTTGAAGCATTTGATTAAAAAATATGTTACAAAAAGATTACAAATCAGTGACTTAGTAAGAAATGGAAGAGAAGAGAAAGGGAACGAGCGCAATCGATTCTAAATTCAGTAATTGAACCTATGTAAGTTTTTTCAAATCAATGCATAAGGATTGCACATAGATAATATAATTTTTTTATTTTATTTAATTACATGAACAACAATTTTCATTATTTGTAACATAAAATAATGATGCTTATAATGTTACCTACATGGCAGTGATTCAACTTCTCAAACAAAGTCATTGGAAGCTATATTTTCAAATGGAACTGAAGAGATAAGTAAGGCAAAGCTAGGGCAACGCATAAGAAGAGAGAAGGAACGAGCACAATCAATGCTAAATTCAGTAATTGAGCCAGTGTAAGTTTTACTTATTCATTTAAATTTATTCCAAAAATGTCGTGAGACATTTTGATTCATATCTGGTGTGAGCGTTAGAGCATTAAATATCATTTTATTTAATTTTAAAAACACAAATTTAGTTTTATTTTTATTTTTTTCCAACATTTTGTAATTAGTTTTTGAGAACTTAATCTCTACAATTAGTCTTTATCAAAGCATTAGTATTGTAAGAGTCATAATGATAAACAAACCTTTGAGATAATAAATTGTTTTCAGAGTCTCTAGGACATCAACTTCTATTTGATGTTCATTCCAGAACAGTTTCAGTTATTTAAATTTTAAATTTTCATTTTAAGTTTGTCTGTACTACTGTTTACATTTTCAAGATTTTAAATAGTAAGCTTCTCTGTAAGACGCTGTAGTCCAAAAATCACATTCAGTTTGCAACCTACTATTATGTCAGGAATCATGATTAAGAGACTTAAAACTTTATATTGCACACCCTTCATTTTTTTATTAGAATGCTCAATGAATGGTGTTGGACCTTACTTAAAACATTATTGGATAATTCATGGAACTGTTTGGACCTTAGGGAAAATAATTTACTCAACTGTGCAATATAAGACACAGAATGGTGTTGAGTATATTTGTACAGACTATGTTAAAATCTTGGTATAGATGTTACAAATACTAATATACTATCATATTATTTAAGCAATATCATATTATTTACTTTTTAGGACATTGAAATATATGTTATTGTCTTTTTCTTTTTCATTTTAAATATATATAATATTTTTTCTGATTTAATATAGGGATAACATTGTATCGAATAACATTATGGTTTTGCCTAACAATCAACAATCTCAACATAAAAGAGGACAAAAAGAACAGTTTGATACAGTTTCTACAGGAAGTCAACCAGCGTGAGTTACATTTATTAGTAAAATGTATTAAAGGTAATGATTAAAATACTATTAGTTGCTGTCATTAGTAAAGATTTTTCCAATAGTTATTAGTAAAATATTAATATACATTTTTTTAATAAAAGATACTATCAGTATCTTCATTTAATTATGCATCACTAATTGCTATTTGTTTTTAAAATTTGCTGATCTATTTCTTTTACTTTGTTGCAGACTACAGTTGCAATTACATTGTCAAAATGTTCTTGGTACTTAATAGGCAGCAGATGTTTATCTTTCGGGTTTATTTGAAATAAAATTTTTTGGTCATAATCACACTTGGTGCTTATCAAATATGGCTACAGTCATTGGACTTCAAAGGCATGTTGAGTGTTAAACATGGTTAAGTCACTCAGTTGGATTAAATTAAGATTTTCTATTATCTAGGTTTTCAGTGGTAGGTAGTACAATGACTTCTTTGTGTAAAAAAGGAAAAATTAATGTTTGTTTCTATTTTTTACATGACATTTTAGTTTTCAAATTCATTTTTGTTTTTAAATTTTTCTTATATTTTTGTGTTCTTATAATCTATAATGGTTATTCAGTTTTAATCTCAAACGTAATTATTTATTTTTCTTCTTTCTTCTAACTGTTATTCCAAGTTCCTCCACCTGTTGGTTTTTTTTTATAATAATAGGATGACTGGAATGGAGCTAGCGCTCACTGTAATTACAGGTATAATATGTGAATTATAGTGTAGTTTCTAATGGAATGATTGGTGTCATGGACGAAGGAGTCGTTGTTCGTGCGTCAGACCTAGACATTGCATCTGTCCTAGGAATGAGCTTCCCCAATTATCGGTGAGTACTGTTAGGATCGTACATTGCCTCGATTTAGCTGGATTTGAAGTATGCCATTTTTGTTATATGTTATATTGTTATGTTGAACTACCACAAACGGCACAGTGTATCATTTTCTGAACAATGAATTGAAACATAGAATGGGGGATGCCTGTAATATTTGGGCTCATGATAGATGTCTACAATGAACATCAATGTGGCACTAATCATGTGAAACATAATATCTGGCATAATTCAAGCATTCCTTTTGATTAATCATGTCAAGATTGCATAACCAAAGTGTGCTAGAATCTTTTGAGATAACAATGCCTTTAGAAACTGGTCCTCTGTGTCAGACTTGAATCTAATTACAGTCATTTGTTTTTGCTCCTGTATCGCAGTGGTGGTATTGTATTCTGGGGTGATTCAGTTGGATCTCGCTACATATATTCGAGTCTTAAGAAGTGGTCAGAAGCATATGGTAGCTTCTTCAAACCTTCAAGGTTTTTAGAAGAAAGGGCAACAAAAGGATTGTTATTGGTAAGATACCCTTCTAACATGATACTTCTGTTTTCTATGTTTGAAATGTTGATTCCACTTAAATATTATTCAGGATAAAATGAAAAAACAGAGTGAAAAATATTTCTTCTTATATATGCATGCTAAAGTTCCTCCTTTTTCATACAGAGTGATCCTGTGTCAAAGTCTCAAGCTTCAAAGTCTCGCCTGTAAATAATACTGTTATGGGAGCTCATGTACTTCTAAAGTCAAATGCGAATTCTTCTCCTAAAGTCAATCATCTTGATCATCTACTTCTAAAACTCATCATCGTCGTCGTCAACCACACAATAACCTACTTCATTATCATCATCATAAGGTAAGTTTTCTCTCACAGTTAGTTCTCCTTGAAATTGTTTCATATCCTTCATAGCCAAACCTTAAAATTACAGTCCAGCTTTGGTTTTCTGCAGTTATCAAGTGTTGATAACCTGTTCACAGCCAAGGGTCCGTCTTTCCATATGTTAATTATTCATCAACAGAATTCAAATTTGGATAGGGTTGTCGACTGAATTCCTCAATATTAATTGTGGAAATTAACTGTTAATTTTAATAGTCTTACAGACGTAAGTTAATAGAGTATAACCAACATTATGTCCCTGCACACCGAATATGACCAATATTTTTGGATTTTAATCATTTTAGTACTCATTAATATACCATCTATTTATGCTGATTTCTAAGACACAGCACAATGAATGATTGAAGTCATTTGGTAAGCTTGTGTTTATATTTTATTCTGATATCACACAACTGCCAATGGGCCTCGTCTAAAAATTATTTTACATGGTTGATTGTTCTGCGTGACTGACAAGTTACAAGTTTTGTACAACCCTTACAAGTTTCCAAGGTACTTTGAAGTTACAACTTTTGCCAAAAACATGCATGTTGTGTTTGGCATTAGCTGCTTGTACCTGCTCTGACCATTCTCTAAACAATAAGGGTCTTGATTAGAGGAAGCCCTTTGTTAGTTGTTGCCTAGAATAATTTGACAAGTTTTTATTTGGTATTCATCTTTTTCCATGGGAATGGGCGATACACGTTCCTGATTTTAACTAAAAATATCAAATTCAATCTCATGGTCAAGGGAAATTGTATTGCGGCTATTAATACATTTGGGTGATTTTTTGCAGATATGTGCAAAAGACTAGGGGTGTTATTCGAGCCGAGCGAGCCGAGCTTTGAATGCTCATACTCGGCTCGTTTTAATGCGAGCCGAGCTCGAGCCGAGCCCAATTTCTGAATCGAGCTTGGTTTTATGTTCAAGCTCGGCTCGCGAGCTATTTATCAAGCTCGAGCTCGAGCTCGTTAGGCTCGTTTAGCTCGAATCAAGCTCGAACCCTCCAAGCTCGTTTAGGCTCGAGTTTGAGCCCTCCAAGCTCGTCTAGCTCGTTTGCAGCCTTAGTACCGTTTCAATCACTGCCAATGGTGTGACAGATACTCTTTTCCCCATTGAAGGGAATGAAAATTGGTCTGACTTACAAGCACATTAATTACTTTGTGATGGAACAAACAATTCAAGAAAAACAAAGAAACAGAATAATTAACACATAAAATTAACCAGCGAATCAGTTGCACCCGCACCCATTGTTGTGTAGTCACCAGCAGAATCAGAGAAGTAGCAGTTTCCAAAATCATAGTCATAGTCATAATCTGAAGAGTAGAGCAATGGTACTTGATCAAGTGGTGGTGGTGGATTCAACATTTGGTTGACGATTTCAATGTTGAAATCTATTTTCTGCAGAATACCTTCCAACTGTTGTTTTGAACATGCTTCCAAGTTGAAGTTGTTGTTGTTGTTGTTGTTGTTGTTCTGCATCTTCTTGATTACCGCTGCTACAGATGTATCTTCTTCTTGATTACTGTTGTTGTTGCTACTACTACTACCAAAACCACCACAACATTGAGTTTTCTAACTTGTTTAAAACGATCAAATTGAATTAAGTTAACTACACCAGAAGAAATTTACACAACTCAAGAACATCTTCCGATAATCTTGCAATCGAATCATATATTAAAATTCAGAAAAAAAACTTTGAGAAATGGAAACATAGATCAATGGAATTCAGATCTTTGAGATAGAAAAAGAATCTGGTTACTTTGTTTCGATCTCGAAGTTCCAAAGATTCGTTCGAAAGAGAAAAAGAGAGGAGATAGATTAGATTAGATAACAAATTCACCCACGAATTATTTGGTGACAAGTTTTAATGAGATTGATTGATTGATTGATTGAATTGGAGAAGAAGAAGGAGACGGGGTTAGAGCGTAGAGAAGAAGAAGGAGACGGGCAGGCGGCGGCTAGGTTTCCAGAACCAGAAGAAGGAGAAGATGTTATGTTGAATTGTTGATATATAGTGGGGTAGGATAGGAATAAGATATATTAGTGGGGGTAGGCTGGTAATTTACATTATTTAACACGAGCTACTCGGCTCGGCTCGAATAAAGCTCGGGCTCGGCTCGAGCTCGAGACGAGCCTTAAATCTGTTCAAGCTCGGCTCGTTTTACAAGATGAGCGAGCCCGAGCCGAGCTTTAATCGAGCCGAACACGAGCCGAGCTCGAGCTGCTCAGCTCACATAACACCCCTACAAAAGACAGATGCAGGTCAATTGACAATAAGCCTTCTCCTTTAGCCTTGTGCAACTGTAAATCTGAAACCGAATCTCCAAATAATTGCAGATGATGTAAAGTGCTCCCATGGAGGTTCAATAAGTGATCTAGAACAAGACTAACTGTTCTACTTCCGAGCACGATGCATTTACTCAAAGACATGAAGAAAAGTTCTTGTTCTATCCTTTGTAGCAGAAGTGATGAATCAATTGCCCCACAAGTCTCTTCGCTTGAAGATAGAAGATCATGTCAAAAATTTGTTGAGACCTCTGTTGTAATGGCAGGTTTCCACAATTGTTTGAATCTATAGTTCCACCACAGAGTGTAATTTGAAATCATTTTCCCTTCCGTTGTTTAACATATGTTGAAGAAATAAGCTTTTGAAATAAAAAAAAATATTATTGAATGATGTTGGAAGCAGGCAGTTGTTTATTATCCGAGCAGTAAAATTATCATTTATACTCTTTATGAATAAAAATTCCTCAATTAGTACCTAGAAATCTAACTTTCATATGATCGTGGTTGTCCTATGAGTTTATATTCATGCTCAATCTCTTGCGATTGTAAAATCTTCCTTTCCAAAAGTAGTGCTAATATATTTTCAAGCAATTTGTAGAGTGCCACATCCTCAATAATTTGTATTAGGAAATAGTCTTATGAATATTTGAATCAAGACAGATATCTATACTATAGCCCACAAAATGTACATAGTTTAGTTTTGAACAGGGGTCTAGAGGGTGCAAGGGGATTTCTCTTGTGATGGTCTTTATTCTTTTAGCTCCCTTTCGTGTGCATGAGGTGGTTAGTAACTTGCTAAGGGGACGAACATACACATTTTTCATCATATGGCTTAATGTGATATCCTGCTGCTGCCACGCCTTTATTACAGTGCCTTGCTAAGGGGGTTTGGTAACTTATTTGCTCAATAAAGGTTGGCATGTATAAATACCGGGGAAGAAACGTAAAGTATGACCTCCATGTAAAATTTATGTGTATTAAATGAAATACTGACTGGATGTATTAATATCTAAGATCTTCTTATAACTTATGATACATCCATTAGTAGTCATATTTTTCCTGATATGACTACTGTTCATTCAGAGCATATGTTATTTTAATAAAGATCATTAAAGTAATTTCTAAAAAATACATTATAATTGGGGTGTAGAAGTGCAGATCTGCACACACAATTGTATCTTCGATGTGAATATGATTAAATTGCTTAAAATTTGGTTCCATGATCTTTCTGGAAATGCTGAAAATGGAATAGATCAGATTTATCGTGAAGTAAAATGAAAAGGCTTGCACAAAAAGCTGTCATCATGGTGGCAATAGAGATGAATAGGGTCGTAAGACCAAGTATTAACTTTCTAGGCAATGAAAGGAGGAAATCTTCTTCTGCATAACGTGATGTAAGAATAGCTAGGAACATCAATATTGAAGTGCAGGAAGACATAAGTGATAGTGAATCTCCTATGATAAATACCATGAACATTGCTGACGTTAGGTAAACAGGGACCCCTGTCTCACTCTTATTTCCTCCTGGAACAGTGAAGGCTGCTGCAAATACAACTGTTGCAATGAGAGAGGCAACAACCATACATGCTTGTGATGTTTCTTTCATCCACCTCTCTCCATTTTTCACCATGTCCTTATGGTAATTAGTAAATAGAGTTTTGGGTATATGACTGTTTCAAAATGGAATATTTACAACAAACTAACTTCAAACATTTTTTTTTTCAAGAAAAAAATTAAAAAATTTAATATAAATTACAATATATAATTCATTATTAACAAAGGTAAAACTAGAAAAACTATTCTAATACTCAATATTTTCTATTTGACTTTTTTATTTTGTTCAATTTTATAGGTAAAAGATGTCGAAAAGAGAGTCAGACTACCTCATTGATTGGAAAAAAGCTACTAACAGTTTGGAAAAATATTATGAAGAAAAAACAAAAGGAGCTGAACGATACGAAGAAAGAAAAAGAAAAAAACAAACACTAGAAAGAAGATACCGATACAAAATAAGAGAAATAAGGCGACAAAACAAAGAAACTCAACAACAATGGGAAATAGAACAACAGTAGATTGATGTAGTTGTTTTCTAAAATATATAATATCAAACTTCATTGTAGTGATTTAAATTTCAAATTTAAATTCAGATCTTTCTTATAATTGTAGTCATTTAAATTTGATATAATTTATTATGTTAATTAATATGGCAACCTGGGTAGAACCCTTTTGCCGGTGCTGCACTTTCATTTCGAATGTTCTGTGTTGGCTTGCTGTTGTCCTTAAAACTAAACGCTGCAGGGTACAGGTACCTAACATGCTAATTCAAGGTTCTTTGCTTTTTAAACTCATAACCAGAGTAACTCTTGGTTCTACGTATGTCTCTCTCCTTTCATTTTTCTGGAATATTCTATCTTCGTATGCTAATGAGCGAACCAGTGTCTTTAATAGGATTTTCACTATATAGATTCAAAGTGTGGACAATATTCTACAATTAACTTGTGGCTTGTTCAATTAGATTCAGATTTTAGAGTGATATCACATAAACATGTTAGAGGAGGACTATCTTTTCAAACAGATAAATTAGTGCCAAAATCCTGTATTTTAACATCCAAACTCCCGAACCACACCAATAGATGACCTTCAAGGCTCAAACATAGCTGTTACCATTTTGGCTTCACAATATAACTTCAATAACTTGTTTATGGTTGATAACTTTGAGACTAGAGCCTTAGACAAAGCAAATCTACGAAAATGGCTATACGCCTATACCAAAATAGGAAAAACATAACCTACACTTAGTAATAAACATTAGGCTAATCTGCGAAAATGGTTGTATCAAAACAGTAAAAACATAACCTCACTACACTTGGTGCATCCCAAAATATCACCAACAATTCATTTTTTGTGTGTGTATAAGCAGGTGTTATAATGACTCAGTACAATTTATATGCCATAACTAATCACTATGTTGTATACATGTTTACGTAGAGGTGTCGTTTTACAATTTTAGCTAATCGTACTATTATCAACACATGTTTGTCTTCTATTTTGATATAGTCTTAAAAATATATATTTCTAATTTTAATATTTTATTTTTTATGAAATTTCATATATACAGATATAATAATGGTGCAAATAGAAATTCCAATATCAGAGATTGGACTACAAAGTTACGAATGGAAGATAACTGTAAGACTTGTGCAAATATGGACAGAAGTTAATCATATAAATTCAAGAAAGACCACAATACACATGATCTTGATGGATACAAAGGTAAATATTCTACAGAGTCAAATAGATTTTTACAACTGTTCAATTTTACAATAATCGTTTCTTTATCTTGCAGGGAGACAAAATTCATGCACGACTAAATGATAAAGCTACACGAAATCCTACCAAATTTATGGTCAAAGGAAATATTTACTCAATTTCAAGATTCCAAATATTTGAAATAAATAAAGGATTACGTCTTGTAAATCATGATTATCGAATATCCATAGAAAATTGCACAAAAATCAAACTAATCAAACAAAAACAAAACCATTTTCCTATAAACGTATTTCAATTTATAGAATATTCAGATATACCCAACTATTGCAAAATACAAAACAAAGGAAGATGCTTTGGTAAGATATACAACCACCACTTAGTAATTTTCAATTTTTAAATTTATTTGTTCATCATTACTAATATAAAATTATTTTCTCTTGCAGATATAATTGGAAGGCTAGATAGTTGGAACAACATAAAACAATCTTCTGAAAAGGGAAAATTCGAACATCGATCGACATCAAAGCGCATTATAAAAATTAGAAATGAAAGGTATACAACAAACATCTGATATCCATTAAATTTTAATATTATGGAAAAAGAAAACCAAAATTAATAAGTTTTTTTCAAATATTTAGCAGCTATGATTTAATTGCAGTGAAACTTTATGGTACATTGACCAAGAAAATTGAGAAATCTATCAAATTAGCACAAGATGGAAAAGAAACAATAGTGATATTTACATCAACTATGGCAACTTTCCATGAAAAAAAATTTGGTAAGTATATTTAATTATAATATTTTTTCCATAGATGACGAAAACATTATTATAATTACTTATAATAGGGTAACTAAGAACAAATGAAATTAAAATTTAATTATTTTTTGTTTCGTAATACAGGTTATTACGTTCAATCATCATATGCTACAAGGATATTTACAAACCTAAGGATGGCAGAAGTTAAAGGATTAAGAGAACAATCCAATGATATAGAAGATTTGAAGATGAAATAGATAGAAATTGGTATTCAGCGAAAATATGTACGAACATCTTTTCTTACAAGGACAAATTTGTTTAATTCAAAACATTCTTTCATCAACATCTAAGAGAACACACTGTACTGGAAACAACTATCAACTGCAAATGGGAACCTCCTGACGAAGGTACTTAATCTATCAACATTGATGGTTCTCTGAATGAGACAGATCCTGTCCACCATTCTATAGCTACGTCTATAGAGAAAATGCATTCGATTAACTTCTGCGAAAATGAAGTAAATAATTACTTGCATGCTTTAATTTTTATCAATCGCTTATATATGCAATTATAAATATATATTCTTTTAGTCAATAAATTATCAATTAATTATGAATACTGATGATGCTCTTCATGAGAAACTACAAATAGTGCTAATATAACAATGGAATATTCAAACAAACAATCAAACAATACGCAGAAAGTAAATAACACACAGAAATTTTTAACGTGGTAAAACCCGAAAAGGGAAACGTCCACGGTTGTCCTCGCGACAACAAATAATCCACTAGATGAAAAGAGATGTACAAACCTACCAACTACCTGCACTCACTGCGAGTTGATACTCCTGGTTATCTCTAACACCTTGACTTCACCAGAGCACCTTGATGTACGCACAAGACACTCGACTTCTTGATGAACACACAAGAAGACTCGAAGCCGAAATCACAATAACCTTTGGAAGATCAGAGATTGATGAATTGAGAAAAGGGGGAAATAAGGGAATTGAGTTCAATAGCCACAAACACTTTCAACACCAAAACCTAAACCAAAACTCATGAACTTGAAGAAGAATGGACGGCCAAAGAACTAACTTGTCCTTTGGAATAGAAACCCTATTTATACTTAGGGTTGGAAACAAAGGAAAATGGGCCGAAATAGTGAAAACCGACTTTGGACGTACGTACGTCGATATGACGTTCGTACGTCTTCCACACGAACCGAGCTTGCTGACTACTTGGACGTACGAACGTTCTAACTCGGTACGTACGTCCTGACCGAAACAAGTCTGCTGCCTACTATGACGTACGTACGCCCTAACTCGGTACGTACGTCCTGACCAAAACAAGTCTGCTGCCTACCATGACGTACGTACGCCCTAACTAGGTACGTACGTCCTAAATCCAAAACTTATTTTTGACACATGGACGCAAGAACACAGACTCGGGACGATGTGCGTACACCTTGGTTTTCCTAACAATGAACTCAAGGCGAGATAACCATGGACACTTTGTCACAAAATTGATGTCAAACCACTTCGTGCCGGTTTCACTTCAAACAAGTTGGAGAGCAGATGGATGGCCATTATTTTTTATATATATTACCAACAGCTTCTCTTCAGACCTGACGAGTACATACCCCAATTGGGAAATTAGAGGAGTTTGGCATCAGGAGCTAACTCTGTTACCTGTCCACATGCACGCCCATTTTAACATCGTTTCCCTAAAAATGGTTTTCCGATTATCACCATCAATAATTTTTGACATCACATCTCCACTACCTGACAATAACTTATTCACATTCCATGCAACTGTGTTATTGTGATGTTGGCAATTTATATTAAGAGATGGTGTAATCTACTGATGAATCGAAGAATTCTAAATGTTATGAGCATGTAATGCCACATTGGTTGCATGTGCGGCAATTTTTGACTGGTTTTGTCGGGTCCAAGAAATTTAAAAAATATTCTAAGAATTCACTGATGACTGAACGTGATGACTGCCCTCCATAAGTGTCTTTTTTTTGTTTGGGTTTTGCTTACTTTCGTTAATAAAAATGAATATCTACTTGAGTCTTAAAATTGTGGGTATGATCAATATACTGATTTTTTAAAATAACAATTTTATGCTTGCTATAATATCATCCAAAAACTAGAAACTAATTAACACGAAAATAAAGTAACAAGGGCCATTACCTAAACATCTTACTAAACCACAATCTCTCCCCGTTCACTTCTTATATTCAATATTAGTAATGAAAATTATTACAACTAATAACACCATTTGGTTGATACTAGCGTGGCGAAGCCACGGGTACAACTAGTGTCTATATATAAGGACTTACTAAATCTTAATCATAAAACCTTAATATGGGAATTACCAAACCACCCTTATACTCTCAATACTCCCCCTCGAGCCGAAATATACAGACTCTGTATATTTCAGGCTTGCAAATACATATATCTTAAGAATAACAAATTCAAAACTCCCTCAAATCTCAATCTCCAAACTTCAGCCGCACGCATCATCTTCAAATGAGCACCCAATAATAACAAAAGAGGCTCCAAAACAACAACAACAACAACAAAAAAATCGGTTACGGCAAGACAGAAACCCGAAAAAGAGCCCATTATGGGCAAAAAAAACAAGTAGTTGTGTAGGGAAGAAAAAAGGCCAATAGTATACTAACTATGGCATAAGAAAATTGTTTTTCGAGAAACGAAAGCAAACAATTGGGGCAACGATGATGAAGAACTTGACCAACAAGAATATTGTTCAAACAAACAAATTTGAACAAATGAAAAAGAAATTGTGATTTGAACAAATAGAACGAGATTTGAACATCTAAATTATATGATCAATAATCAACAGAAAAAATATGAAGGCGAGAGTGAAATTTGAAATATTAAAGAGCAAGGAATTTATAACCAATCAAAATAATCAATGAAAACTGACCGAAGCAAAACAATCCGATAATGAATAGTGACACAATTCTATAAATAGATCAACATCCAACCGTTGGATTATCATGAAAATTATGTATCATGTTCATCATAATGATGTTGACAATCTGTAAAAATTTGAGGACGATCGAAAAACAGAAAGAGCTTCATCCGATGAACAAAACAAAACAGCGCAGAAATTCTGCAACTTTTGAGAGATTATTTTTTTTTTCTTTTCTTCGAACCCAAGATCTAACATAGTAGCTCTGATACCATGTAGAGAAGCGGAATAACATTATCATAATGCATTGTTACAAATAAAGAGACAAGATTGCCTATATATAAGGACTTACTAAATCCTAATCATAAAACCCTAATATGACAATTACCAAACCACCCTTATACTCTTAATACTCCCCCCCAAGCCGAAATATACAGATTTTGTATATTTCAGGCTTGCAAATACATATATCTTAAGAATAACAAATTCAAAACTCCCTTAAATCTAGGGGTGGCAATCAGGTCAGGTCGGGTCAGGTTCAGGTCGGGTCAGTTGGGTTTTCAAGTCTTAACCCTCAAACCTGAACCTGACCTGATGGAGGGTTTTTCTTGTAAAAGTGAAACCTGAACCTGACCTGTCAGGTTATCAGGTCAGGTTCGGGTCGACCTGAAAACCTGGAAAAAAAAAAAAAAAAAAGTTAAGCAAATTTTATTTATAAAAATACATGAATACACGATGACTTAATATAACTAAAGTATACAACTAAAACTTATCAAACAAATAGAATGAATCATAAAAAATTCAAAATACTACATCATGAATTCATCGTATGTTATCTATAATTAATAACATAAGTTGTTAAAATCGATCTGTAAACAATAAGAACAAGATATTAAATACTATTTTCAATGGAACTAAACAAGAAAACCATAATTATTGATGCTTCATTCCATTGGATTCTTCATGACAATCAACCAAGATTTCTTTGCAATATTTTTGTAGTGAAACTAAAATCAAAATAAAAAAGAATTTGAATTGGATTTTGCTCAAAACGCCATGAAACACTAATTAATCAAAGTATAACTTAACCCAAAATGAACTTTTAACAGAAAATCAAATGGGTCTTACTTAAAATTAAACAAATTCAGTCGAGTCGAGTAAAAATAAATCGGAAGTGAGTTTGTTGGTGTACGAAGTAGACAATAGACGAAGAAGAAGAACTAGAGGAGTGAAATTCGATCCACCACAATCAATTAATTTATTGATTAATTGAAATCCAAGAGAGAGAAAGAGCCGCAGAGTATATAGAAAGATAAAAGTGTAAACCCCGGCTTCAAGTACAGGCATGACCACGTTAGAGATATCTTGTGTGATGTGTTCTGGCGGGCTGGCGTACAAGTTAAGAATGAGGCTCTTGTTAACTTTCTTACTAATCCTAAGGAAGGAAGATCGACATTACGTCCTGCTGATATTCTGGTCTACAACTGGTCTGAAGGTAAACATGCGTGTGTTGATGTTACAGGGGCGTCTCCGATGGTTGGGCTGAGTGCTGGGATTTTTGAGGTGGGGCTAGCAGCTAGCAATGCAGCAGCGGCAAAAGTGGAGAAACATGACGGAGCTTGTAGGGCTAACCAACATAGTTTCATCCCCTTTGCATTTGACACATTTGGATTGCTAGGCTCAGAAACAGTTGAGCTCCTCAAGAGAGTGCAGAAGATAATGGATAGCAACGTGATGACTGCAGGTTCGAACGAATATGTATTTAGGAGAATCGGGTTTGCTATCCAGAAAGGACTTGTCGCGCAGTTTGTAGCGCGTTTGTCCTCTACTTTTGTGTAATTCGTTGAGCTTATCAATAAAATTTGAATTTTCATAAAAAAAAAAAAAAAAAAAAAATTCAGGTTCGGGTCGACCTGACGGGTCTGCAAGGAAAACCTGAACCTGACCTGATTACAATCAGGTCAGGTTCAGGTCGACCTGATCAGCCAAAAATCTTCAAATATCTAAACCCAAACCTGACCCAGATCAGGTCAGGTTCAGGTCGGGTTTTGGGTCACCGGGTCTGATTGCCACCCCTACTTAAATCTCAATCTCCAAACTTCAGTCACACGCATCATCTTCAAATGAGCACCCAATAATAACAAAAGAGGCTCCGAAACAACAGCAACAAGAAAATCGGTTACGGCAAGACGGAAACCCGAAAAAGAGCCCATTATGGGCAAAACAAACAAGTAGCTGTTTAGGGAAGAAAAAAGGCCAATAATATACTAACTATGGCATAAGAAAATTGCTTTTCGAGAAACGAAAGGAAACAATTGGGGCAACGATGATGAAGAACTTAACCAACAAGAATATTGTTCAAACAAACAAATTTGAACAAATGAAGAAGAAATTGTGATTTGAACAAAGAGAACGAGATTTGAACATCTAAATTATATCATCAATAATCAACAGAAAAAGTATGAAGGCGAGAGTGAAATTTAAAATATTAAAGAGAAAGGAATTATAACCAATCAAAATAATCAACGAAAACTGACCGAAGCAAAACAATCCGATAATGAACAGTGACACGATTCTATAAATATATCAACATCCAACCGTTGGATTATCATGAAAATTTCGTATCATGTTCATCATAATGATGTTGATAATTTGTAAAAATTTGAGGACGATCGGAAACCAGATAGAGCTTCATCCGATCAACAAAACAAAACTGCACAAAAATTCTACAACTTTTGAGAGGTTTTTTTTTTTTTTCTTCGAACCCAAGATCTAACCTAGTAGCTATGATACCATGTAGAGAAGGGGAATAACATTATCATAATGCATTGTTACAAATAAAGAGGCAAGATTGCCTATATATAAGGACTTACTAAACCTTAATCATAAAACCCTAATATAGGAATTACCAAACCACCCTTGTACTCTCAATATGTTTTCACGAATTAATAAGTAATTTAAATAAAGCATATGGACAAATATATGGTGGTCTCAAAATTATCATGATCCAACTTTGTCAACTCTTCCAAGCGATTAATATTTATGCTAAGATGGAAGCCACCATGCTCCATGGTGCCATAGTGATGTAACTTTACGGGTATGGTTTTGAACTTGGTAGGGTAACATTTGGGGTCGAATTACCAATCTATGCAACCAATTTTTACACAAATTTCTAGTTATACATACATATATATATATATATATATACCATCAAAGTTTAAACTATATATCCAACCTTTTAAGTATTTCAATTTGACTATCACAAATTCACAACCAATTTCTAGTATCCAAATGCTTAGTTGGCAAATATTTTTTCACATGATCTTTGGCTTAAATAATAAAAATCCTACCTCACCTCAAAAGCCACGTGAAAAAATCAGTTGCATAATTTAAACTTTGATGGTATCACTTGAAACTTCTGTAAAAGTTGGTTGCATAGATTGGTCATTCGACCTAAAATTTGGATATTGGGCTTGAGAAGTGGCTAATATTGCAAAACCTTTCACTTAGCATTGTAGCAATATGTGAATTTGCACATGTCCAACACACATGTCATACGAAGAAGAAAAAGTTTTATTGAAATTAATCTTTTAGAATAGGCGAAGATCTTATTGGATTAGGTCTGGAAAACTAAAGCCCAAAAGCTATTGGGTTTACTGAAAAAATAGACTTAAACAAAGCCTAACCCAGTTCATAAGAATAAATTATAATACACCAACGAAATATAAGAGCATTTCCAATGGTAAAGGGGTTTTAAAGGTGCCACGTAGGAGAGAGGGAGAAAGTTTTAGCATATGGTTAATGCTAAAAGTGAATTATACTTTTAAGCTTGCCAATAGTTGATTTTAAAATAAGTTTTAAAAACTTAAGTTTCACTTTTTCCAAAACCATAGTGTATAAAATATGATAAAATTTAATTTAAAATTAACTAAGTGGTCCTATGTGGCACTTTTAACTCCTTGACAAATTTGCCAAAGAGTTAAAAGTGTTTTGCTTGAAAAGTGTGTTAAAACCCACCATTGGCAAGACTTTTTTACTAAAAGATTCTAAAAGTGTTTTAAAACCTACCATTGGGAATGCTCTAATACACCAGACAACAATCAAAGGAATCCACCGACCCATTTTTCCAATCACAACCAGCCAGCTTTAGTTTTTTAATGTTCATCGCCTCACCCCTCTTTTAAAGTAGTAAAATTGGTAGCCCTTCCGGCCGATATGCATCAATGCATGGTCTTATTCTTTCTTTTGGAAATTGAAATATTTTAATTCATAAGGATGTGCATTTGGATAAAAAAAAAAAAAAAAAAAAAAAAAATCTTTATCTTTATCTTTATTGTATACTATACAAGAACCTACCCATAAGAAAATATTCTCTCACCTAATTGGCTAAAATTGATAGTCTAATTGACAAGCATTTCAATCCAATTTGGATAGGTTAGTAATTTTACAAGTTCATTTTTAGTGGGCCTTCAATGTAATTTCACACTCTAACATAATTATCCTACTTATCATTATTTATTTTTATATAATTAAATACTTTGGTTATTGGTAAAATTAAAACAACTCATAAATAAATAAAAATACACATACATCATTTGTTTATTTATTTATTTATTTTTTTTGATACACATCATTTGATAAAGAAAATACACATCATTTGTGTTGTTTCATCATACGTCATTTTCCTAAATCTTTTCAACTAATTTTTTTAACGTGTCTCAAAAGTTTTATAGTATCAACTATTTTTTTTTACCTATACAAGAAAACATCTTTAAAAATTCTCTCTTCAAAATAACATAAATTAATAGTGTAATTCGTAAAAATAAAAATAAAAAATAGCATAATTGGTAGTAGCCTAATTGTAATCGTTTTGTCTATGTCATCTGATAGAGGCTTTTAGTTACCTTCTAATCAAAAGATGAATTTATATGTTTATTTTCCTTCTTATGCCTATAAATAGTTATTATCAATGTAGACAAGTAATAAGCAAGGGTCAAACCCACCTCGAAGGTGGGATTCTTAGCTCAAACACAATAGAAAACAATAATTAAAGAACACCACATGAACTAATTAATAAGATTGAGATTGATTCTACTTCCTACAGACAATTAACTAATACTTAAACTAATAAATAAGATGGAAAGAGATATAAAGAAGATCTTATGATGAATAGGGGGAAGAATTGGTATCCACAAATAAAACAATACAAACATACATGCCATTCATTTACGTTTAATTTATAGCAATTAATTAGTCATCTTTCAGCTATCCCAATTAATCACTAATGCCTTTAATAATCAAGTAGTCACCTCTCAGCTATTCCACTCAATTAAAACGGGATTCTCTCATATGTGCTATTGAATATGCTTCATTAATTAAACCGTCACCTCTCAGTTATTCAATTCAATTAACTCAACATATTAATTTATAATCAAACCGTCATCTCTCAATTATTCAATTTGATTACAAAAAAAGTTCAATAAATGAGATTAATTCTGGATATATGATAGTCACCTCTCAGCTATTCCATCACATATCTCTAATAAATCTAATACAACCATAGTATTTTAATCAATATGGATAACAATAAGACATAAATAATCACGCTTACTTCATGTCGCGAATAGAAATAAACAAGTATTAAGAACTTTGAATCACAGTGAACATAAAGAATAAACATGGTGCTTTTGCATTATCTAGAATGTTTCAACCATTCCCCCTAAAGAAAACTTAGCTACTCATCCTTGATAATGACACTATGGAATAGGTAAATAAAGAACAAAACATCATAAAGAAAAAAAAAATGGATTATTATTGAGAATAATATAATTGAGTTCACTACGTCCATGGATCCTCTAGAAATTTATTCTCTTGTGTTTACAAGTGAAGATGGCAATCAAGTGAAGAAAATTCTACACATTCCATGGGTGGTGGTTACATGTTCAAGTTCAATCCGGTAAGATAACTTCCATGGTTATTTCCATTACTGTTTACAAGGACTATATTTAAAACGAAATATGAAAAAAGGAGGACTATAAACTAATTTTGCATGTTTACAAACAACTAAATTGTGTTTTTTGAGTTTTAAGTTTTATCACGTGCTAGTCACGTAAAAAGGTAGTTTGGTCATTAAGAAAATATGGATGCCTTGACTTTAGTTAACTGGGTTGACTGACAGTCAAGTGACGGAAAATGGACCATTTACTAATAAACGATAAATATTAGACCAAATGCTGGTTACCCATCTTCTAAAGGGACCAAATACAAAATAAAAAATATGTTCATTAATAAGAAACTTAGCTCCTCTATACTCAAACAAGAAGAACATTAAAGTGTACCAAATAATGCACTGGAGAACAACAATTTGAACCATTAAAGTTCCTGAAGCATCACCATACATCCCTTTCAATAGAGGGATTCCCATAACAAGAGTGTTTGGAAGTGTGGAGAGTGAAAAGAGTGTAATAGACCACTCAAAAGATCCTCTAGCACTAAATTTAGACCAAATAGCAAGAACAACTAAAACTATATGAATTAATGAGGTTTGTTGATTAGGTTTTTTTCCTCGAGAAGAAGGGCTGATATGTAAATCGAAGAATTGAAGGAGAACGACAGTGATTTAAGGCGAAAAGAGAGGACATACTTTGAAAACGAATAAGATGATGATGTAGATGGAAGAGATGAAGGTTTAGCAAACTGACTTGACGATTAAGGTTTTGGAGTTTTAGTACTAATCAGACGAAAAATATTTGATCCTAGTCAAACGAATTAATCCTAATCATACAAATCCATCCTAGTCAGACATATTATTTTGGGTTATTTAGGTTTTGGCCATGATTTTATGGGTGTAATTAGGCTTTGGCCATTTTTAATCTTGTAATTAGGGTTTGGCTATTTGGTTTGATTCGACTCACAAAAAAATCGGGTTTAACCGGATTTGTTTCTTTAATACCTGGGTTGCCCCTGTTATGTGCATTTCACATGAATAATTGAAGAAAACTTAAAACAAAGAACATGCCACGTGTCTTAATCAGAGTGATTTAAAATGATCCAATGGATTAAAAAAATAGCTCATTCAAATCCCAAATTCACTAATTTCCCAAATTCTTCAAAAACAATTTCTCTTCGATATCACTACATTACACAGTACACACACACCCTCCCCCTTATTATTCCATCAATTTCTGTCGGTAACAACTTTATTGAAGGAGTGGCTAGTTCGGATTCAAGTCTTTCCGATGTTCTTCTCTCTGCAGTGCAAAAATTGAAGAAAGCTTCCAGTCATTGTTGAGTTCTTCAAGCTCTACAACTCCCCTGTTTGAGTGTTTTCTCAACACTAAAATAGCAAAAATAAAAAAACAAAGTTGTAAGAATATGAATAATTTAAATGAATCTAGTTCAAATTAGTACCAAAAGCAAAAGAAGAAACAAAGATTTGGAAAAAGATAAGCAGTGGAAAATGAAATTTGCTGTGTTTCTGTTCTAATTAATCCAAATTTTGATAAGACAAACGATGATGTAACTGAATGTTTTTTAGAAAACCAGCTAATTTCGGTGAAGATACGCTCAATTTCAGCTAGAAAACCATATTTAAAGGTGAAACAATATAGCATATCTTTGTTCCATTTCTATCTCAAGCCTATATTGGAAACAAAAACAAAAACAGTAATTGTAGAAGTTAAAACCTTTGATCTTCAATCAAAATTCAAAGAAACAAACCACCATATTATAGAAAAGTGACATATGGAGGTTACAAGTAATGGATTCCTATTAGGAATCAGTTTCCTTATTTGGCAACAAGTGTGGTGGAATTCTATTAGGATTCAATAAGACTTTCTAATCTATTAGAAATCTAAGTTGTTGTTGATTTATGAATTGGGTTACCAATTGGATTAACCAAAGAGGTTATAAATATTGGTGTTGTGTAACCATAAGAATATGAACAAAGAAGAAAGTATGTGTGAGGAAACCTAAACTAAGGTTTCATTAGTTTTTTGTGTAGTTCATTTCTCAATTATCAATAAAGTTATCTCTCTTTGTCCCGTGGATGTAGGCATATTGCCGAACCATGTATATTATTGTGTTTCCGTATTCCTGTTTTAGTTTAGATCTTTTGTGTTTGTTTCTTCATTAATCATATCAAGATCCTGTGTATTTGTCATAACAATTGGTATCAGAGCCGAAGGTTATTCATTTGGGTTGAAGACGGGATTTCGGAACGGTTTTGTTGGGTTTTAGGAATCTGTCCAGATTTGACACCCTGTAGTAAAACGACCATAACTTTGTGCTCAGATATTGAAACGTCGATCCGTTTTTTGGGTTGGAAAGTAGACTCTTCAGGATTTCTAAACGTATATGGTACATTCTGTGGTTCAAAGTATTCTGTTCTCAGTACTTCGTTGACGTTGATGGTTTCGATTTTCTTAGTTTGTTAAAAATCCAATCTTGGTTTTTTTTAGTGGTATTGATTATTGAAGAGAAGATGGCTGATTCGAATTCTTCGAATTCCAGTAGTAAGTACACAAAGGTGCATGGATATGATATTATCAAATTCAATGGGAAGAATAACTTCACATCATGGCAAACGGATGTGAAAGATATTCTTGTTAGTATGAAGCAGATCAAAGCCCTAAAGGGAAAACCTGAAACGGCAAAGTTGCCAACAGGTTGGACGAATGATGATTGGGAAGAGTTTGATCAACAGGCCTGCAGTACGATTAGGTTATGTTTGACGAGGGATATCACACACAATTTTGCCGGTGAAACCTCGGCAAAGGAGTTATGGGAGAAGTTAGAGAAGCTCTATCTTAGTAAGGACTTGACGTCAGAACTCTATCTAAAGAGGCGTTTGTATTCGACAAGATTTACACCTGGTAAGCCTGTGATTGATCATATTAATGATTTTAATAAGATCTGTTCTGATTTAGCAAACATTGATGTGATACTACCTGATGGTGAGAAAGCTATAATTTTATTATGTTCATCACCATCTTCGTGCGAAACAACAATTGATTATTTTATTGCAAACAAAAAGACCACAAAGCAGTTGGTCTATGATGATGTTGTTTCAATGTTACAATCCAAAGCCATTAGAAAAAAGGAAGCTGATGATGAAGTTCAGGCTGAGGGTATGTATGTTAGAGGTAGATCATCACATAGAGGTTCGTCGAGTTTTAAAAGTCGCTCAAAATCTCGAAAAAGAGATTTGAAGGATGTTGAGTGTTATTATTGTCATAACATGGGTCATTATAGTAAAGATTGTCCTAAGGTTAAGGCTAAAGAAGAGAAGAAGAAGAAATCTAATCTGAACACTGAAGTGAAACCGGCACGAAGTGGTTTGACATCAATTTTGTGACAAAGTGTCTTTGGTTATCTCGCCTTGAATTCATTGTTAGGAAAATCAAGATGTACGCATGGTCGTCTCGTGTCCTTGTGTCTCTTAGGTCTGTCCAGGAAAAGTTATTGGGTTCTGGACGTACGTACCGAGTTAGGACGTACGTACGTTCACTGAAGCAGCAAACATCTTTTGGTCAGGACGTACGTACTCAGTTAGGACGTTCGTACGTCCAAGTAGGCAGCAGACGTGTTTTCGTATGGAGACGTACGTACCGAGTTAGAGCGTTCGTACGTCATGTTAGGCAGCAGGCTTATTTTTGTGTGGCGACGTTCGAACGTCATATCGACGTACGAACGTCCAAAGTCGGTTTGCACTGTTTCGGCCCATTTTCCTAGGTTTTCAACCCTAAGTATAAATAGGGTTTCTCTTCTATAGATCAAGACAGTTCTTTGGCCGTCCATCCTTCTTCTTGTTCATGTGTTTTGGTTAGGTTTGTGATATTGAAATTGTTTGTGGCTATTGAACTCAATTCCCTTTCTTCCCCCTTTTCTCAATTCATATCTTTGTGATCTTTAAGAGTTATTGTGATTTCGGCTTCGAGTCTTCTTGTGTGTTCATCAAGAAGTCGAGTGTCTTGTGCGTACATCAAGGTGCTCTGGTGAAGTCAAGGTGTTAGAGATAACCAGGAGTATCAACTCGCAGTGAGTGCAGGTAGTTGATAGGTTTGTACATCTCTTTTCATCTAGTGGATTATTTTGTTGTCGCGAGGACAACCGTGGACGTTTCCCTGTTTGGGTTTTACCACGTTAAAAATTTCTGTGTGTTATTTACTTTCCGCGTATTGTTTGTTTGCTTGTTTGAATTCACATTTGTTATACTAGCACTATTTGTAATTTCTCAATTGGTATCAGTCGCTGGGGGCTGGTTAAGGAGCGTAAAGGCTCACGCTAACGATCAATAGTGCTTTATGGAATCTCACAAGTCTGCTACTTCAAGTCTTCCTCCACAATTCAGTGGAAAGGACTTTGGTCATTGGAAAGTACGTATGCGAGCTTATCTCCAAGCATTAGGAGAAGAAGTCTGGCTTTCTGTTGTCACAGGGTGGAAAGAACCTCTGACTACTACAGGTACTGATGATACTGCTGTTACATCACTGACGCCACGTGAAAAGTGGACGCCTGAACAGAAGTTGTTGGCAAATTATAACAACAAGGCACTCAATGCTATTTTCATGGCATTAAATGCTAGTGAGTTTCGTAGGGTGCAGGGCTGTGAAGAGGCTAAAGATGCATGGAACAGGCTTATCTGTACACATGAAGGTGACGAAACAGTCAAAGAAAGTAAGCTGGAACTGTTAACATCTCAGTTTGAGAATCTACGGATGGATAATTCTGAGACCTTTGATGATTTCTTTATTCGTCTCCAAGACATCATCAACTGTAGTGCGGCTATTGGTCATGCATATACTGACACACAGGTGGTACGTAAGATATTGCGTGCTTTGCCTCCTCGGTTTCGTTCACGTAAGGATGCCATCACTGAGAGCAATGTGATTAAGAACATGTCCATCGAGACACTTGCTGGGAAACTAAGGACATGTGAGATGGAACAGGCTTTAGAAGAACCTTTGAAGAACAAATCTGTAGCATTCAAAGCTACATCGTCTAAAGAACCTTCCACAGGACCTTCTGATGATGAAGAACAGGATGTGGATGATAACTATGCGTTCCTGTCACGTAGCTTTCAGAAGATTCTGAAATATCAACAGAATCGAGATCCTCGAAAGCGATTTCCTGATTCCTCAAATGCTCCTAGAAGTCGTGGTTTTGAGCGGTTCTCTGTGGATGGGAGAAGAGCTCGAGTTGATCGTAAAGATGTCCAATGTTACAAGTGTCGTGATTATGGACACTTTGCAAATGAATGTGATAAGAAGGTCGATCGCAAACCTGGTGATAATTCCAAAGCGAATCTCACAGTAACATGGGATGATTCAGATGAAGATGATGATGGGAATCTCTCAAATTATGTGGTCTTCAGTGCATCCCTGGATGAACATCCAGGAGGTATTGTATCCTCTTCTGCTGATATTAATGTTTCTGATTCTGGTGTTCATGCTACTACTAGTGAATTATGTGACATGTATAAGTTTTCTATGCAACAAGTAAAGTTGCTTGAAAAAACTAACACCGTCTTGCAGGATCAGGTAGAGAGTCTTGGACAGGATATATGCAATCTTACAGGTGATAAGACTCTGATTGATAACCTGACTCTTGGTTATGGAGGTAAGGTTAGGTTTGGTAATGGTAAATTGCTTCCGGTTGAAGGTAAAGGTAACTTTTCTGAGGTTGAATCGCTCAATAGTCATGAGCTTCTTTTTGTTAAGGGTCTTAGGTCCAATCTATTGAGTATTAGTCAGTTGTGTGATGCTAAATTTAAGGTTGTGTTTGAGGATAATAGGTGTGATGTTTTTGATTCCAATCATATCTTGGTGTTATCTGGTAGTCGCTCATCTGATAACTGCTTCATTGTCACTACACCTCTTCTGCATTCATATGTCTAATGTGTTCATTGGAACTGTCTGTGTTTAGGATGTTTAGGTTTGGTCATTTATTGTCGTTGTTGGTATTGAGGACATACTACATTCTCTATTGTGTGGATTTCATTTTACAGATGTTTCTAGTTTGGCGTTCTCAACTGTCTTGTGTCATGCATAGTTGTAGGGTTACATTATACTCTCTTCGTATTGGTAGTTTCTTGCATGATGCATTTCAATGTGGTTGGCTTGACATTTTCAAAACATGTATAACTCCAGTCTTCCATGGTTGCTTTTTCATGATCGTTGTTTTTATTTTCTTTATTCTCTCACCTCTTGTAAGTGGTCAATGACTCACAAAATCCCCAGCCATTTGAATGTCTTGAGAGCATACTCATTTGGCTAAGAACCCGTTGGGGCTGTGAGGGTCATGCTCTGACGGATGCACTCAAGAGATGTTAGTTCTTGTGTTGCACGTTATCATGGTATTGCACTTCTTGAGTGTGTTTTGCCGAAAAGATGTAGGCTACACCCTACCCTCGTGTTCTGGTAAAAGATGGAGATATTTCATACTCCCACACGGGAATGGCATCTGTTTCAATGGTCTACAAAATAAACAAAAAAAAAAAAAAAAAAAAAAATGAAATGAATGAATAGTAGCTTTCGCATTTGTCTAGTTGAAAGACAAGAAGAAAAACAATAGTGTGTGTTTTCCTTGTTGTATTGTGATCTGGTTCAGTTTCATTTTGGGCTAGTTGCAAGTGACTTTCTATATTCTCAATGATCATGTCTTTAGTTTGTTTTTCGGAGGTTGGTATTGGTCTATCAGGTTCTTCTACATACTTGCATCATTCTAGTAACTACCATGTCATGGCGTATGATGTCATTCTTCGATTTTGCATTCTCTTGTGGTTGAGGTTTGTTTAAACTATATTCGGTTGTAATTGGAATTCGTATGATAAGTTGAAGTGTTTTTCTTGTGATGTCTCTCAATATTTGTTCTTGGTTGTTCTTTGGTTCATTCTCTAGCTGTTAGGGTGGTTCTTCAAATTTTCTTTTAACAAACAAAAAAAAAAAAAAAAAAAAAAGGGGGTTCGTACGTACGTCCTAATGACATTCGTACGTTTGGGGGGACAGATCTTTTTGAAACGTACGAACGTTCCTAAGACGTTCGAATGTGTTCTTAGTCAGATCTTTGGTTTTTGGGCTCGACGTACGAACGTTCATAGAACGTACGAACGTCTCTGTTACAGTTCGGCCCATTGCTGTTTAAAAACCAAATTTTTTTTTAAACACAAAGCCTACTGTTATATAAATCGTGTTTCCCTCCTTGGTACACTACAAGCAGTTAGTTTTTGGTTAGTTTTTCCTCATTGTCTTAGGCGATTCTCTTCTCTCTCGTCTTGTTTGCAATTTGTTCATCTTCTCTTCTCATTGTTTTGGTCCGGTGTGTTGGTCGGGAGATTCGTTCGTCATACTCAATCACCATCTCTTGTAAGTTTTATTAATCTCTCCCTCTTCTCCATTGTCATGTCTTGTTGATTAGTTGGGTTTGCTTTCTCTTATATTGTTAGTTAAGGTTGTATGCTTGTTTGTTGCCTTCATGGGACTTGGTGTTTTTATACTCGCTCTTGCCTCCATTTTAGTTGGTAATGACCTTGGGATGTGGTTTGTTCTTGGTCTCTATTGTTCCTTTCTGTTTTACTGTGTGTTTGGATGCTTGCGATTACTTCATTGTTGTCGATAGCATGTGTATTGTTTCTGCACATCAAGTGTTTGATTAAATGTCTCAATGACCTTGCTGTTTTTTTTTGTCATTGTTTCTTACATTTTTGGTTTGTTTGCTGTTGTGATTGTGTAGACAATGGCCTCCAAGCGCGCACGCACCACTCCCTCCAACGCGGCATCCTCTTCTCGCGCTTCTAGGGGTAGAGGTTCCACTCCGGTCTTGTCGCCTCACTTCACATCTCTTGGTGATCATCCTTGGGCAAAAGCCATTGTTCCTGAGAGATTCTTTGACTTGGCAGACATCGCTGCTACTCCTCTTGGGACTTCTCAACTTGGCAACATATCACTCTTCTTTGAGACTCGGAATTGGCTAAGGGTGGCTCAACCAATCACCAAGTACTCGGTTGAGCATACGATAGCCTTCTATGAGACAAAGACACCCTCGCAAAATCGATCGAGTTTTTTGGTCTTGATTGAAGGTCGGCGATACACCATTTCTCCTAAGGTGATACGCGAGGCGTTGGGTATTGATGGTGACTTTATTCCTGAAGATGCTGTTTCTGTCAGATGGCCCGTTCCGGATACAATTCAAATTGACTTTGTCAATCAGGTTCAGCAGATGTTTATTGATGGTGTCACGGAAAGGTATCATGCCAAGCACTACAGCGCCATCCTCTTGCACATGGTTGCCCATTCCAACATCTACCCCTCCAAGGGCAACAAGATTATCATGACCGATGACATGGTCAAATTGGTGGTCTGTATGTCGGTGCACCATCTTCATCTCTCTGAGGTCATCTACACTCGAATGCTTCAGATCGATGCAGCTAAGGGTACTCTTCCTTTCCCTAGCTTTATAATGACTATACTCAAGCACTTGGGTTTTCAGGGACAATATATGGGGGTGAGCCCTCCAAAGTTTGTTGGCCACGACTGGGTCAACGCTATCAAAAAGGGCTGTCAGTCTCGAAAGTTGGCCTTCGAGTCCGTGGGTGCGCGTCTGACGCATCACCTCATTTGGGGAGGCCGGGCGCTTGTTCGCAATGATGATTTTGATCGGGCTTTGACCTCTGGACGCCCCATCCCAGCCTCTGCTAGGGGAAATCGGGCTGTTGCAGCCATTGATGCTCGGGTTTCCTCTCTCCGCCGTCATCAGGACCATATGGATGCTCGGTTGGATCGTTTTGGGGTCATTCTCTCTCGTCATGATGTCATGATCAGTGATATTCATGCGATGAATGTTGCTCAGATGCGTCATCTACAGCTGGACTTCACTCCCACAGACTTTCCTCCGTTTCCGGAAGAGGTGCCTCCTGTTCCTGGTGAGAGTGATGGTGATGACTCAGAGAGTGAGGACGAGGGTGATGGTGAACCGAGTGATGGTGCCTCGGAATCCGAGTAGTTGGTTTTATGGTTTCCTCTTCACATTTTTGTATTTAACTGCTATATTGGTTTGTTTCTATTTTTTTAGTATTGTACATGTTCTTGGATATTGCTATTTTCATGTTAGTTCAAGTTGGTTTCCTTGTTTTGCAGTAAATTTTTCTGAGGTAATGGACCTTCCTTTTTGGGCCCATGATATGTTTACTCCTATTTTTCTTATAAATAGGGAGTCATTTTTCTCTTTCACTCCTATTGTGTCTTCTTATCTCTTGCTAGTTCTCTCTTTGTTCTTCAGATTCCTCTATGGCAGAATATGAACTTCATGGAATTTTTGTTCCGACTGTTGGTTATGTGTCGTTCATGGTGATGGAGTACAAAAACAATGCTAAGGTTTGTCGTTTATGTCGCGTTCCTCATGGATATGACTATATTCATCGACCTTTTCTTAATCCTTGTTTGGTTCGTGTCAATCATTGGGAGAGATTACCGGCACATCTTCAAAATCATATCTTGGAGTTGGTTGGTTATCCGAAGGTTCCGGGACTTGCTGCTCCACTTACCGACTGTGGCTTGGACAGCAGAATTGAGGAGTTGTTTTGTACGAGTGAATGGCTGGAGGATTATGATGATCATGTGATTGCTCGGTGGAATAGACCTTCGGCTCGTGCGGAAGCTTACTTCTCCAAGCTTCCTCTAGGTCATTGGGAAAGGGTCTTTCGAATTCGTTAATTCGAGCTTTCTATTTTTGTCGTTTTGGCTTTTCTGTTTATGGATTTCTCTGTTTGGTTATTAGTTGACTTTCTGAACTTTTAACAGTTGGGTTCGGTTTATATTTTTTTTATCTGTTTTGTATTCTTTGTTTGGTATTGATTTCTTCTTCTTGATTATTGGTTTATTGTTGTTCTTTTCCTTTGTTGGTTGGTTATTTTGTTCACTTGTTGTGACAAAAAGGGGGAGATTTATGACTCTAATTACTAACAATCGTGTTCTTGTTGTTAGGTTATTTTTGGGTCATGTTTCAGGTATGCTACACGTATGGGGGAGTTGCTCATGAAGTTTGGAGCTCATGAAGTATGGGGGAGTTGCTCATGAAGTTTGGAGCTCATGAAGTATGGGGGAGTTGCTCGAAGGAACTTCTGTTGAATCCTTGATTGCTTCCGTTCGATCTCTGATGATTAAAGCATCTTCCTAAAGCTGGATAACAAGAATTGGTGACTTGTTATGTGTTTCTATTTCGAGTGTTTTTGTAGGCATGTTTTATAAATGCCATGGTTTGGGATTGTAAGCACGTTTTATAAGTGCTATTAGAGTCATAGGTTTTTGTCACAAAATCAATGTCAAAGGGGGAGATTGAAACCGGCACGAAGTGGTTTGACATCAATTTTGTGACAAAGTGTCTTTGGTTATCTCGCCTTGAATTCATTGTTAGGAAAATCAAGATGTACGCATGGTCGTCTCGTGTCCTTGTGTCTCTTAGGTCTGTCCAGGAAAAGTTATTGGGTTCTGGACGTACGTACCGAGTTAGGACGTACGTACGTTCACTGAAGCAGCAAACATCTTTTGGTCAGGACGTACGTACTCAGTTAGGACGTTCGTACGTCCAAGTCGGCAGCAGACGTGTTTTCGTATGGAGACGTACGTACCGAGTTAGAGCGTTCGTACGTCATGTTAGGCAGCAGGCTTATTTTTGTGTGGCGACGTTCGAACGTCATATCGACGTACGAACGTCCAAAGTCGGTTTGCACTGTTTCGGCCCATTTTCCTAGGTTTTCAACCCTAAGTATAAATAGGGTTTCTCTTCTATAGAACAAGACAGTTCTTTGGCCGTCCATCCTTCTTCTTGTTCATGTGTTTTGGTTAGGTTTGTGATATTGAAATTGTTTGTGGCTATTGAACTCAATTCCCTTTCTTCCCCCTTTTCTCAATTCATATCTTTGTGATCTTTAAGAGTTATTGTGATTTCGGCTTCGAGTCTTCTTGTGTGTTCATCAAGAAGTCGAGTGTCTTGTGCGTACATCAAGGTGCTCTGGTGAAGTCAAGGTGTTAGAGATAACCAGGAGTATCAACTTGCAGTGAGTGCAGGTAGTTGATAGGTTTGTACATCTCTTTTCATCTAGTGGATTATTTTGTTGTCGCGAGGACAACCGTGGACGTTTCCCTGTTTGGGTTTTACCACGTTAAAAATTTCTGTGTGTTATTTACTTTCCGCGTATTGTTTGTTTGCTTGTTTGAATTCACATTTGTTATACTAGCACTATTTGTAGTTTCTCATGAAGTTGCTAACATTGCTCAAAGTAGTGATGAGGTAGCAAAGTCTATTGGCGACAATGAGGATGAGGTGTTAACAATTACATCAAATAGCTATTTAGCTGAAGGATGGTGTCTTGATTCAGCTACTTCGTATCATATGTGTCCCGATAGGCAGTCTTTCACAACTTACAGAGAAGTAAATGGTGGTAAAGTCTTTATGGATAATTCGAATGCCTGCAAGACAGTTGGTGTTGGTATAGTACGGATCAAGGCACATGATGGAGCTGTAAGAACCTTGACAGAAGTCAGACATGTTCCTGATTTGAGAAAGGGTTTGATTTCGTTAGGTGTACATGAAGATAGTGGTTTCAAGTTTACCAGTGAGAATGGTCTCTTGAAGGTTTACTATGATGACAGGTTATATTTGATGGGCGAAAGACATGGAAACTTATATTTTCTTATTGGAGATATAGTTTCAGGTGGAGCCATGGCTATGGTTTCTCAAGCGGTTGATGAGAAACAATTAACTTCTACTCAGTTATAGCATATGCGGCTAGGGCATATGAGTGAAAAAGGTTTGTCTATATTGAGTAAAAAGGGTTTGCTTGGTGGCCAGAAAAATTGCAAGCTCGATTTTTGTGAGCATTGTGTATTTGGCAAGCAGTGCAGAGTTCGTTTTGGTACCATTGTTCACCGCACTACGGGTACTTTAGATTATATACATTCAGATGTATGGGGTCCCTCTAGAACAGTTTCTGAGGGAGGAGCAAGGTGGTTTGTGACCTTTATCGATGATTTCTTGCGGAGAGTTTGGTTGTACACCATGAAGCACAAAAACGAAGTCACCGATTTGTTTAAGAAGTGGAAAGTTATGGTTGAAAAACAGACTGGTCGTGTTGTGAAAAGGATACGTTCTGATAATGGTGGAGAATACACTGAAAACCCATTGAAAGTTTATTGTGCAGAACAAGGTATCGTTAGACACTTCACAGTAAAAGGTACACCACAGCAGAATGGGGTAGCTGAGCGTATGAATCACACACTACTAGAGAAAGCACGGTGCATGTTATCCAATACAGGTTTGGGTAAGGTATGGTGGGCTGAAGCAGTAAATACGGCGTGCTATCTCGTGAATCGATCACCATCTACAGCCATTGATTGTAAGACACCTATGGAAGTTTGGTCTAGTACACCTCTTGGTTATTCAGATTTGAAGGTGTTTGGTTGTCCTGCTTATTTTCATATCAGAGAAGATAAGTTAGGAGTTAGAGCCAAGAAAGCTATTTTCTTGGGATATCCACAAGGTATTAAGGGTTATCGTTTATGGTGCCCAGAGTTGAATAAATTCCAGATCAGTCGTGATGTGACCTTTAATGAGAAAGCAATGCTTGATTCAAAAAAGTTCACAGGTTGGGACTCTCAACATGAGGGTGATGATAATGACAGTGATGGTGACGATACCATGCAGGTGGAGCATAATGTTCCATATTCATCTACAATAGATAAAGAGGTGATTGTTGTACAAGTACCTACAAGTTCAGAGGTTACACAAGTAACTACAAACACATATCCAGACACAGAGAGTGTAGATGATGAGATTGAAGAGGCGGTTCCTCTTGAAGATACTTTACAACAACAACAATTAGAGCAACATCGTGAGTGGCCATCTTTAGCATCTCAACGTGAACCACGTTTGAGAAAAGCACCAGTTCGACTTGATTTTGAGGATAGTGCATCTTTTGCATTATCAGTATTTTGTGATGATGAGCCTTCTACCTTTAAGGGGGCAATGAGGAGTTCTCATTCTCATGAATGGAAGTCAGCGATGGATGAAGAGATGAAATCTCTTCACAAGAACAATACTTGGGAACTTGTAAAGTTGCCTAAGGGTCAGAAGTCGATTGGTTGCAAGTGGGTTTTCACAGTGAAAGATGGTATTCTAGACTCCAAGGGTACAACTAGTGGTGTACGTTACAAAGCAAGATTAGTGGATAAGGGATATGCACAAACGGAAGGTGTGGATTATAATGAAGTTTTCTCTCCGGTTGTTAAACACACTTCCATCCGAGTCTTGTTCGCTTTGGTGAGGCAGTTTGATTTAGAGCTCGAGCAAATAGATGTCGAAACTGCTTTCTTGCATGGAGATTTAGAGGAGGAAATATATATGTTACAGCTCGACGGTTATAAAGTTGTTGGTAAAGAAGACTATGTGTACAAACTGACAAAGTCCTTGTATGGATTGAAGCAAGCACCACCACAGTTTTATAAGAAGTTTGACACATTTATGTTGAAGCAAGGGTACTCTAGAAGTGAATATGATCCATGTGTCTATTTCAGAAAGCTTCAAGATGGGTCCCTTATTTTTCCCATTCTCTATGTGGATGACATGCTTATAGCTGCAAAGAGCAAGTCGCATATTGTTTCTTTGAAGAAACAATTGAGTAAAGAGTTTGAGATGAAAGATTTAGGAGCCGCGAAGAAAATTCTTGGTATGGAAATTAGTCGAGATAGACGACGTGGAAGACTTTGTCTCACTCAAAAGAAATATCTTGAAAAGGTTTTGCGCCGCTTTCAAATGGAAAATTCTACGTCAGTTAGTACTCCATTAGCAGATCACTTTAAGCTTTCTGGTTTGATGTCTCCTACTACTGATGCAGAGAAGGAGAGTATGTCACAGATTCCTTATGCTAGTGCAGTCGGAAGTCTTATGTATGCTATGATTTGTACACGACCTGATATTGCTCATGCAGTAAGTGTTGTTAGCAGGTATATGACAAATCCTGGTAAAATTCACTGGGAAACGGTAAAGTGGATTTTGAGGTATATTCGAGGCTCCTTGGATATTGGTTTGGTCTATGAGAGAGATAGTGCATCACATGGTGGTGGTTTTCTCGGTAAAATCCCAGATAGGGAAACACATGTCTTAGGTCATGTGGATGCAGATTATGCTAGTGATCTTGATAGGAGGCGTTCTACTACAGGTTACTGTTTTACCTTAGGTGGAGGACCTATTAGTTGGAGGTCGATGTTACAACCTATTGTATTTTTGTCAACTACAGAGGCAGAATACATAGCAGTGACAGAGGCCGTGAAGGAAGCTTTATGGCTTCGTGGTTTAGTTGGTGACTTGGGTATTCTTCAGAAGAATATTGTTGTCAATTGTGACAGTCAGAGTGCAATTCATCTTGCCAAGAACCAGGTTCATCATGCGCGCACCAAGCATATTGATGTTAGGTATTAAGGGTGGGCACGGTCCGGTCCGGTCCTAAAATGTAATAGGACCGGGACCAAACCGACTTGAAAGTATCGGTTCGGTTTCGGTTCCATGGACCGAAATTTGGTGAATGTAACCGGACCGAACCGGACCAAATACAATCGGTCCGGTTTCGGTCCGAAACTCGGTCCTGGGCTTTTTCTTTGGGCCTTTAGTCGACTACATCATACTGCAGCAAGGAAAATCTAAAAAGTACTGAATTGGATTGAAGATGTACAGGGAAATTTTTAAAAATAAAAAACATTAGCTTTGTTCATATGTAAAGCTAGAAAGAAATGATACACATGTATTTTACTGTACTTCATGAAATATAGTTTACAGATCAAAGGAGGAGAAGAGAACAAAGATTAAAGCTGGCAAGTAAGTGGTGGGAAAGAATAGATGTGGCGATGGCGGGTTTGGAACCCAGCCCCAATTCTCGCTATGTCCACCACCAGCTTCTCAGGCCAGAACTGGACTTGCAAAGATCATCTGCACCACAGCTTCAAATAACCCAAACATCAGAATCCAGAGACTCTCCCGAAAGAGATCAGAGACTTGATATCGATGCAGCTACAACTAGCTCCGGTGGAGGTAATAATGCCTCCCGCAGACCTAGAGGTCGACCTCCTGGTTCAAAGAACAAACCGAAACCCCCTATAATTAAAACAATACAAAGCAAATTAAAACAGCACAATCCCTAAATGATATTTCTTATGATTTGCATAAACAATTCACAACTCCAACTAATCAATAAAATCAAATTTGAAAATCCATATTACACATGATCATACCTAGAGAATATGAATTTTAGCTACATAGGAAAAAAAAAAACAATTAATTGCCAATAAATTCACGCAGAATTAAAAGAAAACTTACCAATTAAACGATTTTGAACAGAGAGAAACAAAAAAAATTCCTGAAACCTCTTTTGATGTAAACACGAAACCTTAAAAATCAAATGAAAACTTAATCAGCTCAGAAACCCCAAATTCAATACGAAATTCGATAGAAATAACACAAAAAAAAACAACAATTTCTATACTTACAGATACTAAATAAAAGATGAAAGGAATTCTTAGTAATAGAGACTTTAGACTTTAGAGTGAAGTGAAGAATGACCTTTATTATTCAATCTTGTGATTGTTGATTTGTTTCTTGACAAGCAGCATTAGCAACCTTTAAACTAGGTACTGGACTATCCAAACCAAGTACACTGAAAGAGGAACGAGGAAGTGGCGGTGGTGGTGGAGAAGAGGACTGAAGGAGGCGGAATGGAGAAGAGGACTGAATGAAGTTTTAGGTTTCTCTATTTAGTATTTACTATGTCTAGTTTAGTAATTTCCTATTAAAAAAAATATTTTTTATTTATTTCGGTTCGGTTCGGTTTTCTCGGTTCTATAAAAACAAGAACCGAGACCGGACCAATAGCTATATAGTTCGGTTCGGTTTCGGTCCGGTCTTGACCGGTTTTTAGTCAACTCGGTTTTGACCGGTTTTGACTCGGTTTTTTCGGTTCGGTTTTTGGTTTTTCGGTTTTTTTGCCCGCCCCTATTAGGTATAATTTCATTCGAGATGTTATCAATGAGAAGAAAGTGATTCTTCAGAAAATTGGCACCGCTGATAATCCAGCTGACATGTTGACTAAGGTGGTTTCGAGGGTCAAGTTTAGGCATTGCCTTAACTTGATCAATCTTTCCAGATGTTGAGGCCCTTCGGGGTAGTGGCGCTTATGGGCGTGTGGGGGCAAAGATGAGATGATGCTTGTGTGGTACATGAGAAGTACGTATGGGTTCATTATGGTCGGCTCAGTTTTTTTTTTACAATCTTCGCCGAGGTGGAGAATTGTAGAAAAGTGACATGTGGAGGTTACAAGTAATGGATTCCTATTAGGAATCAGTTTCCTTATTTGGCAACAAGTGTGGTGGAGTTCTATTAGGATTCAATAAGACTTTCTAATCTATTAGAAATCTAAGTTGTTGTTGATTTAGGAATTAGGTTACCAATTGGATTAACCAAAGATGTTATAAATATTGGTGTTGTGTAACCATAAGAATATGAGCAAAGAAGAAAGTATGTGTGAAGAAACGTAAACTAAGGTTTCATTAGTTTTTTGTGTAGTTCACTTCTCAATTATCAATAAAGCTATCTCTCTTTGTCCCGTGGATGTAGGCATATTGCCGAACCACGTATATTATTGTGTTTCCGTATTTCTGTTTTAGTTTAGATTTTTTGTGTTTGTTTCTTCATTAATCATATCAAGATCCTGTGTTTTGTCATAACACATATATGTAAAATAATATCCCTTTAACCAAACACCTTCTTCTGTACTGTACTGTACTGTACTGTTGCCACAACACCAATTAACAACAACCACATCACAGTTCACAACAACAAAACCAGAAACCCCTCTCACAATTCACAAAAACCATCACGATTGTCAACTCTCACACAAGCTTTCTCTTCTCTTCCTGCTCGTGCATTTCACGTGATATGTAGTTAAGGGTAGTGTTACCTTCCTGTTCGTGGCTAAACCCTAATTACAAGATTAAAAATGGCCAAAGCCTAATTACACCTATAAAATCATATCCAAAACCTAAATAACCCTATTATTTTTCCTAGTCAAATTATGCACCCTTTGCTGGTTATAATATATATATGAAGGTGTATGTGTAGTATAGGAGCAATAGGGATTTGTATCAGGAAATGGATAGATTGAGAATCGAACTCTTCGTCACCCCCAATTGTGAGGCAATTGGAATAGCTTCATATATTGCTTTATTAGAGTAATCCAGAATGATGGCCGATGAGAATGGTGGCCCAGAAGCACGCCCCCAATGGTGATACCAAATTAGGGAGAATATGTATCCATCTTCGTTGAATTGATCTTGAGTGTTCGATTGATAGTCATTCGATGTAAACTGAATGAGTGGTGATATCTATAATTTCTTGAATATGGGCGAGTTGATGCATATCCAATAAACCATTACCAAAGAAGAGTTGGACTCTGACATGTAGAAAACGACAATCCACATTAGCTTAAGTATGACCAAAGAAATATATAAGCAATTTGGATGTCACAAGTCTCCTTAATGTCATCCACTCATAGATAATAGTTTATATGGGAGCTAAAACAATTCTTTTGGTCATGATCACGTCCCCAAAAGTGGATAAGCAACGTTGGGCTTCAGAAATTGGAAAACTTGTCACAAATTTATTTTGTGAAACTGTAGAACACTACGGTGGTGTTTGATAACGCCCTTTTCCTGCGGCAAATCCCTATTTTCCCGCATTTGTTGTGTTTGCCATCGTTTGATAACGTAACTGGATGATTCGGCAACGTTTGCCGCTAAGCCCTCACGTGATCGAAAATTTGCCACAATTCCCGCTTAAAGGCGGACAAATTTTGCTTGACTAAACCCCAGGCAAAATTTGCTTTGCCACTTAACCCGGTAAATTTTGCCGGGTATAAATAATATTTTTGCCAAGAAAAAAACCCTATTCTAACAAGAAAAAACCCACATCTTCAAAACTCTTTCATGGCGGCGCGAGGAGGGCGATTTTGAAGGCGAGGCGATTTTGAAGTCGAAAAGGTAGATTTTTCACTTTTTCTTTTTCTTCTTCTTCTTCTTCTTCTTCTTCTTCTTCTTCTTCTTCTTGTTGTTGTTGTTGTTGTTGCGCCCAGAAAAAATAGATCTGTGTAGATCTGTGTAGATCTGTCTACTTGTTCAAAAATTTGTAGATCTGTGTAGATCTTCTACTTGTTTATAAATAGATCTGTGTAGATCTTCTACTTGTTCAAAAATCTGTGTAGATCTGTGTAGATCTTCTACTTGTTTAAAATAGATCTGTGTAGATCTTCTACTTTCCAGTTGCTGCATCTACTGGTAAGTTCGTGTATGTTTAAAGCTTTCTCTTTTACATGTGGTGTTATTTTGTTAGAGAATATTAACCCTGCCTCACTCTTTTGTTGTTAATGCTGCAAACTTTTACTGTATAACAGATTGATTGCGCTCTTAAGGCACTCTTCTTTAATTGTTTGAAGTGTGAAGTAAAATTAGGATTATAGAGTGTGAATTTGGTAATATTATGTAATTTATTAAATTTGTTTTTCTCTTGCAGGTTCATGCTCTACTTATGACTTATCAACATTAAAACATCTCTCTTGGCTGACTAAAATTGAAAGGAATTGTTCCATCAAGTATGTTGTTGCTTCTCTTTCTCATTGTATGACATTTGAGTTTAATTTTGTTTTGAATTTAAAGACTGAGAGTTTGACATGTTAGGTTGACATTTAATAAAGGTCAACTATATGATCCAATGTATAATTGCTACTAAATAATACCTCAGTTTAGTTAAGCAAGCAAACAGAGCCAAGAAGAAAATCGATTAGGCTTTATATAGAGTGGACATCTACAGGTGTAACAAACAAACAAAATTCCTATCACTGAGATACTGGTAGACACATAGTATTAGTCTTTTTCAGTTTATCATTCTTAAGTATCGTTGCTTTCTCAATGTTATTAGTCTTTTCTATTCGTATAATATACTGAACTTTTGTATACTGCTAGAGACCACATGCTTAAACCACTCTTAAATTGATGTTAGTCTCTGTCAGCAATGTAAACATGGATGCTATACTCTCTGCCCTGCCTTTTGCATTTTGACGTTAACATTTCTATTAATGTTTGGACTTAATAATTCATTGAGTTTAGACGATAAGTTGTCATGTTCCTTCTAATTTTATTTAATACAGGCATTTGCAGTCTATAGATCCCATTCAAATTCTTTTTAGTTGCACTTCGAGCAAATGAATCTTTTTATTGAAGTTGAAACCTTGGAATCAATAGCATAATTAAGATCAGCTTCTCTCAGTAAAGGTTTTATACTTTTATTCTGATGGCGCTGTTCAGCTTCATATATTGCATAGTTTTTCAATTCCTTAGGACTTTTTACTTGGATCGACCTGTAAAAAGAATACCACAAGGAAGGGATAACCTTCCATTGGCTCTATGAATGACCAAAAGTGATAATTCCATGTTCAGTGGATCCTATTATGTTTGTGATTATAATTAACAAACAAAAAGAAAATTATAAACTAAGTACATTACTTGAATATGTTTTGGATCTGTTTGAATTGTTGTAAACTTAATTTAATAATTAAGTGAATACATTACTTTAGATTCCATTACTGTAATGACTTGTTGATACTTGTTTTTATTTTGCAGACGAGTTTCGTTTGTGTCAGGTTGGTTCTATTTGTTTGACTATTTATATTTATTTTTTGGATGTTGTTTTTCAAATTATATTGTTGTATAACAACGATTGATATATTGTTTTTATTTTTTGCAGAATTTCATTTTCATCTACCTCATTCTCAGTATCAGGTATGACTTTAATCCACTACTGCTACTGGTACTGCTACTATAAATCGTCAGATGTTTTAATCCACTACTTCTACTGGTACTGCTACTATAATATATACTAGATAGATGGTTTGATTTTGATACAACTACACTTACGTACACCAATGACTAATATAATAGTGTTACTGTATGTATATCTCTACCTGCTTAAATTGTTCTTTGAGGATTACAAATAAAAATCAGAGATGTACACGGTTTTGTTTAAGCACCCACCAACACCCACACACCCGTATGGAACAAGACTGCCAATCATGGTTTCGCTTCAGTTTTAATAAAGATGGCTAACTTTAATATAAAAACATCTAATAAAAATAAAGCTTCAGTAGTAAATAGAGTATTTTTTGGATTTTTGGTCTCAAGCACAAGTTTACAACTAGCTTCAGACTTTAGTTGGTTTAACTCTTGCCACATTTATTTACAACACTTATATAACATTGTTGTACAACGACGATTGATATATCGTTTTTATTTTTTGCAGACTTCCATTTTCATCTACCCCACTCTCAGTACCAGGTATGACTTTATTTTTATAAAATGTTTTGATCGAATATGTTTAGTAATGTATATTAGTTCTTACCTCACTCTCATCCTTTCAGTCTCGCTTCCTCTCGTAATTTGCTATCTCGCTTACTGTCTAGCTTATCTGCTCAAGGTATGTTGTTTCTTCGTTCTTCACGTAATAAATGCTGACATATTGTCGCATGTCTTTGTTATATTGTAATTGTTTTAGCATATAAATGCTAACTATATATTGCTGCCATGTTTTTAAGTATGAATACTTTTTAGGGTAATATATTTTTGTCTTGTTATATTGTAATTGTTTTAGCATATATTGCTGCCATGTTTTTAGTATCAATTCTGCAGACAATATATTGCTGCCATGTTTGTAGTATCAATTCTGTAGAAAATATATTGTTGCCATGGTTTTTTTTAATTTTTTTAGAATCATACTAATTAGAACTGTTTAGAATCACACTATTTAGAACTGTTTAGAGTCACACTATTTATTAGAACTGTTTGCAATCACATATACAATGTGATTGCGACAACTATACCCGAAAATAAACCTCTTTTATATTCTAATAATTAAAAAACAAAATGAATATGAACTCATAAATTGAAATCTGATAACCCATCATGTTAAAAACATTTGAATTAATAATTTTCAGATAATGGGTAAGTATTGTTATTACGTTGTGCGCCGTGGGTTTTGTCCGGGTATCTACACTACTTGGGAAGAGTGCAAGTCACAGACAGACAGATTTAGTAACGCTGATTGGCGTGGTGCTTATACTATTGCCGAAGCAAGATATTTGCTTCAGCAACAACTTACGAATGGATTCTGTCAATCATCTCGTCCTTTATGTGATCCCCAACATCTTTTGTCCCAGCCTTTTATTCATGCGCCACAACTGCCCGAGCAATCTGGTCAATCTTACCAATCTGTCGCTCAATCTCAGGCACCTGTACCTCCAATAGTCGGCCGTCAACCCTTAAACATTGGTGGAACAAACAATGTTGTGGTGGTGGACGACTTTTGGTGGTTTGTCAAGAAGTTGGTGTTGGTGATGCTAGTTGTTGTAATTGCACTGTTGATTAAGTTGTTATTCGTACTATGATATTCTATGTAAACGATTTGTTAAATTTGAAGATGTAAAAATAACCATTTATTATAATGTTTGATTAAAAAGGCATTATTAACAATAATGACCTTGTTAAATTATGACCAAATTACTCACTTTGACAACGAACTTTGAAGTTGGTTGCAAAACTGACAACCAACTACAAATTTGACAATGAACTTCGAGTCAACTTTCTTGACTAACATTCAAAAAGTCTCCGGTAGTTTTCTCCGTTGAACTGTGTGACGTGGAAGAATATGTATGACGTGGCTTGCCATTTAATGACACGTAAGTAAATAATAAAAACCGAAAAAGCAATAACGGTAACCCTTGTTTAAACATCATCTTCTTCCTTTGTTTATTTATACCAGTGAAGCCCTAGAAATCTAATTAAAGCTCTTCTTACTCTTTCTTCCCCAAATTTCATGAAAACCATGTCTTCAAGCTCCACTAAGTCTTATACCAATGCATTCGCCACCTGCAAATGTGGAATTCCTGCTCCAATTAGAGTTTCAGGTACGGAAACCAACAAAAATCGAAAATTCATCAACTGTGTGAGGGGAGAATGTAATTACTTTGTGTGGGTTGATAATCTTGTGCTAAAAACTCAATTGGAGACGATGAAGAGAGAAGAATACATATTTTACACCATTAATCAATGTTTAATTTAGACCAATAACATTAAATTAACCTAATTCACAAAACCCCCAAATTTAAAAACCCTAATTTTGAAAATCCCCAAATTAAAAAACCCTAATTTCGGAAAATCCCAAAATTGCAGAAATAAATCAATTTCAAACCTTCTAAACAAACAAGAATTGAAGCTTTAACAGTACAAACATACCCTATTTGGACCACTTTGTTGGTAGGACGAAAACAGATTTTGATTGGAGTTGCCGGAAAGGGACCACAGTGAAAGTGATTTTTGTAAAGAAAGAAAGATTAAATTATTTTGATTTTATTAAATTAGTTTTAATTGTTGTCTGAAAGAGATTTTATTGTAATCAACTTCTTAACTAATCACGTGCCTACCATGAGCTTCTTATCGTGCCAACGTGGCAATAGTTAGTGACACTGTGTAGCAGTCAACGCCACGTGTCCAAATATTTTACACGTCAGCAAGTGCGCCGACGAAATTTACCGGATTCCGTTCCCAATGTTAGTTAAGAAAGCTAACTCAAAGTTCATTGTCAAATTTGTAGTTGGTTGTCAGTTTTGCAACCAACTTCAAAGTTTGTTGTCAAAGTGAGTAATTTGGTCGTTAAATTATGAACTAGAATGTTCTAATCATTTACGAATTGATATTACTAAGCACTCTAATGATTAACGATTAACGATTAACGACTAACCTTCTCCTAACTAGTTATATGATTAACCTTATTATTATACTTACCGACCGCTTGTTATGTAGAATGTCCAGTGAGGATCAACGTTTGGTTACAGCTACTGTTGTAATCGTAGCTGTGGACTGGTTATTGCAATATATTGCCTCGAACGCAAGACGTACCCGTGTTCTTAGAGTTCCTAGGGCTCCCTATACCTACAATAGGGATTCAGCGCATGGCGCAACTTTAGCTCGTTTCTATACCGATAATGACAATGACTGCCATGACCAATTGAGGATGAGGCGTTTTGCATTCCATCGCTTATGTGCTAGGTTGAAGACTATAGGTTTAACCGACTCTCGGTACGTGTCGGTTGAAGAACAAGTTGCAATGTTCTTGCTTATAGTTGGTCACGACAATCGGTGTAGAAGAACACGTCATGAGTTTAGGCGTTCTGGTCAAACTGTGAGTCATTACTTCCACTTGGTCTTGAATGCTTGCGTAGAGTTGTACAGGCAAGTGGTTGTCAATGCTACTGATCAGAACTCACCCCTCGCTGATGGTGCTGGCAATGTCTTTTGGCATCGGTATTTCAAGGTTAGAAAAATCATCGTGTGTTTTATCACCCTAGAATCAAATTATTCGATTACTAACTAGGTCATACCTTCATTAGGACGCTGTCGGTGCAATCGATGGTACCCACTTCCCCACCTTAGTGCCCATCGATGATCAGCCAAGGTATCATAACCGAAAGGGAGTGATTTCTCAAAATGTTCTAGTCGCGTGTACGTTCGACATGAGATTCACTTATGTTCTGGCTGGATGGGAAGGCTCGGCGCATGATGGCCGGTTGTTGAGATGTGCGGTTACTCGCCAAGGAAGACGGTTAACCTTCCCCAAGGGTAAGTATTACCTTGCGGATGCGGGCTTCGCATTAAGTCCTGACTTCCTCACCCCTTATCGTGGCGTCCGATACCATGTCAAAGAACAAGGACATCGCGCCGTAGAAACTGACGAAGAGTTGTACAACTGTCGGCATTCCATGCTACGTAATGTTGTTGAGAGGATCATAGGGGTGTTGAAGAAGCGATTCGCTTATTTGAGGAAAGCACCGTTCCATGATGTGAAGACCCACACAAAGATAGTGTTGGCGTGTTGTGTGATCCACAACTTCCTCAAAGATCATGATCCAACCGATGAAATAGAGCCAGACTTGGAGGAACCAGAAGAACCGATTCCGCCTGAGGCGAACGAGGGTGCTAATGAACAAGGTGGAGGCATACTCATTGCTGCATCACGGGCTTGGACTAAATGGCGTGACGACCTAAAAAAGGAGATGTGGAGTAACTATGTTAATTATAATGAAGGAGTTGCTGAGTGAGCTTGGTGGTGTTGTATTTGTCAACTTGAGAAGTTGTTTGGAATAATTTTATTGGGTTGTAATAAGTTGGAATAATTTGTCTTTGATGTTTGAATAAGGTTATGTATGGATGTTTGAAGATGATAATTTGGATGTATGTATGTTGTACAAGCTAATATGTTTTCGGATTAAATGGTTGTTTGGTGTATGTAATAGTTGTGAATTTGGATATCATCAGGTACAACCATGTCGAGCGGACAATTTAGGAAGCTTAATAGAAAGAGCAAGAAAGGCAATGCTGCACCGGCACCGGAATACTTTCCATCTGACAAGCCAACTCCAGCTACCAAGTCCCATATAAGATGGTCAAAAAAGATGGAAGAGGTCATGCTAAACACCTTGTATGAAGAGATGTTAAGGAATGGCAAGAGAGCTGATAATGGAATAAGGACTGAATCCTTGAAAGCAGCTGCAGTGAGTGTCAATACAACCCTCCGCATGAGTGTCACTTCTGAACATGTGCAGACTAGGCTCAAGACACTTAGGAAAGACTACAAGTTGTGTAAGGAACTTCTTGATTTGTCGGGCTTTGGATTTACTTTTGATTTTGATAACAAGACTGTTGTTGCTGCCGAAGAGGATGTATGGGAGAGATACTTTCTGGTAAGGCACGTACTTTTATCAGTTTGATCAATTAGTTAGTAAAATGATGTGCTATAGGATGGTAACGATTTTTTGGGTGCTTAACAGGCTCATCCTGAAGCCCGTAGCCTTCGTGGCAAGCATTTTCCATATTTTGAACAATTGAGCCTCATCATCGGTAATGACTATGCAAGTGGTGAAGGGGCATGCGCTGGTGATGAAGTTGATGAAGAACAAGTCGAGGGGTCTCCTGGAGTACCCGGTAAGCTATAATCCTTGGTCAACGTTTTTCAAAAGCTTTCGGTTCAAACCTATACACTCACTCACAGAATATACACAATGAACAGATGCAGTTGGGGCTGATTCGTATACTGAATTGGGGGATGATGTTGGTGCTGGTATTGGATTGTATGAAACATCTGCGTCTGCTACTGAAACAACTGGAACAAACAATGAGAGCTCTAGCAACTGCAATGAATCTGCCCCTCGTGCGCACCCAATCCCACCCCCAGTGCAACCCATTCAGAATAAGCGCAAGAAGTCACGTTTGGGACCATCAGATCCAAGTAACTCTGATTATGCTGCAGGCATCATGGAAGCTGTTAAGACCTTGGCAGTGGCATTCGCTGGTCCTAACATCGATGAGCTGTGTGATGCAATCAAAGAGGTGAGCAATGGGGACAGAGTCTTGTATCTGAAGGGTCTTGACTTTCTTGGCGTTGAAGACAAGCAGGCGAAGATATTTCTTGGGATGGACGCTGATCTGAGGGCTGATTGGTTGGTTGATAAGCTTAACTATGTTAAGCCTTTCAATGGGGACGAGTGGGCTGGGGAGTAGTGTCTTGTTTCAGTTCAGGTTCAGTGATTGGGGGTTCAAACAATAGTACCTTTTACTGTATGTTAACTTGATGTTTCGAAACAGTAGTACAATTCGAATGTTTACTTTATGTTAACTTTATGTTAATCTTGTCCTAGTTTGAAACAGTTGATATTGAATTGTTTATGTACAATTGGTTTTATCTGAATGTCTCTACTTTATGTATTATCTGTCGCATGTGTGTAATTTTTTCTGACTGATCAAAATTGTTTCAGTCAGTGGGAACAGTTTTCTTGGATTTTTCTGTCATACTTTTGTTTGTGTTAGCAATTTTTCTGGGCATGGTTAAGTCTTGTTACAATGTGTTGTCGAGTTGTCGAGTTGTGTCTTGTTCAGAATATATATATCTTGTGTAATGTAAACTGACTGCGCTGAATTATTTCAGTCAGTGGGAATGGTGCGAATTATTCACACCCCAAAAAATCCCCGTCTAGGATGTCGTTTGTTCGCGTGGACCTCAGCTACGGACCACACGATGTGCACTGCTATGCTGGCAGATGATACATCAGGCCCACTTATGGTCCGTCTTAGGTCCGGAATGGTAAATGCTTGTGATGTTTTAGATCAGGACATTAGGCTGGATTTGTGTGTTGAAAACATCTGGGTTCGTTTGCGTTATTTGAAACGTTTGGCTAAACTTATCACTGAGTTGTGTGAAGAGCATCTAGGATTTCATTGGGACAATGAAAGAAGTACGGTGATTGCAACGGACGATGACTGGATTGCCCTTGAGGAAGAGATACCCGAGTATTACACACACATTAGAAACATGTATGTTCCAGCGTACCCGGTGTACTTGGAACTGTCAGCAAAGTATCGTTTGTAGGCAACGAGTGTGTTTGTGAGGTTTAAAAAGTGATTTATGCAACTCTTTCTTAAATATGTAGGCGGTAATTGTCTTTGTTAATTATCTATGAGTGGGTGGATTTATTGGTTGTTGTTCGTATAATATCTTGGTAATATTATAATTTTTATTATCTTTGGATTGCCAATATTAGGTCTAGAATCAAACTCAGATAATGGTGTGGTGGACTCCTAAGGAAGACGTGAACTTGTGTTTCGCGTGGGTATCGATACACACTTGTCCTCCGGTTAATCATGCCGGTACAAGTTATTGGACAGATATTTCGGCTCGTTTCCACGAGATGGAGGGAGTTGTTGAAAGAAAGGAATTAGGCCACTTAGCTAGTCGATTTCAAGACATTTGGGAGTGCACAGAACTTTTGGTTAGTTTAATAGACTTCATCCGCCTAAAACGAACTATTATCACTGACGAAAATGAAAGGATCCGAGAAGCGTGCAATTTATACAAAATTAACCAATACGGGCGGTTTGAATTCCTCCCTTGTTTGCCAATAATCGAACCATTCATGCATTGTGACAACCTTGGTTGCGATGGTTTGATGAAAATGCACAAGGGAATGCGGAACAATGACAAGCAATGGGTATGCTTTGCAAAATGCGCTAATCAAGCATGCCTAGGAATTATATTCTTGTATCCATTCCATGTATCGCCACCATCTGGAGGAGACCTTGAGATGATTTGTACGAAATGTCTTCAAAACCCTTGTCATGGTGATTGCACAAACTATTGGAAGCACATTTCTTTACCACAACTTGATGATGGTGTTTGTTTGCACTGCTTAGGCAACCCATGTACGTGGGATTGTGCCAATTATTGTGATTGTTGTAGTCGTGACTAGACATTTATGTTATATGTAAGACACATTTTAATTTATTATGTTATATGTAACACACATTTTAATTTTAATTTAAAATAGTATTGTAATTTTTCTTTCACAGAATTGTTAAGAAGTATGAACAACGACAATCCCCCACAATGGTCAACCTATATGGATAACAATTTGTGCACCATATTGTTATCTGATAGGACAGGTATAATTCGTCGACCCGATGGCCGATTTGTAACCAATGAACTCATTGAGGTTGCGAAAACTTTACGAAACGGAACGACAAAAGCTAATGTCACAGAATATGATGTTAAGGCGCGAATAAAGACGATTAAAAAGATGACAATGGACATAAATACTTTGTGCAATCTTCCGGGGTTTGAGTGGTGTCCAATGTCATGCAAAATTAGAGCCACCGATTTTAGTTGGGCTTCGCTACCTCCAAGACTCCGTGTTTTTGAGTCAGAGTACAAGGACAAAAACTTCCTTGTCTATCCAGTCTCCCAACACCTCTTCAAAGAGGTTTTTATCGTTTAATTTTGCAACTTTTGTTTTGATATGAATCATGTAATGGTCGTAAAGTGCTTTGTATTCCTTATCATGTAATGGTCGTAAAATGCCCCGATTTTAATTATCTTGTGTATGGAACATATTGTATAACTTACGCCGTTGCGGATTAACATTGTCGACCCACAAATGGTTGCTTATATTTTGTATGGAACATTACTAGTCTAATATGAACAAATTGTAGCATTGTGTACGTATGTTGAGTAATACATTTGTAAACTTATGGGTATTGCAATATGTGTTACAGAGATACCTCAGGTATGGCACCAAACTTAAGGCCAATTCTTAAAGAGAACCCATACTGGGTGAAGACCGTCAGCAAGGGCCATGTCACCAATTGTTGCATCATGGTAAGCAAATTCCTAATTATGTATGGACTTACATAAAATGATGGGCTTTGGGCTATTAGTTGGGCCTCACAGTAATGGCTAGTAATGTTGATATATATGGCAAGAAATGTGAACATATATATGGGCTGTTGATATATGGTAGAATTTTTTCAATATACTGTTGATATATGGAATTGTTTGACAGAACTATTTCAATTCTATGGCTAGTAATGTTGATATATACTGTTGATATATGGCAGAAAATTCCGGATGCGTCCAAGTACTTGTTCGAACACTGCAAGAGCGTGGTGTTAATCCTTCCTGGGGAACATAGCTACAGGGTTGAAGTTACCGATGATCGTCATGCTTCTCTGTACTTTCGCTACAACGGGTGGAAGAGTTTCATAGATGCAGTCAATCTCAAGGAAGGCGACACCATCTTGTTCGAGTGCTGGGGTCTTTGTCGCACGCACGAGGTGGGGAGGATTAGAGTTCAGATTTATCACTGTGATGGGCGACGACCTAGGCTTTTCTTTGGGCGTATACCGGCACCGGCGACGAGGACTTGGCCTATCGGGTTTGAAAGAGCACAAGCAGGAGAGGAAGAACCAGCAAAAGAAGAGGAAAAACCAGAAGAAGAGGAAGGTTGTGGTACTTTATAGCTTCACCGTATGTGGTCTAGTTTGGTGTTGAGCATTTCAGTGGATTGTTTGGTTCATTTTGTCTGACTATGGCGATTGTGTTGATGACATTTTTAAAAACTTGATTATGTTTACATAAACCTATAAGCTTATAACTATGTTTTATTAATGTATATAATTTCGTTTAATTATATTATGTGCTATTGTTGATATATTTTTTTTGTTTTTCAAATTCGTTAACAAATGTTTGTATATCATCAGGTGCTATTGGTGTTTTTTTATACATGTACGTACGCAATGATAACAAATGTTATTATTGAGTTTTTTTTTTTTTTTTTTTTTTTTTGTTGCAAAATGTTAATTGAGTTACTAGGGTGACTCTACCAACTATTGGTTGATATGTAGCCACTTTTGCACAGCCCAATTAAGTTTGGACTTGTTTTTTTGGACCCAGCCCAATGGACCTTCAACTTTGCCACTTAACTCTATTTAGGTTTTACCAAAATAAAATCCGTTATCAAAATCAATATAAACGGCAAATATGAGTTATCATATTTGCCAAAGTGTTATCAAATGCGGTTTAACCGTCAAATTGCGTTTTGTCCGCTTTCTTATAAAGTATTATCAAACGATGGCAAACTGATTTAAGCGGATAAACCATTTGCCAGGAACTGGCAAATGTGTCTTTCGCCGCACTTTTGCCCGGTTTGTCTGAATGCCTAACAAAGAAGGAATTCGTTTTCAAACAGACCCTACAAGAATACATCAGATTTGCCACGGACCCGAACCGTGGCAAAACAGGATTAGCCACTGTTTTCGACCGTGGCTAGACCGTGGGTGTTCAGGGCGTAGCTAATTCTTTTCCCACGGTTCGGGTCCGTGGCGGCTATCTATATTTAGCCACGGTTATGAACCGTGGGTATTGCCACGGATATCAATCGTGGCAAATATCATTATACCCACGGTCCGGGTCCGTGGTGAATATTTTTTAATTTTCAAAAAAAATATCGAATTTAATTTATTTTTCAACTTAGCTACGGTCAGGATCCGTGGCGAATTTTTTTTAATTTTCAAAAAAAATATTGAAATTAATTTAATTTTCAAATTAGCTACTGTTATTAGCCGTGGCAAATCCGGAATTTTTCAAAAAAAAAATTGAATTTTGTTACTGTTCGGAGCCGTGGGAAATCTGAATTCTTTGCAGAAAAAAATAACAATTATTATTTTTGCACCTGCCCTGCATGATCTAAAATCGGCTAATGCCGAACAAATTTTCTGCACCTCCACAATTTATAAGAACGGTTTTGCACGTCTCTGTACACCACAATGTCGCTTTCCTACATATCGAGTATAGCAGACTTCTCCATCAGGATGAAAGAAAGGGTCTAGATTGTATAATATAACACCCGATTGATTGTAAAATAGCACCTAAAGTTTATAGAATAAAGTGCAACCAACCTTGCGCATGCGTTCAGCAAGTTCAACATGTGCAGCCTTAGCATTATAATCATCTGCTGTTTTTGTCAGACCCTGTTAAATTTGATAAATAAACCAATTATCAAGTATGTTTGCAACGTAAGATGTACTGAACGACATGTCAGCAACTTATAAGAAAACACACCTTGGTTATAACCAAAAGTGATAAATCCATGCGATTCATTAGAAGATCAGAAATTGTGTTCTTAACATATTGCACGGCACCAGGAATGTCACGGTCAATTAGTATTTTGTGAAGACATTCAGTTATGAAATTTTTCACCAGTAGACAGTTGTCTCTTCGAACAGTTTCAATGCCTGATAGAACATACAAAACATGAGCAATATAACATTTGGTGTATTATGGCACAGCTAACATTTCTTGAAGGTTCACCTTTTGTGTCCATCTTGTCAAATTTATCAGGACTGGTCCAATAGAGTCCACCATATCTCTTCTTGTTAATCAACAGGTATGGATAGTAAACCTTCTCAAACTAGTTTGATGGGCTTCACCAAAAAAAAAAAAAAAATCTTTTTAGTAACAAAACAAAGACAACTTAAAATGAGTAGAGAAAGGATACGATGAAAAAATATATATCTAGTGATAAATTAAAACAAAAACAAACTTGATAGTAGGTCCCTAAAGGAAACAAAATATGGACTGTACTGGGTAAGATGCAGGACACAATAACATATCGCTCACAGTTTCTTACATAGTTATATGACAAACTATGCCTTCTTATTATAAGACAGGTAAGAGATTAACCTGAACTAAATCAACAGAGTGAGGATCTCTCAGCAAAGGAGGTTGGTAGAGTGTACGGTTCCTACATTCATATACCAAGAGAAGGTCCTCCTCAGTACCAAACGATATACTTGTATTACTTCTAAAAGAATTGTTGCAGCTAACAAAAAGTATATTTCTAAAGAACTTACCTCCAAAACATTTGCTTTATCAACAGAGCATAACTTTCGACACCGTTTCCGAGCAGTCTCAAATGCTACACGTGTAATGCGATCAATCTGAATTACATATCACAAAAAAATTGTTAAGTACGATATTGTATACATGACAACTTATTCAGCTAAATTATGGAGCAATTGCAAACAAGATTAGCTAAATTATGGAGCTTCACCTCTGCAACTAGAAATGCAGTACATAATTATTGCAAGTTGAAACCTCACCTGAAAATACAAAAGAATTGAGGAAGATGACATAACCAAAGTCCCACTGGGAAATATGTACTCCGTATACCAATCATCTTCATCCAGAGGCTGTCAAAAACAATGTCACGAAAGGGTCCACATTATCAATACTGTATTCCAGATATAAGAAAGGGAAAAGAAATAATAATCTTGAATCGAAAGATTAACATTTTGCAGGAATATCATGCCTCATACTGGTACGCAAAGACTTTGTGACAGTGATGTTCAACAAAAAGTAGTCCATCTTGTGCAATCCATGTACAAACTTTCTTTAGAAATAGTTCATAGTTTTTCATATGCTGAAACAAAGATATTGATTACAGTCATTTACATGAGACTTGATCATTTTATAATTAGGAATTTTCTATTAAGTTGTAATAATTACCTCAATCAAAACAATCAAACTGCTGACTGTACCAAAGCAAATCAGAGATGCGCACTGCAAAACAAACCAGAAATGAAGGAGGACTTCACATTTTTATATAGAAATGTACTGACAACTGGCAAGACCACCGTAGCCTACTAAAATGAGGACTTCACCTGTACAGTCATTCAATGCATTGCCCCTTTACACTGAGCTGCCATTTTTCCCTCCTCCTTTCCCGGGCTTGGGACCGGCAATGCAATATATATTGCATTGGCGGAGTTAAAAAATGGGATAAACCTGCAAGACATCATAATAATCCCTAGGTTTATGAATCTAAACATTATCAACAGAGAAGATGCTAAAAACCTAAGTTAAACAAGTAATTTTTCGATTTTGATCGATTCAACAGAAATTACAATGAGATTCAACATAAATTACAAAGAGATTTTGCGATTTCTGAAATTGAGAAATAAAAACTTAAGTTAAACAAGTAATTCTAGAAAATTAAGATTGGATGAATGGCATTACAATGAGATTTTTCGATTTCTGAAATTGAGAAATAAAAACTTAATTTAAACAAGTAATTCTAGAAACTTAAAATTGGATACTTACGCCGAGCAGATGATTCAACAGAGACTTCGCGATTTCGAAAATTGAGACACTGCGAATTCCCCTGAAACTAGGGTTCTTCAAGGCGCCGCTGATCCTTGATCTGAGCCTGGAGAGCGAGTTCAAGACCAAAGACATTCTGAACTTCTTTCTCGGAAAGATGGAATTGGAATCTATTTGGTAGAGTCTGCCGTGGGAAAGCCTTAGCGACCCGAATAGATAATAGCGATCACCCAGTTAAACGTATAGTTCCACCTCTGGTTGATTTCTGAAATTCAACAGGCAAGGAAGAAGTATTTCGTTGCTTTCTTTTTTTTTTTTTTTTTTCGTCGTTTCCTTAACTTAACCGAATTGTTTTGACTGGAGATAAATATTGAGATAAGCAATAAGGATCGTACGGTTCATAATAATTTCGTTCCCACGGTTCATAACTGTTGGAAAATTTCCCCCAATCCTAAATAATTAATCAAGTTTTTGCCACGGCTTTATACTGTTTGCCACGAATGTTGACCGTAGCTAAATTTGCTACTGACCCGGACCGTGGCTAATGGAATCGTAGGTCCGTCCCAATATCCATACTTTCTTGTAGTGGAATATTTGTATGTATATATTCTATCCCAATATGTTTAATACCTCAAAGAGTATGAGCGCATTGAGTGACTTGTATTTGAGGTATCAAGATCATGACTTCCTTTCGAGTTGAAGAATTTAGAAGTAATTGGGGCAATTCCATACACATTTTGAAGTAAAAAGAAATCTATCCTTTTTAGTATGTGTCATAATCACACAAACTATCAAGCCTCGAGAAGATATAAAAAATTGAACATCTTCGAAATAGTAGAGAAGTCGATCGATACCTTATTAGAAAGATCTCTTTGTCTTCTTTCTAACACAAACAATGATGCAAAATTCGGAGCATCAAGTAGAAAGATCCATCTAATTGTGTAAGATGGGTACCCGTTAGAGAAGACGTTTGAAAAAAAAAAATGATCAACAGTTTGAGCAGCAGCTATAGCATCAGCTAGGTCATCAACCTTGGCAGCAATCAAGGTAGCAGTTGTGCCAGCAACTTAGGCATAACTAGATCAGCAGCTATGGCAACAACTAGGGCAGCAGACTGGGCAACAACCAAGGCAGCAGCATGTGCAGCAGTCATGGCAGCAACTAAGGCAACAACAGTGCTAGCAGGTAGGGAAGCAACCTTGGCATCAGCAAGGCGACAGATCACGCAGCAGCGTAGGCAACACCTTGGGCAGCAACAGTGCCAGCAGGTAGGATAGCAACCGTACCAGCCAAGGCAGCAACAGTGCCAGCGGATGGGGCAAGAACAGTGCCAGCGGATGGGGCAGCAACCTTGGCATCAACAAGGCGGCAGATCACGCAGCAGCGTAGGCAGCAACAGTGCCAGCAGGTAGGATAGCAACCGTACCAACCAAGGCAACAACAGTTCCAGCGGATATGGGACAACAACAGTGCCAACGGATAGGGCAACAGCAGTGCCAGCAGCGACTGGGGCTGGGGCAGCAGTCGTGCCAGCGGATCGAGGGGGCAACAATGCCAGCGGATAGGGTAGTGGTAGTGTAAGCGGATGGGACAGTAGCAGTGCCAGCAGCCAAGGCAGCAGCGCCAACGGATGGGGCAACAGTAGTGCCATCGGATGGGGCAACAACTGTGGCAACATCCTAGGCAGCAGATCACACAGCAGTAGCAACAGCTTGTGTGGAGCAGCCGCAATATCATTATCAAGATCGAACATGCATATCTTGGAACTGTAACTCCGTTTGGCATGTACGATATATCAACACGATCGTCTCGACATATACTGCATGATATGATGCCCACGAGAAGGAAGATGGAAAGTTCGTATATAAGGCTTGTATGTGTGGTTTCTCAAAAAACGAGTTTGAATTAAAAGGAGCATAAAAATGTCATCTTGACATTACGCATCCAAAAGGAGTATTTTATTGTGAGACTTCATTGGTTAAAGAATATATTGAATATCATCCACCGCGTTAATACCCAATATCGGTTTCTATTCGAGATAGAAAAGGGAATCGCTAATGCGTTCCCAAACCATGTGGCTATCATTAAAACTTCATTAAATCTTCAAATTTTATTTGAGATAAATAATACGGCGCTTGAGATTTTGAAATTGACAAAGCAAAGTAATGACCACATCCCCATGATCATTATCTCAAAAGGAAGAACACACGTTGTGCGTCCAACAAGAAGAGACATGATCATGACTTCCACTAAATCTGAAAAAATAAAGTTGGAAGTAGTAAGATTGTTGCGAACAATTTTGAATGTGTTTGTGTATGATTCCATAAAAGCCTTATTTTGTGATATAATCTCCAACTTCATGAACGGGACAATAATTATGATTCTCTTGTCATGTTTCATCATTGAAGAGAATAATAGATCATATTCAAGAGTCCTTGTTGATCCCCTCAGTCTACGCTAAAGAATATTTCGACCAAACTCAACAAGATGACAACTTTCTTGTAGAATTTGATCGGACACCCTCAATTGATTGAAATCGATGGAGAAGATGATGAAGGAAGAGATTGTTTGTGGTTCATGGATGAGACTGAACCTCTCTTGTTGAAGGTTGCCTACGTACCCTAGTTCTTGAAGAAGCTAGGGATCGAGTCTCTTGTTTCGTAATTCTTGATGTGTAGAGATTTTTGTATTTGTAGATGTAGGAAACCCTAATAATTGAGATTTCTTGTTGAAGAAGACTTGTGCTTCAAGTTGAATAGCCATATGAAATATGGGTTATAGATATAGGATGATTATGGTGTTGGGCTTTAGTGTATTAGCACGATAGGGGGGTCCAATACAGAAAAGTTAAATTCAACTCTACATTTTTATCATAAAGTTTAGTAATAACACAATTTTTTGCCGTCATTATATGGTTTGATTTGTTGATATGTTTGGCATTACCAAAAGGTTGAGTTTGCTCCCCCTCGATGTAATTCCTGGCTACGTCAATGCATAGTATTGTACTATTGTGCGTGCATATATTCACATATCTTTACTACTTTAGAAAAGTGGGTAGAGTTAGCTACAGTAGATTTTGTTCAACTTCGATAACCCCAATCATATTACGCCACGTGTTTTTTTTTCTATATTTTCCGATTTTTCTGTATAAGAAAACATACTGTTATAGTGTTATCTGCGCGCCTTTGTTTTTGTAGTGGGATCCAAACTATATAAAGATACTTACAACTGTCCTTTTTACAAAAATATAGAAAAAAAAATATGCAAGTGTGTGTAAGGGTCGGGTGCACTGAACCTACCAGGTTATATAAGTTATTAATGCAATTGTGGAATTTTTTGTAATGATTCAAGAACTTTTAAAATTATTAATTATGTAGAAAGAGGTAATATCCTCTAAAGCAACTTGACTATGCATGGGAGTGCATGCTAATCAAGCAATATGTATATGTTGGTTTTTTATTGAATATAATTACTACACTTTATCATATATATATATATATATATATATATGTAATTATCAAAATTCACAACAGTTGATCCAAACGACCTAGCAATAGAATTTAATAGTAGAAAGAAAGATGGAATCAAGTAATTAAAACGAAGAACAATGATATGTGAGGAAGAAATCCTTCCTGTAGGGTTTTCTCTATTGCTTTCTCTATTGCTTTTGATAAACTCAAAGATTAAAATATGAGAGGTTTCTTGTTCCTTTTTGGATACAAAACCTTAAAACTTTACTTCTAGATGGCATGCCCCTATTTGGGTGACAAGTCTTGTATTTATAGAGTGAATACAAGGTCCTACTCCAATAGGGTTTCTAAATAGAGTGAATACTTATTTAACATAGGGGTCCTAGGATAAAAATAGAAGTCTTGAGCTCCTTGTACTTTATCCTTAACACTTTCAGATCCTCCTGGATCATGGCTCCCCCATTTAGGAGCCTTGAACTCCTACTCAAGCAAATGTTAGGTGGGGGAACTCGCTCATTCCCTGGTGCGATTGTACCACTTTGACTCACTTGGAAGTTGTCTCTTCCTACCAATCTTGAAAGAAACATACTTACCACGTTGGGTCTCAATCACCTTCTTCACAATAATGGAATCTTACTTCAATGAATGTTCTCCTCGATGTGCGGAATGTCAAGTCTTGTACTAATTCCTTGGAGAGTTCATGAAGTGTTCTTTATCATCATACATCTTACCATATTTGGTTTTCGATTTGTACAGAAAGTCACTTTAGAAAATACCTTAGCCGGTGTACTCCTTTCCATGCTAGCAACACATGTTTGATGTGGGCATTAACCATCCTTTTCACTTGAGTCGTCGCTACTAAGTTTGTTGGTTCATGTTCTTTACAAAGTATTAACATGGAACTTTTTTTCATCCTTCACAAAACGATATTTGCGAAGTCTTCGATAATGAATAACACCCCTATCCCATAGATACGAATTACCCAAAATCACTTGACATACATCCAGAGACAATACTTCATGATAGAGACCTAAATTGTATCTCTAATCAAAAGATTATATTTTTAACTTGAAGTTCCTTCTTGTGCCTGTATAAATTGGATATCAAAGTAGACAAGTAACAAGCAAGGGTCGTACCCACCTCAGAGGGGGAGATCTTAGCTCAAACACAATTGAAAACAATAATTAAGTAACACCAAGGAATCAATAAATAAGATTTGAGATTGATTATAACTTCCTACAGGCAATAATAATAAGTAAATCCTAACTTAAGAATATGGTATAAATGAAAAGAACATTTATGATGACAAAGGAGGAAGAATTCGTATCCACAAACTAAATCATGCAAACATAACATGTTGTTCTTTCATATTCGATCTATAACAATTAATTAGTCACCTCTCAGCTATTCCAACCAATCATTAATACCTATAATAATCAAGTCGTCACCTCTCAGCTATTCCACTCAATTAAAACAGGATTCTCTTATGCATGCTATTGAATATGTCTTATTAATCAAAGTGTCACCTCTCAACTATTCAATTTAATTAACTCAACATATTTATTCATAACTAAATCATCACCTCTTAGCTATTTGACTTAATTTGAAAATGGTTCCAATAAAAGATATCGACTGCAGATATGTAATAATCACCTCTCAACTATTTCACTACACATCTTTAATCAATATAAATAAAACCATTAAATCTAGGTCTCCTTAAACCCTAACAATAGTATTTTGACAACATGGATAACAATAACATGTAAATAATCATACTTACCTCATATCGCGAATTAGAAGTCAATAAGCATTAAGAACTTTGAATCACAATGAACAATAAGAACAATAAACATGGTGCTTTTGCATCATCTAGAGTGCTTCAACCATCCCCCTAAGGAGATTTAGCTAATCATTGATGATGATGACACCATGGAATAAATAAATAAATAACAAAACATCATAATGGAAAAGATAATAGAATTGAATATTGAATTTGATACAAAAGAAGATGAACTTTTCTCTTCAATATTCAATTCATAAAAAGCTACCTAAACCTTAGCTACTACTTCTCTTATATACAAAATACAAAGTAGAATACTTGCATGCAAAGACTTCCAAACTAGGTCAAATTCGTGGCTGCTGCTGTTAGTCTTCTAGAGACATTAGGTCTTTATAAAAACCTAATTATCTTAGGCTTAAGTTGTAGCTTGGACCAAGACCTTCAGTTTGATAGCTCATGGGCCCAAATCAGACTTCTAGATCTCCTTGTAGAGCCTTTTTAAGATTGGACTTTAAATAAAACCCTAAATAGAAATTCTGACTTGTGGGCTCCAATAGGACGCGGTTTGGGCTGAGATTTGGACCGCCCCACTTTGACATAAAGTCAAGTCAACAGGACTGACCGTGGGGTGCCCTCAGCAGATCTGTGGGTGCAAATATCAATTCTCTCTCTTGTACAAATAACACATTTTTGCTTGCTTTTCTTGACTTTTGGCGGGCTTTAACACAATATTCGCATTTCGGCTCATAAAACCTACACAATAGACAATAAAGCACTAATCAATAGATATAACACAATAATATAAGCTAAGTGCTAGACAAACAAGGTGTTATTCGGGGGATAAATATACACTTTTGAGGACTTATCACTTCACACGTAATCTCATCAATGTATCGCTCAGTGATTGCAACTTGAATGCATTGTTTGGTGATCTTAAACTCTACATCTTTCTGAAGCCAACCTAATGAGTACGACTTCGGGTTAGGCTTTGTTGTCAAACCCATCTTGTTCACAAGAGCTTCAGAAATCATGTTCTTCATACTACCCCGATCAATAATAGCTTCGATAATACGTTGCTTAAGCTGTATGTTGATATAGAAAAGTTCTTCCTTATAAGCATAATCTGAAATATCGACTGTCTTGACCATGAGGTTGAGTTTGGCATTAGGCTCTTTTACTTCTTGAAGTTCTTCTAAAGCTTGGATGGTGATAAGTCCTCAAAATTGTATATTTATCCCCCGAATAACACCTTGTTTGTCTAGCACTTAGGTTATATTATTGTGTTATATCTATTAATTAGTGTTTTCTTGTCTATTGTGTAGGTTTCATGAGCCGAAATGCGAATAAAGTGTTAAAGCCCGCGAAAAGTCAAGAAAAACAACCAAAAATGTGTTATTTGCACTAAAAGAGGAGAATTAATATTTGTACCCACAAATCTGCTAAGGGCACCCCACGGTCAGTCCTGTTGACTTGACTTTATGTCAAAGTGAGGCGGTCCGAATCTCAGCCCAAACCGGGTCCTATTGAAGCCCACAAGTCAGAATTTCTATTTAGGGTTTTATTTATAGTCCAAACTTAAAAATGCTCTACGAGGAGATCCATAAGTCTGATTTGGGCCCATGAGCTATCAAACTGAAGGTCTTGGTCTAAGCTACAACTTAAGCCCAATAAAATTAGGTTTTTTTAAATACCTAATGCCTCTATAAGACCAACAGCAGCAGCCACGAATTTGACCTAATTTGGAAGTCTTTGCATGCAAGTATTCTACCTTGTATTTTCTATATAAGAGAAGTAGTAGCTAAGGTTTAGGTAGTTTTTATGGAGAGAGGAAAGTGAATATTTGTGAGAGAAAGTTCATCTTCTTCTTGTTTGTATCAACTCAATTCAAATCAATATCAATCCATTAATTTTCCATTATGATGTCTTGTGATTTATTTATTTATTCCATGGTGTCATCATCAAGGATGAGTAGCTAAATCTCCCTAGGGGGATGGTTGAAGCACTCTAGATAATGCAAAAGCACCATGTTTGTTCTTAATGTTCATTGTGATTCAAAATACTTAATGTTTATTTACTTCTATCTGCAGTAGGAGGTAAGTATGATTATTTGCATGTTATTGTTAGCCATGTTATTAAAATACTATTGTTAGGGTTTAGGGAGGCCTAGCTTTAATAGTTTTATTTATATTGATTAAAGATGTGTAGTGAAATAGCTGAGAGGTGATTATTACATATCTGTAGTTGATATCTTTTATTGGAACCCTTTTGTAATTAAGTCAAATAACTGAGAGGTGATGATTTAGTTATGAATTAATATATTGAGTTAATTAAATTGAATAGCTGAGAGGTGATAGTTTAATTAATAAGACATATTCAATAACCTGCATAAGAGAATCCCATTTTAATTGAGTGGAATAGCTGAGAGGTGACTACTTGATTATTATAGGTATTAATGATTGATTGGAATAGCTGAAAGGTGACTAATTGATTGTTATAGATTGAACATGAAGGAACAACATGTTATGTTTGCATGATTTAGTTTGTGGATACCAATTCTTCCCTTTTTGTCATCATAAATCTTCTTTTCATCTCTACCATTTTCTTAAGTTAGTTTATTTAGGGTTTATTTATTATTGCCTGTAGGAAGTAGAATCAATCTCAAATCTTGTTTATTGATTCCTTGGTGTTACTTAACAATTGTTTTCTATTGTGCTTGAGCTAAGATCTCCCCCTCTGAGGTGAGTACGACCGTTGCTTGTTACTTGTCTACTTTGATAACCAATTTATAGAAGCACAAGAAGGAAAATCAAATAAAAATACAATCTTTTGATAGGTGGTGTTAATTTATCATCTATCAGATGGCTAGAGTTGACTTCTTGTGTCATGTTGATTCTTCTTCCCATTCTCATATTTTATGAGGAGTTTGGGTCGAAGCTTCCAACACTTGTCTCCCACATGCCCATTATTCCCACAATAATCACAAAAGTTCTTCTTTTAAGTTGAACCTTCATTGTATTTCTCTTCTTTCTCACCATTCTTCCAAACAGATTTATTTCTTTCTTTATTTCTAGATTTTTTTTTCTCATCTAATTTGTTGTCTGATTTGGAATTTTTTTGCTTCAATAGCAACTGCTTTTATGGTAGCGTCTTCAATAGTATTTACATTGAACAACTTGAGTTCGTTTCGTATATACTTTTCAAGACCTCCAGTATACTTTATGAATACTTTATAATATCAACATCAATTTCCAATACCAAAGCTTAGTTATGAAAGTCGGTAGTATAGTCTTGAACACTTTGCCCAAACTTTTGGCGGTAGTGCTGTCATGTATACCACCTTTGTTGTTCAAATCAAATAGGATAAAAGTGTTTTCGAATAAATTCTTTGGATTTTTTCCATGTTAATATTGATACATCATAGCGATTTTGATAAGACTTTCACCATGTAAGAGCATGACTTCAAACTTGCAAAATTGATCCTTTGATTAGTAGAATACTTATAAATAGAAAAATAAGTTTCTAGTCTATCAATCCAATTATCCAATTTATCCGCATCAAGTACACCATCATAAATCGGTTTATCTACCTTAAAATCAATGTTAAGGTTTTACATAGAAGGCAAAATCGTACCTTTTTCTTTTACGGTTTCGAATCCGCCAAAATCTTCTACAGTGTCATCTCCATCCTCTTCATCTTCTCCCTTAGGTTGCTTCTGAAAATCACCATCTTTACGGTTTTGTGAAGTAGTAGTAGAAGTTGGTTGTTGAGTAGACAAGGAATTTGTCAATTTTTCTAACTTAACAGTTAAGATTTTGACTTGTTCTTCTATAGAAGTCAAATTTTCGACTTTTTTTTTCTAGATTTGCAAATCGTTCTGCATCAATATCTTCGCCAAACATGATTCTCTTTACTTTTTTCTTCCTTCATGGTTGTCGATGAACTTCAAGAGGTTGTGAAAGTTCTTCACCGGATCGTTTGTATTGGTCGCGTGTTAGGACCATAAACCACAAATAAAACTCCAATGAGATCTAGATGCTCTTGATAGCACTTGATCGAAATGACCTAACAATAAAACTTAATAGTAGAAAAAAGATGGAATCATGCAATTAAAACGAAGAACAATGATATGGTGAGGAAAAAATCCTTCCTCTAGGGTTTTCTCTATTGCTCTTGAAAAACTCAAAGATTACAATATGAGAGGCTTCTTATTCCTTTTTGGATATAAAGCCTTAAAACTTTACTACTAGATTGCATTCCCCTTTTTGGGTGACAAGTGATAAGTCCTCAAAAGTGTATATTTATCCCCCGAATAACACCTTGTTTGTATAGCACTTAGCTTATATTTATTGTGTTATATCTATTGATTAGTTCTTTCTTGTCATTTGTGTAGGTTTCATGAGCCGAAATGTGAATATTGTGTTAAAGCTCGCCAAAAGTCAATAAAAGCCACCAAAAATGTGTTATTTGCACAAGATGAGGAGAATCGATATTTGCACCCACAGATTTACTGAGGGCATCCCACGGCCGGTCATGTTGGCTTGACTTTATGTCAAAGTGGAGCGGTCCAAATCTCAGCCCAAACTGGGTCCTATTGAAGCCCACAAGTCAGAATTACTATTTTAGGCCTTTATTAAAGTCCAATCTTAAAAAAGCTATACAAGAAGATCCAGAAGTCTGATTTGGGCCCATGATTGGACAACTACAACTTAAGCCTAAGATAATTAGGTTTTGCTGAAAACCTAATGCCTCTAGAAGACCAACAGAAGCAGCCACGAATTCGACCTAATTTGAAAGTCTTTGTATGCAAGTATTATGCTTTGTATTGTCTATATAAGAGAAGTAGTAGCTAGGGTTTAGGTAGTCAATGCTTGAGAGGCAAAAGTTCATCTTCTTTTTCTTTTGTATTGAACTCAATCATTATCAATATCAATCTATTACTTTTACTTTATGATGTTTTGTTATTTAATTATTTATTCCATGGTGTGGAGTAGCTAAATCTCCTTAGGGGGGAGGTTGAAACACTCTAGATAATGCAAAAGCACTATGTTTGTTCTTAATGTTCATTGTGATTCAAAGTACTTAATGCTTATTTACTTCTATCCACGGTATGAGGTTAGTATGATTACTTGCATGTTATTATTATCCATGTTATTAAAATACTATTGTTAGAGTATAGGGAGACCTAGCTATAATGGTTGTATTTATATTGATTGGAGATATGTGATGGAATAGCTGAGAGGTGACTATTGTATATCTGCAGTTTATATCTTTTATTGGAACCCTTTTGTAATTAAATTGAATAGCTGAGAGGTGACGGTTTAATTACAAATTAATATGTTGATTTAATTAAATTGAATAGCTGAGAAGTGACGGTTTGATTAATGATACATATTCAATAACATGCATATGAGAATCTTGTTTTAATTGAGTGGAATAGCTGAGAGGTGACTACTTGATTATTATAGGTATTGATGATTAATTGGAATAGCTGATAGGTGATTAATTAATTGTTATAGATTGAACATGAAAGAATAACATGTTATGTTTGCATGATTTAGTTTGTGGATACCAACTCTTCCCCCTATGTCATCATAAGATTTTCTTTTCATCTCTACCATCTTCTTAAGTTAAGTTATTTACAATTTATTTATTATTACTTGTAGGAAGTAGAATCATATCTTTCTTTTATTTGTGATTCACTTGGTGTTTCTTAATTATTGTTTTCCATTGTGTTTGAGCTAAGATCTTCGCCTTTGAGGTGGGTACGACCCTTGCTTGTTACTTGTCTACTTTGATAATCAATATATACAGGCACAAGAAGGAACTTCAAATAAATATACAATCTTTTGATAGGTGGAGACACCAATTTCCATCTATCAACAACTCTTGTATTTATAAAGTGAATACAAGGTCCTATTTGATAAGTGCCAAAAGTGTATATTTAAGCCCCCAAAGCATGCATGTTTGTCCCAAGTTAATGTATAAAGTGATATGATATGGGTGGTTTTATTTAGTTTACATGTTTATAGGATCAAAACATGAAGAAAGTGCAAAAACAAAAACAAACAAACAAACAAACAAAACAAAGGAAAAAAGTGTTGAAAACTGCGATAACGGAGCAACTTTGAGTCTTTAGAAGACCAGGTTAGAGAACTTCGATTTACGATCTGAAGACACCGTTGGAAATCTCTCATTGTGTACTTCAAGACTGACAAAGAAATATTAGCAAAAAGAGTTGAAAAAACAGCTCGAAAAGAGGCCTCAAAATCTGACAGACTGCAGTTTCGTAGACGGCAAAATAGACAGGTCAAGAAAACCCTAAAGTCGAGTTTTTAAGCCTTAATGAAGTATTTCGGTGAAACTCTACCTCTTTGTCTATATAAGCAATGTTCTCCACGAATTTGGAGCATGCTTCACCTTAGAATGAAGTATCAAACCCTAAATCTAGTTTCATTAAGAAGAAAAAGAATTATCTTCATGTTTATGGTACATTTAGTAAGTTTTTAATTAATATATGTAATTTATCTTTTCGTATTTATCTTTTCTAGTTTAATCATGTCTTTACTTTTCTCTACCACCATGTCATCATCTTCCATCTCCATGTTGAACTAATCTCCATTATGGGGTGAGCTAGCCTACTAGATGAATTTATGATTTTTGATATGTATTTGATTCTCATGCATGAAAAGGTATTATTTTAAGATTGATCACTTTATGATAATTTTACTCATATTTTTAATCACAATAAAAGATAGATCTTTTTACATATAGAGACTTTTCAATACCTCATGTGCTTAGTTAGTTTATTTTGGCATCGAGAGAGAGAAAATAAGTTAATTTTATATCTTTTGTTGAAATATAAGGTTTTACTTGTTATCAACTATACCGTGAAAAGTCCCACGACGATGTCAAGAATGACTAGAGGGGGGGGGGGGTGAATAGTCCAATAAAAAATTATCTCGGTCAAGTAAACAATTATACAAGATAAGAACACACTTAACACAAGATAAATAAACTAAACAAGAATAACCCTCACCTAAAAACCCAAACTAAGCCAACACCAGTTTCAGTCTGACAGGGTCCAGTTAACTGGAATCCAGTCGACTCAGCCTTGTCAGACAGAAAGGTCAAATTCCAGATTAGAAAGAACAAACAAGAAGAAGAGGGTGAGAGTAAGAAGAAATGCTGATATGATTATGAATTAAAGATTAGAAGCATAAAGGTGAAGTCTTTGTGTGATAGACCCAACCCCACACCTATACATACAACCAACAGCAAGGAATGTGTGTGTGTGCTTAATGTTGAGACATGAATATGATGGATAGATAGAGATATGTAGATAGCAACCAAACCACACAAGAGACACTTGGTTTATAGTGGTTCGGCAAGGTTGCCTACATCCACTCTTCAAGGAGGCTTTCTTAGCCTTTAGAAACTCCAAGCAAAGCAAGATAGTCACACCTTACACCACTTCTTCACCACAAACACTTCTTGTTGAATCTCTAATGAATCCCTTCAACCTTGAATATTTTAGAGATACCTAACCTCTAACCTAGCCTACTAGGATTTCTTCTCACAAACCACTTTTAACAAAGTTGGTTTTGTTTCTCTTAAAGATTCCTCTCAAAGGATGAATAGAGAAAGAAATTAAAAACACTCGAGGTTGGTTTATAAAACACCAACTACAATAACTCTCACTCTCATAAATATGGAAGAATTCAATGTAGTGAGTGGAGTTAATTCGATGCAATGGGATGGATTTGAATGAATCTCTTCACTTAGGGTTCATCACTTATGAGTAGATAATAGAACTAACACCATCAAGCTTTCCTTGGCCTTCTCTTGCTTGATATACTCCATAAAGTGCAATAAATCCGTTGGTCAAACCCGTGTTGACTAGATCTGAAAACTTTAGTGGATCTGGGTCAGGGTCGGGTCATAAACCAATTGCTGGAGAACCAAGTCCAGTCGACTGGAATAAAGAAACCTGGAAGTTCTGAATAGTCTTCATCTGCATAGTCTTCAAGTCTTCAGCTCTTCATGTTCTCCAAGACACAATATATACTTACAGGACTTGTTACAAACTCTTTTAGGGTTTACATGTGTTCTTACAATATTACCCTTTGTCATAATACACAACACAAAAAACATAGCTTTACAATCTCCCCCTTTGTGAACTTATGACAAAACAAAAACTAAACACATGTAAATGAACAAATACACATCAACCTTGAAGATACAACATGAAGATCTGCTCCCCCTGAATCCAAACTCATCATGTATAGATTATTCTTCCTGAAAGAGAAATAAATACCAAACACAAGCATAATACTATACAACATTCTCCCCCTTAGGCCAATATATATATATAATCATTCTCCCCCTTTTTGTCAAAAGTTGGCAAAGGGAAGGAATATAGCATATAAAGGATATAAACGAGTATAAACATGCTCAACCTAACAAGATACTACAAAAAGAGATATAAGGAAATACGAAGCGGTAGTATCAAACAGACAACTATGCCTCCCCCTAAAAATCATACGATGGCACATGGAAGACATCTGAGAGCATCTAAATAAGATACAACAATGGAAAAATATATAAGGAAATACGAAACGGTAGTATCAAACAGACAACTATGCCTCCCCTTAAAAATCATACGATGGCACATGGAAGACATCTAAGAGCATCTAAATAAGATACAACAATAGAAAGAAGCTCATGAGGTAAAATATGCATAATGATAAGATATATCAAGTATAACTAGCAATGGATTACTACCAACGAAACTCCCCCTAAAAAAACACGAAGAGGAGGAACATGCCAAAAAGAAATATAGCATGAAAGACAAAAAAAAATATTTAGGCATGTTGTGAAAACAAATAAGATATCCCATAAAAAGTATGGTATATAACTACCAATCAATTATGAGCAACCCTGCAAAAAACAGTTAGTACAGTCACACACATAGAACAACACACAGCAGAAAATACTATTAAGTCAACTGAACACAAAGGCCATTCAGTCGACTGGTCAAACAGGTTCTCTCAGTCGACTCAAACTCTGCAACAAAGTAATATATATATATATATATATATATATATATATATATATATATATATATATATATATATATATATATATATATATATATAATGTAAACCTACAGACACCCAACAATGACGGATACACAATGATGTATGAAACAACAAGATAAATCATATAACATCCATACATGAATCACATACATATGATAAGCCTATGAAAACAATGATCCATAAACAAACATCAAACATCCAGAACAAAGATAAACTAGTCAGACAAGGATAAACATGATATGCAGGACTGACTGATATGTAACAGAACAAAAAATGGATTCATAAAAAGACTCAAGACCTCCACAAGAGGACACAGCTAAGGCTATATCAATCATTACTGGTCTTGTGTGTGTGTCCTGCTCTCACCAACATGTCTAGCATAGTTACCCTCAGTAACATCACTCCCCAAAATCTGAACACCGCGAATACAATCTACAGTGAGCTTTAAATATTTTCCTTGTTCTTCAACCTTATCCTCAAGAATACCAAGTCTGTGATTCTGATCCGCTAAGGACTCCTCAATCCTGAACAAGCTGGCTAAAACCTCATCCTCATGAGAAGGAAGACTAGGACCATCCGGGAATTTCATAGATCGAAAAAACCTTGTATCCAACAGGTGCCTTGCTGGGTAGCATAGAAGTAGAAGTTGTAAACACACCTGCAAGAACCAACTTTGTAATCAAAGCATCTGACTCCATATCATCATGGGTATGTCCAATCTCTCACCTAGCATAGCTTTCCACACATGGAAGGCCTGATGCTTAGGTATCTCAGAAAAATTACCAGCTCTGCAAAAAAACAGTACTAGCCATGAAACGATAAAGTACTCTAGCCCTGGGTATCATATTCACCATGGAAACGGCTACAATATACTCAAAAGTCTTGCCTCAGATAGCAAATAAGCCAATGATAATCAAACTATCCACCTGATTAGGAGTAAGAGTGAGAGGATTTGTACCATTGCCATGAAGATCAGGCCGCACAAATCCAATTTTTGTGCACAAAAAATCAGGAGTCACTTCAAAATATGCCCATGCATTTTGGTCTCAAAAGAAGGTGAATTATGATTAATTTTTGAGACGTTCGAGTAGAATAAATGGACTGTGTGTTTGTGAGCCTGACATTTATACGACGAAACACTCCTAAACCAGAAAAATGCACAATAGGTGTTAAACCATAGGGAGATAGATCAGGAATTACCACACCTCATTCAATAGCTATCGTGCAGTTCTTGATCTTGTTTAAATATAATTCTTTTGCGACGATAGAAACAAAATCACCAAAATCTTGAGGTGCACTTAGGGCAGGATCATTAAGGACAGACGGGCCAGTTCGTTTCCTCTTGGATGCCATGATCGACAAGCTATCTACTGATGAGAAACACTGCAACATGAAAACAAGGAACTTGCCACTTCAGAATTTTTGACAGCTTCTTCAATCATCAAACATAATTTCCTTCACCCAAATAAATTATCTGAGCTTTGGTGCTTGATGAGACCAAATTCTTCTTCTCGGTCACATGAAGAGAAAGATGGAGTAAATTCGATTTAGAACCCTAGCTGCTGCTGTTGCTCGAGATGGAGACATAAGATTTCTCTCTTTTCCATCTATGTAAGTGAGTTTTCTGGTTGTTGGGTTCTGCCCGATCCAAGATTATATGGTCTGATCTGATCCATTAAAAACAAATCCAGCCCACAATTCTGGTTTCTGAGTCAGATCCTATTGATTCTTCGTCCAGTCGACTCTGCTCTTCAGACATCCACAACTTGTCAGGATCACTGGAAGATCTCCAGAACTTGTTCCACAAACTAATTGAATCCACCTAATACAGACACCATGGAGAGTAAAGACACACACATGGGACCTCAGATAGGAGTTGCAAGTTCAAGACAAGGTCTCGACAAGATGCACTACAGATAGGGTACCAGGAGCAAGTATGAAAACAAATAAGAAGCGATAAACACATCATACAAATGCACTACAAAAAACATATATGTATCAGCATGTGCAACGTAAATTTTACCAAACAAGAAATCATTAAGCAAATATGTAAAGCAAGTTATCTTGGTATAAACTTTATTAAGAATGCAAATGCAATAAGCAACAAAAAGCTATGCCAGAAAATAACAAAAAATATGACACAGCATGCATAAGTGATTAAGCATACAAGATACTCACGGGGCCTTAACCACTCAAAATGGTCTCTTGGGAGTCAGATCATACCATCCACATAGGGACTTAACATGATCTTCAATCATGCCCAAGTGTGCACTCACACATGTGACATGCCGACCACACCCCTTTGGCTACACTTAAGATTTGACCCTCAAGACACACACAATCATAGTCAAAACCTACAACTCAATATACAATTCAACCAAAATTCTAAAAATACATAGGAGAAGATATAAGAGAAAAGAAAGCACCCATCACATGTAGTGAGACCCAGCATAAAGAAGAATATAACAAGTAAGCACAGTGAGATCACAAGTATGAATATAACCATAAAAGATAGGCATGATGCGCAGAAGGAGACTAGAACACCAAGAAAGCTATATCCTAGGGAATGGCATCGCACCACTTGATGACAAGTGACTACCTACGTACCCCACTAAATTAGATATGCAAAGGGGTACAGGGGATCAAACGCCTCGTAGTTCGGTCAACGGGCCCACTTAGCACATAAGTACCAATGAACCCGAGGTAACTCACCTAGAGACTAGGTGGACGTGAAAGTACTAGAAATCACCTTCAAACAGAAATGAGAAATAGGGTCGGGTGGTCTAGTCACATGGATAGGTAGGCTATCACAAAAAGAATCGTAAGATAGTTCAAGAGCCATACCTGGGACACTCAAGCTAGATGAGCGTCCATCACCGTCAAGAGAGCATATTTGGACCTTAGAAGCTTGATCATTTTGCTCTACACGAGTAGTAGCTTTCTTAGGTCTCCATACTTGCACAATTCTCGTAGGAGGCATACATCTTTTAAGTGTATACTCAAGATCCCTCTTTTTGGCTTCAAGACTAGCCAAGGTCTTCTTAAGCTCTACTTCTTTCTTAGCCCTTTCATCGGCTTGTTTGTGCTTGCACCGCCTTTGGATATGACCCTTCTTTCCACAATAGTAGCAAATGGGAGATAAGGTAAAGCTAGGAGTGTGCGGCCTTCTAGGAAGTGTAGCTTTAGGAGGAAGAGAAGTCTTTGACTTTGCCTTGCAACCAAGTCCGGACTTGTCATAAGGACTTTGAGATCTCTCAAGAAGGTCATCCACCTTCATAGAAGGATTGTCATAAATTACTTCTTTACCCTGAGCGATCTCTTTCTTTAACTTAGTCTTTAGATCTTCATTCTCTCTCTTGAGGCTTATGATTTCGACTTCAAGATCACTAGACTTAAGTAAAGCTCCATCTCTTTCTTCCTTCAACTTCGCACATTCTTCGCTCAATTCTTTCACACTTGTTTTGCTAAGATCCAGGCGTTTAGCAATTTCATAGCTCTTCTCATAGAGATCGTTGTAGGCCTTTTGTATAGCATCAACATCATACTCACATTCACTACTTTCATCACCACTGTCACTATCCGAGGTCTCACGTTCGGTAGTGTTCTTTACTTAAGTTGAGCGAACCATGAGTGCACGACGAGTAGGAGTGTCATCACAATCAGAGGAGTCATAATCACTGTCAGATGAAGAGTCACATACTAGAGATGCTTTCATAGCTTTAGCACTGGTTGCATTGTTTGGACACACTGTAGATAGGTGCCCAATGCCACCACAAGTGAAGCATTCTCTATTATCTTTAGCTTTAACTTTTATTCATTCATGCTTGTGTGAATCTTTATCATCACTATTGGAATATTTGAAAGATCATCCATGCTTGTCACAGAACTTCTTTCCTTTCTTGTAGAACCTATTGAACTTCCTAGCCATCATAGCAAGATCATCACATTCACTAGAATAAGAAGATTTTAAAGCAATAGATTTTTCAGGTTTTTCATCTTTACCATTCCTAGTGGCAAATTTTAACTCATAGGTCTGAATAGAGCCAACTAGCTCTTTAAGGTCAAAAAAGTTAAGATCTTTGGCTTCTTCAACAGTCGTGATCTTTGGGTCAAATCTAAATGGTAAAGACCTGAGGATCTTTCGCACAATAACAGTGTCATGAATCTCCTCACCTAATCCCCACATAGAATTAGTGCAGTCTTGGAGCCTTAGCCAAAACTGTCCAAAAGTTTCTTTTTCTTCCATCCTCATATTCAAACTGACTCAACAACATTTGAAGTTTTGAGTCTTTGACTTGGGACGTCCCTCATGAGATAATTCAAGGATGTCCCAAGCCTCTTTTGCAGTCTCGCAAGTCATAATGGATTTGTATTCCTCAACAGAAACACTACAGTGGATAGCATTCAGGGCTCGATTATTTGCATAGTCAAGGTCTTTCTGTTTCGGAGTCCACATGTCAGGAGGAGAAGGTGTGGTGTTGACTACATCATTAACAGTAGCAGTGATGATAGGTTCCTTATATCCAAATTCCGTGACATGCCAACAATTTTGGTCTAACGACTTGAGGAAAATCCTCATTCTAGTTTTCCAAAACATATAATTTTTTCCATCAAACAGGGGTGGTTTATTTATCGCACCACCCTCTTGCCCATTCGACATCATTGTGGATCGTAGCTCAGGATGTTAAGCCCGATGTGAGCATCCTGGCTCTGATACCAATTGAAAAGTCCCACGACGATGTCAAGAATGACTAGAAGGGGGGGGGGGGGTGAATAGTCCAATAAAAAATTATCTCGGTCAAGTAAACAATTATACAAGATAGGAACACAATTAACACAAGATACATAAACTAAATAAGAATAACCCTCACCCAAAAACGCAAACTAAGCCAACACGAGTCTCAGTCTGATAGGGTCCAGTTAACTGGAGTCCAGTCGACTCAGCCTTGTCAGACAGAAAGGTCAAATTCCAGATTAGATTGAAGAAAAAAAGAAGAGGGTGAGAGTAAGAAGAAATGCTGTTATGATTATGAATTAAAGATTAGAAGCATAAAGGTGAAGTCTTTATGTGATAGACCCAACCCCACACCTATACATACAACCAAGAGACACTTGGTTTATAGTGGTTCGGCAAGGTTGCCTACGTCCACTCTTCAAGGAGGCCTTCTTAGCCTTTAGAAACTCCAAGCAAAGCATGATAGTCACACCTAGTACACCACTTCTTTACCACAATCACTTCTTGTTGAATCTCTAATGAATCCCTTCAACCTTGAATATTGTAGAGATACCTAACCTCTAACCTAGCCTACTAGGATTTCTTCTCACAAATCACTTTTAACTGAAAAATCAATATATGTGCAATATAACAATAGTAAAGCAAACAATAAAGCAATAAACAAATAAAGAACACACGATATTTTTAACGTGGTAAAACCCAATATGGGAAACGTCCACGGTTGTCCTCGCGACAACAAATAAATCCACTAGATGAAAAGAGATGTACAAACCTATCAACTACCTGCAATCACTGCGAGTTGACACTACTGGTTATCTCTAACACCTTGACTTCACCGGAGCACCTTGATGTACGCACAAGACACTCGACTTCTTGATGAACACACAAGAAGACTCGAAGCCGAACTATGAAACAAGCTTACACCAGAATTCCTTGATGAACACACAAGGATACTCGACTTCTTGATGAACACACAAGAAGACTCGAAGCTAAATCAATATAAACAATAATGAAGAAGAAGATGAATGGGGAAGAAGGAATAAGAAGATGAGTTCAATCACCAAAACCACCTAAACCAAAACCTAAACAAACTCAAAGAATAAGACTTCAATTGGACGGCCAAAGAACTAACTTGTTCTTTGGAAGAGAAACCCTATTTATACTTAGGGTTGGAAACCAAGGAAAATGGGCCGAAATACTGAAAATCCATATTGGACGTACGTACGTCGAATCAACGTTCGTACGTCCCCACACGGTAAAAGTTTGCTGCCTGCTTGGACGTACGAACGTCCTAACTGCGTACGTACGTCCTGACCAAAAGATGTTTGCTGCCTCAGTGGACGTACGTACGTCCTAACTAGGTACGTACGTCCAGTACCCAATAACTTGACCGAGAAGACACGAGAGGACATGAACACGAACCGACCATGCGTACATCTTGGTTTTCCTAACAATGAACTCAAGGCGAGATAACCATGGACATCCAATGTCACAAAATTGATGTCAAACAAACTTCGTGCCGGTTTCAATCTCCCCCTTTGACATTGATTTTGTGACAAAAACCTATGACTCTAATAGCACTTATAAAACGTGCTTACAAACCCAAACCATGGCATTTATAAAACATGCCTACAAAAACACTCAAGGTAGAACACATACTAAGTCACTAATTCGTGACATCCAGCTAACACCAACAGTTTGATTATCAGAGATCGAACGGAAGCAACAAGAAATTCTGAAACAATCAAAGAGCCAACGCAAGTTCCTCGAGCAACTCCCCCATACTTCATGAGCAACAAAGTTTGACACTCGGGCTCCCCCATAACTGTACAACCTCTAAACATCAACACGTTCACTCCCCCATACGTGTAGCATACCTGCAACATGACCCAAGAATACACTAACAAAGGAAGAAACGAATGTTAGTATTAGAGTCATAAATCTCCCCCTTTTTGTCACAAATGAAGTAACGTGACAAAGGAAAGAGAAAACAAAAACGAAACCATAACAAATAAGAGAAGAAGAGAAAAATAAAACATGTTAACAAGAAGTAGATATTGAACAGAAGATATAGAACAAACTCTTGGCAACACAACACAAACGCCATTAACATTAGAACCATCCTTAACTAAAACAACTTCACAAACCTTAACAAGAAGATAAAAGGAAAAGAACCGATGTACCATAGAAGTGTAGAGGAACACATCATGAACTTCCAAAAATAGTAGCCAATCCCAATCCGTACAAAAATAAGAGGCAATATATGGGGATAAACAAAAGATTGAACAAATAAGAGAATTGAAGTGCATCATAAACTAAACCTCGATGTGTGTAGATGCAATGCAATGCATAAAGAGAGAGAAAGTTCACCACTAGAACACACCCTTTGAAGACGTAGAATATAGAACCATCAACAAGAGACATACGATTAGATGAGTAAGTGAGCATAGAAGAAACAAACTTCAACCCCTTTTGAAACAAACGTTATGAGTAGAAGGCAAACAAATATAAATATGATTTTCAAATGAAAACCAAGACATGAAAAAGGCAAAGGAATATAAACTTTGTATGCCTTACATAAAAAACAGTGAATATGCGCTTGGATTTTTATTTTGCCGCATGTGGTGGAGTTTAGTCTACATCACTCTAATGTCATTCCCGCGTGGGAGGGATTTTTGCCTCCATCTTTTCAAATACACGAGGGTAGGGTGTAGCCTACATCTTTTTGACAGACACAAACTCAAGAAGTGCAATACCATGATAACGTGCAACACAAGAACTAACATCTCTTGAGTGCATCCGTCAGAGCATGACCCTCACAACCCCAACGGGTTCTTAGCCAACTGATATTGCTTCAAAAACAATCAAATGGCTGGGGATAAAGTGAGTCATTGACCACTAACAAGAGTTGTAATAGGAAGATAAGAATGCTCAATAACACGAACAACAAGATGAACATTAACCAAAACAAAGGAGTGATAACTCAAGATCACATAAAAACTCGAGAGATAGAGAAGTTCGATGAGCTCAAAGAATATGTAAGTGGTTTCCAAAAACTCCCATCATGCAAGCATGCCGTGCACTGTGCAAACAAACGAGGAAAAATGCATGATACATACCAAAACATACTTAAGAGTTCAGAAAGAGAAAACACCCAAACATATTGCAACTTATTTAAGACAATTGAGTTAAACCAATATCTCAGAAAAGATGCAACCAACAACACATACATGGAATAAATAAAGAAAAAACAAAAAAAAAAATAGAAGGAATAACCAACAACCCCCCCTTTTTTTTTTTTTTTATATATATTTTTATTATTAACAATGTATTCAGACATGCAGCATGATCTGCAAGCTAAACAAACAAAGCATAAAAAAACAGAAGTACCAAACAAATAGCCTATGTGGTTAGAGAAATATGCAATTAAAATAACACAAGGCTAGAAAACAAACAAAAAAATAAAAATACGAAGATGATATTCAATCTGACTTTAAGAAGTTAAAAGAGAACGTTCAAGTCATCCTTTCGTACCCTTACTTGAGAGATATTCTGCAAGTTGGACCCGGATATGGAGGATTTTTGAATATTATCCCTGATAAAAGGCTTTCCAATCCTTAACCTCTCATTCTCTATACTACATTTGGCAGCATCGATGCTTCTATCCCATATGTGAGGTGGTTTGGTGACCTTTTGCACAACCTTCTTTCTATTGTTGAAGTGTTGTGGTTTTTTAGGGCCACTTCTTCTCATAAAAGGAGGCCAAGAGAAATGATGAGCCTGCACAGGAAAAGAACAATGTGAGTTCCAATAATTATTACCATAAGAAGAAGAATATGGAACCATGGAATTGTTATCCCAACAGAAAGCGGAAGTATGACCTAACCGACCACAAGTAAAACACTTAAAATGTCTATGTTTAGGACTTGTCTTGTTCTTGGTCATCACATTTGGCTTAGATTCAAAAGCCTTGGTAGGTGCAGACGGAGTAGGAATATGAGGATTTGGTAACAAATGAGGCAATGATGGCCTCACAAAAGAAGTAGTAGGAGGGACAGAACTGGAGGAAGCTCCGACATAGTCATATCCTAAACCAGTCTTATCTGAAGAAGACTTTCCACTTTTAATAAGGGTGTCTAGATCAACTGAAGCTTTCTCAAACCCTTGCAATCGCTTAGTAGAAGCGAATAAATCCTTTTTCACAGCTTCATGCTCAAGCAACAAAGAACGATACTTATCTTCTATCTCACGATTGGATATTTCCAAAGAAATAATTCTAGATTGGAAATCTAGCTTTTCTTGGGAAAACTCCTCAGATAAGGCATTCATATCACCTGCAAGTACAGATTTCTCTTTCACAAGAGACTCAACCATATCATTTAAAATCTGATTAGTCTTACGCAAGGATTGACATTGTTTAACAGATGACATATGTAATTCCCTTAACTCACCAGGACTTACCAAAATAGAATCATCGAATTCATGATCGACAATATCGGTTACCTGACAATCCACATTCTCATTCAAAGATGCTCCATAGGCAACACAATGTATAGCATGGTCTTCCGCTACATCATCATCATCATCATCATCGCTTTCATCTTCCTCCCAAGTGGTAGATAACTTGATTTTTTGTTGTTCTATCCCTTGTGCACCAAATTTCTTGGGAAGCTTACACTCGTCAAAACCATGGTTAGTCAAACCATTATATTTCATAGTCTTAAAAATATGTTTAAGATAACGATAAATGATACTTAGATGTTGCTTAGTGTCAAGAGACTTATCATGATTAATTTTTTCATCTTGTACATCCTCAAAAGTTCCAGCTTTAAAAGCAAAGGATTTATTTTGAGGTTGTTCAAGTTGAACCTCAAGTTCATAAGTTCTCAATTTTCCTGCTAAGGTCTCTATGGACATGGTCTTTAAGTCATTGCTTTCTTGAATGACATCTTTCCTAGAACGGAATCTAGATGGCAAAGACCGAAGAACTTTACGTACTATTTGAGTATCGGTGTACACTAAACCTAAAGATGCACTAGTGTTGATAATATCCTGCAAACGAATAAAGAATTCATCAAAAGATTCATTATTATCCATTTTCATAGTTTCAAATTGAGTAATAAGAAGTTCAAGCTTACTCTCTTTGACAGCAATGTCACCCTCATGAGTTCTTACTAACCTATCCCAAGCCTCTTTGGATGATATACAACCATGAACTCTCCGAAATTCACTAGCATCCAAAGCCACAAATATAGCATTAAGCCCTCTTTGGTTGTTAGTAGAATCAACTTTGTCTTTCACACTCCATGTGTTTCGAGGCTTAACACTTGTAACAACCTCATCTGTACTACCTGTAGTAACTCTCGGTGGTGACCAACCATCTTCCACAGCGATCCACACATCCTCACTCATAGCCTGCAAATACGCAGCCATACGAACTTTCCAATAGGGAAAATTAGTACCATCAAATTTAGGAGGACAAATTAGTGTTCCAAATTTATCAGAATCCATTAAAATTGCACTAAGGATCTACGCGTGAGCCTTTACGCTCCTTAACAAGTGCCCTGCTCTGATACCAATTGAAAACCCAATATATGTGCAATATAACAATAGTAAAGCAAACAATAAAGCAATAAACAAATAAAGAACACACGATATTTTTAACGTGGTAAAACCCAATATGGGAAACGTCCACGGTTGTCCTCGCGACAACAAATAAATCCACTAGATGAAAAGAGATGTACAAACCTATCAACTACCTGCAATCACTGCGAGTTGACACTACTGGTTATCTCTAACACCTTGACTTCACCGGAGCACCTTGATGTACGCACAAGACACTCGATTTCTTGATGAACACACAAGAAGACTCGAAGCCGAACTATGAAACAAGCTTACACCAGAGTTCCTTGATGAACACACAAGGATACTCGACTTCTTGATGAACACACAAGAAGACTCGAAGCTAAATCAATATAAACAATAATGAAGAAGAAGATGAATGGGGAGAAGGAATAAGAAGATGAGTTCAATCACCAAAACCACCTAAACCAAAACCTAAACAAACTCAAAGAATAAGACTTCAATTGGTCGGCCAAAGAACTAACTTGTTCTTTGGAAGAGAAACCCTATTTATACTTAGGGTTGGAAACCAAGGAAAATGGGCCGAAATACTGAAAATCCATATTGGACGTACGTACGTCGAATCAACGTTCGTACGTCCCCACACGGTAAAAGTTTGCTGCCTGCTTGGACGTACGAACGTCCTAACTGCGTACGTACGTCCTGACCAAAAGATGTTTGCTGCCTCAGTGGACGTACGTACGTCCTAACTAGGTACGTACGTCCAGTACCCAATAACTTGACCGAGAAGACACGAGAGGACATGAACACGAACCGACCATGCGTACATCTTGGTTTTCCTAACAATGAACTCAAGGCGAGATAACCATGGACATCCAATGTCACAAAATTGATGTCAAACAAACTTCGTGCCGGTTTCATTAACAAAGTGGGTTTTGTTTCTCTTAATGATTCCTCTCAAAGGATGAATAGAGAAAGAAATTAAAAGTACTCAAGGTTGGTTTATAGAACACCAACTACAATAACTCTCACTCTCATAAATATGGAAGAATTCAATGTAGTGAGTGGAGTTAATTCGATGCAATGGGATGGATTTGAATGAAGCTCTTCACTTAGGGTTCATCACTTATGAGTAGATAATAGAGCTAACACCATCAAGTTTTCCTTGGCCTTCTCTTGCTTGATATACTCCATAAAGTGCAATAGATCCGTTGGTCAAACCTGTGTTGACTAGATCTGAAAACTTTAGTGGATCTGGGTCAGGGTCGGGTCATAAACCACTTGTTGGAGAACCAAGTCCAGTCGACTTGTTACAAACAAAGAAACCTGGAAGTTCTGAATAGTCTTCATCATAGTCTTCAAGTCTTCAGCTCTTCATATTCTCCAAAACACAAGATATACTTACAGGACTTGTTACAAACTCTTTTAGGGTTTACATGTGTTCTTACAATATTACCCTTTGTCATAATACACAACACAAAAAACATAGCTTTACATACCGAGGGGCAGGTTGAGGGTCATTGTTTTGTATTTTGGGGCTCTTAGGTTTATGCTAGAAGAATTCTCCGTAAAGACTTTAGTGTAGCTTAAGGTGAGTGAATTTTGGCATCGATAGAGAGAAAACTCACTACTAACTATGGAATAGAGATAAAGATAGTTGCATGAAATTGAATACATAGAAAAATGTCATGACTTTGTCTAGGATGGTGAAGTGATCCCTATATCCATCTCATATATTCACAAACCCTAATTTACTTGTTTTTAGTTAATTTAGTTTTATTTAATTGTTTAGTTATAATCATAATCATAACCTCAAATCAAATCAACTTTCAAAACATCATTATTTTCTTTTCATCAAAACGATTTCATCATCATCATTATTATCATAATAATCATCATCATCATCGTAGGTATATTATTTAATTTGCATTGTTACATTACAACCCAATCCTTTGAGGAGTGGATTGATACCCGGTGGTTATCACTTTATTAGTTTTAGTTAATTAGTCTTGTTATTTGCACACACAAAGGGAAAAATATTTGACGTTAGGATAGATTATAAGTTTATCGTTATGTGACTACTCCAATAGGGTTTCTAAATAGAGTGAGTACTTGTTTCCTACTTAACATAGAGGTCCTAGAAGGTCTTAGGGTAAAAATAGAAGTCTTGAGCTGCTTGTACTTCATCCTTAACACCTTCAGATCCTCTTGGATCAATTGTTTAGGTGTGAAGTGTATTTATGCATTCTTTTTTGTCACTTATTTGCTTCTTATGCGCATAAAATGAAACCAAACCTTTGCAAATGTTATTATACACTATATAGTTTGTAGTTTGTATTCAATTATATATTCAGGTTCTTCTTTATAACCATTAGCCGATGTCAATTGCACGCGAATGCGTGCACATTCACATAGTCGATTGTAATGAAGGTTGTGTTTTTTTCCCCTTCCAACCACTATATGGAGAAGCAAGAGAGGATAGATTGAATTTGATGTATGGGGAACGTCGAACGTGGGTAGATGTTAAGGAAAGAAGAAAGTAAAGTACAAATAAAATTATAAATTCATTTTTGTGTTAATAGGGTAAATACAGCCATATTACCAATTAAATTCATTATCTTGCCATTAATATATTTTTGGAAAAGGATAGATATGGCCATATTACCATTAAATGTAGCAATATAACTATTTAAGCCATAGGGTAAATATAAATTTACAATAATAACACTTTAAATTTCAATCTTTGTTAAATTCTCTTCTAGAACATCAAATTTGCTCTAATTTGGAAAGGTAAATTTTCCTTAAAGGCAAGCCCAACTTTAATAGAGAGTAATAGATCAAGTAAGAAATTTTGTTATTTCAATTAGAAGTGGGCACGGTCTGATTCGGGCCAAGAGAACAGCAGAACCGGGACCAAATCGTTCTCATATTATCGGGTCGAGGACCAAGAAAATCTAAATGTAACCGACCAATCCGGACCAAGTACAGTCGGTCGATTTTGGTTCGGGTCTCAATCTTGGACTTTTATTATGGGCATTTACTCCAATTATTTTTAAAGTTTAAACTAAACCATATTTTCTCTCTAACTTTTGATTTTTTGAATGAAGATTGAAATAACAATTATATAGCTAAATTTATTTAAGAAATGCATACATTTAAGCTTGCTCGAGCTTGACCAAATTGCACTCGAGCTTTAAAATTTGTTCAAGCTCGGTTTGTTTTGCAGTTTAAACGAGCTAAAAATGAGCCGAGCGCGAGCTGCTCGGTTCGTTTAACAACCCTACTCTAGTGATCCTATTGCCCTTCCTCCTCCATTTTTAATTGTTCAACTAGGATGTGTCTCCTTTCAGACAAACATTTTTTTAGTGTCTTGCACCCTAGAGGCAGGGGTTGATCCAACAATTAAAGAATCCACGTTGATAAGTTCAGATAATATTGGGTGAACTGGTACTTCAACTGCTAAACCTAAATCACATGACAGTATCGACAATTGATATTATCCAATAAACTGAAGAAGAGAAGAGTGCATTTGTCTATAACTAATGAAGTTAGGAGAAATCTCAATGGTTTTACTTAAATAACCTAATGCTTGATTCAAAAACTTCATTTGTTTCTAAAGATCACCTTTCTCAACAAAAGTTTTGGAAAGTTCGATCAACCAATGAGAAAAGATATTGAAATTAAGGGTAGGCAAAAAAACCGACCAACCGAACCGATAAACCCCTGAGGCAAAACGATCAAAATCGAGGTGACAGGATCGAACCATAACCAAACTGAACCAATCAAATAATGGTTTGGTCTCGGTTTTTATATTTCTACAACCGATAAAATCGAACCGACCTGCTTCAATCAAGTCCAAAATAACCATAATAGAAAAAATCCAATTACCCAAATGCCCAATATCCCACAACTTATACTTTAATTGTTTATATGAAACCCTAACCCTAAATCACTTTCTCCATTGTAGCCACATTTCATCTTCTTCCTTCTTCGTCTTATCTCATCCACAATTCATGTTTCTTTGCTCATACTCTTCAATCAAGTCTCTCACTTCATTTGTATTTTGTAATGAATGTTGAATTTCTTTAAACTTTGATAGAATTTGTAATTTATTCAATTTGTCTTCTTAACCCACAAATCATTCACAACAAATCTTATTCTTCTATTGCTAATTTTCTTTAATTTGAAATTTTGATGAAGAAATTACATCTCAAAATTTAGAAGACGAGGATAGAATAGTTAGTAACTTAATATTATTCAAACCTTAGAAATCTCTTATTGTAAATTTTGATGAGTTACTATGATGTAAATATTAATTTCATAGGTTCATATTGTGTAATTTTCTTTTTTGATGTATTTTGTTTAAAATTGTGAATATAATGAATTTATCAAGTAAAATTATTATTATTTTTTATTTAATAATAATTTTGTCTAAGTTTAAAGACCATTTTATTCTTTTAATTAAAATTATAAAAAATTCAAATTAATTTGGTTTAAAATCAAAGCTCGAATTAATCTCGAGCCCGTTAATTATTTTAGTGTAAGCGCGTAGATTGATCACATTAAAGGAGAGCAATATAATTAGTTAATTACTACTTCTATAAAGTTTGCCCTTCAGTATAGGGCTTGTTCGGTAAATGCCCAGAAATGCATTTTTTGGCTTCTTGAAAGGAAAGAAGTTGTAAGTCTTTCCGGAAAATCTTAAAACAAATTTAAAAAAGAATTAATGATAAGTTAAGAAATACATTTTTACATAAGTTCTAAACATTAGCTTTCTCCTTTCTCCTATCCCGTAGCTACCTTTTAGGAAATTCATTCAGAACTTCTACATAGTTACCGAACGGGCCCATAGTTTCTGGGTCCTATGGAAGTCATAGGTATAGGAAGAAGCCCCTTCAAATAGAGATTTTTTTTCTTTCAACGATATATGGTGGCGGTCTAAAGTTTATCGTGATCCAATTATCATAATGAACTCTTCCAAGTGATTAGTATTTATGCTTAGATGGAAACCACCATGGTCCATGGTGATGTAATTTTGGGGCATGGTTTTGAACTTGGAAGGATAACATTTAGAAATTGGGATTGAGAAATGGTTCCCTTCATGTAGCATAGTTGGCCTTCACCCTTTCAGTATGCAATTATGTGCATCAATGCAGGATGGGCTTGTTCTTTTGAAATGTCTCTTTAATATTCTTTAGGACATCAATTGGATAATAAAAAAATGGGTAATATCCCAAAAAAGCCCCATGTTTAGGTGCCTCTTCCCCCAATAGGCCCTGACATGGGATCATCTTCTCAAACAAGCCCTTTGACTATTTCATAATTTTTAGCCGGTCAAAATTACATTTGTATTATATCCTCTAAACTCCACCTTTTATCTTCTAAAGTCAGTACAAGACAAAAAACTCAGAAAAAGACAAAAACAGAAAAGGACAAAAATAACAGTTGGTGTATAACTTTTTGGTTTTTAAATTTGAAAATTTTATAACTTGTGATTTAGAAATCGAAAATCAACATGGTGTATATGGTTGGAAACATCTTGACGAGATCTTTTAAACGAGATCCCACATGACTATAAAAATTTAAATTTAAAAAATTCAAATTTTAAAAAAAAATTCAAATATTCATAAAAATTCAAAATTTCATATTTTTTTACTGAGAAGTTGGGTTACGAAAAAAAAACTCTGTATGATTTCATAAGGTTTTTCAAAATTACTCTAAAAATCTAAAAAAAATCACACATTACTACCAAATTCAGGAGTTTTTATTTTTGTCCTATAAATAATATTTTCTTATCTTCTAACACCAAAGCAATATCTTCTAAATTATTGTTTGTTGTTCTGTAAATTACAAAGGCATGATATCTATTCCATATTATTAATATATGTGGATTGTAGTCTGTAATTTGATTCATGAGTTCAATGTCTCGACTGAGGACAAAACCCTTACAATATAGACAAAAAGAAAATTGTATTGCCATAAAAAGTTCATAAAAACGTTTAATGTACAGTTAACTTCACAAAAGACTATATATTCTTTTTAGGTTACAACCCAAAGCATAAGAAACAAGAGAGAGCATAACCCAGTGTAAGCATAAATCCATCCTTTTGCCTGGTGTAATACCACGAAGTTCATTAAATTTGTACTCCATTCTTCTTTCCCATTCCCCACACCAAAACAATATAATATCTCACATCTCTAACAATCAATTTTTTTTTTGTTGGCAAATGGGGTTGAAGGCACCCCTTACCCCTTTAAATTACCTGAGAAAACTTATATCTAATAATCAGTTGCTGGCGTGTTTGGAACCAACGACCTCTCCACTTTGTGAGATGAATGCAACCGTTGAGCCACAGATTCATGTACTTTCTAACCATCATTGAAACTGATAATCTCCCTTTGTTTAAACACTCATGCATTCTTATTTTTTCACAAAATCCAAGTAATATGTATGGAGTCATGACCAATATACTTTGATAACCAGCTTTAATCCACCTCTCAACACTTTTCAATATATAATGTGATTTAGTAAAATTGCATGTTAAGTGGATACAATAGCTTGTTTAGAGGATAAAACTATATTGTTTAGAGAACAACAATCAATGTTTTAGCGGACCAGACCCTTACAGTATATAGAGAAAAAATTATCGAAAAAATAAAAATTACATTTTTTTTCATACCCATGTGAGCTCTTGTTAGATAGATCTCATCGAGATCTTTCCAACCATATACATCATATTGATTTTTAATTTCTTAATCAAAATATATACAAGTTACAAATAATACTAGTCCTTAGGCCCGTGCAATGGGCAGATCTGATTGTTTTAGAATTTTTATTTTTGGGTTTTATGTTGCCCTTTTGGTTTGTAACTTGTAATATTTTGTTTAGCTCATTTCAAAAGTATATGATCTAGTATGATTTCATTTAGAAATCATTATAAATCTTTGAGTATTGAAATTGAATGATTATTATATATACATGGAAATTAAACCCAAAGCAGTTGAAGATATCCAGGAGAGTGGGATTTTCCAGCACTCTCAATTCTGAAAGTCTCAATTAGAATTTGGTTTGGCTCGGTTGTTGAGGCTTCGTCACTTTGGAAAATAATCTTTTCACAGTAGTCCATTATATTAGCAGTCGAGCGTCTCTTAATTGGCTTGTAACAGTTAACATCCTGAAAATTCGAAATATTTAGCAAACTAGTATGATGATAAAGATGTCTTACTTGTAATGTGACGAAGAGATCCCCTTTGGCCGATGTAGTTAAGCCTTTCTAGAAGACAACCATACGATCCATGTCTGTGTGAATCTTGTGACCTTTTTTGATATAGTCCCATCTGCAACTCATTTACATACATTAGATCACAAATTAAGGAAAACTCAAATTTCATGAAATTGCAGTAAGTAGGTCTTACTGCTACTTGGGTCCCCTTTCATATCCCCACTATTGAAATGTATTGAAGATTATATCATCATCTTTATTGGAGTCTATTTTCTATTTTCATTTACTTTTTGTCAATGTCTACTAAGTGCAAGAAAAGGAAATAGATTACTAGTTCTTTCAATTCCTGCAAAATATACTTTTTGCCAAGTTGAGAATGTACTTGAAAATGGCTATCACAAACATGTTTGATATGTGTCCACAATGATATCATATTAATATTATTAATGATTTTATTAATAAACTTGCATACCTGCCCATTTGACTTAGAATATTGGTGAGTTTTAATTTTGATGTCGTCGAGAGATCTTCAGCAAGTATCAAATATACATGTATTAAATATAAGCATATAAGCAGACATAGACTTTGAGTAAAGAGGAAGATGGAGAAGTTGTACAAACTTAGTAAATCATCTGGTGATTTCAATGTAAATCTTGGAGATACTTGTAAATCACTATTTCCACCAAATAATTATTTAGTTACTTATTTAAAAAAGATTACTGGTAAACTTATTTAAGTTACAATTGTTGAATTGAAAGAAATTCGAGTTAGAGCATTTTATCAATGGTAGTCAATTAATGGTATTAGATCTAGTGGTGATAATTTGGTTTATTGCCTATAAAGAATTCGAGTTAGGGTTACTTATGAAAGTGGTTGTATTTAAAATGTGAAATTACTTATGAAAGGGTTACTGTATCGAGTTAGCTATTATTATTTTTTTATAATAAAAGTCAATTGTTGTTTTTTTTTTCTTAAAATTGATTTTGGTTTGAACCTCATCTCTGAATTTTTGTAGTGTGATAAGTTGATCTGGTGTTGTATTTTGTATTCAAGAAGAAATTATTGTAATATCATTCTCGATTTTAGTGCTTCTTTTCGTGGAACGGGTTCTATAATAAAACGATTGTCCACCTTCAACATGTTAGCCCCATAAAAAGAAAGATATACATGAAAATATACTGTTAATTATGTAAATTAATAGTTTATTAATTAATCGATGTTGAATTAATATCTCGTTTAATTAATATTTTTTCTAGTCCCAATGCTATTAATTTATCGAGGTTTTACTGTATTTTCTTATGGTACGGGTTGGACTTGATTATACTTGGGATTGGGTATACTTTTAATTTTTATTTTACTGGGCTTAATTATGTTTGTGATTTGGTCTAACTGGGTACGGGATGGACTTGATTATACTTGGGATTGGGTATACTTTTAATTTTTTTTTATTGGGCTTAATTATACCCATGATTTGGTCTAATTGGACTTGATTATATCTGTGATGGTGGTCCACTTTTGCGTAATTACAAATATACCCAAACTTAATTAAAATTCTCTTCAATTAGGCTATCAATTTTAATCTAATTTATAGCCTAATTGAAGAGATATTTTCTTAGGGGTATTTTCTGTTTTAATCTATATATCTATATAATAGCTAGACCCAATGGGTCCGACATTCTATTTCCTATGTGGCACTCTATATGATCATCAAGCTCTCACAAATTTTCTCCCATAAAACAAATAAAAAAGAAAAAGAAAATTTATACTAATTGGTTCTATAACTAAATTTTGTATTTCTATACACTTTTCCCTATTTTTCACTAAACCCAAAAAATTTCCACCCACTTTCTCTACTCTCCTAATAAAGTATAAACACAAACATTTCAATAAAAATAAAATCAAAACAACAAATACACTCAAAACATAAATTAATCAAACATAATAATTTATTATATATATAAATAAAAAAAAATTAGTACAGATAAATTTAATATTATCTAAATTTAAAATTTATAAAAACTTTCTCGCGTAAAATCTCCGATCCCGGTGCATAGCACGGGGTCCACAGCTAGTATAGTATAATAGATAACAAAAAAAATTTAATTAATATTAAAAAATATGTTTTTGTCTCTTTTTTATTTGTCTTATATTCTAATTTTTCTCTTTTGTCTTTAGTACAAAGGGTATTTTAGTAAAACAAAATAAAAGAAAGTGGGGTAAGAGCTTATTTGAGAAGATGAACCTCGGCCCCGTCCACCGCGTCTAGTGTGCCCTTGCAACTCCTACAATAAAATATAAATACAATTAAAACTTAATAACTAAAATAAGTAAATTTTATAGTTTAAACTTAATAGTAATTAATAATTACTTACCAAGGCCTCTAATGTGCTTGTCAGCTCAGCAACCCTAGAAGCACTTATTGCGAGTTCTTCTTCAGCCTTTGTTGTAGCAGTCCTTTGCTCTTGCAACCAACCATAATATCTTCCAGAAGATTCAAATGCTGCATGCCGTATCCCTTGACCAAACATTACAGCATCTGATAAGCGTGAGCGGAGAGCAGCCTGCATTTACAAGAATATGTAACAAGTTATAAACATAAAAGTTTTAACTTACAAATATAAAATTATAAATACAATTATAAATAAAAAAAAAACATACCTCGTCTAAGGTATCAAAATCAGGTACATGCTGTGTAACTAAGTCACGATCGAGAAAATGAACCGGTACAGTCCAATCCATACCTTGTGATCCCATCAACCTGAGGCTATGTTCACCAGCTTGTTCTCCATACTAAATATGTCTCAAAGGGTAACTTTGCTGAGTAGTAGTAGGGTCTGCTAAGAAAGGAATCCGATACTCTGGTCGTATGCCTTGCCATGACACATAATCTACGTTACCCTCACGAGAGACGGGGGAAGTAGCTAATGAACCCCGAGAAACAGTGTTCCAATACAACTGGTACTCTATAGCCGAAACAAACTGACAAAACGCTGAACTAATTGGCCAATTAAAGGATAATCTACGAGCCAGGATCTGCTCCAAAGGAAGACTCGCTGGAGCCATATCAGGTGGTGGAGGATGAGGAATAGCTATCATACCAGACGTCTGTCGTAAACATCTATCCCCTAAAAACCAAACACTTATCTCTGGAGAAACTAAAACCACTCTTGTCTGAGATATGATTCTAGAGGTCTGAATATATGGTACACTGTTTGAGGGTAAACCAACCCAAGGCATCCACCTAATACTATCCCAAGTTTTCTGTTCGATCGAGGCCATTGCTTGTTTAAAGTTATTCGTTACAAGTCCCATCATTTCAGCTCGGTTTTCAAGGCCCCAAATAAGAATACGAGGGAAAACTTGTGGTCTACAGTTTAACAAAATCGAATTACACGTGCCCAGATACTCATACCACCAAAACTACATAATAAAAATTTCATAATTAAAAAAATTATATACAAAAACTAAAAAATCATGCATGCTTTTATGCTTTAGATTAATTAAATATTAAAAATAATATAAAACCATAACTAACATGTAGCATCCAAATGAACCCACCGATGTTGTGTAATTTCTTGCCACTCATAGAAAAATAATCCATCTGATAATACATGTGTGCCATCACTGCACCGTCCCAATCCTAGTCTCCAATCTTGTTTGTATCAAGCAAAGCTCCACACCAACCCAACTTCACACAACTATGTCCAGTAGAAAACAAAACCCTAGACACAAAGTATAACAGAAAAGCTAACACATACTCATCCTCTTCAACTGAATTGGGCTCTAACACCCAATCATCATCAGCAACGGTACACAACATGTATATATTCTCAAAAAAAACATACTGTAAACCTGTTTGTTTTTCCTCATCCTTCCAAGCCTCCTCATATTCGCTTAGAGTTGGGAATAATATAGTAGCCTCACACTCATTATTATCATAAGATGAAATATATGGCACAATCTCTCCTACCCCGACACGCAAACCCGTAAGCATATTAAAATCATGGGAAGTAAAAGCAAGCTCACCGAGAGGCAAATGAAATGTGTGTGTCGTCGGCCACCATCGTTCAAGTAACGCGAATATAAGTTGACGATCAGTTCGAATGGTGTCAAAGAAACGAGAGACCCAAATGGTGTCGCTTGTATTCGGTCCCGTACATGAGCAAAATCGTTTCCCCTCTCCACCATATATGACCACCAAGTCATTACATTATTCATTTTGCCTCTATATGTCAAAATTTTCATCCTCTACATTAAACGAGCAGTTTATCAATTAAAAACTAATTAAAAATAAATTAAAAATCAAATATATCAAAAATTAAATCAAACACTTACATCCACGGAATACTAGTTATCACTAAGATGCGATCCAGTACATGGAGCAAGCACTCTTGGTGTATAATCTCGAGCTTCGCGAAACGGTGGAAAATCAATTTCGGCAACTTCGACTTCCATATTATCGGCGGATTGATCTTCCATGGTACTACTAGTACCTTGATACACCTTTTGAACAATTTTACCACACAATCTCCTTTTTGGAGGCATAATTTTTTACTTAGAAAAAGATAAAATTTTTGAGTTAAAAGATAAAAATGGCAGATAAAGATGAATAATAACAAAGAATAACAAAATAGCCAGCTAATTTTTGAGTAGGAAGAGGTAGAAGATGAAAAATCAAGAGTTAGGATGAATAAAAATGGCGGAAGAAGAAGTAGAATGGCGGCGGATGAAGAAGAAGATGAAGAACTGGTTATCAGATCCAGCCAAAGCCCAGCCCAACCGCACGCCCAGTCCAACCAAAGCCCAAAAAACTTCCACGCTGGTTCAACCAGCGTGGAAGATAAAATTATAAAAAAAAAAAACCGTGCACGTTAGGGATACCCCTGATATAGGTATGGAAGATCTGCTAAAAAAAGTTTTAGGAAATTACGTGGCACCTATGGGGAGGCCATAACTGCCTATATGTCGTTCAAATGTAGAAGACCCAATAGAGATAAAAAAAAAAGTTTATCATTGGGTTTGAGAAGTATAAAAGTGAAAAACCCAATCCGAAGAGTGGAGGGTGTGGAGCGGAAGGAGAGAAATTTTGAAAAACAACGACCACAATATAGACTACTACGGCTACCTAAACGAGGGCCCCCACGTTAGAAAGTCCAAGTACCAACAACCCTAAATCACATAATTTGACCATTTGATCCAACGGCATAAATCGAATCATGCAACATAATCGATGTCTGGATTAAAGACAAATGCCAATGTCCGTAAAACACGTGTTCTCAAATGACATCATCATCTGACATTCACACAGAGAGTTGATTTCTTCCTCTTTCGATCAATAGGTAGGTTTTGAAGAAGAAGAAGATAAAAATGTTTCCTCAACAATGGACACCACCTTGTGGAAGCAAATGCACAAAGAAATACACAGCTCTCACCCAAATCCCATGTATATTTCATTCAATTAATCTTTCTTCTCTCTCTCGATCAATTTGTTCATTTTGATTGCAACGAGCATCATAGATGATAGATTGTATCTTTCAACACACAAACTCAATATAATAATACGTTACGTTTCTTCAAATATTTATATATTTGTTATTTCTCATTGGTTTTGACGAAATTTGCAATTTGGAAAACAAAATTGGTATTATTTTCAATAGCTTTTATTTGTTTAGTTTTCGAATCATATTTCTTCTGATTGTTTGTTTGGTTTCATTGGTTCATTCAATAAGCAGAGGCCTTTTGGATTAATTTTGTTTTTTTTCCCACTTTGTTTGATGATTTTGGTATGTACTATATGAGAATCACATTGAGAGCCTGACAGAGAAAGAGATGCAAAAATGTTTGTCAATTAGTGAAAATATATACAATGTTTTGACTTTTGATGCTTTGATAATGTAGATTTCTACTATTTTTAATATGCTAAAACACGTAAAAGCTCTTGTGTGTTTTAGTGTGGTTCTATTAGATATTTTATTACTTTTATTGGGTATGCTATCGGTCAAGGAGAATTTTTTCTTATACCTATAATAATATAACTTGGATTTATTTCAGACATTTGAATAATAGTTTTGTTATTGTGGAACATGTGTCTTGTTGCTTTTCTTTTGAATGTCAGATGCTGGACTTCCTATGATTTTTGTATGTTATTTGTAGGGAGAGTGTTCTGCAAGAAAGGGTGTGATGCTGATGGGGATACATGGCAAGAATGTAAGTGTTGTTCTACTTCATTTCATAGTTACGTCTATTCTTCTCAAATAAGTGGACTATGTATGTTTCATTCATACATCTTGTTAGTACGTGTATTCTGATCGAACCCTAAACAATTGAACAAGTGACTTTTTTTGAATTAAATTAAATATTTGTATGTAAGACTAGATTGAGAATCTTAAATGTATTCTTACTATACTTGTGAATTTATATAAAGCTCAAACAAATATGTGAAGATTAATTAACATGTACATGAGACCTAAGTTCATATCTGGGTCTCAGTTGAAATATATTACTATTGGGATTAGGTCTTTACCCTGATCCATATATGTATATCATTTGGATAGGAGTATTGTTAAAGATGCAGGAGACAACATGTATTTGTGCAAAACTCGCAAGTCTCTTAACAGTTACAATCTATTCTAATAGACGTGTGATTTATCAATTTTACAAAAAAAGAATAAAAGAAAATGAGGATATCATAGGGTGGAATTGATGATAAAAATATTGATCTTCCACTTGGTCTTACTTGGGTATTAGGTACTTAGAATTTTTGTGGTTGATGAAAAGACATGCACTTGACTTCCATTATATTTAGAATTGTTCCATTCCTAATGTGCTAAGAAGATTGATTACTCCGGTTTCCTTATTGATCCAACTGCAGATCTAAATGTTTATGATTTTTTAAAATAATTATTTGCATAGTGAACCACCATATGGTATTGTCCTATCTTGTGAATGATAAAACTAACTTGGTGTCTTATGTACTCCACCAATCTACATTAAGGATGTACTTTTCTGAAGGTAATTTTGCATTTTCTTTCAGGTTTGGGAGAATGCGATGAGATATGCTACAAGGATCCAGTTTTTAAAGACCAACAGTGGAGTGCTTACATTGACCGTTCTCCAGGATCTGACAGTTATTCAGTGGTTTCTCTCTAAACTAAAACTTGTTTTTTATGCGTTCAACCATATTGTAAAACTAGTAAATGCTTGTACAGTTGGTACGATTAAATGTCAGAAACCCAGAAGGCCACATGATGAGCCTCTTTGTATTTTGCACTCATCTTGCACAATGATAATTCTTAACTATGTTGACATAGTTGTCCCAAATGTGGACTGCAGTGGACTTGTTCATCTATTTCTTCATGTGAAATGGTTTTGTGAACCTTTTTGAAGAAAAGATTTATCTGGTCACCATTACCTAAGTTTTCTATATTATTGATCTTAGCTATTAAGTATAATTTCTGCAGTTAATACTTCAAAATAGGTATGTTGCAGTTTTGTTTCTTGTTTTTGTGAAATCTTCTTTCTTGCATGTGGTTGTACAGAATCTGGCATTCCATCGTAATGTATATTTTTTTGATACAACGTATATTAGTTATAACTGAAGTATCAGCAAAAAGGTTGGCAAACTATCTACTATATATACATGGAGATTGACATATATGGGGAAGGAAATGTGTATCACAGTTCAAGGATTTCCATTAGGAAAGATTTAGGGAAGAAGACTCATCGGAGAATTGCAATTTGCAATATTCTCAAACAGTTGAGGGTTTAAGCCTTATCTCAGGGAGAGGCTCACCTACGTATAATGCCGTGAGGCTTTAGGGTGAGGCTCCTCTCCTTACGAAGATTCAATTATCACTTGAGATAACATTGAAAAATATTACTAATAAAATGTACAAACTTCTTATTTGTGCTATTGGCCAAGGCATATGCTTATGGGGAAAGGGTTTTTTTTTCTTGGGCAGCTTTATAACATAATAATTTCTAAAACTTATATTTCTACCTTTTTTAGCTGTTAGAGTGTGTATTGTTAATGATGTTCTGCAGCTATACACATCAGAAATTCAGAATTCACATCTTTTCACTTACGGCTACTTTCTACAAGCTTAGTCATGTAGCTCCTTACATTCTGCCAAATTATTAAAATTGTAACCATTGCAATGCAATTAACTTTGTGGGATCTCTCATTTTTTCCCCTTAGATCAGTAAGATCAGAGATTTTCATTAATAGTGTTCAAACTGAGGAACCCATATACAGCACATATTTCCCTTTCAAGACACCAAGGGAATGTTAATAACGAAAGACTAGTAAATAATATAGATAGGAAAATCAACGTCTTAGGTAAGTCCCACGTGGCTTGGCAAGATTGGTCTAAAAGAAATGGAACAATGTTGAAGAATTTAAACTTATCTATTGGATTACGAAAGCTATTACATATGTGACATTCATCCAGCTTCCATTAATTAAGAAGACAATTAAAAATGTATTAACTTTTGTCTATGATGGTTCTGTAATATGTTGATGCAAAATTAGTACTTTCATAAATCAAAGATCATGATGCCAAATTCATGCACATTCACCACAGTATATGGTGAATTGGTAAATCATTGTCATTCTCTCTCACGAGGTCAAAGGATTGCTTTTCACTGAACTGCAGCATTTATTGTATGGTTTGAAACAGTTTCAAAATGTACATCTCACGGTTAGGTCTTTGATTATAACTTGTGATCCGTAGTTGACAGGAACAAGTACCGCTTGTCTTTTATTAATAGGAAAGGATTGATGTTTTTTTGCATCCAAAGAAGTACGCTTAATTGGCGAGCCTTCATATTTATTTGTGGCTTCCTTATATTTTTTATTCCTTACCTCTAGATTGAATTTCCACTTCACATTTTAATCTTATATGAACTTATGGAAACCTTTTAATTGGTCTTGGTTAGTGAAGGCATACATCCCAATCTGTTTATATTACCGTACAGAGATATATCGTCAGTTGTGTGAATATCTGTAGTGAGTATATAATCACACATCATGCAGGTAATAGACATGCACAGTACAATTGAGCTCTCTTTGTCATTTATACATGGTTAATGAGGGAATGCATAAAAAGAAAGGTTTCACGTATCCACATTATATTTACCGATTCAATTAATATTATATTTCGTTTTTCGATTGCAGGAATGCTTCCGTGCTTGTGTAACGGGATGTGGTTACAAGGTTAGTGTGCTAGCATAGATTATTCTCAATTTCTCATCATCAAAGTTATGCATAGTGTTTGGAATTTTGGATATCCAATAGATCATATAAGTTTTTGAATAACTTAATTGGCACTATATTGTTGTACTGGTCTACTGGAGGTGTCTTGTCTTGGCTCTTGTTAACTCCTGCAATGCATATGTTATATAATTAGTACAAACAATTCTTGGCTCTGGCGAATGTAACGTTTAAACTAGTACATGTCATCTATATATCTTTTTTCATTCTTAAAAAAATATATGAAATAATTAGTAAAAGAAACACATGGGGACATTTATACTAGTACAAGCCATCTATATACTTACCTGGCAGACGTCTTAATCGCAGTCTTTCCCCCCTACAGAACTGTTGTTGCTTTGTTTAAACATTGGAGGCATCGTATATACCCATATTGAATTCAAACGTGCGCAGACCCTCCTTATATGGAAATGATATGGTTCGTCCTATTTCAATGATGAACAATATGATATGGATGAGCAGCAGGATCTATCAGGATACCTTAGGCATTTGTATCAAAACAGATAGGTTAGGAAGTCTCAGAAACATGTCCAGGCTTTACTAGTCCCAGAAACTTGTCAAAGGAAACTATCTTTGTGCTCCCATCTTGTAGTGCATTTTGCACATTTATTAGTCTGTCTGTGTCGTATGGATGCTATCAGTTTGCAGAACTTTTATAGCTGCTGATAGTTTATCCTAGATGATCCGGTCATCACATTGGAGTTTAAACTTTATAAATTAATGTGGAAGTTGCAGACTGTGGGATATAATAAACCTATATGGACCTCTGACTGATGCTTAAATAGTTGCCCAAGATGCAATCGGGTTAGAAAGTTCTGCAATTATTTGAGTGTTTTGTTACCTCTTACATGCACAGTTATAAATACAGTTAGGATCAACCCAGCTTGCCTGCTATATATGCTATTAACAGATGGGTTACAAAACTACCAAATTTAACTTTTAGCAACGCCAAATATCTTCATCTTTGACTTTTGTACATGTGGAGCACATTTAAATGCTGCATGTTCTGCTAGTACATTTAATATTATCACCATCGACACCAAAGGACTTGACGACACAACACTTCAAGTATTCAACCAATTTTAATTACAATATAACTATACTACAATCTTTTATTACAAAAGGTTTCGAGTAGAGAAATAGGTGGTGTTGTATTATTTTCAAGAAATAGGTGGTGTTGTATTGTTTTCCCTAATGTCACCACTTCTACAATTGCACTTTTGTTTCATAATTGAAGGGAATTTAGATTTTTATTTTGGAGGTTTTATTTATGTTTATTTTTTCTTTTTCTTTTTCTTTTTTTTTATTGGCAAGCGGGGTTAAGGGGACCCCTACTCCTTTAAATCACGTGTGGAAACTTATACCAACAATCAGCTGTTGACGTGTTTCGAACCCACAACCTGCTACCATTGAGCCACAGGCTCAGTCGCAAAAATGTTGTGGTAAGCCTGTTTTATAATGAGATCAGTAACTCGGTAATGCTGGCGGGATTCGAACCCCAGACCTCTGGTATCATCACCCAAAGGTTTTACCGGTTGAGCCCAACTAGCACCTGCTATGTTTATGTTTATAGGTTGCCAATTTCAATTTCAATTATTCTTTATAAGGTGGGAACTTTGATGATTGAGAAACATGTGGTTGCATGTGTAAGTTGGTTGTTGGTTTACTATTCATCACCTATATAGACACTTTACTTTGCCAATGCAAACCCGATTCATCATATTTGATCTAGGAATCATTTGATTCTATGGGCCTCAAGCTTTTAGTTATTATCTCTATCTTTATAGCAGTGGAAGATTAGCAAAAATCCGACTTTGTCATATTTTGATTTCTTTTTTGTCTGTTCTTTTGATGGTTGTTCGTTGCTTTTAGAACCATACAAGATCACGCTACTTTAGATATACTGATGTCAAAAACCTGCATTGTGTGGTTTTTATTATTCCAAGTACATCATTGTTTATATGTTGAATTGTTGATATGTTTTATTTTGACTTCATGCTTCCTTAAAATTATTATTGTGATTTTGACTGCAGTTTGATATTCCGAAAGAGGAAGTTGATCGTGTGCATCCCAAAAGGCCACTCAAGCCTCCCATTGAGAAAAAACCACCATCACCACCATCACCTCTTGTTGAGCACGTACCCACTACTGAAGAAATGACTTCAAATTCAGCATAAATGAAGATAAGACGTTTTACAGTGTATACATCCCTGTCATCTCTAAGTTGATAGCATGTATCTTCACTAGATCAGAATAGGTTGTTGACCTTTTTTAATACCCGAATTGTTTTTTCTTGGGTTTTTGTTCATGCATTGAGCCCTAATCCTTGTTACTTGAGTTTATGGGAGTTGGGACCTAGCATCATGTAAGTTCTGGTGGCGGCATTTAAATAGAATAGATTGTAAATTCATACCCATCTGCTGTTGAGGATTCACACTGGGAGATAATTCTGATCCAACTTTAGTCATAATATTTTTGGATACTTGTCCCTGTGGTTTTTATATGGTCATGCAGGCATCTTCTTTTTGTCTGAGTATGAAGATGTCTTGTGTATAAAGTTGAAAATGTTAATCTGGTCTTTAGTGGTGTATAAATTTTGAAGATGTTAATCTGGTCTTCAGTGCATAGATTTAACTTGTGTTTAGTTTGGCGACCAATTTCTTGAGGCTTTGTTCATCATAGTACTGGTTCTCTGGGTTAAACCTCATAGGAGAGAAAGACCCCCCTGTAAAAACCATATGATTTTGTGTGAATGATTTCTTCGCTGAGTTAGTTTCTCAGAGTTTCCATCTAACTTTTGATTCTGATAATTCGTTAGCGTAGGTACTTAAGCCACCATGACACTTCAATTGATTTTGACAGTAAGAGAACACCAGTTGTGACATACTCTGACTATAACCCTATTCTTAACTGGAGCTATAATGACTCCCAGTTTCCATTTCAGTAGGAGAAAGACTGACTCTAGCTATTGTAGCAAAAAAGGATTGATAGCGCTTCATTTTCATTTAAAGTATATAGTACAAGCGCTTGGGATATGGTTCTTAATGCCTCTGTCGACCCCCTGTGAATGTATACCATGAAGCCAATTGTAGTTTGCCAGTTAGCCTTGTTGTATGCTACTCTTGCAATATCTTTAGCAAACTGCTTTATATTAAAGGGTAGTGTTCATTATGTACTGCAGAAATGCCCTACCCAATCTATGATATGGTCTTTCGTAGGACTGGGATCATCCTCCCAAAACTGCTCACCAAGCTCCTTCATGATGTGCCTATAAACACACTTACAATGATATCCAAACCCTAAATCAGAATTTCTCAGGAATCAAATATCAAAGACAACACCAGCTATTGTGGAACAAAATGCAGACTTTTTTCCGGCTATATTAGCTCTACAATTTGACTGGAAGCTCCTTTTCCAAGAAGGCTCCCCATTTGTTACGAGGATCAAACCCAGGCTACTTTTTGTCAACCTTCAAATTTTGTTGAAAACACAAGCTTAAGACACTGAAAGAACATTAGTCAATTGTAATTGACTAACGTAAATGTGGATCCATAATCATTAACAAAAGAAAAAAAAATTCATTGGCAGTCCAAGTCTTGGCAAAAACAAAAAAATAAAAAGCTTACAGAGGTTGGTCTTTAATGTTTCTATTTGAACCTCACACCCTAACCAGTCAAAACTGCAACAATGTAATTAACTTCACCCATTATTTGGTCTAGTTAAATATAAATATCAGTAAAATCAAATAAACTCAAAACTATAAGGTCTAGCCGTCCAAAAGGAACTCAAATTTTGGAATAAAATATGCTTCCATGAGGACTACATGACACAATTTACTTCAACATCGCCTTTGCCTGTTCATCCTTCATTTTGAACTCCAGAGAATCCAACCAAACAGCACTTCTCTCCATTTCTCAACTGATTAAAATTTAATTCGACTTCCTCTCTTGTCCTGATTCCTGCAGAAATAACGAGACATCTTTTGATTCAGCAGAATGAACACTTAACATCTGCCATGTTAGAGAGTGGAAAAAACAAAACAAAAAGTCCTTGGGAACAGTCAACAGTATCAGCCATAAAGCTAGCTTGGCAGGTCCGATCCCAACTCTTAGCCAGGTAGGTAAGCATTTATAAAGTACTCAAGACAAATTACCTTCGGCTCTACAACAGCAGCTGCTGTGCAATTTTCAGTCCTCGTCCATAGGCACATCTGGAAAATCGTGCCTGTCTTCTTCAACTGCTTTATTGATCGCAGCAGTAGATGGTAAGAGGGTGTTAAGGTAACAAGTAAATTATCACAGATAGATCATAGATTTGATAGATTGATGTCATGCTAAAGCAGTTTTCTTAATAGCATCAATAACAACCTTCTCACGGCCCTTAAGAGGAATTTAGACTAAAGAAAATCCCTGACCAACTGAAAAGACATGCCAACGAAAATGATAACAAAACAGGAATGCATGGCATCCCCTTACGGAACAGCTACCATTATGAGTTGCGGTAACACCACCTATTTATAAAGGGTGCAGCTAGGGTGTCCAAAGTTACCTAGAGCTGATGCTACTATGTCACCAAATAAAGCAAATATCCTAAGAACAACGATTATACAAGATGTACAGTATCTAGCATTATGGTGATGAGATAAAGAACAATATTAAATTACATTACAAGGATATTAATGGACATAGGCTTCTCCTCTCCACAGTTATAAGGATCTTAATAGACAGGATCCTCCACAGTTCTCTAGAGCTGATGCTACTATGCAACTATGTTCTAAGAACCATAGAGATTATAAGAGTATCTAGCATTACGGTTATGAGATGAAGAACAATAGTAAATGGCATTATAAGGATATTAATGGACATAGGATCCTCCTTCTCTCCTCGATTGCGACTATTCTTTAGTTCCCTCCTGATTTCATTTGTGACCTACATTTATGAAATAAGAATCATATCAACAAGAATATATGACCTGTGAAGTTGTCCAGGAGCAATGTAATTACCAGGTAATGTTTTTGGTATTCAGTTAGGTCATGAAGATTATCTTTCTCCTCCTTGGTTAATTCATTTTTGTACCTGTATAATAAAAACAAGTGATGAGAAGAATAAGTTGGAAGTTCACTAAACGACAAGTTTTTTATAGTAGACATGGCATGATGTAAACAAAAGTGCAAGAACCAAATAAAAATTCAAGAAACATATGGAAGTTCTCTTGATTTTCTAACCGCTTTGAACATAAGTGAGACAGCTTCACATGTCATGAATAGCTACAGGAATCACACTTTAGTAAACTCATTCATAATGTAACATCATCTTTTATTAAGATAAAAACAATTAGCAGTTTAGCACAAAACCATGTGAGGGCTTTCCATTTTATTTGTGATGATTTAGCATTTTATTAAGACCAAAACACACGCAGGACCAGAAATTACAAGAAACAAAGAACATAATAATCTAAAATCAAAAGTCATGTGAGTTTCAGTGTTTAGTCATTTGTTCTTCACATTAACGCTTTCTACCAGGGTCAGTTCTTCTCAAGCACACTGGAGCACAAAGACAGTAAGAGGTGACTATAGAACATCTCCTGTAATTAGACCTTCATGACAGTGAAGACTTGCAGGGCTGTTTTTCTTAGAATTTAAATCTGGCCTTTCACTGTTGGAGGTAAGAGGACCTTTATGGAACGCATTCAATGCACATTACTAGTTTGGTCAGAAACAAATCTCGATTTAAAATATGAAACTCTCTTCTTCCCGAGTATACTGGTATAGAAGTATTCAAACTCATACATAAAGGACCAAAATTTTAAATTTGATATCTATATAAAGGATAATTGATTAAATCTCCCAAACAGGCAAACCAAAAATAGAATAAAATAAATATACCTCTGCACAAAGGTGAGAAGGGATTGGTGCCAGATTACTGGCATTATTCTTGTATCATCAAGGAACCTCATAAAATGAGCAACAACAGCATCAAGCACACGGTATGGCAAAGCATATTTCTTATCCAGAAGAAGCTTTATGAAATAACTGCAACAATGAAAAAGTAACATTCAAATGAGATGCTTTATCAGATACATAAATCTCTACCTGCTTTGCACCATACCAAATCAAAATAATAGAACCCAATCAACATAGGAGTGCAGAATATATGTGAAATATGGATGAAGGGAGACCAGATCAATAGTAATAGTAAGAACTTCAATTATTAAATACACAATAACATTTTGATAAATCGAATAGACTGTAGTAGGAGGCCTGTCAATTCCAAAAAATTCATTTAGGCAATAAAAACTGTACAATGTCAATGCTTCTAGTTTTCTCCTGCATGAGGTTTGAAATATGAACATCAGTTCAACTCCAATCCTTCCCATACACTGGAAAAACCGTCTGAATTTCTAATCTTTTCATAGGAAAAGGATTATGGATGGTGATTATACCATGGATCACAATGCTAATAAATTACATCCTCCACTTGTTGGTAACTTTGAGTTGGAGAGGTAGCTTCGTGGCATTTAAGTAGAAGTCTACTCATCAACCATTTTCAGTTATCTAGCAAGTAATACATGTAACAATAAATCCTTACATAAATACTGGGTTTCAACTAAGTTTGATAATTAAATTACCTTGTTGTTCCACAATAATCCATTTCTGCTAGCTTCAAGATAGCAACACTAGAAGGAAAATAAAACGCAGCTAGTTAGATTGTTAGAAAACATGAATTTAAGAAATTACAGACACCAAGATATTAAAGAGGATGCTACGTACCTTGAATGAAGTGGCGGAATGGACACCTTTTGGATAATACTTCCCACTATAACAGCTTCTCTAAGATTACAAGTACCAGACTGCAGCATAAATAGAAACACCTAGATTAGAACACTTAATGTGATGTTGTAACAAGGTCAGATGAGAACAATTGTAGGCGTATCATTAATCAAATAAAAGTAGATTTGCAAATTGAGTCGAAGCTATGGTGTCAAGGGCAGAGCGAAGCACGTAGTTGTGACTCTTCTCTAGCCACTCCAGCGGCTCTCCAATGCGCTCAGGTAGCGCCCCCATCACACCCCAAAGTGTTCCAGTAAAAAACAATTATTGTAAACCCAATACAAAACCTTTTCATCAACTTAAAGTCTTAAAACCTAAACTTATCAGCCGTCTCTCTGCGCCTCCAAAGCAAGCAGCCACCTTCTTCTTCTACTTCTTCTACTTCTTCGATTTCTTCTTCTAGTTGTTTGTCGTGGTTGTAAACTTGTAATCAACCAATAGGAAGTGAATCTTAGGCTTTCATTCATATAAAGATCAAATCTTTTTGGCAAATATCAAAAAAGGTTTCAAGAAAATCAATCTTTATATGAAAATTTGTTGTTTAATTACAGTTTCAGCGCCTTTCCAAGCTCAGCCATGGCCAAAGCGTAGCGCATTGGCGGCAGCGCGCCAGTCCAGTAAAAATAGGCGGAAAGTGTGATAGGTGAGACGGGTCACTAGAAAAAAGCCTCCTCGGCGGCGCTTTGACAGCATAGAGTCGAAGAGAAGCGAGGAAGATTGAAAAAGATTTTTGGGGATATACTCAACTGGTTAACTGCAATATTTTCACTAGATCACACTAGAGAGATAAACACATTTTAGTCAAAACATCATGAGAATGCCGGAACCATATAAGAAATCTGCCATTAAATGTAAGATATATGGTCACAAGTCTTTACACAGCCAGCAAATGTTGACAGTCACCCTCAACAAGGCCAGGATAATTACTTAAAATCATTACCTCGGAAGTGCGATTATAAATTTGGAATATCGATTTTATTTTTTATTTTTTTTGTTGAGGATCTATATTATCAATTCCAATTTAAATAAAAAATGCCATGATTATAATGGTGTGATTGTGAAAAACATCATTATTGTTGAATGTGTCTCTGCCTTCAAAATCAGACTACCAATCCTTCCAAGCATAAAAGCACTCAAATTCAGGTTTGACCACTAAAGAACAGGGTTATTTTTATCATTTTACATTACTATATGCAATTTTAATCGCGGTCTTACTCATGTGCCTTTGTTTATTTTTAGGTTATATAACATTATAACCTTCAGTTTAGATATGTACTTTTGTTTTTGTTAGGTAAAGTGCAATTTACATAGTAAAATAACTGCCTCCCACTAAATTCTGAGGTCATAAAGTTTTTTTATGAGGCAAAATATAAATAACATCATGAGGTCATAAAGTTGAAGTCCACTAAGTATTGGTTCATGTAATTCCCGAATTTAAATTTAAATTGTAATTTTTATACTACAAACAACCACACTAACTGCATCTTTAATCTATATGCATGAATTTTGTTGTTTCTTTCTAATCATAGATGCCAACTAATTGCATGTAACAACACCTTCCAGAGATTTCAGAAGAATAATTTAGAGTTACGTTCTAGAGATATGCTTTGCAACATTTGGCCAACCTAAGAGAACAACCAGCCTTAAACATATGCTCTAGCAGCTATTATTACCCAAGTACAATGATAGATGACAAGTAATAGAAGGTCTTTCAATAGATTTTAACTTTTTCTTAAATGATTCTATGCAGATGACTAGACAAAAACTACATAGTAACAGAGCTCCAGAAAGCTACAGCAATAAATAGACAGTACCATTATGATGTAGGACAAGTTAGGAATTACTATTTTAATTCTAAGTATGAAATAGGTTCCAGAATAGATTGTTTTAGGTCTAAGTATATTATATTAGGAATCATTATGTTTTTAGAAGTCGTTTAATTTAGAAGTCCTTTACTTAACAAACAAGCTTCTTGCTCTATAAAAGAAGCTCTAGATTTTGTAATAGTTAGAGGTTGATTATTATTGAATTGAATAGAAGAATTGCTTCTTGAGTTATCCTTGTTTTCTTGCTAGATTATTCATCTTTTCCTTCTTTTTACTTGGTGGATTCCAAGCTTCACATTCGTCTAGGTTCCTAACCCTATCTTCTCATCTTCTTTGAGAGATTCTTATCTCTTTCTTCTAAGTTCTACATTAAGTGGTATCAAGAGCCTCACTTTCTAGATCCTTATCTAGAAAGCGGTCTGTCGTCACCTTCCGTTCAAGCAGTTTCGTCCATACAGATTCAGAAAAATTCGTCAGATTTGCAGGCTTCTCCTGGACAGAATACTTTGAACCAGTGTGCGTGCTATAGCTTGTTGGAAAGATCTGCGAGTCTTCTTTCTATCCCAATCAACGGTTTGCAATTTGGAATTCTGATAAGGGAGATACACACGTTCTACTAAAAGGTGTCGAATCAGTTTTTTTTTTTTCTGCAACAACACTTTTCTTAAGATCTAATGGCACCTAATCAACAAGATTTTGTTTCAAGGAAAGATTTTGATGCAGCCATCAATTCCCTTAAAGAAAGTCAGACTTTGATGCAAGCTACCATGAAAACAGAGTTGAAAATCTCGCATGATTCATTGAAAGATTCTATTGATCAACTCACCCGCCAAATTTCACAATTTCTTCAAGGTAAAGACAAGATAGATGAAGAGATTCCCATATCTACATCCAATATTCCAGCCACCATCATCTCTTTCCCCTCTACACCTATGGTTCCCTCCACCATCCAACCAATTTCCTCTTTTTCTCAAGAGGAGAGTGTTGATTTTAACCTAGCCGACTTCTTTAAAGAAGAGGAGTTTATTGCATGTTCTACCTTTCCTACTTATGAAGACCCTTTTGAGTATTTCTGTTCGATATCCATTAATTATAAAGGGAATGTTAAAGCTTTGTTTGGCGACACACACTTCAAATTGATATGCTATCCTTGGATTTATTTCCCTTCTCGAAGCCAAAAGAAGAAGTGGGAGGATCACGGAAGTATTATACTCTCGTCTTTAGGAAGTGACTCCTTTGTGATTCCAATGCATAACTCGAGGGCGAGTTATTTTAAAGAAGAGGAGACTGATGTAGGACATGTTAGGAATTACTATTTTAATTCTAAGTATGAAATAGGTTCTAGAATATATTATTTTAGGTCTAAGTCATATTATATTAGGAGTTAGTATATTTGTAGAAGTCGTTTTAATTTAGAAGTCCTTTACTTGACAAACAAGCTTCTTGCTCTATAAAAGAAGCTCTAGATTATTGTAATAGTTAGAGGTTGATTATTATTGAATTGAATAGAAGAATTGCTTCTTGAGTTATCCTTGTTTTCTTGCTAGATTATTCATCTTTTCCTTCTTTTTACTTGGTGGATTCCAAGTTTCTCGTTCGTCTAGGTTCCTAACCCTATCTTCTCATCTTCTTTGAGAGATTCTTATCTCTTTCTTCTAAGTTCTACAGTAGAGGGGAGAGAGATGATGGTGGCTGGAATATTGGATGTAGATACGGGAATCTCTTCATCTATCTTGTCTTTACCTTGAAAAAATTGAGAAATTTGGCGGGTGAGTTGATCAATAGAATCTTTCAATGAATCATGCGAAGTTTTCAACTCTGTTTTCATGGTAGCTTGCATCAAAGTCTTACTTTCTTTAAGGGAATTGATTGATGCATCAAAATCTTTCCTTGAAACAAAATCTTGTTGATTAGGTGCCATTGAATCTTAAGAAAAGTGTTGTTGCAGAGAAAACCTGATTCGACACCTTTTAGTAGAACGTGTGTATCTCCCTGCTCAAAATTCCGAATTGCAAACCGTAGATTGGGTTAGAAAGAATACTCACAGATCTTTCCAACAAGCTATAGCACGTACACTGGTTCAAAGTATTCTGTCTTGGACAAGCCTGCAAAGATGACGAATTTTCTGAATCTGGATGGACGAAAACTGCTTGAACGGAAGGTGACGACGGACCGCTTTCTAGATAAGGATCTAGAAAGTGAGGCTCTTGATACCACTTAATGTATCAAGGGGTCGCTGCTTTTGTCTGATATCAGAGGACAAAATAAAGCTACTGAGATCCATCAATCAATGTGACTTTATAATTAATACAAAGTCACCGGAATAGTCTTTCTTAACAGAAAATCTTCTAAATATGCCTATAGTTCTCTAAGTGGACCAGAATACTAATTAGAGAGGCAAGTCAAGGAATCATTTGTTCGTGTGTGAAAGAGTTTGTTACACACTTTTTAGGAGGTGGTGCATATACCTTCTTTATCAATTGTCATAGCTAAGCAAAATGAATGGTGGTTTCTACTATCAAGAGAGGTGGGAAAACACACTCCCAGAGGAGTGTAAAACAAATTTGTTCCCAATAAAAGTTCCCTAATGAAAGACATACCTCACAAAGAGGAAATAAAATTCCTTTGTTGAATGCAGCTGGCTTATAAAGAGATTTTTTCAGAGCTTGATAGAGAGCAAAATGGAGTCTCTTGTTCTTCCGGATATCCTCTCTAATCCGTGGGAGCAAAACTAGTCTGTAGAAACGCTGAGCTTTCTTGACACCCATATTGGAAGCAAAAATTCTAGTAGCTTGGAACATTGCATTGGCAGACCACTTTTCAGGTTCGGTCAAGTAAAGCACATCCTCCCAAACCTCCAATGAAGGAATGTGTTTAAATGCTTTCGGAACTTTGCCAGTAGTATATTTACTTAGTAGTTTTCCAACTCTGCAAATCAGAGTCCTCACTTTTATTAGTTTGACAACCTATATTTAAAATGTGAGAAGAACTTTGACAAAATAAAAATAGTTACATACCCCTTGTACAAATCTATGATAGCATTATCCATTTTGGGAAGGGGCCGTGCTTCTGTGGGGGGGAAAAAATCAATGAATTAGTAACATCAAGTTTTAAAAGAAGCCAAAAAGTACAAGTATATAAAAAAAATCAAGCAAATTGTGTCTCTGTAACTCTTCCTGTTATAATTGTCTCTCATCCAATGTAAAACACAATGTAACGAATCGAGCATCTCCAAATTTAAGCAATAATATTAGTATATTACATAAAACTTGACCTAAACTAAATAACCCCAATCTCAAAAATAATGGTCACATCACATGCTAGCAAAAGACTACTATTGTTCACCTCTCAAAAAAAAAAAAAAAAAACTACTATTGTCAATCTGCAATTAAATACATAAAGTAGCTTCATCCCTGGCTTTAAAATAACTCCGTACCTCTTCTAACCACATCTCTTACACCTTTTAATTAAAACTACCAGAAATCTCACTGACAAAAACCAAATAATACAAAGTTTACCTGAAGAAACTTGCTCATCTCTTTCTCTAATTTTGTTAATAATAAGATCAGCCAATGTAAGTTGGGGACCAACATCCTTGGACATAAAAGCCTCCAATAGCATTTCTTCTTCCTCATTAGCTTCTTCCTACAATTCAGCAATACAATTCAATTATCAAAACAAATTCAACAAAGGGGAAAAAAATGCAAAATTTCAGTTGAATAATTAAAACTCACATCATAACTATTAAACTGACTCTGAGTTTCTGAAAATCCAGTAAAATCATCAACATCTTCATCACTACCATCTGAAGATTGATTTGGTTCTTCTTCATCAATCTTAGAAAACACACTATCTCTTGTTTCCTCATCTTCAATCTCTTTTTGTTGAAGTAATGCTTGTTTCATTACTTTAGAACTCATATTAGCTGAAATCATCTACAAACACAAACATAAAAATAAAAAAAAAACGAGAAATTGAAATGTTAATTAATACTTTATACTACTACCTTTTCTTCTTGCTGATGTTGTTTAGGAGCACGAGATTTCTTCTTAGAAACATGAGATTCTTCTGTTAGAAAAGGTTGTGAGGGTTGTTGAGCTCTTTCTCTCTTCTTCGCCATTGCTACTAAAGCTTCTTCTTCTTCTTCTTCTTCTTCTTTCGCAGCTAACAAGGGTTTTACACCGAAACACTTGAACAAAAACCCTAAACACATTTTTCTCTCTCTTCGTTATACCCAATTTCAAGCCCGTTTAATTAATTTCATTTGGTGGGCTTAGTTATTAAAAAGCAAGCCCGGCCCAATTAGAGAAGAAACTACGCGCCAAATACAGTTGTTTTTATGCCAACTCATCACCTAATCTCAGTTTTCTTTCCACACGTAACAAACAACATCCAGAAAAAAAAAAAAAAAAAAAAAACTTGGATATATTCGATTTTCAAATTAGGGTTTTCAATTCAGATTGAAAACCCTAGAATTTTTTTTGTGAATTGGAAAGATGGGAATGTTTAAGAGTTGTCTTCAATCGTTGTTGAAAATGGTGAATTCGATAATAGGAATGGTTGGAATGGCAATGATATTTTATTCTGTATGGTTGTTTATGGCTTGGCAAAGACACATGAATGGAGTATCTTTTCAACCTTTCGATTCTCCTGTTCCTTGGTAATTTTCTTTTCTTTTATTTGAAATTTATATTTTGCATTATGTATTTGGAAATAGTGGATTTTTTTTTTTTTTTTTATCAATTGATGATTTGATCAAATTTGAATTTGTTGAAGAATTAGGGCACTGTATAGAGAAATTAAAACAAAAAGACTTTATTTGGGAGTTGGGATTGTATGATTTTAGCCTATTTCCTGCTTTTTACCAACAAAAACTTTTAAAATTGTATCTTTTACTAATAGATCAAAATCAATAAATAATTTGGATTAGAATGCTAGATGTATTTTAGATGATCAAGAATTTGTATATTATAAGCAGATTTAAAGAAACTGATGTATGAAGTTGAGATGGAAGTGAAATCTACTAAACCTTCTTCATGTCAGAACCAAATTCTTTGCAATTTTGATTTGGTGGTGATGAAATTTTTTACCAGTCTAAAATGTATTTAGGGTTTTCTGAAGAAACTGATGTATGTAGTTGAGATGGAAGTGAAAAACGAACACATCTATCCAAGTTTATGACTTCCAGTTTTGATTGCTACAAAGTATTTTAGTTACTTCCTTGGTAACTAAGACATAATATTCACCCTGACCAAATTCAGTCCATGTGTTGCACCCCTTTTACGAGAGAAATGATCACCAAACTCTTGAGTCTTGTCTTCATGCAGGGAGGGGCCCATAGTTACTTCTTATGTCTTGAGCTTCGAAATTTTGGGAGTAACTTTTTTCTTTTCTGTTTGCCATATATACACAGGTTCATATATACCACTCTTGCTCTTGGTGTTTCTTTGTGTGTTATTGCATGCTCTGGACATGTTGCGGCAGAAACTGCAAATGGTCATTGTCTCTCTTGTGTATCCTTTTGACGGACATATCAATACATTAATTTCTCTATATTTCTGTATTCTGTTATGAGGTAAATGTGCAGCTACTTGCATTTTGATTGTAGATGTTGCACCTTTATTGTACAGTTATTTACCTTTTTCTGTATCGTACAAATCATTACTGATAAGAAGCTTGATTTTTTACGGTCACTTATAACTGTGTTCCTAAGTAGGATATACTTTGTTTTTCTTGACTTAAAATGCCATAGTACATGGTCTTTATCATTTTGCTTACCCTATTGGAAGCTGCAGTGACTGCAGACATTTATCTAAATCGTGATTGGGAGGAGGTATATTCACTTGACCTATCATAATGACTTTCTGTCTCTGCATAGGCCTTAAGCAATTAAGTAATCCTTGTAAACATCCATTGTCTTTGATCATGTATTAGGATTTTCCTTCTGATCCCACGGGAAAGTTTGATGAGCTCAAACACTTCGTCAGGTCAAACTTTGATTTCTGTAAATGGGTCGGCTTGTTTGTTGTTGCTGCACAGGTTTGTGAACAAAGTCTCAACTACGATGTCTATAATCTTGTGTTGTATGCTGTTGTTGTTTAACTAGCTAACTTGATATATAATGTAGTTTGATTAACCAAATCGAATTTTAACAATAAAAAATATGGACAAAATTTAGTTTTATATCTTCCCTTGTGTTGATGAATAAAGCTTTTATTATAACAACATTCTATAAGAAGGGTAAGAGCTTAGTAAAACAGATGGGTGGGTGTGACTGAGCATCTGTATGAATGAGATGTCGCAAGTCTTAACTGGGTTGGCACCCGTTACGTTTAGCCTAAGTAGGATTCTCATGAAAGGAGTTGGTTGGGTAATGCTGGAATTGGATTGGGTTTGCATTTGACTTTGGGTGGGTGTGACTTACAGAATGTTTGCATAGTGTGCATATTGTCTGTGTTCTTTTAACAACTTATACTGTTTTTGGTTGTTTAACAACTAAAATTTATTTTTGGAAAAATGATGTGTAGATCTTGTAATCTGTCTTTGTTAGTTGTGTTTGAACTTTAATTTGGAGCTTAAGTTTCCTAGGTTGCTTAGTTACTTGATTTGTAGTTGATCTTGAATTTCTTACTGTTACTTTAGCATTCGAAGTCTGAGCTCTTTTCTGTAGTTAGATTTTATAAATTTTGACAGAATCATTTGCCGTATTTGAGCATGGTTTAGTAGTCAGGTTTGCCACAAGTGGATGTTTCACTATTAATATTTGTGTTCATATATGTTATGCGTAGGGGTTGTCAATCTTCTTGTCCATCATTCTCAGAGCACTTTCATCTCAAGGACAATACTATGATAGCGATGATGATTATGTTTCAGCAAGGCTCCCACTCTTGATAAATCAAGCTCATCCAGCACCTTATGTTGTTGGCGAGCCTCACATCACCCCCAATAATGACAGGGTTATCTTTCATGAGAAGGTAGAAGGGTTGTCTAATAATTTTGTTTATTGATTCTATTTTATTTATTTTAATAGATACAATAAAATAAAATTTGTTTTCTGTTTCTTCAGGTGAACAGGTAAATAGGTAATGGTCCTAGAAGTTGAAGGGAAGGGCATTCCACATGCATGGTTACAGTTTGGCAGTCGAAGGTATCTTGTTGCAAGTATGTGTCTGAACTTGAAGATGGGAGACTGCTAATTTTGGAATTATGTTTAAACAAGTAAAGCTGTGAAGTACGTACATAATTAGCATGCAAATGTAGAGTATATTCATTTCTATAGAAATATGTGTAGTGTCTCTGGTCTCTGTGCATCTAACTCGTATCCAACAAAGAAGTATTCCATCTTAGAATTCGAAGTCCCAGGTATGATGAAATGTAGTGTATGTAATACAAAACTTAACATGATAGTCTATGGTATAAAAGGAAAAAGGGATCCAGTTACTTCCTCTGATGATTGCTTGTTCCTAATACAAACATGAAATTGCTTGTTCACCTTTACCAAAAAAGGATCTGTACTTGTCACCCAATTTTAAGGTAGAAATCCTCTGCCCTCCTCGTTCTTGAAAGCTTTGCCTATAAAACCCCTTATTTCTTCTATTCCAATCATCGACAATATTTCTATAATGGAGGATAACTCGGAAGAAGCTAGAAAAACCAGTATGTGAAGAGCGAGCATGCAAGCAGACCTGTAATCTTCTTTAACTCCATCTTTCGGCAATATTGATCAAGTTACTTGTACGGAAGTGTGATTAGTTTGTAGGGATAAATATGTGTACACGCCAATTTTGTAATATCAAGAATTAATCATTGGCGAGGTCAATTTTTTCTCTTGGCAAAATCTGGAGCCTTCTTTTACAGTATTTTCTTCTTTAACCCTTCAGAGTTCGGCAGACACACCCCCAATAACAAGAATCGGGTGCTTTGTTTGTGCATTGATAGAAGAAACTAGGCTTATGTGATACAGATTATGGGGAGAAAGTTAGAAACTAGGCTTATGTGATACAGATTATGGGGAGAAAGTTAGCGTATAATGTGGGTCACTGGCAGTCAGTTTGGCAGTTATGAAGCCTGTAAGAGGTATTTGCCTTGGGACATTTGCATAATACATTCAGCCGATGCTGGCCTATAAAACCAGTGAGTCCATTCCTAAGTGTAATGCCATAATATTGGCGGGATCCTTGAACTATGTGCTATGAAGTGTGTTACCTTCCTCCATTGTACATGGATAAAACATCATTTACTATGTTACTTTTTCCGACATGAGTATTTTATTGCTTAATAGATCTTGCAAGGAAGTATATTAAAGATCATTCTATGAATGTGCTGCCAGTGCTGCCAATCTGATGCAGTAGTCAAAGTTGCAGTCCATGAAGTAACCCCGTCGGTACCTGAATTAACCTCTGAAATACCACCTGTGTATATTTATACGACAACTTTGGTCAAGCAAAGAATGACTATGTGAATGAACCGAACCTCAAGGTCTTCATCCAATGCTCCACAAACTGTGAATCAACTTCAACTTTCAGAGTGTGTAGATTAAGTTCAATAGCAACAATCAAATCCAACAGTAGTGCATCCAACTCAGCCGAATTAACTGATCCCCATTAAGTGGACTGGCCACCGCCACAACCTGACCAAAATAATCTCTGATAAGGGCACCTGAACCTGCAGCATCAGTCTCCCTACAAAGGTCTATCTGAGTACGTACAAGAAACACCCCTTCATCCTTTTAGTTCATGTCCATTTGCCCAACCACAAGCAATTTGGTTTGCTGGTGATCTTGCTCAGGCGGTCCATGAGGCGAAAAGAAATGCATGGATTCAGTACATGGTATTCCTCAAGCATTCTCTAATTTTGTCACTCCTATAGCAGTGTGAGGAATGAAACTAGATTTCAAACCATAACCTCAGAAATCTTAGATGTTGACAAAGAGAATGGTACAGGATGGTACAGGATTTTGGGATTAATGTAACTCTTGAATCTTGGCGAATGGTGATAGCTTGACTATAGAAATGTAAATAACTTAGTTGTTTTAAACTAATTAGAAGATATATGTGCAAAAAAAAAAAAAAAGATACATGTACAATACATTGGAAAAGGCTGAAAAACTACTTTCCCCTAAGCTTGGATCTGATTTATAACTCTTGACTATGAACACTGGTTTTCATCTTATTCCAAATTAAAGGTGGTTTGAAGCGCAATCGTGCATCTGGGTCAACAAGAAATATGCAGGTTGAAAGGAAAGATGTAATATATAGCATTTTGCAACTGTTATGCACACAAAATACAACCCATCATCTAACACTACTTACAGGCAAAACTTCAATGTGTAAACGTAATATTATCATTCAAGATATCAAATCTATTCTCAAAATAAAATATACTCCCAATCATTTTAAATTAGGATATCATTGCACATCAAAATTGACAATCATCTGAAATTCTGCTCCAAAAAAATTGTGACTCCACCTGCCAACAGACAATTTTGTCAGAAAGTGCAGAATACCAACTGCAAACTTATTGTATGAAGTAAAAAAGTTAAAACATGCGCAGTGCATGATTATTCATAATGACATATTTTTGAAGTATATATATATCTGAAAACTTAGGTGATTCAAAAAAAAACATAAAAGGAACATTTTGTGTGTGTGGAAGAACAGGGGGAGATTGAGGAACGTGGTGGAATCCTTTAGTGCATTTTAGGATTCATAGTCATGGCATTCTAAAACAAAGTATTCATAGTCATGGAACAGAAAACCATTTCTTTTAGGCACTTATTCAAACAGAATATAGCAAGAACTAATACTTATAGATAGGAGAAATCGTATTCTAGAATACATTATACATACTCGCAGAACCCACAAAGAATGCAAAATTAATTCAGCGGATGAGTTATGGACGACTTGTCCTTTACTCATTCATTATGGTAGAAAAGCTAGGAAAAATCTAGTTTTTTCTATCTATATTGTTTAAGCATAACTTGCAAGCCACACCAATCAAAGGAGAAGAGTGATTGTTCACTTAAGGGAAAAAACAATAGAAGAAACTGTTGTAAGGAAAAGAAATGATAAGAGTATTTATGAGAAAAAAGACTACACTGGATGAATTTAGGGAGGTTGGCATTTAGAGTTGTGCAAGTGTTTGGCTGTGCATTACCAGTAACTGACAGGGACACAAAAAGATAGCAAATCATTTACAACTATATTGTAGTAACATAAGAACGACATGTTAAACTTAAAAACATAAGCACAATGTGATAAATTTAACATAAAAAGATCAAACATTATAACAAAGTGTTAAATGGACCACAGAAAGATTAAAAAAAAGGTATTAGTTTATGCATGAAATTAAAAGCCAATAATACTTCATCGTACGAATATAACGTCCGTAAACAGTTACCTGTCTTCTGGTCATTTGTTGTTACGCATTATGCACTTGACAGTGTCTAGAACTCGGCAGAAGTCATAGAAAAGAATTGATTCCTTCCCTGTAAGTCCATCTCTATGATGTAGGTTGCTCCCAGTAAGGTTAGTACATGGACTACCTCCAACAATTAGATCAAATCCACCATATGTGTTGATATACTTCTGGAGCTGATCTGTACTCAGCTCTTGTACATCTTTTAGTTCAATGAGATTACCCCTTTGATTTGTTTGTTCCCACCAACCACGAAAAATACTTCTGCTGACCTCTGAAATTTCTACAGAAACGACAGTCTTCAATGGAATACCAAGTCTGTGCAGCGCAATTTCAGCACCACCAATTCCAGAAAAGAGAGATAATACCGTAATGCCAGTAGGAAACATACTTTTTAAAACAGAGAAATGATAAGCCACGGTATTAACCTGCACCAAGTTTGTTTGTAGCTAAGTAGATGACTAATATTAGTACAAAACATAACATAGGAAGAGGGAAGCACAAACCTGAAAAGCATTACCGACGGCTTTATATCTTTCAGTTCTACTGACTCCCCTAGTATGATCCTTTGGGTATCCCATTATAAACTCGTACTCGTCAGGTTCAAGAGGTGCTGCAATATTTTTCCCACTCCACACTAAATTCCATTTCTTACACTCATAGATAACATCTTTCTGAGTCTTTAGAGGAGGATTATCACCCCAGCATTCAAGAGCTTCTTTAATTCTCTGTGTAAGTTTTGCACTACCAATGCAAGTACGCACGCAGTTGAACTTCTCTCTTTGGTCCCATGTAGGCCACCATTTTCTAGTCATTGGAAATGCTTCATGAATGGTGAGTGGAGGAATTGGTTGGAGTAGGTATCTGTTCTGGACTGGGAGGTTGTGAACATACCCTCTCTTCCTTGCAGCGGCGCAAAAATGCAGTGAGTCTACAAATTCGGGCTCAATCTCATATAAGAAGCGAGACATTGTATTCCAAACCCCAGTTGGAGTATAAGCCACATTTTCAAAATAAAAGTAAGGTGGCCCAACAGCTGCCTCAGGGAGCTTCCGCTGGAACATTGGCGTTGGCTCATTTGGGATCCCAAAGCCAATCATGTGCCTTGGAATACGAATTCTATCATGGTCCTCTACACTTCCCTTGTGAATCTTCTTGGATTCATTGCTGTCACTTCTTCTCATTTCTAATTTTCGTTTGAATTTTTCCGCAAAAAGCTTTTTCCTCTTCTGGTCTGTAGGAGGGAATCCACGTCTCTGACCAGGACGCATCTACAACAGAACAGTACAAAGAAAAATTTAGATTATATCTACTTGGTACATTGTCTACATATACTGTATTATCTCTATCTGTTCCAAAATTGGTTAAAGCCTAACAATCATATATTGCAATGGTAAAAATACAACTATAGAAGATAGACAAGGCTGACTAAGGACTCATAGGAGAAATAGATTTATGGTTATAGCAAGTACTAAATTATGAAAGGAAAGCAGTGAGTCAAAGATTATTTTAGAAAGCATATACACAGCATCCATATTAAAACACAAGCATGTCTAACAAGCACACCTCATCATCATTAGGAATCTGATGAAGCGGTTTAAGTAAAGGGGAATCATCTGTTTTTCCTATTTGAGAAGCATATATAAAATCTATAAGGTCTGCAATTGATGTGTCAGGACCTGCAAAATATGAAGAATATAGATAGTATGAGAATTGTGAAGGAAACAGCTATATAGTTGTACTAAAGTAACTATGAAAACATTGATAACTGACAGTGAGTTTGTCACGTTGATTGGAGAAATTACAGCATACCAACATCATCCAAGATTGTGTGCATGCAAGTTAAAAAAAACATATTGATCAACACAATAGGTGTTGGATACACACCACATGCATTAATGGCTGATGAAGCCTCGTCTTCCGGGAAATCCATATCAATTAAGTGTAACAACTTTGTCTCCTTTTCTCGCAGTACGGTATCATCCTGCACAAAATTCTGATAATTTGAACACAGTAGATGAACTCTCTCGTATTTGCATCATTCCTCATCAAATCAAGTTAAAAGGGAGATCAAGAACCTATGGGGGTGTCTTTCTCAAACTTTTTTTTTATATATAAAGCAAACAATAAAGTTCAGTAATGAATTACTAGAGAATTTAAGATATCTTTGTCCGAACAACATCAGGTTAGTAGACAAATATATAATTGTGAACAAGACATTACATTCAATTATGGACAAATTGCTAAGCATGAGAAGCTGTATTATGAACTTCAATTCCCTTTCAAAGTGCAAAAAAGTAGTAGAACTTCTCACCAAGTAAACACAACATAGTCAAATGGACAAATGGTGTATTGACATGCATCTACGATATAACTATAACAGTGCCTAATCCAGAATATCGTAGCTCGTAAATTGTGTTATTTCCATGAGAACTTTGTCAAATATTCAGAACTCAAGAAAGCCAAGTTGTCAGTCGTGGAGATCAATGAACATTTGAAACCCTTATGTTTTTACAAACTCTGAGCCCTACATGCATATCGTGGTGAAAAGAGTAGGACAAAAAAGGGTCAACATAGACAACTAGTTGATCTGGTATTACATAAGACAAGTTAAACAAAATTTTATCTCAGTTTCAACAGTTTTTATATTCTTTTTGATACTATATAGTATATGTGCAACTGCATTTACATCTTTTGATGTGCACAACAAACTGTCTGTGAAAACCTAAACGTGTATGATTGCACAATCATATTTACTAAAGTCCCACAGCTATGACATCTGGAGAAACTTTCCTAAAGAATGATGTAGACTTTTTAGTCAATAAGAACCATCGAAAAAATGTGAAAAAATTATACAAAGGCCTTTTAGAGGGTTAAACTAGATACAATTTGCAGTTGAGACCTAGGAAAACCACTTATGAATTTACGATTAATTTTTGGTATAATGTTGCCACATATGAGTGTTTTAGAGGATTAAATTAGATACATTTTGCAGTTGAAACATAGGAAAACCGCTTATGATTAATTTTAGTTTAATGTTGTCACATATGAGTGTTTCTTCTATCGTTTCGGAACTCTCTAAGTTTTTCTATCCAGTTTCATATATTTATTGTACTACACCAGTGCTTCAGTTGTAAACACATAGTGTTCAAATAATTTATGTTCAACTGCACCAAATAATAATGATATATATAACAAATTAGAAAGAGAATAATAAGCAGAAGTATGAACATAACGCTTTACTTTTACATTGTAATTGAATGAGAGATCATCAAAATAGAGGTTTAGATACTACTTAAGTACTTAATTATCTGAGAACAGATAAGAAAAGATGTTGTATACGATAGGTAGCAGCACACCAAGTGATATAATATCAACTATGTAAAATATCAACTACACTTTCATGCATAACTATCATCTTTTAGCTTATATGCCGAAGGTGATATATGAGATGCTCTTGATAATAAATTCCAGAGTTCCTAAGGTTGTCTATACTCTACTGTCTAAGCATACCCTGTAACCACTTCCAGTTATGTTCAAAATTAAATCTCCCTTGAGGTCTCAATTAATAAGTTATATTTACCTAATATTATACAAGTATAACTACTGATATACATGTAGGAACAAACACAGTGAATGAGTGAATAAAAATTTTCAAAGTGAAACAAACTCTCTAAAGAACACAAGTAATTAAAAATAAGTAGCATCACAAAGCATACATGTCTCCATATATTTTGTATATTAAGCAGTATTTTTCTGTGGAATATATATGTTACTTGTAATGGGGAAAATCCTAAATCTGACAATGATAGCAGTATTCAATGCGATGAACTACCTCATTATCAAGACAGCCTTCAGGATCAGACAGATCATCCAGAAAATCATTTTCACTTTCTGAGGATTGTAGATCATAAGAAACAGGTCCACATTCTGAAGGACTGTTAGCAAGGGTGGCCTGCAATTGTCATTACAATGTAAAATAAAGTCATATTCACATAACAATAGAAAATATGCAAGAAAATAAGTTGAAACCAGGTAATAACCTAAATAAAAATGCAAAGGGTTGCACTCAAGTACTATGAATTGACCAAATATTGGGTGCTAATGCCTCTACCGTCTTTTGAATATAGGATCTAAAAATATAGATGTTTCAAAATTAAGCTACCCAAGCAATATGACTATACAATATATATGTTACAATCACACTACCCTGACAAAAACACTCATTTTAAAGAGTCTCTGGCAACAAGGTCCAAATAAAATCCTTAATTTGATAAGCTATTGCAGCCAAAACCATAAAAATAAACATATTTAAAACAAAACCAAATCAAAGTTAATGATTTAGTGCGTTATTAATGATTTAGTGCAAGAAAAAGATTACCACCAGAGAAACAAAACAAAGTACTAACATGGAATCTTAAATATTATAACCGATAGTTTATAAACTCACCGAGTATCTCAACAGAGCTTCAAGTATCTGTTCGGTGTTTTGATCTCCTACAAAATAACACAATCATACAAAAAAGTTGTATGAGCAAAGCCAAAAGATGCACAGTCCAATAACTATTGATTAAAGTAAAAGTGCATGTAGTGATGTACCAGTCTCCTCAATTGCTCGGGTCACCATATTCACAGAGAACCCCATTTCAACAAATTCATGAATTAATCGAGAGCTAGAACCTGCTGCAGATGTACTTGCCTTGAAAAAGAAAATGTAACGAAAAAATTAATCTTTACTGTCACCATTGATTTTGTACAAGCACAATATGTTCCAAACATCTGTATGTATTTGTCACAAACATTTGAATAACAATCACAAACATTAAGACTTCAGTAAGTCGTAGTAGTAAATAAAAATCACGATTTTTTTTTTTTCCGACTAAGAATAAAGGGTAATAGGCTAATAGCAGAATCATCATAATAAGAAACACACATACAACAATTAACAAGAAGCTAATTTCAATAATTAACAATTAACAACTTAAACCCAAATGCCGAAAAAACTAATTATTGTGCGAAAATATTACAATGTCAAGAATTATTAAAATCACTTGTTCAAAAAGCCAAAACCTGAAAGGGGGAAAATAAAATTCAGTGAATCAATGTTACCTCTTCAACATTACTTGAACCAGATGTTTCACCAAAAAACATCACCATTTTTCCAAATGTGAAAAATGTACCTGCGATATAAGCACAAAACAAAACCCCATCATCAATATTTAAAAGAAAGACTCCTTATTATATCTTTTCTAACAATTTCAAACATAAAAAGAAAAAGCAGAGTTTTTGGTCTGTTGTAAGTAAACTAACAATGTAGAAGTAGAAAAGAAGTTATTGAGTGATTCTACCTTATTAGTGTGGTTGTGACTTGTGACTAGATTCAAAATCCCAGCTTGACTGAAACAAGTCAAAAATAAGAAGAAAAAACAGTATTGTGTATTAGTAATGTGTTATGATAAACTTGAGAGTTGAGAGTAGAAAAAACAGAGAAAATAAGAAGATTTTTAGAGAAAATAAGATAAACCCTAGAGTATATAGAGAGAGAGAGAGAAAGAAGAATACTCTATTTGTTTAAAAGCAAGGAAAGAAGTTGAAACGTTTCAGTTTCTCTCACATTACACAAGAAAGAGTTGAACAAGCAAAGAAGAGAAGAAGAAGAAGAAGAAGATGATGATGAGATATCTTTTTCTCTTCTCTGGTCTCTTTCTCTTTCTCTTTCTAAAGAATGAAATGAGTATGAGGGAGAAAGAGAAGAAAAGGAGGTGGTTTTGAGATCACACAAGTAAAAGACAAAATGGATTTTGATTTTGGTTTTTTAGAGAGAGAGAGAGAATCATTTGTACGGATATCCATACAAGAAGATGGAATGAAGTTTTGAGGGGAAGGTGGCAAACAGAGAAAAGGGAATAGGTGTTACGCTAGCATTAGCATTGTGGGTCCCATATCCTAGCATTAGCATTGTACGTTATTTTTGAAAAAAAAAAAACTTAAATGAATTTTATTGATAAAAATGTGAGGAATTACACGAAACGAAATTAGAGGACAAACGCGCTACAAATTGTGCTGCAAGTCTTTTTTTAATAGTAAACCCGATTCTCCTAAATACTAAATACATATTCGTTCGAACCCGCAGCTATCACTCTATTATCTTTTGCACTCTCCTAAGGAGTTCAACTGCTTCTAAACTTAGCAATCCAAATGTGTCAAATGCAAAATGGATGAAACTATGTTGGTTAGCCCTACAAGCTTCATCATGTTTCTCCACTTTTGTTGTTGCTGCATTGCTACATACTAGCCCCACTTCAAAAATCCTAGCACCCAGTCGACCATCGAAAATGCCCCTGTAACATCAACACACGTATGTTTGCCTTCAAATCAGTTGTAAACCAGAATATTAGCAAGACATAATGATCATCTTCCTTGTTTAGGATAAGTAAGGAAATTGTGTAACTCCAATTATTATTTCTACCGCCCGGTTTTCTAAGTGAACATCCCTAAGAAATGAAAATATCACTCATCCTAAATTGAAAAATAGGTAGGTGTGTATTATTATCTAAGTATGAACCTATAGCTACACTTTCCAAGTTAAAACCTAAAACCCACACCTTTTGTCCTCTTTATCTCCTGTTTTATTATTGTTATCTCACCTGACGTTACCGTATGGTAGGCTGATCATGATTGTATTAACCTGGTTTTCTTTTAATTATATTTGTCCGTTCTATAAAAAAAAAAGCTTGTAAACTCTCTAGAATCTCATATCTATTTTTTTTTTTTTATTGGCAAGCAGGATTGAGGGGACCCTTACCCCTTTTAAATTACGTGTGGAAACTTATATCAACAACCAGCTATTGACGTCTTTCTTTTATGTTAAAATCTTAGAAAAAATATTTATTTTTATCTTCTCGCCTACTTGCATTAGATAACAATTAATATAAAAAAAAACTTGAAGGCAAATGGGAGTTTGGAAGAGTTTTATAGTGTACAAGAAATACAAAATGAAGATCATGAGTTTTATTTTAGTTAAAAGATGTTTATGACGATGAAGTACCATACATGAATGGAATGGGTTGAAGATAGGGGTGTTATGTGAGATGAGTAGCTCGAGCTCGGCTCGTGTTCGGCTAGATTAAAGCTCGGCTCGGGCTCGCTCATCTAGTAAAACGAGCCGAGTTTGAACAGTTTTTAGGCTCGTCTCGAGCCGATCCTGAGCTCTATACGAGTCGAGCCGATCGAGTAGCTCGAGTCTATATACAGTTAACAACAATATTACCCATCCTACCCCCAATATATACAGTGGCGGATCCAGGAATTTATATTAGGGGGGGCTTGAACGACGTAGCCAAATTTTTTATTTTTTTTTTTAGATATGCATTATTGAAAATTGATCTCTTAAATCAAATTTGATCTTAATAAAGAACAATTTTCGATAGCAAATGTTATTACATGTTAATGCAAATCAAAGTAACTTTTAAAATTTTATGAATTGGACATTGTTTGATTGATATATTACCAAATTTACATACTTTCTTAATTAATGGGCTGATAAATATTTTAATCCCTTGATAAAATCCTAAATATCATGGATTTTTCTAAAATTAATTTTATTAATTTTGTTTTCTTAATATATCAATGTATATATAGTAAAAGGAAATTTTAAAATCACCCCGAGCTTGAGCCCTGTTGAGCCCAGCCTTGAGTCCGCCCCTGAATATATATATATATATGTTATTTCCATCCTACCCCCACTATATATAAGCATAAGTTAGTAGAAACCTAGCCGTCTCCATCTTCAGATCTTCCTCTTCCCTAGTCTCCATCTAACCATCTTCATCTTCTTCAATTTATAACTCAATCAAAGATTTTTCTATAAAACTTGTTTGATTTTCTAGTCTCCATCTAACCATCTTCATCTTCTTCGATTTGTGAATCTTCTTCTTCTCTAGTCTCCATGAAACTTGTTTGATTTTCTATAATTTGCAAATTACTACCGCTCCACTTGAGGTAATTTCGATAATTTTTCTTAATTTTTTTTTGGTTTTTTTTCTATTCTTCTAAGTTTCTTCAAAGAATCAAAGATTCATTATTTTTGGCCTTTTTTCTAAGAATGTTTAACTGTGATTGCATCCTCAATTATTGTGATTGCATCCTAAACGAGGTTGGAGGGCTCAAGCTTGGCTTGAGCTAAACGAGCCTAACAAGCTCGAGCTTGACAAATAGCCCGCGAGCCGAGCTTGAACATGAAACAAAGCTCGATTTATAATTTGGGCTCGGCTCGGGCTCGACTCGTATTAAAACGAGCCGAGTATGAACATACAAAGCTCGGCTCTCTCGGCTCGAATAACACCCCTAGTTGAAGAGAGTTATTCAAATACTTAAGCCCTTACCCTACCCTTACCCTTTTCTAAAGGGTTGAGGGTCGGGCTCATAGGTCGGGCCTTAAAGCCCGACAATTTTTAAATGTGTATTTTATTAAATATAAATGAATTTAACTATAAAATATGAAAGGGCTTAATTAGGGCTTAATTAGGGTCGGGCTTAGGGCCGGGTTACACATTTTAAATATAGGCCCTGGCCCTACCCTTATATAGGGCTGTGAAATGGGCCGGGCTAGGGCTAGCCCGGCCCTTCAACACTTAAGCCCTATAGTCTTAAGGGCTGGGTCAGCCCTACCCTTACTATTCATGAGGGCCGGGATAGGGCCGGGTTGACATCAAAATACTTAAGCCCTTACCCTACCCTTACCCTTTTCTAAAGGGTTGAGGGCCGGGCTCATAGGTCGGGCCTTAAAGCCCGACAATTTTTAAATGTGTATTTTATTAAATATAAATGAATTTAACTATAAAATATGAAAGAGCTTAATTAGGGTCGGGCTTAGGGCCGGGTTACACATTTTAAATATAGGCCCTGGCCCTACCCTTATATACATCAGGGCCGGGCCGGCCGGCACGGCCCTTAAAATTGGGAGGGCTTGACTTAGAAGGCTTTTTCATCGAAAAGGCCGGGCCGAACAAGGTCGGGCCAAAGGCCTAAGGGCCGTTTTAACAGGCCTACCCTTATATACATCAGGGCCGGCCCGCCCCGGCCCGGCCCTTAAAATTGGGAGGGCTTGACTTAGAAGGCTTTTTCATCGAAAAGGCCGGGCCGAACAGGGTCGGGCCAAAGGCCTAAGGGCTGTTTTAACAGGCCTAATGATAACCACATCAGAGTATCAGACAAGGCACTTCTCTGCAGATCTATCGAAAGCTACATCAAAATTTTCTTCGGCATCATCGACAGTGGATGTCATTATCAGTACTAAAATTATATTCATACTAATTTGCTAGACACCACTTGGGACATAGTTATATTGTGAATCTCACTAATTTTAAACTAAGTTTTGAGTTAATTATTTTACATTCTACATGTTATTCGATCACACTGATTTAACAATATTTAAACTTAAAAGGGGGTAATGGAGTATAGTATCTTTCACTAGAACAAAAATCCATATATTAAAACAAAAGAGAAAATAATAAAGTTCTATGAAGTTCTTTTCATGTGGAGTGAACTGTACAAGATTTTGCTTTAAAGATTCTATAAATTGTTTTAACTAACCAAATCACTTTTCAACGACACTAACTGCTGTTTCTGCTTGTGTGTTGCATGCTTTGTCATTAAGCATGTGGATTAAGGCATGGAAGTGGAATAATCTCATAAGTCATAACTGTTGCTAGTCCACTACAACCTAAAAATGCATGATAAATTTATTTAGATGTTTGATGATCATATTTAAGTGTTTAAAATATGTTTTATCAGAACAATATTAGATTTCATCATGCAATTACATCTAAATGTTATTCCTTGATGAACATATATATATATATAATGTGCTTCTGATCATCTGATGTATTATTAGCTAAAAGCTGGTAAAATATTTCAATAGAAGATACGCGCAGATAAGTTCCCTGCAGACTGATACAAACACATTGTCCAAAAATTTGTTAATTAAAAAAGAAATTAGATCAAACAAGGGTATGACAGAGCATGTAATAATAAATCAATGTGTATGCAATTTTCTACATGGATTTGGGGCTATGGTTCTATAACAAATCAACATAAGATGAGATCATGATTGAAGAACAGAAATTGGAGAGATAAAATTAAAAAAAAAAAAACATGAGATCATAGACTCATAGTATATACAGAAAAACATGGAAATATGTGGAAAAAACAAGAAAACAAAATCTAGGCTGTGTCAATGTGAGCCCTTCGGCACAAAAATACACACACATGACACATGACCTAACTAACTAATCGTGGATTTAAGTAATAATTTAACTATTCATTGGTGGGCCATTTATTGAATGAACGTTAAGCCCATAAAGTTAGCCAATTGGATTTTTTGGATTATATAGGAAATTTATCAATCAATGAACTAATTAATTCATGATTATTGATAAAAATAAACAGTTAGTACAGTACTTGGCTTAAAGTCTAAACTTGATCATCATTTTTGCAACTCGATCAAAGAAAATTTCATGTAAATAAAGAACAAGAGGTGTAAATATATTTTTAGTATAAAAATAAAATAATTATGATAAGGTAGAAACCAAGGCTTATCAATGTTGTTTTTTCTTAGTTTCTACTTGTTAGTGCATTATATATGGTCCAATGGCTACCCAAGTACCCAACAGATTCAAACATTATCATCAATTTTTCTTTGATAGGACAACACATTATTGGTTCGATCGGGTTGGGTCATGTCCCACTGTATTAGTCTTGCTTAATCCATATTCATTATTCGTTATTAGTTGGTGGAGTCACCAGTCACCACCCCTCTTAAGAGTATTGCATGGATCCCCAATCGGGCAGTCACATTTGTTATATATTCAACAAAACCAGTGGTGTGGTATGAACTATAAAACGATATTGAAACCCAATGACAGCCCTTGCGACAACTTTGGGAGTTTGGGGCAGTAATTAATGGCGGAAATGAACCAGGCATCTTTTAATTTTGAAGTAGCCCGGCCAGTTATAGGTAGAACATGTGCATGCCTATATCCCTTCCAAAAAATTTCAATACCTGGTGTATATATGATGGCTCAAATTCTCAAAATGACTATAGGTGCCCCCTACCCCCACTTTTGTTTTGAAATCTTTTTCATATCTTTCATGATTTTAAACACATATATATTTGAGAATGACATTTCAATAATGTAAAATCAAACCAGTACCACAAATTTTAATTTTTTTTTCCCTACTATAGTATATTATTATTTTTTGGTAAAGTACTATAGTATATATTATATATATGCGAAGAAATTAAAGTTTTGATGTATGGACAAATTTCATACTGTTGTCTAAAAATACACCCCTTTTTTTTTTTGCACGAAGATGTGAATATATAAAAATGCACCTTTTATTTGATTTAGCTGGTTTTATGTTGAAGTAGTTGGTCGTTATAAGTTGGTAAGTGAAAATTGAAAACCCTTAAACCCCTGTTGTGTCTTGCACATTAGACGAAGCTCCATGTATTGTAATACAGTAGTGAATTAGTGATACCAGATTACCAGGTTACCACTTACCAGAATCATCATAATTCTGTTCTGTTCTGTTTTTTCTTTCTTGAGAGTTGAGACCTGCGAGTTCAATGTAGTCCTCGATCGAAATGCATGATTATCAAGACCCAAGAATTCCACATTTCCACCTACTTGTATACACAGACAAAGTACACATTCATCTTTTTTCATTTCAGACAAGAATTGACGGCAAAAATTATTAGAATCTCCCGTTTTTATTGACTTTAAATTAAACATTTTTCTTTTCTATGCACATGCCTTGGGGATATTTTACAACATTCTAATGACCTATCCTTAAGGTCCACGTGCATGTGAGAGGGTCCAATAACTTTGTATATATTCTTATTTCTTCAATAATTCATGTCATGTTAATTTTCTTTTTCTCTAATAAAACTCTTTTCTCTCTCTTATTATTATTCAGAGCTACAGGAAAATTCAGATTTATTTTTATTTTCTTATCAATTTATTTGTTTTGATATAGTATCAATTTAGAGGCGTTCCAGCATCGTAACTATCTGTAAGAAAAAAAAAAATGCAAAAATCCATTATAGATAAATATTTTGAATTTACTTTTCAAAACAAGAACAAGAAACACTAGTCTAAAAGTGGAGGTTCATATATAATCTCTCTCTTCACCTTCAGTATCTACATTTTCTCGTGTTAGGACTTAGTTTTGGCCTTTAGTGTTGTATAATTTAGAAAACAAAATCTGATAAAAATCAAACAAATAAAAAATATATAAATATGAATTGGCTCATAAAGCGCCACGTATATAGAAGTAATTTTATAACTGTGATTTTGGAACTTCAGTCAGTGGCCTCAATCTCGCTCTTTAATTACATTAATAAAGAAGGGTAATTATGTCATTATACAATAATACCGTTATTCAGGTACTTGTTTGTCAGTTTCCTCAGTGAAACTCTGTCCACAATGTTCTACCATTCACATGGTTTCTTTATTTTATAGGTCCCACATTAAGACAAAAGTAACGGTAGAAATATTAATTACTACCAAATACCCAAAATAACCCTACCATCTACCTCTACAAACTAGTACATTGAGACCCAATAAACCGGAATCAACGCCCTTAACCGTTGGCAGCAGTGGTCCCAACAAACGTGTCCTTTCAGTTATAAAACAAGGGCAAATTTGGCAAATAATATTAAAAAAATGTCACCTTTTTGGCACTCTTGTTTTAATTCCCCCAAATTCAGCTTTATATATTCTTCTCTTCTAAGTTCTAACCTGAAACCAAAAAACACTCTAAAGCTAGTGTGGTGTGAGTGAGAGACTTCTAAAGCTCAAGTGTCGGCAGAGCATTCTCTAGTCTACCCTCATTTTACTCTGCTTAACCACAGAAAATGCACCACCACCAACACTTTTCCGGCCAAGTTATTGGTCTTTTCCTTACTTGTGTTTTAGTATTGATGTTTTTTCCGGCAACTCCACTTCCTCAATTGACTCAACAACGTTGGAAACCTGCAACTGCTACTTGGTATGGAAGTCCAAATGGCGATGGCAGCACTGGTAATTATTAGTAAATTTTTTTTTTCTTGAATTCAATTTAAGTCAAAATAGCTCGCTAATTTTGACTAATGTGTATGTGTATGTATAGGTGGAGCATGTGGATATGGTACATTAGTAGATGTGAAACCATTAAGAACAAGAGTAGGTGCTGTTAGTCCAAATTTGTTTAAAAATGGAGAAGGATGTGGAGCTTGTTATAAAGTAAAATGTTTAGACAAGAATATATGTTCAAGAAGAGCTGTTACTGTTATAATTACCGATGAATGTCCCGGTTGTGCTTCCGGTCATTTCGACTTAAGTGGTTCAGCTTTTGGAAGAATGGCTGTTTCCGGTAATGGTGGTCAGCTCAGAAACCGAGGAGAGATCTCAGTCATCTATAAAAGGTACAATATGATAGTATGATCTGTACGTTTTTTTTCCTGTTTCGTTTTGTTTTGTTGTTCAGGCTACATATGGTTTGTTTTCTTAACTAGCTAGTCTGGCAGTGTGAATTCTTTTTCTGCTTTAACCATGTGGACAGTTGTTTTAGCCATTTAGCTTTGCTGTGTTTTAGTTGGTCTATTTCCACACAATTTTATTCTTTAATTTTTACAACAATTGATTGAAAGAATTTCACAACTATATTAATTATAGATAGAAAGGGATTTGGTCACTACTACATCATGTAGTGAAGTTACATATTTGCCCTGTTAATTTTAATTAACATTAATAATATTGCAGGACTAGATGCAAATATCAAGGAAAAAATGTTGCATTTCATGTAAATGAAGGATCAACTGAGTTTTGGTTATCTCTTCTTGTTGAATATGAAGATGGAGATGGAGATATTGGGGCAATGCACATTCAACAAGTATGATGATTTATCCCTTTGATGTTTCATTTTTTTATATATAAGAAAATTGGAATTAATTATATATTTTTTGCTATTTTGTGTGGCAGGCAAGTTCCAGTGAATGGCAAGAGATGAAGCATTTGTGGGGAGCAAATTGGTGTATTATTACTGGAGCACCATTAAAGGGACCTTTTTCAGTAAAACTAACAACACTTTCAGCAAAACGAAGTCTTTCTGCAAGAGGGGTGATTCCAAGCAATTGGTCTGTCAAGGCCACTTACACTTCACGCCTTAACTTCTAGTGACTAGTATTCTAGTAAAGTAGTAGTATATAAAACCTAAGAAACCAAAAGCTTGAGACTATAAAGACCTTTTTTTAGCTAAGGGAATATGTAGTAGTCAACAAAGTAGTAGGTGTTTCAGTTTGTTGTTTTTTTTTTGTTTTTTTTTTTTAAGAAAAAGTACTTGCCTTTGGGACTTAAGGATCACTTCCAAAGCATCCAAGGCTTGCTTTTTTCTTTCTTTCTTGATTTTGTTTGGGTTTTTTTCTCCCCCACATTTGAAGTGCTTTGATGTGAAGTGATTAAGTGTAAATGTTGTTTGTAGCCATCTCCAAAGGAGAGAGTGCGCTAGCTAGCTTTTACTATTTATCAAGTGTGTATGTTTATGGTACCCTTTTGATTTTATGAATTGGGATATTTTGAGTGTATGTGTTGTTGTCATTTGTCATTGATGTACTGGAATCTGATGAATGTAAATTTCAGTTCAATGCAATGGATAATTAATTATATTTCAGGCTAGAATATATGTGGATTTTGTTTTACAAGATTAAATTGGTAGTGATGAAATCCAACAAGTTTCATTAAGTAGTTTGGAGAGAGATCATTCCATAAAAAAAAAAAAAAGTTTGGAGAGATCATTAGACTAATCATGTTATGAAGATTGCTTAAACTAACTAAAATATAAACTAAGCAAAACACTGAAACACTTGATGATAAAAAGGCCAAACTTATCTGATCAATGGGCCAAAACTTGTGTTTTAATTTGGTAATGGATATACAGTATGTATATGATGATGAGTTTTCCCTTACTAATTTTGGGCACAACAAGGCTTTTAATGGTAAGCTGTGGGTCTGTTTGATTGGTCGTGGGAAAAATTCCCACATCAAACATTACCCCAGAAATTCCCAGATGCCTGTTTGATTGGTAAAGTTGGGTCATGTAAAAATTCCATGATAAAAATATTTCTCATGAATCTTTCCTTGACCCACCCCTAAAAAAAATTCCCAAACTTGTAAGGGAATATTTTTTTGTCTAATCAAACAACTAAAATCTTTCCCACATAAAATTTTCCTCATGTTTTTATGTCTAATCAAATAACTAAAATCTTTCCCACATAAAATTTTCCTTGTGTTTTTATGTCCAATCAAACGACCCATTAGTGGGAATTATTTTATGTGGGAATATTTTCAACTATAAAAATTCCCACAAGTAGTTATTCCCACCAATCAAACACACCCTGTGTTTCTTGTGTAAACAGTGGGAGTGTGGAACTAAGAAGTAATAAGAACATCACAAGGATACTGTATGTATATGAAAGGATACATAACATGTGCAATAAATACACAAGGATACTGTATTAAAAAAGACATCACATTCTGGTAGATGTACTGATGTGGTAACTTGCATTCATTTTGTTTCTGTGTAGAACTAGTTTGGAGTTTTATTACAATTGCAAGTGACTTGGCTATTGGCTTCCAACTTAGTTGGGGCCAAAAGTTTCAGGCCCCAAAAACCAGATAATAGATATTCATACTCACATGCATTTGTCTCTAATAAGTTCTGTTTGAGTGGTCGTGAAGAGTGAAGACACAAGACACGTTATCTGTAAAAGTGTTTGTTGATTTTTTTTTTTTTTTGATAAGAAATTTTTTATTAAAAGAAATAAATAATACATCTGAAACGCATGCCAAGAGTACCGTCAGGTTAAAACCCCAGAAACAACAAAAGGAGAGTAAAGGAATACAGAAGTTTAATCTTGTTGTTGTTGCTGTATCCCCCTTTAATCAGAAATCCATTTAAGAGTTCAAACCAATTTAAGATCAAGTCCTGAAAAGAAAACAACCCCCTTTGATCTTATAGAATTGTGATAATTTTGATATTAATGAGAATACAACATAAGCTCCCAATACTTCCACTGATTGTGGCTTGTGGACTTTGAAGTATGCACATGCTTTCCTTTTCTCGTGGAGTTGTGGATATGGTTGTTGAACTCCTTTCATTACCTTTTTGGAAGCTTTGGTTCAACTTCAAACCCTACCTCATTTAGTGGTGATATTGAATATGCAGTTGTAGACACAATTGAAATATCTATATCTAATGGAAAAACTGCATCCACAGTAGGAAATAATGGGCTGAATGAAAGCCCAGTAGATGCCCATGATGTCCACTGCAACAACTCATTCATATATAAGGAATTTTTGTACCATGTTCCTCCTGTTGCTAGAGTAGAGAAAAATTTGGCTCTGCAGTGCGATTAAGCATTTATACAAATCTCTAGAATCCTTATGATATTCCTACAAAATCTTTGTAAATGAGTGGATCAAGTGTTCATTCTGTGTTCAATCCGTTTTTCTAAATAAGACTCAAGTGTTCATTCTGTGTTCAATCCGTTTTTCTAAATAAGACTCAAGTGTTCATTCTGTGTTCAATCCGTTTTTCTAAATAAGACATTCCAGACCCTTTATATAGTATTTGACATAATTAACTACATATGCTGTATACAGACATATATGGTTCAAAATATTTCTGGCCGAAGGTTACTGATGCTATCACCTAAGCGTCCACACCGCCATCTTACAACTCGAGCAATTCTGCTACTCAGGGACTTGCTTTCGCTGAAGAACACCTAGCCACATCATCATCATGAGAGAACACCTAACCACATATCATCATCATAAGAGCATGGGCCTCCTAATCTCGAACCAGGCCCGAAGGTTGACCCACCTAAGAATTACATGAGAAATTCCCCCCAAATACTGTTGATGGGAATTGAACTCACAACCTCTCACTCGTGGGAGTGTTTGAGATATAACAACCAACTGAGCTAGCAGTGTTCATGAACATTTTAGTTGAAATCAAGACAAAGCAATGGCCGTTTGGGCCCTAAGACTCTCAACATTTTCTCTATACAAATAGTTAATTATATTGCGCACCAAACATTTTTGTAATGGGATCTGTGTTGAGAACAAGGCCCAAGCCCGTTGTGGAAACCAATTAATGTAAGAGTCTGATTAGGAATCAGAGTTAGATTTCTATTTACAAATCTATTTGGTTGGCAGTAGCATGTGTCCTCAAAGAACTTGAATTAGTTTCTAATATGGGATTGTGGCCATGGGTAAAAATACATGTGTGAGATTCAATTACTGTGTAGTGACGAAAACCAAAACCTTGGTTTTCATGTGTTGTTCTTCATCGTCTATATATTAATAAAGGCTCCTCACTTTGTTCCGTGGACGTAGGCAAATGCCGAACCACGTAATTTTCTTGTGTTTTGTTATTTGCATTGTTTATTATTCTCAATTGTGGTGTGTGTGTTATTTTCAATCCGATTATCAATAGTGTTTATGTGATTACGTTTCCGTGAGGCGCAACAAATTGGTATCAGAGCCAAAGGTTATTCCTTTGGGTTGTAGAGGGATTGCAGAACATTGTTTGTAGGGTTTTGTTCGGTTTTAGGAATCTGTCCAGATTCGATACTCTGTGGTAAAACGGCCATAACTTTATGCTCGGATATCGAAACCTCAATCCTTTTTTTGGGTTGGAAAGTAGACTCTTCAGGCTTTCTAACAGTATATGATATGTTCTCTGGTTCAAAGTATTCTGTTCTCAGTAAATCTTTGAAGTTGACGGTTATGTTTTCTCAGATTTGTTAAAAATCCAATCTTGGGTTTTCAAGTTGTTTTTGGTGAAACTCTCTTGGGTTGTGTTTGTTGGTGATTGGTTTAGAAAATTATGAAGAATATGACGAATTTTGCAGATTCAAGTTCAAATTCTAAGGTGGCTACAGTTGGGAAATTCGACGTCGAAAAGTTCAATGGCAAGAACAATTTCGGCATGTGTGGCAATGCGAAGTTATGGATGTATTAGCTAAAGAAAATTTGGAGGAAGCTTTAGGTGACAAGCCGGATACGATGAAAGAAAAAGATTGGAAGAAATTGAATCGACAAACATGTGGGTCTATACGATTGTGTTTGGCAAAGGAACAAAAGTACTTTGTTATGAAGGAAATCTCTGTAAAGGAGCTCTGGAAGAAGTTGGAAGATAAGTATATGACAAAAAGTATTCAAAATAAACTCTTCTTGATCAAACAACTTTTCCGGATGAATTTGAGACCAGGTATTAGTTTGTCTGAACAAATTGATGAATTCAACAAACTACTTGCTGATTTATTGAATCTTGATGAGAAAGTCCCTGAGAATTATCAGGCTTTGTGTTTACTAAATTCCCTTCCAGAAGAATATGAACATCTCGTTACTACTTTATTAACGGGAAAAGAAAAGTTGGAGTATGATGCGATCACTACAGCTTTGCTTAATTATGAGTACAAGAGAAAGGATCTGAAGATCCATAGAGATGCATCGTCTGAAGCGTTGACTGTAAGGGGAAGAAGTAAAGACCGTAAACCTAGTGGTAAGAGAGATAAATCTTGATCTAAATCGAGAGGTAGTTCAAAAATTTCGGCTGATGAATGGGCCTTCTGTCATCAAAAGGGACATTGGGTTAAAGATTATCCCAAAGCGAAAGCCAAAGACAAGAAAAACACTACTGCGAATGTCGCCAAGAGTAATGATGAAGATTCTGATGAGTATTCCTTTTTCATGTCATCGTTGATTTGTTCTGCAGACATATGGATTGTTGATTCAGCCTGCAGTTATCATATGTGTCCTAATAGGAATTGGTTTTCTAGCTTTTCAAAGTAGGAAGGTGGATCTGTTTATTTGGGTGATAATCATCCTTTAGCAGTCAAGGGGATTGGTAAAATCCGTGTGAAGTTGTTTGATGGTATCATTCGGGAATTGTGTGATGTTAGGTATGTTCCTGACTTGAAGAAGAATCTCATCTCTGCGGGTGACTTGGATACCAAAGGTTATAAATTAACCATCAAACAAGGTATTCTTAAAGTTTTGTCTGGTGCTATGGTTGTGATGAAGGCAGTGAAAGAAGGTAACTTGTACTTCTTAAAGGGGAGTACTATTACAGGTGATGCTGCAATTACTGAGTCTGCAGGTGATTCTCTCAATACTACTAAGTTGTGGCACATGCGTTTAGGGCATGTTAATGAGAAATCTTTGCAAAATCTAGCCAAACAAGGATTGTTGAAAGGTGTCAAGACCTGCAAGTTAGATTTCTATGAACATTGTGTTATGGGCAAGAAAACATGAGTCAAGTTTGGCACTGCTATCCATCGTACTCGTGGGACTCTTGATTATGTTCACTCGGACGTCTGGGGACCTTCCAAACAAACTGTAAGCTCTTTCTTGAGCTTGGTCACAGATCAGGGTGATGTACCCCTTCTGTTGACTCTCCTTTTGATACCTGCAAATACCACCGGTTATAGTCCGGTGGGTAAAGCTCCAACGATCAAGTCAGTAATGGAGGCCAAGTTTAGAAATGAGTGTAATCAAAGAGTGGATAGTTACCTTCTGTTTGCCTTACTGTTTTCCTTATATAGCGGTTTACACCGCTCTCTCCCAACCCTGGGATCTCTCCTAAATCCTAGGGTTCCCTTATCTTCTACGTGCCTCATCCTCCTTCATACAATCTAAGGTAAATGCTTGACAGCTAGCCCTCGCGTGCCCCGTCCGTGATACTCCAGAATGTTCTTACCTTTTATTTGATACTTCTTGGTTCTCCTTTCTTGGTGTACTCCTATGTCTCTGTACCCTTATGAACCACGCCATATGGTACTTACATCGCCCCTCCTTTGACCGTCACCTAAGTCTTCTAGATGACGGATCAAAGGTTTTCTTTACTAAGCGACCAAGTTTTGGCGGGAAAATTTCCCTTTTTCAATTCCAATTTGACTCACGTGTTATTCATGTTTATCTCTTCAGTTCCTATCTGCTCATTTATTACGCGTGTCCCACATGTATTAAACCACCACCACATGCTCCTTTGATTTCTCCCTAGGCGAAATGATGGTTTTTACTGCTGTTTTTTCTCTTCCCCACGCTCTGACTTGTCACTGTTTTTTCTCTTCCCAATCTACCCCTTAGTTAATCTTACCTATAAATAGGAACCTTAGAGAAATTTCTCCATTTCTTCATCTTCTGCCTTCTTATGATTCTTGCTTCCTTTTCCTTTGTCCGTACTGCTGAGGATCACCATCTATATTTCTTCTCTTTCCGCTCGACGCTTTCAGGTTATTTTCTTTCCTCTTTCCCCTTTACTTTATGCGTTTTACCTTCTCCTTCTCTGTTTGTTTATGCTGCATACTTAAATTGGTTTTGGTGTTTCCTTCTTCAAATTGGTTTTGGGTTTTCTCTGCTTGTCTCCGTTTTCAGTCTTAGCTTTAATTTAGATCTCTGAATTGTTTTTTATTTTATTCTAGGATCCCTTCTGGACGCCCCCAATCTTTCTTCTTTTGTAGTCTTGTCGATTAGAATTCCAATGGCATCTAGGCAAACCAACCAGAAGAAAGATTCCTCCAAGAGAGTTAGGGATGAGGCTTCTGGAGAAGACGGTATAAAAATCCGTCATGTCGCTGAACCTCCTTCCTCCAACTACTACTTAGATTTCCAGGACCCAGCCACCTATAGGTTTAAGCCTGATTTAGATCTACTCCGTCAGCAGTACGACATTCCCGACGATGTAGACCTTTTTCACTACAAAAAGGCTCTTCGTTTCGCACATCATGATTTCTCCAGGCAAGACGCCATCATGGTGACGGCTCACCAAATTGCCTTTGGTTGTCGGTTCCCATTTTCAGATCTCGTTCGCGACGTTCTTAACTTCTATAAACTCGCCCCTGGTCAGTGCATAGGAAATTTCTGGCTGGTCTTACGAGCTGTGGACCAACTGAACAGTGAGGGCAACACCGTTGTTTCTCTCAATGACATACGTCAATGCTATTATGTCAGGGTTTGTGAAGAAAAGTGCGGTCAACCCTACTATTATTTCGTCAAGCGCAGTGGTAGGAAATCTATTGTGGAGAAGTTACCCGAGAGTGACAAGGAATGGCCTGACTTTCCTTTGGTTGTCAGTGGCAACTTTGGGCGTAAAGGTCCTTGTGTTTCCAAACCTCTAAGATACTGGCGGTTTAACACAGGAGGTTCTCCATTTTACCTTCTATATGTGTTAAACTTCCCCTGATTAGAATCTTCTTTTGTTTATCTGTCTGACTTTACTTTTCTTTTTCTCTTGTGTTTTCCAGAAATCTATGGGGATGGCAAGGCTATAAAGCCTCGTGTTGACGCCCCTTGGGAGCCCTTAATCGATTCTGGTTCTGACGGCTACTCCGCCATCCGAGAGCTTACCTGCTCAAAGAAGAATGGCACTCCTTTGACCAAGGAGTTAGACCTTGGGGAGTATGTTCTTCTCGTATGCTGCCACAAGGATTATCTGAAGGATAAAAAGGGCAAGCCTCCTTCTGCACCTCCTCCTCCCACCTCAAAATCCAAGGACAAAGCTCCCGCTGCCCAGTCCGCCAGTGATGATGAGGATGATGATGACGGAGATATTGTCCCACTTCAAGAAATTTTAATTCTGAAGCGTACCCGCAATCCTTCGTCTCCTTCTCCTGTTGTTGGCTCACCGCCAACCTTGCAGCCGACATCTCCAGTGAAGAAGAAGCAAAAAAAAGTAACTTCTCGGCTGTCTCCTTTCTTATCTTCCTTGCGTCTTCAAAAGCTTGTCAGATCTACTAGTTGTGATCTTTCTCCAACTTCAACTGAACAATCTGACTTTCAGGCTATTCAAGGCGAGCCAGAGTCCTTGGCGGAATCTCCTGAGATACCCCTGGCGTGCTCCAAGCATTCTGGGCCATCAATAAAGAGGATTAAGAGAGTGAAAAGGGCTTTGGTGGAAATTCCCCAATTAAATGAGTCTTCTGACCACCCTGCTGACCCCATGGAGCTTCCTGATCAACCTGATTTCAGTGGCGTTCAAGTTTCTATTGACGTCGACGATTTGGGGATTGATACCGAGGGCTTTGAAGACACCGAGATGGAAGACTTCACCCCTCCCACTACAGGTTCTCCTTCTTCACCTTTATCTAGTTTAAAATATGCTCTTGTTGACCCTAACTTACCTCGTACTATTATTTCTCTACCGCCTCCTCTTCCTGTTGACGACGAGGTTTTTGATGTTGTCGTACTAGTTAGGCCAGTCCGTGAAGCTCCTAAGTATGTCAGGCCTTCAATTTCTAACCGTAGTTATTCTACCTCTGAGTCAGGTGAAGATATTGAAATTAATTCTTCTAATCTTCCCATGGCGGATAACGTTTCACCTCCTCCTCCTACGGATCTTGTTGCTCCTGACGTTCCAAGTTTGGATAATCCCCTGGGTTCTGCTGAGGAGGTTGTCCAAGGAAACAAATCCCAGGTGCCTGCTCCTCCTCTCTCTCTCTCCCGGCAAGGTTGGATTTTCTCAAGCTTCATGTAAGGGAAGCTCCTCACGTAGCTCTATCCCTGATGATAGTTTTATCCTTCCGCATTCTCAAGCTGATTTGCCTGGGTGTCGTTCCACCTTCAGTCCTACTGACTCCGCCTTTGCTGATGGACTAATTGCATTATCTGCTCTCCAGGGTTCTATCTTGCCTTCTGATCAAGCTAAGATTGATCAAATGTCTTTTAGTGAATGCAACAGTGAACTCTACCAAGCTCTCTCCCTTGTAAGTTCTAACCCCCTCTATTTTTTTTTTTTTTTTTACCATTGCTGAGCTTCATCTTTCTTTCCAGGTTACCGGCCTCATTGTTAAGTCTGGCAACTATGTTTCCGACTTAATGGAGGAGCGAAAAAAGCTTTCCCAGGAGGAGCATAATCTTATACCCTTGACAAGAACCGCTTAGTCAATGAGAAGTGGAGCCTCCAAGCTGAAATAGAGCAATTAAGATCTCAGCGCAAGGAAGCTGCCGCCAACCGTGAGGCTGAAATCAAGCAAATACAGTCTAGGCTGGAGGGGGAATTCCGGGAACGCGTTGCTGCTCTGGAATCCTCTCATCAAAAGGAGATTTCCGAATGGGAGGCAAAGGTTGATGAGAAAATTCTCCGCCTTCATGAGGTGATGACTCAGCATGAGAATGACTACGATCAATGGCGTCTTGATGTTGCTGAGCGGGAGGAGGTTCTTAGGCAGGAGAAAGAGGAAGCTCTTTCCAGTCACATCTGAGTATAAGGCAAAATATGATGAGCTAGTGGCTAAGTCTGCTGAGCAAATTGTTGCCCAAGTAAAGATGCAAGTGATGGAAAACTTGGTTTCCTTTTTTGCTGCTAAGAAGATGAAACCGCCTTCCTCTCTATCTGGTTCTCCTGCACCATTATCTCGTGAAGATCCCCCTCCTAACCCCTAACCTTGAGTGTTGTGCGATTAAATGCTTTGTAATAATAACACTATTGCTGTAAACATTCGAAATGCTTATTTCCGGTTTTCTTTCTTTCATAGAAATCTTTATTTCTCTTTGCATTATTTTACTCTTTGCTTCTGAATTCTCATATCACTCCTGATGCTAATCTAATTCATTTCTCTGAACTCTAATAGTCATGGGGACTTACCTATGTAATCGAGTTACATAGCGTGTCCTACTTCCTCAATTCCCGTCGTCACGGTAAACTCGAAGTGAGACCCTATTGACCCACTAACACTGCTACTCTTCTCTCTTAGAGGCACCTCACTGCATTTTCTATCTCAACCTCAGTGAGGAGGAAACAACATATAGAGACTGTCAACATATAGTTGACGGCATGCCAAGACAAGTCTACACTTATATTGTTTCCCACCAATCTAAATTGGATTTCACTCTTTAATCTTCTTGTCTAATCTTTAGCCTGATCTCAATCAAGATCTCTTTTCTTTACTACCAACCTTATCTACCATGATAGCTATATATGGTATATTATAGAAGCTATAAACTACAAACATCTACTTCATTAAAATTTCAAAAGTCACAACTTAAAATGATGCGAGTCTGATATCAGAAAACTCCATACAAAATTTTGAAACTAATACTTCTCTGCTTTCTTAAGCATAGTATTTCTTCAAATTGCTGATACTGCAAGGCTTATCTACAGGGGTGCCATTCTGGTATGTCAAGTAGTATGCTCCATTAACTCCAACCTTGTCTACCAAGAAAGGTCCTTCCCAATTTGGTTCTAGCTTGGCTGGTGGCGGATTCTGCTTCCCGAGTACGAGATCTCCTGGAATGAGACTTCTCGGTTTGACTTTCTTGTTGTAAGCTTTCTCCACCTGCCTATGGTAGTTTTCAAGTTTCATCTTTGCGCGTTCTCGAACTTCATCTGCCAAGATCAACTCCCTCTCTATTACTTCATTGTTCTTCCTAATATCGACTACTACATTCCTGACAGTATGCACTAGCATCTCTTGTGGAATCACTGCTTCCATGCCATACGTGAGGGAGAAAGTTGTTGCACCTGTTGATCTTCTTGGCGTTGTTCGATAGGCCCAAAGTACTTCCCATAAGTTCTCGTACCATTTTTCTTTCTTATCCTCCAGTTTTTTCTTTAAAACTTCAAGTATGGCTTTGTTCGACGCTTCTGCTTGCCCGTTTCCCTGTGGGTGGAACGGAGTTGCAAACAGCTGCTTGATGTTGTAACCTTCGAGGAATTGTTTCAACTTATCGCCTCTGAACTGTGCACCGTTGTCCGCCACAATTGCCTTTGGAAGTCCAAACCTGCAAATAATGTTCGACCAAATGAAATCTCTGACTTCAGTCTCCCTTATCCTCCTTAGCGGTTCTGCTTCTATCCACTTGGTGAAGTAATCCGTGGCTACTATGAGATATTCTCTGCCCTGCGATATTTTCAGCTTGCCCACTATGTCAATTCCCCACATCGAGAAAGGCCACGGTTTACTTATGAAATGAAGATTTTTCGCTGGGGTATGGATCAACCTTCCATGGACTTGACAACCATGACACTTCTTGGCGTAGTCACAACAATCTTTGTACATACTTGGCCAGTAATGCCCATGTATCAAAATTCTATGCGCCATAACCCTTCCTGGGGAATGATTTCCACAGCTGCCACTACGGCTTTCGGTCATAACCCCTTCCTTTTGAGATGGGTGAACACATCTTAGTAACGGTCCAGCTGGAGATCTTCTATATAGGTTTTCCCCTACTAAAGCATATCTCTTGGACTGTTCCAAAACTGGTCTTGCTTTCATCTTTTCCTTTGGAAGCGTCCCATTCTTCAAGTAGTCAGTTATCGGATCCATCCAGCTCGCCCCCATGTTCTGTATGAGGTTCACGATTTTCTCCTCCATCTCTATCATTGGCTGAGATATCTGTGTGAAGGTAATTATCTTAGTTGAATCTTCTTCTGTTTCCGTAGCTAGGTACGCCAAGGCATCTGCGTAACGGTTTTCTCCTCTAAACAAATGCAAAATTTCCACTTTTGAAAATTTGTCGACACTCCGCTTCAAGGCTTCAAGGTATGCCACGATCTTTCCTGTCAAGGCTCTGTACACTCCACTGAATTGCTCCACCACTAACTTTGAATCAGTGAACACTGTAATCTCTTCCGCCCTAAGCTTTCTAAATACTTCCAACCCCTTTAGCACAACTTCACTCTCTTTCATTGTTGGTTGCTGGAAAGGCTAAACTTTCCGCTATCTCGATTTTTGTCTCGTCAGGCGTTATGATCACCACTCCTATTGCTGATCTTCCTTTGTTCACTGACCCATCTGTGAAAATTCTCCAACCTTTAACCTGCTGTTAGTTGATCGTTTATGGAACCGTGACCTCAAGTTGCTCGTCTACCATCATATCCACATGCTAAGTTTCATCTTCTATGGGGAAGTCTGCCAAGAAATCTGCAAGTACTTGGGATTTTTCTGCCTTCTTCTGTTCATACTGGATTTGATACTTACTTAGCGATACTGCCCATTTTTCCATCCTCCCTGAACGTTCTAACTTTGGCATTACTTGATTCAGTGGTAGATTTGTAACCACTGTGAGGTGATAGGCTTCAAAATAAGGTCTCAACTTTTGTGCAGCAAAAAGTAGAGCTAGTGCATACTTCTCCACCCTGGAATATCTTGTTTTTGGAGAAGTCATCTTTTTGCTGAGGAAGTAGACCGGGTTTTCGTTCATTGCTTCCCTTCGTGTTAGTACTGCACTGACTGCTACGTCCGATACTGCCAAGTAGATGAAGAGTGTTTCCCCTGGTGTTGGTTTTGACAATATTGGCGGCCTACTTAGATATTCTTTTAGTTTCTGGAAGGCCCTTTCGCATTCATCATTCCATTCAAAAGACAAATTTTTCCTCAAGAGTTGAAAAATTGGTTTGCACTTATCTGTGGACCTTGAGATGAATCTTCCTAACGCCGTAATTCTCCCCGCCAGCACCTGTACTTCTTTTTGAGTCTTTGGTGACGACATTTCCGTCAGAGCTCTAATCTGGTCTTGACTGACTTCTATTCCTCTCTTGGTGACTATGTAGCCGAGAAACCTTCCCGACGTCACTCCAAAGGTACACTTTTTTTCTGGGTTGAGCTTCATGTTGAATTGACGTAATATCTGGAAAGTCTTTCTTAGGTCTTCCAGATGATCTGATGGCTCCCTTGACTTCACCAACATGTCGTCAATGTACACTTCAACCGTCTTCTTCAACTGGTTCTCAAACATTGTCTCGACCAACCTTTGGTATGTGGCTCCTGCATTTTTCAAACCAAATGGCATTTTGGTATAACATAATGTCCTCTTACCAGCGTAGAAGGCGGTTTTCTCCTGATCTGGCCCGTAAAGTGGGATTTGATTGTAACCTGAATAGCCATCCATGACAGATAGCAATTCATATCCCGCTGTTTTGTCAACGAGCTCATCCACCCTCGGCATGACGTATCTATCCTTGGGGCAAGCTCTGTTTAAGTTGGTGAAGTCAATACAAATGCGAACTTTTCCATTCTTCTTTGGTACCGCTACTATGTTTGCCACCCATTCTGGGTATTGAACATCTCTTACTATACCGACTCTCTCCATCTTTTCTACTTCTGCTTGGACTGCTTCTGCTAGAGTCGGCTTTATTATTCTAACCTTTTGCGCTACTGGCTTGAAATTCGGATCCACATTCAATTCATGGCATGCTATGTCTGGGTCTATTCCTATCATGTCATGCACAGACCAAGCAAATACATCTACATTATCTTTTAGGAACTGCAAAAGATCATGTCTCACCTTAGGGTCTAAATTAGCTCCCATGTAAGTGATCCGCTGACCTTCTGCTTCAGTGAGGTTGATGGGTTCTTTTTGGTCCTCAATTTTAGCAATTTCTCTGGGGAACCCGTCATCCTCCTTCTGTCATTGCTAGGCTGAAGTAGAGGCCATGCTGGCACCTATTGTGCCTTGCCTCATAGTCTTAACCGTTGCTATCTTCAGGTTTTTTGCCATTGCTTGATTACTTCTTATCTCATATTGGCCATCTTCAGTTGGAAAACGAATTTTCTGATAGTAGCTTGAAGAAATAACCTTCATTAAGTGGATCCATTCTCGTCCCAAGATCGCGTTGTACTCTGTAAGAGCTTCAATGACTACAAATCTTGACATGGCAGTTCTGGTATGAGCCGTGACTGGTAACGTAATTTCTCCCAATGGCGGAACTGCTCCTCCATTGAAACCATAAATGTCTCCAGGCGAGTTTGTCAAACAGTTCCTTCCTAGCTTCATTTGATCCAGCCCCCTAGTGAACAGAACATCCACATCACTTCAGCAATCTATAAGTACCTTGGTTACATTCCAATTTCCAATGAGTATTGAAATGACTAGTGGGTCATTGTGCGGTGTCACTACCCCTTTAGGTCCTCCTCTGAGAACACAATAGGTTCATCTTGATGCACTGACCTCCCATTCCTCATCACGGGTACCGCTCCTGCTACGGATGGCTCTTCTCTTATTTGCATCACCTTTCGCACCTTTTTCTTTACTTGGTTAATGGACTCTCTAGCCCCTTTTAAGATCATGTTAACTGTTCCTCTGACTGGTTCTTCTGGTTTTGCCGCTTCCCTGTTATTATCTACAATAAACTCCCTCAAGTGACCACTATCAATCCACTTCCAAATTAATGACTTAAATTCATAGCAATCTTCTGTAGGATGATTATAAGTCTGATGATAATCACAAAATGGCTTACCTCTCACTGTTCTACACCTTACCGATGGCTCTTGCAAGTACTTTCTTCCCCTTATCCTCTTTAACATTTGATCCAGCGGCATGGTGAGTTGTGGCAACGGTTTTGGTGGTGTTAGCTTTCTTGGGGGAGAATCTCTGTCTTCCCGTCTATCTCTTTTGTCAGATCCTCTCGCCCCGTCCCTGTTTCTTCTTGTGCCAGATTCTCTAGGTGGGCTGTCATTCCGTGAACCGGTATCTGCTTTCTTTCTTTTCTCTGTACGGCATTGACAGTTACTGTTGACACCTTTGGTGCCCTCCGAGAGGCTATATCTTCCAATCTGATGTATTTTTCAGTCTTCTGAAAAAGTTCATCTAAGGTTCCCATCCGTGAAGATACTATAAAATCATACGCTGGCGACTTCTTGTTTATCCCTTTTTGAAACGCTACCACAGCTGTTCTCTCATCCACACCGCCATCTGTTCTCAAAATCTCATTTTTGAAATTAGTAACAAATTTTCTGAGGGACTCACCTGGTGCCTGCTCTAAATCAAACAACGACGCTATATCTGCCGCATGTCTCTTCTGATGAATGTAATGTTTGACAAACATTTCGCTTAGCTGGGCAAAACTTGATACACTTCCCGGAGATAAACTTAGATACCAATCTGTGGCATTGTCTTTCAAACTGCTCGGGAATAACCGACACCACATCCCATCATATTGACTTCCTTCCCAAGCCGACATCTTTTGCTTAAAGTTGTTCAAGTGCTGCACAGGATCAGTTGTTCCATCATATTCATTGAACTTTGGAGATTGGAACTTATTTGGAAACCCGTGACGGTAACATGTCTTTGCCAATGGCCTTTTGCCTAATCTTTCCAGATCTTGAGTTACCTCTATGTTTTTTTCCTTTATTCTGCGCCTTCATATCTTCCTGCACCTTGCATATCATGTCAAAGAGCCTGGTGTAAGGATCACTTGCCGGAATCTCGTCGTCGTTGACTCCCTCGTTTTGTTCGACTTCGCGGATTCGAACAACAGATTCGCCAGAACCCTCCATCTCTTCATTTCTCTGTACTTGTAGTCGGGGTCTGACACCATCTCCAGCTCCTTGAGTTATCCCTTCCGTTGGTCTTCTCATATTCTCATTTCTGATGGAGTCGTTTTCTCCTTCTTGAAGGTTCTGACGGTCCATCTCCTCTCTTCTTCCCAGCTGTTCTCTCAGCCTTTGGTTCTCTTCCCTTAGCCTCCTCGTTTCATCCTCCACCTCTTGAGGTTGCTCCTATTGGTTGGCCTGAGGAGCTCCACCACCTGCAATACCTCCAGGATAAGTAACTGACCTAGTCTGCGTCACCATTTCCTTTTTTTTCCTTTTTTCTATTATCCACTAAACCCTAGATCTGATTCTGAAAAGATGCCCTCCTTCTAGCGCCAAATGTAAGCTCTTTCTTGAGCTTGGTCACAGATCAGGGTGATGTACTCCTCTCTTTCTTGAGCTTGGTCACAGATCAGGGTGATGTACTCATTCTGTTGACTCTCCTCTTGATACCTGCAAAGACCACCGGTTATAGTCCGGTGGGTAAAACTCCAACGATCAAGTCAGTAATGGAAACCAAGTTTAGAAATGCGTGTAATCAAAGAGTGAATAGTTACCTTTTGTTTGCCCTACTGTTTTCCTTATATAGCGGTTTACACCGCTTTCTCCCAACCCTGGGATCTCTCCTAAATCCTAGGGTTCCCTTATCTTCTACGTGGCTCATCCTCCTTCATACAATCTAAGGTAAATGCTTGACAGCTAGCCCTCGCGTGCCTCTTTCGTGATACTCCAAAATGTTCCTACCTTTTATCTGATACTTCTTAGTTCTCCTTTCTTGGTGTACTCCTATGTCTCTGTACCTTTATGAACCATGCCATATGGTACTTACACAAAAATCATTGGGAGGTATGTATTATTACGTCACTTTTGTAGATGATTATTCAAGACGTGTATGGGTGTACACCATGAAGCATAAAGATGAGGTCTTGAATGTGTTCCTGAAGTGGAAGAAGATGATTGAAACTCAGACTGGCAGAAAGATCAAAACACTCCGTACAGATAATGGAGGTGAGTACAAATCTGATTCGTTCTTGCAAGTATGTCAGGATGAAGGTATTATGAGACACTTCACGGTTAGAGGTACGTTGCAACAGAATGGGGTGGCAGAACGCATGAATCGTATATTACTGGAGAGGGTACGATGTATGTTGTCTAATGCTGGGTTAGGCAAGGCGTTTTGGGCTGAGGCTGTGACATATGTTTGCCATCTCATTAATAGGTTGCCTTCAGCTGCAATTGATGGAAAAACTCCAATGGAGGTATGGTCTGGGAATCCTGCTACTGAATATGATAGGCTGCATGTTTTTGGATGTCCTACTTACTTTCATGTAAAAGAAAGCAAGTTGGATCCTCGAGCCAAGAAATCCATATTCTTGGGTTTTGCAGAAGGTGTAAAAGGCTATAAGTTATGGGATGCTGAATCTCATAAAATTGTGCTTAGCAGGGATGTGACTTTTGATGAGGCTTCCATGTTGAAGTCGAAGAACTCTCGGCAGGTGGAGAGTAAGACTATAGAGGATTTGTAGCGGGTGGAGTTTGATGTTACTTCACGTGATCCAGATAGTATTGTATCTGCAGATGAGGTACCTACTGATTCCACAGTAAGTACAAATGTTTCAGGTGATCAGGAAGACACAGATGATGAGACTGCGACAGATACAGATAATGTGGAGACTCCAGTACGAGAGTCAATTGCAACACATAAGGGAAAACAGAATGTTACAATTCCTCCAAGGCTAAGAGATTGTGTAGCTTATGCACTTTCAGTAGTTGAAGTAGATGTTCCTTCTACCTATAGAGAAGCAATACAAAGTACCGAATGTGAACAATGGAAGAAGGCTATGAGTGAGGAGATGCATTTTCTTCATAAGAATAATACTTGGGAGCTATGTGTGTTACCGAAAGGTAAGAAAGCTATTGGGTGCAAATGGGTCTACACAAAGAAAGAAGGATCTCCTAGTGATGGTGTGCGTTTCAAGGCAAGGTTAGTTGCGAAAGTTTATGCTCAGAAGGAAGGTATTGATTATAATGAGTTTTTTTTCTCCAGTTGTGAAACATTCTTCCATTCGTATTATGTTGGCCTTGGTTGCACAGTTTGATCTTGAGTTAGCTCAATTTGATGTCAAAACTGCGTTTTTGCATGGTGATTTCACTATACCAAAACTGCATTTTAGTAACGCAGGGCTTTTTTTATTTCTAACGGTAAATTGCTATTAGGAGGTTTGTAACGGCAATATAGTGTTAGTATTGCCCCAAAACCATTAGTATTAATTAAATATTTTTTCGATTTATTTCGTAACAACTAAGAAAATTATACTAACAGTTTCTTTGTGTTAGTAGTTACATTCCAATAACACAAATTTGACCCATGTGATTAGCACGCGATTATTTTGGGCGTTAGTAGCAAAAACTAAATTCTTCTTTCCCAATCTAGCATAAGAACTCTATTATGCTTAGAACTCTCCCACCGTCTCTCTCACCATCTCTCACCACTTCTAATCTCTATTAATTTCTATTTCTTCTCTTCCTTCTTCGTTTTTTTCCCTTCTATTTGTTCTTCCCATTAGATTTGGGAGACTTGGCTTTGGTTGTTGGTTTTGATTTAGAACAACTTCTTGCTTCTATCGTCAATTTTGAGGTAATTTCTTTCGAATCTTAAAGAAAAATGTAATCTATATCATTATTACTTTGTTGGTTAAATTCTGATGGTGCAAGAATTTCTTTTTTTTTTTGTAATTTTAGTTTATATTCTGATCAATTTATTGCTTTATAATAAACCATATCTGTGTAATTTTAGTTCTTATGCCTTTATTTATTATGCCTTTATTTTCTCGCAAAATCCTCTCGTTTCTTATGCCTTTTTGCTTCTTAGGAATATTTTCTTCCATTGCTCCACAATTGCAACAGGTGTTACTCTCTTTCCCTCTCTCTCTATCAGTCTTATTACTTGTTAAAATTCAAGGATTGGGTGTTCAAATAAATTGTGATTTTACTTTGTTGCTTTTATTGTTATTTTGTACGAGGATGAATTCAAGAAGATCAAATGATCCGTTTTCTTATTTTTCTAATATTTTCCATGTATGATTTCAAATTTTATTTATTAACTTCAAATTCTTGTGGTAATTAGTTATGTACTGCAAGGGAGGTATAGTCCATTTGGGTTTGAATCACATCCCTATTTCTGCATATCTCAAACTCTTAACAAATAATTGAGTTCTGAGTACTCTCGAAATTAAAAAAAAAAAAAAAAGGAAGGAGAGCATCACTTGGAATACCTGATGGTTACTATCAATAACAGTTGTATGCTTAGCATGGAATCTGAGTATGAATCCTTCTATGATTATCTTTATTAGTGTTTCTTCAAAAAAAAAATCATTCTCAAAGATCCTTTTGTTTCTTTCTCTCAATAACCAGTACGTAGTGGTATAGAGTACAGCTTGGCAGATTTCTATGCGCAGTTGTTGTCCTTTGAAGTGTCTGCATATCCAATTCCATTCCATATGTGCGTCTCTGACTTCTCATTGGAGTTCACACCAGTTTAGAATTGGACTGCATATAGGAGGGTATCTGTTGAGTGACTCGTACTGGGAACCCTTTGGGTACTTTGTGGTTTTTGTCTGCCTTGTACTCTTTGGGGAACTCCATACTCCAAATTACAGAGGTCACAATTAGTTTCAAGTAGCTTGCTCCATCTCAGTAGTTTATCTTGTGTCAAAAGTGCTTCTCGTACGGCAAGCCAAGTAATAAACATATCTCAACAAAAATATTTTTGAGTGTAATGGTAGATTACTTTGGTGTTGAAGAGTCATTCTCACTCTTAATTTTATTGACTCTTTGACACTTAAATCTTTCTTCACTCATAACAAGTGAGCATTGTGCACGTTAGCTAGCTTTCTGTGCTAGTTCTTATGATCACGGTCAGCCACAAATACAGTAATTGGTCCTTATACTTCATGCTCATATATAGTTCTCTTTGAATGTGCAAGGAAATTGCGGTGTTCTATAGGATAGGGACCTTATAACAACTTAATATTTAGATCTATAATCTGAATCCATGTAGATGTAATGTAGTACATGACATAGATTCATTGCACTTCAACTCTGTTTCTTTTTATTTGCATCTTTCTCTATAAGTGGGATTATTCATCAGTCATTAGAATGGCTGAACGTGAATGGCTACTGTAGTTGTAACGTATAGAGGTAAAAAGTAGTAAAACGTACTATGTTGGACTCAATGAAGCTGGTAGGTCTTGGGTCACTACTTCACTTGGGTCACATTAATATGCAGGACTTATTTGTGTGGAAATGGATCAATGTCATCTTTGTGATCTTCTCCACTTGTCATAAATTTAGGTGTTCCCTTTCATTCTCTTGGAAAAATGATCGTGCATGTTGTTAATTTTAGGATTGTTTTCTTTTTTAATGTTGCAGGAAAGCTATGATCAATGAGGCATCAAACTAATTTCCTAGGGACAGTTCATATCTCAGGGTATTCCGTTATCTGGTGAGTCATACTTCCAGCAAGTAATCACACACTATTTTTTCACTTGTGGTATGCATCATATGACACTGTATGTTTAGGAAGCACTTAAAAGTGGAGTGTGTAGACAATTAGGATACTTTGTGCAATCTGGCAGCTTCCATTCACTCTTGTTATGTATGTCTTTATATTTTTTAAACAACTTGTTTTGTTTGAGATTTCATTATACTTTGTAATAATTGTTATGGTCACATGAAAATCTAGCATAACTTAATCTGACCTGAATTAAATAATATTGTTCATAGATTTTTGGAATATTAATTCCAAAGAATTTATGGAAGAAGTTACAGTATGATACATATATGTAAGGACACGAGAACATAGTATGGTTTTTTTTTTTTTTTTTAATCTATCCCTTTTTTAACTCCGCTAAAGCATGCAAACATATGAAAACCATTGTTTTGCCGGTCCCAACCCCAGATAAAAGAAGAGGGAAAAGAGTAATATTATAAAATTATTTTATAGTTGAATTGTAATACTGTAGTTTAATTGTATCAATAATTAACTAGGTTTTGTTTAATACAGAGACTGCACAGGGTACAAGATACCAGCTGAAGTGTTGAATTTGCCTGTAAAACCTAACTCTTCTTCGATTTCTTCATCCTGGGCGAAACGTACGAGTGATGGTCAAGCTAATAAGTTAGTAGTGAAAGATGAAGAAGAAAAAAAAGAGAGCTTTACAAGCCTAAAAAATGTAAGTCTATATATCTCCATTTGCCGACGCATTGAGTTCAATGATGTAAACAACAATCTAAGAATATTTCTTCTTGACACTAGGGCAGGTGGTTCGAGTATCAATCTCACTTCAACTGACACCTATATATGTTGTCATCACCTTTATGTTTTTCACTTATGACTGTGCACGATAGACCATCTAGTTGTTCCATGTTGTCATCACCTTTCACTATGGTGCAGAATCAGAATTATGTACTACTTAGGCATTGCAGTTTGATATTTTTCATTTTCTTTCAACAGGCTGACATCTAGAATGTGATGGATGCTATTGGATTAAGACTTTACGTTATGCAAACAATGGTTTCCTGTCTATGCTTTGTACTCTCAAAGGTGAACTGGCTATACTTGTCAGGAGTTTAATTTTTTCTATTCCTTGAGTTGATTATAACCAATTAACAACAGACTTCACATAGTAAGTTGTGATGTTGAGATCTGTTTTTTTATATATATATGGTTTTTTTCCTTGGTTCCTATTAACAAGAGTTTGTGTTCAATAAAAAAAAATGTGCTCATTGAGTTTGAGATTGTGAATGCTTTGGATATGTTAATTGTTAATTTAATGTACTAATTAATTGTATTTTTGCTTAGTTAGTTATTGTAGGTAATGAACAAGTGCTATTGCATAATGCAATAACGCTTATGCTATTATATTGTTGGATTGTCTTTTTTTTTTTATTGTTGGATTGCAGTTGGCATTGTTAGTAAAAAGATTGTGAATGCTTTGGAAACGTTAATTATTGGACTGCAGTGGTATTGTTGAATGGAAATTTTGGAATATGTATCTGTACAGGTTGTAGAAATTATTACGACAAGCTAGTAGGGCAGAATTTTTTTTTTTAATTAATTTCAAAATTTGTAACGGCAAAATACCGTTAGTAAATGTTTACATGTTACAATTCACTAACACATAAGTACCGTTAGAAACATTTTGTTGTTACAAAACACTAACAAAAACTACTAACACATACCGCCGTTAGAATTTACTAACGCCTAGATGCCGTTATAACAAGTTTGTTGTTACAAATTACTAACAAAATTTCCTAACGTCATATTGTCGTTAGTCTTTTCTAACGTATAATTAACGTTAGAAAAAATATGTTCTAACGCTTTTTTACTGTTACAACAGTACCTGTTACTAAGATGCCGTTATAACAAGTTTGTTGTTACAAATTACTAACAAAATTTCCTAACGTCATATTGCCGTTAGTCTTTTCTAACGTATAATTAACGTTAGAAAAAAATATGTTCTAACGCTTTTTTACTGTTACAACAGTACCTGTTACTAAATACCAACGCCTATTTGCTAACGTAGAAAAACCGTTAGTAAAAATTATACTAATAGTATTTTGCTGTTAGAAAATGCCTTTTCTGGTGTTGTGTTTAGAAGATGAAATCTATATGACTCAGCCAAATGGGTTTAAGGTTGCAGAGAAAGAAGATTGTGTGTGTAAACTGAAAAGGTCCTTGTATGGGTTGAAGCAGTCTCCTAGACAGTGGTACAAGAGATTTGATCGGTTTATGCTAGGGCAGCAGTACACTCGAAGCCAATATGATCCGTGTGTCTACTCTCGTAAGCTTCGTGATGGTTCCTTTATATATTTGCTCTTATATGTTGATGACATGCTAATAGCCTCTAAGAGCAAGTATGAGATTGATAAGTTAAAGAGCCAGATGAGTAAGGACATGGCTCAAGTTTCATATGCTAATGCAGTAGGAAGCTTAATGTATGCGATGGTGTGTACGAGGCCCGATATTTTACAGGCAGTTAGTATGGTTAGTCGATACATGCATGATCCCGGTAAAGGGCACTGGCAAGCGGTGAAATGGATTCTACGGTACATCTTGGGTACTTTAGATGTGCGTTTACTTTTTGAGAAGGATGTGTGTAAGAGCCAATTTTGTGTTGGTTATGTGGATTCAGATTATGCAGGAGATCTGGATAAGAGGCGTTCTACTACTGGTTATGTGTTCACTATTGCTGGAGGACCAGTAAGTTGGAGGTCTACTTTGCAGTCTACAGTTGCATTGTCAACAACTGAGGCGGAGTACATGACTATTACTGAAGCCATTAAGGAAGCTATTTGGCTTCAAGGGTTGCTTGATGATCTGGGTGTGATACAAGACCATCTTGTGGTCTTTTGTGATAGTATGGGTGCCATTTCTTTGGCTAAAAATTTCGTTCATCATGCACGTACGAAGCACATTGATGTTCGTTTTCACTTTGTACGTGAGATCATTGAAGAAGGTGACATCTTATTAGAGAAGATTGACACCAAAGAGAATCCTGCAGACATGTTGACGAAGATTGTGTCTGGGGTCAAGTTCCAACATTGTTTGGACTTGATCAACATCCTTCATGTGAATTGAGGCCCTTTGGGGCGGTGGCCCTTAGGGGTGTGTGGGCAAAGATGAGTTGATGCTTGTGTGGAGAAGAACTACGAGAGGCTTGATCCCTGTGCAGAGGGTACGTAGGCAACTACTTCGTGGTACAGCCCGTGAGAGAAGAAGAAGTTCAAATGTGTTCGTGTGTGATCGGCTCAGATTTGTGAAATCTTCGCCGAGGTGGAGAATTGTTGAAAACAAGGCCCAAGCCTGTTGTGGAAACCAATTAATGTAAGAGTCTGATTAGGAATCAGAGCCAGAGTTAGATTTCTATTTAGAAATCTATTTGGTTGGCAGCAGCATGTGTCCTTAAAGGACTTGAATTAGTTTCTAATGTGGAATTCAATTCCATTAGAAACTGTGTATAACCTTTTGGTTGTAAATAGGGATTGTGGCCATGGGTAAAAATACATGTGTGAGATTCAATTACTGTGTAGTGACAAAAACCAAAACCTTGGTTTTCATGTGTTGTTCTTCATCTTCTATATATTAATAAAAGCTCCTCACTTTGTTACCAATTTCATCCACAGTAGAAAATAATGGGCTGAATGAAAGCCCAGTAGATGCCCATGATGTCCACTGCAACAACTCATTCATATATATATAAGGAATTTTTGTAACATCTTCCTCCTGTTGCTAGAGTAGAGAAAAACTTGCTCTACAGCGCGATTAAGCATTTATACAAATCTCTAGAATCCTTATGATATTCCTACAAAATCTTTATAAATAGGTGGATCAAGTGTCCATTCTGTGTTCAGTCCCTTTTCCTAAATAAGACATTCTAGACCTTTATATAGTATTTGACATAATTAACTACATATGCTGTATACAGACATATATGGTTCAAAACATTTCTGAAATGAACATTTTAGTTGAAATCAAGACAAAGCAATGGCCGTTTGGGCCCTAAGACTCTCCACATTTTCTCTATACAAATAGCTAATTATATTGCTAATTATATTGCGCGCCAAACATTTTTGTAATGGGATCTGCGCTAATATAATCTGTTTTAAGTACTGATGTGTAAGGTGTTGAGTATAAAATCCTATATATATAGAGTTGATTTGCAACATTATAGTGTTCATTTATTGACTGTATAAACAGAGATGGATTCAATAAACTATATTCTAATTATTACTTTTAATAATGTAACAAGTTGGATTAATTTAAGGGTTGATCAGTATTTGACTGAAAAACCTATATCAACATTAGTACACTTAACTTATAGTGAAATATTACTTACTAAATACCTACCTTATAAATGAAAGCTATATATATATGATCTCTCGCTTTATCTAGCTAGATGCACACGTTTCCCTTGATCTATCACCATGGTTTACTCAACTATGTCTAAAGCAGCACCACCTTTTTCTTCTTCTCTTGGAAGTAAATCCTGGCTTAGTGTTCTTGTCTTTATAATAATATTACCAGTAGCCCTTTCATATCTAATTTATAGACTTGATGAGTTTGACCCAGCTGAGATTCCTGAACAAGCATGGTCATGGTATTCTGTTCCAGTGCCAAACCATTACAATAACTTATTGAACGTGACAGAAAGACTTGGAGATGGGTTTTTACCAGGACCTAAGGATCTTGTTTACAATGAGGAATCAGAATCCATTTATACTGGTTGTGGAGATGGATGGATTAGACGAGTCACGTTGACTAAATCTGCAAGTGAAACAACGTTAGAGAACTGGGTTCATGTTGGCGGACGACCTCTTGGACTTGCATTTGGACAAGATAACGAACTTGTAGTCGCTGAGGCATATAAGGTGAGCTATATATGTCCAGTCCATAGAGATCTCAATGAGTTCGATTCTCTGCTCTCATTCATCCCAATATATGTTTTTGGTATTTTATTGCTAGGGTCTTTTGAAGGTGACTTTAGAGGGAGTAGCAACACTTTTGACAGATGAAGCTGAAGGAATGAAATTCGGACTAATTGATGCTGTTGATGTTGCTCAAAACGGTGTCATATATTTTACGGATGCATCTTACAAGTACAGTTATAAAAACTACATGCTTAACAATCTTGAGGGTCGACCATATGGGAGATTTCTTAGCTATGATCCATCAACAAATCAAACTAAAGTACTTGTTTGAGACATCTATTTTGCCAATGGAGTTGCTGTTTCACCTCAACAAGACTTTGTTATCTTCTGTGAAACTTACCTGTGAGTGGTACGTGGTCGTACAATAGTTTCTCATAGTCAACGAGGAGCCGAATGTTTTTATTTTATCTTAATGCAATTAGCTAGTTGTATAATGAAATGTGGAAATTGATACTTACTAGCACGATAAACCTGCAGGAGAAGGTGTAGAAAGTATTATGTCCAAGGTGAGAAAAAGGGAACGGCAGATGACTTTATAGAGTGTATGCCAGGTTACCCAGACAACATTCGATACGATGGAGAAGGCAAATATTGGATTGGGTTGATCTCGGTAAATAAAATGCTTCTATACTTTTTGATCTGTTTTCAAAAGAAATTCTCGTCAAAAGAGTTGCACTGTAGCACCTTCAAACTCCTGTTCTAAGTAGGCTTATTCACTGAGCAGATATGTTGGTCCAATGGAGCAGCACATTAAAAAAATTGATTATTTTCATGGTTAAAATAAGAACCAATAGGGAGCCCTTACTGGTACGGATATGCGATATTCGCTCTGGTTCAGTGAACACTGAACAAAGTAAGTTCTGGTTTGGACTACCTACACAATGTATAGTTGAACTCTAGCTATACATAACTTCATTTCTAATGGCTCGAAGTTGTCTAGGATATGGCAATTTAGCATAGGTTCACGCCTTTACAATGCATTTTTGCTGAGGAATGAAATGCTGAGAGGCTATTATGTCAGCTCTCAGGTGTGTACATGGTGTGTGCCCATCTATACTAATGTGACTTCAACATTCTTTTGATTCATTCAATAAGAAACGCATCTTGTATAGATGAATAGCTGTCTTGAACAATATTAGCCCATTTATTTGAAAAACACCTTTATCTAATATACAGTACTTTCTTGTCTTCGATCGGTTTTTATAGGGAAATACATTTTATTCGCATTTGTTATTTTGAGATACCCATTTATACGGAAGAAATTAGCAATCCTGTATGTCGACCTCCCACCGGCCTGTTTTAAGCAATGGTGGAGTTTTAGCTCTGAATTTGGATGGAGAACCAATTGCTCTTTATACCGATCCTGGTTTGGGCATGGTTTCAAGCGGGATCAGGGTCAAGGATCATATATACTATGGGTCACTAGCAACACGCTACATTAGGCGTGCCAATCTTATGCATTTAACCCCTGTAGCATAACATCATTCTTAGGTAATATTTCAGCAAGTCGTATATATTTTTGTTATTTACTGGCTCTTGTGTAACAATGTGAGGACAGTTAATAAAACCAAGGAACGATGATTGTCGTATTTAGTATTTGACTTGCTTGACTATGTTTGGACTGATAGTATATAGTCTCACATACAATAGAAAAAAGTTCATCATTGCGTTCGGTATAGTAGACCCTTACTAAATTTACCCTTAAAGATAAACCTCACACCTCCTGCCCAAAGATATTTGGGATATTCTTACTACCAGCAGGGTCCTCAAGGCATTTTACAGCATCGACAAAAACTGATACCATGTTACGTGGTGTTGAAAGAAACACAGTCGAACAGGCTAAGCAGTCTACAGACTACACTACACCAGAACAGCACAACTAATAAAGCGACACACATCCTCCCTGAGATTCTGGGCAGGGGATGAGGCTATTTCATTATTAGTCGATTAAGCTTTAAAGATGTCAAACTGCTGAACATGTAGATTTTAACAGCCTAGTAAGATGTAGATTTTACCATTTTCAAGAGTAGGTAGCTAGATCATCCAAATATTAAAATATAATGCCAGCTTTGTAGAAATCTAGTACCATTCACTATGAGGTTTACGCTGTATAGCTTGTGCCATTCTCTCTCCCCAACTCCCCTATATTGGTCCTTCAGAACACAAATATTCCATTGATATAACTCAAGACTTTGTGCCACCTTATTTGGCACTAGGAGAGATGCATGGACACCCTTGTATTTCATGCATTACACTCTAGAGATCGAGCATGCTGCATCCAGCAGGGTGGAGGGACTTCTGACTTGTAAAAACTTCTCCCCAACAGGGTCAATAGGAGACTCCTACGTCAATTACAGAGGAAGCTAGCTGTAAAACTTGTAGTGATTTGATTTTTATATAATTTCAGAGGAAGATGATGTTGAATTTTGGTGAAGTCGTAAAGACAATAGTGATAAAGTGAGAATAGTTTCGTGCATGAGACGACAAAAGAATGAGATGAAAGATCTGGTTATATCTGCGGTCTAGATTCGAGAAGAACTACACGTCAGGCCGCACAACTGCTTCTCTATTTTATAAGAAAAGGCAAATTCTACCCATTTTCTAAAAGCAGACCCTATTTCCAAAAAAGCGGTTTTTTAAATACACCTTCCCCAAATGTTATCTGTTGGTAACCTTCTATAGCCCTTCATTTTTTTGTTTTGTTTTGTTTTTTTCTTTACACACTCTTTCTTATTTCCCTCCAAATCGATTGCTTGGAAAAATGGATGATAATGAACATATAGAAGATTTTGAAGAAGAAATGCATTTTGAAGAAGAAGACTCGACAATTCCTAGAGATATGAGCAATGAGGAAGAAATGGATTATGTATAAGAAGTAAATATTGAAGAAGAAGAAGACGAAGAAGAAGACCCAACAAATCCTAAGTCTCCAAAAAAACTCAAACTTTATCAACTTAGAGGTAAAAAGCTTAGCCATTTTCAATGTTATTGAGAAGTAGCATTCAAATAACTACAATAGAACAAAAATGGTCTTTAAAACTCGACATTATACTCTCAAATTTATTAAAGAAAATTCGGCCTGGTTCTATCGATAATAAATATATGTTCGGTACAATTCTGTCGAATATACATATTATTTCGGTAAAAATATACCGAGAGTATTAAAGTTTTTCAATAAAGATTTGATTTATTTTGTTAATATTATATCAATTGAAGACTAAAGATCCCAGATCAGTGTTTGTTAACATTATATCACTCAATTTGTCAATTACAACCCCTTAAATTAGAAATCCCTAATTTCACTTAAAATTATATGTATTTGACTAATTAATCTTTGAAAACCACCAAATTGGATAAGTTCAACAACAACTTGCCGAAGAAATATAAATAACTCAGTACAGTTCTAATAAAAAGTTATTGTATATTCAACATGCATCTGTGTTGTTTGTCGGCAGAACGCCACCGATATAATTAAATAGTTTCGCCAATACGGAGCCGGGTTCAAAAATGTATTTTGTTTAACCACATCTATTTCTTCGATGGTTCAATAGATATAATGTTAACAAAATCAATCAAATTTTTTTCGAAAAAAATACATCAATCACATTGATTTAATATTTAGTACATTTCTGCCGAAATAATATGGTATATTCGACAAACTTATACCGACGATATGTTTATTATCGATAGAACCGGGTCGAATTATCTTTAATAAATTGGATTGTAGAATTTCGAGTTTTAGTGATTATTTTTGTTCATTAGATGTTGTTTCTTAATAACATTGAAAAATACTAAGCTTTTAGTGATTATCTTTTTTTTTTTTTTGAGACTTATACCGAGGAATTTATCTAAAAAAAACATTTACTTCTTTTACAAAATCTATTTCTTTCCCATCACTCATTTCTCTATGAATTGTTGAATTATCTTTTTGAAAATACTTTTCTTCTTCAAAATCTATTATTTTTCTAAATCTATAGGTTAATTATCACCTATTTTTTGAAAAAACTATAATAAGAAAGAGAGTGTAAAGGAAAAAACAAACAAACAAAAAGAACGAAGGTTTATAGAAGGTTACCAACAAGTAACATTTAAGGAGGTGTATTTAAGAAAACCAGGTTTTTGTCTTTAATTTTTAAAAACCGTTTTGTTTGAAAATGGAGTCTGCTTTTAGAAAATGGAGTCTGCCTGTAGAATTGGGTGGGGTTATGGCTCTCAAATCTCCACTATATCTATATAATATTTTCCACCAACAAGAACAAATAATATCAAGATGAGATTCTTCTTCTACTTCTTCTTCTTCTTCTTCTTCTTCTTGTTTCCAATTATCTTCACCACCACAACTCATGGAACCATCTTTGAAATCCACAACAACTGCAGTGATACAATCTGGGCTGCAGCTATACCAGGTGGGGGCCGACAACTTAACACAAGCCAATCATGGATCATTAATTTGAAACCCAACATACCTCAACAAGGCCAAATGTGGGCTCGTACCAACTGCAGTTTCAGCAAAAGTGGTCATGGAACTTGTGACTCAGGAGATTGCAATGGCCAACTGCATTGCAATTCAAATGGTACTTCACCCTACACTCTTGTTGGATATTCTCTAAATCAGATCAACAACGATAGAAATTTTGTCCATCTTTCTCTTGTCAATGGATTTAATTTAGGGATGTATATAATTCCAATATTATCTGAATCCGATGATTCAAGCCGAGAGATCAGATGCAGAGCTGATATCAATACCAATTGTCCAGACACCTTAAAGGTACCTGGTGGTTGTAAAGACCCTTGTGCAGCTAATGATGACTGTAGTGGACCTACTCCCGAAACAAACTTTTTCAAGCAAAGTTGCCCTGATGCGTATAGTTACCCTTCAGAACAAGATCATGCTATAAATTTTAGTTATCCCAGAGCTACCAACTATAGGATTGTATTTTGCCCAGGAGAGGCTATTTTGAGACGCAATGATATTCCTTACATACCCCTCCCCCCCCCTAGAGCGCATCTATTCCCCCCCCCTTCCCCCAACCTCCAACCCAACCCCCACCCCTAAAGCACATCTAGCATAATCTTCTTTGTAGCAAGAATGTAGGATCACTATAATTTCCTTTATGCATAGTGTTTGCCACTATGAACTCATCCTTTATTTTCCTATTTGCAAGGACACCATGTACACATATTCTATTGCAAAAGATATTACTATTACTATTCTTTTGATTCCTTTTAAGTATGCATGTTGTGGGAAAGATTGAAAAGGTGTAGAAGGTATTATGTTCTAGGCGAGAAGATGTAATAAATTGTAGGCAAATAAAAAACTGTATCAACATCTCGTTTTTTCCCAGCCCATATTTGCAGTGGATATGCTGTAATGCTATTGCCACAACAAATAAAAATTTACATACTGTTTAGCGTCATCAAATTAGCGGAAGTGATTGCTGTGCGTTTGTTGTACATATCCCTCAAAGAATAAATACCAGAATCCCATATCCATTTTCCCAAAAGAATTTAAACACAAATAGTACTACTACTTACAACATGGTTCCGCAGAAGACAACAAAGTCTTGTTGTGGTGATAAAGCAACTCCATTGGCAAAATAGAGGTCTCGAATGAGTACTTGGGTCTGATTTGTTGATGGATCAACACTAATGACTCTTCAATAAGGTTGACCCTCCAAAGTGTTAAGCATGTAACTACTTATATTGTATTTGTATGAAGCATCTGTAAAGTAAATGACGCCATTTTGAGCAACATCAACACCATTAATTAGTCCATCCTTCAGTTTCATCAATCAACCATTCTTTAACTACCTCCTTAGTGACCTTCATTGGACCCTGCCATGTAACAATTTTAGCATGTAGTATACAACAACTAAGAGCTTATATGGCTATAAACACGATATTTACAACTCACCTTGTGTGCCTCAGCAATGATGAGTTCCATATGCCGTCCAAATGCAAGTCCAAGAGGTCTTCCACCACCATGAATCCACTTCACTACCATTGTTTCACTCGCAGATTCAGTCAAGGTGATTCGTTTGATCCATCCATTACCAAAACCTGTATAAATGAATCCAGCTGCCTTATCATAAACAAGATCCTCAGGTCCTGGTAAGAACCTACCAGGCTTCAACCGAGGGATGAACACTGGCTATCAAACATAAGGCAGAGCTCAGGGAGTTGAATTCAATAATAGGAATCCCTCACTCAAAGGAAAGATCCAGAGAGCTTCTATCAAGGTGGCTCTTTTATTTGTTGATCCAAAATGGATAATGTATCGTAAATGATGGTTCTCTCTGGATGAAGAAAATCCCCAGCTACAAAAACATGTCTTTCACACTCTATATCAATCCAACTGCATCCAGCTGGTTTCTTCAGATCTTTATCCTTCATCAATTTCCTCAATTCCTTAACCCCATCCCATCTTGCATCTGCTGCATATATAATTGACATCACCACATAGTTTCCAATATTGTTTGCTTCAACCTTGAAAAGATGGTTTGCAACTATATACCCAAGCTCCACCTCAAGTTGGTTTCTACAAGCACCCAGCAGAGTCGTCCCCCACACATTGGCATTAGCTTTATATGGCATTGCAGTTATATGCATCTTTCAAATGCCCTTCCCGTGCGAGAAGATCCACATTGCAGGCATAATATAACTCAAGACTTTGTGCCACCTTATTTGGCACTATGAGAGATGGACAACCTTCTATTTCAAGCACTACACTCTAGAGTATGCAGCAGGATGGAGGGACTTCTGACTCGTAAAACTTCTCCCCAGCAGGGTCAATAGGAGACTCGTACTTCAATTACAGAGGAAGTTGTAAGACTTGAAGGGATTCGATTTTTATATAATTTTAGTAGTAATAAAGATGATGTTGATATTACCCTAAAATTCAATGGGTGAAGACAATAGTGATTTACTGACAATAGATTCATGAGACGTCAAAAGAATGAGACGAAAAATATCTGGTTATATCTGCGGTCCAGAATCGCGAACTACACAACTAAATCTATTTGTAGGCATGAATACATGATTATGCCAACTTGCAAAGTGCATTGGCAATTTAAAAATAAGGCATCGTGTTTACAAAATAGAGCCCCGGGGAGCATAGTGAGCAAAACCCCGGTGATTAAAAAAATAAATCGCAAAATTAGCTAGTGGGAGTTGAAAATTGAGAGGGAACACATTCACTGTAACTCTAAAGGGATTTATATTATACTAAACAATGAGACTAAAGATCCCAAATCAGTGTTTGTTTATGGTTTCCACTTTCTACTAATGGTCTTCGCTTTTTTTTAAAAAAGAAAAAAGAAAAAATTCATAAACATTGACCTATAGCCCCCACCTTAGCACTAGGAGAGATGGACATTGGTCCAAATGCTTCTTTACATTTTAAAAAGTAAAGTACTTTATTGTTCTCTTCACCTGCTGGCTGCTGTGTGCTTTTTTTCTCTCTACTATATTTTCCACCAACAAGAGAAAACAAAATGGGACTCAAAATAATACCAAGATCTATCAAGATGAGATTCTACTCAATTGCCATTTTCTTCTACTTCTTCTTGATTCCAATTATCTTCACCACAACTCATGGAACCATCTTTGAAATCCACAACAACTGCAGTGACGCAGTCTGGGCTGCAGCTATACCAGGTGGGGCCCGACAGCTTAACATAAGCCAATCATGGATCATAAATTTGAAACCCAACATACCCCAAGAAGGCCAGATTTGGGCTCGTACCAACTGCAGTTTCAGCAAAACTGGTCATGGAACTTGTGACTCAGGAGATTGCAATGGCCAACTGCAGTGCAAATCAAATGGTACTACACTGTTGTTGAATATTCTCTAAATCAGATCAACTACTGTACATGGATTTTGTCCATCTCTCTTTTGTCAATGGATTTAATTTATGGATGGGTATAATCCCAAGGGTATCTGAATCCAATTCAAGACGAGAGATCAGATGCAGAGCTGATATCAATGCCCTTTGTCCAGACGTCTTAAAGGTACCTGGTGGTTGTAAAGACCCTTGTGCAGCTTATGATGACTGTAGTGGACCTACACACAATACAAACTTTTTCAAGGAAAGTTATCCCGATGCGTATAGTTACCGTTCAGAACAGATCCGGCTATAAATTTTAGTTAACCCAGAGCTATTAAATATAGGATTGTATTTTGCACAGGAGAGGCTATTTTGACACACTTATATTTCTTACGGAGTGTTAAGAACAGATAGACGACCCTCAGGTTGCAGAGGCAGTTCTTATTATGGTTGCAAGGGGGGTCCAAACTAGATCAATCTTATTCAAAATTTCACCCAGTAAGCACATCAAGCATAATCTTCTTTGTAGCAGGATCACTATAATTTCCTTTATGCATGGTGTTTGCCATCATCGAACTCGACCTTTATTTTCCTACTTGCAAGGATCCCATCATCCCATGCACACATTCTCTAGCAAAAGACTCCTTTCACGACAAACGGGTCAAGTATGCGCTTGAAAGGCGAACCAGTCAAAAAGATGTGTACAGGAATAAGGCACAAGAAAATGTTATAAGGAAATTCATTGCTTCTTATAATCAGTATTCAGACATCAATCTTACAGTGTATACTTGAGTTCACAGAACCGAATTTATTAGAGTACAATACGTAGTAAAAGCAGGTTAATATGTGGGAGGTTCACATACCTTGTCAAAATTGTTGAGGCCTTTCGCAGTGATGGGTACCTTGATACAAATGCCAGAAAATAGTCTTTCCCTGATAAATACAAAGAAGTAAGCATCAAACAAATTTCTTGAATGAATATTGTCCTAAGCTTGTTCATTTTCCCTAGTATTCTTTTGATTTCTGTTAAGTATGCATGTTGTGGAAAATATTGAAGAGTAAAAATAGAGTGAAATAGAGCTACAAATCTATTACCGATATTATAGCAATCCAAAATTTGCCGCCTCCATCAAAGCGAATGTTGTCTGGAAACCCTGGCAATTTGTCAACAAAGTCATAGTTAGCTCCCTTCTTCTCCGCCTAGAACATAATACCTTCTACAGTTCTTCAACTTCGCCTGCAATTTAATCATGTTAAGCAAATGTTTTCTTAATCTGTCGATGAAGTTTTTATTACATTACAGAAGTATTTTCGTGCTGATTGTCTATGGATCGTATACGAAATCCTATTTGTTTCCGACTCCACAGTTGCATTTATTGCTGTGTGTTTGTTGTACGTATTCCCCCCCCCCCCCAAAAAAAAAAAAAAAAAAGAAAAAGAACCCATATCCAAATATATTGTTTACCCAAAAGAATTTGAGCAGATATAGTACTACTACTTACAACATGGTTTTGCAGATGACAACATAGTCTTGTTGTGTTGATAAAGCAATTCCATTGGAAAATAAAGGTCTCGGACCAGTACTTGGGTCCGATTTTTTGATGGATCAAAGCTAACGAGTCTTGCAAAAGGTTGTTGTAACTACTTATATTGTATTTGTATGAAGCATCTGTAAAGTAAACGACGCCATTTTGAGCAATATCCTCAGGTCCTGGTAAGAACCTACCAGGCTTCAACCGAGGGATGAACACTGGCTATCAAACATAAGGCAGAGCTCAGGGAGTTGAATTCAATAATAGGAATCCCTCACTCAAAGGAAAGATCCAGAGAGCTTCTATCAAGGTGGCTCTTTTATTTGTTGATCCAAAATGGATAATGTATCGTAAATGATGGTTCTCTCTGGATGAAGAAAATCCCCAGCTACAAAAACATGTCTTTCACACTCTATATCAATCCAACTGCATCCAGCTGGTTTCTTCAGATCTTTATCCTTCATCAATTTCCTCAATTCCTTAACCCCATCCCATCTTGCATCTGCTGCATATATATTTGACATCACTACATAGTTTCCAATATTATTTGCTTCAACCTTGAAAAGATGATCTGCAACTGTTCGCCCAAGCTCCACCTCACGTTGGTTTCGACAAGCACCCAGCAGAGTCCCCCACACATTGGCATTAGCTTCATATGGCATTGCAGTTATAAGAAAATATGCATCTTTCAAACGCCCTCCCCGTGCGAGAAGATCCACAGTGCAGGCATAATGCTCCATTGTGGGCTTCATTCCATGTACCCTATCAATGGATTCATAAATGCTCAAGCCTTCATTCACAAGACCGGCATGACTACAGGCTGATAAAACAGTCGTTAAGATAACATGATCAGGCTTAATCTCCAAGTCGATCATGTTGTCGAAAACCCGGAGTGCCTCCTTTCCCATACCATGCATTGCATACCCACCAACCATTGCTGTGAACATAACAAGATCTTTCTGGAGGCTCATTTGAAAGAGCTTCTGAGCACTGTTAATGCTTCCACATTTTGAGTACAGATCCAAGAGAGCTCCTTGCAACCGTACATCTTGAAAAGAAGACCTGATAATGTATCCATGGCATTGCCTCACCAGGTGCACAGAAGCCAAACGGGCACATACTGGAAGAACACTCATAACACTCACCATATCAGGTTTCATTCCCAACAATTGTAGCTCGTGGAACAGATGGACAGCATGTTTGGGACACTCATTCTCAGCATATGCTCTGACCATAAGATTCCATGTTGTGAGATCCTTTTGAGACATCTTACTAAAAATTATTTCAGCATCATCCAAGGACCCACGACTGACATAGCCTGATATCATTGTGTTACCAGTAACCACATTTGTCATGCCCGACAAACTTTCAAAAGTCTTAAACGCGTATTCCATGTCCCCACATTTAGCATATGCATCAAGTATTGCATTTCCAACAGTTGGTTCACGATAACTCTTGAACAAAGATGCTCTAATTGAATATGCATGAACTTCTTTAACTTTTTTTACAATTGAAACAGAACAAACAAAGTGAAGAATGGATAATATAGTAATGGAGTCAGGCCGAATACCTTCCTTGAACATTTGGCATAATAGGTTAAAGAACTGAGCACTATTTTCACTCTCTGAGTAAGCGTCAAGCATTGCATTCCACGATATCAGATCTTTTCTAGGGATCTTTGAGAATGTCTGGAATGCAGACAATACCTCGTCACATTTTGCATAAAAACTTATCAGGGCATTTCCTACAGCTGTATCTTCACATAATAAAGGGTGCGTACGAATATATTCATGTATCTTCTGTCCCTCCTCGAACTTCCGCAATTGGGCACAGACAGGAAGGACGCTGATGCAGGTGACAGAATCTGGCCCCTGTATCCCTGTCGAAAGCAGTTCATGAAACAACTCCAATGACTTATGGGATCCACCACATAAGGCATATCCACCAATGATGGCATTCCAAGAAACTATGTCTCTGACTTTCATCATTTGGAACAAATGTTCTGCTTCTTTTAAGCTTCCAATCCTTGAGTATAAACTCAAGAGAGAGTTGCAGACTGAAACATTAGACCCTAACTCTAACCTACGTAACACATAACAGTGGATCTCCTTTCCGAAATAGTATGCCTTGTCATGATCCACAGAGGCACAAACGGACAGAATATTCGCAACTGTTGCATAATTAGGCTCAATTGGACTCATCACCATCTGTTGAAACATTTTAAACGAAATCTCAAATAGCCCATTCTCAGCATATCCAGCAATTATAGCATTCCAAGAAACTACATCTTTGCGAACAGTACCAAGAAATGCATAATAAGCGTCACCCAGCACACAACCACATTTGGCGTACATAGATACCAATGCATTCCCAACAAGAGTCTCTGATTCCAATCCAGACTTAATAACAAACCCGTGAACACTTCTCCCAGAGCCTAACTCTTGTAACCTTGCACAAACAGGAAGAACAATCGCAACACTAATGGCATTAATCTTAGGGTTCTCCTTGCATTCATGCATAGCATTGAACAATCTCATTACATTGGTAGAGTCAACAAAGGTTTTTGAGCTGGCATACCCCGACAAAAGAATATTCCAAGTAACAATATCATTCTTTTGCTTCATTCGATCAAATAATTTCTGACAATCCTGTAAACCACCACATTTAGCATACATATTCATTACAGCCTTCGAAACCACTTGACTCGACTCATCATAGCTCAACTTAATGCCATATCCATGAAAAGACTTGCCTAAAAAAATGTCTGACAAAGCAGTACATGACTTGAGTAAAGCAGCAAAAGTTACTTCATCAGGTCCAAGTTCAAGTCGTAAAGACCTTCTTCTTTGAGTTAAGAAAATACCAAGAGCTTCTTTATGCATGGAATTTGAAGTATATTGCCTAATACTAGCATTCCATGATGTTTTAAAATTTTCTGAGTCAGGAATTTCATCAAACAATTCTTGTGCATTGCAAGAACTCCTTGAAACTGTTGTAACAAATGATCTGATGATAATTATACAACAATCTAACTCTTCTAATAATAATAATTTTGCTCTGAAATAATTTCCCAAACAGCCGAAAGCAGATTTCAAAGCCATATAAATTATAAATGACTTCTTCTTCTGCTAATCTGCTTAAGCAAAAGTGATAAGCAGTTTAAAAGCAAAATAAGTCAAAAAAAAAAAAAAAAATCAAAGAACACGTGCAATGGCACGTGCGTTTATGAACAAAGATCTTCTTCTCTGTAGTGTTCTCTTTCTTCTCTACTGACTACTGTTTCTTTGTTTGTTTGTTTCTTTCTTCTTAATTCATTCTAATGGAAATTACAATTTCTTATAAATTTCTTCACCATTCAAATCTTTTTCTCTCTCCTCAATCTTCCTCACAATTCAATTTCAAATCAAATTCACCCAAAAATCTTTCATTTCTACAGAAAAAGTCGAAAAAATCGATACTTTGTTCATTCTCTGTTTCTTGTTCTGCTTTATTGAATTCAACAAATTATGGTGGATGGGAAGATTTGAAGTTAATTGAAGATTCAAATTATAATCAATGTTCTAGTAAGTTTGATCAGTTTCGAAATTTTCTAGTTTCTTTAGGAATTGATGATAGAAAGCATGTTTTCATGTTTATTTTAGGTTTTGTTTCTGCTTTAGCAATTTCTAGGGTTAGGGTTTCTTCAATTTTAGTTTTTCCAGCTACTGTTTTGGTTTTTGCTTTGGGATTTTCATTGGGGTTTGTTCGAAGAGGAAATGATGTGGGTTTTTCAATGAAGAAAGTTGTTAAAGATGAGAAATTGAGAAATTTAGTGGAGTTATTTAGTGAGTTGAGTGTTAAGATGAGTACTTTAGAAAATGAAATGAAAGGGGATTTGGAATTGGATAATGTGGAAATTGGTGGATTTGATAACTATCAAAATGCGATTAAGTTATTGAGTTTAGATATAATGCGAGGGAAGAGTATTGTCAAGACTTATGTTAATGATATGGGTAGTTTTAGTAATGTAAATGAGTTTAAAGGAGTGTCGTTAGATGACATACAAACTGAGAAAAATTTGAATCAGAAATCGAGTAAGAAGAAAAGAGAATCATTTGCAAGCTATTTTGATGCATTCCAGTTTATTGGAGGTCTGTTTCAGGAAAAGGCTAGTGTGGTAAAACCCAATAAAGTAAAAGAAACAGCCAAGGATGACTCCATAGAGCCATTGCGCTCGAAAGTGAAGAATGATCAGAATCATGTTAGTGTTTCGGTCAAGGGAATGGAAGACATGAAGGCAGAGTCTGACAGGAAAATAGGAAGCACTTTAAAGGACTCTTCACAGTTGGATTCCTTGAGGAATCAAGGTTTGAGTCAGCATGTAGCTGAATTTTCAGTTGATAAAGCTCGAAAAGAAGATGTAATTCCAGAAATGATGAATGGAAATTCCACAAAGAAGGCTAATGATATTCAGACACTAAGCAACAACAAAGAGTTTAGTAGTCAGAATTATAGTATGCCATTCATGAACAATCAGGAAAAATCCGTCGATATAGGACATCCAAATGGTACAGAAATGTTTATACCCCATGATAACTTGTATGATCCATTGGATCTTGGTATCAATACCAGATCAAGTGAAATTGATATGAGGTCATTCACTATGAACTCGAAAGCATCCTTCCATCAAGAAGAAATTCTGAAGGCATCGAATGGGTATCATGTGCCTTCTTATAGAAGGGGAAAACCCGAAAACGTAAGTTACGATTTTGAGTTAATGGGGAATGGAGAAATATCAGTTGATCCAACTGACTTGGATAATAAACAAGCTGCATATGATTCAGAAGAGGATTCGGAACTGCCATCATCTTCAGTGGTTTCAGAAGATTTGGTGTTCAGTAAGCACCTGACAGAGGCTACTAATCTTCTGAGAGAAGCCAGAGAATGTTTAAAGGGTAAATCTGATGAAGATAGGGCGGAAGTAAAATTGTATAAATCTGCTAAATTACTCTCCAGAGCAACAGCCATGAAACCGATGAGCTTACTGGCTGTAGGTCAATTAGGAAACACTTTTCTTCTTCATGGAAAACTCAAATTAAGGATTAGCCGTGAGCTTAGAAGGCATCTCTCCAAACGTGACTCTTCATTCTCAAGGGTTAACAGTCGCGTACCTCTCAAGGAATTAGATGTGAAAGACATGAGCAGGGATAGAATTGCTTCAACTCTGATTGATGTGTGCGAAGAGTGTGAAGGCCTCCTTGTTGAGGCGGGAAGACAGTACAGAATGGCATTATCAATAGATGGGAGTGATGTTAGAGCCTTGTATAATTGGGGGATTGCTCTTTCCTACCGTGCTCAGTTAATTGCAGATGTCGGACCGGTAAGTATCCTTTAATGAGAACTTCTCTCTCTCAAACTCATTTGTCAATTAAGTTTCTTATCAGATTTTTATGGACCAAATTAATGTCTGATGTGAAGCAATGGAATGACCAACATACTAATGCTAAATTTACATACACTAAACCATGCCGATAAGGCTTTACCCTCTTGCCTCGGGGTATCTTTGTAGTATCCTTTTCGTCGAAATATTTGCCTATGCTTACCTTTTATCTTATCAATGGATGCTTACGTAGATAGACTCAGGTGCTGCAACCTCCAAATAGGTCACCATACATAAAGGTCTGTTAAATTGGGAAATTGATTTCCCGGTATATGTTTTTTGAGGGTTCAGAATGGTCATTTCTCAAGAAGATTTAAATAAAACTGAAAACTCCTTTCTTCCCTCGTTTTCTCTCGTGCCAGCTTCCAATATTCCATGGCTATCCTCCACTTTTCTCAGTAAATCTGTTTACTGGATAAAATAGTTTATCCATTTGTTTGTTTGTGAAGAAATGGATCACAAACGTCACACAACAAAATAAAAAAGCTCTAGGTGGTCCATGATTTGGTGGTACTGCCTACAACCCACCCCCTTGAATTATAAAAACGAAGCAGAGAAAGAAAATGACCACTAATTTAAATATCGAAAGGCAGATGATCCCAACTATCCATTTAAAAGGCATCCATTAATTCAAGGACTTGACGATGAGGGTTTTCTGGATAAATGCGAACAATACAATGCTGAAGCTTTTTTTATTTCTCACATACAGTTTATTATTATTATTGCTGATGTATATATTTGTTACTCTTGTTATTTCAGGAAGCGGCATCTGATGCTGATAAGGTGTATTTGGCTGCGATTGACAAATTTGATGCAATGATGTCAAGGAACAAAGCATATGCACCTGATGGTAAGATTCCTCACTCTCTGTAGCGTAGCTTAAGCAACTTAATGATGGGCAATTATGCTAGCATGCAAGAGTACTGAATTGAATACCTTCTTCTCAGTCGCATACCATTTTGTATCTTGTATCTGAATTTAAAAGGAGTACCAGTGTCTTAAGCTTAGAATTCTTTCATTGCAAATGTTATTTGTCTAAAATCAATCAATTTCTTCGTAGTGTTTCAGAATGCACCGGCAGATACAGTCTTGCTTTACCCTAAAACAATAATTTTATTTTAACGTGATGACCTATTGCAGCTTTGTTCAGATGGGGTGTGGCATTGCAACAACGGTCGCGTTTACGGCCAAGCAATGCTAAGGAGAAGATGAAGTTGCTGCATCAAGCAAAGAGTCTCTTTGAGGATGCACTCTGTATGGATTCTAACAATGTTCAAGTAAGAGAAGCTCTCTCGTCATGTATATCCGAGCTGAACTATAGGCGTTTCTAGCTGTGAAAGTACACCCTTAATAAGGTTGTTGAACCATTACATCTTGCTGCTTCATATCCTTCTGTAGAAATTGGGGCAACAATTACACTGTACAAGAATAACACGTCAGAAAAATGTTGTAAGCATCCATTTGCTTTTTATAGCCTCTTAATAAAAGTGTTATATTTTTCTGTGAACCAAATTTCTCGACCATACACTGTTATTAACAAAATGTGTATCGTCTACTGAATGTTTTTCTGTTCAGCCTGAATTTTGAGTTCGTATGCTTAACATGTAATATTTAATGGCCGTAGCTTGAAGCTATACATTGGGGAGGTCTGGATTTCCCTTTACTCTTTATCTATAAAAATAAAGAATTGTTATATTTTATCAAGTTTTGCCATAATCAGTTTTCTATGAATGTCAGTAAAAGCTAAATATAAGCCTACAGTCAAGTTCTTTCCAAGTTTAACACATTACTGCTTGTCTCTTCTTGGGTTGGTTGGGGTGGGGGGGGGGGGGGCGGGGGAGGGGGGTGCAATGAACACCTGATAGTAAGAATATCATGCAGTGTCATACTGTCATGTTGATAACCATATTGATACAAACTTATGAAATCGACTATGTGTCTGAGTAACAGTAATAGAGACCTGCTCTTGAAGCTTCTATCACTGCTTACCCACCAACAAAGAGAACCAGTTAATATCTGCAACAGTAGTTTGGCATTATTGTAAAAATGGGTGATGGGGGGAAGGACATGTCTCAGCATAGCAGGTCTTAATCCTTTTATTATCAAACTGTTGGACTTGTAGACATAGACCCTGAAAACTAAGTATATGATTTTCTTGGATAAATATCTTGTGATACAGTATTTTTTTTTATTTTATAAGAGTCATTTTATTAGAAAGGAAAATACAACCTGATCCGTATTCAACGTCAGTTACACAACCTGCTAAGCTTAAACTCTAATAGTCTAGTGCAATCATAGTACAAAATATCGATATCGACTAATGTATTGATCTGCAAAAAATAGATATATCAGGATATATTGGAATCTATCGGTGGATATTTTACGTCGAATGTATTGATTAATATATCAATTTGTTATACAAAATATATATAAAATCAAATTTGGAAGTATATTATCATAGTATTTACCTAAAAAACATCATATCTACTAAAAATGGAATAAACAAATTATTACCAAAAAAAAAATTGAAAAAAAATAATATTTCTAGAAAATATTGGAAAATATCAGTAAATATCGGAAAATATCGAAAATATCGGGAAATATCGAAAAATATCGGCCGATATTTTACAGAAACATCAAGGGGTAAATATCGAAAATGTATCGTATTGTTTTTTTAAAAACCGATATATATCGCGATATATCGGGATATATCGCGATATTTTGTACTATGAGTGCAATATATTGTTCCTACACCAAGAGACCATTCAGCAGTTCAAACCAGCTCAGCAACACATCCTGAAAGTAATAAAACTTCCTTCCTGGCCAACACCCAACCCAGTACCATAATGTCGCTTTTGCTTCCATGCACAACCTTTCAAGAGATAAACCAGCTCAGCAACACATCCTGAAAGCAATAAAACTTCCTTCCTGGCCAACACCCAACCCAGTACCATAATGTCGTTTTTGCTTCCATGCACAACCTTTCAAGAGATACCATACGATCCCTGAAAGTCTTCTCATTCCTTACCTTCCACAAATTCCAGATGACAGAATACGGTAGAAGATCCCATAGGCGTTTTCCCAAGATGCAAACCTTTAGTTTTTGGCCAAGCAATTAACAACTCTTCCACTGAATAAGAAGTTAACACCAAGGAATAACATGATTTTCTAGGCTGCAGTAGCTCATGCCAAAGGTGCAATGCCAAAGAGCAGTGCAGAAACAGATGAGAAATTGTTTTATTTAGCAACCCACATGAGATGTATACCGGATCGACATTAGTGCCTCTGTGAATAAGATTATCCTTTGGTGAGAGTTCTATTAAAAATGGTATACCAAAAAAAATCTTACACTTGGCTGGAATCTTGACTGGCCACACCAACTGATAAGGAAAGTGTTGCATCGTGACAGTCTGATCTCTTTCAATCTCCACCAACTGATAGGGAAAGTGATACAGTATTGTTCTTGAGCTTCCTATTGTTTGGGACTTCACTTCATTTTTCCTGTATGCGAAATCCTTTCATAGAAAGGAGCTGGTATTTTACTTTGATAACCAATAGTTAATTACTTCAAATCTTTTGGCTTAAATCTGCTGGAAAGAATCAGCTAGACGACATGACATTAAAGAGCAGTTGGTTAAATCATACATCATCTTAAGAAAAGTTGAGTTCAATTTAAGATATATACAGTCGTGAGATGAAGATCATGTATACGTATAACTATGTAAGCTGTATATACCCATTACCGAGTTCCTTCACTCGGAATACCAAACACCGACTTTACACTTATTTCATCCGACTTCACATCTAATCACACTTCACTCATTTCCATTCAAATCTTAATCTTACCAACTCGGTATGTAAAACACCGACTTGACACTTATTTCATCCGACTTCGTATAAAACCATATTTCATTCACTTTCATTCAAATCCTAATCTCATAAAGTATCCGAGCACATCCGACTTGGGGCTAACTCACTCTGAACACCGAGTTCGACACATTCAAACTCCAAATCATACGACGGTTACGAATCTATCCCATTGAATCCCTGAATATCCGCACACTTTATGATCCGAACGTTGAGCCATTATTGATCCACAACCTAAGCCACCTATAAAAGGAACTACGTTTGGCTTGATTCTGGATCGCCCCTTCCAGATACGTAGGCAGCTATCCATGCTCAGATAGTTCAGCCACTCTCAATCACTCAAAACCTTCCTCTCTCCGATCATCTTCTCCAACTTTCCGGCTAGAATTTCCACTACATTTACATTGGCGCCGACTGACTGTGAACGAATCATAACCTGACGAAGACCATGGCTGGAATCACACAAGAGCAATTTGAGACCTTCCAACGACAACTTACTGAACAACAGGAGCAGATCAACAAGTTGCTAGCTGAAAACGCTCAACTGAAAAGCCCTACCATCCCTCCGGCAGCTGGCCAAGCAACTGATGAAATCAACACCAACAACCCTATCGTCATACCAACTTCCAGCAACACCACCGCCCCCACCATGGCTGAAATGCAAGAAACCCACAACCGCCTCCTACAACTTTCAGCCCAGCTTCATAAGAACAACCAGGAATCTGGTAAGCCCAATACTGCTCAAAGGGTGGCCAACACCACCTTAGAAAAATATAGAACAGAGCCCTTACACGATGACCTCCTTCATCAGGAACCACCCCCACACTTCATTCCCCCTAAGTTCACAACCTATGATGGAAGTGGTGACCCCATGGACCACGTCCTACAATTCAAGACCAGCATGGCACTGTGGCCCAAGTACAAGGATATCTTCTGCAGACTCTTTTCTGCCTCACTCCGAGGTAGTGCTATCGACTGGTACCACCGACTCCCAGAACGCTCAATCACGTCGTACGACCAGCTTGAGGCACTCTTCGTCACCCAATACATCCACAATAAGCGGCGAAAAACTGAGGTAACCGCATTATTCCGACTTAAGCAGGGTGACACCGAAACAACCAAAAAATTCATGGCTCGCTTTAAGAAGGAGTGCCTCAAGGCAGATAGTCCAGATGAGAACGCATGCCTGTTAGCGTTCATCTAGGATGTTCACCCCGAAACCGCCTTAGGGAAAAATATCATCCTTGATGCACCACCGACACTGGAAAACCTGTATGTCCGTGCTGATAAGTACATCAAACTTGAAGAGGCATTGGCAAAAACAAGAGAACATGTCTCTGCCGTACAGACGGTCAATTCCAAAAATCCAGAGCCGAAAACAACAAAAGGTCCCCCCCGAGGTAAGCAATCTAACAGCTCGGTAAAGCACAGGTTTCCTAACCCTTTCAAATGTTCATATACGCAGCTGTATGAACTAATCAAAGAAGAAGATTACTTCAAGCCAACAGTCCATGACCTTGAACCCATAGAAGAAAATCCATACTGCAAGTTACACAATTGCCGACATCATGCAACAGAAGATTGTCGGTATCTCCGAACCTATTGCCACAAGCTCAGGATGGATGGACACTTGAATGACTTCTTGGCAGAGGAGTCTGATGACCTCCGCCAGAAGATTAATGATAAGCGCAAAAGAACTGACAACACCTCCAAGGCAAAAGGAACGATAAACATAATCATGGATACTCGTCCACCTGAATGGACATCCCGAGCTAAGCGACAGAAAGTGAATCATATTCACCATATATTTCAGCTCACTCATTAGGCAGTGATAGCTAAGCAGGTACAAGGAAAGAATGCACTGATCTTTTCTGACCACGACTTGAAGAAGGTATGCTTGCCACATAATGATGCACTAGTTGTCCATATCCGAATTGGTGGATGTACCACTAAGAGAGTGCTAATAGACCCAGGGAGCTCTTGTGATGTACTGTTTAACAAGGCTTTCGCTCAAATGCTCATGCCCGACTCGGTCTTACAGACCCCCAATGTCACACTCTTTGCTTTCAACTCGACAGAGACAACGGCAAAGGGCCAGCTTACCCTCCCTGTCGCTACAGGAGAGGATGAGAATGAGATTACAGTTGAATGCCTCTTTTATGTCCTTGATGTTCCGACGCAGTTCAATGCTATCCTTGGTCGGAAATGGATTCACAGGATGGGAGCTGTTCCTTCTACATACCACCAGGTCATCAAATTCCCTGGACCAAATGGTATAATGGAACTCCGGGGTGACCAAATTGAGGCACATGGCTGCCATGCCATTCCTGAGGTCATACCCCTCCCTAATAAAGAAGCAAAAAAGGTGACAGTCGTTAGCCCTGAAAAGCTCACTGTCAACCAAATTTCTGAAGCCCCCGATGGCAAGGCCACTACTGAGCCAATTTCTGAAGCCACTGACGGCATGGCCACTACTGAGCCAATTTCTGAAGCCACTGACGGCATGGCCACTACTGAGCCGATCTCTGAAGCCCTTTACGGCAAGGTCGGTACTGAGCCAATTTCTGAAGCCACTGACGGCATGGCCACTACTGAGCCAATTTCTGAAGCCACTGACGGCATGGCCACTACTGAGCCGATCTCTGAAGCCCTTTACGGCAAGGTCGGTACTGAGCCAATTTCTGAAGCCACTGATGGCATGGCCACTAGTGAACCGATCTCTGAAGCCCTTGACGGCAAGGTCGGTACTGAGCCAATTTCTGAAGCCACTGATAGCATGGCCACTATTGAACCGATCTCTGAAGCCCTTGACGGCAAGGTCGGTACTGAGCTAATTTTTGAAGCCCCTGACGGCAAGGCCATTTCTGAGCCACTCACGGATGCCACTGAAGGCAAGCTTGTCACCGACTCCCCAACCATCGAGAAGGGTGAACCAGTCAACATAGGCACTGAAGCCGAACCTAGAGTTGTATATGTAGGAGCTAATTTAGACCCTATTGTAAAAGAGCAACTCATTGCAACTTTGAAAATGAATAAGAATATTTTTACTTGGTCGTATATTGACATGCCTGGTATAGACATTAATGTTGCATGCCATAAACTTCATGTCGATCCAACGAAAAGACCAGTAAAACAAAAGGCACGGAAATTGGCACCCCACTTAGCAAAGGCGGTCAATACCGAGGTCCAGAAATTAATTGATGCTAATTTCATACGAGAAGTCAAATATCCCGACTGGCTCTCGAACATAGTAGCCGTCGTGAAGCCTAACGGTAAAATTCGAGTATGCATAGACTTTACAGACCTAAATAAGGCGTGCCCAAAGGATAGCTTTCCACTACCAAGGATAGACCAACTAGTGGATGCTACTGCGGGCCACGAGCTCCTCTCGATGATGGACGGTTACTCAGGGTATAACCAAATTAAGCTCGCAGAAGAAGATCAGGAAAAAACTGCATTCATTACGGAAAGAGGTACGTATTGCTACACGGTCATGCCCTTTGGCTTACGCAATGCCGGGGCTACATATCAACGACTTGCAACACGAATTTTCGAGGATATGATAGGAGACACCATGGAGGTATATGTAGATGATATGATAGTTAAAAGTAAACTCAAATCATCTCACATATCCGACCTGGAAAAGACCTTCAAAAGGCTACATGACTTCAACATGAAGCTTAACCCACAAAAATGCCTATTTGGAGTAGCATCAGGCAAATTTTTGGGCTATCTCATCACACAACGAGGAATAGAAGCTAACCCCGAGAAAATCAGGGCAATATTGGACATGCCGAGTCCGTCAACGAAGAAGCAAGTCCAAAAGTTAAACGGAATGCTAGCTGCACTAAACAGGTTCATTGCTCGTGCATCCGACAAGCAAAGACCATTGCTACATCTACTCAAGAAAGGTTCCAAATACGAGTGGACGACAGAATGCCAGCAGGCATTCGACGAACTAAAGCTTTACTTGGCAACCCCGCCAGTCATAACAGTACCCCAGCCAGGGGACGTACTCGGATTATACCTTGGCAGCTCCGACCATGCAATCAGCGCTGTTCTCTTCAGAGACGAACAAGGTAACGAACGACCCATTTATTTCATTAGTAAAACTCTGCTACAATCCGAACTCAGGTACTCTAGCCTCGAGAAAGTAGGACTGGCCCTATTATTCGCCTCTAGGAAGCTGAAACCATACTTTCAGTCACACAAGATTAGAGTTATAACTGATGCCCCATTGAGGCAAGTGTTAGAAAATAGGAACAAGTCAAGTCGAATGGCTAAATGGGCCCAGGAGCTGGGGGATCACGAACTCATTTTTACGCCCCGGAATAGCAAGAAAGGCCAGGTCGTCGCCGACCTGCTTGTTGACTATCCAATCGAAGATATCACCTGGATACCCGAGGAGGAACCGCGGGACAATTTCCCACAAGGAGAACCCATGTGGAAGTTATATGTAGACGGATCAAAAAACAATAACGGAGTCGGAATAGGTATAACACTCATATCTCCTGAGAAGGTAATAATCGAGAAGTCAATACGACTGAACTTTACCTCTTCGAATAACGATGCGGAATACGAGGCCCTTGTAATGGGCTTACGAATGGCAAGGGATATTAACTTGCAAAAGATCAAGATTTACAGTGATTCCCAGTTAGTAGTAAGTCAACTACTTGGGGATTATGAAACAAGGGAAGAAACACTTAAGTTATATCTTCATTACACGAAGTGCTTGCTAAGCAGTTTTGAGAAATGGGAAATCCAACATATTCCCCGGGATGAAAACCGTCATGCGGATAGTCTCGCCTACCTGGCATCCCAGGTCGACACGGAAACAACCAGGGAAATACAGGTTGAAATAAGAAATACTCCAGCATACGAAGATAAATCTCTTCACGTCAATACAATATCAGACTTCATTGACATATCTGAACAAGAAATCCAGGACTCGTGGATGGCCCCAATAATGAACTACATCAAGGGAGTCTATCCAGACGACGAGTCGGAAATCAGAAAACTGGAACGAAAAACCAAGAGTTACTTGATCCTCGATGGAAGGCTATACAGAAAATCGGTCCGAGGACCTTACCTCAGATGCCTACCACCTCGTCAAGCTCAGATGATCCTAGCAGAAATCCACCAAGGAGAGTGTGGAAACCATGCCGGGGCTCGTTCCCTAGCACAGAAAGCAAGAAACCAAGGATACTTCTGGCCCTACATGCAGGCCGACTCGGAGATCTTTGTGCAACATTGCGACAAATGCCAACGATTCTCTCCTCTACAAAATCAACCCCCGAGAGACCTAAAAACGATATCCAGCCCATGGCCATTAGCCATGTGGGGGCTCGATATTGTAGGACCACTTTCGAGGGATAGGAGTAAGAAACGATATCTCTTGGTTGCCACGGACTACTTTACTAAATGGGTAGAGGCAATTCCACTTCGGAAAATTAGACAACAAGAGGTCAAGAATTTTATTTGGAAATACATAATCACTCGATTTGGCTTACCACACACATTGGTCACGGATAATGGCCAACAATTTTGTGGTAACACGATTAAGGAGTTTTACTCGGATTGGCGAATCAATCACGCACTATCTACACCAAGATACGCACAAGTAACGGCCAGGCTGAAGCCACTAACAAGACAATAATGAATACGCTCAAGAAAAAGTTAGAGGCGGAAAAAGATAAGTGGATACAGGAGCTAGATAGAGTCCTATGGGCCTAGAGAACGACTCCACGCACATCAACAGGCGTCTCACCGTTCGCATTATGCTACGGTACTGAGGCAGTTATACCCACCGAGTTGACTTACTTAACAACTAGGTCGGAATTGGTAGAATCAGAGGAAAACGAAGATCTCCTAGCACATGAGGTGGACATGTTGGAAGAAAGGCGAGATAAGGCTATCATACAAACAGCTCGTTACCAGCAAATACTAAGGAGGAGCTACAATCAAAGAGTAAAACCAAGGACTTTCCGAACAGGAGACTTGGTCTTAAGACAAACCTTTCAGAACACCAAGATCGCGGGCGATGGAAAATTCAACCCCAATTGGAAGGACCCTACATTATTCAATCTGACTTGGGCAATGGAGCATACAGATTAATTGATCATGAAGGAAACCGAGTCGATAGACCGTGGAATGGAAAATATCTTAAGGCGTACATTCCATAGAATACAAACTTCAAGCTAAGGCATCAACTATATACTTAGAATATTTAAGGCAGACAATAGGATGCATACATGAATAAAACAGATTCTTTCAAAACAAAGTGTATATTCAAACCATTCATATTCGAAGGACCGACCTGAGCCGAAATTATCCCTCTTTAGTTTCATACAGCCGGGTGCTCAAAAGCAAAAACCTCACATCTCTCAAACAAAGAAAATAGCTAGGCAACAGCCTCATGATCCATGGCCTCAGCTCCTTCACCCTCCGGCACAACGACCTCATCAATCTACGCACCAGCCTCGTCCACTCCATCATCACGCTCGAGTTCACTAGCCAGGTTAGCAACTCTCTCCATCTCCACTTGTTGATCCGAGTTGAACTGTGCTTGGGCTTCGGCATTGATTTGCTCATTATCGGCTAAGGGATCAAAGTCGGGGATGACTTCCTTAAGCTTCAACTCGCGACAGATTCCACGACGCTGCCAGTAATACGCCATCTTCTGCCAAGCAGTGATACTTTCGACCGACCTGGCATTATCAGCCTCATACCTCTCATTGGTATCTTTCAACTCGGCATCGAGTGCAGCATTCTTCTTCTTCACCTCCAACACTTCTTTGTTCACCTCCAACACTTCATTGTTGAGGATCCTCACTTTCTTCTCCTCCTTGTCTAGCCGATCGCGCAGCTTCTTCAACTCCGCACGTTCGGCAGCAAGTGCCTCCTTAGCCTTCCTGGCCTCCCGCTCTTTCTCATTGGCTCTCTCGAGCAGAGCCATCCACTTGCAATGGATAATGTTCATCTGAAACGAAGAATCACCCGAGATTAGCAAACACAAGTATCGGGGAAGGAATAGAAAAATCGAACAGAATTTACCTTGTACATAGACGAGCTCAGATCCTTCAAGTCGTCCATGATCGAACGCTCGCATACCCGAGCCCCGTCAGCATCTAGAGCCAGGTGTTCCATCAGGGTGATACACATATCTTCATCTTCCCAAGCAGCATCGCTGGATCTCACATAAGTATCCTTGTAAGGGAATACAGGTGCAAAATGACCATCAGCAGGGCCAGTCGGAGGAACCTCTTCATCTAGCTGAACCGACTTCCCTTTCTGCTGCTTCGCCTGCTGGGCACGAAGTCGCTGGGCCTCCCTCTCTTTCCCAGCCCTCTCAGCATCGCTCAGGATTGTTATGCCAGGTGCAGCGACAGTAACACCCGCCGACTTCGAAGTTTTCCTCTTCTTCAAGGTTTCCAACTCGATCTCCACCCTACCGAACTGGCTGCCCGGTGGGCCAGGAATAGGCTTTGGAGGCATCGGTAGAGTGGCTCGAGGAACGATAGGGATATCTCCGGGTCGAGGACAGGCAATTGTGGCAACTGCCACAGCGGTAGGTAAGTCCTTCTTCTTTCTGACCGCCTTTACCTTAGAAACGGCTGGCTCGGTACGCGCACCACCAGCAACTCTTTTTGGACGGGGATCCTTAAACAAATGCGCAAGGTGAGGCAGGATCGCACGCTTGCGTTCCCAGGACTCTTCCGCAAACTCGATAATGTTACCCGGAAGGATGCGACCGTCAATCTTCTGATTATAATCCCGAGTATAATCTACAGTACCTACCAAGGAAAAAGTCAGAGACCATGGAGGAACACAGAAATAAAGCAAGTACAAAGTACAAATCAAACGACCTAAATACCTATGCGGGGAATGCGCAAGTGCTTCAGATAGGCACTAGGCTTGATAAACGACCCTCTAATCCTATAACATGCCGACTTCTTCCAATTATCATTGGAACTCGGTGCATTGTAAAGTTCGTGAGGACCATGCTCAGCCCTCCTATTAAGTGAAAACGAAAAGTCACCAGACCGACCCTCTACACAGGTGAAATATGCTACGACGTCAGGCTTGCATATGTCATAGCCGAGCTTGTTCAGCTCCTCAAAGATTAGCATAACCCGCCAGAAGCTGCTGTTCATCATTATCGGGGCTTTTTCATAATGATTGAGGACGTCACAGACAAACTTCGAGAAGGGAAGTCGCATCCCAGCCCGCAATTGACCCTCACAGATCAAAGTCGATGTGTCATCCCCACCAAGATCGAACAGCCTACTATCTACCCTATACATCTCGAGATCTCGAATCCGGATGTAGTATGCTTCCCTAACCTTCGGAAAGGCTTTCCGAGCCCTCTCTATTTCTATCTCGTGACGGCTAAATATCTCTTCATCATCTACAGCTCGACTAGTACTCGGTTCATCACCACCAGTATTCTCGCTAACTCGCTCACTACCACTACTCATCTTCACCAAATGAAATGAAGAACAGACAAAGAACAACAATGGCGGAAAGCAGTAAAAGGAAAAGGAAAATCAAGCAAAAAGCGATAAACAGAAGCAAAAACAAAAATGCAAACACCAGAAACAGGTTCAAGCAGCAAATTCCGGCAACTTCAACGGAAAAAACAAGAACTTCAAGGCAAATCAGGCAAGGAATGTGAAGAGAGAAAACAGAAAATGAAGAAGAAGAAGAGAGAGTTACCTTCGAAATAACTAAGCAGCGGCAGCTTTAAACCTTTGCAAAAACCCTTGGTTTCTTCCAGCAGTTACAAGCATAGTGTTTTATAAAATCGTGTGCACAATCTCAGCCGCACATCTTATCAACAATCAACGGTCAGACGCTAATCTTCAAATCTAACCGTCCAACCATTTCATCTCCCACCAAACCATGATCGATTTTTCAAATTCAAATCAGCAAACATCCTCCACGTGTACAAACAGAACACGTCTCTCAAGGAGCAATCATGACCTAAACCTCGAAACTATAAGCTAGCAATCAAACCAGCACACAACGGAATCTTTGCCTCTTGGCGTTCCATAAAGCATCTCCCCACAGCCGACTTGATTTCCATTTACCCTAAAGGCAATAACTTACCTTCAGTCCAAATGGAAAGGGGCTATGTATATACCCATTACCGAGTTCCTTCACTCGGAATACCAAACACCGACTTTACACTTATTTCATCCGACTTCACATCTAATCACACTTCACTCATTTCCATTCAAATCTTAATCTTACCAACTCGGTATGTAAAACACCGACTTGACACTTATTTCATCCAACTTCGTATAAAACCATATTTCATTCACTTTCATTCAAATCCTAATCTCATAAAGTATCCGAGCACATCCGACTTGGGGCTAACTCACTCTGAACACCGAGTTCGACACATTCAAACTCCAAATCATACGACGGTTACGAATCTATCCCATTGAATCCCTGAATATCCGCACACTTTATGATCCGAACGTTGAGCCATTATTGATCCACAACCTAAGCCACCTATAAAAGGAACTACGTTTGGCTTGATTCTGGATCGCCCCTTCCAGATACGTAGGCAGCTATCCATGCTCAGATAGTTCAGCCACTCTCAATCACTCAAAACCTTCCTCTCTCCGATCATCTTCTCCAACTTTCCGGCTAGAATTTCCACTACATTTACATAAGCAACCGGCAAAATCCATCATTGTACACTTCTGTACTCTATTAGCATTTAGCAACGACAAACTTTAGTCCAGTTTCTCTCATACCTTTGAGTTTTTATAATTTTAAGCAGTGATCAACCCATGATTTGACACAAATATTGAATTTGACATTACAGCCCTGCTTGTTTAAGTTGTAAAAAAGACAAATCTTTACCCATCTATGATTAGAGTGGTCTCTCCCATATTTACTCTTTAATTTGAATGGTCCCCCAACTAATCTAGCTTAAACTATATTGGTCCTCAACCTAAACCTTAGGTAAGTATGAGATAATTATAGATGGTCCCCTACTAAGTTTATTAGAAAAATGTGTGAAATCTTGCACTTTTGAAATATCACCAAATTTTTGCATAAAATTTGTTCATAAATTTAAGAGATTTTTGGACATACCCCCATTTGAAAGTCGAAATTTGAGATACCCCATTTGAAAAAAAATTTGAGATACCCCCAATTCAAGATGTGGTGTTATCTTAGCTGTCCATCATAAAACTCACCTACGGTTGTAAAGCTCTTCTGTCTTGAATTGGTGGGGGTATCTCAAATTTCGACTTTCAAATGGGGGTATGTCGAAAAATCTCTAAATTTAATTATCAAGAATTTCGAGCATATTAAATTAGGCTAAATTTCATGCAAATTTTTGCGGGATAACCAAGCAGGGCCTACTAGTGGAGTGCAAACTCTATCTTCACTGTTGAAATTCCTGGTGTTTTCTCTACACATGTTGATTTTTTTTTTTACTTTAAACATTTAGAGCACTGCGCAGAAACCATATTAGCATTATAGATGGATGATCTCCATGACATGGAGATAAATCATACATCAACTCCATTCAGCAAAAAGCATCACTCCATTTGCTTGTTTTTTCACTTGTACATATTTGCATCTAAACCATTGGAACATTTCTTTATTATTAATAAAATGAAATTAATACCTTCTATACCAATTCATTCAAAACAGACAGATTTCCCGGTAATAAATCAAGCTTCATTTTGGTCTGCAACTCTCTCTCTCTCTCTTCAATTCAATTCTGTTTATCTTGGTTGTAGTGCAAACTGCAGAGTCGATTTAAAGCCGCCAACATCACAAAATGACGAAAATCCTGCATTATTCTTCTTCTTCCGATTCATTCGCTTCATCAATCAACAACAACAACAACTTTATCTTACTTATCTTTCTCTTCTCTTCTCTTTCTTTCTTTCTTACCTAATAATAGTAATAATGTTTGGTCTTTCTTTTTCTCTCTCTCTTCACGGATTCTCCGTCTTCTTCACACTTCATTTTTCTTCTTAATTCACGATTCTTTCTTCCAACAACAACACTAAACCGATTCACATCCCGAACTATTACTTCTCATTGTCCGTACACTTTCACTTTCTTACTTCTTTATTTCAAATCTACCCAATTTTGTGTTTTTTTTTTTCTCTATTAAATTTCATATTAATTTCATTAATTTTTTTTTTCTAGATCTGTTTCTTATTCATCCATTTTAAGTATGAATCAAAGCTGTTTTCTATATATTGAAATGATTTATTTTTTCTTTTCTGCAATCAAATCATGTTGTCTTGTTTCCTATCTATTTTAATTTAAAACAAAAAATTAAAATTAATTTATTTGTAATTTAAAATTTATTAAACGATGAGGCGGATTATATTACCAGCTTCTGCTGCAATATTAGCAATAAAATTAGGATTGGATGAAGGAAATGTATGGGCGAAAGAGCAATCTCGTATTGGATTAATAAAAGAGAAGATATTGTTAACAGAAGGAATTGTTCCTAGTAGAGCTGATCATTTATCTAAATTAGTTGATAGTAGTTTGAATAAACCTATAGATGTTTTAGTTATTGGAGGTGGTGCGACAGGATCAGGTGTTGCACTTGATGCTGCTACTCGGGGATTGAAGGTTGGACTTGTCGAGAAAGATGATTTTTCTTCTGGGACTTCTTCTAGATCAACCAAGCTTCTACATGGAGGTAATTTTCTGTTCTTCACAGAATTTGATGATATATTATTGTTCTTTTCTACTATTACGTAATAGTCAGTAACGCTTTTTCCATGAATATTAAATCGAACCTCATTGAATGACAATGTTGAAAGAGAAAATGTATGAAGTCTATGCAATATAAATATCTAATTGTGTTTACTTAATTTTTGCCGTAATGATCTTATCCCTCACAGCTTTAACCAATTAACATGTTTAGGAAATCAATCCTTCATACAAAGTACAAACCCTACCCTGCCCCAACCCTGTCCCCCAAAAAAATTCACACATCTTCATGGTAGCTATTATCTATGGATCTGACAATTTTTGCGACTCCTTTAGAGGAATGCTCCCTAAACTTCTCATACTAAAGCATTGTGTTAAGCTAAAATCCAACATGCTACTAAAGTGAGAATTTTAGCTGTAAATGGCGAGCTGCTCTCCCACTCTCAAAATTTTGAGGATCACTTTCACTTTTACTTTTTTACTGGTAGAATATAAGCAACTTATTCTTTATCAAACAATAAATCGGAAAACGATATTGTACGATCGGGACTAGACGAGGATCCATGATATCTTCTGGTACATGATTTTGAGTGCATATATTGAGGATTTTGCTACTGCACCTTGAATGTATTCCAAAGCTATATGAACTGAGGTTTTAGTTTTGCCTTGCTCATCCTTTGAATCTTCTAGATTTCTTGCTCATGTTTTCAATCTTCTATATTCTGGGGAAGAATGTACTTTCTTGTTGTATGTAAGTGTATCCACAGGCACTCTTGAATCAAACAGTCAAATTCTCTCCCCCAAAAACAATAGAAGTTACTGGACACCATTTTACTACTACTTGGATGATATATAACCCGGAATCTTGATTCTCTTTCTGCCCAAATATCTGTTTAATATTTTGCATCTTATAGAACCATTTTTTTGCTCAACAACAGTATTTTCATTTTATGTTATTAGTATATGAATCTTGTCTATTTAATGGAATCTTCAAATCTTAGCATCTCTATTTCTTTTCTTTACCAATTTCAAGCCAGATCGTATCTGCACGCTGCATATAACTGGTTTTCCAAGAGTCTTTGATACATATATGTAAAAATGCCTTGTATGAATGAAAATATGTCTTGTTTTTGCTTCCTTCTATGTTCGGTAGGAATCCTCACACATCGCCTTTCACTTACTACAGGTGTACGTTATTTGGAGAAGGCCTTTTTCAATCTGGATTATGGACAGCTTAAGTTAGTTTTCCATGCACTTGAAGAGCGCAACCGTGTTATTCAAAATGCTCCACACATGTGCCATCCATTGCCAACAATGACCCCATGTTTTACCTGGTTTGATGTGGTATACTATTGGGCAGGCTTGAAAGCTTATGATCTAGTTGCTGGGTCTGCAATATTGCAATTATCACATTATTACCCAGCAAAAAGGGCTCTTCGTGATTTTCCTACTCTTGCAAAAGAATTTGATGGTCGGAAGTTAAGAGGGGCAGTTGTTTATTATGACGGACAGATGGATGATTCACGTCTCAATGTTGAAATAGCTTGCACTGCTGCTTTGGCTGGTGCCTCGGTGCTTAACCATGCAGAAGTAACCTCTCTCCATAAAGATAAGATCTCTGGACGTGTAATTGGTGCTCATATTCGAGACAATTTGACAGGTACATAACAAAACCGACTGTTCCATTGAATTGAAATTTCACATGATTTGAGCAAAACATGAAGCCCTTACTCTCACAAACTTTCTTGCTGTATGGTGAGGGTTGTACATAATACATGTCCTTGGAAAAGTAAGGGATCTTGTAAACATTCATTTTCAGTTGGGGTATTATTAACATCCTGTCAAAAACAGTTGCACCAGGATACGTTTTAGTGTTTAATATTCTCAGGTTGATTTACTTTTTAAGCAATGAACACCAAGGAAATAAAGGTGGGTAGATTGTAGGAACAAAATTTCAACACTTAATTCTCCTGTAATGTTGAGTTGGTGCAAATTTCCATCCTGCATAAACACTTGCTCTTTTGCTTTCTCTCTAGGATATTCTTAGCAAATTATGTTAGGAATGAGGTGACCAACTTCATGGTTTTCTGAGGTCACTGGAAGACCATTCATGGAAAGTTTATGCTATCATTAGCAGTTAGAACTTTATTATTCCCTAAAAATTGCAAGTGGCAAACAACCACTTTTACCAGGGGATACAAACGGAACTCAGTCATTGATCAAATAGTATAAGCGACATTATTTAATCTATACTATTTAATCAAACTTTCGATCTTTATGAATTATGATGTTGATATAAAATTATTCTTCTATGGTCTTTCTTTGTGCAAAATATAGTACAATTTTGTCTGATTTGAGAATCTGTTGCAGATAAAGAATTTGATATATATGCAAAGGTGGTCGTAAATGCTACTGGGCCTTTCTCTGACGCTTTAAGAAAGATGGCAAACAAGGATTCTACCAACATCATTTGTCCAGCCAGTGGAGCACATGTGATCCTTCCAGATTACTATACTCCAAAGGATATGGGCTTAATTATTCCCAAAACCAAAGATGGCCGCGTGGTGTTCATGTTACCATGGAATGGTAAAACAGTGGTTGGAACTACAGATTCTACATCTGCAATAACTGATCTACCAAAACCACGTGAAGATGAGATAGAGTTCATCTTGAATGCCATTAGTGACTATCTGAATATCAAGGTAAGCCATATTAAGCTTCTTATCAAAATGTTGCGACCTCTATGAGTATCTCACCAATTACGATACGTACTTGGCCCAATATGGATGTAGTCATAGGATACAAATTGATACCAACACTAGAAATTTTCTTGGACACTTCTCGCTTGTGTCCTATCACGCTGAATTTTTTTCTTCAGCTGTCAATATTTTCTTATTCGCTTTGTCATTAGAAAAATGCCTGAACATTATCTTGCAACGAAAACAAGAGAATGTTAGCAGAAAATGCAGGAATGAGTTGCATACTCATCACCTGGAAAAGAGGTTTTTTTTCGTCTTGAGATTTTAGATTAGGTACTTGAAAGTTGGATTTTATGGACAAATCAATTTTTTAGTGAGGTTGCCTTTATGCAACTTATTTGTGTGTTGTCTGCTAGAGTCCCTCAAGAAGTATGCAACTAATACATCAATTAATTCATCAATCATCATAGAACCTACATGACTGACTAGAACAATTGATATACCTTAGTTTTGTTCTTTGGGATATTTATTTGTTTATTGTGTGTCTACGGGCAATGTGAATGTGGCTACAAGACGCTGCATGACTTCCTGTTAACAGGGGCCTCAATAGGAACAAAAGCACTAGGAGAATTCGAACTGGGACCTCCTCATGTGTGTGTTGGGGTGTGTGTGGGGGGGGGGGGGGGGGGGGGAACTACCAACTTCACTGTTCCGTTATATGTATTCAGCTCTTCACCGAAATAGTGTGTCCTTCTTTGAGACAGCTGTGCACATGAGATAAGTTCTATAGCTGTGGTACTCACGTTTATTTATTTCAGGTTGGGCGCTCTGATATCCTTTCCACGTGGAGTGGAATACGTCCTTTGGCGACTGATCCTTCTGCAAAGAACACTTCTAGCATTTCCAGGGATCACATTGTAAATGTTGAATGCCCTGGATTTATTACAATCACTGGTGGTAAATGGACTACTTACCGAAGGTACTTGTTCAACTACTTTTAGAACGACCTATCAACTTTCAAATTCCTCTTGCATGAAAAGTGAACTCAAATCTCATCTTAAGGTTAAAATATGGGTTTCAGTGTGGATTTAAGGGTTTGTTTTTTAATTAAAAGATGCTAATATGAGTTTTTAACTTTTTAAGTTTCCACTAGAAATACCTTTATAACTTAAAAGCAACTCTAACTAAAATTTAGTTTACTGCGGGCAAATTATGTATGTCATTACACATTTATGTTGGAAATTTGGAATTGATATAGAAAATATCAACATGTATATTTGTTTTTAGGTTACACCGTTCCAGATGCTATATTGTGATATTTACAGTTTTAGAAATGGTATAGAAGATCTTTACTGCTATATTTGTTTCAAATCTGAGATATGCTAACTTACTATGGTTGTGACTTTCAGCATGGCTGAAGATGTGCTGAACACAGCTATCAAGCATGGGGAACTCAGCCCTCTGAGTACCTGTGTCACAGCAGATCTTCCACTCATGGGTGCATATGGATGGGAGCCATTGCTTTTTGTGCAGTTGGCTCGCTCATATGTGCCGAAGAAAAAAACCAAGGATGGAAAAATTAAGCCCGAGGCAATGGATACTACAACTGCAAAACACCTCTCATGTGCATATGGAAGCATGGCCAAACATGTGGCAACTATTGCACAGGTTAGAACTTTCAGGCCATAACATGGTCTCAAATGAAATTAGGTTTAAACATTATGATTTCCACCAGCAAACTCTTAGTTGTATGAAATTAGGTCTCAAATGCAGTTTGGTTTGGTCTCAAAGAATGATGACTTGTTGTATGAAACTGTGATTTCCATGCAGCAAACTCAACTGAAATCTGAGAACCTAAAAAAGATTGCTTTAAATACAGCTGGAATAGAGAAGGCTTACAAGTACAAGTGAACAATGATGACCATGACCTTTATGATCCTAAATCCAAAATACTTTTGAATGGAAGCATTGTCTTTGTTTCTTTTAAATGGTTAGACGCATCCCCACATGGCTTGCTTGGTAGAAAATATATATGCTTGACCCTTATCACCATACTTTGGAATTACTTTGGCTCTCAGCTCATTCACACTGTCTTCAAACTAAGTTTTTTCCAAAATTTTCATTGCAATTGGTTATTTATTGCAGGATGAGAATCTAGGTAAAAGACTTGTTCATGGATATCCTTACCTGGAAGCTGAAGTGGCCTACTGTGCTAGGAATGAGTACTGTGAGACCGCCATTGATTTTATTGCAAGAAGAACTCGCCTTGCCTTTCTGGATGTCCGTGCAGCAAAACAAGCCCTCCCACGGGTGATTGAGATACTTGCAGCTGAGCATAAATGGGACAGAGAAAGGAAGGAGCAGGAGCACAACAAAGCTGAAGTGTTTCTCCACACCTTCAGAACCTCCACGTATGAGCCAGGGCAGAGCCGCGTCTAGATGTCATGTTTTACGTAATTAGTCGATACATCTAGAATTAGAAATGGGTGGATAGCCCAATTTTTTTTACACCATGACTTGTATTTTTTTAACAGATAGAACTACAAAGATAGAATTACTCAAGAGAACCATAATAAAAATTGGATTAGGAAGAAACCAGTCCTTTTGGCTGGAAAATATCTGTATAAGATTTATGTTCTCAATAAATTTAGGAATGCATCCTCTTGTCAATAATGCATTTGATTTATTTCACTGGAAAAAACTTCAATTGTTGTTCAGCACTGTTCTTCGACGAACGACCCCAATACAACAAAAATCCCAGCTTGCTTTGAGTAGTTTGAATTCATCCCTTGTCCTTGTAATTAAATTGTCTTAAGTTATTTTTATCAGTTGCAATCTGTCATCATCATCTCTAGTTGTTCAACACGTCAACATTTGACACCTCTGGCTAGCCAGCACTTTCTAAATGATGACCAAAGGGAAGGGTAAATAAGTTGCACCCTTTCCACACCAATGTATACAGCCAAAGTATCTGCAGTTTATGTGGTTTATCTGTAGACGTGGTGTATAACAACCTGAAAACTCTTTCAGAGCTCCCAAATTCCTTGCACCCTACTTTCCTATATCCCTGGCATCTCTTCCTCTTTCCTTGTAATCTCTACTCGAGTACGGTGCATATTCAGATCTTTTAATACTGCCATAATACATTAATACTGCTCTGATATCCCAGTACCGAGTGCATATTCAGATCTTTTAATACTGCGATAATACATTAATACTGCTCTGATATCCCAATACTGAGTGCATATTCAGATCTTTTAAGATAGCTCGTCCCACAGGTCACCATTTATTCTGCAAAGTATCTTGTAAATTCTGAAATTTGCATTCCAAGGTTGTCTTCAGTTTCATTAGTCTCACCATCTGGTCCTCTTCTTCTTTTTAAACCTCCCATAATTTCTTTTTCTGGAGAAAGAAAACTGAAGAAAAAGCAGGAAGAAGTCCTGCACATGCCCATCTTTTTCCAATTTTCCATTCTACATTAGCATGAAAAAATGAATTGGGATTGGTTGATGATCTATGTGTGACAAGCTTATCCTGTGTTTGCAGAGCTCCTAATCATAGTAGCAAAGCTAGGAAAAGTAACCTTACCATAATGTTTCACCATTTCCTTATCAGAGCTTCTATTCAAGTACAGTATGAATAAGGAACCACTAGGCACTAGCAAGATTTTGCCTGAAGCTTTCAGTCCAAATTAACTAATCTGATCTCACTTCTCCCTCATTCCCAATGCTTTTAGGTCTCATTCGTATATTAATATTGGTTTGGCTCCCACCAGCACATCATGGCAATATGAAATCTTTCACCATTCTTAATGCAACATTTCATCATATTGCAGCAGCCATCAGTCTGCCAACTCACGCCCAGCTAATGGAAGAGACTTCTGTTGCCAAATAGCGGAATACAGCAACAAGGTGGAATGCTTGTCAATTTTAGTCACGCTACTACAAAAGTTGAAGATGGAACAATTCATATCCACTCTTGATTGTTGTTGTGGACTTGTGGTATATCCCTCATTTGCAGTTTCAATTTACTGAACAGCTCAAATGTAGAAAAACACTAGTGTTTCGGTGTTTCCCACTGGACCAAGAAGCCAATGATGAATGGAAAAAGGAAATTCTACATATACTTTGTCCAGTTGGTAAGGTAATGGCTAATCAAAGATGCAGCGCAACATAAGGCGTTCCTAATGACTAGCGCCCTAGCATCTCCATAGCAGAAAGCACCAGCAGCACAATTATTACACTGCCAGGCAGTCAATGTTTGAATCACTTGCCCTTCCATTGTGCCTGACCAATATGTGATGAGTAGGGTAAGGTCAAAACATATAATCAAACATAGCAAACTCAGATAAAAAAGCATCAGATACCAGAGGTCACTCTGAGCAACTGCTCAAGCATATTGGTTGAAACTAAAAGATCTTTATATTTTCCTTACCACTATCATTTAATTTTGGCATGTTCAGACAATGACTTACTTTAGCACGACCAAGCTATGATAAAAAGATACCGAGAATGACATCAGATTAATTTTACAATGAATTACTTGAATGTAGCTGTTTCTGCCTGAGTTTCATATTCAGATAGCAATCTAAACTTGAGAATTTTATGAAGGCTAGCAATAGGTTTAATTTGCTTTGCTGTTGCTTGGTTTGGATCAACAATGCTTTTGCCCTTGAAAAGATTTGCTCCAGATGGCCCTGTTTCTTGGTGTACCAATGGACCACTATCTGCCAAAAAAGTATTTAATTTAGTCTCACAAGGTACAAGTAATAACTGAGAAACCAAAATGCTAGATCATTAATATTATCAAGGACGGATGTGATGAAACATAAGTGGACTTGTGGAACAGATGCTAAGAAAGTTACACGATGACTCCATGGGGGCACGAAGATGCTCAAAGGCCAGTTTTCTTCAGGTGTTAGACATTTGGAATATTTAAGATGATTATGTTACAGCATAGGCTCTCTGCATCTATCCAATCTCTAAAATGAGAGGAACAGTAAGTACTTAAATTCAAATCTGGATTTTTCTTTGGTAATATAATAGTGAACTAGTGATCTTTCCAACAGTGATCGAAAAGGCTGTAAAAAGGAGGAAAAAAACACATATGTAAGTTTTCCTGATGATCACTCCAAACAATATGTGCACACCTAAAGAAAATTAATGCCGAAAGAGAAAACCCCAGGCCTTAATACATCCACATGGCATATCAAATGTAAAGTTACATTTTCTCTCCACTAGTTAAACTAAGATGCAAAGAAATCCTTCCAAATAAATCATTTTCAGAATTGGTAAATATTGAGCTGAAGTACGGAGGGTTGGCTATTGCACAACGAAATGCATAAACAAAATCTTTACCCTGAAAAATGGGATGGAAGTTGGAACAACAAGCAAACAATGTGTGCAGTCGGCAGGAACTTTATAAGATAGAATCAAGATGGTAGAGCATGGACTGTTCACTAATAAGTAGATAAAGCAATTTAAAGTCAAGCATTCAGCCTTGTTCATATGTAACTATCCAGGTTATTTTATAATAAACTGACCTGTTTCAGTGAATACATAGCAAGTCCCGATGGTCTCGTCGTATTCACCAATCTGTGATTGACAATGGACAGTAATAAGAAGAACTTATTAAAAAAAAAAAAAAAAAGACTTCTGGCTCAAGTTGTAGATAGGTGTAGCAAAGAAACAACTTACCAGCTTCAAATTATCACCAATAGTCAAGATTGGATTCAGCGTGTCCAAACCCTAGAGTGTACAGAAGAGTATTATAAATTGAAATTCTTAATTGCACTTAGCACTAGAATACAAACAAAGGGTAGAGTCCATTGTACTGTAGGTACAATCCTAGATTACATGCCATGTCAGCTGATTGTACCAGAATCCAAAAATGCCACATCGTTATTTATACAAGGGAATATGAATGGATCTTGTGTATCTATGCTGAGTAGCTATTAAAGTCAATTATTACTTCCGACATAGGATGTGTTGACGCAAACTGGCAACCACAAGTCCACAACTCATAAAAATATAAGATTCCATATTCAGGCATATGATTACATATTTGCACATACCGATAAGACATATGGGGTATTTGCAGGGATGTTCATTTGTCCATAAACAGCCTCAAGATCAAGTAAGACATATTCTTCTTCCACGACATTCTCGTTTCTGTTTGAGTTGTCTTCCATATCCTGCAGTATCAATGGCAAGTAATTAGCCCATGGATAACCTAACACCACGTCGCAATTGGCTTTGATTCATCACACTTCAAATTATCAATCTTTGCTAAGTGCATGATATCAATGTCAACAAACTCAATGGATTGACTGTGAAAATAAATATGACAACTATATATCTATATATCAAAACTTAAAACTACCATATTTAAATTAGTAATGCAATTTAAAATTTCTGGAGCCATTTCCAGATATGTGCAAGTAGTGTACTCGTGTTGTTTCTTATAGGACGATGTTCCAAAAATCACAATCACCTCCTTTATAAAACAGATTCTAACAAGTACACAGAGCTGATGAAAAGTTGGAAAAGTACCTACATTTCAAAAATTTCCCTAATAGAAGATTGAAATGTAGTGCGCCAAAGATACCAAAAGGGTATAAGGACCTGAAATTAATTCAGGAAATCCTGACTCGTAACCATCTAAACCTGCAAAGAAGCAAAGAATAAACTTTACAAAAGTTTTATCTATCTTCAATAAATTTTAACTTTAAAAGAAAAATTGTAATATTCAAACAAACAAGTAAATAACAAAACTTTATTATAGAGAGGAATGGTGTTTTAACAAAATTTGAGTGATGGATGGGGGTCTGTCCTCATTCTGATCATCTTCTTGCATTTTACAATCACACAAACATCCAGCAGAAGACACGCACAATAACACAAAGAGAATAATACAGTGAATTGGGCTTAAATCCGAACCTCTAAGATAATTAAATTTCTAAACTAGGTGAATCATTTCTGATTCATACCAGACATCCAGTTCAACACAGAAAAAACAAATACTGCAGATAATGATGAATATAACCTTTCCTGTATACATAAGGACATCTGGAGATTCAAAACTCAAAAAGACTAATTAATTTATGAAGCAGTAGATATTTATATTTTGCTCAAGACAAGGTCTCACATGGGTGTTCCCAACTGCTAGTCACCCATGTGAACAAGCATTACTGTGTTGTATGTGATCAACACCAGAGAGCATCCTTTGTTGCCTAGTTGATGAAGTAACTCTATTACAAGATCAACTTTTCCATCCTTACAAAAGCAGTGAGCAACGTGTTGTACGTTATGATATCTGGATAGCAACCTCTTGACACCATTACATCTACGTACTCCATTGCCCTGCCCTTTTTGTTTAGAGAATCCATGATGGTTGTTGTGACTTAGAGAATTAGGAGTGCATCGACTACAGTATATTCTCTAAGATATCAATTTTATACAACCCAATAAGGCTTTCACAAGAAGCTGATTAAAATATTGAATGTAACACCACTAGGTAAACAGCCTTTACAAATCATATCAGCTAAGTGTTCTACTGCATCCATCCACCTTCCTGTGGTACACATGCTACAAAGGATAATAACATTTGGTTGGCACCCATAAGATGGCATGTTACTCAGAAATTTGATCGCTTCGTCGAATCTCCAATGATAAGAACATTATAACTACCTACATCAGGCTAATGTCCTATCCTATACTCCTCATTTAATCCAATGTCTAACCCCACTCTCATTACAATTGGCTTCAATATTGTTGTATACGTAAAACCATCAGGATAACATCCCCTTTGTCATAGATGATCAAGAACTTCCATTGCTCATTTCAGCTTCCACGATCACATAGACAGGGATGGACCACAGGAGGGTATTATACGTAGTGACATCAGGGGCAACAATCGGCTGGTCCAAGAGTCGCAGAGCATTTTCAATCTCACCATATTTGCAGTACCCAAATATCAACACAATGAAGGTTATAAAATCCAGATGAGCCCCAGACTGAATCCTTGTCACTGACTTAGTCTTAGAAATCTTACTAAACCCCCAAATCAAATGTAATTATATCAGGTAATTCGTGGCAGTGACAGACCATTAAAACTAATAAGCTCTAGCTTTGAAACTGAAGAAACCTGATTTTAGTATTACTAGGTTGTCTCACGAAAGACAAAACCATTATTATTGTTGCAAAAACTAAACTCAGAAGAAACTTAAAGCTTCTCCCAAACTATGGTTGTTCTATGGTATTTTAATTATGAATGAAGATAGCACAGGTTTGCTTTGCAGGTACAAACAACCAAATTCACAATTTTCTTCACTTGTATTTATTAAGAAAAAAAGAAAGAAAGAAAGAAAGAAAAGTTCCTTTCTAGAACAAAAAACTCAAACATGTTTGTAGAAATGCCCAAGAGAAGAATACAAACAACACAACTATATATTGAGATGAGAAGACAACAAGAGAGCTTACTTACTATGTATGTAGTGAGAAAGAGTTTGTAGTACTGAGTGCTGACTATCTCTAGTTCAAAATGTTGAAAGCGAGAGAGGTGAAAAGACACTCTCCAGTCTCCACCTTCAATTCAATCAAAGTGGCAAACAAACAACACATCAATGGAAGTAAAACTTTGTATTAGGGCATCAAACAATGACCTCACTGGATTCTTGGAAGAAAGAGAGAGAGTGTGTCAGGTCCAAGCCCAACAGTAGATATTGTCCAGCCCATAGTCTGTTTGCTTAAATGGATGAATATAGACCGTGCTTGTTCTCCGGAAAAAAGCCCGGAATGTAAAAACACATCAGCGATTTCCCTTATTTTTGCTCGTTGGAGTGCTTGGTGATCTAAGTTTTTGTAGGTCCCACTGTAAAAAAATTTCAAAAAAGTAAAACACGTCAGCAATTACTCCGATTTTAATAAGTAAAATTTCTCTCTCATCTTTATCTCTTTCTCTCTCCTCTAACTGTATTCTTTAGTTATTTTTCCTGTTCCTTAACAAGCCAGTGATTAAATTAGCCATCCCAAAATGTAATGGGCATTATTAATTAGTCCCGTCAAACTATCTCATTAATGATTAGTCTTTTTTTTTGACCAAAAGTTAGTTTACAATGGTTGTGCTTGTTTCCCTGCAAAATTTGTAAAACAAAAATTTCAACGGTTTTACCTATTTTCTTTTTTACACAATTTTACTTATTCAAAATTTTAAGTGCTTGTTCACCCTTAAAATAAAAAAAAGGAAAAGAAGAGAGAGAAACCGAAAGAAAGAAGAGAGAGAAGGATGAAAGAAGAGAGAGAAAGGACGAAGGAGAGACGTTGGGAAAGTTTCACGGTTTCTTTAAAACCGTATTAATTGCTGACGTGTTTTAATAGTTTTGAAAAACTTTTCGTGGTCCCCACTATTTCTGGTAAGCAACCAAGCACCGATAAAACTTTAAATCTCGGGAAAATCTGACGTGGATTTACTTTCCGTCAGTTTTCTTGGTTACCAAGCACGACCAATAATACCCTCTATTACTAGTATTTAAAGTTTAAAATTGCTATTAGAATTGAAAATCGTCAAGTTAGTGGTAGTGTAACAAGTGGAATTGCTATCAAAAATTGCTATCAAAAATTGAAACCGCACAATAGTGATATTGCAATTTAGTGGAATTGCTATTACAATTTTTTAGAATTACATAATTAAAAGTTAGCAATTCTTAGAATTGCACATATAAATAATTAACAAATTTTAGAATTGCACGTAAAGTTAGCGATTTTTTAGAATTATAAAGAAAGTTTGTATGTTTTAATAAAAACTATAACCTATGTATGGGTGTAATTAACCCTAGTGGATTTGAATTAAATACCCAACTAATTTATAGACACCCAATCACAAAATACCACATGTCAATAATTAAATATAACCTATGTACGGGTGGAGTTAACCCTAGTAGACTTAAATTACTTACCCAATCTAAGTAGCAATTTTTTGGAATTGCGTAGTTAAATAGTTAGCAATTTTTAAAGTTGCAAGTGTTAATGATTAGCAATTTTTTGGGATTGCATAGTTAGATAGTTAGCAATATTTTAGAATTGCATAGTTAAATAGTTAAATAAAAAAACGGTTAAAAACGATTTAAAAAGATAGTATTGCCATTTAAAAATATAAATCTGAAAGTTTTAGTTTAGGATAAATTAAGTCAAGAATTGGTTAATAACATTTTCAAAGAAAAAAGATCTGAGATTAAGTAATATTAAAAAGTGGGACTAATCATTAAAACCAAAATCAAACAAGACTAATCCATAAGTAGGGTGGGCTAAATAGGATCTAGGACTCATTCTTTGCTTAACAAGCACCCATTACTCTATTTTGGTAAAATAATTAAAAAGATTTTTTTAGTAATATTTGCGGAAACAGATTTTACACAAATATTCGTGAGAAACAAGCACAACCATAATATACAGTAATAGTTGTCTCTATATAATTGGTATAATGATAATAGGTGTCTCTATATGATTGGTCTGGTGATTATAAGAGTGATATTTCTGTTTCTTTTCTTTTCTCTCTTATCATATCTTATGCATATTTCTTCTTCTCTATAAAGTATAAACTCAACAAGAAAATGCCCGTGCCTTAGGGCAAGCTAATTTAAAGGTGTCTTTACAGTAGATTACATTTGGTTACAAAGTTATGAAAAACATGCATTAAGTAACATATTATTTCGATCTTAAATAGTATATACATGTTTCATCCCTTTTGAATGTGGCCGGTGATCTGATGTTGTGTGGTACACTGGTACTGATTAGTTATTCGAGCACAACAACATTTCCATTAAATCAAACAACTCCTATATAATGCTCTAGAGCAAAGCCTTAATGCATGTTCTCCCAAAATCCCCAAAATAGCATGTATACTGTTCGTTTGCAGTCACCCCAGGCCAGTTACATCACTGCTTTCTGCTTAGTTGGGTTCTCACTCCAAAGAAAATTGTTTAACAATCTCTCCTCCTCCTTGATCATACTCTGTGGGTATTTGTATTGCCATGCATGTTGTGCAGTGGTTAAATACATAACACAGATAGAATAAGAACACACCTCTCTTTGAAAGAGAGTAACTTGCTTTTCCCACGTAGCAGCATCATGTGAATACGATCACTCAATTATGAGTTCATGAACACGTACTTCATCAAAATAATGGATATGTGTCCCAAATATAAAATAGGCTAACTGAAAGAAGCAAAATAAATGAACTGGAATTATTGAAAAAGAAAAAATAGGAAGGTTAGTGACAATAGATTAGGAATTTTTATATGACTAAGCTTAAGTGATTCATGCATACTTGGTGGAGTGTTGAAGCTACTAAACATAAGCAATTGTATGCATATGGTACATGTTTCCAGTGTACCATTTGTCCGAATAAGCAAAGCAGCCAGCACACCTGTTATAAAACATGCCATGTTGCACCAAGAAAAGCATGTCATACTGCACCAGGAAGTCAGTACTGTACTGATTTGGTTATTAAGCTTGCCAGAACTGGCAGGCAGCCTAGCAAAGCCCAACCACCATTTTGTCACACTTCGCAGCAGTACTTTTTTTCTCCTCATATTTAGGTGGTGACATGGCTGCTATGTATTTTGGTATACCTGGTTTTAATGCAGCTATGGTCCTGAATTATTTTTGCTGTTTTTATTAATTGTTGTTGTTCTCTAATATTTGAAACCAAGTTTTAGCATTTAATCCCTAGGTTATTTATATTCTTAGTAATTAAAGTGTACTGAACAGTAAATCACAAATAACAATAGTAATGATATCATATTAGCCCTAAAATCATATCAGCAATCAGACATAATTGAGCAAATTCATTAATAATTGAAATAAAATAAAACTATTTTCTCAACATTTATTCTTTAATTGTACCTATTATAGATCAATCCAACTGTAACTATTTTTGATCTATATACCTAAAAACCTACTGTTGAGAAACCTTATATTGTTTCTATATTTATTACTCCTCATCTTCTTCACCTTTGTTAGAATCCTCTTTGGTCTTTTGTTTTTTCTTCATTGGCTCATCAATGGAATCCTCAACATCTAGCTTCTCCTTTTTTTTTCGTGCATAATACATTAAACTTGATTAATATTTTCTAATATTAAATTTTACTTTTAAATGATTTTTTTTTTTTTTTTACCTTTTCAATGAACATCATCCTATATTTTGCTTCTTTCATTTCAGGGAGATGACCAATCTTTTTAGCAGTGAATGATGAAGTATCTTTTGTTTCCTTGTTGTACTTGGTTATTGTATCCATATAAGATTTGAAGTTAGTTTTTGTTCCATTTTATCGTAGGATATATTCATAAGTTTATTGTATTACATTTATATGCATCAACTTCCTTGTTGCATTCTTCACAATAGTATGTCCCATCAGTCTTATTTACTCGTCTGTTATATTTTTGGCATGCTTTGTAATGCCACTCATAGAAGTGTAGTATTTTTTATATTGTTGCTTCACAGGTATACTCATCTTCCTGCATTATTTTAAATAAAATAATGTAAATTGTACAATTAAGATAGTATAGTTATTGAACAACTAATAGAAAAACTAACTTCTTATGTCGCATTGTGTATTGCATCACTAATCGAAGCTAATGTCCGTACATTGTTGTTAGTAATTCCAGGTATTTCTTCGGTCCATTTTTTTTTTTTTTTTTTAATTGCACTAAATTGTAAAAAGCATTTTGTTGATCTGGTTTTTTTTTTTTTATGGAGTTATATTTTTATTGGTAGGAATAATTTTACCTTTGTGTGAAGGATATAACTTGAGGCATAGGCAGGTTGACATGAATTTTTTGTTGCCGAAATTGATTGGAGATAGATACCTGTCAATACTTTTTTTTTTTTATGAATGTAAAAGTTTTAAAAAAAAACTATTTGTTAATTTAATTATTTTAACTATTGGGAGTTGGTTGGGATTCCATGTACTCATGGAATTGTTGTCATATATCATTTGAAGATGGAACCTGATGATTTTGTTTCTAATTGGTACCATGTAAGTACTTGTAAAAAAACCTATGAGATGTATATTCATGGACTTAATGGACCAGCCATGTGGCCAAGGACATACTGTGATCACATTCACCCATTATTGAAAAAAAAAAAAAAACCCTGGTAGGCCAAAGAGAGCTAGGAGGAAGGAGATGCATGAGGATCAAGGTGGAACTAAGAAGGTGTTGCCAAGAACACGGAAGCAGATGACATGTACAAATTATGGAATAACTGGTCATAATAAGAGAGGTTGTAGAAATGTTGGTGTAAGTACTCTATCTGTATATATATATATATATATATGATACGATAAGAACATTTATGTATACTAACATTTATGTGTTTTATGTCATAGCTTCCACCTAGTGCATAAACTAATACCAAGAAAAAGAAGAAGATAACTGCATCAACAAGTGCTCCACAGAAAGATGGTGCATCAACAAGTGGTACAAAGTCCAAAAAAACTGTAAGTATATAAAATGTTTCTTTGATACTTGATAGTGTTTTTTTTTTTTTTTTTTATGTTGTTGTAAATGTTAGTTGCTCTGTACATAATTCCAGCAGGGGAATGCCAAAACAAAAACAATTCCAGCAGGGGAATGCCAAAACAAAAACAAAAACAAAAACAAAGGACAATGTTTCTGAAATGTAAATAAATGGTATTCATCTAAATGAAATTAATGAGATTAATGTTGAAAATGTAAATGAGAGTCCTGTATTTGGTGATGTTGGACCAAGTGAGAGACCTGCAAAGTTACCAACTAGGAGGAAGGGAAAGGCCAACACAAAGGATAATGTTTCTAAAGTGCAGATAAATGGTATTTGACTAAATGATATTAATGTTGAAAATGTAAATAAGAGTCCTGTATTTGGTGATGTTGGACCAAGTGAGTGACCTCCAAAGTTACCAACTAGGAGGAAGGGAATGGCCAAGAACAAAGATAAAGAAGAAAATGAGGTTCTAGTTCAATTGCCTGCAACAAAACCAGTTAGAAAGGGAAGAAAAAACAAAAATAATGAACATGAACACTTTGAAGTTGAGCATGAAGTAGCAGCATCATTTAAACATGCAAAGAAAGGAAATGTTAGGATGAAGGGTATAAACAAAGCATCTGCTGGTATGAGAGTCCTTAATCTTCCTAATAGAGAGGTTTTTGTAAAGGTAAATATCAACTGATTGTGTATTATTTGTATTTGTGTATTACAATTAATTGTATATAATTTGTATATTTGTTGTCTGACAGCTTGGAACAAAAAGAGGCAAGTATATTCCACCAGATTATGTGAGTGACCATGGACCCTCACAAACTTTAGCATCAATTCCAGGTTCAAATCCACAAACTATTCCAAGTACACCACCACCTCTTCCAGTAAGGAGAACACCTAGGAAGCCAGCTCAGTCTCAAGTTGTGTCTCCTAGAACTAGGTTTTCTTTGAGGAGGATGGTTGTTGATGCTTTGGTTGATCTTCATAATGCACCACCTAGGAGGAGCCCAAGGAAAGGAAAAGAGGTTGCAGCATCTACTCAAAAAACAAAGGCTACCAATAGGGCTGTCAACTATCCAAACCGATCCGTGATCCGAACTGATCCAAAACCGCCCCGATCCGTTATTTTTTGAGTTTTGGATATCCATTTGGATTTCGGATCACATAAAATGGTTTTTGGATATCCATTTCAATTTTGGTTTGGTTCGGATCATATCAAAGGAAAACCGATCCGATCCGATAGTGGTTGTTTTAGTAAAATCAAAATTTCAATCGAGCCATCATCATCTTCTTGGTTGAAAAAACAAAAACCCAATTCTCCCATTAACTTCTCTCTGTCTCTCATCAGCTTGAAGCTTTCAACGGAGATCAAATTATCTTTAATATAACCAACATTTTTAACTTTAAAATTCAATATTGGCAAACTAAATTGATCTTTCTCATTCATCATAAAATCGTCTCATCAATTTCACTTAATCTTCTCTTAAATAGAAAATTCATTCCAAAGGCTTCTTCAATATGCATCTAAAGTTGTTTTTCTTATGCTCTAAAATTGTTGTTTGATGAAAACAATCTTTGAACCAATTAAAGCACCATTAATGGTGGGGTCGAAATCTAGTTTAGTTTAAGAGAGCTCGTTGTCGATGGAAATCAATTTTCTTCTTCAATAAGCAATTGATTAAGGTTGAAGCTTGACAAATTGAATCTCGATCTTTCTCCAAATGGTGTGATATCCATTTCATTAACAAAATTCATCCAATTGAGGAAATCGAGGAATTCATCTAATCTCAAAAAAAAGGAATTCATCTAATCAGTAAAGCTAGAAAAAAAAACAATTCGGATCGGATCGGTTCGGATCGGATTATCCAGTATTATTTTTGGATCGGTTTACTATCCAACGTTTACTATCCATTCTTAAATTGGATTGGTTCGGTTTGGATAATAATAATTTGGATCGGTTCGGATCAGTGGAAGATCCAAACCGAACCGATCCATTGACAGGCCTAGCTACCAAAACTTTGGGTGTAAAGAGAAAAAATGCTACTGTATTCAACAAAGGAGGGATTGTTATAGATTGATCATGGATGCACTGCAGACTATTTTTTGCTTGTATATTTTGGTCATTGATATATATTGTGTATTTTGTTATAGATTGATCATGGATGGACAAGTTATTTTGGGAGTCTATTTATGTAGTTTTGGGAGCTGAAACATTTGTTTGTCCTTTTGGTAGTGTAATGGACAAAGTATCTTCAACTTAATGGAAATCTTTTGTGTTATGTTTTAACTGTTCATTCCTTTGGTATTGTTTGCTTTAAATTGTACAATTTTGTACATTGTTTTTCAAGTTCAGAACTGCTACAAAAAGCACACTGAATTCATCACTTTATTCATTTTATAAATGTTCAGATACACTTCATTCAAAGATACAAAATAAAATAAAACCAAGAGCAACAATTACAGCCAACACTAACATCCATTTCTTTGATCATGTTGCAATCTTCAATTTTTTTTTCAAGAGCAAATTTTGATTTCTCTAATTTTGTATTTTTATTTTCCAAAATGCGATTTTTGTTTTTCAGCTCTTAAATTCGATTCATGAAGTATTCTTCCCTCTTCATCGTTTCCAATTGAGTTTTTGGTACAAGATTATCAACCCGCACAAAGTAATACATTCTCCCCTCACACAGTTGATGATTTTGCGATTTTTGTTGGCTTCTGTACCCGAAACTCTAATTGGAGCATCAATTACACATTTGCAGGTGGTGTATGGGTTGGTATAAGACTTAGTGAAGCTTGAAGACATGGTTTTCATGAAATTTGGGGAAGAAAAGGTAAGAAGAAGGTTAAATTAGATTTCTAGGGTTTTACTGGTATAAATAGACGAAAGAAGAAGATGATGCTTAAATAAACTAATCGTTGGAAATTCTGTTGTGCAACGAAAGCTTTAACCTAAGGATTGGTTGTAATACCGATAAGGGCTATTTTGTATTTAGTCCCCCTAGAAGATTGTTAATTAGCAAATGGTCCCGAGTTTTTTGTTTATTTGTAAATAGTCCTTTTTCTGTCAATTGACTGTTAGTCAACTCAGTTGACCAAAGTCAAACCATCCAATTTTTTTTAATGTCTAAACTACCCATGCACGTGTTTTCCACGTGACACTACTTAAACCATCTTCTTCTTCTTCGTTTCATTACTAACAACAATGGGTTGCGTTTCTTCAAATCTTCTCGACCACAACGACGATTTCTCTCAACTCGGTGGTGGTTCAAGACTCGGTCATCACATTGTCTCACTCACTTCTTCTACCTATGGTCTCTTAACCATCGATCCACCTCAAACTCCCACTACTGCACCAACCCCACCTCGATTTGGACTAGTTTCTTCTCTCTACCCAACCCCTCTTCCTGAACCTAAATCCCTCCGATCTGACCCAGAAGTTATTAACTCATGGGAACTCATGGCTGATTTAGACTCAGAATCCTCCCGATTCTCTCCTTCCCCACTTCCCATTACCACCAAAATTTCCCTTTCTTCTCTTGTACACACTGTTTCTGAGCTTGATTCTCGCATTTCTAAAACCCCCCAATTCTGTTTCAAAGACAACAGCAACAACAGTAAAGAGAATTCAAATCCGAATCGGCCGGTTCGACTCGGAACAAGAGTTGCTTTGAAGAATCTGTTAAGTGTTAACGATTCTGTTAAATACTCACTTGATGATTTTGAGAAACTCTGTCCACCTTGAATGTAATGGAAGTTGTAAGGTTTTGGAGGAAAAAAGGAGATTAGTGATAAGGTGTGGTGAATGTAATGAAAATGGTTTGGTTCTTTGTCCAATCTGTAGCTGATTCTGCCTTTGATCTGGTCTATTGTTGTTGGGTAAGATTTGCTTGTTTTGTAATCTATCTCAATTGACTTGTTGAGTTAGATTTGCTTTGTTTGTATAATTCTGCTTCTATAAATGAAAATTACCATGTTTTGGTTAATGTTTATTAGAATTGGCTTGTAAATACAAGTTCCTTTGTTAATTGTCATTTGAAGTTTGAAACATTTTGGGGGTTGATTCATAGCCAAATTTATGATCGGCTGGTAGTTTTAGGTATAAAGCAAACTGTTGCAGACACAGATGTGGGTAGATTATGGCGAAATTCGTAGTAATTGTGTTGCTAGAGCTTTGAGGTGCAATTGTTGTAAAATTTCTGATCTTTTAAGCGGACTTGTAATGATAGTACAAACAAAACCTTGTGAGAATGTTGTGATACTTGGTGAGGTTAATTGAATGTGATAGATGCATATATCTTATGCCATTCATTGCTGACACAATTTTTTTTTTCTTGCATATTATCCCGGATTGCCATTTTATGGATTTTGTATTATGATTCCAGTTTAACTAGCTGCGGAATTATTAGAGGAACGAGGCATTTATCAGCCAGGGTTAGCAATAGATACATGGAAGTGGTTCTAGGCCCTCATTAAGCACCTATAAAACACAATTGGCCCAACTAAGGCCCAGTTTATAATATTGGCCCTCATTAAGTATTTGTAAAATAAGAAAAGACCCATTTAACGTTGATATTGTAAAAACGACCCTTTCACTACCGATAATACCCTTCTGGTTTATGCAAACAAATGTTTGCATTTATGGTATGTCATTGTTTCGAGTATGCAAACAAGTTTTTGTATTTAATCTTTATGTGTTGTGACTGATGCAAACAAGTCTTTACATTTTCTAGTTTATCTTGTTGTCGTTTCGAGCATGCAAACAATTCTTTGCATTTAATGTTTATGGTTTATGTTGTTGTTTACAAGTATGCAAACAAGTCTTTGCATTTTATATTTGTATTGTGACTGATATAAATAAGTATGTTTATATGTTTATGATATGCAAACAAGTCTTTGCATCAGTCGAAGGGTAAACTAGTCAATAAGACACGGAAATCAGCGGTTGGGCCTATTTTACCATTAGTTCCCTAACTGGTCCAATCTTATATTTCCACACCTTAAATGGGTCCGTTTTTTTTTCCCTGCAATAGATAACAACTATGGTAGGATAATACAAAAAAAAAATGGTTTTAATGGTTTAAGTAGTGTCACGTGGAAAACACATGTATGGGTAGTTTAGACATTAAAAAAAATTGGATGGTTTGACTTTGGTCAATTGAGTTGACTAACAATCAATTGACAGAAAAATGACTATTTACAAATAAACGAAAAACTCGGGACCATTTGCTAATTAGCAATCTTCTAGGGGGACTAAATACAAAATAACCCTACCGATAATCTAGATGATAGCAAATAACAGAGAAAGTAATCGAAAAAACACAATCACACACAATAACACCAATATTAACGTGGTTCGGCAAACCCACTTACTCCACCCGGCAACCGATCAAGAAGATTTCACTAATAAGAGAAAAGAAACAACCTAATTATAAATCTATAATTCCTTGTCTCTTTCTCTCTCACACTAGAACCTGAGAAACCCTATTATGAAAACCCTCATAAATTTGTCTCTCCCTATCTAGTAATGCTTTCACCTTTGGTTCAGTCTCTCTTCTTACCACCCCTTTACAATTGCCAACTAGTTGAGTATATATAATACCCAAGAGTTCCTAATCCATACAAGGATCCAAATTGGATAACAAAACCAGTTACCAATTAGAATACCAAACACTTATGGGAGTAGAATTCCTACACACATTGTTTCTAGAAACAAACATAAGATATGATCATATAGACCTCACTTAATATAAGCTATGATCTTGCGCATTGCGAGCCAATACACAACAATCTCCACCTTGGCGAGCCAATGAACTTGATTATTGTTGACTCCACCCGCGCCCGTGAAACCTTCTTGATCCATGTTGCCGCCTCCACTCTTTTGGGTGCCCAATCAATTATGATTGACCGACAAGTTTGAGATACCCTCAAACTTGCCCACAGGAATCCACTTGCTGACCATCTTTCTCTTTCTTGAGTTCTTTCCTTCTGCAGCCACCTTGTTTATAACAAAACCATGTGATTTAAACATCACCTTGCCTGTATTAGGACCAACTCTAGATCTTACTATTGTTTGACCCAATAGTATATACAAGCCACTACTACTCGTGACTCCTTTCATGATCACATTGGAATCTCTGCAAACCTCTACAACTCCAACTTTGCCAGTGAACTTGTAACCCAAATAATCTAACTTGAAAAGAGAAATTAGTTCTCTTTGCAAACTCGACACATGTCAAACACCTTCAAGAGTATGTATCCTCTTGTCATACATCTTGATATAAATATTACTGACTCCCACTATCGACTTCTTGGAGCCAGCACACATCGACATCCAACCACCATCACATCTTTTATACTTGTCGAACCATGACCTATGTGAACAAACATGTTTTGTGGCACCACTATCCAGTACCCATTCCCGATGTAAATTTTTTTCTTGAGTAGTCACCAAGAGTAATTCATCATCAAACTCCACTTGATTAACCTGTCCGCCAGAATTAGCAATATGCTTGCCTTTCCCTGATCTGGAGCTATTTGCCGAAACCGCTCCACCTTTTTCCTCACAATCCCGTTTAAAATGCCATGTTTTCCCCCACTTCCAACATTCTATGTGAGCCTTGTTACTCTTGTTAAATCATTTTCGTGAGCCCCCATTAATCACCAAACCCTCACCATGAGATTCATTGTCTCTGCCTTTATTTCTGATTTTACGAGATAAAAGAACACTGACAACCTTATCCAATTCCAGAGTTTCCTTTCCATAGAGCAACGTGGTGATAATATGCTCATAAGATTGGGGCATGGAGTTCAGAAGTAGATGTGTTTTATCTTCATCCTCTAACTTCACTCCAACATGAACTAATTCAGAAAGCATGCTATTGAAGACACTGAGATGTTCATTAATACCTGTACCTTCTGCCACCCTCAACCTGTAAAGTTGCTGCTTGCGGTACAATCGATTTGATAACGACTTACTCATATACAAACTTTCAAGCTTTATAACAAAAGTTTTACCGAAGAACTTTCTGTGAGAACGTTTGACAAGACCTCCTTCGTTAAACACAATCGAATCGCACTAGTAGCCTTCAAATTAAATTTTTCCCAAACATCATCTGCCATATCCGTCGGTTTTCCCTTTAATGCTTTGTGTAGCCCGGATTGTACCAAGAGATCTTGGACTTGTACTTTCCACAAACCAAAATTCATCTTTCCATCGAACTTCTCTACATCAAACTTCAAAACTGAACTTGAAAACCTTTGCGCCATCTCGAAAATCCCTACAACCTAGAACCTTGCTTTGATACCACTTGTTGTGCAACGGAAGCTTTAACCCAAGGATTGGTTGTAATACCGATAATCTAGATGATAGCAAATAACAGAGAAAGTAATCGAAAAAATACAATAACACACAATAACACCAATATTAACGTGGTTCGGCAAACCCGCCTACTCCACTCGGCAACCGATCAAGAAGATTTCACTAATAAGATAAAAGAAACAACCTAATTACAAATCTATAATTCCTTGTCTCTTTCTATCTCACACTAGAACCTGAGAAACCCTATTATGAAAACCCTAATAAATTTGTCTCTCCCTATCTAGTAATGCTTTCACCTTTGGTTCACTCTCTCTTCTTACCCCCCGTTTACAATAGCCAACTAGTTGAGTATTACCCAAGAGTTCTTAATCCATACAAGGATCCAAATTGGATAACAAAACCAATTACCAATTAGAATACCAAGTACTTATGGGAGTAGAATTCCTACACACATGGTTTCTAGAAACAAACATAAGATATGATCGTATAGACCTCACTTAATATAAGCTATGATCATGCGCATTGCGAGCCGATACACAACCGTTTCTCACGTGCAAAGCACGCATCAACTTAAACATTATTGTTTTTTTTTCTATTTTTATTATTTACTTAGGTGTCATTGTTTGACAAACCACATCATACATATTTTTCCGCGTCACATAGTTCAATGGAGAAAACTACCAGAGGCTTTTTCAATGTTAGTCAAGAAAGTTGACTCAAAGTTCATTGTCAAGTTTGTACTTCGTTGTCAGTTTTGCAATCAACTTCAAACTTCGTTGTCAAAGTGAGTATTTTGGTCGTGTAGTGGTAGTTAAGTTTAATGACATTAAAAATCACAAATCGACTATTTTTGGATAAGATAAATTTACTAATCAACTTACAAATTATTATTTTTTTACTAATAAAACACTTACAAATTACTACATTAATCGGATTCAGTTTCAATTGATTAAGGTCTTGTTGCTTAATGTATTAATCAACTTAACAAAATCATGATTTTACTTACCAAGTACTAGGTGTTGAGTTGATTAATACATTAATCGATTAGAATTTTTTTTTCTTGATTAATATACTAATCAACTTAACTGAAAGGATACAAATTTTTTAGTGCTTAATGACATTAATCAACTCCAACAATAGTTGATTAACTTACATATCAATTACTACATCAATCAAACAATGGAAATTAAGAAAGAAAATGTAAAGTAGATGAAATTTAAGAAAGAAATTTACATAAAAATCATAAATATAGAATTGTAAAACCTAACTTACCTCGAAATCAGAAACGTCTTCTTCAACTTGAGGAATTTCTTCCTCTATTATATCTTGCAAATCTTGTTTCCCAAGTTTCTTCGTCCTCCTTGTTATAGAATGACCTTCCGTTCTTGGTCGTTGTTTATCTATTGCCATTGTAGATCTAGGTCTTTTAGTGGGTTTTTTCGAGAGGGATTGTTTGAGAGTTTTTAGAAACTTGATTGGAAAGTGAACTGGAGAAAAATTTGAAGCAAAAATTGAAGAAAATCTAAAGAATTTTGAGTGAAATCAGCTATTTTCAAAGAGTGCAGGAGAGGGAGGGAGAGAAAGAGGGGGAGAGAGAGATTAGTTAGGGTTTTGTTCAAAAATCTCAGAAACCGAAACATCCTAAAAATTATTACACCGGTTAAATTAACCGTAAATTTTAATCGAATTATTACAGTTGTTAAATTCCCACGAGGGTACATGCGTCAAATCACATTCGTTGTCCGTGAGGTGAATGAAGCATTTCTGTTGTCCCGGAGATGAATGAAATGTTATATTTGGTCCTTGGGCACAAATTGCTGCAAAAACAAACAAGGGTCATTTTGTCCGAACACCTTTTTTTTTGTAACGTATTTTTTGGCAATACACCCCATTAGTTGGGAAATTGTTTTTTTTCACTCAAATAACAGTTTGACTTTGTGAATTAAACAGTCCACTTTTGTTGACCAAGTCAAACCTAGAAAGTTACTTTTCCTTTCAAATTCTAAAATACCCAACTTACCCTGAATTAATCAAAACCGTCGATCGATGTATTTTTATCAGATCAAAATCTTGGTCGTTTATATTTATAACCGTTGGGATCATCTTTCTTTCTTTTTATAAAACCTTAATTAGTTCCACTCCAACTCAACTGTATTTATAGCCGTTGGGGTCGTCTTTTATCGTTATTTGTGGGACAAGCGGAAGGTGGCCGTTATAATGCCTCGACGCCGGTGGGAAGGAAGGATTCTTCATGACATGAACCACAACTACGTCTTCAGTAGTACTTTGTGGCGCGAGATATCAAATACGTTGGAGATGCAGGTCGGTGATCGCGTGTTGCTGGAGCACGTAGATGTTTGCCCTATACGGGTTATGTTTGCAGTTGGCTCGAATGGATGGCACACAGATCCAAATCTTGCTGACCTGGTTCCACCCCTTCCACCGTCTCCTGGACCATCTATGCACGCACCCTCTCCAATGTCTCCACGACCTTGTGCGCATGAGACTGACGATGACCCTATCTATGTTCGGACCGCTAATGACGAGGAGCTCGTGAATGACAACGTGGAGGATGACAGTGATGACGAGTAAAAGAATTAGATGAGGTTGTAGGTGAACATTGTTAAACCAGGACTTGCTAGGATTTCAACTTTGTGTAATCGAAACACTTGACATAATTTGCGTTCTAAAATTTGTGTATTATATACATTGAGAATATATTTTGATGTGGATTGTTTGATGAAAATATGTTTATTTTCATCAAATAGTCTTTTCAAAGAAAAAAAAAATAGTCTTTTAAAAAGGTTAAAATTCGTATATTGGTGATGGGCTTTTAATTTATCTAAAAAAGGGTTAAAACAGGCCTAACTGATCCAAGTTAATTGGAAAAGCCCAATGTTTATTAAAGCCCAATACTTTTGCCCGAAAGTTTAGTGTGCAAATGAAAAATCGCAGAAAAACGGCCAATGTTTATCACGACTACTTCTAGCCTTACATGCAATCTGACTCGGAGATCTTTGTGCAACATTGTGACAAATGTCAACGCTTCTCACCCTTAAAAAACCAACCCCCGAGAGATCTCAAGACGATATCTAGCCCATGGCCATTTGTCATGTGGGGGCTCGATATAGTGGGGCCTCTTTCGAAGGATAAGAACAAAAGACGATATCTCTTGGTTGCCACCGATTACTTTACTAAGTGGGTAGAGGCAATTCCACTTCGGAAAATTAGACAACAAGAAGTCAAGAATTTCATCTGGAAATACATAATCACCCGATTTGGCCTACCACACACATTGGTCACTAATAATGGCCAACAATTTTGTGGGAGCACGATTAAGGAGTTTTATTCGGATTGGTGAATCAATCATGCATTATCTACACCACGATACGCACAAAGTAGTGGCCAAGCTGAAGCCACTAACAATACAATAATGAATACACTCAAGAAAAAGTTAGAAGCGGAAAAAGATAAGTGGATACAGGAGCTAGATAGAGTCCTATGGGCCTATAGAACGATTCCACGCACCTCGACAGGCGCTTCACCATTCGCACTATGCTATGGTACTGAAGCTGTTATACCCACCGAGTTGACCTACTTAACAACAAGGTCGGAATTGGTAGAATCAGCTGAAAACGAGAATCTCTTAGCGCATGAGGTAGACATGTTGGAAGAAAGGCGAGATAAAGCTATCATACAAACAGCTCGTTACCAACAAATATTAAGGAGGAGCTATAATCAAAAAGTAAGGCCAAGGACTTTCCGACTAGGAGACTTGGTCTTAAGACAAACTTTTCAGAACACCAAGATTGCGGGTGATGGAAAATTCAATCCCAACTGGGAAGGGCCCTACATTATTCAATCCGACTTGGGTAATTGAGCGTACATATTAATTGATCATGAAGGAAACCAAGTCGATAGACCATGGAATGGAAAATATCTTAAGGCGTACATTCCATAGAATAAGCACTTGAACGGAAAAACAACAACAAGTTTCAAAGCAAATTAGGCAAGAATTAGAAGGAAAAAGACAGAAAACGGAGAAGAGAAAAGAATTACCTTCAAGACAATGAGCGACAGCCTTAAAAACCAATGCGTAAATCCTTGGTTTTTCCAACAGTTACAAGCAAATTGTTATATAAAAACCCGTGCAGAATCTCAGCCACACATCGCCTCGAACGTGAACGGTCAGATGTTGATCTCTAAATCTAACCGCCCAACCATTCGGTTTCCCACCAAACCACATTCGATTTTTCAAAACACAGCCAATACACAACTCAGTGACTCACACGTGTACAGACAACACACATATCTCAAGGAGTAATCATGTCCCTAAGCCTCGAAAATCTAAGCTATCATTCACATCAGCACACAATGGAATCTTCGCCTCTTGGTACTCCATCGAACATATCTTAACAACCGACTTCATTTTCATTTACCCTAAAGCCAATTACCTACCTTCAGCCCAAATGAAAAGGGGCTATGTATATACCAATTACCAAGTTCTCTTACTCAGAATATCAAACACCGACTTTACACTTATTTCATCCGACTTCGTATCTAATCACACTTCACTCATCTCTATTCAAATCCTAATCTTACTAACTCGGTATACTGAACACTGACCTTGCACTTATTTCATCCGACTTCGTATAAAGCCACATTTCACTCATTTCTGTTCAAATCCTAATCTCATAAAATATCCGAGCACATCCGACTTGGGGTTATCTCACTCTGAACATCGAGTTCAATATATTCAAACTCCAAATCTTATGTCAATTACGGATCTTTCTCATTGAATCCCTGAATATCCGCATACTTTATGATTTGAACGTTGAGTCATTAATTCGATCCACACCCTAAGCCACCTATATAAGGAACTACGTTTGGCTTGATTCTGGATCGACCCCTTCCAGATACGTAGGCAACTATCACTGCTCAGATAGTTCAGCCACTTCAATTCATCCAAACTCTCACTTTCCGATCATCTTCTCCAACTTTCCGATCCCAAAACATATATTACATTTACAACAATAGTGCTAAATTAAAGTGAGAATATATATATAGTTTAATGAGACGTCAAAAGAATAAGTCAATGAGATGAAAGATCTGGTTATATCTGCGGTCTAGAATCGAGAATAAATAGGCCTTTATTGTTGTTTGTCTTTACATGTTGGCAGCTTGCTGATGTGCAGTATTAGAAAAGTAAATTGACGAGTGGGGGCTATATGACCACAGCAATGACCTAGCAAAAAAATTGACGAGTGGGGGCTATATGGCTGATCTATATCTATATATATTTTCCACCAACAGGATTACATACAAGAACAAATAATATCAAGATGAGATTCTTCTTCTCCATTGCCATTTTCTTTTACTTCTTCTTGTTTCCAATTATCTTCACCACCATAACTCATGGAACCATCTTTGAAATCCACAACAACTGCACAGACACAGTCTGGGCTGCAGCTATACCAGGTGGGGGCCGACAACTTAACACAAGCCAATCATGGATCATGAATTTGAAACCCAACATACCTCAACAAGGCCAAATTTGGGCTCGTACCAACTGCAGTTTCAGCAAAAGTGGTCATGGAACTTGTGACTCAGGAGATTGCAATGGCCAACTGCAATGCAAATCAAATGGTACTTCACCCTACACTCTTGTTGGATATTCTCTAAATCAGATCAACAACGATAGAAATTTTGTCCATCTTTCTCTTGTCAATGGATTTAATTTAGGGATGGATATAATTCCAATATTATCTGAATCCGATGATTCAAGCCGAGAGATCAGATGCAGAGCTGATATCAATACCAATTGTCCAGATGACTTAAAGGTATCTGGTGGTTGTAAAGACCCTTGTGCAGCTTATGATGACTGTAGTGGACCTACTCCTGAAACAAACTTTTTCAAGCAAAGTTGCCCTGATGCGTATAGTTACCCTTCAGAACAAGATCATGCTATAAATTATAGTTATCCCAGAACTACCAACTATAGGATTGTATTTTGCCCAGGAGAGGCTATTTTGAGACACAATTATATTACTTACAAAGCGTTACAACCAAATAGACCAGCCTGCAATAGCAGCAATAGGAGCTATACTTCTAATTGTTTGCCCCCCACCCCCCACCCCCCACCCCCCTAAAGCACATCTAGCATAATCTTCTTTGTAGCAGGAATGCAGGATCACTATAATTTCCTTTATGCATAGTGTTTGCCACTATCGAACTCAACCTTTATTTTCCTATTTGCAAGGATCCCATGTACACAGATTCTATTGCAAAAGAAATTACTATTACTATTCTTTTGATTCCTTTTAAGTATGCATGTTGTGGGAAAGATTGAAAAGGTGTAGAAGGTATTATGTTCTAGGCGAGAAGATGTAATAAATTGTAGGCAAATAAAAAACTGTATCGACATCTCGTTTTTTCCCAGCCCATATTTGCAGTGGACATGCTGTAATGCTATTGCCACAACAAATAAAAATTTACATACTGTTTAGCGTCATCAAATTAGTGGAAGTGATTGCTGTGCGTTTGTTGTACATATGCAAGTCCAAGAGGTCAACATGAATTTAATACCGTTGTTTCACTCGCAGTCTCAGTCAAGGTGCTTCGCTTGATCCATCGATGACTACAACCTGTATAAATGACTCCAGCTTCCTAATCATAGACACAAGATCCTCAGGTCCTGGTAAGAACCTATCAGGCTTCAATCGAGGGATAAACACCGGCTATCAACACACAAGGCAGAGCTCAGGGAGTTGAATCCAAGGATGGGAATCCCTCACTCAAAGGAAAGATCCAGAGGACTTGTATCAAGGTGGCTCTTTTATTTGTTGATCCAAAATGCATAATGTATCGTAAATGATGGTTCTTGCTGGATGAAGAAAATCCCCAGCTACAAAAACATGCCTTTCACACTTTACCTCAATCCAACTGCATCCAGCTGGTTTCTTCAGATCTTTATCCTTCATCAATTTCCTCAATTCCTTAACCCCATCCCATCTTGCATCTGCTGCATATATATTTGACATCACTACATAGTTTCCAATATTATTTGCTTCAACCTTGAAAAGATGATCTGCAACTGTTCGCCCAAGCTCCACCTCACGTTGGTTTCGACAAGCACCCAACAGAGTCCCCCACACATTGGCATTAGCTTCATATGGCATTGCAGTTATAAGAGAATATGCATCTTTCAAACGCCCTCCCCGTGTGAGAAGATCCACAGTGCAGGCATAATGCTCCATTGTGGGCTTCATTCCATGTACCCTATCAATGGATTCATAAATGCTCAAGCTGTTGGGTTTTATGTGCAAATCAGACGGAGGGAAGTTTTTTGCACAGGAACGTACGTACGCAGTTAGGGCGTTCGTACGTTCAATGTGACAGATAACTTTGTGGAGAAGGAACGTACGTACGCAGTTTGGGCGTTCGTACGTTCTGTATGTCAGATAATGTTTACGTGTTGCAACGTAAGTACGTGATTTCGACGTACGTACGTCCTCCTTTGCTTTGTGCAATATGAGCATGTTTAAGCCCAATTCGTGGTCTATTGTAAGGCTATGTTATAAAGCCAAATAGAAGAGAACAAAACCTATGTTTTTTTTTCTACAGGAGAGATTGTGAGAAGCCATTAGAGAGTTTTGAGAACTTTTGAGAGGAAGAAGACTACGGTTTTCTTTGTGAGGGTTTGTACAATTGTCTCAAGAAGAAAAGCATCATCCTTTCTCCCCGTGGACGTAGGCATATTGCCGAACCACGTATATCTTGTGTCTTGTGTGGTTGCTTGTTTGTTTTGTCGTTTTTGTTTTACTTTCGTACACTAGTTCAATCATATTATTTGTTCATTAGTTTCCGCTGCGCACAACACAAGCCTTCATTCACAAGACCGGCATGACTACAGGCTGATAAAACAGTCGTTAAGATAACATGATCAGGCTTAATCTCCAAGTCCATCGTGTTGTCGAAAACCCGGAGTGCCTCCTTTCCCATACCATGCATTGCATACCCACCAACCATTGCTGTGAACATAACAAGATCTTTCTGGAGGCTCATTTGAAAGAGCTTCTGAGCACTGTTAATGCTTCCACATTTTGAGTACAGATCCAAGAGAGCTCCTTGCAACCGTACATCTTGAAAAGAAGACCTGATAATGTATCCATGGCATTGCCTCACCAGGTGCACAGAAGCCAAACGGGCACATACTGGAAGAACACTCATAACACTCACCATATCAGGTTTCATTACCAACAATTGTAGCTCGTGGAACAGATGGACAGCATGTTTGGGACACTCATTCTCAGCATATGCTCTGACCATAAGATTCCATGTTGTGAGATCCTTTTGAGACATCTTACTAAAAATTATTTCAGCATCATCCAAGGACCCACGACTGACATAGCCTGATATCATTGTGTTACCAGTAACCACATTTGTCATGCCCGACAAACTTTCAAAAGTCTTAAACGCGTATTCCATGTCCCCACATTTAGCATATGCATCAAGTATTGCATTTCCAACAGTTGGTGAAACCGGCACGAAGTGGTTTGACATCAATTTTGTGACAAAGTGTCCATGGTTATCTCGCCTTGAGTTCATTGTTAGGAAAACCAAGTTGTACGCACATCGTCCTGAGTCTGTGTTCTCGCGTCTATGTGTCAAAGTGAAGTTTTGGGTTTAGGACGTACGTACCTAGTTAAGGCGTACGTACGTCATGGTAGGCAGCAGACTTGTTTCGTGTGGAGACGTATGTACCGAGTTAGAGCGTTCGTACGTCATGGTAGGCAGCAGGCTTATTTTTGTGTGGAGACGTTCGAACGTCATATCGACGTACGAACGTCCAAAGTCGGTTTGCACTATTTCGGCCCATTTTCCTTGGTTTCCAACCCTAAGTATAAATAGGGTTTCTATTCCAAAGGACAAGTCAGTTCTTTGGCCGTCCATTATTCTTCTGGTTCTTGAGTTTTGGTTTAGGTTTTGATATCAAAAGTGTGTTTGGCTATTGAACTCAATTCCCTTTCTTCCCCCTTCTCTCAATTCATAACTTTGTGATCTTCAAGAGTTATTGTGAATTCGGCTTCGAGTCTTCTTGTGTGTTCATCAAGAAGTCGAGTGTCTTGTGCGTACATCAAGGTGCTCTGGTGAAGTCAAGGTGTTAGAGATAACCAGGAGTATCAACTCGCAGTGAGTGCAGGTAGTTGATAGGTTTGTACATCTCTTTTCATCTAGTGGATTTATTTGTTGTCGCGAGACAACCGTGGATGTTTCCCTTTTCGGGTTTTACCACGTAAAAATTCCTGTGTGTTATTTACTTTCTGCATATTATCTGATTGTTTGTTTGAATATTCAATTGTTATATTAGCACTATTTGTAGTTTTACAATTGGTATCAGTCGCTGGGGGCTGGTTAAGGAGCGTAAAGGCTCACGCTAACGATCAATAGTGCTATGGATTACTCTGGTAAGACACATGTCTCGGTTGTTGCTCGACTGTCTGATGAGCAATTAACTGCTAGTAAAGAATGCTCTAGTAATTGTGACAGGGATTTGATTCTGGTGGACAATAATGATTGGGCTACCCTATACCGGTTATCCAGAAAGGAATGTCTAAGGTTGGAGGCACAAAATTGTATTCTTCAGGATAGACTTGACTTACTATCTTCTAGTTCCTCATCTATGTCAATCCTGGATAGGGAACCTGAATGGCAGGTTGATAAGGTGGCCTTATTGGGTAATCTTGCTGCTCTTGAGCACGACAAGGTCGAATGGGAAGCTCGGTGTAATATTGTGTCCACTGAACTAGACAAGGTCAAAAAGGAACTGATTCGTTTTCAGTCGTCCGAAAAGTGCAATGGGTTGTCATCTTCTGAATTACCTCCACTGTTGCCCCATCCTCCTACCAAAAAGTCCGACATTCATCACTCTGTGGACACGGTTGGCATCCGGCGTAAGTGGAAACCGTTTAGGCGTGCTCCGCCTCAGGGAAGAAAACGTCAAATGCCTTGCTCACTATGCGGACAGTTTGGACATTGGGCCTCGCAGTGTGTTGTGGCTGCTCATGTTCCACAATCATGGAAGCTGTTTTCACAGCCGTCGTATGTTTATCCATCTTATCCGTATGCCTCTTACTCTTTTCCTTGTAACTTTGCAGGAAATGTTTCAAATGTGGCGATTACTGCCCTTCATGTCTCAAGCTCGGATAGTGAGTGGTTACTTGATAGTGGTGCTTCAAAACATATGTCAGGTAATGCCAAACTTTTCTCCTCCGTTACTGCTATAGATGGTGGAAGTGTTACTTTTGGGAATGGTAAGAGCTCTCCTGTGATTGGTAAGGGATTTGTCGTTGGTATTGGTTTATCTTCGAATGATGTTTGTTTGTTAGTTGATGGTTTGCGTGTTAATTTGATCAGTATTAGCCAACTGTGTGATACTGACCATACTGTTAATTTTTCTAAGAATATATGTACTGTGCTTGATAGTTCGGGTAAGTGTATCATGACAGGTAAACGAACATTGGATAATTGCTATGCCATTCAGCCTATTGCATCTGGCATAAACTGCTTACCTAGCAAACTAAATGAGGGTCTGTTGTGGCATCAACGACTAGGTCATGTCAACTTTGAACACCTGGACAATCTAACTCGGAATGAATATATCAAGGGAGTTCCTAGACTTGGAAGAAATCGGGACACTGTGTGTGGTGGGTGCCAACTAGGTAAACAGATACGCAGTCCACATTCCAAGAAAAAGTCCATAACCACATCTTCTCCTTTAGAACTCATACACATGGATCTGATGGGTCCTACTCGTACTCCTAGCTTAGGAGGCAAACGATACATCTTGGTTATGGTTGATGATTACACTCGCTTTACCTGGGTATCATTCTTGCGTGAAAAATCTGATGCGTTTCTTGAGTTTCAGGGGATATGTCTTTGTATTCAGAACGAGAAAGATACTCAAATTAAACATATCAGAAGCGATAGAGGCGGTGAGTTCACAGCCACAGGTGTGATTGAGTATTGCATTGCAAATGGCACGTGGCAAGAATTTTCGGCCCCATACACTCCGCAACAAAACGGAGTCGCTGAAAGGAAAAATCGTGTTATTCAGGAGATGGCTCGTGCTATGTTGCATGCAAAGGATGTTCCTACCAAGTTCTGGGCGGAAGCGGTTCATACTGCTTGTTACATAATGAACCGTGTATATCTAAGATCTGGTACTACACAAACTGCTTATGAGCTATGGTATGGTAAGAAGCCGAATCTCAAATATATGAGAGTTTTTGGTAGTGTTTGCTATGTGTGCAAGGACAGACAAAGTCTGTCCAAGTTTGATAGTCGAGGTGATGTAGCTCTTTTACTTGGTTATTCCTCTAACAGTAGGGCCTTTCGAGTATTTAACTACACCACTCGCAAGGTCATGGAATCCTTTAATGTTGTTGTTGATGACACTATTACATCTGACTCTTCTGTTTCCACTGGTACACAGGATGTCACAGTTCTCTCACCCGTGTCAGACTCGGCTGACATGTCTTCCATATCGTTATCATCACCTGATAATGGCGATGATGGTACTAAACCTTCTGGTGATGCAGAGGACTTGCCTAGTAGGACCGGTGCTGTGCTCACACCGGATGATGTAGTTCAATCACCAGATGTGATTGATGTGTCTCCAGATCTCTCCACTGTCCCTGCTGAACCTGAAGGGGTGTTTAATCAAGCTTCACCTCGTGTTAAACAACATCACTTCTTAGGAGATATCATTGGGGATATTAATGATCAGCGTCTGACTCGTCGGAGGGCCAAGGAGACAAATTGCGTTCATTATGTTTGTTATCTCTCTTCTCTTGAACCTAAAAATGTTACTGATGCTCTTACTGATGATGATTGGCTAGTTGCTATGCAGGAAGAACTCGGTCAGTTTAAGCGTAGTGATGTCTGGACGTTAGTTCCTAGACCTACTCACACTAATGTGGTTGGCACCAAGTGGATCTTTAAAAACAAATTGGATGAGTTCGGGCAGATTGTGCGCAACAAGGCAAGGCTCGTAGCTCAGGGCTATAGTCAGATTGAAGGTATTGACTACGGAGAGACTTTTGCTCCTGTGGCTAGGTTGGAATCTGTCAGGCTTCTTCTTGCTATGGCATGCCACATGAATTTCAAGTTGTATCAAATGGATGTCAAAAGTGCATTTCTCAATGGTATTCTCAATGAGGAGGTCTATGTTGAACAACCTAAAGGGTTTGTGGATCACACTTTTCCGAATCATGTCTTCAAATTGCAAAAAGCACTGTATGGGTTAAAACAGGCTCCTCGAGCTTGGTATGAACGTCTGACTTCCTTCTTACTAGGAAAATGATTTGTTCGTGGCAGTGTTGATCGGACTCTGTTTATACTAAGAAAGAATAATGATGTTCTTCTCGCCCAAGTTTATGTGGATGATATAGTGTTTGGATCGACGTGCCCAAGTCTTTCTGAATCTTTTTCTCAGTTAATGAGTTCTGAATTTGAAATGAGTTTAATGGGAGAACTAAATTTCTTTCTTGGCTTGCAGGTCAAACAGTTTGATCATGGAGCTTTCATCTCTCAAACAAAGTATGCTAAAGAACTGGTTAAAAAGTTCGGTCTCAGCACTTCCAGTGGTCAAGATACTCCCATGGGTGAGAGGGTACGTCTTGGTAAGGATGTTATGGGTAAGTCTGTTGATATTCGTGAATATCGGAGTATGATTGGTAGTCTTTTGTATCTCACTGCTAGTCGTCCAGATATTTCTTATAGTGTTGGGGTATGTGCAAGATTTCAGGCTAACCCTAAAGAATCTCATCTCACTGCTGTTAAGCGTATTATTCGGTATGTTGCTAGCACACTTGACTACGGGTTATGGTTCACCAGAGATACAAATAGTGTTGTGGCAGGTCATTGTGATGCTGATTGGGGTGGTAATCTTGATGATCGTCATAGTACCAGTGGTGGCTGTTTCTATGTTGGGAATAATCTTGTTTCCTCGCATAGCAAGAAACAATCATCTGTATCCATCTCTTCCTGTGAGGCAGAGTATATAGCTGCAGCTAGTGCATGTACACAACTTCTGTGGATGCGTCAGATGCTTAGGGATTATGGCATTCAACAGCAGGCGATGGACCTGTTCTGTGATAACACCAGTACCATTACCATTTCCAAGAATCATGTTCAACACTCACGCACAAAGCATATTGACATTCGTCACCATTTCCTTCGTGAGGCGGTCGAAAAGGGTGATATAGTAATGGAGTTCATTCCTACTGAACATCAGCTAGCGGATATCCTTACAAAACCTCTTGATGCAGCCCGCTTCCATTCCTTGCGTAAGTCTATTGGGGTTGTAACTCTTCCCTAATTATTTTGTTACTTTCTTTTTCTCTCTGTTCTTGTATCACTGGTTATGTCTGTTCTTGTCATTATGGTTGGGTTGTTGGTTTCTTCTTAATCAGTTGAGGGCTAAGGTAATTTTTCTTTGGATGGATTATTCAATAGTCGTGCGCTTCTTTTTGTTGGTATTGAGAACATACTACCTTCCTTATTGTGTGGATTCATTTTACCGATGTTTCTAGTTTGGCGTCCTCAACTGTTTTTGAGTCATGCATAGTTGTAGGGTTACATCATGCTCTCTTTGTCTTGGTAGTTTCTTACATGATGCATTTCCATGTAGTTGGATTGTTGGTCTGCATACCTGTATGTCTCTAGTCTTCTATGGTTTTCTTTCATGATCATTGTCTTCTTTTATATTTATTTACCTCTTGTAAGTGGTCAATGACTCACAAAATCCCCAGCCATTTGAATGTCTTGAGAGCATACTCATTTGGCTAAGAACCCGTTGGGGCTGTGAGGGTCATGCTCTGACGGATGTACTCAGGAGATGTTAGTTCTTGTGTTGCACGTTACCATGGTATTGCACTTCTTGAGTGTGTTTTGCCGAAAAGATGTAGGCTACACCCTACCCTCGTGTTCTGGTAAAAGATGGAGATATTACATACTCCCACACGGGAATGGCGTTTGTTTCAAGTGGTTTTATAAAATAAATAAAAAAAAAATGATGACAAGTGGCTTTAGTATTTGTCTAGTTGAAAGACAAGAAGAAAATCAATATTGGTTATTTCCTTGGTTTTGTTGTGATCCCGTTCTCTTTCCATTGGTCTAGTTGCAAGTGACTTTCAATATACTCCATGATCATGTTTTTAGTTTGTTTCCGAAGGTTGGTATTGGTCTATCAGGTTCTTCTGCATGTTTGCATTATTCTTGTAACTACCATGGCTTGGTGTATGATGTCGTTTTTCGACTTTGCATTTCCTTGTGGTTGAGGTTTGTCTAAATTGTAATCTTCTCTAATTGGAATCCTTACAATCAGCAGATAGGTTTTCTGTGATGTTTCTCAATATTTGGTTTTGGATTGTTCTTCGAGTTGTTTTTCTGGTTCTTAGGCTGGTCCTTCATTCTTTAAAAAAAAAAAAGGGAGTAGTACGAACGCTGTCATAACGTTCGAACGCTATGGCGGGCAGATCGTTGCCACCGTACGAATGCTCTTTGAACGTACGAATGTGTGTTCAGGCAGTTGTTTTTAATCGGACTTCTAGTTCTTTTCTGTTTTGCTGTTATTTCTGCTAATTAGGTAATGGACCTCTCGTATTGGGCCCATGTTAGGTTTATTCTTGTTTTCCTATATATAGGGGAGTCTTCTCTTCTTTTACTCCTATTGTCTCTTCTTACCTCCTTCTAGTTCTCTATTTGTCCCTCAGATTCATTCAATGGCAGAATATGAACTTCATGGGGTTTTTGTTCCGGCTGTTGGTTATGTGTCGTTTATGGTGATGGAGTACAAAAACAATGCTAAGGTTTGTCGTTTATGTCGCGTTCCCCATGGGTATGACTATATTCATCGACCTTTTCTTAATCCTTGCCTGGTTCATGTAAATCATTGGGAAAGACTACCGGGACATCTTCAAAATCACATCTTGGAGTTGGTTGGATACCCGAAGGTTCCAGGACTTGCTGCTCCCCTTACCGACTGTGGCTTGGACAGCAGAATTGAGGAGTTGTTTTGTACGAGTGAATGGCTGGAGGATTATGATGATCATGTGATAGCTCGGTGGAATAGACCTTCAGCTCGTGCGGAAGCTTATTTCTCCAAGCTTCCTCTAGGTCATTGGGAGCGAGTTTTTCGAATTCGTTAACTTTAGCTTTATCTTGTTTATTATGACTATGGATTTATGTGTTTGGTTATTAGTTGTTCTTTTGAACTTTAACAGTTGGGATAGGTTTATCTTTTTATCTGTTTTGTCTTCCCTATTTTGTGTTGATTGTTGTTTATATTTGTTAATTGTTTGTATTGTTGTTTATCGTTTCTCTTGTTGGTTGGTTATTTTGTTCACTTGTTGTGACAAAAAGGGGGAGATTTATGACTCTAATTACTAACAATTGTCTCTTTGTTGTTAGGGTATTCTTGGGTTGTGTTTCAGGTATGCTACACGTATGGGGGAGCTCGAGTGTCAAAAATTTTGGAGCTCATGAAGTATGGGGGAGTTGCTCGAAGGAACTTCTGTTGAATCCTTGATTGCTTCGGAAATTCCTAGTTGCTTCCGTTCGGTCTCTGATGGTTAAAGCATCTTGCTAAAGCTGGATAACAAGAATTAGTGACTTGTTATGTGTTTCTATCTTGAGTGATTTTGTAGGCATGTTTTATAAATGCCATGGTTTGGGCTTGTAAGCACGTTTTATAAGTGCTATTAGAGTCATAGGTTTTTGTCACAAAATCAATGTCAAAGGGGGAGATTGAAACCGGCACGAAGTGGTTTGACATCAATTTTGTGACAAAGTGTCCATGGTTATCTCGCCTTGAGTTCATTGTTAGGACAACCAAGTTGTACGCACATCGTCCTAAATCTGTGTTCTCGCGTCTATGTGTCAAAGTGAAGTTTTGGGTTTAGGACGTACGTACCTAGTTAAGGCGTACGTACGTCATGGTAGGCAGCAGACTTGTTTCGTGTGGAGACGTACGTACCGAGTTAGAGCGTTCGTACGTCATGGTAGGCAGCAGGCTTATTTTTGTGTGGAGACGTTCGAACGTCATATCGACGTACGAACGTCCAAAGTCGGTTTGCACTATTTCGGCCCATTTTCCTTGGTTTCCAACCCTAAGTATAAATAGGGTTTCTATTCCAAAGGACAAGTCAGTTCTTTGGCCGTCCATTGTTCTTCTGGTTCTTGAGTTTTGGTTTAGGTTTTGGTATCAAAAGTGTGTTTGGCTATTGAACTCAATTCCCTTTCTTCCCCCTTCTCTCAATTCATAACTTTGTGATCTTCAAGAGTTATTGTGAATTCGGCTTCGAGTCTTCTTGTGTGTTCATCAAGAAGTCGAGTGTCTTGTGCGTACATCAAGGTGCTCTGGTGAAGTCAAGGTGTTAGAGATAACCAGGAGTATCAACTCGCAGTGAGTGCAGGTAGTTGATAGGTTTGTACATCTCTTTTCATCTACTGGATTTATTTGTTGTCGCGAGGACAACCGTGGACGTTTCCCTTTTCGGGTTTTACCACGTAAAAATTCCTGTGTGTTATTTACTTTCTGCATATTATCTGATTGTTTGTTTGAATATTCAATTGTTATATTAGCACTATTTGTAGTTTTACAGTTGGTTCACGATAACTCTTGAACAAAGATGCTCTAAGTGAATATGCATGAACTTCTTTTAACTTTTTTTACAATTGAAACAGAACAAACAAAGTGAAGAATGGATAATATAGTAATGGAGTCAGGCCGAATACCTTCCTTGAACATTTGGCATAATAGGTTAAAGAATTGAGCACTATTTTCACTCTCTGAGTAAGCGTCAAGCATTGCATTCCACGATATCAAACAGACTCTTAACATTAGAAATGTTTTGCTCCTAACACTATTTACTCCTTGCATCATTACCCAACCAAAATAAACCACGTGGCATTAAATTTACTAAGTTAACTAATAGAAAATTAGTGATGGAGAAATAATTAAAAAGGTTATTAAAAAAAAATACGAAATATTTTCTTCTTCCAGTCTTTTGACCTTCTCTTCTATTTCTTCGTTATTTTCTGGTTTTGCTTTTTTTTTTTCACGATTTTCAAACTCAAATACTCAATACTCATCAAGAAACCCTTCTCCAGTCCCTTGCTAGCTTGCTCCTACATAAAAATATCCTCCCCCACCCAAATAAATAAATAAAAATTCGTTAAGCTTATCAATAAAATTTGAATTATTTTAAATAAAAATTTAAACGGAACTTTCGTATATTAGAACTTATTTACCAAACTTAGAATTAAAAGAATTAAAACTTAACCTTCATGCATCACTGTGAATAAGGATATATATGTACTAGGTATGACCCGTCCCCCTGGGACGCTTATTTTTAATTATATTTAAATTACTAATTTTTATATTTAGAGACAAATCTAAAATCTAAATGATTAAAATAGATAATTGATAGTTAAATTGATTAAAATAGTTAATTTGAATTTATTTTTATACTTGTATTGAGTAACTCATTGATAATAAATGCCAAAAAATTGTGATTGCTCTAATATAATTTGCAGTCCTCTATATGTAAATCATAGAGATAATTAAACCTTATACTATTATTTGTTGTAGACAGAAATAAATTTAACAAAAATAAAATAAAAAATATATTAAATTTTCATAGCTTCATCTTCGTGGCTTCTGTCTTCTGAATTGATATTTTCAATTGTAGCTGCACGAATCTTTTCTATTAGTTTCACATATTTCATTCTTTCTTGAAAATAGTTGTTAGACCATTTTTGGACTTCATTTTTTGTCAAGAAAATCCCTGAGTTGAGCATTTGACCGTAAACCATAGCATAGGATATATGTGGATCACCTTCTTTTGATGATGAACTTACCTTTACACCATTTGCAACGTCTTATTGTGATGTTTGCATAGTCATTCCATTTCCTGGATGCATTTTTTAAGGTCATTTCTTATGCCATAATTAATGAAGGAATGTGTAGGTGTTATCTTCTTTGGAAAATCTGGAAAATATGCCTCCAAGTATGGCGTGTACAACTATTTGATAGAATAGTCCTCATGTCATATTCCATATATGAAGGTTGATCAACTTGGTCAAGCAACCCTCATCACATTGTACGATAGAATAGTCCTTATATCCTGGTTTAATGATCTAAAAGTTCGAATAAGAAGAGGTTCATGGATATCATTCTTTGCAAGGTGTCAACCACCCTGTTGGATTCCCTGTATATTTTTCAGTCCCGCCTTCTGTAATTTCCTAAAGCATGGCTAGAAGCCTAACTGAAATGGTTGAGTTTCCCATAAACTATCTTCACATTGCACAACAAAATTAAAATTGGTATTCGTCATTCTGACGAAGTTGAATTCAAGGTTCTAAAGCCATGTTTCTGTTATTCCAAGTCTCCATCATAATTTTCACTACGTGCGAGATATTTAGTACCTACTTGATTTGGTTGCTCGGTTAGGTTTATCTATTGTTGTACATGTATGCATTCAACACATACAGTCTTAGACTGCTACTTTGTCTACTTTTAGGCTTCTTCTGAATCATCATAATACCATTGTAGCATAAACCCATGAAGCACAGATTTAACTTTACTCTTACAAATTTTGTGCTAAAGATGTTTACTGTCACTTATATTAAGGAGCATAATCATATATCTACAAACTCAGAAGCACCTATCTATAATTGTCATCAGTCTCAACTTTACACTGATAGTACGTATAACATTAATCTCATCAAACCACGATGCAGTTCTTGGTCAGCATGACTGACGCACCATCAGATATGACCCAATGGGTGCAAAATACAAAGAAAAATAACAACCGTAAACCAACTTCAGTAAACTGTTTACGTCATGCCCGTCCAATCATTCGTTCTTTCCTACAACACAATTTGCTCTACAGTATTATTTCTATATCAGATCTATCTGTAGAATATACTTTTACCACCCAATCATCTTGAAGGATACAATCATTCTGTCATAATTTAGTATGCATCCCTTAAACCGGTATATTTTCTGATCCTATGAACTTTCAGAACAATGCCACACAATTTCTTGGATTTTTTTGACAGTACGTCAGTACCACCCACCCCTTGCTACATACGCTGAAATATAATGTTTAATTAAGGAACAAAATGATAGTAATCAAGCCAAATGTCCGGTAATTCTGGGACTTATAGTAAAGTGATAGTAAAATAGAGGTGTTCTTTGATTAAATTGTATAAACAACAAAGTAAAGTTTGTAGACACTAAATTCAAAATCAATCTCAGTTAGCTAGTTCCTTTGATGCTCGTCTTCCCAAAGGATTAAATAAATACTTTTGCAATTGACTACTGGTTCCTATGAGAGAGAGAGAGAGAGAGAGAGAGAGAGAGAGAGAGAGAGAGAGAGAGAGAGAGAGAGAGTCGAAAGTTTCTGAGGTTTGATAGTAGTATAAAAGACTACATGGTAACATGATAATTTAATGTCGCTTAGAAAATAATAAATTTAGAAAATTAAAATTAATAATTGTGCAGTTAAGATGAACAACCAGTGATGCCTTTAATTAGATACAATGTTCAGGTGAAATTCTTGCTTATTAAATGTACACATATTTGCCCTAAAATTAGTTCAATAGAAGTTATCATGCACAATTAACCTTGGGCAAGAATTATGTGTTGTTGGGGATAAAATAGGCTGGTAAGATGCAGTAGATTAATTCATGAATGTATCCAAGGCCCAACATACAAATTTAAGTGTAACTAAACATTGCCTGAACCACAGATCACCAAACATGCTGACGAAAATTGTATATTTTCTGATGAATTTTTTTCCAGAAGGCCAGTTTGAATATTAATGATAGGCCTTGCAGACATCGCACAACCTAAGAATGGACATGTGTCTGGCGTGCAAAAATTTGTCAACCAACCCTTTGCATGAATTTTTTATCCTATAAGAACGTCTTTGCATGCAGACCCAACCAACCTGTGGCACTGAAAGTATTCAATTAATCACATTCTGATAAAACTTTGTAGAGGTTGTGAAAGACTATTTATACTATGGGCAAAAGTGAACTGGCTGACCTTTGTGTTTCATTGTTTATCAGATTCATAGCTATAGTCAAAAATTTCCAAGGCCGCTTTCAAAGAGCTTGAAAGATTGCTTGGTGAATCTGATGGTTCATTTATCATTCAGAATAGTTGTCCTGCTGATCTCATAAGCTCATTTGAATTCCTAAATATCGGTTTTATTACTTCCTGATTTTGTGTGGCTGCAACAAAGAAGTTACGACATTCATACAACCATTTGCATATAAAGAAAAAATATATCTAAGTAATCAATCAACATTTACCATTGGTGAAGACATGATTTTTAAATTGAAACTTGGCTTTGTTAGGTGATAATCCATAGTAGTTTTCTTCGATGGAAACATCCAGTTCCACAATAGTTTGGTCCTTGAATTTCCAACAATTCAACACAAAAAATATTGTTGAAAAGTAAGTACTTACATTAGCGATAGTCCTTGCTATCACCTCAACACACCATTATATCCATAAAACAAAATTTGTTGTTTGTGAAAATTTTGATTTTTCTGGAAATGTATAGATGAAATTAAAACTATTCACTTATAAATAAAATTTGAAGTATTGACATGAAAGCAACAACGATAGTATTAGGTTGAAATCACTAATAGAATCGTTAGTCAAATATCAAATTAAAAATAAAAATATTAATTAATTGTATAAAGCTCATATAGTCCAGGTTTAAGGATGGGTTGTATGTATTATTTGTATAATTGACTTTGCGGCTATAGATATTGAAAATAAATTAAACACAAAAATACTTGAATTTCAAAATTTTCTTTGTTGAAAAAAAGAGAAAAAACAAAACGTTCATTGATGAAAATATGAGAGTAGAGAGGTGATAGAGGTTTGATGATAAGCTAGCACTGATTGATAACAGGGAGAGACGTATATGAGACAGATAGAGTTGTATGATAGAATCTTTACTCTCTATTAAAGTAAGGCATGCCCTTAACAAAATATTCTCTCTCTAAATTATAAAAAAAATTGATGCTCTAATTGAAAAAAATTTGATTAAAATTTAGAATTGAAATGTCATTTTAGAACTTTTACGCAATAATTAATTAGTAAGTCTATTTAAGTAATTTCACTCCAAATTAAATATTTAAAGTTAACCAATATAAGATAAACACTAATTTGTAAACATCAAAAGTTGATCCATATGAAAAAACTGATGCTTTAATTGAAGAGAATTTTGTTAAACCAAAATTAAAAGATTATTTATTAAAATCACATAACTAAAATTTATCCAAAATATGTTCAAAAATCAAAAGAAGTAAACACTATAACTTAGTTAAATCAATATGTTTACAAACCAAATTAATTGAACATTTTATCCAAAATATTGGTATTTTGTCAAAGGTTAAAATTAAATCTTTTGTTAAAAAAAAATAAAAATATAGTAACATAGCAAAATAATGTCAAGAATTTGGATTGTGAGGTTGGAAATATAATTTACACTCCAAATTAAAAACGTCAATTTATATTATTTAAATTGTTAAGAAAATTATACAGGTAAACAAATACAGTAAATAAATCCTCAAAAAATATTATAAAATAATAGTAATTTATTATTATTATTATTATTATTATTATTATTTATTATTTCACATTACATCTTCGATGACTACACAAAAAATTAGAATACAATTTAAATTAATTTGATTTAAAACTTAAAAATAAAACCATTAAATCAGGACAACAATAATTTTATGGAGGAATTAGAAAATAAATATACATATTCGTAATAAAATTTTACTTTCAATCAATTTCAATAACAAAAATCAAAATCAAATTATAACATGTAAAACTTACATATAAAATAACACCCGTGCATTACACGAGTTAAATAACCCAATCTCTATAATCTCATTAAATCCCAATCTCTATAATCTCATGTGCAAATCTTGACCCTTGTTTATCTTTTTACCAAGTTTATAAGTGCTGGTTATAATATAGATATTTATTATTTCACATTACATCTTCGATGACTACACAAAAAATTAGAAGACAATTTAAATTAATTTGATTTAAAACTTAAAAATAAAACCATTAAATCAGGACAACAATAATCTTATGGAGGAATTAGAAAATAAATATACATATTCGTAATAAAATTCTACTTTCAATCAATTTCAATAACAAAAATCAAAATCAAATTATAACATGTAAAACTTACATATAAAATAACACCCGTGTATTACACGGGTTAAATAACCCAATCTCTATAATCTCATTTCTCATGTGCAAATCTTGACCCTTGTTTGTCTTTTTACCAAGTTTATAAGTGCTGGTTATAATATAGATTGGTCATCATTTTGGTCTTTCAAGGTATCACATTAGAAAGGTATATGTAATTGACATCAACAAAGATATGATGTAATGTTTCTTATAAGATCTCTATAGCTAATTAAAACTTCAAGCATACTTCAAATTTGGATTGAAGAAAAAAAAGATTATCATATATGGAGGGTTCAATTTTTTAGTAAATTGGAATTTCGAATATCTCTATTGCTATCTGCAATTAAGGTTTCTTAATTTTTCTAAATGTTTTTTGTAATTCTTGAAGTTTTCTTTTCTCTTTGCCACTTCAAAATTACCTCTATATATTGTTATAAACGCACATTAGGAACAATCGGAGTAAAAAGAAAACAAACAAGCAGAAGTGGACAAACAAGATTTTAGATTTTAATAAGTATTCTTTTTGAGTAATACTACATTGACCGAATTTTCTCACAAACCCCACCAACAAACTGATGTGGCAGATGATGTGTTATCTCCACATCAGCATAAGTTGACCAGTTTAAACTTTTTCCCTCTCTTCTTTTAATGTTTTTTTTCCTTATCTTCTTCTTCCCCAATTTTAGCAAAGAAAAACCAAAATCAAATGTTGTTTAAATTTGCAAATCTAATTCATCCTTTTACCTAAAGCTTGTTTCAAAAATAAAATGACAAACAAAAATATTAAAAAAAAAATCCAAAATAAAAATAAAATAAAATAAACCCAAATTGTATAATAAAAATTGAATTCTGAATCATTTGATTCAAGTAAAAACAAATTCATTCAAGTAAAGCGGACCCATCTTTATTTATATAGATAAAAGATTCAAAATTTGTGCGCATAAATTTTAAATTCAATCAAAAACTTATTTATTTTGAATTCTAAATCAAGGGTGAAGCTAGATACCCAGTTTAAATGGAGGAATAGAGAGAGAAGAAAACAATAGAGGAAAGGAGAGAGAATTATTTAATGATGTGGACTAGTCACGTCAGTTTGTAGAAGTTGTTTGTGGGCAAAGTTTGTAAATGTAGAATTATTCATTCTTTTTTCCTATTTATGATTTCATTTCTCCATTTTCTTTTTGTTATCATGAGCTCTGGCTGAATAACTTAAATGTCACGTGGTTTATTTTGGTTGGGAAATGATGCAAGGAGCAAATAGTGGCAGGAGCAAAAAATTTCTCCCTGGTCAGGGCATCAAAGAATGACCTCACTGGATTCTTTGAAAGAGAGAGAGTGTCTCAGGTCTAAGCTCAGCCCAACAGTAGATATTATCCAGTCCATAGTCTGTTTGCTTAAATGGATGAATGTAATACAGTATAATAGTAATAGGTGTCTCTATATGATTGGTCTGATGATAATAGGTAGTCGTGTCTCTATATGATTGGTGTGGTGATTGTAAGTCCATATTCTTCCAAGTGGAACTATCAAGCTTTTACACGTGTCAACACGTATGTAGAAGACAAAAACAAACAACACAACAGAACTAAGTCGAGTAGAGAGAGAGAGAGTCAGAGAGAGCTCAAATGCTGAAACGGTTGGAAGCAAAAGATTCCATCTTCCACACTTCAGTTTAAAAGAAACCAAATGCTCTCTTCGCTGTAAATAAAATCTTCTGAGAGAATAAACTACTCTTTCTCTCTGAATCCCACTTTCTTTCTCACTTTACGGTGGAAAGTAAAGAGAAATCCGCACCGAAAACACTAAAAAAAAAAAACTGCCAACTTCTTCCCTTTATTTTTTTCCTCTCTGTTGCTTTCTTTCTGTAAAATTTCCACGTTTGTTTGATTGATTGCTTTTCATCTCAATTGATTGATTGGTTATATAAGTTCAATTTTCTCCAATTTAGAAAAAACTTGCTGAATTTCTCAAAACTTGTTCTTCTTCTTTCTTGTTTAGTGTTATTTTTGTAACTTCTGATGTTGTATTATTTCGCTACTCTGTTTCAATTATTTTCAAAACCTCCATTTTTGTATTCAATTTCTTGTATATTCTTTCCATCAGGTTTTTTTTTTATTTGTTGTTTTAATTGCCTTAGATTTCGCCTCAAAATTTGACGTTTTTCAAATTAAGATTTCATTCATTCATATTCAATTCTCTATCATCTTCAGTTTAAAGGAAACAAAAGAGAAGAGGTTTTTAAAAACACAGAGATTATTTCAATTTCAAAATGGGTGATCGACCTAGATCAATTTTCATTGATGAATTACCATCTCATTTGCTTGTTCAGATATTGACTTCGGGTCGTTTAAGCGCAACTGATCTCGCTTGTTTAGAACAAACATGTCACGTTTTTAGAGGAAATTATGGCCTTTTCCCTCCAATTTTTCAATCTTTAATTGATTATGTCGCATTCCAGCTCTGTGGTATTCATCCAATATATGTTTCTTTATCTTCAAATGCTCGAAAAGACCTTTTTGATCGATGTGATGGGAATTGGAAACGAGTGCTCAGGTTTTTGCAGTCTGTTGAACAGTCATCCGACTTAGTCAATACTTCATCAGGCAATGTACTATTTCTTTAATACTGCTACTATGTTTAAATCCATTAAAGATTTGCCACATTTTTATATATGGTTTTACGGCTAGTACATTTGTTGTTTTCAAATAACATGCCTTTATTGAATTAATTTCTGCCTATATTGCTGTATAAATTCTTTATTATGCATGAGTTTGTAGCTCCAATAGTCTTGCAACAGAAATAAATACTTCTAAACTCTTCAATGCCTACCAGCAACAACTAAGTCTTGAATTGTCGGTTATATCAGTGTTTTTAGGTGTGGAAACAATCGTGTCGTATAATATTAGCCATCTTGTATATTGTGTAAAGCGCAAACAATATGATAGTTGCAGAAAAGAAGTGTTAGATTTGTCTCATATGATTATACTAATTGCAAATCTCAAGCTAAATGTGGAGAATGTTTTTGATTGCAGCAGATGCAGATTAGTACTGGAAGTTATCACACACTAGTGATCAGTAACTCTTCGATATACTCTTGTGGATCCAGTTTATGTGGTGTTCTTGGTCGGGGTCCTGAAATTACCCGGTCTGGTTCATTTGAACGGATCAACTTCCCATCTTCATCCCAAGTAGTCCATGTCTCAGCCTCCCATAACCATGCAGCTTTTCTTTTGCTGTCTGGAGAGGTTGGTTAATTTATTAACCCTTATTATGTTTTTATTCCTTTTTTCCACTATCAGTAGATGCCCAATACTCTTATTTTCTTTCGGTTTTATATATAAATCAAAATATTTTAGACGAGCATGTATAACAATGGCATCGAGACATGTTGGTGTCCAACAGAGATACATAATTCCCTGACACCTTAGCATACATAAACGTGTTTCACAAATCATATTCAAGTGTATTAGGATGTATCTGATACGCTGTGTTCACCACGTCAGACACGGAATAATATAGCATGTAGTGTCGTTCTTTGACGCTGTAATCACCTTTTTACTTCACATGAACAAGATTTAATACTGGCACCGGAGTTTGATATTATTTATGAGGGCACAAAATTATTATCATTATCTTTTAGAATTAAATAGATTCCACTTCGTGCAGGTCTTTACATGCGGTGATAATCCATCATTTTGCTGTGGTCATGGAGAAGTAGGACGTGCTCTTTTCTGGCCTAAGCTTGTGGAAACATTGAAGGGTGTTTCTTGCAAGCAGGTAAATCACTTGTGATTATTATTAGTTTGTAGGGCCTGCCAGATGTTTTGCATAATGTTCACTTAAAAATGATACTCTTACTAAAGATCTTTTTTTCTGTGTTGGAATTTTTTGTTTTTTATCAATTTTATTTAGATTCTCATTAGGGAATGTACATTTCTTACAACTCTTGGATATTAAAAGATTGTTTTCTTAAGAAGGAATCTTGGAATAGATTGAAAAACCGAATTGTCTATATGCTACCTATTATATAATAGCAATATAAATTTCGGACAACCACACTTTTCTTCATGGAAATTCTCAGGGTAGGAGCGGCATAATTCAGCCCATAGATACGGATATGACTTGAAAAGCGGAAAAAGTCAACTACTTTGCGCCTCTACAGTACTTTTATGAAATTCTTTTACTAATAAGCACCTTAAGTGAGATTGACAACTTACTGAGCTCTGTACAACATTTCGTACTTTGATGATACATGATTATGTTGTTAGTTCATTTCTGTACCCCCTGCTATCTTCTTTAAACTTCTATGAGTGGACATCCTTATTTTTTTTTGTTGAATACAAATTATAACGTAGTAGCTAGACTAAGTGTACATATGTGAGTGGCGTCTTTGATTATGTAGCTGATATTCTTTTATCACTTTTGAAGGTTGCCACAGGTCTTAGTTTTACTGCATTCCTCACAAGGCAAGGTCATGTATATACTTGTGGAACCAATGCACATGGTCAGCTTGGACATGGCGACAATGTAGACAGGCCTACTCCTAAAATTGTTGAAGCCCTTAAAGGCGTAGGTCGCGTTGTTCAGATTGCAGCAGGTCCCAGTTACACCCTTGCAGTAATGGATGATGGGACAGTCTACTCATTTGGATCTGGAACCAATTTTTGTCTTGGTCATGGTGAACAACATAACGAGCTCCAACCACGTGCAATCCAGTTCTTTAAAAGGAGAAATATTCATGTGGTTCGTGTTTCTGCTGGAGATGAGCATGTGGTAGCACTTGATTCAAATGGATATGTTAGTTGCCTTACTTATGATGAGTTGATGTTTTCTTTGTTATACATGGGCTGCCAATTTATACAGTACAGTTGTAACTATATGGGACTATGGGTTATTGTAGGTTTATACGTGGGGCAAAGGCTATTGTGGTGCTCTGGGCCATGGAGATGAGAATGACAAGACCATTCCAGCATTATTAAGTAGTATCAAAGGCCACCTTGTAGTACAGGTTTGATTTCTCTCTCAACTATTATTGTTTTCTGAAATTAAGCCAGTGCTTACGAATGCCACATCATTGTTTTGTTTATGAGTATAATTGCTATCACTATAATCATTGGGGTATGCATATTATGCTGCTTTACGTAACTGCCTTACACATCTTATTTATCATCAGGTATTACTTGTAATTATTGTTATGAACAACATATTTTTCCTTATGGTCTCTGTGATCCAACTGGTTTTTGTTATTACTTGCTATTTCTACTTATATTTAATAGAATAAAGGCTTCACTTTTGATGTGTCTGTTGACCTGGATATACCAGAGCCTTAGAAACCTATTTTGAAAACTTAGCCTTTAATCCTTAAAGAACCAGGTTTGGATGTTGGCCAAAAGGATCGTCAGCCTGCAGAAGTATTGGGTGTGGAAAACATATACCTTTTCATAATACGAAGTCGGTTTATGATATTTTGATTAATGAGACATAGAATTTTCGGGAAAAGGAACAGGAAAGAGAACTTAGTAAGCTTAGATGTTTCCAAGAAAATGAAAGACACAAAGGATACCAGCAACAACTCATATAAGTGTACTTCTAGGGTCAAAACCATGGTTGTGTCGAGCATCTCTATATTCATATATCAAAGGTGGATCATGCCCACGCCCAGAATTGTATTATGTTCCTAGAATGTTCTAATTGAAGATGGCATTAGATTAGTATCAAATCATTTGTTGCCTTTTTTTTATAGTAATCGTCGTTTGTTGCCTTGTATGCCTTGTTTTAGCCTTTGCGATAACATCTGCTTAACTTTGGGGGCTTTCTCTCTATATTGATAACCTCAAGAATGCTTTTTTTTTTTTTTTATGATTTATCTCTAGGTTTGTGCGAGGAAGAGAAAGACTTTTGTTCTGATAGAAAATGGCTCTGTTTATGCCTTTGGCTGGATGGCATTTGGGAGTTTGGGATTTTCAGATCGAGGGCCCTCTGATAAAGTCCTGAAGCCCCAAATCCTGGACAACCTAAGAGCTCACCATGTTTCGCAAATAAGCACAGGGTTGTATCACACTGTCGTAATCACCAACAAGGGCCTTATCTTTGGATTTGGAGACAATGAAAGAGGGCAACTTGGCCATGACTCGTTAAGAGCATGCCGTAAACCAATTCAGATTGAGATGGAGGAAGCATTGGATGAGGCAGGCCTTGTGGCAGGTATCATATCTAATTATTAAATACCTTCAAGGATGAGATGACAGAGTTTGTAGTGTACTGAATTTGTTCATATTCAGCCTCCTAAGGTTTATAAGTTTTTATTGTTTTACTGAATCAAAACTGAACCTATAAAAGGAAAAATATTTGTTGTAGTTGCCAATAGATTCCTCGATTATTCATTGTACACTGCGCACTCCGAATTCTAGAGTATCAATTCATAAGATCAGAGCCCATAAGTGGTGGTGATATTTTATGCATCAGCTAATGATTCTATGCACTCATTTTTTTGTTTGAACATTTTCATGAATTTTTCCTGTTTGAGGACTGGTCCATCTTACTTTGGACCTATTTGCACGAAAAAATAGTTTCAAAATTAGGATTGGTGGGCGAAAATCACTAGATGAAGTTTGTGATTTGAAATAGGGCAATAATTATCATGTATAAAATTTAAACCATAGTGTGTGTTTTCTAGCTGGTGGAGGTTTACGATTGTGAATCTTCAGGGTTCTTTTTTTGGGAGGGTGAAAACTGACCTGTTATTATTAAACAAAACGTTCTTTACAAACAATTTTTATCAAAATTTAAAATAACCACCAACAAAAGAGGGTGTCTTGGACCACCACAGTACCACACATCTGTCCACGGATACAAGATATGCTCGAACTGAGCTGGCCATGAATCTCGTCCCCTGGAACTTGATCTTCCTGTGAGTTAGAGCTATAGTGTCTTGGCAGATTATGGTCCGAATTTATGCTTAGCCCTCAGCAACTCTTCTAAATGCTGATGCCTCTGGTTTCACCTTGGCTAAAACTCCATTGGAAATGGTGGGGTAATGAATGTTTGACAAGCTAGTTGCTCTTTTGTAAGTCTTGAACACCCTGAACACAAAATTGATTAAGAGCTCAGTCCAAATGGTCTTTCCCTCTTAAACTCGTCTGGAAGATCAAAGTCATTGTTGGATAACCTTGTCATGGGGATTTCGTTTACTGGTATATGTTTCTGACTGCATGAGTGTACATCTAGTATGCTTATCCCAGCAGGTGTAGAAATATCACCACACTCGAGATTTCAAATTACATTCTAAAGAATAGTGAACAAGTATGAGTCGGTATCATGGATCTGCTTCAACGAGCTACTGCCCCTGCTTGGGTTAGATATAGAAGACCTATACTGCTAAATAAAACCTAACTGAATCAAACTCGTGTGTATTGATATCATTGTAAAACCTAAAACTAACCCATTGCCACCCCTAGATCCAGGCTCAGACATCTATAAATCTGAATTGAGTAGTTCTGGCTTGAAACTTCATGTTTAGTACTGTTGAACAGGGCTTGAGCTACTCTGCTTCAGCTCCCGGCCGCCCAAATTCCAGCCCTTCCACAGAGATGTGTGTTTACTTATAGGAATGCTTGAAGTCTGATGCAGCTTGAATTTGGATATATGGCCCTCCTTTTATGACATTGTTTTTCTTTATAGCCTTAGCTGAACTCAACCATCTATGAAGAAACCATTCAATGTTAGTTTTCTTCATTTGCAGGGTTATATTTTATACAGCCAACATTTTCTTGAATTTCATGTTTTTTTTTTTCCAACACTGGACACTGAACCCATTCTTTCCAGGATGTAGTCCATCAATTATAGAGCATCAAATTATGTAGCGGTACAGGGAATCAAGGGTTTGTGTTGACAGACAAGTATGGCAGGCCATGCATGCACCCCACTTAGCTTCATTGTCAACAACTGATACTAACTAAGAAATCAGTATTCACAAAATTCCATCCTACCCTCGGTCATATCATAGTTTGTAAATTATCCTCGTATTATCTTCGTCTATATACTCAAGCAAATTCATGGAAATTACAAGGGAATGCAGGAACACGCAACTGACATTCGTGTGGAAATACAAATTGAGTCTGAGTAATAATTTTCACACACCGTAGAAACCAATATTGAATACCATACAAAAGTTAAAATATGTATCAAGCAAATACTTTCAAAGTGTTAATCTGCCGACCAGGAAAATGACGAATCTACATTTGATGCTTGCTGCTGATGCAGTCGATGTCCATGTCGCTGAGGATAGCAAATTTTGAATGACAAGGACTTGCAAATTACAAAAGTGATAGTATTACTAAACCTGGGTTTAAGTCGACAAAATCTCTGTAACAGCCTAACACTTGTATGCTTAATTAAGATTTTTTTTTTTTTTTCCAGCAAAAATTTCACATAAAATTGATGCTGAAAGTGAAATGTTTTGTAGTTTAGCTTTCACATAAAATTGATGCTGAAAGGTTGAGGTTGAATTCCAGGCTAGCTAGGTAGAAAACAAACAAATGAATAAACTTAAACTACTAGCTCTCTCTGTCTTTTGTACAACTCTGTTAAAATTAATCCAAGGTTTGCTGTAACCTAACATGCTTAAAGCTGTAGTTTGACTTGATGGAAATAGTAATTCTCAAAAGTTTTTAGTATGGGTCCATGGATTAAACGTGATCCTATTCTTGACGAGGAATATATTCTATAATTATACAAGTTGATAAGTCTACTTCCCTCTTCTTTTTATTTCTAAATTTATAAATTGGTTCAACCTTTTTTGTTTTACTTCCCTTTTTTTGATGATGATTAGTACATGTTTAATCCTAAAAAAAAGTCCAACTGCTTGGTCATAAAGTTGATAATGCTTTACAACTTCATAAGACTAAATAGTAATAATTAATAATTAAGCTGGACAGTATGAACACACCTTCATAAAACTAAATAGTAATAATTAATAATTAAGCTGGACAGTATGAACACAGAGACAAGCAGACATATGGCTAAATATTCAAAATAATGATGTAATAATGGACGATTAGGTTTTGTTTGGTATAAAAGCAAATTTAGTGGAAGTTTTGTTAAGCAAAAGAAAAAAAGAAAAAAAAAATTACAGAACTGTTTTGAGTTGGTGATCTCACTGCAAAATCCAATTTGCAGCATAATGCAATCTGGGATCCCATGCAATCTTACCATCAAACAGTGTCCCACATATTGACAGCTCTAGAATCATATCTTAGACGAGAGTGGTTTTAGTTTCTCTAGAGATTAGTGTTTGGTTTTTAGGGGATAGATGTTTACGACAGACGACTGGTATGATAGCTATTTCTCATCCTCCACCACCTGATATGGCTCCAGTGAGTCTTCCTTTGGAGTAGATCCGTGCTCGTAGATCATCGTTTAACTGGCCAGTTAGTTCAGCTTTTTATAAGTTTGTTACGGCTATGGAGTACCAGTTATATTGGAACACTGTTTCTCGGGGCACATTAGCTATTTCCCCCGTCTCTCGTGAGGGTAACGTAGATTATGTGTCATGGCAAGGCATACGACCAGAGTATCATATTCCTTTCCCAACAGACCCTACTACTACTCAGCAAGATTACCCTTTGAGACAAATACAGTATGAAGAACAAGCTGGTGAACATAGCCTCAGGTTGATGGGATCACAAGGTATGACCTTGACTGTACCGGTTCCTTTTCTCGACCGTGACTTAGTTACACAGCATGTACCTGATTTTGATACCTTAGACGAGGTATGTTTATTTTTTTTATTTATAATTTTATATTTGTTAGTTAAATCTTGTATATTTATAAATAAGGGAATTCTTGTGAATACAGGTTGCTCTCCGGTCACGCTTAGCAGATGCTGTAATGCTTGGTCAAGGGATGCGGCATGCAGCATTTGATTCTTCTGGGAGATATTATGGTTGGTTGCAAGAGCAAAGGACTGCCACAACAAGGGCTGAAGAAGAACTCGCAATAAGTGCTTCTAGGGTTGCTGAGCTGACAAGCACATTAGAGGCCTTGGTAAGTAATTATTAATTACTATTACAGTTAAACCCTAAAAATTTTTAATTTTAGTTATTAAGTTTTAATTGTATTTATAATTGATTGTAGGAGTTGCAAGGGCACACTAGACGCGGTGGACGGGGACGAGGTGGACGGGGCCGAAGTGGACGAGGCCAAAGTGGGGAGAGTAGTCAGGGGAGTGCACCTCAAGTTGAACAAAACATTTTACCCAATGCATAATCAAACTCAAATGAATCATGGTTACAATTTTCGGGAAGCACATGAATTTCATCTTCATACTCGTCAATAAGTCGATTAAATTCATCATCGATACGCTTTTGTTCTTCGGGTGTTAATGGTTTTTCTTCTTCGATGATTTCTTTCTCCATTTCTTCACGTTTTTCATCTTTCGGATCTTCAATGCTGAACGAAAAGTGTTTGACAGAACCATCTCCCATAATTATATAAAAAAAAGTGTCACAAATGAAGAAGATGAAGAATGAAGAAGTAGAAATGAAGTAGATATTGAAACGAAGAACATGTATATATAGATGTGATTTCTAGCCGTTTAGAAATTTAGCCGTTCGGAAAATATGGCCGTTCGGAGGTAGCCGTTGGAAATTTAGGGTTCCACGTTGGTTAGACCTGCGTGGAATTAAAAAAAAAAAAAAAAAGGTTCCACGCCGGTTTGACCAGCGTGGAATTAAAAAAATAATAAAAAAAAAGTTACACGCTGGTTGAACCAGCGTGGAACATTTTATTTTCCACATTCCTATAATCCTATCCCTTGTTCGATTTTGGGCGAAGTTTTAGCAGACCGGCCCACCACATCCTACGTGGATAGCCGGCTGCTAAAAAGATAGGAGACGCGTTAGGGTCGTGTTTTTTGAGGGTTTCCTAAACTTTAGGAAATAGGAGACCCATTAGAGATGCTCTTAGTAGCTGATAATCTTTGCTTTCCAAATGAAAACAAGATACCACCAACTACAGTCTTTGTTTAGTAGTTTTTGATACATCTCAGGTCAGCTTTGATAGCACACATTTTAGCCCAATTAGTTTACTATAGTTTGTCATTATAAAATCTTTGTTAATAAACTCTTCAACAAATTAGAGATTTTGTTATAAAAAAAAACAAATTAGAGATCTCGACTGTTCAAAAGCATAGAAAAAGCTTTTGGTTCAACCAGGGACGGCTCAAGCAAATGGGCCCTCGTGCATAAGAAAATTTAGGTAGTTTGTAATATTAATATAAAATTTTTATTTAATTAAAAAAAAATAGATGAATAAATGAGATATAGATAAACATCTAAAAATTAAGGAAAATATCTGAAAGTTAGGAAAAATATCTTATAAGAAAAAATCTTAAAAAATCAAAAAAAAAAAAAATAGAAAAAAAAAACATAAAGGAAGTTCAAAATGTGGCCTGGAGATATATTATTGGGGGTCTTAGGCACCTGCATTTTTTGCTAAACTGTAGAGCCGCTACTGGGTTCAACGAAAATGCATCTCTGAGAGATATGATCCAAAACACATTGATAACTAAGGGGGTGTTTGGCAACAAAAAGTAAATTTACTTTTATTTATAGTAAAAATAAAAAAAGTAAAAAATTAGTTTGGGAATATACAGACTAAAAAGTTAAAAAATTAATTTGGCAACACATACAAATAAAAGTAAAAAAGTAAAAAAAATAAAAAATAAGGTAGGTAATGTAATATAGTTTAATAAAACTTCTTCAATATAATATCATATTATACTTAAGTAAATGTCGTAGAAGTGCTTAAGGATCAAAGAAGAGAGATGATTTTATTTTTGCAAGATAGGAAACGTTTAAATAATGAAACCAAATAAGGTGAAGAAAATGTTTCTACTTAAAATTAAGGTGGAGGTGAAGATATTACAGGGCCGGCTCAAGAGATATGGCAATATGGGGGCCTTAGACAAACCAAAATTTGAGGCATGTCCTTAAAGTAAAGATAATAAATTTTTTTAAACAAAATCAGGATAGTTGTATTTTTTGTATTAAATGCAATTTAATTTGATTTTAGTTTTATTGTAGAAGAGGTACAATATACTAATAATTGTATTGGAATTTGAATAAAAATAACGTGGCCCCAAAATTTTAAGAGTATTTTTCTAGAGAACTCTTCAATATTTAGAGTTTTATTTAAGAAAAAAATAATTAAATGAAGAAATAAATACCTAAAAAAATATGTGGCCCAACAATTAAATAGGGGCCTTAGGCACCTGCCTAACTTGCTATACAGTAGAGCCGCCCCTGAGATATTATTATAAATGGTTTTTAAGAAGATTAAGAGAAAAATTGTTGAGATTTTTGGAGAAAGAAGATAGAGTGCGGATTTGTTGTACACACTCAAAAAATGGTGCATGCTAACCTCCCACCAGATGAGTACACGTGGCTGTTGCAATTTTTATTATTATTATTATTATAGTGTCTGAGATTGGTGGACAAATAAAACACCTAAACATTGGGTGTTGTTAGCCCTAGTGGAACATAAACAAATTTCTTAAAAAAAATTAAAAGACACATGGACTCATCTAGTGGAAGGTTAACATGCACCATTTTTAAGTGTGTGCAACAAAGCCAAACTGAAGAATATACATGATTTTTTAAGGATATTGGGAGAAAAATTATAAAGATTTTTTGTTTAAGAAGAAAACTTGGTTTTGAAAAGAGATGTAGAAATTCATAAGAGATTTTTTGTGGAAGGGGGAAACTTAGGAGAAATATGATCGAGCCCAATTTTATTAGATTTTACTTTTCATAAGTAAAAAGCTTATATTTTGGGCTTTGTTAAAAAATAAAAAAATTACTATAAAAAATAATTTTTTGTTAGGACCCAAACATATTTTTTTATTTTTTTTTACTTTACACAATTAAAAAATTATTTTTTATGTGTGTTGCCGAACACCCATTTGAGTTGAACTTGTCTGAGCTGAACTGTTGTGTATTTTTTCAGAGACTACAATTTTAGTTGCGATAACCTGCAAATATTAGTTAACATAGAAATACTATAGGCATATAAATGATAGTGACTGATTATATTCATTCTTCAAAACAAAAGATCCTATGAACAGAACATCTGATCACTTTAGCATACTGAAAGAAAATACTTGTTATTTCGTAATCATCATTCAAATTGATATCATTGAATCAGTAGATAGGAATATGTGCATTCATATTCTTATTCTGGCTGCTCCTTCATAATGGCTTTGGACCATTGACTATTTTACAAATTACAATGTCGTCAAATAGCTTCTCTGTAATAAATTTATAGATCTAATCACAATTAAATTAACCATATAAACTCAACTTGCATCTTTCACACTCACACCCAATCAATTGTATTTTACTGTATTTCTTGTAGAAATGGTCCAAACAATCACTATCCACCTATCTTCTCAAATAAGAGATCTAAACAAGTAAACATGAAGCCAATACTGTATATCAACACAACACATGAAAGAAGAATCTAAAATGCAAGTTGGGAGGTTAACACTAGTATTGAAGAAAGGGAGAAAGGTGCTACATTATTAACTCAAAGGATAAACTCCAAAAAGGGATTCTGAAGACTTCAGATCCCCCCCATATGGCTCTTTTCCCCCAACAGCTTTTTCAAACAAAAAAAATCCACAAAAACATACAGAGAAGATTCCCAAAAACAAAAAAAATTCTGAACACAAAGAGGATAGAAAAACACATGACCCACCTACTCAACACAGATTTATAGTACACACTATCTCCCTGATTTTCCTAAACAATTTTACTTCATCTACATATCTATTCTACTTCTCAATGGATGGCAAATGTTCCCGGAATACCTTTAACATATCTGAAAATGTAACAATTCCGACTAAGCTATAGTCGTCTTCAAGGACCCATACATAATTAACCCGATGTGCCAATGCCTGAACCATCACAGCAACCAATGAACTCCTAGGATGACATACAATTGCTTCAGCCCTTCTCACCATTCTCGTCGAATAACTACCAAACCGACTATACTTACCAGACCGAGAGTTAGAAGAAGACAATGTAGCCGTGGGTGAAGAAGCAAACTCCTCGTCTGATGAAGACCCAGATGTCGTCATAGGAACCTGAACCTCCTCGAGTAAATCCAGCATTCCTTCCAACTTTTTTTCAATTAATCTAGCCTTTACAACCCGCATAATGTCCTCAGGAGGTCCACCACAGTCGATAAAAGCCATTAGATCACCAGCTGAAAGAGTAGTGACTGCGGCTGTAACCGTCTCATCACAGCAAGCAAGAGTAAATGGAGAGATCTCCCCAATTAGTATTCCATCCTCATCAACTACTGCAACTGAAGTTTGCTTAGCAAGGGCATCTAATATTGACCCGATGGCTGATGACGCCCGATCATGATATCTAACCGCGTGGAGGTCTGTGCTGATAAGGCCAAGTGATTCGATCGAATAGGCAGGGATAGGTGAAAAGAGCCCTATCAAATTGAGAAGGTATCGAATTACGTCCTCTTGAGTGATCCAACAGAACTCATGCCCATTGTGGAGAGTGGTGGTGCTACCTAGACATTGTTTTTGAACAAGCTTCTTTCTTTGATGGATGCTACTTTTAATTGGAATCACTAGATTCTGAGCACCTTCAAGGATAAGATCAATAGCATCTAACAAGCTGTCAAAAACAGAACAAACAAAGAAACTGAAATTCATCAGCTATTAAACTAATTAAAACCCAATCAAGTATGAAACCCAAACTGAAAAACAAGATTTCCTTCCTTTTCTTTGAACAAAGATTACCAAAAGTACAAAATCTTTTATGACATTTATATAACCATTATCATTTATTAACATGATTTTGTTACAAATTTGGGAGAAAGTAACAGCAAATGCATTAATTGAAAACATTTTTGGAAAATTTGAAGAATTAAGACTACAATGCAAGCAAATCAATACTCAATTTTCCTAAAAAAGGTAGAAAAAGATCTAATTTGAAATATTTCAAAAATTCTTTCTTCTTACTAAGAAATAGACATGATGGTGATCTACAAAGGAGATTATCAAAGAGAGAAAGATAAGAAAGACACCTCTAAATTTAACTTCAATCTTGAGAATTCACCAAGAAGGAAAATCAAGAAATCCGGCAAATCTTCAACATTGCCGGATCTTTTTTCCATGCAAAATCTTCCAAAATTGGTCAAATTAATCATTTCAAGAAAAAAAAAAAAAAAAACTCAACAAACTACAATTCAAATAAAAAAAAAAAAAAACAACTAATTTTTCTCCAAACAAAATAACAAAAAAATTAAAAACCCAAACCTGGAATGTGGTTCTACATGTCGAATAGTCCCGGAAACCTTGGAAATGATAGAAGAAACAGGGGATTGAAGAGCAGAAGATGGATTTAATAGGTTTTCTTCTTTAGATAGAAAACAAACTATATCAACCATACAAATCTTTCCAATACATCTACAATCTTCAATGTTTTGAGTTTGATTATTAATGTGATGAAGATTATGATCACAACTCCAAACACTGAGATAGTTTTCTCCAGTAATTTTCAAAGCATTCAAAGCATCAGCAATGGTTGTTGAAGAGATCGAAAGTGACCTCAAAGCTGGCTTGCCTAAGCAGAGGTCAGATACTTCATGAGACAATAAGGTAACTGCCATACAATTCTGCAAAAACCCCTTGAAGAAAGAGAGTTTGAAGAAGAAGAAGAAGAACAGAGAGAGAGAGAGAGAAAGAAGAGTTGTGTGAAGAGGTGGTTTTGTTGAGGGTTTTATATAAAGAAAGGGTAACCAGTTGCCAGTTGTAGTTGGCACGTGCATTGTTGCAAAAGGTAAGGGGTCCCATTCCCCATTTTAGAAAAAAAAAAAAAAGAGTTTCGGGAAGTGATCTAATACGCTTGACTACTGTTTTCTACCTTGCGACCGTTTAAATTAATGTGACATTAACAAACTCATTTTCAAGATTGTATTCACGTGTCATTACTGTTTGTTTTGAATTTTTTGTTGTGTTTTGCTGCTTTACCTATATATATATATGTTCGGTTTGGCTCAAACTTTTCTAGAAGATGAAAAAGCCGTGTAATGAGGCAATCATAAACAATGATTTCTCTCCATATCTGTTGAAGAACAGGTAAGAAGATGGTCTATAAGTTTGGTTAAGGAAAAAGAGGTCCGGTGAGTCGCGCGCCGGCATACTTAAAAATTCTGAAGCAGTTGATTCAAAAATCTTATTTAATCCATGTATAGAGAATGCAAGAAATGAAAATAATTCAAAAGGCAGTTTGAATTGTTATAAAAATGGCATAGAAAAATTTTCAACTAAAATTGAATATCATAAGTAAAAAAACCTTCCAACATCGTACTTAAATGAAAATATTTGGGGAAAAACCTGACCTCAGACTCTCAGAGTAGTTGTGAGTGGAGGTTTTCTTAAACATTTGAGATGAAGCAGTCCCGTAACCATCTGGCATCTTGCATGAGGTCAACTCAAGGAACCTATTAAGTATTAACTACTAGCTTATTAAATTTGCACATGAAATTGTGTTCAAGCAGAGTAGTCACTAGTCACTAGTCAGTACGTGGTACGTAGTATGCCTTGTACATGTTAAGAGCTGCTGGACCATGAAGCTAGCAAGCTACCATTACTGTCACTGAATTGAAGGAGGTGATTGCAGTCTGCAGTCAAGTGTAAATGTGTAACTGTGTAAGTGATAATTTCTCACACCAAACAGCTCATGAGTCATGATTCACATTTATGTGCAGGAAATTTCTTAAAAAAACATGGGTCTTCAATCAATTCTATAACAGCTCATGCACTTGGTTCAACATTAACAAAAAGGGGAGGTTTCATTCTATATATATAGTTATATACTACTAATAATAGTATACTTACCATTTATCCATGTATACCTTCAACATTTATAGAATTGGCATTTCCAATTTTCGATATATAGAGATTCTAATTATTGATCACAGCTAGGACAATCAAATCTAATTTTGTTTCTGATGCTGTAAGTTGTAATGAGAATTTAATTATGAGCATATATAGGATTCTACTTCCAAGTGTTTTCTGTGCATATGAATGCACAGAAATAGAAGAAGAAAAACGAGGTAATAGTACATTAGTACCATAATTAATATGTGATGTACGTGCTGCATAGCAGCAGCCTGGTGCGTGCAGTCTGGAAAATCTAGCCAGCAGCAGTGATGTGGGTGTCAAGAAATAAACCAGGAACAATATAGTTTTCAATGGGGGCAGCTTCTAACAGCTGCAGTTTACTCAAATGTATTAACTTCCATGTCTGGGCCTGGTTAGGAAGTAAATAAAGAAGGGGGCAGCTGCGAAGAGGGGATGCAGTGTCACTGATCATCTGCTCAAACTCTATAACGGGTGATTGAGCGTAGGAGAAGATCATCTAGTAGCAGTGGGCTGGTTTGTGGATGATGATGCAGTAGCAGCAAGTGGAAAATTATGTTCTGACAGTATGTAACAGAGATGGCAGGACAGGTTTGAAAAGGGGCACAGTGAGTGTAACTCTGTATGTTACTCTTTTTTCACATCTGACAATGCTTGATAGCATGCTGATCAGGCTGTAATTTTGGGCTCTTTGAGATTAATACAACATCTATCTTTTATAAAAAAAAAAATAAAAAAAAAATAAATAAAAAAAATTGTACGTGTGCCGCATATCATTGTCACATACATACAACATACCTTGTGTATGTATGTAATAATATTATATCTAATTCAACCTAAATTTTATTATGGACCCAACAAGCCAAATCTTCAAAAGTAGGTATGTCTGCAATCAAATGTGTTCCGCCTTATAGTCTTTGTGACAAGTTAATTTGATAAGGACATATTGTCCTATAATATTGTTGGATTGGATATCAACAAGCTAGATCAACTGGATATTAAGTGGCCTTGTAATGATTCTTTGTCCATCATACTATTGCTTTTATGACTCTTTTTACTTAGAGAGAGTGATAATTATGTTTTGTGATCTAAATTAAGGTAAAGTACATAGGAGACATGGCTGTGTTTGGTTAGCAGGCTTGGAAAATATGTACATTTTTTACAAGAAAACTATGAATAGCACATTCTGCCGTAGTATAAAATCAAGGGTGATTTAGGTTTTGGTCACCACTTTTTAGTATAAAGTAGGTTTTGGAGCCGGTTTTTATCTTTATTAGGGTTTAGAGCTCATTTTCAACCAACAACTAAAAAAACCCGGTTGAACCGAAAGTATTTTCAAAATACCTAAGTTTACCCCTGAAACTCACGTGATCTGCACGTGATCACTAACCCTAATATAGTTTTGATCAGGGGTATTTTGGCCATTATAAACAATTACTTGGGTCAATTGTCGGTTAAGCTCTAAACCCTAATAAAGATAAAAACCGGCTCCAAAATCTAAGTTATACCAAAAAGTGGTGACCAAAACCTAAATCACCCTAAAATCAAGGAAATTAAAGTGATTCCAAACTGAATTCCTGGGCGATTCGTAAATAATTACAATAGTTGAAAATGTTATATGATGTAATTATATAGTTATATACCCTTTTCTTTCCAGGTGGTTTTGCTCTCTCTCTCTCAGTCTGAAAGTGAGGACTAAATAAAAGGATCAATCACCTAGCCTGTCACTGCTGTAAGCTAATTCCGATTGGATGCTTCTTCCGGACCTCTGACAGCTCAACCAAGGCTTCATCTTCAAGATTCGACCCAATGCTAGATACCAGATCGGGCACTGTGGCCTTTTCATACTTTCCTCCTGAGTCTGATGGATGTGCACCTTCCTTGACTTCTACATTGCGAACTTCCATCAGTATTGTCCCAAAATCTAAATTCCAAGAACCAACATAGCCATATTTTCTTCTTGTTAATTTACTAATTAAATCAATACCATTCCAATCTTAGTGAGCCTTATACAGTTATTATACACCTATACACAACACTAATGTCATTATTGGTGATCTTACCCATCACAACTAAAAGTCATGACTCTGCCCAAAACTTTTAGGGACCATTGCTTTTTTAGAGCAGATGATGCTAATTGCTATTGGATCTGCCACACTGCCACTTCAAGTAATAAAATTAACAGGGTCCCCGGCCTTCATCCTTTTTGGAGTAAGTCAGTAAGAATATCATATCACTGATCGCAAATATAGATGGACTCCTGGAGCATGCAGTCATGCACTACATATTCGGCGCCAATTACTCGTTAAAACGCGAATGGCCAAAAGCACAAGGGTGATTAATAAGCTAAGTTCCAAGTTGTAAATTTGTTGCTATGAGTCTATGACTATTAAAAGGAAAAAAGAGTATTTAATGAGATCGTGTAAATTATTGACAAGCTTCCAAGAGATGGTAGGCTGTAACCATCAAGTGTAAGTCGTATCGATATCTTAAAATTCATTTAGTTCCGAACAATATATGCAGCTGGAGAAATGTTTCATTGATTCAAGTATTCAACCACGACACATGCATGACATGTGAGATAGGGCATCTTCCATGCAAAACATATACTTACCATTTGATATTCTTTGAAACGCGTAGATTCGATCCACTGTTTACTGAATCAATGAAACATTTCTCCAGGGTGTATATATTGGTGTTTCCTCAACATCCATGACATGCCAAATTATACTTGATTTGCTAATTATTCAAGCTTTTCTTCAATTCATTACCCACTAACAAAACCTATACATTCAAATATTCAATATCTATAAATCTATAATGGAGGTGATTGGATAGACCTCCAAGAAATGTAGAAGACATTTGAATATTACAAAAATATAATATATATTGATCGATACATGGACCGTGTAGAGTCATGGATGATTCTACAAGTTAATAGAACTGCTTTCAAGAACCAAGGACCACTTTTTTTGTCATTGTTTTAAATTAATATATGTATTGAGTTGGTAATTATTTAAACATATTGAATAATTTTAATAATTAAATTAAAAAAAAAAGCAAAGAAATCTTGTATTAGAGCTTAGAAGATCTTAAAAGCTTGTGAACTAGGATATGATGGTGTGAAGAACTCTGACTAAAGAATTAGTACACATTTTTTGACCTCAAAGCTACATAGTAGACAACTAGACATGCTTGCTACTGTAAATTCATTGGATTGTAGGTTCTACATGTTTATTTTTGTTGCCAATTCCCCATATTTTTTCTTTTTGTGAAACAGTTAACCGCTCATAACTATCACTCTATCAGTCACTGAGATCTGAGACCATAGGAACTCGTCTCCCTTTTGAATGCTCATGCTTTAAAATAACAGATATGAAGAAATTAATTATAACTGTATATACCCATTACCGAGTTCTCTAACTCGGAATGCCAAACACCGACTTTACATTCATTTCATCCGACTTCGTATTTAATTACATTTCATTCACTTCTGTTCAAATCCTAATCTCACTAACTCGGTATACTAAACACCGACTCTGCACTCATTTCATCCGACTTCAATCGAGTTACATCACCCGAGCTCAAGCCCATTTCCAACTTGGCCCACCCGACATGCAGACAAGTCATACTCCAACTCGGTGACTCATGAGCTCGTGTGGCGCTTACGTGGCAATGCATATTAATTACAAGATCAATATCAAATATATTCTCCATTATTACTTGTCCGTTATTTGTCCGTTATTTTCCGTTACAACATCAATGTATTTATATCACACATGTAATTCCCTATCTATATAAAGGGATCTATTCCATGTGAAAGAGGACAAGCTCTCTCTAGCTCTTGGGAAGCTCTCTCTAGCTCCTCACAAGCTCTCTGCTCATCTCATCTCATATCAATAAAATACACTTATCTCTCCCGTGGATGTAGGCACCATTGCCGAACCACGTAAAATTCATGTGTCTATTTACTTTTATTTTGCAATCTCCATCACGACTTGTTCTTTTTTATGTAATGTATTTACATTGGCGCCGACTGTTTGTGATCGAACAAAAAGTTACATATTCGTCATCAACAAATCACTATGGTTTTTTTTTTTTTTTCTCAAAATACAAGAATTGTTAATTGGGGAAAGCAAGATAAGTATTAGATGTCTATGATATTTCTCTGATCTCTATGATATATGTTTCTATTTCTCTGATCTCTGATCAATATGACTTTCATTCTCTATGTTTATTGCTACCATCTTAACACCATCTTAACTATATGGTTATTAGTATAGGCATATCTATTATTAAATATATTCTCCTATATATGTACAATATGGCCACATGCATCTTTTATTGTCCACATATTTGACATATATGCTATGAGCCAATTACTTGTTTTTCTTTCTCACATATAATATCATTATTCTTTTCCATTCATGGGAATGGATGAACAGCAACATCCACCAATCATACGCATCATATACTAATCTTAACTTCTGGTTCCATTTGTTATGATGAGATATATGCAATTAATATTACATCTTATTTCAACTAGCTCAATTTGATTTCTTATGCACTTACAGTATATTGGGGGCTATCATCAAGCCCATATGCCCATTTACATGCTACATATTTCTGGCCTACATGCTACTGATGTTCCCTGCTACATAGTCATGCGACATCACACATCTACTATCATTTCTTTTTTGATACAAATGTACTGGCTACCATTTTGGCTTAACATGACACAACTATTCAAGGACCAGAAATTGAGGCTTCACTAAAGCGAGCTCAATTATATGGACTTTTATTTCATGTCATTTTACTGATCTTATCACTTATACACATACTTTAAACATATTATTTGTTACTTCATATGATTATTCGGTATGAGACTGGGGGCTAACTTTTATCCCTCAGGTACTAATTGTTTTTTTTAAGTTTCAGGAAATGGTGAACTCAAGTATGATGATTTGAACACTAATTTTCATCCCTATCATATGAGCCCATTTTTCTTAAAATTCATACCAATTTTGTGTCTATCACTCAAACTTGATATCAAAAGCTATTCAAAGGAAATTGGTACAAGGGTTAGATTTTTCATGTGCATAGAAATGTCAAATCAAATCACCTAAGACCTCAATGGCATTATACGTCTATCCAATGTCAACATTGTCATCGTGACACGACATTCGGAAATGATTCAAAAGCAAACGCTCAGCTCACGGAAGCGAACGCTTACGAAATTACGGTTTGGTTGAGATTTCGAATGCATATGAAACTTTTAACTCGAATTCCACATCCTTTTTCAAAAAGTCAATCATTCTCAAAACCCGTTTTCTACTTCTTATCAAGGTGACCAATTTCGGTCAACTTAATAAGAGGGGGCTATGTATATACCCATTACCAAGTTCTCTTACTCGGAATGCCAAACACCGACTTTACACTCATTTCATCCGACTTCGTATCTAATCACATTTCATTCACTTCTGTTCAAATCCTAATCTCACTAACTCGGTATACTAAACACCGACTCTGCACTCATTTCATCCGACTTCAATCGAGTTACATCACCCGAGCTCAAGCCCATTTCCAACTTGGCCCACCCGACATGCAGACAAGTCATACTCCAACTCGGTGACTCATGAGCTCGTGTGGCGCTTACGTGGCAATGCATATTAATTACAAGATCAATATCAAATATATTCTCCATTATTACTTGTCCGTTATTTGTCCGTTATTTTCCGTTACAACATCAATGTATTTATATCACACATGTAATTCCCTATCTATATAAAGGGATCTATTCCATGTGAAAGAGGACAAGCTCTCTCTAGCTCTTGGGAAGCTCTCTCTAGCTCCTCACAAGCTCTCTGCTCATCTCATCTCATATCAATAAAATACACTTATCTCTCCCGTGGATGTAGGCACCATTGCCGAACCACGTAAAATTCATGTGTCTATTTACTTTTATTTTGCAATCTCCATCACGACTTGTTCTTTTTTATGTAATGTATTTACAATAACCTAACTTGGGCTTGTTTTGGTTTTTAATTGCGCGCACTTAGTCATATATCCTGATCAATGAACTTACAAAACCGAACTTGAAGAACAGATTATATTCAAGCCATCAGATTTTATTTGTTTAACCCTATGAGACAATTTGGTACGTTCTATTCAGTTTATGATCAAACGCTTAATAGATCGACACCTGTTTTATCTAGTAATGTAATGGTAGAGAGTTTCAGTCCATTCATGGATGTCATCTGAACAATTAAGAACAGATTCTAAATTGAATAAGACATGTAATCTGTATAGATCCATGCCATGCATGATATGCAACAAAGACTTCTCATTGATCATCTTCATGTTGAACTATATGTAGTGATTAAGTAAATCTTAACAACGCCAACAACCCGCAACCTAGATATTCGTGAGAACACCTCCTTTGCAATACAAGATCCGTTTTGTCAATGAAGTCAAAGATTACCAAACAATAAACAATAGTATAAGAAGAACAAAATAATAAAGAACAATAATACCAAGATATACGTGGTTCGACAATGCCTACCTCCACGGGGAACAATGAGAAGATTTCACTATAAGAAAAGAAACACCGATTACAATAATCTCCCTAGTATCTTTCTCAAGATCTTAATCTCTCACCTTAAACCCAATACACCCTTGGCTCCCAAAGTTCTCTCTCACTTACTCTATCTATCTCTATGTTTCTATTGTTTTCTACTCTCTTGTCTTCTCTTGCTTTCTTGTCTTACAAATACCAAGTTACTTGGGTATTTATAGGCCATGGATAGAAATCAAATCCATATAGAATTACTAATTCAAAACTAGAGATAAATAGGAAACCGAGTCCAAATAGAACTCCTGCACATATATGGTTTTCTTAACCAATATAGGAAACTGATCTTATGGATCACACCTCTTATAAGGTATGATCTTGTGCACCCAACTATGGCGAGCAAATATACAACAATCTCTACCTTGGCAAGCCATCGACCAAAAAACAAGATCATTGCAGCTTGAATTTCTTCAAGCACCGTCACATTGGCAAGAATCCTCTTGCCTCAACGCACCTCAAGTGAGGAGGTGCTCCACCCAATCTTTAGCATGTAGAAAGATTGAGCAAGTTCAAACAATGTCTGAACTTCTCAACTGAAACCGGCTTAGTAAGACAATCTGAAGCATTCTCATCTGTGTGAACCTTCTCAACTGTAATTTCACCTGAGTCCAACCAATCCCGAATCCGATGATAGCGAATATCAATATGTTTCGTTCTTGCATGAAACATTTGATTCTTCGCAAGGCAAATAACACTCTGATTGTCACATCTTATCATCATAGAATTTTGATCTAACCCGAATGTGCTTACTAATCCCTTCAGCCAAATAGCTTCCTTGCAAGCTTCTGTTACTGCCATATACTCCGCCTCAGTAGTGGATAAAGTAGTAACCGTTTGGAGCATTGATCTCCAACTAACCGGTCCTCCACCATAAGTGAAGACGTACCTTGTGGTGGATCTTCGCTTATCTAAATCTCCTGCATAATCAGCATCCACATAACCCGAAACACATGCTTTCCCTTGTTGTCTTTCAAACAAGATACCCAACGTCTTGGTGCCCTTCAGATACTTGAGAATCCATGTCACAGCTTTCCAGTGTGGCTTTCCTGGATTCGCCATGTATCTCGATACTACACTTAGTGCTTGAGCTAAATCAGGTCTTGTGCATACCATTGCGTACATGAGACACCCTACTGCGCTTGCATACGGCTTCTTCTTCATCTCTTCCACCTCAGCATCTGTCGAAGGACATTGACTTTTGTTTAAAACAAAACTGTTGTTCAAAGGAGTTGACACAGGATCTGCATCAATCATATTGAAGCGCTCAAGTACCTTTTGAATGTACTTGACTTGTGACAGCCATATCTTTCCAGCTTTCTTGTCTCTTCTTATCTCCATACCTAGGATCTTCTGTGCAGGACCAAGATCCTTCATATCGAATTCCTTGCTTAACAACGTCTTCAGCTCCTTAATTCTAGACATATCCCGACAAGCAATAAGCATGTCATCTACATAAAGTAGCAATAGGATCACCATCCCATCATCAAACACATGAGTGTACACACAACAATCATAGTCACATCTTCTATACCTAATGTTCAGCATATAAGAGTCGAAACGTTTGTACCACTGTCTTGAAGATTGCTTGAGCCCGTAAAGAGACTTCTTCAACCTACAAACCAGTTTTTCCTTACCAGCTTCAACAAAACCCTGAAGTTGAGCCATGTAGATGACTTCCTCTAATTCACCATGGAGAAAAGCAGTTTTGACATCTAACTGCTCAAGCTTCATATCCTGCTGAGCAACCAGTGATAGTAACACTATAATAGAAGTATGTTTCACTACCGGAGAGAAAATTTCATCATAATCAACTCCTTCTTTCTGTGAGTACCCCTTCGCCACCAAACGTGCTTTGAACTTTGGTGGTTCTTTCTCATGCATTCCTTCCTTCTTCCTGTAAACCCACTTACAGCCAACAATTTTTCTTTCTGCAGGTTTAGGAACCAACTCCCAAACGGAGTTCTTGTATAGAGATTCCATCTCTTCAGCCATAGCTTCAATCCACTCTTCTCTTTCGTTACTTTCAACTGCTTCACGATAAGAAGTAAGATCACCTTCACTAATGCTTAAAGCATAATGAACTTCTTCCTCGAACCCAAGTCTAATAGGTGGTTTGACTTGTCTTTGGCCCCGGTTCTTTGCTATGCTGTAAGGTTGTTGCTTATCTTTATTAGATTCAACCTCCTTTTCACACTGTTGTTGTTCTGGCCCATCCTCTTCAACCTCTGCATCTGACTCCTCCACCTGAATAGGAGTCTTCCCGTTGGATACCTTGGTAAGAGGAGATATATCTGTAGTTGCTTTCTTAACAATAGTGTTTTTTTCACCATTTTTCATGTCTTGATTCATAGGCATAGTCTTCTCATCAAACACAATATCTCTACTAAGGATTTTCTTTCGGTTCACTGGATCCCATAACTTATAACCCTTCACTCCCTTCTCGAAGCTGATGAAAATGCATTCATGAGATTTGGGTTTAGGTTTAGTTCTCTCATCACCAGGAATAAGAGCATATGCGCTACATCCAAATACCTTCAAAGTAGAGTAGTCTACCGATTTACCTGACCATACCTCTTCTGCACATCTGAAATCAAGCATCTTGGATGGTGAACGATTAAACAAGTGACAAGCATGGTTAAGTGACTCTGCCCAAAACATCTCTGGCAGACCTGCATGAAACCTCATGCACCTCTCCTTATTCATAAGAGTTCTATTCATCCTTTCTGCAGCTCCATTCTGTTGGGGATTCTTCTTCACGGTAAAATGCATTGCAATACCTTCATCTTTGCAGTACTGTAGAAACTTCCTATCCTTATATTCACCGCCATTGTCAGTTCTTAGATACTTGATTTTTCTGCCTGTTTGATTCTCTACCTCTGCCTTCCACTCCTTGAATTTAGTGAAAACTTAGGATTTCTCCTTTATGAAGTAGACCCAAACTTTCCTCGAAAAATCATCCATGAAAGTGACAAAGTAGCGAGCTCCACCTTTTGATTGAGTAGGTGAAGGCCCCCACACATCTGAGTGAATATAGTTAAGTACTTCTGTACTTCTGTTCTTTGTATCTGCAGCTTTGAAGTGTACTTTAGTTTGCTTTCCCATAATACAATACTTGTAGAACTCAAGTTTACACTCTCCTACACCCTTCAACAATTGTCGCTTGTGTAGTTCTTCCATGGCTCTTTCACTCATATGCCCTAGCCTCAAGTGCCAAAGCTGAGTGTGATCTTCTTGTGTAGAAACTGCAGCTCCACCAATTACTGTATTTCCTAAAAGCTTGTATAAATTGTTAGAAAGTCTTACTCCTCTCATAACCACAAGTGAACCCTTTGAGACTATGAGATTCCCATCTTTGGATTTGTATGTGTACCCATTCTTATCCAAATAACCCAGGGAAATAAGATTCTTCCTTAGTGCAGGAACGTATTTCACGTTACCTAGAGTCCTAACAATTCCATCATGCATCTTCAACTTTGTTGTACCGATTTCACAAACTTTACAACTAGAATTATTCCCCATAAAAACTACGTCGCCTTTTCTTTTCTCAAACGTGTCAAACCAGTCTTCGTTTGAACACATATGATAAGAAGCGCCACAATCTAAAATCCAAGGCGAAGAAATATCATTACCTGAAGAAGTCGCCAAAATTTCTCCGTCGCTATCATCTGTAACAACGCTGGCTGAATATGAATTTTCGGCCTTCTTCTTCTTTTTCTTATATTTCTTACAATCTCGTTTCCAGTGGTCTGTCGCACCACATTCAAAGCAACCTTCTTTATCGCTGGATTTAGATCTGCCCCTGCCTTTTGATTTGCTACTTCTCTTATTTGTTCGGCCCCTCTCATTAGAATTCTTGACATATAGTCCTTCTGCTTGAGAGTCTTCACCTGTGTTCTTATTCATCTTCACATGAGAGATTATATCTTGAACAACTTCATCATACTTTAAAGTATCCTTGCCGAACATCAATGTGGTCCTGAAGTGCTTGAAAGATGGAGGCAAAGATCTGAGCAGGTACAGAGACTTGTCTTCATCGTCATACTTCACATCCACCCGTAGCAAATTTGTGATGCACTTATTGAACATGTTTAGATGTTCCATAAGATCACCACCTTCTTCCATCCGAAGATTCAAGAGTTCATCTTTCAAGAAAAGTTTATTTGATAAAGACTTACCCATATACAACTTCTCGAGCTTTTCCCATGTTCCTTTGGCACAAGTTTCCTCCATCACATTAAACATCACCTCGTCCGAGATATGTAGTTCGATGGAACTCATGGCTTTGAGATCTGCTTTGTTCCACTCGTCATCTGACATGTCCTTTGGCTTCTTGTCTTTCCCGTCAAGAACCACATGAAGATCTTGTTGGATCAAAACGTTTCTCATCTTCCTTTGCCATAGTGTAAAGTTATCTCTACCGTCAAACGGTTTAATCTCAACTTTTACACCGTCGCCAAGAGTAGTAACCGATGGTTTTTTACCGTCACTATTTGCAGGAACACCTGTAGTCTCCGTCATCTTTGACAAAACCTTAAATCCAACCTAAGCTCTTGATAACACTTGTTGAACTATATGCAGTGATTAAGTAAATCCTAACAACGCCAACAACCCGCAACCTAGATATTCGTGAGAACACCTCCTTTGCAATACATGATCCGTTTTGTCAATGAGGTCAAAGATTACCAAACAATAAACAATAGTATAAGAAGAACAAAATAACAAAGAACAATAATACCAAGATATACGTGGTTCGGCAATGCCTACCTCCACGGGGAACAATGAGAAGATTTCACTATAAGAAAAGAAACACCGATTACAATAATCTCCCTAGTATCTTTCTCAAGATCTTAATCTCTCACCTTAAACCCAATACACCCTTGGCTCCCAAAGTTCTCTCTCACTTACTTTATCTATCTCTATGTTTCTATTGTTTTCTACTCTCTTGTCTTCTCTTATTTTCTTGTCTTACAAATACCAAGTTACTTGGGTATTTATAGGCCATGGATAGAAATCAAATCCATATAGAATTACTAATTCAAAACTAGAGATAAATAGGAAATCGAGTCCAAATAGAACTCCTGCACATATATGGTTTTCTTAACCAATATAGGAAATTGATCCTATGGATCACACCTCTTATAAGGTATGATCCTGTGCACCCAACTATGGCGAGCAAATATACAACACTTCATTCTGGCTATGTTTGGTTTGGTTCCCTGAATTTGAATTCATCTCTGATTTGAATTTGAAGTTGGAGAGGACCTCTACCCTTTTAAATTAATTAGGTGAGAAATATATATATTGTAAGCTCTATCTTGAGCTTGGTCACAGATCCCGGTTGACGGAGTTCTATTGAATCTCCTAATGATACCTGCAAAGACCACCGGTTACAATCCGGTGGGTAAAGCTCCAACGATCAAGTCAGTAATGGAGGCCAAGTTTGGAATAAGTGTAATCAATGAGTGAATAGTTACCTTCGGGTTTACCTAGCAGTTTTCCTTATATAGTACTCAACACCACCTTCTCCTAGCCCTAAGATTACATCCTAGATCTAAGGCTACCATTGCTCTTACATGGTCTTTTCTCCTTCACTTATTGTTATGGTAGTGCTTGACAGCTGACCCCCTCGTGCCTGGTCCGTGATGCTCCAGAATGTTCCTAAGTCTTATCACCTACTTCTCAGCTCTCCCTTCCTCCTATGCTCCTGTGCTTTACGGCCTCCACATTGGACTTACGACCTATGGTACTTACATCGCCCCTCCTTTGTCCGTCACCTAGGCCTTATATCTAGATGATGACTCAAAGGTTTTCCTTATACGACAACAACCATGGGAAATTTTGGCGAGAACAGCTTTGTTTTTTCAATTCAAACTTTGACTCACGCGTTACCCATATCTATCCCATTATCTTCTAACTGCTCATTAATTACACATGTCCAACATGCATTAACTCAGACCCATGTGCTTCCTTTTCTTTCCCCTAGGCGCAATGATGGTGGTTACTGCTGTCTTTTCGTTTCCCTACGCCTTGTCTTGTCACTTACTTTTTCTCTTTCCATTTTACCCCTCAATCGATTCCTCTATAAATAGGAAACTTCGGCAATTTTCCTAATTCTTTACTCTAACCTTCTATCTTCTGCTCTAGATTTCCCCTTCTTCCTCTTACTCCGCCGTTGCTGGAGATCATCTTCTGTTTCATCCGTTTCATCCGTTGTCCGTTGACATTTTCATTTTCATCTGCGTTTTCATTGCTGGAGATCATCTTCTACACATTCATCGTCGTTTTTGGGTTAGTTTTCCTTCTTTTTCTCTACATTTCATCTACTTCCTTGTCTTGTTTGTTCACTTTTCTTTTCTTTTCCCTATTTGTTTGTATGCTGCATATCTTAATCTGGTATTTGTTTCCCTTCTTTATGAACTTTGGATTTCCTTTGTTTGCCCAGTGTTCAACCTTAGCTTTGATTTAGGTCTCTAAATCGTCTTTTCTCTCATTTTAGGATCCCCTCTTGGCGCCCCCAATTTTTCTTCTTGTAGATTTGTTGAATAGCATTCCAATGGAATCTAGGCAAGCCAATCAGGAGAAAAATATCTCAAGCAGAATTGTGGACGACGCCCCTAGAGATGGCAGTGTTCAACTCCGTCAAGACACTGACTCCCTTTCCTCCACCTACTATTTGGATTTACAGAACCCCGCTACCTACGAGTTTAGACCTAATCTAGATCTTTTTCGTCAACAATACAATATACCCGCTGACGTAGATCTTTTTCATTATAAAAAGGCTCTACGGTTTGCACATCACGATTTCTCCAAACAAGACGCGATTATGGTGACGGCTCACCAAATTGCTTTTGGTTGCCGGTTCGCATTCTCGGAGCTTGTCCGTGATGTTCTTAATTTCTATAAGCTCGTCCTTGGTCAATGCATAGGTATTTTCTGGCGCATCTTAAGGGCTATGGACCAGCTAAACAGCGAGGGCACCTCTGTTGTTACCCTTAATGATGTACGCTAATGCTACTATGTTAGGGCTTGCGAAGAAAAATGTGGTCAACCTTACTACTACTTCGTCAAGCGCACTGGTAGAAAATCCATTGTTCAAAAGTTACTCGAGAGCGACAAAGAATGGCCTGATTTCCCCTTAGTTCTAAGTGGCAACTTTGGGGGTAAAGGTCCCAATATTAAAAAGCCCCTGAAGTACTGGCGGTTTAATACTCAAGGTTTTCCTCTATAGAGCCTTGTTCCGTTGTTTGCTTGTCTCCTTATTTTCTCTATGGTCTGCTAACTCAAACTTTGTCACTTTCTTGATCAGAAATCTGGGGAGACGGTAAAGCTATCAAACCGCGAACTGACGCCCCTTGGGAGCCTCTAGTCGGCTCAGGCCCTGATGGCTATTCTGCCATTCAATCCTTTACCCAATTAAGAAAGAACGACACTCCACTAACTAAAGAACTCGATCTTGGGGACTACGTTCTCCCTGTTTGCTGTCATAAAGATTATCTCAAAGATAAGAAAGGCAAATGTATTAACCATATTTGTGAGGTTGGTCAATACATTAATGAAAGATGATGATGTGTATGATATGAACAATAATAAAGTAGAGACGTGAACACCATTGTATACGTGGTTCGACAATTGTGCCTACATCCACGGAGAGAGAGAATGAACTTTATTATAGTAGTGGTGATACAAAATGGGAGCTCGATAATGGAGAGAGCTCAAGAGAGAGATGAGACCTGAGAGGTGAGGTCTCATGAGAGAGTGTTGAGGTCTTGTGTATGATTCACCATGAGACCATCTCTGGAGTGAGTGATTTGCCTTCATATTTATAGGCTTACAATGTAACTCCATTCCTAGCATTTAATGAGGTAATGATGAGAGAATATCTTTGTAGTAATTGGCTTTAACTTTGTAACTTGTGCCATCAAGAGAGAGTCCATTAGATGATGATATGTGGCACCATGATGGACGGTAGAGATGGTGCCACATGTATGTTGTATATAGTACCCCTACATAAGCCCCCTCTTTTTAGGTTGAACGGAGTTCGGGCTGAAAAGAAGTAATCGAACCGATCTAGCCCCCAAGATGAATGAAATATGGGGTTCTTTAACGAAGTCGATCCGCCCCAAATTTTGATGAGCTTGATCATTGAGATTTGCAGGACGCGATGAAGGTCCCTTGTGGTAATGGCAACTCGATCATGAATTTGTGTATAGCGAGCTAGTTAGTTCCAGGGAGACCTGGTAGCTCGTTCAGAAGGCATGTAGACGAGATGGACAGCTGCAAGCAGGTCGTACTGAAGTGGGTCTTCTTGCATACATGGGTGGTTGTCTTTTTGTGGTCGAGTTGCATAGACCTGGTACTTGTTGATAATGTTAGCATGTGAAATATTATAAAATTTAGTAAGAGACTTACACTGAACTGTATGTCTTCCTTATGAGTTTTGTATGTACTATCTTTGTCGCCTTGTGATTGGACATTCCGATAGATGTGGCACTTTGGAGTGCACATGTGGCTCGTTTGAGAAAGAGCATTGGTTGACCAAGTGTTTTGAGAGTTACTTGGAACCTTTTGGTGCCCGATCTAGTGAATGGTTGCAGCGTTGAGACCTGTTTGACAATTCTCGGGCATGTGGCCTTTGTGGGTCTGCATTGCGTTGAGAGTGAATGCGTTTGACCAGGCGTGTTGCTAGAGAATTGTGTTTGAGGTCGTTCCGCATACGAGTGACTCACTAGTCAATGAGGGTGGCCGTATTGTATATCAAACATTTCACTTGTAAAGAGTTCAGTGAAAGCAATGTGGCACATTTGTGCAAAAATAGCTCATGGGGAGTGAGGTCGTGTTCATGTGACCTACACATAGAGAGAGCTACCAAAAATATCATTAATAGCTAATTGTGCTAATAATAAGTTAATTTCATTAGATAAAGAGAGAATAGCCCCCTGTATGGCATAAATATTCTTGAGGTCGTTGAAAGACCTGTAATTTGAGGAGGTCGTTGATAGACCTGGTGAGGTCGCGATGAAGGACCTGGCATGAAGGACCTGGTATGAAGGACGTGGGATGAAGGACCTGACATGAAAGACCTGGTATGAAGGACCTGGCATGAAGGACCTGGCGTGAAGGACCTGGCGTGAAGGACCTGGCGTGAAGGACCTGGCATGAAGGACCTGGTATGAAGGACCTGACATGAAGGACCTGGTATGAAGGACCTGGCATGAAGGACCTGAAAATATATCACCAGATAAATATATGTGAAACTGTGTAGAATAAACAGTAGATGATGAGGTCGGTCCTTGATAGCTCGGTGTCTCGTTTCAATCACCAAAAAATATTAAAGTGATACTTATCTTGCTTCTATCGAGTCCAGTAATTGTGTAAACAATTTGCTCCAAGCCCCCAACTGTGAGTTACAATTCTATCTTTTCAAATTCAATGAATTTCTTGGAAATCACCATCTGAGAACCTTAGAACAATGGTGTTCGGTGGGGTTGGTGGGTGGAATTCGCTTGAGAAAATCTCAAGTCCCTGTAGTCGGCGCCAAATGTATTAACCATATTTGTGAGGTTGGTTGTATTAACCATATTTGTGAGGTTGGTCAATACATTAATGAAAGATGATGATGTGTGTGATATGAACAATAATAAAGTAGAGACGTGAACACCATTGTATACGTGGTTCGGCAATTGTGCCTACATCCACGGAGAGAGAGAATGAACTTTATTATAGTAGTGGTGATACAAAATGGGAGCTCAATAATGGAGAGAGCTCAAGAGAGAGATGAGACCTGAGAGGTGAGGTCTCATGAGAGAGTGTTGAGGTCTTGTGTATGATTCACCATGAGACCATCTCTGGAATGAGTGATTTGCCTTCTTATTTATAGGCTTACAATGTAACTCCATTCCTAGCATTTAATGAGGTAATGATGAGAGAATATCTTTGTAGTAATTGGCTTTAACTTTGTAACTTGTGCCATCAAGAGAGAGTCCATTAGATGATGACATGTGGCACCATGATGGACGGTAGAGATGGTGCCACATGTATGTTGTATATAGTTCCCCTACAGCAAACCTCTTGCTGCTGTTCCTAGACCTCCTCCTCCTTCAAAAAACAAGGGCATAGCTCCAGTGGTTGAGTCAGCCTTTGAAGATGAAGATGGCAGGGATAATATTCCTCTTACAAAATTTTTGATCCTGAAACGTTCTCGGAAACCGTCATCGCCTTCTCCTGCCGTAACTTCATCGCCAACTCCGCAGCCCTCATCTCGAATGAAGAAGAAGAAGCAAAAAAGAGTAACTTCTCAGCTCTCTCCTTTCTTATCTGCATTGCGTCTTCAAAAGCTTGCCAGATCTTCTACCTGTGATCTTTCTCCAACCCCCTCGACTGAGACATCTGATTTTCAGGCGATCCAGGGCGAATCAGAATCCGTGGTAGAATCTCCTGAACTACCACTGACGCGTTCTAAGCAATCTTGTCAGCCAATAAGGAGGATCAAGATAAAAAAAGCAAGGGACTGACCAAGCAAGTCAATTCTCTGACCACTTTGCTGACCCAATGTAGCTTCCTGATCAGCCTGACTTTAGTGGCATCAAAGTTTCTGTTGATGTTGGTGACCTAGGAATCGACGCTAAGGATTTTGAAGATACTGAGATGGAAGATTCTATTCCTCCAGCTACAGGTTCTTCTTCTTCTTCTCCTAGTTTAAAGTATGCAATTGTTGATCCTAATTTACCCCCTGTTATTGTTTCTCTACCGCCTCATCCTCGTATTGATGATGCCATTTTTGATGTTGCCGCATTAGTTAGGCCAATCCGTGAAGCTCCTAGATATGTAAGACATATAGTTTCTAATCATAGTTGTTATGCATCTGAGTCAGGTGAGGATATTGAAATTGATTCTTTTAATCCTCCCATGACGGGTACCGTCTCAGCTCCTCCGTCTATGGATCCTGCTGGTCCTGATGTTCCTATCAATGCGGAACCCTTGGGTGCCACTCACGAGGTTGCCCAAGGTAACCAATTCCAGCTGCCTATACCTCCTGCCTCTCCTAGCAAGGTAGGGCCTTCTCAAGTTCCCTGCAAGGGCAGCTCCTCCCATACTTCTGTTCCTGATGACGGTCCTGTTTTTTCGCCTTCTCGAGCTTCTCTACCTACAAACTGTCATACTTTTGGCCCTACTGATTCTGCTTTTGCAGACGAGGTTGTTGCATTTTCTGCTCTTCAGGACTCTATCTTGCCTTCTGATCAGGCTAGGATTCACCAAATGTCTTTCAGCGAGTGCAACCGTGAACTCTACAAGGCTCTCTCTTTTGTAAGTTCTAACTTTCTCTTACATTTTCTCGAATACTAGTGTATTTTTGTTACTAACCTTCGTTTTGCTTACAGGTTAACGACCTCACAGTTAGATCTGGCACCTATGTTTCTGACTTGATGGAAGAGCGTAGGAAACTTTCTCAGGAAAAACACAATCTTACTCTTGACAAGAACCGCCTAGTCAACGAAAAATGGGCCCTCCAAGATGAAATAGAGCAACTGAGATCTCAGCGCAAGGAAGCTGCCGCTAACCGTGAGGCTGAGATCAAGCAGATACAGTCGAAGCTGGAAGGGGAATTTCGTGAACGCGTTGCTGCTCTGGAATCGTCTCATCACAAGGAAATTTCTGAATGGCGTGAAAAGGTTGATGAGAAAATCCTCCGCGTATATGAGATGACGACTAAGCACGAGAATGACTATGACCAGTGGCACCTAGATATTGTTGAACAGGAGGCGGTTCTTAAGCAAGAGAAGGAAGACGCTATTGCCAAAGTTTCAGAAGATTACAAAGCCAAATATGATGAACTGGTGGTGAAGTCCACTGAGCAAATCGCTGCGCAAGTGAAGGCTCAAGTGAAGGAGAATTTAGTTTCTTTCTTTGCTTCAAAGAAAATGAAACCGTCTCCCTCCTTGCTCGCTTCACCTAGCCCGTCATCTCACGAAGGCCCATCTCCTAACTCCAAACCTTGAGTGAAGTGAGGTCTACTACTATGTAAACTTTTGACAGCACCGTTGTAAACTATATGCTATTTAGTATCTTCATGATATGTTTCTTACTTTCATGTTTTTGAATGCCTATGTATTGCATGCATTACCTATTTCTTGCCTTCCATATCTCGTATCTCTCCTTAAATTGCTCTTGTTTATTCAAGGAACTCTACCCGTCATGGGGGTTTACCTATGTAATCAAGTTACATAGCGTGCCCCCTTTGCTGGTGAAGGTTTCTCGTGTGTTAATATTAGGTCTTACTTCCTCAATTCCCGTCGTCACGGTGAACTCAAAGTAAGGCACCATTAACCCACTAGCATTATTGCACTTCTCTCTTGAGGCACCTCATTGCATTGTCTATCTCAATCTCAGTGAGGAGAGAACAATATATAGAGACTGTCAACGTATAGTTAACGGCGTGCCATGCCAAGTCTACTTATACATTGTTCCCCACAAATCTAAATTGGATTTTAAACTTATTCTTCTTGACTGATCTTTAGCCTGATCTCAGCCAAGGTGTCCTTTCTTCGTTATCACCATTATCCTTTATAATAGCTATACGTGGTATATTATAGAAACTGAAAATTACAATCATCTATTTCATTAAACAAAATTCAAAATTCACAACTTACAATGATGTGAGTCTGAGATCAAACATCCTTAGAAAATTTTGAAACTAATACTTCTCTGCTTTCCTAAGCATAGTATTTCTTCAAATTGCTGATACTCCAAGGCTTGTCTACAGGGGTGCCATTCTGGTATGTCAAGTAGTATGCTCCATTAACTCCAACCTTGTCTACCAAGAAAGGTCCCTCCCAATTCGGTTCTAGTTTGGCTGGTGGCGGATTTTGCTTTCTGAGTATGAGATCTCCTGGAATGAGACTTCTCGGTTTGACTTTCTTGTTGTAAGCTTTTTCCACTTGCCTATGGTAGTTTTCAAGTTTCATCTTTGCGCGTTCTCGAACATCATCTGCCAAGATCAACTCCATCTCTATTACTTCATTGTTCTTCCCAATATCGACTACTACATTCCTGACGGTATGCACTAGCATCTCTTGCGGAATCACTGCTTCCATGCCATACGTGAGAGAGAAAGGTGTTGCACCTGTTGATCTTCTTGGCGTTGTTCGATAGGCCCAAAGTACTTCCCATAAGTTCTCGTACAATTTTTCTTTCTTATCCTCCAGTTTTTTCTTTAAAACTTCAAGTATTGCTTTGTTCGACGCTTCAGTTACCCGTTTCCCTGTGGGTGGAACGGAGTTGCAAACAACTGCTTGATGTTGTAGCTTTCCAGGAATTGTTTCAACTTATCCCTTCTGAACTGTGCACCGTTGTCCGCCATAATTGCCTTTGGAAGTCCAAACCTGCAAATAATGTTCGACCAGATGAAATCTCTGACCTCAATCTCCCTTATCCTCCTTAGCGGTTCTGCTTGTATCCACTTGGTGAAGTAATCCGTGGCTACTATGAAATATTCTCTACCCTGCGATTTTTTCAACTTGCCCACTATGTCAATTCCCCACATCGAGAGGGGCCACGGGTTACTTATGAAATGAAGATTTTCCGCTGGGGTATGGATCAGCCTTCCATGGATTTGCCATCCATGGCACTTCTTGGCGTAGTCACAACAATCTTTGTACATACTTGGCCAGTAATGCCCATGTATCATAATTTTATGTGCCATAGCCCTTCCTGGGGAATGATTTCCACAACTGCCACTATGGCTTTCCATCATGACCCCTTCCTTTTGAGATGGATGAACACATCTTAGTAACGGTCCAGCTGGAGATCTTCTATATAGGTCTTTCCCTACTAAAGCATATCTTTTGGACTGTTCCAAAAATTGATCTTGTTTTCGTCTTTTCCTTTGGAAGTGACCCATTCTTCAAGTAGTCAGTTATCGGATCCATCCAGCTCGTCCCCATGTTTTATATGAGGTTCACGGTTTTCTCCTCCATCTCTATCATTGGCTGAGATCTCTGTGTGATCGTAATTGTCTTAGTTGAATCTTCTTCTGTTCCCGTAGCTAGGTACGCCAAGGCATCTGCGTGACGGTTTTCTCCTCAAAACAAATGCAAAATTTCCACTTTTGAAAATTTGTCGGCACTCCGATTCAAGGCTTCAAGGTACGCCGCCATCTTTCCTGTTAAGGTTATGTACCCTCCACTGAATTGCTCCACCACTAACTTTGAATCAGTGAACACTGTAACCTCTTTTGCCCCTAGCTTTCTCAAGACTTCCAACCCCTTAAGCACAACTTCATACTCTGTTTCATTGTTGGTTGCTGGAAAAGCTAAGCTTTCTGCTATCTCGATTTTTGTCTCGTCAGGCGTTATGATCACCACTCCTATTGTTGATCTTCCTTTGTTCACTGACCCATCTGTGAAAATTCTCCAGCCTTTAACCTGTTGCCAGTTGACCGTTTCTGGAAACGTGACCTCAAGTTGCTCGTCTACCATCATATCCACATGCCAACTTTCATCTTCTATGGGGAAATCTGCTAAGAAATCTGCAAGTACTTGGGACTTTTCTGCCTTCTTCTGTTCATACTGAATTTGATACTTACTTAGCGATACTGCCCATTTTTCCATCCTCCCTGAACGTTCCAACTTTGGCATTACTTGATCCAGTGGTAGATTTGTAACCACTGTGAGGTGATAGGCTTCAAAATAAGGTCTCAACCTTTGTGCCGCAAAACGTAGAGCTAGTGCATACTTCTCCACCCTGGAATATTTTGTCTCTGGCGAAGTCATATTTTTGCTGAGGAAGTAGACCGGGTTTTCGTTCATTGCTTCCCTTCGTGTTAGTACTGCACTGACTGCTATGTCTAATACTACCAAGTAGATGAAGAGTGTTTCCCCTGGCGTCGGTTTTGACAATATTGGCGGTCTGCTTAGATATTCTTTCAGTTTCTGGAAGGCCCTTTCGCATTCATCATTCCATTCAAAAGACAAATTTTTCCTCAAGAGCTGAAAAATTGGTTTGCACTTATCTGTGGACCTTGAGATGAACCTTCCTAATGCCGTAAATCTTCCCGCCAGCACCTGTACTTCTTTTTTAGTCCTTGGTGACGGCATTTCCATCAGGGCTCTAATCTGGTCTTGACTGACTTATATTCCTCTCTTGGAGACTATGTAGCCGAGAAACCTTCCTGGCGTTACTCCAAAGGTACACTTTTCTGGGTTGAGCTTCATGTTGAATTGACGTAATATCTTGAAAGTCTCTCTTAGGTCTTCCAGATGATCTGATGGCTCCCTTGACTTCACCAACATGTCGTCAATGTATACTTCAACCGCCTTCTTCGACTGGTACTCAAACATTGTCTCGACCAACCTTTGGTATGTGGTTCCTGCATTTTTCAAACCAAAAGGCATTTTGGTATAACATAATGTCCTCTTACCAGCGTAGAAGGCGATTTTCTCCTGATCTGGCCCGTAGAGTGGGATTTGATTGTAACCTGAATAGCCATCCATGAAAGATAGTAATCCGAACCCTGCTGTTCTGTCTACGAGCTCATCTACTCTTGGCATGACGTACCTATCCATGGGGCAAACTTTGTTTAAACTGGTGAAGTCAATACAAACGCGAACTTTTCCATTTTTCTTTGGTACGGCCACTATATTTGCCACCCATTCTGGATATTGAGCTTTTCTCACTATACCGGCTCTTTCCATTTTTTCTACTTCTTCTTGGACTGCTTCTGCTAGTGCCGGCTTTATTGTTCTAACCTTCTGTGCTACTGGCTTGAAGTTTGGATAAACATTCAATTCATGACATGCTATGTCTGGGTCTATTGCTATCATGTCATGCACAGACCATGTCTCACCTTAGGGTCTAAGTTGGCTCCCATGTAAGTGATCTGCTGACCTTCTGCTTCAGTGAGGTTGACGGGTTCTGTTTATTCCTCCGTTTTAGAAATCTCTCCTGGGAACCCGTCATCCTCCTTCTGTCGTTGCTATGCTGAGGTAAAGGCCACGCCGACACCTGTTGTGCCTTGCCTCATAGTCTTAACCGTTGCTATCTTCAGGTTTTTTGCCATTGCTTGATTACTTCTTATCTCATATTGGCTATCTTCAGTTGGAAAACGGATTTTCTGATAGTAGCTTGACGGAATAGCCTTCATTAAGTGGATCCACTCTCGTCCCAAGATTGTGTTGTACTCTGTAGGAGCTTCAATAACTACAAATCTTGACATGACAGTTCTGGTATGAGCCGTGACTGGTAACGTAATTTCTCCCAACGGCGGCACTGCTCCTCCATTGAAACCATAAATGTCTCCAGGTGAGTTTACCAAACAGTTCCTTCCTAGCTTCATTTGATCCAACCCCCTAGTGAACAAAACGTCCACATCACTTCTGCAATCTATTAGTACCTTAGTTACATTCCAATTTCCAATGAGTATTGAAATGACTAGTGGGTCATTGTGCGGCGTCACCACTCCCTTTAGGTCCTCTTCCGAAAACCCAATTGGTTCATCTTGATGCACTGGCCTTCCATTCCTCATCACGGGTATCGCTCCTGCTATGGATGGCTCTTCTCTTATCTGCATCACCTTTCGCACCTTTTTCTTTACTTGGTTAATGGACTCTCTAGCCCCTTCTAAGATCATGTTAACTGTTCCTCTAACTGGTGCTTCTGGTTTTGCCGCTTCCCTGTTATTATCTACAATAAACTCCCTCAAGTGACCACCATCAATCCACTTCCAGATTAATGACTTAAATTCATAACAATCTTCTGTAGGATGATTATAAGTCTGATGATAATCACAAAATGGCTTACCTCTCATTGTTCTACACCTTACCGAGGGCTCTTGGAAGTACTTCCTTCCCCTTATCCTCTTCAACATTTGATCCAGTGGCATGGTGAGCTGTGGCAAGGGTTTTGGTGGCGTTAGCTTTCTTGGTGGAGAATCTCTGTCTTCCCATCTATCTCTTTTGTTAGATCCTCTCGCCTCGTCTCTGTTTCTTCTTGTGTCGGATTCTCTAGGTGGGTTGTCATTCCATGAACCGGTATCTGCTTTCTTTCCCTTTTCTGTTACGGCATTGACAGTTATTGTTGACACCTTTGGTGCCCTTCTTGAAGCTATGTCTTCTAATCTGATGTATTTTTCTTTCTTCTGAAAAAGTTCATCCAACATACCCATCCGTGAAGACACTATAGAATCATATGCTGGCGACTTCTTGCTTATCCCTTTTTGAAACGCCACCACAACTGTCCTCTCATCCACACCGCTATCTGTTATCAAAATCTCATTTTTCAAATTAGTTACAAATTTTCTGAGGGACTCACCTGGTGCTTGTTCCAAATCGAACAACGACGCTATATCTGCCGTCTGCCTCTTCTGATGGATTAATGCTTAACAAATATTTCGCTTAACTGGGCAAAACTTGATACACTTCCCGGGGATAAGCTAAGATACCAATCTGTGGCGTTGTCTTTCAAACTGCTCGGGAATAACTGACACCACATTCCATCATATTGACTTCCTTCCCAAGCCGCCATCTTTTGCTTAAAGTTGTTCAAATGCTGCACAGGATCAGTTGTTCCATCATATTCATTGAACTTTGGAGATTGACACTTACTTGGAAACCCGTGATGGTAGAATATCTCCACCAGTCTTTTACCTAATCTTTCCAGATCTTGAGTCACCTCTATGTTTTTCCCTTTACTCTGTGCCTTCATATCTTCCTGAACATTCCATATCAAGTCAAATAGCCTGGTATAAGGATCACTTGCCGGAATCTCGTCGTCGTTGGTTCCCTCTTTCTGTTCCATTTCACGGACTTTCACACCAGATTCTCCTGAGCCATCTATTTCATCGTTCCTCTGCACTGGCAACCTAGGCCTTCCACCATCTTCTCCACCTCTTTGTGTTATCCCTTCTGCTGGTCTTCTCATGTTCTCATTCCTCACAACTTCATTTTCTCCTTCTTGAAGATTCTGGCGGTCCACCTCTTCTCTTCTTCCCAACTGCTCTCTCAACCTTTGGTTCTCTTCTCTTAGCCTCCTTGTTTCATCCTCCACCTCTTGAGGTTGCTCTTGCTGGTTGGCCTGAGGAACTCCACCACCTGCTATACCCCCAGGATAAATAGCTGACCTAGTCTGCGTCACCATTTCCTCTCTTCTCCTTCTTCCTACTGTCCACTAAACCCTAGATCTGATTCTGAAAAGTAGCCCTCCTTCTAGCGCCAAATGTAAGCTCTATCTTGAGCTTGGTCACAGATCCGAGTTGACGGAGTCCTTCTCTTAAATATCTTAATGATACCTGCAAAGACCACCGGTTACAATCCGGTGGGTAAAGCTCCAACGATCAAGTCAGTAATGGAGGCCAAGTTTGGAATAAGTGTAATCAAAGAGTGAATAGTTACCTTCGGGTTTACCTAGCAGTTTTCCTTATATAGTACTCAGCACCGCCTTCTCCTAGCCCTAGGATTAGTTCCTAAATCTAAGGCTACCCTTGCTCTTACATGGTCTTTTCTCCTTCACTTATTGTTATGGTAGTGCTTGACAGCTGCCCCCCCCCCCCCCCCCCCCCCCCCCATGCCTGGTTCGTGATGCTCCAGAATGTTCCTAAGTCTTATCACCTACTTCTCAGCTCTCCCTTCCTCCTATGCTCCTATGCTTTACGGCCTCCACATTGGACTTACGACCTATGGTACTTTCATATATATATATATACATAATCAAAACGTATTTGGAACCCACAATCTCTCGTGAAATGAGATATGATCGATGCATTTCCTTTGGCAAATAAAAGACTCATAGCCTAGCTCATACACCAAATTAAACTAAATCCTTAATTACTAGACCTACAAACTAAAGAAACCTTAAATCAAAACTCATGTGAGTAAATGAATGATACTCACATTAAAAAAAAAAAAAAAAATTAAGAAAGCTTGAAAGCAGTCGCTCATAGGTATGCATTAATCCATAGAAATCTGTCTCCCAAGTTCATTGTTGGTTTGTTAGACGTTAGAACTAGTACGGTAGTACCAAGTTTGAGGCTAAAAGCTACATTTGTTTGGTGTTAATTTATTTTAGACATGTGAATGTATGACACTAGGGAAGATATGAGAGTATGTATAGAATCAATACTGTGTGGAAAGATGGAAGAGGATAATTTCACATTGTAGATGTACAATTTATACACAAGTATCTTGCACAGAAGCAATACAATTTTGGAAGGAAATCAAATCTTATAATATTAGGACATATATATTTTCTTTTGTTAAACATGTGCTTTTACATACTGCATGTCTCTGTTTGGTACTGTAAATACAAGGCAAGATATGAGAGCACATGACCAATACTGTATGTCTCTCTTTGGTACTGCAGAGTGCCAATACTGCATGTCCTTCTTTGGTGCAGCAGAGCACTGTATTTACTATTTAGATCCAAAATTTATGGGTCATATGTTAAACTTCATTCAACCTAAATGTATCCTTCAGCATAGTATTCTCAATACTCTCTAAATGACCAACCCCAAACATGAAGAACTTTACTTAGGCACCCCCTTTTCCTAGGCCACAAAAAAACCTCAATGTTTAAACCGCTAGTTCAAAGAATTGAAAGGAGATTAGCGGGATGGAAATAGGGCTACAATCTGAGCCGAGCGGCTCGGGTTCGGCTCGGGCGCGGCTCGATAAAAGCTCGACTCGGCTCGCTCATTTATCTAAACGAGCCGAGTTCGAGCCGGTTTTTGAGCTCGTCACGAGCCCGAGCCGAGCCGAGCAGCTCGTTAACTATGGGCTTGGGCAGTTGGGCTTATATCTCGTTGGGTTTGGGCAGTTGGGCTCTTCTCTCTTCTCTCTTCTCTCTTCTCCAATATTGGGACATTGAGCTTCTTCACAAACAGTATTAAGCTTTAATTGCGACAACGATTCTTTAACCTCTTGAAATTTTTCTAACACCTTAAACTTTTGCTTCTGTTTTTCTAAATGGTTCATCTATAACTATAAAGAAGCTGGGAAGACGGTGGACATCCAGAACATTAAGCACATAGCAGAAAATAAGATGCCATTTGAAGATGAAATTGAGAAAGTAGTAGAGGACTGGAACACTCAAAAAGAAGTCTTCCATCAGCAAACTGGGTTTAATCAACATTCAAGTGAAATAGGAAACGAGGTTGTCTGCTACCAACCAGATGGCTTTGATCAGTCTGATCCCAATGAAGAAGAAAGTGATGACTTCGAGAAGGAGCTTGAACTCATGTTAACCTAAAGTGTTCATTCATGATTACTTACAGAATTCTGACATGTGCTGTTGTAATATTGGATGAGATTGAAAATTAAAGATTTGGGTTTTGTAGATGAGATTGAGATTGAAGGAATTGAAGGTTTTGAAAGAGATTGATTAATCATATTGAGAGAAAAATTTCTAAGAGATTTGTGTGAATGTGAAGAAGAAGAGTTGTGTCGATGTCCCAAACGAGCCGAATGAGCCAGCAAGCCAAACGAGCCAGCGAGCCGAAACGAGCCGAGCTCGAGTTTTACTGTTGGCTCGCGAGCCGAGCTCATAGTTCAGCTCGATCTTAATTTTGAGCTCGGCTCGAGCTCGACTCGGTTAGTAACGAGCCGAGTTCGAGCATACCTTAGCTCGGCTCGAGCGGCTCGAATTGCACCCCTAGATGGAAATGTAAAACCCTTTCTCAGGCCGGAAGAACTGTTCTAATCAACTCTGTTACTTCCGCTATGCCTTCTTACCAAATGACTTGCTTCAAAATCCCTAAACAAATTACTAACAAACTCAATAGCTTACAAATTGATTTCTGGTGGGGAAAGAAAGACAAAAACAAGAAACCCATGTACCTCAAGAGTTGGAATGATATATGTTTGGGGCCATTTTGTAAAAACCCCACAAGATTATGTTAATATTTGCGTTTACCCCACTAAAGATTTTTTTTTGTCTTATCACTAGCAAGTTAACGATTCTGTCTCCTGACCGTTTGCAGTTGCTGATGTGGCTAGAACTTAAACCCGCTGGCTTATTTAAAACGAGAAAATGCTGACGTGGTTTTTTGTTAAAAACAGAGGACAAGTGTGATGATCCAACGGTCGAGATTTTGCTTTAATCCAACGGCTAGGGTGAGGGATCTGATAATATAAAGGAAACACTTGCTAGTGATAACAACTCACAGGCGCGATCTTTCCCATTCTTCCCGCCTAATTCCTTCTTCTCCCTCTCATAAACCCTAGCAAGATCTTGTCTTTCAACCAAATCTGTTGTATTTGTGGTAAATTCAACTCAAATTGTTAGTGGACGTGTGATCAGAGTTTGATCGTAGCTAGGATTTGAAGGTAAATGTGCAACTTCAATCAACTTTTTCAGTTAATTTTGTTTCTGTAATGGAAAATGCTTTTTTTCTATAATTCTGAGTTGGAATGTTCTGTTGTATGATAGATCGTTACATGCAAGTACATAAAATCTGTTTTGATTGTCATCAAAATTTAGTGGTTTTCATATTCTTTCAAATTTGGTGTTCAATTTTTCTCTGCAAGCAAATGATTGTTTTTAAGTTTATCTGTCAATTCTCTAGTTTCCTTCTGTTATAATATGGATTTTTACATTAAAATTACAAAAAACTGTTTATCTGTTGATCAAATTTAGGGGTTTTGCTAAAATTCATAAAAATTTAGGGTTTTTATATATTTCTATTTCAACAACAATTTTGTGTTATTATTAGTTGGAATGTTCTGTTATAATATGTATTTTTACATTCAAGTTACAAAAAACTGTTTATCTGTTGATTAAATTTAAGGGTTTTGCTGAAATTCAACAAAATTTTAGGGTTTGTATGCATCTCTGTTTCAACGACAATTTTGGATTGTTATTGTTTTAGATCCATCATTGTTCTTATTTTAATTGTTGTTATTGTTGTTGTTTGTCCAATGTATGTATACAAACAAACTTGGTGATCAAAATGTTATTGTTGTTGTTGTTTGTGTTGTATGTATACAATATTTATATAAGGTTTTTTATACACAGATGACAGAGCTTCCTAAGAGACATCTTAGGTTTCATTTTGGAGGTAATTTTACAGATATTGGACAAGTTCCAAAGAAACTAAGGTGTTATAAGGGTGGAAGTACAGTTGATTCAAAGAATTGGGATGGTGATGAAGTGTCGTTATTAGATTTGGCTAAAGAAGTGTTTAAGTTCATAGATGTACCAGATGGGAGAAGTATAGCATTGTCATGGTTTATGATATGTAGGGATGAGGATTATATTAATAAGAGGTTTCACATGGTGGAAGACATAGATGTGTTGGATTTCTTTAAGAATGCCAAACAAGATAAACAGAATTTCATTCACTTATATGTTGACTTTGTTAGTCCTACGTACATAGGATCTATCAACAGACAACTACAAGTTCGTGTCCAACCTATTCTTCAACCAACACCACCATCTTCAGTTCCTTTTGCTCAAACTAGTCAGCAAGTTGATGTTGATGAGATTCCACCATGTAGTGAAAACCCTGTCAGGAATGAGGAGCTCCCACCATCCACTAGACAGAAGCTGCCAACAAGGAGAAAAGGAAAATCACCAGTGAAACCCAAACCAACAACACCTGTTAAGCCCAAACCAACAACACCTGTTAAGCCCAAACCAACAACACCTGTGAAGCCCAAACCAACAACACCTGTGAAGCCCAAACCCAAAACCCCTGTGAAGCCCAAACCAACAACACCTGTGAAGCCCAAACCAACAACCCCTGTGAAGCCCAAGAGAAAATCACCAGCAAAGCCCACAAGGTGGAGTAAAAGACTTGCAACAAATCGAGTTGTTAATAACTGTGAATGACAAGGTTGGTCAATAACATGTAATTTTATAAACTTAAAATTTCATTGCTTTTGTTTAACCTGTAATTTTGATATAAACTTACGGTTTAATTGCTTTTGTTGCAGATGGTGGTGATGATGATGTCTGTCAGGTTGCAGGCCCTCAGGTTGAACTAGAGGAAGTAGACCCTGGTGATGATGATGTCTGTCAGGTTGAAGGCCCTCAGGTTGAACTAGAGGAAGTAGACCCTTCTTTCTTAGATGAAGTTGAGTCCACATTTGCTGTGTATGGTGATGAAGGTTAGTGTTTTTTTATTTTAGTTTTACTATGGCTATGTTGGTGACAGTATTGAAAATTTCATAGGAGACAGTACACACACACACACACATATATATATATATATATAAGTTCTTGAATTTAACTTTGCAGTTAACTGAAACTAGCTAAGTAAAGGGTTATTGATGATCAGATGACCAGAAAACTAGATTACAATACAAAAAGATCATGCATGATATGATGTTGGCTCTTATATATAATGTTTTTTTTATTTGAGTTTTGCATTTGCTATGTTAGTGACAGTATTGAGGATTCAGTTGTTTTTCAATGAGTTATTTATCTTGTGTTTATGTGTTATATAAGGGAATGGCCATGAGGCAGTCAATTGTGATGATGATGAAGGGACTATTAATCTTGAAGATGATGATGAAGTACTTCGAAGGATGCCTACAACTAGAAGCAAAGGTCCACCACCTGAGTACAATATAGATAGAATTGATGCAGAAGAATACTATGAAAGTCCTGATGATTATTCTGATGGAACTGAGTCTGAAGATGATAGCCCACTCACAGCTGAAGAGATAGAAAGAGCTAAGGCACAGATTCAAGAGGATGCACAAAGAGAAAGAGAACTAGAAGATGAAAACCATATGCAAGAAGGTATTGAAAGGGATGACAGAGTAAATGAGAACCAAAGTGAAGAGGTGATTCATGAGAATGATGCTGACATGGAGTGGATAAGAAGAACAGCTAGGATTGATGATGCTGAATATGAAAATCCACACCATGGTAAGAAGACATTAAAAGAAGACCAGCGATGGTATGATATTTATGAATGTAGGAAGGCTTTAAGGACTTTTGCTATCAAGAGAAAATTTGTGATGAAGCTTAAGACCAGAGATGGTATGATAATCAACTATAATTCTGGTTGATTAATATACTAATCAACTATAATTCTGGTTGATTAATATACTAATCAACTATAAACATCTTAGTTGATTAATATGATAATCAACTATAATTCTGGTTGATTAATATACTAATCAACTATAATTCTGGTTGATTAATATACTAATCAACTATAAACTTCTTAGTTGATTAATATGATAATCAACTATAATTCTGCTTGATTAATATACTAATCAACTATAAACTTCTTAGTTGATTAATATGATAATCAACTATAATTTTGGTTGATTAATATACTAATCAACTATAATTCTGGTTGATTAATGTACTAATCAACTAATTAATATACTAATCAACTAAACAAGACAGAATACTATAAACTTCTTAGTTGATTAATATGATAATCAACTATTTGTTTGAATTTGATTAGTATATTAATCAAACTTTAGTTTGAGTTTATTAATTTAATAATGTGATTGTTATTGATTGATTAATGTGTTAATCAGATTATTATATTAATCAGATTATTATTAATTAATATATTATTTAGATTGTTATTGACTGATTAATGTGTTAATCAACTTGATTGATTTTTTAGATTGTTATTGACTGATTAAAGTTCATTGTACAAATTTAGTCACATTCCATGTTCATCATTGCGAAGTTATTTTTCTTTGTGTTTATTAAAGTTTAATGTAATATGCAGATAACTGAGGTGATCAATCCACCAATAAAAACAAGAGGACCAGGTAGGCCACATATTGCAAGAAAGAGAGGGTTTGATGAAGGTCCAATCAGATATGGGGGGAAGAAACAACATAGATGCAGCATATGCAAAGGGTATGGGCACAACAAAACAAGGTGTACTAGAGTTGGTCCTGACTATGCAGATTATGTGGCTGCTACATCACAAGGTCCTGCAAAGAAAGGTGCAACAAAAAAAGGAGGAAGACCAAGAACAAGACCTAGGAAAATTGACTATGGTGCCAACAGAAAATATTGCAGAAGATCCAGCATTCAGTGAGTTTATTGCACAGTTTGAGCCAGTGGTTAGTGGGAGAGGCAAGGGAAAAGGAAAAAAAACCTACAAAGGTAAAGGGAAGAAGAGAACAAATGTTGCACAAACAACTGATCCATCACAGCCTTTTGATCCTTCATTGTATGGTTTTGGAACTGCGCAACAAAATGTTGGCCAATTTGATCCCTTATTCTACGGGGGAGTGCCTTCTCCGTATTTTCCCAACTTTCAGCATTTTCAGGTTCGATTCCAAACTCCTATGTACTCTTCTCAGTTTAGCAGTCCTACTCCAATGCATGGTATCCAGTTCAGGAACCCTACTCCAATGCCACAAGCTCCCCCAATTAGACTTCCTCAGCAACAAACAACATGGAGACCACCTCCCCCTGACAGGCAACCCTACATGAGGCCTCCACCAGCCAACACACATGTTTTTAGAGCTCCAGCAGTGTTTCCATTACATGGTACAAGAACTGAAAGATTGGCAGCTTTGTTTAGTCAACACAACATCTGCAGCTCAAGGTGCAACAACGAGTAGCCAAGCTTCAAGTTCTAATTCAGTTCAACCAAGATGGAGGATTTAGTTTATGTTGTTTTTTTTAGAAAAGAATGTTGTTTATTTTGTATGATGCTCAGATGAACTATTTAAGGGCATTTTTTGGTGATTTTGTAAGTGATGTCGAACAAATTATGGTTATATGTAAGTGATGTTGAACAAATCATGGTTATTTTGCTGCAGGTGTGATGAAATTTAAATGTTTGTTTATGGTTATTTTACTCAGATGAAGTTTGGTTTATACATGTTATGAAATATAAACGTTGTCGCAGATAAAACATGCATTCTTATTCATCGGATAAAACATGCATTTCCATTCATCATAATTTTTGTTATACATCTTACTTAGAACAACTTATGCTACACTTACACACTCACAATAGTTTGGGCTAAAATCACTCACTCACATTAGTTTTTGCTAAAAGCTTCACAATCTTACTAATTGCCTTGGCACTCCCCTGTACACTCATGTCCATGTTCTGGTCTGTCGAGATTTTGAGTGTGACAGTATCTTCTTCATCAACAGGTTGCTTCTCCATGTTATTATTCTTGAGTGTGACTGAATCTTCATCAACAAGTTGCTTCCCCATCTTCTTTTCCTTCAACATATTGCTCAGTATTTCTTGCTTCTTCAACTCCACATCTTCAATTTCGTCCACCCACAAAAATCCTTTGCAAACAATGGATTGAAACTTGCAGCTCAAAAATTGTCTTCCACGTGATCGCTTTTGTGAACTAGTCCCAAACTTCATCGTGTGATCATCGCAGAGGAGGACACATGGGAAATCATGAAACACGCAATTCTTTGCGAAGTGACCACTACCTCCACAGATAAAACACTTAAATTGAGAAAAAACTGAGCTTGAAGCACCTTTTGAATTCATTCTAATCTTAAATTGGGATTGGGAAGAAGGCGAGCTCGAGAAATTTTAACTTCACTGTGTCTCTGTTTGCGTTTCAGAGGACAGATACTAAAATTGGGGAAGAAGACACTATTTAAAAGCTTGGTTCACTCGGGTCGGGTCCAACGGTAACATTAAAAACATATTACAACCGTTGGATTAAAGCAAAATCTCGACCGTTGGATCATCACACCTGTCCTCTGTTTTTAACAAAAAACCACGTCAGCATTTTCTCGTTTTAAATAAGCCAGCGGGTTTAAGTTCTAGCCACGTCAGCAACTGCAAACGGTCAGGAGACAGAATCGTTAACTTGCTAGTGATAAGACAAAAAAAAAATCTTTAGTGGGGTAAACGCAAATATTAACATAATCTTGTGGGGTTTTTACAAAATGGCCCATATGTTTGCCTAAAAGGAATGGGGGGCTAGGGATTAAAGATCTACATATGCAAAATGTAGCTCCCATCTCTAGAATTGGTTGGAGAATGATAACAAAACCTGACAACATATGTTCTTCTATCCTCTACTCCAAATATCTCAGGAATACTCTGCTTACTCAAATCAGGACCAAACAGAATAGCTCTTGGATTTGGCATCTCATCTCTACCACTTTAAGAACAATGCTGCCTCGCATTTTTGGCAAGTTGGTAATGGTTCTACCTTAAATTTATGGAATGATAATTGGCTGCCCTCACTACCTCATCATAACCTCACCCACCTTCCACCTCAACAATTTCCCTCTATGGTAGGCCACCTTATCGTGCCCAATACCACTCTCTGGAACACCACTTTGCTGAATAATCACATCCCCCAAGACATTGCCCACCACATTAGAAACACTCCCATTAGTTACAACAATAGCAATGATCATCCTAAATGGCTGCACACTAAAAATGGTAGGCATTCTGTGAAATCTATGTACAATTTTCTCACCACCGCCTCTCATTTAAATACCAATCCAAAACTGCACCTCAAAATTTGGAAAACAAAAGCGCCCCCTCGTGTTATTCTTTTCTCTTGGAAATGTGTTACAAATTGTGTCCCAACTAGACACAAAATAGGTAGACATGTTACAATTCCCACAAAAATCTGCCCGATGTGCAACATGGAAATTGAAACACTGAGACATATGTTACTTGACTGCACTTATACTCAAAAAGTTTGGTTTACTTGCCTCTTGAACTTGAGACAATGGGTTAGTCAATGGTTTATTCCTCCTGAAAACTGGTTTGTTGAAAAAAATTCTGTGGACCTCTTATTGTGTCAATATAACCTGGCAAATTTGGAAATCTAGATGTTGTGTTGTTTTTCAAAACAAAATAAAAAAACCTGCAGCCATTGCTAAGATCTCTGATATTTGTCCAAAATTACCATGGTAGAATTAGCTCTTGTTTTGCAGACATGACAGTTCAGGATCACTCACCAACAATCTGGATGTTGGAAACAGTTTGAACAGATTCTGTCAGAAATCTGACAGAAATCTGACAAGGTCTTTGGCTGGACATTTCGATATGTTCTAGAGCTCCATTGAGCTAGATCTTGGTACGTATGGAATCCTCATTCTGAGTAGATGCTCGCAGAATGTTCATACGTCTAAAACTGTTCCATAGTGAATGAGAAATTGGTGTCCCAAGTTCCAAACAACTTGAGACAAAGCAAGGAAAATGTGATAGTCCCACATTTGACCCATGTAGATAAGGTTTTGTCTAGAAAAACCCCTCATGTACAATAAGGGTGTGGCCCTTGGGGTTACAATGTTTTCGCGCGTTGGGCGAAACCTTACATGGGATTTGGGATTTGGGCCCAAGTGTCTGTTCACTTAGTTTTTCTTGCTATAAATACCTTGTCAGTGTCTGCATTTTTTTCATTCATTCGAAAACATCATATTCATTATCATTCATAGTCTGTCTGTGTCCTTGAGAGAGTTACTTCACTGAACTGGTTTGCCGTCTTCGTTTTGTTTGAAGTGCTGCTACACGACGAAGGTATTGATCGTTGTATCCTGGGAGACAGTTTGCATTACACCCATACAGCACCTGTTGGGGCAAATTATGTCTTAAGGACAGAGATTTTCTCGACTCGATCACATCATACTGTCCTTAATTATTGTTCTGATTTTCATACTCTATTTATTCTGGGTTTTCTGGTTTTACTTAGAATTATACTTATGCAATACTAACATACTGCCTAACATTCTTAAGACATAATTATATGTTAGTATTTTGGTTTACCGTTCTATATATTTTTTTTTACTGTTTATATCCGAAAATTTTGTTTTTCGGAATTTTGTTACTGTTTAACAAATTTATTTGCAGATTGAGGTTATTTTTCGATACATTTCAAAAATTTTGAATTTTTTTCGAAAATTTTTATAATTTTCGTATTTGCAGACACAAGTACAGGAAATAAAATTTTCTGGTTGTTTAATCTGTCTGAATATTTTGTTTCAGACAAATGGAAGAGTCACAAACTCATGTCCCCGCGAACATTGGAACTATCAATGGAAGTTCAGCTACCAATTTTGTTCCTACTGTTGCTGTTCCTACTGCTGTTCCAACAGTTCCTACCCATGTTACTGTTGGGGAAAAACCCGAGAGATTCAACGGAACAGACTTTAAGAGGTGGCAGCAGAAGATGCTGTTTTACCTTACAACTCTGAATCTCGCTAAGTTCTTATACGAACTACTTCCAAAGCAAGATGGAGGCGAATCTGATCGCCAAGCTGTTGCTGCTATAGATGCTTGGAAACATGGAGATTTCCTTTGCCGAAACTATATCCTAAATGGACTGGACAACACACTCTACAATGTGTACAGTCCATTCAAAACATCCAAAGAACTCTGGGAATCTTTGGATAAGAAGTACAAAGCCGAGGATGCTGGTTCAAAGAAGTTTGTGGTCGGCAGGTTCCTTGATTTTAAGATGGTGGACTCCAAGACTGTGATCAGTCAGGTCCAAGAACTTCAACTTATTCTGCACGAAATTCATGCAGAAAACCTTACTTTGTGTGAACCCTTTCAGGTGGCTTCTGTTATTGAGAAGTTACCCCCTTCATGGAAGGATTTTAAGAACTATCTTAAACACAAACGTAAGGAGATGGGCTTGGAAGACCTGATTCTCCGGCTTCACATAGAAGAAGACAACCGTACTTCTGAAAAGAATACTGTCATTGTTTCTGAAGATGCCAAAGCCAATGTTGTGGAACATGGGAAGAAGAACAAGAAGCGCAAATCTTCTGACCAAGGTTCCAATAACAAGCAATCCACCAAGAAATTCAAAGGAGAGTGCTTCAACTGTGGCAAGTCAGGTCATCGCCAAAGTGACTGCCGAAGCAAGAAGAAAGATGACAAGAAAGGAAAGAATCCCGCTCAAGCAAATCTGACTGAAGAAGACAAGATGATTGCTGACTTGGGCATAGTCAACCTTTGTGCTATGGTTTCGGAAGTGAACTTGGTTGACAATCCAAGGGAATGGTTCCTGGATACTGGAGCAACCAAGCACATTTGCTCAGATAAGAGGATGTTCACTACTTATACTTTGAACCATCAGAATGAACAACTCTACATGGGCAACTCATCTACATCGAAGGTAGAAGGTCAAGGGAAAATTGTGCTGAAGATGACTTCTGGAAAGGAAGTTAGCCTCAACAATGTGTTGCATGTTCCAGACATTCGCAAGAATCTGATTTTTGGATCACTCTTAAGCAAGAATGGTTTCAAGATGGTGATTGAATCTGACAAGTTTGTACTCACTAAGGCTGGGATGTATGTGGGTAAAGGGTATGTTAGCGATGGGCTATTCAAGCTCAATGTAATGACTGTTATTCCAAATATTAATAAGAATAATTCTTCTGCTTATATCGTTGAGTCTTTTAATGTTTGGCATGAACGTCTAGGACATGTTAATTATAATACTTTGCGTAGACTAATTAACATGGATATGATTCCACATTGCAATCCAAAAGCATGTGATAAATGCGAAATTTGTGTGGAAGCTAAACTTACCAAAACCCCACATCATTCGGTCCAAAGAAGTACCGAACCTCTAGATTTAATTCACACTGACTTGTGTGATTTAAAGTTTGTGCAAACTAGAGGTGGTAAAAAGTATTTTGTCACTTTTATTGACGACTGTACAAAGTTTTGCTATGTTTATTTGTTAACAAGCAAAGATGAAGTTATAGAAAAGTTTCAACAGTATAAACTTGAGGTTGAAAATCAACTTGGCAAGAAAATCAAGATTGTAAGGAGCGATCGAGGAGGTGAATATGATAAACCATTTAATGACTTTTGTGCTGAAAATGGAATCATACACCAAACTACGGCTCCATACTCTCCTGAATCTAATGGTACTGCTGAACGCAAGAACCGAACATTGAAAGAGATGATGAATGCTTTGTTGTTAAATTCAGGGTTACCCCAGAACATGTGGGGGGAAGCCATTCTTACTGCGAATTATATTCTCAATAAGATACCTCATAAGAAAACCGGCAAAACACCATATGAATTATGGAAAGGTCAAACACCTTCTTATAAATTCATGAAAGTGTGGGGGTGTTTAGCCAAGGTTGCGGTCCCACCTCCTAAACAAGTGAAGATTGGACCTAAAACTGTTGATTGCATTTTTATAGGCTACGCTCATAATAGTAGTGCTTATCGATTTTTAGTTCACAAATCTGATATTCCTGATGTTCAGGTCAATACTATTATGGAATCAAGAAATGCATATTTCTTTGAAACTGTGTTTCCTTGTCAAGATGCTAAGCATCGAAAGAGAACACGTGAAAACGCTCCAAGAGTTGAGCAAGAAACTACAGATAATACTGTGCCAAGGGATGAACATCAGAATGAGGATGAACCTAGGCGAAGTAAACGAGCTAGAAAAACAAAGGCATATGGTCCTGATTTTCTAACATATCTTGTGGAGACATATGGTCCTCAATTCATGACTTTCTTAGTGGACAATGATCCATTAACTTTTAAAGAGGCCATGTCTACTCAAGATGCTCCCCAGTGGAAGGAAGCAATTAAAAGTGAAATTGATTCCATAATGCAAAACCACACATGGGAGCTAACCACACTTCCTCCTGGAACGAAATGTTTAGGTTCCAAATGGATCTTCAAAAAGAAGATGAGAACAGATGGTTCAATAGACAAATACAAGGCCAGACTTGTAGTCAAAGGTTACAGGCAGAAACAAGGCTTGGATTTCTTTGACACTTACTCTCCAGTAACGAGAATAACGTCTATTCGAACGCTTCTTGCGATTGCTGCAATACACAACCTTGAAATACATCAAATGGATGTAAAAACGGCTTTCCTAAATGGCGATTTAGAGGAAGAAATCTATATGCAACAACCTGAAGGTTTTGTTGCACCTGGACAGGAGAATAAGGTGTGTAGACTTGTAAAATCATTATATGGTTTAAAACAAGCCCCGAAGCAATGGCATGAAAAATTTGATAATGTAATGTTGTCAAGTGGTTTCAAAATAAACGAATGTGACAAATGTGTTTACACTAAGTCCACTCAAACTGGATATGCTATTGTATGTCTCTATGTAGATGACATGCTGATTTTTGGTAGCAACAATGACATCATAAATGCTACTAAGAACATGCTTCGCAGTAAGTTTGATATGAAGGATATGGGAATTGCTGATGTTATACTAGGGATTAAAATCACTAGAACATCAGATGGAATTGCACTATCGTAATCCCACTACATTGAGAAGGTTCTTGAAAAGTTCAAGAAATACTCCACTGGAATTGCCAAAACTCCAGAAGATATCAATCTTCATTTAACTAAGAATACTGGGGCTAGCATATCACAAATAGAATATGCTCGTGTCATTGGCAGTTTGATGTATATCACAAATTGCACTAGACCAGACATGGCTCACGCTGTAAATGTCCTAAGTCGTTACACGAGTAATCCAGGAAAGAATCACTGGAAGGCAATAACTAGGGTATTGAACTATCTGAAATATACCTCAAGTTATAATCTGCACTACACTAGATATCCACCAGTAGTAGAAGGATATTGTGATGCTAATTGGATATCAGATACTAAAAACTCAAAAGCCACGAGTGGCTATGTTTTTACTCTGGGTGGTGCAGCGATATCTTGGAAATCCTCTAAGCAAACATGCATTGCTAGATCCACTATGGAGGCTGAATTCATTGCTTTAGATAAAGCAGGAGAAGAAGCAGAATGGCTTCGAAATTTCTTAGAGGATATTCCTATGTGGGAACAACCAGTGCCAGCTATTCGTATAAACTGCGATAGTCAATCTGCTATAGGCAGGGCACTGAGTAGTATGTATAACGGTAAGTCTCGACACATCAGACGAAGACACAAAACCGTTAGGAAACTGCTCTCAACTGGAATAATCTCTATAGAGTATATTAAGTCGGCTGAAAACCTAGCGGATCCATTTACTAAAGGTTTGGCCAGAGAGCAAGTTCAAGCTTCATCGAGAGGAATGGGTGTAAAACCTAAGACGAAAGAGTAGGCCTGATGGCAACCCTACCTAGCTGACTGGAGATCCCAAGATCTAGGTTCAAAGGGACAACCGAATCTCGCATGACTCGACGATAGCACTGTGAGATTAAACATCTCTTATCCATTCCTATGATGATGAGACCAGTGCTGCCTGCATTGATGGACTAGGATAAGCTTTTGCTTTTAATGATTCCCATAGCTTGTAAAACAAGTGGAGTATAGCAGGATACTCTTCATGGGCAATCACCTTATGAGTGAGAAAAAGGGGCCGTTTTCTGTGAGAATGTTGAAGGTTGCATTCTTTAAGAGCACTCATGAATACCAGGAAGTTCAAGGCCAAAATGAACACAACCATAGAACCAAGTTCTTTGAGGAAGGGAAACTGTGTGGTAGCCATTGTCTTGGTTTACACAAACGGCTGAACAGTTCAAGACATCATGTTCACTGATTAGCCAGTAAATCCGATGGTTATCCACTAGGGTAGGTTCAAGGCTGAAAAATTGCTACCTATACCGATGCAGCTACTTTCCGCTTGTACTCTCTCAGTTGCATTGCATTTGCATAAATCCGTAATTTCCATTCATGCGGGGGATTGTTGGAAACAGTTTGAACAGATTCTGTCAGAAATCTGACAGAAATCTGACAAGGTCTTTGGCTGGACATTTCGATATGTTCTAGAGCTCCATTGAGCTAGATCTTGGTATGTATGGAATCTTCATTCTGAGTAGATGCTCGCAGAATGTTCATACGTCTAAAACTGTTCCATAGTGAATGAGAAATTGGTGTCCCAAGTTCCAAACAACTTGAGACAAAGCAAGGAAAATGTGATAGTCCCACATTTGACCCATGTAGATAAGGTTTTGTCTAGAAAAACCCCTCATGTACAATAAGGGTGTGGCCCTTGGGGTTACAATGTTTTCGCGCGTTGGGCGAAACCTTACATGGGCTTGGGCTTGAAAAACACACACACGCGCGCGCGCGCGTCGACCGACCGACCCGACCCGGCTCGGACTCGGGCTCGGGCTTGGGCTTGGGATTTGGGATTTGGATTTGGATCTTGGTGATCCAACATAATCTTTTTAGTAGAAAGGTCCATTAGAATAAATCCCAATAGGTGCATACCTATTCCGAACCGGTTTGCTACTGGTTCGGCCCAGATAGGTGCAACCTTTCATGAAACTGTTTCGGGCCCTAAAGTTGTGTCCCTTGATGAAACTGTTTAAAGCCCAAAGTGTCTGTTCGGCCTTAATGGTTGTGTCCGTTCAATGAACTGTTTCGGCCCAAGTGTCTGTTCACTTAGTTTTTCTTGCTATAAATACCTTGTCAGTGTCTGCATTTTTTTCATTCATTCGAAAACATCATATTCATTATCATTCATAGTCTGTCTGTGTCCTTGAGAGAGTTACTTCACTGAACTGGTTTGCCGTCTTCGTTTTGTTTGAAGTGCTGCTACACGACGAAGGTATTGATCGTTGTATCCTGGGAGACAGTTTGCATTACACCCATACAGCACCTGTTGGGGCAAATTATGTCTTAAGGACAGAGATTTTCTCGACTCGATCACATCATACTGTCCTTAATTATTGTTCTGATTTTCATACTCTATTTATTCTGGGTTTTCTGGTTTTACTTAGAATTATACTTATGCAATACTAACATACTGCCTAACACTGGATACCCCCAAACTCATCATACATGAAGCTGAATGTTGATATCACCTTCAAAAGTTCAAACGAATCATGTGGAGTGGGGTTTATTATTAGAAACTCATTTGGTGACTTTGTAATGGCAGGGACAAGAAGCATCTGTGCAGGGACATCAGAAGAAGCAGAGTGTCGTGGAATTCTGGCAGCCCTTCAATGGAGCATCAACCAGCGGTTCTAAAGACTCGAACTAGAAACAGACAACGCTGGAGCAGCAAACTACTTGAGGGGAAAATCTGCAAACCTCTCATGGACTTCAACAACTATCTTAGACAATGTTTTATCTTTCTTATGTAATTTTAATTCAGTATGTTTTAAACACTGCACTAGGACTGGTAACTGGGCAGCTCACCTTTTAGCATCTCACACGGATGTAAGCTCCATGGGTACCAAGTCCTATTTCTATCCACTTGAGTGGCTATGTAACCAACTCTGCAGTGATCTGCTTTTCTGTTTCAGCTCAGGCAACTGAGAATTTATATATATATATATATATATATATATCTGACCAGGGCCGGATTTGGGGCTAGGCGAGCTAGGCGGTTGCCTAGGGCCTCCAAATCTCAGGGGGCCTCCTGCTCACCAAGCCCATATATATGTTATATTGTTTTGGATTTTTTTTTTAGTTTAATTATAATAAAGTCTACTGCCCAAGCCCAATACAATTAATAAACCAAATGGGAGGAGACTCTCTCTTTCAATTGAAGTCCAGTTCAATTCATTAACTAGGCCTCTTGACATATTATAATAGCTTTCATTTTCACTTCCATTGCTCTATCTCCTTTAGAACAAAAACCTAAATTCACTTTCTCTGTTTCCCTTCTCTTAATTAATCAAACAAAAACCTCAATCTAATATAACTTCAAATTCATCGATATGTGTATATTATAATTATTTAAATTTTTTTATTATTTTTAAATAAATTTAAGGGTCTTAGGTATCTTAACGTTCTTAAGAAAAAAAAACTAGGGCCCCCAAAATCTCAGGTACGGCACTGTATCTGACTATTAAAAAATAAAAAAATCCTTCAAGTTGATAGTACTATTTGGTGTGCATGGCTTAATTCAAGTTTGAAACTATTACAATTTTTTCTTTTTTTTTTCTTTTTTTTAATACCATGCATTTCATTACGAAAAAAATAAAAGATATAGTCATATTACATAATAATAAGTCTTGGGGTACATCTCCCCATAAAATCATCATATATAATAATTCTTAGATCAGTTGGTAGCCTATCATTCTTCTTGATCCATCCAAGGGGTCGACCGTTAGCTGCTTCCTTGGCTAACCAATCCACTATCTAATTTCCTTCCATGTATATTTTCTCCAGTTTGTACTTCATCAAATGCTTTAATCCATCCCTGCATTGCACCAAAGTCGATTTCATCCTCCAATTTGCCTTGCTGATGTCCTGCAGTCCATTCAATGTTATCTGGGAGTCCACTTGGTTCACTATCTGAGAAATGTTTAAATTGTTAGTTAATTGTAAGCCAAATAACAAAGCCAGAGCGTCAACTGTGTTATTTGTAGTAGAGCCCATATTTAAACTGTAACTTGCAACAAATTGACCCCTGTGGTTTCTAATAACTCCACCAATTCCTATTGTTCCTGGATTTCAAATGCAAGCCCCATCAATATTCAAAATAAACCAATCTGTAGGTGGCATAGTCCATTTTATTAATATTTCTGACTTAGAACTGAGATTATGAGTAATGTGTGCAGACCAAGATTTAATCAGAAAGTTAATAGAAAGGATAAGATGGTTGACAGGTTTAGAGTTGTTGGAGTAAAGCAATTCATTTACGGACTTCCAGATTTGCCAACAAGTAGTGCTCATGAGAAGGGGAAGGGGATAGTTCAGTTGGGATTGAACTGTGTTCCACTGGCCAATCCATTCATCAAAAGTACCCTCAAAGGTTGGGATTGGGAGGGAAAATGATTTCAAACTTTCCCAAACAGATTGTGCCTGATTGCATTCCCACAAGATATGTTTCAGAGTTTCTGTGTGCTTCTTACAAAAACAACAAAGATCATTAGAAACAAGGGCCCTGTTTACTTGTGGGAAACTTTTCTAGTTTTCCGGAAAACTATCTCCAAAGAAAATGAAAATTAGAAAACGTGTTTACTTGAGATGTTTTTATAGTTTTTGAAAACAGTTTTCTGATTTCCAATAATTTTCTGTTTTCTTATTTTAACTTAAAAAGAGAAAACACTAATTTAGCGTTTTCCATTTGGAAAACACCATCACGAAACCAAAAACACGAACAAAGAAAAGAAAAGAACTCACGATGTACGTACCTAGTTAGGACGTACGTACGTCCATTGAGGCAGCAAACATGTTTTGGTCAGGACGTACGTACGCAGTTAGGACGTTCGTACGCAGTTAGGACGTTCGTACGTCCAAGCAGGCAGCAGACTTTATACGTGTGGGAATGTACGTACGCTGTTTCGACATACGTACGTCTAATGTGAATTTTGTTTAAAAAAATAGAAAACAGAAAACTGTTTTCTAATTTTTAAAATCAAGTGAACACGTTTTCTAATTTTCCAAAATTTTCATTAGAAAAAGAAAACTAGAGATAGAAAAGAAAAATGGAAATGGAAAACTGAAAACAGTTTTCCCCAAGTAAACAGGCCCAAGGAGTTTCCTAAAACTCCTTGGACCAACCTGTTTTGGAATGGATCATGCATCCCCAGACAAGCTACTATAGCATGGATGGCACTGCAGGATGCCCTCATGACTCAGGACAAGTTGATAAAGTGGGGAACTCTGAAAATCTTTAATTGTGTGTTGTGCAATGCCCACATCTCAGATAGAGTTAACAACATTAACTCAACTGTTGTTGCTTGTCAGAATGCATTTGTAGTCCATAAACCAAATACAGTTGATAATGTCTTGCCTTGCCTGTGCGATCAACAACTTCTCAACTACTACAAGCAGGTTGCCATCTCCTTTTTGTACTATTGGAATCAACAACAAGCTAGCTCAAGCGCAAACCTTGTTCCTGAGAATGTTTTCCACCTGTTCTTCGAATGTAGCTTCTCTAGTTCAATCTGGATAGAAGTCTTAGCATGGTGTGGAATTACTATGAAATATAGCAGCCCTGCAAGGGAATGGAAATGGATTTTGAAATGTCTGAAAGGTACTACTGGTACAAATTACTAGGTAAATATACTATTTAGTGCGGAATTAAACAATAGCAGTAAATAAGATAAACAAAACACAAGATCTCGAAGAAACTATTTTCTTTATTGAATATTATGATGATTACAAAAATCCCTGCCTCACAATACTCTCTAGACAACCTAAGCCCTAGCTGCCTCTCTTATGTTTTGGCCTTGACCAAAACACCTTTTTATAGACCTTGGACGACTTCGAATCATACAAGGAAACCTATTTCCTATTCACCCGGAATAAGGAAATCTATCTTTAGAACTCTCCAGAATCCCAAAGACCTGGCAGCTCGACCCCAGCCAGGCGCTGCGCCCTGGACCCACAGCGTTGTCGCTTTGCGATGACCAAGTCGTAGGGTGGCAAATGTCTATCCTCAAGACACCAATCTCAAGGATCACTAAGCTCCTAATAGGATACACCTGTATCATGGCTCCCCCATTTAGGAACTTAAACTCTCGTTTAAGCTAAAACAAGAGGTTAGGGAACTCGAGAGCTCCCTGGTCTTTGTTGAACCATCTAGCCTTCCTTGGAACCTGACCAACACGCCCAATGCGAAACATAATGGGGTCTCCACGTCGTGTACTAGTCACCTTGCGCTCCAATATGCAATCCTCTGTCAATGGTTCCTCTCGGTCAAACCACAAGTCATCAACTGCTGGTAAGACTACCTTGTCATCCCCATCATCATCAAGTAATGGTGGCTCAAAAAACTTCTAATACTCGGCATTAATGACCGAATATATCCCCAAGTAAGGTGGTAACTCAAGCTTGAAGGCGTTGTCTCCAATCTGCTCAAGAACTTGGAATGGTCCGTATCTAAGTGGTTTTAACTTCTTACGTTCACCTTTGAGACACTCCTTACTCAACTTCAACCATACCAGGTCGCACACACCAAAGTTACAAGGAACTCGATGATTATCATGTTTGGCCTTGTACTTTGCTTGTGACTTCTTCAATTGTGCTTCAACAGTAGCATGTATCTGGCTTATCTTCTCTAAAAACCGTTGGGCGCGAAGCTGTTCAGTTTCTCCCTTCCCATCCTTATCCCCATTAATAGTGAAAACCAAATCAAAAGGACTAGGAGGCAAGTACCCATAACATGTCTCAAATGGAGACTTACCTGACGAGCTATGAACTGCTCTATTGAAAACAAACTGTAGATAAGGAAGGCTTTCATCCCAAGTCTTCGGATGCTTGGCATTATACCCCCGTAACATATGCACCATGGTCCTGTTGACCTCCTCTGTCTGTCCGTCTGTCTATGGATGAAAAACAATACTTTTCTTCAACTTGGTATCCATCATACCCCACAAAGAATCCCAAAAGTGCCCAAGGAACCGGCTATCACGATCAGATATAATCAAACTTGGCAACCCAAAGTGCTTCCAAACATTTTCAAAGAAAAGCTTAGCTGCACCCGCCTTGTTATTGTCTTCTTGCAAGGAATCAGAATCACCATCTTACTAAAGTGATCAACCACAACGTACAGATAATCATTCCCAGACCTGGCCATGGGCAAGCCACCTAAGAAATTCATAGAAATACTCTCCCAAGGACGATTAAGCACTGGTAACGGTAGATATAATCCTCTTTTCCTGTTTGCCGGTTTGGATGTACAACACAACTTACAACCTCGAACATACCTAGAAACATCATCTTGCATCTTCGGCCAAAAGACATAATGTCGCAGATTTAACAAAGTCTTCTCAACCCCAAAGTGACCTGCCACTCTAGAAGTATGTGCTTCCCTAATCCACTGCAATCTATCCCCATCTTCTGGAATGCAAAGCGATGAACCCTTATATAACAACCCATCACGTATTTCAAACTCCCCCTTGTGCCCATGCTGAACCTTTGCATACACATCCTTGAAGCCCTTATCTGATGCATACCATGTGACATATTCTGAAGGCACCAACGGTTGGATACGTAAAGCCACCAATAAAGTACTTACCGGTGGTCGAGACAACATATCAACCAACTTGTTCGTCGACCCTTTCTTGTATTTGATAATGATGTGAAATTCCATCAAGTACGACATCCACTTCATGTGTCTGGCCTGCTGCAACTTGGTTTGAGCATGAAAATACTCTAATGGCTTGTGATTGGAGTGAACCACTACCTCCTTACCCAACAGGTACACTCTCCAATGTTTAACAGCCTGATAGAGAGCATAAAACTCCTTGTCATAAGGTGGATAGTTTTTTATCGCCCCTGCAAATAACTCAGAATGATATTCCACTGGCTTACCATCCTGCAAAAGAACTGCTCCCATAGAATAATTAGAAGCATCTGTCTCGACCTCAAAAGCACGTTGTAGATTAGGCAGCGCTAAGACTGGCGCCTCTGAGATCTTTCTCTTTAGTAACTGAAAGACGTCCTCATGATTCTTATTCCATTCGAACTGTTTCTCTGCCTTTGTCAACCCATGCAAAGGTACTGCAAGTGTAGAAAAATGCCGAATAAACTTCCGTAGATATTGGCAAGCTCCCACGAAACTCCTTACCTCAGTCACTGAACTAGGTTTCGGCCATTTGGTAATAACCTCTACCTTTCCTGGATCAATTTTACATTGACCTCCGCCAACAACAAACCCGAGATACACCAACTCCCTTTTAGCAAACTCACACTTCTTTCCATTCAAACGTAATTGGTTGCCCCGTAGTAACTTGAACACCTTATGGATGTGAACAAGATGTTCCTCCCATGTCTTGCTGTATATCAAGATATCATCCAAATACACAATCACAAAATCTTCCATGAAAGACCTTAGCAAATCATTCATCAAACGCATAAAAGTAGCTGGAGCATTGCACAACCCAAACGACATAACCATCCACTCGAAAAGACTCTGTTTTCTCTTTAAAGTTGTCCTTGGCAATGGATACCGATTCTTGATGGTAATCTTGTTAAGTGCACGATAATCAACACACATACGCCAACCACCGTACTTCTTGGGCACTAGCAACACTGGTGACCCATAAGGCGAACTACTCGGCACAATAACTTCTTTCTCCAGAAGTTCCTGAATTTGTTTCTTTATCTCATCTGATTCCTGCACAGAAGTACGGTACAACCTAAGATTGGGTAAAGAACTCTCTCCAGTCAACATAATCTCATGCTCTACAGTCCTCTTTGGTGGTAACCCGGTGAGATCCTGAAACAAATCTTCAAACTGCATCTTCAACTTCTCAAGATCACTGTCCTGCTGAGTTGATAAGGAAACCAAACAATGTCGACTTGGTTGCTCCTCATATGGGCGGATCATCAACAAAACGAACTTCCCACAAGCATTCACTAACCTTTTGGCCTGGGTTGTTGTCACCAAGTTAGTTCCTTTTGGGGGTGGAACTGACCGAATAGCAAATTGTTCTCCATCTTTACTGAATGTATATTTCTGGTCTCTTCTATCAAAAAGAGCATATCTATCCCACAGGTAGGGACTTCCAAACATAACCTGACAAACATCCAATGGAACAACGTCACATGTTACCTCATCAATATAGGACTCATGAAGAGCAAACTTGAATATGCATTGATGTTTCACACTCGAGCCAACGTGCTTCTGAATCCATCCCAATGGATAAGGCTTAGGATGCTTCACGGTCTTCAAACCAAGCTTCTGAACCAAAGCTTCTGAAATCAGATTTTTTTGACTACATGGATCTACAATCTCATTAACCAAATTGGTCTTCACCTGTAGCTTAACAACAAAGAGCTGCTCTCTGGGGTCTTCTCTTCTACCTGTATAGAATTCCATGTCATCATGTTGAGCTAAAGGTTAGGCTCTGTCATACCTAGTACTTCTTTCAGAACTTGTGTGGTTAAGGTTGTAGTCTTCTTATCCCCCTTCCTCCTGAACCCTTTTGGTTTGAGTTCTGGATTTTTCTCCCAGCACGTCTCCATCACATGACCGTTTGCTTTGCAATTACTGCAAACTAATCCTTCTTTCCTATTAGACTCACCTTTTCCCTTCTTAGCATCATCCTTCTTGGCACCGGAACTATTAGGTTTACCACCAGATTGCTTTCCATCTCCCTTTATGTCGTTTTTCTTCAACTTGCCTTCAATGGCAATAGCTTTCACAGTAGCCTCCTGTATAGTTTCTACTATAAACAACTTCAACTCCTTCCGAATATACACACCCAAACCTGCCACGTACTTCATATATATGGAGTAATCCTTTAGATTAATATCCAAAACCATTGCTTGATTTTAAAATTCGGTTGTATATTCTTGAACGGATTGATTGAATCTCTGGCATCTTTCTTCCAGAAATCTCATTGGATAGAATTGCTTCTTAAGCAACTCCTTGAAATTCCTCCACGATACTGGCCCTTTTCTCATCATGATACTTGTGATAGGATTTCCACCAAGTTAATGCATGTCTTGACAGTTTCAAGGTCGCGAGGGTAATCTTCTCTTTCGATGAATAGCCATAAAAAGTAAAGTATGTCTCTAGACATTCAATCCAATCGTCTAGTTTCTCCACATCAGCACTTCCATCATACATAGGAATTTCAACTTTGAAATCAATCCTTAGATTTCGAAAAGAATTCTTACCTCCATGATGTGAAGTTTTGAAGTTGTCGACTTCTTCTTCTTCTTCGTCTGCTTCTTCTTCCTCCTCTTCATCTTCATCCAGTCGTCTTGCTCAGAAAACGAACTCTTCTTCTTCTTCTTCGGGTTTTTCTTCTCCCCTTCTTTGATGATGAAATCGGTTAGCTTGGACAAAGTAGAATTCATCGACTGCATCTGGATCTGAAACAAAGTCATTGTTTCTTCTGTACTAAGTTTCTGCTGCAGAGTAGGTGTCTCCTCCCCCTCTGATTTCTTCAGATCTATTTCTGTCATCTTCTTTTTCTTTGTCTTCTTAAAATCTTCTAAAGACACAAGAACTTTACCTAGCTTTCTGTACTACGAACGAGTTAAGACCATAAACCACAGAAAACTCCACCAGATAATCGAACTTTGCTCTTGATACCAACTTGATACAAATTACTAGGTAAATATACTATTGAGTGCGGAATTAAACAATAGCGGTAAATAAGATAAACAAAACACAAGATCTCGAAGAAACTATCTTCTTTATTGAATATTATGAAGATTAAAAGAATCTCTGCCTCACAATACTCTCTAGACAAGCTAACCCCTAGTTGCCTCTCTTATGTTTTGGCCTTGGCCAAAACACCTTTTTATAGACCTTGGACGACTTCAAATCATACAAGGAAACCTATTTCCTATTCACCCGGAATAAGGAAACCTATTCACCTTGGAACCCACGAGCTGAACTGGCAGCTCGACCCCAGCCAGGCGCTGCGCCCTGGACCCGCAGTGTCGTCGCTTCGCGACGACCAAGTCGTAGGGTGGCAAATGTCTATCCTCAAGACACCAATCGCAAGGATCACTAAGCTCCTAATATGATACACCTGTATCAACTACCCTTCACAAAACCCTGATTAAAACTGCTTTAGCAGCCACCATTTATTGGGTTTGGGGTGAGAGAAATGCTCGTATCTTCAAGAAACAGTCCAGGCAGCAGCAACACCTTATCTCACTTATAGTAAGGGATGTTAAGATCAAAATGGGATCAGTACAAGGTTCATTTGCTGACACGAGTTAGAATAGGTTTGTTGCGCAACAAATTGGGCAGAGTATAAACACTACACAACACCAGCAACAGATGGTAACATGGGCGCATCCCCCTAATGGGTGGGTTGCTCTCAACACTGACAGAACCCTTAACAACCAGGGAGTTGGGTATGCGGGAATTCTAAGAGATGAAAGTGGAAATGTACTGAATGCTTATGTTGTAGGACACAAAACTAAATCAGTATCATTTCTAGAGATGATAGCTGTTGAGAAGGGACTAGTACTTGTGAAGGAGATGGGCCTGACGAAAATCATGGTGCAAACTGACTCTATGCATGTGTCGATTCTAAATGAAGAAATAGCTCCAACATGGAGGGTTGAAAGTATGGCTAAGTACGTCCGAGTTTTAAAGAGATCATTTGAGGAGATTACCTTCCATCATGTTTACAGAGAAACCAATAAAGTTGCTGATGCATTGGCTACTACCTACTCTACTACTGATGAAATTCTCTTTTTTGCTTACCCCATGGGGAATGTAATAGATAGCTTGCTTGTAAGTGATGCTAATGGCACACTCTACACAAGGATGTAATCTGGTTTCTAGCTAATAAATTTTGGTTGGGGTGTGCTTGAAGCCCCCACTTGCTCTTTGCAAAAAAAATAGTTAGGGAATGTAAATAGGCTTTAGTTGGCAATATATTATGTCTACAACCACAAGAAATTAGAAATCCTTGGGGAATATTATGGATGTTGATGTTAGGAAGCATTTTAGCTTTAGAATTGAAGGACTGGTTTGTTAAGTACTAGTAAATAGACTTTGTGGTGAGTTGGCCACTTGGGTTTAATGGCCAAATTGAGGCATCTGAGATTCATGTAGGATTTGGCAGGAAACGTTTAATTAGATTAGTAACATTGGGGAGGGGGTGGGAAGGAATTAGTGTAGGTGAGTCATGTTCTAAGAGATGGTAGTGTGGTTAAAGTAGGAGGACACACTATTTGCTAACTCATCTGGGGGTGGGAGAAAGGTACATTGTTCTAGTAGTGGTGTTTCATTGCACCAATAGTCAGTCCAGAACAATGTCCTCTTTCCATTGTTTATTTCCCATTGAAGTTTATTTTTGAATGCATATTTACGATAAAGAAACCCCCCTCCATCCCCATGAGATGCCTTGTTTGGGAGTCATAGTCAGGAAGTCTTTGAATTTTTTATCTTTAGCTTTCAACACTTCATACCACAGTTCATCTTTTGCATTAAGATATCACCATGCCAATTTAGCTAGTAAGGCTTGGTTCAAGTTTTTTGCGGATCTAAAACCTAGTCCACCTTTGTGTTTAGGGAGAGTACAAGTTTCCCAGTTTAGAAGATGGATTTTACTTTTCTGTCGAGTTGAATTCCAAAGGAAATTTCGATTGATTATGTCAATCTCTTCTAAAGTAGAGGTGGGAAGTTTGAAAACTCTCATGTGATAGATGAGGGTAATGTGGGTGCATGAGGATTCTGATTTTGTGCCATCAGCACACAATGGACTCATGATAGTTCAATACTTCCATGACTATGGGATCTCACATTCTGGAGCTTAGTGGCCTAGGACAATGGCGAATGACTTGGGACCTGACAAGGCTCATCTTAAGAGGTCCCAAACACATAAAGGACGACTGCGGTGCAGTGTCCGCACTCTTGGATGGCTGCCTTGCAGGATCCATGCACAAATGCTAGGTTGAGCGGCTCCCAAGTAGCATCCGTGCAGACTCTCAACAAGAACATACCACGTGTACATGGAAGTTATTCCAGAACATTCCAACACGTTTATTACATGCTTCTGCACGTGTTTAACATGTTTACTTGCAGGCAAAGTATTCATGCTTGTGGATGCTGTCAGAGTCCAGATATGGAAGGTTCTACACATCCAAAAATAGCAATTCGCCATAATCATAGAGTGATTGGAGGGATAATTGTCAACCACATGTGCAGTCTTACTTCAACTATAAATGCAAGGTAATGTACACAACAAAGGTATGTTCTTCTCAACACAACACCTCCCACTTAAGCTATTCAAATGCTTTCAACTCCTTCACTGACTTGAGCGTCGGAGCGGCTACAGCCACACCCTCACAGGTGTGTCCTGGTCCCCCTTCACCATTTACTCTCATCTTGCAGGTGCACAGAGGCAGTCTTGTCAGAGTCCTCCGACAACTCCCAACAACCTCCGCAGAGTCCGTCCGGCACAATCAGGTCCCATTTGACAGAGGTTGGAGATGTGTGGAACCTGCACCCACAATTGGCGCCGATCGTGGGACACGAGAGCTAGAACTTTCGTCTCCATCCGGAACTCCGTTCAAATACCTTCACAATGACCGTACTCTGGAACTCTAAGGTTGTTGGCAAGGAGGAAGTTGCTGAGAAGAGCATTGGTGATTCTCGCCTACCTGAAAATCTTATTGTTGTCATCACACTAGAGCAAGTCCAGAACCCTCTTACAATTGCCAATCCAACGTTTGAAGAGGCAATGAGGCGCATGAACGAGAACCATCAGAAGTAGATCGATGATTTGAACAACAGGCTCAAATGCATCAATGCCCAGGTTAGAAACCTTTAATTGATGGCAAGCCTCCCAGGCCGGTTCAACGTCCAGAGAAATCTTAGGGACATGAATCGGATGCTGATGATGATGCGGACACTGGGGATAAAGGAAACGATGCTAGCAAAAAGCGTCCTCAACCCTCAAAGTCTAAAGAAACTTCGAGGATCGTGTTGAGCGAATCAGAGTCCTTCACATCCTCCAGAGGTCACCACAGTTCGATTGCAAAAAGATCAGGACGTTGTATGACAGATACCAGATCAGACACTACTTTGTTTCGCCCATATATCCACAAGCGAACGGTCAAGCAAAAATGTCCAATAGAGTGATCCTAGACAACCTCAAGAAGAGACTGGACACTACTAAAAAACGTTGGGTTAATCAGCTCCCAGCAGTTTATGGGCCTATAGGACCACTCTAAAGAGATCCACATGAGAGTATCCTCACTCACTCACTCACCTACGGCTCAGACGCCATGATACCAACAGAGATCTAGCTTCCGCCACGCGCTCAACACTGGTAGACCATCTTGCAAATGATGATATCAGAGCCATGGAGTTAGATCTGGTTGAAGAAAAGCGAGACACGACATCTATATGGCTGGCCGCTTACCAATAGCACTCAAGAGATCTTTTGACAAGAAAGTCAGGCGAATGACCTTCGCACCAGGAGATCTTGTACTCCGAAAGGTGTTCGACAACACTAGAGAGCCAAACAACGGCAAAACACCTCATCAATCGGGAATGCCCTTATGTCATTTAGGAGCTCAGACCAAACAAATCTTACATCATCAGCAACTTGGATGGTGAAGCGTATCCCAACGCATGGAATGCTAGGAACTTGAAAAGGTTCTACCAGTGAGGTACCTGTTTGTTTTATTCATACAAAAGTTTACCTCCGTGTAATAAATTACTTGTCTTTTGTTTTAGAACTTTTGTACTTCAATAAGATCGCTTATGCATTTCTTTAAATAGAATGATCTTGGCCGGCAGCAACAATGAATTTTAAAATTGAAATTGAATTTTCACTTCGAAATCATCATAGATCATTGAATAATTAATCATCGTTCATCAAAAATTAAAAAAAATTCAGCGAAATTCCGGCGAATTTGTATTTAAAAGCTGGTCGGAATCTTTACAGCAAAGGGGATATCCGTGATTTCGATGTTGCTGTCGAATATCCGTGAATATCCGATATTTTGGGTCGGCATGGGTAGGTATCTAGACCGAACTAGATTCGACCTGCCGATCCGATCCGAATGCCAAAAAACCGACATATTCCGCCGAAATTTCGCGGATCTTCTCGGCATTTTGAACAATGGTCAAAATCCCATTCAAAATTTTGCAAATGGTAAAATACAGAAATGTCAGTTAGCAAAACTACAAAAGCTTTATAAGACGGAACTCAGAGTTCCGGTATTACAAACGTAGTTGTAATCATATTTCAAGATGTCAAATCCGGGCAAAATTTCGACCTATAGAAAACCGGCATATGCCTCGAAATTTTGAGGGCCTGTGTCGGCATTGTGAGGTTTTAAAATCCGACATTTCGTAGTATTTGTCGAAATTTCGAGGATATTCGTAAATATTTGAGAATATTTAATTAAATTAAAAACCAACATAATTAACATAAATAAAATATTTAACTTACATAACACGTACGTAATTAATTTAATTAAATCCTAACTAAGATTAATAAAATGTACAATCCTAGTAAGATATAACAAACAAACTAAAACCCTAGATCACTATCATAATCGGTGAAGTCTCGCTCCACTCGACTAGATGATGCTCCCTTGGTAGATGAAGAAAGATGCTCCATATGTGATGTTTCGATAGCCATCTCCAAGTCTCATTGCTCTAAGTAATCAGGGTCATGTGTTGAACGTCTCACTGCTTCCTCCAAGTCTCGCTGCGCTCTAGTGTCGTCGTCCTCGTCCTGAGTCTCGGTCTGGTGTGAAGAAGCACCACTAGTCACGGGCTCTCGTCGTCCCACATCCTGCTCCTGTCGTCCCACCTCCTCAACTCGTCGATGTGGTCTTCCTCGTTCTATGTGCCCAGAAGTAACTCGTCGTGCAGCAAGTTCCTGTAAATTACCTTGAATACGTAATCTGACATCAGGAAGTACCTTCGTGTAGCTTGTAACATCATTCCGAACTCCAGCTAGGTGTTCTTTGAACCGTGTCACCCCTCTACCACGCATTTTCTTCTCACAAAAACCACAAACTATTCCAGTCTCATCACCTGGCTCAACAAACCCGTACTCCCACCCAATGTCCCTCTTAGCCATTGTCCTAGGCTCCTACTAATATAAAAATTTATACAAGTATAAATGTAATTCCGGCAGTAATGAAATTTAAATCATATAACAAATCTAACCTAACTATGCAACACCTAAAGTCTACAGTATTTTATAATTGTTTATTGTCACTTTTCCTCCAGATTGAAATTATGCACCACGTGTCCCATGTTATAAACTAATACCATCCAAACCTAATAACCCAATCCACAACCCAGCCCAAAAGCATTTGGATCAATATTTAGCCTATACATTTGGCCCTATTTTTCAGTCTGATATTTTGGCCCATGTATCAAGTAAAATAAAATGATTTACCAGGCAGACCCAAATTGTACAAAATTACTAAAAATATCTTTATTATAAAAATACCCCGTTTTTATTTTCGACATCGAATTACTGAATTCGTTTATGTTTTAAATTTATGATAAGGTTTATTTTCATACATAATTAAAAAATATTTTTATAAAAAAATAAAAATAAAATTTTATTGTTTAAATTTATTTTTTTATTTAAGATCAAATAAATACCAAATTACTAACTTAAAAATTCTGGCAGAATAGATTCCGGCAGCAATGAAATTTAAAATCATCAATTTGAAATCATCATTCATCATTCATCAACAATTCTACATCCATAATCAAGAACTTAAGAACTTACAGTGATTCCGACAGTATAGTTTTCGACGGAAGAGATAGATATTCCGGCGAGGAGAGAGACGAAAACAGTGAAAGATTCCGGTGAATGAGTGAGAGAGAGAAAGATTCCGATGAAATTGGAAAGTCAAAATTCCTAAAATTTCTTCTCCACCATTACTGTCGGAAAGCAGAAGAAGAGGATATCCGTGATTTTTTGAAAAATCTGGGTCGGCATGGGTAGGGTTCTGGATCAAACCAAATTCAACCTGCCGATCCGATCCGAATACCAAAAAACCGGCATATTCCGGCGAAATTTCACGGATCTTCTCTGCATTTTTAACTATGGTTGTAATATTTAGTAAAGACGGAACTTGAAGTTCCGAATCAAAATAAAAGTGAATAAAACGAAACATGGAGTTCCAAAAAGTGTTAAAACGTAACATGGAGTTCTAAAAAAGTGTTGAAATGGGATACTGTATTCCGTCTTATACCACTAACATGTCATTTTGGATGACACTATCCTCCTCTCTCAAATGACATTCGAAGTTCTGATGACCGTTGAATGTTTGACCCACCATCTCATTAGGAGAGGTTTTTTGGCTGAAAGGGCATTTCATACCACTGCCCTTCCCAAATGCCCTCTCATTGGCAGGGGCGGAGCCAGGGGTGTAAGGGTACGCAAGTGCATACCTTGGGATTTCATAAATTTTTCATAATTTTTCCATACGTGGTTGGGTCATAAATAAAATTTTATAAATATCTGATTTCCATATATATTAAACCACTTTTAGATATTGTCATATTAATCGGGATATGAAGTATGAACTGAATCTATGGATATGGAAAGTGGGTACTAAATACGTGTGAAAAAAAATCTCTCCTAAACTAAGGGGTTGTTTGTTTTTTTGGGGTCCCTCTTTTAAGAGGTTGCCTCTTTTAAGAAATATGTCTTGTAAGAGGTTGTCTCTTATAAGAGGTAGATAAAAATCGTTTGTTTTTGTCTCTTGCAAGAACTTATAAGAGGTAAGGTGTTTGTTTTTAAAACCTCTTATAAGAGGCAAACTTTACAATTTTATTTTTTTGTTTATTAATAATTTTTTTATTATTATATTCTAATTAATGTGAAATTAATTAAATTAAAACTACAAGTTATGAATTGAATGTATTATAACAAGATGTTATATAATGGTAAGAAAAGAAAATGATATATATATATATATATATATATATATATATATATATATTTTAGCTTAAGAAGAAGAAAGTTCCATAAATGTAAGAGGATAGGAAAATATGTGAAAGAGAGAGAAAGAGAAGAATGGTGTAAGGTATTTTATGTTTAAGGACTAGGGATAGAAAAAAGTTATAAAGATCATGGGTAGGATAGGTATTTTGAAAGTGTCTACATCTTATAAGAGGCTAATAGCAAGGTCATTGCCACTACCAAAAATCAGCCTCTTATAAGAGGCAAACCTCTAGTAACCTCTTATAAGAGGTGAAAAACAAACACCTCATTTTAGTGGTCCACCTTTTAATAGAGGCTCTAGTAAATTCAACCTCTTATAAGAGGTAAAAACAAACAGCACCTAACTCTCTCAAATTCTCAATTCTCAGACACTACTGTTAAGTGTTAACTTTATTTCTCTCTAACTTCTACAAAAAAAAAAAAAAAAAAAAAAAAAAAAAAACAACAACAACAACAACAACAACAAAAAAATCTCCCTCTCTGTCTCAACCCCTAGTATTCATAATTTTTCTATGGTTTGATTGTATTATAAAAAGGGAGGGGTTCCAGGGACTCAGGAAATGTTTGACTCAATTTCGACTCAATCCTATTTAGGGTACTTGTACATATTGGATTAGCATGATTTTTGGTAGATATGATCTCCTTACTATAAAGATCTACTACATAAAATATCAACTCATTTGGATATATTTAGACCCATCAAATGTAATATTAAATTCAACGGTAAAAATGAACGTTCCACAATACATTAACTTGTAATATGATTTTTCTAGGGTTAGAAAATTCAGTTATGATAAATTTTGGTGAAGATGACGTACATAATGAGAACATTCATCCTACCAAAAATCATGTCAATCCAACACGTAGAAGTACCTTAAAAATTATAATATATGTTCTAAGTTTATTTTGTTTAATTAGGGATTTTAGGTTTTGCAATTTTTTTTTCTTGTAGGTAATTCAATGTCCACCGTCCACACTATTCAATTATGTAAATAGATTGACTTTGGAATTGTTTTTTCTCATGATTTATTGAATGATTATTTGATTTATTGAATTGTTTTTTCTCATGATTTATTGAATTGTCAACCACATGTGCAGTCTTACTTCAACTATAAATGCAAGGTAATGTACACAACAAAGGTATGTTCTTCTCAACACAACACCTCCCACTTAAGCTATTCAAATGCTTTCAACTCCTTCACTGACTTGAGCGTCGGAGCGGCTACAACCACACCCTCACAAGTGTGTCCTGGTCCCCCTTCACCATTTACTCTCATCTTGCAGGTGCACAGAGGCAGTCTTGTCAGAGTCTTCCGACAACTCCCAACAACCTCCGCAGAGTCCGTCCGGCACAATCAGGTCCCATTTGACAGAGGTTGGAGATGTGTGGAACCTGCACCCACAATTGGCGCCCATCGTGGGACACGAGAGCTAGAACTTTCGTCTCCATCCGGAACTCCGTTCAAATACCTTCACAATGACCGTACTCTGGAACTCTAAGGTTGTTGGCAAGGAAGAAGTTGCTGAGAAGAGCATTGGTGATTCTCGCCTACCTGAAAATTTTGTTGTTGTCATCACACTAGAGCAAGTCCAGAACCCTCTTACAATTGCCAATCCAACGTTTGAAGAGGCAATGAGGCGCATGAACGAGAACCATCAGAAGTAGATCGATGATTTGAACAACAGGCTCAAATGCATCAATGCCCAGGTTAGAAATCTTTAATTGATGGCAAGCCTCCCAGGCCGGTTCAACGTCCAGAGAAATCTTAGGGACATGAATCGGATGCTGATGATGATGCGGACACTGGGGATAAAGGAAACGATGCTAGCAAAAAGCGTCCTCAACCCTCAAAGTCTAAAGAAACTTCGAGGATCGTGTTGAGCGAATCAGAGTCCTTCACATCCTCCAGAGGCCACCACAGTTCGATTGCAAAAAGATCAGGACGTTGTATGACAGATACCAGATCAGACACTACTTTGTTTCGCCCATATATCCACAAGCGAACGGTCAAGCAAAAATGTCCAATAGAGTGATCCTAGACAACCTCAAGAAGAGACTGGACACTACTAAAAAACGTTGGGTTGATCAGCTCCCAGCAGTTTATGGGCCTATAGGACCACTCTAAAGAGATCCACATGAGAGTCTCCTCACTCACTCACTCACCTACGGCTCAGACGCCATGATACCAACAGAGATTCTAGCTTCCGCCACGCGCTCAACACTGGTAGACCATCTTGCAAATGATGATATCAGAGCCATGGAGTTAGATCTGGTTGAAGAAAAGCGAGACACGACATCTATATGGCTGGCCGCTTACCAATAGCACTCAAGAGATCTTTTGACAAGAAAGTCAGGCGAATGACCTTCGCACCAGGAGATCTTGTACTCCGAAAGGTGTTCGACAACACTAGAGAGCCAAACAACGGCAAAACACCTCATCAATCGGGAAGGCCCTTATGTCATTTAGGAGCTCAGACCAAACAAATCTTACATCATCAGCAACTTGGATGGTGAAGCGTATCCCAACGCATGGAATGCTAGGAACTTGAAAAGGTTCTACCAGTGAGGTACCTGTTTGTTTTATTCATACAAAAGTTTACCTCCGTGTAATAAATTACTTGTCTTTTGTTTTAGAACTTTTGTACTTCAATAAGATCGCTTATGCATTTCTTTAAATAGAATGATCTTATTCTCAATTTGAACAAATGATTATTACTAATGGATTGTTGATTGAGCAAAAAAGCAGGGGCTGAGAGTCCGCAGGACACTAACCAGCTGCACCAGGACCCTAATACAAGGTTTCGCTATCTTGCAAACCATACATCAGGATGGTCACATATGATCGTTGCCCTGCAAGATCACATGTCAGGACACTGTTACATGGTAGTTGCCTCACAAGACCATGTACCAGGATGCTAACCAAGGGTGGTTGCCTCGCGAAACCATACATCCCACTCTTAATTTGAACAAGCCAACTTGGGGTCTTGTTAATTAAGAATGAACAAGTATCTGAAAGACACTTTAAAGGTGTGCTGGACACTGGATGTTAACCCATGTTGGATTGGGGTTGTGGAAAGGCTACAGGGCACTAATACCTCCGGGTTGATCAGCCATACGTCGTAGTCAATGGTGAGTAAAGGGAGCTCACATACCTTTGACTAACACAACTTAAGGAAAGCCTTGGGATTATAGTGTGGCAGCTATGAACTCTAAACCGGGGGTCTCCACCTGGAGAGGTCCCTGGGAGGCCAGACTTAACAATCATTGGTAGTCGACTGTCTGCCAATTCCAGCATCCCACTTAGGACGGCTACCCATGACCACTGAAGCGGGAGTTAGTCATCAACTCATTGAATGGCTAGGGAGCTGGGTTGGTTCCAGGTCCTATTCCCCTTAGTTGCTCAGGCAGGAAGCCCCATCAATCGGGGTTCAACCCTCATCAAGATCCCCTTAACCTGGGTCAAGGACCTATTAAGAAATGAGGCATGAGGTTAGTACGACATGAAAAACTCAAAGGTCTGAAGTCCTTTGTTGCTTCAGGGTACTGTATTGGGATAACTGAAAGGTCTAAAGCCCTTTGTTGCTCCCAATATACGTCATAACTTATAGGATCTGCAAGGATAGTGCCCTTGGATACCTACGAGCCTTGTGAAGGTTGAAAGGTTGAGAGTCCTTTATCTTACTCAATGGTCCGAACGTGTTGGGATCTACAAGGATGGTGCCCTTGGATACCAAAAAACCTTGTGAAGGTTGAAAGGTTGGTAGTCCTTTACCTTACTCAAGGGTCCGAACGTGTTGGGATCTGCAAGGATAGTACCCTTGGATACCCAAAACCTTGTGAAGGTTGAAAGGATGAGAGTCCTTTACCTTGCTTAAGATCGAACTTGATGGTATCTGCAAGGATTGTGCCCTTGGATACCCAAAAACTTTGTGAAGGTTGAAAAGTTGAGAGTTATTTACCTTGCTCAAGGGTCCAAATGTGTTGGGATCTGCAAAGATAGTGCCCTTGGATACCCACGAACCTTGTTAAGGTTGAAAGGTTGAGAGTCCTTTACCTTGCTCAAGGGTCCGAATGTGCTGGGATCTGCAAGGACAGTGCCCTTGGATACCCAAAAACCTTGTGAAGGTTGAAAGGATGAGAGTTTTTTTACCTTGCTTAAGGTTGAAATTGATGGTATCTACAAGGATTGTGCCCTTAGATACCTAAAAACCTTGTGAAGGTTGAAAGGTTGGAATCCTTTACCTTGCTCAAGGGTCCAAATATATTGGGATGTGCAAGAATAGTGCTCTTGGATACCCACGAACCTTGTTAAGGTTGAAAGGTTGAGAGTTATTTACCTTACTCAAGGTAAAAAACCTTGTGAATGTTGAAATGATGAGAGTCATTTACCTTACTAAAAAACCTTGTGAATGTTGAAATGATGAGAGTCATTTACCTTTCTTAAGGTCGAACTTGATGGTATCTGCAAGGATTGTGTCCTTGGATAAAAACCTTGTGAGAGTTAAAAGGTTGAGAGTCATTTACCTTGCTCAAGGGTCCGAATGTATTGGGATCTGCAAGGATAGTGCCTTTGGATACTCATGAACCTTGTCAAGGTTGAAAGGTTGAGAGTCATTTACGTTGCTCAAGGGTCCGAATATGCTGGTATTTGCAAGGATAGTGCCTTTTAATACCCAAAAGCCTTGTGGAGGTTGAAAGGTTGAAAGTCCTTTACTTTGCTTAAGGGTCCGAAGTGTTGGGATCTATAAGGATTATGCCCTTGGATGCCCAGAAACCTTGTGAAGGTTGAAATGATGAGAGTCATACCTTGCTCAAGGTCCAACTTTGAGGGGATTTGCAAGGATTGTGCTTTTGGATACCTATAAACCTTGTGAAGGTTGAAAGGATGAGAGTCTTTTACCTTGCTCAAGGTCTAACTTCAAGGGATTTGCAAGGATTGTGCCCTTGGATACCCAAAAACCTTATGAAGGTTGAAAGGATGAGAGTCTTTTACCTATGTCAAGGTTCAACTATAAATACGAGTTAATGTACACAGCAAAGGTATTATCTTCTCAACACAATACCATCCACTTAAACTATTCAAACGCTTTAAGCTCCCTCACTCACTTGAGCGTCGGAGCGGCTATGGCCATACCCTCACAGGTGTGTCCTGGTCCCCCTGCACCATTTACTCTCATCTTGCAGGTGCACAGAAGCAGTCTTGTCAGAATCCTTGCAATCTTCTCAGAGTCCTCCGACAGCTCCCAACAACCTCAACAGAGTCCGTCCGACACAATCAGGTCCCGTTTGGCAGAGGTTGGAGATTTGTGGAACCTGCACCCACATGTAACATGTCCAGCTCTAGAGAGATACTTACCCTTCCATTTGTTTAGTTTTTGGTGAAGAACATCTATTCCATCTCTATGGGTGTGTTTAGTAGCTCTCCCATTGTAAATAGGTGTTCCAAGGTATTTACCCTTACAATTGTTTTTGGGATATGGAACATTAATGAGATCATTTGCTAGAACCTATGGGGGATTTTGTGATAGTTTATTTTGCCCCACACTTTACAAAAGTGGTTTAGGAGGGTTTTCATTTTGTGGACAGTTTCAATGTTAGCTCTAGCAAAAATATAACACCCATGAGTTGGTGTTAGTCCCACATTGCGAAGGAAATGGTTGTATTGGTATTATATAGAGCTTAACCATACTCTAACTAATGTCAAGGCCTTTTGGGGAAAGCCCAGATGGGTGGACCCTGATCCAAAACCCTGTACTGCTGGATATCCACAGTGACTAAAGGGGGACAATATTGACATTAGCGAGCAGTATGGTGCTCGACACTCCAGGATGAGCAAGGATGAAATCTCGGGGCGTTACAAAAAATGAAACAATCATCAACGAATAAAAGATAATTAATGTTGGGGGCATGTTTAGAAACCTTAATACCCTCATTTTGAAAAGCCCATTCCTCACTCATAAACATCCTGGATATGTAGTCCATACAATGAGGAAAGGGTATGGTGGAACTGGGTCACCTTGTCGAAGGCCTCTAGTGGGTTGGATGAAGGAGGTAGGTCTACCATTTATAAGGAGTGTCATGGAACTATGTCTAAAACAAACATTGGCAAGGTCAGCCTACTTTCCAGTTATACCAATGTCATCAAGGCATTTCAAAATGACATCCCAGTTCAGTCGATCATAGGTTTTTTTCAGGTCAAGCTTTATGGCCATTAGGCGATGGGTTTTTTTGTGTGATTTAATGGAATGAAACATCTCATGGGGTAGCTACTAAAACATTATCACAGATTTGTCTTCCAGAAATGGAGGCTCCTTGAAAGGGAGTGATAGTCTCATGAAGAAAAGGTTCAAGCCTCAACCAAAATATTAGAAAGGATTTTGTACATTACATTGCATAAACCTATTGGCCTAAACTCTGAGACTAGTGTTTGATGTTTAACATTTGGGATTAGGCAAATATGTGTTTGATTTATGATTCTGGGGATATTTTCAGTGTGGAACATTGACTGGACAATGTTAGTAACTTCGTTACCTATAAAAGGCCAAGCCTTTTTATTGAAATGGGAATTTAGCCCATCAGGACCTGGACTTTTTGTGGACTCAATATGCCACAGAGCATGTTTAATCTCTTTTCGGTCAAGGGGGGCATTTGAAGAGTCCAAAAAACTAATAGTGTTTCTAAGAGGGATATGAGTGAGATCATCAGGTGAATCAATCACAGTGATAGGGCAAAGAGATCAGAGAAAATTTTGGTGAAGAGTTGTTCAATTTCTTTCTCATCATGGGTGGAAGTCCCATCCCCTCTGCAGATGGATCTAATAGAATTAGAGCACATCCTTTCGTTAACTTTCTTGTGGAAAAAGGAGGTACGGGCATCTCCGAACTTGATACCATTGGTTTTGGCTCATTGAGCCCACCATTTTATTTCAGTGTGCATGAGTTCTAAAAAATACCTTAAATCTTGTCAATTGTGTTTAATGTAGGAAAAGAATAGGAAAGATATTAGGGTTGTTTAGGTTTTGGCCATGATTTGTTGGGTGTAATTAGGCTTCGGTCATTTTTAATCATGTAATTAGGATTTGGCTATTTGGTTTGATCCGATTCGTAAAAAAACAGGTTTAACCGGCAATATTTTTTAAAGGTATGTGTTGCCCCTGTAAAAGTCACGTGTATTTCACGTGAATAACTTAAATCAACTTAAACCAACAGAACACATACGTACACTAAAACCCTTTCAAAGTTTCAGTATTTTCTGTACACGAAACCAACAACAAGGATGACGGGTATCAGGTGATGGGTAGTATAGTTGGGCTCATTCACAGTCTCTCAACAAAACTATCTTTAACGCCTTCTTCTTAAACTTTTTTTTTTTTCTATATCTCTTAGAGATATACCACTTAAGTCAGTGTTTCCTTCCACTTGAGTGTACACAAATTCAGCCTCAACTGGTTTAAATTGAATTACTTCTTACAAACAACTTTAGAATCTTTAGTAAGACAAGACAATCAGGTTTGTAAGGTGCATTTACAAGTTTCTTTCTTCTCTTCCAAATGAGCCTGTAAACGGAATAGTATATCAAAGTATCGATATGTTTCATCGCAAATTACAACAAAAATAATCAAATTGATTCAGATCTAAAGCAATTCAAACTCAAAAAGTCAAAAACCCTTGAAATTAGAAAATTGATTGAGATCTGATTATCCAAGATCCTGAAATGGTCTGACTTTGTGATCTAAGTCGTCAGATCTAACATGGATTGCGAGAATGAAATAAAAAAGGGCGGTTAGTCAAAACCCCAACAAAAATAGTTGTAATTTGCACTATCACCAGAACCTTTTTATTCTTTGAGCTTATCCCAACACGTTAACTTTACTGTTAAACCACTGTCTGTTGGGCCCACCTAAAATTTACATGGCATCTACGTGGCAAAATCAAAACAAAAACACTTTGATACATACCGATCTTACCCCCTGAGTAGATCACTAGCTCATATCGATCCAATCTGACGGCTGAAAAGTAATCGAAATTTGACAGTTACAAATCAAGCCCTAAAATGAATTTCTTCCATAATATCAAGCCAAACTTTGCAACCACCATAGAAGGTGTTTCTTCTTCAACAAAGGTCGCTTACAATCAATTTAATTTCTTCCTCTATTTCCATCTATTTTACTTTATTTTTCCATCTAATTCAGTTTTTTTTCCAAGGAGGGTGTTTTATTTATGGAGAACTTGATCATTGGATGAAGGATTGCAGATTAAAGAATCGTTGTGTAAAAGTTAATCTTCAACACAAAATGAAATTTGGGACCAACACTACATATCTCAATAAGGGAGGAAAGTTTTTGAGTTGTTTCGGCCAAAATGTTTGCAAGGGTTTTAAGTGGTTTGATGAATTGATAGCTGAAGAACGTCAACAAAATGCTATGAAGAAAGAAGAAGAAGAAGAAGAAAAAAAAAAGAATGAAAATGATGATTCACTGACTTTGAAGATTTGTATAAATAAAAATATTGAAATGAGTGCTTTAGGAAGTGTGGTTGATGTTAGTAAACTTGTGAAACTAAATTCCAAAGCTGAAATTTGAGTTTCGTTTGTTTGATTTAATGCCCAAAGTGGTCTGAGTATAAATGTATTTGTGCTTATGATGTTGAATGAATTTCTTTTGTGTTAGTAAACTTTTGCTTCTGCGTAAGAATGTATTTCTTATTTATTTTTTTTGTGCTAGTGACCTAGTGTGTGTCAAAATCTTGTGACAACTCATCTATGTAATTCTCACAGTATGAGTGTTGAGGGCAAAGAATATCATACTTGAATAATCATTGAAAGGCTAAAGCTTTAGATCAAGAAAGATTCAAGGTTAGTACATTGCATGCATTGCCATATCATCTTGTTATCTTGATCGGTTTGAAACATGTTTTATCATTTCCATTGTTGGTTTTCAAAAACCTTGTCCTTCTCTTTTGCAAATTGGTCGTTAGGTTTATTTTTGCTTTTCTGGTGTCACTATGTATCATAGTCGTTTTCAGGTTACTTCGATCTGTTTTTCAGAAAATAATTTTTTTTTTTTTAAGGATATGCTATAGTACGTTTTATTTTATTTTATTTTATTTTTTTTGCTTTTTTGACAAAACTGCTTATCGCACTATTTTCCTCTTTAGAGCACTGCGTATCGCACTGACAAGTTTTTCAGCAAAAAATATTTTCCAAGTGTTCACTACGTATCACATCGTATTTCTTCTTTGGACACTGCGTATCACAGTGAGTCAAAAATTTCTAAAAATAACTTATTTCCTAAAAGACCTAATTTGACATAGTTTATTGTGTTTAGGTTAAACACGTTTTTGGATTTGTTTTCCAAGTCTAAGAGGAGGTTTATATTCTTATAAATAGTGTTATCTCACAACACATCTCCTCAACTAAGCCTTAGACAAATTATGCCTCCATTGTTGATTAAAAAGAAGTTTTTTCAAGGTAAAATTGATAAAAAATACAACGTACTTTACATTATTTTCCACTTAATACAATATACAAAAAAACTGCCCAAATGATGCTTGAACTTTCATAAAAGTTCCACGTTATACAATCTGTCAAATTCTTGCTAACGGTTGATTGACATGAAATTTTTTTATCCACGTGGCATGTGAGAAAAATAAAAATTAAATAAAATTTAAGAATCCAACACAACAATTGAACGCATGTGCTTCTCACATGACCTTCATCTTCTTTTCATTATAAGACTAATCCCTCAAATTGAAACCAAAACCCCCAATTTCAACTTAAAACCCTAAATTAAAAATTTCTCAAATTTAACTCAATGTCTTTATCTTCTAATGTTAATTGTTGTTTTTCACATAAATTTAGATCTTGTTCTTCTTCATTGAAGTGTATTAGATGTACTTTTTATTTGTCAATATGAAGTTAATTGAGCAAACCAAAGACCAATTGAAATAAAATAACTTCTTTAAACAATCAACTATGGGTATTGTTCATAATTCAAAATTTATAAATGGTTACAATAATAGCAACAATTTTTATTAGATTGAAAAAAAATTGGGTTGAAAAAAACAATTTTTTTTTTCTTTTTTGGTTTTAAGAAAATTGAAGACGTGTGGGGTTATTTGAAATCTTATATTTAGAAATCGAGAAAGTGTTTAACGATTGAAGTACGTAGTAATGAAGTTGTTAGAACCAATAATCTTATATAAATAATAAATAATAATAGAGAATTAAAGAGCGAAAAAAGAGATTAGTTTGTTATTTTTTAATTTGTTTAAAGATATTTTGTAAGAATATGTTTGTAAATTGAGAATATAGTAATTGTCACATGAGACATACGTGCAATTTTTTTGTTGTGTTGGAAATTATTTTTAAGTTTTTTTTTTTAATCAAATAAAGCCATGTAGATAAATTTTTGACAACTAAGCAGTCTGTTATGATGAAATTAACAGGTTGTATAACGTGAAAACTTTTTGAAAGTTTAAGCATTATTTGGTCAGTTTTTTTGTACATTGTATTAAGTAGAAAATAGTGTAAAGTACGTTGTATTTTTTATCAATTTTACCTAATGAAAAGATTGAAAGCAATTAATCTTTGGTGTATAAACAAACCAATCACAAATAGTTTTGTTCATTTTTGGTTGAGGCTTTAGTTGGAAAAACTCTTGAGAATGAGATATTAAAATTCCCTCATGAACTTCTCATTTTCTTGGTTAATAGTTGGTTTGATCATCTCAATATCATTTTATTGATTCTACCAATGAATAATGTTTTCAGCTTAATGTTAAGAAATTATATGTTGTTTTCCGTTCATATATTATATAATTAATGGTCAGATCGAGCATATAGAATAATTTCCTTCAACAAATTTTCTTTAATGAAATGCAGGTCAATTGTTCTTAAGCGCACATACTCCCTAATAAAATAACTAAGATAAAATTGTTTGATTTGAATGCAGAATCTGTTGACAAGTTCAATTGTTTACAACAATGTAGGTTAAAGCACACCCGACGAGACGAAGTGTAGAGAAATTATGGAGTAGTGTTTGATCTATAGCACATGGCAGGAAGACCGACATTAAGGTTTCTGCATATTGTGAAAGAAAATAGACTATGTTCCATTACAAAGGAAAAGTCATTAATTTATTTTTTTTAGTAATTTTTGAAGATAGATATTTAGTGATTGCATTTTAATTTGTAACATTTTCTTAATATAGAAAAAATTGGTATCCTCTCAGTATAAATAATTTTTTTTTTTTTTGTCTATGGAAGTTTACCATGCACAAGTGATCTATGAAGTAGTGGGTATGAAATATTTTAGTTAGTATTTTTTGAATTATGTTGATAAATTTATGATGCTCTTCAGATTGGCAGAAGGTTTAGATTATTTAGTCATGTTATGTTGGTTTCTAAGGCTATTTCAAAGAAATTTTTTTTTCAAGTCATATAGACTTTTTAGGATAATGCCATTATAAATACCCAACTGTATGATCGAGTATTTTAATATGACTTAATAGACTAAAAAGTGAAGTAATACAACCAGATTAACATAAACCGACTAACCCATGCATAGCACGGTGATGACTACTAAGACCATTAGATGTCATCATTTTCCTCAATCTCTCCCCACCAAATCAGTCTATAAATATTATTATTATTTGTAACGCCCCTGAAATCCAATCCTAGCTGGTCAGGCCAAAACCGGACAACAGAGTCATAATGATCACCATATGTCCTCCATGGACCGTAGGGTCACACTACTGTCACGTGATATCACACTTCTAGACCATAGAAGAACATAATAAAATAAACACAAACAATAAACTAAAAGCGGAAGACTAAACTGAATACAAACTATATAAACATAAACCAGAGTCATGCCCGAAGGTTACAACTCATCAAAACTCCAACTAGACATATGAGCAACTCAAGACAACCTCCACCAGACATCTCAACGAACACTCCAACAATAAAACAGCTGCTACCTGAAAAGGGAAAAGCGTTAGACATAAAGTCTAAGCAAGCTATAGAACTTGGCTCTCGATCTTGATTCCAGGAATAGAATCAGCGCACCCAATATATAATAATATAAAGATATAAATATCAATAGTATAAGCATGACATTAATATCAACAAACAAACAATAATGAAAGACAAACATACACACATGGCACCCTGACTCAACACTACTGTCTCTACAGCCGTGTGATCATGATACCAAAATGCTGACCAACCAGCTATGTGTTATTCACACTCGTTTCCTTACGACACCAACAGGCCAAGAGAATGTACAAGCCATATCTCTACCCAAATGTACCTCAGTACGATAACTAGCCCTCAACCAATGTGCCACTTGCACCAATTTGTACTCAAAGAGTTTCAACATCATATCCATTGATACATGTCCTCATAGAGTTCCAAGATCATATCCATTGATACATGTCTTCATAGAGTTTCAACATCATATCCATTGATACATGTCCTCATAGAGTTCCAACATCATATCCATTGATACATGTCCTCATAGAGTTCCAACATCATACCCTTTGATATACACCCTCATAGAGCTTCAACATCATATCTTAAGATATATGTCCTCTAGGGTCTCAGTCTATAACATGTCCAGTAAATTTAGGGTTCAGTCGACTGGCCTCCAGTCAGCTGGACTCCAGTCGACTGGGCTCCAGTTAACTCCAGTCTTAAATTAAAAGAGTAAATTTAATCGTAACATATAATACACACTAACATGATGTCCTAATCATCCAAACACGAATCTCATAACATAGAAACATATCTAAACATGAATTCGACATGTATATCATCTCTAACCATATTTCCATATCATATATCATTATTATTTACAATTAAGATTCATTATCATGCTTTTAATTAACTTAACATGTTTTCAATGTAGAAATTACAGCAATACCAATATTCTCAATTCGGCAAGATATCATCTTTATAAATTAACCATCAACGTACAACAATATTTATCATGGCAAAAGATTATATATATATAATTATTAGCATATTAATACACAAACTAATTTCATCTAAACCTACAATCAAGATGGAAACGCAAGTTAGATAACTTGCCTCAATCCAAGCAATGGAATCAACTCTGAATTCTAGATAATCCAATTTCAATGTCAAACAATCCAAGCAAGCAAGCCAAATCAAACCCTAGATGATGATTAACCTTCTTCTTCTTCTTATGCCTCTTCTTTGAAGTTAAACAAGATAATTTTCGTGATAAAACCCTAACTATTGTTATCATGCTTTATATATAAATATTATGGGTCGGTTTTCGAAACAACATAAAATATAACCCGTATGTGCACAAATGCCCAGTCGACTGGACTCCAGTCAACTGGACCTCAGTCAACTGAACACTGAGAAAACTATACATAAGAAAATGCCAGGTATTACATTATTATTGGATTTACTACCTTCCTAATGCTCTCATTTAATTTGAAACAGATGATTTTATTCCATTTCAACTCTCCCCATCAAATTGGTCTATAGTTATTATTAATATTAATTGGATTTATTACCTTCCTAATCCTCGCATTGAAAGGAATGATTTTATGTTGTATAAAAAGATCTATTCCTTCTTCAATCTCTCCTCACCCTACCACCCACCAAAATCAGACAACTTTCACAAAGAGCTTTACAGGTATTATGTTCCGACTATAATAAATTGGTTCCCCATTCATGTGTGTGTGTGTGTGTGTGTGTGTGTGTGTGTGTGTGTGTGTGTGTGTGTGTGTGTGTCTGTGTCTGTGTCTGTGTCTGTGTCTGTGTCTGTGTCTGTGTCTGTGTCTGTGTCTGTGTGTGTCTGTCTGTCTGTGTCTGTCTGTGCGCTTGTGCGTGTGCGTGTGCGTGTGTGTGCGTGTTTTTTCAGCCAAACCCAAGTTGAAGCCCTTGCATGGCTATTGATCACATTATTGTTGCTCTTTCTTATATCACGAAGAAGTTTAGTTTAATTGAACTCACTAAATTGCAAATGCTTACTTACATTGACAGCTAAATACCCTGAAACTACTATTGTAGGTTATTTGAATTTTCTTGCAACAATGGTGTTGACTAGACAAGATGAGATCCAACAATATCTGGATGCAGGGTATAATGGACCACTGAAAAAGGCTTTGCGTTTAATTGGAAATATACTACCTATAGAAAGACCGAAAGTGTAACGCGATTACACCTCCATCTTATTGGAATGTCGTCTTATTTTTAATCCTAATGAATCAAGGGAAGCTATTTTGAAAAGGGCTCGAAATAAGAAATCTACTCTAACTGCCTTTTTTTATTGTTTAACTGCAGATGTTTATGCAGGGAAACTAACATATCAAGAGTTCCCTCAACATTATATCTGGAACAATCAAGATTTTAAGTGGACAAGAAGGAAACATGGTTTTGCCATTGGTAGAATATATTTTGCAAGTCCCAATTCAGGCGAAAGATTTTATTTGCGGTTGTTGCTTACAATTGTTAAAGGGCCTTGCACTTTTATTTTGGCACTTTCCCCACATTTGGAAATCAAAATTTGCGTTACCCCCCCCCCCCCCCCCAATTGGACGGAAAAAGGAGACGACGTTACAAAAATTAATTTTTGAATTTTCGTAAAATAAAATATTTTAATAATACCAAAACTACCCTTCTTTAAACATGTACATAATAAACATAATTAAAAAACCCCTACTGAAACATACATAATTAACAATACCCCCAAAATCGATTTGCAAAAAAATTTGGGGTGATTTAGGTCTTGGTCACCACTTTTTAGTATAAATTAGCCTCGACCTATAAATTATCAAAACTCTAGTCCCTTTGATAATTTAAATATTGTTAAGTTACAACATTAACAACTTAACTTGGTGCACTGGTCATTCCCTTCCCACGACCCACGCACAACATAACTCAATAGTATGCGACCTCATTCTCAAGCAGGTCCAACACTATGCACGTTACTTATTGTTTGCGGAGCCCATACAAGAAGACAAAACAAAATAAACTACAATGAAAGGTAAATCGTTGAATTTCCTTTTTACTTGATGAGATTCTAACAATTACAGGCAAAAGCAAAAGTAAACTAAGGCATGCAAGAAGAACTGTTTCAGTCCGTCCTGCTTGCAGCCATTCATCTCGTCTACCTGCCTTCTGAACGAGCTACCAGGACTCCCTGGAAACTAGCTGATCAGAACGGCTTAAATACAAGCTTATCAAGTAAACTATCAAGTACTGCTGGTCATTACAACTCCAAACAAAACAAATGATTGGTCACTCAAGCTTACACATTCAGAAGATTGCTTTGAGGAAGGCCAAAGAAGACTTACTGCAAGAACAAGGAGTGCAAGAAGCTAACTTTGCACAAGGTCACCCAATACAAGAAGGTCGGTACCAGAACTACCTCACTGCTGCACAGACTGGTCGCCGGAACCATCAATCTCCGTACGGCCACTGGCGACCTGTTCATTAGGGCCCATCAAGGTGTCCTGAGCTGGCACCAAAGCTCCTTCAGCACCACCTCGCGTCTCCTCTCCTTCGGGCGACCCCATCAAAGCTTCCTTCAGGCTGTCGCAGTAGGCCTTCCAGGCTGCCCCATTCTCTTGGCATGCGTGCTCCCAGTAGTCAGCAGAAGCCTTAGCAGCAGCAGAATCTTCTTTCAACTGCTCCACCGTCTCCTTCAACTACTCCACCGTCTCCTTCAAGGCCGCGACCTGTGCATCCCTGTCCCTCACCTTGCACTCAGCAACAACAGCAACGTTCTTCGCCTGCTCGAGCTTATCATTGAGGTCCTTCAATTCAATCTCAGCTCGAGCACCAACCTCAGCAACCAAACGCACCTCCTGGAAGTTGGCGTTGAGCTGCAAATGCAAACAGAGTTCAGTCAGCAAGGAACAAACACAACCAAAAAAGACTTATGATAACACTCACCAAAAACAGCGCCGCGTTTATCTTTGAGCAGGTCACCAACAAAGTCTGCGACTTCACTGCTCGAGCATCAGCTTCCAGAACGATGCCCTCATTCACAGCCCGGGCGACGCAGGGGTCGTCAATAGCACTGTCGTTATCATATACGACATGCCTTTCACCACGGCCATCCAAATAGTCGAACGGCCCAGGGCGAAACTCAGACGACACACCCTTGCCTTTCTCCGAAGGCCGAACAGCAGTCTTCCTGGACACAATAGACATCTCAGGAGATTTCACAAACTTGGGAGGAGTAGAGGACGGCATAGTTGGAGGCTCCACCAACTTCAGGTTCCCTGAGAGCGACCTCTTCTTCCCGGCCAAGGCAGGCAATTTAGGGAGTAAGGCCGGAGGGGATACAACTAGGGGGCTCGCCGCTACCTCCCCCTGGCGCGAGCTAACCCCAGATCGTTCTTTCTCCGACCTACGAGCAGTGCTTCCAGATCGCTCTCTCTCCTCAGGCCTCGAGCTACCCCCAGCTCGTTCCTTCTCCCCAGCACGCGAGCTACCACCAGAACGCCCAGCCTCAGCTTTATGTACAGAAGACATATGGGCCTTCTTCAGCGACTTCCTCCTCTCGAGCTCTTCTTCAACGGTTTTCGGACCACCCTTCGGAATAAAATGCTCCCTCAGGTGGGGTAAGAACCGTATCTTCCGACTATCAGCCCACAAACCAAAATAGTTCAGAGCCGACTTCAAGTCGTTCTTCCTCACCAAGTGGTCGTCCCTGATCGCTGCAAATAAAATATAAAGTCAGCAAGTCCGGAAGAAAGAAATTCATCTACCATCCTAAGGCTAACAACCAGAAACTTACGACCATCATTCCTAGTCCCATGACGCAACTGGATACTCCCCTCAATGATCGACCCAGTAATCAGTATGGGATCTTTCCACCATGGCTCACTACTAACCGGGTAGATCAAAGGCAAACGTTCTGGCCTAACTTGCATATTATAGCCCGCAAAATCGGCCTTTGAAGAACGTTTGAAAGTAAAGTGGTCCAACACATCTTTCACAGTGATGTTCCACCTATGCAACTTATTCAGGTCGACAATTACCCTCATATTTCTCCAGAAATTGCCATTCATCTGGCAGGGGGCTCGACCAATAGCATTCAACAGGTCGACCACCAAACAAGGCAATGGCAGCCTCAGCCCAGCTCGGAATTGGGTCAAAGTAAAAACAGTAGAGAAGGGATTTTTAGGTCGATACTCAGCAGAAAGTAAACGATCTCATAAAAATCTAATCTCCAAATGCTCAATCGAGCTAAGACCATACTGCTTCCTAAACGCAATATGCCTATTTACATACTTAAAGTTCACTACTCTACACAGCGAGCCATCGTCTCCTTCCACCATTTCCTCGTCAGACGAGTCCGCCACATGAGAGCCGCTACTCTGGGGGCTATCAGAATCCACACCATGAACGGGAGACAAGGTTTCAGATTGAGTCCTTTCAGACTCATACTCCTCACCACCACTCAAGTTATCATTTTGAGAGTCACTCGCGTCCGACATTTCTACCAAGCAACAGAAAATAAAACAGAAGATGAAAGAAAAGAAAGAAAAGAAAACTAACCTCACGAGCTCTCAAGGTTCTTCAGATCGCAAGAGAAAAGCGGCAGCAATTCAAATAAAAGCGAGATAGGTAAACCCTTCTCAAGAGAGCTACAGTTTAAATACTGCAGCACATACAATCCCAGCCATCAGTTCGAAACAGGTAAACAGCTGAGATCGAGCAGATAATCCACATCTATTGTAGTTATTTTCCACTCAACAAACGATTCACATCCACCGTCGGATCATCCCACGTGCCACACAAAGACCATATAAGGCAAGAAGTGCGTCAGTTGCCATAACTGTACAGTTAGCTACTCGAGGAAAATCCTCCACTTCCCCGTAAGAGAGCCATGATTACCGCAGACAAGCCTGCATGATTGCCACGTCCGCAAATTCAAAAAGCAAACTACAAATCAGCATCGATCAGAGTTCTTAGTCTTTTCAGCCCGACTACTACAGCCGACCTGAAAAGAGGGAGCTTATGTAGGGGTACTACATACTCCAACCAATCAAAAGCAGCCACGTGGCATAGTCATCCATCCATCAGGTCGCCACGATCTCTACCTGCTAGTAGCTCGACCACAACGACCCGACCACGCAACCAGCAGCGACCTGATTATACACACGTGCTCTCATTCAATGCACAGAATATTCTCGTCAGTTACATAATTAATTCACAAGGATGATCCTCGCGCGTTACATAATCAATCCTCATTATGATGGCGGAGAATCTGCAAGATCCACGATCCACGCCTTTCTACCTTCTATAAGAACAGAACAACGATGGCTTGATCTCTAAGTTCAACTCCCCCGAGCTAGAGTACGTAGGCAATCTCGATCTCAACGAGGTGCAGCCGCCCCGATCTCAAACATCCCCTTTTGGTCAAGTCTTCCAACGACCTGATCTAGTAGTGCATTAATCTAGAAATAGGTTAATACATACATAAATAGGTTGTAACAAACTACAATTCATCGTATTACAAATTCAACATCCTGTAGTACATAAATAGGTTGTAACAAACTACAATTCATCGTATTACAAATTCAACATCCTGTAGTACATAAAAAGGTTGTAACAAACTACAATTCATCGTGTTACAAATTCAACATCCTGTAGTACATAAAAAAATCAACGACGATTGTAGTCATCCCATATCTCATTTGCAATAACATCTCTCACTACAATCATCTGGTTTTGTTGGGACTTATCCACTTCAATACCTTCTTGTACCAGATCAAAACCTAACTCATCCTCAACAACTAATCCTTCTTTTTCATACATGGTAAACAATGTATCAGCTCTATCCTCCATTCTAATAAAATTATGTAGAGTACAACATGCTATTGGAATTAACTTTTGTCGTCTAAGAGGGTAATTAGGTATTGATTTTAAAATGGGAAATCTTGCTTTCAATGCACCAAAAGCCCTTTCTATCACATTGCGCAAGGTCGAATGTCGGTGGTTGAATAACTCACGCTTTCTTGTGATTTGTTGTTGCATTTGGTCATCATGGAAGTGATACCGCTCGCCACGGTAGGGGGCTAAAAATCCAGGTATGTTTGGATAGCCAGCATCTACAACATAGTAAGAGCCTACAATTCAATATTGTAAACTCAGTATAGACCAAAGACATCCATAACTTCCAAGTAACTAAATAGTCAACTGGAACACCACCATAAAGCAGTTACATAAAATTTCATGAACTGAAGTTTTTGATAAAATAAACTACAAATTTGATATTAATTGGGTTCTTAATTTAATAATTTATTAATTATGCTCTAACTTACGACAAAATAAGAGCAAGCGTATATTCAGAAATTTCATCTTAGACAGCAAGATCCATATACAACTAAGATACGATTATAAGCAACACTTAGCAAAAAAAAAAGAATAAATCTCTTACCTTCAGGAGGAAGTGGAAAATTATTTTCTACCTTAAAAAACATCTGTCAAACATCTTCTGGAGCAAAAACAATATTTGAACCCAAATCATAAGTAAAACCTGTATGCTCCAACAAATCAGAAAAATAACGATGCTTGCTACGAAGACGATTATACTTTCCCTTCAATCTTTCCGCCCCATATCTCTCTCCAATTGACAGATACAACTCATTGTCCATAGCATTCCAATTAGATGTCTTAAAAGTTGGTGCGCCTTTTGGGTCTCGCTTAACTTTCTCGTGTAACATGCTCAAAAAAGCATTCTCATTGTTATCTGTCCAATCCATGTTATCATCATTCTCTCCATTTTTTACCCCCATCTAAAAACCAATAAAAACACTACAATAACTAAGATAAACCCAACAAGATTAATATAAAGAAGTTAGCAAAAGCTTCCTTATAATCACCAAAAAGTAGACTTCACAACCATCAATCATACTTTGCTGATGCAGTTAGATAACTGAGCAAACATCCTCAGTAATTTGAAAACTTTTATTTGAATACAGGTTGGATAGTGAGTACACTGCCTTCCAGACCAACTTAACTTGTATCAGTACACTGCCTTCCAGACCAACTTAACTTGTATCAGTACACTGCCTTCCAGACCAACTTAAGAGAGCTCTGACTCCATAAGGAAATTGTTTGTGTGTGATTAAAAGAAGTCAATTCAAAACTTCAGGGAAAAGAAGATGACACATGCAATAATTTACAGTAAAATCTGATACTAATTTATTGATACTTCAAGTATATACAAAATACAATGTATAATTCATAGCAGACACAATTATACCGACTCCAGAAATATTCAAGTGGTCCTGATTCACGTACTGGTTACATCCAACTGGTTTGAAGTTATTACTTTTTATTAATTTGCAGTCATAGCAACGTTAACACACCAGGTATCATGTTTGTGAAAATATAGTCTACAAATTACAATTGCTTCAAGATAGACTTAGGATTACTTAGTATTTGATTATTTGTTGGAGATCAGATATGTCTACAGTATACATATTTTGTAAAAATGCATAGCAGTATCACTTATTTGGTACATTACTAACTTGACGTATGCTCGTACTAATATTTATTATAACCCAACAATCGTCTCAGGCATTTGATACAAAATATTTCCCATGAATAGTAATCAGGTAATAGTATGGATGAACAATGAAAGAATTGTCCAAACACACTCCCCAAATGCTAATAAGTATGAAAGAAAACTCCATACATATGATACCATCTGAATCAGAACAGTCATATACAGATGTTAAGACTCTAGTTCTCGCTTCTAAGAAATTGAATTTCAGACTATAATTCAGGGTCTACATAGCTTTTAAACTAATATCCCCACACGGAAACATGTCCTAATACATGTCTTAGATCACTTTGGAATATAGTTTGTGCTACACTTAGTGCTATGTCTGGTCGAATATTGAATAAAGTTCTACTAAATTCTTGAACTGCAAGTGACTCCATATCACCCCCAACTGCCAATGGAGCAAATCCTGAACACCATGCTTTGAAATTTGATCCAATTGCTTCAAATAATTGATCTAACTCTTCTTGTTCGAATCCTTCATAGTAATTTGGATCATTTATATACCTTAAGAAAAAAATATCTAACACTTAGCAATTGATCTTAGATTAAATTAGTTTAATGCAGATGCGATTTTAATATGTTACTAAATATAGATTTATTAACAACAAAAAATAAGAAAAAAAAACATGGAGTCTGACTGCAATCAGATATTGAGCTGACATATATGGATCTAATTTCACTAAAATTTATTGTGTCGAAGGAGTCGAATTCAAAAACTCTCATCCTTAAGCGAAATTAGCTCCAAGTAGCTTGTCAACTTCCTACACTTATTAACACAAAATAATGCTAGATTGTCTTATTTTAGATTTTTAGGTAACATGTATAGAGCTATAAAATTTCTCAGTTTAATTACCTGGGAGAGGCGGAGATAAAGATGAGTTTGGAGAAGAGATCAGGTCTATTAACAGAAGCTATAACTCCAATCATAGCTGATACAGAATGACCAACATAGATACAAGAATCAACTTGAAATTCTTCTAATATGGCAAGAAGGTCATAAGCATAACCTTCAAGAGTTGAATATCGATCAAAGTCAAAGTAATCTGGATTAGTAGTACCAGCTCCCATGGTATCAAACAAAATCACGCGATAATCATTAAGAAGATGAGGAACAAGATGTTTCCATACAGATTGATCTGTGCCAAAACCATGAGCAAGTACTATGATTCTTTCACCTGTACCCAATACCCTTATGTTATGAGCTTCTTCTACTACTCCCATCTCTCTTTCTTGGTTATTGTTTTGAATGTGAACGAGTACTGGTTGTCTGGTGGACTTTTAGGAAGGAAGATGAAATGATTTTATTAGCAGTAGAAGTGTAGAACCCTATATATACACAATGTCAAATATATATACATTTTTTTTCTAGCTAATACATATAAGATAAGTTCATCATGGGTTATATTCTCATGTACTGTTGTAGATATATGCAACATAGTTATGGACATTTATACTTCATATCTACTGTGCAGATAAATCATAAAAGAATTTTGTATTAACAGTAAAATCACAAATATACCAACAATACTGAATTACTGATCAAATATAAATAACGTACATACACAATCCATAAAATATATATTGCCAGAATATGGGAAACGTTAAATAAGCTATGGAATAGATGTTTTTGGAATCAATATATTTATTTTCAAATCATGCGGTTGCACTTGATAGAGAAAACGAATAAACTTAGCTGGGGAACATGATGCTTGATGAGTCCAGTGAAGGAAAACAGTATAAGGGTAGCATGACAAAATGGTAGGGCATAATAGAGTATATAATTAAGAAGTATATATATATATATATCTACATAAAAGATTAATTTCTCATTTTCCACCCTTAAATACTTTGAATGAAAGGATTCTTATGGATATATAATTAAGATAGGTGATGGAAATAAGAAATTAAATTTCGGGTGAGAGGTCGATTTCAAAATAATGGTAGCAATGTCAATTAACTAAACATATCATTGAGGTAATTAATAATAAAAATAGCTATTAAGTAGACTTTTTTTTTTTTTTTTTTGCACAACAAGTTGCCTTGTGAATTATTATTGTTTAAAGAAGAATTAAACTCTTAGCTAGATAACCATTTTGTTAAAACCTCAGGGTATTATAATGATTGTATTAACCATATTTGTGAGGTTGGTCAATACACTAATGAATGATGAAGATGTGTATGATATGAACAATAATAAAGTAGAGACGTGAACACCATTGTATACGTGGTTCGGCAATTGTGCCTACATCCACGGAGAGAGAGAATGAACTTTATTATAGTAGTGGTGATACAAAATGGGAGCTCGATAATGGAGAGAGCTCAAGAGAGAGATGGGGCCTGAGAGGTGAGGTCTCATGAGAGAGTGTTGAGGTCTTGTGTTTGATTCACAATGAGACCATGAGAAGATGAGTAGTTTGCCTTTATATTTATAGGCTACAATGTAACTCCATTCTTAGCAATTAATAGGGTAATAATGGGGAAAATGTCTTTGTAATAATAAGGCCTAACTTTGTAACTTGTGCCATCAAGAGAGAGCCCATTAGATGTTGACATGTGGCACCATGATGGACGGTAGAGATGGTGCCACATGTATGTTGTATATAGTACCCCTACATAAGCCCCCTCTTTTTAGGTTGAACGGAGTTCGGGCTGAAAAGAAGTAATCAAACCGATCCAGCCCCCAAGATGAATGAAATATGAGGTTCTTTAACGAAGTCGATCCGCCCCAAATTTTGATGAGCTTGATCATTGAGATTTGCAGGACGCGATGAAGGTCCCTTGTGGTAATGGCAACTCGATCATGAATTTGTGTATAGCGAGCTAGTTAGTTCCAAGGAGACCTGGTAGCTCGTTCAGAAGGCATGTAGACGAGATGGACAGCTGCAAGCAGGTCGTACTGAAGTGGGTCTTCTTGCATACATGGGTGGTTGTCTTTTTGTGGTCGAGTTGCATAGACCTGATACTTGTTGATAATGTTAGCATGTGAAATATTATAAAATTTAGTAAGAGACTTACACTGAACTGTATGTCTTCCTTATGAGTTTTGTATGTACTATCTTTGTCGCCTTATGATTGGACATTCCAATAGATGTGGCACTTTGGAGTGCACATGTAGCTCGTTTGAGAAAGAGCATTGGTTGACCAAGTGTTTTGAGAGTTACTTGGAACCTTTTGGTACCCGATCTAGTGAATGGTCGCAGCGTGGAGACCTGTTTGACAATTCTTGGGCATGTGGCCTTTGTGGGTCTGCATTGCGTTGAGAGTGAATGCGTTCAACCAGGCGTGTGGCTAGAGAATTGTGTTTGAGGTCGTCCCGCATACGAGTGACTCACTAGTCAATGAGGGTGGTCGTATTGTATATCAAGCATTTCACTTCTAAAGAGTTCAGTGAAAGCAATGTGGCACATTTGTGCAAAAATAGCTCATGGGGAGTGAGGTCGTGTTCATGTGACCTGCACATAGAAAGAGCTACAAAAAATATCATTAATAGCTAATTGTGCTAATAATAAATTAATTTCATTAGATAAAGTGAGAATAGCCCCCTGTATGGCATAAATATTCTTGAGGTCGTTGAAAGACCTGTAATTTGAGGAGGTCGTTGATAGACCTCGTGAGGTCGCGATGAAGGACCTGGTATGAAGGACCTAGCATGAAGGACCTGGCATGAAGGACCTGGCATGAACGTGAAGAGGCCTGGTATGAAGGACCTGGTGAGGTCGCGACGAGACCTGAGAGGTCGTTGGTAGACCTGTCGAGGTCACGATGAGAGACCTGAACTTGAAAGACCATATGACCAAGGTAAGAAATGTGAATCAGTAACTGAATCCATTCCACGGTTTTTTGTAAATAACCACGAGAATTGATGTGGCATGGTAAATGGATCTGAAATAAGTTGTTGAACCATGGCCACATATTGAATTGATAATTAAACATATCAATATAATGGGAATGTAAACTGATATTTGTACATGAAAATATATCACCAGATAAATATATGTGAAACTGTGTAGAATAAACACTAGATGATGAGGTCGCTCCTTGATAGCTCGGTGCCTCATTTCAATCACCAAAAAATATTAAAGTGATATTTATCTTGCTTCTGTCGAGTCCAGTAATTGTGTAAACAATTTGCTCCAAGCCCCCAATTTGGAAATTGTGATTGCAATTCTGCCAAATAGAATTTCTTGAACTTAAAATCACCACTTTGAGAGCCTTACAACAATGGTGTAATGGTGTGGTTGGTGGGTGGAATTCGCTTGAGAAAATCCCAAGTCCCTGTAGTCGGCGCCAAATGTATTAACCATATTTGTGAGGTTGGTCAATACACTAATGAATGATGAAGATGTGTATGATATGAACAATAATAAAGTAGAGACGTGAACACCATTGTATACGTGGTTCGGCAATTGTGCCTACATCCACGGAGAGAGAGAATGAACTTTATTATAGTAGTGGTGATACAAAATGGGAGCTCGATAATGGAGAGAGCTCAAGAGAGAGATGAGACCTGAGAGGTGAGGTCTCATGAGAGAGTGTTGAGGTCTTGTGTTTGATTCACAATGAGACCATGAGAAGATGAGTAGTTTGCCTTTATATTTATAAGCTACAATGTAACTCCATTCTTAGCAATTAATAGGGTAATAATGGGAAAAATGTCTTTGTAATAATAAGGCTTAACTTTGTAACTTGTGCCATCAAGAGAGAGCCCATTAGATGTTGACATGTGGCACCATGATGGACGGTAAAGATGGTGCCACATGTATGTTGTATATAGTACCCCTATAATGATGTTATGATAATACTGTACCATACATATATACACATGATATGTACAAGCTAAGTATGTCTTTAGTTAAATGCATTAGGAGTCAACATGTCCTACCACATGAATAAGCTCTGGTGTCAGTATCAGGTAAGGGACCTATATCAACTGGTCATACCGTATTATATAGTTATAGATCCAACAAACTTGATTTTATGTCAGGAGGGCAGATTCTCCACCTGATACACCAAAAACCAACACTTTGATCCATCAATGTCAAGTTGTACATCTTGATGTCGAGTGGAACATAATACTCTTACGCGTGGAAAAACTAAGAAGATGGTAAGTGAAATGGACACTTGGAAAAACAGTATAAAAATATAAGAATTTTGGATATATCCCATTTGAAAGTCGAAATTTAAGATACCTTTTCTAAAATAGAGGTATCTCAAAAAAAAATTAAATAAAGATATCTTAAATTTTGATTTTCAAATGGGGTATCTCCAAAAATCTTTAAAAGTATTGATGAGTAGGGGTGGGCAAAAAACCGGGAAACCGAATTAAAACCGGAACCGAACCGGGTCAAAACCGGTCAAAACTGTGTTGACTAGGAACCGGTCAAAACCGAACTGAAACCGGAACCGAACCGAGTATATACAATTCGGTTCCAATTTCTATTCTAATATTCCGGTTCAAACCGAACCGAACCGAATATATATTTATTAATATATATATATATATATATATATATATATATATATATATATATATATATATATATATATATATATATATATATTTTTTTTTTTTTATTTTTTACTTATATATACACGTTATATATGATTTTTTTTTTTTGTTTTTTTTTTATTTTTTTATAAATATTAGATTATATTCAAATATTCAAAAAAATTACAAAAAAAAAATAAAAAAAATGAAGTTATTAAAGCCCAAAACACAAAAGCCCATAATATAGCCCAAACCGAAAACCGAACCGAACCGAACCGAATCAAATCGGTTCGGTCCAACCCAGTTTTAATAATAATTTTCGGTTTTTGAAACCGAGCCGAACCGAACCAACTTGCACGGTTCGGTTTCAGTTTAGTGGAAAAATTGAACCGAACCGAACCGTGCCCACCCCTATTGATGAGAATGAGAAAGAGTAAATGAATCAAGTTGTGTAGCTAGTGCAGAGTGCAGACATAATTGGGTCACTCCAAATAATTGTCACATGTTTGGAAAAAGATGTGTTTGGGAGGAGGTGTTGGAAAGAACTGGAAAAGTTAAAACAAGGTAGGGACTAGGGACTAGGACATGCTTGGTGGACTCTTAGTGTTGTTACATCACCTGATGTCTGATAATGATACAGTTTAATTGTGTGGTACTTAATTAGTTGCTATCCAATTATATACTGTGTTTTTTTATGATAAGAACACTATGCAGTGTTGCAGTTATGTACCAAACCCCCATAGAGCAAATCCCAATGGGAGGGCAGTTTGGTGTCCTCCCAGTAGGTGCCACATAGGTAAAACCACCTTATGTTTAAAATGGTCAAAACAATACTTCAAGATGCGGAATCCGGGCGAAATTTTGAGATCTAGAATAAAATGTTGGAATTTTGTGAATATCCGAGAATATCTAATTAACTTAAAAACCAACATAATTAACATAAATAAAATGTCCAACTTACATAAAACATACATAATTAACTTAAATCTTTATTAAGATTAATAAAATATACAATCCTACTAAGATAAAACAAACAAACTAAAACCCAAGATCACTATCATAATCAGTGAAGTCGAGCGCATGTTCCGTTGGTAGATGAAGAAAGATGCTCCCTACGTGATGTTTCAATAGCCATCTCCAAGTCTCGTTACTCTAAGTAATCAGGGTCTGGTGTCGAACGTCTCAATGCTTCCTCCAAGTCTCGCTGCGCTCTAGTCTCGTCGTCCTCGTCCTGAATCCCGGTCTGGTGTAAAAAAAACACCACTAGTCACGGGCTCTCGTCGTCCCACCTCCTGCTCATGTCGTCCTACGTCTTTAACTCATCGTCGTGGTCTTCCTCGTTCTGTGTGCCCAGAAACAACTCTTCGTGCAACAAGTTTATGTAAATTAGCTTGAATACGTAATCTGACATCAGAAAGTACTTTTGTGCAACTTATAACATCATTCTCAACTCCAGCTAGGTGTTCCTTGAACCGTGTCACCCCTCCACCTCGTATTTTCTTCTCACAAAAACCACAAACTATTCCAGTCTCATCACCTGACTCAATAAACCCGTACTCCCACCCAATATCCCTTTTAGCCATTATCCTAAACTCCTACCAATATAAGAATTTATACAAGTATAACTGTAAGACAACATTAAACTTAAAAAAACAAATTTTAGCTTAATAAATCTTTAAAAACATTATTAAAATTTGTTTTACTAAGTTTTTTTTGACTAATCATATTATTAGTTTGTTACGAATTAATAAAATCTGTTATTAATTTCTAAAAAATTTATATTTGAAATATTTTTTATTAATTTTTTAATCTTAGTTTTTACTAACAAACAATTTCGGCAACAATAATTTAATATAATTTAATATATTAGTTTTTTTTTTCTCAAAATTTTTACTAAGAAACAATTTCGGTAGTAACAATTCCGACAGTATAGATTAATTGCAGCAGTATAACAATTTAAAATTTAAATCATCAACAGTTCAACACTATATAAGTTATATGATATTAAAAAAAAAAAAAATTAACAATTCTGGCAACATAGATTCCGGCAGTATAACAATTTTAAATTTTAAATCATCAATAATTCAACAATTAAAATCATCATAGTATGATAGAATAAAATTTGTAAACAATTCCAGCAGCAACAATTTTGGCCGGCAGCAACAATGAATTTTAAAATTGAAATTGAATTTTCACTTCGAAATCATCATAGATCATTGAATAATTAATCATCGTTCATCAAAAATTAAAAAAAATTCAGCGAAATTCCGGCGAATTTGTATTTAAAAGCTGGTCGGAATCTTTATAGCAAAGGGGATATCCGTGATTTCGATGTTGCTGTCGAATATCCGTGAATATCCGATATTTTGGGTCGGCATGGGTAGGTATCTAGACCGAACTAGATTCGACCTGCCGATCCGATCCGAATGCCAAAAAACCGACATATTCCGCCGAAATTTCGCGGATCTTCTCGGCATTTTGAACAATGGTCAAAATCCCATTCAAAATTTTGCAAATGGTAAAATACAGAAATGTCAGTTAGCAAAACTACAAAAGCTTTATAAGACGGAACTCAGAGTTCCGGTATTACAAACGTAGTTGTAATCATATTTCAAGATGTCAAATCCGGGCAAAATTTCGACCTATAGAAAACCGGCATATGCCTCGAAATTTTGAGGGCCTGTGTCGGCATTGTGAGGTTTTAAAATCCGACATTTCGTAGTATTTGTCGAAATTTCGAGGATATTCGTAAATATTTGAGAATATTTAATTAAATTAAAAACCAACATAATTAATATAAATAAAATATTTAACTTACATAACACGTACGTAATTAATTTAATTAAATCCTAACTAAGATTAATAAAATGTACAATCCTAGTAAGATATAACAAACAAACTAAAACCCTAGATCACTATCATAATCGGTGAAGTCTCGCTCCGCTCGACTAGATGATGCTCCCTTGGTAGATGAAGAAAGATGCTCCATATGTGATGTTTCGATAGCCATCTCCAAGTCTCATTGCTCTAAGTAATCAGGGTCATGTGTTGAACGTCTCACTGCTTCCTCCAAGTCTCGCTGCGCTCTAGTGTCGTCGTCCTCGTCCTGAGTCTCGGTCTGGTGTGAAGAAGCACCACTAGTCACGGGCTCTCGTCGTCCCACATCCTGCTCCTGTCGTCCCACCTCCTCAACTCGTCGATGTGGTCTTCCTCGTTCTATGTGCCCAGAAGTAACTCGTCGTGCAGCAAGTTCCTGTAAATTACCTTGAATACGTAATCTGACATCAGGAAGTACCTTCGTGTAGCTTGTAACATCATTCCGAACTCCAGCTAGGTGTTCTTTGAACCGTGTCACCCCTCTACCACGCATTTTCTTCTCACAAAAACCACAAACTATTCCAGTCTCATCACCTGGCTCAACAAACCCGTACTCCCACCCAATGTCCCTCTTAGCCATTGTCCTAGGCTCCTACTAATATAAAAATTTATACAAGTATAAATGTAATTACGGCAGTAATGAAATTTAAATCATATAACAAATCTAACCTAACTATGCAACACCTAAAGTCTACAGTATTTTATAATTGTTTATTGTCACTTTTCCTCCAGATTGAAATTATGCACCACGTGTCCCATGTTATAAACTAATACCATCCAAACCTAATAACCCAATCCACAACCCAGCCCAAAAGCATTTGGATCAATATTTAGCCTATACATTTGGCCCTATTTTTCAGTCTGATATTTTGGCCCATGTATCAAGTAAAATAAAATGATTTACCAGGCAGACCCAAATTGTACAAAATTACTAAAAATATCTTTATTATAAAAATACCCCGTTTTTATTTTAGACATCGAATTACTGAATTCGTTTATGTTTTAAATTTATGATAAGGTTTATTTTCATACATAATTAAAAAATATTTTTATAAAAAAATAAAAATAAAATTTTATTGTTTAAATTTATTTTTTTATTTAAGATCAAATAAATACCAAATTACTAACTTAAAAATTCTGGCAGAATAGATTCCGGCAGCAATGAAATTTAAAATCATCAATTTGAAATCATCATTCATCATTCATCAACAATTCTACATCCATAATCAAGAACTTAAGAACTTACAGTGATTCCGGCAGTATAGTTTTCGACGGAAGAGATAGATATTCCGGCGAGGAGAGAGAGGAAAACAGTGAAAGATTCCGGCGAATGAGTGAGAGAGAGAAAGATTCCGGTGAAATTGGAAAGTCAAAATTCCTAAAATTTCTTCTCCACCATTACTGTCGGAAAGCAGAAGAAGAGGATATCCGTGATTTTTTGAAAAATCTGGGTCGGCATGGGTAGGGTTCTGGATCAAACCAAATTCAACCTGCCGATCCGATCCGAATACCAAAAAACCGGCATATTCCGGCGAAATTTCACGGATCTTCTCTGCATTTTTAACTATGGTTGTAATATTTAGTAAAGACGGAACTTGAAGTTCCGAATCAAAATAAAAATGAATAAAACGAAACATGGAGTTCCAAAAAGTGTTAACACGTAACATGGAGTTCTAAAAAAGTGTTGAAATGGGATACTGTATTCCGTCTTATACCACTAACATGTCATTTTGGATGACACTATCCTCCTCTCTCAAATGACATTCGAAGTTCTGATGACCGTTGAATGTTTGACCCACCATCTCATTAGGAGAGGTTTTTTGGCTGAAAGGGCATTTCATACCACTGCCCTTCCCAAATGCCCTCTCATTGGCAGGGGCGGAGCCAGGGGTGTAAGGGTACGCAAGTGCATACCTTGGGATTTCATAAATTTTTCATAATTTTTCCATACGTGGTTGGGTCATAAATAAAATTTTATAAATATCTGATTTCCATATATATTAAACCACTTTTAGATATTGTCATATTAATCGGGATATGAAGTATGAACTGAATCTATGGATATGGAAAGTGGGTACTAAATACGTGTGAAAAAAAATCTCTCCTAAACTAAGGGGTTGTTTGTTTTTTTGGGGTCCCTCTTTTAAGAGGTTGCCTCTTTTAAGAAATATGTCTTGTAAGAGGTTGTCTCTTATAAGAGGTAGATAAAAATCGTTTGTTTTTGTCTCTTGCAAGAACTTATAAGAGGTAAGGTGTTTGTTTTTAAAACCTCTTATAAGAGGCAAACTTTACAATTTTATTTTTTTGTTTATTAATAATTTTTTTATTATTATATTCTAATTAATGTGAAATTAATTAAATTAAAACTACAAGTTATGAATTGAATGTATTATAACAAGATGTTATATAATGGTAAGAAAAGAAAATGATATATATATATATATATATATATATATATATATATATATATATATATTTTAGCTTAAGAAGAAGAAAGTTCCATAAATGTAAGAGGATAGGAAAATATGTGAAAGAGAGAGAAAGAGAAGAATGGTGTAAGGTATTTTATGTTTAAGGACTAGGGATAGAAAAAAGTTATAAAGATCATGGGTAGGATAGGTATTTTAAAAGTGTCTACCTCTTATAAGAGGCTAATAGCAAGGTCATTGCCACTACCAAAAATCAGCCTCTTATAAGAGGCAAACCTCTAGTAACCTCTTATAAGAGGTGAAAAACAAACACCTCATTTTAGTGGTCCACCTTTTAATAGAGGCTCTAGTAAATTCAACCTCTTATAAGAGGTAAAAACAAACAGCACCTAACTCTCTCAAATTCTCAATTCTCAGACACTACTGTTAAGTGTTAACTTTATTTCTCTCTAACTTCTACAAAAAAAAAAAAAAAAAAAAAAAAAAAACAACAACAACAACAACAAAAAAAAAATCTCCCTCTCTGTCTCAACCCCTAGTATTCATAATTTTTCTATGGTTTGATTGTATTATAAAAAGGGAGGGGTTCCAGGGACTCAGGAAATGTTTGACTCAATTTCGACTCAATCCTATTTAGGGTACTTGTACATATTGGATTAGCATGATTTTTGGTAGATATGATCTCCTTACTATAAAGATCTACTACATAAAATATCAACTCATTTGGATATATTTAGACCCATCAAATGTAATATTAAATTCAACGGTAAAAATGAACGTTCCACAATACATTAACTTGTAATATGATTTTTCTAGGGTTAGAAAATTCAGTTATGATAAATTTTGGTGAAGATGACGTACATAATGAGAACATTCATCCTACCAAAAATCATGTCAATCCAACACGTAGAAGTACCTTAAAAATTATAATATATGTTCTAAGTTTATTTTGTTTAATTAGGGATTTTAGGTTTTGCAATTTTTTTTTCTTGTAGGTAATTCAATGTCCACCGTCCACACTATTCAATTATGTAAATAGATTGACTTTGGAATTGTTTTTTCTCATGATTTATTGAATGATTATTTGATTTATTGAATTGTTTTTTCTCATGATTTATTGAATTGTCAACCACATGTGCAGTCTTACTTCAACTATAAATGCAAGGTAATGTACACAACAAAGGTATGTTCTTCTCAACACAACACCTCCCACTTAAGCTATTCAAATGCTTTCAACTCCTTCACTGACTTGAGCGTCGGAGCGGCTACAGCCACACCCTCACAAGTGTGTCCTGGTCCCCCTTCACCATTTACTCTCATCTTGCAGGTGCAGAGAGGCAGTCTTGTCAGAGTCCTCCGACAACTCCCAACAACCTCCGCAGAGTCCGTCCGGCACAATCAGGTCCCATTTGACAGAGGTTGGAGATGTGTGGAACCTGCACCCACAATTGGCGCCCATCGTGGGACACGAGAGCTAGAACTTTCGTCTCCATCCGGAACTCCGTTCAAATACCTTCACAATGACCGTACTCTGGAACTCTAAGGTTGTTGGCAAGGAGGAAGTTGCTGAGAAGAGCATTGGTGATTCTCGCCTACCTGAAAATCTTGTTGTTGTCATCACACTAGAGCAAGTCCAGAACCCTCTTACAATTGCCAATCCAACGTTTGAAGAGGCAATGAGGCGCATGAACGAGAACCATCAGAAGTAGATCGATGATTTGAACAACAGGCTCAAATGCATCAATGCCCAGGTTAGAAATCTTTAATTGATTGCAAGCCTCCCAGGCCGGTTCAACGTCCAGAGAAATCTTAGGGACATGAATCGGATGCTGATGATGATGCGGAAACGATGCTAGCAAAAAGCGTCCTCAACCCTCAAAGTCTAAAGAAACTTCGAGGATCGTGTTGAGCGAATCAGAGTCCTTCACATCCTCCAGAGGCCACCACAGTTCGATTGCAAAAAGATCAGGACGTTGTATGACAGATACCAGATCAGACACTACTTTGTTTCGCCCATATATCCACAAGCGAACGGTCAAGCAAAAATGTCCAATAGAGTGATCCTAAACAACCTCAAGAAGAGACTGGACACTACTAAAAAACGTTGGGTTGATCAGCTCCCAGCAGTTTATGGGCCTATAGGACCACTCTAAAGAGATCCACATGAGAGTCTCCTCACTCACTCACTCACCTACGGCTCAGACGCCATGATACCAACAGAGATTCTAGCTTCCGCCACGCGCTCAACACTGGTAGACCATCTTGCAAATGATAATATCAGAGCCATGGAGTTAGATCTGGTTGAAGAAAAGCGAGACACGACATCTATATGGTTGGCCGCTTACCAACAGCACTCAAGAGATCCTTTGACAAGAAAGTCAGGCGAATGACCTTCGCACCAGGAGATCTTGTACTCCGAAAGGTGTTCGACAACACTAGAGAGCCAAACAACGGCAAAACACCTCATCAATCGGGAAGGCCCTTATGTCATTTAGGAGCTCAGACCAAACAAATCCTACATCATCAGCAACTTGGATGGTGAAGCGTATCCCAACGCATGGAATGCTAGGAACTTGAAAAGGTTCTACCAGTGAGGTACCTGTTTGTTTTATTCATACAAAAGTTTACCTCCGTGTAATAAATTACTTGTCTTTTGTTTTAGAACTTTTGTACTTCAATAAGATCGCTTATGCATTTCTTTAAATAGAATGATCTTATTCTCAATTTGAACAAATGATTATTACTAATGGATTGTTGATTGAGCAAAAAAGCAGGGGCTGAGAGTCCGCAGGACACTAACCAGCTGCACCAGGACCCTAATACAAGGTTTCGCTATCTTGCAAACCATACATCAGGATGGTCACATATGATCGTTGCCCTGCAAGATCACATGTCAGGACACTGTTACATGGTAGTTGCCTCACAAGACCATGTACCGGGATGCTAACCAAGGGTGGTTGCCTCGCGAAACCATACATCCCACTCTTAATTTGAACAAGCCAACTTGGGGTCTTGTTAATTAAGAATGAACAAGTATCTGAAAGACACTTTAAAGGTGTGCTGGACACTGGATGTTAACCCATGTTGGATTGGGGTTGTGGAAAGGCTACAGGGCACTAATACCTCCGGGTTGATCAGCCATACGTCGTAGTCAATGGTGAGTAAAGGGAGCTCACATACCTTTGACTAACACAACTTAAGGAAAGCCTTGGGATTATAGTGTGGCAGCTATGAACTCTAAACCGGGGGTCTCCACCTGGAGAGGTCCCTGGGAGGCCAGACTTAACAATCATTGGTAGTCGACTGTCTGCCAATTCCAGCATCCCACTTAGGACGGCTACCCATGACCACTGAAGCGGGAGTTAGTCATCAACTCATTGAATGGCTAGGGAGCTGGGTTGGTTCCAGGTCCTATTCCCCTTAGTTGCTCAGGCAGGAAGGCCCATCAATCGGGGTTCAACCCTCATCAAGATCCCCTTAACCTGGGTCAAGGACCTATTAAGAAATGAGGCATGAGGTTAGTACGACATGAAAAACTCAAAGGTCTGAAGTCCTTTGTTGCTTTAGGGTACTGTATTGGGATAACTGAAAGGTCTAAAGCCCTTTGTTGCTCCCAATATACGTCATAACTTATAGGATCTGCAAGGATAGTGCCCTTGGATACCTACGAGCCTTGTGAAGGTTGAAAGGTTGAGAGTCCTTTATCTTACTCAAGGGTCCGAACGTGTTGGGATCTACAAGGATGGTGCCCTTGGATACCAAAAAACCTTGTGAAGGTTGAAAGGTTGGTAGTCCTTTACCTTACTCAAGGGTCCGAACGTGTTGGGATCTGCAAGGATAGTACCCTTGGATACCCAAAACCTTGTGAAGGTTGAAAGGATGAGAGTCCTTTACCTTGCTTAAGATCGAACTTGATGGTATCTGCAAGGATTGTGCCCTTGGATACCCAAAAACTTTGTGAAGGTTGTAAAATTGAGAGTTATTTACCTTGCTCAAGGGTCCAAATGTGTTGGGATCTGCAAAGATAGTGCCCTTGGATACCCACGAACCTTGTTAAGGTTGAAAGGTTGAGAGTCCTTTACCTTGCTCAAGGGTCTGAATGTGCTGGGATCTGCAAGGACAGTGCCCTTGGATACCCAAAAACCTTGTGAAGGTTGAAAGGATGAGAGTTTTTTTACCTTGCTTAAGGTTGAAATTGATGGTATCTACAAGGATTGTGCCCTTAGATACCTAAAAACCTTGTGAAGGTTGAAAGGTTGGGAGTCCTTTACCTTGCTCAAGGGTCCAAATATATTGGGATGTGCAAGAATAGTGCTCTTGGATACCCACGAACCTTGTTAAGGTTGAAAGGTTGAGAGTCATTTACCTTACTCAAGGTAAAAAACCTTGTGAATGTTGAAATGATGAGAGTCATTTACCTTACTAAAAAACCTTGTGAATGTTGAAATGATGAGAGTCATTTACCTTTCTTAAGGTCGAACTTGATGGTATCTGCAAGGATTGTGTCCTTGGATAAAAACCTTGTGAGAGTTAAAAGGTTGAGAGTCATTTACCTTGCTCAAGGGTCCGAATGTATTGGGATCTGCAAGGATAGTGCCTTTGGATACTCATGAACCTTGTCAAGGTTGAAAGGTTGAGAGTCATTTACGTTGCTCAAGGGTCCGAATATGCTGGTATTTGCAAGGATAGTGCCTTTTAATACCCAAAAGCCTTGTGGAGGTTGAAAGGTTGAAAGTCCTTTACTTTGCTTAAGGGTCCGAAGTGTTGGGATCTATAAGGATTATGCCCTTGGATGCCCAGAAACCTTGTGAAGGTTGAAATGATGAGAGTCATACCTTGCTCAAGGTCCAACTTTGAGGGGATTTGCAAGGATTGTGCTTTTGGATACCTATAAACCTTGTGAAGGTTGAAAGGATGAGAGTCTTTTACCTTGCTCAAGGTCTAACTTCAAGGGATTTGCAAGGATTGTGCCCTTGGATACCCAAAAACCTTATGAAGGTTGAAAGGATGAGAGTCTTTTACCTATGTCAAGGTTCAACTATAAATACGAGTTAATGTACACAGCAAAGGTATTATCTTCTCAACACAATACCATCCACTTAAACTATTCAAACGCTTTAAGCTCCCTCACTCACTTGAGCGTCGGAGCGGCTATGGCCATACCCTCACAGGTGTGTCCTGGTCCCCCTGCACCATTTACTCTCATCTTGCAGGTGCACAGAAGCAGTCTTGTCAGAATCCTTGCAATCTTCTCAGAGTCCTCCGACAGCTCCCAACAACCTCAACAGAGTCCGTCCGACACAATCAGGTCCCGTTTGGCAGAGGTTGGAGATTTGTGGAACCTGCACCCACATGTAACATGTCCAGCTCTAGAGAGATACTTACCCTTCCATTTGTTTAGTTTTTGGTGAAGAACATCTATTCCATCTCTATGGGTGTGTTTAGTAGCTCTCCCATTGTAAATAGGTGTTCCAAGGTATTTACCCTTACAATTGTTTTTGGGATATGGAACATTAATGAGATCATTTGCTAGAACCTATGGGGGATTTTGTGATAGTTTATTTTGCCCCACACTTTACAAAAGTGGTTTAGGAGGGTTTTCATTTTGTGGACAGTTTCAATGTTAGCTCTAGCAAAAATATAACACCCATGAGTTGGTGTTAGTCCCACATTGCGAAGGAAATGGTTGTATTGGTATTATATAGAGCTTAACCATACTCTAACTAATGTCAAGGCCTTTTGGGGAAAGCCCAGATGGGTGGACCCTGATCCAAAACCCTATACTGCTGGATATCCACAGTGACTAAAGGGGGACAATATTGACATTAGCGAGCAGTATGGTGCTCGACACTCCAGGATGAGCAAGGATGAAATCTCGGGGCGTTACAAAAAATGAAACAATCATCAACGAATAAAAGATAATTAATGTTGGGGGCATGTTTAGAAACCTTAATACCCTCATTTTGAAAAGCCCATTCCTCACTCATAAACATCCTGGATATGTAGTCCATACAATGAGGAAAGGGTATGGTGGAACTGGGTCACCTTGTCGAAGGCCTCTAGTGGGTTGGATGAAGGAGGTAGGTCTACCATTTATAAGGAGTGTCATGGAACTATGTCTAAAACAAACATTGGCAAGGTCAGCCTACTTTCCAGTTATACCAATGTCATCAAGGCATTTCAAAATGACATCCCAGTTCAGTCGATCATAGGTTTTTTTCAGGTCAAGCTTTATGGCCATTAGGCGATGGGTTTTTTTGTGTGATTTAATGGAATGAAACATCTCATGGGGTAGCTACTAAAACATTATCACAGATTTGTCTTCCAGAAATGAAGGCTCCTTGAAAGGGAGTGATAGTCTCATGAAGAAAAGGTTCAAGCCTCAACCAAAATATTAGAAAGGATTTTGTACATTACATTGCATAAACCTATTGGCCTAAACTCTGAGACTAGTGTTTGATGTTTAACATTTGGGATTAGGCAAATATGTGTTTGATTTATGATTCTGGGGATATTTTCAGTGTGGAACATTGACTGGACAATGTTAGTAACTTCGTTACCTATAAAAGGCCAAGCCTTTTTATTGAAATGGGAATTTAGCCCATCAGGACCTGGACTTTTTGTGGACTCAATATGCCACAGAGCATGTTTAATCTCTTTTCGGTCAAGGGGGGCATTTGAAGAGTCCAAAAAACTAATAGTGTTTCTAAGAGGGATATGAGTGAGATCATCAGGTGAATCAATCACAGTGATAGGGCAAAGAGATCAGAAAAAATTTTGGTGAAGAGTTGTTCAATTTCTTTCTCATCATGGGTGGAAGTCCCATCCCCTCTGCAGATGGATCTAATAGAATTAGAGCACATCCTTTCGTTAACTTTCTTGTGGAAAAAGGAGGTACGGGCATCTCCGAACTTGATACCATTGGTTTTGGCTCATTGAGCCCACCATTTTATCTCAGTGTGCATGAGTTCTAAAAATACCTTAAATCTTGTCAATTGTGTTTAATGTAGGAAAAGAATAGGAAAGATATTAGGGTTGTTTAGGTTTTGGCCATGATTTGTTGGGTGTAATTAGGCTTCGGTCATTTTTAATCATGTAATTAGGATTTGGCTATTTGGTTTGATCCGATTCATAAAAAAACAGGTTTAACCGGCAATATTTTTTAAAGGTATGTGTTGCCCCTGTAAAAGTCACGTGTATTTCACGTGAATAACTTAAATCAACTTAAACCAACAGAACACATACGTACACTAAAACCCTTTCAAAGTTTCAGTATTTTCTGTACACGAAACCAACAACAAGGATGACGGGTATCAGGTGATGGGTAGTATAGTTGGGCTCATTCACAGTCTCTCAACAAAACTATCTTTAACGCCTTCTTCTTAAACTTTTTTTTTTTTCTATATCTCTTAGAGATATACCACTTAAGTCAGTGTTTCCTTCCACTTGAGTGTACACAAATTCAGCCTCAACTGGTTTAAATTGAATTACTTCTTACAAACAACTTTAGAATCTTTAGTAAGACAAGACAATCAGGTTTGTAAGGTGCATTTACAAGTTTCTTTCTTCTCTTCCAAATGAGCCTGTAAACGGAATAGTATATCAAAGTATCGATATGTTTCATCGCAAATTACAACAAAAATAATCAAATTGATTCAGATCTAAAGCAATTCAAACTCAAAAAGTCAAAAACCCTTGAAATTAGAAAATTGATTGAGATCTGATTATCCAAGATCCTGAAATGGTCTGACTTTGTGATCTAAGTCGTCAGATCTAACATGGATTGCGAGAATGAAATAAAAAAGGGCGGTTAGTCAAAACCCCAACAAAAATAGTTGTAATTTGCACTATCACCAGAACCTTTTTATTCTTTGAGCTTATCCCAACACGTTAACTTTACTGTTAAACCACTGTCTGTTGGGCCCACCTAAAATTTACATGGCATCTACGTGGCAAAATCAAAACAAAAACACTTTGATACATACCGATCTTACCCCCTGAGTAGATCACTAGCTCATATCGATCCAATCTGACGGCTGAAAAGTAATCGAAATTTGACAGTTACAAATCAAGCCCTAAAATGAATTTCTTCCATAATATCAAGCCAAACTTTGCAACCACCATAGAAGGTGTTTCTTCTTCAACAAAGGTCGCTTACAATCAATTTAATTTCTTCCTCTATTTCCATCTATTTTACTTTATTTTTCCATCTAATTCAGTTTTTTTTCCAAGGAGGGTGTTTTATTTATGGAGAACTTGATCATTGGATGAAGGATTGCAGATTAAAGAATCGTTGTGTAAAAGTTAATCTTCAACACAAAATGAAATTTGGGACCAACACTACATATCTCAATAAGGGAGGAAAGTTTTTGAGTTGTTTCGGCCAAAATGTTTGCAAGGGTTTTAAGTGGTTTGATGAATTGATAGCTGAAGAACGTCAACAAAATGCTATGAAGAAAGAAGAAGAAGAAGAAGAAAAAAAAAAGAATGAAAATGATGATTCACTGACTTTGAAGATTTGTATAAATAAAAATATTGAAATGAGTGCTTTAGGAAGTGTGGTTGATGTTAGTAAACTTGTGAAACTAAATTCCAAAGCTGAAATTTGAGTTTCGTTTGTTTGATTTAATGCCCAAAGTGGTCTGAGTATAAATGTATTTGTGCTTATGATGTTGAATGAATTTCTTTTGTGTTAGTAAACTTTTGCTTCTGCGTAAGAATGTATTTCTTATTTATTTTTTTTGTGCTAGTGACCTAGTGTTTGTCAAAATCTTGTGACAACTCATCTATGTAATTCTCACAGTATGAGTGTTGACGGCAAAGAATATCATACTTGAATAATCATTGAAAGGCTAAAGCTTTAGATCAAGAAAGATTCAAGGTTAGTACATTGCATGCATTGCCATATCATCTTGTTATCTTGATCGGTTTGAAACATGTTTTATCATTTCCATTGTTGGTTTTCAAAAACCTTGTCCTTCTCTTTTGCAAATTGGTCGTTAGGTTTATTTTTGCTTTTCTGGTGTCACTATGTATCATAGTCGTTTTCAGGTTACTTCGATCTGTTTTTCAGAAAATAAATTTTTTTTTTTTAAGGATATGCTATAGTACGTTTTATTTTATTTTATTTTATTTTTTTTGCTTTTTTGACAAAACTGCTTACCGCACTATTTTCCTCTTTAGAGCACTGCGTATCGCACTGACAAGTTTTTCAGCAAAAAATATTTTCCAAGTGTTCACTACGTATCACATCGTATTTCTTCTTTGGACACTGCGTATCACAGTGAGTCAAAAATTTCTAAAAATAACTTATTTCCTAAAAGACCTAATTTGACATAGTTTATTGTGTTTAGGTTAAACACGTTTTTGGATTTGTTTTCCAAGTCTAAGAGGAGGTTTATATTCTTATAAATAGTGTTATCTCACAACACATCTCCTCAACTAAGCCTTAGACAAATTATGCCTCCATTGTTGATTAAAAAGAAGTTTTTTCAAGGTAAAATTGATAAAAAATACAACGTACTTTACATTATTTTCCACTTAATACAATATACAAAAAAACTGCCCAAATGATGCTTGAACTTTCATAAAAGTTCCACGTTATACAATCTGTCAAATTCTTGCTAACGGTTGATTGACATGAAATTTTTTTATCCACGTGGCATGTGAGAAAAATAAAAATTAAATAAAATTTAAGAATCCAACACAACAATTGAACGCATGTGCTTCTCACATGACCTTCATCTTCTTTTCATTATAAGACTAATCCCTCAAATTGAAACCAAAACCCCCAATTTCAACTTAAAACCCTAAATTAAAAATTTCTCAAATTTAACTCAATGTCTTTATCTTCTAATGTTAATTGTTGTTTTTCACATAAATTTAGATCTTGTTCTTCTTCATTGAAGTGTATTAGATGTACTTTTTATTTGTCAATATGAAGTTAATTGAGCAAACCAAAGACCAATTGAAATAAAATAACTTCTTTAAACAATCAACTATGGGTATTGTTCATAATTCAAAATTTATAAATGGTTACAATAATAGCAACAATTTTTATTAGATTGAAAAAAAATTGGGTTGAAAAAAACAATTTTTTTTTTCTTTTTTGGTTTTAAGAAAATTGAAGACGTGTGGGGTTATTTGAAATCTTATATTTAGAAATCGAGAAAGTGTTTAACGATTGAAGTACGTAGTAATGAAGTTGTTAGAACCAATAATCTTATATAAATAATAAATAATAATAGAGAATTAAAGAGCGAAAAAAGAGATTAGTTTGTTATTTTTTAATTTGTTTAAAGATATTTTGTAAGAATATGTTTGTAAATTGAGAATATAGTAATTGTCACATGAGACATACGTGCAATTTTTTTGTTGTGTTGGAAATTATTTTTAAGTTTTTTTTTTTAATTAAATAAAGCCATGTAGGTAAATTTTTGACAACTAAGCAGTCTGTTATGATGAAATTAACAGGTTGTATAACGTGAAAACTTTTTGAAAGTTTAAGCATTATTTGGTCAGTTTTTTTGTACATTGTATTAAGTAGAAAATAGTGTAAAGTACGTTGTATTTTTTATCAATTTTACCTAATAAAAAGATTGAAAGCAATTAATCTTTGGTGTATAAACAAACCAATCACAAATAGTTTTGTTCATTTTTGGTTGAGGCTTTAGTTGGAAAAACTCTTGAGAATGAGATATTAAAATTCCCTCATGAACTTCTCATTTTCTTGGTTAATAGTTGGTTTGATCATCTCAATATCATTTTATTGATTCTACCAATGAATAATGTTTTCAGCTTAATGTTAAGAAATTATATGTTGTTTTCCGTTCATATATTATATAATTAATGGTCAGATCGAGCATATAGAATAATTTCCTTCAACAAATTTTCTTTAATGAAATGCAGGTCAATTGTTCTTAAGCGCACATACTCCCTAATAAAATAACTAAGATAAAATTGTTTGATTTGAATGCAGAATCTGTTGACAAGTTCAATTGTTTACAACAATGTAGGTTAAAGCACACCCGACGAGACGAAGTGTAGAGAAATTATGGAGTAGTGTTTGATCTATAGCACATGGCAGGAAGACCGACATTAAGGTTTCTGCATATTGTGAAAGAAAATAGACTATGTTCCATTACAAAGGAAAAGTCATTAATTTATTTTTTTTAGTAATTTTTGAAGATAGATATTTAGTGATTGCATTTTAATTTGTAACATTTTCTTAATATAGAAAAAATTGGTATCCTCTCAGTATAAATAATTTTTTTTTTTTTGTCTATGGAAGTTTACCATGCACAAGTGATCTATGAAGTAGTGGGTATGAAATATTTTAGTTAGTATTTTTTGAATTATGTTGATAAATTTATGATGCTCTTCAGATTGGCAGAAGGTTTAGATTATTTAGTCATGTTATGTTGGTTTCTAAGGCTATTTCAAAGAAATTTTTTTTTCAAGTCATATAGACTTTTTAGGATAATGCCATTATAAATACCCAACTGTATGATCGAGTATTTTAATATGACTTAATAGACTAAAAGGTGAAGTAATACAACCAGATTAACATAAACCGACTAACCCATGCATAGCACGGTGATGACTACTAAGACCATTAGATGTCATCATTTTCCTCAATCTCTCCCCACCAAATCAGTCTATAAATATTATTATTATTTGTAACGCCCCTGAAATCCAATCCTAGCTGGTCAGGCCAAAACCGGACAACAGAGTCATAATGATCACCATATGTCCTCCATGGACCGTAGGGTCACACTACTGTCACGTGATATCACACTTCTAGACCATAGAAGAACATAATAAAATAAACACAAACAATAAACTAAAAGCGGAAGACTAAACTGAATACAAACTATATAAACATAAACCAGAGTCATGCCCGAAGGTTACAACTCATCAAAACTCCAACTAGACATATGAGCAACTCAAGACAACCTCCACCAGACATCTCAACGAACACTCCAACAATAAAACAGCTGCTACCTGAAAAGGGAAAAGCGTTAGACATAAAGTCTAAGCAAGCTATAGAACTTGGCTCTCGATCTTGATTCCAGGAATAGAATCAGCGCACCCAATATATAATAATATAAAGATATAAATATCAATAGTATAAGCATGACATTAATATCAACAAACAAACAATAATGAAAGACAAACATACACACATGGCACCCTGACTCAACACTACTGTCTCTACAGCCGTGTGATCATGATACCAAAATGCTGACCAACCAGCTATGTGTTATTCACACTAGTTTCCTTACGACACCAACAGGCCAAGAGAATGTACAAGCCATATCTCTACCCAAATGTACCTCAGTACGATAACTAGCCCTCAACCAATGTGCCACTTGCACCAATTTGTACTCAAAGAGTTTCAACATCATATCCATTGATACATGTCCTCATAGAGTTCCAAGATCATATCCATTGATACATGTCTTCATAGAGTTTCAACATCATATCCATTGATACATGTCCTCATAGAGTTCCAACATCATATCCATTGATACATGTCCTCATAGAGTTCCAACATCATACCCTTTGATATACACCCTCATAGAGCTTCAACATCATATCTTAAGATATATGTCCTCTAGGGTCTCAGTCTATAACATGTCCAGTAAATTTAGGGTTCAGTCGACTGGCCTCCAGTCAGCTGGACTCCAGTCGACTGGGCTCCAGTTAACTCCAGTCTTAAATTAAAAGAGTAAATTTAATCGTAACATATAATACACACTAACATGATGTCCTAATCATCCAAACACGAATCTCATAACATAGAAACATATCTAAACATGAATTCGACGTGTATATCATCTCTAACCATATTTCCATATCATATATCATTATTATTTACAATTAAGATTCATTATCATGCTTTTAATTAACTTAACATGTTTTCAATGTAGAAATTACAGCAATACCAATATTCTCAATTCGGCAAGATATCATCTTTATAAATTAACCATCAACGTACAACAATATTTATCATGGCAAAAGATTATATATATATAATTATTAGCATATTAATACACAAACTAATTTCATCTAAACCTACAATCAAGATGGAAACGCAAGTTAGATAACTTGCCTCAATCCAAGCAATGGAATCAACTCTGAATTCTAGATAATCCAATTTCAATGTCAAACAATCCAAGCAAGCAAGCCAAATCAAACCCTAGATGATGATTAACCTTCTTCTTCTTCTTATGCCTCTTCTTTGAAGTTAAACAAGATAATTTTCGTGATAAAACCCTAACTATTGTTATCATGCTTTATATATAAATATTATGGGTCGGTTTTCGAAACAACATAAAATATAACCCGTATGTGCACAAATGCCCAGTCGACTGGACTCCAGTCAACTGGACCTCAGTCAACTGAACACTGAGAAAACTATACATAAGAAAATGCCAGGTATTACATTATTATTGGATTTACTACCTTCCTAATGCTCTCATTTAATTTGAAACAGATGATTTTATTCCATTTCAACTCTCCCCATCAAATTGGTCTATAGTTATTATTAATATTAATTGGATTTATTACCTTCCTAATCCTCGCATTGAAAGGAATGATTTTATGTTGTATAAAAAGATCTATTCCTTCTTCAATCTCTCCTCACCCTACCACCCACCAAAATCAGACAACTTTCACAAAGAGCTTTACAGGTATTATGTTCCGACTATAATAAATTGGTTCCCCATTCATGTGTGTGTGTGTGTGTGTGTGTGTGTGTGTGTGTGTGTGTGTGTGTGTGTGTGTGTGTGTGTGTGTGTGTGTGTGTGTGTGTGTGTGTGTGTGTGTGTGTGTGTGTGTGTGTGTGTGTGTGTGTGTGTGTGTGTGTGTGTGTGTGTGTGTGTGTGTGTGTGTGTGTGTGTGTGTGTCTGTCTGTCTGTCTGTCTGTCTGTCTGTCTGTCTGTCTGTCTGTCTGTCTGTCTGTGTGTGTGTCTGTCTGTGTGTCTGTCTGTCTGTCTGTCTGTCTGTCTGTCTGTCTGTACGCTTGTGCGTGTGCGTGTGTGTGTGTGTTTTTTCAGCCAAACCCAAGTTGAAGCCCTTGCATGGCTATTGATCACATTATTGTTGTTCTTTCTTATATCACGAAGAAGTTTAGTTTAATTGAACTCACTAAATTGCAAATGCTTACTTACATTGACAGCTAAATACCCTGAAACTACTATTGTAGGTTATTTGAATTTTCTTGCAACAATGGTGTTGACTAGACAAGATGAGATCCAACAATATCTGGATGCAGGGTATAATGGACCACTGAAAAAGGCTTTGCGTTTAATTGGAAATATACTACCTATAGAAAGACCGAAAGTGTAACGCGATTACACCTCCATCTTATTGGAATGTCGTCTTATTTTTAATCCTAATGAATCAAGGGAAGCTATTTTGAAAAGGGCTCGAAATAAGAAATCTACTCTAACTGCCTTTTTTTATTGTTTAACTGCAGATGTTTATGCAGGGAAACTAACATATCAAGAGTTCCCTCAACATTATATCTGGAACAATCAAGATTTTAAGTGGACAAGAAGGAAACATGGTTTTGCCATTGGTAGAATATATTTTGCAAGTCCCAATTCAGGCGAAAGATTTTATTTGCGGTTGTTGCTTACAATTGTTAAAGGGTATTGCACTTTTATTTTGGCACTTTCCCCACATTTGGAAATCAAAATTTGCGTTACCCCCCCCCCCCCCCCCAATTGGACGGAAAAAGGAGACGACGTTACAAAAATTAATTTTTGAATTTTCGTAAAATAAAATATTTTAATAATACCAAAACTACCCTTCTTTAAACATGTACATAATAAACATAATTAAAAAACCCCTACTGAAACATACATAATTAACAATACCCCCAAAATCGATTTGCAAAAAAATTTGGGGTGATTTAGGTCTTGGTCACCACTTTTTAGTATAAATTAGGTTTTGGAGCCGGTTTTTTTTCTTTATTAGGGTTTAGAGTTGAACCGACAATTGACCCAAGTAATTGTTTATAATGGCCAAAATACCCCTGATCAAAACTATATTAGGGTTAGTGATCACGTGCAGATCACGTGAGTTTCAGGGGTAAACTTAGGTATTTTGAAAATATTTTCGGTTCAACCGGGTTTTTTTAGTTGTTGGTTCGAAAATGAGCTCTAAACCCTAATAAAGAAAAAAACCGGCTCCAAAACCTAATTTATACTAAAAAGTGGTGACCAAAACCTAAATCACCCAAAAATTTGAAGGAGAAGATGAAATTTGTTTGAGAAATTTGTTAAACATAATAGTAGATACATGTTTCCCTCAATCACCCATACTTTTTTCTAATTGTTAGCTTTAAATTTAAAGAACATGAAATTTGTTTGAGAAAAGTTAGGTTTATTTATAAACTTTTGGTGATTTTGGATTTTGGGGAAGACAACAAAGTTAACTGTTAGATTAAGTACTAAATGGACGGATAAGATTATGACACGTGTCATTATTATCAAAATAAAGAGGGGTGGTTTTGGTATTACAAAAATATTTTATTTTTTAAAAAAATCAAAAATTGATTTTGTAACACCGTCTCCTTTTTCCGTCCAATTGGGGGGTTATTGTTATATTTTTTCAAATGGGGGGAGGGGGGGTAACGCAAATTTCGACTTTTAAATGCGGGGTAAGTGCTGAAATCTCTAAAATGTATGACAATTATTAATTTGATACGTTTAAAGAAGTTTGTGTTGCACGTGGTCTGCTTGAGGATGATCAAGAATACGTAGAATGTTTAGAAGAGATTGCGGTTATGAAAACGTCGCAAGTTGAAATTTTCCCACAATTGCATGAAAATAACACAAACATTAAAGCTTAGGATTGCATAAGAAGCGTATGAGGTCCAAGTCTCTATTGAGTATATTATGACATTATTTTTCATGCCATGTGCGGTGGTTGGTAGTTAGACCATTGTCAAACTCTTAGTCACAGGAGTTATTCTATATTATTTCTTAATAATGTTTGAATGTTTGTCACATCTATATTCCACTGTTATGGTAACTAATTACTCAACATATTTCAATTAATCAATGAAAATATACTATTACTACAAAAAAATTCAATTATTCTATTAGCATTGTTCCATGTTTTGCATTGTAATTCAAGCAATGGGTCCTAGAAGAGAAAATGACAACTGTAATCAATTTCAAAGTATTATGATTTGACAAGAAATATTCAAAACATTTACTTAAATGGTTACACACCACTCTCCACCCCTCCATATGTTCCCCTGTATGTTAAGAACTCAGACCAAACAAAAAAAAATTCACAACTACAATGAATGTTGCCTATAACTCTTAAAAAAAAAAAAAAATGACAAAAGAAAAATTCTCATATATTTTAATATTTGCCTACAATCAAAGGTGGGGTAAAATAAAAATAGATTTCAAGCAATTGAATATCATTAGTAAAGCTCAATATATATATACAATATATGCAACTACTATTATATCCAAAAACTGATTAGGAAAGAAAAAACTAAGGCTAAATATGTTATTGTTATTCCTGATCAAACTAAAAGATATAACATAACTCTTATAATAAACACAAAAGTTCATTAGTTGGATGCAACAAATAAAAAATATTAATTTGTCAAAATTAAAAATAAATATTTAATAAAAGTTATAGACAAAAAAATATAAATAAAATTTAAAATAATGATAATTAAAGTAATCATGCCGTAGACACGGGTTATAACTAGTACTAGTAATACCCGTGGCGTTGCCACGTTCGCCAATTAATTGTATATTTCATAGTAAATTCTAATTTAAATGAATATATTTTGTTTGTTCTATTTAAATTGGATAACTATAAATTCACATAATTGCAGACTTTGATACTGACATTTGTTCTAGTCATTCAAATTTATATTGGTACAGTAAGGAGATATATGCAGAGGTTAGAGGCATAAGTTCATTCATGAAGATAAGGCATGGATGAGTATCACCAAATAGAACATTAAGTGATATATGACGCTAACCTCTATGGAAAAAATTGAATTGAAACCTAAAAAATAAAACAATCAAGACAATTCTATTATAAATTTGTGCAGCAGATATATTAATAGAATATCGATATTATCCATAAATTTTGTACTTTGAATAGAATTGTTTTTCATGCCTTTTTTAGTTACACATCCTTTTCTTCAGTCTTCACCTCGAACATTTCATTCGTATATAAATTGATTCTTTTGTTTGCTATTTGTTTGCAATCTTTTTCTTCTAAAATCTTGTCTACACGACAGTTTTTATTCATGCATATGATCTGTTTTCTTTTATCTGTCCGACTAAAGTATCCATTTTTTTTTTTTATATCCATCACAACCAATTTCATTACCCTTGATGTAGTACCGATGACAAACTATGGTATTGTTGTATGGAGTCTGCAATTTCTATAATGTAACTTGTACTTTGGTTGCTGAGTTTCATTGAAATATTATACATTAATACCAAAAAAATAAAAAAATATTTTGTTTGGTTTCAATCCATGTTTTAAAACAACAGATAATGATGTTTTAAAACAACAGATAATGGAAGTATAGGAACTCAATATATACACACTTACAGTCGGCGTTGACAATAGACCCAAATGAAAGCATTGAATTTTGACACATTAAATTTTTACAAATGTCTAATTTTCTAAGCTGGGGAGCAAAAATGGATTCCTAAAAAAATGTGTCTTTACTCTCAAACTACTCTAGACATAAGAGTGTGTCTAGAAGGTTTCCAACAATGGATGCAGTGGGAGCACTTAAATTGCTTAATAATGGCAAACTCTTTCTTCAAACATGTTGAAGTAAATTGTTTCCTACCAGGTAAGGCATATATGATCATCTATGTTGTGACCGTCCAATGGACCAATGTAGTGGAGATCCAGCTCCTGAAATAGTGATGAATTAGAACCACTGATCATCCCACATGTACATTCATCAACTTTAGCAGCTAGTTCATGCACAAGCCCTCCTATTTGCTTTGTAACTCCCTGCAACATTAAGTTGAAAGAAATTGAATTGAGTTCAAAAAATTCAAACATATCAATACATTTTCATCTATAAACCTTCTTTGCTAGCGTAACTGACCTTAACAACTTCTCTTAATTCTCTGAGGAGTGTACTGGACTGCAACCTGTTGAAAGCGTTGGTTAGTGCTCCCACTGGTGGTATGGGATCATCAAGACTTGCAGTGGACAAAGAAACTTGTTTGTTGAGAAAGAAAAGAATGCATCCAATGATCACTTCCAAAATAGACTCACCATCCAAAAGGAACACCTGCCAAAAATTACTTAAGTTAATAGAAGTTAGAATCATCCATAGAATTGTATACTCAGTAGCTCAGTAGATAAGTTGCATTGATCTAAATAAAATATAACGCACCGGAAGACTGTTCAGAAGATTAAAGAGACATGAAAATGCAGGCCAACAACTTTTCTAGAAAATTTGGAAGATCCAAACCAATAAACTTCAATACCCAGCGAGGCTGATATGCAGTCAATTGAACTGAATTTTCAATGGAAACACATCTCCAATAAAACAAAAGTCCGACCATAGTTAGTTGCTCAAGGGCTCCCCAAAACTGAAAAATTTCTTCTAAGCAAAAAATATTCTGAAGAATAAGGGCGTTTATAGGAGATCTCAACCCACTTCAGGCCTGAAATCATGCTGGGCATAAGGCAAGCCTCATTCTGTCAGTTAAATGAACATATTCATGAACCTGTAGTATTGCCTACTTTAAACTAAGTGTAAGGTCCTTGTAATTCAACACTTCCCAAGTCTACCTGTGAACATCCACAACTGCTTCCATTGGTCCTATTTTCAAGCCATCCTTTACCATACTTATTCAGTTGGACAACATCCCCAATATTAAAACATTGCCTGCCGCCCTTTGTAGTGTTCCTATGCACATCCTTACTACTTATAGTGCTTACATCATCGAACGCATTTGTATCAAAGCATGGAACAGTTGAAAATGCAGTAAGACCATCAGGACAAAGTGAGTAGTTATCCACGAGCTGAATCTTATGGACTATAACTTATGTAATAAAACTCTATAGTTGTAACTCTTATTAGATTTTTAAACAATAAGAACATTAGGTAATAATTAAGAACTTCACATTTCTAATTCAGAGAGGTCTAGTAAAACACATTTGTAGTCTGATTATTCATTTAGTAGCTTGATCAGCTATAGAATTCTTGAAATTGAAGCATGTCAACAACTTCCATCTAATGTCAATAGGCATTGCAGTTATTTCTAATATTGCAGACTATTAGTCTAAATCCTGCTTATCCTTGGGTTGTCTTTGAAGCTACAGAAAAATTAATAGGATTGTAAATTACCCCTTACAAAGAACAAAACACTAAAGTACACGTTTTAAACCAAGATAAAAACAATCAATAATATTTGAGGATCATACGAATTCGTACACTTAAGGATTCTTAATAAAGCAAATATTAATAGATGTAGATTTAGAGTGGAGAGCCTAGTCATAAACCAACGAAAAAAAAAAAAAAAAAAAAAAAAACTAAGATAAATCTAACAACTATATTTTCACTGTTTGCGCTTTATTGATATCCCAGTTTCCGTTGTATTGTAGCCTAAGGAATATTCATCTTCAACATAAGTTGACATACTTGCACTATGATCAGATGTAGAATATATTTTGAAAAAATTGGTCAAAACCCCCTATGTTTTGACCAGCTTTGGCGTAAACCCCCCAATGTTGTCCAACCTTGGCGTTAACCCCCTTCCGTTAAGCACCCCCCAAGTTTCTGTCCATTCAAAGTTTGTTTACCCATTATACCTCTAATTCAAACGATTTGTCAAAACCCCCAAAAGTTTGCTTACCTATTATACCCCCAAATTCAAATTCAAGTTAGTGAAGTTAGTTTTGATAACCAATTTTTGGGGGTTTAGACAAATCATTTAAATTAGGGGTATAATGGGTAGTCAAACTTTGAATGGATGGAATGTTAGGGGGGTGCTTAACGCCAAAGTTGGACAACATTGGGGGGTTCACGCCAAAGCCGGTCAAAATTTGGGGGGTTATGACCAAATTTTCCATATATTTTGTATAACAATTTTATGTAGATGATTTTGTGTCAGAGATAGAGAAAAAGGTATATGCGAAAGATCTTCTGAATATTTTTTTTATCATGAACCTTTTGTTTTCAATTTTATTCTCTATATATGGTGTTAGCGTTTACTTGTGGAATTATTATAGAAGATCTAAGGCCAAAATTAACTTTCTATTATCCCTTAGTGTGATAACAACGCGCAAGTTGACGGACAATATTCTATTTTATGATTTTCTTTAGTCGCCATTTTTGTGAACCAAAGTTAGCTACATGTGATTCATAATGCTACATTGCATAGGTACACTGAAGTAATGCTACACTGCACTATCTTGAAAATTTAGTAATCTGACATGCTACATTCTGTTAATTATGTATTGTAGTAAGTACTTCTGTCACCGCGTTAAATTGGATTTTTTTTTTTTTTTTTTGAAGTGGCATGCAACATAACCCCAGATAAAAACAATCAATAACATTTGTGGTTAATCTAGATTATACCCTTAAAATAAGTTGTAGTTAAAGGAAAGGGAGCTAAGAGATAAAAACAGGATGAGAAACAAACCTCTATAAGACCAACTAAATTGATTGAAAGCAAGAAACCTCGATGAGTAACTAAATTGCTAAACTCTACAACAAACAGAAGACATATTAGAAGAAAATTCAATTAGCTTACTAATAGTGCAAAATTAACGAAAACAGAAGATCACACCAACTTATTAGAAAATAGAATTAAGCTTACTAATTGGATCAGAAGACAGAAGACAAATTAGAAGAGGATATCTTCAAAATGATATCGGAAACAAAAGACATGTTAGAAGAAGATGCACTTAGCTAACTAATTGGATCAAAACAAAATAAAAATGACTACTGAAGATCACAACACACAATGCACCTTAGCCAATGGAGGACAATTAACTATAATATATGTCACACGTTAGACCAATGCATTAGGTGAGTTTCACAAATAATCTACAGATAAAAGAGTGATTGAGCTTACTGTAATTCACCTCATTTACAATTTTGAGACCTCAACGGTCTTTACATACTAATATTTCGTACTGGTCTTTACATATTTTTGAATACTGTATCATCTTTATGATCATTGAGAGAACTAATCTAACATGTACATGACGTTAAGACACTGGTAGAGGATTAAGAAACTATATTGAAGAGGTTGAAGAGATGTTTTCAAGTGGTGTAAATTTGAAGCACATGTACACGACACAAGCTACAATATTATTGTCCATGTGAAGGGTTCAGAGGGAGGTATTGTAACGATCTGGGCTCTGTCTCTCACCTTCTCGGTCAAACTGCTAGATTTCCAAAAATCAATCTATGTTGCTAATCATAAATAAACCAATTGACTTATAAAAACCAAAGTTACTAAACATTGTGTAACATCCTATCTTCGGTACTCCGGTACTGTAGTAGAGTAGTCTGATGTATACTCCTGAGGAATTAAAATAATACTTGGGAGGGGTGTTGAATATACTCTTACCAATTAGACACAACTCAAATTAAGAAAATTTATCACTTCCTACCCATAATCTTTTGAAGAATAAACATGGTTCTAATGAAGCTTTCAACTACAAAGAAGAGCCAGACTATCTGAAATTAAGATAAAATATTAAAATTTATTGATTTATGTTGTTAATTTTCAAGCTTTTGTGCCTCATATGCTATCATATGAGCTGCTCTATAGGCAGGTTATGCCGCTATAGGCTACTTATCATTATAATATGATTCCTAGCTTTTGCTTTGAACATCTTAGAGCATCTCTAATCCACGGTCTAAATTTAGCATGCCACATAGGTGACACATCAGCATTTATAGCATTTTCTAAGATTTTGCAACCTTCTAAATTTGGAACTTTTATTTTAAGACTAATGCATATAAACTTTGCAATCTTCTATTGATGTTAAAAGTATAAAACAAATGGGGAAGAAAGAGACTATTGATGTATTTTCCAAAAAATATAATAAAGAAATCATTTGTTAGAATAAAGAAATAATTTGTTAGAGATAGAAGGTTGTATATTTTGTTCCAAAATGAACCATACTTATAGCAGATGTATTTATAGCATGAGTTATAGCATATGCATTAGGGACCAAATTATAGCAAAAGCTATTTTTAGACCGTACGTGCATTAGAGATGCTCTTAGATGATTATATCATCTTTATAGGCTGCTATATATAGTAGCCTATGTAGTAACCTATACACCAACCATTGCTTAATGCCTACAGCAGTTTGCATTCCACAACTTGTCAAAATGAGCTAAAGTGTGTAACCAGAACAATATGGAACTGTGAATGAAAGACATACAATCCTTTAACCTGCTTTGAAAAGATCAAGAATGGGTAATCCACGGGGAAATGTTGGTCAAAAGGTCATAGTAATACCCATGGCGCTGCCACGTTTGCCAATTAATTAGTGAATTCAAATTTAGATGAATATATTTTGTTTGTTCTATTCAAATTTGATAACTATAACACAGAGGCCATGTTTGGTTACTATGCCAAATTTTATCAAAAAATTTAGCTTAATTAAATATGGTTCATGCAAAAGTTTGATGGCTTTATAACCAAATCTTATATATAAATGATGCAAAATTTTGATGTCATTTTCAAAATGCAAAGATTTTTCATTCTTTTCATATGAAGTTGGTGGGAGATCATCTATGATTATGTCATATATATGCTATATATAGGTAGGGGACCAAGGTTTTGAGTTAATGTAGATGGGGGCCATTAAAATGAAATACTTAATTGAGGAAGAGACCAATCTAGTTACAGGGTGGTAAACATTTGCATTTTTGCAGCCCAACCAAGCAGGGCCAGAACTGGAAACTTTGATACTGGCAATTGTCATACTCATTCAGATTTAGGTATATTATCGGTACGGTAAGGAGATATACACATGGGTTAGAGGCATAAATTCATTCACGGAGAGAAGGCATGTAGGAGTGTGGCTAAATGGGACATTAAGTGATGCTGTTTGGACTTTGACCACACTTCCATGAACCAAGGAGAAGTGAAATGGAACTGACAGTTTAGAAGAACTCTGCGGTCATGAGAAGAGGCTAGTGTGGTAGAATTATAAAGAATATTGATTAGCGAAAAACTATCAGATGAGAAAGACTCATGGCTATGGAAGGATACCAATAGTGGGAGGTTGACATTTTTTTTTTTTTTTTTTTTTTTTTTTTTTTTTGATTGACAAATTTGAAGACACAACTGCAACAAACGGGAAAATAACCTAATGTCTTTCATTATAAAGTGGAAAATGCGCGATTTGGTTTTTAAAGATGTCAACATGGAATCTATTAGAACTGATACCATATCAAATACTAAATATAAAACATGGGTTCAAGATTAATTCTAAATCTAAATAAGTATAACGCAAGAATTAATTGGCAAATTAAACTTAACTAAATTATAAAAAATTGTTGCATTAGTTGTATACTAAAATCCAAATACTCTTAAAACAAATATAAAAAGTTAATAGCTTGTACAATGATAAAATGTAAATGGTGTAATAGAACATCCTTCTCCTATTTTCCTCACTACAAAACAGGCAAGTCTTCACTTCATTGATATTTTCAGCAGCCACTCATATTTTATATAATTAGTTCTTCGTTTTCTGACATATCATGTCCTTCTCCTTTTTGTCAACTTCGTTTTTGTATACACAATCTGCAATATTATAAATTTAATTATCTATATATATGAATAGTAAAACACATCAATATGTTATTGAAGTAATTAATATATATTTTTAATATTAGGGTTTTTTTTTTTTTTTGTATGTATATGGGGCAAAAGGCACCTGTCTTTCAAGAAGTTGATTATGAGTTCTGTTGGCATGTGAATTATTCTATTTTTCCTTGATCATAAGAGATATACTCTGAATGTGAACTGACATTAGGATATGATGCATCTGTCAGGTTGTGTTTTTTCGTATTTGTGTGTATAGACTATAAAAGATCATAAAACTAAAATGATGATCAGTGAATGATGCTTCATAACATTATGGTCTTGTAAATCTTATCTCTAATAAAATTTGTAAAGAACAAAAGGAAGGAAGAGACAGTCAAGAAAGTATGAGAAACTGCACATAACCCAAACCATATGGGTTAAAGAATAGACTTTAAAAGTGTTGCATCAGCTGTGATATCAATCATCTCTGTCTCTCTACTTACCAATGTTTTTATCCGTGATGTGTACATGGTAATGGCTTGAAAAATCACTTATGTCAATATATATATAGCTATGCTCTATGCACATACATTACCGATTTATCAGAAGATACTTTGGGTCTCTTCAGTTCTTAATCAGATCTGATGATTTTATTTATCGATTGATTTTAATTTTTTTTTATCAAAGGTAGAAGTATATATGTCAACAGTATGAAATTACAACCCCGAACCGCAAGTATAATACTCCGTCAGGTAACATGGTAAGCACCATGCAGTACATTATATATCCAAAGGAGACCTGCAGACTCCAAAAAATGCAAGTTATCTCAGTCCCACTGTGCTGGACCAGTTTCTCAGCAAGTCAGGGAAATGATGCTTACTGCGCTCTTTTAGGCTGTCCACCTGCAAGGCCATCCATGCCCACAACAGTGTTTTGATCCTTTTGGCTGCCTCCTCTGTCGAGAACCCTGTTTCTTTAAAAATCACTTCATTTCGCATTGTCCAGAGGTACCAAACCATCCCATATGGCAACGAACCCAGACCTGTACGATTTAGGCCACTGCTTGAAGACTGACATTTGGGTACCAACTGTGTTGCTTCTTACAGTCACTTGCCAGGTTCTGCGAGATTTCTATAGCCTTTATACATCTCAGAAATAGGTGTGGTATGTCCTTCTCATCACTGTTACATAGTACACACCCATCTCCTTCAACCTGTCCACTATTAAGATTCTCCTCCAAGCTAAACACCATATGAACTCATTGCCAAGACGAACATCACTTTGGTTGGAAACCCAAAGTTGGTATAGTAGAAGGACATTTGAAACCATACTCACTCCCATCCATCCTCCTTATTCAAAAAAACCTCCTCAAGGGTGAGATTATTTAGATATATATTCTATTTCAAGTCTCTCACTTTCTCTAAAGATAGTTCTCCTTAAATGTGGACTCCACCTCCTATCCCCATCGCAATGATCATTGAATCCAACAGAGACCCACAGTCGCAGCTTGGAACTATGAACTAATATATGGCCATATCTTCTGTGGGTACAGGTGTGTCACCCCTTGTATAGAGTGACTTACTACAACCTTCATCCTTGGAAGAAGTTGAACATCGGAATATACTTTTATAAGTAGGTACATGTACTTGGATAATGAAATGGTTCACTTAGGAAAAAACCTATCTGCTTCAAAGATTTTTTGGAGTATGACTAAGTGTAATAGTAACAGTTGATCTGCAAGTGAGTAAAAAAGCCAAATCCATTCCTGGTATGGTTCAACATCCAAGACTTTTTTCCTTCAATGTTAATAAAGGGATTAGAGGAAGAGAGAAACAAAATCAATATTAATGAACTAACCAAGAGTACATACCTTAAACTATCTTTGAGAGTGTTTTCACTGAGACAGAAACAGAAGGAAAAAAAAGGTCGATTGTTGAAGCTTTAGGAAGAAGAAGAAAGATTGAGATTGTACGTTGGATTTGAATCGGTTAACGAAGAAGAAGAAGATTATTGAAGGTGAAGGAGATTGATTTGGGTTGGCATAGAGATTTTCATGATGGTTTATGAGCCGGAGGAGAAGAACAGATTGAGATTTAGCATGAGTTGTTTTATTGATTAAGGTTTAGTAAATAGAGGAGTCATAGACGAAAAGTTTAGTGAAGAGGAATTAGTCTTAGTCACGCTTTAGAAAATCCTAGTCGTACACATCCATCCTAGTCACACTATTATTAATCCTAGTCACATTAATTATTATTCCTAGTCACACTAATTTAATCCTAGTCATATTAAATATTAATCCTAGTCAAATTATGCACCCTTTGCTGGTTATAATTTAGATATATATATATAAGTTATATTTTCAAATTATATCTAAAATTTTAGTTTTGATTATGGAAAGTGGTTTAAGTTATATTTACTAAGTGAATGCACGTATCATATTTAGTTTTCTTGTTTTTTGGTAAAAGCAATATTAGTTTCCTAGTTTGTAGGTAACTACTTGATAAAGTTTAATTATTTATATTAAAATTACTTAATAACTCTTTATATTAGAGAATATATATTTGATTTTAATGAAAGAGAAATGGACTTTTTTGCTAAAAGTTTCGCATCAGGAAAAAAACTATGAGAGTGAGTTATTAAAAGAGATTACTTGATTTGGTTATATTTTTCCTCGTATTAATAGTTAGCATATTAATTTATAAAAAATAATATTACGAGTACTACTAATTAAATTAAACAGTTAGGCTCGTACCAAAAAGCCCATAAATAAATGTTTATAATACATTAGAAGCTCATGACAGTTACAAATTTTTTTTAACTAGTCTAATTAATATAAGCCAAAAGTCTCTAGGGAGATATTTGGTTTGTTCTTGTCCAAAGTTCAAAACTTCTGTTGAAAACATTGTTGGCAAAATTCACCTGGTGGCTGATTCTTCGTATTTTTTATTTTGTGGTGAACAAAAAATGGTTCGATTAGAGCTTCGAATAATTTTGCAATACCGATTCACATGATTGAATTCTCGAAATCAAATTATTGTGTTCATTGTCACTAGTATGTTTTGCATTTTTGTCTTTTGGTATTTCACTAAATTAATACACAAAGATTTACATGATCAAATTCTCAAGATGAAATTCTTGCGATTAATATTAAAATGATTAATACATTAGGTAATAACTTTTGTTAAGTTTATCAAAAAAAAAAAAAAAAAAAAAAACTTTGTTATAATATCTTTCGTACATTTTTTTCTTAAACCCCCTATTTATAATTCTTGGATCCGCCGCCGGAGACGAGGTTTTTTTAGGAGGAGAAGGAGACGAGACGAGAGAAGACATTAATTTAAAGAAAATAATTAGGTTTTATTTAATGTGGGCGAGTGGCTCTTAGGCTCTTAGCATGGTGTGTAGATAACTTTTTTGGGGTGCTTGGAATATGTGGGATAACTCTTTGTAAATTGTCAGGGTGGCAATATGATTTCTCTAATTTTTTTTCAAAATTTTGGGGAGGACTTCAGCCTACCCAAGTCTTCCCGTGGATCTGCCCCTGCTTGTTTGCATTAGTCACAACACACATAAACATTAAATGCAAAGAGTTGTTTGCATACTCTCAACAACAACCACATAAACCATAAAATATAAAGACTTGTTTACATTATCAGTCACAACACAAATAAACATTAAATACAAAGACTTATTTGCAAACTCGCAACAACAACCACATAAACCATAAAATATAAAGACTTGTTTGCATTAGTCACAATACACATAAACATTAAATGCAAAGACTTGTTTGCTTACTCGCAACAACAACCACATAAACAATAAAAATGTAAAGACTTGTTTGTATACTCGCAACAACAACCACATACACTATAAAATACAAACAGTTGTTTGCATAAACCAGAAAAGTATTATCGGTAGTAAAATGACCACTTTTACAATTTCAACGTTAAATGAATACTTTCTTATCTGACAAATACTTAATCAAGGATAATATTATAAATCGGGCTTTAACTATGCCATTTGTATTTCTGGACTCGTAATGAGGTCCCAGAACCATTTCCACGACCAACTTGATTGAATATCCATGGTTATCAAAAAAAATTTGACTAGAGTTCATGAACAAAAACAAAATAATTTTTTTCTTGGATAAGTTGAGATTTGTTGTTAAAAAGTTTGGAATATATTGAAACTCCCTAAATTGATTCTAAATTTAACGAAGTTGATTATTAACTTATTTTAAAAAATAAAAATCCTTATTCTAGAACAAATGATTAAAAAGAGGGAGGAACATGTGATTTCGGCACAAGGTAGTACGTCAGTGCTAACGTTTGGCAGATAATTAGTAGCTGTCATGAATCCGTACATTTTGCCAAAGACAAACTAAGTACACACAAGATTCTGAGCATTCATCCATGTGGACTAGAAGTTTTTGTTGTTCGCAAGCGAGCTGTGCTATGGCTTATTATGATCAAAAGTCTCCATTTCAATGTGAATAAGGGTACTCATTGTTGTTACACTGACTCTTTATCACAATATCACATGGCTTACTTATTTCACTGACTCTAGTAGGTGCCAGTTGAGCTCAACAGGCAAAACCTCTGCGTGAACTGAAGATACCAAGGTCTGGGGTTCAAATCCGCCTGCAGCATTACGAGTTACTGATTTCATCAAAAAATTTACCAATAAAAAAAAAGAGATTTTTGGACATACCCCTCCATTTGAAAGTCGAAATTTGAGATACCCATTAAAAAAAAACAATTGAAATACCCCATTTTCAAGATGTGGTGTTATCTTAGTCGTCCATCATAAACTAACCTACGGCTGTAAAAAGCTTTTGTCTTGAAATGGGGTATCTCAATTTTTTTTTCAAATGGGGTATCTCAAATTTCGACTTTCAAATGGGGTATGTCCAAAAATCTCTAAAAAAAATGATACTAAAAGTCTAGAGGGTTCAAATCCGGCAGCCCTACCGAGGATATACTGATCTCATGAAAAACACACTTATTACCACCAAATTTTTGCCAATTTTTTAGGAAAAAAATACTAGAAGTTTAGGGTTCAAATTTGGTCAGCATTACCAAGTTAATGATTTCATTAGGAAAAGATTTATTACTGTACAGCTCTGTGATTGTAAGGCATGAAGCAGCTCGATCAACTAGCAGAGCCTAAACCCGAGCCCGATCCAAGTTACGTAATTTGGACTATATAGAAACAATGATTCCAATAGACCGATCCAGTTGAAAGCCCACTTGTTAAGTTGTTAGGGCTTTTCTTAAAATCTTCTTCGTAAATTACAGCCCAAAGTTTCCAAAAAGATCATCTTCGTTAAAACCTAAACTCTCTAATTCATTTCTCGATTCACTGCAACAACAACAACATCTTTCCAAACAGAGCTTAACGAACGAGCAATCGCATTTTCATGAAACAAGTTTGAAGTTGGAGAAATTGATTCATCATAACTGTTTTTCCAATTAGGGAAAATTATCTCAGCTTCACCTTCTTCTGCAATTTCACTATTCCAAGTTTCAAGATTATTATGCAAATTTGATAATTGAGTTAGAATTACGGAATTAGGGTTTTGAATTGAAGTTGAGATGTCTAGTTATAATGAAGATCGATATGATAATAATGGTGAAGTAGGATACAAAGGAGGTGGTGATGGTGGTGATGTTCAAGGTGGATCTTCACCTTATGATGCTTATGAAGATCGAGATTCTCACCATAAGGTTCGTTTTCTTTTGATTTGATAAATTTAGTAATGAATTGTTTTTTTTTTTCTCAAACAAGTGTTTACTGAGGTGCATTTCAAGTAATGAAAAAGAATAGCTCAGTTTATTTTTCTTTTTCATTTATCTAATAAGAAATCAATCTCTGGAGTAGTGTAGTATACATAGAGCATTAGAGAAAATAAGAAAAAACGAGTTCACTAGGAAGAGTTTAGGTGTAGTGAAGGTCACAAATATTTTGAGATATATTGTTCCATGTTTAAAATGTTGGTAACTGTTATTTATAAGTGTATGTTGTGAGTTTTATACCTGACTATTGATAATAGTACAAATGAAAGAAGAACTTTGGTGTTATTATCAGTACAAAAGACAAAACAAAGACAACAGTAAAATGGCATCTACAAAGCATTAGTGGAAGAAAGGGCTTCCCTCATTGGAGCTTCAACTACACATAGGATATCACACCGGTCATCAACTCATTGGAGCACCAACTACACAAAGGATATCACACTGGTCAACTCATGGAACCAACATCACGACCACGAAATCATCAAATATCAGTCCTTCCTATCCTCACACAGGGATATATCGACCTTGATTACCACCTATGGCCTATCGACCCTATATATAAACAAGTGAATGATGGATCTCCCCCTTTTCTGACAGAGCTTATATGAACCTTGATACCAAATTTTTTAGGTTATCAACTATGAGGATCCATTGCAAGCAACTTGCCATATGTGAAATTGAATCTTTGATGCTTTGATTGAGCCTCAATTTGTTCATGCGAAAACTTCTGATCATGCTTGTTAGAAAATTTCTGATCATGCTTGTTAAATATCAGGTGATTAGGGCATCTTTAATGGCCCAAAATTTCCTTAAAAATGTTATTATAACACTGCCATGGGAGAAGCCCTTATAGGAGGTATGAACTGAGAAGCGACCATTTTTGCCTGACCTCCATTCCCATTTGTCCTTGGTTTTCCAAACATCTTCAAGAATGGCCCAAAATTTTATTCCCTCATCTTGTAAATCTTAGACATCCCTTAACTTGAGATCCCAAGCAAATGTGGTCATTCATGCAAACTTTTTCTGATCATGGTTATGGCATAGAGCTTCTTGAATTTGATACAAAAAGGTTTCTCTTCATGCTATATTGCCATATATCGTTCCAGGATCTACCACATATTCTATTTATTTGCTGAAATTCAGATCTCACTACTAAAATTTCCTTAGTATCCCTCTCACAAAGTGGAGAGGTTGTGGGTTCGAAACACGTCAGCAACTGATTGTTTGATAAAAAATTTCCTCATGTAATTTAAAAGGGGTAGGGGTCTCCTCAACCTAGCTTGCCAATCAATAAATAAATTACCTTAGCAGCTGTAATGCCTGTCCAGCGACTGCATTCCTTACTATCTGCTCCACATCTGTATTGCATTGGTTAGTACTCTTCACTTCCAAAGCCCATAAATCGTTACTATTTGTCCCTTTTTTTACAGTCATAACTCATAACCTTCTTCGATAGATGTCTTAGGTGGTTCCAAAGTGAAAAAGGAACTAAACAATTTTTCTATTCCATTCTACCAAATGTTTGAATTTGACTGAAAACTTAACTTCCTCGACTCCTTTTGAATCCAAATGGAAACTCCTTACTAGATTCTCAAGCTTCTCTTTAACCTGTGTATATAGTAGATGTTGAGAAGAAGTAGATTGCGAGGGTAAACACTACTTTCGATTAATGCCATCCTACTTCCCTTACATTCCATATTCCTTAGGAATTTATATTTGATTCTGGCTTCACAACTGTTGGATTGTAAAATCAATTTAATAATTGTGAGACATCATGAGTAAGTTGGATTGCTTTTACAATCCACACTCCACAGCCCCACCTCCTACAGCAGAACCTCTTTAAATTAATACTCGATTTGTTAATGATCTCTCAAAGTTAATAGAATTCTCTGGTCCCAACTTGGATGTCCATGCTAAATTAAGTACTTGGTAAGTTCATAATATCTTTAAGTTAATAAAATTTTATAAAAAGTGGTCCCAAAGCTATTAATTTAAAGAGGTTATACTGTACTTGCATGGAAAACCTGTACGTAACTGAAATTTCACCAAAGATAACCTTCTTCTTTTAAGGCTTTTCCAACGATTCACCAAATTCTTTCATTTGAACTGGAATGCATCAGATTCACAAATTTTGTTCCTTTAGTTGCGGTTTGTACTGGCTCACTGGTACGCAATCTGTATTTTACTAACCAATTTATTATGTTTCACGTTGATTCAGCACAATTCCCGTGGGATGGAGAATGAAAGGTCAAGAACTAAACCCAGAGATCGAGACAGGGATAAGGATCAGGATCGTCATCAAAGAGACTATAAGGATAGGAGTATGAGAGATGGAAGGGATGGAAGGGGTAGAGGTAGACGGGATGATTATGACCGTCATCGAGGCCGTGACTATGAAAGGTAACCTTATTTTGATTGAATAGGTTTACAATCACATTACTTTTATTGAACTTCCTGGCACTAGCAATGTGTCACTGCATTTGCATTTCTTGCATCTATGAAAACATTTCAGGCAATTTTAATGATACTCTATATTCATACTAGCTGCAGCTTGACTGTTTTATGAGAAATGAGACATCAATGCCTATTCTCTTTTATTTTATGAAAATGGGACATTTTACTGATGGCTATTGTTTTCCTTTTCTTTTTGAACAGTAAATTAAACATTCTTTTTTAAAGATGTTTTTTAAGGTTTTTATTTCGTCCACATGCTATTGATGCAATTTTTATCCCCTTTTCTTTACAGGCACCATGATAATGACCGAGATAGAGATAGGAGGCATAGACACAGATCCCGTTCCCGTTCAAGGGATAAATCTAGGAACAGATCTAGATCTCGTTCTCGTTCGAAAAGGTGTGTATATTTTTAGTAGTTATGACTTTTTTATTCCATTAACTTCCCTATTTTAACTTAGGGGTGCTTGGCAACAAAAAGTAAATTTACTTTTATTTATAGTAGAAATAAAAAAGCAAAAAGTTAGTTTGGTAATTCACTGACAAAAAAGTTAAAACAGTCAAAAAGTTAGTTTGGCAACACATCCTAACAAAAGTAAAAAAGTAAAAAATGATAATGACGAAAATACATAAAAAATAAGAAAAATTGAAGAGAAATTTAGATTTGATTATAAATTAAAATTAAACAAGAAAATAAGAAAAAATAACCCATTTTTTACATGAATCTCAATCAGAATTATCAAAAATTATGATTAACAACATGATTATAATTGGTGTTGTAAATACATAAAATAAAATAGGTAAGATCGAGATGGAGATTGTAAAAGATAAATTCAAGATGAAAATTGTAGATTAAATATGTAAAGTGACACATGAATTTTACGTGGTTCGGCAATGGTGCCTAGATCCACGGGAGAGATGATTGTTTTATTATTGATATGAGATGAGTAGAGATGAGAGGAGCTAGAGAGCTTGTGTCCTTTTACATGAAATAGATCCCTTTATATAGATAGAGAATTACAATTGAACACATGTGTGATATAAATTAAATCAAATTGAATTTGTAACGGAAAATAACGGACATATAATAAAAAGAATATATTTGGGGGAAAAATATAATTAATCACGTTGAATTCAATCCTATGGGTAGATTTCTACAACAATTAGGATGTTCCAAACATGATCTAATTAGGGGAAAAAATACTAATACATTTCACTTTTTATGTTGTTGTGAATTTTACTTTTTGAAAGTAAAAAGCTAAAATTTTGAGCTTTTTCTGGCAGCAAAAATTTTGCTACGAAAAAGTAAAAAAGCAATTAAATCCATGCTAACTTTTTGATTTTTTTACTTTTCACAGCAAAAAAGTAACTTTTTTACGTGTAGCCAAACACCCCCTTATTCTTAAATCTGGAGTGTTATGCATAGTTGAAAAGATTAGAATGTAGTCATTACTCATATAAGTAAATATTTGAGTTTTATATCTGTGCTTCAATTTGGAGCCTGGTTTTACTAAAAAAATTACTCTGCTTCCAATATTCCCATCTAAGGCCGATTTCTAACTAATTTCCAAAACTCAAACGACAAGCCTTAACGTTAACTTTCTGATTTTACCGTCTTTGATTTCTTCAAACCAAACATAATTTAGAATCTCCTTTGTCTGCATCGACATCAGACTAATCATACTCTGTGTGTGGGGGGCAAACAAAACCTAAATGGAGTTGTTTGATCATATACTTCACATATGTGATTGAAGTGGTTAATCTATCCCTCTCTATTTACGAGTCTTCTGAGCATTATTAACGCTTTGTAACTGCACTTATCTTTACAGCAAACGGGCAAGCGGTTTTGACATGGCACCACCTGGTGCTCCTTTGGCCCCTGGTGCTGCTATTCCAGGTCAGTGTATAACTCTTGGCAATCACATATTAGCTACTACTTCTCCTCCCCTCATTTTGTTCACTATCTGGTTGGCTACTATTAGCTATAGTTTACTTCTGCTCAGTAAAAATTATAGTGCTCCAAGTTTGTAGAAGCTGTAAAAGTGTAAAGTGTAAATTTGTAATCATGTGTATTATTTTCTTGTTCTTAATGAAGATTTCTCTTTATAAGTGGATTTATACAGAAACTGAGTACCATTGTTGTGTTGTTGGCTGTTGTGTGTGGTGCTTTGTTTGTTTTTTGTGTATCATTTGGTTATGAAGGCAATATTGGGCTACTTGTCCACTGTGCTACATATGGGCGTGGCCACGGTAGGATTTATACGAGGAATCAGGGCACCGATTGGCTGGATTTTGTTCGCCTTCAACTGGGATCTGTTGTTATTTTGGTAGACATACAAAAATTTCTGGCTCCTTCAAAGATGGAATTTATTTCTCAGTTTACGCTTTTCTTTAATGACATTTACCATGTAAGACTTTCCTTAGGAAATATGTAAAGCACAAAAGTCGCCTTACAATGGTCTGGCTGTCATGTTACTTGACTTAGTGTACCAGCAGAGTAATTGTTTGTTTTCTTGTTTGATGCTATATTTTTAATTATGCAGGGCAACTTCCAGGAGTTCCCCAGACAATGCCGGGGATGTTCCCAAGCATGTTTTCATTTGGGACAACACAGGTGTGTATACTTGGGGAATTTTGTTGTCTGTTGTATATTTGAATCTTTAGTCATGTAATTTTATTCATTTCTTGTTTATAAGGATTTGTTATTGTCTGAATTAGTTTGGAGGTCTTCCATTGATGCCAGCACAAGCCATGACTCAGCAGGTGAGTTTTTGCTCATCTTTTTTGTACATATTGTCAAGAATTTTTATGCAAGTAAGTTCACTGTCTCTCTTAATAGGCTACAAGGCATGCGCGCAGAGTATATGTTGGTGGTCTTCCTCCTATGGCAAATGAACAGGTTATATTATGACTATAATTTTGGTGCTCTTTTAAATAATCACATATGAACAGCCAGGTTTATTTTGGTGTCCTTGTCCCTGGCTTATAGGTCCATTATTCACAGGATAGTAGACAACATAGTATGCACGGTTATCCTCATAGTGATAAGGGGGATTCAGCCATTCAGGGACGGTCATGATGGGAGAAAGGTGTATGTAACACCCCGTATTATACAAGAATAGTGTCTTTTTTTTTTTTTGGCTGAACAAGAATAGAGTCTGAATGATTGAATATACTACAATCCTGGGCAGTAGAAAACTCATGTCAATCTTGATTCACTGTAGGTATTGGTGTTTTGATAGTTTATAGAAACAGCAGTATAGATGTTTTCATACTTGATAGAAACAACAGCTGATTAACTATAAGGGACAGGTGGAGTACAAAGCTTTAAAGCATGAGAGACATCAAATCCTTCCTCTTCCTTTTCTTTAATTGGTAAAATAGATTTGTTTTACTTTTATGAGGATAGGTATGTAATTTTATCTATTAAGTCATCTATAAATATGGTGTATAAGTCTGGTCCATGCTTCAAGAATTCATTCAGTGGAATGCTTTCTTGGTGAACAGTGCTAATTTATCTGATTTAAGAGTACCACCTTTAAGGTTAGCGACTTAGCGTAAGCCTAGGTAATAAATTTTACTTTCTGTTATCCCTGAAGATATGTCTTTTTCTCATTGAAGCTGAATCATTTACACTACTTCATAGATCATGGCATGAGAACTGCAACATTTTAGAAGCCCTACACAAAATCTTAGAATTTTTAATTATTTTGAACAGACAATTGCAACATTTTTTAGCCGCGTTATGGCTGCTATTGGAGGAAACTCTGCTGGTGCAGGTTAGCATACTCTTATTATTCACATATTTACAATTTGTCGTTGGTATTTTTGCTTATAGTATGAGTTTGTTACTCAGACAATTGTTCATTTGCAGGTGATGCTGTAGTCAATGTCTACATTAATCATGAAAAGAAGTTTGCTTTTGTGGAAATGAGATCTGTGGAAGAAGCAAGTAATGCTATGGCACTAGATGGGATAATTTTTGAGGTGAAATGATATGATTTTTTTTTCTTTTGCTCTGTCAATGATGCTTATTTCCTATATTAGAATATCATATCGCCTCTAGCCTCTAGGTGGTGCTGATGTGTCTGGTTTAAGTATGCTTATTTTTTTGTACTGAAGTGTGAGGTTATGCAGTTACCAGAAATGGATTTTGTATAAAACCAATTTTATGTTCTGACATCTATTATTCATTGAATTCGATGCTAGAATTATTGTTTTCAAGACTATTAGTACGCTTTCTTCTTCTAAATCTACTCACTGAACATTCAAAAATAAGTATAATCTTTATTCTCCATTACCCTGAGAAGTACTAACATTATCTTCTTAGTAACAAAGTCCACATGATAAGGCGTTAAACCTTGAAAGCCCCTTTTCCATGATTTTAGTATATATAATTATGCATCCATGCTGCTTTTGCTTGGGGCCCATCGCTGTTAAGGGTGATTTATCAAAATTTATCTTACTTCCCCTTTTGTAGTTGTGAATTAATAACAGTCTATATAAACAACATAGTGAAACTCTTTGATGGACATATAGATCATTGGTGTGTGGATAGATCTTCTTTCACTTTTTTATCCAAGACTAAAGATACTTTTCACATTCAAGTAAATTAGCTGGCACTTGGAAAGACTTGATTGTATGTTTGACCTTGTCTTGACTCTCTTGACATGCGTTTGATCCTGGCAACTGCATGTATTCTTTATGCATCTACCAACCTAAGGCACAGACATATCTCTTACTTTTGAATGGTTGATATGGTTCTGTAATTTTATTGATCATTACTCTTGTTGTTTGGGCAAGTCTCCCATTCAGGTAGGGAACTACTTATTGATTATCTGTCACCTTTCTGATAATTGAGATTAAGTAGTGGAGTATAATTCATATTCATTTCATGGTTTGACTATGAACTGAAAATATCTTGTTTTACTGATTTGTTTTGTCGTAACAGGGAGTCTCTGTGAGGGTTCGAAGGCCTACTGACTACAACCCTTCATTGGCTGCAGCTCTTGGACCTAGCCAACCAAGTCCTTGTCTCAACTTAGCAGCAGTTGGTCTCACCCCAGGGTAACTTATATTCTTCAAATTTACATATGTATTTGTGGAGTTTTAGTGAGTTATATGGTACTAGGTTTGTGGCTGAACTGTGAAGGTTCGAGCCTAGAATAAGTGTTTTGACCAACTCGCATATACATGCCATTTATTTTGATTAACCAATGTCTTTGCCAAACAAACGACTTCCCTCAAGTGTTTTGTTGATTCATAACCGGACTTTAATATTTCAAACTATAAACAGGTGAAAGAGTTTAGTTCGTATAACTCTGTACAATATAGCAAAGCTGACAACATCAAGTATCAACTTTCAAATGATATATCTATCACCTAGTTCTTCATTAAGTCCATGGAAAGTCCATTTGCAACGTCATATGACATTATTGCTTTGGAATGAAATCATGCGATGCCAACGAGTTTGATTGTCTTTGGTGGATTGAGAGGTTGGAAGGATCCAACCTCGACAACTGGTGTTAGTTGATTTGGTCTCCAAAATGCTCCCAAAAATTGCATCTGGAATACAATGTAGCAATAGAAAAGCGGGGCCAAATCGCCAAGAGTGCCAAAATTAAAGCGGATTCGTATCCGTGTTTGGCAGTTGACACAATTTATGATGTTCTTGAGGTAATTCAATCATTGAAAAGAGAATAGAAGAAACTAATTTATTCATCGAGTTGTTTTATTACACTGGATAGCATAAGAATTATACTCAAATCTTTGCAATTTTTTTCTGCAGTAAATTTGGCATCACTTTGTAATCATTCTTTGTTGCTAAAAAAGGGAATAACAGTGAGAAGAACAAAATGGCTCTTCATGCAGTTTAAGTTTTTATGGACTTGAAGAGTTAAACTAGATTATTTTGTTCTCACCATGTCCATAATTTTCCATTTAATACACCATTCATTTATTTTTTGATGGTTTGTTTCTCATATGTCCGATTTTTAAATCTTATCTGAATAAGAAAAACTTTATAAATTCCTTCCCGGTGGAAAGTTATTTTGCTAAAGAAAAACTTTATAAATTCCTTCCCGGTGGAATACTCATATGTCTCTCTCTCACACACACACGCGAAAGGCAGCCATGGTTGACTCCAGTCTTCAACTCTTCAAATGTGGTGCTTTACTGCTTTATGTTGGATCCTTATAACTATGTGCATCGATTGAAGGATTGATGGCTTGATGTATGTCAATTTTCAAGTCTAACTGATTTAACATGGTTGACAGTGCGATTGGTGGAGTTGAGGGACCTGACCGTATATTTGTTGGTGGATTACCGTACTACTTTTCAGAAGCGCAGATAAGGGAGCTTTTAGAGTCCTTTGGGTATGTTTGGTTTCACTAGACATTAAATAAATGTGTCCATTATTCTGTTATAAAAATCTCTACCTAACAGTTGGAATCTTGATTAACTCATTCTCAGTATCTTTTAGTTGCATATGGTATTCATAGGCATTGCTACATGCATTTTACGTATTATCATTATGCCCTCCAATTGATTATTAATATCTATGCTAATAACTGATTACAGAGCTCTGCGTGGATTTGACCTTGTTAAAGATAGGGACACAGGAAACTCGAAAGGTTATGGATTTTGTGTTTACCAGGTGAGTGAATTCAGGGTTTAAGATTCAATTGTGGTTTGGATCACCCAGCACATGTTTATTCATACCCAATTCCCCACCCTCACAATGTAGTTTAGTTCCAAGAGAATCACCCATTTGATACGTAAATGGTTAAACCCCTATCAGGATCCAGCAGTGACAGACATTGCTTGTGCTGCTCTTAATGGTCTGAAAATGGGTGATAAGACTTTAACTGTCCGGCGTGCCACTGCCAGGTTGGTGTTTTTAACAGCAATACATGATTTGATTTTGTAGAACCATTTTTTGTTATTTAATAATATATAATTCGTTTGGACTGTATTACGGTATTTCTCGTTGTGGTGATGTGGGCTGTTTCAGAGAAGGTTCTTGTCCATCAATGATATTAGTGACCGGTTGTCTATACTTGGTTATTCTGGTTCTTGTATTTTATAGTTTTCCTTTGTAGGTTTTTTTGTATTACTATGCTCAATGGATACCATCTTTTAACGAGCTAAACAATAAAACATAGAAAGATAATTTTCTCATTTATCTTCATGATGGATTGGTTCATAGGTTGCATAAAATATTATGCTAAATTGTTCATATTATCATGAAAACAGAACCTGAAAAATAGCATCAGTAAGTTCACCTGACAAAAATGTAAAACGAGCCAAAAATAAATCGTAAAAGCTAATTTCCGGGCGTATTCATTAATCTTTGAGATGGATGGTTAATAGGTTGCATACATATTACTACTTATTAATAGGGCTTGCCCGACTTGAAATAGTAAGCCGATGTCGCTCACAGTTGGTCATTTTTTCAGCATATGACCCATTTACCCTCAAACACACAACTTAATATCTATATCATTTAATCTTTTAAAAAGGGTATGTTTGGTAATTTAAATCTGTTCTCCTGATTATATGGCGCAGAAAAAAAGCTGCTTAAATGACGTTAGCGCTGACACGTTACAAAATTCAACACAAATAACATTTAAATTAGGCCCACAAAGTAATTTCTAATTGTTTAGTTGATTTGATAGTAATATACTGAGTTACTCACATGCTTCATTATCTCAAGACAAGGTATTATCCCATGCACCCACCTCCCAACTTTGTTCTACTATAACAAAAAATTTATTCCATCCCTTTATAATAAAACCTGCATGAACCATTTTACTTTTTCTTTTACTATTAATATACATATAAAACTTAGATTTTAGATTATTTTTTTCATAAACAAATAAAAATAGTTTTTACATGTTGCAATTCATGGCTATAAAATTTGATTATTTTTCTCTTTTTGCAGATCCTTTCTTTGTAACATAACTATCTTTGTAATACATCCAACGGATGTGCATTCCACTCGTTATTATGAAAATGGAAATATCTATTGAAATAACATCAGTAAGAGCACCCGTGACAAAAGATAACATTGAATCCAAAGGGTCACATAGACAATGTTAAAGCCCGTTTTTGGTATTGGTTGTCACTCTGCGAAGAGAAACGAACTTTTCTGTTTGATCAACTGGTGGTAAAATAAGGGCTGTTATTATTAATAGCTTAGGCAATTGCTGCATTTGTATTATTCCAATGATTTTAGAGTTAAACTTCCATTCACCCTTAGGGAGGAGCCACATGATGAGTGTCCTATGGTATTGCAACCTAGTTAGGCTAGTACAGATGTCATGTTTGCCCCTATGATATTTCCGGGTAGTGAGTGTGTGTCTAGAGGTTAGGTACTACATATAATGGATAACGTACTTACTATATTTTATATTTACACTCTTATAGGACACACAAAGGTAGTAAATAAATGTGCTCCCTGGTAGGTTCGGTCTCGCATTCTATGCTTTCCTTTTTGTACTGTAATTTCTATCAGAACAGGTTTAAGAAAAATATAGTATAATTTGGAAACACAATGAAATAGAAAAACATGAACAATATTTCAACTGTCTAAAACATTAGTAGTTCACTGTACAGTAGTGGACAAACGAAGGATCAGGAAACCATATTGCAACAGGCACAACAACATATTGCTATACAGGTATAGGATCCCAAATCCTTTTATCTCTTTTAGTGGTCACCAATCCTCTATATATCTTAAATTGGTGTATGCTTTATGGTTATGTGGATGCAGAAAATGGTACTGCAGGCTAGTGGTGCAAATTTTCCTGGAGTTGGAATGGCAAATGGTACTGATCTGGAAGCTCAAACTAAAGTTGTCTGCTTGACGGAGGTAATTTATCTACCGGGTATCTGCCACTATCTTTTTCTTTACTCAAAGCAATATGCTTGGGCATTTAGCAATGATGTTAAATGGTTGATACACACATGCTTCTTCACCGACCAATATTGGTCCATCAAGCGATCTACTCGCCTAAGAGAACAGATGTTTTGGAGACACAAGCTCAATTTCAGCATATCAGGTTGTTTACACAGAGGGTTGTAGCATGATATCTGGGTTTGATTCCCACTTAAATTGGGGTGGGGGGTTTTCATTTCGTTATTACTTGGGTTTTGTAAGCAACACCTCTGTTTAATTAATTTTTAAACAAAAAAGAACTGAGAAAAAAAATTGACATTTTACATAGGTTGGCATGATCACATAAATGGTGTATATTCCTTTTGCTCTGAAGGTGAAATTATTATTATTTATGTACTTAAATATTTTTATATTTGGAGTTTGTATTATGTCAGTTGAAAGGTATATGCATCTGGAGTTTACATGAATTATTATTAGTCATTGTTTGATTGTGCGTTATTCTGAAGGTGGTAACTCCTGAGGAGCTGAGGAATGACGAAGACTATAATGATATACTAGAGGACATGAGAGAAGAAGGGGGGAAGTTTGGTATGTATAGTTCATCCTTGCAACCTTTTGATTTGTTCTTTTCCGACCATTTTACCCATCAGCACTGATGACTCATGAAAAAATACCACCTTGGTATTAACTCTTATCATGCTTGTGCAAATAGATAAAATAGGTACGGCTGAAGTTTATCCAACTCTGTTCATGTCTTCATGCGATACTTTGATTTTGTGCCATTTCTTGACTCTAGATTGCTGGCCGTTATAAAAGAAAGGGTGTATGTATGAATATGTAGTTCCTTAATACAGGTGGGGGTGCCTGCCATTCTCCCTTCTTTGTTTACCTTCTCTTTCCACAATGAGCAGACTCGAGAGAGGGCACAAAACTCCCAGATGAATATCCTTTCCCTGAAATCGTGGGACTGTTTTGTTTGCGGCCTGTGTTTTCTCTTGGGATAATGTGATACTAGGAGTTATATGAGGCTTTACTATAATAGAGCGCCTTTTGTGTTTTAGTATTATTCTGTTGGGACCTCTTGTCCGCCTACTCTTGTATGATATTGTTTGCCAATTGATGTATTAATCATTTATCTCTAAAACAAAATAGCTGTATTATAAGAGATCTAAAGATACAAGTACTTGGCTGACTTACCTTAATTTTGTCCAATGTGGGTCATTGACCTTACATATTGCAACTGCATATGCGATCGTTCGGTCAAGATCTTGAATCTTTGATTGTTTCATGATCTTTTTAGGTGTGAGTGAACAAAATTTTGACAATTATGGTACAAGTTCAATTCATGAGAACAAATATTATTGATGACGCTTTATTTTACAGAAGTAATGAAAACTGATACTGACAAGTGATAACATTTTCTTGTACTTTCATGATTTCAGCTAACGTATATTTATTGGTTCACTCAATCAGGGTCCTTGGTTAATGTTGTTATTCCACGACCAAGTTCGACTGAAGAACAAGTTCCAGGAATTGGAAAGGTATTCATTTTTTTGCTATTCTAAATTATCCACACACACACGTCTTCCATACTAATGCGGTTATCAGCAATATAGTGCATATACTGTAACAGATTATAGCGTTTTTCGCACATGACCTTATCAAAAGACAAATGATAAACAAAATTATCTGTAATCTTTATATTTCCATCTCGATTTCCTTGTGTACATATTGCCTTGTGCAATTACATATGTTTTATATTCCTTATGTTGCTGAATTTTTACTTGGTGATGCACCGAGAAGGTTATTACAAATAAAACTTTTATCATATGCCAGCAATTCGATTGTACCAAAACCAATGGACTGCGGCATGCCATTGCTTAGTTGAAGCTTTTTCTTTATATTTATACGTTTTTTAAACGGCAGAACTTTCGTGCACACATATTTAGGTTTTATATTGGGAACTGTTTCAGGTGTTCTTGGAATATTCCGACACTTTAGGTTCTGCTAGGGCGAAGGCTGCCCTCCATGGAAGGAAGTTTGGAAATAATGAAGTCGTTGCTGTGTTTTATTCTGAAGACCAATATTTTAACAGTGACTATGGTGCTTGAGGCAATTCTGAAAGACTTTCTTACTGTATAGTAGTGATCCAGATGCTAGTAAATCCCAAGACTAACTGAGCTTTATATACCAGTAAAATCAAGAATTATCCTTCCAAAGTATGTCAGATACGCTGATAATCAAGTTAAACAGTTTTTCTTTATGTTGAAGTAGAATTGTATGTTGTATTGGAAATTTGGAAACGTGAAATACTTGTCTTCTATAATTGCTTACAATTTGTAATTGAGCAACTTCTTGTCTTAAGGCCCTGCTTGTTTGGGCTGCAAAAAAGGCAAATCTTTATCCATCTATAGTTAGAGTGGTCCCTCGCAAGTTTACTCTTTGATTTGAATGGACCCCCACCTATTTTAGCTTAAACCCTATTGGTCCCCCACTTAAACCTTGCATAAACATGAGATAATCATAAATGGTCCCCTACTAAGTTTATTAGAGAAAGGTGTAAAATTTTTGCACTTTTGAAATAGCACCAAACTTTTGCATAAATTTTGTTCATAAAACTAATTATCAAGAGTTTCAAGCATATTAAATTAGGCTAAATTTCATGCAAATTTTTGCGGGGTAACCAAGCAGGGCCTAAATCTTAATGACTTCTGTAAAAGGTTGAATCATTTTGCTGTATGTGGTTGAAGGTGCCTGATGCAATGCCATTAAAAAGAACTGGTGTTTGAGCTTTGAAATGAAGCACATTTACATAGGGTGCGTTTGATTGCAGAGTTAGAAAAAAAGGGAGTGGGAATTACTTCAGTAGGAATTTTAATTAATTTCCCACTATAGTGGGAATGACTTAAAAAAAAAATTCTCACTTCAGTGTGAAAATATTTTTAAGTTTTTTCACTTGATCAAGATTGACAATGAGAATTCTAATTATCTTTTTACATGTTTTGTTTGATTACAATGAGAAATTAAGAAAGAGTTGAAATAATCCACGAAAATCATAGATCCACCATCTAAATTTCGAAATCAACCTCCACAATCATAGATTTTGAAATCAAAATGTTAAATTTTCAAGTTTAAAACATGAAATTAACACCAACAATATATAATTCATTATTTAAATGATTAAATTTGACTTAAACATCATGAAAATACATCAACCACCACCTCAAAATTTGAGCTCCATCACTAAAAATCCTAATACCCATATCTCAAAACTTTAAATCCACTCACAAAACAATAAACTCACTAACTCAATGTTTGATTTCACCACCCAAAAGTTGAAACCAACCACCAAAAAATTATAATTTACCACCCAAAACTCCAAATCTACCACCACCAAGGTTGAAAGCAACAATCTAAAACTTCAAATATATAATCATAATGTAATCAATGGCTAGATATCCTTCAATATCAATCCAATGGTTTGTAAGAGGTGAGAAAATAAGCCTCTTTTCCCACCTTTTAAATTACTAGAGAGAGCTAAGAAAATCTTTTCTCACTGTATAATGAAAAATTGTTATACGGTGGGAAAATATCATTTTCTTTTCCACCCACTTAAATTGACAATCAAACACGTGAACAATGTTTATTTTCCACTGGTCAGTGAGAAAATGCTTAAGTTTTCTCACTACAGTGGAAAAACTTAAGCAATCAAACACACCCATACTGTATGAGCTCTTGTGCTAGTTGAATTAGAAACGATTCTATCCCCATCCTAGGGACAACTCACAGTTGGCCATTTTCCTATCGGTCTGCTAATCATGCAGTGGCCACAAATTGTTAACCTTATTGAAACATTGTAGCTAATCATTTAACCCTTTTCCACAACTCCAACATCTCAAGCTTCTGTAATTGAGGAAAGTTGCTTGAACAAGGTTAAAAACGAACCAGAAAAATGCTATCAACAAATTTGATAGCATTTTTCCAACTAATTTTTCCTGGTCTCTTTCCCAACCTTTTTTTTTTTTCCTTTTCTCTTTTCATTTTAATTCAAGCCAAGCTTTGCAATCAAACCTAAAGCGGTTGATCCAATGTACCTTTTGTGTTGCATCAATGTTGATCATCGCAATGTATTTTTTATTATTACATTGTGACAAGTGAAATGCTAGTATGTGATACTGTACTCTTGGATGAAAAGTTCCTTCGGTAGATACAGTACCCATGTAGAGTCTCTCTGATTGCAGTTGAACTTAACTACCATCCGTGACAGTACTGTTTGTGATGCAGGCAAAAGCCATACAAAATGCTATGAACCTACATATCACAGTACCATTAAATTACATGCATCACAAATATAGTGGTTATTATGAACAAATAATAGAAGGATTAAAATTGGTTTTTTATTTAGATCCCTGTATATGGCTTGGGCCACTCTGAACTAATAATCTATCCAGGTTAACATTACAGCATAAGCTGAGGGAAAGAATATAATTATGTTGACATACTGAAGTACAAGTCAATGAATAAATATTTGATTTCTAATAGTATATAAATTGAGATAGATTACTGTAGAACGAGATGTGTTGAGACAGGCTTGTGTGCATAACTTTACATTGTTTGCCCCAGGACATATAAGGTGCATAGTAGGAGAGCGCAGCAAGTCCACCAATCCATGAAGGCAGTATATGGGGGGGCTGAAACTGAGGCAGAAAGTTCCAAAACAGCTATGTTTGGGGAGAATCAAGACCAAAGCCGAAATGCTCAAGGAGTACAGCTGAATTCTGCCAAATAAGGAAGCGAAAGCATCCATTGAATCATTCACAATTCACAAATATCTGCAACACAAATCCATGATTCAAAGATGTTAGATACATGAACAACTGCCTTTCACATTTACACACTTCTTTTTCTCTCTTGGGTTGGCTGAAGATTATGGAACAAAAGTAAAGTAGGCAGATAAATAAGAACCTCTAAATCTGGGAGGGGGTCATAAGTTTTCTTCTCCATCACGTCAAACACCGTAATGCCAGTGATTTTCTGAACACCAAGTCTAGTAGCAATTAGATTCTGCATCAGCACAGGTAACATATTTAATTATGGTCAATGTACAATAACAACACTATGAAAACTCCGAAAATACATCTCATGCTTTAATTATAATTCAAAAAAATAGAATTACTCACAAGGTTCAAATCTGTGGAGCTGAATGCTTCCAGATGTGATATATCCTGTACAATAAACCTCATTATGTAAAAATGTTGAAAAGATTAAATTAAATCAATGCAGAGTAGTGGGGTGACCCTTCTGGAAGTCTAGATCTATGTTCCAAAATTAAATAGTTGTTGGAAGTGCAAATGGCGTACCATTGTCTGGAGACCATTAACAATAACAGCTTTATCTTCCTTCGGATCACTTTGTAAGAAAAATATTTCAAATGGACCCATTTTCCTATCGGTCTGGTTTGTGAGATTTAAGCGTACCTGTGAAAATCCAACTTGATGAAATTCTCCAAGAATGCTATGTAACTATGCATCTAACAAACATGTAGCAATAGTACAATATTGTTTTGGTGAACCATATACACATTTCTCTTTAACCAATCAACCATAACTACACAGTAGAAAAAAACATCAGCTTTAGCACCAACCAAGCTAACAGCATTTCTAAGTAAATGTTTAACGCATAATGTGTCTTATTTTTGCAGAAAATGATCAAGCTCTTTATTCTGCGTAGATATCAGACAGTGATGTAAGTTGCAGCATATCACATTCTTAAAGTAAAAACAAGAGCTATATCTTGCAGCAGAGTTGAATAGTTCGTAATAATATGAGATATATCTTGCAGTGGCATGGGTCATGTAATTACCATGAAGGGTCTCTCTAAGATGATGACAGATGGAACCTCCACAATCTTGAGTTCAAGCTCTCGTTTTGGAGTAGGCTGCAAGAAAAAAATAATGTAAGCGCAAATCTTCTCAGATAGTTGAGATCCTAGAAATATGTCGGCGACTGGCATCACATTGTTGCGGACGGCGCTGACAGATGAAAATATGCAATTACCAGAATAACGTTTTAATGTTTTATAGATGGAATACAATAGAAAACATACGCAACTTTAGACATACATAATTAGTAAGGAGGTTGAAAACTCCCATTTTACAATGGAAGACATTGGCTTACATTATGGAGATAATAAATCCATTACATTTGTAGTAATTAGTAAGTATTTAGATCGGTTTGCCCCTCCTCTGTGGGTGGATGGGCATCTTTGCTATTTTTAAGCTGTCTACTATGACATATCTATAATCCTGAAAGTATGCAATGTTTATGAATCTGACAACATCACTGAATGAAGATTGGCTGTCAGGAACTGTATAATATTAGGGTTCTGGAGGGCATATGTCCAGGAAGTTCATCATTGGTTGGGGATACTTTCTGGTATTTGCACCATATGTTATTTTGTCTTGTCAGTTTGGTAAACCTGCATCCTCACCACATATTTCAATCCAAAGACATTAACAACAGAACTCAAAACTGGTAATAGAATCCAATTAATACACCAATGGCAGTTTCGAGAAATCTTGATTGACAACATACATAACATTATGTTTGGTAATAATATCAACAGCTACTATCTCAATCCTATATGCATATGCACTTGATACATACCAAGGGTGGAAACTAGCTGAAAGCAACACCAGTATACGAATGGCATAAAAAATACAGAGTTCATTGAAGGGAAATTCCTAGAAACATTGATTCTATATGCATATGCACTTGATACACTACTAGTTTCTACCCTTGGAATGTATGACTAGCTGAAAGCAATACCAGTATACAAATGGCATCAAACATACAGAGTTCATTGAAGGGAAATTCCTAAAAACATTGATTCTAGATGTACATCTAACCTTTTAATAAAACAGTACACAATATTATAATAACACATCCAAAAATAGATGGAAACAGAATAATATGTCTATCGTACCCATAGGATCAAAATGAAAACAAGGTAACCTGTCAAAGAAAAATTGCAATAGGCCAGATATATTTGGGATGGAAGCCTTAAATGCTGGATAAAAAAAACATATATACTTACAGTCCCAAGTATCTGTTGCGTCTGCAAACGCCCAGGCTCCCCCAGATTAGTACGCCAGGTTATCTGAAGTTTACCAAGGGTGTTACTTCCCTCGATCTTCATTCTTGGTGATCCATGTGAAGACATCGTCAACTGATACAGATAATTGTGGATTCCTCCCCCCGCTCTGATGAGAATGGGTGGCTTAAATATCTCTCTGCCAGTATACAAAAGTTTGAAGATAAACAATAAAGAAATATTCCAAGTCGATTCGTATAACATAATTATGCTACATATAAATAAAAACAAAAATACTAACAAGGAAACAAAGAACGATCCTACATCTTCCTTGAAATGAGTAAATTAGAAAATGTGGTACAAAATAATGGATATTTCAAGACACCTAGTTTTGGAATTAGACAGTGAATGGTGCTCATCAGCTTTCAGTACTTTTGCAGTCCAATTCTGAGCAGGTTCGAACTCAACTTGATCCATATAAAGGTTTGTTTTCGTATGGTTTTCCAAGCAAGCCTCCAAAAATGTATTTTCCTGAAGGTAGCCGATTCAAAATGTAGTCAAGTAAGCTACAGGTAATAGAAGAACCAACGTCGTACAGTTTTACTACTTCATAATTGTATATAGTAGTACAAGCCCTAGAGAAAATATCACTGTGAATATATATAAAATCTTGTTTGACGAAAATAACGAAGTCAGGCCAACCAACTCTAAATCATCTTGGACATGTCTGGTTGGCAAAAAGGAGATTTATTCGGCGAAAAAGGAGTTGAAAGAAAGAATCAAATTAAACTTCTTCTGGATTCACTTAACATCAATGCATCAACACACTAACAATATTTACATTGGTATTTTTTTTTTATTTTTGACCGGCAAAACAATAGATTTTATTTATAACAGTGTGATTGAGGGAATCACACTAAACCCCCAAAACTATGGATACATCAGATAGACTTATACTCCATCACACATATTATCCCCCCAATTACAAATGAGATCATCCAGAGTGATTCCCCTAAGTGTTGGAGTGCAAAAAGTCCAATTCCAAATGGTGGTAATGATAGAAATCCGAGCTTACATTGGTATTGTCTTAAATCTTCACAATATGAGTCAAAATATCATTAAAAATGGTAAAGTTTGATTTTTGAGTTAGTTCAGATCAATAACCATTGAGAACATTGATCAACTTAAAGAGAACGACGCTGTATGGGTGACTGATGAAGTGATAAGTACAAAAGTGCATTATTCATTGACTACCTAGTAGCTACTCAATGAAGTTAGTTGAAATCTATAACTGAATTTAGCTTGTAAATAAATTGGAGGCTTGATACAGTTTCATGATCCTTCCCCCCCCCCCCCCCCCCCCCCCCACACACACACACAAAAAAACACCAAAAAAAACCCATATGCCCACTATTTTTATTTCCTGAACTGGTGATGTTAAGAGTTACATAAATATATTTTATAAAGGTATTAAAAGATTCTACAGTTTTGGAAAGTATGAATAGATTCATTAATTATTTATTTCGGAAAAATTAGAGTTCTTGATTACAGCCAATCTAAAAAATCAAAACATTTTGAAAGAATAAACATACTATATAAATTGTCACTGTCATATGAGTAAAATAATCTTCAAGCGCAATATCATGAATAACAACCGTCTCATTTTTAGAAGTTTTAAACCTTTCTAATGCACAAAGAAAAAAAAATAACACATTGATGGTCATATGTTGCACAAAGACAGCATGACTGAGAAACCAAGGTGTTCTGGGGTAAAGAGTGCATTTAAGGTGCCAAAACCTCCTAACAATTCGAGGAAAAGACGGCACGCACGCTTGAATGAAAAAGGCCAGTGACTTTAATAACGATGTACATACATAGCGAACACTATTATGATACATTAAATGACAATAGTGCATTGGGACTTAGAATTTTAAAATGATAGCACGTCTAAATGGGATATGCTTTAATGTATCGAGTGTATAAGCAGGCACTAAGGTGCTGTTTGTTTTTCGGTTATACTAGCCACAAATAGGTTATAAGCTACTAGAAAACCCAAAAGCATGCTTTTTTATGGGCTTATAAGATTTAATAATAGAAAATGGCTAAAAAGGTGGCGGTTACTATAAGCTCCGTCCCCAAGATTATATTACCTATAAGCTACTAGCTAAAGAAACAAACAACACCTAAATGAAGTTCTTTTAATATACAGTCCTTGTAGATTTTGGCAACGACTTTTTCGTGAGTTGTGTGTTTTTCTCTTTTCGATCTTGATTATAGCACCATATAGAATGGGTTCAACAGAACATTTTGAATCTAAGGATTCTAACAGAGTGAAATGAATCTATGGAAACTTACACTCAAACATCCAATGAGCAAGAACCTACCTTGACAGTGCGAACCTGCATTAGAGAAGTATCACACTATTAAAACATCTCAGGTAGAAGCGATGATTGTTGTAATGTTGGTTCTGCTACTTTACTTTCCGAACATAGTTTTTTTATTTATGTTTAATTATGGAACATATGGAACTGAGGATGGTACCTTTGTTTTAACAGAAAGTGGATTTGCAACAATGAACTTGAAAAACTGTGGAAGATATTTGCGCTCACCATCACCATCATTATACGACGCAGTGCAGACCAACCTAAGGATCATGTAAAGTAAATCAGAATATCATCTATCTGGATATCTGAATAAAGACAGTAAGACTATTAAAAGAAAAAAAAAAGTTATTAACCATACGTATGGGCCCCAAGTTCCTTGACGTCATGCTCCACAATAAAATCATATCGCCCCCCTGCTCGTATTGACTCTACAGGTGCTTTTGAAGTATCTAAAAGCAAAATCCTCTGTTTCTCAGTTTGAATTTCAGCCTGTGTTAAGTCCAATACTATTTAGGTTTGGTATCGACTATCATAAAATGGTAATGTGAATAGCTGAAGTTAATCAATCAAGTATCTGTCTCACGTAACAACTAAAATCATATATATTTAATGTTTGCTAACTGAAGCAGATAGAAAAGAAAAGAAAAAAAAGAAATTCTTGAAGAAAATGTGAATTACCTTGATTACAACTTCTCTGACTTCAAAACTAGAGCTATTATTGATACTTATATAACTACAAAATGTTTCTCCAAGATAAATAGCTCTACAATACAAAAACAGAATCAAACAATTAAAAACAAATTAAATTTATTAATCAATCAATATAGAAATAGAAAATGAAAATGAAACTAACCCAAATGCTTGAGGAAGAACAAGAAGGCCAGAAAGACCTATAGCATCACTAGGGTTTAGAAGTTGATATCGATTTCGAAAAGTAAGATCTGGAACAGTTTCAGTATTAGTAGTGATGGTGATGGGATTTTGTTTGAAGAGATTAGGGAGTTGAGATGCAGCGATTGGATTAACTAAGATGTCTTCTCCTGTAAGAAGATCAAGTGGATCAATAAGAAGAGGTGTATCTACTTGAAATGAAGGTCTACATAATCTCATCACCCTAAATGCTAAAGAATGTGGTCCTCCACTACCACCACCACCACCAACACCACCACCTCCTTGTGCTGATGATCCTGTTGTTGAGCTCATGGTGCTCTCTCTCTCTCTCTCTCTCTCTCTCTCTCTCTCTCTCTCTGTGTTGAAATTGAATTGAATTCGATTGATCGAGAGAATGAAGAAGACGAAGAAGAAGAAGCTGTTTGATCTGAGGAACAAACCAGTGGGTTGGGGCAGTGAGGAAAAATGGGGGCCTTACATTATACCCATAGGCTACCCAGGTAATGTCGTTATAAGGACAGTCCACGTTGAACCTACCTTTCTCAATCACATGGGCTTACCCAATTTAAAAACTGAATTGCCTCAATTTTTTTTATTTTATTTTTTTAACCAAAGCAAATTTTATTGATAAAAAATTTCTCAACACGTTACACTGCGCTGCAAGCCTTTGAATGACAAAATCAATCCTATGAAGTACATATTCATTAGAGCTCACTATAATTTAGGGATAAGATGAACAATAACATGGAAAACTGTCATGACAATTTGATGGTTTTTTTTCCTCCACCCCACCTAATGGTGGGTGGGTAACAAACATCGGATGAATATCAGAAGCTATGGCTTGGGAGAGAAAGTGAAGAATGGACATGTAAGGTTAAAAATGTAGACAACACAATATCATTCACGATTACGACCATGACCATGACCATCACCACGAAGAATAACTCCATAGAAGACGTCGATTTATAAAAAAACAACCAGGATCCCCAAGAGTATGATCGTTAAAGGGATCATAGAAACATGGCTAATAGCCTTATGAGGACAAGCTAAAAGCCTAAAAGAAAAACGAAAAAACTCACTTCTCAACAATTCTCTAGCATGATTAACATAAGACAAAATTAAAATAAGCTTAACTAAATAAAACAAAACAAGTCGCACCAACTTTCAAATGGTGGTATCTCAATTTTCGACTTTCAAATGGGGGTATGTCCAAAAATCTCTTTATATTTTTTGGCCAGACTGAAGTTCAATACTTCAATCTACGTACTGTATATCATATAAAGTGCATTTGTTTAGTACAAAAGTTTTATTTTCTGAAATGAGATCATGGATCTACAAAATACAAAAAATGACTAAAACAGCAGTCCTGTGAATGCTCTCTGATATCAGCAAAATGTACTTTGTCAAGCACATATATAAATCCAGCTTCTCGTTAGTTATGTTTTACTATGGGTCACCATTGGGACCTATCCAAATGCCCTACATGAAAAGCAGACTAATTGCTGAAAATAATAGATATTAATATATTATCTATTTTGTTGACTGTTTTTCTCCAAAGCTTCCTTGAGTTTTCTCCCTAATGCATATGCCAATGGGGGAGGAACTGCATTCCCAATCTGCCTGTGCTTGTTATGAATGTTACCAGAAAATTTGTACAAATCTGGGAAACCCTGAAATATTTTGAGCAAAGAGGAATTTATTTAGCCAATGCATGTGTAAATATAAAATATATTTTTCAATAAAAGATGGTTACCAGGGTGGTGATTAGATAATAAGACTTACTTGGGACCGAGCACACTCACGGACCGTAAGAATTCTATCCTGATCAGGGTGAAAGCACATTCCCACTTTTCCCATGGGTTGAGGGTCTGTAACTGAAGTAGGGAAATTTCCTTCCCAATCCAACCTACCAAATAGCCCCTTCCACTGATTGTGCCTATCCGCTGTGTTGGGTAAGCACCAGGGTATCAAATCCACCAATTGTCCAGTAGATAGTTTCACCTTCATTTCAGGGGAAAAGAGAAAACAAAACTTTATTAAACATCTAAAAAAAAAAAACACCATAAAATAACAGGCACAAAAAGATCTTGAATGCAGGGAGCTTCCTTAGCCAAATAGCTAGAATTTCAACAGTTGGTACCTTTTCCTCTGGCAGGTCACGCCAATCAGCACCTGGTCTCTTTGGAATCCTTTGACATCTGATAAGATTCAATTCATTCATTTCTTTGGATATGTGATCAGACAAGACCATCATATTCCCTCGAATTTGCTTTTGGAACCATGACACAGCTTCGGTATTATACTGTGGAATATTTACATTAATACCATAAAAAACTTGCACAATGAATAAGCAGGGATGCAGTGTTTTTAGTCATTCAAATAGAAGGGTCTCACCTCCAATTCAGTCTTAGATGCCCCATTTCCAACTTGTGGAAGATCCCCAATTGTATCCCTTACAGTAATAGCACGGAAAGGAGCTCCACCAGCAGTACTTTGAACAGCTGCATATTGCACCTTTCTCGACAATGAAATTTTCAACTCTGGACCAGCAAACACATGCATTGGCTCTGGCCAATCAGGTAGAGTCTCGTCTGGAGAGGCCGCCCATATGAAAGCCCGTTTCCGGGACTGAGAAACACCATATGATCCAGCATCAAGAACACCAAATCGTACCTATACAAAACAATATCCAAATCAGCGTTCAGACAAATGTATAAGCAAAAGATGAGCAACTGCAGTATATGTAAAAAACCTAAAACATACCTGATACCCCATTTCAAGGAGTGAAGCCAGAGTTAAACGGAATGTCCGTCCTTTGTTGAATGATACAAAGTTCCTTACATTCTCAAGAAGGAAATACCTTGGACGGTAGTAGTCGGCAAAGGATAAGAATGCTAATATCATTTCACACTGAACCTTGCTCCACGTACTTTGATTAAACCTGTTCATTCCAGAGAATCCCTACCAAAAAAAAAAACGAACAAATTTGACATTGAGATGAAATTGTTTTGCACCATGCTGAACAATGTATTAGACAAATGTATACCAACATAAAAGAATGTCACATGAAATAGATAGATATACAAACCTGACACGGAGGCCCTCCATTGATGAAATCGACTTCGCCAGGCATTGGCAGATTCTCAAATTTATCCTTGCCAAGTTTTGTTGCCAATTCAGATGCTTCCGGAGTGGAGATACAATCATCTGCATCCCCGAACTTCTCCATTATTGCTCTGCATAACAAGATATCCAAGAAAAATTATGACGATTCTAAGACAGCCTGAACCCACAACAACAATAAAAAAATAAACCAACTGAAATCACCATTTGACTTGAACAACATTTCAAGAACAATGATAGTAAGCACATATAGAGTGAGTCAAAGCTATATAAAAATCTAAGCAAGAAGACATACACGAATGAGTTAAAGCTACATCAAAATTTATGTCATCATAAGCACTAAGAATTCACCTCAAAATCACATTGCAATTATCAACAAACATTTTAACATCTGGGTGATTGAGATTGAAAGCTTCTCCAGCAGGTTCTTCATATTCAATAGCCCACTTAGTAATTGTGGCCCCTGCAAGTATTGAAAGTAACAAGAATCCAATCATCAATATCCTCTGACAAAGTCAAAAAACCCATCCTAAAGCCTAATGAGGATAACTGCAATTCTATATGGAAAAGTTACCAGATTTTTGCAATCCTTCTGATAAACCACCGCAACCAGCAAAAATATCTAGAGTAGCCAGACGGTCAAGAGGTATTTCCTGTTTGTCAGTAACATTAACATCACCATCATTTTCACCTTGTATACTCTTCCCTTTTTTCTTTCTAGATGCTGCATCAGGTGCCACTTTTCCCACTGCAAATCTTATCTTGGCATTAGCTGGCAACTGTCCAAATTACAACACTAATAATCATCAACAAAAGAAATACAATCCAATAGTCTTTATATAACAAAGTAAATAGCAAATAAACCACTTCAACGTATGAAAAGAATAAAGAGTGATTCAATAGTCTCAAATTCATAGTACGTTTATGAGGTAGCGAAAACCAATTACCTGCTTTATGGAACCTTTAATAGGGTCATAAAGATGCTCGCAATAGAATATATGGTCAAAGATAGCAGGGTTATCAACCAATGGAAGATCGTGCTTCTTTCTAATTTCACACTTCCCTTCTATTTTCCCCACTGGAACAGTAAGTACTTGTTCACTGTAATAGACCTGGTAATTATAAAGCATTTACAATGTTAGAAAGTAGTTAAGAACAATCATAAAACGTATAATTATCAAATGAAGTAGACAGTTAAATTACTAACCAGACAGTCCAAAATGCATGATAATACTAATTTTTAACCTTATATTTTATAAATTTATTGTAAATTTGGTAAAGAATTTATATAGTATAATTTAGATATGGGAAGCTTTTTACCTCTCTGATATCTGAAGTATACGCTTTCTCAGAAGAAATGTCCTCTGGTTTGAAAAATCTTCTCACTTTGACCAGTGTAGATTCTGGGGTAAGTTTACTGAAAGCTTTGGGAATTTCGATATCCAGCATCTGACAGACAACATAAGATTTTAGCCCCACATTTCTCCCAGATTTGAATGTTCCATGTTCTACATTTGTCGTGAAGTGGCTAGGGCTCAAATAGACAAAGTCGTTGACAGAGTACTCTATTCCCCTATACTTAAAACCAGTCTTAGAGGAGTTCAGGGTATATATTTCCCCCTCCTGTTCGGCTTCTTTTATTTTGCAGGAGTAGCAAGCCCCATCGCCGTTACCTATACACTTGGGCAGAGTAAAAAATGAACCTTTTTCGGGCCAGTAAAAGCTTTTACAGTAATATTCCATTGGCAATCCGTTTTGCTTCCTCTCTTCGGCCCTTTGCTTATCAAGTCTATCTGCAACGGCATTATCCTTCCTATGTTGGTGCCCCCAAGGCAACACACGAATATCCACAACCACTGTTTGCTTAATGTCTCCCAATTCAAATTCCATACACTCATTCGTCAAGAACAGCTCCCTCTCATTAGCAGTGTTACCCAAAACTGCCCGAGATCCTCTCTCCATGACCATTCCATGAACCATTTTTTTCCCATCTGATGTTTCAAACATATACTCCACAAAATATATGGTGGGCATGTCCTCTGGCTCCAGGTCTTCAAGTTCCACTGTCACAGAGGCTCCCAGATCAATCACATCACCCCTAACAATGGCTTTACCATAAAGAGACTTACCAGAACATGTTTTCCCTACTGGTTCTCCATCCCAACTAATTTCTTTTTGGCTTGACTTGGATTTAATCACCTTAGAGGCTGAATGAGGCTTACTTGTCTGGTCTTCTAGTAATACATTTTCATCAACCTCATCCTCTTCATTCTCCTCCTGCTCATCAATATCTTCTTCCTCTTTCACTTCACACTCATTTCCCTCTTTAAGGTCTTCTGGTGCATAATTTGAATAGTAATCTCCCCAGATTCTGTTGATCAACCTGGTTGTGGTGGCCTGCATCGCCTTCCTTTTGGAAACCACAGGGCGCATTGATGCTCTAGGATTCAGGTTTGCCTCACTTTTGAGCACTTCTTTCTTCTTCTTCATGACCAATTTAGTATGGTGCCTTTCCTCCATTTTGTTAGCAAGACCACTTACAAAAGCACAGTTCTTAATAGTCTTGATAGGGTATTCTGCAAACTGTTGCAGTATTATCTGTCCATGCACTACCACATACCTCTCTACTACTGCTGGATTTGAAGAAATATAGGCAGGATGTTCCTTTCCAAAATCTGCCACTCTCTTGATAACATCCGAAAAAGAAAGGCGAGATACTCGGCTCTGCTCCTTCAACAATGCAATTATGCCTATTGCAAGCTTTGCAGTTTTCAAAACTGGTGCATACCATGGGGCATATCGTTTTGATGGCTTCCCAAGCCTATACCTGAGATGATAGAGAAAAACAATCTATTATTCCATCACATCGAGTTGAACAAATAATAGTAACAATTTTGTGGAAAATAAGATTCCGGTATTTAAAAACCACAGTAATACATGTATAATAGAAAATGCTAGTGACAAAGAAAAGTATAGTACCAGGCCATATCTGTCCGGATAGATATTGAAACCATTGCTGCTCCATATTCAATCACCCATTCCTTTATTGCACTCAGATAAATTGGAATACCATCTGCATCATGCATTCCTAAAACACCTGAAGAAGATTGCACCGAGTCATCAAAACAATATCCACTTCCATCATCATCAGTCATTATCCCAGACCCAAATATTGTCACATCATTTTCATCACAGGACCTCATTGGAAGAAGCTCCAAAGAAATAAGCCTAGAATCTGCATTGTAAAGTGCCCAGTTGTGAAGCATGCTTCGGGGAAGGTCATCTGGATCACATATGGTCACATCAGTGTCACAGACAAGATACTCATCAGTCTCTTCATGAGTGGTCTTGTAATATGCAGGTAGAGGATAGTCATTTGCAATTTCATCTTCATTGATCTTAATGTAAAATTTGCTGGAGCTAGAAGTCTGGCGCTTATTCTTCTGTTTCATTGATTTCCAATGCTCCTCTTCTTGTAATAACCGAGCCAACTTCTGATCTTCATCTTCCTCAATGGCACAACTGGATCTAGAAGATTGATCCAAGGCATCACCATCTTTGATCTTCAAGCTACCACCTGACGATACCTTTTCTGGTATTCTGAACTCTCCTCTCCTTCTACATTCATCTCTTAGGGCAAGAAGCACAGGTACATCAGCTAATACCTGACTGCTTTTTGAAGATGTCTCTTCCAAGCCAATGAGTTGGTTATATATGAATTCACCATGTGAGACAATGAAGTCCTTAGCAGACATCCCACCAACAACGCTCTTAGTTCCACTCATTGAACGAGCTACCCCAGCGAGCAACTCGTCAAGACTAATATCAAGGTTTGTTCCAGCAGATTTGGAAAGCTTCTTGTTGACCTCAACACAGGCCCGAGCCTTGTCATAAAATAGATCATAATATTTCTTGTAGCTGGATGCAGCTTTGACACAATCGTAGTCTGCAATATTAGTTGAAACCCAAATTACAGGAGAGCCCTCTTCATAACCAGATATTGCCCATTCCTCTATCCGTCCAAACCATTCACATCTGACACCTTTCTCCTTTTTTTCTGAACTTTCATCAAGTGATAAAATAACTCCAGTTATAAAAATATCACCTACTTCTAACATTTCAACAGGCTTTGGGCTACCATTGACATCATGAAATATGAAATCCGTTAGTCTTCTATTTGGTCGAGGATCATCAGCCCCAGAAGTCAGCCGTATAGCACTAATCTCTTCATCAACCATATGTTCGTTTTTTACATCAACAGTGGATTCAGAAATGCGAACAGATTTCTCCTGGAAATCCGAACAAGCCTTGGCTCGTTTTGGCATTTTGCGAGAATTAGCAGACTCGCCGTTATTTTCAGATCCTTTCCTTTTCTGCTTCTTCAAGTTGATTGTTGCTTGTTCATCAATGTTCATTTCGTCAACAACACAAGGGACAGTCTTCGGTCTGCCTCTTCCTTTGTTCCTCATTCCTGAATAAAGTCTGGAAGTGTGAGAATTATTCCATATGCAAAACCAAAATTATTGGGAGAGAAACAAGATGAATGGAACGTTATACATTATATCAGACACAGAAAGGGAGATTGTCTACCAGTAAAAATGCATAACAAATACAGATTCATGTGCAAAAGAAAGAAACACAGGAAAGAATAAGTAGTACAGTTAGATACTATAAACAAGAGGAAGACTGGTTGCATTGCAGTTAACAAACAGCTTTCACGAAACATACTACATATTAAATGAAATTTGGAATCTCACTTCCGCTGCTACCACTTATACAACCACACAGACAACCGGTACTACAAATCAATTGTGGAAATTTAATTAAAAACGCAGTATCAATGACCATACAACAAAACCTACTGGTTTAGTGGCTTCAATAACAATGATTGGCATGATGTATATCAGGAAGGAGAAGCTTAGCCTCCAGTCTTACGTCCACCAAAATATTTATGATGCAATAATTTAGCAATGGAACAAAAAAAGGCCCCAGGAAATCAGAAGAACAAGATATTCTTGTCAAACCTAGAAAAAGATTATATAACAACATAACGAAATTCATTACAATTTGGTAAGATATTAAACAACAGGATTATCCGAAAAATCCAAGCGAAGTTGGAAAATTTATACTCCCTCTGTTCCAAATTATAAGTACCTTATTCCATTAAGGTACTTATATATGTCGCTTTTGATTTTTGAACACATACTAATTAAGTTAAATGGTTCTTTGTCTATACTACCCTTGCTTTGAGATTAGAGTAATCATTCTAATGAAAAATTAGGCATTGTAATTAGTATTAAATAGGGGTAAATTAGGAAGTAGAGTTAGTAGACAAACAATAAATGATGTTTCCTTAATAAGTAGAATATTCCAAAAGGTACTTATAATTTGGGACAGAAGGAGTAAATGTGTATGATAACAAATCCACACGAACAAGCAAAAACAAACCGAATCCATGTCAAAGTAAAAACCCGTTTATCTTAAGCTACTAAGTAACAATAAGACAGACACATGTATACATGTCCGACGTCAGCAAGATCTGTCTGACACGAATATTTAAGCAAAACCTGAAGTGGAGATATGGTTGGATGTATACAAAACATTTAATGATGAGACCATCCCATGCTTCCTACACATAGTAGGGTACAAGTTTTTGTGACCTGAACTGTAAAACTCCCACAAATTAATCAAACACTATGTTTTACTTATCCAAAAAATGTTTACATATCATATAATCCTGGTGGCTGTTGAGGTAGATAGTCCCACATAGAGTGTCACCAATTCCACCTCAAGTAGGTTTGCCATTTCTGGTATTTCAAATAGGAGATCGGAAATAATGAAAATATATGATAAAAAAATGTGTAACTGTAACTAACTACACTGTAGCTCAATAATAAAGTGTTAGCGTTGGATAGTTGCATGTGAGATGCAAACTAAATAAGAAAAAGGAAAGAAATACATATCAATAAGTACCCAAAGTTATAAATGATACATTATTGACAAAATGGAAAAGTACAACCCAAGCTTTGTGTATCTAGTATCTACTTTTCGATAGAGAATGAAAGAAAACTCACAACATATTTTTAAAAACAGGGAAACATTGTTCTAAGCAAGAGAGAAAGAAGGCTTATTATAAACGACTTAGACACCAGGTAGTTTTAGAGCAGATCTAAGGTCTAAGCTTGCTGTGCCTCACGGATTGGGCATTCCACTGTCAAGGTGTACACCTTAGATGCAAAGTTCAAATGTGTAAGCCTCTCTAAATAGATATGTTGATTGCCTTGAGGCGTAGCCACAAACGCCTTCTAACACAGTGGTGGCAACTACTATTATAATATAACCGTACATACGTTACGATTGAGCATTTATAACAATAGTGGCAACTACTATCAAATGGTTTTACGATAGAATATTAGAAGATAGAGCATTTTCTAACAGAAGCTCTATCAGTGGTCTGAAGAATTTCACACATTAATCTAGCAGTTTAAGGTTATCAAATAATTTTTTCGAGAGGTAAGGTTATAAAATAATCAACCCAGTTTGTCATAAAAGAAGTTCCATATAGCATTTAACCCCCTGGGAGGCTTAGGTACAACTTCTTAGAAGGGTCAGCTATCCCCATTCTTCTAAAATAAAAATGACAAATGAGAAATCACCAAAGTTTATATTATCTGAAGTAAGTGGTTTAGGCATTTCTTATTTATACAAAATAAGAAAGCATCAAAATTCACAGTTGAAACTATTTAAAGATAGGGAAAGAAAAAAAAAACTGTATTCAGAAAGGCTGCACTAACATTTTAAACTAGAGAAAAAAGAGAAACATCATATTCAGAAGAAAAAAAAAATGCCACTATGCAAATCCTTTAGTACTCATTGTTGTGTCCACAAGTATTCTTATTGAGCTCCAACACAAACTGACAAGAGTTTAGAATAATCTATCATTGTTGCATAGTTTTTATCCAATTAAGAAGTACAGTTTATAAGCCATAGTTATCACTCTCGTCAACATTCAGAAAATAACATTTGCGTCTTCCTCCATTCGTCAAATTGCCAAACTTTGCACACTCCTAATTTGCTAAATTTCCTTGAAAAAAATAATTATTTAGTGATTAAGATTTGCATGAATATATAGAAACTTAGCAGAATAGTCCTCAACTAGTACCCATATAAACCCAATATTAATCATGTGGCTTTAACAACTGACAATAGACAGAAAACTTCAGGTCCAATTATCTGGTTCGCCCATACAAACTGATACGTGCCGACAAAACATCTCCAAAGATTCTAAAACAGAAACCGACAAACAATCGCCTAACATTCCCCAAAACAATAAGTAGTCAAATTTCCATCTGCATACACGCCGCCATTCTTTTGGGAACACAGTGGACGTAATTAAACCAAAATTTTACAAATCGATGAACTTCTAGATCTCAATTATTACCAATCTACATTCGATTTACTTCAAAGTTAGGAATCTAGACATGGATCTCAATTATTATCAATCTACATTTGATTTACAACAAAGTTAGGAATGTAGACATGGATATATAGTTAATCACAGGCTAAACTCATTTTTACCAAAGATCTACCAATCAATTATTAATTCCACAAAAAACCTTAGTAGTTAACAAAAATTAAATATGAACCAAAACAGTGACAAAATGAGGTTTAAAGGAAAACTCTCTAATCAGATAAACCCTCTTCTTTTCTATCCAATTGTTATCGATCTACATTCCACTTGATAAAAAATTAGGGATCTAAAAATCCAATCAAACAAACAATCACAGATTGAGTTAAAGATCTCAACTTTATTATCAAAGGTCTGTAAATCAACACACGAATCCATACAATTCTTAGTTAATCCAAGCATGCATACATCTTAACAATCAGAATTTAAACTGAAAACCCTACTCACAAAACCCAAAATTTAAAACCAAATCTGAGTTTTTTCAACAAATAAACTCCAAAACGCCACTTTGGGTCTTGCATGAATGCGTATAATCATATAAAGAAACGCATACCCACCCGATTCTTGTTTTCCAGCATTAGAAGCTTTGGGCTTCTCTGATGTTGTAGTTGAAGATACCATTTCGAAAAAGCTTATGAAATAAAGAAATAGGTATGAAGAAAAACCCTCAGTTTCTATTTTCTACAAGAAAATGAGTTTTTGGCTTTTCTTCCGGGGGTATTTAAAGAAAATGAAAGGCGGGAACAAGTTGAAAAATTGGCGCCAATTCTGAAAAATTAGAATCAAAGTTTTTAATAGAGAAGAATAAGAAGAAGATTGTGTTTAGTGAATAGTGATAATAGAAGAAAGAAAGTTAATAGCTTGAGAAAGAGAAAGAGAAAGAGAAAGAGAAAGCTGTGCCTGTGTTGCCAATTTGAGAATCTATAAAACAGCGGTTCACGTTGTATTTTGCCTGTTTAGAATCTCTTCGTTACATTCAAGTGAGTCACTTCCACGTCAGCAAAATGATAATGATTGTTGATGTGAGGAGTGAGAGAATATGGATTATGGAATCTATCCTTGAAAGGGAAGACGAAGAAGTTGTAGTCATTTTCGTCGTCCGACGATTTCCCAGTCTCTAGTTTGGGCTTGGGCTCTCTCGTTTGGGCGTGGATTTATTCTTCTTATAATAATGACTGGCCTTTGACCGGCTGTTCTCGCAAGGATGAGTAGGCTTGGAATTGAGAACATGAGATGGTTGAGAATTGAGATAAAAAATTGGATCCACAACAAATGTTTATTGTTTAAAGACATTTGACCCGTGCTATACGTGTAATGAGCGGAATATCGTTTTTTTTATTTTTATCTAAAACAAATTTTATTAATAAATACAACGATTTCAAATTCAGTTAAGACAGGCATGTACACATACAATCACATGTCTTAAGTCACCATTGGAAAAGTCACTTCGACTTCTGCCTCACAGATATATACTCAGAAATAAAAATCACTCAGATATGGTGTTTATTATTTTACCTCTATGTGAGGAAGGACGATGAACAAACATCTCACATATATCAATAAGAACGGACTAGTGTAATGGAATGAACTTAGTCTCACAGAAATGGAAAAAGTTAGCCTTGCTTGATAAGTCGGGTTTTTCACTTTAACACTTTCTCACTTTCTCACCACATCCTTCCATATCAGCTTACATCTACAAAAGACAGTAATAGGTTGTAACTGGGCTTAGGACAGGGCTAAAAATGGAAAAGGCTTTTGTAAAATATTTTTGGAATACTCAAGCCTTTAGTACTTGTGATTTGTAATGACAACACTTAGAGAATTTTTAGAATTTTTCTTTTGGTAGAAGTATTTTTCTTCTTCTTTGGGAAAATTCAATGAAGGACTAGCCAATTTTGGAATCTTCCTTTTCTTTTGATTTTCTTGATTTTTGGAAGATTCTGGCTTTTCAGGAATTTTTCAAACTTTGATTTTCAACATTTGGTCCATCTCAATAGTTTGGAGATTTCTTTGTATTTTTCCTTTCTTTTTTGTAACCACAGAAACAATCATCCTCATGTTCCAAAAACAACAAAAAGACCTAAACATTCTAAGGGTAATTACTCCCACAATGGAGTTGGGTAAGAATGATGGGCTAAAGAAAAAAGGCTAAGTAACATGAAAGACTTAGAATGATCCTAAAAGATAATGTATCATCAGGGTAGGCTAAGGTAAATAGAGCTTAACTAAATATCTTTGTATCATTTCTATGTACTGATATGGTGATCACATCTTGAATAAGGTACAAGACCCAAGTTTATATTACACCCACTTGATGTCATCTCAAGGCTAACTGGAAAAAAATGAATATGAGATTAAAAACAGTCAAAACTGAGAGGTTGAGTCTTTTGACTCCAAATATGCGTAATAACTCTCCAAGAAAAATAGGTGTTAATGAAAAGAAAAGAACAAAAGTATCAACTTTTTTATGATATAATGATTTGGACGTTTTGTACTAATTGAGCTTGTATATATGGAGGAATAAGTGAAGTTGAAAATGGAGAGTGAGAATTCCACGGTTTAATCTGCCTGCTCAGCCAAATTCCACCGCAACGATTCCACCTCGCCGATCTTACAAAGATGTTTTGATAAACCCCTCTCGACTGAAGCTAGTGAAAGAAGTTGATTTACCTCAATCAACACTGCAATCTCTTCATCACCTGTGGCACAATACTCTGATTGGGAAATTCTATGCTAAAACCCTGAATTTCAACTTTTTTACACATAAGCTTTTATCTTTCTGGAAGCTTAAACGACCTTGTCGATTCCAATCAATTGGCAATGGGTTCTTCACGATGAAGTTCGAGACCAACAAAGACTACCAATTTATTTTCCATCATGCGCCATGGATAATATCTGGAGCATATCTGTTCCTTTGAGCTTAGGTACCGAATTTTAGATCCTACCGATATGTGTTCGAAACAATGAACTGTTGGATTCAAAACCCCAATCTACCATTGGAATACATTAATGAGAAGACTCTAACAACAATTGGTTCACAAATTGGTCAAGTCCTCCAGGTGAATCGAACGGTATACTCTCACCAAGCTCTTGTTCCTCGAGTGTTGGTTACCATCAATATTCAACAGCCCATTATCTCACATGTTATACTTAATGGACTCATTCAAGAGATCACTTATGAAGATGTCTCATCCCTCTGTTTTCACTGTGGTTGCATTGGTCATACAAAAACAAAGTCTACTTTCCCGTCCGGCCTCTGAAGATTATAATCCAAATAAAGGTCACATTCCCACATATCTAGGTCCGTGGATGTTGGTCTCTTCTAAAAAACACTCACAGAAGAAAGGACATAATTTAGCCCATAATACTTTCTATTCGGACCCAGCACAGGTGCATCCTAACCGGAGAAGACAGGGACAACAAGGTCATTCTAGTCACCCAACACCAATGGATGTGGACAAACCACTGCCACATCATGTCCAAAGTGGACCCCACCATAGGGAAGTCAACCCTCTTCAAATAAATACTATCCCACTTCGTAGAGTCACCAACCATCCACACAAGGCCCAAAAACACTCAACCTCACCTCAGCCCAAACAGTCTACTCCTGCCCAACCTTCACAACCCAACAGACAGCCCATTCCCTCTCCATCTCAGCGCAATGGCGATGTCTAATACTGACCCCACCATCCAAAAATGATGTCTCACACCCTTACGTGTCACCCAAGCACCGAGCTTGGCGGCCTCGTATTGGTCATGAACTCAATACTACCCAGGTGTCGCTTAATTCCCAAATACAACCCCCTCTATCTAACCCTAATTATACAAGTAAAATACAAGACCATTTACCATTACCTTCCAACCTTAATCCCAGTAACCCTTCATCACCTTCGTCATTACTTCACCAACCATCAACGACCTTTCTTAATCAACCAATAACTGATACCACCCTTTTCTTATCCAATGACGACCCTGTGGGGAAGGTTGTGCCACGACAACTGGAGGAACCTTTTTTTTCCTGCAGTGGGATCTTGAGCGCCCTCATGCGAACAGAATTCGCCAAAGGAAGAACATAATTCATTACCTCTTGACTTTGATAGCCCACTACATAGCACGGGAATACGATCTTGAACCCACTACCAAAGAGGCTCTCACTTTTGTGGACACCTTGATGATTGCCTTTCCTCCACCAAATATCCATATCAACCATCTAACCAGTCAAATGATAGTAGAGGCACGCGAAAGAGTTATGGTGTGGACCAACAACTTGAAGAATTTAGTCTAGCATGCGCTGACCCACATGCTTCGGGTGACCGAGATATCAGTCGCCTCCAAAATGGCCATGCACTGGCTTCCCTATCTTTTGACAACCTGGAACTTAGCTCTCCCACTTCAAATCTACATCCCACCAACGGAGCAAGTTCCAGGCTTTCTGTTCCTACCAAACACCTTTCAACCAATTCATGTCGATATCGTCAATACATTAGAAGAACAAGAATGGGACTTTCCTCGAAAATTCCTGTTGGAGATGAAGCCTATCTTGAAAGACACTTGGGGTCAGTCGTCAGAAGCCATCGAACACGCCGCTTCAAGCAACACGTGCGTGAGTTCTTCAAATTCAAACAGTGAACCAATGGATGTGCCTATCAATATATTAGTATGGAATTGCAGAGGAACATGCAGTGAGGAATTCGAAACTGATTTCAGAGATATTTGTCTTACTCACAAACCTTCGATTGCAATCATTTTGAATACAAAAAGACATGCATATGAGTCACGCGTCGTAATTGATCGTTTGGGCTTTAATGGAAATCTGATTGTGGACTCGAGGGGGTATGCTGGAGGCCTGTGGATGCTATGGGACCCGGATCTTATCCATATTGCTGGGGAAGTCACATCTCCTTGGGCTATACATGCCATTATAACAGTTAAATCACAACAGAGTCCTTGGATCTTATCTGGATTCTATGCTAGCCCACATCAGAATGAAAGAACTAGGTTATGGAAGGAGATCATTGAAATTGGCTCGAATGCTAATTCCCCTTTGCGGCGATTGGTGATTTTAACACACTGCATTTTGCATCAGATAAAATAGGGGGGAATAATCCAACTGCTACACAACTTAATGAACTCAACGAGGTCATGGATGAATGCGGTTTTGAGGAATTGATGGGACAAGGTGGAAATTTTACATGGAATAATGGCAGTGTAGGTGATGACAACATTCAAGAAAGAATTGATCATGTTCTGATCAATCGACAATGGAATTCTCTTTACTCTCAGGCACAGGTACATTATTTACCTTATTTGAGTTATGTTCATAGACCTGTGTTAATTAATTAAACCCATCTTTTATTGCTTCCCCTAAATTGTATCGATTTGAAGCTGCTTGGTGTTCTATGCCTGAGTTCTGTTCTTTGGTTCAAAATACTTGGTACCACTATTATTCGTCTTTTCCGGGCGAGGCCTTACTCAATAACATTAGAAACATCCAAAAGAAACTACTGTATGGAGGAAGGCTTCGTTTGGGGATATTAGGAAACACAAAAAGAAACTGCTCCATAGACTAAAGGCCACCCAATTGGAGTTTGAATTAACTCCATCCCATAGCATTTTGAAAAAGGGGATTGCCATTTTTCGACAATATTGTAAATTGTGTAAGAGGGAGAAAATATACTGGTCCCAGCGTGCAGCTATGAACTGGGATGTGTGGGGTGATTTAAATACACACTTCTTCCACCTTAAGACAAAAGTGAGACGATTGACCAACAAAATTATCTCAGTTGTGGCAGAGGATGGTTCTTCTGCAGTCCTAGAGTCTGACATTCACAATGTCTTTCTTAGTCATTTTCGACAGCTTTTTAACTCACCTACTCCCTCCTTAGATTAGTTGAATGCATGGTACTGGCAGACAATCCCAAGTTTGGTTACCCAAGCAGACAATGAGTCGCTACTCCAACCGATCACATCTCAGGAAGCTTTTGACATCATCAAATCTCTTGGGCCCTGGAAATCACCAGGGCCTGATGGTTTACCTGGGGGATTTTATGCTAAATATTGGCATATCGTTAAACCAGAAGTCATGGCGTTGGTTAATGGGTTTTTTCTGAATGGGTCCTTTTCTGCTCTTTTAAATAAAACCTTCATTGTGTTAATCCCCAAAACAAATCCTCCCACAACGAGTGGTGGATTACCGACCCATCAGTTTATGCAACTTTGCATACAAAATCATTTCGAAAATCATTGTGTGGCGCATGAAACCAATATTAGCAAAGATCATTTCACCCAACCAGGGTGCTTTTGTGTCTGGCAGAAACATTATTGACCATGTTTTAACCTGCCATGAAGCTATCCATTCCATGAATTGGAAACGGGGAAAGGAAGGGTACCTGTTAGTAAAATTAGATTTCAACAAGGCGTACGACAGACTGTCTTGGTCGTTCCTTGAAAAAGTTTACAGGTGCTGGGTTTCCATCCCTTGTGGATTTCCAGGATCATGTTCTGTGTTACGACCACTTCTCTAAACCTTCTAATTAATGGGAAGCAAACTGCTGATATTCAACCTCAGTCAGGATTGCGACAGGGTGACCCCTTGTCACCCTATTTATTCATTATAACGTTGGATATACTTTCCTATGCTATGAAGGAGTTGGTCATTTCAAAAAAATTACAACATTTGTTGATAGCTCGCCATGCTCCCAAAGTGTCCCATTTATTTTATGCCGCTGATAGTCTTTTCTGTTTCAAAGTCATTTCCAAGAATTGTATAGAGTTTAATAACCTCCTGAACCTGTTCTGTGCCAAGTCTGGCCAAATGATTAATTTAGGCAAATCTTGTATATACCCATCCAAAAACATCACTCCCCAAGAAGGCCAAACCTTGAGTGGTCTGTTAAACATTGATCTCACCAACAATTTGGGCAAATACCTTGGCATCAGTAGTGCAAATGGGAGCTCATCTAAGCCTTTACTAGGGAATTTACAGGATAAGTTGTCTAGGTTGTCAGTTAACTGGTTGAAACAGAAACTAAGTATAGCTGGAAGAAGTGTGTTGACCTTGGCTGTTCTCAATACAATTCCCTCTTATCAGTTTCAGGCTTTTAAGTTCCCCCAATCAGTCTTGGCTCACTTAGATAAACTCAGAAGATCTTTCTTGTGGAACCATTCCCCATCCCATAGGAAAATGCACCACTGTCACTGGTCTCTCATCACAACATCCAAGGATAGAGGTGGCTTAGGGTTGAAAGATTTAAAGTTGATTAATGTGGCTTTTTTAGGTAAACTGGTTTGGAGGTTACATACAGACCCAAACTTATTGTTGGCCCAGATTTTACGAGCCAAATACCATAGTGTGAAGGATATCCTAACAGGAGAATTTAAACATGGTAGTTCATGGGGATGGCAGAGTATCCTAGAAGGCATCAAAGCTATCAGAGGTGGCTTGCAATGGAGAATAGGTAGAGGGGAGACCATAAATTTTTGGACTGAACCTTGGCTGTCCACACTTCCACTTGCTGCAGAATTTCCACATTTGGTTGATGATTCTAACCAACATTGGACTGTTCAGAACTTCATCCATCAGGGGCAATGGACCATTAACGAGCTGAGCTCCTTATTCCCTCACCAAGTACTCAACAAGATACGGGGCACACCCTTATCAATTGAGGGAAACTGCCCAGATGAGTTGATTTGGGCTCACCATCCCTCAGGTGCTGTCACTGTCAAATCAGTTTACCAATCCCTTGAAACTACTAAGTTTCAACAATACCCACAATCTTCCATATGGAAGAAAGTCTGGCAACTACGCTGCCCTCCCAAGGTTAAACATTTTTGGTGGTCAATATTACATGGACACTTACCAACTCGAGTTTTCCCGCGGAGAAAGATTTCCTCCTTGGGAACCTCTTGTGCATTATGTGGGGATTCCCCTGAAGATAACAATCATCTTTTTCTGCAATGTCATTCCTCCTTGTTGGTGCGACAACTGTCCTTACAAAGATTTCATCTGCATATACCCCTTCCGCCCCTGTCAGTTCAATGGTTCCAGGATTTACTGTCAAGATATGAAGTGCATGACATTAGGTTAACTGCATTCCTTTTTCTCATGTGGGGCATCTGGAAATGCAGAAACAACAAAGTCTTTGCTTCAACACCTTTCAACCCTTATGGTTTATATAGATGCATGGCTTTTATTTAAAGTTGATTCTTACATTGCTCACAATTCATTTACTACACATAGTATTAAGCCATTATGTAGCTATATAGCATGGACACCTCCAAAAAGCCGGTGGATGAAGTTAAATGTGGATGGCGTTGCTAATGGCACTACTGAAGGATTTGGTTTGGTTTTTAGAAATGAATTTGGTTGTTTTTTGGTAGGACTGTCAAGACAGGTGGGGCGATGCACAAACTCCATAGCTGGACTATGGGGGATCAGAGATGGATTGGAACTAGCAAGACAGCTTGGCATCTCACAGTTGGAAGTGGAAACAGACTCCTTTTTTGCTGCTCAGGTCCTGACTGGGAAATGTACATATGCTTGGAGTAGAAGACTCTAGAATAATAACTCAGAATATGTGTGTAACTTTTATGCATGTATATGAAGAGGGTAATCAGGTAGCAGACTTGTTGTCTAAGAGGGCACTGCTTGGATGTAATCAGGATAAAGGGCCATTTTGAAAAAACACCCCCTTTTTGTCACCTGTTTGGGCAATACACCCCATTAGTTGAAAAATTAGTTTTTCCACCCACATAACTGTTTGACTCTGTTAAAAGCAACAGTCAACTATTTTTGACCCAGTCAACCATCTAAAGTTACCTTTATACCCTCAAACTTTAAAATACCTATCTTACCCCAAGTTATTCTAATCTAAAAACTGATTTACAACTCACTGATTCAACTCTTTCTTCTTCTTTGAACCCATTTCCAAATTACACATCAATTCAATCCTCATATTCCAATGAGACTCCACTTCAATTCCCATTATCATCAATTCATCATCAAATTCCCCATTGTCTGTTTCACCATAGATGTTTTTTCCCCAATTTGTAAATTTCAACTAACATTACCCCACCAACTTCACATACACTACCTACCATTAGATTTCCATGGCCACAACTTATCAAATATTCCTGAACCTTTTAACACTGAGTGATTATCTTCAATTTTACCAAAAACCAAATGAGATTGAAGTAGAACATCTATTTCAGAAATGAGTTTGTCTTATATCAACACATTTTCCCCACAAATCAACAAAAAGTAGGCAAATCTCTAAACTTTACCATAAAAGTGTTTCAATTTTTCGATTTTGGGTTGTTTTAAAACTTCAGTTATCTGTTTCATCTTCCAAGCTTAAAAGTATTAGTAACCTATACAGAGAAAGAAGAAGAAGCATGAAAATTAATATAGTCTTATTCGTATAAGTTTCAACGGTTTGGATTAAATCTAAGGGAAATAGATGGATGGATGGTTTAGATTATAAGAGGGTAATCTAAGTATTTTAAAACTTAAGGACAAATATGTAACTTCAAAAGTTTGATTGTGTCAAAAAAAGTTGACTGTTTGTTTTGACAGAGTCAAACAGTTATCTGGGTGGAAAAACTAAATTTTCAACTAATGGGGTGTATTGCCCAAACTGGTGACAAAAAGGGGGTGTTTTTTCAAAATGACCCCAGGATAAATGGATATTGTATCCGGATCCTGAATTAGGTTATTATCTGTTTTTGGATAGCATCAGTACAATGTACTGCAGACAACATTAGTTGTACTTTTGGTTAAATAAATAAAATTAACATTTTGATAAAAAAAAAAAAAAAAACTCTCCAAGAAAAGAACAGGTCTCAAAAGCTCACTGGGTTAAGTCTCCACTTTTATTCCTCAAGATTCTTAAGGTATAATTGCATGTGCAGACGTATCTGCCATAAATGCAAGTGAATGTCATGCTTATGCTCATGCAAATGCAGTATGAGACTGAACACTTGGTGAAGCAATAAATGTCCTTAAACTTGAAAAAGATGGAATTTAACCATTATACTCATCATTGATGGTGTACTATCATAACTTTGGAAAAGTCTTTGTAACAAAGAATTTTTAGGATTTTTCAATATTTTTGAATTTTTATACAAGTATGGAAAAAAAAGTTTAAAAATCTTTTGCAAAAAGGTTGTAATACTTCCCCACCCCCAAAAACAAAAAATTGCCTTGTCCTCAAGGTTCATATTAAGCAAATAAATGAGAGAAAGAAAGATATTACCATGAATATACTAAAAATTCAAACCGCTTTATAAATTCCCGCCAAACAAAATTATCCCCAAAAAACATAAGGATTATAAGGAATTTCATACTAAGACACAACTGAAATAAAATATGCTGAAAATAAAAGACTGACTTAACAAAAGGGAAATCATATCCTAAACTCTCGCTTCCCAAATAATACTAGGTGGGAGACCATCCAAATCATCACGCCATTTAATAATATATAGCACGCACCATCTCAGCCCAACGACCACGTCCAGTTGCCACAAACTCATCATCTTTGTGTAATTTGGGGAACTTCTCATACTCAGAATCATCCACCCAAGTGAATTGGCGGTTTCTCCTGATAGATTGATGAGTTGGATCCATAGATGGTAGGCAAGTCCAATCATTATACTTAGCCCGCCACTCAGAAAAGCTGAAAATGATAATCTTACAAATACCAGCAGGGTATAACAGCTTATCCTGCCTCATAATGAACACATTACGGATACCATCTAGAATCATAGTAAAGATGTCAAGTGCATTGTAACCCTGGACTGTACCAAACACCGCATGCATAGCAGGCTTATCAACATACTCCAACTTCTCATAGCCTAACAAATTTCTCATAACCCATAAAGCAGTAGTGACAACATTAGCAGGAAGAGAGATAGTAGGTGTAACATGCAACTGAGTTGGGTACAGGGTAAAGGTGCAAGGTCCAAAAATGTCAAGGTAATTCTCTAGGACATCAAGGTCATTGTCATGGCGATACTGCCAAAAAAGTGTTGCAGGACTGAAGATATAAAGGGTTACCAAAGACAATGGAGATGACAACAACATTAAAAATGACCACAAATTCATACATGTAAACTTGGAAGCCATCAAAAGGAAGAGTAGCAGCAAAGGGTAACATGAGGTAGAAGTCTCTTACCATAGAAGATGAATATTCAGCAGTAGGATCATAAAGAAAACTTCCCCAACCCTTATCAAAAATTTCATCCCGAAAAGAGGCTCTATGAGGACCATTCATAATACCAGAAAAATCAATCTCGGGAACAATACCCACAGCACTCGACACCCACAACTCTTGTTAGACGTCAGCCATTGAAAAATGAGGAAGAAAACACTAAAAGCCAACACCAAAATCGAGAAAACAACACAAAAACCAAGGCAGAAAACTTTGGACAGACTGAAACTCGACTCGAGATTAAAAAAACCTTCTAGGAACTCGACTCCAGATTGAGCAGTGGTTCCCAGAAAATAAAAATAATTTTTGAAAAGTGACAAACTTCTTGTTTGATTTTGGTATTATAGGCAAACGAAAAGAGTTTAAACCAAATTATGTGTCAAAATATTGCCTATATCTTTTAGGGTTTCAGAAATCAAAACCCTAATCCTTTTTTTTTAAAAAAATATTTGGAGTTAGGTCCCTGGGACCAGAAAATTTTAAAAATAACTCCACAAGTTTAGATTTTTGCAATAAAACCTATAAATGACTGAAAATTCCAGAAAAAGGACCAACAAGTTTGGGAATACAAATTTCATCCATTTCATAAAAATATTATAATACAGTAAATGGAATTTAATTTATTACATTTTGAGAGAAAAAAACTAAAAACAAACAAAAACAAATACAAGTACCGAAAATAGAAACAACAATGGCTGACGACTCTTTCAACCACGTCGACGACGACTGCATCCAGAATCTCTTCCATACCCCTCCAGATGATATGGAACCGTTCCTCATTGGTGTGAACCTGATCGAATGCCCGTTGATTTCTGGGTCTGTAATGAACTGGTGGCTCCTCTTGTGGGTCCCACAATTGTTAGTAATAGGCAGACAGCTCGAGGTTGTGGACCTCGAGATGGAAGACTGACTCCAAATAAAGGGTAGCAGGAAGAGGTGCCTCCCAGTGGCGCAAAATACTCATCACCAGTAGGGGTGCAATTTGAGCCGAGCGGCTCGCGCTCGGCTCGATAAAAGCTCGGCTCGGCTCACTTATTTATCTAAACGAGCCGAGTTCGAGCCAGTTTTTAAGCTCGTCACGAGCCCGAGCCGAGCCGAGTAGCTCGTTAATTATTAATTAATTACTATATTACCCCGGTCTTTAGCCTTATTTATTATGGTCTTATGGGCTTGGGCTTAAAAAATATTTTTGGTCCGCCCATTAATCTCATATCTCTTCTCTCTTCTCTTCTCTCTTCATCTTCTTTCTTCCATTAATCTTAGTACATAACAGAACTATTCGATTAGGGTTATCGCGTTGAATCCATGGTTGGGTTATATGAGATTGTGAATGAAAACAGAGAAATTGCTTTTGGGGGTTAGATGAATTATACCCACAAACACCATTCTTAGCTTTACAAGACTTGCAATTAGAGAAATATGGGTTGTCTTCATCTTCTTCATTCCATTCAATTTTAAAACCCCATTTGAGAAAACTTTGTAAATAATCTAAAACATCATGTTTACAACCTTGTTCAGATTGTAATCTTTGATTTGAACGACAACCATGAAGAAGATGAATGGGGTTTTTGAGTAACTCAGTTTCCCAACTACAAAAGAAGAAGAAGAAAATGTAATGGTGGTGGTGGATGGAGTAATTGTGACCGTTGGTTCATGGATGTGAGATATGGTTCAGTTAACCTTAGATCTGTTTGTTTAGATGTGTTAAGTGAAATTAAGGGGTTTTGACTAACGTGTCTCCAAACGAGCCAAACGAGCCAGCGAGCCGAAACGAGCCGAGCTCGAGTTTTACTGTTGGCTCGCGAGCCGAGCTCGAGCTCATAGTTCAACTCGATCTTAATTTTGAGCTCGGCTCGGTTAGTAACGAGCCGAGTTCGAGCATACCTTAGCTCGGCTCGAGCGGCTCGAATTGCACCCCTAATCACCAGACTAGGAAGAGGGGCAGAAGTGGTACGAGCGCTGATGATGGTCTAGAAAAGGCGCCGGCCCGGCCATATAGTAAGCATGGAGATCTTTCTGGAGAAGACGCAGGATGTGGATGCCCTCCGAGAACAGCTCGCTCGTCCTGATCGTCCCAAAGGCATTGGGGGTCAGCCAGTGAGCCACCAAGCCCTTGTTGACTCGGAGCCAACCGATGGAGATATGGCTCCTATATCGGTGCATTGCCCGATCATCGACAAGAACAACCTCGATGATCTCGGGAGTGACAAGTGCAACTTCCTGCTGAATGGAGCTTCATCGGGATCGAGGCTTGTGACCGCGAAGACGATCTCAAGCGTGAGTGGAAAACGATGACCCCTGTCCCAATTTTCGAAAATACCATCATCGGTCGACTCCATTGAATCGTAGAATCGACGAACCAAATTGTAACACTTCACGTCGGCAGGTGGTTTGCTGAGGGGGTGGGTCCTACAGAACTAAGAGGGGGATGTCTTGACATTGGAATGTAGGTATAGATTCGCAATATATAATCACTGAGGCCTTTTGGGCTCACTTGGCTCCAGACTTCGAAAGAACTCCAGAGTTAAGCGTGCTCGGGTGGGAGTAATCTCAGGATGGGTGACCTCTTGAGAAGCAGACTGCTGCCCATAAAACCCCATACTGTCGGATGTCCGCAGTGGCTAAGTGGGGACAATATCGGTGGTGATATAGGTCGGGTCGCTACACAAATGAGCATCAACTGGTTCCTCTACGCCAAGGAGTGCATCCCAACCTCTGGCATAAATTCTCTCCACGAAACCATATCCAAAACGATTATCATTAAAGAGACGAGTATAATCGCGTTCATGGACAACAACTCGAGATCTCTTTTTAGGAGGCATGATTTCAACAAAAAAATGGTATGAAAATGAAGAGATTGAAGAGAGAAACACACAAAAACTTGAAATTTTGAAATTGCACAAGAAATGAAAGAGAATCGAAGAGTGAAAAAAATGATCTGCCTCGAATCTCGAGTCGAGTTCAAGATGAACTGACTAGAACTCGAGTTGAGTTCTGTTCGGGAAGAAGACCGATGTTGACTTAGTTTGACTGGCATTGACTAAGAAGAAATAAATTGACTTGTGACTTGCCTAATGTACCCAAGGGTATATATAGGCAATCACAAACCAGTTACGTAACCCCCACTACTGAAATAAGTAGAAATAACAATTTTACCCCCAGGATGCGTAACGACACAAAATAAATCAAATTTTAAATTTAAAAATTCTGTGATAATGGGAAATTATATTCTCATGAATATAAATGCTATTAAGATGTCAAATCAATTCCCAAAGTCAAGCAATAATTGTTTTAATTTCTAAAAATTGAAAAAAATTCAAATTTGTAACCGCAATAATTATTAACCAATCGAACCGCAACAGAGAGTGGGTAGGCCACGCCCACCCCCAAACAAAACTTGAGCACACATTCACAAACGGACAGTTTATCAACCAAAAAGCAAGTAAACCCGGCAACAAAAAAGAAATAAAGCACGATCGGGCTTAGAAGATATACAGAGCTGCCTCGCAGGAGCACTAAGTTTAACGTCTTCAGCCAGACAGGAGGACAAACATGAACTCACTCCCTAGATAATCGCAATTCAAAAACAAAGATTACAAGAGAGATAAAACGCTAGAGTGGAATACGCGAGATCCTGATGTTTAAGATACAACAAAGAGTCTTTTAAAGTCAGATACTCGAGACGTAAAAGAAGATGAGAATTGACTTCCCCACCCCCAAACAGAGCAGGAAATAGGTCTGTTTGGTGGTGACGCTGAAGAGAAAAGCGTGCACTGGATCAATTATATTCAGTTAGTAAGAGTTCGTGGAGTAACGGTCCTAACACTTTCAACCACACCTATCAAAAGAAACAATAGGAAAAGAGTAAAAAGAGGGTTTGGATACCAGTAGGTCAAGGGTCAGTCTAAATAGGTAGGGTCCTCTAAAGGAATTTCTTCAACTTCAGGGGACCTTAAGTCGTGAAAATGCTTAAGACGTTGGATTTGAAAATCAGAACTGTCTGCAGGGTTAACACATGTAATAGCACCATAAGGAGTTATCGCAGACACAACAAAGGGACCCGACTAATGAGACTATAGTTTCCCAGGAAATAAATGCAAACGAGAGTTATAAAGCAAAACTTTGTCTCCAATTTGAAAATCTCTACATAAGATCTGACGATCATGTAGTTTTTTCATCTTAGCTTTATAAGACTTGGAATGATCATAAGATTCATTCTGAAGTTCCTCAAGCTCAGAAAGCTAGAGTTTTCTCCTATTACCCGCCTGATCGAGATTATAGTTGAGCCTTTTTATTGCCCAGAAGGCTCGGTGCTCAAGCTCGACAGGTAGGTGATAGGGTTTTTCAAATACAAAACGAAAGGGAGACATGCCTATGGGTATTTTAAAAGCAGTACGATAAGCCTATAGTGCATCACACACTTAAAAAGACCAATCAACCTTATTAGGGTCGACTATTTTCTGCAAAATATTTTTAATCTCTCTATTGAAAATCTCAGGTTGGGCATTGGTTTGTGGATGATAACCAAGGGCCACTTTGTGAGTTACTCCATACTTTTGGAGAAGTTTTTTAAAAGCTCTATTGCAAAAATGGCTCCCCCCATCACTGATGATCGCACGGGGAGTGCCAAATCAGGCAAAAATGTACTATTTTATAAAATTTATTGCAGTTTCTTGGTCGTTGTGCCTCGTGGGAATGACCTCGATCCATTTTGAACATAGTGTACTGCGACCCGAATGTACAAAAAACCATGACAACCAGGAAAAAAACCCATGAAATCAATGCCCCATACATCAAAAACTTCTACAGAAAGAATTGGCTGTAAAGACATCATCTGTCGCCTAGTGATTTTTTCTAGTTGTTGACAACGAGTGCAAACTGTACAATGCACGTGAGTGTCCTTAAAAGGAGTTGGCCAATAAAAACTGCATTGCAATACTTTAGCAACCGTCTTTTTGGCACTAAAGTGTCCACCGCAAGCATGTTCATGGCAGAACTTAAGGACCTCTTGTTGCTCCCAGTCGAGAATACAACGACGAATAACCTGGTCAGGACAATACTTAAAAAGATAAGGGTCATCCCAAGGGTGATTTAGGTTTTGGTCAACAATAGTTTATACTGATTAAGGTTCGGAGCTGGTTTTCTTTTTATTAGATTTTAGCCATCATTTTTTAACCGACCGTTAAAAAGACCCGGTTGAACCAAGTTTCTTTTTAAAATACCTGAATTTACCCTTGCAAAAATGCATGTGCACTGCACATGGATTTCATCATCTAGGTTGTTCAAATAACTATAATCCAACGACTCTTATTATTCATTCACCTTCTTCTACTTATCTCCTTGTCTACTACCAGACCACCACTACCACCTCGTTATTCTTCTCTTCTACTCTTTCTCTTTCCATTTTCAAAGAGCTAACCTAGAATCATCTAATCTAACCCTAAATTCCATCAATCAACACATATAATCGTCACATTTGCAAATTTTGCAATTTCAAGAGAAACTTTCCAAAGTCAAATTCTTTAAACTTCACCACAACTATCTATCTTCCCATTCTTTATAGATCATTCTACTTCATCTTCTCCTCTCAATACAGAAACATCACAACAAAACAAGGTTTTGGAGTTACAAATTGAGGAAATGGAGATTGAAAATTAAGATTAGGGTTTCGTTTGGGGTTTGAAATAAAAAAATATCTTGAAAGATTGAATTGTTTGAATTGTAATTAGGGTTTTATGATGGAGAAAAACGATGGTTGAATTGGAATGACGAAAGACTTAGGCAATGGTTTTGATTTCCATGACCCAATTTCCCCTTTTAATTTCTACCCCAAATATTACCTTTCCATCATCTATACTCAAAGCAATCACATAAGCATCACCACAACAGAAGAAAGAAAAAACACGGAAGAGATTCTAATGGTGGTGCTTGAATTGGTGAATGTATTGGTTGGTGGTGAATGTATTGTTCTTACTCTTATTATGGTGGTGCTTAAAATTGGGGATTTATCATGAAATTGAAAAATTGGAATTGGGTATTTGATTGTTGTCAAAGAAAGAGAAGATTGTAGCTAAGGAAAACTTTTATCTTGAAGCTTGTTGGTGGAATGGTTGTAGTAGAAGGTAGATGAGATGAAAAAGATGAGTTCATGAACAATCAGTTAAATTATGTCCAACATGTGCATCACATGTGACTTTCACAAGGGTATTTTGGCCATTTTGAATTGTTGTATGATTCAACTTACGGTTGATGGCCAAAACCTAATAAAAAAGAAAACCTGCTCCGAACCTTAACTAGTATAAACTATTGGTGACAAAACCTAAATCACCCGTCGTCCCAGAAATAATACTTGGCATTAGCAAGAAATTTGGATCTGTCTTGCTTGTTCCAATGACTTGGAATCTTGTTGCTAGCCAAGTAGTTAACTATATTTGCGAACAATGGAACATTCGATATGGTAAAAAGAAGCTCATCAGGAAAGTTATCAGAAATGACACTAGAATCCTCAGGACGGTCGATTCTAGACAAATGGTTGGCTACTACATTTTTGGTCCCTTTTTTATCTTTAATTTCAATGTCAAATTCTTGAAGGAACATAACCCAACGAATAAGGCGTTCTTTAGTTTCTTTCTTGGAAAGAAGGAACTTAATGGCAACATGATTCGTGAAGATGACAGTACGGGAACCTAAAAGGTAGGAATGAAACTTATCAAGAGCATATACTATGGCGAACAATTCTTTCCCAATCGTAGTGTAATTACGTTGAGCATCTTAATAGTTTTGCTAGCATAATATATGACATGGGGCTTACCATCTAGATGTTGACCTAAGACAGCCCCGACAGCATAGTCTGATGCATCACTTATCAGCTCAAAGGGTTTACTCCAATCCAATGGCCTAATGATGGGTGCAGTCGTGTGGGCGGTCTTAAGATTTTCAAAGGCAGTTTTGCATTCTTTTGTAAAATCAAAAGGTGCATCCTTAAACAATAAATTGGTTAAGGGACACTTTGAAATTTTTTGGTAAAGCGTTGATAGAATCCTGTATGGCCTAGAAAGGCTCGAATATCCCTAATAGACTTAGGAATAGGCAAGGATGAGACAAGATCTATTTTAGTTTTATCAATGTAGATACCCCTAGGAGAGATTACATGACCCAAAACTATTCCTCTTCTAACCATGAAATGACACTTTTCCCAATTAAGTACCAATTCTTCTCAATGCAATGCTGAAAAACCAAGGAAAGATGACTAAGACACTCCTCAAAAAATGAACCATATATGGATAAGTCATCCATAAACACCTCAATAAATCGTTCAACTATATCACTAAAGATGTGTAACATGCACCTCTGGAAGGTAGCAGACGCATTACACAGACTGAAGGGCATATGAGCATAGGCGAAAGTGCCGAAAGGACAAGTGAACATCGTCTTCTCTTGATCTTTAGGGGCAATAGGAATCTGGTTGTAACCAGAATAACCATCTAAGAAACAATAAAAAGAATAAGGCAAGCGTTCCAACATCTGGTCTATAAAAGGAAAAGGAAAATAGTCATTCCGGGTGACTATATTAAGCTTTCTATAGTCCATAAAAATACGCCACTTGGTTGGAACTCTAGTGGCGACTTGTTTGTTTTGATCATTGATAACTACAGTCATACCGTCCTTCTTAGGAACTACATGAATAAGACTTACTTAGGGGTTATCAGATTAATGGGGTAAATCACACCTGCATCTAAGAGTTTAAGAATTTTGGCTTAAACAACTTCTTTCATAGTAGCATTAAGACGTCGCTAAGGTTCGCGAGAAGTTTTAGCATCGTCCTCAAGATGAATTCAGTGAGAACAAACAAAAGGGCTAATGCCTTTAATGTCGTGGATATACCAGACAATAGTAGAACGATGCTCATGAATAACTTTTAAAAGCTGACTCTCCTGTTCAGTAGTAAGAGATGAAAAAATGATAACAGGATGACTACCGTCCGAATCAAGATGAGCATATTTCAGCTCGGGAGGAAGAAGATTCAGAGTAACAGGAGGTTGAGTGATGGTCTCGACTTGGGACTCAGAATCAATGCAACAAATCGAATCAAGGGCCTTAGGGTCTTTAGGGTCAAAGACAGGCAAAAAATCAAGAAGAGCGTTGGTTTGAGCAATAGATTGGTCGATGTCAAAGTCAACATTTTACATGGCTAAACAATGAACAATCGGATCTTCAGGGTAACAATTATGCACCATCTCATAGGGTAGAGAATCAAGAAGGCACACATCTTCAGATATGGAAAGATCAGGGGGTTATTGGCCAAGATTAAAGATATTTACTTCAACAGTCATAGAGCCGAAAGTGAGAACCATCAAACCATTCCAGTATTTTTTAATATACTTATGTCAACAGTCCACCTATGCTAACTGATCAATATGTATTATATTTATTAAATAATCATAAATACATAATTTTAATCTATTTATTGATCTTCATAAAATAAGATCCTAGTTGTTTATAGATTGTGGATAAATGTGCACTATAAAACTCAATAATAGTCATGAAAGAGCCATTCACATGTGTTCTTTCTTCGTCCATTAGTTATAGGGTAATTTCCTGAAAAAGCACAAGATTATGGTGGCATGCCCCTAACAGGCACGGAAATGGGCAAATATACCCCATTAGGTATGGAGTTGTACTTTTCAGATTTTTCGTTCCTATAATACCTTTTTTTGTCTTTTCCTCACTTTTACATATATATTTTTTTGTTGAAATTTATAAATTCCATAACTTTTGATTCAAAAGTCAGATTAAATTTTTTCTTATATGGTTGGAAAGCTCTCGAGAAGATCTATTCAACAAAATCCTACATGACTACTAAATTTTAAATTTTAAGAAAATCATAATTTCGTATTTTTTCACAAATATGTACAAGTAAAAAATTGGAATGTAGAGGTCCATATATTGATATAAAATGGTCTATTATAATGAGGCTAAAAGAAATACATACTTTAAGTTCCAAGATAAAGGCTAATTGAACAATCAAACAGTAGAGGTCTCTAAACTAAATATATAGAGGTCACAAAAATAAATAAAAGAGGTCCACGCAAAACCACAAGAGGTCCTAGAAAACACAAAAGACATCTTAGCAGTCCCTCCAAAAATATTCACAAGTTTTTCCACTTCAACATAAGTTCTTTTTGGTGCTTCACGAGAGGAAGTACAATTGCTTGAGAATCTACGAAGTGAAGCACCAAAGATAACATATGTTGAAGTGGAGAAATTTAGAAGTGTCTTAGAGGGACTGGTAAGATGTCCTTTATGTTTTCTTTTAAGACCTCAGTGGTTTTGTATTGACCTCTTTAATTTATTTCTTTCGATGACCTTTATATTTGGTTTGGGGATCTGTTGTGTTTGATTGTTCAGTTGGTTTTTATTTGGGGACCTCAACTACATATTTTGGGACTTCTATCAGGATTTTTTGGGACCTCAAGTATATTTATTTTACTCGTTATATATAACAGAATGTTTCCCCTCGTTATAGTGGACCATTGTAAAACATTAAATGGATCTCTACATTCCAATTTTTCTCTTATACCTTCTTGTGAAAAAATACGAAATTACATTTTTTTAAATTTAGAATTTAACAGTCATGTGGGATCTTGTTGAATAGATCTTCGTTACATTTTCCAACCATATAAAAAAATATTCGTAACGGAATTATGAGTTATTTTTTTAATAAAATTTAAAAGTGAAGAAAAAGACAAAAAGGGTATTATTGAAAGAAAAATTATAAAAAGTACAACTCCGTGTCTAATGAGTATATTTTCCCATTTCCGTGCCTGTTTAGTGTATGCCACTATAATCTTGTGCTTTTCCAGGAAATTACCCTTAGTTATATCATATGCATTGGGTTTAATTATTATTTTAAAAAATGATGTATAGAGATGCAACTAATTGTCTCGATTTTTAATATGTTTTTAATTTTTTTTAACCATGTTTTCTATATAAGTATTTCTTAAATATTAAATTGATATTCGATGATGTCATTTTTTTCACAAAGAATTTCAGATTTTATGTTTTTCAAAAAAATTTAGTTTTATTAAGATGCATCTGAAGAATATAATAAAGGAGGATAAAATAGTCAAATTTAAAATAGAGATTTTTGGACATACCCCCATTTGAAAGTCAAAATTTGAGATACCCCCATTTCAAGATGTGGTGTTATCTTAGCCGTCCATCATAAAACTAACCTACGGCTGTAAAGAGTTTCTGTCTTGAAATGGGGGGGGGGGGGGGGGGGGGGGTATCTCAAATTTCGACTTCCAAATGAGGGGTATGTCCAAAAATCTCTTTAAAATAATCAATCGTAAAACAGAAGTTTTGAAAATAATAAACAAACACTTTTTTAACATTCAACAATCAGTATCCAACATTCAGCATCCAACAACCAGTATTCAACATTTCAAACAAACACACCCTAAGTTAACTACTTTTATCAAACTTGCCAAGAAAAATCCCCAAAAGTCACATTGATCTAATAAACAAAGTGACGTATAAATATGTAATCCCAATAGTTAATACTATCTCTATAATACTATCTCTGTGAATTGTACTATGACTAGAGGTTCTACAAATACAACTTCTTATCCATAGTGCAAAGACTCAGAGGATTGCAACATGCATACACCCAAGGCGCCTAAAAATGGAAATTACAAGTACAAGACGAGTCACCAATTGATGTCCCAACTTAAATGCCAAATAAGATGTCGATAAATATATACCCAAAATTTCCACAACAAGAAACCATGACATGGTGTACTTCTTACATTGGTTCACAAAGCCAAGAATTAATATATTGACGATATTTCCAAAATTTCACAATGTCAAAAGATTTACAGAAGATTATTGTACCACAAAATATCCACCAAATTAAAGCTACCATTTTCAAAGATTTCTCCTAAAGCATTCTTTTAACATAAAGCAGTCACAAAGTAATTATACAGTGGCCAGTCGAGCGCGGGGAAGGAGCAGGGGAAGCAGAGCCAGTATCCCTTGTCGTGCCCTCTAGCTCCTCCCAACTGGTTGTCGATCGCCCCGCATTCCATAACTAGAGTCCCCCACTTGTTGCTGCCATGGAGGAAGAACCAGGACGAGAAGGAAGGACGAATCGACCGAAAGGTCCCAAACAAACCCGCGCGCTCCGATCTACTTGTTTCACCTGTGGATCTTGTTGGGCAATATGTTAGTAATACATAAGTATAATTCTAAGTGAAAACAGAATAAATAAAGTATGCAAACCAGAATAATAACTAAGGACAGTATGATGTGATCGAGTCGAGAAAATCTCTGTCCTTAAGACATAATTTGCCCCAACAGGTGCTGTATGGGTGTAATGCAAACTGTCTCCCAGGATCAACGATCAATACCTTCGTCGTGTAGCAGCACTTCAAACAAAACGAAGACGGCGAACCAGTTCAGTGATGTAACTCTCTCAAGGACACACAGACAATGAATGATAATGAATATGAGGTTTTTCGAATGAATGAACAATGCAGACACTGACAAGGTATTTATAGCAAGAGTCAACTAAGTGAACAGACACTTGGGCCGAAACAGTTCATTGAACAGACACACCTAATGGGTCGAACCAGTTCTATGAACAGACACACCCATTTAGGCTGAACAGACACTTTGGGCTTGAAACAGTTTCATCAAAGGACACAACTTTTCGGCCCGAAACAGTTTTATGAAAGGTTGCACCTATTTGGGCCGAACCAGTAGCAAACCGGATCGGAATAGGTATGCACCTATTGGGATTTATTCCAATGGACCTTTCTACCAAAAAGATTATGTTGGATCACCAAGATGCAAGCCCAAGCCCAAGTCCGAGTCCGAGTCCGAGGCCGAGCCGAGCCGGGTCGGTCGGACGGACGGACAGACGGCACGCGCGTTTTTCAGGCCCAAGCCCATGTAAGGTTACGCCCAACGCACGAAAACATTGTAACCCCAAGGGCCACACCCTTATTGTATATGAGGGGTTTTTCTAGACAAAATCTTATCTACATGGGTCAAATGTGGGACTATCACATTTTCCTTGCTTTGTCTCAAGTTGTTTGGAACTTGGGATACCAATTTCTCATTCAATATGGAACAGGTTTAGACATATGAATATTCTGCGAGCATCTACTCGGAACGAGGATTCCATACGTACCAAGATCTCGCTCAACGGAGCTCTAGAACATATCGAAATGTCCAACCAAAGACCTTGTCAGATTTCTGTCAGATTTTTGACAGAATCTGTTCAAACTGTTTCTAACAATCCCCCGCATGAATGGAAATTACGGATTTATGCAAATACAATGCAACTGAGAGAATACAAGCGGAAAGTAGCTGCATCGGTATAGGTAGCAATTTTTCAGCCTTGAACCTACCCTAGCGGATAACCATCGGATTTACTGGCTAATCAGTGAACATGATGTCTTGAACTGTTCAGCCGTTTGTGTAAACCAAGACAATGGCTACCACACAGTTTTCCTTCCTCAAAGAACTTGGTTCTATGGTAGTGTTCATTTTGGCCTTGAACTTCCTGGTATTCATGAGTGCTCTTAAAGAATGCAACCTTCAACATTCTCACAGAAAACGACCCCTTTTTCTCACTCATAAGGTGATTGCCCATGAAGAGTATCCTGCTATACTCCACTTGTTTTACAAGCTATGGGAATCATTAAAGGCAAAAGCTTATCCTAGTCCATCAATGCAGGCAACACTGGTCTCATCATCATAGGAATGGATAAGAGATGTTTAATCTCACAGTGCTATCGTCGAGTCATGCGAGATTCGGTTGTCCCTTTGAACCTAGATCTTGGGATCTCCAGTCAGCTAGGTAGGGTTGTCATCAGGCCTACTCTTTCGTCTTAGGTTTTACACCCATTCCTCTCGATGAAGTTTGAACTTGCTCTCGGGCCAAACCTTTAGTAAATAGATCCGCTAGGTTTTTAGCCGACTTAATATACTCTATAGAGATTATTCCAGTTGAGAGCAGTTTCCTAACGGTTTTGTGTCTTCGTCTGATGTGTCGAGACTTACCGTTATACATACTACTCAGTGCCCTGCCTATAGTAGATTGACTGTCGTAGTTTATACGAATAGCTGGCACTGGTTGTTCCCACATGGGGATATCCTCTAAGAAATTTCGAAGCCATTCTGCTTCTTCTCCCGCTTTATCTAAAGCAATGAATTCAGCCTCCATAGTGGATCTAGCAATGCATGTTTGCTTAGAGGATTTCCAAGATATCGCTGCACCACCCAGAGTAAAAACATAGCCACTCGTGGCTTTTGAGTTTTTAGTATCTGATATCCAATTAGCATCACAGTATCCTTCCACTACTGGTGGATATCTAGTGTAGTGCAGATTATAACTTGAGGTATATTTCAGATAGTTCAATACCCTAGTTATTGCCTTCCAGTGATTCTTCCCTGGATTACTCGTGTAACGACTTAGGACATTTACAGCGTGAGCCATGTCTGGTCTAGTGCAATTTGTGATATACATTAAACTGCCAATGACACGAGCATATTCTATTTGTGATATGCTAGCCCCAGTATTCTTAGTTAAATGAAGATTGGGATCTTCTGGAGTTTTGGCAATTCCAGTAGAGTGTTTCTTGAACATTTCAAGGACCTTCTCAATGTAGTGGGATTGCGATATGCAATTCCATCTGATGTTCTAGTGATTTTAATCCCTAGTATAACATCAGCAATTCCCATATCCTTCATATCAAACTTACTGCGAAGCATGTTCTTAGTAGCATTAATGATGTCATTGTTGCTACCAAAAATCAGCATGTCATCTACATAGAGACATACAATAGCATATCCAGTTTGAGTGGACTTAGTGTAAACACATTTGTCACATTCGTTTATTTTGAAACCACTTGACAACATTACATTATCAAATTTTCCATGCCATTGCTTCGGGGCTTGTTTTAAACCATATAATGATTTTACAAGTCTACACACCTTATTCTCCTGTCCAGGAGCAGCAAAACTTCAGGTTGTTGCATATAGATTTCTTCCTCTAAATCGCCATTTAGGAAAGCGGTTTTTACATCCATTTGATGTATTTCAAGGTTGTGTATAGCAGCAATCGCAAGAAGCGTTCGAATAGACGTTATTCTCGTTACTGGAGAGTAAGTGTCAAAGAAATCCAAGCCTTGTTTCTGCCTGTAACCTTTGACTACAAGTCTGTCCTTGTATTTGTCTATTGAACCATCTGTTCTCATCTTCTTTTTTGAAGATCCATTTGGAACCTAAACATTTCGTTCCAGGAGGAAGTGTGGTTAGCTCCCATGTGTGGTTTTGCATTATGGAATCAATTTCGCTTTTAATTGCTTCCTTCCACTAGGGAGCATCTTGAGTAGACATGGCCTCTTTAAAAGTTAATGGATCATTGTCCACTAAGAAAGTCATGAATTGAGGACCATATGTCTCCACAAGATATGTTAGAAAATCAGGACCATATGCCTTCGTTTTTCTATCTCGTTTACTTCGCCTAGGTTCATCCTCATTCTGATGTTCATCCCTTGGCACAATATTATCTTTAGTTTCTTGCTCAACACTTAAGCGTTTTCACGTGTTCGCTTTCGATGCATAGCATCTTGATAAGAAAACACAGTTTCAAAGAAATATGCATTTCTTGATTCCATAATAGTATTGACCTGAACATCAGGAATATCAGATTTGTGAACTAAAAATCGATAAGCACTACTATTATGAGCATAGCCTATAAAAATGCAATCAATAGTTTTAGGTCCAATCTTCACTTATTTAGGAGGTGGGACCGCAACCTTGGCTAAACACCCCCACACTTTCATGAATTTATAAGAAGGTGTTTGACCTTTCCATAATTCATATGGTGTCTTGCCAGTTTTCTTATGAGGTATCTTATTGAGAATATAATTCGCAGTAAGAATGGCTTCCCCCACATGTTCTGGGGTAACCCTGAATTTAACAACAAAGCATTCATCATCTCTTTCAATGTTCGGTTCTTGCGTTCAGTAGTACCATTAGATTCAGGAGAGTATGGAGCCGTAGTTTGGTGTATGATTCCATTTTCAGCACAAAAGTCATTAAATGGTTTATCATATTCACCTCCTCGATCGCTCCTTACAATCTTGATTTTCTTGCCAAGTTGATTTTCAGCCTCAAGTTTATACTGTTGAAACTTTTCTATAGCTCCATCTTTGCTTGTTAACAAATAAACATAGCAAAACTTTGTGCAGTCGTCAATAAAAGTAATAAAATACTTTTTACCACCTCTAGTTTGCACAAATTTTAAATCACACAAGTCAGTGTGTGAAAACCCAATATATGTGCAATATAACAATAGTAAAGCAAACAATAAAGCAATAAACAAATAAAGAACACACGATATTTTTAACGTGGTAAAACCCAATATGGGAAACGTCCACGGTTGTCCTCGCGACAACAAATAAATCCACTAGATGAAAAGAGATGTACAAACCTATCAACTACCTGCAATCACTGCGAGTTGACACTACTGGTTATCTCTAACACCTTGACTTCACCGGAGCACCTTGATGTACGCACAAGACACTCGACTTCTTGATGAACACACAAGAAGACTCGAAGTCGAACTATGAAACAAGCTTACACCAGAGTTCCTTGATGAACACACAAGGATACTCGACTTCTTGATGAACACACAAGAAGACTCGAAGCTAAATGACTATTCAATAATTAAGAAGAAGATGAATGGGGAAGAAGGAAGAAGAAGATGAATGGGGAAGAAGAAGATGAGTTCAATCACCATAAACAACCTTAAACAAAACCTAAACAAACTCCAAGAATAAGACTTCAATTGGACGGCCAAAGAACTAATTTGTTCTTTGGTAGAGAAACCTTATTTATACTTAGGGTTAGAACACACACAAAATGGGCCGGAATTGCTGAAATCCACATTGGACGTACGTACGTCGAAACAACGTTCGTACGTCCCCACACTGTAAAAGTTCGCTGCCTGCTTGGACGTACGAACGCCCTAACTAGGTACGTACGTCCTGACCAAAACATGTTTGCTGCCTAACATGACGTACGTACGCCCTAACTAGGTACGTACGTCCTAAACCTAAAAACTCACTTTTGACAACCTTGACGCGAAGAGAAGGACTAGGGACGACGCGCGTACAACGAGGTTTTCCTAACAATGAACTCAAGGCGAGATAACCATGGACATCCAATGTCACAAAATTAATGTCAAACAACTGAGTGCCGGTTTCAATCTCCCCCTTTGACATTGATTTTGTGACAAAAACCTATGACTCTAATAGCACTTATAAAACGTGCTTACAAACCCAAACCATGGCATTTATAAAACATGCCTACAAAAACACTCAAGGTAGAACACATACCGAGTCACCAATTCTTGATATCCAGCTTGAGTAAGACACTTTAACCATCAGAGACCGAACGGAAGCAACAACAATCAAAGAGCCAACGGAAGTTCCTCGAACAACTCCCCCATACTTCATGAGCTCCAAGGTTTAATACTCGAGCTTACCCAAAACTGTATATGCACTTTGTGATCATCATCACTTTCACTCACCCATACATGTTCACTCCCCCATACATGTAGTATACTTGAAACATGACCCAAAACTGTACAACCTCTAAACATCAACACGTTAATTCCCCCATACGTGTAGCATACCTGAAACATGACCCAAAAATACACTGACAAAGAAGAAGAAGGTGTTAGTAATAGAGTCATAAATCTCCCCCTTTTTGTCACAAATGAAGCAAGGGAACAAAAGAAAGAGAAAAAAAAAATATCAAACCTTAACAAATAAGATTAAAGAAGAAAAGAAAGAGAACAATCATGTTAACAACAAAAAAGATATGCAACGGAAGCCATAAAATAAACACTTGTTAACACAATGTCAATACAAAGAATTCTCCCCCTAAACAAAAGCTCCACCTAAAAGCAATGCATATGAGAAAGATGACCCTAGAACAAACAAACCAAATAAGGATATTTGAAACACACAAAGAACCATGCATACAAGGGTAGAAGAGAGTATATGCAAGCTCAATTAAAACAAGATACTTAGTAAAGATGAATAAACTTGGTTTCATTAAACAAAGTACGCACCAATCAAAGATTAAGATATGAAACCAAACATCTACTAGAAATGCATCATACAAACATCCTTGGTGTGTGGGAAAGCTAAAGAAAACACAAAGAGAGTCATTTCCACACCTCACTCACAAACCATAAGAACACTCAAAACAACTAGTATTCACCATTAGAAGGATTTCACTTCACAAACGCCTAAACAGACACGGGCAAATGCACTTATAACCTGTTTTTTTTTTTACTGTGCATAAATTAACATGTGAAAGGGATTTTTACCTTCATCTTTTGCAATATGTGGTAGGGTGTAGCCTACATCTTTTCAAATTACTTCCCCTTTTCAAAGTAGTGCAACATCATGGTAACGTGCAACACAAGAACTAACATCTCTTGAGTGCATCCGTCATTGCATGACCCTCACGGCCCCAACGGGAAAATATACCAAATGATTTCTCTCTCAAGAAGATCAAAAGGCTGGGGATTTTGTGAATTGTTGACCACTACCACACCGCCTTCATACTAATAATCAAGATAACATAAGAAGGCATGCATACGTATATTTCCAACTAATGATTATCCTAGAAGTTCATCATGTTCAAAGGATGGAAAAAGATATGCAAACAAACTCTCAAAGTGTCACCTAGTTGTGCATAGTGTAAACAAGCAAGGATATATGCATGAGACACAACTAGATAAATGTTGGTCTAAAATCTAAACATGAAAGCACAAGCGTATGCTAAGTGTAATAAAATAGTTATATCCATGAATATTAAGCATACAAGAATGATTGAAAGTAATAGACCAATCTAACCACATGCATATACAAAGTATGTGTATCCCAAACACCCATAACAAAGTAAACTATTTTTTTTTTTTTTTTTATGATATTCAACCCAAACAAACAAAGCATGCATAAACAAAAAGACAAAACACACCAAACAAATAGCCTATATGGTTAGAAAAATACGCAATTAAACTAACACAAGGCTAGAAAACAAACAAAAAATAAAAAATAAAAAAAATACGAAGATGATATTCAATCTGACTTTAAGAAGTCAAAAAAGAACGTTCAAGTCATCCTTTCGTACCCATACTTGAGAGATATTCTGCAAGTTGGACCCGGATATGGAGGATTTTTGAATATTATCCTTGATAGTAGACTTTCCAATCCTTAACCTCTCATTCTCTAGATTACATTTGGCAGCATCGATGCTTCTATCCCATATGTGGGGTGGTTTGATGACCTTTTGCACAACCCTCTTTCTATTGTTGAAGTGTTGTGGTTTTTTAGGGCCACTTCTTCGCATAAAACGAGGCCAAGAGGAATGATGAGCTTGTACAGGAAAAGAACAATGTGAGTTCCAATAATTATTACCATAAGAAGAAGAATATGGAACCATGGAATTTTTATCCCAACAGAAAGCTGAAGTATGACCTAACCGACCACAAGTAAAACACTTAAAATGTCTATGTTTAGGACTTGTCTTGTTCTTGGTCATCACATTTGGCTTAGATTCAAAAGCCTTGATAGGTAGAGGCGGAGTAGGAATATGAGGATTTGGTAACAAAAGAGGCAATGATGGCCTCACAAAAGAAGTAGTAGGAGGGACACAACTGGAGGAAGCTCCAACATAGTCATATCCTAAACCAGTCTTATCTGAAGAAAACTTTCCACTTTTAATAAGGGTGTCTAGATCAACTGAAGCTTTCTCAAACCCTTGCAATCGCTTAGTAGAAGCAAATAAATCCTTTTTCACAGCTTCATGCTCAAGCAACAAGGAACGATACTTATCTTCTATCTCACGATTGGATATTTCCAAAGAAATAATTCTAGATTGGAAATCTAGCTTTTCTTGGGAAAATTCCTCAGATAAGGCATCCATATCACCTGCAAGTACAGATTTCTCTTTTACAAGAGACTCAACCATATCATTTAAAATCTGATTAGTCTTACGCAAGGATTGACATTGTTTAACAGATGACATATGTAATTCCCTTCACTCACCAGGACTTACCAAAATAGAATCATCGAATTCATGATCGACAATATCGGTTACCTGACAATCCACATTCTCATTCAAAGATGCTCCATAGGCAACACAATGTGTAGCATGGTCTTCCGCTACATCATCATCAACATCATCATCGCTTTCATCTTCCTCCCAAGTGGTAGATAACTTGATTTTTTGTTGTTCTATCCCTTGTGCACCAAATTTCTTGGGAAGCTTACACTCGTCAAAACCATGGTTAGTCAAACCATTATATTTCATAGTCTTAAAAATATGTTTAAGATAACGATAAATGATACTTAGATGTTGCTTAGTGTCAAGAGACTTATCATGATTAATTTTTTCATCTTGTACATCCTCAAAAGTTCCAGCTTTAAAAGCAAAGGATTTATTTTGAGGTTGTTCAAGTTGAACCTCAAGTTCATAAGTTCTCAATTTTCCTGCTAAGGTCTCTATGGATATGGTCTTTAAGTCATTGCTTTCTTGAATGGCATCTTTCCTAGAACGGAATCTAGATGGCAAAGACCGAAGAACTTTACGTACTATTTGAGTATCGGTGTACACTAAACCTAAAGATGCACTAGTTTTGATAATATCCTGCAAACGAATAAAGAATTCATCAAAAGATTCATTATTATTCATTTTCATAGTTTCAAATTGAGTAATAAGAAGTTCAAGCTTACTCTCTTTGACAACAATGTCACCCTCATGAGTTCTTACCAACCTATCCCAAGCCTCTTTGGATGTTATACAACCATGAACTCTCCGAAATTCACTAGCATCCAAAGCCATAAATATAGCATTAAGCCCTCTTTGGTTGTTAGTAGAAGCAACTTTGTCTTCCACACTCCATGTGTTTCGTGGCTTTACACTTGTAACAACCTCATCTGTACTACCTGTAGTAACTCTCGGTGGTGACCAACCATCTTCCACAGCGATCCACACATCCTCACTCATAGCCTGCAAATACGCAGCCATACGAACTTTCCAATAGGAAAAATTAGTTCCATCAAATTTAGGAAGACAAATTAGTGTTCAAAATTTATCAGAATCCATTAAAATTGCACTAAGGATCTACACGTGAGCCTTTACGCTCCTTAACAAGCGCCCTGCTCCTGATACCAATTGAAAACCCAATATATGTGCAATATAACAATAGTAAAGCAAACAATAAAGCAATAAACAAATAAAGAACACACGATATTTTTAACGTGGTAAAACCCAATATGGGAAACGTCCACGGTTGTCCTCACGACAACAAATAAATCCACTAGATGAAAAGAGATGTACAAACCTATCAACTACCTGCAATCACTGCGAGTTGACACTACTGGTTATCTCTAACACCTTGACTTCACCGGAGCACCTTGATGTACGCACAAGACACTCGACTTCTTGATGAACACACAAGAAGACTTGAAGTCGAACTATGAAACAAGCTTACACCAGAGTTCCTTGATGAACACACAAGGATACTCGACTTCTTGATGAACACACAAGAAGACTCGAAGCTAAATGACTATTCAATAATTAAGAAGAAGATGAATGGGGAAGAAGGAAGAAGAAGATGAATGGGGAAGAAGAAGATGAGTTCAATCACCATAAACAACCTTAAACAAAACCTAAACAAACTCCAAGAATAAGACTTCAATTGGACGGCCAAAGAACTAATTTGTTCTTTGGTAGAGAAACCTTATTTATACTTAGGTTAGAACACACACAAAATGGGCCGGAATTGCTGAAATCCACATTGGACGTACGTACGTCGAAACAACGTTCGTACGTCCCCACACTGTAAAAGTTCGCTGCCTGCTTGGACGTACGAACGCCCTAACTAGGTACGTACGTCCTGACCAAAACATGTTTGCTGCCTAACATGACGTACGTACGCCCTAACTAGGTACGTACGTCCTAAACCTAAAAACTCACTTTTGACAACCTTGACGCGAAGAGAAGGACTAGGGACGACGCGCGTACAACGAGGTTTTCCTAACAATGAACTCAAGGCGAGATAACCATGGACATCCAATGTCACAAAATTAATGTCAAACAACTGAGTGCCGGTTTCAGTGTGAATTAAATCTAGAGGTTCGGTACTTCTTTGGACCGAATGATGTGGGGTTTTGGTAAGTTTAGCTTCCACACAAATTTCGTATTTATCACATGCTTTTGGATTGCAATGTGGAATCATATCCATGTTAATTAATCTACGCAAAGTATTATAATTAACATGTCCTAGACGTTCATGCCAAACATTAAAAGACTCAACGATATAAACAGAAGAATTATTCTTATTAATCTTTGGAATAACAGCCATTACATTAAGCTTGAATAGCACATCGCTAACATACCCTTTACCCACATACATCCCAGCCTTAGTGCGTACAAACTTGTCAGATTCAATCACCATCTTGAAACCATTCTTGCTTAAGAGTGATCCAAAAATCAGATTCTTGCGAATATCTGGAACATGCAACACATTGTTGAGGCTAACTTCCTTTCCAAAAGTCATCTTCAGCACAATTTTTCCTTGACCTTCTACCTTCGATGTAGATGAGTTGCCCATGTAGAGTTGTTCATTCTGATGGTTCAAAGTATAAGTAGTGAACATCCTCTTATCTGAGCAAATGTGCTTGGTTGCACCAGTATCCAGGAACCATTCCCTTGGATTGTCAACCAAGTTCACTTCCGAAACCATAGCACAAAGGTTGATTATGCCCAAGTCAGCAATCATCCTGTCTTCTTCAGTCAGATTTACTTGAGCGGGATTCTTTTCTTTCTTGTCATCTTTCTTCTTGTTTCGGCAGTCACTTTGGCGATGACCTGACTTGCCACAGTTGAAACACTTTCCTTTGAATTTCTTGGTGGATTGCTTGTTATTGGAACCTTGGTCAGAAGATTTGTGCTTCTTGTTCTTCTTCCCATGTTCCACAACATTGGCTTTGGCATCTTCAGAAACAACGACAGTATTCTTTTCAGAAGTACGGTTGTCTCCTTCTATGCGAAGCCGGAGAATCAGGTCTTCCAAGCCCATCTCCTTACGTTTGTGTTTAAGATAGTTCTTAAAATCCTTCCATGAAGGGGGTAACTTCTCAATAACAGAAGCCACCTGAAAGGGTTCACACAAAGTAAGGTTTTCTGCTTGAATTTCATGCAGAATAAGTTGGAGTTCTTGGACCTGACTGATTACAGTCTTGGAGTCCACCATCTTAAAATCAAGGAACCTGCCGACCACAAATTTCTTTGAACCAGCATCCTCGACTTTGTACTTCTTATCCAAAGATTCCCAGAGTTCTTTGGATGTTTTGAATGGACTGTACACATTGTAGAGTGTGTTGTCCAGTCCGTTTAGGATATAGTTTCGGCAAAGGAAATCTCCATGTTTCCAAGCATCTATAGCAGCAACAGTTTGGCGATCAGATTCGCCTCCATCTTGCTTTGGAAGTAGTTCGTACAGGAACTTAGCGAGATTCAGAGTTGTAAGGTAAAACAGCATTTTCTGCTGCCGCCTCTTAAAGTCTGTTCCGTTGAATCTCTCGGGCCTTTCCCCAACAGTATCATGGGTAGGAACTGTTGGAAGGGCAGTAGGAACAACAGCAGTAGGAACAGTAGGAACAGTATTGGTAGCTGAACTTCCATTGATAGTTCCATTGTTCGCGGGGACATGAGTTTGTGACTCTTCCATTTGTCTGAAACAAAATATTCAGACAAATTAAACAACCAAAAAATTTTATTTTCTATACTTGTGTCTGCAATACGAAAATTATAAAATTTTCGAAAAAAATTCAAAATTTTGTAGAATTTCGGATATGAACAGTAAAAAGAAATATATCGAACAAAGGGTTTAAATTTCTGAAAATATAATAATTTTCGAAATCTGGCTAATACTTAATATATCCTGTTTCAACATATTAGAACAGTAAACCAAAATACTAACATATTATTATGTCTTAAGAATGTTGGGTAATATGTTAGTAATGCATATAGGTATAATTCTAAGTGAAAACAGAATAAATAAAGTATGCAAACCAGAACAATAACTAAGGACAGTATGATGTGATCGAGTCGAGAAAATCTCTGTCCTTAAGACATAATTTGCCCCAACAGGTGTTGTATGGGTGTAATGCAAACTGTCTCCCAGGATACAACGATCAATACCTTCGTCGTGTAGCAACACTTCAAACAAAACGAAGGATCCTGGATCCAGGCCCATGTAAGGTTACACCCAACGCGCGAAAACATTGTAACCCCAAGCGCCACACCCTTATTGTATATGAGGGGTTTTGCTAGACAAAACCTTATCTACATGGGTCAAATGTGGGACTATCACATTTTCCTTGCTTTGTCTCAAGTTGTTTGGAACTTGGGACACCAATTTCTCATTCAATATGGAACAGTTTTAGACGTATGAATATTCTGCGAGCATCTACTCGGAACGAGGATTCCATACGTACCAAGATCTCGCTCAACGGAGCTCTAGAACATATCGAAATGTCCAGCCAAATACCTTGTCAGATTTCTGTCAGATTTCTGACAGAATCTGTTCAAACTGTTTCCAACAGATCTATGCTTTCTCTGCCCATGAATCACTTCTGCTTCTTCTCCTGTATGTTGTAGCATCTGCTGCTTGAGCTTACGGCTTTACGACAGACGCGAAGACTAGTACGACTTTAAGACAAGACTCGTTCCTGGTGTGAGCTGTTCGGGACTGGCCAAACGGAAACTAAAGGCAGGACGAATACTGTTGATGTGGAAGTCGCTGATTCGATTCCATTTCTTTCTTAGTCGCTGGCCAGGTATTAGAATATCGGAGATTAGGATAGGCTAAAGAGGGGGAAAAGAGGGCTACCAGGTCTTAGGCCAATGGGAGGATCGGGATTGGGAGGACAATACGGCAGCACTAATCAAAAACAAATCCATCATTTAATTAAGGTATTATTGTAAATGTTTCTTCATTGTAAACAAAATTTTAATGACAATGCATATGTTCTTGCCTGTAATAGTCAGGATTAGGGACAAATGTTGTTGTGTCGAGCAAACCATAGTTTCCACCAATCAAAGTCTGTCTACAGTATAAATTTGTATTATATTTGGAAGCCATCCCCCAGTTGATGTAAGTACCTGAATTACAGTTAAAAATATGTGATGACATATACTAAGTTTGTTAAGTAATAGGATAGAAAAGAATAAGAAAATGAAACGAACATACAGAATATGTCTACAAAAGTGTTAGACACATGACGACCACCGCTGTTATAGGCTCCTCCAGATCCTCCAACCCAAGCAGATGCCCAGGGCCCATGAGTTTTAATGGTTTCTTGAAGCTTTTGAAAGGTATCAGATGTCATATGAGGTCTGACTCAAATAATGGGATCCAATATCGTATTCACAAGGTGAGAATCATTGCCTGAGACAAATGACGATTACGCTTAGCAAACTAATAATTCTGGCAACTAATGAATTCAACAAAATGATCAAGGAAGTACCACTCTTTCCAAGAATTCCATCATTTGTCATATAAACAAATCTTATCGATGGCATTCTCAAACCTAATATGAATTGAAGCATATATAAAACCTTTTGCTGATTCTATGGTTCTGAATGTTTGATGATGCAGGGTACCTTGGTGTGGACATTGAGTTATTACCATTTACATGTGCTTTTCTGGGAATAAATAAATTAATTATGAGTTTTCAGGTGTAATTTATGAGAACCCAATATATGTGCAATATAACAATAATAAGGCAAACAATAAAGCAGTAAACAAATAAAGAACACACAAGAATTTTTAACATGGTAAAACCCAATATGGGAAACGTCCACGGTTGTCCTCACGACAACAAATAAATCCACTAGATGAAAAGAGATTTACAAACCTATCAACTACCTGCAATCACTGCAAGTTGACACTCCTGGTTATCTCTAACACCTTGACTTCACTGGAGCACCTTGATGTACGCACAAGACACTCGACTTCTTGATGAACACACAAGAAGACTCGAAGCCGATCTATGAAGCAAGCTTACCCCAGAGTTCCTTGATGAACACACAAGGATACTCGACTTCTTGATGAACACACAAGAAGACTCGAAGCTAAATCACTATTCAATAATTAAGAAGAAGATGAATAGGAAGAAGGAAGAAGAAGATGAATGGGAAAGAAGAAGATGAGTTCAATCACCAAAAACAACCTTAAACAAAACCTAAACAAACTCCAAGAATAAGACTTCAATTGGACGGCCAAAGAACTAATTTGTTCTTTAATAGAGAAACCTTATTTATACTTATGGTTAGAACACACACAAAATGGGCCGGAATTGCTGAAATCCACATTGGACGTACGTACGTCGAAACAACGTTCGTACGTCCCCACACTGTAAAAGTTCACTGCCTGCTTGGACGTACGAACGCCCTAACTAGGTACGTACGTCCTGACCAAAACATGTTTGCTGCCTAACATGACGTACGTACGCCCTAACTAGGTACGTACGTCCTAAACCCAAAAACTCACTTTTGACAAACTTGACGCGAAGAGAAGGACTAGGGACGACGCGCGTACAACGAGTTTTTCCTAACAATGAACTCAAGGCGAGATAACCATGGACATCCAATGTCACAAAATTAATGTCAAACAACCGAGTGCCGGTTTCAATCTCCCCCTTTGACATTGATTTTGTGACAAAAACCTATGACTCTAATAGCACTTATAAAACGTGCTTACAAACCCAAACCATGGCATTTATAAAACATGCCTACAAAAACACTCAAGGTAGAATACATACCGAGTCACCAACACCTGATATCCAGCTTGAGTAAGACACTTTAACCATCAGAGATCGAACGGAAGCAACAAGAATTTCTGAAACAATCATAGAGCCAACGAACAAGAAATTCTGAAACAATCAAAGAGCCAACGGAAGTTCCTCGAACAACTCCCCCATACTTCATGAGCTCCAAGGTTTAATACTTGAGCTTACCCAAAACTGTACATGCATTTTGTGATCATCATCACTTTCACTCCCCCATACATGTAGTATACCTGAAACATGACCCAAAACTGTACAACCTCTAAACATTAACACGTTCACTCCCCCATACGTGTAGCATACCTGAAACATGACCCAAAAATACACTAACAAAGAAGAAGAAGGTGTTAGTATTAGAGTCATAAATCTCCCCCTTTTTGTCACAAATGATGCAAAGGGGTGACATAAATCAAAACGAGAATAAAGCAAAATGAACCAAAGAATAGAAGAAGAGAGGAAAGAGACAACCGTACCATAGATCTGGAATCCATGACACGCAAAACTAAAAGACATGAGAGAGATCTAGGCATATAAATGAAGAAGAAAGAGTACCAACACAGACACAAGAAGGGAGATTAGATAAGAACCAAAACGAGATAAGAAGGAGATAGTGAAAAGACACTGAATACTTATATAGGTAACAGAGGGAAGAAAAGAAAACATAACATGAATCCCTGATAGAAACCAAGAGAATCCTATACATAGAAGAAAGAGTCAGGACCCATCAATCGGAACAAATGATTCACTAGAATATCACTTTAATCAACCGACCACAGTCACCTGAGATAGACTCCAGAGAAACGACTTCATAGTACGAAGATATCTAGAGAAAAAGAGCAAACAAACAAAAAGGACGAAATACCATACCCGATGAAATCGGCAACGTACACTAATGACCAAGAACCAAATAGTCAAACCTGTGAGAAATGTGCACGAAAAGAATATGCAAAAAGAGAAAGAAGAAGAGATAAACAATAGTTAGTAGGAGATATGAAAGAGAATAGGGAAACCATGCATACTAGACACATCCAACAATATCCCATGACAAAACTACAAGAATATGAGTATCTGCAGGATGAAATATGTAAAGTATAAGAAAATCCATTGAGAATCCATGGGGAAATCCAATCTGTACATGCTCCTGAAACAACTCATCCAACCACAAAAAAAAATTAGAGAATCTCATGAACAAAGAGAAGAAAATATTATCCCAAACACAATGGAATAGAGACATAAAAGGAATAAACCTGTAAGCCCACCCCTAGTGAAACCCAAAAATTAGTTCAACATATGCCAAACAAGATAAGCAATCATCAAACTCATAAAAAAAACTTTAACTGAAGAATGAGCATGGATTATCGATGTCACCAAGTCACAAAACAACAATCCAACTTCAGAGCAAATTTCCTGCCAGAACACTAAGACTCCGATGACATGCCATACATTGTCAGAAAGATTAGAGAGTCAATAGAAGATAATTGCTAACAATAGATGAACAAATTGAGCATATGCATCCCAAAGTAGAACAGTGGTAGCCCAAAACCATTGCAGGAAGATTATTGCAGAAGACTACCAAGAACACATCTAATCAAACCTATTGCAGGAAAAAAATAGGATCAACCAGGCACAAGAAGCAACAATAAGAGGATAGGCAAGTCTCATAAGTATTTAATCACACACCAGCTAGCCAACAAGGTAATTCAAGAATATTATCCCAACATAGAAAAGTATGATGAGAACCTATGAAAAAACATGAAGCAATATAAATCATGACAAATGAATACACCAATAACATGATTTCATCACCAAAATATGCTTATGCATACCTTGTAGCTTTCTTAAAACAAATTGAGAACTATTACCTTGAGAAATCACATCAAAAACATGTGATCCAATGACAAAAATAGAAAGCATGAAGGTTAAAACCAAATAATACTAACAATCTGACCTTAGTATGTCAATGAAACATCGACTGAAAAGAATTACCAAGGATTGGAGTCAAAATAGAGTAAGCCATAAACACTTTCAGCAAGAACATCTACCTGTAAAGTTACTGAGAGAAAAATAAAGTTGACGACACGCATAGTGTCCATGAACCTGCATACAGTAAAAAAGAGCAGTCTAAGTGGTGGTAGCAACAACCAATGCTAGAACAACAAGCATACAAGAATCCGAAGGAATGACGCCTCTACTCCTTTGAGCACGAGGAGGACGTGTGCCCGAGGACGAAACACCCTTGGAACCGGGTGTTTCTTTGGTGGGAGTAGTCCGAGCGCGCTTAGGAGGCATGCCCTGCATAAGCACAACAGTAACCAAACTAACAAATGTAAGAGAAATGGTGAAACTAGCACAAGAAATGTGAGAATACCCATGTAGACATTTTATCGAACACATGGTGTGCAGAATCATGAAGTGTGCATACGACAACAACCAAGCAGTGAGAATCGCACTAAACTTGTTAGACTAGGATAATGAAGAACCAAACACAAACAATAGCAAATAGAGGCTGCACCATATCTAATGAATCAATTTTAACGACAAAACTAACAACCCATATCCAACCATGTGAAGACTAACCTGAAGGACTAACCAAAATAGCCATACAATCACCAAGCAACAAGTATATAGAGAGAAGTAGATAGTATACTTACTTGAAAGATGACGTGGTCGAGAATGAACACAAGTACAAAACAAACACACACCCACAACAACATTAAAGAAACCAAAGAGAAGTTCCAAAGAATAGAGGAGAAGAAGAAGAAAAGTTTGAAAGGAAAGGAAAGAAGGAATTAAAAAAAAAAACTTGCCGAACACCGATAGGAAGTTATGGTAACTCCTTTGTTTGTGCTTGAAGGAATGTGAAGCACGATTTGAATTTGACAGTTTGGCCAAAATTTGTAAACACTTGAGTTTAAAAACTAACATATGGGCCGAAACTGTTGCAGAAACGTTCGTACGTCCATTTGACGTTCGTACGTCGACTCCAAAAAAAACATCTGCCTTGTCCAACGTACGAACCCCCTAACTACGTTCGTAGGTTCAAGGAGAAAAAGTTCTGCCTCCCTTAACGTACGAACGTCCTAACGACGTACATACTTCTTTTTTTTTTTTTTTTTTTTTTTTTTTTTTTTTTTTTTAACAATAGAGAACTAACCTTAACAATAGAAAAATAAACCGAATAACTAACACCAAAAATATTGAGAGACATCACATGAAAAAATTTCTAAGTATTGTAAGGATTCCGATTAAAGCACGAATACAATTTGAATAAGCCTCAACCATGAGAAAAGGCAAGAACGAAGAACTAAATCATACACCAAACCACGGTAGTCAAAAAAATGATGCAACTATGCAGGAGAAGCAGGGTAGTCCTATACCAAAATACGGAAACAAACCAAAACTAAGATCAATGAGTATTTTGAAAGTCACTTGCAATTGGACAAATATAAAAGTGAACCAGATCACAATAAAACCAAGGAAACACTGTCTAGGCTGCAATACGGAAAGACCCTGGTTCAAACACAATGAACATTTTTATTGGTTTTATCCATGTAAAATAAATGCCATTCTCGTGTGGGAGTATAGGACACCTCCATCTTTTACCAAAACACGAGGGTAAGGAGTAGCCTACATCTTTTCGGCAAAACACACTCAAGAAGTGCAATACCATGGTAGCGTGCAACACAAGAACTAACATCTCCTGAGTGCATCCATCAGAGCATGACCCTCACAGCCCCAACGGGTTCCTAGCCAACTGATAATGCGCCTAAGACATTCAAATGGCTGGGCATTTTGTGAGTCATTGACCACTTACAAGAGGTATATATAAAAAGAGTGATGACCATGAAGAAAACAAAAGCTAGAGATGATGCCAGATGATTATTTCTTAATCATACAAGGATCAAGGTATAAAAATACTCTAAAAATCCCACAATATGCAAATGCATCATGCAGTAAACCACCAAAGGCGAAGGGAGTATGATGCAGCCCTACAACAATCCTTGACAGGAATCCACAGTTGAAGTTACCAAACTATAACTAGCCAAAAATAATGGAATCCAAAAATAAATAGACTAGTATGTCCTCAACACCTAAGACGAAGCCTATAGGAGAGAGATAATAAAAGAACCTAAACCTCCCAAACAAATTGCAACTTATTTAAGACAATTGAATTAAACAAATATCTCAGAAACGATGCATCCAACAACACATACATGGAATAAAAAATATAGAAGGAATAACCAACAACCCTTTTTTTTTTATTAACAATGTATTCAGACATGCAGCATGATCTGCAAGCTAGACAACCAAAGCATAAAAAATAGAAGCACCAAACAAATAGCCTAGGTGGCTAGAGAAATATGCAATTTAAATAACACAAGGCTAGAAACAAACTACATCATCCCAAATGTGGGACACCACCAGACCTTTGCAAGTCCAGAAAAACCTTCAACTTATCCTTTCTTACCCATACTTGTTTAACATTAGGCGTGCACACCTTGGGAATTGAAAAGATATGAGATCTCCCCTTAACAAGCTTTCCAATAGACTTGTCCTTAACTAATTCCACCTTAGTCTTTGACTTCCTTTTGTTGGAGTATCTGTTTCTCTTAAACCTATGACAATAAACATTAGAATTCCAAGGTTTAGAAAACGCACAAGAAAGAACATAAGAATCAACAAGATTATAATTATAAGGAACATGAGAATAACATTTAACATGTTGATTAAAATCCCAACAAAAGATATCCAAATGACCATCTCTACCACAATAAGAACAATGAAAATTATTAGATTTTCTCAAACAAGTCTTATAAGAAAATGCAGTAGTGGTGGATAAACCATGTATGTCACTATTTGGTTTATGACATTGTCCCTTAACAAAACCCATACCTCCCCTATTAGAACAAGATGGCTTACTAGCAAAAGCAACCTTATCATTAGCCTTAGACTTAAACTTTGTGCGCGAAACATGCTGAAAACTATTAGTATTAAGTCTACTCTCAATAGGCGGGGTAGGCAAAAGAGCAGGCAAACTAGATTTTACAGAAGTAGTCACACTAGATGAACTAGTAGAACTAGGAATAGGAGACTCAAATCTAGTTTTGTCAAAAACCTGCAATTGGAGTTGAGTAGACGTTAAATCGTTCTTTGTTACCTCATACTCCACCAATAGAGATTTGTATTTCTCATCGACCTCCTGATTGGCCTTCTCTAAAGCTGCAATTCTACATAACAAGTCAAGTTTTTCTTTTTCAAATAATTGAGAAATAGAAATTGCACTATCTGCAGCAAAAAGAATTTGTTTTTCAAGAGTTTCGATTTTATCCTACAAAGTAAGATTAGCCTTATCCAATTTTTTAATTTTGGATTCATAAACTTCCCCTTGAAGCATATAGTCTTCTGCACAATGTCTGAGTCGTTGTTCTAGAGAATCAACCTTATTCTACAAAACACCATTATCTTCAAAACAAAAATTATCAGAAATAGTAGACAAATTACAATTAGCTTTATTAAACTTTTCCTGCAAATCAATATTAGCTTTTTGTAATCTGTCACATTCTTTTGCAGAAAGTCTGTAAAGAAGAGCCCAATCACTATTGCTAACAACATACAAATTATCATCCTTTTCAAAATCAGATTTTGGTTTTGTAGATTTAGACGATTTAGCAATAAAATTATTATAACCAGACTCATGAACCATTATTGCACTCATAGGATCTACGCGTGAGCCATTACGCTCCATAACAAGCGCCCTGCGACTGATACCAATTGAGAACCCAATATATGTGCAATATAACAATAATAAGGTAAACAATAAAGCAGTAAACAAATAAAGAACACACAAGAATTTTTAACGTGGTAAAACCCAATATGGGAAACGTCCACGGTTGTCCTCACGACAACAAATAAATCCACTAGATGAAAAGAGATTTACAAACCTATCAACTACCTGCAATCACTGCAAGTTGACACTCCTGGTTATCTCTAACACCTTGAATTCATCGGAGCACCTTGATGTACGCACAAGACACTCGACTTCTTGATGAACACACAAGAAGACTCGAAGCCGATCTATGAAGGCAAACTTACACCAGAGTTCCTTGATGAACACACAAGGATACTCGACTTCTTGATGAACACACAAGAAGACTCGAAGCTAAATCACTATTCAATAATTAAGAAGAAGATGAATGGGAAGAAGGAAGAAGAAGATGAATGGGAAAGAAGAAGATGAGTTCAATCACCAAAAACAACCTTAAACAAAACCTAAACAAACTCCAAGAATAAGACTTCAATTGGACGGCCAAAGAACTAATTTGTTCTTTGGTAGAGAAACCTTATTTATACTTAGGGTTAGAACACACACAAAATGGGCCGGAATTGCTGAAATCCACATTGGACGTACGTACGTCGAAACAACGTTCGTACGTCCCCACACTGTAAAAGTTCGCTGCCTACTTGGACGTACGAACGCCCTAACTAGGTACGTACGTCCTGACCAAAACATGTTTGCTGCCTAACATGACGTACGTACGCCCTAACTAGGTACGTACGTCCTAAACCCAAAAACTCACTTTTGACAAACTTGACACGAAAAGAAGGACTAGAGACGACGCGCGTACAACGAGTTTTTCCTAACAATGAACTCAAGGCGAGATAACCATGGATATCCAATGTCACAAAATTAATGTCAAACAACCGAGTGCCGGTTTCAATTTACTTGCACATAATCGAAATCAGCCATAATTACCTGAAATGATGGGCCACGACATTGACAACATTAGAGCCATATACTTCAAGGAGCTTAGCAAACCAGCTCGCATTTAAAACTCCTCCCGGTGCAAATATCAAGAGTCGTGACTGAAAGTTCTTGTATATCTCATTAATGATAGCATTGAGTTCGTTCATGTCTTTCCCGTACCGTTCAGCAGCAACACTTGCACCAACTCCACGTTCACTCAGCTCTTTCCTTTAATAGGATAAAATTTTGATAAGGATGAATAAAGAGACATGATCAGCAAAAAATGATAGCAGATCAAATTTTACCGACAAATCTTACCCAACTCCGAAGCATCTCCCCAAGCCACCCCTCCAATGTTATGCCTTCCATAAAGTGCGTTCAGACCAAATGTCACTATTGGTCTAACATAAAATTCAGGCAAAAGAAAAACCACCATCCAATTAGATAACCTCCACAAACTTAAAACTCATAGTATTCTATATGTCAGAAAGGAAATGTAATTAGAAGTTGACTCCCATAGAACTGAGAAAAAACCTAAGAAAAACTCAAAGGTTAGGTGCTGTTTATTTTTCATTAAGTCGGTCTGAATGACTGAACTTAATGATGGACCCAACGTATTCAGTCTTCAGACTGTTTGTTTTTCTTTAAATGGTTCAGTACTTAAGGCCCGTTAAGTGATAAATTGGATTAAGTCATTCATCCCAAATATTTGGCAGAATGAAACACTGAATTGCTTAACCAAAGGAAATGTCAACCCTATCCTTCAAAATCTATGTTATTTTTCTTACTCGTCTTCTTCTCTCTTCCTTGCGGCTGGTTCTGTGCTCTCTCTCTCTCGCTTGCTTGTTCTTCTCGAAATCAAGGTTAGTTGGTTTCTCATCCTCAACATTTTGATTTCTTCCCTTTGTTCTTTGTTATTTGCTCTTCTAAGATTAGACATACAATTTTACTGTAATTTTAGTTTATATATATGAATATGGTTTTTGTTTTAAATTTCTGTGATAATTTAATTCATGGAGATGTTGATTTATGCCAAATGCACGACTATTATTTGATTAATTGCTTAAAAGATGAGTTTTTGTGAAGTGGGGGGGGGGGGGGGGGGGGGGGCGATTTTGTCAAAACCCCATGTGTTTGTGCGCTTATTTGCGAATACCCCACTAAAGATTTTTATTTTGTCTCAGCACTAGGACGTTAACGATTCTGTCAAAAATCGGTTAGTAAAATCTGACGTGGATTATTTAATAATAAATAAATCTGACGTGGCATAAACTTAAATAAGAGTACACGTGTTATAATTTGATTAAACATATGTAATTAAATCCGACGGCTATGATATGTTGGAGTCGTCTTCTTCTTCAAGCTAACCTGAAACTTCTGCAAAACCAGTTTCTTCTTCTTCCCCAAATAAACCTGAAACTTCAACGGTCTCCACTTCTCTACCGAACCCCTTATTTCTATGTTTTAATAACAAAAGTTTACTTTGACTCTCTCCCTCTTTCTCTTTCTTTCCTTCATAAAACCATTTCATTCTTTCTCTTCTTCTTCTCCATCTCTTTTTTTTTTTTTTTCTAGATTTACCGTAGAATATTAAAAACCCAATCAGTCACATAAAATTGCACTCAATTTCCACATAAAACACTAATTAACTCACAGTGACATTTCTCCAAAACCACAATTGGGGAAAATAAAATATTGATAAATTGAAAACAATCAAGTGCAATTCAAGACCCAAAATTCAAAATCTAAACTACAAAATTAGATAATTTTTCATACTAACAATTCTAATTTCAACAAGTTATAAAGAAAAAAATTCAAAACTTCAACATAAAAGCAATTGAAACAAAGATCATTATGGCAAATTGAAGAAGATGAACAGAAGTAGAAAACATACTATATTACTACCACTAACTCCATTTCTTGGACCTTCAAGTGGTCCAAATGAACCTGACATTGTAATAAGAGCCAAAATAGGTAAAAAAATAGCTTCTTTTTCACTTTATATACGATGAATTACTTCAAAAAATTGAACAATTTGAAGAAATGAAGGTTCAATTCTTCCTATTTCTTATTCAATTCAACAAAAACCAAGAACAAAGAAGAAGGAAATCGGCAAACCAAATTTGGTTTGTGTTACAGTAGCAATTGTCGAGAAAATGTTAAAGGTTTCAAAAACGGCAACAGAACATGCAGTAATGGATTGACAAAGATTTTGTTGATTATGCAGAGTAATTGTTCACCATCTGTTAGACAAATGTGTGGTGATTTGATTAAGATTTAATCTTGTTTATCTTGTTATGATACCAAAACTACACATATAATGCCGTTTTAATTCTAACCATTGATCGAAATTAACAAGATTCAGACACGTACCCCTGTATTAAATAAAACTGTTGCTAATAATAAATAAAAAGCCACGTCTGTATTAAGCGTCCACGTCAGAATCAAGCGTTATGTTTTTGACAGAATCGTTAACTTCCTAATGCTAAGACAAAATAAAAATCTTTAGTGGGGTATTCACAAATAAACGCACAAACACATGGGGTTTTGACAAAATCGCCCTAAATTTTTTATCTTGTTTGTGATGGAATGAATTACTTGATGCTATTAAGTATTTTATTTTAAATTTATGGATGAGAGATCATATATGTTGCCTCGACAGAGATTATTAGCGCGAGTGTGCGACACATATCACGAGTTGATAATGCCCATGAATAATGATGTGCAAATGTTTGTGATTGATCAGGTCAGGTGAGTGAGTGAAGACTACATTTTATGTTTGTCATCTGTCACCTTTCTTGAAATCTATTTAAGCAATATATAATAAGGTTTAGTGAGGTAATAATTCATACTTCGAGACACTACTGTTCCTTCAGTATTGAACTGTCCGCCCACAAAATGCTCGTATGGTAAATCTTTTACCATAACCAGCAACACCTTGGCAAATGATGTCAACTTCGACTGTTGTCGCAAGATCTTTCTTGATGTAAATCCCATTACTCTGTTTCTTTCACCCATCTTCCGTAGACGGCTAGACGTGCTTAGTTGCCCAGGCTATTCTTTAGGTACGGTTGAGCCAGTAACCCTCAAGCTGATAGGTCTCTATTTTACTGACTCTTGGAGCATAGCTTTTGGAGAATTTTACTCCTGACTCTTTCAAACATACATGGGATACTTTGAAATGTTTTCATGGATAGCCTATCCATTTCAGTATTTCACACATGACATATTGTTAAGAAATGCACTACCAGTACCAAAGTGCAATCAGCAATGCATGCATGTTTGATGATTTTAGTTTCTAGACCTCTTAGCAAGAAGGGTAAATTTTCTTTTGGTCCAAAAAAAAGAAAATTAATATTGTATACACAAGTATTTATATAATTTACATGGTGGCGTAATTTCGCAAGTTGCAAATTTGGGATGACCTTGCAACCTAGCTAGTGGGATACTTGTTGAACATGTAGCTCGTCAAGATAATATAAATGCATATCAATGCACTTAAATGGAATAGGACGTAGATGGATTTGATCAGGTCACTTAACATAACAATGAATGTCAAATAGTACTTATCAACTAATTCTTCTGATGATGATCTATTTAGTATTCCAGTTGACTTATCTTTTAAAGGGCCCCCTTGTAAAAGGAGCTATAGCCTAGAACTAGATGGTTCCAATCATCTGAGTTATCCAATTATAAGTAACTGACGAGATTACGCAAGTTGGGACCCCATGCTTGCTTGCCTTCTAGCTTGCTCATTCATCTGCAACTTTGAGACGGTGACATGATGTCAACTATCTTTTATACTTCACACCAGTAGTGACTTGAGATTTGAGCTATTATCTGATCTCCACTAGCTCTCTAGTACATTTTGTGTGAACAATATAGTTCAAGAAATAAAACAAACTTTGATTACTTAACTTTGTTTTATAGTACTTTGGAAGTTCAAAGGAATTTGTGATATACTACTCAAAGAGCCTTACTTATTAATCTGATTGCTTAACTTTGTTTTATTTTGGAGTGAATTAGTATCATTTGCATGTATACTATTTTGTTTGTAGTTGTTCTTAATTGGTATTCTCTTTTGTTCTTTGTTTTGTCGTGAAGGATGTCGGGTACCCAAGGGGTTGAGAGGAGTGAAAGTGAGATATCCGAGAGGGGGAAGTGGCCAAGGATTGATTGGGCTGGAAATCCAGGTTTGAATCAATTTTATATAGAATTATGCCTAAGAGAAGTAGATAAGAGAGGTCGAGGTGGTTCTTCTTTGACTACTAGTTCATGACACAATATATCAAAGGAAATCAAAGATCGATTTGGAGTGACCACAACCCAAAAGAACTTGAAGAACAGATGGGATTACTTGAAAAAGTCATATATGGCTTGGACAAAGCTAATGAATACGACGGGGCATGGGTACAATGATATGACTCGCACATTCGAAGCTTCTTGATTGTATCATTTAGGCCTCAACATTCTCCGGTGGAAACCTCTTCTCCACACGGTTTCATATGAGTTAATATGAGTTTATAATGTATTCATACTTATAGCTTACTTGTTTTTGGAAACTGAAAAATGATCTTGGTGTCTGTGGATTGCAGGTTGTTTAGGCATCAAGAGCGCAAGGGAATTGCTGCAAAGGGATTTGGAACCAAAGCTTGTCATGACAACAAAGGAGTATGCATGAGGTCACCGTTGTCAACCCAAAATGGCGTGTTGAACTAGCTCCAAGATTCTTCAAGGTTGCAGATCCCACAAAAATGAGCAAGCGCAAATGGTAGAAGTGACTCGAACTACTTTACGACAAATATCATGAACAGGTTGTTGTGGAAAAGCTTGGCGAGCATGTTGATAGCTATGAGGATTTTACGCATACCTGTATTTTTTCTTTATGTACACAGGAGTCTTGATATATCGTGTGTGAGGAGTAAAATGATTTGTGCTCATAGCTTTGGGGTGGTGAACTTGGTTCAATGGTTTGTTATTTAACTTTTAATTTACAATCTTCTAACATTAGTGAGGTGTGATTATGTGACTTCTGGATTTTATGTGATGAAAGTGTCCCATATACAATAGAGTTGATGTTTGTCCCATCTTTCTCCTTATCAATAATATTTACTGCATATGGTGTTGTAATTAAAGTTTAAAAAGGGGTAAAATAGCCATTTAATAGTAATTCAGCATTTAATGCAACAAACATCAACACTTAATTCAGCATTTAATGCAACAAACATCAACAGTTAGCAGAGTTCAAAGCCTCTCAGGCTATTTTACACCATTCCAAAAGCCACACCGCGGAGCAACTTGCTGTCCAGTCCCTCCAGCAGTTCCAGGAGTCTCCTTTTCTCCAAGGAGATCCTTGAACATGATTTGTCGAACAAGCTCAATGCCCCCAAGTTTGACCAATATGCAGGAGTCGGAGATCCAACCGACCATATCAAGGGATTCCGAAAATCCCTTCCTCTCATCAAGGAAGATCACCTTCTGTGTTTACTGTTCCAGTCCAGTCTCACCGGACCTGCTCTTGACTGGTTTCACCGTTTGAAGCCAGGATCCATCAGCTCGTTTGCCGAGCTCGAAAAACAGTTTGTCATCTTCTATATCCACAACAAGAAGCGCCCCATCACCATCGATTCCATCTTCAAAGTCAAGCAGCGGGATGGTGAGTCACTAAGCACTTTCTTTGCTCGTTTTAAATCTGAACTGCATTCAATTCAGGATTTTGCAAAGGAGCATGAGACCTTCGCAACCATCGCATTCACTCACGTTCTGATCCAGGGGTCCGACCTCCATAAATCTCTAGCCATGAAGCGACCTTCATCCCTAGACTAGCTCTACCTAAAGGTAGACCGTTACATCAAGCTCGAAGAAGCCCTCACTGGAAGGGAAAAGAATCATGTAGTCAGCAATGTAGAGTCTGGCTCCACCAAGCGACCTCGATCTGATAACAAGAGGTTTAAAGCAAAGTCGTTGCCTACTGAGCAGCGAGATTACCACCGGTTCACACGACCAGCCGGTTACATCTATGAGCGAATCAAGCACAACCATTGGTGCAAGATTCCTACCTTCACACAGTTGGAGGATACATCCGGTCGACTGTACTGCAAAGTCCACAAGGTACGGTGTCATCAAACAGATGACTGTCGCGTTCTGAAACGCGCTCTTCAAACATGGGCCGATGAGAAAAGGCTCAACAATTGGATCCTCGGCAGACAAGAGGATTCCAAAAGCAAGCGGGCGAGGAAGGGATCCAGAACCCCTACCCGTTCACCAAAGAGGAATCACAGCAAAGCCAGAACGGCCTCCGCAAGTCCAGTCAGCAGCAGAGGGCGTAGCCTCTCCCAACGTCTAGGTCCAACAGGCGACCTACGCGACCAGCTCATCAAGAAGGTCGCAAACAAGATTGACAGCGACAGCGAGTCGGAAAGTCATGTCGTTTACATGATTTATGAATCCGACTCCACCCCCATGTCGAGGGACAAGAAGAGAAGGGTAGAGCATCTTCATCATGTCTACTCCATTACTGGCCGAGCAGCTCGCTTCAACATCCCGGCTCGCCAAGAATCCGACATCACATTTACAGAGGACGATCTCAACAAGGTCGTCACTCCTCACAACGATGCCCTTGTTGTCGAACTAAGAATAGCCGACTACATCATCAAGAGGGTACTCATCGATCCAGACGCATCATGCAACATTCTCATGTACAGAACATTCAAGGACATGAGGTTGCCCGATTCAGTTCTCATCCCCGATTTCACCCCCATCTTAGGCTTCAACAGTTCAAGAGAGGATCCTAAGGGTGAAATTTTGTTGCCCGTCACTGTGGGCCGTAAGGAAGATAAGCTCGTCGTCACTGCCAAGTTCAGCATCCTTAACATCGCAAGCAAGTACAATGCGATACTGGGTCGAAAGTGGATCCATGCCATGAGAGGTGTTCCGTCAACATATCATCAAGTTTTCCGCTATCCCGGACCTTATGGGATAATGGAACTTCGAGGCAACCAGAACGCTGCACAGGAATGCCATGGAATTATTGAAGCTGTGCCGCTTGCAAAGCCATCCACCTCTGGAACCAAGGATGCTGACATCAAAGGGAAGAGCCCAATCTCATCAGAGGCTCGAGAGGGCGACAACAAGTCCAAGAGCCCTTCAAAAGAGAAGACCGATGCTACCAAATAACAACTATAGAAGGAGCCAACGAGCTCAACCAAACTTAATCTCGGAAGCACTGATCCAGGAGTACGTGTGAACCTTGGGTCAGAAGATGACCCGAGATATGTCTATGTAGGTGCAGAGTTAGAAGGAGATAAGTTCCATAACTTTGTAAATTTTCTTTCAACTAATAAAGATGTTTTTGCTTGGTCGTATATCGATATGCCCGGAATAGATCCATCAATTGCATGTCATAAACTGCAAGTCAATCCGAATTATCGACCTGTCAAGCAAAAACTAACAAGGCTCGCTCCCAAGTTTCACGAAGCAGTCAATGAAGAAATCAATAGACTCAAACAGGTCGGATTCATCAGAGAAGTCGATACTCCAGACTGGCTAGCCAACATCGTGCCAGTCTTAAAAAAAAATGGGAAAACAAGAGTCTGCATCGACTTCACAAGCTTGAACAAAGCTTCTCCTAAAGATTCATTCCCACTGCCACGAATCGATAGGTTAGTCGATCAGACATGCGGTTTCGAGCTATTGTCATTCATGGACGCGTACTCAGGGTACAACCAGATCCCAATGTACGAGCCCGACCAGGAGAATACCTCTTTTACAACAGAGCAAGGCATTTTCTGCTACAAGGTTATGCCGTTTGGCTTAAGGAATGTAGGAGCGACCTATCAGAGACTGGTCACCAGAATGTTCGACGACCTGCTAGGTCGAACAATGGAAGTTTACATTGACGATATGCTGGTCAAGAGCAGCCAAGAGCAAGATCATTTGTACAATCTCGACCAGGCGTTCCAAAGATTAAGACAATACAGGATGCGTCTTAATCCAGAGAAGTGTCTGTTCGGGGTCGCATCAGGAAAGTTTCTCGGTTACCTAGTCACAAAACGAGGCATCGAAGCAAATCCAGACCAGATCAGAGCACTGATTGACATGCCCAACCCGAAAACAAAGAAGCAGATCGAAAAACTCAACGGCATGGTATCAGCTCTCAATAGATTCATTTCTAGAGCATCAGATAAATGTCGACCAATGCTTCATATTCTTAAGAAGGGGGCTTCATATCAGTGGACAGAAGAATGTGAGAAGGCCTTCACCGACCTCAAGGCATATTTATCTACTCCTCCAGTTCTCACAAAGCCTAATGATGGAGACATACTCGGCGTCTACCTCGCAACGTCAGATTTTGCGATCAGCGCAGTACTCTTTAAGGAAGAAAATCAGGTCGAACGCCCAATTTACTTCACAAGCAAAGTATTACAGCAGGCCGAAATAAGGTACACACCTCTAGAGAAATTGGCATTAGCTCTCCTCTACGCTGCATGCAAATTCAGACCTTATTTCCAGGCTCACACTGTCAAAGTAATCACCGACCAGCCGTTACGCCATATATTAGAAAGAAGAACAAAACAGGTCGTATGGCTCGATGGGCAGCCAAACTAGGTGATTATACATTTGAGTTCGTCTCACGACAGGCCGTCAAAGGCCAGGTCGTCGCAGATTTCTTAGCAGACTATCCAATAGAAGATATTAATTGGGAACTAGAACCAGAAACAAAGAAAGTCCAGGACAGTCCTCCCGACACTTGGCAACTATATGTTGATGGTTCCCACAACTCCAATGGAAGTGGCATAGGTACTGTGCTCATTTCTCCTGAAGGTTCACAGCTCGAAAGAGCAACTCGTCTCAACTTCTCGACCTCCAACAACGAGGCCGAATACGAAGCTCTAATCCAAGGCCTACAAATGGCTATCGACCTACAAGCAGTCCGCCTCAAGGTGTACAATGATTCTCAATTGGTAGTCAATCAGATTACCAATAACTACCAGATCAATGGTGTCAACTTAATCCGATATGCCAGCAAAGCAAGGGAACTCATCAGTAAGCTCAGTTATTTCACAATCGATCACATCCCTAGAGATGACAACAGTCATGCATTGGCATTCTTAGCATCTAAGATCGAGTCAGATCGACCGCGGGCTCTCACTATAGCAATCAGTACACAGCCCGCATATCTATTGATAGAGGAAAATGTTCATCAAATCTCTGATCTACTAGCCACAACACCAGCAGACATCCAAGGAACTTGGATGGAGCCTTTCATCACTTACCTTCAAACTGGTGTGTTACCATCCAACAAAAAGGAAGCCAGTCAACTATTACATAAAGTCACTATGTATAAGCTCCATGAGGGTAAGCTATTCAGAAAATCTGCAACCGGTCTGTTGTTACGGTGCTTGATTCCCAAGCATGGCCAGATCATCTTCCAAGAAATCCACGATGGAGAATGCGGAAACCACTCCGGAGGTCGAACATTAGCCCATAAAGCGATCTCCCAGGGATATTTCTGGCCAAGAATGAAAAAAGATGCCAAGATATTTGTGTTGAAGTGTAAAGAATGCCAGCGTTTTGCTGATAACCAACATCAGCATCCAAACGATCTAATCAACATCACTGCGCCATGGCCATTTCACATGTGGGGGCTAGATATCATGGGCCCTTTTATCAAAGAAAAGAAATCTGAAAAGAAGTTTGTTCTAGTCGCCATCGACTACTTCACAAAATGGGTAGAAGCCGTTGCACTCGCCAACATCACTCAAGCCGATGTTCAAAGATTCATGTGGGAAAACATAATCACACGATTTGGTCTACCAAAACGGATAGTAACAGATAATGGCACTCAGTTCATTGGCAAAAACATCAAAGCTTTCTACGAGCTATGGAAAATCGAGCATTCTAGGTCAACACCTAGATATCCACAAGCCAACGGCCAAGTCGAAGCTGCAAATCGACAGATTCTGAATAACTTAAAGAAAAAGCTCGAAGATCAACACGATCAAAGGCCACAACAGTTGGAAAACATCCTATGGGCTTACAGAACAACCCTCGTACATCCACAGGGATGTCACCATTCAGTCTTTGCTATGGAGTCGAGGCCGTTATTCCCACCGAGTTAACATTTGGAACGACCAAATCCCTTCTGGTCGACACAGAGCTTAACAATCAGGTCTGGTCGTTCGGAATTGATCTCCTCGAGGAGCGACGAAACCACGCCGTTATAAAACTTGAGCAGTATCAACAACGACTTAAGCGAGCTTATAACAAAGGCGTACGACCTAGATCTTTTCAACCAGGAGAACTAGTTCTAAGGAAAATGTTCCACAACAAAAGGAAGGATATTATTGGCAAGCTCAATGCCAATTGGGAAGGCCCTTACATCATTACCAAGGTCCAAAGCAACGGTTCTTATCGTCTTCAAACACCAGAAGGGGAGACCGTTAAGAACCCATGGAATGCTTATCACTTGAAGAAGTTTTATCAATGAAATGTAAGCATCTATTTATCACATTTCAATATATAAATTCATTTCTTGCCTTCATCTCGGCTCAAACATGAATGGCTCCCAAAGGTTTAATCCCTCGACCTACAAATTATCAAAAATCTAGTCCCTTTGATAATTTTAATTTTGTTAAGTTCAAATATCTGCAACTTAACTTGGTGCATTGGTCATATCATTCCCACGACCCATGTACAAACAAGCAACCATGCATGCGACCTCATCCACCAGCAGGTCGAGCACTATGATTACTACTTGTTTGCAAAACTCATACAAGCAGACAACGTAACAAGAATGACAATGTAAGGTAAATCATTGAATTTTTTTTTTTTACTTGATGAGATTCTAACCATTACAGGTCAAAGCAAAGTTAAACTAAGGCATACAAGAAGAACTGTTTCAGTTCGTCCTGCTTGCAGCCATTCATCTCGTCTACCTGCCTTCTGAACGAGCTACCAGGACTCCCTGGAGACTAGTTGATCAGAACGACTTAATTACAAGCACATCAAATAAATTACTGATGTTCATTACAACTCCAAACAAAACAAATGATTGTTTACTCGAGCTTACAAACTCAGAAGACTGCTTTGAGGAAGGCCAAAGAAGACTTATTGTAAGAACAAGGAATGCAAGAAGCAAACTTTGCACAAGGTTACCCAATACAAGAAGGTCGGTACCGGGACTAGCTCACTGCTGCACAGACTGGTCGCTGGAACCATCAATCTCCGTACGGCCACTGGCGACCTGGTCATTAGGGCCCGTCAAGGTGTCCTGAGCTGGCACCAAAGCTCCATCGGCACCAACTCGCGTCTCCTCTCCTTCGGGCGACCCCATTACAACTTTCATCAAGTTGTCGCAGTAGGCCTTCCACGCTGCACCATTCTCTTGGCATGCGTGCTCCCAGTGTTCAGCAGAAGCCTTAGCGTGTTCAGCAGAAGCCTTAGCGTGTTCAGCAGAAGCCTTAGCAGCAGCAGAATCTTCCTTTAACTGCTCCACCATTTCCTTCAACGCCGCGACCTGCGCATCCCTGTCCTTCACCTTGCACTCAGCAACAACAGCAATATTCTTCGCCTGCTCGAGCTTCTCGTTGAGGTCCTTCAACTCAATCTCAGCTCGAGCACCAACCTCAGCAACCAGACGCACCTCCTGGAAGCTTGCGTTGAGCTGCAAGTGCAAACAGAGTTTAGTCAGCAATGACTAAGCACAACCAAAAAAGACTTATGATCACACTCACCAAAGACAGCGCCGCGTTTATCTTTGAGCAGGTCGCCAACAAAGTCTACGACTTCACTGCTCGAGCATCAGCATCCAAGACGATGCCCTCATTCACAGCCCGAGAAACGCAGGGGTCGTCAATAGCACTGTCGTTATCATACACGATATGCTTCTCACCGCGGCTATCCAAATAATCGAACGGCCCAGGGCGAAACTCAGACGATACCCCCTTGCCTTTCTGCAAAGGCCCAGCAGCAGTCTTCCTGGACTTAAGAGGAGTCTCAGGGTATTTCACGAACTTTGGAGGGGCAGAGGACGGCATAGTTGGAGGCTCCATCAACTTCAGGTTCCCTGAAAATGACCTCTTCTTCCCGGACAAGGCAGGTAATTTGGGAAGTGAGGGCGGAGGGGATACGACTGGGGGGCTCGCCACTACCTCCCCCCGGCGCGAACTAACACCAGATCGTTCCTTCTCCGACCTCTGAGCAGCGCTTCCAGATCGCTCTCTCTCCTCAGGCCTCGAGCTACCACTAGCTCGTTCCTTCTCCCCAGCACGCGAACTACCACCAGAACGCCCAGCCTCAGCTTTATGTACAGAAGTCATAAAGGCCTTCTTCAGCGACTTCCTCCTCTCGAGCTCTTCTTCAACGGTTTTCGGACCACCTTTGGGAATAAAATGCTCCTTCAGGTGGGGTAAGAGCTGTATCTTACTGTTGTCAGACAAGAAACCAAAACCGTTCAAAGCGGACTGCAGATCGTTCTTCCTCAAAAGATGATCGTCCCTGATCGCTGCAAAAAGATACAAAATCATCAAGTCCGGAAACAGGAAAATCATCTACCATGTTCAGACTAATAACCAGAAACTCACGAGCATCATTCCTAGTCACATGACGCAACTGGATACTCCCCTCAATGATCGACCCAGTAATCAGCATGGGATCTTTCCACCATGGCTCACTACTTATCGGATAGATCAAAGGCAAACGTTCTGGCCTAGTCTGCATATTATAGCCTGCGAAATCGGCCTTTGAAGAACGTTTAAAGCTGAAGTGGCCCAACACATCATTTACAGTGATGTTCCACTTATGTAGCTTGTTGAGGTCATCAATTACCCTCATGTTTCTCCAGAAATTGCCATTCATCTGGCAAGGAGCTCGACCAATAGCATTCAACAGGTCGACCACCAAACAAGACAATGGCAGCCTCAGCCCAGCTCGGAATTGGGCCAAGGTAAAAACAGTCGAGAAAGGATTTTTAGGTCGATAATCAGAAGAAAGTAGACGTTCTCCTAAAAATCTAATCTCCAAATGCTCAATCGAGCCAAGCCCATATTGCTTCCTAAATGCAATGTGCCTATTTACATACTTCAGGTTCACTACTCTACACATTGAACCGTCGTCTCCTTCCACCATCTCTTCGTCAGACATGTTCGCCCCATGAGAGCCGCTACTCTGGGGGCTATCAGAGTCCACACCATGAATGGGAGGCAAGGTTTCAGATTGAGTCCTTTCAGACTCATACTCCTCACCGTCACCACCACTCAACTTATCATTTTGAGAGTCATTCGCGTCAGACATTTCTCTCAAGCAACACAAAAGAAAACAGAAGATGAAAGAAAATAAGGAAAAGAAAACTAACCTCACGAGCTCTCAAAGTTCTTCAGATCGCAAGAGAAAAGCGGCAGCAATTCAAATAAAGACGAGATTGGTAAACCCTTCTCAAGAGAGCTACAGTTTAAATACCGTAGCACAAATACTCCCAGCCATCGGTTCGAAACAGGTGAACGGCTGAGATCGACCACAAAAACCATAACAATAGCAGTTATTTTCCACTCACAAAATGATTCACATCCACCGTCAGATCAACCCACGTGCCACGCAAAGACTATATCAAGCAAGAAGTGCGTCAGTTGCCATAACTGCACAGCTAGCTGCTCGAGAAAAATCATCCACTTCCCCGTAAAAGCGCCATGATTAGTACAGACAAGCCTGCATGACTGCCACGTCCGCAAATTCAAAAAGCAAACTACAAATCAGCATCGATCAGAGTACTTAGTCTTTTCAGCCCGACTTATACAGCCGACCTAAAAAGAGGAGGCTTATGTAGGGGTACTACATACTCCAACCAATCAAAAGCAGCCACGTGGCACAGTCATTCATCCATCAGGTTGCCACGATCTCTACCTGGTAGTAGCTCGACCACAACAACTCGATCTCATAACGAGCAGCGGCCTGCTAGCTTATACACACGTGCTCTCATTCAATGCACAGAATATCCTCGTCAGTTACATAATTAATTCACAGGGATGATCCTCGGTCGTTACACAATTAATCTTCATTATGATGATGAAGAATCTGCAAGATCCATGATCCACGTCCTTCCACCTTCTATATAAACAGAACTACGATGGCTTGATCTCTAAGTTCAATCCCCTCGAGCTAAGAGTACGTAGGCAATCTCAATCCCAACGAGGTGCAGCCACCCCGACCTAAAACTTCCCCTTTGGTCAAGTCTCCCAACGACCTGATCTAGTAGTGCATTAATCTAGAAATAGGTTAATACAGGATCCCATTATTTGAGTCAGACCTCATATGACATCTGATACCTTTCAAAAGCTTCAAGAAACCATTAAAACTCATGGGCCCTGGGCATCTGCTTGGGTCGGAGGATCTGGAGGAGCCTATAACAGCGGTGGTCGTCATGTGTCTAACACTTTTGTAGACATATTCTGTATGTTCGTTTCATTTTCTTATTCTTTTCTATCCTGTTACTTAACAAACTTAGTATATGTCATCACATATTTTTAACTGTAATTCAGGTACTTACATCAACTGGGGGATGGCTTCCAAATATGGCCCTGCTTGTTTGGGCTGCAAAAAAGGCAAATCTTTACCCATCTATAGTTAGAGTGGTCCCTCCCAAGTTTACTCTTTGATTTGAATGGACCCCCACCTATTTTAGTTTAAACCCTATTGGTCCCCCACTTAAACCTTGCATAAACATGAGATAATCATAAATGGTCCCCTGCTAAGTTTATTAGAGAAAGGTGTAAAATTTTTGCACTTTTAAAATAGCACCAAACTTTTGCATAAATTTTGTTCATAAAACTAATTATCAAGAGTTTCAAGCATATTAAATTAGGCTAAATTTCATGCAAATTTTTACGGGGTAACCAAGCAGGGCCTATAATACAAGAGTATACTGTAGACAGACTTTGATTGGTGGAAACTATGGTTTGCTCGACACAACAACATTTGTCCCTAATCCTGACTATTACAGGCAAGAACATATGCATTGTCATTAAAATTTTGTTTACAATGAAGAAACATTTACAATAATACCTTAATTAAATGATGGATTTGTTTTGATTAGTGCTGCCGTATTGTCCTCCCAATCCCGATCCTCCCATTGGCCTAAGACCTGGTAGCCCTCTTTTCCCCCTCTTTAGCCTATCCTAATCTCCGATATTCTAATACCTGGCCAGCGACTAAGAAAGAAATGGAATCGAATCAGCGACTTCCACATCAACAGTATTCGTCCTGCCTTTAGTTTCCGTTTGGCCAGTCCCGAACAGCTCACACCAGGAACGAGTCTTGTCTTAAAGTCGTACTAGTCTTCGTGTCTGTCCTAAAGCCGTAAGCTCAAGCAGCAGATGCTACAACATACAGGAGAAGAAGCAGAAGTGATTCATGGGCAGAGAAAGCATAGATCTGTTGGAAACAGTTTGAACAGATTCTGTCAGAAATCTGATAGAAATCTGAAAAGGTATTTGGCTGGACATTTCGATATGTTCTAGAGCTCCGTTGAGCGAGATCTTGGTACGTATGGAATCCTTGTTCCGAGTAGATGCTCGCAGAATATTCATACGTCTAAAACTGTTCCATATTGAATGAGAAATTGGTGTCCCAAGTTCCAAACAACTTGAGACAAAGCAAGGAAAATGTCATAGTCCCACATTTGACCCATGTAGATAAGGTTTTGTCTAGCAAAACCCCTCATATACAATAAGGGTGTGGCGCTTGGGGTTACAATGTTTTCGCGCGTTGGTCGTAACCTTACATGGGCCTGGATCCAGGATCCTTTGTTTTGTTTGAAGTGTTGCTACACGACGAAGGTATTGATCGTTGTATCCTGGGAGACAGTTTGTATTACACCCATACAACACCTGTTGGGGCAAATTATGTCTTAAGGACAGAGATTTTCTCGACTCGATCACATCATACTGTCCTTAGTTATTGTTCTGGTTTGCATACTTTATTTATTCTGTTTTCACTTA